>CM073519.1:19216250-21830000 GCA_037074615.1 Leucaena leucocephala
TAAAATCATCCATAAATACCCCCATGTTGCTTTCCAAGAATTCACTAGATATAGATATTTGCTCTTTGAAATATTCTAGGAGTATTGCATATGCCAAATGGCATCCTCCTATAAGTATAGGTGCTAAATGGACATGTGAATGTGGTCTTTTCTTAGTCTTGTGGTGCAACTAGAACCTAAAAAACCCTTAAAAACCATCAAGAAAATAGTAATCAATACACACTCTCCATGAATTCTGCGCTCTAGTAGGGATTATCTTATTCTTTTCATTACTTACCATAGTTATACCACTTTTCTTTGGCACTACATGAACTACACTTACTCATTTACTATTTGAAATTGGGCAAATAATGCTAGTATTCAAAAGCTTAGTTACCTCTTTCTTGACCATATCAAATATTAAGGGATTTAGCCTTCTCCATTGCTGTTTAATAGGCTTGGCTCTATTATTTAACAAGATTTTATGTGTTCAAAGAGTAGTATCTATACTTGGTATATAAACTAAAGCCCAACCTATTGCTCTCTTATATGTTTTTAAAACTGAAATTAAACTTTCTTCCTCATAAATAGAAAGTAAGTTAGCAATTATAACCTGTAATGTATCATTTTTAACTAAAAACATATATTTAAGGTTACTAGGAAGTGGTTTGAGTTCTAACTTAGGTGGTTGGATAATTGATGGAACTAACTTCTTAGTTAGCTGTAACAAGCTTCACCAATTATGTCCTCACATGTTCTATATTATCCAATTATGTCCCTCTAATGAAATTCTCAACAGGTATGCCTTTACCTACAAACTTATCATGTTGGTTCTCTCTAAAGCCTTTATTCAAAAGGTTAATAACATAAAATAAAAAAGATTGTAGGGTGAAAAGTAAGCTATCAACTGAAATATGGTTAATACATGACACATGACACATACTATCTAAAGAAAAATAAGAAGAAGAAAAGATTTCATATTCAAGCAAATCATATTCAACCGTATCAGAATTTTGTAGCAACAATTCATGTTCCTCTTTAGCTTCTTCATGTATGCATCAATTGCACTTAAGCCTAACAATGAGTAATCTTCAAATGGATGTCTCATTGTTTTATATACATTAAAATTAATAATATTATCACCCACTTCCATTGTAATGCTTCCATTTTCATGCTTATTACAGTGTTAGCTATTATAAGGAATTGCCTCTGTAAAAAAATAGGACCATTTAAAGTTGACTCATGTGACAAATCCAAGACACAAAAATTTATAGGTATAAATAATTCCTCAGGTTTCTTAGTGGTCCGATCAATAAAATGAACTATCATGGAGGTTTCCTTAAGTGAGCCTATGCCTATGCCTAATGAATATAAATGGAAGTTGGCATTACACTAATGGTTGCACCAAGATCTAACACAGCACTAGCACACTAAAACTTATCAATATTGATTAGGACTATAAATGAACATAGATCATCACATTTAATAGGAAGTTGTGGCTTAAGTAAAGCTTATACACTAGATCCTACTCGAACACTTTCATTTGGATTGCAAATTCTTTTATTAGTGCAGAGTTCTTTCATGAATTTCCTATACTTAGGTATACTTCTAATTAGATCCATAAGTGGCATATTAACTTCCATTTTTCCTAATAGATTCATAATATCTTGTTCCTACTTATCTTTTAAAACTTTCTTTGGACACATGTATGCACTAGAAAAAGGTAGGTGTTTAATACTTTCCTCTCTGTCTTTCTGTTCTACATCTTCATGCTCCTTTTGATGATGATTCTTATTGGATTTATGACTTGCAGCTGCTTCATGTATATCAAATAGTTGTGCAGTATCCTTCAATCCAATTTTCCCATTCTTCTACTGTAACATCCCCTTCTCTTTGCTGCTTTCTGATTCTAGAGTGACTAAAGGTTTTTTTTCAATCAACTCTTTAGTTCTAGATATATTCTACTGCTCATTTTCTTCATTATCCTTTTTATTATCATCAAAGTTTACTTTCCCCACTATTTTCCACTCCTCAAGCTCATAACATTCATAGATTTGGGGTTAACCACTGTGTTTAAAGGTAAATTTCTACCAAATTTGGCATAAACATCACTCACTGAATTAGCTAACTGTGATACATAGGCATTCAAGTTTGAAGCTTTGGTTTCCCACTATTCTATTTTACTCTCCAAACTAGCAAACTTAGAATTTATCATTGCTATGTTGCTCTCCAATATAGATCTCAAATCCTTGAAAATATAGATGAAGTTTGTGTTTATAAAATTTATGTTTGAATTCATTACATTAATGTTCTTGATTATCTCATATATACCATCATCCTTTAAAGTAGCTGGTACTTCCACAGCTCCAGAGGATTCAGCCACTTGCTTGTGATTGTTAAATCTATTTTGCCTAAAATTCCTCTCTTCTCCTCCATCCCTCAATCTAAAATTAGGATGATATCTCCATTTTTATTATATGTATTGGAGTATGGATTCCTTAGTGGATACTAGTTTGGTTTTTCTTGATAGATGGCTTATATATCTTCATAGTGTGTAGGATACTTATCATTGGTATGCAATGGGGAAGAACAAAGCTAACAACTAGGAGCAACTAAAGATTGAGATTGTGGGCTATAAACATGTTATTTGCTCAATTGAGTAGCAAACTTTTTGATCTGAGCATTCATAGCATCTACTTGAGAAGACAGATTATTATAATCTTGAGAAGACCTTACACAAAACCTTATAAACTTGCCTAGTGACATACCCCAATACTGCTGGTTATTATTTGCTATCTTCTCAATCAAACTCCATGCTTCATCAGGAGTTAAGTTATCAATGGAACCGCTAGCAGCTGCATCCAAATTTTTTCTATATACAGTGTGTAGCCCTGAATGAAAATACTGTACCAAATATTCACTTGGGACCTGGTGGTGTGGACATCTACCTAGCAGCTCTTGAAACCTTCCCCAAAACTCATAAAAAGACTCTTGACCAAACTATTTTGCAGTAAATATTTTCTTCCTCAATGTAGCAGTCTTGGATGTATGAAAGTATCTCTTTAAGAAAGCATTTCTCAAGTTGTACCATGAGTTTAAGGCATAAGGTGTATGATATGCCAGTATATAAAACCATTTCTTTGCATTTCCATTAAGTGTAAAATGGAATACTTGTCTCTCACAGTATCTATATCAGTGCCTACAGGTTTCATAGATGAGCATATCCACTGCATAATCTCCAAGTACTTGAAAGGATCCTCACCTGCCAATCCATAAAATTTGGGTAAGTTAGGTAGAAGATGACCTTTAAACACAAAATTAACTTCTAAAGCAGGACAAGTACGAAAATGATCTGAGTTTACATTAGAAGAAGTGAGTTCTCTAACGCTCATACGTGAGTTTCTATTATTCATGTTATTCTCTTCATGTTGCCCATTGGATTATTCTGATTATGAGTATGAGCTTTACCCTCATTAACATGCTCCATGAAAAAAAGATTATCTACGATATCACCAACGCACGTTCAGTCTCAGCTACAACAAATTCACTGTAACATCCTTACTTTCATATGTTTTAGGGACCATTCAGTAACATTTAGAACAACTTACAAGACCTTGGAAGTCCATTAACCAAATCTAGAATTTTACTTTCTCAAGTTACTGTTCATATGGTATTTCAGAGTACGCAATGAACTTCAAAAAATCATAATTCATTCTAAAAAAATTAAAATGAAGTGGTTCAAAAAGATAACTGAAGATAACATCTTGAAATTTAAGGGAAAAATAATTTCAAGACCAAATGATTATCCAATTAATATAGTTTATTCGTTAAAATTTACTGTTCATTTGGTCAAAAACTCTAGAAATAGATTCTGGTCCCTTAAATTGGAAATTCATTTCTCTTTGTATAGACATCGAATTAAGGCCTTCTTAGTGTGAAAACAAAGCTTGGCATGTCAACTAAATGTATGTAAAATTCCATACATTTATTCCATCATTTTCTATTTTTCATTACATCATGGCCACCACTACTTACATTGGTCATACAACAACATTACACATTTACATAACGTATATACAATCCAATCCCTAGCTTTTCTTCATGCTTCATCATCCTCTTTCATTATTCACAATCCTATGAGATTGGGTTTACATGAAAAGGAATGAGACTTCTAGGGAAATCTCAGTAGCAAGCATTACTAAACAATGCATACATTGATGTAGATACTTGTGCTTGCTTGTGAAAGTGTTAACATTGTGCAATGTGCATGCTTCCATGTAACATATGAAATACAATTGGCCAAAGTAATCATAGAAACAGAGCTTCATACATAAGCACATATGCAACACAATTCAACAAAGCCATATCACATTCAAGCATAACATTCAATGCATACAAGTTTAGGATAAGTTTACTACCTCATATACTTGATTTCTTCCACTTTATCTTGCCTCTTTCTTCTCACTTCTCTTGGATATGTGGCTTCCTCTTTTGGATCATATCAATCAGTCCCTAACATCACATAGCCATTCATCCATCATCATCTAATTTCCTTGAACATTAAACTTACTTTAACTAACATAACTTCCTTTTAAACATTATGCTCACTTATTTTCCTTAATCTTAACTAATAGACTTGGCCTTTGAATCAATTGATGTCTTGACTTTACCCTACACAATTTCATATTTTGAATCTATTTATAAGCTTAGAATAATGAAATTCTAGCTCCTTCATGGTTTGCTGTACAGAACTGAAACATGCACATAATTCCTTCAAAAATTCTCATTTTAATTCTAGTTCTTCCCATACTTGTTTCTCTGCTTTATCCCACACAAATTTTCATTTTAAAACCATTGGAAGCATCAAAATCATGAAATTTCAATCACTGTTCATGCGAGTGAATAGTACCCTTGAAGAATTTCAAAAACTACAATCTTGGAATTTCAATGCTTCCATGGTTCAAAACCTTTCCAATCCTACATAAAATCATCATATAAATTCAATGGAAGCATTAAATCATTGAAATCCTATTTCCTTCCCTCATCAACAGTGCATACAGAATAGGTTCCATTATGGCAAAGTCAAGAATATCAACTTGATTCAACAACCAATCACTTAACTAGCTTGTTTAAGCTTCAATCATATGTCTCTAACTTTAATTTCTTCTTTTCCCTTTCATTTAAGGTATTTGGGCAGTGCCACCCCTTAGAGAAAATAAACTTTTCTCCCATGAAAACCCTAAGTTTAAGCTCCCAAATCAAAGGAAAATAAGCTAGGAGAGATTGCTTACCTTTAATCTCTAGCTTGCTTGAACTTTGGTGCCTTGAATCTTCTTTGTCTTGACTTGATTTTCCATTTTGCAAGAGTTTCCCCAATGTATCACAAATCCATGGTTTTGATGCAGAAATGAGGGGGTAGTTATAGCCAAAATCCATGGAAAATCAATGGCCAAGATTGATTTGGTTACTATTTGATCTAAAGGCCCACATTTAATCTTGAATTTAACTTTTTTAAAAAGGGTAATTGTGACATCATCCATGACATCACAAGGGACACCTCAAAGGGGTTATGTGGCAAAATTCTAATGGGGAAAGCTTCTAAAAAAATTCTAGTCCAATCCGGTACTAGTTCAGTCTGATTCCCCAAAAACTGGACTATTTTCTACATCTAATTTTTCTCAAATTTCATAATATACTTTATGACCTTAAATCTAGTATCCAGATTCTCCCTACCATTAACATTCTTGTATTGGGCCATAACTTAATTACAGATCCCTTGGAAAATGACTGAAATGCCCTTGGTTCACTATCTTGCACTATATTAACCCTAAGGGCATAATCATCATTTTACCCCTCTTTGCACTTCCTCAGAGCATATACTGGCTCTGACTAATCATATTTATACTATATGACACGTTTTTTACCTTTCCAGAATGACTAAAATGCCCTTCATCCATCATTGGTACAATATGGGCATATAGGGGCATTTTCGTAATTTTGCACTTTTCCCGGACTGCTCTAGATTCTAGCCCACATAATTGTCTCACTACCTTATTGGGCTCATGATGGCACCATTTGGGCCTTTGTATGGACTTATTGCCTTTATGGCACAATTCCCAAGATAACTCTCCCGATCCTATTTATCGGGTATTTTATTTCACCGTAAAATCCCGTAAGGATTCTACAGGATTCATCTTCAATAGCAGTAACAAACATATCAGCAGTCATGGTGAATATGGAAGAAGAAGATGAAGATGAAGATAAATACTGAACTTTCCTTTGGTTCTTTGTCTATAACAGAGGGAAGTTACATATGAGAGATAATAGAAATGGAGATTGAGAGAGAGATGGAGAATGACATGTGAACGTGTGGAGTGGAGTGAAGATAGGATGGAATGATGTGTGCCGAGTGGATACTATATGTGAATAGTATATGAGAAATCAGAAGAAGAGTGAAGTGCGTGAGCATTGATGTATAAGGTGATCCCTCTGTGCATGAATGACATGAATATATAGGAGAAAAATGTGTAATGAGTGTGACAAATCTAAAGTGATTAGCTATGTGAAGTATGTGATGACAACATGTGCCTGAATCTGTTATAGAACATGTTATAAATCTCCTACTTGCTTCTGTTATGTTGTACATGTGTTGAATATCCCACTTGCTATCAGCTCCTACCAATATATGATATGGTTAGCCCACTTATTCAATCAAGCACATGCTTCTCTTGTCCAGCTTGTGAATCATTTATATTTCATTCTCAAAGTAGTAAGTTGTCTTGGTAGTTAATGAGCATTTTCCAAAAATGGGAAATAAACAAAAGTAGATTATTTACCAAATTAATAACTAAAATAACTTTAGTTAATTACCAATTGTTCCAATTTTATTTTATTATTTAATTGCTCATTATATTGATTAATGGAGATAAAATTAATAATAAAACTCTCTTTAAACACACTAAAAGTTATTACAAATATAAGTTTATCATTTTGATAACTGTCATTTTAAGTATCAAGCAAGACTAAACTAACCAATAGTAAAGTGAAGTTAACTGAGGTCGATTCACAAGGAGCCTAAATGGATGTAAAGGTACCTAATTAATCTAATAAGCCACAAATTAACAAATTAATCAGATGAATTGTGAGATAAGGTGTTTGAATTAATTATGAATGTAAATCATATGCTACTGTTTATGATTTTAAGTGTTTACGATGATCAGATGAATCAATGATAAGTGTGTTCCCTTGGAGACTACAACACCTTCATTATCCATAGAATATTTGGAGTTAATTAGTTTATATTAGGTTAGCTAATAACTTACTAGCTAAAATCTCAATCAAATCTATAACACACAGACATTGAATAGAGAAATAAGAATCATTCAACTTGAGATAGAAGAAGATGAAGTAAACATATACAACTGTACTCTATTTTATGATTACTCTAATTAACAATAGTGATGTCCAACTCAGTCTAAGAATGAAAATCAGTCAAAGATTTAATTATGCAGAAATAGGAAATCCAACTCAGTTCCCTAATCATTAATTATATACTAACTCTACTGCATAAGTAATTACAGAATTAACTACATCAATTTGATATAATTAAATCTGAATTAAAGACACAATTAACTCATGTTCAGCTTAAGGTTTCTGGTTCACCATAACCTCTAACAGAGCACAATGGATCTAGCCTTCTATTACTGTCAAGACTTCAACAGCAGTAGCAAACAGATCAGCAGTCATGGTAAATGTGGAAGAAGAAGATAAAGATGAAGACTAAACTTTCGTCTGGTTCTATTCTCTAAAATAGAGGAAAGTTGCAAATGAAAGATAATGGAAATGGAGATAGAGAGAGTGATGGAAAATGGCATGTGGATGTGTAGAGTTGAGTAAAGACTAGATGGAATGGTGTATATTGAGTGGATACTCCTTGTGAATGAGAGATGAGAGATTAGAAGAAGAGTGAAGTGAGTTAGGATTGATGTGTGAGGTGATCCCCCTTGTGCTCGAATGACATGAATATATAGGAGGAAAATGTGTAATCAGTGTGTCAGATTTGAAGTGATGAGCTATGTGAAGTATATGGTGATAACATGTACCTGAATCTGTTACAGAACATGGGCTAAATCTCCCACTTGCTTCTGTTATATTGTACATGTGCTAAATCTCTCACTTGCTATCAGCTCCTACCAGCATGTGATCTTGTTAGCCCACTTGTTCAATCCAACACATGTTTCTCTTGTCCAGCTTGTCAATCATTTCTGTTTCATTCTCACAGTAGCAAGTTGTATTGGTAATTAATGAGCATTTTTCTTAAATGGAAAATGAAAAGAAGCAGATTATTTACCCAATTAATTACTAAAATCACTTCAATTAATTCCTAACCGTTCTAATTTTATTTTATTAATTAATTGCTCATTATATTGATAAATAGGGATAAAATCAATAATAAAACTCTCTTTAAACACACTAAAAATTACTACAAATATGAGTTTGTCAACTCCCCCATACTTAGCTTTTGCACTTCGAGCAAAATGATGGATCAAAATTGAAATTTAAACACTTATGTTTAGCAAATTTGGCAAATGATTCAGCATAAGCACTTGCAAAAATCAATTTTTTCCCTTCAATTGGCAATAATCCAAACTAATCTCATATCAATCAAAGAATCTAACACATGTAATTAAATCATAGTAAGCAGCAAGGTGTGATTTCCTCACATGGTGTAGTATTTCACTCATTCTCTTATCAAGATAATTTCACTCAACTATCTAACTTAGGCTTCCCATAGGCTTGTAATCATCCTATATCTCCACAGCTACATGCCAAAAGGGTTATGAATAAAAGGGTCTTTATTAGGTTGTAATGTTGGAAAAATGGAAATGTATTCAATAATTAATGAAATACTGCACATGATCTTATTTCTTTTGATGTAGTTAATTTTGTAATTACTTGTCACGTCCTAAAATTTGGACTGTGACTAGCACAGAATATGAATAATTTCACATTTTGAAAGCCTAGAAACTTAAATAAAACATTTGAAATGAAAACCATAATAAATTATGTTTCATTAGTCAAAAGCAAGTCCTCTGTAGGAATCTCAACATGACCGTCGTTGTATAATCGATCTCCCAATTATCCTATAACAGACTACAAACGTTCAAAGTTTCCATGACATTTTTCAAAAATAAACAAAATCTTTTCTAAGGTCTATGTGGAGCTTTTACCATTTTTCAAAATAATACAAGTTCTTAAGAAAGATATTTACATCAAAAAGCAGTATTTGTCAAAAAAAACGCTTCGAATCTGCCACGAGGCTCTTTACTGCTCAGCGGGAGGAATATGGTCACCTACACTATCTGAAGCCAAATAATCTACTCGTGAATAATGTCCCAAAAACAAGATTAAAGGAATACAGAAGTAAACAATGCATAAACATGTTTCAAATAACATTTTGTATTTCAATACAAACTTTTTCGTAATAAACATTTTCTTTCAGGGAAAACAATTTGAAATAGCCATTTTAAAACAAATGCTTGAAAACAATCCTTTCAAAATTATAATCTTTTCGTAGGACTTCAACAGAATGTAAACAGACATGGACACACAGTCCAAGAGGGTAAATAACCATTTGTACCACGAAGCCACAAAACAAATATGGACACACAGTCTACGAGGGTAAATAACCATTCTGGCGGCTAGAAGCCACTAATACAGACATGGGCACACAGTCTATGAGGGTAAATAACCATCAAACATAGGTCGAAGCCATAAAACAGACATAGGTATGAAACCTACGAATAATAGACACAAGTACAAAACCTACGAATAACATACGCGAGAATAAATCCCACGAATAACTGTCGCAAGTACAAAACTCACGTATCTCCAAATAGCTCGGGTAACCAAGGTAAACCAAGGACTAACAGTACTGCTGTTAGTAACTAGAGTTCTGTATTATATCCTTTGAAAATGTTTCCATCATACATGTGGTTTATTTCACAAGTAATGATCTCTGTAACATCCTTACCTTTATACATCTTAGGGACCATTCAGTAGCATTTAGAACCACTTACAAGACCTTGGAAGTCCATTAGCCAAATCTGGAATTTTACTCTTTCTTGGGTTACTGTTTATATGGTATTCCAGAGTACGCAATTAACTTCAAAAAATCATAATTAATTCTAGAAAACTCAAAATGAAGTGGTTCAAACCGCTACATGAAGATAACATCTTGAAATTTCATGGAAAAATAATTTCTAGACCAAATGATTATCCAATTGATATAGTTTATTCGTTGAAGTTTACTGTTCATTTGGTCAAAAACTCTGGAAATAGATTCTGGTCCCTTATTTTGGAAAATCATTTCTCTTGATATACACATCCAAATGACACGTTCTACCTATGAATTTAAAGCTATGGATGTGTGCTACATGCTCATAAAATTTCGTGAACTAATTCCTTCATTTGCTAGGTCAAACTGAAGCCACAACAAAACCGCTTTAGGACCTACGTTTTTCCCATTTCAGTTTCTTTTCTTTCATTTCCAATAATTGTTTCAGCATGCACAAGCCATCAAATAAGCTTCTTAACATTCATATACATCATGTACATATGCCATAAGTATTACAATAGTTTCATCACATAAATGGACACCTTACATGGCATTTAGATACATAGACAATTTATAGTATATGCTAAAATCTCAATACTTCACTTCCTTTCTTCCATTCTTTAGCTCTTCTCCATGCATTCATTTTCTTCATGCTTGACCTAAATTGGTTGGTTATGGGAGAGTGAGATTCTAGGGAATCTCAGTAGCGAACATTACCACTTAAATATGTAAGATGGATGCTAATGCATGATATGTAATTTCATTAATCTTTCTTTGATTAGTGACATGCCAACATGCTACAAACTTTTACATAAAGTGCATGGCCATGGAAACATGTTATTCATAACACATTCAACATCATTTATCATGTCACAACATTATTAAAATATCATATACATATCAACACAAAAGCATACCACATCAAGCACATAAAGAAGTAAGTTCACTACCTTGCACTTAAGCTTTCCTCTTGATCTTTAGCATTTGCTTCCTAGCTTTCCAACCAATAAACCTTTATTCCAATCACTTCCCAACATGTTCTTGGATGTTTCAAGGTCCTAAACACATTCATATTCATCACATAATTCATTAGGACTCATGAACTCCAACCATGTTCAAGATTAACTTTGGTACACTCTTTATTGTCATAACTTTCCCTAATATTCACTAATCCACTTGGCTCTTGAATCAATTGATGTCTTGACTTTACCCTACACAATTTCATATTTTGAACTCATTTATGAGCTTAGAATCATAAAATTCCAGCTCCTTCATGGCATGCTGTACAGAATTGAACATAAGCCCACAATTCTTTCAAAAATTCTCATTTTGATTCTAATGCTTCCCATACTTGTTTCTCCACTTTACCCCACACAAATTTTCATTTTAAAACCATTGGAACCATCAAAATCATGAAATTCCAATCACTGTTCATGCGAGTGAACAGTAACCGTAAGGAATCTCAAAGACTATAACCTTGAGATTTTAATGTTTCCAAGGTTCAAAACCTTTCCAATCCTACACAAAATCATCATACAAACTCAATGGAAGCATTAAATCATTGAAATTCAATTTCCTTCCCACATGAACAGTGCAGACCGAACAGGGCACACCATGGCAAAGTCAAGAATATCAATTTGATTCAACAACCAACCACTTAACTAGCTTGTTTAAGCTTCAATCATATGGTTCTAAATTTAATTTCTTCTTTCCCCTTTCCTTTAAGGTTTTTAGGCAGCACCTTCCCTTATAGAAAACTCAAATTTTTCGCCATGAAAACCCTAAGTTCAAGCTCCCAAATCAAAGGAAAATAAGCTAGGAGAGATTGCTTACCTTTCATCTCTAGCTTGCTTGAACTTTAGAACCTTGAATCTTCTTTGTCTTAGCTTGAGTTTTCATTTTGCAAGAGATTCCCCAAGGGTACATGCGCTTACGGTTCTGAACCAGAATTGAGGGGTATTTATAGCCAAAATCAAAGAAAAATGAATGGCCAAGATTGATTTGGTTACTATTTGATCTAAAGGCCTACATTTAATTTTGGATTTAATTTTTTCATAAAATAATAATTATGACATCATGTGGGACCCATCAAGGGATGCCTCAAGGGGTTAGGTGGTGTGCTCATAGTGTAAGGAACCTTCTGGAGAACTTCCAATCCAATCTGGTACTGAGCGGTGCAGTTTCACAGCACCCAGACTGTTTTCTGTTCTTAATTTTTTATAATATACCAGGATATGTATTCTGTCCTGGAAATCAATGTCTAGGCTTTCTACACCATTGACATACTTGTACTAGCCACAACTTAATCGCAGATCCCTTGGGAAATAACCAAAATACCCTTGGTATCCTCTCTTGCACTGTACTGACCCTAACAGCATAATTGTCATTTCACCCCTTCTTGTACTGCCTTATGGCACATATTAACTCTATATAATCATATTTATACTATGTCCCACATTTTTGGCCTGTCCAGGATGACCAAAATGACCTCCATCCATCACTGGTACAGTATGGGCATCCAGGGGTATTTTCGTAATTTCGCAATTATCTTGGACTGCTCTGTACTCTGGCCCACTTAACTGTCTAGTCATCACATTGGGCCTACTATGGCGCCATTTGGGCCTTGGTTTGGGCTCATTGCCTTTATGCCCTTTATGGCACAAATCCCAAGACACCTCCCCCGATCCTATTTATCGGGTATTCTATTTTACCATAAAATCTCATAAGAATTCTACAAGATTCCTTTTCTGACTCTAGTTTGATAAATTCATATATTAAATATAAGAATTTACAATAAAGTTTCATCTGATTCTGAGATATGAAAAATACTGCAATAATTCCTGCTGACTTCAGGATTTTATATCAATTAATCGGGACCTCAAATCAAAATTCTGTGTTGCGTTAAACTGACCGGAATAATTATGTCTATCTACTGGTAAAATTTGAGTTTGATATGATTTTGGGCATTTTTGGCCTGTTTTGGCTCAACTTTTCTATAATTACATTTGGGTCCCTGACTTTTTGCTTAATTACATTTAGGTCCCTAAACTTTTGGAAATTATCACTTTTGGCCCACATCTTGTTTCTACTTTAACTTTTGGCCTTTAACCTTTTCTTCTTTGCGTTTTAGTCCTTCTCCTTCTTCAGGACTCATATAACCTTTATCATTCCTTCTTATCTTCGTCATAATCCTTTCTAAACCTCTTTCTACTATGAGTACTATACAGATAGGAAAAAATTAGGATATGATAATCTCAATCGTTTCTATGCCATAACCGTTGGTAAAAACCACTTTGAATTTCAAAAACCCCAGCATGTACATTTAAAATCAAGTTAGTGTGAAAACATATGAAATTCACATAGGAATATATTTCATGAATAACATCAGTTCAACGCAACTTTTGCCAAACTCCTTTCAAAAAGCTTATTCATTCATTTTCATACATAATCTTAATTCCTTTGTAAACCAATCGAAAGAAAATAAGTTCTAACGATTTAAACCATACTTTCATAAAATTTGCTTTTAGTATTTCATATTTGAAATTCAACATTTAAAATGATAATGCATTTGAAAATGTAAATTTTAGGGAACGTTATTTACTCACCTGCCACATTCTAAACCTTTACCCGTTTCAGCCAATCAATTTCGATTAAAATCACTTCTAAATTACCTGGTATCCCAAAATAACATATATTAACATTCAGTTCAAAGTCTCTCAAACATTATCATCCTTAATCTACAACCAATCACGAAGGTAAACACTCGTTCATTTCTAAACCTTAAACATAACCTTACACAACTTTATAACTATCTCAATTCATCTCTGGGCATACATACATATATAGGTATATTCATCACCCCTTTATTGGATGTAATAACCTATATTCACACATGCTCCCCTACCAACAATTAGTAATCTCAAAGACTAAATTTTATCTTTTATTTAATCAAATAAAATCACCATTTCCTATCTTCACCTTTACCATAAAACTTCCCCAGCCTCACCCTTCATTTGACAATACACATGCATACATAACACTAATACACACACATCAGTCTATTTAAATGTTCATATCATTTCCACAAAATAAATTCCTTCAGCAAGTATATGTTTTTACATATATATATGCTGTGAAACTTCTGCCAGATGATAAACCCATTATACATATATATCCACAAGCAAAACTTCTAGGACCAACGATAGATATGCATATATATATTGAAACCATAGATTCCGTGGTCATTCTGTATTCTTGATAGAAAATAGAGTAGCAACAACAATTCAATACAACACACTTAAACATATCTTCACAGTGTACGCATACATGAAATATATACGTACACATATCAATCTCCCTTAACCAGCGCCCTATAACCACCAACTAGTAACTCAGCAAATATATCCATTATTCACACAGCATAAATTTTATACGTTCAGCATATATATTCACAACCGTGATTATTGCTTCACTTATATTGACACAATTAGTCTCAACTCTCTTTCTTGGCCAGATACAGAGCAAAGAACAAAACTTTGTTTGCCATTCCCTGAAGAACATACCACATAACAGAAATCTTTCATAGCACAATCAGACTACATAAAACAGGACAGACAGTCATCAGGAAACTTACCTTTAGCTGTGACACCCAACAACGGCAACCGAGAAGGACCTTAGAAATATGAAATTTCCACATAATAGAGGAGATGTGAATGCCACGACTAATTGTAGTAATGCCCTAAACAATGACAACGACGAGGAAAGGGAGATTGAACACACAAACTTGCTATAGTACCCATCACGTAGAGCAATGACAATAAGCGGCAGCTAACACGGTGATGACGATTGACACTAACGTGGATGGTTGGAAAGAAAATGAACTCACGGTGGCCAATTCCAGAACCCACGAAGCTCCCTCCATAATTCCTCTCTGTTCTCACTTTCCTACCTTTCGCAATCGACAGAAAAAAATTAGAACAGGGAAGGAATACTTCTTAAAGGTGACGGTAGAGACCTTCCTACTCCCTTCACACGCAGCACGCTGAACCATTATCATATCCTAATTTTTACACCTAGAAGCCCAATATGTAGCCTAAAAAAGGTATGCTACCAGGCCCTATTGAGTATAAGTCCCAAAAGTATACATATGATGTTCAAGGACTAAACTGCAAGTAAGTAAAAGATCATGTAGTAAATTGTAAATTGTGAAAGTATCTATGGGCATAATGGTCACTTTGAAGAAAGAGAGGGACTAAACTAAAAAGTTTAAAAGTCCCAAAGCCAAAAGTAAAAGTAGATACAAGTTGTGGGTCATTAAGTGTAATTATGAAAAGTTGAGGGACTAAAGTGTAATTTTTAAAAGTTTCCAACGACAAAATTGTAATTATAGAAAGTTTAGCTAGAAAAGGCTTAGAACTGCTCAGAAGTATTTCAGTCCCAAAATTTATTAGTAGATAGAGAAAATTATGCTAGTTAATCTAGCATAATATAGGAATTTTATTGAAGATCCAGATAGTTAATATTTATCTGATAGTCTGAAAGTTATCTAAAACTTTTATCATATCCTATTAACCTCATATATAAGTGAAAAGTTATAGGAACATGTGTCTTATGACGCCAGATGTCATGGATCTAACATAACCTCTAAAGGAGTTATATAGAGAAAGTTATTCATGTTTTAGTGAATTTTGATGGGAGTTTGTGAACACCTAAGATTTGATTATGAAATTTAGTAGTAAGCAAGTTATGATTGAATAAGATTAGATGATGTCATAGAAAGGCCTATGATGATGCCAAGTAAGGCCCAGACCCATGAAATTAGTTTATTAGTTAAAGAGGTCAGTGCCAAAAATATGCAGAAAAAGTACAAAATGACGAAAATGCCCTTATGTTATAAAATAATTAAAGAATGAGTGAAGGATAGTTTGGTCATTTGATTAAGGTTAGACAGTTAAGGAAGGTTATATGGATAGTTGACCAAGGTCAGAAAATACTCTCGCAAAGTATGAAAAGACAATAATGCCCCTAGAATTATTCAAGGAAATAAAGAGTAACCAAGGGCATTTTGGTAATTTGCTAATGGACATTTCTTGGGAATCGAGCCACCAGAGTGCTTAAGCTTGATTAGAGGCCAAGATAGCATTCCAAGGATCCAAAAACGTGGCCCCATGATTACGTTAGGTTTAAGTGGCATTAAAGTAATAGTTTAATACTTTTTCAATAAAGCATAGTTACCCAGTTAAAGATAAAACTAAGGAAAGTGATCAGATAGAGCTTTAGACTCATCCAGAACCATGAGGTGCCATGAAAGGTGTCCTCATGGGACCCACAAGGTGCCACATGGCATGAGTATAGGGAAAGAAGAAAAAGCTAAGGACACATGGCATGATCTCAGCTGTTCATTATAGGAAAAGATTGGAACTATCTTGAAGCACTGAGTTAGATGGTGAGGTGTCCCAAGGGCCTTATCATTATGACACCTCAGCATGTGAGGTGTCCCTTGATGATGTCACTTTTGATGGATCATTAAGGATGATGATTCATCGTGATGATGCAAGCAAGGCTTCTTGAGGAAGCTAAGCAATCTAAGCCGTTAATCTTGATTTAATCTGGACCATCAATTCCACCTCCCTTCACCTATAAATACCCAACCCCTCCTTCCATTCCATTCAGGTCAAGGAGCAAGAAAAAGGAGAGAAAAAGAGAAAGAGAGAAAGAAAGAAAGGAAGCAAAAAGAAGGAGTTCTGGCAGAGTTAGGAGCAATCCAAAGAGCTTAAGGATTTGGCAAGCTTACAAATAAGGTAAATAATTTAATCTAGTCCCTGCTCTAATAAATTAGTGGATGGTTCTTATGAATTTATTAGTTATAATAGAGAAATATCTCTCTTGATAAGGTTAGCTGTGGATAGAAAGAAAGTTATAGGAGTGTCTGATTAAGGGTATTACCTCAAGTTAAGCTTGAGATAAGTAGAGCTATACTGGATAGAGTAATAATGAAGATATTATTATACTATCTATAGGCTCTGACCTATGTAAAGAAGGAACCTCATAGCAAAGTTTAAGGACTAAGGGAAGGCTACATGCCATTTAGTAAAGTTATCCTAAACTTATATGCATCGAATGTTATGCTTGGTTATGCTATGGCTTTGTTGAATTGTGTTGCATATGTGCTTATGTTTGAAGCTCTATTTCTATGATTACTTTGGCCAATTGTATTTCATACGTAACATAGAAGTATGCATGTTACATAATGTTAACACTTTCACAAGCAAGCACAAGTATTTAGATTAACGCGTGCATTGTTTAGTACTGTTTGCTACTGAGATTTCCCCAAAAATCTCATCTCTTCCATGTAATCCCAATACCACAGGTTTGTTAGTGAAGAAATATGATTGAAGAAGCATGAAGAGAAGTTGGGGATTGGATAGTATAAATGTTATGTAAAGTTGGGTGCTAGAATTTTCCACTGTGAACAGTAATTCGTGGTGAGTCAGTGGTAATTAAGATGTAATTAGAAATAGTAAATGATTAAATAAATATATGATATTTTACTAGTAAATAGTTGACATACCAAGCTTCGATTTGATATATAGAATGTCTCATTTGGATGTCTACACATGGAGATATGATTTTTCCAAAGTTGGGATCAAAATACTGGGATCAAGGAAAAACACTGGATGAACAGTAAAATTGGAGCGTTGACCAATGTTGACTTGGTCAAGGCTTGTTCAATGAGTTATTTTTCCCTGAAGGACCGTTAAGTTATCTTTGTGTAGCAATTTGAACCACTTCATTTTAATTTTTTTAGATTTAATTATGTTTTTTTGAAGTCATGTTACTTCTCTAGAATTTACACAGTGAACAGTACTCGGTAGAGTAAAATTACAGATTGTATAATTTGACTTCAACGACCTTAAAAGTGGTTCCAAATGGTACCATTTGGTCCCTAACATGTAAGAAAATTAGGATGTTACAACCATCACCACTTTCCCCTCACATCGTGCTACTACTTTACTATCGCTGCACGTAGGAAGGAAATAGGGAAGGGGACAGGGATTTGGTAAAATGGATAGAGGGGCAATTTCATCATCTTACCCCTAAAAAATGAAAAAAAAACTCTCCCATATCCAGCGCTGAAGCTCAAACAGGGGACCTCATGCACAGTGACTCCGTTTACAACCACTCGGCTAAACCTGACTATTGCAAAAATTCTGTATGAAATAATATTTATCCCTTTGTTGAATAAATTTTTATCTATTAAATTTTTAGAGGCATAACATTACTTATGCAATTAGAGTTAGTATATGATTAATGATTATTGAACTGAGTTGGATTTTCCTACTTCTGCATAATTGATGCTTTGATTGATTTTCATCCTTGGACTGAGTTGGACATGGTTGTAGTTAATTACAGTAATCATAAAACAGAGTATAGTTGTATCTATTTACTTCATCTTCTTCTATCTCAAGTTGAATGATTCTTATTTTTCTATTCAATGTCTATGAGTATAGCTTTGATTGAGATTTTAGCTAGCAAGTTGTTAGCTAACTTATTCTAATTCAACTAATTAACTCTAAATATTCTATGGATAATTAAGGTGAGGCAGTCTCTAAGGGAACACACTTGTCATTGATTCATCTCATAATAAAAAACACATAAAATCATAGATAGTAGCATAGAATTTACATTCAGAATTAGTTCAAACACCTTATCTCACAATTCATCTGATTAATTTGTTAATTTATGGCTCATTAGATTAATTAGGTACCTTTATATCTATTTAGGCTCCTTGTCAATCAACCTAGGTAACTTCACTTTACTATTAGTTAGCTTAGTTTTGTTTAATAATTAAAATAATAGTTATCAAAAGCTGTTGCTGGGGAGCCTTACTTGTTAAGGTTTCCTAAACAATCTGGTGGACCTAACAATCATAAAAAGTAGATAGGTGTTTTAGTTTTTCTTTGAATTTAATGTCTTGTCTTGTTGAGTTAGGACCATTTGTCTTTCTAGTAACGACCAAAGTGCTTAAAATTGATTTTTGAGAGTCTTTGTGAACTCTAGTCGTGACTAGAAACACATTTGATTGCAACCAACAATTTGTTTATAACTCATTTTGCTCTTTGTTACTTTTAGTCATGATCGAAGTGCTTATTGGTCGCAACCAAAAATATTTTTTCATCTAGTTTTCTTCTCTGTATTTTCTAGTCGCAACCAAATTGACAATCATGACAAAAAATGAATGTTTCAATCGGATTTACTCTTTAAGATTTTTAGTCGTGAATGGAGTGACAAATGGTCGCAACCAAAAACTTGAAATTTCAAGTATTTGCTCTCTGTGAATTTTTGTCGTAACCAAAGTAACATTTGGTCGTGACCAAAAATTTTGATTCAAAAATTTACTCTCTATGACTGACAGTTATGACGGGAAGTTCATTTTTGTCGCGATCTCTATTCTCTGTGATTATTAGTTGTGACCTTGATTCCTTTTAGTCACGACCTAACTATTTTAAACTATGATTACTTGATCTGAATTTCTAAAATTACTGCATCTATGATATATTTGATATCCTGCATCATTATTGAGTGTGATTTGCATGACCAAAAGCTCTAAATTCTTTTATTTGGACATAGAAATCAATAAAACACTTAGGCAAATTAAGAAGACTAAAATCTTAAATCAAGCTAGTGTTGCATCTTTTGTTAAGCCTAGTTCTTCTGGTATATATTACATCGAAACTGATTGTGCATCTAGTGCTATCTTAGATAATCATTTTGTCATTGAGTATGTTAATGAAGGAGAAGCTCATACTCATAATTAGAATATTCAAAATAAGCAATATGGAGAGAATAACATGAATAATAGAAGAGCATGTAGGAGCATAAAAGAACTTACTTCTTCTAATGTAAACTTTGATCCATTTCGCACTTGTCCTACTTTGGATGTTAATATTGAGTTGAAAGGTTATTTGTTAAGTAACTTACCCAAGTTTTATGGATTAGTAGGTGAGGATCCTTTCAAGCATTTAAAGACTATGCAGTGGGTTTGCTCATCTAAGAAACCTGTAGGTGCTGACATGGATGCTATGCAGAGACAAGTATTCCATTTTACACTTGAAGGAAAGGCAAAAGAATAGTTTTATATGCTACCATATCATACACTTCAATCCTTCGACTCCTACAATAACTTGAGGACTACTTTCTTATAGAGATACTTCCCTACTTCCAAATTTGCTTAATTGAGAAAGGATATTTTTGCTGCAAAATAATATGATTAATAGTCTTTCCATAAGTTTTGGGGAAGGTTTCAAGAGCTGCTAGCTAGATGTCCATACCATCATATTCTATGTGAGCATTTGGTGTAGTATTTTTATTCAGGATTATGCTACGCATGCATAAAGAATTTGGATGCAGCTGCTAGAGGTTCTATTGATGATTGAACTCTAGATGAAGCATGAAATGTGATTGAGAAGATATCAAGCAATGACTAGCAATATCGGGCTATGATTCTAGGCAAGTCCATGAGGTTTTTGGTCCTCTCAAGATTATAATAGCTTATCTTCTCATGTTGTTGTTATGAATGCTTAGATCAATAATCTGGCTGCTCAACTGAGTAATTCACATGTTTAAAGCTTATACTCTCAAGATCTTATTTATCCTAGTTGTCAGCTTTGTTATTCTCTTATGCACACCACTATCAATTGTCTTACACACCGTGAAGATGTATAAGCTATCTATCAAGGCAAACAGAACTAGTATCCACAAAGTAATACATACTCAATCACATATAATGAAGGATTGAGGGATCATCCCAATTTCAGATGGATGGATGGATGGAGGTGGACACAAGAATTTAGGGTATAACAGATTCAACAATGATAGACAAGTGGCTAAATCTTCTAGAGCTATGGAAGTCCCTTCTCCTTCGAAGAATGATAGAATAGCTGAGATAATCAAGAGCATTAATGTGATGAATTCAAATATTAATTCCATAAATATAAACTTTAGCTCTAACTTCAAGGACTTGAGATATACTGTGGAGAACAACCAAGCAATGATAGAGTCCAAATTTGTTTCCTTGGAAAGTAAAATAGAACAATGGGAAACAAAAGCTACAAACATGAATGGCTATGTATCACAGCCAGCCAATTCAGTAAGTGATGTCTAGGCCAGAATTTGAGGGAATTTACTTTCAAACACAGTTGTTAACCTTAAATTTGTAAATGCTATAAGCTTGAGAAGTGGAAAAATAGTGGGGAAGGTAGATACAGAAGAGGATAAGAAAGATAATGAATCAAATAAGCAGCAGGGAAATGAACAAACCATATTAAAGGATGCTGCAC
The DNA here is from genome assembly GCA_037074615.1 of Leucaena leucocephala. Classification (NCBI taxonomy): domain Eukaryota; kingdom Viridiplantae; phylum Streptophyta; class Magnoliopsida; order Fabales; family Fabaceae; genus Leucaena; species Leucaena leucocephala. The sequence goes on from CM073519.1 coordinate 19,237,686, forward strand.
AACCATCTATTATACATGAGGCAGTTGCTAGTTCCAGCAATACAAGTCAGAAATCTAACAAGATCTATAATCAAAAGGAGCATGGAGATACATAATAGAAAGACAGAGAGGTAAGTATTAAACACCTACCTTTTTCTAATGCATACATGTGTCCAAAGTAGGTTTTAAAGGATAAACATGAACAATATATTATGAATCTATTAGGTAAGTTCAAAGTTAATGTGCCATTTATATATCCGATTAGAAGTATACCTAAGTATGGGAATTCATGAAAGAACTCTGCACTAATAAAATAATCTGCAAACCAAATGGAAGGGTTCAAGTAGGATCAAGTGTGTCAGCTTTATTTAAGCCATAACTTCCTATTAAATGTGATAATCCAGGTACCTTTACAATCCCAATCACTATAGATAAGTTTCAGTGTGCTAGTGCCCTGTTAGATCTTGGTACAACCATTAATGTAAAGCCAACTTCCATTTATACATCACTAGGGATAAGCATAGGCTCACTTAAGGAAACATCAATGATAGTGCAACTTACTGATCGAACCACTAGAAAACCTAAGGGACTTCTAGAGGACATACTAGTGAAGGTTGTCACATCCTTATTTTCAACCTCAATTATACTCATTTGAAAGTCATTGGAATCAATTATATAGTCTTTTTCTTTAGAAACATTCATTTTCAAAAGAATTGCTCTCAGGTACTGTTGACGAACTGTTCATTTGGTAATTCCAGAACATGTACCCAACTTTGAAAATTCATAATTAAATGTAGGAAAATCAAAATAGGGTGGTTCCAATTTCTAATGAAATATATTTCATTGAATTTTGAGGAAAAAAAATATAAAACTAAGGTTTCATTGTCTCACTAAAATCAGTTTATTCGTTGAAAAATACTGTTCATTTGGTAAAATCTGGAAGTTCCAGTTTCTTTGCCTTAATTTCAAAAATTCATTTCTCTTTGGTTACTTGTCAAAATTAACCGTGTTACCTATGGATTTAAATCTCGAGATGTTTTCTTTAAGTCCACAAAATTTTATAAAAGAATTTGTTCATTTGCTATATAAAATCAACACGTGAACGTTACTTCCTCTAACCACTCACTTTATCTCAATTCCAGATCTTAATTCTAACTTAGAAAAATCATAACAAATGGAATTCTTAACCATTGGAGGTGTTCTTGGTGTTTATTTAAATTTATGTATCTTAACTATAATCATGCAAAATTTCAAGTTCAACCTCATTGATTAAGGTATGGTAAATATCGTAAAAAATTCACTGCCTCAGAACACCAACACATGAACATTCAATATACATTCCAGCATGTGCTTCCATAATGTCAAGCAAATCATTTGACTTATTATACAAGTTTAACCATCCATGCTTACCCTCTTTACTTGAGAATTGCCAGCACCTATGACATGGTTATGCATATGGGAGGAATGAGATTTCATGGAAATCCCAATAGGAAGTTACAGAAACCATAATATCATGCATGATTAATTGGATTCTTAACATGTTATCATGAGATGTGAGCTACTTCATAATGATACAAAAGCAAACTCTAACATCCATATTCTCATGACATAAGTTGCAAGGAGTTGCAATCATTCATACTTCATCATCAACATGATGACACAATCTCATGCTCAGCCAAACATCATAACTAACAAGCAAGCAAACAATTAAGCAAATATGAAACTATAGTTAGGTATTCTTGCTACCTCTTAAGCTATCCTTGACAAAGTCTTCTTGAGAATATTTCCTTCCTTCACAAATGTCAAAACCTAGCCATTACAAAGTAACATCAAGTTACAACACAACTTGAAAACAATTCCAAGACTAGGTTTTCACTAACTTCTATTCTTTCTCTATTTTAGGTTTCATACTTCCATCTTTCTAAAATAAATTCTCATAGTTCATTTCTATATAATTTTTCATGTAGAATCCAAATATGAAATCATAATTTCCAAAATCAAAACATCCCATGAGCTGCTGCCCTTGACTGAAGTAAACCCTTGTTTTCCAAAAATTCACATTTTGATTCCAATGCTTCTAATACTTGTTCTCCTACTTTATCCCCACACAATTTTCCATTTTAAACTCATTGGAAGCATCAAAATCATGAAATTTCAACATATGAACAGTGTCACGTACAGTAACAGCCATGAACACAAACTTCTAACTACAACTATACTTGAATTTCCAAGCTTATACCACTTGATTCTAGCTTGTTTAAGATTGTCTAAACTATCCATAACATAAAAATCATATTTTAACCACATATGGACAGAACTTCCAGCAGAAACCACAAGGGAAATATGGCACAAAAATCCCTTAAAATCAAGAGCTAGCTTGCTAGAATAAAGCTAAAGATCAAGGGAGATGATTACCTTACTTGTTGCTTCAAGTTGTGTGCTTCTTTCCTGGTTGAATGGAAATTTTACAAGAGTTTCCCTATGGTTCCAAAGCATTCCAAATGGGGTCTGAAATGAGGGGGTATTTATAGATAAATTTGGGTGAAAATGGATGGCTAAGATTGACTTGGTTACTATTTGATCTAATGGTCCATATTCATTCTTGAACAAACTTGCCCTAGAAGCCATGCCTTTTGACTCTATGCATGACATCAAACAAGGAAATGTTTGGCTAGAAAAAGATAAATATACTAATAGGAAAAATTTTAGTCCAGTCGGGTACCAATCGGAGCAGTTTCACAAAAATCAGACTATTTTCTATTCATAATTTTTATAATATTCCAAGATATGTATTCTGTCCTAGAAACCAGTGTCTAGGTTCATCATATCATTAACATTGTTAAACTGAGTATTTATCTGCCATCCATCCCTTGGGAAATGACCAAATACCCTTGGTGTTTTTTCTTGTATTATATTAACCTTAAGGGCATAATTGTCATTTTATCCCTCTTTGTGCAGCCTCAGAGTATATACTGGCTCTAACTAATAATATTTATACTATATGGGATGTTTCTAGCCTATCTAGAATGACCAAAATGCCCTCCATCCATCACTGGTACAATCTGGTCATCTAGGGGCATTTTCGTAATTTTGTACTTTTCTTAGACTACTCTGGACTCTAGCCCACTTAACTGTCCAGTCACCTTATTGGGCTTATGGTGGTGCCATTTGGGCCTTGGTATGGGCTCATTGCCTTTATGGCAAAAATCCCAATGAATCTCTTCTGACCATATTTATTGGGTATTTTATTCCACCGTAAAATCTCATAAGATTCTCCAGGATTCCTTTTCTAACTCTATCAATTTTATAAATTCTTATATTAAATATAGGAATTTATTATAATGTTTTATCTGATTCTAAAGTCTAAAAAATATTGTAATAATTCCTTCTGACTTCAGGAATTTATATCAATTAATCGGGACCTCAAATCAAAATTATGTGTTGCGTTAAACTGACCGGAATAATTTTATCTATCTACTGGTAAAATTTTGGTCTAATATAATTTTGGGCATTTTTGAGCTTTTTTCGGTTTAACTTTCTCATAATTACATTTAGGTCCCTGACTTTTTGCTCAATTACATTTAGGTCCCTAAACTTTTAATAATTACCACTTTTGGCCCAAATTTTGTTTGTACTTTCATTTTTAGCATTCAACCTTTTCTAATTTTCATTTTAGTCCCTCACTTCCTTCAAGACTCATCCAAACTTTTTTATTTCTTCCAATCATCGTCATAATCCTTTCCAAACCTCTTTCCACTATCAGTAGTATACACATAGGGAAAAATTAGGATATGACATTGGTCAAAGACTTGATTATACCTGGAAATTTGTATGTCTTGAATATGTCACATGAGTCAAATTTTGAGGGACATATTACTTGGGTAGGTCATTCCTTATAACAGCCAACACTGTGATAAGTATGAAAAATGGGGACATCATAATAGAAATGGGTGATAATGTCATAACTTTTAATGTCTATGAAGCAATGAGACATTTATTTGGAGATTGCTCAATATTAGGCTTAAGTACAATTGATGCATACATTGAAGAAGTTAAAGAGGAACATGAATTGTAGCTACTATAAAATTCTTATAAAGCTGAATGTGAATTGCTTGAATATGAAATTTCTTCTTCTATTTTTTCTTTGGATAGTAGGGGTGATGTGTCAAGTATTAACCATATTTCAGTTGGTAGCTTACTTTCCACCCTATAATCCTTTTTATTATCTGTTATTAACCTTTTGAATGGAGGATTTGGAAACAAACAACAAGATAAAATTACAGGAGAAATCATAATTACTGGAACTCTCATTACAAGAACAAAATTGTACAACAAAGAACCTATCTATTATATCTTTGAAAACTTAGAAGTTAGTTCCATCAATTGTCCTGCCACCTGAGTTGGAACTCAAACCACTTCCTCGTAACCTTAAATGTGTTTTTAGCTGGACATGATACATTACCTATTATAATTGCTAACTCACTTTCTATTTTTGAGGAAGAAAGATTGATTTTAGTTCTAAAAACACATAAGAGAGCAATAGGTTGGGCTCTAGCTGGTATACCTGGTATAGATGTATCTGCATTCATACATAATAATATGTTAAATGATGGAGCCAAGCCTATTAAATAGTAATAGCGAAGGATAAACCCCTTGATTTCTGATGTGGTTAAGAAAGAGGTAACTAAATTGTTGAATGCTAGCATTATTTACCCCATTTCAGACAGTGAATAGGTAAGTCCAGTTCATGTTGTGCCTAAAAGTACAAGGGGAGTATTAGATTCTAACATCACTTGTGATACATTTAGAGATTGTTCTGTTTCTAAGATTTTTGTAATTATGCCTTGGTATTGCTAGTTAGAGAATTATATTATTACTGGTATAATTTCACCTTCTTTATCTCATTTATAGGGCCAAAAGATTAAACATGAGGCAAAATTTTACATTTGGGAACTATCCATTCTGTGGAAAATATGCAGTGATCAAGTTATAAGATGTATGCAAGTGAAGAAGTGGATTTGATTATTACAACATGACATTCTTCTATTTGTTGATGATATTTCAGTGTTGAAAAGACATCAAGGAAGATTCTTGATGCTGCTTTTTATTGGCCATAACTATTCAAAGACTGCTATGAATTCTACAAAGCTTGTGATAGGTGCCAACGCTTTAGTGGATTGACCAAAAGGCATGAAATGCCTTAACAACCTATGCTATTTTTTGAAGCGTTTGAAGTATGGGGCATTCACTTCATGGGATAATTTCCACTATCTTATGGATATACATATATTCTGCTAGTTGTGGACTATCTCTCAAGATGGGTGGAGGCTATACCAATAATGAAAAATGATATAATAACAATTTCCAAATTTCTCAAGTCGTACATCTTCGCAAGGATTATTTGCCAAGTTTGGGATCAAGCATAAGGTTTCAATAGCTTACCATCCCCAAACAAATGGTCAAGCTGAAAATTCTAACAAAGCTATCAAGAGGATTCTAGAGAGGATAGTATGACCCTCAAGGAAAGATTGGAGTGCAAGGTTAAATGAAGCTTTGTGGGCATATAGAACAGCTCATAAAACCCTACTTGAGATATATCCCTATAAAATTGTGTAACATCCTACTTTTTTCCTTATCTATATAATACTGATAGTGAAAAGAGGTTTGTAAAGGATTGTGATGATGAATAGAAAGGAAAAACAATGATTAGACAAAGGTATAAAGATGAGGGACTAAAATGAAAACTTTAAAAGTTCTATAGTGCAAAGTGTAATTTTCAAAAGTTCAAGAGCAAAATAGTATTTATTGAAAGTTGAGCCGAAAAAGACCCAAAAATGCTCATAACTATATTAGTCCCAACTTTTTCCAGTAAATAGATAAAATTATTCTGATCAGTTTGACGCAACATAGAATTATGATGTGAGGTCCAAAAAATTTATATTAATTTCTGAAGAAAGGGAAATTAATACAGTATTCTCTAGACCTCATAATCAAATAAAATTTGGCAGTAAACTCCTATAATTAATATAAGAATTTATGAAATTGACAGAGCTCAAAAAGGAGTTCTATAGAATTTATTATGGAATTTACAGTGTACTAAAACACCCGATAAATATGTTTTAGGGGAATTTCTCAGGAGTTTAGCCATGCAGGTAGTGGACCATGTAAAGGGCCCAAAATGACATCTTATAGCCCTAGTAATATTTTTAGATAAGTATGTAGGCTAGGGATAATAAGGACTGGGAAAAATGAAATTATGAAAATACCACTAAGTATGATACTGTGTTGTGTCAAAGAGCCAGAGATAAATGAAGGGTATTTTGGTATTTGACTAAGGTTAGATAGTCAAGGAGAGTTCCCAAAATAGTTGACCAAGGTCATGGAATACTTTGATGAGGTGTGAAAAGATGATAATTCCCTTTGATAAATTAAAGTGAAATCGGACATCGATAAACGGTCTTGAACAAATGTAGCGAATTTCTATCATGACTTCTGGGTCTCAAAAAATTATGAAACTTTGCAGGGGAGTTATTTTATATTATAATGAATTTCTAATAATTTTAGAACCATTAAAAGAGGTGTCTAACATTTATTTCAAAATCAAGATATTTTAAGGATATCGGTATAAGGAAATTGTGCCAATTAGCTATTGGACCCAAGGAAGGCCTAGGGAAATCCAATCTTTCATCCTAGGTCAGACCAATAAGTCCCAAAAGTTGTCTTGGAGCCCAAGTCCAATAATGAATGATTTATGAACTTTTAAAAAAGAAAAGAAAAAAGGAATAAAGTGAGAATTAAGGTTTGCACATGGTGGGACCCACACACCCTCACACCTGGCGTCCAAGACAAGGGGAGGAGAAGATTTTTGTCTTGTGATCTTATCTCAAGTTGGCTTGGTGGATAAGTTTAATGTAAGAGCAATTATGAGGCAGTAGATCAAATGGTGTACAAAGTGATCTTGGCCATTCATTTTTCATGAGATTTTTCTATAAATACCCCCACTATTTCTGTTCAAAACTGTGGTATGAGAACCCTTGGGGAGGCTATGTCAAAATGGAAAATCAAGCCAAGACAAAAAAGAATCCAAGATCCAAAGTTCAAAAAAGCTAGAGATTAAAGGTAAGCAATCTATCCTACCTTATTTTCCTTTAATTTGGGAGCTTGAACTTAGGGTTTTCATGGAAGAAAGTTGAACTTTCTCTAAGGTGTGTGTGCTGTCCAAAAACCTTAGATGAAAGCAGAAAGAAGAAATTAAATTTAGAGATATGTGATTGAAGCTTAAACAAGCTAGTTAGGTGATTGGTTGTTAAATCAAGTTGATATTCTTGACTTTACCATAGTTAAACCATATGGTTTGCACTATTCATGATATAAGGAGATGAAATTTCAATGATTTAATGCTACCATTGAATTTATATGATGATTTTGTATAAGATTGGATAGGTTTTGAACATTGGAAGCATTGGAATTTCAAATGTTAGTTTTCCAAGTTATTCTCTATTACTTTTCACTCACATGAATAGTGATTGAAATTTCATGATTCTAAGAACATAAATGGATTTTAAAGATGAAATTGTGTAGGATAAAGTCAAGACATCAATTGATTCAAAGGCCAAGTCTATTAGTTAAGATTAATGAAAGTTAATATAATTAAATGAGCTCAATGTTCAAAAGAAAGTTATATTGTAATGGATGAATGATTATGTGATGTTAGGATTTGATGGTGGACTCCAAGAAGGAAGCCACACATCAAAGAGAAGTGAGAAGAAAGAAGCAAGATAAAGTGAAAGAAAGTACAGTATATGAGGTAGTAAACTTATCCTAAACTTGTATGTATTGAATGTTATACTTGATTGTGCTATGACTTGGTTGAATTGTGTTTATATGTGCATATGATTGAAATTTTGTTTCTATGATTACTTTGGCCAATTGAATTTCATATGTTACATGGAAGCATGCACATTATACAATGTTAACACTTTCACAAGCAAGCACAAGTATTTACATTAATACATGCATTATTAGTACCATTTGCTACTGATATTTCCCCATAAATCTCACCCCTTCCACGTAATCTCAATTATAGCAGGTTTTGTAAGGAATTGGAAGACACGCAGCGGAAATAAACTTTAAAAATTTTCCATTCCTTGCCAGGATCTGCCGTATGTGTTTAAGTCAAGTGGAAAGAATCATTACCCTTAGTGTTGCTCAGCGAATTTCACAGCTTCTCTACGTGGGTGGTGATCTCTTTCTGATCGCAAGAAATCGACGCCTCAGGTCGGCTTCCTCTACTGGTATCCACACGAACAGCGTTCCAACCACGAACGACGTGCTAGCGTCTCCTGTCCCTCCAAGGCTTTCACAAGTCTCCGTCTCTATTTCAGCAGTTTCTTGTCTGCAAACCTTTTGCAGATTCCGTTCGGCCTTTTGTGTTCTGTGTTATTTTCAAACGTAGCTCCTCCAATCAGATATAGAGGATGCTATGCGTTTTTCCACCTGACCTAATTGGATTTTGGAGTTAATCTTATATTAATTCCGAATTGATACAATATCATATATTGTATAATTTTATAAGAAACTAATTAAATAAAATAATATTAAATCCGTCCCACAGATTTAATTACTTATTTATTTAACTTTAAATAAAGATGAGACTGAGTTATATTTGATTTATTCCCATAAATCAAATTTGAGATATCCCATCAATTTAAATTTCGAATTTCAAACGTGATAGAGATTTAATTTATCCTTATAAATTAAATCTTATAAATATCTCTTATATGAGATATCCTATCAATTTGAATTTCGAATTTCAAACGTGATAGAGATTTAATTTATCCTTATAAATTAAATCTTATAAATATCTCTTATATGAGATATCCTATCAATTTGAATTTCGAATTTCAAACGTGATAGAGATTTAATTTATCCTTATAAATTAAATCTTATAAATATCTCTTATATGAGATATCCTATCAATTTGAATTTCGAATTCAAACATGATAGGGATTTAATTTATCCTTATAAATTAAATCTCATATATCTCATATATATAATATATATATATACGAATTTATATATATACGAATATAAATATAAATAAATATATATATACATTCACCTGGATCTTTCATTGAATCTGGACATGTCTTAGATTCAATGAATCTGGACATCATAGCTCGTGTTGGGCTATTTTGTGTGCGACCCTGTAGGCCCATATGAAGTTGGCAGTGGGCCATTTGCTATACTAGCCCACAAGTCGCAAGCGGTCTCTAGCAAGACATAACAACTACCCAAATCATATGAGGATCGATAAACGATGTAACCTTTTATACAACCATATCATGTCCCTTCTGTCACGCGATATTTTGGTCATGGATGAGGCATGGATAATGTCATCCTCCTATTCCCGACCGTTACTTTCTCGATCCCTGAGTAGTCTGACTATAGAAATGGAACTACCTTTCCATTACAGTATGGCCATACATTTCTCAGACTCACTCATCGAGGGGCCCAGTAATATCTCTCCACGAATGTGAGGGACAAATTCCATCTTGACCATTCACATTCCTCCGCATGAAAAACCACTAAGCCCAAACATAGTCTTTATGATCACTCGGTCAAAAGTGACTTTTGACTAGGTCAAAGCTGAGCGTTTTGTCATGTAGGAATCCATGATGATCTCAGGTCAAAGGGCATATTGACATGGTTTGTATATGAGAGAAGCTTATGACGTTACCCATGCAGTTCTCTCATAGCGGGTCGGTCCAACACCCTGTACTCTTACATGTGCTTATGACTTTGATTTATATCTCTATACATCTTCAAAGTCATACTGGTCTTATTTCATCTGTGCTCCCACATAGATGATCGACCAGGGACATTTAGGATAATATCATGAATTATCCAAGGATGGTCATCATAGTAAACATGCAAATAATATGATAACTCAATTAATAAATTCATAAATCAATAATGTTCATAAGACAATGATTGGCCCCTAGGGCACGATTTCCAACAACCTCCCACTTGCACTAGGTACAATCATTAATTTGACTAATTCCCATTGACCTAACATGACGCTCATGCTTTGCCTGCACAAGCGGCTTTGTTAGAGGATCAGCAACATTATCTTCTCCTGCTACTTTGCATATTTTTATATCACCTCTATCGTTGATTTCTCTGATGAGATGAAATCGCCTGAGTATATGCTTGGTCCTTTGATGTGACCTAGGCTCTTTGGCCTGTGCAATAGCACCGCTATTGTCACAGAGCAAAGTTATTGGATCTGAGATGGTAGGTATCACCCCTAGTTCTGTGATGAACTTCCTGATCCAAACGGCTTCCTTAGCTGCATCAGATGCTGCTATATACTCAGCTTCCGTTGCAGAATCTGCTACAGTGCCCTGCTTAGAGCTCTTCCAGCTTACTGCTCCATTATTGAGGAGGAATATGTATCCAGACTGCGATTTTTGGTCGTCCTGGTCAGTTTGGAAACTCGCATCTGTGTAACCAGTTACACAGAGCTCATCATCCAATCCACCATAGACCAAGAATAAGTCCTTAGTCCTTCTTAAGTACTTAAGGATATTCTTGACAGCAGTCCAATGGCCCTCACCAGGGTCCTGTTGGTATCTGCTAGTCATACTTAAGGCAAACGAGACATCCGGTCGAGTACATAACATGGCGTACATGATAGATCCTATGGCCGAGACATATGGAACCTTACTCATGCGACCTCGCTGATCAGATGTACTAGGACACAGATCTTTGCTGAGGTGAGTACCATGAGACATGGGTATGAAACCCCTCTTTGATTCGTGCATACTAAACCTATGCAGTATTTTGTCTATGTATGTACTCTGACTGAGTCCTAGAAGTCTTTTAGATCTATCTCTATAGATCCTGATTCCTAGGATGTAGGTGGCTTCACCCAAGTCTTTCATCGAGAAAGACTTTCCTAACCAAGACTTGACAATCTGCAAGGTAGGAATGTCATTCCCAATAAGTAGGATGTCATCGACATAGAGTACCAAAAACACAACTGTGCTCCCACTAACCTTCTTGTACACACAAGGTTCATCAATGTTTTGAAGAAATCCAAACTCTTTGATTACTTCATCAAAACGATGATTCCAACTCCGAGAGGCTTGCTTTAGCCCATAAATGGACTTTTGAAGCTTGCACACTTTACCAGAGTCCTCGGAACGCACAAACCCTTCAGGTTGTGTCATGTACACATCCTCAAGGAGCTTTCCATTAAGGAAGGCTGTCTTGACGTCCATCTGCCATATTTCATAGTCATAATATGCTGCAATAGCAAAGAGGATTCTGATTGATTTGGCCATTGCTAATGGGGAAAAGGTCTCATCATAGTCCACACCATGAGTTTGAGTAAAACCTTTTGCAACCAGTCGTGCCTTGAAGACATTTACATTGCCATCCATGTCAGTTTTCTCTTTGAAAACCCACTTGCACCCGACGGTTTTTACACCTTCAGGCGGGTCGACTAAGGTCCAAACCTTATTGTCGTACATGGATTGCATCTCAGACTTCATGGCACTAAGCCATTTTTCGGAGTTTGGTCCCACTATAGCTTCTCGATAGGTAGTCGGCTCGTTATGCTCAATGAGCAACACATCACGACTATCAGAAATCAGAAATCCATATCTCTGAGGCTGAAGTCGTGTCCTATTAGACTTTCGTGGACCTTGCGTGACTTGAGGAGTCTCAACAACTTGTTGTGAGTCTTCTCTATTTTCCATCTGCAGTTCTGTGGTGTCTTGTAGCTCTCGAACTTCTTCGAGTTGTACCTTACTCCCACTGGTTCTTTTAGAGATAAATTCTCGTTCAAGAAAGATACCATTTCTGACAACAAACACTTTGTTATCAGCAGGGTTATAGACGTAATATCCCTTGGTTTCCTTAGGATATCCCACAAAAAGGCATTTTGAGGATTTGGGCGCTAATTTGTCTGAGGCTTGTTGCTTAACATAGACCTCGCATCCCCAAATCTTGAGGAAAGACAAACTAGGCGTCCTCCCAGTCCATATCTCATACGGAGTCTTTTCGATTGCCTTAGATGGAACACGATTGAGTGTGAACGCAGCTGTCTCTAGGGCATAGCCCCAAAAGGAGGGCGGAAGATCTGTTCGACTCATCATGGATCGAACCATATCTAATAGTGTTCGATTTCTCCGTTCAGAAACGCCATTCCATTGTGGTGTCCCTGGAGGAGTCAATTGTGAGAGTGTCCCACAATTCCTAAGATGATCTATGAACTCTTGGCTCAAATATTCACCACCCCGATCAGATCGAAGGGCTTTAATTGTTTTGCCAAGCTGGTTTTGTACTTCATTTTGAAATATCTTGAACTTTTCAAAAGATTCAGATTTATGTTTCATTAGATAGATGTACCCATATCTGCTGAAATCATCTATGAATGTTATAAAGTACGAATAACCTCCTCTGGCATTTGTGTTCATCGGTCCACACACATTTGTATGTATGAGGCCCAATAAATCAGTGGCCCTCTCACTGTGCCCAGTGAAAGGTGACTTTGTCATCTTTCCTAACAAGCAAGACTCGCAAGTGTCATATGATTCAAAATCAAATGAGTTTAGAAATCCATCTTGATGGAGTTTGGAAATGCGTTTCTCATTTATGTGGCCCAGACGACAGTGCCAGAGGTATGTGGGATTCAAATCGTTTGGTTTGACCCTTTTGGCGGTTATGTTATAGATATTTCCATGATTGGGTTGTTCCAAATTTAATATGTAATGATCAACATGCAAATCACCATGAGCATATAAAACATCATTACGATAAATAGAACATCTACTATTCCCAGCAATGGAAGTGAAACCTTCCTTATCCAAATAAGAAAGTGAAACAATGTTACTACTTAAAGCAGGAACATAATAGCAATTGTTCAAAACTAACAAAAGCCCAGTGGGCAGAACTAATTCATAAGTGCCTACAGCTAACGCAGCAACCCTTGCTCTGTTTCCAACTCGTAGGTCAACTTCACCCCTTTTCAGCTTCCTACTGTCCTTTAGTCCCTGCACATTCGTACAAATGTGAGAACCACATGCAGTATCTAATACCCATGAGGTGGAAGTAGAAAGATGAATGTCTATAACATAAATACCTGAAGCGATAGCCCCGCTATCCTTCTTGTTCTTTTTCAGATCTTCGAGGTAGAGTTTGCAATTCCTCTTCCAATGACCCGGTTCATTGCAGAAGAAGCAGACTCCTTCCTTCGGAGGCTTTGCCTTCTTTGGTGCAGGCTTGGTTTCGGGCTTGCCTGACTCTTTGGTCTTACCTGATGAGCCATGACCCTTCCCCTTGCCTTTGCCTTTCTTTTTCGTACCCTTTCCTTTCTGAACCATCAAAACACTACTGGGTTTCTTCTTAAGACTCGGCTCAGCAGTTTTAAGCATCCCATGCAGTTCAGAAATAGATTTCTCCATGTTGTTCATGTTGTAGTTCATAACAAACTGGTCATAACTTTCCGGGAGTGAGTTTAAGATCAAATCTGTAGCTAACTCCTGGCTCATGGGAAATCCAAGCCGTTCAAGGTGATCAATGTACCCTTTCATCTTTAAGACATGAGCACTGACTGATGCACCTTCAGCCATCTTGCAGGAATGTAAGGCCTTAGTGGTCTCATACCTCTCTTGCCTTGCCTGTTGCTGGAACATTTCCTTGAGATGCACAATCATCTCATAAGCCTCCATGTGTTCCAGATCTCTTTGGAGCTCCGGAACCATGGTGGCTAGCATCAAGCATCCCACATCGACAGAGTCTTCCTTATGCTTCATATAAGCATCTCTCTGAGCTCTAGGAGCATTGGCGGCTGGCTCCTCAGGAATGGGTTGATCTAGGACATGCGCCTTTCTTTCCTGCTTGAGAACAATTCTCAAGTTCCTAAACCAGTCAAGAAAGTTTGTCCCATTGAGTTTGTCCTTCTCAAGGACAGATCGCAGCGATAATGTAGCAGTATTACTAGTCGTCATGATTCTACAATTAAAATATGCAATGTAATTAGTAATCTCCCACTAAATAAACAACCCTCAATGCAATAGTTAGTGGGCTAAGATCCATATTTGGCTCAAACTTAAGTCCGCTTTGGCAGGACGCTTAGATTAAGTTATTTAGGTAGGTAACACCTTTACCAATTACATCAAATGTAACTCTTAGATATTCATGGGATCCTATCATCATATGATCTGGCATGTTCTAATCCCATCTAATGCCTTGAGATCCAAAACCGTTTTGTTAATCTCAATTAAGTCAAACAATAATGAACCTATGAGAGTAGCACCATTACTCTTTGCTTATCTCCCCAAGATAACTCAAAAGCACCCACTTTGGTGGAGTCCACAATTGAGCGATCAAGGTTTTGACAAGTGTTCATAAATTGACAGCATTATGACTTAAGATTTCTTTTAGAGGGCCTAATTTAACTATCTGGTTTATAAAACGCATGTTTCTCAGTTCGTATCTCATACAAGTAATATGCATGTGCTGATCTAATCATAAGATGCATAATTCAAACGTGATACAATATGGCTCACCTATCCTAAGTCCCCTCAAGCCAATGAGAGGAGCTCTCTAGTAAGAAAAGAGAAATTACATATAGAAACCTCTTTTAACATTCGAGGGGAGTGAGATGAGAGGAGAAGGTACATTGAGAGTATATAGAGGAAGGCACGACACGCAGGCCGTATTTTTAAAAATTACAACACTTGCAATCTAGAGCCATATTGTTCACCATACCCAAACATTCAAGAATCAATATTCAGATCTAATCGAAGGGCAAAAAACATTTACAAAGTAACATTTGTTACGGTTATGTTGCGCTACGAACAGGTAGCTACGGCGGTCCCGCTATGCGGATTGAATTCGGTTTTCACAAATAATCACAAATTCGAATTCGGTTTTCTTAGACCCCATCTATGCGGATTGATCAAATCAAAAAGCATCACCACCGATTTCAATTTCCTTTTAGATTCCTTTTATGTCATACACAACAAGGATTCCATATATGTCACACATACAACGCTTATTATATGATCGGCTACTACTAACATATATCATATAAATCACAAATCAAGCCTAACTTAAACACAAAACGGCATGGCTCTGATACCACTGTAAGGAATTGGAAGACACGCAGCGGAAATAAACTTTAAAAATTTTCCATTCCTTGCCAGGATCTGCCGTATGTGTTTAAGTCAAGTGGAAAGAATCATTACCCTTAGTGTTGCTCAGCGAATTTCACAGCTTCTCTACGTGGGTGGTGATCTCTTTCTGATCGCAAGAAATCGACGCCTCAGGTCGGCTTCCTCTACTGGTATCCACACGAACAGCGTTCCAACCACGAACGACGTGCTAGCGTCTCCTGTCCCTCCAAGGCTTTCACAAGTCTCCGTCTCTATTTCAGCAGTTTCTTGTCTGCAAACCTTTTGCAGATTCCGTTCGGCCTTTTGTGTTCTGTGTTATTTTCAAACGTAGCTCCTCCAATCAGATATAGAGGATGCTATGCGTTTTTCCACCTGACCTAATTGGATTTTGGAGTTAATCTTATATTAATTCCGAATTGATACAATATCATATATTGTATAATTTTATAAGAAACTAATTAAATAAAATAATATTAAATCCGTCCCACAGATTTAATTACTTATTTATTTAACTTTAAATAAAGATGAGACTGAGTTATATTTGATTTATTCCCATAAATCAAATTTGAGATATCCCATCAATTTAAATTTCGAATTTCAAACGTGATAGAGATTTAATTTATCCTTATAAATTAAATCTTATAAATATCTCTTATATGAGATATCCTATCAATTTGAATTTCGAATTTCAAACGTGATAGAGATTTAATTTATCCTTATAAATTAAATCTTATAAATATCTCTTATATGAGATATCCTATCAATTTGAATTTCGAATTTCAAACGTGATAGAGATTTAATTTATCCTTATAAATTAAATCTTATAAATATCTCTTATATGAGATATCCTATCAATTTGAATTTCGAATTCAAACATGATAGGGATTTAATTTATCCTTATAAATTAAATCTCATATATCTCATATATATAATATATATATATACGAATTTATATATATACGAATATAAATATAAATAAATATATATATACATTCACCTGGATCTTTCATTGAATCTGGACATGTCTTAGATTCAATGAATCTGGACATCATAGCTCGTGTTGGGCTATTTTGTGTGCGACCCTGTAGGCCCATATGAAGTTGGCAGTGGGCCATTTGCTATACTAGCCCACAAGTCGCAAGCGGTCTCTAGCAAGACATAACAACTACCCAAATCATATGAGGATCGATAAACGATGTAACCTTTTATACAACCATATCATGTCCCTTCTGTCACGCGATATTTTGGTCATGGATGAGGCATGGATAATGTCATCCTCCTATTCCCGACCGTTACTTTCTCGATCCCTGAGTAGTCTGACTATAGAAATGGAACTACCTTTCCATTACAGTATGGCCATACATTTCTCAGACTCACTCATCGAGGGGCCCAGTAATATCTCTCCACGAATGTGAGGGACAAATTCCATCTTGACCATTCACATTCCTCCGCATGAAAAACCACTAAGCCCAAACATAGTCTTTATGATCACTCGGTCAAAAGTGACTTTTGACTAGGTCAAAGCTGAGCGTTTTGTCATGTAGGAATCCATGATGATCTCAGGTCAAAGGGCATATTGACATGGTTTGTATATGAGAGAAGCTTATGACGTTACCCATGCAGTTCTCTCATAGCGGGTCGGTCCAACACCCTGTACTCTTACATGTGCTTATGACTTTGATTTATATCTCTATACATCTTCAAAGTCATACTGGTCTTATTTCATCTGTGCTCCCACATAGATGATCGACCAGGGACATTTAGGATAATATCATGAATTATCCAAGGATGGTCATCATAGTAAACATGCAAATAATATGATAACTCAATTAATAAATTCATAAATCAATAATGTTCATAAGACAATGATTGGCCCCTAGGGCACGATTTCCAACAGGTTTATTGTAACATCCTTACTTTTATACGTCTTACAGACCATTCAGCAGCAATTAGAACCACTTACAAGACCTTGGAAGTCCATTAGCTAAATCTAGAATTTTTCTCCTCCACGGGTTACTGTTCATATAGTAGTCCATATTTCACAACGAACTTTGAAAAATCATAACTAATTAAGAAAAAAATATTTTCCAGACCAAATGATTATCCAATTAATACAGTTTATTCGCCAAAATTTACTGTTCATTTGGTCAAAAATCCTGGAAACAGATTCTGGTCTCTAACTTTGGAAAATCAGTTCTCTTTGTACATACATCAAAATAAAGCATTCTTGGTGTCAAAATGAAGCGTGGCATGTCATATAAGTTCTGTAAAATTTCATACATTTATTCCATTATTTACTATTTTTTATTATATTATGACCATCACTACTTACATTGATCATACAGCAACATTACACATTAACATAACATATATACTATCCATTCCCTAGCTTTTCTTCATGCTTCATCATCCTCTTTCATCATTCATAAACCTATGGGATTGGGATTACATGGAAAGGGATGAGATTTAGGGGGAAATCTCAGTAGCAAACGGTACTAAACAATGCATGCTTTAATGCAAATACTTGTGCTTGCTTGTGAAAGTATTACTATTGTGTCATGTGCATGCTTACATGTTACATATGAAATACAATTGGCCAAAGTACACATATAAATAGAGCTTCATACATAAGCACATAGGCAACAGAATTCAATGAAGCCATAGCACAATCAAGCATAACATTCAATGCATACAAGTTTAGGATAAGTTTACTACCTTGAACACTTGACCTTCTTTCACCTTAACTTGCTTCTTGCTTCTCACTTTCCTTGAACATGTGGCTGCCTCTCTTGGAGCATACCAATCAATTCCTAACATCATATAATCATTCATTAATCACAATCTAACTTCCTTGAGCATTAAACTCACTTTAACTAACATAACTTCTTCTTCAACATTAATCTCATTAACTTTCCTTAATCTTAACCAATGGACTTGGTCTTTGAATCAATTGATGCATTGACTTTACCCTACACAATTTCATCTTTTGAATCCATTTATGAGCTTAGAATCATGAAATTCCAGCTCCTTCATCACATGCTGTACAGAATTATATTATATGTGTGAAATTTAAAACCATTGGAAGCATCAAATCATAAAATTCTAATCACTGTTCATGCGTGTGAACAGTAACAGAGAAGGGTTTCAAAAACTATAATCTTGGAATTTCAATACTTTCAAGGTTCAAAACCTTTCTAATCCTACACAAAATCATCATCTAAATTCAATGAAAGCATTAAATCATTGAAATTATATTTCCTTCCCTCATGAACAGTGTAGACTGAACAGGTTCACTCTTGGCAAAGTCAAGAATATCAACTTGATTCAACAACCAATCACTTAACTAGCTTGTTTAAGCTTCAATCATATGTTTCTAACTTTAATTTCTTCTTTCCCCTTTCATCTAAGGTTTTTGGGCAGAACCTACCCTTAGAGAAAACTCAACTTTTCCCCCATGAAAACCCTAAGTTCAAGCTCCCAAATCAAAGGAAAATAAGCTAGGAGAGATTGCTTACCTTTAATCTCTAGCTTGCTTGAACTTTAGAACCTTGAATCTTCTTTGTCTTGGCTTGAGTTTTCATTTTGCAAGAGTTTCCCCAAGGGTTCTTTGTTCACGGTTTGGCTGCAAAGTGAGTGGCTATTTATAGAAAAATTCTATGGAAAATGAATGGCCAAGATCACTTTGTACACTATTTGATCTAATGGCTCATATTTGTTCTTACATCAAGCTTACTCTCCAATACAACTTGAGATAAATCCACATGACAAAAATATTCTCCTCCCCTTATCTTGGACGCCAAGTGTGTGGGTGTGTGGGTCCCACCATGTGCAAGCCATAATTCACACTTTATCCCCTTTTTTTCTTTTAAAAAATTCAAAAATTATTCATTATTGGACTTGGGCCCCAAGACAACTCTTGAGACTTAATGGGGTGCCCTAGCACGAAAGTTTGGGCTGCCATAGGCCTTCCTTGGGTCCAATAGCTAATTGGAACAAATCCCAAGGTACTTTTCTTATACCGATATTCTTAAAATATCCTAATTTTGAAATAAATGCTAGACACCTCTTTTAATGGTTCTAACATTTTTAGAAATTCATTCTAATATAAAATGAATTCCTTATAAAGTCTCATAATTTTCTAAGACCCAAAAGTGCTGATAAAAATTCCCTACATTTCCTTTAACCCTTTATCGGCGTCCGATTTTACTTTAATTTCCCAAAGGGCATGATCACCTTTTCAAACATCATCAGAGTATTTACTGGCTCTAATTAATCATCTTTATACCATCTTGCACATTTTTGGCCTGTCCATAATGACCAAAAGGCCCTTTATCCATTACTGGTATATTATGGGTATCCAGGGGCATTTTCACAATTTCACACTTTTCCTGGACTGCTATGGACTCTGGCCCACATAACTGTCTTACTACTTTATTGGGCTCAATATAGCGCCATTTGGGCCTTGGTATGGGCTCATTAGCCTCATTACCTTTATGGCACAAATCCCAATAAATCTCACCCGATCCTATTTATCGGGTATTTTATTTCACCGTAAAATCCCATAAGGCTTCTACAGGATTTCTTTTCTGACTCGGTCAATTTTATAAATTCTTATATTAAATATGGAAATTTCCTATAATATCCCATCTGATTCTGATGTCTGAAGAATAGTGTAATAATTCTTCTGACTTCATAAATTTATATCAATTAATCGAGACCTCAAATCAAAATTATGTGTTGCGTTAAACTGACCAGAATAATTTTTTCTATCTACTGGTAAAATTTGAGTCTGATTTAATTCTAGTCATTTTTAGCCTATTTTGGCTCAACTTTTCCATAATTACATTTAGGTCCCTGACTTTTTACTTAATTATATTTAGGTCCCTAAACTTTTAGAAATTACCACTTTTGGCCTAACATTTATTTCTACTTTAACTTTTAGCCTTTAACCTTTTTCAATTTTCATTTAGGTCCTTCTCTTTCTTCAAGACTTATCTAACCTTCATTATTTATTCTAATCTTCGTCATAATCCTTTCCAAACCTCTTTCCACTATCAGTATTATACAGATAGGGAAAAATTTAGGATATTGACATTTGGTCTAGAAATTAGTTTTTCCTTAAAGTTCAAGATGTTATTATTGGAAAATGTGCCCTAGGGGCCAATCATTATTTTATGAACATTATTGATTTATGAGTTTCTTAATTGTGTTATCATATTATTTGCATGTTTACTGTGATGAACATCCTTGGATAATTCATGATCTTATCCTAAATGTCCTTGGTCGGTCATCTGTGCGGGAGCAGAGATGAAATAAGACCAGTATGACTTTGAAGATGTATAGAGATATAAATCAAAGTCATAGGCACATGTAAGAGTACAAGATGTTGGGCCGGCCCACTATGAGAGAGTTGCATGGGTTACGTCATAAGCTTCTCTCATATACAAACCATGTCACTATGCCCTTTGACCTGAGATCATCATGGATTCCTACATGACAAATGCTCAGCTTTGACCTAGTCAAAAGTCACTTTTGACCGAGTGATCATAAAGACTATGTCGGGCTTAGTGGTTTTTCATGCGGAGGAATGTGAATGGTCAAGATAGAATTTGTCCCTCACATTCGTAGAGAGATATTACTGGGCCCCTCGATGAGTGAGTCTAAGAAGTGTATGGCCATACTATAATGGAAAGGTAGTTCCATTTCTATAGTCAAACTACTCAGGGATCGAGAAAGTAACGGTCAGAAATAGGAGG
Source organism: Leucaena leucocephala (assembly GCA_037074615.1). Taxonomy (NCBI): domain Eukaryota; kingdom Viridiplantae; phylum Streptophyta; class Magnoliopsida; order Fabales; family Fabaceae; genus Leucaena; species Leucaena leucocephala. Next base: position 19,258,609 of record CM073519.1, read on the forward strand.
ATGACATTATCCATGCCTCATCTATGACCAAAATATCGCGTGACAGAAGGGACATGATATGGTTGTATAAAAGGTTACATCGTTTATCGATCCTCATATGATTTGGGTAGCCGTTATGTCTTACTAGAGACCGTTTGCGACTTGTGGGCCAGTAAAGCAAATGGCCCACTGCCAACTTCATATAGGCCTACAAGGTCACACATAAAATAGCCCAACACGAGCTATGATGTCCAGATTCATTGAATCTAAGACGTGTCTAGATTCAATGAATGATCCAGGGTTGATGTATATATTTATTTATATTTATATTCGTATATATATAAATTCGTATATATATATTATATATAAGGGATATATAGGATTTAATTTATAAGGATAAATTAAATCTCTATCACGTTTGAATTTGAAATTCAAATTGATAGGATATCTCATATAAGAGATATTTACAAGATTTAATTTATAAGGATAAATTAAATCTCTATCACGTTTGAATTTGAAATTCAAATTGATAGGATATCTCAAATTTGATTTATGAGAATAAATCAAATATAGTCCAGTCTTATCTTTATTTATATTAAATAAATAGATGAATTAAATCTGTGGGACGGATTTAATATAAACATTATTTATTTAATTAGTTTCTTATCAAATTATACAGTATGTGATATTGTATTAATTTCAGAATTAATATAGATTAATTCCAAAATCCAATTAGGTTGAAGAAAATGCAGATCATCCTATATAAATGATTTTAGGAGCTACATTTTCAACAGATAACACATAACACAAAAGGCCGAATGGAATCTGAAAAAGGTTTGTAGATAAGAAACTGCTGAAGTAGAGACGGAAAGGACGAATTCTTGACAAAGCCTTGGAGGGACAGGAGACACTAACACGTCGTTCGTGGTTGGAACGCTGTTCGTGTGGATACCAGTAGAGGAAGCTGACTTGAGGCATTGACTTCTTGCGATCAGAAAGAGAGCACGAGTTGCGGAGAGAAGCTGTGGACGTCTTCTTGCGATCGGAAGAGAGCACCAGCCGTGGAGAGAAGTAGTGGAAGTCACTGAGAAACGCTGAGGGTAATGCTTCTTCCCATTGACTTAAATACATACGATAGACCCTGGTAAGGAATGGAAAAAATTTTTAAATTAATTTTCGCTGCGTGTCTTCCAATTCCTTACAGTTATCTTCACGTAGCTTTTTGAACCACTTCATTTAGATTTTTCTAGAATTAATTATGATTTTTTGAGCAAAATGAAACATCCTTATTTTCTTATGTCTTATGGACTAAACAATAGTATTTGAAACCACTTTTAAGGTCATTAAGTTAAATTACATAATCTGGAATTTTACTGTAGCGAGTACTGTTTACTATACAAATTCTAGAGAAGTGACCTGATTTCAAAAAATCATAACTAATTCTAGGAAAATAAGAATGAAGTGGTTCAAATTTTCACACAAAGCTAACTCAATGCTCTTTTAGGGAAAACTAGCTTGTTGACCACTCTTTGACCGAGTCAATATTGGTCAACGCTCAAAGTTTACTATTTCACCAGTATCCTATCCCTGATTCCAGTATTTCAGGTCCCAACTTTGATAAATCATATCTTTATGTGTAGACATCCAAATGAGACATTTTATATATCAAATTGCTTGGTATATCTACTATTTATTGGTAAAATATCATACATTTATTCAACCATTTACTATTTATAATTACAGCTCAAAGGCCATAGCCTCTCCACGAGCTACTGTTCATAATAGTAAATTCGAGCAATTAACATTGCATACATACATCAATCACATATCAATCATGCTAGAAATTCTTCATGCATCTTTATCTCCTCCATATTAAGAAGACCTGCTGTAATTGGATTGATATGGAAGGGGTGAGATTTCTGGGGAAATCTTAGTAGCAAACGGTACTAAACGATACATGCATTAATGTGAATATTGTGCTTGCTTGTGAAAATGTTAACATTGCGTAATGTGCATGCTTCCATGTAACATATGGAATACAATTGGCCAAAGTAATCATAGCAACAGAGCTTCATACATAAGCACATATGTAACACAATTCAACAAAGCCATATCACATCAAGCATAACATTTAAAGCATACAAGTTTAGGATAAGTTTACTACCTGATGTGTAGCCTTTCCTCTAATCCTTAGCCTTTACTCTAAGGTTCATTCTTTCCATAGGTCAAATCCTATACATAGCATAATAATATCTTCATTATTATTCTATCAATATAGCTCTACTCAGCTCATGCTTACATGATGTAACTATACAGTTTATCTGCAATGGATATGAGATTCTTGGAATAAACTGTATCAGATTGAGAAAGGAAAGGGAATGATTAATAACTAAGGAAAGAATAGGGACCAAAATGCAAATTAGAAAAGCTTGAAGGAAGAAAGTGAAAGTAGAAGAAAAATGAGGGACCTAAATGCAATTAATGAAAAGTTCAAGGATTAAAGTGCAATTATTCAAAAGTTGAGGGACCTAAATGTAAATATGGAAAAGTTGAACTGAAAAATGCTCAAAAATGCCCAGAATCATATCAGACCCAAATTTTACCAGTAGATAGACAAAAATATTCCGGTCAGTTTAACACAATACAGAATTTTGATTTGAGGTCCCGATTAATTGATATAAATTCCTAAAATTGGAAGGAATTATTACAGTATTTTTTAGATCTCAGAATCAAATGAGACCTTACAGGAAATTCATATATTTAATATAAAAATTTATAAAATTGACAGAGTTAGAAAAGGAATCCTGTATAATCCATACGGGATTTTATAGTGAAATAAAATACCCGATAAATAGGATCATGAGAGTTGTATTGTGAATTGAGCCATAAAGGCAACACAGGCAATAAGCCCATATCAAGGCCCAAATGGTGCCATCATGAGCCCATTAAGGTGACTGGACAGTTAAGTGGGCCAGAGTCTAGAGTAGTCCAGGAAAAGTGCGAAATTACAAAAATGCCGCTAGATGCCCACGCTATACCAGTGATGGATGGAGGTCATTTTGGTCATTCTAGATAGGCCAAAAATGTGGTACATAGTATCAATATGATTAGTTAGAGCCAGTATATGCCATAAGGTAGCACAAAGAGGGGTGAAATGACAATTATGCCCTTATGGTCAATATATTATAAGAAATGACACCAAGGGTATTTTGGTCATTTCTCAAGTGATGGATGGAAGATAAATACTCATTCAAATATTTTCAATGGTATGAGAAGCCTAGACATTGATTTTCAGGACAAAATACATATCCTAGTATATTATAAAAAATTAAGAACAGAACACAGTCCGGTTGTTGTGAAACTACTCCGATCAGTACCGAATTTGACTAAAATTTTTCTAGAAGCTTCCTTACATGGGAATCACGCCACATAACCCTATTAGGTGTCCCACATGATGTCATAATTATTCTTTTTAGAAAAAAGTGAAATCCAAGATTAAATGTGAGCCCTTGGATCAAATAGTAACCAAATTAATATTGGCAATCCATTTCAACCCAAATTTCTCTATAAATACCCCTATTCAGATGGCTTCAGTATGCATGGTGAACCATAGGGGAACTATTGCAAAATTTCCATTCAACCAAGAAAGACGCACACAAAGTGAAGTAACAATCAAGGTAATCATCTCCCTTGATCTTGAGTTTTGTTCTAGCAAGTTATCTCATGGTTTTAAGGGTTTTTTATGCTATATTTTCCTTATGGTTGCTGCTATAAGTTCTGCTCATATATGGTTAAAATATGAGTTTTATGTTATGGATGGTTTAGATAAGCTTAAACAAGCTAGAATCAAGTTGGTATAAGCTTGGAAATTCAAGTATGTTTGGATTTAGGGTTTTGTGTGTCTTGCTGATACTGTATGTGACACTGTTCATATGATATAATTTCATGATTTTGATGCTTCCAATGAGTTTAAAATGGAAAATTGTGTGGGGATAAAGTAGGAGAACAAGTATTGGAATCAAAATATGAATTTTTGGAAAACAAAAGCATGTATTCAGTTTGGTACTATAACAAGTGGTATGATTTGATTTTGGAAATTATGATTTCATATTTGGATTCTACATGAAAATTTATGTGTAAATGAACTATGAGAATTTATTTTGGAAAGATGGAAGTAAGAAACATAAAGTAGAGAAAGAAAGGGAGCTAGAGAAAACCTAGTCTTGGTTTTGTGTTCAAGTTGAGTTGTAACTTGATATTATTTTGTAATGGCTAGGTTTTGAAATTTGTGAGGGAAGAAAATCATCCCAAGAAGGTCTTGACCAAGATAGCTAAGAAGTAGCAAGAATGTCTAACTATAACTCATGTTTGTTTAATTGTTTGCTTGCTTGTTGATATGGTGTTTGGTTGAGCTTGAGCTTATGTCATCATGTCTATGATGAAGTGTGAATGATTGCGCAACTCCTTGCAAGTTATGTCATGACAATATGCATGTTAGAGTTTGTTTATGTACTATTATGAAGTAGCTCCCATCTCATGATAACAAATTAAGCATCCAATTATTCATGCATGATATTATAGTTTGTGTAACTTGCTATTGGGATTTCCATGAAATCTCATTCCTTCCACATGCATAGGTGCTAGATCCTCTCAAGGGAAGAGATTAAATGTTGATGATTAAGTTTGTATATTAATTTACATGACTTACATGACACTATGGGATTATATGCTAGTATTCATGGTGTATGTTTCTATAACCCTATTCTGAGGATGTGGTGATGTGACGATGATTTTGATGCTTAAATCAATGAGTTTAGTCTGAAATTTGGTATAATAATAGATAAGATAAAGATATTTAAATGAACATAAAGATCTTTAAATGAAGTTAAAATCTGGAATTGAGATGAAGTAGGCGTTTAGAGGCAGCAACGTTCACACAATGATTTCATATAACAAATGAATGAGGTTTTCTATGAAATTTTATGAGCTTAAAGAGGATGTCTATAGCTCCAAATCAATAGGTAACATGGTTCATTTGGATGAGTAACCAAAGAGACAGGAATTTTTGAAGTTAAGGCAAAGAAACTGGAACTTCCAGATTTTACCAAATGAATAGTGATATTCAACAAATAAACCGGTTTCATTTGAGCAACAAAACCTTAGTTTTATATTTTTTCCTCAAAGATATATGAAAGAGCTTTCATTATAAATTGGAACCACCTTATTCCAATTTTTCTACAATTACTTTTGATTTTTCAAAGTAGGGTACATGTTCTAGAATTATCAAAAGAACAGTAAAAGTGAGCAGTATTCGAGAGCAATTCTTTTGGAAATGAATGATTTCAAAGAAAATGATCATGAAATTGGTTCCAATCACTTCTAATGGAGTATAATTGAGGTTAAAATTAAGGATGTGACATTTTCCATGGCCATGCACTTTTATGGAAAAGTATATAGCATGATGGCATGTCACTAATTAAAGAAAGTTTAATGCAATTACATATCATGCATTAGCATCCATCTTACATATTTAAGTGGTAATGTTTGCTACTGAGATTCCATAGAATCTCACCCTCCCATAACTAGCCATAAAAGGTTATTTATGATGGAAGAATCATGTTTGGTACATGAGCTAAGGAATGGAAGAGGAAGAGTAGACAAGTGATGGCATGCATATATGTTAGCCTTTTTATGTTATGTTATGTAATATCCATTATATGTAAAGAAAACATATGACAGAATGATGGCATAACCCCATGATGTATATGAATTCATGAAAGGCAAAAGAGATGGTTTATGCATGCTGCAACAATTATTGAAAGTGAAAGAAAGGAAATTGAAATGGTAAAAACATAGGTCCTGAAGCAGTTTTGTTGTGGCTTCAGTTTGGCCTAGCAAATGAAGGAATTAATCTATAAAATTTTATGAGCACGTAGTACACATCTATTTAAATTCATATGTAATACGCCTTATTTGGATGTGTATATCCAGAGAAATGATTTTCCAGATTTAAGAGACAGAATCTAGAATTTCTTGAATTTGCCATAGGAACAGTAAAAAGTAACGATTTAACTATATCAATTGGCAAAGTAAATGTCCAGATTTATATTTTTCCCTTAAAGAGCTATGAAAGAGCTTCAATTAGAAATTTTTGGATCATCTCCATACAAATTTTCTACAATTAGTTATAAATTTTTAAAGTTGAACTATAAATATGGAAATCATCAAATGAACAATACCCGAGAAGTAAGTTTTAAAATTTTAATTTTTGGGCTAATGTAATGGTTTTGCTAATCCAATACACTTCTAAATACATACTATGAAGTGGTAAAAGTAGGATGTTTAAGGGGGATCACCTTATACATCAATCGTCATGCACTTCACTCTTCTTAGAATCTCTCATCTATCATTCACATAGACTATCCACTCAACACACACCATTCCATCCAGTCTTCACTCTACTCCACACATCCACATGTCATTCTCCATCTCCATTTCCATTCTCTTTCATTTGTAACATTCTCTGTTATAGCCAATATAACAAAAGGAAAGTTTATTCTTCATCTTCATCTTCTTCTTCCACATTAACCATGACTGCTGATCTGTTTGCTGCTGCTATTGAAGTCTTGACAACAATGGAAGGCTAGATCCATTGTGCTCTCTTTGATATGATGTTGAACCATAATCCTTGAGCTGAACAAGGAGTTAATTGTGTCTCTAATTCAGATTTAATTGTATTGAGTTGATATAGTTAATTATGTAATTACTAATGCAATGATAGTTAGTAGATGATTAATGATTAGGGAACTGAGTTGGATTTCATATTTCTATATAACTGATGCTTTGATTGATTTTCATCATTAGACCAAGTTAGACATGACTGTAGTTAATTAGAGTAATCATAAAACAGAGTACAATTGTACATGTTTACTTCATCTTCTTCTATCTCAAGTTGAATTATTCTTATTTCTCTATTCAATGTCTATGAGTTATAGCTTTGATTGAGATTTTAGCTGGCAAGTTGTTAGCTGACCTATTCTAATTCAACTAATTAACTCCAAATATTCTGTGGATAATGAAGGTGAGGTAGTCTCTAAGGGAATATACTTGTCATTGATTTATCTCATCATCATAAAAACTTAAAATCATAAACTGTAGCATAGGATTTAATTCAAAATTAGTCCAAACACCTTATCTCACAATTCATCTTATTAATTTATTAATTTGTTTCTCATTAGATTAATTAGGTACCTTTATATCCATTTAGGCTCCTTGTAAATCGACCTAGGTTAGCTTCACTTTACTATTGGTTAGCTTAGTTTTGTTTGATAATTAAAACAATAGTTTTCAACTAGTTAACTGAGTCAATTTTAATGTCAAAAATTACTGTTCATTTGGTCAAATTTCTAAAAACAATTTCTAGTCCCAAACTTTAAGAATTTCGTTCTCTTTATATAGATGTCAGAATAAGGCCTTCTTGGTATCAAAATGAACCTTGGCATGTTAACTAAATATCTATAAAATTTCATACATTTATTCTATGATTTACTATTTTTATAAATAGCCACAACTATACTGCATTTTAAGCATACATTACATGTATACATCACATAAGTCATAACATAACATCAATTACAATCAATCATGCCATCTATCCCCTAACTCCTCTTCTTTCATCTTCATCTTCTTCCATCTTTGAAGAACTTGTTGGTATTGGGGTGACATGGAGGGGTAAGATTTTGGGGAAAATCTCAATAGCAAACAGAAACTATACAATGTATGCAACTACATGCTTGATGTTAATATGTGTGCACTTAATGATCATGCTTGCATAATGATATCTTGCATGCTTCCATGTCTCTTAATTATAATATATGGATATAGTATAAAAATAAATAGAGCATCACTTAATCATTCATGCTTCACATAATCAAAGTAAGCAACCAATACATAAGACATCCAAGAAATATAAGCATATACGTACGTAAGTTCACTACCTCTTACTCCTTGCTTTCCTTATCCTTCCTCTTTACCTCTTTCTTCTTACTTATATTTGATGTGTGACTGCCCTCTTTGAGTACACCAATCAAATCCTAACATATCATTATCATTCATTCATTACAATCTAACTTCCTTGAATATTGACTTTATTTTACTTAAATAACTTTCCTTAATCTTTATTAATTAGATTGGTATTTAAATCAATTGATGTTTTGACTTTACTCTACATAATTTGGTCTTCTGACTTCATTTATAAGCTCAGAATTTCTAAATTCTAGTAGCTACACACTCTTCTTGATAGATTGCATAACTTCTCCTTTTCTTTCAAAAATTATCATTTTGATTCTAACCCTTCCAATACGTGTTTCTCTACTTTACTTCACACAATTTTCCATTTTAAAACCATTGGAAACATCAAAATCATGAAATTCCAATAATTGTTCATGTGTATGAACAGTAATAGAAAGGGTTTCAAAACTTGCCTTTTCCAATTTCAATGCTTCCAAGGTTCCAAACCTATTCAATTCTACACAAAAATCATCATCTAAATTCAATGGAAGCATTAGATCATTGAAATTCCATTTCCTTCTATCTAGAACAATACAGGCCAAAAGCATTAACATAATGCAAAGTCAAGAATATCAATTAAATTCAATAACCAACCATCTAAACTAACTTATCTCTGTGTCATTTACTTATTTCTAACTTCATTTATCTCTTCCTTATTTATTATAGAATGTTGGGAACCAAGGGGATCAAGGGAGAAATCTGTTTTCTAACCATTAAAATCTAGGTTTTATCCTACAAAAACACAAATAAACTAGGAAGGATTGCTTACCTTAAGTACTTGCTTGAGTGGCATTTCCTTGAACTTATTTTGAGTTCTCTCTTCATTTTGGCATCGTTTTTCCAAGGGTTCATGGCAACACGAAATAGAAGAGAATGGAGGTATATTTATAATGAAATTTTTAGGTTGGATGGACCATTATGCCCCTTAAGTTCCTAATTATTACAATTCCCAAATCTTGCTTCCTATTGGTTACTTTCTTGATTAATTAAACTTAATCATCATGAACTTAATTCTCTTAGATTTTTCTTTTCTTTTCCTATTTTAAAAATTCCTAAAATAACTAAAAACCAACTTGTGCTCCAAGACACTTTCTTGGAATGTTGTACCTTGTTGTTGGATGCTATATATGGCCTAAATTGGGTCCAATTTGGCTAATTGGCACAAATCCCAAGGAATTTCCTATACCGATATCCTTAAATTACCCTAATTTTGAGATAAATTCTAGACAACTCTTTTAATGATTTTAACATTTTAAGAAATTTATTCTAATATAAAATTAATTGCTGACAAAGTCTCATAATTTTTTGAGACCAGAAGTCCTAATAAAAATTCCATACATTTCCCTTAACCCTCTACGGTGTCCAATTTCACCTTAAATTTCATAATTAATTTTACATAACTCCTTTTTTATTTATGTTATTTTCATAAATTCTTATGTTATTTATAAAAATTTATTACCAAATTTCATTTGATTCTGAGGTCCAGAAGATACTGTAATAATTTTTCAAACTTCAAAAATTCAAATCAATTTATCGGGACCTCAAATCAAAATTTTGTGTTGCGTTAAACTGATTAGAATAACTTTTTTTATTTTATGGTAAAATTTGGGACTAAAATCTTTTAGGCAAATTTTGGCCTTTTCTGGCTCAACTTTTTGCATAATTACCATTTTACCCCTAAACTCTTGGAAATTACACTATAATCTCTCAACTTTTCATAACTATACTTAATGGTCTATCACTTATGTTTACTTCTATTTTACACTGTGGAACTTTTAGGGTTTTCACTTTAGTCCATTTGGCTTTACAATTTTATACCTTCTCTCTTTCTTTGTCTTAGAGCTTATATAATCATTATCTTTTCTTCTTATTACCATCCCAATCCCTTCATAACCTCTTTTCTCTATCAGTCTTATACATATAGGGAAGATTTGGGATGTTACAAAATATAGGTTCCTCTGGTTCTCCTGCCCAGAATAGAGCAAGTTTGCATATGAGATTAGAGAGTGAAATGGCGTGAAGTTAGAGGGAGATAGAAGTAAAGTGTGAGACATAGAGACTGGTCTAGATTAATGGCTTATATGTTATGGACTAAATGAATATATTACATGAATGGTCTCTATCCTTGCATAATGAACATATTGCCTCCCTCCAATGCTAACATGTGCCTTCTCAATTTTGTTATCAGCTATTTTAGTCCCTGGATTTAGCTATCCATGTAATATCCCAATTTTTAGGCCCCGATACTCAGAAAGTAGACTAAAATAAATAGGCTATTAAACCCCTTTGAGTAAAATTCACAGAAATATACAAAGGGTTTTTAGGAATTAAACTATAAATAGTGAAATATCAGGGACTAAATTGTAAATAAGGAAAAGTTTAAGGACTTAAATGTAACTTAGACAAGTCCCAAAGCCTAAAATAAATGTTAAGATAAGTTATGGGTCATTAAGTGTAATAATTAATAGTTAAGGGACTAAAGTGCAATTTGCGAGAGTTTAGGAGTAAAATGGTAATTATGAGGAAAATAAACCAAAGATGGCCAATAACTACCCGAAAGCATTTCAGTCCCAAATTTTACTAAGAGATAGAGAAAATTATTCTGGTCAATATGATATGACTTAAAATAATTATTTTCTAGTCAAATCTTTTGGCCCTCAGATTAGATGAAAAATTACAGGAAGGCGCATCCTATAAAGCAAAAGGTTAGAGAACTACTAAAACTCTGGAAGGAATTCTGTACAAAAAGTTATTCATGATTTATTGAATTTTGATAGAGTTCATGGATGCCTAATACTTGGATAATAAAATTTTAGCAGTAAGAGAGCTGGGTCTAAGTGAAACTAGAATGGCACCAAAGAGGGTCATTCCATATGGTAGTAGGGCCCAATTCACTGAAATAGTAATTAAGTAAGAACCAGGAAAAATACAAGTACCGGTTACAGTTATAACTGGGAAAAATGATATGATAAGGGAAATTTTATCATATATTTATAAGTATCTATTTAATAAATGTTCCCTAGGTAAATAATAAAATTGGAAAATGTAACATCCTTACTTTCATACGTATTAGGGACCAACCAGTAGCATTTAAAACCACTTACAAGACCTTGGAAGTCCATTAGCAAAATCTGGAATTTTTCTCCTTCACGGGTTACTGTTCATATGGTAGTCCAGATTTCACAACAAACTTCAAAAAATCATAATTAATTATAGAAAACTCAAAATGAAGTGGTTCAAAAATATACGTGAAGATAAAATCTTAAACTTAAAGGGAAAAATAATTTCCAGACCAAATGATTAGCCAATTAATACAGTTTATTCGCCAAATTTTACTATTTATTTGGTCAAAAATCCTGGAAACAGATTCTGGTCCCTTACTTTGGAAAATCAGTTCTCTTTGTATAGACATCCAAATAAAGTATTCTTGGTGTCAAAATAAAGCTTAGAATGTCATCTAAATGTCTGTAAAATTTCATACATTTATTCCATCATTTATTATTTTCATTACATCATGACCATCACTGCTTATATTGGTCATACAACAACATTACACATTCACATAATATATATACTATCTAATCCCTAGGTTTTCTTCATGCTTCATCATCCTCTTTCATCATTCATAAACCTGTGGGATTGGGATTACATGGAAAGGGATGAGATTTTAAGGGAAATCTCAGTAGCAAACGGTACTAAACAACGCATGCATTAATGTAACTACTTGTGCTTGCTTGTGAAAGTGTTACTATTGTGTCATGTGCATGCTTCCATGTTACATATGAAATACAATTGGCCAAAGTAAACATATAAAAAGAGCTTCATACATAAGCACATAGGCAACACAATTCAATCAAGTCATAGCACAATCAAGCATAACATTCAATGCATACAAGTTTAGGATAAGTTTACTACCTTGAACACTTGACCTTCTTTCACCTTAACTTGCTTCTTTCTTCTCACTTTCCTTGAACATGTGGCTGCCTCTCTTGGAGCATACCAATCAATTCCTAACATCACATAATCATTCATCCAATACAATCTAACTTCTTTGAGCCTTAAACTCACTTTAACTAACATAACTTCTTCTTGAACATTAATCTCATTAACTTTCCTGAATCTTAACCAATGGACTTGGTCTTTGAATCAATTGATGCCTTGACTTTAACCTACACAATTTCATCTTTTGAATCCATTTATGAGCTTAGAATCATGAAATTCCAGCTCCTTCATCACATGCTGTACAGAATCGAAACTGCACTTAATTCTTTCAAAAATTCTCATTTTGATTCCAATGCTTCCCATACTTGTTTCTCTACTTTATCCCACACAATTTTTCATTTTAAAACCATTGGAAGCATCAAAATCATGAAATTCCAACCACTACTCATGTGTGTGAACAGTAATAGAGAAGGATTTCAAAAACTATAATCTTGAAATTTCAATGCTTTGAAGGTTCAAAACCTTTCCAATCCTACACAAAAATCATCATCTAAATTCAATGGAAGCATTAAATCATTGAAATTTCATTTCCTTCCCTAATAAATAGTCCAAACCGAACAGGTTCCATTAAGGCAAAGTCAAGAATATCAACTTGATTCAACAACCAATCTCTTAATTAGCTTGTTTAAGCGTCAATCATATGTTTCTAACTTTAATTTCTTCTTACCCCTTTCATCTAAGGTTGTTGGGCAGCACTACCCCTTAGAGAAAACTCAACTTTTCTCCCATGAAAACCCTAAGTTCAATCTCCCAAATCAAAGGAAAATAAGCTAGGAAAGATTCTTTGTCTTGGCTTCAGTTTTTATTTTGCAAGAGTTTCCCCAAAGTATCACAAGGCCACGGTTTTGGAAAGAATGAGGGGGTATTTATAGCCAAAATCCAAGAAAAATCAATGGCCAAGATTGATTTGGCTACTATTTAATCTAAAGGCTCACATTTAATCTTGGATTTTACTTTTCCATAAAAGAATAATTATGACATCATGTGGGACAGCTCATGGGACACCTAAGAGGGCTAGGTGGCGTGCTCATAGTGTAAGGAAGCTTCTGGAAAAATTTCAGTCCAATTCGGTACCAATCGGAGTAGTTTCACAACAACCAGACTATTTTCTGTTCTGAATTTTTTATAACATACCAGGATATGTATTCTGTCCTGGAAATAAATGTCTAGGCTTCTCATACCCTTGAAATGGTTATAATGAGTATTTATCTGCCATCCATTCCTTGGAAAATGACCAAAATACCCTTTGTGTCCTTTCTTACACTATATTGACCCTAAGGGTATAGTCGTCATTTTACCCCTCTTTATACTGCCTTAGGGTGTATCTGGGCTCAAATAATCATATTTATACCATGTGCCATGTTTTTAGCCTGTCCCAGGTGACCAAAATGCCCTTCATCCATCTCTGGTATAATCTGGGCATCCAGGGGCATTTTTGTAATTTCGCACTTTTTCTGGGCACTGGCCCCTTCTACTGATGGACTGGTACCCTGGGTTTTGGGCCCTTCTTGGCATCATCATGGGCCTATATATGAGGTGATCTGATCTCATTCTATCCAAGCTTACATACTGATAAATTCTATTATCGGATCACGGGTGTTATCAAACTCCCGTCAAAATTCACTAATATGTTAATAACTTTTTATACAGAACTTCTTCCGGCGTTCTGTCAGATTCATAACATCTGACACTATAGGGCACACATTCCTATAATTCCCTCACTTATATCTGATGTCCATGGAATCTGATAAAAATTTAGATAACTTTTAGACTATTAGATAATTTTCTGTTGTCTGGAGTCCTAATAAATTTTCTATATCATGCCAGATTAACCAGCGTAACTTCCTCTATTTACTAATGGAATATGGAACTGAAAAACTTATGGGTAGTTATAACCCTTTCCGGGCTGATCTTTCTATAATTACAATTTTGCCCTTGAACTTTTTACTTAATTATATTTAAGTCCCTTAACTTTTAGAAATTACCACTTTTGGCCCAAATCTTATTTCTACTTTCACTTTTTGCCTTTAACCTCTTCTACTTTTCATTTTAGTCCTTCTCTTCCTTAAAGAATCATCTAACCTGTATTATTTCTTCTGATGTTCGTCATAATCTTTTCCAAGCCTCTTTCCACTAACAGTACTATACGGATAGGGAAAAATTAGGATATGACAGAAAATATAAAAATTATTGAACTACAGGATAATCTAATAAATTATGAAAATCCCCTTACGTGGTACAAGAATATACAGATTTGACAGAATATACTGGAGGTTTCCAGAAGTGATGACTCACCATGTGAGGTATCCTATGGGACCCACACAAGGTGCCACCTAGCATGATGACATAAGGGGGATGATGGCATCATGATAATGTAGGTGAAGCTTGTTGAGGAAGCAATCTGAGCCATTCATTGTGATTCGATCTAGACCGTCTAGTCTATTTCACTTCCGCTATAAATACCCCTACCCCTCAATTCCATTCCACATTCATGGGAAGGAGAAAAGAAGAGAGAGAAATAAAGAGAGAAAGAAAAGAAGGAAAAAGGAGGAGGTTCTAACTAAGTAGTAGTAATCTAAGGAGCTTAGGGACTCGAAAGGCTTAGGAATAAGGTAAGTAATTTATCCTCATCCTTGCACTAATAAATTATAGGATTGTTCTAATGAATTTAATAGTTAGAATATAGAAATGTCTATCTCTTGATAAGGTTTAGTCATGGATTGAAAGAAGGTTAGTGGATAGTCAGATTAAAGATATTACCTTAAGTTAAGCTTCAGTTAAGTAGAGCTATACTGGATAGTATAATAATGATAATATTATTATACTATGTATATTCTCTGAACTATGTGAAGAAGGAACCTCAAAGCAAAGGCTAAGGACTAAGGAAAAGCTACCCAACAGGTAGTGAACTTATTTCTTGATTGTTGTTAATATGCTATTAGCTTGTCTTGATTATGTGAAGCATGTATGATTGAGAATCTTTGTTTCTTTTTATGTTATGGCCATATGTTATAAGTAAGAATCATGGAAGCATGTATATGTCATTGTGAAAGCATGATCATAGTAAAGCAATCATGTTTAACACTAAGCATATACTTGCATACATTGTTTATGGTACCATTTGCTACAAAGATTTCCCCAGGAATCTCACCCGTTCCATATCAATCCAATCACAGCAGGTCTTCTCAAGATGGAGGAGATGAAGATGCATGAATAGAAGTTAAGAATTATTTAGCATGATTGATATGTGATTGATGCATGTTATGCATATGTATGTAAAATTGGTTGCCAAAATTTGCCACTGTGAATAGTAACTTTTAGTAAGGCAGTAATCTTTGAGTTGTGATGAAAAATAGTAAATGATAGAATAAATTTATGATATTTTTCTAGTAAATAGTAGACATACCAAGCTTCAATTTGATATATAGAATGCCACATTTAGATATCTATACATTGAGATATAAGTTTTTAAAGTTGGGACCAAAAATGCTAGAATTATGGGAATGACGTTGAATAAACAATAAAATTTGAGTATTGACTGACATTGACTTGGTCAATTCGTTGTCAGCAAGTTAGTTTTCCCTGAAAGAGAATTAAGTTAGTTTCATGTTGCAACTTGAATCCTTTTTTTGAATTTTTTTAGATTTAATTATGATTTTTTGAAGTCAGGTCACTTGTCTGGAATTTACACAATGAACAATACTCGATAGAGTAAAATTCTAGATTGTGTAATTTGACTTCAATGATATAAAAAGTGCTTCTAGATGCTACCATTTCGTCCTTAAGACGTAAGAAAATTAGGATGTGACAATCTAACTGACCATTTATGTTTCATTATAAGTCCTCTTTCCATTTTAGTTATAGCAGCAAGTTAACTTGGTGGTTAATGGGCATTTTCCTGATGTGGGAATTTAAAAGATACAAATTATTTATCTAATGAGATAATATTCTAATATATGACTAAAATTATATCAATTAATTCCATATTGTTTTAATTTTATTTTTATTTTTTAATTACTCAACATAATAGTAAGTGAGGATAAAATTAATAACAAAACTCTCTTTAAACACACTAAAATCAATATAAAAATAAGAGTTTATCAAGCAATCAATAGTTGTTGTGTACAAGTACTATGGCTCAAACAACAACTTCAAGTTTTGGGAATAAAGTTGAAAGAAATTCCTATTCTTTGTGACAATACAAGCACAATCAATCTGTCAAAGAATCCAATGCTTCATTCCCAAACAAAGCACATTGATATCAGACACCACTTAATAAGAGACCACGTGAAAAAGAAAGATATAAAAGTTGAATTCATCCCTACTCATCTTTAACTACAACATATTTTCACTAAACCACTTGCTCAAGATCAATTCAACTATATAAGGAGATAATTGAGAATGGTAATTCCCAATAAACTGTAAAGATTATACTTTACATACAAAGTACAATTAAATATGTTCTTTAATATGTTTTGATGATTAAGGTTACTAACACAAGCATAGGAGTGTATAGTTAAATTTTTGCAGGATGCTCTATTACAGAATTAAAAAATAGAACCAAATAGAGAATGAATTAATCAAACAACTACTTGACTAATCTATTATAAACTCAAGGAATCCATACAATTAAGGAAGCAAGAAAAGAAGATCACTAGAACATCATGCTGAAATCAAATACGCATATCTAAACTTTCTCTATTTATTTGCAACTCTTCCTTCAAATCATGGTTAACATTTTTACGTCATACTCCTTTGTACTTCTAACTTTTTACTAATGACAAATAGGGGAAAATATTACTTCTCTTTAATGATTTGCCATCAACAAAAAAGGGGAGAATGTTAGATTAAATTTGTTTTCATGATGCTAAATAGCGAAAAGTCTTCAGTGATACTAAGAATAATTTAAAGATACTAGACTATTGGTCCATCTAAAATTTTGATCAAAAATACGTTTTGTAGATTTTTTGAAAACAGAGTGTTACAGAGTGATAGGTTCTTTTCTATACTCAAATATTATCAAAAATTATTTCTCAAGATGATTTTGTAATTAAATATTGTTAAAAGTAAAATATAGTTGAATTAATCAATTAATATCAATTAATCGATTGGATGATAAATTAATGTAAAGGCAGAAAGTTGTTTTACAAAGAAAAATCAATTAATTGATTAATGAGTGACTATTAATCTATTAAGTATTTGATTAATGTCGAGAGCTTATCTTCTGGAAGTAAGTTAATGAGCCAGTTAATCGATTGATTAATAGATTAATTAAAATTAATTGATTAGTTAATCAATTCATCTATTGAAAACATATTTTCTTTTAAATAAAGATATTTTTATTAATCGATTAATTTATATTAATTAGTTAATTGTTTGAATAATCAGTGAAGCATCAATTTTGTGAAACTCAAATATAAACAAGTTAATTGATTGGTTAATCAATTAATTTGCATTAATAAATTAATTGTTTGATTAATTTGGGTTAAGAAATTTTCTATTTCAAATCTTCCAGACACATTAATCGATTAGGAATTCCTTTAACTTGAGAAACTTCAAATATTTCTTTGTTTTAAAGTACAAACTGATTTCCTAATTTTTATGATTGATTCAAGTAATAATTTTTCTATGTTTATCATTATTCTTCATAATAATTCCTTTTAAAAACTTATCTTCACAAGTTTACATTTTATATGCTTAAATAAACTAATTAGTGTGATGATTTTTTTCCTACCTTACACACTAACTATGCATTAATCGATTGGAAAATCGATTAATACAACATATTACTTCTGAAAAGCTATATGAATTTATGAACTCAATCATTCAAACAAGTTATTTATTAACAGTTTATAGACTCAATTAATGCTTTAAAAAACTAACTGTCCTTTTTTTTATTAAGTGTATTTAGAAAAGGTTATGAATTAAAAATGATGAAGGCTACAAGCAACATAAACTTTCTACTTATGGCAACGCATTAAATGCTTATTTACTCATCAACTAACAACCATGCCTTCACTTCAAGAGTTATAAATCTGAGTCTAACGGCTATAACCGGAGTAAATGCTATTTAAGGAATAGGCATTGAATGAAGACAACCAACGAACTGATACTAGGGGTGGGTACAGGACTGGTTAGGACTGGGATAGCCTCATTCTATGTCCTATCCCGAACATGTCCCATTCTCAAACTGCATCGGGGCAAGTTCAAGATAAGACGGGAATTCTGGGATCCCGATTTTTTTTAAAAAATACTATAATAAAATTATCTTAGTAAATCATTACATATAAAATGTTATAGCAACTTCCTCTAAATACTAATATTGCTCCCTATAAAATAGGAAAAATTGTATCAGTTATGTTGGAAAACATGCCCTAGGGGCCAATCATTGTCTTATTAACATTATTGATTTATGAATTCATTAACTGTGTTATCATATTATTTGCATGTTTATTGTGATGACTATCCTTGGATAATTCATGATCTTATCCTAAATGTCCCTAGTCGATCATCTATGTGGGAGCAGAGATGAAATAAGGCCAGTATGACTTTGAAGATGTATAGAGATATAAATCAAAGTCATAGGCACATGTAAGAGTACAAGGTGTTGGACCGACCCACTATGAGAGAGCTGCAAGGGTTACGTCATAAGCTTCTCTCATATACAAACCATGTCACTATGCCCTTTGACCTGAGATCATCATGGATTCCTACATGACAAACGCTCACCTTTGACCTAGTCAAAAGTCACTTTTGACCGAGTGATCATAAAGACTATGTTCGGGCTTAGTAGTTTTTCATGCGGAGGAATGTGAATGGTCAAGATGGAATTTGTCCCTCACATTCGTAGAGAGATATTACTGGGCCTCTCGATGAGTGAGTCTGAGAAACGTATGGCCATACTGTAATAGAAAGGTAGTTCCATTTCTATAGTCAGACTACTCAGGGATCGAGAAAGTAACGGTCAGGAATAGGAGGATGACATTATCCATGCCTCATCCATGACCAAAATATCGCGTGACAGAAGGGACATGATATGGTTGTATAAAAGGTTACATCGTTTATCGATCCTCATATGATTTGGGTAGCCGTTATGTATTGCTAGAGACCGCTTGCGACTTGTGGGCCAATATAGCAAATGGCCCACTGTCAACTTCATATGGGCCTACAGGGTCACACACAAAATAGCCTAACACGAGCTATGATGTCCAGATTCATTGAATCTAAGACGTGTCCAGATTCAATGAATGATCCAAGGTTAATGTATATATTTATTTATATTTATATTCGTGTATAAATTCGTATATATACATTATATATAATGGATATATAGGATTTAATTTATAAGGATAAATTAAATCTCTATCATGTTTGAATTTGAAATTCAAATTGATAGGATATCTCATATAAGAGATATTTACAAGATTTAATTTATAAGGATAAATTAAATCTCTATCACGTTTGAATTTAAAATTCAAATTGATAGAATATCTCATATAAGAGATATTTACAAGATTTAATTTATAAGGATAAATTAAATCTCTATCACGTTTGAATTTGAAATTCAAATTGACATGATATCTCAAATTTGATTTATGAGAATAAATCAAATATAGTCCCATATTATCTTTATTTTAAATTAAATAAATAGGTGAATTAAATCTGTGGGACGGATTTAATATAAATATTATTTATTTAATTAGTTTCTTATCAAATTATACAATATATGATATTGTATTAATTTCGAATTTAATATAGATTAATTCCAAAATCCAATTCAGTTGAGAAAAACGCAGAGCATCCTATATATCTGATTTTAGGAGCTACATTTTTGAACAACACATAACACAAAAGGCCGAAGGGAATCTGCAAAAGGTTTGCAGATAAGAAACTGCTGAAATAGAGACAGAGAGGACGAATTGTTGAGAAAGCCTTGGAGGGACAGGAGACGCTAGCACGTCGTTTGTGGTTGGAACGCTGTTCGTGTGGATACCAGTAGAGGGAGCCGACCTGAGGCATCGACTTCTTGCAATCAAAAAGAGAGCACGAGCCGCGGAGAGAAGCTGTGGAGGTCGCTGAGGAACACTCCGTTGACTTCTTGCGATCGAAAGGAGATTACCAGCCACGGAGAGGAGCTGTGGAAGTTGCAGAGGAACATTGAGGGTAATGCTTCTTCCCACTTGACTTAAACACATACGGTAGATCCTGGCAAGGAATGGAAAAATTTTTAAGTTAATTTCTGCTGCGTGTCTTCCAATTCCTTTCAAGTTATTGATGACAGAACATGTGAACAAAGGAAGAACATTGATGACAAACTAATAGAACATTGATGACAAATCGTTTGTTTAATGCAAAACATTCATGCAAAATATTGATAACAGAACATTGATGACAAAATGCATACACCACTTGACAAACATTATCGACAAAACATGCTTTATGATGCATGGAACAACCTTCTCCTTGCTTGGCATATAAGAATTGTTCACCATTAATTGTATCATAAGATGTGTTTCTTTCTTTGAGTTTCCTTTCTCCTCCTTACTTTACATTCAGATGCATATTCCTACAGCAAGCTCATGTCATACAGTAACACTTTAATTTTATCATCCTTTCTGGATAACTCAGCCTAGCGAGTTGAGCTAGTTGCTGCCATTTCTTTAGCATTAAACTCCAAGCATTAAAATTGTTCAATGAATGTAGATGCCATCTCCACATTTTCACAAAGGCCATGAATCATAGTGTCTATCCTTATTAGACTTTCTTCTTTTAATGTTTCAGATAATATGCCAAACTTCATCTCAATAGTTTTCACCATATCAACTTATATGACAGCTTCTAAACTCAACTGGATGTTCTCATACATCTGAGTTCTTTTTTGCAAATAATCATATTCTTCCTTCAATTCATGTATACTCTAAACATAGTTCTAGAATTCCTGGCATTTGAAGATTAATTCTTCAATCGTGATAGACTGAGAATCTAGGATATCACTCAACTTTGTAGTTTTTGTCTCCATATCATTCTGTATGCTATCAATGTGAAGCTCTAAAGAACTTATAAAATATACAATAAACAATTTTCCTTATCAAAGAGATCCTAGCACCTTGACATTGGTTTAAAATTAGAAATTCATTTGTCTAAGGATTAAAGGACTAAGCCACTACCAATCTTTAAAATTTCCACCTCATTTCTCAGTGATTCATTATCAACCCTAAGCTGTGTAGTCGATCTAACTTTTCATTCCTGATGTTCAGCTCATTTGAAGTCTCCAAACAAATTTTCCAGCATCTAATTAAAGTATCATCCTTCTCGATAAGATTCCCAACTAGCTTATCATATTCAATTTCAAGATCTAGCTTCTCTTATAAAGTTATAATTCTTTTAGGTGAAATCATATATGTACTTCATATAAGTCTCAAGTACATAAAAACTTCCATATGGATAAACTAAACTACTTCCAACTTGTGAAGAAAATAAATATCCACACCACTATTTTATCTAATCGTAATCATTTTTCCAAAGGCAAAAAATAGGCACAACTAAAGCATATCAACCACAAGAAGGAAGGTCACTTACCTTGAATGATTGCAATGGTCTTTGGCAGCAATAGGCGGCAGTCGAGGAGTAATAGAGGAGGAGTGACGCCAACATAGGCTTGAACTGACTGTAAATGAGGAGTGAAGCGATCACATGGGTTTAAGAGAGAACTGGGTGCCGAATGCCTAGGAGGATCGATTAAGACCGTAAGGCCGTGAGGGGGATTACTACTAGCCAATAAGGAGAGTGGCAATTGTAACACCTTACTTTTATACATCTTAGGAACCATTCTGCAGCATTTAGAACCTCTTAAACATCTATTAAAGTTCAATTACAAAATCTTGAATTTCCTAGCTTCACAGGTACTATTCATATGATAATTCCAGATTAAGTGACGAACTTCAAAAAATCATAATTAATTATAGAAAAAATGAAATGAAGTCTTTCAAAAAGATACTCAAAGATAACATAATTAAATTTAAGGGAAAAATAATTCAAAGACTAAATAATCAGCCAATAACTAAAGTTTAATCTATAGATATCACTATTAATTTGGTCAAAAATTCTATAACACAGTTTCTGGTCCTTAATTTTGAAAATTTTGTTCTCTTTGTATTGATGTCAAAATAAAACATTCTTGGTGTAAAAATGAAGATAGACATTATAACTAAGTCCTGGTTAAATATCTTATATTTATTCAACCATTTAATATTTTTTATTACAACTCAAATGTCACTGCCTCTTCACAAGTTACTATTAACAATAACAAACTTAATCAACTATCTTTACATACATATACGTATAAATCATGCAAATAATTCCTATATCTTCTTCATGCCACTTTATCTTCTTCCTTATGTGAAATCCCTACTGTGGTGTGACATGGAGTGGGTGAGATTTTGGGGGAATCTCAATAGCAAACAGAAACCAAACAATATATGCAACTACATGCCTGATGTTACTATGTGTGCATTAATGATCATGCTTGCATAATGATAACTTACATGCTTCTATGTCTCTTAATTACAACATATAGCATAAAAAGAAATAGAGCATCACTTAATCATACTTGCTTCACTTCATTAAAGTAAATAAATATCTCATAAAACATCCAAGCAACATGAGAATACAAGTAGATAAGTTCACTACCTTATACTCCTTACTTTCCTTATCCTTTTCATTGACCTCTTGCTTCCTACTTCTTGATGTGTGATAGCCCTCTTTGAGCACACAAACCAAATCCTAAGATTACATTACCATTAACTCATTATAATTCAACTTCCTTGAACATTGAACTTTATCTACTAAAGTAACTTTCTTTAATCTTTGTTGATTAGCTTGGTCTTTGAATTAATTGATATCTTGACTTTAACCTACACAATTTGGCCATCTAAATCCATTTATGAACTCATAAATCCCAAATTTTAGCAGCTACACACTGTTCTAGATAGAATCATTTCCAAAAATTATCATTTTGATTCCAATGCTTCCAATACTTGTTTCCCTAATTTATCCCACACAAATTTTCACTCTAAAACCATTGGAAGCATCAAAATCATAGAAAAGAAACCATTGTTTCTTATTTACCATACAGTTTTAGGCAGCACATGATCTAAGAGAATATCTCATTTTTCTTCCATTAAAACTTAGGTTTTATCCTTTCAAAACACTTATAAATAAACTAGGATATTACTTATTGGGACAGATTGTCATTGTCTGACTCATCAAAATAAAAGTAATTGTGTCATATCCCAATTTTTAGGCTTAGAAGCCCAGTATATAGCCTGAAAATGGGATGCTACTAGACCTTGTTGAGCAGAGGTCTCAGTAAATAGAGAAAATTACGCTGATCAGTTTGATACAACACAAAGTTTTGATATGAGGTCCTGAAAGATTTATATTAATTTCTGAAGAGAAGGAAAATTAATATAGTATTCCCTAGACCTCAGAATAAGATGAAATGTGGCAATAAATTCCTATAACTAATATAAAAAATTCTGAAACTAACAAAGTCTAAAGAGGAGTTCTATAGAATTTACTACAGAATTTACAGTGGATTAAAATACACGATAAATAGGTTTCAGGGGAATTTCTCAGGAATTGAGCCCATGAAGATAGTGGATCATACAGAGGGTCCAGAATGGCACCTTATAGGCCCAATGATATTTTCAGATAAGTATGTGGGTCAGGGCTAATAAAGACTAAGAAAAATAAAGAATTATGAAAATGCTACTACAGGTATGCCACTGTGTTGTGTCATTAAGTTAGAGTCAGATGAAGGGCGTTATGATTGTTTGACTAAGGTTAGACAGTCAAAAAAGGGTATCTGGATAGTTGACCAGGGTCAAGAGGTACTCTGGTAAGTTATGGAAAAATAAGAGTGCCCCTAGAAGTACTAAAGAGGTATTAAGGGCATTTTGATAATGTACGAAGGATGTTTCTTGGGAACTGATCCCCCAGAGTATTTAGACTTGGTTAGAAACCCAAGATGACAATCCAAGGCCAAAAAACGTAGCCCAAGAGTAATATGGGCCCAAGAGGCATTAAAATATTGTTTCAGTACTTTTTTAATAAAGTAAAGTGACCCGGTCCAAGATAGAACTGGATAAAGTGATCTAGAATCATGACAGGACATAAACGGGGCCCACAATGTGCCACATTGCATGATTACAATAAAAGAAGAAAAGCAAAGGACACATGGCATGATTATAGAAAACAGAGAAAAAGCAAGAGGACACATGGCACGATCTCGGCCATCCATTCAGGAAAAAGACTCTGGAACTCTCTGGAGAGACTGAGTCAGCTGGTGAGGTGTCCCAAGGGCCCCACTATTGCGTCACATATACCCCTGAGGTGTTCTGGATGATGTCATTAGTGGTGAGTCATTAAGGAGGGTGATGTCATCGTGATGATGCAGGCAAAGCTTCTTGAGGAAGCAAGCAATCAGAGCCATTTATTGCGAATCAATCTGGACCACTCATTCCACCTCCTCTCACCTATAAATAGGCCACTCCCCTCCCATTTGAAGGCACACCACAGATCTAGCAAGAAAAGGAAGAGAAAAAAGAGAGAAAGAGAGAAGGAACGAAAGAAAGGAAAGAAAGGAAGGAGTTCTGGTAGAGCCAGGAGCAGTCTAAGGAGCTGAGGGATTGGGCAAAGCTTAGGAATGAGGCTCTGACTTATGAAAAGAAGGAACCTTAGAGACAAGGCTAAGAGCTGGAAGGAAAGGCTATATGCCAGGTATGTTTAAAGAGGATTGAAGAATCATAGAGAGGAGCTAGGGATTGGATAGTGTAGAGGTTATGCAAAGATGGGACCAAAGTGCTGGAATTAGGGAAAAATGCAGAATGAACAGTAAACTCCAGATGTTGACTGACGTGGACCTGGTCAAGGCGTGGTCAATTAGTTATTTTTTCCTGAAAAAGGATTACGTTAGCTTCGCGTAGCAATTTGAACCACTTTGTTTCAATTTTTTTAGAATTAGTTATGATTTTTTGAAGTTAGGTCTCTATGCTGGAATTGACACAATGAACAGTGTTCGCTAGGAGTAAAATTTCAGATTGTATGATTTGACTTCAATGGCCCTAGAAGTGGTTCTAAATGCTACTGAATGGTCCCTAAAATGTAAGAAAAGGAGGATGTTTCAAATTGCACCCTATTAATGTAGTATAAAAGCATAACCCTATCGTTCTTTTCAAAGAGCCATTTTTATTAGAACCCTAGTAGATTGGTGACAAAATCATTGAAAACCTGAGTGAAAGTAAAAATGGGTTTAGGTTTGGTTGATTTTTGATGTAATAAAATAAGGGTGCAATAAAGTAAATGTTTTTTAATTTTTTATTAAGATGGAAAATAAGTGGATTGATAAAGAAATATATTGGGAAAGACTCTTGATGATGAAAACCTTTCTATCCTTGTTCTTAATATGATATGGGGATTTTAAAATCACTAAGTCTTAAATAAAACCTCAATCGATCGATTGAGTCCAGAGCATCAATAATCCTTTAAAGTCCTTTGATCAAAGCTAGTTAAAAACCTATTAATGCTCTGTTTAAAAACCACTTAGCGTGTAATTAAATCAGATGATGAAGATGCCCTTGAATGATCATCGATCGATGACTATAGATTTTAAGCAATAGAATAAATTAGCAACGTCGTTGATAAAAACCCAATTATCTAGAAATCAAAACCAAAAAATTAATATTAAACTAACACCTAAATCATACAAATCCAATTACAAAACCTAATCTCAAAATAATCGATTGACATCCTATCCCTACTCATACAATGAAAACCCTAGATCTAGCAGTTCCAAAATATGAAAAATTTGAGATCAAAATAGAAAACTCCCCAATGTAGTGCAGTCCATGACCTCAGGATATGTGATCTATCACCAAGAAACTAACGATTTAGCCTCTAATGACTCTTGTTGTGCTGCAATCGCTGCTCATATGTGATGCCATGAAGAAAGCAAAGAGAAACATGATGGAAGGATGAATGATGGAAGATATGATGGTTGGTTGTGGAGAAAGTGTGGAGAGAATGTTGGAGTACTGCTTCTCTACCGTATCAGGTGAAAAACCAGTATCCTCATTGCCTGTTGCTTCCCTCTCTTTTAAAGCCAGGTTAAGCTAATAAAAAATGCACAGCTTCACTGATTCCCTTCTTTGGTCGTGACCATATCTTATTTTTGGTCGCAACCTATGAATGCAGGAAAACTTCCTATAAGAAGTGAGATCACGACTTGTGGGCACTTTGGTCAAGACTGAAGTGCACAGAAGCTGCCATCCTTGATTTGGTTCTCTTTGTCTTGTGATCTCTTTTCTGATCACATCAACCCTTGGTTTTCCTCTAAAATACCTGTAATTCAACATCAAAACTCACTGTAAAAATCCAACCAGTTACTAAAGAACAATATATATATAGTTTGAAAGAGTTAATTTACTATTTTACCCTTCAATTAGCATATTGCCAAGCAAAACCATGTCTTACCACAAAAACACAATTGTAGGCATAAAATGAATGTAACATTGTCATAAAAGCCTCAAAATGTTATAAAAACCATACACAATTTGTGTCCTATCAATTCCCCCATACTTAAACCTTTGTACTCTTAGATAAAGACATGAAGTACACCTAACCCAAAGCTATAAGGTAATAACATAATCTCCATAGTAAAACCTTAAGACAATTAATGCACTAACTTTTGGGAATGCAAAAGTGATAATATGACCAATGCCAAGTAATCAACTACTAAATGAAGTCAACCTCAACTTTATGAGTGCAATATATTCTCTCTAAAGATGTAAGTGTTTAGCTCTCCATGTCCTCTAATTGTTAGGGTTATTTCACTCAGATTAAAATTGGAAAAAATCCTACCATATGCTTGTAATGGTTCTAAATCTCATCAACTATACAACACTTATACAAATAATCAAGAGGTCTTTTAGGGGTGTAATGATAGAGATAGGCCACGTGAAATAGAATATGAAAAGGATATAAAGTTCCACATGCATGTGATAATGAACATATAGCGTGAATTCATGTCTTTTGAGGTGTAGAGGTGATGATTGTGCTAATAGGAGTTGATAATAGTGCCTCATTTAATGCTCTTTTCTTTCTTCAAAATTTTTGGCACTATTTCCCTCTTTTTTCTATTTGTACAATATGCTTTTTCTCTACTTTATTTGGCACCTTGTATATAAAAGACGTAGCATGTCATATCCTAAATCTTTCCCTATCTGTATAATACTGATAGTGAAAAGAGGTTTGAAAAGGATTATGACGAAGATTAAAAGAAATAATGAAGGTTAGATAAGTCTTGAAGAAAGACAAGGACCTAAACAAAAATTGAAAAAGGTTAAAGGCCAAAAGTGAAAGTAGAAATAAATGTTGGGCCAAAAGTGATAATTTCTAAAAGTTTAGGGACCTAAATGTAATTAAGTAAAAAGTCAGGGACCTAAATGTAATTATGGAAAAGTTAAGCTAAAACAGGCCAAAAATGCCCAGAATCAGATCAGACTTAAATTTTACCAGTAGATAGAAAAAAATATTCTAGTTAGATTAATGTAACACATAATTTTGATTTGAGGTCCCGATTAATTGATATAAATTTATGAAGTCAGAAGAATTATTATAGTATTCTTCAGACATCAGAATTAGATGGGATATTATAGGAAATTCCCATATTTAATCTAAGAATTTATAAAATTGGTAGAGTCAGAAAAGGAATCATGTAGAAGCCTTACGGGATTTTACGGTAAAAAAATACCCGATAAATAGGATCGGGTGAGATTTATTGGGATTTGTGCCATAAAGGTAATGTGGCTAATGAGCCCATACCAAGGCCGAAATGGTGCTATAATGAGCCCAATAAAGTAGTGAGATAGTTATGTGGGCCAAAGTCCATAGCAGTCTAGGAAAAGTGTGAAATTACGAAAATAGCCCTAGATGCCTATAGCAGGGCCTTCTGGTCATTATGGACAGGCTAAAAATGTATAAGATGTTATAAAGATGATTAATTAGAGCTAGTAAATACTTTGATGATGTTTAAAAAGATGATAATGCCCTTTGGGAAATTAAAGTAAAATCGGACACCGATAAAAGGTTGAAGGAAATGTAGGGAATTTTTATTAGCACTTTTAGGTCTCAGAAAATTATGAGACTTTATAGAGAATTCATTTTATATTATAATGAATTTCTAAAAATGTTAGAACCATTAAAAGAGGTGTCTAGCATTTATTTCAAAATTAGGATATTTTAAGAATATCGGTATAAAAAAGTACCTTGGGATTTGTGTCAATTAGCTATTGGACCCAAGGAAGGCCTATGACAGCCCAAAATTTCGTGCTAGGGCAGCCCATTAAGTCTCAAGAGTTGTCTTGGAGCCCAAATCCAATAATGAATAATTTATGAATTTTTAAAAAGAAACAAAAAGGGGATAAAGTGTGAATTATGGCTTGCACATGGTGGGACCCACACACCCACACACTTGGCGTCCAAGACAATGGGGAGGAGAAGATTTTTGTCATGTGGATTTATCTCAAGTTGGCTTGGAGAGTAAGCTTGATGTAAGAACAAATATGAGCCATTAGATCAAATAGTGTACAAAGTGATCTTGGCCATTCATTTTCAATGGAATTTTTCTATACATAGCCCCTCAATTCTGCAGCCAAACCATGAGCAAAGAACCCTTGGGGAAACTCTTGCAAAATGAAAACTCAATCCAAGACAAAGAAGATTCAAGGTTCCAAAGTTCAAGTAAGCTAGAGATGAAAGGTAAGCAATCTATCCTAGCTAATTTTCCTTTGATTTGGGAGCTTGAACTTAGGGTTTTCATGGGGAAAAGTTGAGTTTTCTCTAAGGGAAGGTGCTGCCCAAAAACCTTAGATGAAAGGGGAAAGAAGAAATTAAAGTTAGAAATATATGATTGAAGCTTAAAGAAGCTAGTTAAGTGATTGGTTGTTGAATCAAATTGATATTCTTGACTTTGTCATGGTGTGCCCTATTCGATATGCACTGTTCATGAGGGAAGGAAATTGAATTTCAATGATTTAATGCTTCCATTGAGTTTGTATGATGATTTTGTGTAGGATTGGAAAGGTTTTGAACCTTGAAAGCATTGCAATTCCAAGATTATAGTTTTTGAAACCCTTCTCTGTTACTGTTCACATGCATGAACAGTGATTGAAATTTAATGATTTTGATGCTTCCAATGGTTTTAAAATGAAAAAATGTGTGGGATAAAGTAAAGAAACAAGTATGGGAAGCATTGGAATCAAAATGAGAATTTTTGAAAGAATTGAGTGAAGTTTTGGTTCTGTACAGCATGTGATGAAGGAGCTGGAATTTCATGATTCTAAGCTCATAAATGGATTCAAAAGATGAAATTGTGTAGGGTAAAGTCAAGACATCAATTGATTCAAAGACCAAGTCTATTGGTTAAGATTAAGGAAAGTTAATGAGATTAATGTTCAAGAAGAAATTATGTTAGTTAAAGTGAGTTTAATGCTCAAGGAAGTTAGATTGTGATGAATGAATGATTATTTGATGTTAGAATTGATTGGTATGCTCCAAGAGAGGCAGCTACATGTTCAATAAAAGTGAGAAGGAGGAAGCAAGATAAGGAGAAAGAAAGTCAAGTGCTTAAGGTAGTAAACTTATCCTAAACTTGTATGCATTGAATGTTATGCTTGATTGTGCTATGGCTTGATTGAATTGTGTTGCCTATGTGCTTATGTATGAAGCTCTATTTATATGTTTACTTTGGCCAATTGTATTTCATATGTAACATGGAAGCATGCACATGACACAATAGTAACACTTTCACAAGCAAGCATAAGTATTTGCATTAATGCATGCATTGTTTAGTACCGTTTGCTACTGAGATTTCCCCTAAAATCTCATCCCTTTCCATGTAATCCCAATCCCGTAGGTTTATGAATGATGAAAGAGGATGATGAAGCATGAAGAAAAGCTAGGGAATGGATAGTATATATGTTATGCGAATGTGTAATGTTGCTGTATGATCAATGTAAGCAGTGATGGTCATGATGTAATGAAAAATAGTAAATGATAGAATAAATGTAT
This sequence comes from Leucaena leucocephala, assembly GCA_037074615.1. Classification (NCBI taxonomy): domain Eukaryota; kingdom Viridiplantae; phylum Streptophyta; class Magnoliopsida; order Fabales; family Fabaceae; genus Leucaena; species Leucaena leucocephala. The sequence goes on from CM073519.1 coordinate 19,288,789, forward strand.
GAAATTTTACAGACACTTAGATGACATGCCAAGCTTCGTTTTGACACCAATAATGCTTTATTTGGACGTCTGTATAAAGGGAACTGATTTTCCAAAGTAAGGGACCAGACTCTGTTTACAGGATTTTTGACCAAATGAACAGTAAATTTTGACGAATAAACTGTATTAATTGGCTAATCATTTGGTCTGGAAATTATTTTTTCCTTAAAATTCAAGATGTTATCTTCACTTATATTTTTGAGACACTTCATTTTAATTTTTATAGAATTATTTATGATTTTTCAAATTTTGTGGCGAAATCTGGACTACCATATGAACAGTAACCCGTGAAGGAGAAAAATTCCAGATTTAGCTAATGGACTTCCAAGGTCTTGTAAGTGGTTCTAATTGCTACTGAATGGTCCCTAAGACGTATAAAAGTAAGGATGTTACATATCACAATTTCACAATCACAATGATCTTCTGACATGAATAAGAAGTTTACTTCAAAAAGATGTTTATGCATATATAACTTTCTATGATGGAAAAAGAAAAGTGATAGGCTTAAAGGGGTGACTACGAATATAAAATGTGATGGGCTTGTATTTGGGATAAAAGGGTTTAGAAATAAATGCCTCTATCATATTCAATAATATAAATGGGCAAGTAATTTTCAACTCAGAGGTAAGACAAGTTATAAAGGATATAAAACAATTGAATAACCACTCAATATAGAAATTTAGGCTGAGAATCCTTCCAACTGAGTTTTTCATCTAAATTACTCATAAGCTAAAGTCTCAAACAATGTTCATCATTCACTATGCATTAAAACACTTATCACAATTAAAAATTGAAATATTAGCGAAAGTATTACATTAGCCCAAAAATTAAAATTTCAAAACTTACTTCTTAGGTACTGTTCATTTGGTGATTTCCAGATTTACAGTCCAAATTTAAATATTTATAACTAATTGTGGAAAAACCGTATGGTGATGATCCAAATTTCTAATTGAAGCTCTTTCATAGATCATTAAGGGAAAAATATAAATCTGGACATCTACTTTGCCAATTGATACAATTAAATTGTTACTTTTTACTGTTCATATAGAAAAATTTTGAATTTCCAGATTCTGTCTCTTAATTTGGAAATTAATTTATCTTGATATACACATCTAAATGAGGCATGTTACTATGCATTTAAAGCTCTGGATGTGTACTATATGCTTATAAAATTTTGTGAAATAATCATTTCATTTGCTAGGTCAAATTGAAGCCACAACAAAACTGCTTTAGGACCTACGTTTTTACCATTTCAATTTCTTTGCTTTCACTTTCAATAATTGTTCCAGTATGCATAAACTATCTCTTCTACCTTTATGCATTCATATACATCATGGTGTTACGCCATAATTCTTTTTTAATTTTTCTTTACATATAATGGATATTACATAAGATTACATAAAAAGGCTATAACATACATGCATGCCATCACTTATCTACTCTTCCTCTTCCATTCCTTAGCTCACGTACTAAACATAATTCTTCTATCATGAATAACCTATTATGGTTGATTATGGGAGGGTGAGATTCTAGAGAATCTCAGTAGCAAACATTAGCACTTAAATATGCAAGATTGATGCTCATGCATGATATGTAATTTCGTCAAACTTTCTTTAATTAGTGACATGACATCATGCTATATACTTTTGCATAAAAGTGCATGGCCATGGAAAACATGTTATTCACAATACATTCAATGTCATTTATCATGTCACAACATCATTCAAATATCATATACATGTCAACACATAAGCATACCACATTTAGCACATAAAGAGGTAAGTCTACTACCTTGAACTTAAGTTTTTCTCTTGTTCTTTTGCACTTGCTCCATAAGTTTTCCAACCATGAAGCCTTTTGGTCAATCACTTCCCAATATCTTCTTGGATATTTCAAGGTTCTAAACACACTCATATTCATCACATAATTCATTAGGACCATGAACTCCAACAATGTTCAAGACTAACCTTGATAAACTCTTTACAACATAGCTTTCTCTAATCTTCACTAATTAACTTGGCATTTGAACCAATTAATATCTTGACTTTACCCTACACAATTTCATATTTTGAATCCATTTATGAGCTTAGAATCATGAAATTCTAGCTCCTATGCACTGTTCTATACAGAATTGCATAACACCCTCTTTTGTTTTAAAAATTCTCATTTTGATTTTAATGCTTCCCATACTTGTTTCTCCACTTTATCCCACACAAATTTTCATATTAAAACCATTGGAAGAATCAAAATCATGAATTTTTAATCACTGTTCATGCTAGTGAATAGTAACATAGAAGAACTTCAAAAACTACAACTTGGAATTCCAATGATTCCAAGGTTCAAAACCTATCCAATCCTGCACAAAATTATCATATAAATTCAATGGAAGCATTAGATCATTGAAATTCCATTTCCTTCCATCATGAACAGTGCAAAATAAAATGGTTCAACCATAGCAAAGTCAAGAATATCAACTTGATTTAACAACTAATCACTTAACTAGCTTGTTTAACCTTCAATCATATAACTCTAACTTTAATTTCTTCTTTCTCCTTTCATCTAAGGTTTTGGACAGTAGAAACACCTTAGAGAAAATTTAACTTTCTTCCATGAAACCCCTAAATTCAAGCTCCGAAATGAAAGGAAAATAAGCTAGGATAGATTGTTTACCTTTAATCTCTAGCTTGCTTAAACTTTGGTACCTTGAATCTTCTTTGTCTTGGCTTGAGTTTTCATTTTTCAAGAGGTTCCCCAAGGTTTGTCTTGCCACAGCTTGCTTCAGAATTTGTGGGGGTATTTATAGCCAAATCCCATAGAAAATCAATGGCCAAGATCACTTTGTGCACTATTTTATCTAATGGCTCACATTTAATATTGGATTTAACTTTTCTAAAAAGATAATTATGAAATCATCCATGACATCATCAAGGGACAACTCATAGGGCTAGGTGGTGCCATTACAATGGAAAGAAACTTTTGCAAAATTCCTATCCAATCAGGTACCGCCTCAATCCAATTTGTCAAAAATCAGACTATTTTATAAATATAATTTTTCTGAGATTCTATATTTTGCTTTCTAATCTTAAATCCAGTATCTGGATCCTTCCTACCATTTACATTCTTAGACTAGGCCAAAACTTAATTACAGATCCCTTGGCAAATGACTAAAATGCCCTTCGTTCACTATCTTGCACTATATTAACCCTAAGGGCATATTGTCATTTTACACATCTTTACTTCTTATCAGGGCATATAATGACACTTACTAATCAATCCTATACTTGCATGGACATTTTTTACATGTTTAAATAACCAAAATACTCTTCGTCTAACTCTGACTCAATGATACAACACAGTGGCATATTCATAATTTTACTTTTTTTCCAAAATATATTTATCAAGTATTTTAATCCACTGTAAATTCTATAATAAATTATACAGAACTCCTTTTTTAGTTCTATCAATTTTATAAATTCTTATATTAATTATGGGAATTTACTGCCAAATTTCATATAATTTGGAGGTCCAGAGGTACTCTATTAATTTCCCTTTCTTCAAAAATTAATATAAATTTTTCGAGATCTCATATCAAAATTCGGTGTTGCGTTAAACTAATCAAAATAATTTTCTCTACTTACTGGGAAAATTTGGGACTAATATGATTATGGGTATTTTTTGGCCTTTTCCAGCTCAACTTTCTCATAATTACCATTTTGCCTTTAAACTTTTGAAAATTACACTTTAGGCCCTCAACTTTTTATAATTACACTTAATGGCCTAAAGTTTATTTATACTTTTATTTTTCACAATAGAACTTTTAAACTTTCATTTTAGTCCCTCATTTTTATAACTTTGTCTAATCATTGTTTTTCCTTTCTATTCATCAACATAATCCTTTCCAAACCTCTTTCCACTATCAGTATTATACATATAGGGAAAAGGTAGGATGTGACAAAAACCTTCTTGAATAAGGGATTAAAAGTTCTAAAGTAATCACCGATAATCATGTAAAAATCCCAAATCTAACAGTAAAAACTTAAGTGTTTCCAATTCAGTTTCCATTTCCAAAAATGCAAGTGTGACAATGGTTTCTATAAACTATTTCATGCAAGAGGTTAAAAATAAGAGGGCAATGAATCATTTATAAAACTTTAGTAGCTTAAAAGGAATCCTTCTATACAGCATTGCACAAAGAAAATAAAAGGTAAATAGACATTTTCAAACTCAGGTCGTGATTGAAAGTAGTGAAGATTGTGACCAAATTTCACAGTAAGTGTTTGCCCTGAACTTACAATAGATAGTCATGACCAAGGATGATTAAGTCATGACAAAAATAGACAGAGAGATATTGTCATGACCTGATTGCACATACTGGGCTTCATAGAGAGCATATTAAGTCCAAATATCCATGTAAGGTCACGACAAAAAAAATCACAGAGGCTACAACTTGATAGTTTTCAACACCAAAATATCTTTTACACTAAAACCTTTTATCCAGCAACAAAACATTTTAAAGTAAGGATCCAATTTTTAGTAATTCATCACACTTTAAGATCAAAAACCAAAAATTTTGTCATGAAATATTGGATTAATTAAAGAATTTTGCATTAATTAGTACATACACAATAACATCTCCCCACACTTAAAATGAAAAGTTCAAAAGTTATATGGTGAAAAATGAAAGTAGAAATAAACTTAGGGCCATTAAGTGTAATTATGAAAAATTGAGAGCCTAAAGTATAATTTTCAAAAGATCGAGGACCTAAATGAAAATTAGAAAAGGTTAAAGATCAAAAGTGAAGGTAGAAACAAAAGTTGGGCCAAAAGGTGTAATTACTAAAAGTTTAGGGACCTAAATGCAATTAACCAAAAGTTTAGGGGACCTAAATGTAATTATGAGAAAGTTGAATTAGAAAAGGCCCAAAAATACCTAAAATTAGATTACTCCCAAATTTTACCAATAGATAGACAAAATTATTTTGATCAGTTTAACGCAACACATCATTTTGGTTTGAGGTCCCGATTAATTGATATAAATTCTTGATGTCAGGAAAAATTATTATAGTATTTTTTAGACCTCAGAGTCGGATGAAATTTAGAAATAAATTCTTATAATTAATATAAGAATTTATAAAATTGACAAAGCTCAAAAAGGAGTTCTGTAGAGTTTATTATAGAATTTACAGTGGATTAAAATACTCGATAAATATGTTTCGGGGAGTTTCTCGAGAATTGAGCCCATGAAGGTAGTGGATCATATAGAGGGCCCAAAATTGTGCCTTATAGGTCCAATGATATTTTTAGATAAGTATGTGGGCTAAGGCTAATAAAGATCGAGAAAAATATAAAATTATGAAAATGCCACTGAAGGTATACCATTGTGTTGTGTCATTAAGTTAGAGTTGGACGAAAGGCCTTTTGGTCATTTGGACAAGTAAAAAATGTCTAGACAAGTATATGATTGATTAGTCAGTGTAGTATCTGCCCTGATAAGAAGTAAAGAGGTGTAAAATGACAATTATGCCCTTAGGGTTAATATAGTGCAAGATAGTGAATCAAGGGCATTTCAGTCATTTGCCAAGGGATATGTAATTAAGTTTTGGCCTAGTCCAAGAATCTAAATAGTAGGAAGGATCTAGATACTAGATTTAAGGTTAGAAAGCATATTATGAAATCTTAGAAAAATTAGAGTTATAAAACAGTCTGGTTTTTGGGGAATCGGATTGAGCCAATATCGGATTGAACTGGAATTTTTTCAGAAGTTTCTCCCCCATAGAATGGCATCACCTAGCCCTATGAAGTTTCCCTTGGTGATTTCATGGATGATGTCATAATTCTCTTTTTCAAAAAGGAAAATCTAAGATTAAATGTGAGCTATTAGATCAAATAGTGCACAAATTAATCTTGGCCATTGATTTTTGATGAGATTTTTCTATAAATACCACCTCAAATATGAAGCAAAACTGTGATCACAAGAACCTTGGGGAAACTATTGCAAAATGAAAACTCAAGCCAAGACCAAGAAAATTCAAGGTACCAAAGTTCAAGCAAGCTAGAGATTAAAGGTAAGCAATCTATCCTAGCTTATTTTCCTTTGATTTGGGAGCTTGAACTTAGGATTTTCATTGAAGAAAATTGAGTTATCTCTAAGGTGTTGTGCTGTCCAAAAACCTTAGATGAAAGGAGAAAGAAGAAATTAAAGTTAGAGTTATATAATTTGAGCTTAAACAAGCTAGTTAAGTGATTGGTTGTTGAATCAAGTTGATATTCTTAACTTTGCCATGGTTTAACCATTTTGGTTTGCACTGTTCATGGTGGAAGGAAATGGAATTTCAATGATCTAATGCTTTCATTGAATTTATATGATGATTTTGTGCAGGATTGGATAGGTTTTGAACCTTGGAAGCATTAGAATTTCAAGTTGTGATTTTCGAGATTCTTCTATGTGTACTGTTCACTCACATGAATAGTGATTAGAATTTCATGATTTTGATGCTTCCAGTGGTTTTAAAATGAAAAGTTGTGTGGGTTAAAGTGGAGAAACAAGTATGGGAAGCATTAGAATCAAAATGAGAAATTTTGAAAGAAAATAGGGTGTTATATAATTCTATATAGAACAGTGTATAGGAGCTGGAATTTCATGATTATAAGCTCATAAATGGATTCAAAAGGTGAAATTGTGTAGGGTAAAGTCAAGACTGCTTGGTTAAAATTCCAAGTTAATTAGGGAAGACTAGAGAATGTTTTGTTAGTAAGAAGTTATGAATTTATCAAGGATAGTCTTGAACATTGTTGAAAGTTCTTGGTCCTAATGAATTATGTGATGAATATGAATGTGTTTAGGACCTTGAAACATCCAAGAAGATATTGGGAAGTGATTGACTGAAAGGCTTAATGGTTGGAAAGCTAGGGAGCAAGTGCAAAAGATCAAGAGAAAAGCTTAAGTGCAAGGTATGGACTTACCTCTTTATGTGCTTGATGTGGTATGCTTATGTGTTGACATGTATATAATATTTGAATGATGTTGTGACATGATAAATGATGTTGAATGTATTGTGAATAACATGTTTTCCATGGCCATGCACTTTTATGCAAAAGTATATAGCATGATGGCATGTCACTAACTAAAGAGAGTTTAATGAAATTACATATCATGCATTAGCATCCATCTTGCATATTTAAGTGGTAATATTTGCTACTGAGATTTCCTAAAATCTCACCCTCCCATAACCAACTATAATAGGTTATTCAAGATGGAAGAATCATGTTTGGTACATGAGCTAAGGAATGGAAGAGGAAGAGTAGACAAATGATGGCATGCATGTATGTTAGTTTTTATGTATTGTTATGTATTATCCGTTGTATGTAAAGAAAATGTATGAAAGAATTGTGACATAACCTCATGATGTATATGAATGCATGAAAGACCAAATAGATGGTTTATGCAAGATGGAACAATTATTGAAAGTGAAATAAAGGAAACTGAAATGGTAAAAATGTAGGTCCTGGAGCAGTTTTGTTGTGGCTTCAGTTTGACCTAGGAAATGAAGGAATTAATCCATGAAATTTTATGAGCATGTATTACACATCCAGATCTTTAAATTCATAGGTATTACAAAGAGAAATAAATTTCCAAAGTTAAGAGACAGAATCTGGAATTTCCAAAATTTGGCATATGAACAGTAAAAAGTAATAAGAGACAGAATCTGGAATTTCCAAAATTTGACATATGAACAGTAAAAAGTAACAATTTAATTGTATCAGTTGGCAAGGTAAATGTCCAAATTTATATTTTTCCCTTAAAGATCTATGAAAGAGATTCAATTAGAAATTTGGATCACCTCCATACGATTTTTTTACATTTAGTTATGAATTTTTAAAATTACACTATAAATCTAGAAATTACCAAATCAACAATACCCGAGAAGTAAGTTTTAAAATTTAATTTTTGGGCTAATGTAATGCTTCCGCTAATCAAATACGCTTTCGAATACGTACTCTAAGGTGATAAAAGTAGGATATTTCAAAATTCCCCAGTGTAGTGTAGTCCATAAGCTCAAGATACATGATCCATCACCAATAGACTAATGGTTTAGCCTCTCATGACTCCTGCTATGCTACAATCGCTGCTCGGATGTGATGCCTTGAAGAAAGCAGAAAGAAACATGATGCAAGGATGAATGATGGAAGATATGAGGGTAGGTTATGGAGAAAGTGTGGAGAGAATGTTGGAGTATTGCTTCTTTGGTCGTGACCTGTAACATCCTAATTTTCTTATGTCTTAGGAACTAAATGGTAGAATATGGAACCATTGTAAAGGTTATTGAAGTGAAATTACACAATCTGGAATTTTACTCCACCGAGTACTATTCACTGTGTAAATTCTAGAGGAGTAACCTAACTTCTAAAAATCATAACTAATTCTAGAAAAATTGAAATGAAGTGGTTCAAATTGCTACACAAAGATAACTTAATGCTCCTTTAGAGAAAAATAACTCGTTGACCACAACTTGACCAAGTCAACATCGGTCAACATTTCAATTTTACTGTTCATCCAACATCTTCCTCTGAATCTAGCATTTCTGGTCCCAATTTTGAAAAATCATATATCCATGTGTAGACATACAAATGAGACATTATATATATCAAATTGAAGCTTGATATGTCTACTATTTACTGGTAAAATATCATACATTTTTTCAATCTTTTACTATTTTTAATTATAGCTCAAAGGTCATAGCCTTTTCACAAGCTACTGTTCATAGTGGCCAATTCCAGTAATCAACATTACATACATACATTAATCACATATCAATCATGCTAAATAATTCTTAACTTCTCTTCATGCATCTTTATCTTCTCCATCTTGAGAAGACCTGCTGTAATTGGATTGATATGGAAGGGGTGAGATTTCTGGGGAAATCTCAGTAGCAAACGGAAATCATACCATGTATGCACCTATATGCTTGATGTTACTATGTGTGCACTTAATGATCATGCTTGCATAATGATAATTTACATGCTTCCATGTCCCTTAATTATAGAGCATTACTTAATCATACATGCTTCACATCATCAAAGTAAGTAAACATCACATAAAACATCCAAGCATACAAGTAGATAAGTTTACTACCTGGCGAGTAGCCTTTCCTCTAGTTCCTAACTCTGCCAGAACTCCTCTCTTTCTCTTCCTTTCTCTCTTTCTCTCTCTCTCTTCTTCCTCTCTTTTTTCTTGGCTACTTGTGGGAATGAAGTGAGGGGGAAGGGTCTATTTATAGTTGAAGGGAGGTGGAATGGATGGCTCTGATTGAATTGCGATGAATGGCTCAGATTGCTTAGCTTCCTCAAGAAGCCTTGCCTTCATCATTATGATGACATCATCATTCTAGATGACTCATCAAAAATGACATCACCCATGGGACACCTCACATGCTAGATGGCGCAATGGTGGGGCCCTTGGGACACCTCACTAGCTGACTCAACGTTTCCAGTGAATTCTAGAGTCTTATCCCATAATGAACAGCTGAGATTGTGCCATGTGTCCTTAGCTTTTTCTCCTTTTTCTAGACTTATGACATGTGGCACCTTGTGTGTCCCATGAGGACACCTTTCATGCCACCTCATGGTTCTAGATAAGTCAAAAGCTTTATCTGATCACTTTTCCTAGTTCTAACTTTGACTGGGTAACTTTACTTTATTGAAAAAGTACTAAACTAATATTTTAATGCCACTTGGGCCCACATCCCTCTTGGGCTGCGTTTTTTGATCCTTGGAATGCTATCTTGTCCTCTAATCAACCTCAAGCACTCTAGTGGCTCAATTCCCAAGAAACATCCATTTCTTTTCTAAAATGACCATTATTGTAACATCCTTACTTTTATACGTCTTAGGGACCATTCAATAGCATTTAAAACCACTTACAAAACATTGGAAGTCCATTAGCCACATCTGGAATTTTACTCTTTCTCAAGTTACTGTTCATATGGTATTCCAGATTATGCACTGAATTCAAAAAATCATAATTAATTCTAGAAAACTCAAAATGAGGTGGTTCAAAAAGATACATGAAGATAACATCTTAAAAGTTTAGGGAAAAATAATTTCCAGACCAAATGATTCTCCAATTGATACAGTTTATTCGTTGAAGTTTACTGTTCATTTGGTCAAAAACTCTGGAAACAGATTCTGGTCCCTTACTTTGGAAAATCATTTCTCTTGATATACACATCCAAATGACACGTTCTACCTATGAATATAAATCTCTGGATATGTGCTACATGCTCATAAAATTTCGTGAACTAATTCCTTCATTTGCTAGGTCAAACTGAAGCCACAACAAAACTGCTTCAGGACCTACGTTTTTACCATTTCAGTTTCTTTTCTTTCATTTCCAATAATTGTTTCAGCATGCACAAGCCATAAAATAAGCTTCTTAACATTCATATACATCATGTAAATATGCCATAAGTATTACAATAGTTTCATCACATAAATGGACACCTTACATGGCATTTACATACATGGACAATTTATAGTATATGCTAAAATCTCAATACTTCACTTCCTTTCTTCCATTCTTTAGCTCTTCTCCATGCATACCTTTTCTTCATGCTTGACCTAAATTGGTTGGTTATGGGAGATTGAGATTCTAGGGAATCTCAGTAGCAAACATTACCACTTAAATATGCAAGATGGATGCTAATGCATGATATGTAATTTCATTAAACTTTCTTTGGTTAGTGACACGCTATCATGCTATATACTTTTACATAAAGTGCATGGCCATGGAAACATGTTATTCAAAATACATTCAACATCATTTATCATGTCACAAGATCATTCAAATAACATATACATGTCAACACATAAGCATACCACATCAAGCACATAAAGAGATAAGTTCACTACCTTGCACTTAAGCTTTTCTCTTGACCTTTAGTCCTTGCTCCCTAGCTTTCCAACCATGAAGCATTTATGTCCATCACTTCCCAACATCTTCTTGGATGTTTCATGGTCCTAAACACATTCATATTCATCACATAACTCATTAGGACTCATGAACTCCAACCATGTTCAAGACTAACTTTGTTACACTCTTTATTGTCATAACTTTCTCTAATTTTCACTAATCCACTTGGCTCTTGAACCAATTGATGTCTTGACTTTACCCTACACAATTTCATATTTTGAATCCATTTATGAGCTTAGAATCATGAAATTCCAGCTCCATCATGGCCTGCTGTACAGAACTGAACATAAGCATACAATTCTTTCAAAAATTCTCATTTTGATTCTAATGCTTCCCATACTTGTTTCTCCACTTTACCCCACACAACTTTTCATTTTAAAACCATTGGAACCATAAAAATCATGAAATTCCAATCACTGTTCATGCGAGTGAACAGTAGCCATAAGGAATCTCAAAGACTACAACCTTGAGATTTTAGTGTTTCCAAGGTTCAAAACCTTTCCAATCCTACACAAAATCATCATACAAACTCAATGGAAGCATTAAATCATTGAAATTCAATTTCCTTCCCTCATGAACAGTGCATATCAAATAGGGCACACCATGGCAAAGTCAAGAATATCAATTTGATTCAACAACCAACCACTTAACTAGCTTGTTTAAGCTTCAATCATATAGTTCTAACTTTAATTTCTTCTTTCCCCTTTCCTTTAAGGTCTTTGGGCAGCAGCACCCCTTAGAGAAAACTCAACTTTTCTCCCATCAAAACCCTAAGTTCAAGCTCCCAAATAAAAGGAAAATAAGTTAGGAGAGATTGCTTACCTTTAATCTCTAGCTTGCTTGAACTTTGGAACCTTGAATCTTCTTTGTCTTGGCTTGAGTTTACATTTTGCAAGAGCTTCCCAAAGGGTACATGAACTTACAGTTCTGAACCAGAATTGAGGGGTATTTATAGCCAAAATCCAAGAAAAATGAATGGCCAAGATTGATTTGGTTACTATTTGATCTAAAGGCCCACATTTAATCTTGGATTTAACTTTTTCATAAAATAATAATTATGACATCATGTGGGACCCATCAAGGGACACCTCAAGGGGTTAGGTGGCGTGCTCATAGTGTAAGGAACCTTCTGGAGAAATTCTAGTCCAATCCGGTACCGATCAGTGTAGTTTCACAACAACCAGACTGTGTTTAGTTCCTAATTTTTTATAATATACTAGGATATGTATTCTGTCCTTAAAATCAATGTCTAGGCTTCTCATACCCTTGACATGGTTATACTGAGTATTTATCTGCCATCCATTCCTTGTGAAATGACCAAAATACCCTTAATGTCCTTTCTTACACTATATGGACCCTAAGGGCATAATCGTCATTTTACCCCTCTTTATACTGCCTCAAGGTGTATCTGGGCTCAACTAATCATATTTATACCATGTACCACGTTTTTATCCTATCCCAGATGACCAAAATGCCCTTCATCCATCTCTGGTACAATCTGGGCATCCAGGGGCATTTTCGTAATTTCACAGTTTTTCTGGACACTAGCCCCTTCTACTGATAGACTGGTACCCTGGGTTTTGGGCCCTTCTTGGCGTCATCATGGGCCTATATGTGAGGTCATCTAATCTCATTCTATCTAGGTTCATATACCGATAAGTTCTATTATCGGATCACTGGTGTTGTCAAACTCCCATCAAAATTCACTAATATGTGAATAACTTTTTATACATAACTTCTTCTGGGGTTCTGTCAGATTCATAACATCTGACATTGTAGGGCACACTTTCCTGTAATTCCCCACATATATTTGATGTCCATAGAATCTGATAAAAATTCAGATAACTTTTAGACTATCAGATAATTTTCTACTGTCTGGAGCCTTAATAAAATTTCTGTATCATGCCAGATTACCCAGCATGACTTCCTCTATTTACTGATGGAATGTGGGACTGAAATACTTACAGGCAGTTCTAAGCCTTTTTTGGCTGAGCTTTTCCATAATTACATTTATGTCCCTGACTTTTTGTTTAATTACATTTAGGTCCCTAAACTTTTGAAAATTACCACTTTTGGCCCAATATTTATTTCTACTTTAACTTTTGGCCTTTAACATTTTCCAATTTGCATTTAGGTCCTTATCTTTCTTTAAGACTTATCTAACCTTTATTATTTTGTCTGATCTTCGTCATAATCTTTTCTAAACCTCTTTCCACTATTAGTACTATACAGATAGGAAAAATTTAGGATATGATAATTATGGCCCCAGGGACTTTCACTATTTACAATTTAGTCCCTGAACTTTCACTTACTTGTAGTTTAGTCCTTAAACATCATATGTATACTTCTGGGACTTTTGCTCAATAGGGCCTGGTAGGATACCTTTTTTAGGCTACATACTGGGCTTCTAGGCCTAAAAATTGGGATATGACATTTCTCTTCCCCTTAAAATAAATTTCGTTCTCAAAATTTCAGGGTTAAATCTCTATTCATTCATTAATGAAGAGATTCTCTGAAGAGAATGTCCCTTTTATTTCATACTATTTTCTTGACTTTTCTAGCTCTTCTTAACTTTTCTTACTATCTTACATAACTTTGTGTATCTATGCCAAACTTTTGTGGCATTTACACCCTTTCTCATATAACTGTGTTCTATCTTTACTCTATCTTATACCCTCTTGTCTGGGTATCGCTAGCCTTTTAATTTCTTTATCCTTATCTGTAGGATCTATCTACTCATACTTTTATATTCCCAAAATATATGGGGTTCTCTTCTCTATTCCTCAGGCATAGTTCTACAAAACTTTTGAATATTACCACTCAGATATGAACTTGGACTCCTTCTTCATTTAAGTAAAACTAAGCTCAGTATGTATATAATATAGGCTATTTAAGTAAAATCATTATAAATAAGTTTTCTGGATGAGTTAATCAACTAGTGAAGCCCCTTACCTTAATTTTGTCCTAGGTAATCATCTTTATAGAGAGATACTATACTATTCTCATTTCCTCATGGTTCATTACTTTTCTTAGGCTAGGTCTAACTGCAACCTTGTGATATAACTGCGATCAACCGTAAGCCTCTTTAGAATCTAATTGCGACTCTGAAGCTGTTAAGATCAAACTGCAACCCTTGAGCCATGCTAGGATCTAATTACGATCCTCTAGAATCCTCTATAATTCTGTTGTACTGTATCATCATCTCTGAAAGATCTCAAACCAACAGAAGTTATAAGGTTAACTGCTTCCACTTGTTGATAACTCAATCAATAAATTTTAAGAAATACATTCAGTAGCCCATATTATTTATCAAGACTTTACTTACTTTCTCTCTTACTCAAGAGTTCCTTATCATCTTTCTTACTCTGTTGTGGCTTACCAATTATGGTCTAACCACTTGCCATTGTATTCCGTTGCTATGGCCTCACCATAACTTCTCTTTAAATCTGTGCTCTAACTGCAAGCTATTTTAACTATGCTCTAACTACGAGCAATCTGTATGAGATCTCACTCTAGTTTGAAGAGTAATCTGAACTCATATGAATCTAGCTATATCTGAGAGCCATCTGTTTCATATCCAACTCTTATCTGAAGAGTGATATGAAAATAATCTCTTTACTGTTACCTTTTGCTCTTTCTATATACCATTTCTTTTGATAGGATTACAGCACTACCACCTTCTTGGTACTTGCTGTAACCCTAACATAAGAAATGGCCCTGAGTATTGTATTCACAAGTCTATAGAAATATCTGAGTAACCCCAATCATACTATAACAACTGTCCCACTTACTAAGACTGTCTATCATCCTGGGTATATTCTTATTGCATGTCGTATGGTATGGGAGCAACATAACTTTCTCATCATAAACTCTACCCTGCATGTACTACATGAGGGGAGTATTCATAGCATACTCTAACATGCGTGTCATCATATGACAACTGTAAGGAGATGCAACTATTCATCATAACTCATGGCAACATAAGCCATATCATTATCACATAAATTAGCTCAACCATCCATCATACGTACATTGCAATTGAACAATTAACTAAGTAAACTTTAAAGCATTCTTTCCTCTATCACATTATCTGCCCAATCCCAAACATTCATTTGGGAACCTAAAATAACTACTCATTTAACTTAGGTTGCCACATTATCCTCTTACTAGAGTATAGACTCAACCCTTCATTACTTTATCTGACTCTTGCTCATTACTCTTTCTTAAATTGGGGAGTCTCTTTATCTTTGAAATTGTGGCTACTTTTCTCTCTTTAAACATCATAAACTTCTTTTTCTTATCTTTCATTTGTCTACTGCTCTATTGAACTTTTACAACTACCCGAGAAAAATCCTTTCTTTATAATGGAATTCAATCTATGAACCAACTTCTCAAGTGAGCGGAACAATCTCCATCTCTATGGAGTGACTTCTACATCTCTATACTATCTCTTCACTTCTTTTATCTATCAGTCCCAGTCTATTCTTGACCGTACTATGGTTCTTTTCTAGTCTTTTTCTTGATCCTGACGAACTTATGTCATATGGATCTCATTCATCATCTACTACTATTACTTTTGTTCTTTAGGGTAGAGCTCTAGGTTACTGTGTCTTCATGATGTAGTCCCTCTATCTTAAGAACATCATCTCTCTATCTATTAATCATCTCATCTCTAACTTTTGATTCTTTTGCTCAAGAAACACTAGCTGAACAAATTCTTTTGTAATGTAGATCTACTCACATGGAGGATCTACTTCTGAGCATTGTCTTAAACTAATATTTCATATCTTAGTACTTTGTACTATCTAGCTTGATCACACTTTATACCATTCCTCTAGTTGATAAACTTCAATGAGGTTGGTACCTTCATTATCATCATTACTGTAACATATGGTGTCATATCCTAATTTTTAGGTTTAGAAGCCCAGTATATAGCCTAAAAAGGGATGCTACTAGACCCTATTGAGCAGAGGTCTCAGTAAATAGAGAAAATTATGCTGATCAGTTGATGCAACACAGAATTTTAATATGAGGTCCCGAAAGATTTATATTAATTTTTGAAGAGAAGGAAAATTAATACAGAATTCTCTAGACCTCAGAATCAGATGAAATATGGTAGTAAATTCCTATAATTAATATAAGAATTTTTGAAACTGACAGAGCTCAAAAAGGAGTTCTATAGAATTTACTATAGAATTTATAGTGGATTAAAAGACTCGGTAAATAAGTTTCGGGGGAATTTCTCGGGAATTGAGCCCATGAAGATAGGGGATCATGCAGAGGGTCCATAATGGCACCTTATAGGCCCAATGATATTTTCAGATAAATATGTGGTCCAGGGCTAATAAAGACTGAGAAAAATGAAGAATTACAAAAATGCCACTAAAGGTATGCCACTGTGTTGTGTCATTGAGTCAGAGTCAGACGAAGGGCCTTATGATCGTTTGACTAAGGTTAGATAGTTAAGAAAGGGTATCTGGATAGCTGACCAGGGTCAAGAGATACTCTGGTAAGATATAGAAATATAACAGTGCTCCTATAAGTACTAAAAAGGAGCTAAGGGCATTATGGTAATTTACTAAGGATGTTCCTTGGGAACCAAGCCACCAGAGTGCTTGGGCTTGGTTAGAAACCCAAGATGACAATCCAAGGACCAAAAACGTAGCCCAAGAGTAATGTGGGCCCAAGAGGCATTAAAATATTATTTTAGTGCTTTTTCAATAAAGTAAAGTGACGCGGTCCAAGATAGAACTGGGTAAAGTGATCTGGAATCATGAGAGGACATAAATGGGGCCCACAAGATGCCACATGGCATGATTACAATAAAAGAAGAAAAGCAAAGGACACATGGCATGATTAGAGAAAAAGGAGAAAAAGCAAGAGGACATGTGGCACGATCTCGGCCGTCCATTCAGGGAAAAGACTCTGGAACTCTCTGGAAAGGCTGAGTCAGCTAGTGAGGTGTCCCAAGGGCCCCATATTTCACCATATATACCCCTGAGGTGTCCTAGATGATGGCATGAGTTGTGAGTCATTAGGGAGGGCGATGTCATCATGATGATGCAAGCAAAGCTTCTTGAGGAAGCAAGCAATCTAAGCCATTCATCGTGAATCAATCTGAACCATTCATTCCACCTCCTCTCACCTATAAATGGGCCACTCCTATACCATTTCAAGACACACCACGGACTAGAAGGTAAAATAAGAGAAAGAAGAAAGAAAGAGAGAAAGAAAGGAAGGAAGAGAAAGAAGGAAGGAGTTTGGTGGAGCTAGGAACAGTCTAAGGAGCCGAGGGACTGGGCAAAGCTTAGGAATGAGATAAGAAAGTTATCTAGTCCCTGCTCTAATAAAGTAGAGGATTTCTCTTAGTAGTTAAAATAGAGAAATATCTCAATTAATAAAGGTAGCTAAAGGTAGAAAGGAAGCCAGAGGAATGTCAGAATAAGGATATCACCCCTAGTTAAATATGAGTTATGCTGATAGAATAATAATGAAGATATTATTATGCTATGTATAGGCTCTAAACTATGGAAAGAATGAACCTTAGGTCAAAGGCTAAGAGCTAGAAGAAAAGCTACATGCCAGGTAGTAAACTTATCCTAAACTTGTATGCATTGAATGTTATGCTTGAAGTGCTATGGCTTTGTTGAATTGTGTTGAACATGTGCTTATGTATGAAGCTCTGTTCCTATGATTACTTTGGCCAATTGTATTTTATATGTAATATGGAAGCATGCACATTAGACAATGTGAACACTTTTACAAGCAAGCACAAGTATTCACATTAATGCATGCACTGTTTAGTACCGTTTACTACTGAGATTTTCCCAGAAATCTCACCCCTTCTATATCGATCAAATTACAGTAGGTATTCTCAAGATGGAGGAGATAAATATGCATGAAGAGATGTTACTTTCTTAGCATGATTGATATGTGATTCATGTATGTATAATTGCTGGAAATTGTCACTGTGAACAGTAACTCGTGATGGAGGCAGTGATATTTGAGCTAGAATCATAAATAGTAAATGATTGAATCAATGTATGATATTTTTCAAGTAACTAGTACACATGCCAAGCTTTTATTTGATATATAGAACGTCTCATTTGGATGTCTACACATAAAGATATGATTGATCAAAGTTGGGACCAGAATGCTGGAATCAGGGACAGGACGCTGGAGGAACAGTGATTTCAGAATGTTGACCAACGTTGACCTGGTCAAGGAGTGGTCAACGAGTCATTTTTCCCTGAAAGAGAATTATGTTAGCTTTGTGTAGAAATTTGAACCACTCTATTTTGAGTTTTATAGAATTAGTTATGATTTTTCGAAGTCAGGTCGCTCCGTTGGAATTTACACAATAAACAGTACTCGCTGGGAGTAAAATTCCAGATTGTATGATTTGACTTCAATGGCCCTAGAAGTGGTTCCAAATGCTATTGAATGATCCCTAAGATGTAAGAAAAGGAGGATGTTATATCTGGCCACATAATGATATCTCGAGCTACTATTGCAGCTTCCCTTGACCTTAGACTGGTAAGCTTCTGTCTCTTATCAATAGAGGAAACTACTCCCCAGACGTTATCCTGCTTAATCCAGCCATATCATGCTAAGAAACATGAGACCTCAATGGTAATGGCTGACTAAGACTAGTCTATCGTAGTCATTTGCTTGAAGACTACCTCATAAGGCTATAAGGTATGGGATATTATTCTATTTATCTAGGTGTTACTGTCTCTTGTCTAAAATATTCTCTAAGTAGTGAACACCATCCCCATATCTCATACTAGGGAGGGAACCTCTTTAGTTCAAATCTCTAACTTGTTTAAGGAGCTAGTCTAACTAAACCAGAGTATCACTGAGCGAAAACCTTCTGTTCTGTGCTAGAATCTTATGCTCTGAGCCAGAACCCTTTGCTCTAATACCAAAATATAACATCCTATTTTTCTTATGTCTTAAGGACCAAATGGTAGCATCTGGAACCACTTTAAAGATTATTGAAGTCAAATTATACAATCTGGAATTTTACTCTATAGCATACTATTCACTGTGTAAATTCCATAGCAGTGACTTGACTTCTAAAAATCATAACTAATTATACAAAAATGGAAATGAAGTCGTTCAAATTGCTACACAAAGCTAACTTAATTCTCTTTCAGAAAAAAATAACTCGTTGACCATGCCTTGACCAAGTCAACATCGATCAATGTTCCAATTTTACTGTTCATCTAGTGTCTTCCCCTGATTCCAGCATTTATGGTCCTAAGTTTGAAAAATCATATCTCCATGTGTAGACATCCAAATGAGACATTCTATATATAAAATCGAAGCTTGATATATCTACTATTTACTGGTAAAATATCATACATTTATTAAATCATTTACTATTTTTAATTATAGCTCACAGGTCACAACCTCTCCACTAGCTACTGTTCATAGTGGCCAATTACAGCAATCAATATTATATACATATATTAATCACATATCAATCATGCTAAATAATTCTTAACTTCTCTTCATTCATATTTATCTCCTCTATCTTGAGAAGACCTACTGTAATTGGATTGATATGGAAGGGGTGAGATTTCTAGGGAAATCTCAGTAGCAAACGGAAACCATACCATATATGCAACTATACCTTGATGTTACTATGTGTGCACTTAATGATCATGCTTGCATAATGATAACTTACATGCTTCCATATCCCTTAATTATAATATATGGCCATAGCATAAAAAGAAATAGAGCATTACTTAATCATACATGCTTCACATCATCAAAGTAAGTAAACATCACATAAAACATCCAAGCATACAAGTAGGTAAGTTTACTACCTGGCGAATAGCCTTTCCCTTAGTTTCTAACTCTACCAGAACTCCTCCTTTTACCTTCCTCTCTTTCTCTTTCTTTCTCTCTCTCTCTTCTTCCTCTTTTTCTTCTTGGCTAGCCGTGGGAATGAAGTAAGGGGGAAGGGTTTATTTATAGCTGAAGGGAGGTGGAATGGATGGCTCTGATTGAATTACGATAACTGGCTCAGATTGCTTAGCTTCCTCAAGAAGCCTTGCCTTCATCATTATGATGACATCATCATTCTAGATGACTCATCAAAAATGACATCATCCATGGGACACCTCATATGCTAGATGGCGCAATGGTGGGGCCCTTGGGACACCTCACTAGCTGACTCAGCGTTTCCTAATAATTCTAGAGTCCTGTCCCAAATTGAACAGCTGAGATCATGCCACGTGTCCTTAGCTTTTTCTCCTTTTTCTAGACTTATGACATGTGGCACCTTATAGGTCCCATGAGGACACCTTTCATTCCAACTCGTGGTTCTAGATAAGTCTAAAGCTTTATCTGATCACTTTTCTCAGTTCTATCTTTGACCAGGTAACTTTACTTTATTGAAAAAGTACTAAACTAATATTTTAATGCCACTTGGGCCCACATCCCTCTTGGGCTGCGTTTTTAGACCCTTGGAATGCTATCTTGGCCTCTAATCAAGCTCAAGCATTCTGGTGGCTCAATTCCCAAGAAACATCCATTTCTTTTCCAAAATGACCATTATGGCCTTAGGGACTTTCACTATTTACAATTTAGTCCCTGAACTTTCACTTACTTGTAGTTTAGTCCCTGAACATCATATGTATACTTATGGAACTTCTGCTCAATAAGGCCTGGTATGATACCTTTCTTAGGCTATATACTGGGCTTCTTAGCCTAAAATTGGAATATGATATGACCTTTGAATGTAGAAAAACTTTCCAAAAGAAGTGAGGTCACGACCTATAGACACATTGGTTGCGACTAAAGTGCACAGAGGCTGCAATCCTTGATATGGTTCTCTTTGTCTTGTGATCTCTTTTCTACTCACATTAACCCTTGGTTTTCCTCCAAAATACCTACAATTCAACATCGAAGCTCATTGTAAAAGTCCAACCAGTTACTAAAGAATAACATATATGTAGTTTGAAGGAGTTAATTTACCATTTTACCCTTGAATTAGGATATTGCCAAGCACAATATGTATTACCACAAAAACACAATTGTAGGCATAAAATGAATGGTAAAGTTGTCACAAAAGCCTCAAAATGTTATAGAAACCCTACACATTTTGTGTCCTATCAATTGCATACCTTAAGCTCTAGCTACCTTGGATAAAAGTGCCTTGAACTTCCTCTTAAAATTGCCTTGGATTATGTGAGTTTTCATTTTGGCATAAGTTTCCCAATCTTCTTTGTGCTTCACAGTTTTTGGCAACATGAGTGGGATATTTATAGCCAAAACTTTGGCATATTGGGACAAGATTATCCCTTATTTTCCTAATTATTTAACCTCCTTAATCTTGCTTCCTATTGGTTAGTTCTTTAATTAATTAACCTTAATCACAATTACCTTAATTCTTATATTATTTTAATACAAAAGAATCATATGGGATAATGCTTTCTTCCTTTCCTTGGTGCCACTTAGTGGAGATGGATCTCACAAGATATCTCACAAGTCACCTTGCATCACATGAAAATTTCCTTGATATTTCCTTTCTTTTTCACTTTGAAAATTCCATGAAAATATCTTAAAATCCAACTTGTGGTCAAAAACACTCCTTGACACTTTGGGCTTTCTTATATGACGTCATCTTGGGCCTTCATTTGGTCCAATTGCTAATTAACACAAACTTCAAGAAACTTTCCTCATATTGATATCCTTAAATTACCTTAATTTTGAGATACATTTTAGACACCTCTTTTAATAGTTTTTACATTTTTAGAAATTTATTATAATATAAAATAAATTTTCTATAAAGTCTCATAATTTTATAAGATTAAGAACTTTGATAATAATTCTATACATTTTCTTTAAACCCTTTATCAGTATCTGATTTCACCTTAAATTCTCTAATTAATTATACATGACTATTTACAGGATTTCTGTTAGTTTCATAAATTCTTATATTAATTCTAAGAATTTACTACAAAATTTCATTTAATTATGAGGTTCAGAGGATACTGTAATAATTTTAGTTTTTAAAAATTAATATCAATTTACCGAGATCTCAAATCAAAATCTTATGTTGTGTTAAACTTATCAAAATAACTTTCTCTATTTTATGGTAAAATTTGGGACTAAAATTCTTGTGGGCAATTTTGGATCTTTTCTGGTTCAACTTTCTTATAGTTACCATTTTGCCCTTGAATTATTAGAAATTGCACTTTAAGCCCTCAACTTTTCATAATTACACTTAATGGCCAAAGCTTATATCCACTTCCATTTTGCACCATCGAACTTTTAGAGTTTCCACTTTAGTCTCTTTCTTTTCCAAAATGATGTTTATGTCCTTGAAACTTTTATTAATTGCAATTTAGTCTATAGACTTTCACTAAATTTCAATTTAGCCCCTTTTACTTTACAACTTCATACCTTCTCTCTTTTTTTGGCTTAAAACTTATCTTAATTATTATATTTTCTTCTAATTACCATCCCAATCCCGTATAAGCTCTTTCCTCTATCTTATATAGATAGGAAAATTTTGGGATGTTACATTTCTACCAACCTTAAAATAAATTTCGTCTTCAAAATTTAATTTGTACCTTAGTAAGGAACTCTTGGTTATATTTTCTCTATATTTGTTATCTTCTATCTTGGCATCTAGCAGAGTACTCTCACTATCAGTGAATCTTCATATCCATCTATTATGGACTACTTACTAATACTGGACCTATGAGTAGTGTCTATTTCTTTCATACAGTTCTAGAAATTTGATGTAATTTTGGGATCTCTGTCATTCATCATATTTATCATTACAAATCTCTTATTATGCATATTTTCTTGCATATTGTGTATTTCTCATTACGCATTATAATTCTTTCATTACACTTTTCTTTCCACATTCCAGAATACTCTTTAACTTATAGCTTTGTAGACTTTTGGGGAGGATCTTACTCTTGAGATATTCTATCTTTCTCCTAAAACAAATTGTAGTCTGAATCTTTGCTTTCATATCCTCTTCGATGGATCTGACATAAGGGTTCTAGTCCCTTATCTTTTTTAGCACTTTCTAACTTTTTTGTCCATCTATCTGTCTCTTTCCTTTACACAATTCATATTCTTGGAACTGGTATAAGGAAATACTTGTCATCCCTTTACTTGAAACTGGTACAAGGGATACTGAAGTCCCTTATTTTCTCTACTGAGCACTTATGATATTCTTTCTTTTTATTATGCTATTTTGTTTTCTTTTAATGCTAGCTAGCAATGTTCTTTCTCATTATTCTAGAACAACTTTCTAACTTTGTGACTCAACATTGTGCTTCCTAGTAGGTGAACCATCTCTAGGCTACTTTGGCCTAAGCTCGCTTAGCTAGAATGTGCTACAGGGTTAGGGCTAGGTTATGCTTCACATGGCTATAAGCTTTAGCATACTATTTATCATACAATTTTATTATATCTTTACTCTGTCTTAGACCCTTTTTCTCTAGGTCTCTATGATCTATCTGGCCTTTTAATCTCTTCATCCTTATCTAGAGGATCTATCTTCTCATACTTGTCTATCCTTAAGACATATGGGGTTATCTTCTCTATTCCTTAGGCATACTTCTATGAACCTTTGAATGTCAGTGCTCAGATTTGAACCTTGACTCTGTCTTCATTTAAAAGAAACTAAGTTTAGTCTTATGGCTATATGAGAAAAAGAAAAGTATTACCTTTGATTGATTAATCATCTTATGTTTGATGATCATCTTACCAGAAAAATATCAAGTTATCCTATTCCTCTTTCTATGATTCACATTATGGTCAACTGTGATCTTACTTTTCTACAAATAATGTTAGGATTAACTTTGATTTCTTACTAAAAAAATTACCATGAAACAAAGTTAAAGGGTTGATCACTTCCTTTTTGTTGTTAATTCAACCAATAAAAAAATTCTAAGAAGTACTTCCATTAGGCAATATTATTTATCAAGACTTTGCTTATTCCTTCTCTTACTCAGGAGTTCCTTTTCTACTTTCTTATACAATCATGGCCTAGCCACCTGCCATTACTTTCTATTGCTATAGCCATATCATAACTTCTCATTTCAATCTGTGCTCTATCTGCGAGTAACGTGTATCTAAACTATGCTCTTATATGAGGAGAAATCTTTATCAGATCCAACTCTTACCTAAAGAGTGATTTGTACTCATAGGAATCTAGCTTTATT
The DNA here is from genome assembly GCA_037074615.1 of Leucaena leucocephala. Classification (NCBI taxonomy): domain Eukaryota; kingdom Viridiplantae; phylum Streptophyta; class Magnoliopsida; order Fabales; family Fabaceae; genus Leucaena; species Leucaena leucocephala. The sequence continues at coordinate 19,312,996 of CM073519.1, forward strand.
TGAGAGCCATATATTTCAAATCCAACTCTTTTATGAAGAGTGATATGAAAGTAATCTCTTTATTGTTGTCTATTATTCTCATTGTATACCATTTATTTTGATAGAGTTATAACACTACTATCCTCTTGGTACTTCTATAACCCTACCATAAGAAATGGCCCTGAGTACTGTATTCATAAGTCTATAGAAATATATGAGTAACCCCAATCATATTGTAATTGACTGTCGCACTTACTAGGACTATCTGTTATTCTGGTACATTCCTAATGCTGACCTATTTTAGGTTTCTCATCTAACTCACTCTCATTATTATCGTATCTCAAACTCTATTCCTGACTTTAATCTAACTTTGATCCTGATCTTAATTTCCATTATACTCTTAATCCTAATCCTTCTAAGAACAGGGCAAAACTTTCTTTTACATCTAGAATCTCTTACTTGTCATATTCTATAAATATCCCCTAGAAAAATGTCCCAGTGTGCCATATCTATAGCAACTTCCTCAATCTGCCAATCAAAGCCTATTCCCGTGGCCTCTACCATAGTTCTCATATCATTAGGCTCTAATTGCATGTCTGTATTTCCTAGCTTACTACTCTTCTAATTCTTATTACCTCTCATATCATTAGGCTCTAGAACATCCCTGTCAGAAACACTGAAAGGATTCATCTTTCATAGTTACCTTTATCTTTTCTAGGCATCACAAGTTTCTCTCTGTAATTTGTTTGCCTTTTCTGCTTCATTGAACATCTACAACTGCTTGGAAAAAATTCTTTCTTGCAGTACAGAATTCAATATGTGAGTTAACTTCTTAGACATTCAACTCTTATTGTTCACGTGGATGGCTAAGAATCCATCAAAAGGTTCCTCTTACCCTACTTTAACTTTTAGCTAACCTCATGCTTATCTTTATTTGACTGAGGAGAATGCTTCTCATAAAACTACTCAAGAAAAGATTTCCCAAGTGAGTGGATCATTTATGTCTTTATGGAGTAACTTCTATACTTTTTTATAGTTGGATACTACATTCTTCCTCTGCAAATCTTGACCATCTGCTAGTCCTAGTCTGTTCCTACTTGGACTGTAACCCTTGACTACTTCTCTCTATAATCGTCATAAATGTACAATAACTGCTGCTGGCTATTGTGATAATAACATCTCTTTCTTCTTCTTGGTGAACTTGAGTTACCAGAATTCCACCTATCATCTGCTACTTTTACTCTGGCCATCTACAGTACTCTATATTAGGTTTACTGGTCCCTTCATAGTGGGGCTTATCTATTTCAAGAATATTAGCTCTCTACCTATTTTCCATCATGTCTCTAGGCAAATCTTGGTCTCATACTTTTGAACCTTGTATTTAGGAAAAGGCAACCTGATGAAGTCTTTCATAGTGTAGATAAACTCCTAACTATCTTACAGAGGATCTACTTCTAAATGCCTTCTTGAGCTAGTCTTTGGTGTCCAAACACCTCATAATCTGACTTGCCTGTACCTCATACTAGACCTCTAGCTAATAAATTTCAACAAGGTTGACGCCTTTATTTTTGTCATTCTTAAAGTGTTTTATCCCTACTCCTAGGAATTTTAGGTTCACATAATGATTATGTTTCATTCCCCTAGCATCATCTTGAACCAATTCTCGTATCTTAGCTTTCTTGATCTTGAACTAGTCAACTTCTTTGACTTTAGACTGGTAAGTTTCTATCTCTATCTCTAGAAGGAATTACTCCCTGTCACTGTTCTACTTAGTCTAGTCATATGGTGTTAAGAAACACAAGACCCCAGACATATTGACTGACTAAGACTAATCTACCATTGCTGTGTCCATCATACTAGCTCTTCAATTCTTGAACTCCTCTGTGTATCCCGATTGTGACCTAAGTATTTGCTAGTCATAAGTCACACTCTGTGAACTTTTGTCTCCACTATCTCAATCTACTCGTCACGACCAGACAACTCTATGTTCTTCTATTATGACATGAACATATCTTTCACTAAACCTTCTCTTCTTAAAGTTCCTTATCTAAATCCTTCTTTAAGCAGTGAACTAATCATCTAGGGAAGGAATCTTCTTGTTTCACTTAAAATCCATACTTAAGTGATATTAACTTCTCACTAATTACCCTAACCTTAACATAATGTTAACTACTTAGGTTCATGGTCTGGGAATTATCCTATATGATGCCAGAAACTTTGCTCTGATATAAAAAAATGTAACATCTTACTTTTATAAATCTTATAAACTATTTTGTAGTATTTAGAATCACTTAAATGTCCAATTAGGGGGTGAAGGAGTTTTTGGATTTTTGCTAAATAAAATGGTGATGATGATAATAGAAGGTTTTATTGTCCTCTTGTGAGTTATTTGAATGAGAGGAAATGAAGTCATACAGATATGTACACTCATGTAATTTATGAGGTTCCATATCCTATTTTTTTCTATCTGTATAATACAGATTTTGATGATGAATAGAAAAGGAAAATAATGATTAAACAAAGGTATAAAGATGAGGGACTAAAATGAAAAGTCTAAAAGTTATATGGTGTAGAGTATAAAGTAGACAAAAGCTTTGAGCCATTAAGTGTAATTATTGAAAGTTGAGCTAGAAAATGTCAAAAAATATTTAGAATTAGATTAGTCCCAAATTTTCTCAATAAATAGAGTAAATTATTCTGATCAGTTTGACACAACACATAATTTTAATTTGAGGTCCCAAAAATTTTATATTAGTTTTTGAAGAAAGAAAAATTAATACAGTATCCTCTAGATCTCAGAATTAGTTAAAATTTTGTAGTAAATTCTTATAATTAATATAAGAATTTAAGAAACTGACAGAGCTCAAAACAGAGTTATGTATACTTTATTATGTAATTTATAGTGGATTAAAACACCCGATAAATATGTTTGGGGGAATTTCTAGAGCTTTAAGCCCATGAATGTAGTGGATCATGTAGAGTGCCCAAAATGATGCCTTATAGGCCCAATAATAATTTTAGATAAGTATATGGGTCAAGGCTAATAAAGACCAAGAAAATGTAAAATTACAAAAATGCCATAGAGTGTGGCATTGTGTTGTGTCAATGAACCATAGATAAATGAAGGGTATTTTGGTCATTTGACTAAGGTTAGATAGTCAAGGAGAGTTCCTAGAATAGTTGACCAAGGTCAGGGAATACTCTAATAATGTGTGAAAAGACGATAATACCTTTGAGAAATTAAAGAGAAATCGGACACCAATAAAGAGTCTTAAGGAAATATAGGGAATTTTTATCAAGACCTATGGGTCTCAAAAAATTATGAGACTTTACAGGGGATTTATGTTATATTAGAATGAATTTCTAAAATGTTAGAATCATTAAAAGAGGTGTCTAGCATTTATTTTAAAAAAAGGATAATTTAAGGATATCGGTATAAGGAAAGTGCTTTGAGATTTGTACCAATTAGCTATTGGACCCAAGGAAGGCCTAGGCAAGCCCAATATTCCATCCTGGGGCAGCCCAATAAGTGCCAAACATTGTCTTGGAGCCCAAGTCCAATAATGAATAGTTTATGAATGTTTGAAAAAGAAAAGAAAAAGGAATAAAGTGAGAATTAGGGTTTACACATGGTGGGACCCACAAGACCTCACACATGGCATCCAAGGCAAGGGGAAGAGAAGATTTTTGTCATGTTATCTTATCTCAAGTTGGCTTGCTAGGCAAGTTATTATGAGCCATTAAATCAAATAGTGCACAAAGTGATATTGGCCATCCATTTTCCATGGATTTTCTATAAATACCACCACTATTTTTTCTCAAAATTGTGAAGGAAGAACCTTGGGGAAACTATGGCAAAATGAAAGCTCAAGCCAAAATAAAGAAGAATCCAAGGTCTAAAGTTCAAGCAAGCTAGAGATTAAAGGTAAGCAATCTATCCTAAATTATTTTCCTTTGATTTGGGAGCTTGAACTTAGGGTTTTCATGGAAGAAATTTGAGTTTTCTATAATGTGTATGTGTTGTCCAAAACCTTAGATGAAAGTAGAAATAAGAAATTAAAGTTAGAGTTATGTGATTGAAGCTTAAACAACCTAGTTAGGTAGGTGATTGGTTATTGAATCAAGTTGATATTCTTGACTTTGCCATTGTTGAGACCTTTTGGTTTGCACTATTCATGATAGAAGGAGATAGAATTTCAATGATCTAATGCTTCCATTGAATTCATATGATGATTTGTGTAGGATTGGATAGGTTTGGAACCTTGGAAACATTGGAATTCCAAGTTATAGGTTTTGAAGTTCTTCTTAGTTACTGTTCACTTGCATGAATAGTAATTGAAATTTTATGATTTTGATGCTTCCAATGGTTTTAAAATGAAAACTTGTGTGGGATACAATAGTGAAACAAGTATTGGAAGCATTGGAATCAAAATGAGAATTTTTGCAAGAATTGTATGTGCTTGTGAATCTGTCTAGGACAGTGCATAGGAGCTGGAATTTCATGATTCTAAGCTCATAAATGGACTTAAAATATGAAATTGTGGAGGGTAAAGTCTAGACATCAATTGGTTCAAAGGCCAAGTCAATTAGTTAAGATTAAGGAAAGTTAATGTAGTTAAATGAGCCCAATGTTCAAGAGAAAGTTGATTGTAATGGATGGATGATTATGTGATGTTAGGATTTGATTATGGACTCCAAAGAGGCAGCCACACATCCAATAGAAGTAAGAAGAAATAGGCAAGGTTAAAGTGAAAGAAATCAAGCAAGTAAGGTAGTAACCTTATCCTAAACTTGTATGTATTGAATGTTATGCTTAGTTGTGATATGGCTATGTTGAATTGTTTTGTATATGTGTTTATGATTGAAGCTCTATTTCTATGATTACTTTGGTTAATTGTGTTTCATATGTTACATGGAAACATGCACATTACACAATGTTAACACTTTCATAAGCAAGTGCAAGTATTTACATTAATGCATGTATTGTTTAGTACCATTTGCTACTAAGATTTCCCTAGAAATCTCACCCCTCCACTTAATACCAATCCCATAGGTTTATTAATGATGAAAGAGGATGAAGAAGCATGAACAGAAGCTAGGGATTGGATAGTATAAATGTTATGTGAAGAATTGTTATATGTAATGTTGCTATATGACCAATATAAGTAGTGATGGTCATGATGTAATGAAAAATAGTAAATGATGAGATAAATATATGAAATTTTACAAAAATGTAGTTAACATGTCAAGCTTTCTTTTGAAACCAAGAATACCTTATTTCAATGTCTGTACAAAGAGAACGGATTTTCCAAATTAAGGGACCATAATCTATTTTCAGAATTTTTGACCAAATGAATAGTAATCTTTGATGAATAAACTGTTTTAATTGTCTAAGCATTTGGCCTGGAAATTAGTTTTCTATTAAATTTCAAGATGTTATCTACATGTAGCTTTTTGACCCACTTCATTTGGACTTTTCTACAATAAATTATGAGTTTTTGAATTTTGTCGCCTAACCTGGAATACAACATGAACAGTACTCAAGAGTAAAAATCCAGATTTAGTTAATGGACTTCCAAGGTCTTGTAAGTGGTTCTAAATGCTACTATATGGTCCCTAAGATATACACAAGTAAGGATGTTTTGTTTTGGTATCAGAGCAGAAGTATTTGGCATAAAATAAGACAGTCCCCAGACCCTAACACTAAGTAGTAAGTACTTTGTTAAGTTAGGGTATTTATTGGGATAATTAGAATTCATTATTTAAGTAATTCATGCAGAAGTAGATATGGGATTTCATAAAGTTAAGTCAGAGCCATCAGTTAATAAGGGAGACCCCCGGCCAGTAATAATATATGAAGATGATGTATATCCAGACTATGATCCTCCTTCAGACAGTGAAAAGAGTTCATATGGTAGTATAGAGGATCAGTCAAGAAGATCTACAGTAGAATATCCTATAGATGTTTCTGTAGACTTAAACCTGCAGCATAGAGGTTATGTAGAGATTCAGTCTAAAGTTATGCATGTACCAGAAGATGTTGAGTCTAGTGACTCTATAGAGTATGAATTTGTTAGAGTGCCCTTTAACGCTTATGTAAAATCTATTCCTCTAATGAGAGGATATATTACGGCTGAGGAAGCTAAGTACTCGTACTAGATTATAATTAGACCAGATATTATTCCTCCTCCATGTTATATCCCAATTTTTAGGCCTAGAAGCCCAGTATGTAGCCTAAAAAAGGCAGGCTACTAGACCCTATTATGCAGGTATCCCAAAAGTATACAGATGATGTTCAGGGACTAAACTACAAGAAAGTGAAAATTTAGGAAAAATAGTGAAAGTCCCTGTGGGCATAAAGAAAAAGTAAGAAGTGTTTCTTAGGAACTGAGCCATTAGGGTGCTTGGGCATGGTTAGAAACCCAAGATGACATTTAAAGGCCCAAAAACGTAGGCCCAGTAGTTATGGGAGTTTCAGAGACATTAAAATAATATTTTAGTACTTTTCCATAACGTAAAGTTACCCTGTTAAGGATAGAATTTGGAAAAGTGATCAGATATGACTTTAGACCTGAGGTGGCATGATTATAGAAAAAGAAGAAAAGTTAAGAACTCATGTCATGGATTAGAAAAAGGAGAAAAAGTAAGAGGACACGTGGCACAATCTCAGCCGCTCATTTTAGGAAAAGACTATGGAATTCTTTGGAAAGACTGAGTCAGCTGGTGAGTGTCCCAAGGGCCCCACCATTGCACCACATACCCCCTGAGGTGTCGCCTGAGGTATCCTTGGATGATGTCATATTGGTGAGTCATTGAGGAGGGTGATGTCATCGTGATGATACAGGTGAAGCCTCTTGAGGAAGCTAAGCGACCTGAGCCATTTATCACGATTCGATCTGAGCCATTCATTTCATTGCCACTTAGCTATAAATAGGCCCTTTCCCCTCACTTCATTCTCACAGCCAAGAGCAAGAAACAAGAGAAAGAACAGAGAAAGAGAGAAAGAAAGAAAGGAAGAGAAAGGAAGGAAGGAGTTATGGTGGATGTAGGAGCAGTCCAAGGAGCTTAGGGATTTGGCTAGCTTAGGAATAAGGTTCTGACCTATGAAAATAAGGAACCTTAGAGCAAAGGTTAAGGACTAGAGGAAAGGCTCCACATCAAGTAGTAAACTTATCTACTTGTATGCTTATACTACTTGGATTTTTATATGATGTTTACTTACTTTGATGATGTAAGGCATGCATGATTAAGTAATGCTCTGTTTCTTTTTATGCTATGTCCATATGTTATAATTAAGTAACATGGAAACATGTATGTTACCATTATGGAAGCATGATCATTAAGTGCACACATAGTAACATCAAGCATATAGTTATATATATTGTATGGTTTCCGTTTACTACTAAGATTTCCCTAGAAATCTCACCCCATCTATATCAATCCAATTACAACAGGTCTTCTCAAGATAGAGAAGATAAAGATGCATGAAGAGATTTTAATTATTTACCATGATTGATATGTGATTCATGTATGTATCATTGCTGGAAATTGTCACTGTGAGCATAACTCATGGTGAGATAGTGACATTGAAGCTATAATTATAAATAGTAAATGATTGAATAAATATATGATATTTTACCAGTAAATAGTAAACATGCCAAGCTTTGATTTCATATATAGAATATCTCATTTAGATGTCTACACATAGAGATATGATTTTTCAAAGTTGGGACAAGAAATTCTAGAATCAGGGAAAAATATTGGATAAACAGTAAACTTTAGACATTGACTGAGTCAAGGCATGGTCAACAAGTTATCTTTCCCTGAAATAGCATTAAGGTAGCCTCATGTAGCAATTTGAACCACTTCATTCCATTTTTTTTAGAATTAGTTATGACTTTTTGAAGTCAGTTCACTTCTCTAGAATTTGCACAGTGAACAGTATGCGATAGAGTAAAATTCTAGATTATGTAATTTGACTTCAATGACCTTAGAAGTAGTTCCAGTTACTCCTGTTTGGTCCCTAAGATGTAAGAAAATGAGGATGTTACATTTTAGTGTCAGAGCAGAGGATTCTGGCTCAGAGCATAAGGTTCTGGCACAAAATTGAGAGGGTTCTAGTACAAGAGCAAAATGATTATGGCTCAGAGCATAAAGTTTTGGTACAAAATCAAGAGAGTTCTAATATAGAACTAAGGGTTCTAGAATAGAGCATAAGATTTTGGCACAGAACATAAGGTTCTGGCTCAATGATGCTATGGTGTAGTTAGATATTTGAACTAAGAGGTTCTCCCCTAGTAGAAAATATGGGGATGGTGTTCACTACTTAGAGACAGTGTCACCCAGATAGATAGAACAGTACCATATACCTTATAGCTTTACGGGGTAATCTTTAAGGAAGTAGTTAGTCTTAATCAGCCGTTGCCGCTGAGGTCTCGTGTTTCTTAGTACAATGTGGCTAGACTAAGCAGGATAATGTCTGGGGAACATTCTCCTCATTGATAGAGATAGAAGCTAGCCAGTCTCAGGTCAAGGAAAGCTGTAATAGTAGCTTGAGGCCAAACGTTATACTGACGATGATAATGAAGATACCAACCTCGTTGAAGTTCATCAACTAGACGATTGGTATAAAGTGCGATCAAGCCAGATAGTATAAAGTATTAAGATATGAAAGATTAGTTTAAGACAATGTTCAGAAGTAGATCCTCTATGTGAGTATAACTATATATCGAAAAAATTAAAGTCAGATTGAAGACTTGCTTAGGAATAATCCTAGCACATGGCCTAAAGTTAAAGATAAGATGATTAATAGATAGAAAGCTGATGTTCCCAAGACAGAGGAACTATAGTCTAGTCTAGAGTAGGTTGAAACTGATAGAGAAAAAGAGTTAACAAATAGTAAAGAGATACAGAAGTACTTCACAGAGATGGAGTTTGGTCCGCTCACCTGAGGAGTGAGTTTATAGATTGAATTCCATTATAAAGGAAGGATTTTTCTCAGGTAATTGGAAAAGTTCAATAGAACGGTATATGTAAGATAAGAAAAAGAAGTTTATGATGTCTAGAGAGAAAAAGGTAGCCACAGTTTCAAAAGATAAAGACACTCCCTAATTTAAGAAAGAGTAATAAGCAAGAGTCAGATAAAGTAGTAATGAAGGATTGAGTATATACCCTAATAAGAGGATAATGTGACAGCCTAAGTTGAATGAGTAGTTATTTCAGGTTCCTAAATAAATGTTTGGGAATCTGGCAGATAATGTGATAGAGGAAAGAAGGTTCAAATTGCAGTGTACATTTGATGGATGGTTGAGCAGTTTTATGTGATGATGATATGGCTTATGTTGCCATATGTTATGATGAATAGTTACATCTCCTTGCAGTTGTCATATGATGACACACATGTTAGAGTATGCTATGAATACTTCCCTCATACAGTATATGCAAGGTAGAGTTTATGATGAGATAAGAAAGTTATGTTGCTCCCATACCATACGACATGCAATAAGGATTTACCCAGGATGATAGATTGTCTTGGTAAGTGGGACAATTGTTACAGTATGATTGGAGTTACTCATGTCATATCCCAATTTTTAAACCTGGAAGCCTAGTATGTATCCTGTAAAAGACAGGCTACTAGACCCTATTATGCATGAGTTCCAAAAGTATACAGATGATGTTCAGGGACTAAACTGCAAGAAAGTGAAAATTTAGGGAAAATAATGAAAGTCCCTGTGGGCATAAAGAATAAGTAAGAAGTGTTTCTTGGGAACTGAGCCACTAGAGTGCTTGGTCTTGGTTAGAAACCCAAGATAGCAACCAAGAGCCCAAAAACGTAGGCCCAAGGATTATGGAGTTTAAGAGGAACTAAAATAATATTTTAGTGCTTTTCCATAAAGTAAAGTTACATGGTTAAGGACAGAACTGGGAAAAGTGATCAGATATGACTTTAGACCATGAGGTGGCATGAAAGGTGTACTCATGGGATCCACAAGGTGCCACATGGCATTATTACAGGAAAAGAAGAAAATTTAAGGACACATGTCATGAGATTAGAAAAAGGAGAAAAAGTAAAGAGGACACGTGGCATAATCTCGGCCGTTTATTCCAGGAAAAGGCTCTGGAAATCTATGGAGAGGCTGAGTCAGCTGGTGAGGTGTCCCAAGGGCCCCACCATTATGCCACATACCCCCTAAGGTGTCCTTGGTTAATGTCATGTTGGTGAATCATCAAGGAGGATGATGTCATCATGATGACATAGGCGAAGCTTCTTGAGGAAGCTAAGTGATCTGGGTCATTCATCAGGATTTGATCTAAGCCATTCATTCCACCTCCACTCACCTATAAATAGGCCACTCCCCTCCCATTCCATGCTACAGCCAAGCATGGCCAAAGAAGAGAAAGAAGAGAGAAAGAGTGAAGGAGAGAAATAAAGGAGGAGTTCTAGTGGAGCCAAGAATAGTCTAAGGAGCTTAGGGACTGGGCAGAGCTTAGGAATGAGGTAAGTAAGTTATTCTAGTCCCTGCTCTAATAAAGTAGATGATTGCTCTTAATAGTTATAATAGAGAAATATCTCTATTAATAAAGGTAGCTAAAGGTAGAAAGAAAGCCAGGGGAATGTCAGATTAAGAATATTACCCCTAGTTAAGCATGAGTTAAGTAGAGCTATACTAGATAATAATAAAGATATTATTATGCTATGTTTAGGCTCAGACTTATGATAAGAAGAGACCTTAGAGACAAGGCTAAGAGCTGGAAGGAAAGGCTACAGGCTAGGTAGTAGACTTACCTACTTGTATGCTTATACTGCTTGGATGTTTTATGTGATGTTTTCTTACCTTGATGATGTGAAGCATGTATGATTAAGTAATGCTCTATTTCTTTTTATACTATGGCTATATGTTATAATTAAGTGACATGGAAGTATGTATGTTATCATGATGCAAGCATGATCATTAAGTACACACATAGTAACATCAAGAATGTAGTTGCATACATTGTATGGTTTCTGTTTACTACTGAGATTTCCCCAGAAATCTCACCCCCTTCCATGTATTCCCAATCCCACAGGTTTAAGATGAGGAAAGATTGAAGAAGCATGAAAAGAAGCTAGGGATTGGATAGCGTAAATGTTGGGACCAAATTGCTGGAATCAGGGAAAAAAGTGGGATGAACAATAAACTTTGGATGTTTGCTGACATTTACCTAGTCAAGAAGTGGTCAACAAATTATTTTTCCCTAAAAGAACATTAAGTTAGCTTCGTGTAGCAATTTGAACCACTTCATTTCAATGTTTATAGAATTAGTTATGATTTTTTAAAGTCAGTTTACTCCTCTGGAGTTTACACAGTGAACAATACTCGCTAAGAGTAAAATTTCAGATTGAGTAATTTGACTTCAATAGCCTTAAAAGTGGTTCCAGATTCTACTGTTTGGTCCATAAGACATAAGAAAATGAGAGTGTTTCATTTTGGTATCAGAGCAGAGGATTCTAGCTCAGAGCATAAGGTTCTAGTGCAAAATCTAGACGATTATAGTACAGAGCAAAAGATTCTGGCACAGAGCATAAGATTTTGGCACAGAATAGAAGGTTCTGGCTCAGTGATGCTCTAGTACTTAGAGATTTGAAATAAAAGGTTCTCCCTATAATAGAAGATATAGGGATGATGTTTACTACTTAAAGACAGCGACACCCAGATAGATAGAACAGTACCCCATACCTTACAGCGGTACAGGGTAATCTTCAAGGAAGTAGTTAGTCTTAGTCAGCCGTTACCGCCAAGGTCTTGTGTTTCTTAGCATGATGTAACTGGACTAAGCAGGATAATGTCTCCGGAGCAGTTTCCTCTATGGATAGAGACAGAAGCTAACTAGTCCCAGGTTAAGGGAAACTACCAGACGTTATAGTGGCGATGATAATAAAGGTACCAACCTGGTTGAAGTTAATCAACTAGAGGATTGGTACAAAGTATAATCAAGCCAGATAGTATAAAGTAAGGAGATATGAAAGAGTAGTTTTGAAGTAGATCTTCTATGTGAGTAGATCTATATTACAAAAGAATTTGTTCAGCTAGTGTTTCCTGAACAAAAGAATTAAAAGTTAGAATGAGGCTTGCCTAGCAATGATCCTAGAATGTGGCCTAAAGTTAGAGACAAGATGATTAATAGATAGAGAGAGCTAATGTTCCTAAGTTAGAGAAACCATAGTCTAGTCTATAGCAGAGTAAGACTGATAGAGAGAAAGGTAGCCACAGTTTTAAAGATAAAGAGACTCCCCAATTTAAGAAAGAGTAAGAAGGGTTGAGTCTATACCCTAGTAAAAGGGTAATGTGGTAGCCTAAGTTAAATGAATAGTTATTTCAGGTTCCTAAATGAATGTTTGGGACCTGGCAGATAATGTGATAAGAGGAAAGAATGTTCTAAAGTTTAGTTAATTGTTCAATTGCAATGTACGTATGATAGATGGTTGAGCAAATTTATGTGATAATGATATAGCTTATGTTGCCATAAGTTATGATGAGAAGTTACATCTCCTTGCAGTTGTCATATCACCCTTGCAGTTGTCATATCATGACATGCATGTTAGAGTATGCTATGAATACTCCCCTCATGCAGTACATGCAGGGTAGAGTTTATGATGAGAAAGTTATGTTTCTCTCATACTATACGACAAGCAATAAGAATGTACCTAGAATAATAGATAGTCTCAGTAAGTGGGACAATTATTACAGTATAATTGGGGTTACTCAGGTATTTCTATAGACTTGTGAATATAGTACTTAGGGCCATTTCTTATGTTAGGGTTACAGCAAGTACCAAGAAGGTGGTAGTGTTATAACTCTATCAAAAGAAATGGTATACAAAAAGAGTAATAGATAGCAGTAAAGAGAATGTTTTCATATCACTCTTCAGATAAGAGTTGGATATGAAATAAATGGCTCTCAGATAGAGCTAGATTCAAATAAGTTCATATCACTCTTCAGATAAGAGTTAGATCTGATGCAGATTGCTCGCAGTTAAAGCATAGTTTAAATGGCTCACAGTTAGAGCACAAATTAAAATGAGAAGTTATGATGAGGCCATCATAACAGAATGCAAAAGCAGGTGGTTAGACCATAATTGGTAAGCCACAACAGAGTAAGAAAGATGAGAAGGAACTCCTGAATAAGAAGGAAAATAAGTAAAGTCTTAGTAAATAATATGGGCTACTGAATATATTTAAAAATTTTATTGAGTTATCAACAATTGGAAGCAGTTAACCTTATAACTTAGTCTGTTGGATGAGATCTTTCAGAGATGATGATACAGTACAACAGAATAAAAAGGATTCTGGAGGATTGCAGTTAGATCCTAGCATGGCTCAAGGGTCATAGTTAGATCCTAACAGCTTTAGAGTTACAAGTAGATTCTGAAGAGGCTTACGATTGATTGTAGTTAGATCCTGAGGTCACAGTTAGACCTAGCTTAAGAAAAGAAAGGAGCCAAGAACAAATAAGAACATTACAGTATCTCTTTGGAAAGATAAGTACCAAAGACGAAGTTAAGGTAACGAGCTTCACTAGTTGATTAACTCCTCTAGAAAACCTATTTATAATTATTTTCCTTAAATAGCCTATATTATATACAGACTGAACTTAGTTTACCCTTATGAAGATGGAGTTCAAGTTCAAGTCTGGGTACTGTTATTCGAAAGTTTTGTAGAATTATGCCTAAGGAATAGAGAAGAGAACCCCATATGTTTTGAGAATGGAAAAGTATAAGTAGATAAATCTTTCAGATAAGGATAAAGAGATTAAAAGGCTAGTAAGACCTAGAGAAGAGCGTATAAGATAGAGTAAAGAAACAACACAGTTATATGAGAAAGGGTGTAAATGCCATAAAAGTTTGGCATAAATACACAAAGTTATGAAAGGTAGTAAGAGAGGTTGAGAAGAGTTAAGAAAATTAAGAAAATGTTATGAAATGAAAGGGACATTCTCCTCAGAGAAAACTATTCATAAAAGAATGAATAGAGGTTTAACCCTTAAATTGAGGATGAAATTTATTTTAAGGGGAGGAAAAATGTCATATCCCAATTTTTAGGCCTGGAAGCCCAGTATGTAGCTTGAAAAAGGAAAGCTACTAGACCCCATTATGCAGGAGTCACAAAAGTATACAGATGATGTTCAAGGACTAAACTGCAAGAAAGTGAAAATTCAGGAAAAATAGTGAAAGTCCCTGTGGGCATAAAGAAGAAGTAAGAAGTGTTTCTTGGGTACCGAGCCACTAGAGGGCTTAGGCTTGGTTAAAAACCCAAGATAGCAATCCAAGAGCCCAAAAACGTAGGCCCAAGGATTATGGAGTTTAAGAGGCATTAAAATAATATTTTAGTGCTTTTTCATAAAGTAAAGTTACACGGTTAAGGATAGAACTGGGAAAAGTGATCAGATATGACTTTAGACCATGAGGTGGCATGAAAGGTGTCCTCATAGGACCCACAAGGTGCCACATGGAATTATTACAGGAAAAGAAGAAAAGTTAAGGATACATGTCATGATATTAGAAAAAGGAGAAAAAGCAAAAAGGACACGTGGCACAATCTCGGCCGTTCATTCCAAGAAAAGGCTATCAAAATCTTTGGAGAGGCTAAGTCAACTGGTAAGGTATCCCAAGGGCCCCACCATTGTGCCACCCCCTGAGGTGTCCCCTGAGGTGTCCTTGGATGATGTCATGTTGTTGAGTCACCAAGGAAGATGATGTCATCGTGATGATGCAAGCGAAGCTTCTTGAGGAAGCTAAGCGATCTAGGCCATTCATCACAATTCGATTTGAGCCATTCATTCCACCTCCACTCACCTATAAATAGGACACTCCCCTCCTATTCCATGCCACGGCCAAGCATGGCCAAAGAAGAGAAAGAAGAGAGAAAGAGAGAAGGAGAGAAAGAAAGGAAGGAAGATAAAGAAATGAGGAGTTCTGGTAGAGCTAGGAGCAGTCTAAGGAGCTTAGGGACTGGCAGATCTTAGGAATGAGGTAAGTTATTCTAGTTCTTGCTCTAATAAAGTAGATGATTTATCTTAATTGTTATAGTAGAGAAATATCTTAATTAATAAAGGTAGCTAAAGGTAGAAAGAAAGCCAGGGGAATGTCAGATTAAGAATATTACCCCTAGTTAAGCATGAGTTAAGTAGAGCTATAATAGATAATAATAAAGATATTATTATGCTATGTATAGGCTCAGACTTATGATAAGAAGGGACCTTAGAGACAAGGCTAAGAGCTGGAAGGAAAGGCTACAGGCCAGGTAGTAGACTTACCTACTTGTATGCTTATACTGCTTGGATGTTTTATGTGATGTTTTCTAACCTTGATGATGTGAAGCATGTATGATTAAGTAATGCTCTGTTTCTTTTTATACTATGGCTATATGTTATAATTAAGTGACATGGAAGCATGTATGTTATCATGATGCAAGCATGATCATTAAGTACACATATAGTAACATCAAGAATGTAGTTGCATACATTATATGGTTTCCGTTTACTACTGAGATTTCCTTAGAAATCTCACCCTCTTCCATGTAATCTCAATCCCACAGGTTTAAGATGAGGAAAGATTGAAGAAGCATGAAAAGAAGGTGGGTATTGGATAGTGCAAATATTGGGACCAAAATGCTAGAATAAGGGAAAAAAGTAGGATGAACAGTACACTTCAGATGTTTGCTGACATTGACCCGGTCAAGACATGGTCAACAAATTATTTTTCCTTGAAAGAGTATTAAGTTAGTTTCATGTAGCAATTTGAACCACTTAATTTCAATTTTTCTAGAATTAGTTATGATTTTTTGAAGTCAGGTCACTCTTTTGGAATTTACACAGGGAACAGTACTCGCTAAGAGTAAAATTCCAGATTCAGTAATTTGACTTCAATAGCCTTAAAAGTGGTTCCAGATGCTACCGTTTGGTCCCTAAGACGTAAGAAAATGAGGATGTTTTAACTCAGGTATTTTTACATACTTGTGAATACAGTACTTAGGGTCATTTCTTATGTTAGAGTTACATCAAGTACCAAGAAGGTGGTAGTGTTATGACTCCATCAAAAGAAATGATATACAGAAAGAGCAAGAGATAACAATAAAGAGATTGTTTTCATATTACTCTTCAGATAAGAGTTGAATCTGAAATAGATGGCTCTCAGATAAAGCTAGATTCAGATGAGGTCAGATCACTCTTCAGATAAGAGTTAGATCTGATACTGATTGCTCGCAGTTAGAGCATAGTTCAAATGCTCATAGTTAGAGCACAGATTTAAATGAGAAGTTATGATGAGGCCATAGCAATAGAATAGAATGGCAAGTAGTTAGACCATAATTGGTAAGCTACAACAGAGTAAAAAAGATGAGAAGGAACTCCTAAGTAAGAGGGAAAAGAAGTAAAATCTTGGTAAATAATGTGGGCTACTGAATGTATTTTAAAATTTTTATTGAGTTATCAACAAGTAGAAGTAGCTAACCTTATAGTTTAGTCTTTTGGTTTGAGATTTTTTAGAGATAATGATACAGTACAATAGAATCACAGAGGATTCTGGAGGGTCGCAGTTAGATCCTAGCATGGCTCAAGGGTCACAGTTAGATCCTAATAGCTTTAGAGTCATAGCTAGATTCTGAAGAGGCTTACGGTTGATCATAGTTAGATCCCGAGGTCATAGTTAGACCTAGCCTAAGGAAAGTAAGGAGCCACAAAGAATTGAGAATAATACATTATCTCTTTGGGAAGATGAGTACCGAAGACAAAGTTAAGGTAAGGAGCTTCACTAGTTGATTAACTCATCCAGAAAACTTATTTATAGTGATTTTCCTCAAATATCCTATATTATATACAGATTGAACTTATTTTTCCTTAAATGAAGATGGAGTCCAAGTTCAAGTCTGAGTGCTAATATTCAAAAAGTTTTGTAGAAGTATGCCTGAGGAATAGAGAAGAGAACCCCATATGTTGTGAGAATGGAAAAGTATGAATAGATAAATCCTTCAGATAAGGATAAAGAAGTTAAAATATTAGCAAGACCTAGAGAAGAAGTTCTAAGATAGAGTAAAGAAAGAACACAATTATATGAGAAAGGGTGTAAATGCCACAAAAGTTTGGCATAAATACACCAAGTTATGAAAGGTGGTAAGAAAAGTTAATAAGAGCTAAGAAAGTCAAGAAAGTGTTATGAAATGAAAGATACATTCTCCTTAGAGAAAACTATTCATCAAGGAATGAATAGAGATTTAAACCTCAAATTTTGAGGACAAAATTTATTTTAAAGGGAGGAGAAATGTCATATCCCAATTTTTAAGCCTAGAAGCCTAGTATGTAGCCTAAAAAGGCAGGCTACTAGATCCTATTATGCAGGAGTCCTAGAAGTATACAGATGATGTTCAGGGACTAAATTGCAAGAAAGTGAAAATTCAGGGAAAATAGTGAAAGTCCCTGTGGGCATAAAGAAGTAAGAAGTTTTTCTTGGGAACCAAGCCACTAGAGTACTTGGGCTTGGTTAGAAACCCAAGATGACATTTAAAGGCCAAAAAACGTAGGCCCAGTAGTTATAGGAGTTTAAGAGACATTAAAATAATATTTTAGTGCTTTTCCATCAAGTAAAGTTACGCGGTTAAGGATAGAACTAGGAAAAGTGATCAGATATGACTTTAGACCTGAGGTGGCATGAAAGGTGTCCTCATGGGACCCACAAGGCACTACATGGCATGATTAGAGGAAAATAAGAAAAGTTAAGGACACATGTCATAAGATTAGAAAAAGGAGAAAAAGTAAGAGGACACGTGGCACAATCTCGGCCGCTCATTCTAGGAAAAGACTCTGGAATTCTTTGGAAAGGCTGAGTCAGCCAGTCAGGTGTCCCAAGGCCCCCAACATTGTGCCATATACCCCCTGAGGTGTCCTTGGATGATGTCATATTGGTGAGTCATTGAAGAGGGTGATGTCATCGTGATGATGTAGGTAAAGCTTCTTGAGAAAGCTAAGCGATCTGAGCCATTCTTCATGATTCGATCTGAGCCATTCATTCCACCTCCACTCAACTATAAATAGACCCTTTCCCTCTCACTTCATTCCCATAGCCAAGAGAAAGAAACAAGAGAAAGAAGAGAGAAAAAGAGAAAGAGAGAAAGGGAGAAAGGAAGAAAGGAAGAGAAAGGAAGGAAGGAGTTCTGGTGGAGCTAGGAGCAGTCCAAGGAGCTTAGGGATTTGGCTAGCTTAGGAATAAGGTTCTGACCTATGAAAATAAGGAACCTTAGTGCAAAGGTGAAGGACTAGAGGAAATGCTCCACATCAGGTAGTAAACTTACCTACTTGTATGCTTATACTGCTTGGATTTTTATGTGATGTTTACTTACTTTGATGATATAAGGCATGTATGATTAATTAATAATCTATTTCTTTTTATGCTATGGCCATATGTTATAATTAAGTAACATGGAAACATGTATGTTACCATTATGCAAGCATGATCATTGAGTGCACACATAATAACATCAAGCATATAGTTGAATACATTTTATGGTTTCTGTTTGCTACTAAGATTTCCACTGAATCTCACCCCATCCATATCAATCCAATTATAGTAGGTCTTTTCAAGATGGAGGAGATAAAGATGCATGAAGAGATTTTAATTATTTAGCATGATTGATATGTGATTCATGTAGGTATCATTGCTGGAAATTGTCACTGTGAACAGTAACTCTTGGTGAGGCAGTGACATTTGAGCTATAATTATAAATAGTAAATGATTGAATAAATGTATGATATTTTACTAGTAAATAGTAAACATGCCAAGCTTTGATTTGATATATAGAATGTTTCGTTTGGATGTCTACACATGGAGATATGATTTTTCAACGTTGGGACCAGAAATTCTGGAATCAAGGAAAAATACTGGATGAACAGTAAACTTAGGACGTTGACTGACATTGACTGCGTCAAGGTGTGCTCAATAAGTTATTTTTTCCTGAAAGAGCATTAAGTTAGCTTCGTGTACCAATTTGAACCTCTTCATTCTGATTTTTTCAGAATTAGTTATAGAGAAAGATCAGTGTGATGTTCCTAGTCCTAGTCAACCCCAGCCTTCTTTGCTCAAGACAGATAATGTTGACTATATCGTTTTCAAGAAAGCTGTGGATAGTAAATTATTCAGTCTAGGTCAAGGGATAGATAGAAGTAGAGATCAAGAGCAGTCAGTTTATTTGTAGTTCTTTAATGCCATAGCAGTGATGTAGAAAGACCTCTATACCCAGGGTGCAGAAAATACAACATGTTGAATGCGGTGTTGAGATTGGTAAGTGTGAAAGCATGGCGTAGGTGGAGTGATAGAGGTTTTTTATAATTGCTTTAGTTGTTGCAAGATATTTTCTAGAAGAAAATGTGTTACTGATAGTATGTAATTTATTTATAGTTTTTTTAACATTTTTAAGTGTTTTATGGGAAGTTTACCATTCATTTCATGCCTGCAATTGTGCTTTTGTGTTAATACATGAGTGTGCATGGCAATATGATGATTAAAGGGTTAAATGGTAAGTTAACTCTTCTAAAATGCATTTATGTTGTTCTTCAATTAGTTGGACTTTTACAGTGAGCTTTTATTTTTAATTGTAGGTATTTTGGAGGAGAATCAAGGACTAATATGAGTAGAAAAATAAATCACAAGACAAAAAGGATCAAATAAGGAAGCTAGTTTATGTGGTCTTGAGTCACGACCAAAGTGTCGACATGTCATGACCTTAATTCTTTTGGAAAGCTTGAACTTAGGGTGTTGAGTTTTCTCTAAGGTGTATATGCTATCCAAAACCTTAAATGAAAGGAGAAAGAAGAAATTAAAGTTAGAGTTATGTGATTGAAGCTTAAACAAGCTAGTTAGGTAGGTGATTAGTTGTTGAATCTAGTTGATATTCTTGACTTTCCCATTATTGAGACCTTTTGGTCCGCACTGTTCATGATAGAAGGAGATGGAATTTCAATGATCTAATGCTTCCATTGAATTCATATGATGATTTTGTGTAGGATTGGATAGGTTTTGAACCTTGGAAACATTGGAATTCCAAGTTGTAGTTTTTGAAGTTCATCTCAGTTACTGTTCACTTGCATGAATAGTAATTAAAATTTCATGATTTTGATGCTTCCAATGGTTTTAAAATGAAAACTTGTGTGGGATACAGTAGTTAAACAAGTATTGGAAGCATTGGAATCAAAATGAGAATTTTTGCAAGAATTGTATGTGCTTGTGAATCTGTCTAGGACAGTGCATAGGATCTGGAATTTCATGATTCTAAGATCATAAATGGACTTAAAATATGAAATTGTGGAGGGTAAAGTCTAGACATCAATTGGTTCAAATGCCAAGTCAATTAGTTAAGATTAAGGAAAATTAATGTAGTTAAATGAGCCCAATGTTCAAGAGAAAGTTGATTGTAATGGATGGATGATTATGTGATGTTAGGATTTGATTGTGGACTCCAAAGAGGCAGCCACACATCCAATAGAAGTAAGAAGAAATAAGCAAGGTTAAAGTGAAAGAAATCAAGCAAGTGAGGTAGTAACCTTATCCTAAACTTGTATGTATTGAATGTTATGCTTAGTTGTGCTATGGCTATGTTGAATTGTGTTGCATATGTGTTTATGATTGAAGCTCTATTTCTATGATTACTTTGGCCAATTGTATTTCATATGTTACATGGAAGCATGCACATTACACAATGTTAATACTTTCATAAGCAAGCACAAGTTTTAACATTAATGCATGCATTGTTTAGTACCATTTGCTACTAATATTTCTCCAAAAATCTCACCCCTCCATATAATACCAATCCCACAGGTTTATTAATGATGAAAGAGGATGAAGAAGCATGAAGAGAAGCTAGGGATTGGATAGTATAAATGTTATGTGAAGAATTGTTATATGTAATGTTGCTATATGACCAATATAAATAGTCATGATCATGATGTAATGAAAATATAGTAAATGATGAGATAAATGTATGAAATTTTACAAAAAAATTAGTTAACATATCAAGCTTTCTTTTGACACCAAGAATACCTTATTTCGATGTCTGTATAAAGATAATGGATTTTCCAAATTAAGGGACCAAAATCTATTTTCACAATTTTTGACCAAATGAACAGTAATATGTGACGAATAAACTGTATTAATTGACTAAGCATTTGGCTTGAAAATTATGTTTCTATTAAATTTCAAGATGTTATCTACATGTAGCTTTTTTAACCACTTTATTTTGACCTTTCTACAATTAATTATGATTTTTTGAATAATGTCGCCTAACCTGGAATACAACATGAATAGTACTCAAGAAGAGTAAAATTCCAGATTTAGCTAATGGACTTCCAAGGTCTTGTAAGTGGTTCTAAATGCTACTATATGGTCCCTAAGATGTACAAAATTAAGGATGTTTGATTTTGGTATCAGAGTAGAAGTTTTTGGTATAAAATAAGACAATCCCCCTAACCCTAAGTAGTAAGTACTTTGTTAAGTTATGGTATTTATTGGGATAGTTAGTATTCCTTATTTAAGTAATTTATGCAGAAGTAGATATGGGATTTCATAAAGTTAAGTAAGAGCCATCAGTTAATAAGGGAGACCCCCGGCTAGTAATGATATATGAAGATGATGTATATCCAGACTATGATCCTTCTTCATACAGTGAAAAGAGTTCATATGGTAGTATAGAGGATCAGTCAGGAAGATCTATAGTAGAATATCCTATAGATGTTTCTGTAGACTTACACCTGCAGTCTGGAAGTTATGTAGAGATTCAATCTAAAGTTTTGCATGTACCAAATAATGTTGAGTCTAGTGACTCTATAGAGTACGAATTTGTTAGAGTGCCCTTTAACGCTGATGTAAACTCTATTCCTCCAATAAGAGGATATATTATGACCGAGGAAGCTGAGTACTGGTACTAAATTACAAGTAGACCAGATATTATTCTTCTTCTACCAGAGTTTGAGGATTTATTTGATATGAGTAACCTATAATAGTCCCTTAATCTAGAGATCTAATAAGAGTCTACGACAATCCTTTTCCATTCTCAAAGTCAAGGAATAAGTGACTTTATAGAGAAAGATTAGTGTGATGTTCCTAGTCCTAGTCAACCCTAGCGTTCTTTACTAAAGATAGATAATGTTGACTATATCAGTTTCAAGAAAGCTGTGGAGAGTCAATTACTCAGTCTAGATCAAGGGATGGACAGAAGTAGAGATCAAGAGCAGTCAGTTTATCTATAGTTTTGTAATCCATAGTAGGGATGTAGAAAAACCTCTATACCCACGGTACAGAAAATACAACATGTTGAATACAGTGTTGAGATTGGTATCTATGAAAGAACGGCATGGGTAGAGTGATATTGGTTTTTCATAATTGCTTGAGTTGTTGCAAGACATTTTCTATATGAAAATGTGTTACTGATAGGATGTAATTAATATATGTTTTTTTAAACATTTTTAAGGGTTTTATGGGAAGTTTACCATTCATTTTATACCTATAATTGTGCTTTTGTGTTAATGCATGATTGTTCATGGCAATATATTGATTAAAGGGTTAAACGGTAAATTAACTCTTCTAAAATGCATTTACGTTGTTCTTCAATTAGTTGGACTTTTAGAGTGAGCTTTTATTTTGAATTACAGGTATTTTGGAGGAGAATCAAGGAGTAATATAAGCAGAAAAAGAAATTACAAGACAATGAGGATCAAATAAGGAAGCTAGTTTCTGTGGTCTTGAGTCACGACAAAAATGTCCCCAGGTCATGAACTTATTTCTTCTAGGAAGGTTTTTTATGTTAACAGGTCACGACCAAAATATGGATCTGGTCGTGACTAAAAGGGATAGTTAGTGAAGCTGCGCATTTTTTATTAGGTCATTCTAGAATTAAAGGAAGGAGGAGCAGTCAGACAAAGGGAGGCTGGTTTTTTGCCATATTTGGCTAAGAAGAAATGCTCACTCTCTCTTAACATTCTCTCTACAACCTTCACACACCTTTCATTTTCTTCACCTTTCTACAGTTTTTTACATTTTTGCACCAATTAATCTACTTCTACCATCTTTCTCTTTACTTTTCCATCCCCTTTTACTACATTCTTCATGGCATCAATTATGGACAGTGATGGTAGCACAGTAGGAGTTATGAGAGGCTAGAACTTTAGTCTCTTGGTGATGGATAGCATATCTTGAGCTCATGGATTGTCCTGAGGAATTTTCTATCTTAATCTGCACCTATTTCATATTTTGACATTTCTAGATTTAGGGATTCCATTGTATAAATAGGGATTGAATGTTGATTAATTATTCTCATATTAGATATTTGTAATTGAGATTGGATGATGAGATTGTTGATTTTAATATAAGCATTTCAGTTTTTATTTTTGGATAGTTGGACTATTGTCAATGATTATTGATATCTAATTCAATTGATTGAAGTCTATGGTTATTGATGGATGATCATTTGAGGGCATTATCATCATATGATTTAATTACACACTAAGTGGTTTTTAATAGGGTATTAAGAAGTTTTTAAGGTAGCTTTTATCAAAGGAGTTTAAGAACTATTATTACACTGGACTCAATCAATTGATCGACATTTTACTTAAGACTTAGTGATTTCAAACCTCTCATATCAAATAAGAGCAATGATAGTTATATTTTCATCATCAAGAGTCTTTCTTAACATATTTCTTTCACAATCTAACTCATTTTTATCTTAATCAAAAATACAAAAATATTGTTTTATTGCACCCTTATTTTATAGAACCGATATTCTATCAAATCCAAAAACTCGTGTTTTTACTCAGATTTTCAATGGCTTTGCCCACCAATTTGCTAGGAATCCAATAAAAAATGCTCCTTGAAAAGAACGATAGGGTTGTACCTTATACTACATTATTGGATGCAATCATTATTTTTTATGGATCAGATGACGACAATCTGACCAAGTCAATTACCCAAATGCTACTATGATGCTAAGAAAATAATATGTCCTTTAGGCATACAATATAGAAATATTCATGCATGCCTAAATGATTGCATATTGTACAAGAAATATTTTGAAGATGAGGAGAAATATCCAATATGTAAGACACCAAGGTACAAATCAAACAAATATCCTGCAAAGGTGTTATGGTATATTCCAATTGTACCAAGGTTTAAGCGGCTTTTTGCTAATGGATATGATGCAAAAAAATGTTATGGCATGCAACTGAAAGGATTTAAGATGGAAAGCTTCATCATCCGGTTGATTCTTTATAATGGAAGAATATTGATATCTTATTTCCCGAGTTAAACAATGAACAATAAAACCTAAGGCTTTGACTAGTACAGATGACATGGACCTTATGGTAGCCTTAGTAGTGTACATAATTCATGACCCGTCCTCTTGGTGATTTACAACCTATCTCCCTTGTTGTGTATGAGACATAAGTATGTAATGTTGTTAATGGGATATTTTAGAATTCATTTGATATCAACCTATATTTCTTTTATATGAAGTCCCTAGATGATAACAGTAGCGTGCCGAATAGTGGTGTTATGTTAGTGGCTGAAGCTATGTACTTATATAGTTCAAAAGAAAACAATCCTAAATTAGTAGACATCCCTTATTATGGCGTCGTGGAAGAGATTTGGGAATTGAACTTCACCAAATTCACAGTTCCTATGTTGAAATGTAAGTGGGCTAATGTAAAAATGGTGTTATGGTGGATCAATTAGGATTTATACTGGTTGATTTGAATAGTACAAGTTTTAGGAATGAGCCTTTCATTATGGAAGACCAAGCAAAGCAAGTGTTCTATATCACTGATCTAGCAAATAAAAGATGGTATGTAGCTCTCCAAGGAAAAAGGGTTGTTGACGATGATGATTCAATTTGTGAGACCCCTTTTTTAAATAGGTTTACCAAAATTGAATGAAGAATAAGTGGATTCTGATTGATTTGTATGTGAGTGTTTTAAATTTGTGAGGCACTAATGCAATTAAGTTTAATGTTCTGATTGCATATATTATTTTGATGTAATAATAACACAAGTATATTGTTTTGATTACATATATTGTTTTGTTATAGCTTCAAGTGATGGGGTAATGAAGGGTTAGTTTGAAAGAATAACTCCAATATTTAAACCGGTTGTACATGTTATCCGGTGTAAAAAGTAATCTGAAAAACTTAAGGTAACCTTTTTTACACCAGATTTATATGTTATTTGGTGTACAAAGTCTTCTGAAATTCAAAATATTAGTCATCTAAAATTCAAAATATGATTTTTTACACAAGATTTATGTGTTAACTGATGTAAAAAGTCTTACTAAAAATACATTTTTGAAGCCCACCTTGGTTTTATTCAGTCTTATTCTTACTTCTATCATTACTCTACTCGTCGTGCTTTGTGGTTTTCGTCAGTCTTATTTCTTATTCTTGACACTTATTTTCTCGTGTACGTTCTTTGTCGTCTATGTGTTCATTTAATCTAGGTTTTGTAGTTTTCCTGCGATAACTGCTTGCACTTCTTTCCATGGATAAATACTAAAGGAACAAGTTTTATGTATTATGATGGAAGGCAAAAGGGTTAAGTCTGTTTACTATGTTTGATTTTGTTATTGCGTATATAGGAATATGGGGGTAGTGGTAATCAGAATGATGCTAAGCAAAGGAGGGGCAGAAGTACAATGCGATTGAAAGACATTTTGAAAGATAGGAAGGAAGGAAAATTACTATCAATGGAGTTTGACACATGTTAGAACTCAATTGTTGAACATAGGACCAAGTGTGTGAGTTATGTTAGCCTCCTAGCATGCAATAAGACTAACATCGCCATATAGACTTGGGTTGTTGTTGACAATCGCATGAAGAATCAAATTTGGGACTCTATCTAGGTATAGGAACTAACTATTGTATATTATATGCAGAGCAATACTAAAAAACACAACTATTTGTTGATAACTCTGCTTTCAATCACCGTTCATGCATGTGCACAGTAATATAGAAGACTTAAAAATTATAACTTTTAATTTCAATGCTTCCATGGTTCCAAATCTATCTAATCCTACACAAATCATCATCTAAATTCAATGGAAGTATTAGATTATTGAAAATCAATCACCTCCTATCAATAACAACACTCATCAAATTGCCTCAAGAAATAGTAAAGTCAATAACACAATTTCATTCCATAGCTAACCATTCAAACTATTCATTTAAGTGTCTTTTACCTAGTTCTAACTTCATTTATTTCTTTTTGCTTTATCATACAATTTTGGGCAGCACATGATCCAAGATTGTCACATCCTTACTTTTAACCTCAATTATACTCCATTAAAAGTGATTGGAACCAATTACATGATCATTTGCTTTGAAAACATCCATTTCCAAAAGATTTGCTCTCGGGTACTTTTCACTATTACTGTTCATTTGGTAATTCCAGAACATGTATCCTACTTTGAAAATTCATAATTAATTGTAGAAAAATCAAAATAATGTGGTTCCAATTTATAATGAAATCTATTTCACAAATATTTGAGGGAAAAATATGAAATTGAGGTTATCTTGTTCACACGAAATCAGTTGATTGGTTAAAAATCACTGTTCATTTGGTAAAATCTAGAAGTTTCAATTTCTTTGTCTTAACTTTAAAAATTCATTTCTCTTTGGTTACTTATCCAAATAAACTGTGTTACCTATGGATTTGAAGGTATAGACGTCCTCTTTAAGATAATAAAATTTCATAGAAAACCTCATTCATTTGATATATGAAATCATTGCGTGAATGTCACTGCCTCTCAGCACTCATTTTATCTCAATTCCAGATCTTACTTCCAGTTTTGGAAAATAATAACAATTCAGATACTTATCTAAATGAGACGTTCTTGGTGTTCATACCAAATTTCACACTAAAACTCGTTGATTTATGCATCATAATCATCGTCACATCACCACTTCCTTAGAACAGGTTTCTGAAAACATATACCATGCATACTAGCATATCATCCCATAGTATCATGTAAGTCATGTAAATTATTATACAAACTTATTCATCAACATTTACTCTCTTCCCTTGAGAGGATCCAGCACCTAAAACATAGTTATGCATGTGGAAGGAATGAGATTTCATGGAAATCCCAATAGCAAGTTACACAAACTATATTATCATGCATGAATAATTGGATGCTTAACATGTTATCATGAGATGGGAGCTACTTCATAATGGTACATAAGCAAACTCTAACATGCATATTGTCATGACATAACTTGCAAGGAGTTGCAATCATTCATACTTCATCATAACAGATATAAGCTCAAGCTCAACCAAACACCATAATCAACAAGCAAGCAAAACAATTAAACAAACATGAGTTATAGTTAGGTATCCTTACTACCTCTTAGCTATCTTGGTCAAGACCTTCTTGAAGTGCTTTCCTTCCTTCACAAATGTCAAAACCTAGCCATTACTGTTGGAAATCGTGCCCTAGGGGCCAATCATTGTCTTATGAACATTATTGATTTATGAATTTATTAATTGTGTTATCATATTATTTGCATGTTTACTATGATGACCATCCTTGGATAATTCATGATCTTATCCTAAATGTCCCTGGTCGGTCATCTCTGTGGGAGCACAGATGAAATAAGACTAGTATGACTTTAAAGATATATAGAGATATAAATCAGAGTCATAGGCACATGTAAGAGTACAAGGTGTTGGACTGACCCGCTATGAGAGAACTGCTTGGGTAACGTCATAAGCTTCTCTCATATACAAACCATGTCAATATGCCCTTTGACCTGAGATCATCATGGATTCCTACATGACAAACGCTCAGCTTTGACCTAGTCAAAAGTCACTTTTGACCGAGTGATCATAAAGACTATGTTCGGGCTTAGTGGTTTTTCATGCGGAGGAATGTGAATGGTCAAGATGGAATTTGTCCCTCACATTCGTAGAGAGATATTACTGGGCCCCTCGATGAGTGAGTCTGAGAAATGTATGGCCATACTGTAATGGAAAGGTAGTTCCATTTCTACAGTTAAACTACTCAAGGATCGAAAAAGTAATGGTCAGGAATAGGAGGATGACATTATCCATGCCTCAACCATGACCAAAATATCGCGTGACAAAAGGGACATGATATGGTTGTATAAAAGGTTACATCGTTTAATGATCCTCGTATAATTTGGGTAGTCATTATGTCTTGCTAGAGACCGCTTGCGACTTGTAGGCCAGTATAGCAAATGACCCACTGCCAATTTCATATGGGCCTACAGGGTCGCACACAAAATAGCCCAACACGAGCTATGATGTCCAGATTCAATGAATGATCCAGGGTAGATGTATATATTTATTTATATTTATATTCGTATATATATAAATTCGTATATATATTATATATAAGAGATATATGAGATTTAATTTATAAAGATAAATTAAATCTCTATCACGTTTGAATTTGAAATTCAAATTGATAGGATATCTCATATAAGAGATATTTATAAGATTTAATTTATAAGGATAAATTAAATCCCTATCACGTTTGAATTTGAAATTCAAATTGATAGGATATCTCATATAAGAGATATTTATAAGATTTAATTTATAAGGATAAATTAAATCTCTATCACGTTTGAATTTGAAATTCAAATTGATATGATATCTCAAATTTGATTTATAAGAATAAATCAAATATAGTTCAGTCTCATCTTTATTTAAAGTTAAATAAATAGGTAATTAAATATGTGGGACAGATTTAATATTATTTATCTAATTAGTTTCTTATAAAATTATACAATATATGATATTGTATTAATTTCAGAATTAATATAAGATTAACTCCAAAATCCAATTCGGTAGAGAGAAAAAAGCATAGCATCCTATATATCTGATTTTAGGAGCTGCGTTTCTTGGACACACATAGAACACAGAAATGCCGAAGGGAAATCTACAAAAGGTTTACAGATAAGAAACTGTCGAAATCGAGACGGAGAGGACAAATTCTTGAGAAAGCCCTGGAGGGACAAGAGACGCTAGCACATCATTCGTGGTTGGAACGCTATTCGTGTGGATACCAGTAGAGGAAGCCGACCTGAGTCGTCTACTTCTTGCGATCGGAAAGGGAGCACGAGCCGCGGAGATAAGCTATGAATGTCGTGACCAGAAGCTGTGGAAGTCGCTGAGGAACACTGAGGGTAATGCTTCTTCCCACTTGACTTAAACACATACGGTAGATCCTGGCAAGGAATGAAAATTTTTTAAATTAATTTCTGCTGCGTGTCTTTCAATTCCTTACAATTACAACATAATATAAAGTTACAACTCAACTTGAAACCAAATTCAAGACTAGGTTTTCACTAGCTCCCTTTCTTTCTCTAATTTATGTTTCCTACTTCCACCTTTCGAAAAATAAATTCTCACGGTTCATTTCCAAATAATTTTTCATGTATAATTCAAATATGAAATCATAATTTTCAAAATTAAAACATAACAATTGCTACAGTACCAAACCAAAATGGATGTCCCTTTTTCCAAAAATTCACATTTTGATTCCAATGCTTCCAATACTTGTTCTCCTACTTTATCTATAACATCCTCCTTTTCTTACATCTTAGGGACCATTCAGTAGCATTTGGAACCACTTCTAGAGCCATTGAAGTCAAATCATATAATCTGGAATTTTACTCCCAGCAAATACTGTTCACTGTGTAAATTCCAGCGGAGTGACCTGACTTCAAAAAATCATAACTAATTCTATAAAAATCAAAATGGAGTGGTTCAAATTGATACACGAAGCTAACATAATTCTCTTTCAGGGAAAAATGACTCGTTGACAATGCCTTGACCAGGTCAACGTTGGTCAATGTTCTGAAATCACTGTTCCTCCAGCATCCTGTCCCTGATTCCAGCCTTCTGGTCCCAACTTTGATAAATCATATCTTTATGTGTAGAAATCCAAATGAGACTTTCTATATATCAAATCGAAGTTTGACATGTCTACTATTTACTGGAAAAATATCATACATTTATTCAATCATTTACTAGTTATAATTATAGCTCAAATGTCACTGTCTCTATCACGAGTTACTGTTCACAGTGACAATTTCTAGCAATTATACATACATGAATCACATATCAATCATACTAAGTAATTAACATCTCTTCATGCATATTTATCTCCTACATTTTGAGAAGACCTGCTGTAATTGGATTGATATGGAAGGGGTGAGATTTCTGGGGAAATCTTAGTAGCTAACAGCACTAAACAATGCATGCATTAATGTGAATACTTGTGCTTGCTTG
Organism: Leucaena leucocephala; assembly: GCA_037074615.1. Classification (NCBI taxonomy): domain Eukaryota; kingdom Viridiplantae; phylum Streptophyta; class Magnoliopsida; order Fabales; family Fabaceae; genus Leucaena; species Leucaena leucocephala. The sequence goes on from CM073519.1 coordinate 19,343,289, forward strand.
TGAAAGTGTTAACATTGCGTAATGTGCATGCTTCCATGTTACATATGAAATACAATTGGTCAAAGTAATCATAGGAACAGAACTTCATACATAAGCACATGTTCAACACAATTCAACAAAGCCATAGCACATCAAGCATAACATTCAATGCATACAAGTTTAGGATTAGTTTACTACCTCGCATATAGCTTTCCTCTAGCTTTTAGCCTTTGTTATAAGATTCCTTCTTTTCATTGGTCAGAGCCTATACATAGCATAATAATATATTCATTATTATTCTATCAGCATAGCTCTATTTTACTCATACTTAACTAGGGGTGATATCCTTAATCTGACATTCCCTTGTCTTTCTTTCTACCTTTAGCTACGTTTATTAATAGAGATATTTCTCTATTCTAACCACTAAGAGAAATCCTATACTTTATTAGAGCAGGGACTAGACAACTTTCTTACCTCATTCCTAAGCTTTGCCCAGTCCCTTGGCTCCTCAGACTGCTCCTAGCTCCACCAGAACTACTTCCTTTCTTTCTTTCTTCCTCTCTTTCTCTCTTCCTCTCTTCTTTCTCTTCCTTTTCTTGCTAGATCCGTGGTGTGACTTGAAATAGGATGGGAGTGGCCTATTTATAGGTGAGAGGAGGTGGAATGAATGGTCCAGATTGATTCGCGATGAATGGCTCAGATTGCTTGCTTCCTCAAGAAGCTTTGCCTGCATCATCATGATGACATCACCCTCCCTGATGACTCACCACTCATGACATCATCTAGGACACCTCAAGGGACACCTTAGGGGTATATGTGGTGAAATGTGGGGCCCTTGGGACACCTCACTAGCTGACTCAGCCTTTCCAGAGAGTTCCAGAGTCTTTTCCTTGAATGGACGGCCGAGATCGTGCCACGTGTCCTCTTGCTTTTTCTCCTTTTTCTCTAATCATGCCATGTGTCCTTTGCTTTTCCTCTTTTACTATAATCATGCCATGTGGCGCATTGTGGGCCCCATTTATGTCCTTTCATGATTCCAGATCACTTTACCCAGTTCTATCTTGGACCGGGTCACTTTACTTTATTGAAAAAGCACTAAAACATTATTTTAATGCCTCTTGGGCGCACATTACTCTTGGGCTACGTTTTTGGGCCTTTAAATATCATCTTGGGTTTCTAACCAAGCCCAGGCACTCTGGTGGCTCGGTGCCTAAGGAACATCCTTAGTAAATTACTAAAATGCCCTTACTACCTCTGTAGTACTTATAGGGGCACTATTGTCTTTTCATACCTTACCAGAATATCTCTTAACCCTGGTCAACTATCCAGATACCCTTTCTTAACTATCTAACCTTATTCAAATGATCATAATCCCCTTCGTCTGACTCTAACTTAATGATACAACATAGTGGCATACCTTTAGTGGCATTTTCGTAATTCTTCATTTTTCTCGGTCTTTATTAGCCCTAGCCCACATATTTATCTAAAAATATTATTGGGCCTATAAGGTGCCATTCTGGACCCTCTGTATGATCCACTATCTCCATGGGCTTAATTCCCGAGAAATTCCCCCGAAACCTATTTATCGGGTCTTTTAATACACTGTAAATTCTGTAGTAAATTCTACAAAACTCCTTTTTGAGCTCTGTCAGTTACAGAAATTCTTATATTAATTATAGGAATTTATTGCCACATTTCATCTGATTCTAAGGTCTATAGAATACTATATTAATTTTCCTTCTCTTCAAAAATTAATATAAATCTTTCGGGACCTCATATCAAAATTGTGTTGCATCAAACTGTTCATCATAATTTTCTCTATTTATTGAGACCTCTACTGAATAGGGTCTGGTAGCATCCCTTTTTCAGGCTCTATACTAGGCTTCTAAGCCTAAAAATTAGGATATGACATTTCTCCTCCCCTTAAAATAAATTTCATTCTCGAAATTTCAGGGTTAAATCTCTATTCATCCTTCAATGAAGAGTTCCTCTGAGGAGAATGTCCCTTTCATCCATACTAAACTTTCTAATATACTCCTATATTCTGGAGTTTTCGTTGACTACTCATCATGATTCTTAGTGCAGTCACTTATTACTCATCTGAGTATTCAGCGGAATTCTCTAAATATCTGCAAAACTTTATTTCTCATTCTCATGTCATCATACGTTTTTATCATCTTTACTAACTCATCATAATACAGAGAGAGGACTTACATCATTATTCTTTCTTTCATTGCTCTACTGCTAAACAGGAGCACATATGAGCATATAGGAGCATATAGGAGCACATACTCTAACATGCATAATGCCTAGCCAACATATTGCAGGACTGCGTACCTGCTTATGAATGCAAAGCTCTAACATTGGAGCTCAAGCATTTCTTCTCTCAATATGCACAGCTCTAACACTCAAAGCTTGCATAGCTCTAACACTCGAAGCTTGTACAACTCTATAACATAAAGCTTGCACTCTCTAACATTCGGAGCTCTAGCATATTTTACAAACATAATGTAACATAAGGCCTGGCATTCTATGCAAGGAGTGGAAGCTCTCAAAGCTCTCATTTGCTCTTTCACATGTAGTTTAACTTTCAAACATCTTATCCCTTTCAAAAAAGGGAGCCTCACAATCCATTCATAAGGCTAACTATAAAGCCACCTCATATTGTACTTCTCATTACATACTTTTCATATCTTTCATAACATATCTCATCACGTATCTTTTATGCTGTATCATAGCATATCTGGCCACATCTGGCGATATCATAATCTATCTGGCCTTGTCATAAGATATTATCTTTTAACTTAAAAAGTTGCTAGCCTTTAAGAGAATTCTTTTAAACATTTCCTTTCAAATCTATTTCATTTAGACTTGACATAAGGGTTTTATTCTCTTTCTGTTCATAACCCTTTTTAACTTTTCATAGCTCTTTCTATCATCTTACACAACTCTATGCACATATATGCCAACCTCTTGTGGCATTCATATCTCTTTCATTACTTCCCAGGGGGTCACCCATCATTGGGCTACTCTTGCCTGAGCACGCTTAACTGACATGTGCCGATATAAATCTGAAGCATAGGTGCTAACAGGCTCCAACCTTGGCACTTTATTATCTTAGACCCATCTTAGGCTATCTCCCTTAGGTTTATCTGTCCTTCTAATCTCTTTATCCTCATCTGGAGGATCTATCTATCTTTTATTCTTATTCTCTACAATCTTATCGTAGGGAACTCTTTATTCTCTTTTGGCCCTTTCTCATATCTTATGAGATTTGCTCATAACTCCTTGGCACTTAGGATTAATAACTTTAACTTTGATCACTTAGTTCCTGTACGTGTAAGGAGATTTTGAGTTCAGTCCCTGATAGTAATAAGGCTATCTAACATCATGGGTACTCTCTCTGTTATGAGCTAACCAACTTGTGAAGCTTTTTCTGTAAGGAATTGGAAGACACGCAGCGAAAATTAATTTAAAAATTTTTCCATTCCTTGCCAGGATCTACCGTATGTGTTTAAGTCAAGTGGGAAGAAGTATTACCCTTAGTGTGCCTCAGCGACTTCCACAGCTTTCGGTCACGACGTTCACAGCTTCGCTCTGCGGCTCGTACTCCCTTTCTGATCACAAGAAGTCGACGACTCAGGTCGGCTTCCTCTACTGGTATCCACACGAACAGCTTTTCAACCACGAACGACGTGCTAGCGTCTCTTGTCCCTCCAGGGCTTTCTCAAGAGTTCGTCCTCTCCGTCTCTATTTCGACAGTTTCTTATCTACAAACCTTTTGCAGAGTCCCCTTCGGCCTTTCTATGTTCTATGTGTGTTTCTCACTTTAAAACGCAGCTCCTAAAATCAGATATATAGGATGCTATGCGTTTTTCTCTGTCAACCGAATTGGATTTTGGAGTTAATCTTATATTAATTCCAAAATAATACAATATCATATATTGTATGATTTTATAAGAAACTAATTAAATAAAATAATATCAAATCCGTCCCACAGATTTAATTACCCATTTATTTAATTTTAAATAAAGATGAGACTGAACTATTTTTGATTTATTCTCATAAATCAAATTTGAGATATCCTATCAATTTGAATTTCGAATTTCAAACGTGATAGAGATTTAATTTATCCTTATAAATTAAATCTTATAAATATCTCTTATATGAGATATCCTATCAATTTGAATTTCGAATTCAAACGTGATAGGGATTTAATTTATCCTTATAAATTAAATCTCATATATCTCATATATATAATATATATATATACGAATTTATATATATACGAATATAAATATAAATAAATATATATACATTCACCTGGATCTTTCATTGAATCTGGACATGTCTTAGATTCAATGAATCTGGACATCATAGCTCGTGTTGGGCTATTTTGTGTGCGACCCTGTAGGCCCATATGAAGTTGGCAGTGGGCCATTTGCTATACTAGACCACAAGTCGCAAGCGGTCTCTAGCAAGACATAACGACTACCCAAATCATATGAGGATCGATAAACGATGTAACCTTTTATACAACCATATCATGTCCCTTCTGTCACGCGATATTTTGGTCATGGATGAGGCATGGATAATGTCATTCTCCTATTCCTGACTGTTACTTTCTCGATCCCTGAGTAGTCTGACTATAGAAATGGAACTACCTTTCCATTCCAGTATGGCCATACATTTCTCAGACTCACTCATCGAGGGGCCCAGTAATATCTCTCCACGAATGTGAGGGACAAATTCCATCTTGACCATTCACATTCCTCCGCATGAAAACCACTAAGCCCGAACATAGTCTTTATGATCACTCGGTCAAAAGTGACTTTTGACTAGGTCAAAGCTGAGCGTTTTGTCATGTATGAATCCATGATGATCTCAGGTCAAAGGGCATATTGACATGGTTTGTATATGAGAGAAGCTTATGACGTTACCCATGCAGTTCTCTCATAGCGGGTCGGTCCAACACCCTGTACTCTTACATGTGCTTATGACTTTGATTTATATCTCTATACATCTTCAAAGTCATACTGGTCTTATTTCATCTGTGCTCCCACATAGATGATCGACCAGGGACATTTAGGATAATATCATGAATTATCCAAGGATGGTCATCATAGTAAACATGCAAATAATATGATAACTCAATTAATAAATTCATAAATCAATAATGTTCATAAGACAATGATTGGCCCCTAGGGCACGATTTCCAACATTTTCACCTTAACTTTTCCTTGGTATTCGTCCTTCCAAAGACATACTGTACTTATGGCTCAATACTTTCTCTCTCTAGGCCAGGTCTACTACGACCCTCGGGATCTACTGCGATCAACTATAAGCCTCTTCAGGATCTAACTGTGACCCTGGAATTCTATTCTCTGGGAGCCATACTAAGATCTAACTGCAATCCTCTAGAATCTACAATGATTCTGTTGTACTGTATTCTCATCTTTGGAAGACTTAAACCAACAAACAAAATTACAAGGTTAATCACTTCCACATAGTTGTTAACTCAACAGATAATTCCCCTAAAATGATCACATAAGCCAATATTATCTATCAGGACTTTACTTATTTCCTCTATCACTCAGGAACTTCTCATACCATTCTCATTTTTCATAGCTCTATTATATCCTTTACTACAGAGAGCTACACAGGCTCTACTATGCACATATCTATCATCATCTATTCGTCTCATAAGAGGGACCTTACTCTATCTGAGCTATACTGTCCCATCTCTTGGCTTTATTCTAAAAGCAATCCTTTTCTATTGCAAGAGCAATCTAGCTCTATTGCAACAATACTAACTTATGTCTTTACTGCTCTTTCTTTAGAGCTGTACCATCTTTCATACATGTTTCTCTTTTCATTTCACTTTCATCACTCATATTCCTTACCCTTACTGAAGGGATGTATCCTGAGTATCGTAATCATGTATCTATAGATTCACTATTAATCATCATCTTAATCTCATGGCCTATCATTATCTGATCATATTGTCCAGATCCTAAACATTCATTTAGGAATTGGAAATAACTATTTATTTGACTTAGGCTGACACATTACCCTCTTACTAGGGTATAGACTCAACCCTTCATTACCCTTTCTTACATAGGGAACATGAGAGTCACTTTATCTTTAAAAATGTGGCTACCTTTCTCTTTATTAGTCTTAGTCTACTCTAGACTAGACTATGTTTCCTCTATCTTGGGGGCATCAGCGGTCCATCTCGTCTCTAACTTTAGGTCATGTGCTAGGATTATTCCTAGGCAAGCCTCCAATCTAACTTTAATTCTTTCGTAATGTAGATCTACTCTTATAGAGGATATACTTCTGAACATTATATATCAGTACTAACCCTCTAACTGATGAACTTCAGCGAGGTTGGTACCTTCATTGTCATTGTTACTGTAACGTCTGATAGTTTCCCTTGACCTGAGACTAGTCAGCTTCTATCTCTATTCATAGAGAAAATTGCTCCCCAGACGTTATCCTGCTTAGTCCAGCCACATCGTGCTAAGAAACACGAGACCTCGGCGGTAACGGCTGACTAAGACTAGCCACTTCCTTGAAGATTATCCCGTACCGCTATAAGTTATGGGGTACTATTCTATCTATCTGGGTGTCACTATCTCTTGTTCAAATCATTCTCTAGGTAGTGAACATCATCCCCATCTCTCATACTAGGGAGAAAACCTCTGTAATTCATATCTCTAACATATTTTAAGGGGTTAGTCTATCTACTCCAGTGCATCACTGAGCCAGAACTATCTATTCTGTGCCAGAATCTTATGCTCTGATACCAAATTATAACATCCTCCTTTTCTTATATCTTAGGGACCATTCAGTAGCATTTGAAACCACTTCTAGGGCCATTGAAGTCAAATCATATAATCTGGAATTTTACTCCCAGCGAATACTGTTCACTGTGTAAATTCCAGCAAAGTGACCTGACTTCAAAAAATTATAACTAATTCTATAAAAATCAAAATGGAGTGGTTCAAATTGCTACACGAAGCTAACATAATTCTATTTCAGGGAAAAATAACTCGTTGACCACACCTTTACCAGGTCAACGTTGATCAACATTCAGAAATCACTGTTCCTCCAGCGTCCTGTCCCTGATTCTAGCCTTCTGATCCCAAATTTGATAAATCATATCTTTATGTGTAGACATCCAAATGAGACGTTCTATATATCAAATCGAAGCTTGCCATGTATACTATTTACTGGAAAAATATCATATATTTATTCAATCATTTACTAGTTATAGTTACAGCTCAAATGTCACTGCCTCCATCACGAGTTACTGTTCATAGTGACAATTTCTAGCAATTATACATACATGAATCACATATCAATCATACTAATCAATTAACATCTCTTTATGCAACTTTATCTCCTACATTTTGAGAAGACCTGCTGTAATTGGATTGATATGGAAGGGGTGAGATTTCTGGGGAAATCTCAGTAGCAAACAGCACTAAACAATGCAAGCATTAATGTGAATACTTGTGCTTGCTTGAAAGTGTTAACATTGCGTAATGTGCATGCTTCCATGTTACATATGAAATACAAATGGTCAAAGTAATTATAGGAACAGAGCTTCATACATAAGCACATGTTCAACACAATTTAACAAAGCCATAGCACATCAAGCATAACATTCAATGCATACAAGTTTAGGATTAGTTCACTACCTCGCATATAGCTTTCCTCTAGATTTTAGCCTTTGCTCTAAGATTCCTTCTTTTCATAGGTCAGAGCCTATACATAGCATAATAATATATTCATTATTATTCTATCAGCATAGCTCTATTTTACTCATACTTAACTAGGGGTGATATCCTTAATCTGACATTCCCCTGCCTTTCTTTCTATCTTTAGCTACCTTTATTAATAGAGATATTTCTCTATTCTAACCACTAAGAGCAATCCTATACTTTATTAGAGCAGGGACTAGATAATTTTCTTACCTCATTCCTAAGCTTTGCCCAGTCCCTTGGCTCCTCAGACTGCTCCTAGCTCCACCAGAACTCCTTCATTTCTTTCATTTCTTTCTTTCTTCCTCTCTTTCTCTCTTCCTCTCTTCTTTCTCTTCCTTTTCTTGCTAGATCCGTGGTGTGCCTTGAAATGGGAGGGGAGTGGCCTATTTATAGGTGAGAGGAGGTGGAATGAATGGTCCAGATTGATTCGCGATGAATGGTCAGATTGCTTGCTTCCTCAAGAAGCTTTGCCTGCATCATCACGATGACATCACCCTCCCTGATGACTCACCACTCATGACATCATCTAAGACACCTCAAGGGACACCTCAGGGGTATATGTGGTGAAATGTGGGGCCCTTGGGACATCTCACCAGCTGACTCAGCCTTTCCAGAGAGTTCTAGAGTCTTTTCCCTGAATAGACGGCCGAGATCGTGCCACGTGTCCTCTTACTTTTTCTCCTTTTTCTCTAATCATGCCATGTGTCCTTTGCTTTTCCTCTTTTACCCAGTTCTATCTTGGACCGGGTCACTTTACTTTATTGAAAAAGCACTAAAACATTATTTTAATGCCTCTTGGGCTCACATTACTCTTGGGCTACGTTTTTGGGCCTTTAAATATCATCTTGGGTTTCTATCCAAGCCCAAGCACTCTGGTAGCTCGGTTCCCAAGGAACATCCTTAGTAAATTACTAAAATGCCCTTACTACCTCTGTAGTACTTATAGGGGCACTATTGTCTTTTCATACCTTACCAGAATATCTCTTAACCCTGGTTAACTATCCAGATACCCTTTCTTAACTATCTAAACTTAGTCAAACGATCATAATGCCCTTCGTCTGACTCTAACTTAATGACACAACACAGTGGCATACCTTTAGTGGCATTTTCGTAATTCTTCATTTTTCTCTGTCTTTATTAGCCCTGGCCTACATATTTATCTGAAAATATCATTGGGTAGAAGGTGCCATTCTAGACCCTCTGTATGATCCACTATCTCCATGAGCTTAATTCCTGAGAAATTCCCCCGAAACCTATTTATCGGGTCTTTTAATCCACTGTAAATTCTGTGGTAAATTCTACAGAACTCCTTTTTGAGCTCTGTCAATTTCAGAAATTCTTATATTAATTATAGGAATTTATTGCCACATTTCATCTAATTCTGAGGTCTAGAGAATACTATATTAATTTTCCTTCTCTTGAAAAATTAATATAAATCTTTCGGGACCTCATATCAAAACTTTGTGTTGCATCAAATAGTTCATCATAATTTTCTCTACTTATTGAGATCTCTGCTCAATAGGGTCTGGTAGCATCCCTTTTTCAGGCTATATACTGGGCTTCTAAGCCTAAAAATTAGGATATGACATTATCCCCACATAATTTTCCATTTTAAACTCATTGTAAGCATCAAAATCATGAAATTCCATCATATGAACAGTACCACGTATAATACCAGCAAGAACACAAAACCCTAAATCCAAACATGCTTGAATTCCCAAGCTTATACCACTTGATTCTAGCTTGTTTAAGCGTGTCTAACTATCCATAACATAAAACTCATATTTTAAACATATATGAGCAGCACTTCCAACAGCAACCATAAGGGAAATATAGCATGAAAATCCCTTAAAACCATGAGCTAACTTGCTAGAACAAAGCTTAAGATCAAGGGAGATGATTACCTTGCTTGTTACTTCACTTTGGTTGCTTGTTTTTTGGTTGAATGGAAATTTTGCAAGAGTTTCCCTATGGTTCACCATGCATTCCGAAGTAATCTGAATAGGAGGGTATTTATAGAGAAATTTGGGTTGAAATGGATGGCCAAGATTGATTTGGTTACTATTTGATGTAAAGGCTCACATTTAATTTTGGATTTAACTTTTTCTAAAAAGAATAATTATGACATCATGTGGGACAGCTCATGGGACACCTAAGAGGGTTAGGTGTCGTGCTGCCCATGTAAAGAAGGTTATGGAAAAATTTCAGTCCAATCCGGTATTGATCAGAGCAGTTTCACAACAATCAGACACCTTTCTGTTCTGTTTTTTTTATAATATACCAGGATATGTATTATGTCCTGAAAATCAATATTTAGGCTTCTCATACCATTGAAAATGATATATTGAATATTTATATGCCATCCATCACTTGAGAAATGACCAAAATACCCTTGGTGTCCTTCCCGCACTGTACTAACCCTAAGGGCAAAATTGTCATTTCACACCTCTTTATACTACTTCATGGTTTATATGGGCTCTAAATAATCCTCTTTATACTATATGAAATGTTTTTATCCTGTCTAGAGTGACCAAAATGACCTCCATCCACTACTGGTATAGTATGGGCATCCAGGGGCATTTTCGTAATTTCACACTTTTCCTGGACTGCTCTGGTCTCTGGCCCACTTAACTGTCTAGTCACCTTAATGGGCTCATGATGGTGCCATTTGGGCCTTATTATGGGCTTATTGCCTTTATGGCCCAATTTACAATACAACTCTCCCGATCCTATTTATCGGGTATTGTATTTCACTGTAAAATCCCGTATGGTTTCTACAGGATTCCTTTTCTGACTCTCTCAATTTTATAAATTCATATATTAAATATATGAATTTTCTATAAGGTCTCATCTAATTATGAGATCTGAAAACTACTGTAATAATTCCTTCTGACTTCAGAAATTTATATCAATTAATCGGGAGCTCAAATCAAAATTCTGTGATACGTTAAACTGACCAGAATATTTTTGTCTATCTACTAGTAAAATTTGGGTCTGATCTGATTCTGGCCATTTTTGGCCTGTTTTGGTTCAACTTTTCCATATTTACATTTAGGTCCCTTAACTTTTGAATAATTGCACTTTAGTCCCTGAACTTTTTATTAATTGGATTTAGGTCCCTCCTTTTATTTCTACTTCAACTTTTTGTCTTCAAACTTTGCAATTTGCAATTTGGTCCCTATTCTTTCCTTAGTTATTAATCTTTCCCTTTCTTTTCGCAATCTGATAGAGTTTATTCCAAGAATCTTATATCCATTGCAGATAAACTGTACAGGTACATCAGGACAGAAAATTAGGGATATGACATTTCTCTCCCCCTTAAAATAAATTTTGTCCTCAAAATTTACATTACATATACATTAAGCAAATAGTTCAGGGTATATTTCTCTCATCCTTTCCTCTGCTTCCCAAGTAGCTTCACTCTCTGTTAATCCCTTCCAGACCACCTTAATTAGAGTGATTTGCTTATTTCGCAACTGCTTGACCTTTTTATCTACAATATGTACTGGTCCAACTTCATAAGTCATATCATCTTGTAGTGTAATATCATCCTTCTCAATCACATGTGATGGATCTGGAACATACTTCTTTAACTGGGAAACATGGAACACATCATGAATCTTGCTGAGATGCGGAGGAAGAGCTAATTTGTAAGCCACTGATCCTACTCTTGAGAGGATCTGAAATGGCCCAATGTATCTAGGGTGCAGCTTCTTCACTTTGATCGATCGTTCGGCTCCTATCGTCAGAGTCAACTTAAGGAATACATGCTCTCCTTCTTCAAACTCCAACGGCTTCCTTCTAACATCAGCATAACTCTTCTGTATGCTTTAAGCCATTAATATCCTTTTTCTGATCTTATCAATTTGTACTGCTGTATGGTCTACCATATCAGGACCAAAGATCCTCCTTTCGCTTAACTCCACCCAGCATAAGGGATATCTACACTTTCATCCATACAGCGCTTCAAATGGAGCCATCTGAATGCTAGCCTGATAACTATTGTTATAGGCAAATTCTATCAACGGTAGATGGACATCGCAACTCTCTTTGAAATCCAAGACACAAGCTCTTAGCATATCCTCGAGCGTCTAGATCGTTCGCTTAGATTGACCATCTGTCTGAGGATGGTAGGCTGTATTAAATCTGAGAGTAGTGTCCATTTCTTTATGTAGAGCTCGCTAAAAGTTTGATATAAACTGAGGATCTCTGTCAGAAATGATACTACTGGGAATACCATGTAGTCTAATAATCTCTTTTACATAGAGTTTTGTCAGCTTCTCCAGAGAATCATTTTTATTGATTGCCAGGAAATGAGCTAACTTCGTTAATCAGTCAATTACCACCCATATAGGAGTCATGGGCAGTTCTTCAACAAAATCCATGGCAATGCTGTCCCATTTCCACTCAGGTATCTCTAGTGGTTGTAATTTCCCTACTGGCTTTTGATGCTCAACTTTCACCTTTTGTCATGTCAAACAATTGGACACATAATTTACAACATCTTTCTTCAATCCAGGCCACCAAAATAAACTCTTCACATCATAATACATCATGGTCATACCTGGATATACTGTATACTTGCTTTTATGTGTCTCCTTTAGGATATTCTCTCTCAATCCCATTGGATTGGGAATAAATGGTCATCCCTTAAATCGTAGTAATCTATCTTGGGACATATCAAAGTTTTTATTTTCCCCTCTTTCCAGCTTACCTTTGAAAATCTCAGAGAGCCTATCCTGCTCCTGAGCCTCTTTTATCTCATCCTCAATGAAAGCTTTAATCTGTGTTCCTCCATAAGAACTTTCTGATGTCTGCATTTGATACAGAGGACTCCAACCCGTACATCTTCTATCAGTGCTAGCTCTTTGATCATAAGACTAGCAACCTGCACTACCTTTATGCTCAAGGCATCGGCCACTACATTAGCTTTTCCTAGATGGTATTTGATCTGGAAATCATAATCCTTCAGAAATTCCATCCATCTCCGTTGCCTCATGTTTAATTCTTTCTGATCTTGCAGGTGCTTTAGGCTTTTATGATCACAGTACAGTTCTATGGTAGCTCCATACAAGTAGTGCCTCCATATCTTGAGAGCATAAACTACCGCTACAAGCTCCAAATCATGAGTGGGATAATTCTCTTCATGTGGCTTTAACTGTCGAGAAGCATAGGCTACCACTCGTCCCTACTGCATCAACACACATCCCAATCCCTACTTTCTAGCATCAGTGTAGACTACATAAGTCTGAGTTGGGTCTGGAATAATTAGCACAGGAGTCGTGGTTAATCTCTACTTTAGTTCATGAAAATTGGCCTCACACTTCTCATGCCACTTAAATTGCTGATTCTTTCTTGTCAGCTTGGTTAACGGTAGAGCAATTCGAGAAAAGTCCTTAATAAATCTTCTATAATACCCTGCTAAGCCCATAAAACTTCTGATCTCTATCATTGTCCTTGGTTGTTCCTAGCTTAGCACTGCTTCAACTTTGTTAGGATCTACAGCTACCCCTTCGTGGGATATGACATGACCGAGAAATTTAACTTCTTGCAGCCAAAACTCACATTTGCTAAGCTTAGCACAGATTCGTTTCTCTTTAAGAGTACTAACAACAATCCTCAAATGCTTTCCATGCTCTACAACAGTTTTGGAGTACACTAAGATATCATCAATGAAGACTACCACAAACTGATCTAGATAAGGCCTAAAGATTTTGTTCATGTAATCCATGAAAATTGCAGGCGTAATCGTCAGACCAAAAGGCATCACTAAGAATTTGAAATATCCATAGCGAGTCCTGAATACAGTATTTGAAATATCATCTGCTTTGATTATGAGTTGGTGGTAATCTGATCTCAGATTAATCTTAGAGAATAAGCTTGCTGCAACCAACTGGTCTAGCAAATCATCAATTCGGGGAAGAGGGTACTTATTCTTAACAGTAATCTTATTCAACTCCCGATGGTCAATGCACAATCTGAGATTGCCATCCTTCTTGTTGACGACTAATGCTGGAGCACCCCACAGAGAAACACTGGGTCAGATGAAACCCTTCTCTAATAGATCCTCTATCTGCTTCTTAAGTTCAATCATCTTATTTGGAGCCATACGATATGGGCCTTTGGATACTGGTCCAGCTCCAGGTACGATATCGATTGCAAACTCCACTTCTCGTTCTAGAGGCAATCCTTGAATGTCCTTTGGAAAGACTTTGGGAAATTCTTTGACCACTGTAATCACTTCAATTCCTTCTTCCACTTCTGCTTGGACAGAAAAGAAAACCATGTATCCCTGACATCCTTTTTGTAGACATCTATCTGCCTGAGCCTCCGTCAGGAAATTCAGTTTCACTTCTGGATTCACATTTGTAGTTTGTGGACAAAGAACTAGAGTTTTGTTCTTACAATCCAGCATTATATTATTGGCACACAACCAATTCAATCCAATTATGACATCAATTTCATGAAATGGCATGCATATTAGGTTAAGAGTAGTGCAACAACATTCATATCGAATGACACTATTTAGGCAGACATCTGATATCACTACTTTAGCATTTGTAAGGGTTGTGACACATATGGCATAATGCAGCTTACTAATTGTAAGGCCCAAACGTTTAGCACATTCATAAGAAACAAAGGAATAACTTGTACCCAAATCAAACATAGCAATCACAGCATGATTATTGAGATAGATGATACCTTGGATCATCTCGGGTGATCTCTGTGCCTCTTCCCTTGTCATTGCAAACACTCGCCCTTGAGTGTTCAGCCTTTGATCATTAGCTGCTTGAGGACAATTCCTGGAGAAATGTCCAGGCTTCCCACATATGTAACAGACATTCTGCCCCATCAAGCATGGTCTGTCTCCATGGTTCTTCCCACATTTGTCACATACTCTAGACCTTTGATCTCTATTATTTGTGTTGCCCCTGTAATTCGCTCTGCTAGGTTTTCGGTTCTACTGCCACTGCCTTCTCCTTTTCTTCTTATAGCTACTGCCACTGGCTGTATTTCTATTCTGGTTAGGTCTCTCAGGAGCAGCAGTCTCTCTACTTACCAGTTTCATTAGCATCCGGTGATTCAGGCTGTTCTCAATAATTCTGTAGGCCTCTACTACTTTATTGAACTGATGATACTGTTGGGGGTCATCTTATCCTTTATAGTAGTATTTAATCCCCTGATCATCTGCTCCGTCATCTATCGTTTATCATCCACCTGTCGTAGGTAAGTGGAATACTGGGAAAGACGGATGAACTTTGCTAAGTATTTATCATAGGATTATTTTTCTCCTTGTCTCAGCACAAGGAATTCTGCTTCTCATTCATCTCGCACAGACTAGGGAAAATACTTCTCATAAAACTGTTCAAGGAATACTTCCCATGTGATAGGAATGTGCCTTGCCTGCAATACTAGCTCTGTATTCTTCCACCATCTGTCGGCATCTCTCTCTAACTGGTAGATTGCCATCTGTGCTTTACTCTCAAATGGACAACCCAGTACCTTGAAGATCTTCTCCATTCTGCTGATCCAATCCTCCACTTTTTGTATATCGAATGTTCCCTCGAACGTCAGAGGACTATGCTTACAGAACTTAGCCAGTAGGATCTATTGTCTGTCCTGTCTGTCTTGGCTATTCTGTTGTCTATTGAACCATCTCTGGTTCTGTATTAGCAGTAATAGTAGATTTTGGTTGCCGTAGGTTCTCTACCACTTCTGCTATAGCCGCCACTATAGTAACATCCCTTTCATGTTCACTCCTTGCTTGAGTTAACATCCCTTTCATGTTCACTCCTTGCTTGAGCGGCTCTTACTTCCTCAATCAGCTTCTGCCGTTGTTCCAGTCATTCTAGAATCAACTGGTTAATGTGTCCAGCATTTTGGGGTTCACCCTAAGAACTAGCTCTTCTTGTTCTTACCATTTTGTTTTACTATCGTAATAGAAAATAGGAAAGGAATACTATAATTAACATATCTTATATTTTATTCAAAACATAGCATACATCAAGTTTAACATCATCATATAACCTTTTCTTAACATACACACATATAGGTACTATGTCATTACTAGTCATGAGTACATAGATTACAGCAACATTCATACATACATCTATTACATTATGTTTCCTCATAGTGGATCCTAATGAACTCCCCTATCATATATATCCAATCATGGATATCCTCAAAGGGTTCCTCTTCAAAGTATTGATCTAACCCTTCTCTCCATATTGCTATAAGAGGCAAAATATCATCCATGATGTTAACCCGAGTTTCTAAGGTAAGGGTATCTGGATCATATGCTCGATAAGCCTCTCTTACTCTTGCTATAAAATCTTTGTAAATTCTATAGTCTTGATCCATATCTCTAATCAACATTCTTCCTATCTCATATAGCTGCTTCGCAAGTTTCACAGCTTTCCTGAAATGTTCTTCATCTATATCCTCCCTAAGGGTTGATTCAATTATTTGATGGTTACCCAGATATATTTGTACTGTTAACTTCTTGGTTCCATTTGGACCTGGAATACTTGTAGCGTATGGTCTCTGACTAGGTCCAAGTATATTAGCTACATGACTAGGTTCAGGCATATTAGCTGTATGGCTAGGTCCAAGTACATCAACTAGTTTAGGTACTGACTTGGTCCAGGAACATCTACCTCATCTACCTTCCTAAGCACAGGGTTTGTTGCACCCCCAACATAAGAGTAACCTGCATCAGATTGTTCCTCTTGAGGGTCTATCATCTCTCTATCATCTATCTGACCTGCATCCCTTTCTAGTACAATATTCATAGGTGGGGTTGGGTTAGGTTCCTCAAGTTCATCCTCTTCTGATTGTATATCCTCATCTGATATTTCCTCTTCATCATCATCATCCTCATCCATCTTATTTGATCCCACAGAAGAGTTATCTAACCTGCCCAATTCTGATTCACTACTGGAATCCTGGATATTGATCACTAGGGGAAGACCAAACTCCGGATCATGTATGAAAGCATCTATCTCTTCTGAGTTCCACCCTGATCTATCAGAACTATAGACTGTGGGTCTAGGGCCCCCTGGTTCACTGTAGTCTCTAATGTTCTAGACTCATTCATTGGTATCCTGCAATAATTAACTTAAGGTCAATTATGCATATGTTCACTTATGTATCAGTCTATAAATAATCTAATCAGAGCATTTCCAAAGCCAAAATCCTTTACTCTGATACCAAAATGCAGAGTCATTCTTGGGACTACATAAGGTACCTCAGATGCAAGTTTTACGCACCAGCCTCTTGACTGTAATGCAACCTCCCAGTGGCGAAGCCGGTTGGCCATGTCAGGGTAAGAGCCAACGATTCATCCCACTCTCACGTAGTGAGAACCCCCGATCATGGTGAAGAATCTTAGCCATCTCATAACTTGCTCTGATACCAAAATGTTACATCCTTACTGTTAACCTCAATTATACTCCATTAGAAGTGATTGCAACCAATTACATGATAATTTGCTTTGAAAATATCCATTTCCAAAAGATTTGCTCTCGGGTACTGTTCACTGTTACTGTTCATTTGGTAATTCCATAACATGTAGCCTACTTTGAAAATTCATAATTAATTGTAGAAAAATAAAAAATAATGTGGTTCCAATTTCTAATGAAAGCTCTTTCATAAATATTTGAGGGAAATATATGAAATTGAGGTTATCTTGTTCACACAAAATCAGTTTATTGGTTCCAATCACTTCTAATGGAGTATAATTGATGTTAAAAGTAAGGATGTGACAAAGATAATATCTCATTTTTCTTCCATTAAACTTATGTGTTATTCTTCCAAAACACTTATAAATAAACTAGGAAGGATTACATGCCTTAAGCTCTAGCTACCTTGAAACAAAGTGCCTCGAACTTCCTCTTGAAATTGCCTTGGATTATGTGAGTTTTTATTTTGGCATAAGTTCCTGAGTCTTCATTGTGCTTCATAGTTTTGGGCAACATGAGGGTTATTTATAGCCAAGACTTTGGCATATTTGAACAAGATTATCCCTTCTTTTCCTAATTATTTCACCTCATTAGTCTTGCTTCCTATTAGTTGATTCTTTGATTAATTAACCTTAATCACAATTACCTTAATTCTTATAATATTTTAATGCAATGAAGAACATGGCATAATGCTTTCTTCTTTTCCTTGGCACTACTTGGTGGATATGTGGGTCCCACAAGCCACCTTGCACCATATGAAAATTTCCTTAAAATTTCCTTTGTCTTCCACTTTGAAAATTACATGAAAGTATCTTAAAATCTAGCTTGTGCTCCAAAACACTCCTTGACACTTTGGGCTCTCTTATATGACACCCTCTTAGGCCTTCGTTTAGTCCAATTGCTAATTGGCATAAATCCCAAGGCACTTTCCTTATACCAATATCTTTAAATTGCACTAATTTTGAGATAAATTCTAGACACCTCTTTTAATAGTTTTGACATTTTTACAAAATCATTATAATATAAAATGAATTTCTTGCAAAATCTCACAATTTTCTGAGACTCAAAAGTCTGATAAAAATTCTATATGTTTTCTTTAAATCCTTTATTAGTGTCCAATTTCACCTTAAATTCTCTAATTAATTCTACATGACTCCTTTTTGACTTATGTAGCTTTCATAAATTCTTATATTAATTATAAGAATTTACTACAAAATTTCATCTGATTATGAGGTCCAGAGGATACTGTAATAATTTATAGACTTTAAAAATTAATATCAATTTATCGGGATCTCAAATCAAAATATTGTGTTGCATTAAACTAAAGGAGGAGTAATTGAGGGAGTCTATTGCTATACTAAAGGCACAAAAATCTCATTCTAATCATGGAGATAGTGAAAATCTTATAAGGTGTTTGAGGACTGGACATAGGACAAGAGTTTAGTATGAACCAATATAAATCGATTTGAGTCCCCTTGGTGAAATCTTTTTTATCTTTATTCTTATTTACCAACCATACATTTTTCTTTCCATTGAAGGTTAGATTTAATTTAAAATTTCTAAAACACCCAATTCGCTCCATCTTGGGTGTTTCTGCCTAAACTAACACAATTTTCCAAAACACATATAGTAAGATTAGGAAGATTTCTTACCTTAGTCCTTAGTCCACATGGCCACCTCACATTATCTCTTGAATTATATTTTTTTTTAAAAAAATTTCTAAGTCTAGTTTGAGCCCCAAGACTTGCTCTTGGGCCTATTAGGCTTGCACAAGGCACCATTCTTGGTCTTTCCTTGGGTCCAATAGCTAATTTCTTATAAAGTCTCATAAATTTATGATATACATAAGTCCTAATAAAAATTCTTTATATTTCCTTTAAATCTTTTATCGATGTCTGATTTTACCTTAAATTTCATAATTAATTCTACAAGACTTCTTGTTGACTTCTATCAATTTCATAAATTCTTATATTAATTATAGGAATTTTCTACAAAATTTTATGTGATTATGAGGTCTGCAATATACTACACTAATCTCCAGACTTCATAAATTAATATCAATTTATCGGGACCTTCAATCAGAATTATGAAAGATATGCTTGGCTCAAATTTTATCCTTTATTTATTAGTAAAATTTGGAAATAAAATATTTTTGGGCAATTTTGGGCCTTTTTTTTGCTCAACTTTCCATAATTACACTTCTGCCCCAAAATTTGGCAAAATTGTACGTTAATCCCTAAAATTGCCAAATTATATTTTAGTCCCTTTCTACCAAATTTGAAATTCTAATTTGGTTTTTCAAATATAAAAACTCTATTTAGGTCCTTAAACTTTCTACTATTTATAATTTAGTCCCTGACTTAATTATTTACAGTTTAAACCCTCTACTTTCATTAATTACAATTTAGTTCCTTTGTCTTTACAACTTAATACCTTCTTTCTTTCTTTGACTTAAATCTTAACTAATCACTGTCTTTTCTTCTACTTATCATCCCAATCCCTTCTTAACTTCTTTCCTCTATTAGTCTTATACAGATAGGAATAATTTGGGATGTTATACATTTACTCATTTAGCTTAGGCTGCCACATTACCCTCTTGCTAGGGTACAGACTCAACCCTTAATTACTTTATTTGACTCTTAGTCATTACTCTTTCTTAAATAGGGTAGTCTCTTCATCTTTGAGTTGTAGCTACCTTTCTCTTTCTAAGCATCGTAAACTTCTCTACCATAACTAGATACCCTTCTGCTTCTTAACTGGTTATTATTACCTCTTATGGAAACTAAAGGCCATCTGGAACATCCCTTTCAGAAACACCAAAATGGGTTCATCTCTTAGGGTTGCGTTTATCTTTCCTGTCATCTCAAGTTTCTCTCTATAATCTTGCATGCCTATACTATTATGTTGAACCTTTGCAACTACCTAGGAAGAATTCTTTCTTGTAGCACAAAATTCAATCTGTTTCTCTCTCTTATCTCTCAATGATTTATTTACTACAGCATTAAAGGAAACTTGATTATGAGGAAGTAGACCATCAAAGAAAATATCTACTAAATCAGACTTGGTCATGTTGTGGTGAGGGCATCGAGCCAATAGGTTAAGAAACCTCGTCTAATACTCATGTAAAGATTCTTCATCCTGTTATAGAATATTAGTGATCTCCTTCTTCATTCGAGTGGTCTTTAAAGCTGGGAAAAATTGTTCAAGATACGTTGACTTTAGCTGATCCCATGTAAGAGTAGAGAAATGAGTTGGCAAATTGTATAGCCACTCCTTAGCCTTCTATTCTAAGGTAAAATGGAAACACCTCCTTAAGACATTATCTAGTGCAGTCATTGGAGGCTTCATTGAAGAACATATCTGCATAGTTTGTAAGTACCTGTGTGGACATTCCCTTGCAAAAATATAAAATTTAGGTAAGGCTACAATCAAAGCTCCTTTAATCTCAAAATTAGCTTCTTAAGTATAAAACCCATAAGGATCATAATTCACATGCAAATGATTAATTTCCCTCATACTTCTATTATCTTTTGCATTAATTGGTATTTCATTTTCTCCATGGCCATTATGGCCATTATGATTAATATCAGCCATATTCAGTTCAATTTTAGACTCTGGAATACTAGAGGAGGAACTAGATTTTACTTCTTCTTCTCTAAATTCCCTAAATTCTCTTTTTAGTTTCGTAAGTCTTATCTTAATTTCAGGTTCAAAAGGCACTTATGGTTTAGTTCTTTTATGCATGCAATACATAAACAACAGAGAATAATCAATGCAATCAGTCAGAGTCATTCACGAAAGTTGCACAGCAGAAAATTTTCAGTTAGTCATAACCAAAGTGTGTTTTGGTCGTGACACAATATCACATAGCAGTAGTCACGACTGAAGGTTTTAAATGTCATGACTGGTTTTCATAGAGTAGGTAAATTTCATAGGGAGGCAATTAGGTCGTGACACAAAAGGTGTTTGGTCGTGACTTAAAGTCACAGAGAGTAATTGTTACAATGCAGGTGGGTTTAGGTTGTGACTCATAGTCACAGAGTATATTTTGTGTGCAGAAACTCAAAAAAATACAAAATGCAATGCAATTTAAAAACTACTAAAAGCTAAAATGCAAACAAAAACAAGAAAAATGACTCAGGTAGCTAATGAAATTGACAAACAATTACTAGGGAACCAATTACTTGGCTCCCCCACAATTGCGTCACTGATGAGGGCGGATTGTTGTGGTGTGATCCATCAAAATAAAGTTAATTGCACCCAATATAATATATTATAAGGCACAACCCTATCGTTCTTCTCAAGGAGTTTTATTTGGAAACCTAGCAGATTGGATGTCAAAATCAATGAAAAACCTGAGCAGGGACAAAATGTTGTTTGGGGTTTTAGTGATTGAAGCAAGAAGAGTAGGGTGTAGAAAAGTAAATGTTTTTGAATTTTTGATTAACATGAAAATGAGTTGGTTTGTTTGAGAAATATATTATGAAAGACTCTTGATGATGAAAACGTATCTATCATTGCTCTCACGTTAAAATTAGAGTTTTGAAATCACTAAGTCTCAAAGAAAACCTCAATCGATCGATTGAGTCCAGAACCCTAATTTTCCTTAAACCCCTTTGATCAAAGTTCGTTTAAGAACTATTAGTGAACTGTCATAAACCACTTAGTCTGTAAGTTGAATTAGCTGATGAAAATGCCCTCGAATGGTCATGGATCAAAAACCCTAGATTTTAAGCAATTGAATTAATTAACAACGATTGCTAATAATAACCCAACTATCTTAAAATCGAAAATGAAATATTCTATTAAAATGCAAAAGTTCAAATCATCCTAATTCAATTGCAAAGTGTAATATGAGAATGATTAATCAATATTTAAAACTTACTCATAAAATGAAAACCCTAGATCTAGCAGCAATCATAACATGATAAGATACAAATTAGAATAGTATATCCATCACCAAGAGATTAAGGATTTAGCCTCTCATGACTCTTGCTATACTACAATCATTATCTAGATGTGATGCCATGAAGAAATAATGAGAAGACGATAGATTGATGGTGTAGAGATATAGAGAGCTCGAGTACTGCTTCTTAGCATAATCGAGTAAAAAACCAGCCTCCCTTTTGACAACAACCCTCCTCTCCTTTTATTTCTGCATGACCAAATTCAAAACATGCTATTTCAGTGATTTCACATTTTAGTTGCGACTATATCCATGTTTTGGTCTCGACCTATAGAGACAGAAAGACTTCCAGAAGAATCAAGGTCGCGATCTACGAACTCTTTGGTCGCGACTAAAAGGCGCAGGAGCATGGTTTCACTTTCATTGACTTGTAATTTCTTTCCTAGTCCTTGCTCTCTTCCAAAATACCTACAATCCAACATAAAAGCTCACTGTAAAAGTCCAAATAAGTAAATAACATAATATATACAGTTTGGAAAAGTTAATTTACCATTTTACCCTTTAATTAGTGTCATATCATATTTTTTCCCTATCTGTATAGTACTGATAGTGTAAAGAAGTTTGGAAAGGATTATGACGAAGATCGGAAGAAATGATAAAGGTTAGATGAGTTTTGAAGAAAGAGAATGACTAAAACAAAAATTAGAAAAGGTTAAGGAAAAAAGTGAAAGTAAAAACAAATATTGGGCCCTTAAGTGTAATTTTCAAAAGTTAAGGGACTTAAATAGAAATAGCCAAAAGTTTAGGGGCTCAAGTGCAATTATTCAAAAGTTTAGGGACCTAAATGTAAATATGAGAAAGTTGAGCTGAAACAGGCCAAAACTGCCCAGAATCAAATTAGACTCCAATTTTACTAGTAGATAGACAAAGTGATTTTGGTCAGTTTAAGGAGTCACATAATTCGATATGAGATCCCGATTAATTGATATAAATTTTTGAAGTCAGAAGAATTATTACAGTATTTTTCAGATCTCAGAATCAGATAAAACTTTATTGTAAATTCTTATATTTAATATATGAATTTATAAAATTGACTGAGTCATAAAAGGAATCCCGTAAATTCTTACAGGATTTTACAGTAAAATAAAATATCTGATAAATTAGACAAGAGAGGTGTCTTGGAATTTATACCATAAAGGGCATAAAGGCAATGAGCCCAAACCAAGGCCCAAATGGTGCCATAGTAGGCCCAATATGATGGCTGGATAGTTAAGTGGGCCAAAGTCCAGAGAAGTCCAGGAAAAGTGTGAAATTACGAAAATGTCCCTAGATGACTATACTGTACCAATGAAGGATGGAGGTCATTATGGTCATTCTGGATAGGCCAAAAATGTGGGACATTGTATAAATATGATTAGTAAGAGCCAGTATATGCTCTTAGGTAGTGCAAACAGGGGTAAAATGACAATTATGCCTTTAGGGCAAGTATAGTGCAAGAAAGGACACCAAGGGTATTTTGGTCATTTTCCAAGGGATGGATGGCAGATAAACATTTAGTATATCATTGTCAATGGTATGAAAAGCCTAGACATTGATGTCTAGGACATAATACATATCCTGGTATATTATAAAAATTAGGAACAAAAAACAGTCCTATTGTTGTGAAACTGCTCAGATCGGTACTGGATTGGACTGAAATTTTTTCATAACCTTCCCCCAAATGGAATTTTGCCATATACCCCCACGAGGTTTCCCTTGAGCTATCCCACATGATGTCATAATTAAATGTGGGCCTTTATATCAAATAGTAACCAAATCAATCTTGGCCATTAATTTTCCATTGATTTTGGCTATAAATACCCCTTCAAATCTGCATCCAAATTGTGGCCTCATGAACCCTTGGGGAAACTCTTGCAAAATGGAAACTCAAGCCAAGACAAAGAAGATTCAAGGTTCCAAAGTTCAAGCAAGCTAGAGATTAAAGGTAAGCAATCTCTCCTATCATATTTTCCTTTGATATGGGAGCTTGAACTTAGGATTTTCATAGGGAAAAAGTTGAGTTTTCTCTAAGGAGTGGTGCTGCCCAAAAACCTTAGGTGAAAGGGGAAAGAAGAAATTAAAGTTAGAAACGTATGATTGAAGCTTAAACAAGCTAGTTAAGTGATTGGTTGTTGAATCAAGTTGATATTCTTGACTTTGCCATGGTGTACCCAGTTCGGTCTATACTGTTCATGAGGGAAAGAAATGGAATTTCAATTATTTAATGCTTCTATTGAATTTATATGATGGTTTTGTGTAGGATTTGAAAGGTTTTAAACCTTGGAAACATTAAAATCTCAATGTTATATAGCTTTTCAAATCCTTCACGGTTACTGTTCACTCGCATGAACAGTAATTGGAATTTCATTTCCAATGGTTTTAAAATTAAAAGTTGTGTGGGGTAAAGTGGAGAAACAAGTATGGGAAGCATTAGAATCAAAATGAGAATTTTTGAAAGAATTGTGTGCATCTGTTCGGTTCTGTGCAGCAGGCCATGAATGAGCTAGAATTTCATGATTCTAAGCTCATAAACGGATTCAAAAGATGAAATTGTGTAGGGTAAAGTCAAGACATCAATTGGTTCAAGAGACAAGTGGATTAGTGAAGATTAGAGAAAGTTATGATAATAAAGAGTGTAACAAGGTTAGTCTTGAACATGGTTGGAGTTCATGAGTCCTAATGAATTATGTGATAAATATGAATGTGTTTAGGACCTTTAAATATCCAAGATGATGTTGGGAAGTGATTGACATAAAGGCTTCATGGTTGGAAAGCTAGGGAGCAAGTACTAAAGAACAAGAGGAAAGCTTAAGTGCAAGTAGTGAACTTACCTCTTTATGTGCTTGATGTGGTATGCTTATGTGTTGACATGTATATGCTATTTGAATAATTTTTTTACATGATAAATGATGTTGAATGTATTATGAATAAAATGTTTTCCATGGTCATGCACTTTATGTAGAAGTATATAGCATGATGGCATGTCACTAATCAAAGAAAGTTTAATGAAACTACATATCATGCATTAGCATCCATCTTGCATATTTAAGTGGTAATGTTTGCTATTAAGAATCCATAAAATCTCACTCTCCCATAACCAACCAATTTAGGTCAAGTATGATGGAAAATATGTGCATGGAGAAGAGCTAAAGAATGGAAGAAAGGAATAGAAGTAATTGAGATCCTAGCATATGCTATGGATTATCTATGTATGTAAATGCCATATAAGGTGTCCATTTATGTGATGAAACTATTTGTAATACTTATGGCATAAGTACATGATGTATATGAATATTGAGAAGTTTATTTGATAGCTTATGCATGCTGGAACAATTATTGAAAGTAAAAGAATGGAAACTGAAATGGTAAAAACGTAGGTCTTGAAGCAGTTTTATTGTGGCTTCAGTTTGACCTAGCAAATGAAGGAATTATTTCATGAAATTTTACAAGCGTGTAGTACACATCCATATATTTAATTTCGTAGGTAGAACGTTTCATTTGGATGTGTATACAGAGAGAAATGAATTTCCAAAGGGACAAGAATCTATTTCCAGTGTTTTTGACCAAATAAACAGTAAACTTCAACAAATGAACTGTATTAATTGGCTAATTATTTGGTCTGGAAATTATTTTTCCCTTAAATTTCAAGATGTTTTCTTCATTAGATTTTTGAAGTACTTCATTTTGATTTTGATAGAATTAATTATGATTTTTTGAAGTTTATTGCGTAATCTGGAATACCATATAAACAGTAACTCGAGAAAGAATAAAATTCTAGATTGTGTAATTTGACTTCCAAGGTCTTGTAAGTGGTTCTAGATACTACTGAATGGTCCCTAAGACGTATAAAAGTAAGGATGTTACAATTAGCATATTGCCACGCACAATCATGTATTACCATAAAAGTACAATTTAAGGCACAAAATCAATGGTAAAGTTGTTATAAAACTCTTAAAAATGTCACATAAACCATATACAAAATGTTTTATATCAGTACAAGTGTCACAACTTATTTTAATAGAGAGCATATTAAGTCCAAAATTCCATGTCAAGTCATGACCATACAACTCATAGGTCACGACAAAAGAGCATAGAGGCTAGTACATGATGGTTTTCAAAGCCCAAAACATCTTTTACACTAAATTTGTTTAGCTAACTGCAAAATAGTTCAAAGTAAGGATCCAATTTTCAGCAATTTATCAAACATTAAGATCAAAAACCAAAAAAATTGTAATGAAAAATTGGATTAATCGAAGAATTTTACATTAATTAGTACAAAAATAAGAACATATCCCCCACACTTAAACTTGACACTGTCCTCACTATTAGGAGAATTATATACACCACAGTGCTATATAAGATCAATTTAAATCCAGCTTTAGCATAGCAGTTAAACACATCACTCAATGCAAATTCACAATGGAGATCACAGTCATAATCAAATCATACATCGCAATACAAGGAAAGCAAAGATGACAAGATGGGTAAGCTAAAATCATGCAATTGAGTGTGGATTCAGCTCAGAGAACCAATAATAAATAACACATGGAAACACAGGGTATTATTCAAAATAGAAGCAAACTAAGATTAAACACTATCCTATTTAATCATCAAGCAAAAAAAATAACTCATACTTTAACTAGTTTACCCCTTTCCAATCATCAAACCAACATGTCAAACATACATCACATTAGAAAAACTTGTAAAAGGTAAGAGATAGGAAAGGGACAACCTGGCCTCAAGGCAGCAGAGCATATTCCTCATAAAGTTTCAAGAGATGCCTATTTGCCTGAAATATTTTGCCCGTTGCCTCCCCTTCAGGTCAAGCTCCTAAATTCGTGGACTTTAACAACTATGTAAGGTCTTTCCCAGCTACTTTTGAATTTACTATGTTTGAACTTGAACCTAACTTCGTACCTTAACATTTTATCACCCTCTTAAACATTTTCCTCAAAATATGAGCATCATAGATTACTTTTGTCATTAGTTTATAAACTTTAGAGCTACTATAGGAGTCCATTCTAATCTCTTCCAACTCTTGAATCTATAAAAACCTCTCTAAACTACCTTCTACAAGGCCTCATTGCAAGCTTTCACGGCCCAAAATACCTCATGCTCTATTTCCACAAGCATGTGACAAGCTTTCCTAAAAGTCATCCTATAAGGGGACATGCCTAGAGGAGTTTTAAAAGTTGTTTTGAACACCCATAAAGCATCATTAAGTGTTAAGTTCCAATCCTTACTGGATGGCTTAACAATCTTTTATATAATGTGCTTTATTTCTCAATTAGAAAACTCTGCTAGACCATTAGTTTGAGGGTGGTATGGGATTGAGACTTTGTGGATTACGCCATATTTTGCTAATAAGTTATTGATTAGCTGATTACAAAAATTCTTACCTTGATCACTAATTAATGCTTTCGGTACTCCAAATCTACTAAAGATATGAGACCTTATAAATTTGGAGACCATTTGGGCATCATCTAGTCTTGTAGGGATGGCCTCTACCCACCTAGATAAATAGTCTACAGCCAAAAGAATCCTGCTAAAAGTGGAAAAGGTTACATGAAATCTATTCCTCAAACATCAAAAACCTCACAAAACAAAATAGGTTGTTACGGCATCTCATGCCTTTTACAAATTCCCCCAAAACTTTGGCACCTATCACAGGCTCTATAAAACTCAAGCATTTTTTTAAAATGCAAGGCTAATAAAAACCGGATTCAAGGACCCTACATGCAATTCTCCCCCCCCCAAAATAACCATCACAAAGCCATAAGTGGCAAGCTTCCAAAACTAAGTTGTGATCTTGGTCAAGGACACATCGTCTTAATACTTGATCTGAGCACAACATTCACAAAAAAGGTTTATCCCAAATAAAGTATTTAGATTCACTCTTGAGCTTTTGGGCATGAAATTTAGACAAATGATATGGGATTAGGCCAGTCCCAATGAAATCAACTAAATGAGCATACCAAGGTTCTACAACAGCAACTAAACAAAGCGATTGATTAGGGAAATAATCACAAATAAGATCAGAACTAAGTACTCCCCTTGTCTCTGTTAGTAATCTGCTCAGGTGATTTGCAACATGATTTGTAACATCCTTACTTTCATACATCTTAGGGAGCATTTAGTAGCATTTAGAACCACTTACAAGACCTTGGAAGTCCATTAGCTAAATCTGGAATTTTACTCTTTCTCAGATTACTGTTCATATGGTATTCCAGATTACGCAACGAACTTCAAAAAAATCATAATTAATTATAGAAAACTCGAAATGAAGTGGTTCAAAAAGCTACATGAAGATATCTTGAAATTTAAGGAAAAAATAATTTCCAGACCAACCAATTGATATAATTTATTCGTTGAATTTTACTATTAATTTGGTCAAAAACCCTAGAAACAGATTTTGGTCCCTTACTTTGAGAATTCATTTCCCTTCATATACACATCAAAATGAAATGTTCTACCTATGCACTTAGAGTTATGGATGTGTGCTACATGCTGGTAAAATTTCATAAATTAATTCCTTCATTTGCTAGGTCAAATTGAAGCCACAATAAAACTGCTTGAGGACCTACGTTTTTACCATTTTAGTTTCCTTTCTTTCACTTTCCATAATTGTTCTAGCATACATAAATAATCTCTTTTGCCTTTTCTGAATTCATATGCATCATGGGGTTATACAATAATTGTTTCATACAATCTCATCATATAAATAGATACTTTACATGAATTTAACATACATGGAAAATGCATAGCATATGCTAACATCTTAAATACTTAACTTTTCTTCTTCCATGCTTTAGCTATTCTCCATGCATACATTATCCATCATGCTTGACCTAAATTGGTTGGTTATGGGAGAGTGAGATTCTAGGGAATCTCAGTAGCAAACATTACCACTTAAATATGCAAGATGGATGCTAATGCATGATATGTAATTTCATTAAACTTTCTTTGATTAGTGCATGCTATCATGCTATATACTCTTACATAAAGTACGTGGCCATGGAAAATATGTTATTCACAATACATTGAACATCATTAATCATGTCACAACAACATTCAAATATCATATACATGTCAATACATAAGCATACCACATCAAGCACATAAAGAGGTAAGTTCACTACCTTGGACTTTAGCTTTCCTCTTGATATTTAACACTTGCTCCCTAGCTTTCCAACCATGAAGCATTTATGTCAATCACTTCCCAACATCTTATTAGATGTTTCAAGGTCCTAAACACATTCATATTCATCACATAATTCATTAGGACCCATGAACTCCAACAATGTTCAAGTCTACTTTATTACATTCTTTAGTATCACAACTTTCTCTAATCTTCACTAATGGGCGTGGCCTTTGAATCAATTGATGTCTTAACTTTACCCTACATAATTTCATCTTTTGAATCCATTTATGAGCTTAGAATCATGAAATTTCAGCTTCTTCATCACATGCTGTACAGAACCAAAACTACACTCAATTCTTTCAAAAATTCTCATTTTGATTCCAATGCTTCCCATACTTGTTTCTCTACTTTATCCCACACAATTTTTCATTCTAAAACCATTGGAAGCATCAAAATCATGAAATTGTGATCATTGTTCATGCATGTGAACAGTACAGATAAGGGTTTCAAGAACTACAACCTTGGAATTTCAATGCTTTCAAGGTTCAAAACCTTTCCAATCCTACACAAAATCATCATCTAAATTCAATGGAAGCATTAAATCATTGAAATTCAATTTCCTTCCATCATGAACAGTGCATACCAAATAGGGCACACTATATCGAAGTCAAGAATATCAATTTGATTCAATAACCAACCACTTAACTAGCTTGTTTAAGCTTTAATCATATGGTTCTAACTTTAATTTCTTCTTTCCCCTTTCCTTTAAGGTCTTTAGGCAGCACCTCCAATTAGAGAAAACTCAACTTTTCCCCATGAAAACACTAAGTTAAAGCTCCCAAATGAAAGGAAAATAAGCTAGGAGAGATTGCTTACCTTTAATATCTAACTTGCTTGAACTTTAGAACCTTGAATCTTCTTTGTCTTGGCACAAGTTTTCATTTTCCAAGAGTTTTCCCAAGGGTCAATGAAGCCACAGTTTGCTACAGAATTGAGGGGGTATTTATAGAAAAATTCTATAGAAAATGAATGGCCAAGATCACTTTGTACACTATTTGATCTAATGGCTCATATTTGTTCTTACATCAAGCTTCCTTTCCAATCCAACTTGAGATAAATCCACATGACAAAAATCTTTTCCTCCCACTTGTCTTGGACTCCAAGTGTGTGGGTGTGTGGGTCCCACCATGTGCAAGCCATAATTCACACTTTATCCCCTTTTTGTTCTTTTCAAAAATTAATAAATTATTTATTATTGGACTTGGGCTCCAAGATAACCCTTGGGACTTAATGGGCTGCCCTAGCACGAAATTTTGGGCTGCCATAGGCCTTCCTTTGGTCCAATAGCTAATTGGCACAAACCCCAAAGTACTTTTCTTATACCGATATTGTTAACATATCCTGATTTTGAAATAAATGCTAGACACCTCTTTTAATGGTTCTAACATTTTTAGAAATTTATTCTAATATAAAATGAATTCCCTGTGAAGTCTCATAATTTTCTGAGACCCAGAAGTCCTGATAAATATTTTCTATATTTCCTGTAACCCTTTATTGGTGTCCAATTTTACTTTAAATCTCCAAAGGGCATTATTGTCATATCCAAATTTTTCCCTATCTATATAGTACTGATAGTGGAAAGAGGTTTAGGAAGGATTATGACAAAGATCAGAAGAAATGATAAAGGTTAAATGAGTCTTGAAGGAAGAAAGGGACCTAAACGAAAATTGAAAAAGTTTAAAGGCCAAAAGTTAAAGTAGAAACAAAAGTTGGGCCAAAAGTTGTAATTTCCAAAAGTTTAGGGACCTAAATGTAATTAAGCAAAAAGTCAGGGATATAAATGTAATTATAGAAAAGTTCAGCCAGAAAAGGCTTAGAACTGCCTGTAAGTATTTCAGTCCCACATTCCATCAGTAAATAGAGGAAGTCATGCTGGGTAATCTGGCATGATACAGAAATTTTATTAGGGCTCCAGACAGCAGAAAATTATCTGATAGTCTAAAAGTTATCTGAATTTTTATCAAATTCTATGGACATCAGATATATGTGGGGAAATTACAGGAAAGTGTGCCCTACAGTGTTAGATGTTATGAATCTGATAGAACCCCGGAAGAAGTTATGTATAAAAAATTATTCACATATTAGTGAATTTTGATGGGAGTTTGTTAACACCCGTGATCCGATAATGGAACTTATCGGTATGTAAGCCTGGATAGAATGAGATCAGATGACCTCATATATAGGTCCATAATGACGCCAAGGAAGGCCCAAAACCCAGGGTACCAGTCTATCAGTAGAAAGGGCCAGTGCCAGAAAAAGTGCAAAATTACGAAAATGCCCCTGGATGCCCAGATTGTACAAGAGATGGATGAAGGGCATTTTGGTCATCTGGGATAGGCTAAAAACGTGGCACATGGTATAAATATGATTAGTTGAGCCAATATATACCCTGAGGTAGTACAAGAAGGGGTGAAATGACAATTATGCCCTTAGGGTCAATATAGTGCAAGAAAGGACACCAAGGGTATTTTGGTCATTTCTTAAGGGATCTATAATTAAGTTATGGACAGTACAAGTATGTCAATGGTGTGAGAAGCCTAGACATTGATTTCTAGGACAGAATACAGATCCTGGTATATTATAAAAAAAATTAGGAATAGAAAACAGTCTGGTTGCTGTGAAACTTCACCGATCGGTACTGGATTGGACTGGAATTTCTCCAGAAGGTTCCTTACACTATGAGCACGCCACCTAACCCCTTGAGGTGTCCCTTTATGGGTCCCACATGATGTCATAATTATTATTTTATGAAAAAGTTAAATCTAACATTTAATGTGGGCCTTTAAATCAAACAATAACCAAATCAATCTTGGCCATTCATTTTTCTTGGATTTTGTCTATAAATACCCCTCAATTCTGGTTCAGAACCGTAAGCTCATGTACCCTTGGGGAAGCTCTTGCAAAATGGAAACTCAAGCCAAGACAAAGAAGATTCAAGGTTCCAAAGTTCAAGCAAGCTAGAGATTAAAGGTAAGCAATCTCTCCTAACTTATTTTCCTTTGATTTGGGAGCTTGAACTTAGGGTTTTAATGGGAGAAAAGTTTAGTTTTCTCTAAGGGAAGGTTCTTCCCTAAGACCTTAGATGAAAGGGGAAAGAAGAAATTAAAGTTAGAACCATAGGATTGAAGCTTAAACAAGCTAGTTAAGTGGTTGGTTGTTGAATCAAATTGATATTCTTGACTTTACCATGGTGTGCCCTGTTCAGTATGCACTGTTCATGAGGGAAGGAAATTGAATTTCAATGATTTAATGCTTCCATTGAGTTTGTATGATGATTTTGTGTAGGATTGGAAAGGTTTTGAACCTTGGAAACACTAAAATCTCAAGGTTGTAGTCTTTGAGATTCCGTACGGTACTGTTCATTCGCATGAGCAGTGATTGGAATTTCATGATTTTTATGGTTCCAATGGTTTTAAAATGAAAAGTTGTGTGGGGTAAAGTGGAGAAACAAGTATGGGAAGCATTAGAATCAAAATGAGAATTTTTGAAAGAATTGTATGCTTATGTTCAGTTCTGTACAGCAGGCCATGAAGGAGCTGGAATTTCATGATTCTAAGCTCATAAATGAGTTCAAAAGATGAAATTGTCTAAGGTAAAGTCAAGACATCAATTGATTCAAGAGCCAAGTGGATTAGTGAATATTAGGGAAAGTTATGACAATAAAGAGTGTAACAAATTTAATCTTGAACATGGTTGGAGTTCATGAGTCCTAATGAATTATGTGATGAATATGAATGTGTTTAGGACCATGAAACATCCAAGAAGATGTTGGGAAGTGATGGACATAAATGCTTCATGGTTGGAAAGCTAGGGAGCAAGGGCTAAAGGTCAAGAGAAAAGCTTAAGTGCAAGGTAGTGAACTTACCTCTTCATGTGCTTGATGTGGTATGCTTATGTGTTGACATGTATGTGATATTTGAATGATGTTGTGACATGATTAATGATGTTCAATGTATTGTGAATAACATGTTTTCCATGGCCATGCACTTTATGTAAAAGTATATAGCATGATAGCATGTCACTAACCAAAGAAAGTTTAATGAAATTACATATCATGCATTAGCATCCATCTTGCATATTTAAGTGGTAATGTTTGCTACTGAGATTCCCTAGAATCTCACTCTCCCATAACCAACCAATTTAGGTCAAGCATGAAGAAAAGGTATGCATGGAGAAGAGCTAAAGAATAGAAGAAAGGAAGTGAAGTATTGAGATTTTAGCATATACTATAAATTGTCCATGTATGTAAATGCCATGTAAGGTGTCCATTTATGTGATGAAACTATTGTAATACTTATGGCATATGTATATGAATGTTAAGAAGCTTATTTGATGGCTTGTGCATGCTGAAACAATTATTGGAAATGAAAGAAAAGAAACTGAAATGGTAAAAACGTAGGTCCTGATGCAGTTTTGTTGTGGCTTCAGTTTGACCTAGCAAATGAAGGAATTAGTTCACGAAATTTTATGAGCATGTATCACACATCAAGAGCTTTAAATTCATATGTAGAACGTGTCATTTGGATGTGTATATCAAGAGAAATGATTTTCCAAAGTAAGGGACCAGAATCTGTTTCCAGAGTTTTTGACCAAATGAACAGTAAACTTCAACGAATAAACTGTATCAATTGGAGAATCATTTGGTCTGGAAATTATTTTTCCCTTAAATTTTAAGATGTTATCTTCATGTAGCTTTTTGAACCACCTCATTTCGAGTTTTCTATAATTAATTATGATTTTTCGAAGTTCAGTGCGTAATCTAGAATACCATTTGAACAGTAACCCGAGAAAGAGTAAAATTCCAGATTTGGCTAATAGACTTCCAAGGTTTTGTAAGTGGTTCTAAATGCTACTGAATGGTCCCTAAGACGTATAAAAGTAAGGATGTTATATTTTGGTATCATAGCAAAGGATTCTGGCTTAGGAAATGCTCTGAATAGATTATTTATGGATTGATATGAGATTATACCCAGACCCTACCCCAAAACAGTAAGTATTTTGTTAAGTTATGGTATATTATGGGATAGTTAGCATTGCTTAATTAAGCAAATAATGCAAGAATAGATATGAGATTCCATAAGGTTAAGTCAGAGGCTTCAGTTAATAAAGGAGACCCTAGACTAGTAATGATATATGAAGATCATCCCTCAGACAATAAAGAGAGTTCAAAGGAGAGTATGGGGAATTAGTCAAGAAAGTCTACAGTTGAATGTTCCATAGATGTTTCTGTAGACTTAAACTTGCAGTCTGGAGGTGATGTAGAGATTCAGCATGAAGCCTAATATGCACCCTTTGATGTTGAGTCTAGTGACTCTATACGGTATAAGTTTGTTGGAATGCCCTCTAACCCTGATATAAGCTTTATCCCTCTTACGAGATGATAGATTACAGCTGAGGAAGCTGAGTACTGGTACTGGATTATGGATAGACCATATATTATTCCTCCTCTACCAGAGTTTGAGGATTGATTTAAGATAATTAAGATACAACAGTCCCCTAATTTAGATATCCAGTCAGAGTTTATGATAGTTCTTGTCCATTTCCAAAGTCCAAGAATATGTGACTTTATAAAGAAAGATCAGTTTGATGTTCCTGGTTCTAGTCAACTCCAGCCTTCTTTGTTAAAGACAGTTAGTGTTTACCATATTGGTCTGAAGAAAGCTACGGAGAATGACTTACTCAGTCCAGGTCAAGGGATGGACAGAAGTAGAGATTAAGAATAGTTAATTATTTACAGTTCCTCAATGCCGTAGCAGGAATGATAAACAGACATCCAGTAGAGGGTATTAACCTAATATACTTTAGAGGATTGGTATGAGATGATAGTAAGTCAAGTGTCATGAGACTAAAGATGCCAACCTCACTGAAGTCTATCAGTTAGAGGTTTAGCACAGAGTATAGGCAAGTTAAACAGTACGAAGCACTAAGATACAGAAGATTAGTTTAAGAAGAGGTTCAACAGTAGATCCTCCGTATGATCATCAGGAGTTGATCTACAGTACGAAAGACTTTGTGCAGCTAGTCTTTACGGAAAAGAATAATGAGAAGTTAGAATGAGACTTGCCTAAGAATCATAGTCTAGTCTAGAGTAGACTAAGACTGATGGACAGAAAGAGTTAAAAGAATTAAGGGATACAGAAGTTACTCCATACGAGATGGAGAGTGATTCGCTCACTTGAGAAGTTTTTCTCAAAGAAGTTTAAAGGAAGCAATCCTCTCAATTAGAGAGAGAGGTGAGTGTGAGGCTAAGGGTTAGAGCAAAGGAAAGAGAACCCTTTTGATGGATACTAAATTGAGTTCATTTATATGAACCTTTAGGCTTAATAAGAGTTACTTTCTCTCGCCTGTTAGTAATCCAGGAGAATAAAGGAAAACTTAAAAAGTTTGAATAGCATAGAGATGTGAGCCCAACCTTTCCCCAGTTAGCTGAAAGAAGACATCTGACTTAGTTATGGATTACATATAAATTACAGTGAGGCCAAGGACACAGAAGTCCTTCAGTTTAGAGACATAGAAGTCTTACAAGCGATGAGAAATGTTATGATAGGATGAATATGGCCTAGAAAGATAGCCACAGATTCAAAGATAAAGTCACTCCCCTATTCCTATGTAAGAAAGAGTAAATAAGGGTTGAGCCTATACCCTAGTAAGAGGGTGATGTGGCAGCCTAAGTGAAATAAGTAAATGACTCAGGTACATAAATAAATGATCAGGACCTAGTGATTAAGGTGATAAGGGATGGTTGAGCAGATGTAGGTAATAATGATATTGCTTATGTTGTTATAAGTTATGATGAGAAGTTGTATCTCCTTGCAGTTGTCATATGAGGATACGCATGTTAGAGATTGCTTAAAGGATTGCATCTCCTTGCATAATATGCTTGTTGAGTATGCTATGATAAATGATTATGATACTCAGGATATAACCCTTCAATAGGGATAAGATGTATGAATGATATGGCTCAAAGAAGGAGTAAATTCTAAGTAATGTAAGTTAATGTTTTTGCAATAGAGCTAGATTGCTCTTGCAATAGAGTAAGATTGCTTTTGAAATAAAGGCAAGATATGGGACAGTATAACTCAGATAGAGTAAGGTCCCTCTGATAAGATGAATAAATAGATGATGATAGATATGTGCATGGTAGAGCCTATGTAGCTCTCTGCAGTGATGGATCTAGTAAGTTATAAAGTATGAGAATGATATGAGAAGTTCCTGAGTAATAGAGGAAATGAGTGAAGTCTTGATAGATAATATTGGCTTCTGTGATCATTTTTGGGGAATTATCTGTGGAGTTAATAACTATGTGGAAGTGACTAACCTTGTAACTTTGTCTGTTGGTTTAGGTCTTCCAGAGATGAGAATACAGTACAATGGAATCGTAGTAGATTCAGGAGGATTGCAATTAGATCCTAGTATGGCTCATAGGGTCGCAGTTAGATCCTGAAGAGGCTTACGGTTGATCGCAGTAGATCCCGAGGGTCGCAGTAGACCAAGCGTAGAGGAAGAAAGTAATGAGCCATAAGTACAGTATTTCTTTGGAAGGACAAATACCAAGGAAAAGTTAAGGTATAGAAGCTTCACAAGTTGGTTAACTCATAACAGAGAGAGTACCCATGATGCTAGTTTCAGATAGCCTTATTACTATCAGGGACTGAACTCAGAATCTCCTTACACGTATCAGGAACTAAGTGATCAAAGTTAAAGCTACTAATCCTGAGTTCCAAGGATTTGAGAATGTTTTATAAGATATCAGAAAGGGTCAAATAAGAGTAAAGAGATCCTTATGATGAGATTACCAAAAATAAGAATAAAAGATAAATAGATCCTCGAGATGAGGATAAAAAGATATTAGAAGACCAGATAGACCCCAAAGAGATAGCATAAGATGAGTATAAGATAGTAGAGTACCAGGATTTGAGCAAGTGAGCACCAGTGCTTTAGATTTTTATCTGCACATTTCAGTTAAGCGTGCTCAGGCAAGGGTAGTCCAATAATGGGTGACCCCCTGGGATAAGTCTCATATAGTCCCACAATTATCGTCTTTTTAAACACCATCAGAGTATTTACTGGATCTAATTAATCATCTTTATACCATCTTACATACTTTTGGCCTGTCCATAATGAGCAGAAGGCCCTTTACCCTCACTGGTACAGTATGGGTATCGAGGGGCATTTCCATAATTTCGCACTTTTCTTGGACTGCTCTGGACTCTGGCCCATTTAACTGTCCAGTTATCACATTGGGCCTAATATGGCGCCATTTGGGCCTTGGTTTAGGCTCATTGCCTTTATGCCCTTTATGGCACAAATCCCAATAAATCTCACCCGATCCTATTTATCGGGTATTTTATTTTACCATAAAATCCCGTAAGACTTCTTCAGGATTCCTTTTCTGACTCTGTCAAATTCATAAATTCTTACATTAAATATAGGAATTTCCTATAAAGTTTCATCTGATTCTGATGTCTAAAAAATACTGTAATAATTCTTCTGACTTCAAGAAGTTATATCAATTAATCAGGACCTCAAATCAAAATTATGTGTTGCGCTAAACTAACAGGAATAATTTTGTTTATCTACTGGTAAAATTTAGGTCTTATCTGATTCCGGCCATTTTTGGCCTATTTTGGCTCAACTTTATCATATTTACATTTAGGTCCCTGAACTTTTGTATAATTGCACTTAGGCCCCTGAACTTTTGGCTACTTGCATTTTAGCCCCTTAACTTTTAAAAATTATATTTAAGGGCCCAACTTTTGTTTCTACTTTCACTTTTTGCCTTTAACATTTTCTACTTTTCATTTTAGTCCTTCTCTTCCTTAAAGAATCATCTAACCTTTATTATTTCTTCAGATATTTGTCATAATCCTTTCCAAGCCTCTTTCTCACTATTAGTATTATATCGATAGGGAAAAATTAGGATATGACATGATTCACATTTCCAGCTGATCCCTCACTTATATATCGAACTCTTGAAGCAGTAGTATCCATCGTAAAAGTCTTGGCTTAGATGGAGGTTTATGGAATAAGTACTTGACTGCTGTATGATCTGTGTAAACAACTCTAGAGTTAATGAGATATGCTCTAAATTTATCAAAGGCCACTACAATTGCAAACAATTCTTTCTCAATAGTGGTATAATCAATTTGAGCAGTATTAAGTATGTTAAAAGCATAGGCACACTCTAGATAAATTGCCTTCCTTTTGTCCTATCATAGCTCCCATAGCATAATTGGAGGCATCACATGATAGTTCAAATGGAAGAACCCAATTTGGTGAAGTTAGAATAGGTGGAGAAACTAACCTATTCTTCAATTTTTTAAATGCCTATTTGCAATCAGTAGAATAAATAAATTCAGTGTCTTTTTGAAGAAGTCTTAAGAGTGGCAAAGTAATTTTACTAAAGTCTTTGATGAATCTTCTATAAAATCCAATGTGTCCCATAAAAGATCGAAGTTCTTTTAAAGTTGTGGGGTAGAGAAATGAGGAAATGACTTCAATTTTTGCTATATCTACCTTAATTCCCTTGCTAGATCTAAGATGACCAAGTACTATTCCATGATCAACCATGAAATGACACTTTTTAAAGTTCAAAACCAATGTTTTTTCAATATATCTAGCAAGGATGGTATCAAGGCTCTCTGGACACTCATCAAAAGAATTGCCATATATAGTAAAATCATCCATGAACACATCCATGTATTTTTCAATGAAATCAGCAAATATATAAAGCATACAATACTGAAATGTGCCAGGAGCATTACACAAACCAAATGGCATTCTTTTATAGGCATATATACCAAAAGAACAAGTAAATATGGTATTTTCTTGGTCCCTCGAATCTATTGGAATCTAGAAATATCATGAATACCTATCTAGGAAACAATAATGGCATTTCCTTGCTAATTTCTCAAGCATTCGATCGATAAAAGGTGAGGGAAAATGATCTTTCCTAGTAGAATCGTTCAACTTCTGATAATCAATACAAACCCTTCATGAATTTTGCACTCTAATAGGTATCAACTTATTATTCTCATTCTTTACTACTATCAGTCTACTCTCTTTAGGCCTACATGCACAGGGGATTCCCATTCACTATCTAAAATAGCATATATGATTCCTGCCTTTAACAATTTACTAATATCCTTCCTAACCACATGAGAGATCAATGTATTTAATCTTCTTTAGGGTTGTTTAATTGTCTTGGAATCTTCATTCAACAAAATCCTATGAGTGCAGACAGTGGCGTCTATCCCTTTTATATAAGCTAATTGCCAACCTAAGGCCTCTCTATTCTTTCTAAGAACACTTAATAACCTAGACTCTTCACTAACAGTTAAAGAACTTGAAATTATTACTGGCAATTTTGAGTCTGGCTTAAGGTAAGCATACTTTAGGTTAGAAGGTAAATCTTTTAACTTTAATTATGGGGGTTAACAATAGAAGCGATCAAACAGGGGAAATCACTTAAATTAGAAATACTCCCTTTTGTAAATCCTTGGAGGTTACTAATATTGAGCTTATTAGGATATTCCATCGTTCCTGTTATCTCTTCAGGAGTTGTACTAAGTTTAAGTTAGTCTACAGCTACAACATAGTTGAGATCAGTCTCTTTCATTCTTACATTATTATTTGAGATCAAATCATTTAAGAATCTTAAAGTATGAGAGGTAATTGTTGAATATGAGTGAGGATAAGTAGAGTCAAAACATATTAGCCCTTCAACCAGATCAGTGAAATGTGGAACTGAAGGAATTTGAAATTGACTAGTTGTGTCTGCCATGTTTGGTCGCGACCTCTTAGGTTTATCTTCAACTTCCCATCATGACCCAAACTGATAGTGAGTGTCTCTAAAATGTGTGATTATGACGTAGTTGTCTTTTAGTCGTGACCTTAGATCATAGAGATGATGTCCCTCTACAACCTGATATTCTGTCATGAGTTCATCATCCTTGCATCGCAACTGGAAGTCTCAGGAGTTTTTGGTTGTGACCAAACAATGATCATGTCGTGACTCTATTGCACAGAGTCTCTCCCTCATCAAGTTCATATCTAGTCATGACTTTGAGGTCTTTAGGTCATGACATGAGATCACATAAGATCGAATTGTCGTTGTTCGTTCCACTTCCATCTTCCACAATGTATTGTATTCCTATAAAATCACTCATAAATTCCTTTCCAAAAATATTATCACTCAAGAATGATGAAATTGAATCCAAGTTAGATGGGAATGAGAAATCTTTAAGAACTCAAAGCATGCTATTTTCATCAAAAGAATTAAAACATGATGCATTGCCTTTATAAGAGCAAAGGAAAGAATAAACAGAGGAAAGAGATTCAAAATAGTTATTATAAGCACTCAATGATGAATTTGAATACACATGCTCCTGAAATGCTTCATAGGAATTTTGGGAATTATGTAACATAGGATCATGCCCATCATGCAAACTAAATTCATGCTCATCCCAAGTTCCTTCAATAGCATAATCAATGGCATGCAACCCATCTAAAGCAAAATTATCAAAAGGATATTTTATTACTTCGTTCATATTGAAAGTCACTACATGTCCTCCAACCTCAATTGCAATGGAACTATGCCTTATACTAATTATTGTCTTGGAAGGTTGAAGGAAAGGTCTGCCTAGGATTAAAATGCTCTCATTCACTAATTCACTGGACATGTACAAAACATAAAAATCAGCTGGGAACACTAAATCCTTAACCTGCACTAAAATATCCTCAAGAATTCCCTATACCTAATTGATCTATCAGCTTATTGGAGCACTACACTTATGTCTCTAAGATTATAAATACCTAAGGCTAAGTATACTGACTAAGGTATTACATTAATGGAAACCCCTAGATCTAATAACGCTCCCTTAATATAAACTTTTCCTATAGTACATGGAATTATGTAAGATCTTGGGTCTTGGCATTTAGCCAATAGTTCAGCCTTAAAAAGTGATGACACATTAGCACTTACTTGAATTCTCTTAAAAGGCCTAAACTTTTTCTTATCAGTATATAACTCTTTCAAAAATTTAGTATACTTAGGGTTTTTTTGAGGAATTCAACTATAGGAATATTTATTTCTAACTTATTGAAGATATTGGAATTAGATTTTGTAAATTTAGAATTAATCATTTTCTTTACAGCAAAGTAAGCTTTAGGAAAAGGAAAATCCTTTATACTTACCTTCTTACCTGTGTGCATAGAGGCTTTTTGCTTGCTCGACTCCACCTTCTCCTCTTCTTGTTTCCCTTTGTATGCTGGACTTGGTATTATCACTTCCTCTTCTTGCTTCCTTTTATTTCCTTTTGTGGTTTTAAGTTCTCCTTTTGGATTGCTTTCTTGATCATAAGTTAGTGTTCTTTCATACTCCTAATTTCCTAATCTTTATCTGTGACATTGCTAAATTTTTAGCTTCAAGGTCTTTCATATCCTCCTTTGGTGCATCATCTTCCTTAAAGTCAACTTTTCTCCCACTTCTAATTGATATAGTATTCAAGCCCTTGGGATTAATGATAGTATTCGAAGGTATATTGCCACTGCTCTTCATTTGGATATCACTAACTATATTGGAAACTTGAGTTAAATGACTTGTAATATATGTATTCTTAGAACTTAACTCCTCGAGTTTCCTGTTCACATCAGCATTATCCTTCTACATACTTTGAAGGATTGAAGGTATAGAGGTGAACTGACCATCATTCTCTTTGAGCTTGTTATCCATATTGGTCATTCTACCATCCATTTTATTCATCTATGTAGCTATACTCTTCAACAATTGAGAAGTCTCATATAGTCTTGATGCCACTAAAGCATTAGGGTGAGTTGGTGTCATATCCTAATTTTCCCTATCTGTATAATACTGATAGTGGAAATAGATTTGGAAAGGGTTATGATGATGATAAGAAGAAATAATAAAGGTTAGATGAGTCTTGAAGAAAGAGAAGAACCTAAACACAAATTAGAAAAGGTTAAAGGCCAAAAGTTAAAGTAGAAACAAGATTTGGGCCAAATGTGATAATTTCCAAAAGTTAAGGGACTTAAATGTAATTAAGTAAAAAGTTCAAGGGCAAAATTGTAATTATAGAAAGTTTAGCCGAAGAGGCTTAGAACTGACCGGAAGTATTTCAGTCCCATATTCCATCAGTAAATAGAGGAAGTTACACTAGTTAATCTAGCATGATACAGAAATTTTATTAGGGCTCCAGACAACAGATATTTATCTGATAGTCTGAAAGTTATATGAAATTTTATCATATTTCATGCACTTCATATATAAGTGAGAGAATTACAGGAAAGTGGCCCTATAG
This sequence comes from Leucaena leucocephala, assembly GCA_037074615.1. NCBI lineage: Eukaryota > Viridiplantae > Streptophyta > Magnoliopsida > Fabales > Fabaceae > Leucaena > Leucaena leucocephala. The sequence goes on from CM073519.1 coordinate 19,385,966, forward strand.
TGCCATATGTCATGGATTTGACAGAACCCCGGAAGGAGTTCTGTATAAAAAGTTATTCCCATATAAGTGAATTTTGACGGGAGTTTGAGAACACCAGGGATCTGATTATGGGATTTATTAGTATGTAAGCCTAGATAGACTGAGATCATATGACCTCATATATAGGCGCATGATGGCACTATGGAGGACCCAAAACCCAGGGTACCAGTTTATCAGTAGAAGGGGCCAGTGTATAGAAAAAGTATGAAATTATGAAAATGTCCCTGGATGCCTATATTGTACCAGTGATGAATGGAGGGTATTTTGGTCATTTGGGATAGGCTAAAAACATAGCATATAGTATAAATATGATTAGTTAGGGCCAGTATACACCCTGAGGTAGTACAAGGAGGGGTGAAATGACAATTATGCCCTTAGGATCAATGTAGTATAAGAAAGGACACCCAGGATATTTTGGTCATTTTCCAAGGGATCTGTAATTAAATTATGGACCAGTACCAAAATGTCAATGGTATGAGAAACCTAGATATTGATTTCCAGGACATAATACATATCCTGGAATATTATAACAATTAGGAACAGAAAACAATCAAGTTTTTACGTAATCAGACCGAGCCAGTACCGGATTCGACTACAATTTCTCTAGAAGCTTCCTCCCTATGAGAATTGTACTACATACCACCATGAGGTGTCCCATGAGTTGTCCCTTATAATGCCATGGATGATGTCATAAATCTCCTTTTTGAAAAAGTTAAATCCAAGAATAAATGTGAGCCTTTAGATCAAATAGTACACAAAGTAATCTTGGCCATTGATTTTCTATGAAATTTTCTATAAATACCCCCTCAAATCTGGTTCAAAACTATGGCCTCATGAATCTTGGGGAAACTCTTGCAAAATGGAAACTCAAGCCTAGACAAAGAAGATTCAAGGTACCAAAGTTCAAGCAAGCTAGAGATTAAAGGTAAGCAATCTCTCCTAACTTATTTTCCTTTGATTTGTGAGCTTGAACTTAGGGTTGAAAAGTTAAATTTTCTCTAAGGTCTTGTGCTATCCAAAAACCTTAGATGAAAGGGGAAAGAAGAAATTAAAGTTAGAATTATATGATTGAAGCTTAAACAAGCTAGTTAACTGATTGGTTGTTGAATCAAGTTGATGTTCTTGACTTTGCCATGGACGAACCTGTTCGTTCTGCACTGTTCATGAGGGAAGGGAAGGAAATGAAATTTAAATGATTTAATGCTTCCATTGAATTTATATGATGATTTTGTGTAGGATTGAAAAGGTTTTGAACCTTGGAAGCATTAAAATTCCAAGATTGAAGTTTTTGAAATTCTTCTCTGTTACTATTCACTCACATGAATAGTGATTGGAATTTCATGATCTCGATGCATCCAATGGTTTTAAAATGAAAAGTTGTGTTGGGTAAAGTGGAGAAACAAGTATGGGAAGCATTAGAATCAAAATAAGATTTTTTCAAAGAATTGTGTGCATATGTTTAGTTCTGTACAACAGGCCATGAAGGAGCTGGAATTTCATGATTCTAAGCTCATAAATGGATTCAAAAGATGAAATTGTGTAAGGTAAAGTCAAGACATCGATTGGTTCAAGAGCCAAGTGGATTAGTGAAGATTAGAGAAAGTTATGATAATAAAGAGTGTAACAAGGTTAGTCTTAAACATTGTTGGAGTTCATGAGTCCTAATGAATTATATGATGAATATGAATGTGTTTAGGACCTTGAAACATCCAAGAAGATTTTGGAAAGTGATTGACATAAAAGGCTTCATGGTTGGAAAGCTAGGGATCAAGTGCAAAAGATCAAGAGGAAAACTTAAGTGCAAGGTAGTGAACTTATTTCTTTATATGCTTGATGTGGTATGCTTATGCGTTGACATGTGTATGATATTTTAATGATTTTGTGATATGATAAATGAGGTTGAATGTAATGTGAATAACATGTTTCCATGGCCATGCACTTTTATGTAAAAATATATAGCATGATGGCATGTCACTAATCAAAGAAAGTTTATTGAGATTACATATCATGCATTAGCATCCATCTTGCATATTTAAGTTGTAATGTTTGCTACTGAGATTCCCTAGAATCTCACTCTCCCATAACCAACCAATCTAGGTCAAGCATGATGGAAAAGGTATACATGGAGAAGAGCTAAAGAATGGAAGAAAGGAAGTGAAGTAATTGGCATCCTAGCATATGCTATGAATTATTTATGTATGTAAATGCCATATAAGGTGTCCATTTATGCGAGAAAACTATTTGTAATAATTATGGCATATGTACATGATGTATATGAATATTGAGAATATTATTTGATGGCTTATACATGTTGGAACAATTATTGAAAGTGAAAGAAAATAAACTGAAATGGTAAAAACATAGGTCTTGAAGCAGTTTTGTTGTGGCTTCAGTTTGACCTAGCAAATGAAGGAATTATTTCATGAAATTTTACAAGCGTGTAGTACACATCCATATATTTAATTTCATAGGTAGAACATTTCATTTGGTTGTGTATAGAGAGAGAAATAAATTTCCAAATTAAGGGACCAGAATCTGTCTTCAGAATTTTAGACCAAATGAACAATAAATTTGACAAATAAACTGTATTAATTGGTTAATCATTTGGTTTGGAAATTATTTTTTCCTTAAATTTCAAGATGTTAGCTTCACTTATCTTTTTGAATCATATCATTTCAATTTTTCTAGAATTAATTATGATTTTTTGAAATTCATTACGTAGTCTGGAATACCACATGAACAGAAACCCGAGAAAGAAAAAAATTATAGATATAGCTAATGAACTTCCAAAGAGTTATAAGTGGTTCTAAATGCTATTAAGTGGTCCCTAAAATGTATAAAAGTAAGGATGTTTTAGTTGGCACCTCCTTGGAATTGGTTTGACCTATTTTCCCTACTCCCCTACCTAAAATTTGGGGGGTCTCTCCAACCAGGGATGTATGGTTAGAGTATGGGTCTTTCTTCTGGTATTGATTATCTCTCCCTTGGCATATTGCTGCTACTTGTTCATGCTGTCTATCACATGTACATATAGCATGCATTATTGAATCGCATCACTCACATTGTCATATCCCCAATTTTTTTATCTAATATGTATGTACAATTTGTACGTAATATACATGAGATTCTCTAAGAAAAATATTGCAATTCAAGAAACGAAAGGGATTATATTGAAAATGATAGAAAGTTCAAGGACCTAAGTGAATTTAGAAAAGTACATGGGCCAAACTAAGTAGAGAAAAAAATGGGCCAATAAGTGTAATTCTTAAAAGTTTAAGGGTAAAATGGTCATTATTGAAAGTTGAGCAAAAATGTTTAAAAATGGTAATTATTGAAAGGGCAAAATAAGTGTAATTTGAAAAAGTTTTAGGACCTAAATTGTAATTCTCAAAAGTTCAAGGGCAAAATGGTAATTATTGAAAGTTGAGCCAAAAAATGCTTAAAAATACCCAGAATCATATTAGTCCCAAAGTTTTCCAGTAAATAGAGAAAATTATTCTGATCAGTTTGACGCAACACAAAATTTTGATTTGAGGTCCTGAAAAATTTATATTAATTTATGAAGAAAGAAAATTTAATACAATATCCTCTGAACCTCAAAATCAAATGAAATTTGGAAATAAATTCCTATAATTAATATGAAAATTTATTAACCTGACAGAGCTCAAAAATGAATTTTGTAGAATTTATATTAGATTAAAACACCCGATAAATACATTTCGGGGGAATTTCTCAGGAGTTGGGCCCATGAAGGCAGTGGACCATGTAGAAGGCCCAGAATGGTGCCTTATAGGCCAAATAATATTTTTAGATAAGTATGTGGGCCAGGGCTAATAAAGACCCAAAAAATATAAAATTATGAAAATGCCACTGAGTATGTCACTGTGTTGTGTCATAAAGTCAGAGATAGACAAAGGACATTTTGGTCATTTGACTAAGGTTAGAAAGTCAAGGAGAGTTCCCAAAATAGTTGACCAAGGATAGGGAATACTCTGATGAGGTGTGAAAAGACGATAATGTCCTTGAGATGTTAAAGTAAATAAAGAGGAACTAAGGGGCTTTTTGGTAATTTGCTAAGGGATCTGTAATTAAGTTTAAATCTAGTACAATAATGTTAATGGTAGGAAGAATCTGGATACTAGATTTAAGGTCAGAAAGCATATTATGGAATCTCAAAAAAATTATATTTAGAAAATAGTATAGTTTTTGGGAAATCGAACTACGTCGGTACCAGATTGGACTTGAATTTTTCCATAAGCTTTCTCTCTTTGTAATTTCATCATATAGGCTATGAGGTTTCCTTTGATGATGTCATGGATTATGTTATCTCATTGGCTTATAGGGCAAGCAAATCTAAGATCAAATATGAGCCATTAGATCGAATAGTGCACAAAGTGGTCTTGGCCATACATTTTCATTTGATTTCTCTATAAATACCCCCATATTTCTGATTCAAAACCATGAAGGAAGAACCCTTGGGGAGGCCATATCAAAATAGAAACCTAAGCCAAGACAAAGAAGAATCCAAAGTCTAAAGTTCAAGCTAGCAAGATATTAAAGGTAAGCAATCTATCCTAACTTATTTTCCTCTAATTTGGTGGCTTGAACTTAGGGTTTTCATGGAAGAAAGTTAAGTTTTCTCTAAGGTGTACAAGATTTCCAAAACCTTAGATGAAATGATAAAGAAGAAATTAAAGTTAGAGTTATGTGATTGAAGCTTAAACAAGCTAGTTAGGTGATTGGTTGTTGAATCAAGTTGATATTCTTGACTTTGCCATTGAAGATATATTTTAGTATACACTATTCATGATAGAAGGAGATAGAATTTCAATGATATAATGCTTCCACTGAATTTATATGATGATTTTGTGTAGGATTGGATAGGTTTTGAACCTTGGAAGCATTGGAATTGAAAGTTATAATTCTTGGAATTCTTCTATATTATTGTTCATGAATAGTGATTGGAATTTCATGATTTTGATGATTCCAATGGTTTTAAAATGAAAAGTTGTGTGGGATAAGGTAGAGCTACAAGTATGGGAAGCATTGGAAGCAAAATGAGAATTTTTGGAAGAATTATGCATGTTTTTCAAATCTGTCCAGAACAGCGCATAGGAGCTGGAATTTCATGATTCTAAGCTCATAAATGGATTGAAAATATGAAATTGTGTGGGGTAAAGTCAATATATTAATTGATTAAAAGGCCAAGTCCATTAGTTAAGATTAAGGAAATTTATTGTAGCTAAATAAGTTCAATATTCAAGCAAAAGTTAGATTGTAATTGATGGATGATTATGTGATGTTAGGATTTGATTTTGGACTCTAAAGAGGTATCCACATATCAAGGAGAAATAAGAAGAAAGAGGCAAAGCAAAGTTAGAGTGAAAGGAAGCCAAGTATATGAGGTAGTAAACTGATCCTAAACTTGTATGTATTTAATGTTATGCTTGGTTGTACTATGGCTATGTTGAGTTGTGTTGCTTGTGTATATGATTAAAGCTATTTCTATGATTACTTTGGCCAATTGTATTTCATATATTACATGGAAGCATGCACATTACACAATGTTAACACTTTCAAAGCAAGCACAAGTATTTACATTAATGCATGCATTGTTTAGTATCGTTTACAATGAGATTTCCCTAGAAATCTCACCCCTCCATGTAATCCCTACCCTAGAAAGTTTATAAATGATGAAAGAGGATGATGAAGCATGAAGAGGAGCTAGGGATTGGATAGTATAAATGTTATGTGAAGAATTGTTATATGAATGTTGCTATATGACCAATATAAGTAGTAATGGTCATGATGTAATGAAAAATAGTAAATTATGAGATAAATGTATGAAATTTTACATACATTTAGTTAACATGTTAAGCTTCATTTTGACTCCAAGAACATCTTATTTTGATGTCTATACAAAGAGAAAGAATTTTCCAAAGTTAGGGACCAAAATTTGTTTTTAGCATTTTTGACCAAATGAATAGTAATATTTGACAATTAAACTGTATTAATTGACTAAGAATTTAGTCAACAAATTATTTTCCCCTTAAATTTCAAGATGTTATCTTCAATTATCTTTTTGAACCACTTCATTTCTATTTCTCTAGAATTAATTATGATTTTTTGAAGTTTGTTGCCTAGTCTGTAATACCATATGAACAGTAACTTGAGAAGAGTAAAATTCCATATTTAGCTAATGTGGACTTCCAAGGTCTTGTAAGTGGTTATAAATGCTACTTAATGGTCCCTAAGATGTACAAAAGTAAGGATATTTCACACATCCTATAACTAGTCCGTGTGAGGTCCCCACTACATGAACTTGCTTTGTGGAATATAGCTCTCTTTCAATTATATTCATCCTCGTTTCCATTCGGTTTTCTAAAACTACTATTTATGATAAAATCTCTTTTGAAGTACCCAAAGATGATAAGGTCATTCTCCTTGGATCCTCAGTCTAATGGTCTTCATTAGCCATGTTTTAGAATAATTACCAACTTGCTCGTGGAGTCTTATATCTCAAAGATATATTTGCTACGTCATTTAAGGACACCTAGTTGTGAGGAAGTATACTATCAAAGAAAATGTCTACTAGATCAGCCTTTGTCATGTTGTGATATGGACATCGAGCCAATAAGTTGATAAATCTTATCTAATATTCATGTAACGACTCTCCATCCTATTGCTGAATATTGTAATCTCCTTCTTCATTCGAGTTCTCTTAGAGGCCCAGAAGAGTTGTTCTAAAAATGTTGACTTCAATTGATCTCATGTAAGAATGGAAAAATAAGTTAGCAGATTGTATAACCACTCCTTAGCCTTCCCTTCCATAGTGAAATGGAAACACCTCCTTAAGACATCATCTACTGTAGTCATTGGAGCCTTCATTAAAGAGCAGATCATATGCATGGTTTGTAAGTGTCGATGTGGACATTCTCCTGCAAAACCATGAAATTTAGTTAAGGCTACAATCAAAGCTCCTTTAATTTCAAAATTAGCATCTTCAGTATAAAAACCATAAGGATAATAATTCACATGTAAATTATTTATTTCCCTAACACTTCTATTATCTTCTACATTCATTGGCTTTTCATTTTCTCCTTGTCTATTGTGCTCATTATGCCCATTAGGATTAATCTTGGCATACTATAAATTTCTAATGGAATCTCTAAATTGAGTTCAATTTCAAATTTAGGGACACTAGAGGATGAGCTATATTCTGTTGACTTTGCCTCTTCTCTAAATTCTTTCATTTGTTTACTTAGTTGTCTCTCAATTTTAGGTTCAAAAGGCACTAATGGTTTAGTTCATATACGCATGTAAGACAGGAACAATCAAGAATAATCAAGCAAGCAATCAAAATTAGACACAAAAGTTTCATGGTAGAAGAGTTTAACCAGTGGCGACACAAGGGTGTTCAGGTCACGACCCAATTACATAGAGCATAAAAATTCTTAAAATGGATTTTAAGTCGCAACTAAAGTGTTGTTTGGTCGTGACCAACAAACACAAAGAATAAATTTTTCAAAAGTAGTAGCGACTAGAGGTTGTGACTATCACGACTAGAGTTCCCAGAAAGTAATCAAGCACTATAGAAAGGCAATCTGGTCGTGACACAAAGATTAATCAAGCACTACAGAAGAGCAAATTCACATAAACTTGAAAAAATGTAGAGTGCTATGCAATCAAAACAACAAAACTAAAATTAAAACAAAAAATGACTCAGGTAAATAATGAAATTGATAACCAATTGCTAATGAACAAATTACTTGGTTCCCAGGCAACTGCGCCATTGATTTGCAGCTGAGATTGTCGTCGTCTGACTCATCAAAATAAAATAATTGCACCCAATTAATTTAGTATAAGGTACAACCCAATCATTCTTTTCAATGAGCCATTTTTATTGTAACTATAGTAGATCAGTGACAAAACATTGAAAACTTGAGTGAAAGTAAAATGGGTTTTGGGTTTGATTATTTTTTATGCAACAAAATAAGGGTACAGTAAAGTAAATATTTTTTGTATTTTTGATTAAGATGGAAAATGAGTGGAATGTGAAAGAAATATGTTGAGAAAGGCTCTTGATGATGGAAACCTATGTATCATTGCTCTTAATACGGTCTGAGAATTTTAAAATCACTATTCTTAAATAAAACCTCAATCGATCGATTGAGTCCAGAACATTAATATTCCTTAAACTCCTTTGTTCAAAGCTAGTTCAAAAACTATTAATACGCTATTGAAAACTACTTAGCATGTAATTAAATCAGATGATGAAAATGCCCTCAAATGATCATCAATCAATAACTATAGATTTTAAGTAATCGAATCAATTAGCAATAATCGTTGATAAAATCCCAATTATCTAGAAGTCAAAACTAAAATATTCATTTTAAAATTAACATTCAAATAATCCAAATTCAATTACAAAACCTAATCTCAGAATAATCGATCGATATTCAATCCTTACTTATACAATGAAAACCCTAGATTTAGGAATTCTAAAACATGAAAAATGTAAGATTAAAACAGAAAACTCCCCAGTATAGTGCAGTCCATGAGCTCAAGATATGCAATCCATCACCAAGAGACTAAAGATTTAGCCTCTCATGACTTCTGCTGTGCTGTAATCTCTGCTCATATGTGGCGCTATTAAGAAAGTAGAAAAACGGTGATAGAAAGATGAATGATGGAAGATATGTGGGTAGGTTGTGGAGAAAATATTGAGGGAATGATAAAGTACTACTTCTTAGCCATATCACATATTGCCATTGCCAAGCACAATCATGTATTACCACAAAAGCACAATTACAGGTATAAAATGAATGGTAAAGTTGTTATCAAACCCTTAAAATGTCATAGAAATCATACACAACTTGTGTCTTATCAGTACATAACTTCTATATGAAAAATGAATCACAACCTAAACACCTTCTTGTCATGACTTCAACATAACTTTCTCTAAACATTCTCTTCCTATTGTTCCTTGTCTACTCCAAGTAGTGAACCAATCATTTAGGAAGGGGATCTTCTTGGTTCACTTAAGATTCATATTTAAATGATGCTGACTTTCTCACTAAGTACCCTAACCTTAACATAATGTTAACTACTTAGGTTTAAGGTAAGGTAACTATCCTATATAATGCCATAAATTTTGTTTTGATACCAAAAATATAATACCTTACTTACGTACTTCTTAAGGACTATTCGACAGCATTTAGACCTACTTAAATATCTCTTGAAGTTCAACTACTTAATCTAGAATTTTCAGGACTATAACATCCTTATTTTTGTACATCTTAGCGAATATTTGGTAGTATTTATAACCACTTACACGACTTTTGTCATATCCTAATTTTCCCTCTCCATATCGTACTGATAGTGGAAAGAGGTTTAGAAAGGATTATGACGAAGATCAGAAGAAAAGATAAAGGTTAGATGAGTCTTGAAGAAATAAAAGGACTAAAACGCAAAGTAGAAAAGTTTAAAGGCAAAAAGTAAAAGTAGAAACAAAAGTTAGGCCTTAAGTATAATTTTTAAAAGTTAAGGAAATGCAAATAGCTAAAAGTTAAGGGGCCAAAGTGCAATTATTCAAAAGTTAAGGGACCTAAATATAAATATGAGAAAATTGAGTTGAAACAGGACAAAAATACCCGGAATTATATTAGACCCAAATTTTGGCAGTAGATAGACAAAATTATTCCAGTTAGCTTAACGCAATATGTAACATCCTTACTTTCATATGTATTAGGGACTATTCATTAGCATTTAGAACCACTTACAAGACCTTAGAAGTGTTGGAAAATGCGCCCTAGGGGCCAATCATTGTCTTATAAACAGTATTGATTTATAAGTTTATCAATTGTGTTATCATATTATTTGCATGTTTACTGTGATGACCATCCTTGGATAATTCATGATCTTATCCTAAATGTCCTTGGTCGGTCATCTGTGCGGGAGCAGAGATGAAATAAGACCAGTATGACTTTGAAGATGTATAGAGATATAAATCAAAGTGATAGGCACATGTAAGAGTACAAGGTGTTGGACCGACCCGCTATGAGAGAGTTACATGGGTTACGTCATAAGCTTCTCTCATATACAAACCACGTCACTATGCCCTTTGACCTGAGATCATCATGGATTCCTACATGACAAACGCTCAGCTTTGACCTAGTCAAAAGTCACTTTTGACTGAGTGATCATAAAGACTATGTTCGGGCTTAGTGGTTTTTCATGCGGAGGAATGTGAATGGTCAAGATGGAATTTGTCCCTCACATTTGTAGAGAGATATTACTGGGCCCCTCGATGAGTGAGTCTGAGAAATGTATGGCCATACTGTAATGGAAAGGTAGTTCCATTTCTATAGTCAGACTACTCAGGGATTGAGAAAGTAACGGTCAGGAATAGGAGGATGACATTATCCATGCCTCATCCATGACTAAAATATCGCGTGACAGAAGGGATATGATATGGTTGTATAAAAGGTTACATCGTTTATCGATCCTCATATGATTTGGGTAGTCGTTATGTCTTGCTAGAGACCGCTTGCGACTTGTGGGCCAGTATAGCAAATGACCCACTGCCAACTTCATATGGGCCTACAGGGTCACACACAAAATAGCCCAACATGAGCTATAATGTCCAGACTCATTGAATCTAAGACGTGTCTAGATTCAATGAATGATCCAGGGTTGATGTATATATTTATTTATATTTATATTCGTATATATATAAATTCATATATATATATTATATATAAGGGATATATAGGATTTAATTTATAAGGATAAATTAAATCTCTATCACGCTTGAATTTGAAATTCAAATTGATAGGATATCTCATATAAGAGATATTTACAAGATTCAATTTATAAGGATAAATTAAATCTCTATCACGTTTGAATTTAAAATTCAAATTGATAGGATATCTTAAATTTGATTTATCAGAATAAATCAAATATAGTCCAATCTTATCTTTATTTAAATTAAATAAATAGGTGAATTAAATCTGTGGGACGGATTTAATATAAACATTATGTATTTAATTAGTTTCGTATCAAATTATACAATATGTGATATTGTATTAATTTCGGAATTAATATAGATTAATTCTAAGATCCAATTCGGTTGAGAAAAACGCAGAGCATCCTATATATCTGATTTTAGGAGCTACATTTTTAAACAACACATAACACAAAAGGCCGAAGGGAATCTGCAAAAGGTTTGCATATAAGAAACAGCTAAAATAGAGACGGAGATGACAAATTGTTAAGATAGCCTTGGAGGGACAGGAGATGCTAGCACGTCATTTGTGGTTGGAACACTATTCATGTGGATACCAGTAGAGGGAGCTGACCTAAGGCGTCGACTTCTTGCGATCAGAAAGAGAGCACGAGCTGCGGAGAGAAGCTGTGGAGGTCGCTGAGGAACACTCCGTCGACTTCTTGCGATCGAAAGGAGATCACCAGCCGCGGAGAGGAGCTGTGGAAGTAGCAGAGGAACATTGAGGGTAATGCTTATTTCCACTTGACTTAAACACATACGGTAGATCCTGGCAAGGAATGGAAAAATTTTTAAGTTAATTTCCGCTGCGTGTCTTCCAATTCCTTTCACTAACTTGCTAGAACAAAACTCAAGATCAAGGGAGATGATTACCTTGCTTGTTGCTTCACTTTGGCTGCTTCTTTCTTGGTTGAATAGAAATTTTGCAAGAGTTTACCTATGGTTCACCATGCATGCAGAAGTGATCTGAATAGTGGGGTATTTATAGAGAAATTTGGGTTGAAATGGATGGCCAAGATTGATTTGGTTACTATTTGATGTAAAGGCTCACATTTAATCTTGGATATAACTTTTTCTAAAAAGAATAATTATTACATCATGTGGGACAACTCATGGGACACCTAAGAGGGTTAGGTAGCATGCTGCCCATGTAAAGAAGGTTATGGAAAAATTCCAGTCCAATCCAGTACCGATCGGAGCAGTTTCACAACAACTGGACTGTTTTCTGTTCCGAATTTTTTTATAATATACCAGGATATGTATTATGTCCTGAAAATCAATATCTAGGCTTCTCATACCATTGAAAATGATATACTGAATATTTATCTGCCATCCATCCCTTGGAAAATGACCAAAATATCCTTGGTGTCCTTTCCTGCACTGTACTAACCCTAAGGGCAAAATCGTCATTTCATACCTCTTTATACTGTCTCAGGGTGTATATGGGATCTAAATAATCCTCTTTATACTATATGACACGTTTTTGACCTGTCTAGAGTGACCAAAATGACCTCCATCCACTACTGGTATAGTATGGGTATCCAAGGGCATTTTTGTAATTTCGCACTTTTCCTGGACTGCTCTGGTCTCTGGCCCGCTTAACTGTCCAGTCACCTTAATGGGCTCATGATGGTGCCATCTGGGTCTTATTTCTTGTATTGTCTTTATGGCCCAATTTGCAATACAACTCTCCCGATCCTATTTATCGGGTATTTTATTTCACTGTAAAATCCCGTATGGTTTTTACAGGATTCCTTTTCTGACTCTCTCAATTTTATAAATTCATATATTAAATATATAAATTTTTTATGAGGTCTCATATGATTATGAGATCTGAAAAATACTGTAATAATTCCTTCTGACTTTATAAATTTATATCAATTAATCGGGACCTCAAATCAAAATTCTGTGTCACGTTAAACTGACTAGAATATTTTTGTCTATCTACTGGTAAAATTTGGGTCTGATCTTATTCCAGGCATTTTTGGCCTGTTTTGGCTCAACTTTTTCATATTTACATTTAGGTCCCTTAACTTTTGAATAATTGCACTTTAGTCCCTACACTTTTCATTAATTGCACTTAGGTCCCTCCTTTTATTTCTACTTCAACTTTTTGTCTTCAAACTTTTCAATTTGCATTTTGGTCCCTATTATTTCCTTAGTTATTAATCCTTCCCTTTCCTTTCTCAATCTGATACAGTCTATTCCAAGAATCTTATATCCATTGTAGATAAACTGTACAGCTACATCAGGTTAAAAAATTGGGGATATGACAAAAATTGTCTTTTTACCCCTCTTTGTACTGCCTTAGGGCCTATACTGGCTCTAACTAATCACATTTATACTATATGTCACATTTTTAGCCTATCCCAGATGACCAAAATGCCCTCCATCCATCACTGGTACAATATGGGCATCCAGGGGCATTTTTGTAATTTTGCACTTTTTCTGGACACTGGCCCCTTCTACTAATAAACTGGTACCCTAGGTTTTGGGCCCTCCATGGCGTCATCATAGGCCCATATATGAGGTTATCTGGTCTCATTTCATCTAGGCATATGTACTGATAAATTCCATTATTGGATCACGGGTGGGTTCAAACTCTCGTCAAAATTCACTGTTATGGGAATAACTTTTTGTACAGGACTTCTTCCGGGGTTCTGTCAGATTCATAACATCTGAAACTGTAGGGCACACTTTCCTGTAATTCCCCTACTTATATCTGATGTCCATGGAAGCTGATAAAAATTCAAATAACTTTTAGACTATCAGATAATTTTCTGTTGTCTGGAGCCCTAATAAAATTTCTGTATCATGACAGATTAACCAGTGTAACTTCCTCTATTTACTGGTGGAATGTGGGACTGAAAAACTTCTGGGCAATTCAAACCCTTTCGAGGCTGACCTTTCCATAATTACAATTTTGCCCTTCAACTTTTTACTTAATTATATTTAAGTCCCTTCACTTTTGAAAATTACCACTTTTGGCTCAACTTTTGTTTCTACTTTAACTTTTGGCCTTTAACTTTTTCTACTTTTCATTTTAGTCCATCTCTTCCTTAAAGAATCATCTAACCTTTATCATTTCTTTTGCTCTTCATCATAATCCTTTCCAAACCTTTTTCCATTATCAGTAGTATACCGATAGAAAAAAACCAGGATATGACACAACACAAAATTTTAATTTGAGGTCTCGATTAATTGATATAAATTTCTGAAGTCAGAAGAATTATTACAGTACTTTTCAGACATCATAAACAGATGAAACTTTACTAAAAATTCCCATATTTAATGTAAGAATTTATAAAATTGATAGAATCAGAAGAGGAATCTTGTAGATCCTTACGGGATTTTACGGTGAGATAAAATACCCGATAAATAAGATCAGGAGAGTTATATTGTGAATTGGGCCATAAAGGCAATAAAGGCAATGAGCCCATATCAAGGCCCAAATGGTGCCATCATAAGCCCAGTATGGTGACTAGACAGTTAAGGGGGTCAGAGTCTAGAGCAGTCCAGGAAGAGTGTAAAATTACGAAAATACCCCTGGATGCCCATATTGTACCAGTGATGGATGGAGGGCATTTTGGTTATTTTGGACAGGCCAAAAATGTGTCATACATTATAAATATGATTAGTCAGAGCCAGTATATGCTCTAAAGCAGTGCAAAGAGGGGTAAAATGATGATTATGCCCTTAGGGCCAATATAGTGCAAGAAAGGACACCAAGGGTATTTTGGTCTTTTCCCAAGGGATGGATGGCAGATAGATATGTAGTATATCATTGTCAATCATATGAGAAGCCTAGACATTGATTTCCAGTACAGAATATATAACCTGTTATATTATAAAAAAATTAGGAACAGAAAATAGTCCGGTTGCTGTGAAACTGCTCCGATCGGTACTAGATTAGACTGGAATTTTTCTAGAAGGTTCCCCCATTAGAATTTTTCCACCTAACCCCCATGAGGTGTCCTTGAGCAGTCCCACATGATGTCATAATTATTATTTTTGGAAAACGTTAAATCCAAGATTAAATGTGGGCTATTAGATCAAATAGTGTACAAACTAATCTTGGGCATTGATTTCCACCAAGATTTTTCTATAAATACCCCCTGATTTCTTCATACAAATCGTGGCCTTGTGATACCTTGGAGAAACTCTTGCAAAATGAAAACTCAAGCCAAGACAAGGAAGATTCAAGGTACCAAAGTTTAAGCAAGCTAGAGATTAAAGGTAAGCAATGTCTCCTAGCTTATTTTCCTTTGATTTGGGAGCTTGGACTTAAGGTTTTCATCTACTAATTCATCAGCTAATATATTTCTAAAAAGTCAAAAACTAAGTGATAAGGGTTTTGTGAAATCTTCTAAGATGTTAATAGATAAAAGGATTGGGTTCTGCCCAAAAACCTTAGATGAAAGGGGAAAGAAGAAATGAAAGTTAGAAATATATGATTGAAGCTTAAACAAGCTAGTTAGTTAAGTGATTGGTTGTTAAATCAAGTTGATATTCTTGACTTTGTCATTGTGTACCCTATTCAGTCTGTACTATTCAAGAGGGAAAGAAATGTAATTTCAATGATTTAATGCTTCCATTTAATTTATATGATGATTTTGTGTAGGATTGGAAAGGTTTTGAACCTTGGAAACATTAAAATCTCAAGATTGTAGTTTTTGAAATCCTTTATGGTTACTGTTCACTCGCATGAACAGTGATTGGAATTTCATGATTTTGATGCTTCCAATGGTTTTAAAATGAAAAGTTATGTGGGGTAAAGTGGAGAAACAAGTATGGGAAGCATTAGAATCAAAATGATAATTTTTGAAAGAATTGTGTGCATGTGTTCTGTTCTGTATAGTAGGCCATGAAGGAGCTGGAATTTCATGATTCTAAGCTCATAAATGGATTCAAAAGATGAAATTGTGTAGGGTAAAGTCAAGACATCAATTGGTTCAAGAGCCAAGTGGATTAGTGAAGATTAGAGAAAATTATGATAATAAAGAGTGTAAAAAGACTAGTCTTGAATATGGTTGGAGTTTATGAGTCCTAATGAATTATATGATGAATATGAATGTGATTAGGAGCTTGAAACATCCAAGAAGATGTTGGGAAGTTATTGACATAAAGGCTTCATGGTTGGAAAGCTAGGGAGCAAGTGCAAAAGATCAAGACGAAAGCTTAAGTGCAAGGTAGTGAACTTACCTCTTTATATGCTTGATGTGGTATGCTTATGTGTTGACATGTATATGATATTTGAATGATGTTGTGACATGATAAATGATGTTGAATGTATTGTGAATATCATGTTTTCCATGGCCATGCATTTTATGTAAAAGTATATAGCATGATGGCATGTCACTAATCAAAGAAAGTTTAAGGAAATGACATATCATGCATTAGCATCCATCTTGCATATTTAAGTAGTAATGTTTGCTACTGAGATTTCCTAGAATCTCACTCTTCCATAACCAACCAATTTAGGTCAAGCATGATGGAAAATGTATACATGGAGAAGAGATAAAGAATGGAAGAAAGGAATGGAAGTAATTGAGATCGTAGCATATGCTATGGATTGTCTATGTATGTAAAGGCCATATAAGGTGTCCATCTATGTGATTAAACTATTTGTAATACTTATAGCATATGTACATGATGTATATGAATATTCAGAAGCTTATTTGATGGCTTATGCATGCTGGAACAATTATGGAAAGTGGAAGAAAGGAAACTGAAATGGTAAAAACGTAGGTCCTGAAGCAGTTTTGTTGTGGCTTCAGTTTGACCTAGCAAATGAAGGAATTATTTCATGCAATTTTACAATCGTGTATCACACATCCAGAGCTTTAAGTGCATAGGTAGAACGTTTCATTTGGATGTGTATATCAAGAGAAATGAATTTCCAAAGTAAGGGACCAAAATCTGTTTCCAGAGTTTTTGACCAAATGAACACTAAACTTCAACGAATAAACTGTATTAATTGGCTAATCATTTGGTCTGGAAATTATTTTTTCCTTAAATTGGAAGATGTTATCCTTACATATCTTTTTGAATCACTTCATTTCGATTTTTCTAGAATTAATTATGACTTTTCAAAGTTTGTTGTGTAATCTGTAATACCATATGAACAGTAACCTGAGAAAGAGTAAAATTCCAGATTTGGCTAATGGACTTCCAAGGTCTTGTAAGTGGTTCTAAATGCTGTTGAATGGTCCATAAGACATATGAAAGTAAGGATGTTACAACTTTGGAAGTCTATTAGCTAAATTTAGAATTTTTACTCTTCTCGAGTTACTGTTCATATAGTATTCTAGATTCAACGATGAACTTTGAAAAATCATAATTAATTCTAAAAAATCAAAATGAAGTGATTCAAAAGTTATGTGAATATAACATCTTGAACTTAAAGGGAAAATAATTTCCTGAACAAATACTTAGTCAATCAATACATTTTAATAGTCAAAGATTACTATTTATTTGGTCAAAAATTCTGAAAACATATTCTGGTCCCTGATTTTGGAAAGTTCATTCTCTTTGTACAAACATCGAAATAAGGCGTACTTGATGTCAAAATGAAGCTTGACTTACCAAAAGGTCTCCTTCTTGGCAAAGTCAAGAATATCAACTTGATTCAATAACCAATCATCTAACTAGCTTGTTTAAGCATCAATCACATAGCTCTAACTTTAATTTCTTCTTTCTCCTTTCATCTATTGTTTTTTACAACACATATACCCTAGATAAAGTTCAACTTTCCTCTATAGAAACTCTAAGTTTAAGCCCCCAAATTAAAGGCAAATAAGCTAGGATAGATTCCTTACCTTAATCCCTAGCTAGCTTGAACTTTAGACCTTGGATTATTCTTTGTCTTGGCTTGAGTTTTCATTTGAGCAGCACCTCCCCAAGGGTTCTTCATGATACATTTTTGGGCAGCTTAAGGTGGGGTATTTATATAGTTGAGAGGTGGTAGATGGATGGCCAACATCACTTTGTGCACTATTTGATCTAATGGCTCATATTTGCTCTTGAATCAAGCATGCCCTAGAAGCCAAAAGATGACATCATCAAGTAACATCTCATAGCACATGTGCCAAAATTCCAAGGGGAAGAAGTATATGAAAAAATTTTAGTCCAATCAGGTACTAGCTTAGTCCAATCTCCTAAAAACTAGACTGCTTTCTAAATATAATTTTCTTGAGATTCCATAATATGTTTTCTGATATTAAATCTAATATCTGGATTCTTCCTACCATTAACATTCTTGGACTGGGTCTAAACTTAATTATTGATCCCTTAGCAAATTACCAAAATACCCCTCAGTTATTCTTTATTTACTTTAATGTCTCTAGGCATTATCGTCTTTTCATACATCATTAGAACATTTTCTGACCTTTGTGAACTATCCAGATAACCCTCCTTGACCATCTAAACTTAATAAAATGACCAAAATGCCCTTTGTCTATCTCTTGCTCAATAGCACAACATAGTGGCATTTTTGTAATTTTACATTTCTCTGGGTCTTCATTAGCATTGGCCTATAAACTTATCTGAAAATATTATTGGGCCTATGGGGGTTGCTATTTTAGGCCTTTGACATGGTCCACTTCCTTCATAGGCTCAACTCCTAAGACATTCCCCTAAAAGTAATTATCTGGTGTTTTAATCCATTGTAAATTCTATAATAAATTCTAAGTAACTCAGTGTTGAGCTCTGTCAGTTTCATAAATTTTTATATTAATTATAAGAATTTACTACCAAATTTTATTTTATTTTAAGGTCTAGAGGATACTATACTAGTTTCCCTTCCTTCAAAAATTCATATCAATTTATCGGGACCTCAAATCAAAATCATATGTTGAGCTAAACTAATCAGAGTAATTTTCTCTATTCACTGGGAATATTCAGGACTAAAATGATTTTGGACAGTTTTGGGCCTTTTCTAGCTCAACTTTCTCATAATTACTATTTTTCCCATAACTTTTGAAAATTACACTTTAGGTCATCAACTTTTCATAATTACACATAATTACCTATTTCAGGCCATCAACTTTCTCATTAACTTCTCTTCTCTATTTATCATCGCTATCATTTTCATACCTCTTTCCTCTATCAGTCTTATGTAGATAGGGAAAAATTAGGATGTGACAAAGAATACGGGTACTATAAATTTCATAACAAACTTCAAAAAATCATAATTAATTATAGAAAATTCAAAAGGAAGTGGTTCAAAAGGCTACGTGAAGCTAGAATAATGAATTTCCAGGGGAAAATATCACTTAGATCAAATTCTAAGCTAATCAATGCAATATTGGCATCAAATTTTACTGTTCATTTTATAAAAATTCTTAAAATAGTTTCTGGTCCCGAACTTTGAAAATATTGTTCTCTTTGTATAGATATCGAAATAAGTTATTTTTAGTGTCAAAATGTAGCTTGGCATGTTAGATACTCATTGCTAAAATATTATACATTTATTGTATCCTTTACTATTTTTATAAATAGTCACAATTGTATTGCTTTTAAGCATACATTATACATTACAACATTAAATACAATTATAACAAATTCATATATCATCATATTATCCAATCCCTAACTTTTCTTCATGCAACTTCATCTCCTTCCATATTTGGAGAACCTTTTAGGGTTAGGGTGACATGGAGGGGGCAAGATTTCTTGGGAAATCTCAACAGTAAATAGTTACCATACAATGTATACAACTACATGGTTGTTGTAGATATGTGTGCACTTATTGATCATACTTGCATAATGATAACTTTACATTCTTCCTTGTTTTCATAATTATAACATACAGCCATAGCATAAAAAGAAATAGAGCATCACTTAATTATACATGTTTAACATAATCAAAGTAAGCAACCATCACATAAAACATCAAACAACATAAGCATACAAGTAAGTAAGTTCACTACCTCTATTCCTTGCTCTTCCGTTAACCTTTCTTTTATCACTTCTTCTTGATATATGGCTACCTTCTTTTAGCACACAATCAATTGGCTTGGCCTTTGAATTAATTGATGTCTTAACTTGACCCTACACAGTTTGGCCTTCTTAATTGATGGCTTTCTTTTCACAGTCGTTTAAGGTTCTGTTCCTCTGTCCCACTATAACAGAATCACATGAAGGTAATTTTCCAGTATTTTCCTCCTATTTTTAGTGCCTATCTCTGTCTTTCTTGTCGTCTCCATCACCATCCTTTGTCTGCCATAAGTCACCATTTAATTTTGTTATTTGCTTATTTTTCTTGCTTTTGTGGTTATTTGTTGTTTATAAACTATAATGCATCATATATATATGCAATCATCCTTGTATTAAATACTTATAAATTTTCTTTTCTATTCATTATCTTTCTAGACCTTTAACATATTGACTAGATCTACAACTTCTTCTCTATATCTAGTCTAATACTTTTAATGAGGCTAACCATGGTGGTTAACAGTGGGTGATGGTAGATAGACCTTACTGGAAGGAGCTTGAAGAGCTTTAATGGAAGAAGCTTCAGTTTCTTTACCAGATCTTTGATTTATTCTCTCCAGATTTAGTCTAATGCTTTTGATGAGTATGGCTGAGGTGGCTGATGGTAGGTATAAAAGAGGAAAGGTAAAATAATAAAAAAAATTGTAGCTTTCAACAGCAGTTTAAAATCACTGTGGAAAGAAAGCAATTAATGCCGTTAATCATTTCACCTTTCACTAAAATTTTTGCATAAAACCACTATTAAATGTTACCTATAACAGCAATTTAAAAATTACCGTTAAAAGGTACACTTGTAATGGCAATAGAATTCATACTGCTACCAAAAATTTTGTGAAAGGCCACTTTTAACCATCGTTAAAAAGCCTTTTTTCTAGTAGTGAAGGGGCAATATCTCTTAACTATAATTTTAATCACTCGTGCTCTAAAATTACACCTCATACACTGTGCTTCTAAATTACTTAATCTTTAATAATGATACAGGTATGAAGGAGGCAGTATTACAACTATATACCAACCTCTGCTTGGTGTAACACTTGAGAAAACTAAAGGTAATTTTGAGATTCTAAATGAGCTAGACAAAGGCAACCTCCATGAATCTATAAAGGGGAGTTTCTCTAACTTTATTGATTTCCCTCATCTTATTCATTCTATTATTCAACCCCTTTAATTTGAATTAAAAGACTTACCCTCTAATTTTAAGTATGCTTACCTTGAACTAGATTCAAAATTACCTATTATCATTTATAGTTCTTTGATTGCTAGTGACGAATCTAGGTTTTTAAGTATACTTAGCAAGAATAGAGAAGCTATAGGTTGGCAATTAACTGACATAAAATTACTATATGCTACTTGTCACATCCTACTTTTTCCCTAACTGTATAATACAAAGGAAAAGTAATGATTAGACAAAGGTATAAATATAAGAGACTAAAATAAAAGGTTTAAAAATTCTATGGTGTAAAGTGTAATTTTCAAAAGTTTAAGGGCAAAATGGTAATTATTGAAAGTTGAGCCAAAAAATGCCTAAAAATGTCCAGAATCATATTAGTCCCAAATTTTCTCAATAAAAAGAGAAACTTATGTAGATCAATTTGATGCAACACAGAATTTTGATAAGGTCCCAAAAAATTTATATTAATTTATGAAGAAAGAGAAATTAATACAGTATCCTCTGGATGACAGAATTAGATGAAATTTGACAGTAAATTTCTATAATTAATATAAGAATTTATGAAACTAACATAGCTAAAAAAGGAGTTATGTAGAATTTATTATAGATATTACAGTGGATTAAAATACCCGATAAATATGTTCTAGGGGAATTTCTTGGGAGTTTAACCCATGAAGGTAGTGGACCATGTAGAGAGTCTAAAATGGTGCATTCAATAATGTTTTAGATAAGTATGTGGGCCAGGGCTAATAAAGACTAAAAAAAATATAAAATTATGAAAATGCCATTGTGTTGTGTCAATGAGCTAGAGATAAATGAAGAGTATTTTGGTCATTTGACTAAGGTTAGACAATCCAGGAGAGTTCCAAAAATAGTTGACCAAGGTCAGGGAATACTTTAATGAGGTGTGAAAAGACAATAATGCCCTTTAAGAAATTAAAGTGAAATCGGATACCAATAAAGGTGAAGAAATATAGGGAATTTTCATCAGGACTTTTGGGCCTCAGAAAATTATGAGACTTTGCATGGGAGTTATTTTATTTTATAAGGAATTTATAAAAATGTTAGAACCATTAAAATAGGTGTCTAGAATTTATTTCAAAATCAAGATATTTTAAGGATATCGTTATAAGGAAAGTACCTTGAAATTTGTGCTAATTAGCTATTGGACCCAAGGAAGGCCTAGGGCAGTCCAATATTTCATCGTAGGGCAGCCCAATAAGTCCCAAAAGTTTTCTGAGCCCAAGTCCAATAGTGAATGATTTATGAATTTTTAAAAAAGAAAAGTAAAAGGAATAAAGTGAGAATTAGGGTTTGTACATAGTGAGACCCATACACCCTCACACATGGCATCCAAGACAAGGGGGAGGAGAAATTTTTTCATGTGATCTTATCTCAAGTATGCTTGGTGGGTAAGTTTGATGTAAGAGCAATTAAAAGCCATTATCAAATAGTGCACAAAGTGATCTTGGCCATTCATTTTCCATGAGATTTTTCTATAAACACCCCCATATTTCAGCTTCAAAACTGTGGCATAAGAACCCTTGGGGAACCTCTTGTCAAATGACAACTCAAGCCAAGACAAAGAAGATTCAATGTGACAAAGTTCAAGTAAGCTAGAGATTAAAGGTAAGCAATCTATCCTAGCTTATTTTTCTTTGATATAGGAGCTTGACCTTAAGGTTTTCATGTAAGAAAGTTGAATTTTCTCTAAGGTGTATATGCTATCCAAAAATCATAGATGAAAGGAGAAAGAAGAAATTAAAGTTAGAGGTATGTGATTGAAGCTTGAACAAGCTAGCTAGGTGATTGGTTGTTGAAACAAGTTGATATTCTTGACTTTCCCATAGTTGAACCAATTTAGTCTGCATTATTCATGATAGAAGGAGATGTAATTTCAATGATCTAATGCTTCCATTTAATTCATATGACGTTTTTTATGTTCTTCTCTATTACTGTTCACTCATATGAACAGTGATTGGAATTTCATGATTTTGATAATTCCAATGGTTTTAAAATGAAAAGTTGTGTAGGATAAAGTAGAGAAACAAGTGTGAGCAGCATTGGAATCAAAATAAGAATTTTTGAAAGAACAATGTACATGTTTTTAGTTATATCCAGAAGGCCATGAAGGAGCTATAATTTCATGATTCTAAGTTTATAAATGGATTTAGAAGATGAAATTGTGTAGGGTAAAGTCAAGACATCAATTGATTCAAAGACTAAGTCCATTAGCTAAGATGAAGGAAAGTTAATGTAGGTAAATGAGCTCAATGTTCAAGAGAAAGTTAGATTGTAATGGATAAATGATTATGTTATGTTAGGATTTGATTGTAAACTCCAAGGAGGCAGCCACACATCAAAAAGAAGTAAGAAGAAAGAGGCAAGTTTAAAGTGAAAGAAATCAAGCAAGTGAGGTAGTAAATTTATCCTAAACTTGTATATATTGAATGTTTGGTTGTGCTATAACTTGGTTAAATTGTGTTGCATATATGTTTATGATTGAAGCTCTATTTATATGATTACTTTAGACAATTGCATTTCATATGTTACATGGAAACATGCACATTACACAATGTTAACACTTTCACAAGCAAACACAATTATTTACATTAATGCATGCATTGTTTAGTACCGTTTGCTACTGAGATTTCTCTAGAAATCTCCCTCCCTCCATGTAATACCTATCTCACAGGTTTATTAATGATGAAAGAGGATGCAAAAGCATGAAGAGAAGTTAGGGATTGGATAATGTAAATGTTATATGATGAATGCATAAATAGTTGCAAGTAATGATGTTATATGACATGGTTGAGCCATAAAGCTCATCATGTAATGAAGAATAGTAAATGATGGAATAAATGTATGACATTTTACAGCCATTTAGTTAACATGTCAAGCTTTATTTTGACACCAAGAATGCCTTATTTTGATCTCTATACAAAGGGAACAGATTTTCCAAATTAAGGGACCAAAATCTGTTTTCAGAAGTTTTGACCAAATGAACAGTAAACTTTGACAAATAAACTGTATTATTTTACTAAGCATTTGATCTGTAAATTATTTTCCCCTAAAATTTCAAGAGGTTATCTTCACATATCTTTTTAAACCATTTCATTTCAATTTTTCTTGAATTAATTATGATTTTTTGAAGTTCATCGCCAAATTTAGAATACCATACGAACAGTAACTCGAGAAGCGTAAAAATTATATATTTAGCTAATAGACTTTCAATGTCTTGTAAGTGGTTCTAAATGCTACTGAATGGTCCTTAAGATATATGAAAGTTAGGATGTTTAATTTTGGTATCAGAGCATAAGTTTCTGGCATAATATAAGATAGTTCTCAAACCCTAACTCTAAATAGTAAGTACTTTATTATGTTAAGGTATTGGTTGGGATAATTAGTATTGCTTATTTAAGAAAATATTGTAGGAATAGATATGAGATTTCATAAAGTAAAGTATGAGTCTTCAGTTAATAAAGGAGACTATGATCCTCCTTAAGACAGTTAAAAGAGTTTAGATGGTAGTATAGAGGATCAGTCAGGAAGATATACAGTAGAATATCCTATAGATATTTTTGTACACTCAAACCTGCAGTCTAGAGGTTATGTAGAGATTTAGCCTAATGTTGTGCATGCACTAGATGATATGGCACCAGATGATGTTGAGAATAATTACTCTATGCAATATAAGTTTGTTAGAGTGCCCTCTAATCCTGATGTAAGCTTTATTCCTCTGATGAGAGGACAAATTATGGCTGAGGAAGTTCAGTACTGGTACTAGATTATAGGTAGACCATATATTATTCTTCCTCTACCAGAGTTTGAGGATAGATTTACTATGAGTAATATCCAACAGTCCCTTAATCTAGAGATCTAGTCAGAGTCTATGATAATCCCTTTCTATTCTTAAAGTCTATGAATTTATACTTTATAGAGAAAGATCAGTGTGATGTTCCTGGTCCTAGTCAACCCCAACTTTCTTTGCTAAAGATAGATAATGTTGACTATATCAGTCTCAAGAAAGTTGTGAAAAGTGAATTACTTGTCTAGGTTAAGGGATGTACAAAAGTAGAGATCAAGACCAGTCATTTTATCTATAGTTCCTAAGTAAATCTCGAGGTCAAAATTTATTTTAAGGGCTATAAATGCCATATCCTACTTTTTCCCTATCTGTATAATACTGATAGTGGAAAGAGGTTTGGAAAGGATTGTGGTGATAAATATAAAGAAAAACAATGATTTGATAAAGGTATAAAGACGAGGGACTAAAATGAAAAGTTTAAAAGTTCTATAATGCAAAGTGTAATTTTCAAAAGTTCAAGGGCAAAATAGTAATTATTGGAAGTTGAGGCGAAAAAGGCCTAAAAATATCCAGAATCATATTAGTCACACATTTTTCCAGTAAATAGAGAAAATTATTCTAATCAGTTTGATGCAATATAGAATTTTTATGTAAGGTCCCAAAAAAATTATATTAATTTTTGAAGTAAGGGAAATTAATACAATATCATTTGAACCTTAGAATCAAATAAAATTTGACGGTAAATTCCTATAATTAATATAATAATTTATGAAACTAACAGAGGTTAAAAAGGATTTATGTAGAATTTATAGTGGATTAAAATACTCGATAAATGTATTTCAAGGGAATTTCTCATGAGTTTAGCCCATGAAGGTAGTGGACCATGTAGAGGGCCCAAAATGATGCCTTATAGGCCTAATAATATTTTTAGATAAGTATATGGGCCAGGGCTAATAAAGATTGGGAAAAATATAAAATTATGAAAATACTATTGAGTATGCCACTGTGTTGTGTCAATGAGCTAGAGATAAATAAATGGTATTTTGGTCATTTGATTAAAGTCAAATAGTCAAGGAGAGTTCCCAAAATAGTTAACCAAGCTCAGGGAATACTTTAATGAGGTGTGAAAAGACAATAATGCCATTTGAGAAATTAAAGTGAAATCGGACACTGATAAAGGGTCTTAAAGAAATATAGGGAATTTTTATCATGACTTATGGGCCTCAAAAAATTATTAGACTTTGGAGGGGAGTTATTATATATTATAATAAATTTCTAAAAATATTAGAACCATTAAAATAGGTGTCTAGCATTTATTTTAAAATCAGGATATTTTAAGGATATCGATATAAGGAAAGTGCCTTACGATTAATACCAATTAACTATTGAACCCAAGGAAGGCCTAGGGTAGCCCAATATTTCATCCTAAGGTCCCAAAAGTTTTCTTGGGGCACAAGTCTAATAGTGAATGATTTATGAATTTTTGAAAAAGAAAAGTAAAAGGAATAAAATGAGATTAGGGTTTGCACATGGTGCGACCCACACTCCCTCACACATGGCATCCAAGACAAGGGGAGGAGAAGATTCTTTTCATGTGATTTTATCTCAAGTTTTCTTGGTGAGTAAGTTTGATGTAAGAGCAATTATGAGCCATTATTCAAATAGTGCACAAAGTGATCTTGTCCATTCATTTTCCATGAGATTTTTCTATAAATACCCCCATATTTCAGCTTCAAAGCCATGGCATGAGAACCCTTGGGGAGTCTCTTGCAAAATGAAAACTCAAGCCATGACAAAGAAGATTCAATGTACCAAAGTTCAAGCAAGCTAGAGATTAAAGGTAAGCAATCTATCCTAGCTTATTTTCCTTTGATTTGGGAGCTTGAACTTAGGGTTTTCATGGAAGAAAGTTTAATTTTCTCTAAGGTGTATATGCTATCCAAAAACCTTAGATAAAAGGAGAAAGAAGAAATTAAAGTTAGAGAGATATGATTGAAGCTTGAACAAGCTAGTTAGGTGATTGGTTGTTGAATCATATTGATATTCTTGACTTTGCCATGGTTGAACCATTTCAGTCTGCATTTATTCATTATAAAAGGAGATGTAATTTCAATGATCTAATGCTTCCATTTAATTCATATGATGATTTTGTGTAGGGTTGGATAGGTTTTAAACCTTTGAAGGATTCGAATTCCAAGTTATAGTTTTGAAGTTCTTCTCTGTTACTGTTCACTCACATGAACAGTGATTGAAAGTTCATGATTTTGATGATTCCAATAGTTTTAAAATGAAAAGTTGTGTGGGATAAAGTAGAGAAACCAGTATGAGAAGCATTAGAATCAAAATGAGAAGTTTTGAAAGAACTATGTACATGTATTCAATTCTATCCAGCAGACCATGAAGGAGCTATAATTTCATGATTATAAGTTTATAAATGGATTTAGAAGATGAAATTGTGTAAGATAAAGTCAAGGAAAGTTAATGTAGTTAAATGAGCTCAGCATTCAAGAGGAAGTTAGATTGTAATGGATAAATGATTATGAGATGTTAGGATTTGATTATGAACTCCAAGGAGGCAGCCACATATAAAAAAGAAGTAAGAAGAAAGAGGCAAGGTTAAAGTGAAAGAAATCAAGCAAGAGAGGTAGTAAACTTATCATAAAGTTATATGTATTGAATGTTATGCTTGGTTGTGCTATGGCTTGGTTAAATTATGTTGCATATGTGTTTATGATTGAAGCTCTATTTCTATGATTACTTTGGCCAATTGTATTTCATATGTTACATGGAAGCATGCACATTACACAATGTTAACACTTTCACAAGCAAGAACAAGTATTTACATTAATGCATACATTGTTTAGTACCGTTTGCTATTTAGATTTTCCTAAAAATCTCACTCCCTCCATGTAATCCCAATTCCACAGGTTTATTAATGATGAAAGAGGATGAAGAAACATTAAGAGAATTTAGGGATTGGATAATGTAAATGTTATATGATGAATGTATAAATAGTTGCAAGTAATGAGATTATATGACATGGTTAAGCCACAAAGCTCATGATGTAATGAAGAATAGTAAATGATGAAATAAATATATGACATTTTACAAACATTTATTTAACATGTCAAGCTTTGTTTTGACACCAAGAATTCCATATTTCGATATCTATACAAAGAGAATGGATTTTCCAAAGTAAGGGACTAGAATCTGTTTTCAGATTTTTTGACCAAATGAATAATAATATTTGATGAATAAACTGTATTAATTTACTAAGCATTTGGTCTGGAATTTTTTCCCCCTTAAATTTCAAGATGTTATCTTCATGTAGCGTTTTGAACCACTTCATTTTGATGTTTTTAAAATTAATTATGATTTTTCAAAGTTCATCACCAAATCTAGAATACCATATGAACAATAACTCGAGAAGAGTAAAAATTTCAGATTTAGCTAATGGACTTTCAAGGTCTTGTAAGTGGTTCTAAATGCTACTGAATGGTCCCTAAGACATATGAAAGTAAGGATGTTTTACTTCTATTTACTCTCATAAGATTTTATTTATTGAGGATTCCAAGCCTATTAAACAACCACAAAGGAGATTGAACGTATTGATCTCTGATGTTGTTAGGAAAGAAATAAGTAAATTGTTGAAAGCAGGGATCATCTATATTATGAAGCATGCCTACAAGGTAGATTCATTGATCTTCAAAGGTAGCCTCCGCGAATCTACGAAAGGGAGATTGAACTCATTAATCTCTAATGTTGTTAGGTACCTCTTTCATCCACCTTTCATTGATTAGATGTTAAAGAGATTAGCGAGAAAGAGTCACTACTATTTCCTAGATGGGTATTAGGTTATTTTCATATTCCCAAAGAATTGAGGGACCAAGAAAATACCACATTTACATGTCCCTTTGTCACATATACCTACAAGAGAATGCCATTTGGTTCGTATAATGCACCTGGCACCATTTTATGCTTTATATATTCGCTAATTTAATTAAAAAATGTTCGAACGCGTTTATGGACAATTTATTATGTATGTCAATTCTTTTTACCAGTGTTTAATGAGTCTTAATCAAGTCGTTGCTAGATGTATTCAGAAGAAACTTGTTTTGAGCTTTAAAAAGTGCTATTTTATGGTTTACCATAACATAGTGCTTGGACATCTCATATCTAGCAAAGGAATTGAGGTGACTAAAGCAAAAATCAAAGTAATCTCCTCGTTGTCCTACCCCACAACCTTAAAATAATTATGATCCTTTTTTTGTGCACGTGTGTTTTTATAGAATATTTATAAAAGATTTTAGCAAAATTGTTTTTCTACTCTCAAGACTTCTTAAAAAAGATACTAATTTTGTTTTTCTATTGATTGTAAAGAGGCCTTTTAAAATTTGAAGAGTAAGTTGATTTCCCCACCTATTCTAACTTCACTTGATTGGAATCTTCCTTTTAAATTATCATATGATTCTTCTAATTTTGCTGTGGGAGCCATGCTAGGTCAGAAGGAAGGTAAATTATGTAGGGTGATTTCTTATGCCTCTAAAACACTTGATGTTGCCCAAATTTACTAAACTACTACTAAAAAGGAACTATTTACAATTGTAATGGCTTTGTGGGCTATTGTTTACATAGTTCATGTGGCAATCAAGTACTTATTCCATAAACCTGAATCTAAACTAAGATTTTATGATGAATGTTACTACTTCAAGAGTTAAACAAAGAAGTGAAAGATCATGCTGGGAATATGAACCAAGTTATATACCATGTGAGTATACTACTATCAGAGACAAGGGGAGCACTTAGTTCTAATCTTATTTATTATTGTTTCCCTACTCAATCTTTATGTGTGGTGTATGTTTTGAGCCTTGGTATGCACCCTTGTTTTCCTTGTAAGTTGCCTAATCCCATCCCATTTATCTAAATTTTAGGCACAAAAGCCAAAGAGTTAATCTAAATATATCTTTGGTATAACCTATATTTGTAGAAAGCATGCCCAAATCAAGTTTCAAGAAAATGTGTCCCTGATAAAGACCACACCCAAGTTTTAGAGGCTTGCCATTCTTGGGTCTGTAGGGGAACTGCACATTAGTTCTAGAGTATAGGTTTTATTGGCCTACTTTGTTTAAAGATTCTTTTGAGTTTTAGAAGGTGTGTGATAAGTGCCAAAGATTATGGGGAATTAGCAAATGCCATGAGATGTTACAGTGATAATATATAAATTGTATATGGTTTATTTGACATTTTCAAGGATTCTGTAACACTTTTACCATTCATTAAATGCTTGTAATTATGCTTTTGTGATAATACATGATTGTGTATGGTAATATGCTTTTTAAACGGTAAAATGGTCAATTAGCTCTTCCAAACTACATATATTAACTTGGCCTTTATAATGATTTTGATTTTGATTTGTAGGTTTTAGAAGAGACTCAAAAAACCAATGTGAAGTAGAGAAGAAAGCACAAGACAAAGAAGACCTGAATCGAGAAAGTCAGCTTCTGTGATATTTAGTCGCCACCTCAAAGTCTACTGATCGCGACCTATTTTTCTTCTAGGAGGTTCTATGTCTTATCAGGTCATGAATAAATATGGATCTGGTCGTGACTATAGTAGATAGTTAGTGAAGTTGTGCATTTTCATTTAGGTCACTCTGCAATTAAGGCAAGGGTCAGCAGCCAAATGAAAGATATGGATATTTTTGCCTGATTTAGCCAAGTGGAAGCTGCTATCATCTTCTCAATTCCTCTAAATAACCTTCAATTAAATCTTCAATTTTTCTTGATCTTTTTACATATTTCTCATATTTACACCAATTAATCCATTTATACCACCTTTCTTTTCACATTTCCATGACCTTTTCTACACATCTCATGGTACCAACTCTTAACAGCAATTGTAGCATAGTAGGAGAAATGAGAGGCTAGATTTGTAGCCTCTTTATGATAGACATCATAGTTTGAGTTCACATACTACAGTAGGGAGTTATTCTATCTTAGGCTATACGTAGTCCATGTTTTGAGATTTCTAGATGTAGGGATTTTATAATATGTATGAGGATTAAATATCGATTGAATATTCTCGTATTATATACTTGTAATTGATTTATATGATGTGAATATCGATTTACATATATATATTTCAGTTTGATTTCTAGTACGTTAATTGATTATTAGCGATTGTTATTTAATTAATTCAATTGATTAGTCTTTACTTACCGATTGGTAGCTGATACAGGATTTTTACATTATCCAGTTCAATCTACACACTAAGTGGTTTTCAATAGTGCATAAAGGGTTTTAATTTAGCTTTGATAAAAGGGAGTTTGAAATTAGCAATGAATTAGACTTGATCAATTGATTGAGCTTTTAATTAAGACTTAATCATTTTCACAATAATAAAAAATACAAAAATAGTTACTTTTATTGCACTTTTATTTCTATTTTCACCAATGTTTGAACTAAATCAAGAATCGTTGCTTTTACTTAGGTTTTCAAAGTTATTATTTACCAATTGTTAGGATTCCAATTAGAAGTCTTCTTGAGAATATGATAGGCTTATGACTTATGCTGCATTATTAGGTTCAATCTTTATTTTGAAAGCTTGGGATCACGACAATCCTGAGGCCTTTTTCAATAGCGTCAATGCTAGTGAGCCAATGAATTATTCCTTAATAATTGGTTGTTGATTGCATTATTGGCCTAAGTTATTCTTTTAATTTGAGCTTTAGTTTTTATTGTTTCTATTGCATAGCATACAAATTTTCATAAATATAAAAAAATATCTTATTTTCTTTTACTTTGGAATTTGCATCATGGCATAGCATTTTGTATTTTTCCAAGTTCTACGTAATTTCTCTCTATCTTTTCGTGTCGTGACCAATTCATCGTGCCATCATGACCTAATTGTCTTACTGAAGTACTTGATTGCCCCTATAATATTCAATTGTGACCTTGAGAATATGTTATCGGGACTAAATTTATGAGTTATACTCTTTGTGATATTTAGTCTTGACCATTTGCATCAGTTATCGTGACCTAACATCTATTTTCAAGAGTTTTGCTCTCTGTGATTAGGAGTCATGACTATATTGATTTTTATGCTGTGAACTTTGTGTGTCTAATTTTGATTGCTTGGTTGATTGTTTTTGATTGTTTGTGTTGTATGCATAGAAGAACTTAACCTTTAGTTCCTTTTGATCCTAAAATTGAGAGGAAACTTAGGAAACTCATAAGAGAATTTAAAGAACAAGGACCTAGTGAAACTCGTAGCTAAAGAAGAGGTGAGATCAACAGAATCTAGTTCATCCTCTAGTGTACTCGGATATAAAATTGGACTTAATTTAGAGATTCTATTAGAAATTTCTAATGTGGATTAGACTAATTCTAATAGGCATAATGGACAGGGGAGAAAAAAATAGCTAAAAATGTAAAAGATAATATAAGTGTTTGAGAAAAAAATCATTCGTATGTGAATTATGATCCTTATGGTTTTTACATTGATGAGGTTAGTTTTGCAATTAAAGGAGCTCTGATTGTAGCCTTACCTAAATTTCATAGTTTTACAGGAGAATGTCTACATTGACGCTTACAAACCATGCGCATTATTTGTTTTTCGATGAAACATCTAATGATTGCATTGGCTGACATCTTGAGAATGTATTTCCATTTCACTATGGAAGATAAGGTTAAGGAGTAGCTATATAATCTTCCAAATCACTTCACAACTCTTACATGTGATTAGTTAAAGACAACATCTTAGAACAGTTCTTCCTAGCCTTCAAGGCCACTCGAATGAAGAAAGAGATTACAAATATTTTACAATAGGATAAAGAGTCACTACATGAATACTGGACAAGATTTATAAATTTGTTGGCTCAGTGTCTGCACCACACATTACCAAGGCTGATTTAGTATTCTTTGATGGGTTACTTCCTCACAACAAAGTATCCTTGAATGCAGCGGTAAATAGTTCTTTAAGAGACAAAACTCCACAAGCAAGTTGGAAGTTATTATAGAAAATGGCTAATGAAGACCATCAATCAGAGGATTAAAGGAGAATGCCCATATCATCTTTGGGTAACTCCAAAGAGATTTTGTTAGAAATAGTAGCTTTAGGAACCGAATAGATAAGAGAATGAACCTACTTAAAAGAGAGTTATATTCTACAAAGCAAGTACATGCAGTGGGGACTTTACATGCATTGGTTATAGGATGTGAGTCATGTGGTTCAATGATGCATGCTACAAGCACATAAGATAAAAAATATGAAGAAGTAGCAGCAATGTATCAAGGGAGAGATAATCAGCACTAGAAGAAAGATCCTTACTCAAATACATATAACCCTAGTTAGAGAGACCACCTAAATTTAGGTGGGAGAGTGGTACCAATAGGTCAAATCAATTCCAAGGCGGTGCTACTTCTTCAAGCAAATATCAAAGTATTGTAGGCCTATTGTTCCTACTCAACCTAATATTTTAGCATCACCAAGACCATATGTGACTTCTTAATTGTTAAAAAATATGGCTACACAAATGAACAACATGGATGGTAGAATGACTCATATAGACAACAAGCTAAAAGGGAATAATGGTCAATTTCCCTTTATAGCTTTAATTCTTCAAAGTATACAGAAAGATAATACATATTTGTAGAGGAAACTTGAAGAGTTAAATTATAAGAATGCTAATATCACTATTCATCGAACTCAAGTATCAAATACTATGAGTGATAACTAAATAAAGAGCCGTGGTAGCATACCTACAAATACTATTATTAACCTGAAGGCTCTGGATGTTATTTCATTAATAAGTGGTAGAAAGGTGTATTTCAAGGAAGATGATGGACCTAAGGAAGATATTGAAGATGAAATATGTCATATCCTAAATTTTTCCCTATATGTATAATACTGATAATGGAAAGAGGTTTGGAAAGGATTATGACAAAGATTAGAAGAAATAATAAAGGTTAGATAAGTCTGGAAAAAAGAGAAGGACCTAAATGAAAATTGGAAAAGGTTAAAGGTCAAAAGTTAAAGTAGAAATAAATGTTGGGCCAAAAGTGGTAATTGTTGGAAAATGTGCCCTAGGGGCCAATCATTGTCTTATGAACATTATTGATTTATGAATTTATTAATTGTGTTATCATATTATTTGCATGTTTATTGTGATGGCTATCCTTAGATAAGTCATGATCTTATGTGGGAGCAGAGATGAAATAAGGCCAGTATGACTTTGAAGATGTATAGAGATATAAATCAAAGTCATAGGCACATGTAAGAGTACAAGGTGTTGGACTGACCCACTATGAGAGAGCTGCATGGGTTACGTCATAAGCTTCTCTCATATATAAACCATGTCACTAGGCCCTTTAACCTGAGATCATCATGGATTCCTACATGACAAACGCTCAGCTTTGACCTAGTCAAAAGTCACTTTTGACCGAGTGATCATAAAGACTATGTTCGGGCTTAGTGGTTTTTCATGCGGAGGAATGTGAATGGTCAAGATGGAATTTGTCCCTCACATTCGTAGAGAGATATTACTCGGCCCCTCGATGAGTGAGTCTGAGAAACGTATGGCCATACTGTAATGGAAAGGTAGTTCCATTTCTATAGTCAGACTACTTAGGGATCGAGAAAGTAACGGTCGGGAATAGGAGGATGACATTATCCATGCCTTATCCATGACCAAAATATCACGTGACAGAAGGGACATGATATGGTTGCATAAAAGGTTACATCGTTTAACGATCCTCATATGATTTGGGTAGTCGTTATGTCTTGCTAGAGACCGCTTGCGACTTGTGGGCCAGTATAGCAAATGGCCCACTGCCAACTTCATATGGGCCTACAGGGTCGCACACAAAATAGCCCAACACGAGCTATGATGTCCAGATTCATTGAATCTAAGACGTGTCCAGATTCAATGAATGATCCAAGGTTAATGTATATATTTATTTATATTTATATTTGTATATATATATAAATTCGTATATATACATTATATATAAGGGATATATAGGATTTAATTTATAACGATAAATTAAATCTCTATCATGTTTGAATTTAAAATTCAAATTGATAGGATATCTCATATAAGAGATATTTACAAGATTTAATTTATAAGGATAAATTAAATCTCTATCACGTTTGAATTTGAAATTCAAATTGATAGAATATCTCATATAAGAGATATTTACAAGATTTAATTTATAAGGATAAATTAAATCTCTATCACGTTTGAATTTGAAATTCAAATTGACATGATATCTCAAATTTAATTTATGAGAATAAATCAAATATAGTCCCGTCTTATCTTTATTTTAAATTAAATAAATAGGTGAATTAAATCTGTGGGACGGATTTAATATAAACATTATTTATTTAATTAGTTTCTTATCAAATTATACAATATATGATATTGTATTAATTTCGGATTTAATATAGATTAATTCCAAAAATCCAATTCGGTTGAGAAAAACGCAGAGCATCCTTTATATATGATTTTAGGAGCTACGTTTTAGAACACACATAACACAAAAGGCCGAAGGGAATCTGCAAAAGGTTTGTAGATAAGAAACTGCTGAAATAGAGACGGAGAGGACGAATTGTTGAGAAAGCCTTGGAGGGACAGGAGACGCTAGCACGACGTTCGTGGTTGGAACGCTGTTCGTGTGGATACCAGTAGAGGGAGCTGACCTGAGGAGTCGACTTATTATGATCAGAAAGAGAGCACCAGCCGCGGAGAGGAGTTGTGGAAGTCGCAGAGGAACATTGAGGGTAATGCTTCTTCCCACTTTACTTAAACACATACGGTAGATCCTGGCAAGGAATGGACAAATTTTTAAGTTAATTTCCGTTGCGTGTCTTCCAATTCCTTTCAGTAATTTGCAAAAGTGTAGGGACCTAAATGTAATTAAGTAAAAAGTCAGGGACCTAAATGTAATTATGAAAAAGTTGAGCCAAAATAGGCCAAAAATGCCCAGAATCAAATAAGACTCAAATTTTACCAAAAGATAGACAAAATTATTTCGGTCAGTTTAACGTAACACAGAATTTTGATTTGAGGTCCCGATTAATTGATATAAATTTATGAAGTCAGAAGAATTATTACAGTATTCTTCAGACATCAGAATCAGATGGAATGTTATATAAAATTTTCATATTTAACATAAGAATTTATAAAATTGACAGGGTCAAAAAAGGAATCCTGTAGAAGCTTTAAGGGATTTTACGGTGAAATAAAATACCCGATAAATAGGATTGGGTGAGATTTATTGGGATTTGTGCCATAAAGATAATGAGGCTAATGAGCCCATGCCAAGGCCCAAATGGCACCATAATGAGCCCAATAAAGTAGTGACATAGTTATATGGGCCAGAGTCCAAAGCAGCCCAGGAAAAGTGCGAAATTATGAAAATGCCTCTGGATGCTCCTATTGTACCAGTGATGGATGGAGGGTATTCTGGTCATTCTAGACAGGGAAAAAATATGTAAGATGGTATAAAGATGATTAATTGGAGCCAGTAAATACTCCGATGATGTTTGGAAAGACGATAATGCCATTTGAGAAATTAAAGCAAAATCGGACACCGATAAAAGGGTTAAAGGAAATGTAGGGAATTTTTATCAGGACTTCTGGGTCTCAGAAAATTATGAGACTTTACAAGGAATTTATTTTATATTAGAATGAATTTATAAAAATGTTAGAACCATTAAAACAGGTGTCTAGCCTTTATTTCAAAATCAGGATATTTTAAGAATATCGGTATAAGAAAAGTACCTTGGGATTTGTCATATCCTAATTTTTCCCTATCCGTATAGTATTTATAGTGGAAAGAGATTTGGAAAGGATTATGACAAAGATCAGAAGAAATAATAAAGGTTAGATAAGTCTTAATGAAAGAGAATGACCTAAACGAAAATTGGAAAAAGATTAAAGGCCAAAAGTTAAAGTAGAAATAAATGTTGGGCCAAAAGTGGTAATTTTCAAAAGTTTAGGGACCTAAATGTAATTAAGTAAAAAGTCAGGGACATAAATATAATTATGGAAAAGTTCAGCCAGAAAAGGGTTAGAACTGCCTGTAAGTATTTTAGTCCCATATTCTATCAGTATATAAAGGAAGTTATGCTGGTTAATCTAGCATGATACAGAAATTTTATTAGGGCTCTAGACAGTAGAAAATTATCTGATAGTCTAAAAGTTATCTGGATTTTTATCAGATTCCATAGACATCAGATATAAGTTAGGGAATTACAAGAAAATGTGCCCTACAGTGTCAGATGTTATGAATCTGACAGAACCCCAGAAGAAGTCCTATATAAAAAGTTATTCCCCTAACAGTGAATTTTGACGGAAGTTTGATAACACCCGTGATCCGATAATGGAACTTATCGGTATGTAAGCTTGGATAGAATGAGATCAGATGACCTTATATTTAGGCCCATGATGACGCCAAAAAGGGACCAAAACCCAGGGTACCAGTCCATCAGTAGAAGGGGCCAGTGTCCAGGAAAAGTGTGAAATTACGAAAGTACGAAATTCGTTTTGACACCAATAATGCTTTATTTGGATGTCTGTACAAAGAGAACTGATTTTCCAAAGTAAGGGACCAGAATCTATTTCCAGGATTT
Source organism: Leucaena leucocephala (assembly GCA_037074615.1). Classification (NCBI taxonomy): domain Eukaryota; kingdom Viridiplantae; phylum Streptophyta; class Magnoliopsida; order Fabales; family Fabaceae; genus Leucaena; species Leucaena leucocephala. Next base: position 19,423,397 of record CM073519.1, read on the forward strand.
TTGACTAAATGAATAGTAAACTTTGGTGAATAAATTGTATTAATTGGCTAATCATTTGGCGTGGAAATTATTTTTCCCTTAAAGTTCAAGAAGTTATCTTCACGTAGATTTTTGAACCACTTTGTTTTGAGATTACTAGAATTAGTTATGATTTTTGAAGTTCGTTGCGTAATCTGGAATACCATATGAACAGTAACCTGAGAAAGAGTAAAATTCTAGATTTGGCTAATGGACTTCCAAGGTCTTGTAAGTGGTTCTAAATGCTACTGATTGGTCCCTAATACGTATGAAAGTAATGGTGTTACAGGATTTGTGCCAATTAGCTATTGGACCCAAGGAAGGCCTATGACAGCCCAAAATTTTGTGTTAGGACAGCCCATTAAGTCCCAAGAGTTGTCTTGGAACCCAAGTCTAATAATGAATAATTTATGAATTTTTGAAAAGAAAAAAAGGGATAAAGTATGAATTATAGCTTGCACATGGTGGGACCCACATACCCACACACTTGACGTCCAAGACAAGGTCCAGGAGAAGATTTTTGTCATGTGGATTTATCTCAAGTTGGCTTGGAGGGTAAGCTTGATGTAAGAACAAATATGAGTCATTAGATCAAATAGTGTACAAAGTGATATTGGCCATTCATTTTCAAAGGAATTTTTCTATAAATAGCCCCTCAATTCTGCAGCCAAACCATGAGCAAAGAACCCTTGGGGAAACTCTTGCAAAATGGAAACTTAAGCCAAGACAAACAAGATTCAAGGTTCCAAAGTTCAAGCAAGCTAGAGATTAAAGGTAAGCAATCTCTCCTAGCTTATTTTCCTTTGATTTGGGAGCTTGAACTTAGGCTTTTCATGGGGAAAAAGTTGATTTTTCTCTAAGGGAAGGTGCTTCCCAAAAACCCTAGATGAAAGGGGAAAGAAGAAATTAAAGTTACAAACATATGATTGAAGCTTAAACAAGCTAGTTAAGTGATTGGTTGTTGAATCAAGTTGATATTCTTGACTTTGCCAAGAGTTAACCTGTTTGGTATGTACTGTTCATGAGGGAAGGAAATTGAATTTAATTATTTAATGCTTCCATTGAATTTAGATGATGATTTTGTGTAGGATTGGAAAGGTTTTGAACCTTGAAAACATTGAAATTCCAAGATTATAGTTTTTGAAACCCTTCTCTGTTACTGTTCATACGCATGAACAGTGATTGGAATTTCATGATTTTGATGCTTCCAATGGTTTTAAAATGAAAACTTGTGTGGGATAAAGTAAAGAAACAAGTATGGGAAGCATTGGAATCAAAATGAGAATTTTTGAAAGAATTGAGTGCAGTTTTGGTTCTATATAGCATGTGATGAAGGAGCTGGAATTTCATGATTCTAAGCTCATAAATGGATTCAAAAGATGAAATTGTGTAGAGTAAAGTCAAGACATCAATTGATTCAAAGACCAAGTCTATTGGTTAAGATTAAGGAAAGTTAATGAGATTAATGTTCAAGAAGAAGTTATGTTAGTTAAAGTGAGTTTAATGATCAAGGAAGTTAGATTGTGAAGAATGAATGATTATGTGATGTTAGGAATTGATTGGTATGCTCCAAGAGAGGCAGCCACATGTTCAAGAAGAGTGAGAAGAAGGAAGCAAGTTAAGGTGAAAGAAAGTCAAGTGTTCAAGGTAGTAAACTTATCCTAAACTTGTATGCATTGAATGTTATGCTTAATTGTGCTATGGCTTGATTGAATTGTGTTGCCTATGTACTCATGTATGAAGCTCTGTTTATATGTTTACTTTGGCCAATTGTATTTCATATGTAACATGGAAGCATGCACATGACACAATAGTAACACTTTCACAAGCAAGCACAAGTAGTTACATTAATGCATGCATTGTTTAGTACCGTTTGCTATTGAGATTTCCCCCAAAATCTCATCCCTTTCCATGTAATCCAAATCCCACAGGTTTATGAAGGATGAAAGAGGATGATGAAGCATGAAGAAAAGCTAGGGATTGGATAGTATATATGTTATGTGAATGTGAAATGTTGTTGTATGACTAATGTAAGCAGTGATGGTCATGATGTAATGAAAAATAGTAAATGATGGAATAAATGTATAAAATTTTACAGACATTTATATGACATGCCAAGCATCATTTTGACACCAAGAATGCATTATTTATATATCTGTACAAAGAGAACTGATTTTCCACAGTAAGGGACCAGAATATGCTTCTAGGATTTTTGACCAAATGAAAAGTAAATTTTGGCGAATAAACTCTATTAATTGCCTAATCATTTGGTCTAGAAATTATTTTTCCCTTACATTTCAAGATGTTATCTTCATGTATCTTTTTGAATCACTTCATTTCAAGTTTTCTAGAATTAATTATGATTTTTCAAAGTTCATTGCGTAATCTAGAATACCATATGAACAGTAACCCGAGAAAGAATAAAATTCTAGATTTGGCTAATGGACTTCTAAGGTCTTGTAAGTTGTTCTAAATGCTACTGGTTGGTCTCTAATTTATATGAAAGTAAGGATGTTACAAAATATCCTTACTTTCATATGCCTTGTGTACTATTCTGTAGCATTTAGAATCACTTACAAGTCTTTGGAAGTCCATTACCTAAATCTGGAATTTTTCTCTCTCAGGATAGTGTTCATATAATATTCCAGATCACGCAATGAACTTTAAAAAATTATAATTAATTCTAAAAAAATTGAAATAAAGTGGTTCGAAAATCTACATGAAGATAACATCTTGAAATTTATGGAAAAAATAATTTCCAGACCAAATGATGCGTCAATCAATACAGTTTATTCACCAAAATTTACTGTTCATTTGGTCAAAAATCCTGAAAACAGATTCTGATCCCTTACTTTAGAAAATTAGTTCTTTTTGTACAGACATTGAAATAAGGCAATCTTGGTGTCAAAATGAATCTTGGCATGTCATCTAAATGTATTTAAAATTTCACATATTTATTCCATCATTTATTATTTGTTTTTACATCATGACCATCACTACTTACATTGATCATACAGCAACATTACACATTTAAATAACATATATACCATCCAATCCCTAGCTTTTCTTCATGCTTCATCATCCTCTCTCATTATTCACAAACCTGTGGGATTGGGATTACATGGAAAGGGATGAGATTTATGGGGAAATCTCAGTAGCAAACGGTACTAAATATTGCATACATTAATGTAAATACTTGTGCTTGCTTGTGAAGGTGTTAACATTGTATAATGTGCATGCTTCCATGTTACATATGAAATACAATTGGCCAAAGTAAACATATAAATAGAGCTTCATACATAAGCACATATGCAACACAATTCAACCAAGCCATAGCACAATCAAGCATAACATTCAATGCATACAAGTTTATGATAAGTTTACTACCTCATATACTTGATTTCTTTCACTTTATCTTGCTTCTTTCTTCTCACTTCTCTTGGATATGTGTCTACCTCTTTTGGATCATATCAATCAATCCCTAACATCACATAACCATTAACCCATCATTATCTAATTTCCTTGAGCATTAAACTCATTTTAACAAACATAACTTCCTCTTGAACATTAAGCTCACTTATTTTCCTTAATCTTAACTAATGGACTTGGCCTTTGAATCAATTGATGTCTTGACTTTACCCTACACAATTTCATATTTTTAATCCATCTATGAGCTTAGAATAATAAAATTCCAGCTCCTTCATGGCTTCATGTACATAACTGAACATATGCATATAATTCTTTCAAAAATTCTCATTTCGATTCTAATGCTTCCCATACTTGTTTCCCCACTTTACCCCACATAACTTTTAATTTTAAAACCATTGGAAGCATCAAAATTATGAAATTCCAATAACTATTAATGCGAGTGAATAGTAACTGTGAAAAATTTCAAAAACTACAATCTTGGAATTTCAATGCTTCCAAGGCTCAAAACCTTTCCAATCTTACACAAAATCATCATATAAATTCAATGGAAGCATTAAATCATTTAAATTCCATTTCCTTTCCTCATGAACAGTGTGTACCGAATAGGTTCAACCATGGGAAAGTCAAGAATATCAACTTGATTCAACAACCAACCACTTAACTAGTTTGTTTAGGCTTCAATCATATGTCTCTAACTGTAATTTCTTCTTTTCCCTTTCATCCAAGGTTTTTGGGAAGCACAACACCTTAGAGAGAACTCAACTTTTCTCTATGAAAACCCTAAGTTCAAGCTCCCAAATCAAAGGAAAATAAGTTAGGATAGATTGTTTACCTTTAATCTCTAGCTTGCTTGAACTTTGGTACCTTGAATCTTCTTTATCTTGGCTTGAGTTTCCATTTTGCAAGATTTTCCCCAAGGTATCTCAAGATCATGGTTTTAGGCAGAATTTGAGGGGGTATTTATAGAAAATTTCATGGAAAATCAATGGACAAGATTACTTTGTGCACTATTTGATCTAAAGGCTCACATTTAATCTTGGATTTAACTTTTTTAAAAAGGAATAAGTAAGACATCATAAGGGACAGCTCAAGGTACACCTCATGGGAGTATTTGGCAAAATTCGCATGCAAGGAAGCTTCTGAAAAAATTCTAGTCCAATCCGATACTGATCAGAGCAGTTTCACAACAATCAGACTGTTTTTTGTTCCTAACTTTTCATAATATACCAGGATATGTATTCTGTCCTAGAAATCAATGTCTAGGCTTCTCATACCATTTATATTGATATACTTCATCTTTATATGCCATCCATCCCTTGGAAAATGACCAAAATACCCTTGGTGGCCTTTTTTGCACTATATTAACCCTAAGGGCATAATTGCCATTTCACACCTCTTTATACTGCCTCAGGGTGTATACTAGCTATAACTAATCATCTTTATACTATCTTGGACATTTTTTTGTCTTTCCAAAATGACCAAAATGCCCTCCATCTATCTTTGGTACAATCTGGGCATCCAGGGGTATTTTTGTAATTTCACACTTTTCCTTGACTACTTTGGACCCTATGCCACTTAACTATCCAATCATCACATTGGGCCTACTATGGCGCCATTTGGGCATTAATATAGGATCATTGCCTTTATTGCCCTTATTGCCCAATTTACAAGACAACTCTCTCGATCCTATTTATCGGATATTTTATTTCAGTGTAAAATCTCGTAAGAATTCTACAGGATTCCTTTTATGACTCTGTCAATTTTATAAATTCTTATATTAAATATAGAAATTTTCTATAAAGTTTCATCTGATTCTGACGTTTGAAAAATATTGCAATAATTCTTTTGACTTTAGAAATTTATATCAATTAATCAGGACCTCAAATCAAAATTCTGTGACTCCTTAAACTGACCAGAATCACTCTGTCTATCTACTGATAAAATTTAGGGCTTATCTAATTCTAAGTATTTTTGGCCTGTTTCAGCTCAACTTTCTCATAATTATATTTAGGCCCCTAAACTTTTGAATAATTGCACTTAGGCCCCTAAACTTTTGGCTATTTGTATTTTGGTCCTTCCTTTTATTTCTACTTTCACTTTTTGTCTTCAACTTTTTCTAAATTTCATTTTAGTCCTTCTCTTTCTTTAAGACTCATCTAACCTTTATGATTTCTTCTGATTGTCATCATAATCCTTTATAAACCTCTTTCTACTATTAGTATTATACAGATAGGGAATATTTAGGATATGACAGAAGACCTTGAAATTGAAAATCTACCACTATCACCGATAAAAATGGGGAAATATGAGAGCGTTAAAGAGCAGCAGCTCATAACAAATAGAATAAATAAAGAGGAGGATTCACAAGAACATGAAAAACTGCAAGAGATCCAAGAAGAAGAAACAAGAGAAAAAGTTAATACAAAGTCTAGCTTACAAATGAAAATGAACTGAGGAGAAAGCAGAGTCGAGCAAGTAAAGAGCCTCTATACCTGTAGGTAAAGAGGTAAGTATTAAGGATCACCCTTCTCCTAAAGCCTATTTTGCTAGAAAGAAAAAGATTGGCCCTGAGTTTTCAAAAGATGCTTATACTCTATTTAATAAACTAGAAATAAATATCGCTATGGTTGAATTTCTCAAGAGGAATCCTAAGTATGCTAAATTTTTGAAAGAGTTGTGTGGTGATAAGAAAAAGTTTAGCATTCAAGTGCTAATGTTTTATCTTTTTTTATCTGAATTACCAATTGACTTCCAAGACTTAGGATCATACATTATTCCATGCACAACAGTCAGGTTTATATTAAGGGAGTGTTATTAGAGCTAGGGGCTGATATCAATGTAATATCTTGGTCGATATACTTAGCCTTAAGTATTAATAATCTTAAAGACACAAGCGCGGTGCTCCAATTAACTAATAGATCAATTAGATACCCTAAAGGAATTCTTAGGGATATTCTAGTGCAGGTCAAGGACTTCATGAATAGCTGATTTTTCATCCCTATATATGTCTAATGAGCTAGTGAATGAGAGTACTTTCATCCTAGGCATACCTTTTATCTAAACTTCCAAGATGATCACTAGTATGAAGCATAGTTCTATTATACTGGAAGTTGGGGAACATGTAGTCACCTTTAATATGAATGAAGCCATGAAATATACTTTTGATGTAATGATGTTATATGACCAATAAAGAAGGCTCTGTCTAATGATGTTATATGATCAATTGGAGCAATAATGTTTATGATATAATAAAAAATAGTAAATAATGGAATAAATGTATGACATTTTACCGATATTTATTTAACATATCAATCTTCATTTTGACACCAAGAGCACCTTATTTCAATGTCTATACAAAAAGAACGCATTTTCCAAAGTCAGGGACCATAATATATTTTTAAAATTTTTGACCAAATGAACAGTAATCTTTGACAATTAAACTGTATTGATTGACTAAGCGTTTGGTCAAGAAATTATTTTTCCCTTAAATTTCAATATATTATCTTTGTGTAGCTTTTTGAACTACTTTATTTCAATTTTTCTAGAACTAATTATGATATTTTGAAGTTTGTTACCTAATATGGAATACCATAGAATAGTAATTCATGAAGAGTAAAAATTCCATATTTAGCTAATGGACTTCAAAGGTCATGTAAGTGGTTATACATGCTACTGAATGGTCCATAAGACATATGAAAGTAAAGATATATTATTTTTTAAGCCACACACTAGTCTCAATTCTATACAAGTCTTAAGCTGACTTTAATTCTTTCGTAATGTAGATTTACTCCTGTTGATCACATGGAGGATATATTTCTGAACATTTTCTTAAACCGATCCTCTGTATCCTAGTACCTCGTACTATTTTGCTTACATGTATCATGTGCTAAGCCTCTAACTGATAAACTTCAATGAGGTTATCATCTTCATTCCTGTCATCAAGTCTTTATGCAAGCTAGTCATAATCTGAGTGCTGGCTAGTCGTGACACATGTTCTCTATAAACTTTAGTTGCAGCCATCTCCCCTTGCTCGTTATTACTTGATAGCTCTGTGTTCTTCAACTGTGACTATAGGTCATCTTCTGTTGTGACCTGTTCTGCTTTTACATTAGTCATGTCCAATAGTCTTTACTCACCACAAGCTTCTATAAATATTTGTTGCCACCTGTGACTTAGCTTGTCTGGAACTTCTAGTCGTGACCTAACATAGCTTTCTCTAAATATCCACTCTTATTGTTCTTGACTTTGATGAATTTAACTCAATTAGAACTCATTCATATCTATACACCATAATCATATTAAATATGGAACATATTCACATAAATGTTTAACCAACTATCATTTCATTATATCACACAAGACTTCATATTTCATGTCACCATAACATTTATACATACATTACATACATGTCATTCACATATTTAGGGTACATGATTATTGTCATACTTCTGGGTAATTACTTTGCATATTTACATTACCCCTCATCTCTTTTCACACTATCTTATAGGGAGTTATAGACTACACATACTTCTACATATAGGAGTATCACTCATGTATATCAGTTGGCAGATTATTTTTCAAAACTCACTTATCTCTATGTGCCATGTAGGGGTATATATTAGTATCTGACTTACTACCATCCCATGTTAGTTTGCTAGACCATAAACTTGATTTAGGTTAATGCCCTATACTATATATCTGTTTATCATCCCTGCTATGACATTGAGGAACTACAGATAAATTGTCTGTTGTTCCTCTTTACTTCTGTCCATCCCTTGACCTATACTGGGCAATTCACTCTCCATAGCTTCCTTAAGACTGTTATGGTCAACATTATCTGTCTTTCACGAAGAAGGTTGGGGTTGACTAGAACCAGGAACATTACACTGATCTTTTCCACATAAAATCACATATTTCTAGACTTTGTGAATGGAAAGGAACTATCATAGACTCTGAATGGATTTCTAGATTGAGGGATTATTGTATATATTACTTATCTTAAATCTATCCTCAAACTCTGGCAGAGGAGGAATAATATATGACCTACCTTTAATCCAGTACTAGTACTAAGCTTCCTCAGCCGTAATCTGTCCTCTCACCGAAGGGATAAAGCTTACCTCAGGGCTAGAGGGTACTCCAACAAACTCATAATGTATAGAGTAACTAGACTCAACATTATTTGGTATATACATAGCTATTGGAAATCGTTCCCTAGGGGTCAATCATTGTCTTATGAACATTATTGATTTATGAATTTATTAATTGAGTTATCATATTATTTGCATGTTTACTATGATGACCATCCTTGGATAATTCATGATATTATCCTAAATGTCCCTGGTCGATCATCTATGTGGGAGCACAGATGAAATAAGACTAGTATGACTTTGAAAATGTATAGAGATATAAATCAAAGTCATAAGCACATGTAAGAGTACAGGGTGTTGGACCGACCCGCTATGAGAGAACTGCATAGGTAACGTCATAATCTTCTCTCATATACAAACCATGTCAATATGCCCTCTGACCTGAGATCATCATGGATTCCTACATGACAAAACGCTCAGCTTTGACCTAGTCAAAAGTCACTTTTGACCGAGTGATCATAAAGACTATGTTCGGGCTTAGTGGTTTTTCATGCGGAGGAATGTGAATGGTCAAGATGGAATTTGTCCCTCACATTCGTGGAGAGATATTACTGGGCCCCTCGATGAGTAAGTCTGAGAAATGTATGGCCATACTGTAATGGAAAGGTAGTTCCATTTCTATAGTCAGACTACTCAGGGATCGAGAAAGTAACGGTTGGGAATAGGAGGATGAAATCGTCCATGCCTCATCCATGACCAAAATATCGCGTGACAGAAGGGACATGATATGGTTGTATAAAAGGTTACATCGTTTATCGATCCTCATATGATTTGGGTAGTCGTTATGTCTTGCTAGAGACCGCTTGCGACTTGTGGGCTAGTATAGCAAATGGCCCACTGCCAACTTCATATGGGCCTACAGGGTCGCACACAAAATAGCCCAACACGAGCTATGATGTCCAGATTCATTGAATCTAAGACATGTCCAGATTCAATGAATGATCCAGGTGAATGTATATATATTTATTTATATTTATATTCGTATATATATAAATTCGTATATATATATATATATATTATATATGAGATATATGAGATTTAATTTATAAGGATAAATTAAATCCCTATCACGTTTGAATTCGAAATTCAAATTGATAGGATATCTCATATAAGAGATATTTATAAGATTTAATTTATAAGGATAAATTAAATCTCTATCACGTTTGAATTCGAAATTCAAATTGATAGGATATCTCATATAAGAGATATTTATAAGATTTAATTTATAAGGATAAATTAAATCTCTATCACATTTGAATTCGAAATTCAAATTGATAGGATATCTCATATAAGAGATATTTATAAGATTTAATTTTAAGGATAAATTAAATCCCTATCATGTTTGAATTTGAAATTCAAATTGATAGGATATCTCAAATTTGTTTTATGAGAATAAATCAAATATAGTTCAGTCTCATCTTTATTTAAAGTTAAATAAATAGGTAATTAAATCTGTGGGACGGATTTAATATTATTTATTTAATTAGTTTCTTATAAAATTATACAATATATGATATTGTATTATTTTTCGGAATTAATATAAGATTAACTCCTAAAATCCTTTTCGGTTAGGGAAAACGTAGAGCATCCTATATATCTAATATTAGGAGCTACGTTTTGTAAGAGACACACATATAGAACACAGAAAGGCCGAAGGGGACTCTGCAAAAGGTTTGCAGATAAGAAACTGCCGAAATAGAGACGGAGAGGACGAACTCTTGAGAAAGCCCTGGAGGGACAAGAGACGCTAGCACGTCGTTCGTGGTTGAAAAGCTGTTCGTGTGGATACCAGTAGAGGAAGCCGACCTGAGTCGTCGACTTCTTGTGATCAGAAAGGGAGCACGAGCCGCAGAGAGAAGCTGTGAACGTCGTGACCGAAAGCTGTGGAAGTCGCTGAGACACACTGAGGGTAATGCTTCTTCCCACTTGACTTAAACACATACGGTAGATCCTGGCAAGGAATGAAAAATTTTTAAGATAATTTCCACTACGTGTCTTTCAATTCCTTACAATAGCTTCAAGATAAATCTCTATATAACCTCCAGACTGCAGGTTTGAGTCTATAGAAATATATATGGGATATCCTAATGTAGACTTCCTTGACTTATCCCCTATACTCTCCTCATTGTCTGAGGGATGATCAAAATTTGGATGTACATTATCTTCATATATCATTACTGGACAGGGGTCTCCTTTATTAACTGCCTTATTAACTAAGGCGTCTAACTTAACTTCATGAAACCCCATATCTACTCCTACACTATTTGCTTAATTAAGCAATACTAACTATCCCAATAAATACCCTAACTTAACAAAGTACCTACTATTTAGGGTTAGGGTCTGGGAACAATATTATATCAGTCTATAAATAATTTATTCAGAATATTTCTTAAGCCATAATCCTTTGCTCTAATACCAAAATATCACATCCTTACTTGTAACCTCAGTTATACTCAAATGGAACCCATTTGGACCAATTACATAACCCATAGCATCAAAAGGATGTATTTTCAAAAGTTGGTTTCTTAGGTACTATTCATGCTACTGTTCATGTGGTAATTCCAGAACATATACCCATCTTTGAAAAATTATAATTAAATGTAGAAAAGTTAAAATAAATTGGTTCTAATTTTTAACGAAAGCTATTTAATAAATATTTGAAGGAAAAATATAAAACTGAGGTTCCATTGTCCCAATGTAATCAGTTTATTCGTTGAAAATAACTGTTCATATGGTAAAATCTGGAAGTTCCAGTTTCTTTATCTTAACTTTAAAAATTCATTTCTCTTTTGTTACTTGTACAAATGAACCGTGTTACCTATGAATTTGAATCTCTAGACGTGCTATTTAAGCTCACAAAATTTCATAGAAAAACTCATTCATTTACCATATGAAACTAACATCAGAACGTTACTGCCTCCTGTTGTTTACTTTAACTCTATTCCAGATTTTAACTCCAAATTTGTAAAATCATAATAAATTGAATTCTTAACAAATTGAGGAGTTATTGATGTCCATTTAAACCTATATATCTTAGCTATAATCATACTAAATTTCAAGTTCAAACTCATTGATTAAGCCATCTTAAACATTGTCACACCATCACGGCCTCATAACACAATTACAGAATCATACATTATACATCCATCATGTGCTTCCATAATGCCAAGTAACTCATGTAAATTATTATACAAGTCCATCCAACTATGCTTACCCTCTTTCCTTGAGAAATTCTAGCACCTAAAACATGGTTATGCATATGAGAGGAATGAGATATCATGGAAAGCCTAATATCAAGTTACACAAACCATAATATCATGCATGATTAATTGGATGCTTAACATGTTATCATGAGATGGGAGCTACTTTATAGTGGTACATAAGCAAACTCTAACATGAATATTGTCATGACATAACTTGCAAGGAGTTTCAATCATTCATACTTCATTATCAACATGATGACACATTATCATGCTCAACCAAATACCACAATCAACAAGCAAGCAAACCATTAAGCAAACATAAAACTATAGTTAGGTATTCTTGCTACCTCTTAGCTATCCTTGTCAAGGTATTCTTGAGATGATTCCCTTCCTTCACAAATTTTAAACTCTAGCCATTACAAAGTAATATCAAGTTACAACTCAACTTGAACACAACCAAGACCAGGTTTTTACTAACTTCCATTCTTTATCTCTTTTATGTTTCATACTTCTATCTTTCCAAAATAAATTATCATAGTTCATTTCCATATAATTTTTCATTTAGAATTCAAATATGAAGCTAGAATTTCCAAAATCAAATCATGTCACAAACTACTGTCTAGAACCGAAACATATCCTTGATTTTCCAAAAATTCACATTTTGATTCCAATGCTTTCAATACTTGTTATCCTACTTTATCCCTACACAATTTTCCATTTTAAACTCATTTGAAGCATCAAAATCATGAAATTCCAATATATGAATAGTGACATGCACAGTAGCATCCATGAACACAAACTTCCATTTACTTGCATACTTAAATTCCCAAGCTTATACCACTTGATTCTAGCTTGTTTAAGCTTGTCTAAACTATCCATAACATAAAACTCATATTCTAACCATATATGGACAGCACTTACAGCAGAAACCACAAGGGAAATAGGGCACAAAAACCCCTTAAAATTAAGAGCTAGCTTGCTAGAATAAAGCTCAAGATCAAGGGAGATGATTACCTTGCTTTGTGCTCTAAGTTGTGTGCTTCTTTCTTGGTTGAATGGAAAATTTTCAAGTGTTTCCCCATGGTACTCAAGGCTTCCAAATAGGTTCTGATTTGAGGGGGTATTTATAGAGAAATTTGGGTGGAAATGGATGGCCAAGATTGATTTGGTCACTATTTTATCTAGTGGTCCATATTCATTCTTAAACCGATCTTGCCCTAGAAGCCTTAGTATTTTTGTCATGCATGACATCATTAGGGCCATGTTTGGCTAGAAAAAGTGAAATATATTGATAGGCAAAATTCCAATCCAGTCCAGTACCGATTAGAGTAGTTTCACAAAAACTAGACTGTTTTTTGTTCCTAAATTTTATAATATTATAGAATATGTATTCTGTCTTGAAAACTAATGTCTAGGTTTCTTATACCACTAAAAATGTTAGACTGATTATTTATCTGCCATCCATCCCTTGGAAAATGACCAAAATACCCTTAGTGTCATTTCTTGCACTATATGAACCCTAAGGGCATAATTGTCATTTCACCCTTCTTTGTACTACCTCATGGCATATACTAGCTTTAACTAATCATATTTATACTATATTCCACATTTTTAACCTATCCATAATGACCAAAATGCTCTCCATCCATCACTGGTATAATATAGTCCTCTAGGGGCATTTTCATAATTTCGCAGTTTTCCTAAACACTGGCCCTTTCTACTGATAAACTGGTATCATGGGTTTTGGGCCCTCCTTGGCATCATCACAGGCCTATATATGAGTTCATCAGAGCTCATTCTATCTAGGCTTACTTACTACTAAGTTCCATAATCAGATCACGGGTATTCTCAAACTCCCGTTAAAATTCACTAATATGGGGATAACTTTTCATACAGAGCTCCTTCTAGGGTTCTGTCAGATTTATGACATCTGATGTCATGTGTCACATCCTTACTTTTAACCTCAATTATACTTTAATAGAAGTGCTTGGAACCAATTACATGATCATTTGTTTTGAAAACATCCATTTCCAAAAGATTTACTCTCGGATACTGTTCACTTTTACTGTTCATTTGGTAATTCCAGACCATGTACCCTACTTCAAAAATTCATAATTAATTGTAGAAAAATTGAAATAATATGGTTCCAATTTCTAATGAAATCTATTTCACATATCTTTAAGGGAAAAATATGAAACTGAGGTTTTCTTGTCCCAATGAAATCAGTTTATTCGTTGAAAATCACTGTTCATTTGGTAAAATCTGGAAGTTCCAGTTTCTTTGCTTAACTTCAAAATTTCATTTCTCTTTGGTTACTTATCCAAATGAACTGTGTTACCTATGGATTTGAATATCTAGACGTTATCTTTAAGATCATAAAATTTCATAGAAAAACTCGTTCATTTGATATATGAAATTGTTGCATGAACATCACTACCTCTCAGCACTCATTTTATCTCAATTCCAGATCTTACTTCCAAATTTGGAAAATCATAACAATTCGGATACTTATCCAAATTAGGCGTTTTTGGTGTTCATTTAAATCTCTATATCTTAATTTTAATCATACCAAGTTTCAATCTAAAACTAGTTGATTTAAACTTCATAAATATTGTCACATCACCACGGCCTCAAAACAGGGTTACAGAAACATACACCATGCATACTAGCATATCATCCCATAGTGTCATGTAAGTCATATAACTTGTTATACAAACTTAATCATCAACAATTACTCTCTTCCCTTGAGAGGATCCAGCACCTAAGACATATTTATGCATGTGGAAGGAATGAGATTTCATGGAAATCCCAATAGCAAGTTACACAAACTATAATATCATGCATGGACAATTGTATGCTTAACATGTTATCATGAGATGGGAGCTACTTCATAATGGTACATAAGCAAACTATAACATACATATTGTCATGACATAACTTGCAAGGAGTTGCAATCATTCATACTTCATCATAACATGATGACATAAGCTTAAGCTGAACCAAACACCATAATCAACAAGCAAGCAAAACAATTAAACAAACATGAGTTATAGTTAGGTATCCTTGCTACCTCTTAGCTATCTTGGTCAAGACCTTCTTGAAGTGCTTTCCTTCCTTCATAAATGTCAAAACCTAGCCATTACAACATAATATCAAGTTACAACTCAACTTGAAACCAAATCCAAGACTAGGTTTTCACTAGCTCCCTTTCTTTCTCTAATTTATGTTTCCCACTTCCACCTTTCCAAAATAAATTCTCATGGTTCATTTCCACATAATTTTTCAGGTAGAATCCAAATATGAAATCAGAATTTCCAAAAATCAAAACATACCAATTGCTACAGTACCAAACCGAAATGGATTTCCCTTTTTCCAAAAATTCACATTTTGATTCCAATGCTTCCAATACTTGTTCTCCTACTTTATCCCCACACAATTTTCCATTTTAAACTCATTGGAAGCATCAAAATCATGAAATTCCATCATATGAACAGTACCACATACAGTACCAGCAAGAACATAAAACCCTAAATCCAAACATACTTGAATTCTGAAGCTTATACCACTTGATTCTAGCTTGTTTAAGCTTGTCTAAACTATCCATAACATAAAAATCATATTTTAATCATATATTAGCAACACTTCCAGAAGCAACCATAAGGAAAATATAGCATGAAAACCCCTTAAAACCATGAGCTAACCTACTAGAACAAAGCTCAAGATCAAGGGAGATGATTACCTTGCTTATTACTTCACTTTGGTTGCTTCTTTCTTGGTTGAATGGAAATTTTGCAAGAGTTTCCCAATGGTTCTCAAGGCTGCCGCACATGGTCTGAAATGAGGGGGTATTTATAGAAAATTTGGGTTGAAATGGATGGCCAAGATTAATTTGGTTACTATTTGATCCAAGGGCTCACATTTAATCTTGGATTTAACTTTTTCTAAAAAGAATAATTATGACATCATGTGGGACAAATCATAGGACACCTAATAGGGTTAGGTGGCGTGCTGCCCATGCAAGGAACCTTATGAAGAAATTCCAGTCCAATCCGATACCGATCAGTTCAGTTTTACAATAACCAGACTGTGTTATGTTCCTAATTTTTTATAATATATCAGGATATGTATTCTATCCTGGAAATTAATGTCTAGGCTTCTCATATAATTGAAAATGTTATACTGAGTATTTATCTGCCATCCATCTATTGGAAAATGACCAAAATACCCTTTGTGTCCTTTCGTGCACTGTACTGACCCTAAGGGCATAATTGTCATTTCACCCTTCTCTGTACTGCCTTATGGCATATACTGGCTCTAATTAATCATATTTATATCATGTACCATGTTTTGGTCCTGTCCATAATGATCAAAATGACCTCCATCCATTACTGGCACAATATAGGCATCCAGGGGCATTTTCGTAATTTTGCACTTTTCCTGGACTGCTCTGGTCTCTGGCCCACATAAACTGTCCAGTCACCTTAATGGGCTTATGATGGCACCATTTGGACCTCAGAATGGGCTTATTGCATGTATTGCCTTTATGGCCCAATTCACACTATAGCTTCCCCAATCCTATTTATTGGGTATTTTATTTTACTGTAAAATCCCGTATAGTTTCTACAGGATTCCTTTTCTGACTCTCTCAATTTTATAAATTCATATATTAAATATATGAATTTTCTATAAGGTCTCATCAGATTATGAGATCTAAAAAATACTGTAATAATTCCTTCCGGCTTCAGAAATTTATATCAATTAATCGGGACCTCAAATCAAAATTATGTGTTACGTTAAACTGATCGGAATATTTTTGTCTATCTACTGGTAAAATTTGGGTCTGATATAATTCTGGGCATTTTTAGCCTGTTTTGGCTCAACTTTTCCATATTTACATTTAGGTCCCTTAACTTTTGAATAATTGCACTTTAGTCCCTAAACTTTTCATTAATTGCATTTAGGTCCCTCCTTTTTCTTCTACTTCAACTTTTTGTCTTCAAACTTTTCAATTTGCATTTTGGTCCCTATTCTTTCCTTAGTTATTAATCCTTCCCTTTCTTTTCACAATCTGATACGGTTTATTCCAAGAATCTTATATCCATTGCAGATAAACTGTACAGCTATATCAGGTCAAAAAATTGGGGATATGACATCATGGAGCACACCTTCCTGTAACTTTTCAACTTATACCTGAGGTCTATAAGATATGATAAAATTTCAAATAACTTTTAGACTATTAAATAAATATCCACTATCTGGAACCCTAATAAAATTTTTATGCTAGATTAACCAGCATAACTTTCTCTATTTACTGATAAAATATGGGACTAGAATACTTCCAGGCAGTTCTAAGCCTTTTCTGGCTGAACTTTTCTATAATTACATTTAGGTCCCTGACTTTTTGCTTAATTATATTTAGGTCCCTAAACTTTTGAAAATTATCACTTTTAGCCCAAGTTTTGTTTCTACTTTAACTTTTGGCCTTCAACAGAAGAATCAAAAGTTGGAATGAGACTTGCCTAGAAATGAGCCTAATACATGGCTTAAGGTTAGAGATATAACGGTTAATAGATAGAAACCTAATGTTCCCAAAATAGAAGAATCCCCATCACGAAGAAATAGTACCCTAACAGACTTAGGGTAGAGTACCCTAGAGAACTAAAGTAATAGTAGTAGATGATGAATGAGATCCTTATGACTTAGGTTCACCAAGATCAAGAGATAGAATAGAAAGATGCCATAATCTAGTCAAGACTAGACTAGGATTGATATACAGGGAAAGAGAGTTAAGAAATAATAGTGAGATATAGAAGTTACTCTATAGATATGGAGATTCATCTGCTTACCTGAGAAGTTTTCTCGAATAGTTTTATGAGAAGCATTCCTCTTAGTTAGATAGAGATGAGCGTAAGGCTAAGAGTTAAAACAAGGGAAAGAGAAACCTTTTGTTGAATACTTAGCTCAGTTCATCCACATGAACAGTGAGAGTTGAATGAATGAGAAGTTGATTAACATATTGAACTCCGTGCTACAAGGAAAGAATTTTTCTCAGGTAGTTGCAGAAGTTCAATAAAGTGGTAGATGTAGGCAAGATTAGAAAAATAAGTTTATGATGTATTGAGAGAGAAAGGTAGCCATAGTTTGAAAGATAAGAGACTCTCCTATGTAAGAAAAATTAATGATAATGAGTCAGATAGATTAATGAAGGGTTGAGTCTATACTCTAATAGGGAGGTAACGTGGTAGCCTAAGTTAGATAAGTAAATATCTCAGGTTCCTGAATGAATGATCAAGCTTTGGCAGATAATGTGATAAAGGAAATAATGCTTTGAAGTTTATCGAGTTAATTGTTTAATTGCAGCGTGCGTATAATGGATGGTTGAGCAAATTATGTCATGATGATATAGTTTATGTTGCCATAAGTTATGATGAACAGTTACATCTCCTTACAGTTGTCATGTGATGATATACATGTTAGAGTATACTTAAATGACTGTATCTCCTTACATATTATGTATGTTAAAGTATGCTATGATGGATAAAAACTCCCTTTCACATTATATGTAGGGTAAAGTATATATGATGAGAAAATTATGTTGCTCCCATACCAGATGACATGCAATTAATTTATTTAACTTGGTAATGATAAAGTAATAGAAAAGTGATAAACGAGATAGTTAGCTAGTTAATCCCTAAAGTTTAGAATGATAGTTTATGACTAGACAATGATAGTCAATTAGATAGAGAATGAGATTAAAGATGAATGTTAGTGCAAACCTATAGATATCTGATTATAGTACTCAGGACATATCCCTTAAGTAAGGATAAGATACATGAATTATGTACCATATGCTTGAATTAAAATGAGACGCAATTATAAAAGATGATGCAACTCTGAGAGGGAGCAATATCTATGTAATAAAAGTTAATACTCTCACAATGGAGCTATATTATTCTTTTGATAGAGTCAGATTGATCTTGAGGTAGAGCCAAGAAAATAGACACTACAACTCTTGTTAGATCCATGTCCACTGGATGAGATGTACAAATCATGATAGATAATGCATGGTAGAGCCTGTGTAACTCTTTGTAGTATTATATATAGCAAAGTTATGAAATATAAGAATGATAAAAAAAATTCATAAGTGATAGAGGAAATGAGTAAAGTCTTCACAGATAATATTGGATTATATGATCAATCTTGGGGAATTATCTATTGAGTTAGCAACAAGTGAAAGTGGCTAACCTTATAACTTAGTCTATTGGTTTTACATCTTCTAGAGATAAGAATATAGTACAACAAAATCATAGTAGATTCTGGAGGATTGCAGTTAGATCCTATAATGGTTCACAGAGAATAAAATTGTAGGGTCATAGTTAGATCCTAAAGAGGCTTACAGTAGATCGTAAATAGATCCCGAGGTCACAGTAGACCTAGCTTAAGACAATGAATAAGTCATAAGTATAATATTTCTTAAAAAAGACAAGTACCAAGGACAAGGTTAAGGTAGGGAAGACTCACCATTTGGTTCACTTATATGAGAGAGAGTACCTATGATGTTAATGTTAGATAGCCTTATTATTATTATGGATTAAACTCATAATCTTCTTACACAAAAGGAATTAAAGGTAACAAAGTTAAAGTTTCTAGTCCTGAGTGTCAAGTATTTATAAGTATGTATATAATATACCTAAGGAATAGAAGAAGCATATCTCATAAGATATGAAAAGGGGTCAAGTAAGAACAAAAAGATCTCTAAGAGAAGGTTACAAAGAATGAGAATAAGAGTTAGATAGACCCAAGAGAGATAGTATGAGAAGGGTTTAAGATATTAAAGTACTTAGGTTGGAGCTTATTAGCACCAGTGCTTCAGATTTTCATCGACACTTTTTAGTTAAGTGTCTTCAGGCAAGAGTAGCCCAATGATGGGTAATACCCTGGGAAGTGATGAGAAAAGGTGTAAATGCCACAGAAATTTGGGATAGATGCACAGAGTTATGTAAAATGATAGAAATAGTTATAAAAAGTTAGAAAGTATTATGAACAGTAAGGGACTAGAACCCTTATGCCAAGTCCAAATAAAGTGGATTTGAAAGGAAATATTCATATTATAGTTTTATGTAAGGAGGAAGTTAGAAAGAATGACTTAAGAGTCCTTAGAATTTTTTTTTCAAAAATCAACAAAGTGATAAATTACATATAATGTTAAACTTACGATATCTTAAGATACGTCACGATAAGGCAAGATATGTCATGATACAACTAGATGCGGCAATATACACCATGATATGGTGTGAGAAACAAGTAATGTGATACACTATGAGAAATATGTAATGATATATAATAAGAAATATGTATTGAGAAATATAATACGAAGTGGCTTTGAAGCTAATTTTGTAGACAAATATAATGTTGGAAATCGTGCCCTAGGGGTCAATCATTGTCTTATGAACATTATTAATTTATTAATTTATTAATTGTGTTATCATATTATTTGCATGTTTACTGTGATGACCATCCTTAGATAATTTATGATCTTATCCTAAATATCCCTGGTCGGTCATCTATACGAGAGTAGAGATGAAATAAGACCAGTATGACTTTGAAGATGTATAGAGATATAAATCTAAGTCATAGGCACATGTAAGAGTACAAACTGTTGGACTGACCCGCTATGAGAGAGCTGTATGGGTTACGTCATAAGCTTCTCTCATATACAAAGCATGACATTATGCCCTTTGACCTGAGATCATCATGGATTCCTACATGACAAACGCTCAGCTTTGACCTAGTCAAAAGTCACTTTTGACCGAGTGATCATAAAGACTATGTTCAAGTTTAATGGTTTTTCATGCGGAGGAATGTGAATGGTCAAGATGGAATTTGTCCCTCACATTCGTAGAGAGATATTACTGAGCCCCTCGATGAGTGAGTCTGAGAAATGTATGGCCATACTATAATGGAAAGAAAGTTCCATTTCTATAGTCAGACTACTCAGGGATCGAGAAAGTAACGGTCAAGAATTAGAGGATGACATTATCCATGCCTCATCCATGACCAAAATATCGCGTGACAGAAGGGACATGATATGGTTGTATAAAAGGTTACATCGTTTAACGATCCTCATATAATTTGGCTAGTCGTTATGTCTTGCTAGAGACCGCTTGTAACTTGTGGGCCAGTATAGCAAATGGCCCACTGCCAACTTCATATGGGCCTACAGGGTCGCACACAAAATAGCTAACACGAGCTATGATATCAAAATTCATTGAATCTAAGACATGTCCAGATTCAATAAATGATCCAGGGTCGATGTATATATTTATTTATATTTATATTCGTAGATATATAAATTCGTATATATACATTATATATAAGAGATATATGAGATTTAATTTATAAGGATAAATTAAATCTCTATCACATTTGAATTTGAAATTCAAATTGATATGACATCTCAAATTTGATTTATGGTAATAAATCAAATATAGTTCAGTCTTATCTTTATTTTAAGTTAAATAAATAGGTGAATTAAATCTGTGGGACATATTTAATATAAATATTATTTATTTAATTAGTTTCTTATCAAATTATACAATATATGATATTGTATTAGTTTCGGAATTAATATAAGATTAACTCTAAAAATCCAATTCGGTAGAGGAAAATGCATAGCATCCTATATATCTAATTTTAGGAGCTATGTTTTAAAACATATAGAACACAGAAAGGCCGAAGGGGAATCCGCAAACGGTTTGCAGATAAGAAACTGCCAAAATAAAGACGGAGAGGACAAATTCTTGAGAAAGCCCTAGAGGGACAGGAGACGCTAGCACATCGTTCATGGTTGGAACGCTATTCATGTGGATACCAGTAAACAAAGCTGACCTGAGTCGTCAACTTCTTGTGATCGGAAAGGGAGCACGAGCCACAGAGAGAAGCTGTGAACGTCGTGACCAGAAGCTGTGGAAGTCACTGAGGAACACTGAGGGTAATGCTTCTTCCCACTTGACTTAAACCCATACAGTAGATCCTGGCAAGGAATGGAAAAAAATTTAAGTTAATTTCTGCTGCGTGTCTTCCAATTCCTTTCATATAAAGGATCCCTTTTGGTAAGGATAAGATGTTTGAATGTTATACTATAAATAAAATAGTAAATAAGAGCTTTTACTCCTTTCATGAAATACCAGTCATTATATTATGTTTATAAAATATGATAAAGCTCCAAATGTTAGACACATGATAAAGCTATGCAAACTCTGAGTGTTAGAGATATCCATATTAAGGAAAGGAATGCTTGAGCTACGATGTTAGAGCTTTGCATTTATGAGCAGTTATGTAGTCCTGCAACATGTTGGCCAGGCACTATGCATGTTAGAGTATGTGCTTCTACATAGGGGTAAAATAAATACAGACTAATTACATAAGTTATCTCTCTATATTATGCTAAATTATTAAAGACGATAAGAGCAATTAGAAGGGTGATAGAATTTCAAAGAAATAGAAGTACGATGGTATGAAAATAAAAGTTGAAGCTTTGTGGATGTTACAAAACTCTACTAAATACTCAGATGAGCAACAAGAGATATGTGCTAAAAAAAGTATGATGGGAAGTTGACAGAAACTCCATAATATATAATATCTGAGAGAGTTTAATATGAAAAAAATTGACACGACTCACAAGTCTAGAATAGTGAGCTGTGCATAGGCAACTAGATGCATAACAAGTAAGCAAGTAACAAAATGAAATAGAGTTCAACTTTAATTGAGTTGATTCAAAAAAGAAGAGTAATGATAGCAAAGATATGAAGATCCAAGGATAATGAAAGTACTATGCTAGATGTCAAGATAGAAGACAAGAGATAGATAATCTAACCCTTAGTCATAGAGCAGAAAAGGATATAAAGAGGATATATATCTAAGAAACTTGAATAAAAGGTACTAAGTAAATTTTTAGGACGAAATTTATTTTGAGGGGGTAGAAATGCACATCCTAATTTTTTCTTATCTGTATAAGACTCACATAGGAAAGAGGTTTGGAAAGGATTATGATGATGAATAGGAAGGAAAAGTAATGATTAGACAAAGGTATAAAGAAAAAGGACTAAAATAAGAAATCTAAAAGTTCCATGGTGAAAAATGAAAGTAGACATAAACTTTAGGCTATTAAGTGTAATTATGAAAAGTTGAGAGCCTAAATTATGATTTTCAAAAGTTCTAGGGCCAAAATGGTGATTATGAAAAAGTTGAGCTGAAAAAGGCCAAAAATTGCCTAAAATCATTTCAGTCTCAAATTTTTCTAGTAAATAGAAAAATTATTCTCATAAATTTAATGCAACACATAATTTTGATTTGAGATATAGATAAATTGATATGCATTTTTAACGAAAGAAAAATTAGTACAATATCCTGTAGACCTTAGAATCAGATAAAATTTGGCAGTAAGTTTTTATAATTAATATGATAATTTATGAAATTGACAAAACTCAAAAAGGAGTTATGTGGAATTTATAGTTAATTAAAACACCCAATAATATTTTCATATAAGTTTGTGGGCCAGTGCTAATAAATACATGAAAAATATAAAATTACGTCCACTATATTGTGCCATTTAGCAAGAGATATATAAAAGGCATTTTGGTCATTTGACTAAGGTTAAATAGTCAAGGAGAGTTCCCATAATAGTTTACCAAAGTTAGGGAATACTTTGATGATGTGTGAAAAGACGATAATGCCGTATAGATATTAAAGTAAATAAAGAAGAACTAATGGGTATTTTGGTAATTAGTAAGGGATCAGTAATTAAGTTTAGACCCTGTCTAAGAATGTTAATGGTAGGAAGAATCTAGATTTGAGATTTAAGATCAGAAAGCATATTTGGAATCTCATAAAATTAGATGTATAAAACAATCTGGTTTTTGGGGAATTTGACTGAGCCAGTAGCGGATTAAACTAAAATTTTTCCAGATCCTTGTACCCCTCTAAGTTTCATCACATGTATTATGAGGTGTCTATTGATGATGTCATGGATGATGTCACATTTTGGCTTCTAGGGCAAGCTTAATCCAAGAGCAAATATGATCTATTAGATCAAATAGTGCACAAAGTGATATTGACAATCCATCCACCACCTCTCAAGTCTTTAAATACCCCACCTTAACCTGTCCAAAACCATGGCATGACCCTTGGGGAGGTTATGCTCAAGTTGAAACTTAAGCCAAGACAAAGAATAATCTAAGGTCCAAAGTTCAAGCTAGCTAAGGATTAAGGTAAGTAATCTATCCTAACTTATTTTGCTTTAATTTAGGGCTTAAACTTAGGGTTTATATGGAAGAAAGTTGAGCTTTCCCTAGGTTATATATGCTGTTCAAAACCTTAGATGAAAGGAGAAAGAAGAAATTAAAGTTAGAACTTAGTGATTGAAGGTTGAACAAGCTAGTTAGATGATTAGTTATTGAATCAAGTTGATATTCTTGAATTTGCCTAGAAGGAGACCTTTTAGTCTACACTGTTCATGATAGAAGGAGATGGAATTTCAATGATTTAATGCTTCCATTGAATTCATATGATGATTTTATGTAAGATTTGATAGGTTTTGAGCCTTAGAAACATTGGAATTTAAAGTTGTAATTTTTTGAAGTCTTCTCTGTTACCGTTCCCTCATATGAACAATGATTAAAATTTAATGATTTTGATGCTTCGAATAGTTTTAACATGAAAGTTGTGTGGGATAAAGTAGAGAAACAATTATTGGAAGCATTGTAATCAAAATGAGAAATTTTGAAAGAAAGAGGGGAGTTATGCAATTCTGTCTAGAACAGTGCATCATACCTTTTAACTTCCATGGCCACCATACCCCATAACCCTAAAGTCATGCACAACCTTCCCTCTCTCAGTTTCACCTTATTGTATCTCTCTATCACCTTATTATTCTTTTTATTCTTGTTGCACTATTGATTTGCTTCCTCAACTCTCTAATTTTCCCTCCACTTGTTAAAGCTTTCTCCTTCGTGCTCTCAAGGGTTACTTCTTCTATTTCAGTGCTATAGTAGTTTGCATTTCCTTAATCATCAAAGTTCAAAGCTTGCCACTCTTTTGCTACATATATTTAAGGTAGTTCTTTATTCCTTCTTGATTTTCCTTTAGTTTTCTTATCTCTTTTATATAGTTTTTAGGTTTTATTTAGTTTTGTTTTTTGAGGGAACTTTGGGAACTTGAAAATGATAGTTTAGTAGTAGGTAAGTGATTTTTTTAGGGTTCATATTTATCTAGCCTAAGCTTTGGTGGGTTTTGTTCTAGATTGATAGACATCGACTGATATCTTGGTTGATTTGAACTTTTTATCTTATGGTCATGACCATAGAGTGTTTTAGTCACAACCAACAGTCACAGAGGTGTAGGGTCACAACCTATGTATCATTTAGTCGCTACTAGACACTTTAGAGCAGTATTTTTGAACTAATTTTGTAAAAGTCAACCAATGTCACATCAATCTTAGTGAGAAGGATTTTTCAAGGGTAGAGAATATCTTTGTATTGATTAGTTACATGTTTGATATGCTTGATTAGATGGCTTGTACAAAGAATCCTAAAGTTATAAGAGGTCTAGATCACAAGTCCCTACAATATTGACCCGGAACATGGCAAAAGAAATGTTTAATACAAGAGGAATTGTTCAAGAAAAGGAATTTACAGCATTTGATTGTTGACTTTCTATAAATTAGCTATAGAACAGGGTTTTAAAGAATTAATGAAAAGAAGGTCTAAAGGTAATGTGACATTGGTCAGAGAATTTTAGATAACTTCTGCCTTGGAGGAATCATTCGGTCTTGGGTTTAAAAATTCATTGATGATTTCCACATTAAGGCGGCCATCCACAAATTGCCAACTCTATCTAAGTATAAATTCCATTATTTAAAGTTTCATATAGATGAGGTCCCTTGGGATATAGTTTTGGCTATTTTGGGAGGAGAATGAATTGAATGGACCATCAGGGGTCAAACAAATAAGTATTTGGGAAGGAATTTGTCTTAATTTCATGACTTATAATGCAATACCTCAAGCTCATATTTCTGATATAAATGAATAGATGATAACTGTCATTTTAATTGATAGAAGGTGCATTATGGACCCTTGGATAAACTAATATTTGGATTAATCTTGGCCTTTCATTTCTACCTAAATTTTTCTATAAATACCCCCTCACAGTACATTTTGGCACCCTTGACAACCCTAGGGAAACTCTTCCAAATTTATTTTGGAGCTAGGAAGAAGCATACAACTTGGAGCAAAAAAAAAAGGTAATTAGTTCCTTTTATCTTGGACTTTATTTTAGGAAGTTTGCTCTTGGTTTTTGGTTGTTTTTATGGCATTTTCCTTTTGATATTGTTGCTAGACATGCTGTTCATATGTGATGCGAATATGAATTTTATGTTATAGATAATTTAGACAAGCTTAAATAAGCTAGAATCAAGTAGTATGTATTGGCTTAGAAATTCAAGTGTACATATAATTATGGTTGTGTTTTGGTTGCCACTATATGAATCACTATTCATCTGTGAGAATTCATGATTTTGATACTTTCAATAGGTTTAAAATGGAAAATTGTGTGGGGATAAGGTATAGAAACAAGTAGTGCAAGCATTTGAATTAAAATGAGAATTTTTGGAAAATAAAAAGAGGTGTTTCGATTCTTTACATTAACCAAGGAAGGAGTTTGATTTTGGAAATTTTGATTTAATATTTGGATTCTACATGAAAAAATATATGGAAATGAATCATGAGAATTAATTTTAAAAAGATAAAAGTATAAGACATAAAATGGACAAAGAATGGAATATAGTGAAAACCTAGTATTAGAATTGCTTTGAAGTTGAGTTATAACTTGATATTACTTTGTAATGGTTAGATTTTGATATTTGTTTGGGAAGAAGACCATCTCAAGAAGAGCTTGACAAAGTTAGCTTAAGAGGTAGCAATAATACCTAACTATAACCTCATGATGGTTTCATTTTATGCTTACTTGTTAGTTATAATCTTTGGTTAAGCTTAAGCGATGCTATGATGATGATGATGAAGTATGACTAATTGCAACTCCTTGCAACTAATGTCATGACAATATGCATGTTAAAGTTTGCTTATGTATGATCATGAAGTAGCTCCTATATCATGATAACATGTTAGGTATTTAATCAAGCATGCATAATATTATAATTTGTATGACTTGCTCTTGAGATTTCCATCAAATCTCATTCTGTCCATATGCATAACCATAATTAGAGGTGCTGGAACCTCCAAAGAAAAAGGGTAAATATGGATGAATGAACTTGTCTTATAAGTTAAGTTGACTATTATGGGATGCAATAGTACATTATGGTATGTGTATTACAAGACAGTGACCTTACGATGGTATTTTCCATGACTTAACCAATGAGTTATAATGTGAAATTTTGCATGCAAATAGCTACTATACATAGCTTTAAATGGATACCAAGAATGCCTCAATTGGTTAAGTTTTCAATTTAATATGATTTTTACAAGTTGGAGATAAAATATGAAATGGGATAAAGCGAAAGTCTAGAGGTAGTAAGGCTCAGACGTAAATTTCAAAAAGTAAATGAACGAATTTTTCCATAAAATTTTATGGGATTAAAAAAACGTCTTGAGCTTTAAATCATAGGTAACATGTTTCATTTTGATAAGTAAGTAAGGCAAAATGAATTTTTTAAATTAAGGCCAGAGAAAACTGGAACTTCAACAAAAAACTGTATTCATTTGTCAATGAAACCTTAGTTTTATATTTTTCTATCATATTTCAATGAAAGAACTTTCATTGGAAATTTGAACTCTATTTCAATTTTTTATATTTAATTATGAATTTTTAAATTTAGATATATAATCTAGAATACCAAATGAACAGTACCAGAAATTCATTTTCTTAAAACTTAATTTTCTAAGTTAAAGCGGTATTAAATTGATTTAAGCTACTTCCAATTGAGCATAACTGAGGGTGAAAATAAGGACACGACAGGGTCCCTTTCTTTAAAACTTACCTTTTTCTCGACCTTTCTATCACCAAGTGCTATAGTGTATCCAAAGCTAACAAGAAGGCTAGTAAAATAAAGAGTTCAAAAAAGGGACAAAGGGTATAAGAGGCTGACCTGTAAGAAGAGCAATTTCTTGAGAAGGTAAATGAGGGTGACTCTGCTATCTTGAGCAACTTGCATCTATATATGATCAACTTGTAGAGGTTACACACAGCTATAAGAGCATAGAGCATAGAGCCCTCCAGGTTTTAAAGAGGCCTTCTTTATAAGTAATATTCCTGACTCTGCTTTCTTTCAAAAGGGACCAGGTGAAACATCAGGTGCAAGAGTTGTAGTTGCTAGGGATGATGATTGTAATATCTCAATTTTTAGTCCCAGAGTCCTAGAAACATACAAAAGGTTTTTGGGTACTAAACTGTAAATAGTGAAAGTTTAGCGACTAAATTACAAATAAGTGAAAGTCCACAGACAAGTCCAGGGACTAAGTTACAAATAAGGGAAAGTTTAAAGATTTAAATGTAAATTGGAAAATTCCTAAGGCCAAAAATGAAAGTTGAAACAAGTTATGTGCCATTAAGTGTAATTATAAAAAGTTGAGGGCCTAAAGTACAATTTTCAAAAGTTCAGGGGCAAAAGGGTAATTATGGAAATTTGAGCAAGAAAAGGCCAAAAACTGCCCAAAAGCATTTTAGTTCCAAATTTTACCATAAAATAGAGAAAGTTATTCTGATCATTTTAACGTCACATAGAATTTTGATTTGAGGTCCCAAAAAATTAATATAAATTTTTAAAGTCAGAAGATTATTGAAGTATCCTCTGGACCTTATAATCAGATAAAATTTGAAAGTAAATTCTTATAATTAATATAAGATTTTATGAAACTGACAGAAGTTAAAAAGGAGCCTTGTAGAATTAATTATAACATTTAAGGTGAAATCGGACACCGATAAAGGGTTAAAGGAAATGTAGAGAATTTTTATCAGGACTTCTGGATCTTTAAAAATTATGAGACTTTTCACGAAAAATCATTTTATATAAAATGAATTTCTAAAAATTTCAGAACCATTAAAATAGGTGTCTAGCATTCATCTAAAAAATTATGGTGATTTAAGAATATCAATATTAGGAAAGTGCCTTGGGATTTGTGCCAATTAGCTATGGTACCTAAAAGAGACCCAATATGGTGTTCTATACAAGCCCAATAAGCCCAAGATCAAGTCTCTTAGTTTAAGTCAATTTTGGAGATTTTTTAAAAAAAGACAAAATCCAAGATAATGTAAAAGATAAGGAAGTTGCACATGGTGGGACCCATACACCATGTGTAATACGCCACTTGGAAGCAAGAACAAGGAAAAGAGTTTGGACATGTGCTAAAATGAAGTAAGATAATATAACAATTAACCTAATGTTGTTTAAGGTTAATTAATCCAAAAATCAACCAATCAAATTCAAGGTTAAGCCCTTGTAATAATTAGGAAAAGTCAGGTTATTATGGACCTAAGGTGCCAAATTTTTTGCTATAAATACCCCTCCCATATTCACAAAATTGTGGCCTAAGTGTACCCTTGGAGAAACTCTTGTCATTTGAAAACTCACCCAAGATAAAGGCAATTCAAGGCACTTAGAGATGAAGGTAGTTAAGGCATAAGGTATGTGATCCTTCCTAGTTTATTTAGATGTGTTTTGGAAGGGTAAAACCTAGCTTTTAGTGGTTGGAAAATCTATTAAACCTAGAGTATGCTTGCTGTCCAAATTGTAAGTTGAAGGAGGAAGAAGCAAATAAAGGTAGAACTAGGTGATTAAGGTTTAGATAAGTTGGTTTTGATTATTGGTTATTGAATTAAGTTGTGCTCTTGACTTTGTCATTGATGGAGCCATTCATCCTAGGTCTGTTTTGAACTAAGAAGAACGAATTTCAATGATATAATGCTTCTATTGAATTTATCTGATGATTTTGTAGGATTGGCTAGATTTAGAACCTTGGAAGCATTGGAATTGAAAGTTATAATTTTTAAGTCTTCTTTATTACTGTTCACACACATTAATAGTGATTGGAATTTTATGATTTTGATGCTTCCAATGGTTTTAAAATGAAAAATTGTGTGGGATAAACTAGAAAAACAAGTGTTGGAAGCATTGGAAAAAAAATTCTTGATTTATGTACATATTTTCGGTTATGTCCAGCAGGCCATGAAGGACATGTAATTTCTAGATTCTAAGTTCATAAATGGATTTAGAAGATGGAATTGTGTAGGGTAAAGTCAAGACACAAATTAATTCAAAGGACAAGGAAATTAACCATAAATTAATAAAGATAGGGGTTAATTGATTAAGTTAAGTTTAATGCCCTTATATGCCAATTGATTTGAATCATGATGAATGAATGAATATGTGATGTTTAGGATTTGATTGTGTATTCAAGAAAACAACCTTACTTCAAGGATAGGTGACAAGAAAGAGGATAAGGAAAAAGTAAAGCATTAAGGTTAATTTATACTTGATATTTCTATCATTTCAACCCCAAAATACCTCTTGATTCTTTGTAAGAATGATGTATAGTATAGGAGATTTAGAGCCATTACAAACCTATAGTAGGTTGTTTGTCACATTGAATTGGAGTAAAAGAACTCTAACAATAAGAGGTTAGAGAGCTAAACTTTTGCATACCTATAGAGAATCTATTGCACTTATATATTTGAGGTTAATTTTACTGAGTAGTTAATTACTTGGCATTGCTCATGTCATCATTTTTGCATTCCTAAAAGATGATTGATTAATTAACTTAAGGGTTCACTATTGTTCTCTTGGTTTGGCCAGCATTGGTTTAGGTATGATTCATTTATTTGTCTAGGAGTACAAAGGTTCAAGTGTGGAGGAATTGATAAGATACAAATTGTATATAGTTTCTTGGACATTTTCAAGGGCTATATGACACTTTTACTATTCATTTTATGCCTGTAATTATACTTCTGTGATAATACATGATTGTGCATGGCAATGTGCTTATTAAAGGGTAAAATAGT
Source organism: Leucaena leucocephala (assembly GCA_037074615.1). NCBI lineage: Eukaryota > Viridiplantae > Streptophyta > Magnoliopsida > Fabales > Fabaceae > Leucaena > Leucaena leucocephala. Next base: position 19,454,262 of record CM073519.1, read on the forward strand.
CAATTAGCTCTTCAAAACTGCATATATTAGATTGGCCTTTACAATGAGTTTTGATTTTGATTTACAGGGGTTTTGGAACATAATTAAAGAAGCAAAGTGAAGCACAGAAGAAAGCACAAGACAAAGAATACCTGATTGAGAAAGTCAGCTTATGTGATGTTTGGTTACAACCTATTTTTCTTCTAGGATGTTCTCTATGTTCTCATGTTGTGACCTAAATATGGATCCTGTTGTGACTAGAGTAGACAATTAGTTAACCTGTGAGTTTTCATTTAGGTCACTCTGCAATTAAGGTAAGGGTTAACAACTAAATGAAAAAGGTGCATATTTTTGCCATATTTGGCCAAGTGGAAGCTACTAATCAAATCTTCCATTTTTCTTTATTTTTTCACAAATTTCTCCATTTCTACACCAATTAAGGCATCTATACCACCTCTCTCTTCACCTTTACATCACCTTTTTTGCACATCTCATGGCACCAACTTTGAATAGTGATTGTAGCACAGTAAAAGCTTTGAGAGGCTAGATTTTTAGCCTCTAGGTGATGGACAACATAGTTTAGCTCACAAACTACAATGTGGAGTTATTCTATCTTAGTTTGTACTCATTTAATGTTTTGTGATTTCTAGATTTAGGGATTTCATAATATGTATGAGGATTGAATATCGATTGATTATTCTCATATTAGATACTTGTAATTGATCTGGATGATGTGATTATCAATTTTTATATATATATCAGTTTGATTTCTAGTTAGTTGGTTGATTACTAGCGATTGTTAGTAATTAATTCAATTGATTAGAGTCTTTACTTACCGATTGGTAGTTAATAGAGGATTTTTGCATTATCTAGTTCAATATACTCACTAAGTGATTTTTAGCAGTGCATTAAAGGGTTTTAATTTAGTTTTGATAAAAAGGAGTTTGAACTAAGTAATGAACTGAACTTGATCGATTGATAAAGGTTTTAATTAAGACTTAATGATTTCATATGTCTTATTTCAAATCAAGAGCGAGGATAACTATATTTTCATCATCAAGAGTTTTTTCTATCATATTTCTTTTGCAATCCAAACCATTTTTACACTAATCAAAAATACAAAAATAGTTACTTTTACTATAGTTTTATTTCTATTGCACCAATGTTTGAACTAAATCAAGAACCTATGCTTTTACTCAGGTTTTCAATGTCATTGTTCAACAATTGTTAGGATTTTACTTGAAAGGCTCCTTGAGAAGAACAATAGGGTTGTGCCTTAGGCTACATTACTGGATTTAAACTTTATTCTGAAAGGTCATGATCGTGACAATCCCAAGGCCTTTTTCACACATCAACCATTATGTTTTGTGAGGTTTTTTATGTGTGATGAATATATTTTTGGGACCCTTTCCACCCTCAGCTGGTTTTCACTATATCGTATTAGTTGTAGATTATTTGTCTAGTTGGTACAGGCTATTCCAACGAGACTTCATGATGCCCAGACTAGTGTCCAAATTTCTAAGGTCTCATATCTTTATTAGATTTATAGTACTGAAGGCACTGATTAGCAATCAAGGCACTTATTTTTGCAATAAGTTGATCAATAACTATCATATCCTAATGTTTCTCTATACGTATAATACTGATAGAGGAAAAAGGATTGGAAAGGATTGTAACGATGATCAGAAGGAATAATAAAGGTTAGATGAGTCCTGAAGGAAGAGAGGGACTAAATTGAAAAGTTTAAATGTTCTATGGTGGAAAATGAAAGTAGAAATAAATTCTGGGTCATTAAGTGTAATTTTCAAAAGTTCAAGGACCTAAATGAAAATTAGAAAAAGTTGAAGGCCAAAAGTGAAAGTAGAAACAAAAGTTAAGCCAAAAGGTGTAATTATCAAAAGTATAGGGACCTAAGTGTAATTAACCAAAAGTTTAGGGACCTAAATGTAATTATAAGAAGTTGAACCGAAAAAGTCTCAAAAATGCCCAGAATCAGATTAGTCCCAAATTTTACTAGTAGATAGATAAAATTATTCTGATTGGTTTAACGCAACACAGAATTTTGATTTAAGGTCTAGATTAATTGATATAAATTCCTTAACTCAAAATTAGGTGAAAATTTACAATAAATTCCTATATTTAATATAAGAATTTATAAAATTGATAGAGTTAAAAAATGAGTTCTGTATAATTTATTATAGAATTTATAGGGGATTAAAATACCCGATAAATATGTTTCAGGGAAATTTCTCGAGAATTAAGCCCATAAAGGCAATGGATCATACAGAGGGCCCAGAGTGACGCCTTATAGGACCAGTGATATTTTCAGATAAGTATGTGGGCCAGGGCTAATAAAGATCGGGAAAAATATAAAATTACAAAAATGCCACTGAAGGTATGCCACTGTGTTGAGTCATTGGGTAAGAGTTAGATGAAGGGTATTTTGGTCATTTAGAGAAGTTAAAAATGTCCAAGCATGTATAGGAGTGATTAGTCAGTGTCAGTATATGCCTTGAGAAGAAGTAAATAGGTGTAAGATGACAATTATGCACTTGGGCTTATTATGGTGCAAAATAGTGAACCAAGGGCATTTCTGTCATTTGTCAAGGGATCTGTAATTAAGTACTAACCTAGTACAAGAGTGTCAATAGTAAAAAGAATCTGGATACTAGATTTAAGGTCAGAAAGCATATTATGAAATCTCAGAAAAATTATATTTATAAAACAGTCTGGTTTTTGAGGAATCGGACTGAGCCGGTACCAAATTGGACTAGATTTTTTCTAGAAGCTTCAACCCATTGGAATTTTGCCACCTAGCCCTATGAGTTGTCCCTTGATGATGTCATGGATGATGTCATAAATCTCTTTTTAAAAAAGGAAAATCCAAGATTAAATGTGAGCCATTAGATCAAATAGTGCACAAACTAATACTGGATTGATTTTCCATGAGATTTTTCTATAAATACCGCCTATAATCTGAAGCAAAACCATGAGCACAAGACCCTTTGGGAAACTCTTGAAAAATTAAAACTCAAGGCAAGACAAAGAAGATTCAAGGTACCAAAGTTCAAGCAAGCTAGAGATTAAAGGTAAGCAATCTATCCTAGCTTATTTTCCTTTGATTTGGGAGATTGAACTTAGGATTTTCATGGAGGAAATTTGAGTTCTCTCTAAGGTGTTGTGCTGTCCAAAAACCTTAGATGAAAGGGAAAAGAAGAAATTAAAGTTAGAGATATATGATTGAAGCTTAAACAAGCTAGTTAAGTGATTCGTGGTTGAATCAAGTTGATCTTCTTGACTTTGCCATGGTTGAACCAGTTTGTTTTGCACTGTTCATGATGGAAGAAAATGGAATTTCAATGATTTAATGCTTCCATTGAATTTATATGATGTTTTTGTGTAGGATTGGATAGGTTTTGAACCTTGGATGCATTGAAATTCCAAGATTATAGTTTTTGAAATCCTGTTCTGTACTGTTCACTCACATGAACAGTGATTGGAATTTCATGATTTTGATTATTCCAATGGTTTTAAAATGAAAAGTTGTGTGGGATAAAGTAGAAAAACAAGTATGGGAAGCATTAGAATCAAAATGAGAATTTTTGAAAGAAAAGAGGGTGTTATGTAGTTCTATACAGAACAGTGCATAGGAGCTGGAATTTCATGATTCAAAGCTCATACATTGATTCAAAAGGTGAAATTGTGTAGGGTAAAGTTAAGACATCAATTGATTCAAGGGCCAAGTCAATTAGTAAAGGCTAGAGGAAGTTATGTTAGTAAAGAGTTAAGAATTTATCAAGGATAGTCTTGAATATTGTTAGAGTTCTTGGTCCTAATGAATTATGTGATGAATATGAATGTGTTTATGACCTTTAAACATCCATGAAGATTTTGGGAAGTGATTGACCAAAAGACTTCATGGTTGGAAAGTTAGGGAGCAAGTGCAAAATATCAAGAGAAAAGCTTAAGTGCAAGATAGTGAACTTACCTCTTTATGTGCTTGATGTGGTATGCTTATGTGTTGACATGTACATGATATTTGAATGATGTTGTGACATGATAAATGATGTTGAATGTATTGTGAATAATATGTTTTCTATGGCCATTCATTTTTATGCAAAAGTATATAGCATGATGGCATGTCACTAATCAAAGAAAGTTTAATGAAATTACATATAATGCATTAGCATCCATCTTGCATGTTTAAGTAGTAATGTTTGCTACTAAGATTTCCTAGAATCTCACCCTCCCATAACAGGTTATTCAAGATGGAAGAATCATGTTTGGAACATGAGCTAAGGAATGGAAGAGGAAGCGTGGACAAGTGATGGCATGCATGTATATTAGCCTTGTATGTAATGTTGTGTAATTGAAGTGGTAAAAACGTAGGTCCTAAAGCAGTTTTGTTGTGGCTTCAGTTTGATCTAGCAAATGAAGGAATTAATCCATAAAATTTTATGAGCATGTAGTACACATCCAGATATTAAAATGCATAGGTAATATGCCTCATTTGGATGTGTATATCAAGAGAAATGAATTTCCAAATTTAAGAGACAGAATCTGGAATTTCCATAATTTGCCATATGAACAGTAAAAAGTAATGATTAAATTGCATCAATTGGCAAGGTAAATGTCAAGATTTATATTTTCCCCTTAAATATATATGAAATTAATTCAATTAGAAATTTGGATCACCTCCATATGATTTTTCTACAATTAGTTATGAATTTTTAAAGTTGGACTATAAATCCAGAAATTTCCAAATGAACAGTACCCAAGAAGTAGGTTTTAAAATTTTAATTTTTGGGCTAATGTTATGCTTCTACTAATCAAATATGCTTCCAAATATGTACTCTGAGGTGGTAAAAGTATGATGTTTCAATAACTAATTGGCAAAATATGGTGTGACTTACAAGGTCTCAACCCATACACCCTCAAACTAATGGCCTAGTTGAGGTTTCTAGTAGGGAAATTAAGTACATCCTTCAAAAGGTAGTAAAACAATTAAATTAGGATTGGAATCTTATACAAGATTATGCTTTATAGGCCTATAGAATAGCTTTCAGAACATCTCTAGGCATGTCCCCATATAAAATGGTTTTTGGAAAAGCTTGTCACATGCCCACAGAACTAGAACATAAAACATTTTAGGCAGTGAATGCTTGTAATGAGGACCTTACCGAATCTGGTTCACAAAGATTATTTCATATTCAGGAGATAGGGAAATTAGACTGGATGCTTATAGTAACTTTGAGAGTTATAAGCTATGAAAAACTAATTCATGACTCTAACATCTTGACGAAGAGGTTTAAGGAAGGCGATAAAGTATAGAAATACCAAGATTGATTCAAATTCAAGCATGGTAAATTCAAAATAAGCTGCGATGGTCCCTACACTATCATTAAAGTGCATGATTTCAGGATTATAGAGTTGAAAGAGGAGGCAATGAGTAAAATATTCCAAGCGAATGGCTACCTCTTGAACTTTTTGAGGAATCTACTAAGCCTCCACGAGGCCAGGTCATCCCTTTCCTTTCTCTCTTACTTTTGATATGCTTTCATAAACTGTAATATCATGCTTCAAATCATGGTTTGATAATTTCAAAAGGAATAATTTGTTAGTTCCAGGTAGATAGGCTATATCACCCAATAGTGGGTGAATTGGGTGATTAATGACTTTTAAAAACTTTTGAAAATTCTTTAAAGATCTAAAAAATCAAAAAACATAGTTTAAAAAACTTTGATTTGAAATTGAGATAGGTTACTAGAAATCAAAGACTTTAAGAAGAGGGGAATGCACACAATGATTTATCTTGGCACGGTCTTTCCTTGACCTACTTTCAGTCATTAGCTTCCCACTGAGATTTTCCAATCCACTATTTACCAATATTACAACGGGCTATAGGAAGCCTTTACAACCTCAATTTCAATGGATAATTTAGAACCCCTCATACTTGAGGTTACACCATACTTCTAGTTACACATTTCCCCTTAAATAGACACGACCAAATCCTAACCTTTAATCCTTTGATTCCAAGGTTTTGCTCTCAGATAAGAAAGGAATAGAGGGTTAATCTAACTCTCTAAAATAGTGGATACATAGACATTGTAATGGGTGGTAGAGGTATAGCCAAAGCCAAGGTATATTGTGGAATAGATAAGGCCCTAATACTATAGTAGTGAAAGGCACTAAGGCAAGCTTATTAGGCTAAGAAGGTGAAGGGTCCTGAAGCTCTTCTTCAATAAAGGAGGGTCATATGCTGTGGATGTATACCAATATAAGGTTCTTGACATCAAGCACTTCTTAATAAATATGAGCCTATCATGTAGATAATGCATGTTGTTGCTCTCTAACCTCTTCCTTGAAATCTTGGAAATCTCATATGTGAGCTTCGAGTACAGTCTAGATTCTATAGCTATGCCTCTCATGAGCCAAGTCTGCTTCCTTTCTAGAAGCTATGAGTCTGCTCTCCAACTCTATAAACTCTGTCTAAAGGTACCTCTGAATAGATACTGCTCTCCAACTCTATCAGAAGATTGTAGCGATCTCAACTTTCAAAATAAAGACTAAACCCAATAATGAAGTATAAGGCACAACCCTATCATTTTTCTCAAGGAGCCTTAAAATTGGATTCTTAACAATTGGTAAATAATTGATAACTATCGTTTTAATTATGAAACAAAACTAAGTTAACCAATAGTAAAGTGGAGGCTAACCTAGGTCAATTTAAAAGGAGCCTAGATGGATGCTAAGGTACCTAATCAATCTAATGAGCCACAATTTAACAAGTTAATTAGATTATGTGTGATGAGATATTATCTAACTTCTGTAAGTAAATCCTATGCTATTGTTTATGCTTTTATGATGATGAGATGGATGAATGACAAGTGTATTCACTTAGAGATTACCTTACCTTCATTATCCACAGAATATGAGAATTTAATCACTTGAATTAGACTATGTTAGATAACAACTTGATAGCTAAATTCTCAATCAAAGCTATAACTCATAACATTGAATAGAGAAATAAAAATAATTCAACTTGAGATATAAGAAGATGAAGTAAATAGATACAATTGTACTCTATTTTATGATTACTCTATTTAACTACAACCATGTCCAACTCGGTCCAAGGATGAAAATCAATCAAAGCATCAATTATGCATAAATAAGAAATCCCAACTCAGTTCCCTACTTCTTTGTCATCTATTAACTCTAATTGACTCAATAAACCAGAAGTAACTGTATCAACTCGATACAATTAAATATGACTTAAGACAATAAAACTCCCTATTCAGCTCAAGGATTCTGGTTTAGCATCTTCTCCAAGAGAGCACAACAGCTTATACTTGCATTGCCATTTGAACTTTAGTAGCAATAGAAATCATGTCAGTAGTCATAGTGAATGTGGAAGAATAAGATGAAGATGATAGCTGAACTTTCCTCTGGTTCTATTGTCTATAACAGAGGAAAGTTATAGATAAGAGAGAATAGAAATAAAGATATAGAGAGGAAGAATGACGTGATGGTGTGAGCTCAATGGAGTGGAAAGTGGTGTGGAGTGAATACTAGATGGATGATGTGCAGATAGTTTCTTAGTGTCCAATGTGTGTGTTATATGCGTAAGCTCCCCCTTTCAATGCCGATGAATGGCGCCATATATAGAAGTATGGGTAAGTAAAGTGGAATGAATGGATTGAATGGCAGCCGCATGAATCTAATACATAACATGTGTCAATCTCCCACTTACTTCTGTTGCACTGCACATGTGTTGTTATCCCCACTTGCTTCTATCTAGCTATCCATATGATTCAATTGGCACACTTGTTCCTATTTTCTATGTGTTTAAATCTGTTATTAGTTCTTCAATCCAGCACATGTTTAATTTCCTGTATAGCTGTCAATTGATCTAATATGTTGATTGGTCATTGCATAATGGAAATTCAATAGATTATTTATCCAATGAATCAATAAAATCAAATCAATTAATTTCCACTTATTCCATTTTAATTTTATTAATTAATTACTTATCATATTGATAAATGGGGATAAGATCAATAATAAAACTCACTTTAAACATACTACAAATTTGAGTTTATCAACTCTCTCACACTTAGATTTTGCACTCCAAGCAAGATTATAGATCAAAATTGAAATTCAAACGCTCATGTTCAGCAAAGTTTGCAAAAGATTCAGCATAAGCACTTGTAGTTATCAATCTTTTCCCTTCAATTGGCAATGGTCCAAACTAATCTCATTTCAATCAAAGAATCTAACTCATGTAATAAAATCATAGTAAGCAGTAAGGTGAGATTTCCTCACAAGGTGTAGTGTTTCACTCATTCTCTTATTAAGGTAATTTCACTCAACCATCTAGCTTAAGCTTCCCATAGGCTTGTAACCATCCTACATCTTCACCACTACATGCCACAAGGTTTGTGAATCAAAGGGTCTTTATTAGGTTGTAATGTTGGCAAGGCAAAGTGATGAAATGGAAATGAATGTCAATGATTAATGAGACACTGCACATGAACTTATTTCTATAAGTTATTTCAAGTCTTGATCATAGTTTTAATTGTGCAACTGCAGAGAATAATAAGTCACCAAATAATTTTCTTTTATACAAGTTGAATATCACATCTTTCTATGTGGTCTATCCCTTCTCTCTTTCTTTCTTTCTTTCTGTACTTTTTCTTTTTGCTTTTGTTTTCTTTCAACTATTGAACCAGATATCAACTACATTAAAATTCAGATATCAAACAAGTGGTGCAATTTATCAATTATTTCTCAATTTTAGAAACTACTTCAATAGCAAATATCCTGTACAATATTCATTGATCAAGAATAGAATTTTAAAAGAAACTCAAAAGGGGTAAGCAAAGGATTTAAGTTTTATGTGGATACTATTTGGTCAAAATGGTTTTGAAAGAAATGCCCTTATCATATTCAGAATTCCAATAAGCTAATGTGGTTTTGAATCAATTATTAAGACAAGTTCTATAAAGTTGTCAAACTAGATGGTGTCACACAATGTAGCGAGTATCTGTTGGAGGCTCAAAATCCTTCCATCTGGCTTACTCACCCTAATCAACTCACTATGACAAGGTTGCATAAACAAAATATATGAGATTAATCATTTATGCTGCACAAGTTTTAGTAGTAAATTAATGAAACAAGCAACTTGAAACATCCTTACTTTCGTACGTATTAGGGACCATTCAGTAGCATTTACAACCCCTTACAATAACTTGGAAGTTTATTAAGGGACATTAAAGCATATAAGTTATCATTATGTAAGCATGATCATTAAGTGCACACATAGTAACATCAAGCATATAGTTGCATACATTGTATGGTTTCCATTTACTACTGAAATTTCCCCATAAATCTCACCCTTTCTATATCAATCAAATCATAGCAGGACTTCACAAGATGGAGGAGATGAAGATGCATGAACAGAAGCTAAGAATTATTTAGTATGATTGATATGTGATTGATGTATGTTATGCATATGTATGTAAAGTTGGGTGCTGAAATTTGCCACTATGAACAGTACTCGTGGCAAGTAAGTGACAATTGAGCTATTTTAGAAATAGTAAATGGTTGAATAAATGTATAATATTTTACCAATAAATAGTAGACATACCAAGCTTCCATTTGATATATAGAACGTCTTATTTAGATGTCTACACATGGAGATATACTTTTTCAAATTTGGGACCAAAATGTTAGAATCAGAGAAGAACGTTGGATGAACAGTAAAATCGGAACGTTGGCCAACGTTGACTTAGTCAAGGTATGGTCAACAAGTTATTTTTTCCTGAAAGAGCAATAAGTTAGCTTTGTGTAGCAATTTGAATAAGTTTATTTTCATTATTCTGGATCTAATTATGATTTTTTGAAATCAAGTTACTTCTCTAGAATGTACACAATGAACAATACTTAGTAGAGTAAAAATCTAGATTATGTAATTTGACTTCAATAACTTTAAAAGTGGTTCCAAATTCTACCATTTGGTCCCTAAGATGTAACAAAATTAGGATGTTATAGCTACTAATTTCAATGATGTTTATCAGCTAGAGGATTGGCATGAGGTATAGGCAAGCCAAATAGTGCGATGTGCTAAGATTTGAATGATCAATTTAAGGGAATGCTTGAAAGTACATCCTCTGTGTGATTATAAGGAATAGATATACACTGTGAAAGACTATGTTAGGCTAGTCTTTCTTGAAAAGAAGGATCAAAGATTAAACTGAGGCTTTCCTAGGGGCATGCCTTGTGTATAGCCTAAGACTAGAGACGCGATGGTTATGAGACAGAGAACCATTGTTCCTGAAATGAAAAAATCCTATCACTAGGAAACCAGTAACCTAGTAAATCCAATATAGGCTATCCTGGATAAGCTAGAGCTATAGCAAGTAATAGATGAGATCTAAGCTACTTAGGCTCGCTAGAGTCAAGAAAGAGATACTGCTGTTGCAGTAGCAATGACTGTTGTTAGCTTGAGACAGCCTGAGGAAGGAGTCATCGAGGATACAATCTAGTCGGGAAAGACTATGACTATAAGATAGTCAGGGTCTATTAAGGAATATGATAGTGTCCAGTTATAGATTATGCAATTATATAAGTACAACCCCTCTATGTTTGAGGGAACATTTGATATCCAAGTGACAGAGGATTATATAGGCTCTTGGAGAAATGTTTTAAAATTTTGGACTATCACTTAGGAAAAAAATGTAGCTGGCCATATACAAGCCAGAGAAGGATACTAATAGATAATAAAGAGCGTAGAAGTTTTCCTATAGGCCAAGAATAACTCATTTACCTAGGAAGTTTTTCCTTCAGTAGTTTTACAAGAAGTATTTTCCTTAGTCTATGAGGGAAGAATGCGATGCTAAGTTTTAAAGTGTTAAGGCAAGGTGATAGGGAACCCTTTGATAATTACTTAGCCAAGTTCATTATCCTCTCTCATTATTTCACATATCTGAACCATATGTACTATGAGAGATGAACGACTGAGAAGTTGGCTTACAAACTGAATTTCATGTTGCAAGAAAGAATGCTTCCCAATAAGTTACAAAGGTTTAACTGAGTGGTAGAGGCATGCAAGATTATCAAGAGTAGCTTGCGATGCCTATAAAGGGTAAAGTTTACCCTGAGAGAAGAACCCATTTTAGTGTTTCCAATAAGGATGGTTGCATCAAGGCCTTTTGCTTTGGAAAGATATAATAGGAAGTAGAAAGGCCAGAATTTGGGTAAAGAATTAGAAATAGAAGAAGTAGTAACCTAGAAATTGAAAGCATACAATCAGAGCCTAATAAATGTGAAATCTATGGCAGGTTAAGGAATTGGCTACATATGTGGCAAGCTGAGACATTTTGTCAGGGATTGTCCGATGTCATATCCTACTTTTAACCCCTCAGAGTACGTATTTAAAGCATATTTAACTAGCAAAAATAGTTCTTTCACTAAAAAATTAAAAATTTTAATTTAATTATCGGGTACTGTTCATTTGGTAAATTATCAATTGGCAGCCCAACTTTAAAAAATCATAACTAATATTAGAAAAATCATATGAAGATGGCTTAAAGCTTGAATGAAATATATTTCATTTCTATTTAAGTTAAAAAAATATCAAATTGAACATTTATTGGTCCATTTAATCCAGTTAGATCATCAAAATTTACTATACATATGGTAAATCCTAAAAAGTCTAGATTATGTCTCTTAACTTTGGAATTTTTCTCCTCTTGATATGCAATTCCAAATGAAGCATGTTACCTATGTTTTTAAATATTTGGATGTGTACCACATGCTCATAAAATTGTGTGAATTAATTCCTTCATTTGCTAGTTCAAACTGGAGTCAAATCATGACTATTCCTGGACCTACATTTTTACCATTTCACTTTCTTCTTTTAATTCTCATAAATTAGTCAAACATTCGTAAACATACATTTTCTTTACATCTAATGGCATATTACATAACAAACATAGTTGGCATATTATACATTTCATGCTAAAATGAATAATTGCCACTTTCCTTCTTTCATTCTTTAGCTCTTCTCCATGCATTTGTCTCTCATCATAATTGACCTATATTGGTTGGTTATGGGAGGGTGAGATTATGGGGAATCTTAGTAGAAAATATTACCACTTAAATATGCAATATGGATGCTAATACATATATGTAATTTCATTAAACTTTCTTTAGTTAGTGACATGCTATCATGCTTTATGCTTTGAATAAAAATGAATGGCAAAGGGAAACATGTTATACATAACATATTCAACATTATTTATCATGTCACTACATCATTAAATCATCATATACATGTCAATACATAAGCATACCGCATTAAGCACATAAAGAGGTAAGTTCACTACCTTAAAACTTAATCTTTTTCACTTTGCTCACTTTGTCTCCAACCAAACATTGTTTGCTTACTCATCCTCTTTAACTCATTTTCTTTAACATATAATGGCCCTAAACACAATTACATTGGGTATACAACTCATTAGAGCCATTACATAAATATTGTACATCAAGTTCCTTAAGACCCCTAACTCTTAACTTAATTCTTGGAGTTAGTGGCTTAGCTTTGTAATAATTATTTCTTTAGACAAATCCTAAACAATTTTGTCCAAGGAATCCAAATATAAACTTAGAATTTTTAAAATAAAACTCCTTCTATCATTGCTGTACAGAACCGTGAAGCACCCTCCAATTTTCAAAAACTTCTTATTTTTATTTCAATGCTTTCAATACTTGTTTTTCTACTTTACCCCACACAATTTTCCATTTTAAACTCATTGGAAGCATCAAAATCATAAAATTATTACATATGAACAGTGATTCATATAGTGGCATCAAAGAACATAAAACCCTAAACTAATACTACTTTATTCTAGCTTGTTTAAGTTTTTCTAAACTATCTATAACATAAAATTCATATTCCTTCGACACTAGGGTAGCATTTCTAATAGCTATACTTGGGGAGAATTGCCATTAAAACCTCTTAAAACCAATAACAATTGCCATGAAAACTTCTTGGTTAGGTTTTTATTTCAGAAGCACCTTCCCATAACTCTCTTGTTTTCACACCAAAATGAAGAGAAATTTAGGGTATTTATAGGCCAAAATCCAAGGACATGAATGTCTAAGATTATTTCAAATAATATTTAATCTAATGGTATATAATTACTCTCATTTTTACATAACATCTAAGCAAGATAAAGGATAAAATCACATGATAACATCCTCCTTTCTCCCTTGCATAGGGTGCCATTTGGACTTGAGGTGGGTCTCACAAGGACGCCTCACATATTCTTGAATTCTTTGCTTTTTCTCTTTAAAAATTCATAAAATATCATAGATAATTCATTGGGCCACATGATAAATTTCTTGACCTCTAGGGCATGCATATGACACTATTTTGGGCTCTCTTTGAGTCCAACATATTATTTGGCATATATCCCAAGGCATTTTCTTTACTGGGTATCCTAACATACCTTAATTTTAGGAATAAATTCTATAAATCTCTTTTAAGGTTCTTGACAATTTAAGAAATGCATTATACTATTAATTGAATTTCTTGCAAAGTTTTATAATTTTCAGAGACCCATAAGTCTTGCTAAAAATTCTATATGTTTTATTAAATCCTTTTATTGGTGTCCAATTTCACCTTAAATTCCATAATAATTTCCATACTTTAAAGATTATATTAATTTTTAGGACCTCAAATCAAAATCTAAAAAATATACCTGACCCAATTATCATTATTTATTTACTGATAAAATTTGGGACTGTAATATTTTTGGGTAGTTTTGGGCCATTTATGGCTAGCTTTCTCATAATTACACTTTAGTCCCTGGATTTACCAAATTCCAATTTAATCCCTTACTATATTTTTTGTCATGTCATTTTTGTCCCTTTCTAGAAATTTTGAAATTGTAATTTAACTTCTACATTCACAAAACTCCATTTAGGTCCCTTTATATTAAACTTTAATAAAAATGACAGTAAGGTCCCTAAGCTTTATAACTTAAAACTCATATAATCATTATAATTTCTTTTTATCATTGTCAAAATCCTTTCCTTACCTCTTTCCTCTATCAGTCACCTACAAATACAGAAAAATCAGTTGTCTACAGATAGGGAAAATTAGGATGTGACATCTGCATAATGCTATAGGTGAGAGACCTCAGACACGAGAAAGAGTTTTTGCCATGAACAGAGAAGAGACAAAGAAGCCACCTGAGATGATCCAAGAGATGATATGGATTAATGATCAATATATGACTCAAATGCCAGTCATTCGTTTATATCGTCTAGCTAAGTAAGGCAATTAGGTATTTATGTTAGCACTTTGCAATATGATATTTGTATTTTTTTTCTCCCATTGGCATCAGGGTGATTGCATCCTATGTTTTAATAGTAGGGTCTGGTATGCACACTAATGAGCTACCATATACCTGATATGTTTGCTTTTATATGAGAGAGATAGATTAAAATATCGTACTTTTAAACTGTGAGAGTACGTATTCGAAAGAGTATTTAAGTAGCGGAAGCATCACTTTGACCCACAAATTAAAAATTAAAAATTTAATTATCAAGTACTATTTATTTGGTAAATTCCAAATTGATAGTTCAACTTTAAAAATTCATAATTAATTATAGAAAAATCATATGGAGGTGCTTCAAATTTCTACTTGAGGCTCCTTTATAGCTCTTTCAAATAAAAATATAAATATGGACATTTACCTTGCTAATAAATATAGTTAAATCATTACTTTTTACTGTTTATACGGTAAATTTTATAAATTCCAGATTATGTCTCTTAACTTTGGATATTCATTTCTCTTGATATATGTCATATCCTATTTTTTTCCCTATTTACATAATACTAATAATGGAAAGAGATTTGGAAAGGATTGTGATGATGAATAGAAAGGAAAAACAATGATTACACAAAGGTATAAAGATGAAAGACTAAATTGAAAAGTCTAAAAGTTCTATGGTGCAAAAATGAAAGTATAAATAAACTTTGGGCCATTAAGTGTAATTATAAAAAGTTAAGGGCCTAAAGTTGTAATTTTCAAAAGTTCAAGAGTAAAATAGTAATTATTAAAAGTTGAGCTGAAAAAGGCCTAAAAATGCCCAGAATCAAATTAGTCCTAAAGCTTCCTAGTAAATAGAGAAAATTATTCTGATCAGTTTGACGCAACACAGAATTTTGATTTAAGGTCCTAAAAAATTGATATTAACTTATGAAGAAAGGAAAACTAATGCAATATCCTCTGGACCTCAGAATTAGATGAAATTTCATACAAAATTCTTATAATTAATATAATAATTTATGAAATTGATAGGACTAAAAAAGGAATTCTATAGAATTTATTATGAAATTTATAGTAGATCAAAACACCTGATAAATATGATTGGGGAAATTTCTTGGGAATTTAGCCCATGAAGATAGTGGATCATGTAGATTGCCCAAAATGTTACCTTATAGGTCTAATAATATTTTTAGATAAGTACTTGGGATTGGGCTAATAAAGACAGGGAAAAATTTAAAATTTTGAAAATGCCACTAAGTATGCCACTATGTTGTCTCATTGAGTCAGAGTTAGACGAAGGGCATTTTGTTCATTTGACTAAAGTTAGACAGTCAAGAAGAGTTCCCAAAATAGTTGACCATAGTCAAGGAATACTGTGATGATGTATGAAAAGACGATAATTCCCTTTAAGAAATTAAAGTAAAATCGAACAGTGATAAATGGCCTTGAGGAAATATAAGGAATTTTTATCAGGATCTCTGGGTCTTAGAAAATTATGAGACTTTATAGGGGATTTATTTTATATTAGAATAAAATTTTAAAAATATTAGAACCATTAAAAGAGGTGTCTAGCATTTATTTCAAAACTAGGATAATTTAAGGATATTGGTATAAGGAAAGTGCCTTGGGATTTGTGCTAATTAAATATTAGACCCAAGGAAGGCCTTAGGCAGCCCAATATTTTGTCTGAGGGTAGTCCAATAAGTCCCAAAAGTTGTCTTGAATTCCAAGTCTAATAATAAATTATTTATAAGTTTTTTTAAAAAGATAAAAAGAAATAAAGTAAGAATTAGGGTTGCACATTGTAGGACCTTTCACATCCTATTTTTCCCTATCCATATAGCAAATAGTGTAAAGAGGTTTGGAAAGGATGGTGATGATGAATAGAAAGGAAAAATGATGATTAGATAAAGGTAAAAAGTAGAAATAAACTTTGGACCATTAAGTGTAATTATAAAAAAATTGAGGGCAAAGTGTAATTTTCAAAAGTTCAAGGGTAAAATGGTAATTATGAGAAAGTTGAGCCAAAAAATGCCTATAAATGCCCAAAATTATATTACTCCCAAATTTTTCTAATAAATAGAGAAAATTATTCTGATAAGTTTAACACAACACAGAATTTTGATATGAGGTCCCAAAAAATTATATTAATTTATAAAGAAAGTGAAATTAATACAATATCCTGTAGACCTCATAATTAGATGAAAACTGGCAGTAAATTCCTATAACTAATATAAGAATTTATGAAACTGACAGAGCTTAAAAAGGAGTTATGTAGAATATTTTATTGAATTTACAATGGATTAAAACACCCGATAAATATGTTTTAAGGGAATTTCTCTAGAATTGAGGCTATGAAGGCAGTGGATCATGTAGAGGGCCTAAAATGGCACCTTATAGGCCCAATGATATTTTTCAAATAAGTATGTGGACCATGGTTAATAAAGACCCAGAAAAATGAGAAATTACAAAAATGCCACTGGCGTGCCACTATGTTGTAATATTGAACAAGAGATGAATGAAGGGCATTTTACTCATTTAGACAGGTAAAAAATGTCTATGCAAGTACATGAGTGATTAGTCAGTGTTAGTATATGCCCTGATAAGAAGTAAAGAGGTATAAAAACACAATTATGCCTTTAGGGTTAGATAGTGAACCAAGGGCATTTTAGTCAGTTGCCAAAGGATCTGTAATTAAGTTTTGGCCCAATACAAGAGTATCAATGGTAAGAAGAATCTGGATACTGGATTTAAGGTTAGACAGTATATTATAGAATCTATGAAAAATTAGATTTATAAAACAGTTTAGCTTTTAGAAATCGGATTGAATCGGTGTCGAATTAGACTAAATTTTTTCCAGAAGTTTCTTTCCCTTGGACTGGTGCCACCTAGCCATGAGTTGTCCCTTGATGATGTGATGGATGATGTCACAATTAGCTTTTTAGAAAAGTTAAATCCAAGATTAAATGTGAGCCATTATATCAAATTGTGCACAAAGTGATCTTGGTCATTGATTTTCTATGGGATTTGGCTATAAATACCCCCACAAATTCTGAAGCAAACTATGGCATGAGAACCCTTGGGGAACCTCTTGCAAAATAAAAACTCAAGCTAAGACAAAGAAGATTCAAGGTACCAAAGTTCAAGCAAGCTAGAGATGAAAGGTAAGCAATCTATCCTAGTTTATTTTCCTTTAATATGGGAGCTTGAACTTAGGGTTTTCATAGGGAAAAGTTAAATTTTCTATAACGTGTTGTGCTGTCCAAAAATATAAAATGAAAGGAAAAATAACAAATTAAAGATAGACATATGTGATTGAAGTTTAAACAAGCTAGTTAAGTGATTGGTTGTTGAATCAAGTTGATATTCTTGACTTTGCAATAGTTGAACCATTTTCGTTTGCACTGTTCATGATGGAAAGAAATGGAATTTCAATGATCTAATGTTTCCATTGAATTTATACGATAATTTTGTGTACGATTGGATAGGTTTTGAACCTTGGAAGCATTGGAATTCCAGTTGTAGTTTATAAAGTTCTTCTTTGTTACTGTTAGCTCGTATGAACAGTGATTGGAATTTCATAATTTTGATGCTTTCAATGGTTTTAAAATAAAAAGTTGTGTGGGATAAAGTGGAGAAACACGTATGGGAAGCATTAGAATCAAAATGAAAATTTTGAAAGAAAATAAGGTGTTATGTAATTCTGTACAGAATAGTGCATAGGAGCTACAATTTCATGATTCGAAGCTCATAAATAGATTCAAAAAATGAAATTGTGTTGGGTGAAGTCAAGACATCAATTGGTTCAAGATTCAAATGGATTAGTGAAGATTAGAGAAAGTAATGATAATAAAGAGTGTAACAAGGTTAGTCTTGAACATGGTTGGATTTCACGAGTCCTAATGAATTATCTGATAAATATGAATGTGTTTAGGACCTTGAAATATCCAAGAAGATGTTGGGAAGTGATTGAGCGAAAGGTTTCATTGTTGGAAAGCTAGGTAGCAAGTGCAAAAGATCAAGAGAAAAGCTTAAGTGCAAGATAGTGAACTTACCTCTTTATGTGCTTGATGTGGTATGCTTATGTGTTGACATGTCTATGATATTTGAATGATGTTGTGACATGATAAATGATGTTGAATGTAATGTGAATAACATGTTTTCCATGGCCATGCACTGTTATGCAAAAGTATATAGCATGATGGCATGTAACTAATTAAATAAAGTTTAATGAAATTACATATCATTCATTAGCATCCATCTTGCATATTTAAGTGGTAATATTTGCTACTAAGATTCCCTAGAATCTCACCCTCTCATAGACAACCATAATAGGTTATTCATGATGGAAGAATCGTGTTTGGTACATGAGCTAAGGAATGGAAGAGGAAGAGTAGACAAGTTATGGCATGCATGTATGCTAGCCTTTTTATGTAATGTTATGTAATATCTATTATATGTAAAGAAAATGTATGAAAGAATTATGGCATAACCCCATGATGTGTATGAATGCATAAAAGGTAGAAGAGAAGGTTTATGCATGCTGAAACAATTATTGAAAGTGAAAGAAAGAAAATTGAAATGGTAAAAATGTATGTCCAGAAATAGTTTCGTTGTGGCTTCAGTTTGACCTAGCAAATGAAAGAATTAATCCAATAAATTTTGTAAGCATGTAGTACACATCCTTAGCTTTGAATTCATAGGTAACACGCCTCATTTAGACGTGTATATTAAGAGAAATGAATTTCCAAAGTTAAGAGACAGAATCTAGAAATTCCATAATTTGCCATATGAACAGTAAAAAGTAACGATTTAACTGTATCAATTGGCAAAGTAAATGTCCAGATTTATATTTTCCCACTAAATAGCTATGAAATAGATTCAATTAGAAATTTGGATCACCTCTATATGACTTTTCTACAATTAGTTATGAATTTCTAAATTTGGATTGTAAATCTATAAATAACCAAAAGAACAGTACCCGAGAAGTAAGTTTTAAAATTTTAATTTTTGGGCTAATGTAATGCTTCCGCTAATCAAATACACTTCTGAATACATACTATGAAGTGGTAATAGCAGGATGTTTTAGGACCCATAAAGACTTTAGACATGGCGTAAAGGCAAGGGAAGAGATAATTTTTGTCATATGATCTTATCTCAAATTGGCTTGGTGGGCAAGTTTGATGTAAGAGCAATTATGAGCTATTAGATAAAATAGTGCACAAAGTGATATTGGCCATTCATTTTTCATGAGATTTTCTATAAATACCCCCACTATTTTTGCTCAAAATGTGAAGCAAGAACCCTTGTGGAAGTTGTGTCAAAATCGAAAATCAAGCTAAGACAAAGAAGAAGCCAAGGTCTAAAGTTCAAGCAAACTAGAGAATAAAGGTAAGCAATCTATCCTAGTTTATTTTCCTTTCATTTGGGGGCTTAAACTTAGGGTTTCCATAGAAGAAAGTTGATTTTTCTCTAAGGTGTATGTGCTTCCCAAAACCTTAGATGAAAGGATAAAGAAGAAAATAAAGTTAGAGTTATGTGATTGAAGCTTAAACAAGCTAGTTAGGTGATTGGTTGTTGAATCAAGTTGATATTCTTGACTTTGCCATTAAAGATATATTTTAGTATGCACTATTCATGATAGAAGGAGATGGAATTTCAATGTTATAATGCTTCCATTGAATTTATATGATGACTTTGTGTAGGATTGGATATGCTTGGAACCTTGGAAGCATTGGAATTGAAAGTTGTAGTTCTTGGAATTGTTCTATATTTGTTCACTCGTATAAATAGTGATTGAAATTTCATGATTTTGATGCTTCCAATAGTTTCAAAATGAAAAGTTGTGTAGGATAAAGTGGAGAAACAAGTATGGGAAGCATTATAACCAAAATGAGAATTTTTGAAAGAAAAGAGGGTGTTATGCAATTCTGTACAGAACAGTGCATAGGAGCTAGAATTTCATGATTCTAAGCTCATAAATGGATTCAAAAAATAAAATTGTGTAGGTTAAAGTTAAAACATCAATTGATTCATGTCACATCCTTACTTTTAATCTCAATTATACTCCATTAGAAGTGATTGGAACCAAATTAAATGATCATTTGCTTTGAAAATATCCATTTCCAAAAGATTTGCTATTGGGTACTGTTTATTGTTACTGTTCATTTGGCAATTCCAGAACATGTACCCTACTTTGAAAATTCATAATTAATTGTATAAAAATCAAAATAATGTGGTTCCAATTTCTAATGAAATATCTTTCATAAATATTTGAGGGGAAAATATGAAATTGAGGTTATCTTGTTTACACAAAAACAGTTTATTGGTTAAAAATCACTATTTATTTGGTAAAATCTGGAAGTTCCAGTTTCTTTGCCTTAACTTTAAAAATTCATTTCTCTTTGGTTACTTATCCAAATGAACTGTGTTACCTATGGATTTGAAGGTATAGACGTCCTCTTTAATATCATAATAGTTCATAGAAAAACTCATTCATTGGATATATGAAATCATTGTGTGAACGTCACTGCCTCTCAGCACTCATTTTATCTCAATTCCAGATCTTACTTCCAACTTTGGAAGATCATAACAATTCGGATACTTATCCAAATGAGACATTCTTGGTTTTCATTTAAAGCTCTTTATCTTAAATTTTATCATGAGAAATTTCAAACTAAAACTCGCTGATTTAGGCATCATAATCATCATCACATCACCACTACCTCAGAACAGGTTTATGAAAGCATACACCATGCATACTAGCATATCATCCCATAGTATCATGTAAGTCATGTAACTTATTATACAAACTTATTCATCAACATTTAATCTTTTCCCTTGAGAGGATCCAGCACCTAAAACATAGTTATGCATGTCGAAGGAATGAGATTTCATGGAAATCCCAATAGCAAGTTACACAAACTATATTATCATGCATGAATAATTGGATGCTTAACATGTTATCATGAGATGGGAGCTACTTCATAATGGTACATAAGAAAACTCTAACATGCATATTGTCATGACATAACTTACAAGGAGTTGCAATCATTCGTACTTCATCATAACAGGATGACATAAGCTCAAGCTCAACTAAACACCATAATCAACAAGCAAGCAAAAAAATTAAACAAACATGAGTTATAGTTAGGTATCCTTGCTACCTCTTAGCTATCTTGGTCAATACCTTATTGGGATGATTTCCTTCCTTCACAAATTTCAAAACCTATCCATTACAAAATAATATCAAGTTACAACTCAACTTGAACACAAAACCAAGACTAGGTTTTCACTAGCTCCCTTTCTTTCTCTAATTTATGTTTCCTACTTCCACCTTTCCAAAATAAATTCTCATGGTTCATTTCCACATAATTTTTCATGTAGAATCCAAATATGAAATCAGAATTACCAAAATCAAAACATCCCAATTGCTACAGTACCAAAACGAAATGGATGTCCCATTTTCCAAAAATTCACATTTTGATTCCAATGCTTCCAATACTTGTTCTCCTACTTTATCCCCACACAATTTTCCATTTTAAACTCATTGGAAGCATCAAAATCATGAAATTCCATCATATGAACAGTACCAAGTACAGTACCAGCAAGAACACAAAACCCTAAATCCAAACATACTTGAATTCCTAAGCTTATACCACTTGATTCTAGCTTGTTTAAGCTTGTCTAAACTATCCATAACATAAAAGTCGTATTTTAACCATATATGAGCATCACTTCAAGCAGCAACCATAAGGGAAATATAGCATGAAAACCCCTTAAAACCATGAGCTAACTTGCTAGAACAAAGCTCAAGATCAAGAGAGATGATTACCTTGCTTGTTACTTCACTTTGGTTGCTTGTTTCTTGGTTGAATGGAAATTTTACAAGAGTTTCCCTATGGTTCACCATGCATGCCAAAGTGATCTGAATAGGGGGTATTTATAGAGAAATTTGGGTTGAAATGGATGGTCAATATTGATTTGGTTACTATTTGATCTAAAGGCTCACATTTAATCTTGGATTTAACTTTTTCTAAAAAGAATAATTATGACATCATGTGGGATAGCTCATGGGACACCTAAGAGGGTTAGGTGGCATGCTTCCCATGTAAATAAGGTTCTTGAAAAATTCTAGTCTAATCCGGTACTTATCGGAGCAGTTTCACAACAATCGGACTGTTTTCTGTTTTGAATTTTTTTATAATATACCAGGATATGTATTATGTCCTATAAATCAATATCTAGGCTTCTCATACCATTAAAAATGATATAATGAATATTTATCTGCCATCCATCCCTTGGAAAATGACCAAAATACCCTTGGTGTCATTTCTTGCACTGTACTAACTATAAGGGCAAAATTGTCATTTAACACCTATTTATACCGCCTCAGGATGTACATGGGCTCTAAATAATCCTCTTTATACTATATGACACATTTTTGTCCTGTCTAGATTGACCAAAATGACCTCCATCCACTACTGGTACAGTCTGGGCATCTAGGGGCATTTTCATAATTTTGCACTTTTCCAAGACCGCTCTGGTCTCTGGCCCACATAACTGTCCAGTCACCTTAATGGACTTATGGTGGCACCAGTTGGGCCTTATTATGGGCTTATTGCCTGTATTGCCTTTATGGCCCAATTTACAATACAACTCTCCCAATCCTATTTATCGGATATTTTATTTCACTGTAAAATCCCGTCTGGTTTCTACAGGATTCCTTTTCTGACTCTCTCAATTTTATAAATTCATATATTAAATATATGAATTTTCTATAAGGTGTCATATAATTCTAAGATCTGAAAAATACTATAATAATTCCTTCCGACTTCAGAAATTTATACCAATTAATCGGGATCTCAAATCAAAATTATGTGTTACGTTAAACTGACTGGAATATTTTTGTCTATCTACAGGTAAAATTTGGGTCTGAACTTATTCTGGGCATTTTTGGCCTATTTTGGCTCAACTTTTCCATATTTACATTTAGGTTCCTTAACTTTTGAATAATTGCACTTTAGTCCTTAAACTTTTCATTAATTGCATTTAGGTCTCTCCTTTTATTTCTACTTCAACTTTTTATCTTCAAACTTTTCAATTTGCATTTTGGTCCCTATTCTTTCTTTAGTTATTAATCCTTCCCTTTCTTTTCACAATCTGATATAGTTTATTCCAAGAATCTTATATCTATTGCAAATAAAATGTACAGGTACATCAGGTCAGAAAATTGGGGATATGACAATTCAAAGGCCAAGTCAATTAGTAAAGATCGAAGGAAGTTATGTTAGTTAAAGAATGGAAGAAATAAATAAGGAAGTTATGTTAGTTAAAGAATGGAAGAAATAAATGAAGTAATTGAAGTCCTAAATATGCTATGAATTTTTCATGTATGTAAATGTCATGTAAGGTGTCTATTTATGTGATAATAATGTATTAAATCATTATGGCATATGTATATGATGTATATTAATATATGAGAAGCTTATTTGATGGTTTAGGAATGCTAGATTAGTTTATGAACATTTAAGAAAGAAGATGAAGTGGTAAAAATATAGGTCCTAAAGCAGTTTTATTGGGACTTCAGTTTGACCTAGTGTCATATCCTAATTATTCCTTATCTGTATAGTACTAATAGTGGAAAGAGGTTTGGAAAGTATTATGACGAAGATTAGAAGAGAAGATAAAGGTTAGCTGAGTCTTGAGGGAAGAGAAGGACTAAAACGCAAAGTAGAAAAGGTTAAAGGCAAAAAGTGAAAGTAGAAACAAAAGTTGGGCCCTTAAGTGTAATTTTCAAAAGTTAAGGGACTTAAACGCAAATAGCCAAAAGTCCAAGGGCCTAAGTGCAATTATTTAAAAGTCCAGGGACCTAAGTGTAATTATAAGAAAGTTGAGCCAAAACAGGCCAGAATTATATTAGACTCAAATTTTACCAGTAGATAGACAAAGTGATTTCGGTCAGTTTAAGGAGTCACAAAATTTCGATATAAGGTCCCGATTAATTGATATAAATTTTGAAAGTCAGAAGAATTATTATAGTATTTTTTAAACATCAAAATCAGATGAAACTTTATAAGAAATTCCTATATTTAATTTAAGAATTTATAAAATTGACAGAGTCAGAAAAGGAATCCTGTAGAATTCTTACGGGATTTTACAAAGCAATAAAATACCCAATAAATAGGATTGGGAGAGTTGACTTGTGAATTGGGCCATAAAAGTAATAAAGGCAATGAGCCCATATTAAGGCCCAAATGGTGCCATCATGAGCCCAATAAAGTAATGAGACAGTTATGTGGGCCAGAGTCCAGAGTAATCCAAGAAAAGTGTGAAATTACGAAAGTGCCCCTAGGTGCCTACACTGTACCAATGAAGGATGGAGGTCATTATGGTCATTTTGGACAGGCCAAAAATATGGTACATAGTATAAATATGATTACTTAGAGCCAGTACATGCCCTGAGGTAGTGTAAAGAGGGGTAAAATGACGATTATGTCCTTAGAGTTAGTACAGTGCAATAAAGGACACTAAGGGTATTTCATCATTTCCCAAGGGATGGATGACAGATAAATATTTAGTATATCATTTTCAATGGTATGAGAAGCCTAGACATTGATTTTTAGGACAGAATACATAACCTGGTATATTATAAAAAATTAGGAACAGAAAAAAAATCTAATTGCTCTGAAATTGCTTCGATCAGTACCGTATTAAATTGGAATTTTTCCAGAAGGTTCCCCCATTAGAATTTCTCCACCTAACCCCCATGAGGTATCCCTTGAGTTTCCCCACATGATGTCATAATTATTATTTTTGAAAAAAGTTAAATCCAAGATTAAATGTGGGCCATTAGATCAAATAATGTACAAACTAATCTTGGCCATTGATTTCCACCAAGATTTTTCTATAAATATCCCCTCAAATCTGCATGCAAACCGTGGCCTCATGAACCCTTGGGGAAACTCTTGCAAAATGGTAACTCAAGTCAAGACAAAGAAGATTCAAGGTTCCAAAGTTAAAGCAAGCTAGAGATTAAAGGTAAGCAATCTCTCATAGCTTATTTTCCTTTGATTTGGGAGCTTGAACTTAGGGTTTTCATGAGGGAAAAGTTAATTTTTATCTAAGGGGTGGTGCTGCCCAAAGACTTTAAATGAAAGGGGAAATAATAAATTAAAGTTAGAAACATATGATTGAAGCTTAAACAAGCTAGTTAAGTGATTGGTTGTTGAATCAAGTTGATATTCTTGACTTTGCCATGGTGTACCCTGTTTGGTCTGCATTTTTCATGAGGGAAAGAAATGGAATTTCAATGATTTAATGATTCCATTGAATTTATATGATGGTTTTGTGTAGGATTGGAAAGGTTTTGAACCTTGAAAATATTAAAATCCCAAGATTGTAGTTTGTGAAATTCTTCATGGTACTGTTCACTCACATGAACAGTGATTGGAATTTCATGATTTTGATGCTTCCAATGGTTTTAAAATGAAAAGTTGTGTGGGATAAAGTAGAGAAACAAGTATGGGAAGCATTGGAATCAAAATGAGAATTTTTAAAAGAATTGTGTGCATATGTTTGGTTCTATACAGAAGGCCATGAAGGAGCTGGAATTTCATTATTCTAAGCTCATAAATGGATTTAAAATATGAAATTGTGTAGGGTAAAGTCAAGACATCAATTGGTTCAAGAGCTAAGTGGATTAGTGAAGATTAGAGAAAGTTATGATAATAAAGAGTGTAACAAGGTTAGCCTTGAACATGGTTGGAGTTCATGAGTCCTAATGAATTATAGGATGAATATGAATGTGTTTAGGACATTGAAAAATCCAAGAAGATGTTGGAAAGTGATTGACATAAAGGCTTCAAGGTTGGAAAGCTAGGGAACAAGTGCAAAAGATCAAGAGGAAAGCTTAAGTGCAAGGTAATAAACTTACCTCTTTATGGGCTTGATGTAGTACGCTTATGTGTTGACATGTATATGATATTTGAATGATATCGTGATATGATATATGATGTTGAATGTATTGTGAATAACATGTTTTACATGTCCATGAACTTTATGTTAAAGAGTATAGCATGATGGCATGTCACTAGTCAAAGAAAGTTAATGAAATTACATATGATGCATTAGCATCCACCTTGCATATTTAAGTAGTAATGTTTTCTAATAAGATTCCCTAGAATCTCACTCTCCCATAACCAACCAATTTAGGTCAAGCATGATGGAAAAGGTATACATGGAGAAGAGCTAAAGAATGGAAGAAAGGAGTGGAAGTAATTGAGATATTAGTATATGCTATGAAGTACCTATGTATGTAAATGCCATGTAAGGTGTTCATTTATGTGATGAAACTATTTGTAATACTTATGGCATATGTACATGATGTATATGAATGTTGAGAAGCTTATTTGATGGCTTATGTATGCTGGAACAATTATTGAAAGTAAAAGAAAGGAAACTGAAATGTTAAAAACGTAGGTCCTAAAGTAGTTCTGTTGTGTCTTCAGTTTGACCTAGCACATGAAGGAATTATTTCATGAAATTTTACCAGCGTGTAGCACACATCCAGAGCTTTAAGTGCATAGGTAGAACGTTTCATTTGGATGTGTATATCAAGAGAAATTAATTTTCAAAGTAAGGGACCAAAATCTGTTTCTAGAGTTTTTGACCAAATAAACAGTAAATTTCAATGAATAAACTGTATTAATTGGATAATCATTTGGTCTGGAAATTATTTTTTCCTTAAATCTCAAGATGTTATGTTCATGTAGATTTTTGAACCACTTCATTTTTATATTTCTAGAATTAATTATGATTTTTTGAAGTTCATTGCGTAATCTAGAATACTATATGAACAGTAACTCGAGAAAGAGTAAAATTCCAGATTGTGTAATTTGACTTCCAAGGTCTTGTAAGTGGTTCTAAATGCTACAAAATGGTCCCTAAGATGTATAAAAATAAGGATGTTACACCTAGCAAATGAGAGCATTATTTCACATAATTTTATAAGCATGTAGTAAACATCTAGATCTTTAAATTCATAGGTAACACACCTCATTTGGATGTGTATATCAAGAGAAATGAATTTTCAAAGTTAAGAGACAGAATCTGAAATTTCCAGAATTTGCCATACGAACAGTAAAAAGTAACGATTTAACTATATCAATTGGCAAAGTAAATGTTCAGATTTATATTCTTCCCTTAAAAAGATATGAAAGAGATTCAATTAGAATTTTGGATCGCCTCCATACAATTTTGCTACAATTAGTTATGAATTTTTAAAGTTGGACTATAAATATGAAAATCACCAAATGACCAGTACCCAAGAAGTAAGTTTTAAAACTTTAATTTTTAAGCTAATGTAATGCTTCCGCTAATCAAATACACTTCCGAGTACATACTCTGAGGTGATAAAAGTAGGATGTTTCATTTTGGTATTAGAGCAGAAGTTTTTGGCATAATATAAAACATTATCCATACCCTAACTATAATTAGTAAGTACTTTGTTATGTTAGGGTATTGGTTAGGATAGTTAGCATTGCTTATTTAAGAAAATATTGTAGAATAGATATGAGATTTTATAAAGTTATGATAGAGCCATTAGTTAATAAGGGAGACCCCCAGCTAGTAATGATATATGAAGATGATATACATCCAGACTATGATCCTCCTTCAGATAGTGAAGAGAGTTTAGATGGTAGTATAGAGGATCAATCAGGGAGGTCTATAGTAGAATATCCCATAAATGTTTCTGTAGACTCAATCTTGCAGTCTGGATGTCATGTAAAGATTCAGTCTGAAGTTGTGTATGTACCAGATGATGATGAGTTTAGTACTTCTATACAGTATGAGTTTATTGGAGTGTCCTCTAATCCTAGTGTAAGCTTTATTCCTCGAATGAGATGACATATTATAGCTGAGGAAGCTGATTACTAGTACTGTATTACGAGTAGACTAGACATTATTCCTCCTCTACCAGAGTTTGAGGATAGATTTGATATAAGTAACCTATAGCAGTTCCTCAATGCCATGGTAAGGAGATAAATAGATATGCAATAGAAGGAATTGATCTGAATCAGGTTTACACTCTATAAGATTAGCATGAGATGGTAGTAAGTCAGATATCGCCATATACCCCTACATGGCACGTAGAGCTAAGTGAGTTTTTGTAAATGATCTGCTAACTGATGCACAGGGGTGGCATTTATGTATGCAAAAGTATTTGCAATTCACTATTCCCTATAAAAGATTGTAAAAAGAGATGAGGGGTAATGTAAATTTGTAAATATTGTAAAGTTAAGTAATTACATAGATGTATTAATAGCTATGACTTACCCGTATATGTAATTGATTTTTGATGTGATATACAATTGGCCAAAGTAAACATATAAATAGAGCTTCATACGTAAGCACATAGGCAACACAATTCAATCAAGCCATATCACAATCAAGCATAGCATTCAATGCATACAAGTTAAGGATAAGTTTACTACCTTTAACACTTGACCTTCTTTCACCTTAACTTGCTTCTTTCTTCTCACTTTCCTTGAACATGTGGCTGCCTCTCTTGGAACATACCAATCAATTCCTAACATCACATAATCATTCATCCGTTACAATCTAGCTTCCTTGAGCATTAAACTCACTTTAACTAACAAAACTGCTTCTTGAACATTAATCTCATTAACTTTCCTTAATCTTAACCAATGGACTTGGTCTTTGAATCAATTGATACCTTAACTTTACCCTACACAATTTCATCTTTAAAATCCATTTATGAGCTTAGAATCATGAAATTCCAGCTCCTTTATCACATGCTGTACAGAACCGAAACTGCACTCAATTTTTTCAAAAATTCTCATTTTGATTCTAATGCTTCCCATACTTGTTTCTCTACTTTATCCCACACAACTTTTCATTTTAAAACCATTAGAACCATTAAAATCATGAAATTCCAATCACTGTTAATGCGAGTGAACAATAATAGAGAAGGATTTCAAAAACTACAATCTTGGCATTTCAAGGCTTTCAAGGTTGAAAACCTTTACAATCCTACACAAAATCATCATCTAAATTCAATGGAAGCATTAAATAATTGAAATTCCATTTCCTTCCCTCATGAACAGTGCATACCAAACAAGTTCCATTAAGGCAAAGTCAAGAATATCAACTTGATTAAACAACCAATCTCTTAATTACCTTGTTTAAGCTTTAATCATATGTTTCTAACTTTAATTTCTTCTTTTCCCTTTCATCTAAGGTTGTTGGGAAGCACAACCCCTTAGAGAAAACTCAACTTTTCTCCCATGAAAACCCTAAGTTCAAGCTCCCAAATCAAAGGAAAATAAGCTAGGATATATTGCTTACCTTTAATCTCTAGCTTGCTTGAACTTTGAAACCTTGAATCTTCTTTGTCTTGCCTTGAGTTTTCATTTTGCAAGAGTTTCCCCAAGGTATTACAAGGCCACGGTTTTGGGCAGAATGAGGGGGTATTTATAGCCAAAATTCAAGAAAAATCAATGGCCAATATTGATTTGGTTACTATTTGGTCTAAAGGCCCACATTTAATCTTGGATTTAACTTTTTCATAAAAGAATAATTATGACATCATGTGGGACATCTCAAGGAACACCTCAAGGGGTTAGGTGGCGTGCTCATAGTGTAAGGAAGCTTTTGGAAAAATTCTAGTCCAATCCGGTATCGATCGGAGTAGTTTCACAACAACCGAACTATTTTCTGTTATGAATTTTTCTATAATATACCAGGATATGTATTCTGTCCTAGAAATCAATGTCTAGGCTTCTCATACCCTTGACATGGTTATACTGTGTATTTATCTGCCATTCATTCCTTGGGGAATGACCAAAATACCCTTAGTGTCCTTTCTTATACTATATTGACCCTAAGGGCATAATCGTCATTTTACCCCTCTTTATACTGCCTCAAGGTGTATCTGGGCTCAACTAATCATATTTATTCCATGTTCCATGTTTTTAACCTGTCCCAGGTGATCAAAATGCCCTTCATCCATCTCTGGTACAATTTGGCCATCCAGGGGCATTTTTGTAATTTCACACTTTTTCTGGACAATAGCCCTTCTATTGATGGACTGGTACCCCGGGCTTTGGGCACTTCTTAGCGTCATCATGGGCCTATATATGAGGTCATCTAGTCTCATTTCATCTAGGCTCAGATACCAATAAGTTCCATTATTGAATCATGGGTGTTATTAAACTCCTGTCAAAATTCACTGTTATGGGAATAACTTTTTATACAGGACTTCTTCTGGGGTTCTATCCAATTCATAACATTTGACACTATAGGGCACACTTTCCTGTAATTCCCCCACTTATATCTGATGTCCATGGAATATGATAAAAATTCAGATAACTTTTAGACTATAAGATAATTTTCTGTTGTCTAGAGCCCTAATAAAATTTCTGTATCATGCCAGATTAACCAGCGTAACTTCTTCTATTTACTGATGGAATATGGGACTAAAAAACTTCTGGGCAGTTCTAAACCTTTTCTGGCTGAACTTTTCTATAATTACATTTATGTCCCTGACTTTTTGTTTAATTACATTTAGGTCCTTCTATTTCTTCAAGACTTATCTAACATTTATTATTTCTTCTTATCTTCGTCATAATCCTTTCCAAACCTCTTTCCACTATCAGAATTACACAGATAGGGAAAAAATTAGGATATGACATTTCTACCCCCTTAAAATAAATTTCGTCCTCAAAATTTACTCAACATCTCAGTCAATGATTGGGGTATTTATCTCTTAAAATAAACATCTTCGTGGAGTACTTTTCATATCCGCAATTCTTCATATCTTTACTATGGTCATTCTTCTATTCTGAATCAACTCAATCAGAGTTGAACTCCAGTTCATTCTATTACTTACTTACTCACTATATATCTATATGCATATGGACTTCTCACTATACTAGACTTGTGAGTAGTGTCCATTTCTTTCATATCAAATTCCCTCAAATATTACTATATTCTGGAGTTTCTATTAACAACTCATCATACATTTTAGTGCAATCACTGCTTTCTCATCTGAGTATCTAACAGAATTCTCTGAATATCCGCACACTTTAACTCTCATTCTCATATCATCATATATTCTTATCATCTTTAAAAACTCATCATAATACAGAGAGAGGACTTATATCATTATTCTTTCTTTCATTACTCTACTACTAAATAGGAGCACTTAGGAGCATATAGGAGCACATACTCTAACATGCATAATGCCTGGCCAGCATATTGCAGGACTGCATACCTGCCCACAAATGCAAAGCTCTAACATCGGAGCTCAAGCATTCCTTCTCTTAATATGCACAGCTCTAACACTTAGAGCTTGCACAACTCTAACACTTAGAGCTTGCACTGCTCTAACATTCAGAGCTTTAGCATATTCTATAAACATAACATAATATAACGTAACGTAAGGCCTGGCATTCTATGCAAGGAGTGGGACTAACTTTTTATACATGACTTCTTCTGAGGTTCTGTCATATTTATAACATCTGACACTATAGAGCACACTTTCCTATAATTCCCTCACTTATATCTGATGTCCATGGAATATGATAAAAATTCAGATAACTTTTAGACTATAAGATAATTTTTTGTTTCTAGAGCCCTAATAAAATTTCTGTATCATGCCAGATTAACCAGCATAACTTCTTCTATTTACTGATGGAATGTGGGACTAAAAAACTTCTGGGCAGTTCTAAACCTTTTCTGGCTGAACTTTTCTATAATTACATTTATGTTCCTGACTTTTTGTTTAATTACATTTAGGTCCTTCTATTTCTTCAAGACTTATCTAACATTTATTATTTCTTCTTATCTTCGCCATAATCCTTTCCAAACCTCTTTCCACTATTAGAATTATACAGATAGGGAAAAATTTAGGATATGACATTTCTACCCCCTTTAAAATAAATTTTGTCCTCGAAATTTACTCAACATCTCAGTCAATGATTGGGGTATCTATCTCTTAAAATAAACATCTTATCGGAGTACTTTTCATATCCACAATTCTTCATATCTTTACTATAGTCATTCTTATATTCTGAATCAACTTAATCAGAGTTGAACTCCAGTTCATTCTATTACTTACTTACTCGCTATACATCTATTTGCATATGGACTTCTCACCATACTAGACTTGTGAGTAGTGTCCATTTATTTCATATCAAACTCCCTCGAATATTACTATATTCTGGAGTTTCTATTAACAACTCATCATACTTTTTAGTGCAATCACTTATTTCTCATCTGAGTATCTAGCTGAATTCTCTGAATATCCACACACTTTAACTCTCATTCTCATATCATCATAAATTCTTATCATCTTTAATAACTCATCATTCCTATGTACTTATGCATGAAGCTCTGTTTATATGTTTACTTTGGCCAATTGTATTTCATATGTAGCATGGAAGCATGCATATGACACAATAGTAACACTTTCACAAGCAAGTACAAGTAGTTACATTAATGCATGCATTGTTTAGTACCGTTTGCTACTGAGATTTTCTGCAAA
Organism: Leucaena leucocephala; assembly: GCA_037074615.1. Lineage (NCBI taxonomy): Eukaryota > Viridiplantae > Streptophyta > Magnoliopsida > Fabales > Fabaceae > Leucaena > Leucaena leucocephala. The sequence goes on from CM073519.1 coordinate 19,487,148, forward strand.
ATCTCATCGCTTTCCATGTAATCCCAATCCCACAGGTTTATGAATGATGAAAGTAAGGATGTTATATTTTGGTATCAGAGTAAGTTATAAGATAGCTAAGATTCTTCACCATGATCGGGGGTTCTCACTGCATAAGAGTGGAATGAAGCGTTAGCTCTTACCCCGACATGGCCAACCGGCTTTGCCACTAAGAGGTTTCATTGCAGTCGAGAGGCTGGTGCGTAAAACTTGTGTCTGAGGTACCTTATGTAGTCCTAAGAAGGACTCTGCATTTTGGTATTAGAGCAAAGGATTTTGGCTTATGAAATGCTATGAATAGATTATTTATGGACTAATATGAGATTATTCCCAGACCCTAACCCTAAGTAGTGAGTATTTAGTTAAGTTAGGGTATGTTATGGGATAGTTAGCATTGCTTAATTAAGCAAATAGTGCAAGAATAAATATGGGATTTCATAAAGTTAATTCAGAGGCTTCAGTTAATAAGGGATACCCCTATTCTGTAGTGATATATGAAGATGATGTACATCCAGACTTTGATCCTTCAGACAATGAAGAAAGTTCAGAGGAGAGTATGGGGGATTAGTCTGGAAAGTCTACTGTAGAATGTTCCATAGATGTCTTTGTAAACTCAAACCTGTAGTCTAGAGATCATGTAGAGATACAGCCTGAAGCCTAATATGCACCAGTTGATGTTGGGTCTAGTGACTCTATATAATATGAGTACATTGGAGCGCCCTCTAACCCTTATGTAAGTTATATTCCTCTGATGAGAGGACATATTACAGCTGAGGAAGTTGAGTACTGGTACTAGATTATGGGTAGACCAGATATTATTCCTCCTCTACTAGAGTTTGAGGATAGAGTTACTATGAGTAAGATATTATAGTCCCCTAATTCAGATATCCAGTCAGAGTTTATGATAGATCCCATCCATTTCCAAAATCCAGGAATATGTGACTTTAGAGAGAAATATCAGTGTGATGTTCCTAGTTCTAGTCAACTCCAGCCTTCTTTGTTAAAGATAGTTAGTGTTGACCATATGGTCTGAAGAAAGCTGTGTAGAGTGAATTACTCAGTCTAGGTTAAGGAATGGACATAAGTGGAGATCAAGAGCAGTCAGTTTACTTACAGTTTCTCAATGCCGTATTAGGGATGATAAATAGACATACAGTAGATGGCATTAACCTAATATACTTTAGAGGATTGGTATGAGATGATAGTAAGTCTACTGTGATGAGACTAAAGATGCCAACCTCACTGAAGTCTATTAGTTAGAGGTTTAGCACAGAGTATAGGCAAGTTAAACAGTACGAAGCACTAAGATACGTAAGATCAATTTAAGAAGAGGTTCAACAGTAGATCCTCCGTATGATAATCAGGAGTTGATCTACAGTACGAAAGACTTTGTGCAGCTAATCTTTATGGAAAAGAATAATGAGAAGTTAGAATGATACTTGCCTAAGAATGATATAATACATGGCTTAAGGTTAAAGATGTGATGGTTAACAGATAGAAAGTTAATGTTCCCAATACAGAGGGATTCCATCACGAAGAGATAGTAACCTAACGCTCTGCCTTAGAGAACATAAATAGTAATGTTAGATAATGAATGAGATCCAAGAGACTTAAATTAGTCAGGATCCAAAGACATACCAGAAAGGAATCATAGTCCAGTCAAGAGCAGACTGAGACTGATAGACAGAAAGAGGTAAAAGATAATAGAGAGATACAGAAGTTATTCCATACGAGATGGATAGTGGTCCGCTCACTAGAGAAGTTTTTCTCAAAGAAGTTTAAAGGAAGCATTCCTCTCAATTAGAGAGAGAGGTGAGCATGAGGCTAAGGGTTCGAGCAAAGGAAAGAGAACCCTTTTGATGGATACTAAATCGAGTTCATTTATATGAACCTTGAGGCTTAGTAAGAGTTACTTTCTCTCGCTTGTTAGTAATCCAGGAGGATAAGAAAAACATAAAAGTACAAATGGTATAAAGATAGGAGCTAAACCTTCCTCAGTTAGCTAAAAGAGAATAGCTGACTTAGTTATGGATTGCTGTGAGGCCAAGGACACACAAATCCTTCAGGCTAGAGACATAGAAATCTTACAAGTAATAAGAGATGATATGATAGAATAAATATGGCTAAGTAAAGTAGCGACAGATTAAAAGATAAAGTGACTCCCCTATTCCTCATGTGAGAAAGAGTAAAGAAGGGTTAAGTCTATACCCTAGTAAGAGGGTATATGGCAGCCTAAATGAAACAAGTAAATGACTCAGGTATCTGAATAAATGATCAGGACCTAGTGATTAAGGTAATAAAGGAACATAATACTTTAAAGTCTATTTGGTTAATTTTTTAATTGCAATGTAAGTATAAGGAATGGTTGAGCAGATGTATGTGATAGCAGTTTGGCTTATATTGCCATAAGATATGATGAGAAGTTACATCTCCTTACAGTTGTCATATGATGACACGTATGTTAGAGAATGTTTAAAGGATTGCATCTCCTTGCATATTATGCAAGTTGAGTATGCTATGATAAATGAATACTCCCCTTTATATTACATGCGGGGTAGAGTAGATATAATGAGAAAGTTATGTTGCTCCCATGCCCTACGACATGCAATAGAGTAAGATTACTTTTGAAATGAAACCAATAGATGGACAACATAGCCCATGTAGAGTAATATTCTTAAGATGAGATGAATAGATGATGATAGACATATGCATGGTAGAGCCTGTGTAGCTCTCTACAGTAATGGATAAAGTAAAGTTATAAAGATGAGAATGGTATATGAAGTTCCTGAGTGATAGAGGGAATAAGTCAAGTCCTAATAGATAATATTGGCTTCTATGATCATTTTTGAGGAATTATTTGTGGAGTTTATAACTATGTGGAAGTGATCAACGTTGTAACTTTGTTCGTTAGTTTAGGTCTTCCAAAGATGAGAATACAATACAACAGAATCGCAGTAAATTTTGGAGGATTACAATTAGATCCTAGTATGGCTCACAGGGTCATAGTTAGATCCTAAAGAGGCTTATAGTTGATCGCAGAAGATCCTGAGGGTCGCAGTAGACCAAGCCTAGAGTAATAAAGTAATGAGCCATAAGTATAGTATGTCTTTGGAAGGACGAACACCAAGGAAAAGTTAAGGTATAGAAGCTTCACAAGTTGGTTAACTCATAACAGAGAGAGTACCCATGATGCTAGTTTCAGATAGCCTTATTACTATAAGGGACTGAACTCAGAATCTCCTTACACGTATCAGGAACTAATTAATCAAAGTCAAAGCTGTTAATCCTGAGTTCCAAGGATTTATGAGAATATTTAATAAGATATGAGAAAAGGGTCAAATGAGAATAAAGAGATCATTATGATGAGATTACAAAGACTAAAAATAAAGGTAAGTAGATCCTCCAGATGAGGATAAAGAGATTAGAAGGCTAGATAGACCCAAGAGAGATAGTATAAGGTGGGTCTAAGATAGTGAAGTACCAAGATTGGAGCCTGTGAGTACCAGTGCTTTAGATTTTTATCTGCATATTTCAGTTAAGCGTGCTCGGGTAAGAGTAGCTTAATGATGGGTGTGTCATATCCCCAATTTTTTTGACCTGATATACCTGTACAGTTTATCTGCAATGGATATAAGATTCTTGGAATAAACTGTATCAGATTGTGAAAGGAACGGGAAGGATTAATAACTAAGGAAAGAATAGGGACCAAAATGAAAATTTAAAAGTTTGAAGGTGAAAAGTGAAAGTAGAAGAAAAAGGAGGGACCTAAATGCAATTAATGAAAAGTTCAGGGACTAAAGTGCAATTATTCAAAAGTTAAGGGACCTAAATGTAAATATGGAAAAGTTGAGCCAAAACAGGCCAAAAATGCCCAGAATCAGATCAAACCCAAATTTTACCAGTAGACAGACAAAAATATTCCGGTCAGTTTAACGCAACACAGAATTTTGATTTGAGGTCCTGATTAATTGATATAAATTTGTGAAGTCAGAAAGAATTATTGCAGTATTTTTGAGATCTCATAATTAGATGAGACTTTATATAAAATTCATATATTTAATATATGAATTTATAAAATTGACAGAATCAGAAAAGAAATCCTGTAGAAGCCATACAGGATTTTACAGTGAAATAAAATACCCGATAAATATGATCGGGAGAGTTGTACAGTGAATTGGGCCATAAAGGCAATATAGGCAATAAGCCCATAATAAGACCCAAATGACACCATCGTGAGCCCATTAAGGTGACTGGACAGTTATATGGGCCACAGGCCAGAGCAGTCCAGGAAAAGTGTAAAATTACGAAAATGCCCCTGGATGCCTATACTGTACCAGTGATGGATGGAGGTCATTTTGGTCATTATGGATAGGCCAAAAACGTGGGACATAGTATAAATATGATTATATAGAGTCAATATATGCCCTGAGGCAGTGTAAAGAGGTGTGAAATGACGATTTTGCCCTTAGGGTTAGTACAGCGCAAGAAAGGACACTAAGAGTATTTTGGCTATTTTTTCAAGGAATGGATGGCAGGTAAATATTCAATATATCATTTTCAATGATATGATAAGCCTATATATTGATTTCTAAGATATAATACATATCCTGGTATATTATAAAAAAATTCAAAGCAGAAAACAGTCCGGTTGTTGTGAAACGGCTCTGATCGGCACCGGATTGGACTGGAATTTTTCCAGAACCTTCTTGACATGGGCAGCATGCCACCTAACCCTCTTAGGTGTCCCATGAGCTGTCCCACATGATGTAATAGTTATTCTTTTTAGAAAAAGTAAAATCCAAGATTAAATGTGAGCCTTTAGATCAAATAGTAACCAAATCAATCTTGGCCATCCATTTCAACCCAAATTTCTCTATAAATACCCCCCTATTCAGAACACTTCGGCATGCATGGTGAACCATAGGGAAACTCTTGCAAAATTTCCATTCAACCAAGAAAGAAGCAATCAAAGTGAAGTAACAAGTAAGGTAATCATCTCCCTTGATCTTGAGCTTTGTTCTAGCAAGTTAGCTCATGGTTTTAAGGGGTTTTCATGCTATATTTCCCTTATGGTTGCTGCTCTAAGTGCTGCTCATATGTGGTTAAAATATTAGTTTTATGTTATGGATAGTTTAGACAAGCTTAAACAAGCTAGAATCAAGTAGTATAAGCTTATGAATTCAAGTATGTTTGGATTTAGGGTTTTGTGTTCTTGCTGGTACTGTACGTGGTACTGTTCATATGATGGAATTTCATGATTTTGATGCTTCCAATGAGTTTAAAATGGAAAGTTGTGTGGGGATAAAGTAGGAGAACAAGTATTGGAAGCATTGGAATCAAAATGAGAATTTTTGGAAAACAAGAGCATGCATTTCGGTTTGGCACTGTAGCAATTGGTATGTTTTATTTTGGAAATTCTGATTTCATATTTGGATTCTACATGAAAAATTATGTGGTAATGAACCATGAGAATTTATTTTGGAAAGGTGGAAGTAGGAAACATAAATTAGAGAAAGAAAGGGAGCTAGTGAAAACCTAGTCTTGGATTTGGTTTCAAGTTGAGTTGTAACTTGATATTATGTTGTAATGGCTAGGTTTTGACATTTGTGATGGAAGGAAATCACTTCAAGAAGGTCTTGACCAAGATAGCTAAGAGGTAGCAAGGATACCTAACTATAACTCATGTTTGTTTAATTGTTTTGCTTGCTTGTTGATTATGGTGTTTGGTTGAGCTTGAGCTTATGTCATCATGTTATGATGAAGTATGAATGATTGCAACTCCTTGCAAGTTATGTCATGACAATATGCATGTTAGAGTTTTCTTATGTACCATTATGAAGTAGCTCCCATCTCATGATAATATGTTAAGCATACAATTATCCATGCATGATATTATAGTTTGTGTAACTTGCTATTGGGATTTCCATGAAATCTCATTCCTTCCACATGCATAACTATGTTTTAGGTGCTGGATCTTTTCAAGGGAGGAGAGTAAATGTTGATGAATAAGTTGTATAATAAGCTACATGACTTACATGACACTATGGGATGATATGCTAGTATGCATGGTGTATGTTTCTCTAGTCCTGTTTTGAGGCCGTGGTGATTTGACAATGTTTTTGGCATCTAAATCAACAATTTTTAATCTGAAACTTGTCCTGCTTAAATTTAAGACACAGATATTTAAATGAACACCAAGAACACCTCATTTGGATAAGTATCTGAATTGTTATGATTTTCCAAAGTTGGAAGTAAGATCTGGAATTGAGTAAAACGAGTGCTGAGAGGCAGTGACGGTTACACAAAGATTTCATATACCAAATGAACGTGTTTTTCTACGAAATTTTATGAACTTAAAGATAACGTCTAAAGCTTCAAATCCATAGGCAACACAGTTCATTTGGATACGTAACCAAAGAGAAATGAATTTTTGAAGTTAAGCAAAGAAACTAGAACTTCCAGATTTTACCAAATGAACAGTGATTTTCAACGATTAAACTGATTTCATTGGGACAAGAAAACCTCAGTTTCATATTTTTCCCTCAAAGATATGTGAAATAGATTTCATTAGAAATTGGAACCATGTTATTTCGATTTTTCTATAATTAATTATGAATTTTCAAAGTAGGGTACATGTTCTGAAATTACCAATTGAACAGTAAAAGTGAACAGTACCCGAGAGCAAATCTTTTGGAAATGGATGTTTTCAAAGCAAATGATCATGTAATTGGTTCCAATCACTTCTAATCAAGTATAATTGAGGTTAAAAGTAAGGATATGACAGGGTGACCTCCTGGGAAGTGATGAAAAAGGTATGAATGCCATAGAAATTTGGCATATGTGTGCAGAACTATGTAAAATAATAGAAAGAGCTATGAAAGGCCAGAAAGGGTTATGAACAGTAAGAGACTAGAACCCTTATGTCAAGTCCAAATGGAATGGATTTGAAAGATGAACTATGATATAGTCAGATTTGGCCAGATATGCCATTTTATGACATGAAAAAGATGAAATGAGATATGTTATGAAAAGTATGTAATGAGTTATGTTTTGAAAGATATGTTAAGAAGTACAATATGAAATGGCTTTATAGCTAGCCCTATAAACAAATAGAGAGGTTCCCTTTTTGTAAGGGATAAGATGTTTGAATGATAAGTTACAAGTGAAAGAGAAAATGAGAGCTTTCACTCCTTGCATAAAATGCCAAGCAATATGTTATGCTATGTTATGTTATGTTTGTAAAATATGCTAAAGCTCTGAATGTCAGAGCAGTGCAAGATCTATATGATAGAGCTGTGCAAGCTTCGAGTGTTAGAGCTGTGCATATTAAGAGAAGGAATGCTTGAGCTCCGATGTTATAGCTTTGCATTCATGGGCAGGTATGCAGTCCTGCAATATGCTGGCCAAGCATTATGCATGTTAGAGTATGTGCTCCTATGTGCTCCTGTTTAGCAGTAAAGCAATGAAAGAAAGAATAATGATATAAGTCCTCTCTCTGTATTATGATGAGTTTTTAAAGATGATAAGAATGTATGATGATTTGAGAATGAGAGTTAAAGTGTGCGAATATTCAAAGAATTCCGCTAGATGCTCAGATGAGAAAGAAGTGATTGCACTAAAAAGTATGATGAGTTGTTAATAGAAACTCCAGAATATAATAGTATTCGAAGGAGTTTGATATGAAAGAAATAGACCCTGCTCACAAGTCTAACATGGTGAGGAGTCTGTTTGAAATTGTGCCCTAGGGGCCAATCATTGTCTTATGAACATTGTGATTTATGAATTTATTAATTGTGTTATCATATTATTTACATGTTTACTGTGATGACCATCCTTGGATAACTCATGATCTTATCCTAAATGTCCCTGGTCGATCATCTATGCGAGAGCGGAGATAAAATAAGACCAGTATGACTTTGAAGATGTATAGAGATATAAATCAAAATCATAGGTACATGTAAGAGTATAAGGTGTTAGACTAACCCGCTATGAGAGAGCTGCATGGGTTAAGTCATAAGCTTCTCTTATATACAAACCATGTCACTATGCCCTTTGACCTGAGATCATCATAGATTCCTACATGACAAACGCTCAGCTTTGACCTAGTCAAAAGTTACTTTTGACCGAGTGATCATAAAGACTATGTTCGGGCTTAGTGGTTTTTCGTGCGGAGGAATGTGAATGGTCAAGATGGAATTTGTCCCTCACATTCGTAGAGAGATATTACTGGGCCCCTTAATGAGTGAGTCTGATAAATGTATGGCCATACTGTAATAGAAAGGTAGTTCCATTTCTATAGTTAGACTACTCAGGGATTGAGAAAGTAACGGTCAGGAATAGGAGATGACATTCTCCATGCCTCATCCATGACCAAAATATCGTGTGACAAAAGGAACATGATATGGTTGTATAAAAGGTTACATCGTTCATCGATCCTCATATGATTTGGGTAGTCATGATGTCTTGCTAGAGACCGCTTGCGACTTGTGAGTTAGTATAGTAAATGGCCCACTGCTAACTTCATATGGGCCTACAAGGTCGCACACAAAATAGCCCAACACGAGCTATGATGTCCAGATTCATTGAATCTAAGACATGTCTAGATTCAATGGATGATCCAGGGTGGATGTATATATTTATTTATATTTATATTCGTATATATATAAATTCATATATATATATTATATATAAGAGATATTTACAAGATTCAATTTATAAGGATAAATTAAATCTCTATCACGTTTGAATTTGAAATATTTTAGTGAATGTTTTGTGAACATATACTATTTTGTGAATGTTTTAGTTTTGAAATATTAATTGCCCTTCAATTAAATCTGAATATTGATTCTTGAATGTTTGGGTATGGTGAACAATATAGCTCTAGATTGCAAGTGTTGTAATTTTTAAATATGGCCTATGTGTCATGCCTTCCTCTATATACTCTTAATGTACCTTCTCTTCTCATCTCACTCCCCTCGAATGTTAAAAAAGGTTTCTATATATAATTTCCCTTTTCTTACTAGAGAGCTCCTCTCATTGGCTTGAGTGGACTTAGGATAGGTGAGCCATATTGTATCACATTTAAATTATGCATCTTATGATTATATCAGCACATGCATATTACTTGTATGAGATACAAACTGAGAAACATGCATTCTTATAAACCAAATAGTTAAATTAAGCGCTCTAAATGAAATCTTAAGTCATAATGCCATCAATTTATGAACACTTGTGAAAACCTCGATCGTTCAACTGTGGACTCCGCCAAAGTGGGTGCATTTGAGTTATCTTGGGGAGATAACCAAGAGTAATGGTGCTACTCTCACATGTTTATTATTGTTTGACTTAATTGAGATTAACAAAACAATTTTGGGTCTCAAGGCATTAGATGGGATTAAAAACATGCCAGATCATATTATGATAGAATCCCATGAACATCTAAGAGTTACATTTGATGTAATTGGTAAAGGTGTTACCTACGTAAAAAACTTAATTTAAGCGTCTTGCCAAAGCGGACTTAAGTTTGAGCCAAATATGGATCTTAGCCCACTAACTATTGCATTGAGGGTTGTTTATTTAGTGGGAGATTGCTAATTCAATTGCATATTTTAATTATAGAATCATGACGACTAGTAATACTGCTACATTATCGCTGCGATCTATCCTTGAGAAGGAAAAACTCAATGGGACAAACTTTTTTGACTGGTTTAGGAACTTGAGAATTGTTCTCAAGCAAGAAAGAAAGGCACATGTCCTAGATCAACCCATTCCTGAGGAACCAGCAGTCAATGCTCCTAGAGTTCAGAGAGATGCTTACACAAAGTATAAGGAAGACTCTGTTGATGTGGGATGCTTGATGCTAGCCACCATGGTTCTAGAGCTCCAAAGAGATCTAGAACATATGGAGGCTTATGAGATGATTGTGCATCTCAAGGAAATGTTCCAGCAACAGGCAAGGCAAGAGAGGTATGAGACCACTAAGGCTTTACATTCCTACAACATGGCTGAAGGTGCATCAGTCAGTACTCATGTCTTAAAGATAAAAGGGTACATTGATCACCTTGAGAGGCTTGGATTTCCCATAATCCAAGAGTTAGGATTTGGTCTTGAACTCACTCCCGGAAAGTTATGACCAATTTGTCATGAACTACAACATGAACAACATGGAGAAATCTATGTTTGAACTACATGGGATGCTTAAAACTGCTGAGTTGAGTCTTAAGAAGAAGCCCAGTACTGTTTTGATGGTTCAGAAATGAAAGGGTATGAAAAAGAAAGGCAAAGGTAAGGGGAAGGGTCATGGCTCATCAGGTAAGACCAAAGAGTCAAGCAAGCCAGAAACTAAGCCTGCACTAAAGAAGGCAAAGCCTCCGAAGGAAGGAGTCTGCTTCTTCTGCAATTAACTTGGTCATTAGAAGAGGAATTTCAAACTCTACCTTGAAGATCTGAAAAAGAACAAGAAGGATAGCGGGGCTATCGCTTCAGGTATTTATGTTATAGACATTCATCTTTCTACTTCCACCACATGGGTATTAGATACTGCATGAGGTTCTCACATTTGTACAAATGTGTAGGGACTAAAGAACAGTAGGAAGCTGAAAAAGGGCAAAGTTGACCTATGAGTTGGAAACAGAGCAAGGGTTGCTGCTTTAGCTGTAGGCACTTATGAATCAGTTCTGCCCACTGGGCTTTTGTTATATTTGAACAATTGCTATTATGTTCCTGCTTTAAGTAGTAACATAGTTTCACTTTCTTATTTGGATAAGGAAGGTTTCACTTCCATTGCTGGGAATAGTAGATGTTCTATTTATCATAATGATGTTTTCTATGCTCATGGTGATTTTCATGTTGATCATTACATATTAAATTTGGAACAACCCAATCATGGAAATATCTATAACATAACCGCCAAAATGGTCAAACCAAACGATTTGAATCCGACATACCTTTGGCACTGTCGTCTGGGCCACATAAATGAGAAATGTATTTCCAAACTCCATCAAGATGGATTTCTCAACTCATTTGATTTTGAATCATATGACACTTGCGAGTCTTGCTTGTTAGGAAAGCTGACAAAGTCACCTTTCACTAGGCACAGTGAGAGGACCACTGATTTATTGGGCCTCATACATGCAGATGTGCGTGGACCGATGAACACAAATGGTAGAGGAGGTTATTCGTACTTCATAACATTCATAGATGATTTTAGCAGATATGGGTACATCTATCTGATAAAGCATAAATTCGAATATTTTAAAATATTCAAAATATTTCAAAATGAAGTACAAAACCAGCTTGGCAAAACAATTAAAGCCCTTCGATCTGATCGGGGTGGTGAATATTTGAGCCAACAGTTAATTGATCATCTTAGGAGTTGTGGGATAGTCTCACAATTGACTCCTCTAGGGACACCACAATGGAATGACATTTATGAATGGAGGAATCGAACACTATTAGATATGGTTCGATCTATGATGAGTCAAACAGATCTTCCACCCTCCTTTTAGGGCCATGCCCTAGAGACAGCTGTGTTCACACTCAATCATGTTCCATCTAAGGCAATTGAAGAGACTCCGAATGAGATATAGACTGGGAGGACACCTAGTTTGTCTTTCCTCAAGATTTGGGGTTGTGAGGTCTATGTTAAGCAACAAGCCTCAGACAAATTAGCGCGCAAATCCTCAAATTACCTTTTTGTGGGATATCCTAAGGAAACTGAGGGATACTATGTCTACAACCCTGCTGATAACAAAGTGTTTGTTGACAGAAATGGTATCTTTCTCGAACGAGAATTTATCTCTAAAAGAACAAGTGGGAGAAAAGTAAACCTCGAAGAAGTTCGAGAGCCACAAGACACCATAAAACTGCAGGACGTCTTATCAAATTAAATAAATGCGTGAATTAAATCCGTGGGATGGATTTAATACAAATACTATTTATTTAATTAGTTTCTTATCAAACTATACAATATATGATATTGTATTAAATTCAGAATTAATATAAGATTAATTCTAAAAATCCAAGTCTGTAGTAACACGCATAGCATCCTGTATATCTGATATTTAGGAGCTACGGTTGGGACAAATAAAAGGGTGAACGGGAATCCGCAAAAGGTTTGCAGATAAGAAACTGCCAAAATAGGGACAGAGAGGACGAATTCTTGAGTAAGCCCTGGAGGGACAGGAGGCGCTAGCACGTCGCTCGTAGTTGGAACGCTGTTCATGTGGATACCAGTAGAGGAAGCTGACCTGAGTCGTCGACTTCTTGTGATCGAAAAGAGATCACGAGCCGCGGAGAGAAGCTGTGGATGTCGCAACCAGAAGCTGAGAAAATCACGACTGAATACTGAGGGTAATACTTCTTTCTACTTGACTTAAACACATAAGGTAGATCCTAGCAGGGAATGGACAAAATTTTTAAGTTAATCTCTGTTGCGTGTCTTCTAATTTCTTACAGAGTCCATACGCAAATGGATGCAAAGCGATGAAGTAAGTAGTAGAATGAGGTAGCGTTGAACACTGATTGAGTTGATTTGGAATAAAAAGAAAGTAAATACAGTAAAGATATAAAAATATGCGGACATGAAAGGTACTCTGCTAAGATGTTAAGATGGAAGATAAGAGATAGATACCCCAATCCTTAGTCAAAAAGAAGACAATGATATCTATCCAAGATTACTGACAAAGGTGTTAAGTAAATTTTGAGGACAAAATTTATTTTAAGGGGGGATAGAAATGTCATATCCTGATTTTTCCCTATTGGTATAATACTGATAGTGGAAAGAGGTTAGGAAAGGATTATGACAAAGAACACAAGAAATAATAAAGGTTAGATGATTCTTTAAGGAAGAGAAGGACTAAAATGAAAAGAAGTAAAGGTTAAAGGCAAAAGGTGAAAGTAGAAACAAAAGTTGGGCCCTCAAGTGTAATTCTCAAAAGCTAAGGGACTTAAATGTAATTAAGTAAAAAGTTCAAGGGCAAAATTATAATTATAGAAAGATCAGCCCGGAAAGGGTTATAACTGCCCAGAAGTTTTTTAGTTCCATATTCCATCAATAAATAGAGGAAGTTACGCTAGTTAATCTGGCATGATACAGAAAATTTATTAGGACTCCAGACAGCAGAAAATTATCTGATAGTCTAAAAGTTATCTGAGTTTTTATTAGATTCCATGGAAATCATATATAAGTGAGGGAATTACAGGAAAGTGTGCCCTACAGTGTCAGATGTTATGAATCTGATAGAACCCCAGAAGAAGTCCTGTATAAAAAGTTATTCCCACAACAGTGAATTTTGAAGGGAGTTTGATAACACCCGTGATCCGATAATATAACTTATCTGTATGTGATCCTAGATAGAACGAGATCAGATGACCTCATATATAGGACTATGATGACGCCAAGGAGGGCCCATAACCCAGGGTACCAGGTGCGAAATTACAAAAATGCCCTTAGATGCCCATACTGTACCAGTGATAGATGGAGGGCATTTTGGTCATTTTGGATAGGCCAAAAACGTGTCATATAGTATAAAGAGTATTATTTAGAGCCAGATACACCCTAAGATAGTATAAAGAGGTGTGAAATGACGATTTTGCCCTTATGGTTAGTATAGTGCAAGAAAAGACACCAAGGGTATTTTGGTCATTTCCCAAGGGATGGATAGTAGATAAATATTCAGTAAATAATTTTCAATGGTATGAGAAGCCTAGATATTGATTTCTAGGACATAATACATATCCTGGTATATTATGAAAAATTTGGAATAGAAAATAGTCCGGTTATTGTGAAACTGCTCCGATCGGTACCGGATTGGACTGGAATTTTCCATAAGCTTCCTACCATGATAATTTCACCACATAAGCCCATGAAGTGTCCCTTGAGCTTTCTTTTATGATGTCATGATGATGTCATAATTATTTTTTCTAAAAAAAGTTAAATCTAAGATTAAATGTGGGCCTTTAGATCAAATAGTAACCAAATCAATATTGGCCATTGATTTTTCTTGGATTTTGGCTATAAATACCCCCTCATTTCTGCATAGAAACAGTGGCTTCTCAACCCTTGGGGAAACTCTTGCAAAATGAAAACTCAAGCCAAGACAAAGAAGATTCAAGGTTCCAAAGTTCAAGCAAGCTAGAGATTAAAGGTAAGCAATATATCCTAACTTATTTTCCTTTGATTTGGGAGCTTGAACTTAGGGTTTTCATGGGAGAAAAGTTGAGTTTTCTCTAAGGGGTTGTGCTTCCCAACAACCTTAGATGAAAGGGGAAAGAAGAAATTGAAGTTAGAAACATATGATTGAAGCTTAAACAAGCTAATTAAGAGATTGGTTGTTAAATCAAGTTGATATTCTTGACTTTGCCTTAATGGAACCTGTTAGGTCTGCACCATTCATGAGGGAAGGAAATGGAATTTTAATGATTTACTGCTTCCATTGAATTTAGATGATGATTTTGTGTAGGATTGGAAAGGTTTTGAACCTTGAAAGCATTGAAATTCCAAGATTATAGTTTTTGAAACCCTTCTCTGTTACTGTTCACACGCATGAACAGTGATTGGAATTTCATGATTTTGATGGTTCCAATGGTTTTAAAATGAAAAGTTGTGTGGGATAAAGTGGAGAAACAAGTATGGGAAGCATTAGAATCAAAATGAGAATTTTTGAAAGAATTGTATGCTTATGTTCAGTTCTATACAGCAGGCCATTCAGGAGCTCAAATTTCATGATTCTAAGCTCATAAATGGATTAAAAAGATGAAATTTTGTAGGGTAAAGTCAAGACATCAATTGGTTCAAGAGCCAAATGGATTAGTGAAGATTAGAGAAAGTTATGACAATAAAGAGTGTAACAAAGTTAGTCTTGAACATGGTTGGAGTTCATGAGTCCTAATGAGTTATGTGATGAATATGAATGTGTTTAGGACCTTGAAACATCCAAGAAGATGTTGGGAAGTGATTGACATAAAGGCTTCATGGTTGGAAAGCTAGGGAGCAAGTAATAAAGATCAAGAGGAAAGCTTAAGTGCAAGGTAGTGGACTTACTTCTTTATGTGCTTGATATGGTATGCTTATGTGTTGACATGTACATGATGTTTGAATGATGTTGTGACATGATAAATAATGTTGAATGTATTGTGAATAACATGTTTTCTGTGGCCATGCATTTTATGTAAGAGTATATAGCATGATAGCATGTCACTAATCAAAGAAAGTTTAATGAAATTACATATCATGCATTAGCATCCATCTTGCATATTTAAGTGGTAATGTTTGCTACTGAGATTCCCTATAATCTCACTCTCCCATAACCAACCAATTTAGGTCAAGCATGAAGAAAATGTATGCATGGAGAAGATCTAAAGAATGGAAGAAAGAAAGTGAAGTATTGAGATTTTAGCATATACTATAAATTGTCCATGTATGTAAATGCCATGTAAGGTGTCCATCTATAGGATGAAACTATTGTAATACTTATGGCATATGTACATGATGTATATGAATTTTGAGAAGTTTATTTGATGGCTTGTGGATGCTGAAACAATTATTGGAAATGAAAGAAAATAAACTGAAATGGTAAAAACGTAGGTCCTGAAGCAGTTTTGTTGTGGCTTCAGTTTGACCTAGCAAATGAAGGAATTAGTTCATAAAATTTTATAAGCATGTATCACACATCCAGAGCTTTAAATTTATAGGTAGAACATGTCATTTGGATGTGTATAACAAAAGAAATGAATTTCTAAAGTAAGGGACCATAATTTGTTTCCAGAGTTTTTGACTAAATGAACAGTAAACTTCAACGAATAAACTGTATCAATTGCCTAATCATTTGGTCTAGAAATTATTTTTCTCTTAAATTTCAAGATTTTATCTTCATGTAGTTTTTGAACCACTTCATTTTGAGTTTGCTAGAATTAATTATGAAATTACGAAGTTCATTGCGTAATCTGGAATACCATATGAACAGTAACTCGAGAAAGAGTAAAATTCCAAATTTGGCTAATGGACTTCCAAGGTCTTGTAAGTAGTTCTAAATGCTATTGAATGGTCCCTCATACATATGAATGTAAGGATGTTACATCCAGTACCGGCTTAGTCAAATTTCACAAAAATCAGACTGTTTACTATCTCTAATTTTCATAATATCGCAAAATATATTTTCTATCATGAAAATTAGTATATATATTTTTTCTACCACTTACGTTGTTAGATTGAGTATTTATCTGCTTACCATCCTTAGAAAATGACTGAAATGCCATTAGTTCATTATTTTACACTATACTAACCCAAAGGGCATAATTGTCATTTCACACATTTTTACACTTCATCAGCGCATATTCTAACACTGATCAATCATTACTTTAACTCTTTGGACATTTTGACCATGACCAAAATGCCCATAATTAATGTGTTGTTAATATTACAATATAGGGGCATTTTCGTAATTTCACACTTTTTAGGATTTTTCTGGACACTGGCCTACATAGCTATTAGGGTAAATTGTTAGGCCTAGGGAACACTAACTTAGGCCTTTAAATAAGTCCAATACCTTTATGGTATAATTCCCAAGAAAACCCACTCAAAAGTATTTATTGGGTGTATTATTTTATTGTAAATTCCATTATAAATTCTACAGAACTCCCTTTTAAGTACTGTCAATTTCTTAAATTCTTAGATTAATTATGGAAATTTCCTACACAATTTCATTTTATTAGAAAGTTCATAAGGTCCTGTAATAATCTCTATATTTTAAAAATTAATATCAATTATCTAGTTCCTCAAATCAAAATTCTAAAAGATATGTCTGGCATAATTAACCATTCTCTATTTACTGGTAATATTTGGGACTGTAGCATTTTTGGCTAGTTTTGGCCCTTCTCATCTCAACTTTCTCACAATTACATTTTTGCTCCTCGAATTTTTCAAATTACACTTTAGTCCATGAATTTATCAAATTCTATTTTGGTCCCTTCAAATTTTCAAAATGTAATTTTAGTCCCTTTCAACAAAATTTGAAATTCCAATTTGATCCCTAAATTCTCAAAGTTCCATTTAAGTCCCTTGAATATTTTATATTAAACTTTCATCAAAATAACATCTATGTCCCTTGACATTATAACTTTATACTTTCCATTTATTCTTCCACTTAAAACTCATATGACCTTTATCATTCATTATGACCATTGCCATAATCCCTTCCCAAACTATTTCCACTATAAAGTATTATCAACATACCTATGGACATATAATTATAGTACTTAAGTCATAACCTTTTAAGAGGGATGACATGTATGAATGATGAGCCATGAGTATGGCACATGTGATACATAATGAAATGATATATATCTATGAGAATTATAATGCAGCTTTGAGAAAGAGCAGTGTCTATGTAATGAAAGATAACGCTCTTGAGATAGAGCCATATCACTCTTGAGATAGAGCCAGGAGATAGATAGTGCAGTTCATGTTAGAGCCATGTCCACCAGATGAGATAAGAAATTTTTCTCCAGTACTGCACATAGTAGAGTCATGATTTAAAATGAAAGATAATAATGATATGAAAAATTCTTGAGTGAGGGAAAATGAGTAAAGTCTTAGTAGAAAATATTACTTTTGTTAAATTGTTTTAGGAAATTAACAGTTGGGGAATTATCAATTGAGTTATCAACAAGTGGAAGTGGCTAATCTTATAACTTATTCCATTGTTCTTGAGTCTTCCAAGAGGATTGTGGTCTAATCCTAATGTGGCTCTAACGGGAATGATATTTTAGGGTTTAGTAGATCCTGAAAAAGGCTTAGGGCGATTACAGGAGATTTCGAGTCAACCAATCCTCATGAAGGAAAGTATGAGCCATGAGAATAAGGTGATAATAGAGTATTGCTTTGGGAAAACAATCACCAAGACAAGTTTCAGGTGTAGAATCCTCAAGAGTTGATTGACTCATATAGAGAGAGTACCCACAATATTTTTCCTAAATAGCCTTATTATATGGATTGAACTCATGATCCTCTTACACGATAAAGGAATTAAAGTTAACAAAGTTAAAATTTTAAGCCTTGATATATAGTATTCATAAGTATGTAAGATGTGTGCCTAAAGAAGTAGAAAAAGAGAATCCCACATGATATAAGAAGGGATCAAGTATAAGTTGATAGATCCCTACGATAAGCCTAAAGAGAATAAGAGCCAAATAGACCCTAATAAAGATAGTATGAGAAGGGTCTGAGATACTAAAGTACACAGGTACAAGCTTATGAGCACCAGTGCTTCAATTTTTTGTCAACACTTTTTAGTTAAGCATGCTCAGGTAAGAGTATCCCAATGATAGGAAATCCCTGGGAAGTGATGAGTGTCATATCCCAATTTTTAGGCCTAGAAGCCCAGTTTATAGCCTGAAAAAGGAAGGCTACTAGGCCTTATTGTGCAGGAGTCCCAGAAGTATACAAATGATGTTTAGGGACTAAACTGCAAGAAAGTGAAAATTTAGAGACTAAAGCGTAAATAGTAAAAGTCCCATTGGGCATAATGGAAAAGTAAGAGGTGTTTCTTGGGAACCGAGCCTTCAAAGTGCTTGGGCTTAGGCAAAAGCCCAAAATGACATTCTCAAAGTCCAAAAACGTAGGCTCAATAGTTATGGGAGTTTGAGAGGCATTAAAATAATATTTTAGTGCTTTTCCATAAAGTAAAGTTACCTGGTTAATGATAGAACTGGGAAAAGTGATTAGATATGACTGTAGACCATGAGGTGGCATGAAAGGTATCCTCATGGGACCCATAAGGCACCACATGGAATGATTATAGGAAAAGAAGAAAAGTTAAGGACACATGTCATGGGATTAGAAAAAGGAGAAAAAGTAAAAAGGACACGTGGCACAATCTCGGCCGTTCATTCCAGGAAAAGACTCTAGAATTCTCTACAGAGGCTGAGTCAGCTGGTGAGGTGTCCCAAGGGCCCCACCATTTATGCCAAATACCCCCTGAGGTGTCCTTGGATGATGTCATAATGGTGAGTCATCAAGGAGGATGATGTCATCGTGATGATGCAGGCAAAGCTTCTTGAGAAAGCTAAGCGATCTGGGCCATTCATCATGATTTGATCTGAGCCATTCATTCCACCTCTACTCACCTATAAATAGGCCACCCCTCCCTCAAGGAATGCCACGGCCAAGAGCCAAGAAAGAAGAGAGAAAGAGAGAAAAAGAGAAAGAAGGAAGGAGTTCTGGCGGAGCCAGGAGCAGTCCAAGGAGCTTGGGGACTGGGCAGAGCTTAGGAATAAGGTAAGTAAGTTATCTAGTCCCTGCTCTAATAAAGTAGAGAATTGCTCTTAATAGTTATAATAGAGAAATATCTCTATTAATAAAAGTAGCTAAAGGAAGAAAGAAAGCTAGGGGAATATCATATTAAGAATATTACCCTTAGTTAAGCATGAGTTAAGTAGAGCTATACTGGATAATAATAAAGATATTATTATGGTATGTATAGGCTCTGACTTATGAAAAGAAGGGATCTTAGAGGCAAGGCTACACGCTAGGTAGTAAACTTACCTACTTGTATGCTTATACTACTTAGATGTTTTATATGATGTTTTTTGACCTTGATGATGTGAAGCATGTATGATTAAGTAATGCTCTATTTCATTTTATGATATGGCCATATGTTATAATTAAGTAACATGGAAGCATGTATGTTATCATGATGCAAGCATGATCATTAAGTACGCACATAGTAACATCAAGCATATAGATGCATATATTGTATGGTTTCCGTTTGCTACTGAGATTTCTCCAAAAATCTCACCCCCTTCCATGTAATCCCAATCCCACAGGTATGTTAGAAAAGGATTGAAGAAGCATGAAGAGAAGTTGGGGATTGGATAGTGCAAATGTTAGGACCAAAATACTGGAATCAGGGAAAAATGCTAGATGAACAGTAAACTTTAGATGTTTTCTAACTTTGACTTGGTCAAGGCATGGTCAACAAGTTATTGTTTTCCTTAAAGAGCATTAAGTTATCTTCGTGTAGCAATTTGAACCACTCCGTTTCGATTTTTCTAGAATTAGTCATGATTTTTCGAAGTCAGGTCACTCATCTAGAATTTACACAATGAACAATACTTTAGAGAGTAAAATTCTAGATTGTGTAATTTGACTTCAATAGACTTAAAAGTGGTTCCATATGCTACCGTTTGGTCCCTAAGACATAAGAAAATGAGGATGTTACAATGAGAAATATGCAAATGCCAAAAGGTTTAGCAAAAATGCACAAAGTTCTATAAAGTATAGCAAAAGTTGAGAAAAGTCAGGAAAAGTTATGAAAGTGAGGGAATATAATCCCTTATGTTAGATCCAAATAGAGAAAATCTGATAGGAAAGATTCAAATTACACCTTTGGTTAAGGAGGAAGTTTGAAAGGCATAAACCAGGATTATCCTGATAGGTTGACAAATGTTAGACTTTATAGTATACTGGAAAGTATACTGACAGATATGTAATGATAAATATAATGGATATGTAATAGCAAGTATAATGAGAAGTATAATGGGATATTTAATGAGAAGTATAATAAACGACAAAGACCACATGATTTCATTGAATTTCTTAAAGGTTATGTATTAAAGAAATGGACGCTACTTGCAAGTTCAGTATAGAGAATAAACTGAATAGGGTGAAAGAAGGATATGTGGTCTGGATAATGCAGATCAAACTTGAACTCTGATTGAGTTGAGTTGATAAGAAAATATTATTAGTAAGATCAGAGTATATAAGGAGCTCTACTAATTTTAGGAGAATGATGCAATACTTTAAGATAGAAAAGGATATAAATGAAAAATATCCAAAGTTATTTGACTAAGGTAAGAGTTAATTTTTGATGAAGAAATTTATTTAAGGGGAAACAAATGTCATATCCTAATTTTTCCCTACATATATAAGAATGATAAAGGAGGAATAAGGGATTGTGATTATGACCAAAAGAAAAGATAAGGGATAGAGGAGGTTTAAGTTAGAAAAAGAAAAAGAAAAACTAAAAGTATAAAGAAGAAGGACCTAAATAAAAAGTCCAAAAGTTCAAGGGTAAGTTTTAAAAGAAATGGACTAAATTGAAAAGTTTAAAACCTTACAGGGTCAAAAGTGTAATTATGAGGAAATTGGGACGAAAGGTTCCAAAAACTATCCAAAACCATTTGAGTCCCAAAATTCATTAATAAATAGAGCAATATATTTAGAGTTGAATGAACAAAGAAATTTTATTCGAGGTCCTGAACAACTGATATTAATATGAAGTTTTGAAAGTTATTTAGATTTTTCATCATAACTTCTGGACCTCAAATATAGATGAAATTTTATAGGAAGGTTCTTACTATTAAACAAAAGGTTACAAAACTGGCAAAACCCCAAAAGGAGCTACGTGGAAAGAGTTATTAATGTTTTAGTGAATTTTGACGGGAGTTCGCGTGCCCTAGATATCTAGCCTAGACCCTTAATGACACCAAAAAGGGGCCCAAAATGTCATTCCATAGGTTAATAGACCCAGTATATTGGAATAGTAATTTAGTAAAGTTCAGGAAAGATACAAGTACTCATTTATTGTTATAATTGAAAAATTGATCTAATAGGGGAATTTTATCAGATATTTATAAGTATCTATTTAAGAAATGTTCCTTAGGTAAATAATACCACTATAACATGGAAATTATTGGACTAAAGAAAATTATAATAATTTAGAAAAGTCCCTTAAGATTAACAAAATTAGATAGAATATACTGGAGTATACTAGAGGCTTCCAGAAGTAATGACTCACAATGTGAGGTGTCCTTGGGGGATCCACACTTGGCACTACATGTTAAGAAAATAAGGAAGGTATTTATGATTAAGCCATAAAGCAACCAATTATGGTTACTAATTAAATTATGCTCAGTCTAAGAATTTTAATGGTAGAAAAAATCAAGAAACTATATTTAAGATTAGAAGACATATTACAGAATCCTAAAAAAATTAGATTCAGGAAATAGTATGATTGTTTGAAAAAATCTGACTGAGCCAATATAACATTATACAGGATTTTCTAAGAGATTACATGATTTTCTAGAAGCACGAGGTAGGATGACAAGTGTCCCTTATAGGAACCACTTTTATGTGACATGGCATATTCTTGTGGTAGGGAGATTTCTTATAGTATATATGACTTTCTATAGAAAATATGATGGAAAAAGTGATGAGCTCAAAGGGGGTGACTATGGATACAATATGTTTGGGCTTGTGTTTGGGATAAAAGGGTTTAGAAATAAATGCCTCTATCATATTCAATAATATAAATACGCAAGTAATTTTCAACTTAGAGCTAAGACAAGTTCTAGAAGATATAAAACAATTGAATAAACACTTAATATAGAAATTTAGGCCAAGAATCCTTCCAACTAAGGTTTTCATCTAAATTGATGAAAAGCTAAACTCTCAAACAATGTTCGTCATTCACTAGGCATTAAAACACTTATCACAATTGAAAACCCTCTTAAATGATGAATCAAAAGTTTCAAAGTAATAACTCAGAATAATGTAATAATCCTAAATCTAATAGTAAAAACTTAAGTGTTTCCAATTCAGTTTCTATTTTAAAAAATTCAAGTGTGACAATGGTTTTTGTAAACTATTTATGCAAAAGGTTAAAAATAAGAGGGCAATGAATCATTTATGAAACCTTAGTAGATCAAGAGAAATCCTACTATATACAGCATTGCACAAAGCAAAGAGAAGGTAAGTAGATATTTCCACACTCAGGTCGCGACTAAAAGTAGTGAAGGTCATTATCAAATTTCACAGTGAGTGCTTGCTATGAACTTAAAACAATTAGTCGTGACTAGGAAAGATTAAGCCACGACCTAAATACACAGAGAGATATTATCGTGACCTAATGTACTTAACTAATGCTTTTAGGCCCTCAACTTTTTATAATTACACTTAATGGCCCAAAGTTTATTTCTACTATCATTTTCCAACATGGAACCTTTAAACTTTTCAATTTAGTCCCTCTATTTCTTCAAGACTCGTCTAACCTTTCTCATTCCTTCTTATAATTGTCACAATCCTTTCTAAATCTCTTTCCTCTATCAGTATTATATATATAGGGAAAAAATAGGATATGACATTACCCACTCCCCCACCTAAACTTTGGTTGGTCTCTCCAACTAGGGTTGTATGTATTAGAGTATGGGTCTCTCTTCTGGTATTGATTATCTTTCCCTTAGTACATTACACACACTGTCTATCACATGTACTTGTAGCATGCATCATTGAACCACATGACTCACGTCCCATAACTAGTGCTTGTGAGGTCCCCACTACATTAACTTACTTTGTGGAATACAACACTCTTTCAATTAAATTCATCCTCTTTTCCATTCGGTTTCCCAAAGCTGCTATTCTTGCTAAGATCTCTTTAAATTACTCAAAGATGATGAGGTCATTCTCCTTTGATCCTAAGTATGATGGCCTTTATTATCCATTTTCTAGAATAATTCCTAACTTGTTTGTGAAGTCTTATCTCTCAAATATACATTTGTTGCTGTATTTAAGGACATCTAATTGTGAGGAAGTAGACCATCAAAGAAAATATCTATTAAATTAGCCTTTTTTCATATTGTGATGTGGATATTGAGCCAACAAGTTCATAAATCTTGCCCAATATTCATGTAATGACTCTCCATTATATTGCAAAATGTTTGTAATCTACTTCTTCGTTCAAGTTGTTTTAGAGGCTAGGATAGATTGTTCTAAATATGTTGACTTCAACTAATCCTATGTAAGAGTGGAGAATTGAGTTGGTAGATTGTATAACCACTCCTTAGCCTTACCTTCCATAGTAAAATGGAAACACCTCCTTAAGACATCATCCAATACAGTCATTGGAGGCTTCATTGAAGAGTATATCATATGCATGATTTGTAAGTATCGATGTGGACATTCTCCTATAAAATCATGAAATTTAGGTAAGGCAATTAAAGCTCATTTAATTTAAAAATTAGCCTCTTCAATGTAAAAACTATAAGGATCATAATTCACATGCGAATGATTTATTTCCCTCACACTGCTATTATCTTGTATAGTCATTGGTATTTCATTTTCTCCTTGTCTATTATGGCCATTATGTCCATTAGGATTAATCTAAACCATATTAGAAATTTATAATGAAATCTCTAAATTGAGTTCAATTTCATATTAAGGGACACTAGCGGATGAGCTAGATTCTATTAACCTTGACTCTTCTCTAAATTCTTTCCTTAGTTTCCTAAGTTATCTCTCAATTTCAAGTTCAAAAGGCACTAATGGTTTAGTTCTTCTACGCATGCAACACAGGAACAATCAAGAATAACCAAGAAAGCAATCAAAATTAGACACAGAAGTTTCACAGTAGAAAAGTTCAACTAGTCGTGACATAATAGTTTTCAAGTTGTGACCCAATTACATAGATCATAAAATTTCTTACAAATAGATTTTAAGTCACGACTAAAATGTGGTTTGGTTGCAATAGAATATCACAGAGATTAAATTTTCCAAAATAGTCAAGACGAGAGGTTGTACATGTCACAATTGGGGTTCACAGAGTAATCAAGTTGTACAAAAAAGCAATTCGGTCATGACCCAATTATGTGTGGTGGCGACTTAAAGGTACAACTTGAAAAAAAATGCAGAATGTTATGTAATGAAAATAACAAAAAACTAAAATTAAAAAAAAACATAACTCAGGTAAATAATGAGATTGACAACCAATTGCTAATGAACCAATTACTTAGCTCCCCAGTAACAATGCCATTGATTTGTAGCTCGGATTGTTGTCGTCTGACTCATCAAAATAAAATAATTACACCCTATTCATGTAGTATAAGACACAACCCTATCATTCTTCTCAAGGAGTCCTTTTTATTGAAACCCTAGCAAATCGGTAACAAAACTATTAAAAACCTAAGTAAAAGTAAAATAAGTTTTGGGTTTGATTAATTTTGGATGGAACAAAATAAGGGTGAAGTAAAGTAAATATTCTTTTATATTTTTGATATAGGAATTTTAAAATCATTAAGTCTTAAATAAAATCTCAATCGATCAATTGAGTCCAGAATATTAATATTCCTTAAACTCCTTTGATCAAAGCTAGTTCAAAAACCATTAATGTGCTATTAAAAACTACTTAGCGTGCAATTAAATCAGATGATAAAAATGCCCTTAAATGATCATTGAAACCATAGATTTCAAGTAATCAATTAGTTAACAATGATCATTGATAAAAGCCCAATTATCCATAAATCAAAACTGAAATATTCATATTAAAATCAAAATTCAAATCATACAAATTCAATTACAAAACCTAATCTCTGAATAATCGATCTACATTCAATCCTTACTCATACAATGAAAACCCTAGATCTAGGAATTCTAAAACATGAAAAAGGTAGGATTCAAACATAAAACTCTCCAGTGCAGTGTAGTCTATGAGCTCAAGATATGCAATCTATCACCAAGAGACTAAAGATTTAGCCTCTCATGACTCTTGTTGTGTTGTAAACACTACTCAGATGTGATGCCATTAAGAAAGTAGAAAAAAGATGATGGAAAGATGAATGATGGAAGATATGCGGGTAAGTTATGGAGAGAGTTGAGAGAATGATGGTGTACTGCTTCTTAGTCGTATTAGGTAAAAATCATCCTTCGTTTGTGTTTGTGGCTTCCCTCTCCTTTTAAAGCCAGAATAACCTAATAAAAATGTGTAGCTTTACTGATTCTCTTCTTTGTTTGTGACTTGATCCTATTTTTGGTCATGACCTGTGAACGCAGGAAAACTTCCTAGAAGAAATGACGTCGTGACCTATGGGCACTCTTGCATAACTAAAGAGCATAAAAGCTGCCTTCTTTAATTTGATTTTCTTTGTCTTGTGATTTCTTTTTTGCTCATGTTAATCATTGGTTCCCCTCCAAAATACCTTCAATTCAACAACAAAACTCATTGTAAAAGTCCAACTAGTTACTAAAGAATGACATATATGTAGCTTGGAGGAGTTAATTTACTATTTTACCCTTAAATAATCATATTACCAAGCACAATCATGTATTACCACAAAAGCACAATTGTAGGCATAAAATGAATGGTAAAGTTGTCACAAAACCCTTAAAATGCCTTAGAAACTATACACAATTTGTGTCTTATTAGACCCCTTAGGGAAACTATGCCAAAATAAAGAAATAACTCAAATCAAGATAAAGAATGAGCCACCTAAGCAAGTATCTAAGGTAAGCAATTAATCCAGAACTTTGGCAATCTCTTATTCCTTCTGGTTGACCGATAATGGTAAAGAGAAAGAGAAAGGGAAATTGAAGGTAGAACCATGTAAAGATAGACTAGACAAGCCTAGATTAGTGGTTATACTTTGAATTAATTGTATAATCCTTGATTTCCCAATTTTGAGGGCCTTTCGGCAAGACCAACACCATAATAGGGTTGAATGCTTTTGATTCCTCCATTGAGTCTAGAAAGTAAATTTGTATAGGATTGAGCCAAAGCACAAGAGTTTGAAGCATTAAAAGCAAAAGTGGAATTTGTATAGAAAACCCTTAAGCTTCACAGTACTATTCTCTCTATATCTCAAGGAAGGAGTTATAATTTTTCAATTTTGACTTTATATTTGTATTCATTGGGAAAAATGTGTGGGGTATGGTTAAGGTACAAATTAATTCAAAGGCCAAGATAATTAACCAAAATTAAAGAGATAAAGGGGCTTGTCGGTCAAGAAAGTTGTATTGAACTTAAACCATGTTTATAATTTGATAGAAATAGATTGTGATGAGTATGTTATTATGCTATGTTAAATTTTGATATTTATGGTAAACAGGATTACAAAGTAAGGGGCAAAGTGGTTAAGGAAAGGTTAAGGAAAAGAGATAGAGGTAGTGAAAGTACCTAACTTGTATGCTTGTTTGCTTGGATATTTTATATGATGGTTGCTTAAATTGATTATGTGAAGCATGCATGATTAATTGAAGCTCTATTTCTTTTTATGCTATGGCCATATGTTATAAGTAAGGAAGATGGAAGTATGCAAATATGTCATTAAGCTAGCATGATCATTAAAAGCACAAATATTAACATCAAGCATTAATTGGCATACATTATATGGTTCTATTTGCTACTAAGATTTCCTCCAAAATAGCACACCTTTCCATGTCACCCTAATCATAGTAGGTCTATCCAAGATGAAGGAGATTATGTTACATGAAGAGGATTAGGGATTGGATAGCATTTTAAGATATGATTTTTGTTATAACTTGTATTATGTAATGAGTATGAATGTACAATACTCTTCTTCTGGCAACAAGTTGTATTTGCCAAGGACAAATAGTAAATGTTTAAATATAATTTCTAGATTTACCAAATAAACAATGTTTAATCAATGAATAAATTGTATTCATTTGAACAAGAAACCTTAGTTTTATATTTTCTCCTCAAATTTTAATGAAATGGCTTTCAAAATAAATTTGGACCACTTCATTTTGACTTTTCTATATTTAATTATGAATTTTCAAAGATGGGCCATTAATATGGAATTACATAATGAACAATGCACACAAGTTTTTTTTTGAAAATTCACTTTTTCAAGTTAAAGAAGTTATGAAATAGTTCAAATTACTTTTAATTAAGCATAATTGAAAGTAAAATAAGGACAGGCATTTTGGTTTCAAAGTAGAAGATTTTGGCATAGGAAATACTGTGATTGGATTAGTTATAGACAGATAAAATTGTCATAATTAACCCTAAGATAATGGATGTAGGATAAAGATAACTATACATAGGCCATGTTTAGAGACCACTGTTAACCAGGGTAACCCTATACCAGAAGCATATGTTGAGATGATTCCATTTCAGCTTCAGAGGAATAATTGCATTTAGATCCAGAGAACTTTTGGTTCCAAATTCCAGATGAATCATGATCTAAAGTTTTTGGATTAGATAGATATGATAGTTCATCAATGGGATATAATGAGGTAAAACTATAGTGGTATCCATACCTAGGATATGATGAGTTTATGTGGATAATATTTGTATACTAACCTTAAACCATTACAACCATATGAGTTTGTTTCCCAAGTCTTGGGTACCATAAACCCTATACCTAGACAGTCTGTTAATTTAAATATTCCTGGACCTAGTTAGTTACTGAACCAGATAGATGTCCCAAGTCCTAGTTAACCAAGAGTAGTGATACACTTGAAATCCTAAGACATATGGATAGAGCCTGTAGAAGCAACTAATGAAGAGCAATTCGAGAAGGCTATGGAATTAGCTAGACAGTTTTATGAATTAGGTTGATGCTTGGTTAGAGAGGTGAACTAGGATTATAGAATTTATCAAGATTTCTTAGTTAGAGCTTAGGAGGTCTATCGAGCCTTTGCGCCAGATGCTCTCCATTTGGAATACTGGATAAATATCATGAATAATATTTTTCCTATGACTAAAACTTGGAGATTAAGATTAGATTAATTTTTCTCTGAAGAACCTCCAGACTCTATATCAAACTGGATTTTTCTAGTGGAAGAGTTTGTTATAATAACTTTTAAGATATGATATGAAACTCATGTATGAAAGATATGTACACGTGTATGATAAATGAGACATGATAGTATGTGTGTATGATGTTTTGAAAATTGTTTGTATACAATGTTATAAATGCAATGTTATAAATGAAGTTATGTTATTTATTTTATTTCCTTCCATATTTAGACAGGAAAACAAAATTGTTATAATAAGATGAAATGTTCAACGAGAGGAACCTTAGAATCCTGTAAACATTAACCAGTTAATCTTGGAATGCTTAGAGCAACAATAAAAGATGATAGAAGACTTTAAGGTGGCTCAAGCTCCTCGTGACAAATAAAGGGATATTACTATAGCAGCAGCAGTAGCATAAGCTATAGGAAATGCAAGATAACCAAAACTTGCAAGAGCATTTCATGTAGAATCAGAAGTTATATAGTAGCCAGTAGAGCCACCTAGGCAAGTTGAGCTAGTGGTTAACCCTATTAGTATCCAACAATGGATGACAAAATTTTGTATGCATAATCCTCTAACATTTAAAGGAATATTTGATGCTCAGGTGGTAGAGAACTGGATTAGTTGACTAGAAAATATTTTCAAGGTACTCGATTATCCATATGAAAAGAAGGCTCAAATGGTCATTTATCAGCTAGAAAGAAATACAGATCAGTGGTAGAAGAACATCGAGCTATTGCTACAAGTAAGGAACATTCTGAATACATGGGAAGTGTTTCTTGAACAATTTGAAGAAAAGTATTTTCCCTAGTCGGTATGTGATGAATGAGAGGTTAAATTCCTTGTGATACGGTAGGGAGAAAAGGAGCTGTTTGATGAATATTTGGTTATCTTGATTCTTTCTCAGTATTACATGTATATCTAGCAAGTGGATGATAAGTGATGGACATGGAGAGAATGATTAGAGGACTAAATGTTACATTAAAAGAGAAGAAGACTCCTCAGCAGTATAGCCAAATTAATAAAAGGGTAGAGGCATATCGAATAATTGAAAATAGCCTGAACCATCGAACATTATTCTAGCCAGTATACAAGGGAAATATTTCTCTTGAAAAGACCAACTGAAGTTGAGATGTTGCCAGTGGTAGTGGCAATAGGAAGAGAAAAAGGCAATGGCAGAATAGGAGACCTACTAGAGGGAACTTTCGAGCAATATTGGCAATTGAGACTAGGTTTTGAGCATGTGATATGTGTGGAAAGAATCATGGTGACAGACCATGCTTGATGGGGCAAAATATTTACTATACATATGGGAAACTTGGACATTTCTCTTATGATTGTCCTCAAATAGCAGATAATCAAAAACCACAGGTCGAGTGTTTACACTTACAAGGGAATATGCCCATAAATCACCTGATATGATCCAAGGTATCATTCATCTCAACAATCACTCTATGATTGCCATATTTGACTCAGGTGCAAATTATTCCTTTATTTCTTATAATTGTACTAAATGACTAGGCCTTACGATTAGTAAGTTGCATTATAATATGTGTGTGACAACCCCTATAAATACTAGAGTAGCTATATCTGATGTGTGCCTAAATAGTGTTGTTCGATATAAATATTGTAGCACTACTTTAAACTTAATATGTATGCCTTTTTCAGAGATTGATGTTATAATTAGATTAAACTGATTATCTTCTAACAATAAGATGTTAGACTATAAGAACAAGACCCTAGTTCTTTGTTAAAAGGCAATAAGGTTGAGTTCAGAAGTAAGACTGAATTTTATAACGGAAGCTCAAGAAGATAAATGTTTACACAAAGGATGTCAAGGGTATATGATATTCTTTTCTATACAAGAAGAAACATAAGAAGGGATTAAGGAGATCCCAATAATCAAATAATTTCTTGAAGGTTATCTAAACAAAATTAAAGGATTGACTCCTGAACGAGAAGTGGAGTTTATAATTGATATTGTACATGGAGATAGACCAGTATCCAAAGCCCCATATCGTATGGCTCCTAATGAGACGATTGAATTATAGAAGCAGATTGAGGAACATTTATAAAAGGGTCTAATCTGACTAAGTGTTTCACTATGGGGTACTTCGATACTATTCGTTAAGAAGAAGAATGGCAGTTTAAGATTATGTATAGATTATAGGAAGTTTAATAAGATTACTATTAAGAATAAGTACTCTTTACCTAAAATTGATGACCTACTTGATCAGTTAGCTAGAGCAAGTTTATTTTCTAAGATTGATTTGAGATCAAGCTACCACTAACTCAGGATTAAATCAGATGATATTTCAAAGACTACTTTTAAGAGTCTATATGGTCATTTTGGATTTCTTTTGATGCCATTTGGTTTGACAAATGCACGTACAATTTTCATAGATTATATGAATAGAATCTTTAGGCCCTATTTAGATTAATTTGTTGTGATCTTTATTGATGATATCCTAGTGAGTCTATAGAAGAGCATGAAAGGCACTTGAGAATTATCTTTAGCACTCTTAAAGAAAAATAGCTCTATGCTAAGCTTAGTAAATGTGAGTTTTGGCTTCAAGAAGTCAAATTTCTTGGTCATGTCATATCCCATAAAGGGGTAATTATGGATCCTAGCAAAGTTGAAGCATTATTAAGCTGGGAACAACCAAAGACAATGATAGAGATTAGAAGTTTTCTAAGATTAACAGGGTATTATAGAAAATTTATTAAGGATTTTTCTCGAATTGCCTTATCGTTTACCAAGTTGACAAGAAAGAACCAATAGTTTAAGTGGGATGAGAAGTAAGAGGTTAGTTTTCAAGAGTTGAAGCAAAAGTTAATGACTACTCCCGTGCTAATTATTCCATATCGAACCTAGACCTATGTGGTATATACTGATGCTAGTAAATAGGGGTTAAGATATGTGTTAATGCAGTAAGGTTGAGTAGTAGCCTAAGCCTCTTAATAGTTAAAGCCACATGAAGAAAACTTTCCTACTGATGATCAAGAGCTTACAACGGTAGTCTATGCTTTCAAGATATGAAGGAATTATTTGTATGGAGCAACTATAGAGTTGTTCTGTGTCCACAAGAGCCTAAAGTATCTTCATGACTAGAAAGAACTGAATATGCGGCAACAAAGATGGATGGAGTTGCTAAAAGATTATGATTTCTAGATTAAATACCATCCATGAAAATAAAATATTGTAGCTGATGCTTTAAGAAGAGAAGTACTGTAAGTGAGGATTATGATGATCAGAAAGGGGAAACTAAAAATTTTGAAATCTCTCGAGATGGATTAATATAGTTTAAGGGAAGACCATATATCCCTAATGCAATGGGATTAAAAGAGAAGATTTTAGTTGATGCACATAAGAGTAAGTATATAGTCCATCTAGGTATGACCAAGATGTATCATGATGTGAAAATTTTATTTTGGTGGCCTAGATTAAATAAGGATATGGTAACCTATGCATCAAAATGCCTAACCTGCTAGAAAGTACAGGTTGAACATCAGAAACTAGCAGGAAAATTGTAACCTCTAGATATTCCTGAGTGGAAATGGGACAATATTGCTATAGATTTTGTTAAAGGACTACCTATGACCCTAGTTAACCATGATGCGATATGGGTAGTGATTGATCGATTGATAAAGTCAGCTCATTTCTAGCCATAAATAAGAGGGATTATCTTTTATTTTCCCACATTAAGTATTTGTATTGGTTGAAACTGCTACAAATGTTGTAGCCTTTATAAAATAATAAAGTATTCGTGTACTATACATATAATTAAATATATATATATGAATATAATTTATTTAATAGGTTAAAATAATACATAAATCATTTTTAAGGTCATTAAAGTCAAATTACACAATCTGAAATTTTACTCTATTAAGTACTGTTCATTGCAAATCATAACTAAATATAGAAAAGTTAAAACAAAATTGTTCGAATTACCACATGAAGCGAATTTAATCCTCTTTTAGGGAAAAATAACTTGTTGACCACGCCTTCACCAAGTTAACATAAGTAAATGCTTGAATTTTACTATTCATCCAGTGTCCTTCCCTTGATACCAGCATTTTTGTCTCAACTTTGAAAAAATACATTTCCATGTGTAGACATCCAAATAAGGCATTCTATATATCAAATCGAAGCTTGGTATGTCTACTATTTGTTAGAAAAATATCATACATTTATTCAACCATTTACTATTTGTAGTTATAGCTCAATTGCCACTGCCTTTTCACAAGTTACCATTCGCGGTGGCAAATTCTAGCAACAAACTTTTCATACGTATGCATAACATACAACAATCACATATCAACCATGCTAAATAATTCTTAACTTCTCTTCATGCATCCTCATCTCCTCCATCTTAAGAAGATATGCTATGATGACATGCTATGATTGGATCGATATGTAAGGGGTGAGATTTTTAGGGAAATTTCAATAGGAAATGGTACTTTACAATGTATGCATTAATGTTTGGTATTAGTGCTTGCTTGTGATTGTGTCAACATAATGTAATGTGCTCACTTAAATGTAACATATGGAATACAATTGGGCACAGTAATCATAGCACAGAGCTTCAACAATTACATATGAATAACATCAATCAAGCCATAACACAATCAACCACATATTCAATGCATATAAGTTTAGGCAAGTTTACTACCTGACGTGTAGCCTTTCCTCTAGTCCTTAGCCTTTGCTCTAAGGTTCCTTCTTTTCATAGGCCAGAGTCTATTCAAAGAATAATAATATTTATTATTATCCTATCTAGTATAGCTCTACTTAACTCAAGCTTACCTTTAAGTAATACCCTTAATCAGACAATCTCCTAACTTATTTTCTATCCACAACTAACCTTATCAAGAGAAAGAGATTTCTCTATTATAACTATTAAATTCATAAGAACAATCATCTAATTTATTACAGCAGGGGCCAGAATAAATTACTTACCTTATACCTAAGCTTGCCAAGTGACTAAGCTCCTTGGATTGCTCTTATCTTAGCCATAACTCATTCTTTTTCCTTCCTTCCTTCTCTCTTCCTATTTTTTCTCTTTCTATTCTTTGCCTTGCTTGGCCATGGAATGAAATAGAGGGGTGGGGTATTTATAGGTGAATGGAGGTGGAATGGACAGTCTAGATCGAATCGCAATGAATGTCTAAGATCGCTTAGCTTTCTTAAGAAGCTTTGCCTGCATCATCAAGATGACATCACAAAGCACACCTTGCATGCTAGGTAGCACCTTGGTGGGTCCCATGGGACACTTCATCTGGTAAGTCATCGCTTCTGGAAACATCCAGTCCATTCTGTATAATCCTATACTAGCTTAGTCCAATTTCCTAAAAATCATACTGTTTTCTCAATCTAATTTTTCTAGCATTCCATAATATATATTCTGATCTTAAATCTTGTATATGGATTCTTCTTATCATTGACATTCTTGGATTGGGTATTAACTTAATTACTGATCCCTTGAAAAATTACCAAAATGCCTTGGTTCTTCTTAACAGAATATTTCCTAACCCTGATCTACTACTCTTGTAGCTCTCTTTGATATTTTGACCTGGGTAAAATGACTAAAATGCCATTCACTAATTTTTTAATTATTTTTATAATATAAGTGTGTTTTCATCATTTTACATATTTTCTGAATATTTATGGACACTGGCCTCTTTAACTGATGAACTAATATCTTGGGCCTAGGCCTTATTTACTGTCATCATGGGCCTCATGTGATAGCATCTGTGCTCATTCAGTTCCAGTTTGCTTACTGCTTAAGTTTCACAATAAGATATCGGGCGTTCAAAAACTTCTTTCAAAAATCGTTAAAACGTGAATAACTTTTCCTACAGAACTCCTTTTGGGGTTTCATCAGTTCCATAACCTTTGGCTTCATAGTATGCACCTTCCTTTAACTTTTCATTTATATATGAGGTCCATAAGGTCTAATAAAAAATTCAGATAACTTTCATACTATCAGATAAATATCAGCTATCTGGAACTCCAATAAAATTTATGTATCATACTAGATTAACCAGCATAACTTTCTCTATCTACTGATAAAATTTGGGACTAAAATACTTTCGGGCAGTTATGAGCCTTTTATGGCTGAACTTCTATAATTACAAATTTTCCCATGGAAACTTTTAGAACTTACACTTTAATCCCTTAACTTTTCATAATTATACTTAATGGCACATAACTTATATCTACTTTCAATTTTGGCCTTAGAACTTTTGGATTTTCATTTTAGTCCTTTTCTTTGCCAAAATGACCATTATGCCCTAGGAACTTTCACTATTTATAATTTAGTCCTTTAACTTTTATTATTTTCAATTCAGTCCCCGAATATCATTTGTATACTTCAAGGACTTCTGCTTAACAGGGCCTAGTAGGCTACCTCTTTCAAGTTATATACTGGGCTTCTATGCCTAAAAATTAGGATATGACAAAATCTCAGTAGCAAATGAAAACTATACAATGTATGCAACTACATGATTGATGTTAATATGTGTGAATGATCATGCTTGCATAATGATATCTTACAAGCTTCCATGTCCCTTAATCATAACATATGGCCATAGTGTAAAAAGAAAGAGTGTCACTTAATCATACATGTTTCACATCATCAAAGTAAACATCACATAAAACATCTAAGCAACATAAGCATACAAGTAGTTAAGTTCACTACCTTTTACACCTTGCTTTCCTTATCCTGTCTCTTTAACTATTGCTTCTTACTTCTCTTTGATGTGTGCCTTCCCTCTTTGAGCACACAAATCAAATCTTAACATTCCATTATCATTCATTGATTACAATTTATCTTCCTTGAACATTGAATTTGATTTACTAAAGTAACTTTTATTAATTGCAATTTAGCCCTTTTGGCTTTACAATTTTATACCTTATATATTTCTTTGGCTTAAAGCTTATCTAATCATTATCTTTTCTTCTGATTACCATCCCAATCCCTTCATAAATTTTTCCTCTATTAGTCTTATACAAATAGGAAAAATTTGGGATGTTACATTTCTACCTCCTTAAAATAAATTGTCCTTAAAGTTTAATTAGTACCTTAGTGAAAACAACCTTGGATATAACTTCTCTTTCTACCTCTTTAGCTTTATGACTAAGGATCAGGGTGTAACATCCTTACTTTTATACATTTTAGGGACCATTCAGTAGCATTTAGAACCACTTACAAGACCTTGGAAGTTCATTAGCCAAATCTGGAATTTTACTCTTTCTCGGGTTACTGTTCATATGGTATTCCAAATTATGCAACAAACTTCGAAAACTCATAATTAATTCTACAAAAATCGAAATAAAGTGGTTCAAAAAGCTATATGAAGATAACATCTTGAAATTTAAAGAAAAAATAATTTCCATACCAAATGATTAGATAATTAATGCAGTTTATTTGTTGAATTTTACTGTTCATTTGGTCAAAAACTCTGAAAATAGATTCTAGTCCCTTACTTTGGAAATTCATTTATCTTGATATACACATCAAAATGAAACGTTCTACCTATGTACTTAAAGCTATGGATGTGTGCTACACGCTTGTAAAATTTTATGAAATAATTCCTTCATTTACTAGGTCAAACTGAAGCCACAACAAAATTGCTTCAAGACCTACATTTTTACCATTTCAGTTTCCTTTCTTTTACTTTCAATAATTGTTGCAGCATGCATAAGCCATCAAATAAGCTTCTTAATATTCATATACATCTTGTACATATAACATAAGTATTACAAATAATTTCATCACATAGATGGACACCTTATATGGCATTTACATACATAGATAATCTATAGCATATGCTAGGATCTCAATTACTTCCATTCCTTTCTTCCATTATTTAGCTCTTCTCCATGCATACATTTTCCATCATGCTTGACCTAAATTCGTTGGTTATGGAAGAGTGAGATTCTAGGGAATCTCAGTAGAAAGAAGTACCACTTAAATATGCAAGATGGATGCTAATGCATGATATGTAATTTCATTAAACTTTCTTTGATTAGTGACATGCCATCATGCTATATACTCTTACATAAAATGCATGGCCATGGAAAGTGTAACATCCTTTCTTTTATATGTCTTAGGGACCATTCAATAGTATTTAGAACCACTTACAAGACATTGGAAGTTCATTAGCCAAATCTAGAATTTTACTCTTTCTCAGGTTACTGTTCATATGGTATTCCAAATTACGCAATGAACTTCGAAAAAGCATAATTAACTCTAGAAAACTCAAAATGAGGTGGTTCAAAAAGCTACATGAAGATAACATCTTTAGATTTAAGGGGAAAATAATTTCCAGACCAAATGATTAGCCAATTGATAAAGTTTATTGGTTGAAGTTTACTGTTAATTTGGTCCAAAACTCTGAAAACAGATTATGGTCCCTTACTTTGGAAATTCATTTCTCTTCATATACACATCCAAATGAAACGTTCTACCTATATACTTAAAGATCTAGATGTTTACTACATGCTCATAAAATTCATGAAATAATTCCTTCATTTGTGAGGTCAACACCTTGTCCTTGGTAATTGTCTTATAATAAAGATATTAAGTTGTCATATTCCTCTTCCACATGATTCACATTATCCTATCCTTAGGCTAGGTTATTTTATAACTCAAAATCACATGCTGTCATCCTAACCCTTTTTAAGAACTATCAAATTCTAGGATATCACTCCCTTATGAACCATGTTAGGATCAACTACAATCCTTCTAAAATACTTCAACTAATGAACTAAGTTATAGGGTTAATACTCCCTTTTGTTGATAACACATTAGATAATTCTCCAACAATATGTTACATAGCCCATCTTATTTATCAAGACTTCACTTAACCTCTCTTTTACTCATGAATTCTTCTCAACTTTCTTTCTTTCTTATGGCTACCATGAGCTATTGCCATATGCAATAATGGCCTAGCTTAAAACTTATATAATCATTATCTTTTTCTTCTGATTATCATCCAAATCCCTTCATAACCTTTTTCCTCTATCAGTCTTGTAAAGATACGGAAAATTTAGGACGTTATAATGTGCGTGGCAAGAATGGGAGGAGATAAGGTATTTATAGACGCTAGGTTTCTTGTTATAATGGTTTTGTGCATTTAACAGTGATTTATCGAGTTTTGTAGTGCTTTACTCCACGCGAATTTTGTAGCGATTATAGGAACAGGTACAAAAGTATGGTTCTTTATTTTTTAAAAAACATTTAATTTTCTT
Organism: Leucaena leucocephala; assembly: GCA_037074615.1. NCBI lineage: Eukaryota > Viridiplantae > Streptophyta > Magnoliopsida > Fabales > Fabaceae > Leucaena > Leucaena leucocephala. Next base: position 19,524,954 of record CM073519.1, read on the forward strand.
TTGTAATTATTTTTGTATAATAACAAATGTTACACTAAGCATTCTAAATCATAATAAAAGTGATTCATCATCATCATCATTATCACCTTACCTGAAAAGAGAATTTTGATAACAACATATTGTTAGGTTTAATTTATAATCATATTAAAATGGATTAAAGTTTAAATTTGAAGTAAATGAGTTTTTTAAGTTATTTAATAACGACAATTTTAATAACAACTGGGATAAAGATGACATATACCTAATAATGGGTAAATGGTTATCACCTTAAATGAATAAGTTTTCAAGTGGGTGAAGAATTAAATATTCTAAACTTAATTAACTAAATTCATACCCTCACCTCTGGTGTAAACTGTGATTTGATGAACTCCCTTCAATATGTGTAAGGACACCATTGGGCACATCGTTCACTATGTCCTCCTCACTCTGCTTCCCATCACCACTTGCCCTATAAAATAAGGCCAACCTCAAATTCCTCTAATCCTCCACCACTTGAAAACGGGGTGTCCATTGCCTACTGTCCTTCTTATTAATGTGAAAATGGGTCTACTCCTTCTCTAATAATCGTAGGTACTTGTTATATTGTTGGCCTCCTTATTGGATTGGATGGTCCATATGATTGGCCAGAAAAATCACATGCCCCTCATCATCATAGAGATATGTATAATTGTCATCGTGCTAGTTGACTTGAACCCCTGCTCATATACAAAGTATAATTCAAAAATAATTATATTATTTAAACTCAAAATTCAAATTATAAATTGAAAAGTACAAATTAAATAAATTATTACATACGACTTCTACTAACTACCCTATTTGTTGCCTTCCACGATGAGGCTGCTCATTTATTTAGCCACAACTACCCTTTATCCTCCTCCTAATTAACCCTACCATTATCTCATTTCCTTCCTACTTCATGCTAGTAGAAAGACTCTCCAATCTGAGGAGCCCCTCTACCAAATATAGACAATATCATTGTGTCATCATTCATCTAGTACTACACATAATCTTCCAAGCTGATGTCCAGCTTAGAATTCCTATTATCAGCATCAGGGATCAGTCTATATGGCTTTATCAGCTCCTTACCACTACGATGACTCAATAGTGTGAAATCCTAATTTTTCCATATCTATATAAGATTGATAGAGGAAAGAGGTTTAGAAAGGATTATGATGATAAATAGAGAATAAAAGATAATGACTAGACAAAGGTTTAGGCCTAGAAGCCCAATATGTAGCTTGAAATAGGTAGGCTACCAAACCCTACTGAGCAAAAGTTGTAAAAGTATACAGATGATGTTTAAGGACTAAACTATAAATAATGAAAGTTTAGGGACTGAATTATAAATAGTGAAAGTCCCTAGAGGCATAATGGTCATTTTGAAGAAAGAGAGGGACTAAACTAAAAAGTATAAAATTTTCATGGTGGAAAATGAAAGTAGACATAAGCTTTGGGCCATTAAGTATAATTATGAAGTGTAATTTTCAAAAGTTATGGGGCAGAATGGTAATTATGAGAAACTTGAGCCGGGAAAGGCCCAAAATTACCCATAATTATTTTAGTCCCAAATTTTTCCAGTAAATAGGGAAAATTATTTTGATTAGTTTAACGCAACACAGAATTTTGATTTGAGGCCCTGATAAATTGATATGAATTTTTTAAGAAAGGAAAATTAGTACGGTATCCTTTAGACCTCACAATTAGATGAAATTTGGAAGTAAATCCTTATAATTAATATGAGAATTTATGAAACTGATATATCTCAAACAGGAGTTATGTGGAATTTGCAGTTGATTAAAACACCCGATAAGGCTATTAGGGGAATTTCTTGGAAGTTGAGCCCATAAAGGCAGTAGACCATGTAGAAGGCCTAAAATGGTTCCTTATAGGCCCAATAATTTTTTTATATAAGTATATGGGATAGTGCTAATAAAGACCCAAAAAATGTAAAATTATGAAATTGCTACTAGGTCTGCCATTGTATTATGCCATTGAGCAAGAGATAGAGGAAGGGTAATTTAGTCATTTGACTAAGGTTAGATAGTCAAGGAGAGTTCCCATAGTAGTTGACCAAGGTTAGGTAATACTCTGATGATGTGCAAAAAGATGATAATACCCTATAGATATTAAAGTAAATAAAGAAGAACCAAGGGGTATTTTGCCAAGGGATATATAATTAATTGTAGACCCAATCCAATAATGTCAATGGTAGGAAGAATTTAGATACTTGATTTAAATTTAGAAAGCATATTATGAAATCTCAAAAAAAATTATACTTAGAAAACATCTAGATTTTAGGGAATTGGACTAAGCCAGTACCGAATTGGACTGTAATTTTTCTAGATGCTTCTTCCCCTAGGAATTTTGCCACATGTGAATGTGAGGTATCCCTTGATAATATCATGGATGATGTAATCTTTTGGCTTATAGGGTAAGCCAAGATCAAGAGCAAATGTGAGCCATTAGATCAAATAGTGCACAAAGTGATATTGGCCATCTATTTTCATGCCTTCAAGTCTATAAGTACCTTCCATTTTTTGCATGAGCCATGGCATGAGGAACCTTTGGGGAGGTACTGCCCACATACAAACTCAAGCCAAGACAAAGAAGAATCCAAGGTCCAAAGTTCAAGCTAGCTAGGGATTAAGGTAAGCAATGTATCATAACTTATTTTCCTTTAATTTGGCGGCTTTAACTTAGGGTTTTTATGGAAGAAAGTTGAGCTTTCTTTAGGGTATATAAGCTATACAAAGCCCTAGATTAAAGTAGAAAGAAAAAAAAAATAAAGTTAGAGCTATGTGATTGATGCTTAAATAAGCTAGTTAAATGATTAGTTATTGAATCAAGTTGATATTATTGACTTTGCCAAGAAGGAGACCTTTTGGTATGCACTATTTATGATAGAAGGAGATGTAATTTCAATGAATGAATGCTTCAATTGAATTTCTATGATAATTTTGTGTAGGATTGGATAGGTTTTGAACCTTAAAAGCATTGGAATTGGAAGTTATATTTTTTAAAAGTCTTCACTATTACTATTCACATGCATGAATAGTGACTATAATTTCATGAGTTTGATACTTGCAATGGTTTTAAATTCAAAAGTTGTGTGGGATAATATAGAGAAACAAGTATTGGAAGCATTGAAATCAAAATGAGAATTTTTAGAAGAAAAAGGGGAGTTATGCAATTCTGTCTAGAATAGTGCATAGTTACTAGAATTTGGGATTTTTGAGTTCATAAATAGATTGTGAAGGCCAAATTGTGTAGGGTAAGGTCAAGACATCAATTAGTTCAAAGGCCAAGTTAATTAGTAAAGATTAGAGAAAGTTATATTAGTTAAAGTTAGTTTAATGTTCAAGAAAGTTAGATTATAATAGATGGATTATAATGCTATGTTAGGAATTGGTTGGTGTACTCCAAAGAGGGTGGCCACACATCAAGGAGAAGTAAGAAGAAAGAGGCAAAGATAAAGTAAAGGAAAATCAAGTATGTGAGGTGTCATTTTCCAAGGGATGGATGGCAGATAAATATTCAGTCTAACAATGTCATTGGTATGAGGAACCTAGACACTAGTTTCCAGGAGAGAATACATATCCTGGAATATTATAAAAATTAGAAACAGAAAATAGTCTAGTTTTTGTGAAACTGGTCCGATCGGTACCAAATTGGATTGGAATTTTTTCTATTAGTATATTTAACTTTTTCCATCCAAACATGCCCCTAAATGATGTCATGCATGGCGTCAAAGGGCATGGCTTATAGGGCAAGCTTGTGCAAGAATGAATATGGACTATTAGATCAAATACTAAACAAATCAATCTTGGCCATCCATTTCCACCCAAGCTCATCTATAAATACCCCCTCATTCAGATTGCATTTGGCATGCTTGGGAAAGCATAGGGAAACTCTTGCAAAATTCCATCCAACCAAGAAAGAAGCACACAACTTGAAGCAACAAGCAAGGTAATAATCTCCCTTGATCTTGAGCTTTATTATAGCAAGCTAGCTCTTGATTTTAAGGGTTTTTTGTGCCATATTTCCCTTGTGGTTGCTGCTGGAAGTGCTGCCCATATATGGTTAGAATATGAGTTTTATGTTATGAATAGTTTAGATAAGCTTAAACTAGCTAGAATCAAGTGGTATAAACTTGGAAATTCAAATATGCATGAAGTTAGGGTTTTGTGTTCATGGCTGTTACTGTGCGTGACACTGTTCATATGTTGGAATTTCATGATTTTGATACTTCTAAGGAGTTTAAAATGTAAAATTGTGTGGGGATAAAGTAGGAGAACAAGTATTGGAAGCATTGGAATCAAAATGTGAATTTTGGAAAACAAGAGCATTCACTTTGGTTTGGCACAGAAGCTCTTGGGGTGTTTTGATTTTGGAAATTCTGATTTCATATTTCGATTCTGCATGAAAAATTATGTGGAAATGAACTATGAGAATTTATTTTGGAAAGATGGAAGTATAAAACATAAAATAGAGAAAGAATGGAAGCTAATGAAAACCTAGTCTTGGTTTTGTGTTCAAGTTGAGTTGTAACTTGATATTGCTTTGTAATGGCTAGGTTTTGACATTTGTGAAGGAAGGAAATCATCTCAAGAATACTTTAACAAAGATAGCTAAGAGGTAGCAAGAATACCTAACTATAATTTCATGTTTTCTTAATTGTTTGCTTGCTTGTTAGTTATGATGTTTGGTTTAGCATGATATTGTGTCATCATGTTGATGATGAAGTATGAATGATTGCAACTCCTTGCAAGTTACGTCATGACAATATGCATGTTAGAGTTTGCTTATGTACCATTATAAAGTAGCTCCCATCTCATGATAACATGTTAAGCATTCAATTAATCATGCATTATATTATGGTTTGTGTAACTTGCTATTTGGATTTCCATGAAATCTCATTCCTTCTATATGCATAACCATGTTATAGGTGAAGGAACCTCACATGAAAAAGATATAAACATAGGTGGTTGAACTTTTATGATCAATTATGTGAGTTACATGTCACTATGAAAGGATATGATGGATGTATGATGTATGATTATGTAATTATATTTTGAGGCCGTGATGGTGTGACCATGATTATGATGCCTAACCCAAAGTGTTTGAACTTGAGATTTGTCATGATAATAGATAAGATATAGAGCTTTAAATGAACACCAAGAACGCCTCGATTGGTTAAGTATTAGAATTGTTATGATTTTTCAAATTTGAAGTTAAAATATGGAACTAAGAGAAAGTAAGCAACTGGAGGTAGTAACCTTCCAACATCAATTTTATAGTAAATGAATGATTTTGTCTGTGAATTTTTATGAACTTAAAGAACACATCTAGATCTTTAAATCCATAGGTAAGATGGTTCATTTGGATAAGAAACCAAAGAGAAATGAATTTTTGAAATTAAGGAAAAGAAACTGTAACTTCCAGATTTTACCGAATGAACAGTATTTTTCAACGAATAAACAGATTTCATTGGGATAATGGAACCTCAATTTTACATTTTCTCTTTGAATTTTAATGAAATATATTTCATTAGAAATTGGAACCAACCTGTTTTGATTTTTCTACATTTAACTATGAATTTTCAAATTTGGGTACATGTTTTAGAATTACCAAATAAACAGTAGTGTGAACAGTACCCGAGAGCAATTCTTTTGAAATTGAATGTTTTAAGGCAAAAGGCTATGTAATTGGTTCCAATGAGTATAATTGAGGTTAAAAATAAGGATATGATATGAGGTAGTAAACTATCCTAAACTTGTATGTATTGAATGTTATGCTTGGTTGTGCTAAGACTATATTGAATTGTGTGGCATATGTATTTATGATTGAAGCTCTATTTCTATGATTACTTTGGCCAATTGTATTTCATATCTTACATGGAAGCATACACATTACACAATGTCAATAATTTCACAAGCATGCTTGGTTGTGCTAAGACTACTAAGATTTCCCCAGAAATCTCATCTCATCCATATAATCCCAATCCCAAAAGATTCATGAATGATGAAATGAGATAAGGAATCATGAAGACAAGTTAAGGATTGGATAGTGTAAATGTTAAATGATGAATGTATAAACTCTTGAAAGTAATAATGTTATATAACAAGTTTGAGCAACAATGTTCATGATGTAATGAAAAATAGTAAATGATGGAATTAATGTATGAAATTTTATAGATATTTATTTAATATGTCAAGCTTTATTATAACACCAATAATGCCTTATTTTGATCTATATACAAAGAGAAATAATTTTCCAAAGACAAGGACCAGAATATGTTTTCAGAATTCTTGACCAAATGAATAGTGAAGTTTGACATCATAGTTGACTAGTCAATTGGTTTGAGAAATTACTTTTCCCTTAAATTTTAAGACGTTATCTTCGAGTAGACTTTGGAACCACTTGATTTTGATTTTTTCTAGAATTAATTATGATTTTTTTAATTTTATCGCATAATCTGGAATACCATATAAATAGTAATTCGTTAAGAGTAAAAATTATAGAGTTAGCTAATGGACTTCAAAGGTCATATAAGTGGTTCTAAATGCTGCCAAATAGTCCCTATGACATACAAAAGTATGGATGTTACATTTTTTGTATTATATAGCAATGTTTCTTCGATCATATAGGATAATCCCCAAACCTTAACTCTAAGTAGTAAGTACTTTGTTAAGTTAGGGTATTTGTTGGGATATTTAGCATTGCTTATTTAAGCTAGTATTGCAGAAGTAGATATGGGATTTCATAAAGTTAAGTCAGAGTCATCAGTTAATAAAGGAGATTCCCATCCAGTCATAATTTATGAAGATGATGTATATCTAGATTTTGATCCTCCTTTAGACAATGAAGGGAGCTTAGATGGTAGTATAGGGATTAGTCAGAAAAGTCTTCAGTAGAATATCCCATAGATACTTTTAGAGATTCAAACACATAGTCTGAAGATTATGTAGAGATTCAACCTGAAGTTATATATGTACCAGATGATGCTGAGTCTAGTAACTCTATCTAGTATGAGTTTGTTGGAGTGCCCTCTAATCATAATGTAAGCTTTATTCTTCCGATGAGAGGACAAATTATGGCTAAGGAATCTGAGTACTAGTACTAGATTACAGATAAACCATATATTGTTACTCTTGCACCAGAGACCAAACTATAGTCTATGATAGTCCCTTCCTATTCTTGTAATCCAAGAATATATGACTTTATAGAAAAATATTAGTGGGTGTTCCTAGTCCAAGTCAATGCTAACCTTCTTTGCTAAAGGCAGATAATGATGACTATATCAGTCTCAAGAAAGATATAGAGAGTCAATTACTTAGTCTAGGTCAAGGGATGGATAGAAGTAGAGATCAAGAGCAGTCAGTCTACTTGTATTTTCTCAATCTATAGCAGGATGTTAGACATATATTCAATGTAGGGCATAGATCTGAAACCTTCAGTCGTGACCATTGCTCTCTGTGATATTGAGTTGCAACCAAAAACACTTTTGTCGTGACTAACTGAAAATTTTCTACTATACAACTTCCATGACTAACTGTGACTAATTGCATTGATTATTCTATATTGTTTCTGCATTGTATGCGTAAAAGAGCTAAAATATTACTGCCTTTTGAACTTGAAATTGAGAGAAGACTCAAGAAACTAAAGAGAGAGTTTAGAGAATTGAGAGAAGAACAAGCAAAATCTAATTCCTCCTCTAGGATTCCAGAGTCTGAAATTGAACCGAAAATGGATGATATTAATCATAATGGGCCTAATGGGCATGGAGAAAATGAAATACCAATAAACCCAGAAGATAATAAAAGTGTGAGGGAAATTAATTATTTGCATGTGAATTATGATCCTTATTGTTTCTATACTGAATAAGCTAATTTTGAGATTAAAGGAGCTTTAATTGTAGCCTTACCTAAATTTAATGGTTTTGCAAGAGAATGTCCACATATACACTTACAAACCATGCATATGATATGTTCGTCAAAGAAACCTTCAATGACTGCAGTGGACGATGTCTTAAGGAGATGTTTTCATTTTACCTTAGAATGGAAGGTTAAGGAGTGGCTATACAATTTGCCCACCCATTTCTTTACTCCTACATGGGATCAGCTGAAGTCCACGTATCTTGAAGAGTTTTTCCCAGCTTCAAAGACCACTCGAATGAAGAAGGAGATCACTAATATTCAGCAACAAGATAGAGAATCTTTACATGAGTATTGGATGAGGTTTCTTAACCTGTTGGCTCGATACCTTCACCACAACATGACCAAGGCTGGTTTAGTAGACATTCTCTTTGATGGTCTACTTTCTCATAATTAGGTGTCCTTGAATGCTACAATAAATGGATCATTGGGAGATAAGAGTCCACAGGCTAGTTGGGAGTTATTCTAAAAAATGGCTAATGAAGACCATCAGACAGGGGATCCAAGGAGAATACCCACATCATCTTTGGGTAATTCAAAAGAGATCTTAGCATAAATAGCAGCTTTGGGAAATAGAATAAAGAAGAGAATGAATTTGAATGAAAGAAAGCTACATTCCACAAAACAAGTTCATGCATTTGATACCTCATAAGCCTTGGTTACATGATGTAAATCATGTGGTTCTATGATGCATGCTACCAGTACATGTGATATACAATATAAAGAAGTGGCAGTAATGTATCAAGGGAGAGACAATCAATACCAGAAGAGAGACCCATACTCCAACACATACAACCCTAGTTGGAGAGACTACCCAAACTTTAGGTTAGGGTGATAGGCCAAATCAATTCTAAGGACCTGGTGCTTCCTCAAGCAACTATCAAAATAATGCGTCTATAGTTTCAACTCACCTTATGACCTTATTAACATTAAGGCCAGATGAGACTTCTTAGTTGTTAAAGAGTATGGCTGTGCAGATGAACAACATGGATGGTAGAATGACCAATATAGATAATAACCTCAAAGAGAATGACAGTCAATTCACCTCCACATCTTCAATCCTTCAAAGTATGCAGAAGGATAATACAGATATGCACAGGAAACTTGAGGAGTTAAGTTCAAATAATGCAGATATCACAAGTCACTGAACTGAAGTCTCGAATACAGTGAGTGACATTCAAGGAAAGAGCAGTAGCAGCATACTGTCAAATACTGTCATCAATTTGAGGGGTATGAATGCTATATCCCTCAGAAGTGGCAGAAAGGTGCATTTTAAGGAGAATGATACACCGAGGCAGGATATGGAAGAAGCTAAATTTGAGAAATCATCTCTACCACAGGTATAAATTGGTAAATCTTAAAGTGCTAAAGAATAGCAGCTTATGATAAAGAAGCCAACCCAAGAGGAGGTCTCACTAGCCCAAGTTGACATACAAGAGCTGCAAGAAGACGCAGCAATAGTACCAAGTCCAGCTTACAAAGGAAAGTGTCACATCCTTATATTTATACATCTTAGGGACCATTCAGTAGCACTTAAACCACTTTCAGGGTCATTGAAGTCATAACACTTAATCTGGAATTTTATTCATATCGAGTACTGTTCACTGTGGCAAATTCTAGATGAGTGACCTGATTTTGAAAATTTATAACTAATTCTATAAAAATCAAAATGAAGTGGTTCAAATTGCTACATGAAGCTAACTCAAATATATTTCAGGGAAAAATCATTGGTTGACCAATCCTTGACAAATTTCACGTGGGTCAACGTTTCAATCTTACTGTTCATCCAATGACTTTCTCCTGAATCCAGCATTCTGGTCCCAACTTTAACAATTTATATCTTTTCGTGTATACATCCAAATTAGACATTCTATATATCAAATTAAATTTTAGTATGTCTACTTTTTACTCTAAAAATTTCGTACATTAATTCAATCCTTTACTATTTTTAATGATTTATCAAACATGAATGGGTCTTCACGAGTTACTGTTCACTAAGCCTATTTTCAGCATTTAGTCTTTATATACTCAAGCATACAGCCAACACATATCAGTCATACAGGCCAGATAACAATTAATAAATAATCAACTGTTATATATTAGTGCATGATTAACTCCCTCATATTGTATTACATCCTTTTCTGTCTAAAAACCGGCAGCATAACTGCTGCAATTCTTCTTTAGAAAGTAAATGATGTTGTACCGATTCGGTAATTCCCTTATGCGAACTACCATTCTACGTAGTACCCAGGAAAGACTGGATGAACCTGCTGGGTCCACTCACTTCCAGCCTCCTTAGACAGCACTACGTACACAGTACGTATCAGTTCCTTTCTTTGTTCTGTCTTCGTTGTCAGAATTTCGGCAGCCTACCGGCGTCTCTTAAGATTTCCAAATTTTATTTTGACAGAACCTCCCCTGTAATGTTATGTTTGGGAATGAGATTCAAAAGAATCCCAGTAACAACAATCATAACAAAATATGTAATGCAAAGTGACGGTACTTGCTTGTGACTGTGTATAGATAAGTATGCTGCATGCTTCCATATTCAATAACATATGATCATAGCATTGGAATAGAGCTTCAAGCATAACATATAGGACAACAATCAACCAAACAAAACAACACATCACAAAGACATTACATAAGAGCTAGGATTAGTTGCTACCTCAAAAGCAGAGCTTCAGAACTTCCTTACTACTTCCAACTCCACCAGAACTTCCTTTCTTTCTTTCTTTCTCCTTCTCTCTCTTCTTTCTCTCTCTTTTCTTGCCAAAAACATGGGATGCATAAAATGGAAGGGGAAGGGGGTATTTATAGCTTTAATGGATGGCATTCTTGTAATTTTGAAGCCATCTGAACATGTGGTCCTGGTTTTTCCTGGAATTTCCTATTTTCTTTAATTCTTTTTACTGCATCACCCTGGACACATCATGGGACACCTCATAGGACACCTCACCACCCATATTCTTCATGTGACGAAATTTGGAGGTTCTGGAAGCTTTCCGGTCCAATCTGGTACAGGCCCGGTCCATCGCCTCGAAAAACGTGCCGTTTTCTGAATCTGATGTTTCTGAAGATCCTTTTTATGTCTACTGACCTCACATTTAGTATCTAGATCCTTTATATCATTAAATTTTTAATACTGGGTCCAGACTCAATTACAGATCCCCTGTGAAATGACCAAAATGCCCTTGGTGCCCTATCTTGTCATATTTTAATCCCTAAGGGCAAAATCGTCATTTCACACCTTTCTGGACCCGGTCAAAGCTTATACTGGCTCTAGTCAACCTTATTTAGACATGTCTTGACCTCTGGGTCTGTCCAAAATGACCAGAATACCCTATATTCATCTGCTGCCCTTTTTGTACAACATAGGGGCATTTTCGTAATTTCGCACTTTTCCGGGGTTTTGCTGGACAATGGCCCACCTATCAGTCCAAGAGTCTTATTGGGCCTCTAATGGCGCCATTTTCGGGCTTCCTGGGTCCATTACCTGTATGGCACGCATTACGAGGAATGTTCCTTTAACACAATTCATTGAATATTTTAACTATTATTTACCGAGTATATACCTTTTCCGGTCACCAGCTCTTTTTCCCAGATATAGTGTCCTACTGTGTTCAGGCATCCTTGGGGGTTATAACGGTCATCTGACCGAAGTCATCCGATCGCATTCAGCCTCTTTAAAAATACCGATAAATCTCCTACCCGGATCCCCGGAGGCCTCACACTCCGTCTGGATTTTTTTATTTTGTGAATAACTTTTCCTACAGACCTCCTATCGGTATCCTGTCAGTTTCTCGACATCCGCCCATAAAGGCGCATCATCCTGTATTTTCCCACTTATATCTGAAATCTAGGGTATCCGGTATAAATTTTTATAACTTTTGGACGATCAGTCCATTTCTGGCTATCTGGAGTCTTCAAAAATTCCGGTATTAGGCTCGGTTACCCGGCGTCACCTGCCCTACCTTCTGGTAGAATCTGGGACTGACATGCTGTCGGGCAGTGCAAACCACTTCTGGCCTATTTTCTTTAATTATACTTTAGCCCCAGGGAACTTTTCCTTCTTTATAATTAAGTCCCTTAATTTGGCTAAAATTACACTTTAAGACCCCATATTTTTGTCTACCTTTCATTCCTAACTTTAAACTTTCCATAATTGCATTTAGGTCCCTTAATTTCCTTTCTTTTGCAATTTAATCCTTTTCTTTACATAAAGGTACACATGTTTTTCCTGAAACAGAGCTCATATATTCCGTTTAATCTGTACATAGGAACCAGTACAGAAGATTAAGGATATTACATTTCTCTCCCCCTAAAAAATAAATTTCGTCCCCGAAATTTACATTACATCTATCCTATACCAATAATTCAGGGTACTTTTCTCTCATCTTTTCTTCTGTTTCCCATGTAGCCTCTTGTTCAGTCAAACCTTTCCAGATCACTTTAACTAAAGGAATCTGCTTATTCCGCAACTGCTTGACTTTTCTATCAGTAATTCGCACCGGTCCAACCTCATAGGTCAAGTCATCTCGCAGTGTAACCTCATCTTGCTCTATCACATGAGATGGATCTGGAATATACTTCTTTAATTGGGAAACATGGAACACATCATGTATCTGGCTGAGATTCGGAGGAAGAGCTAACTTGTAGGCTACTGCTCCTATCTTTGAGAGAATCTGGAATGGCCCGATGTATCTTGGATGCAACTTCTTCACCTTAATCGATCGTCCGGCTCCTGTGGTTGGAGTTAACTTAAGGAATACATGTTCTCCTTCTTCAAATTCCAACGGCTTCCTTCTGACATCTGCATAGCTCTTCTGTCTGCTTTGAGCCGTCAACAATCGTTTTCTAATTACCGCAACTTGTTCTGCAGTTTGATCCAGTATATCCGGACCAAGCATTCTTCTCTCGCTCAACTCTAGCCAGCATAAGGGGGATCTACATTTTTGTCCATAGAATGCTTCAAAAGGTGCCATCTGTATACTGGCCTGATAACCATTGTTATATGCAAACTCTATAAGGGGTAAATGGATATCCCAACTGCCTTTGAAATCTAGGACACATGCTCTCAGCATATCCTCTAACGTCTGTATTGTTCTTTCAGATTGACCATCTGTCTGAGGATGATAAGCTGTACTGAATCTGAGAGTAGTGCCCATTTCTTCCTGTAGAGCCCTCCAGAAATTTGAAGTAAATCATGGATCTCTATCAGACACAATGCTGCTTGGGATACCATGGAGCCTAATGATCTCCTTTATATACAGCTTTGCCAGCTTTTCTAGAGAATCTCTCTTATTGATTGCCAGGAAATGTGCTGACTTTGTCAGTCGATCGATTACTACCCAAACCGCATCATGTCTACTTGGTGTCAAGGGTAGTCCTTCCACAAAGTCCATGGCAATCCCATCCCATTTCCACTCAGGAATATCTAAAGGCTGCAACGTTCCTGCTGGTTTTTGATGTTCAACTTTCACTTTCTGGCAGGTTAAGCACTTAGATACGTAAGCTACAACATCTTTCTTCAGTCCAGGCCACCAGAATAATCTTTAAACATCATGGTACATTTTGGTCATACCTAGATGTACCGTATATCGGCTTTTATGTGCTTCCTCCAGAATTCTTTCCCTTAATCCCCCAACATTTGGGATATAGGGTTTTCCCCTAAACTGTAGCAATTCGTCTGGGGACATCCCAAAATCCCTTGTCTTCCCTTTCTCCAGCTTGTCTTTGAATATTACTGCGAGCTTATCCTGTTTCTGAGCCTCTTTGATCTCATCTTCTATGCAAGTTCTGACATGAACTCCTCCAAAAGGATTCTCCGTCAGTTGCATTTGATATAGAGGGCTCCAGTCGCGCATATCTTCTATCAGTTCCAATTCCTTGATCATCATGTATGCAACCTGCACCACCTTTCTACTCAGGGCATCAGCTACCACATTGGCTTTTCCTGGATGGTATTTAATCTGGAAGTCATAATCTTTTAACAATTCCATCCATCACCGCTGCCTCATGTTCAGCTCTTTCTGATCCTGCAGATACTTCAGGCTTTTGTGGTCGCAAAACAACTCTATCGTTGCTCCGTATAAATAGTGCCTCCATATCTTCAGGGCATAGACCACCGCCGCAAGCTCCAGATCATGAGTGGGATAATTCTCTTCATGTGGCTTTAACTGCCGGGAGGTGTAGGCTACTACTCGACCTTGCTGTATAAGCACACATCCCAGACCCTGCTTGCTAGCATTAGTGTAGATTACATAAGTCTGAGTTGGGTCTGGAATAATCAGCACGGGAGTAGTCGTTAATCTCTGCTTCAACTGCTGGAAGCTAGCCTCGCACTTCTCATCCCACTTAAACTACTGATTCTTTCTGGTCAGCTTGGTAAGTGGTAAGGTAATTCGAGAAAAGTCTTGAATGAATTGTCTATAGTACCCTGCTAGGCCGAGAAAACTTCTAATCTCTGTCACTGTCCTTGGCTGTTCCCAGCTCAAAACTGCTTCAATTTTGCTAGGATCTACAGCTACCCCGTCTCGGGATATGACATGACCGAGAAATTTGACTTCTGAAAGCCAAAACTCACACTTACTCAGCTTAGCATAGAGCTTCTTCTCTTTAAGGATACCAAGAACAATCCTCAAATGCCTTTCATGCTCCTCTGGAGATTTGGAGTACACCAGAATATCATCAATAAAGACCACAACGAACTGATCTAGATAAGGCCTGAAAATCTGGTTCATATAGTCCATGAAAATAGCAGGTGCATTGGTTAGTCCAAAAGGCATCACCAAAAATTCAAAATGTCCGTAGCGCGTTCTGAACGCCGTCTTTGGAATATCATCTGGCTTGACCCTTAGTTGATGGTAGCCAGATCTCAAGTCAATCTTGGAGAATAAGCTCACTCCTGCCAATTGATCTAGCAGGTCATCAATTCTGGGAAGAGGATACTTGTTCTTAACTGTAAGCTTATTTAATTCCCTGTAGTCAATGCACAGCCTTAAGCTACCATCTTTCTTCTTGACGAATAGTACTGGAGCACCCCATGGCGATACACTGGGTCGTATAAAACCTTTCTCCAATAGCTCCTCAATTTGCTTCTTCAGTTCCATCATTTCGTTGGGAGCCATCCTGTATGGGGCTTTTGATACTGGTCCAGCTCCAGGTACAATGTCGATCGCAAACTCCACTTCACGCTCCGAAGGCAATCCCTGAATCTCCTTTGGAAAGACTTCAGGAAATTCATTGACTACAGGAACCTCCTCGATGCCTTCCTCCACTTCTGTTTGAACAGAAAAGAATACCACATATCCCTGACATCCTTTCCGTAGACATTTTTATGCCTGAGCCTCTGTCACGAAGTTCAGTTGTACTTCTAAGCTCCGATCAGTGATCTTTGGACCAAGAACTAGGGTCTTGTTTCTGCAGTCCAACATCACATTATTGGAGGATAACCAATTTAAACCGAGTATGACTTCAATCTCCTGGAAAGGCATACAGATTAGGTCCAGGGTGGTACTACAGTGCTCATAACGCACCACACTATTTAGACAGGCATCAGATGTGATCACCCTAGCGTTGGTGGGGGTTTTCACCTTGGATCATCTCAGATGATCGCTGAGCATCCTCTCTAGTGAGTGCAAACACTCGTCCCGCCGTCCTTGGCCTTGGATCAGTTATAGCTTGAGGACATTCTCTGGAAAAATGTCTGGGCTTTCCGCAGGTGTAGCATACATTCTGGCCCATCAAACATGGTCTGTCACCATGATTCTTTCCACACTTTTCACATACTGGGGCCTTTGGATCCCTGTTATTGGATCTTCCATGAAAATTTCCCCTATTAGGCCTCTTGGTCTGCCACGGGCGCTTTCTTTTCTTATAGCCGCTCCCACTGGCCGCTTCTTGATTCCGTCTGGCCTTATCAGGAGTCGCTTGATCTTTACTCCTAGATCTGGACAGCATTCTGTGATTCATGCTGTTCTCAATGATTCGACATGCTTCCACAGCCTTATTGAACTGGCTGTATTATTGGGGAGTTAACTTCTCCTTTAACATAGAATTCAGCCCTCGAATCATTCTTTCTGTCATCCAGCGTTCGTCATCCACTTGGCGTAGGTAAGTTGAATATTGAGATAGCCGGATGAACTTGGCCAAATATTCATCAAAAGCTTCTTTTTCTCCTTGCCTTAGCACAAGGAATTCAGCCTCCCTTTCATCTCTGACAGATTGAGGGAAATATTTCTCATAAAATTGCTCAAGAAATACTTCCCAGGTAACTGGAATATCTCTTGCTTGGAGAAGTAACTCTGTATTCTTCCACCATCTATCAAAATACTGGTCCAACTCCGATCTCCAGGTAGGAGTCTTCGGCAATACGTCATTCATAATTTCTAGCCAAAACCCCATGGTTAACACATTTGAATCCCAGGCTTGATATATGGCTTTCACCCTTGTAATAAACTCCTGGTAGACCGAATAATCTTGATCTATGTTTTCGAACAGGGTCTGCCTCAACTCGTATAGTTGTCGGGCTAATGCTACCGAGCTCTCAAGTTGCTCTCTACTCAGGTTCCTCCCTGGGACCATTCTTACGATTAAACCTCCCAAATACATTTCTACCAGAGTCACTTCGGGCCTACTGGAACCTGGCGCATTACTCTGAACACGTACTTGGCTGGACCCTGAACTGTCTGTTATATTCAAGGGTACCGCACATATGGAAATGGCAGGAATAGGGCCTTCTGTTATCATCACTTCCTGATCATCAATTGGAAAGTTTGATCCTATCGAGGAACTATCCTCCTCCGAATCACCAGCTACTGGAGGTGTCCAGAGGTCAGAATCATTGCTTACTATCTCTTCTTCTGAACTATCTGAACTAGAGACCTCTGGTCTTAATTCCCATTGGTTTACCGTAGTTTCAGACCCAAATCTATGTCTAGCCATCCTGCAAACACTACTTAGTGTCAATTATGACGGCTTTATCATGGTATATCTTTCTATAAATCATCTATTCAGAGCATTTCTTAAGCCAGAATCCTTTGCTCTGATACCAAAATTGCAGAGTCCTTCTTGGGACTATAAAAGGTACCTTAGACACAAGTTTTATGCACTAGTCTCTCGACTGCAATGCAACCTCCCGGTGGCAAAGCCGGTTGGCCATGTCGGGGTAAGAGCCAACGCTTCGTCCCACTCTCACGCAGTGAGAACCCCCGATCATGGTGAAGAATCTTAGCCATCTCATAACTTGCTCTGATACCAAAATGTCACATCCTTATATTTATACATCTTAGGGACCATTCAGTAGCACTTAAACCACTTTCAGGGTCATTGAAGTCATTACACTTAATCTGGAATTTTATTCATATCGAGTACTGTTCATTGTGGCAAATTCCAGATGAGTGACCTGATTTTGAAAATTTATAACTAATTCTATAAAAATCGAAATGAAGTGGTTCAAATTGCTACATGAAGCTAACTCAAATATATTTCAGGGAAAAATCATTGGTTGACCAATCCTTGACAAATTTCACGTGGGTCAACGTTTCAATCTTACTGTTCATCCAATGACTTTCTCCTAAATCCAGCATTCTGGTCCCAACTTTAACAATTTATATCTTTTCGTGTATACATCTAAATTAGACATTCTATATATCAAATTAAATCTTAGTATGTCTACTTTTTACTCTAAAAATTTCGTACATTAATTCAATCCTTTACTATTTTTAATGATTTATCAAACATGAATGGGTCTTCACGAGTTACTGTTCACTGAGCCTATTTTCAGCATTTAGTCTTTACATACTCAAGCATACAGCCAACACATATCAATCATACAGGCCAGATAACAATTAATAAATAATCAACTGTTATATATTAGTGCATGATTAACTCCCTCATATTGTATTACATCCTTTTCTGTCTAAAAACCGGCAGCATAACTACTGCAATTCTTCTTTAGAAAGTAACTGATGTTGTACCGATTCGGTAATTCCCTTATGCGAACTACCATTCTACGTAGTACCCAGGAAAGACTGGATGAACCTGCTGGGTCCACTCACTTCCAGCCTCCTTAGACAGCGCTACGTACACAGTACGTATCAGTTCCTTTCTTTGTTCCGTCTTCGTTGTCGGAATTTCGGCAGCCTACCGGCGTCTCTTAAGATTTCCAAATTTTATTTTGACAGAACCTCCCCTGTAATGTTATGTTTGGGAATGAGATTCAAAAGAATCCCAGTAACAATAATTATAACAAAATATGTAATGCAAAGTGTCGGTACTTGCTTGTGATTGTGTATAGATAAGTATGCTGCATGCTTCCATATTCAATAACATATGATCATAGCATTGGAATAGAGCTTCAAGCATAACATATAGGACAACAATCAACCAAACAAAACAACACATCACAAAGACATTACATAAGAGCTAGGATTAGTTGCTACCTCAAAAGCAGAGCTTCAGAACTTCCTTACTACTTCCAACTCCACCAGAACTTCCTTTCTTTCTTTATTTCTCCTTCTCTCTCTTCTTTCTCTCTCTTTTCTTGCCAAAAACGTGGGATGCATAAAATGGGAGGGGAAGGGGGTATTTATAGCTTTAATGGATGGCATTCTTGTAATTTTGAACCCATCTGAACATGTGGTCCTGGTTTTTCCTGGAATTTCCTATTTTCTTTAATTCTTTTTACTGCATCACCCTGGACACATCATGGGACACCTCATAGGACACCTCACCACCCATATTCTTCATGTTACGAAATTTGGAGGTTCTGGAAGCTTTTCGGTCCAATCTGGTACCGGCCCGGTCCATCGCCTCGAAAAACGTGCCGTTTTCTGAATCTGATATTTCTGAAGATCCTTTTTATGTCTACTGACCTCACATTTAGTATCTAGACCCTTTATATCATTAACTTTTTAATACTGGGTCCAGACTCAATTACAGATCCCCTGCGAAATGACCAAAATGCCCTTGGTGCCCTATCTTGTCCTATTTTAATCCCTAAGGGCAAAATCGTCATTTCACACCTTTCTGGACCCGGTCAAAGCTTATACTGGCTCTATTCAACCTTATTTAGACATGTCTTAACCTCTGGGTCTGTCCAAAATGACCAGAATACCCTATATTCATTTGCTGCCCTTTTTGTACAACATAGGGGCATTTTCGTAATTTCGCACTTTTTTGGGGTTCTGCTGGACACTGGCCCACCTATCAGTCCAAGAGTCTTATTGGGCCTCTAATGGCTCCATTTTTGGGCTTCCTGGGTCCATTACCTGTATGGCACGCATTACGAGGAATGTTCCTTTAACACAATTCATTGAATATTTTAACTATTATTTACCGAGTATATACCTTTTCCGGTCACCGGCTCTTTTTCCCAGATATAGTGTCCTACTGTGTTCAGGCATCCTTGGGGGTTATAACGGTCATCTGACCGAAGTCATCCGATCACATTCAGCCTCTTTAAAAATACCGATAAATCTCCTACCCGGATCCCCGGAGGCCTCACACTCCGTCTGGATTTTTTTATTTTGTGAATAACTTTTCCTACAGACCTCCTATCGGTATCCTGTCAGTTTCCCGACATCCGCCCATAAAGGCGCATCATCCTAGATTTTCCCACTTATATCTGAAATCTAGGGTATCCGGTATAAATTTTTATAACTTTTGGACGATCAGTCCATTTCTGGCTATCTTGAGTCTTCAAAAATTTCGGTATTAGGCTCGGTTACCCGGCGTCACCTGCCCTACCTTCTGGTAGAATCTGGGACTGACATGCTGTCGGGTAGTGCAAACCACTTCTGGCCTATTTTCTTTAATTATACTTTAGCCCCAGGGAACTTTTCCTTCTTTATAATTAAGTCCCTTAATTTGGCTAAAATTACACTTTAAGACCCCATATTTTTGTCTACCTTTCATTCCTAACTTTAAACTTTCCATAATTGTATTTAGGTCCCTTAATTTCCTTTCTTTTGCAATTTAATCCTTTTCTTTACATAAAGGTACACATGTTTTTCCTGAAACAGAGCTCATATATTCCGTTTAATCTGTACATAGGAACCAGTACAGAAGATTAAGGATATTACAGAAAGCAACCTGACGAGAAGCTAGAATCGAGCAAGCAAGGAGCCTCTATGCACAAAGGTAAGGAGCTAAGTATAAAAGATCTCTCTTTTCCAAACTCTTACTTGGCTGGAAAGGAAAAAAATTGACCCTACTTTGTAAAAGATGCTTATACTCTATTCAGCAAGTTAGAAAGAAATGTCCCTTTAGTTGAGTTCCTCAAGAGAAACCCTAAATATGCAAAAATTTTGAAAGAAATATGTGCTGATAAAAAGAAATTTAGGCATCTTGAGAGAATATAGGTGAGTGTTAATGTGTCATCACTATTTAAGGCTGAATTACTTGTTAAGTACTAAGACCCAGGATCCTACACAATCCTATGCACTATAGGAAATATTTCTATTAAGGGAGCGTTACTAGATCTAGGGGCAACCATTAATGTAATTCCTTGGTTGGTATATCAAATCTTAGGTATCAATAAGCTTAGAGACACAAACATAGTACTCCAGTTAGCTGATAGGTCAATTAGGTATCCTAAGGGAATCCTTGAGGATATTCTAGTACAGGTCAAGGACTTAGTGTTCCTAGCTAATTTTTATATTTTGGACATGTCAAATGAATTAGTAAATGACATCACTCTTATCCTAAGCTAACCTTTCCTCCAAACTTCCAAGACCATCATTGGTATGAAGTATAATTCTATTACAATGGAAGTTGGAGAGCATGTGGTAACCTTCAACATGAATAAAGCAATGAAATTTCCTCCTGATAATTTTGTTTTTACTATTTTGAATGCAATTGATTATGCTATTGAAGAGACTAGGGATGAGCATGAACTGAGTTTACATGATAATGATAGAGATAATGCTCTTAGAAAAGGTTTGTTAAGTGATCTTGTACGATCCCAATATGTTCTGGAAGCTGGAAGTACAATAATTGAAGAAAGGTTAAATTCCTATGACCAAAGGTCATGACCAAATAGCCTCCCTGTCACGACTAAACATCAACCTAAGATCCACTATAAAACTGAATCGTGACCAAATGGCATTATGGTCATGACACAAAGTTCCAAAGACTATCTGTCGTGACATGAAGATGAAGATATTGCGACTAAACATCAATCTACTGAGGGGGAACCTTTATGTGACACCAAGTCACGACTAAAAGATGAACAGGTCACGATAACAACTTCTAGAGACACACCCTGTAGAGCTTATGTAGCTCCCTACAATGTTAAATGTAATAAAGTTATAAAGATAAGAATGGTATATGAAGTTCCTGAGTGATAGAGGAAATGAGTCAAGTCCTAATAGATAATATTGGTTTCTGTGATCATTTTTGGGTAATTATCTGTGGAGTTAACAACTATGTGGAAGTGACTAACCTTGTAACTTTGTCCGTTGGTTTAGGTCTTCCAGAGATGAGAATACAGTACAACAGAATCGTAGTAGATTTCAGAGGATTGCAGTTAGATCCTAGTATGGCTCACAGGGTTGCAGTTAGATCCTGAAGAGGCTTATGGTTGATCGCAGTAGATCCCGAGGGTCACAGTAGACCAAGCCTAGAGCAAGAAAGTAATGAGCCATAAGTACAGTATTTCTTTGGAAGGACGAATACCAAGGAAAAGTTAAGGTATAGAAGCTTCACAAGTTGATTAACTCATAACAGAGAGAGTAACCATGATGCTAGTTTCAGATAGCCTTATTACTATTAAGGATTGAACTCAGAATCTCCTTACACATATCAGGAACTCAGTGATCAAAGTGAAAGTTATTAATCCTGAGTCCCAAAGATTTATGGGAATATTATATAAGATATGAGAAGAGATCTTTACGATGAGATTACAAAGACTAAAAATAAAGCTAAGTAGATCCTCCAGATGAGGATAAAGAGATTAGAAGGCCAGATAGAACCAAAAGAGATAGTATAAGATGGGTCTAAGATAATAAAGTACCAGGGTTGAAGCCTGTAAGCACCAGTGCTTCAGATTTTTATCTGCACATTTTAGTTAAGCGTGCTCAGTAAGGGTAATTCAATGATGGGTGACCCCTGGGAAGTGATGGAAAAGTGTGTAAATGCCATTGAAATTGGCATATGTGCACAGAGCTATGTAAGATGATAGAAAGAGCTATGAAAAGTTAAAAAGGGATATGAATAGTAAGAGATTATAACCCTTATGTCAAGTCCAAATGAAATGGATTTAAAAGATAGATTATGATGTAGCCAGATTTGGCCAAAGATGCCATGATATGACATAAAAGATATGTGATAAGTTATGCCTTGAGAAGCGGCTGTATTGCTAGCTTTGTAAACAGATAGAGGGGCTTCCGTTCGAGAAAAGATAAGATGTTTGAATGATAAGCTACATGTGAAAGAGCAAATGAGAGCTTTGACAGCTTCCACTCCTTGCATAGAATGCTAGGCCTTATGTTACGTTACATTATGTGATGTTTACAGAATATGATAAAGCTCTGAATGCTAGAGCAGTGCAAGCTCTGAGTGTTAGAGCTGTGCAAGCTCCGAGTGTTAGAGCTGTGCATGTTAAGAGAAGGAATGCTTGAGCTCCGATGTTAGAGCTTTGCATTCGTGAGCAGGTATGTAGTCCTGCAATATGTTGTCCAGGCATTATGCATGTTAGAGTATGTGCTCCTATATGCTCCTATATGCTTCTATGTGCTCCTATTTAGCAGTAGAGCAATGAAAGGAAGAATAATAATATAAGTCCTTTCTCTGTATTATGATGAGTTATTGAAGATAATAAGAATGTATGATGATATGAGAATGAGAGTTAAAGTGTACGGATGTTCAAAGAATTCCGCTAGATACTCAGATAAGGAAAAAATGATTGCACTAAAAAGTATGATGAGTTGTTAATAGAAGCTCCTGAATATAGCGATATTTGAGAGAATTGGATATGAAAGAAATGGATGCTACTCACAAGTCCAGTATAGTGAGGAGTCCATATGTAGATAAATGCATAGCAAGAAAGTAAGTAATAAAATGAACTGGAGTTCAACTCTGAGTGAGTTAATTCGGAATAGAGGAATGACCATAGTAAAGATATGAAGAATTGCGGATATGAAAAGTACTCCGCTAAGATGTTTATTTTAAGAGATAGATACCCCAATCATTGACTGAGATGTTGAGTAAATTTTGAGGACGAAATTTATTTTAAGGGGGTAGAAATGTCGTATCCTAAATTTTCCCTATCTGTATAGTACTGATAGTGGAAAGAGGCTTAGAAAGGATTATGACGAAGATCAGACGAGATAATAAAGGTTAGTTAAGTCTTAAATAAAGAGAAGGATCTAAATGCAAATTGGAAGAGTTTAAAGGCCAAAAGTTAAAGTAGAGACAAAAGTTAGGCCAAAAGTTGTAATTTCCAAAAGTTTAGGTACCTAAATGTAAATATCCAAAAAGTTAGGGACATAAATGTAATTAAGAGAAAAGTTCAAGGGCAAAATTGTAATTATAGAAAGATCAGCCCGAAAAGGGTTATAACTGCCCAGAAGTATTTTAGTCCCATATTCCATCAGTAAATAGAGGAAGGTATGCTGGATAATCTGACATGATACAAAAATTTTATTAGGGCTCCAGACAGCAGATATTTATCTGATAGTCTAAAAGTTATCTAAAATTTTATAAGATTTCATGGACTTCAGATATAAGTGGGCAAATTATAGGAAAGTGTGCCCTACTGTGTCAGATGTCCTAGATCTGACAGAACTCCGGAAGAAGTTCTGTATAAAAAGTTATTCACATATTAGTGAATTTTGACGGGAGTTTGATAACACCCGTGATCCGATAATGGAATTTATCGGTATGTAAGCCTGGATAGAATGAGATCATATGACCTCATATATAGTCCCATAATGACGCCAAGGAAGGCCCAAAACCCAGGGTACCAGTCTATCAGTAGAAGGGGCCAGTGCCAGAAAAAGTGCGAAACTACAAAAATGCCCCTGGATGCCCAGATTGTACCAGAGATGGATGAAGGGCATTTTGGTCATCTGGGACAGGCTAAAAATGTGGCACATGGTATATATATGATTAGTTGAGCCAATATATGCCCTAAGACAGTACAAAGAGGGGTGAAATGACAATTATGCCCTTAGGGTCAATATAGTGCAAGAAAGGACACCAAGGGTATTTTGGTCATTTCCCAAGGGATCTGTAATTAAGTTGTGGCCAGTACAAGTATGTCAATGGTGTGAGAAGCCTAGACATTGATTTCCAGGACAGAATACATATCCTGGTATATTATAAAAAAATTAGGAACAGAAAATAGTCCGGTTGCTGTGAAACTGCACCGATCGGTACTGGATTAGACTGGAATTTCTCCAAAAGGTTCCTTACACTATGAGCACGCCACCTAACCCCTTGAGGTGTCCCTTGATGGGTCCCACATGATGTCATAATTATTATTTTATAAAAAAGTTAAATCCAAGATTAAATGTGGGCCTTTCGATCAAATAGTAACCAAATCAATCTTGGCCATTCATTTTTCTTGGATTTTGGCGATAAATACCCCCTCATTCTGCAGCAAACCGTAGCTTCATGGACCATTGGGGAAACTCTTGCAAAATGAAAACTCAAGCCAAAACAAAGAAGATTCAAGGTTCCAAAGTTCAAGCAAGCTAGAGATTACAGGTAAGCAATCTCTCCTAGCTTATTTTCCTTTGATTTGGGAGTTTGAACTTAGGGTTTTGATGGGAGAAAAGTTGAGTTTTCTCTAAGGGGTGCTGCTTCCCAAAGACCTTAAAGGAAAGGGGAAAGAAGAAATTAAAGTTAGAACTATATGATTGAAGCTTAAACAAGCTAGTTAAGTGGTTGGTTGTTGAATCAAATTGATATTCTTGACTTTGCCATGGTGTGCCCTGTTCAATCTGCACTGTTCATGAGGGAAGGAAATTGAATTTCAATGATTTAATGCTTCCATTGAGTTTGTATGATGATTTTGTGTAGGATTGGAAAGGTTTTGAACCCTTGAAACATTAAAATCTCAAGGTTGTAGTCTTTGAGATTCCTTACGGTACTGTTCACTCGCATGAACAGTGATTGGAATTTCATGATTTTGATGGTTCCAATGGTTTTAAAATAAAAAGTTGTGTGCGGCAAAGTGGAGAAACAAGTATGGGAAGCATTAGAATCAAAATGAGACTTTTTGAAAGAATTGTATGCTTATGTTCAATTCTGTACAGCAGGCCATGAAGGAGCTGGAATTTCATGATTCTAAGCTCATAAATGAGTTCAAAAGATGAAATTATGTAGGGTAAAGTCAAGACATCAATTGATTCAAGAGCCAAGTGGATTAGTTAATATTAGGGAAAGTTATGGCAATAAAGAGTGTAACAAAGTTAATCTTGAACATGGTTGGAGTTCATGAGTCCTAATGAGTTATGTGATGAATATGAATGTGTTTAGGACCTTGAAACATCCAAGAACATGTTGGGAAGCGATTGGCATAAAGGTTTATTGGTTGGAAAGCTAGGAAGCAAATGCTGAAGATCAAGAGGAAAGCTTAAGTGCAAGGTAGTGAACTTATCTCTTTATGTGCTTGATATGGTATGCTTATGTGTTGACATGTATATGTTATTTGAATGATGTTGTGACATGATAAATGGTGTTGAATGTATTGTGAATAACATGTTTCCATGGCCATGCACTTTATGTAAAAGTATATAGCATTATGGCATGTCACTAATCAAAGAAAGTTAATTACATATCATGCATTAGCATCCATCTTGCATATTTAAGTGGTAATGTTTGCTATTGAGATTCCCTAGAATCTCACTCTCCCATAACCAACCAATTTAGGTCAAGCATGAAGGAAAATGTATACATGGAGAAGAGCTAAAACATGGAAGAAGGAAAGTGAAGTATTAAGATTCTATCATAGGCTATGAATTATCCATGTATGTAAATGCCATGTAAGGTGTGTATTTATGTGATGAAGCTATTTGAAATAATTATGGCATATGTACATGATGTATATGAATGTTAAGAAGCTCATTTGATGGCTTGTGCATGCTGAAACAACTATTGGAAATGAAAGAAAAGAAACTGAAATGGTAAAAACGTAGGTCCTGAAGCAGTTTTGTTGTGGCTTCAGTTTGACCTAGCAAATGAAATAATTAGTTCACGAAATTTTATGAGCATGTAGAACACATCCATAGCTTTAAATTCATAGGTAGAATGTGTCATTTGGATGTGTATATCAAGAGAAATGAATTTCCAAAGTAAGGGACCAGAAACTGTTTTCAGAGTTTTGACCAAATGAACAGTAAACTTCAACGAATAAACTGTATCAATTGGCTAATCATTTGATCTAAAACTTATTTTTCCCTTAAATTTCAAGATGTTATGTTCATGTAGCTTTTTGAAACACTGCATTTCAAGTTTTCTATAATTAATTATGATTTTTTGAAGTTCATTGCGTAATCTGGAATACCATATGAACAGTAACTCGAGAAAGATTAAAATTCCAGATTTGGCTAATGGACTTCCAAGGTCTTGTAAGTGGTTCTAAATGCTACTGAATGGTCCCTAAGACGTATAAAAGTAAGGATGTTACAATTTAGGATTGATTCATTTCTTTGTCAAGGAGTACAAAGGTTCAAGTATGGGGGAATTAATAAGACACATTTTATATATGATGGGGAAATTAATAACACACATTTTATATATGATCTCTGTGATACTTTTAAGAGTTTTATAATAACTTTACCATCCATTTTGTGCCTTAAATTGTACTTTTGTGGAAATGCATGATTGTGCGTGACAATGTGCTAATTAAAGGTTAAAATGGTAAATTAACTCCTCCAAACTGCATATATTCTATTATTTACTGAGTTAGACTTTTTCAGTGAGCTTTTATTTTGGATTGTAAGTATTTTGGAAGAGAACAAGTGTCATATCCTAATTTTTAGGCCCATAAGCCTAATATATAGCCTAAAAAAGGTATGCTACTAGGCCCTGTTGAGCAGAAGTGCCAGTAAATAGAGAAAATTATTCTGACCAGTTTGACGCAACACAATAATTTTGATATGAGGTCCCAAAAGATTTATATTAATTTCTAAAGTAATGAAAATTAATATAGTATCCTTTGGACCTCAGAATTAGATGAAATTTGGCAGTAAATTCTTATAATTAATATAAGAATTTCTAAGACTGACAGAGCCCAAAAAGGAGTTATGTATAATTTGTTATGGAATTTATAGCGGATTAAAACACCCGATAAATAGGTTTTGGGGGAATTTCTCAGGAATTTAGCCCATGAAGGTAGTAGATCATACAGAGGGCCCAAAATGGTGCCTTATAGGCCCAATGATATTTTCAGATAAGTATGTGGGCTAGGGTTAATAAAGATCGAAAAAATGTAAAATTACGAAAATGCTACTGAAAGTATGCCATTGTGTTGTGTCATTAAGTGAGAGTCAAACGAAGGGCATTTTGGTCATTTGACTAAGGTTAGACAATCAAGAAAGGGTATCTTGATAGTTGACCAGGGTCAAGAGATACTCTAAAAAAGT
Organism: Leucaena leucocephala; assembly: GCA_037074615.1. Lineage (NCBI taxonomy): Eukaryota > Viridiplantae > Streptophyta > Magnoliopsida > Fabales > Fabaceae > Leucaena > Leucaena leucocephala. The sequence continues at coordinate 19,552,483 of CM073519.1, forward strand.
ATGAAAAGACAATAGTACCCCTATAAGTATTAAAGAGGAACTAAGGGCATCTTGGTAATGTACTAAGGGTGTTTATTGGAAATCGAGCCACCAGAGTGCTTGGGCTTGGTTAGAAACCCAAGATAACATTCCAAGGGCCCAAAAATGTGGCCCAATGATTATGGGGGTTTAAGTGATATTAAAATAATATTTTAGTACTTTTTCATAAAGTAAAGTTACCCGGTTAAGGATAGAACTGGGAAAAGTGATCAGATAAAGCTTTAGACCATGAGGTGGCATGAAAAGTATCCTCATGGGACCCACAAGGTGCCACATGGCATGATTCTAGGAAAAGAAGAAAAGATAGGGACACATGGCATGATTATAGGAAAAAGAGAACAAATTAAAGGACACGTGGCACAATCTCAGCCGTTCATTCTGGGAAAAGACTGTGGAATTCTCTGGAAAGGCTGAGTCAGCTGGTGAGGTATCCCAAGGGCCCCACTATTACACCACATTGCATGTGAGGTGTCCCATGGATGATGTCATTTTGATGAGTCATTGAGGAGAGTGATGTCATCATGATGATGAAGGCAAGGCTTCTTGAGGAAGCTAAGCGATCTGAGCCATTCATTGTGATTCAATCTGAGCCATCCACTCCATTCCATCCATGGCCAAGCATGGAAAAACAATAGAAAGAAGAGAGAAAAGGAGAAAGAGAGAAAGAAAGAAAGGAAGAGAAAGAAAGGAAGGAGTTTTGGTGGAGCTATGAGCAGTCCAAGGAGCTTAGGGACTTGGCAAGCTTAGGAATGAGGTAAGTAATTTATTGTAGTCCCTGCTCTAATAAATTAGAGGATTTTTCTTAATGGTTAGAATAGAGAAATATCTCTCTTGATAAGGTTAAGCCATGGATGGAAAGAACGTTAGTGAATTGTCAGACTGAGGGTATTACCTCAAGTTAAGCATAAGTTAAGTAAGCTATACTGGATAGGATAATAATAAAGATATTATTATGCTGTGTATAGGCTCTTACCTATAAAAGGAAGGAACCTTAGAGACAAGATTAAGAGCTAGAGGAAAGGCTACACGTTAGGTAGTAAACTTATCCTAAACTTGTATGCATTGAATGTTATGCTTGATGTGCTATGGCCTTGTTGAATTGTGTTGCATATGTGCTTATGTATGAATCTCTATTGCTATGATTACTTTGGCCAAATGTATTCATATGTTATATGGAAACATGCACATTACGCAATGTTAACACTTTCACAAGCAAGCACAAGTATTCACATTAATGCATGCATGGTTTAATACTGTTTGCTACTGAGATTTCTCCAGAAATCTCACCCCTTCCATATCAATCCAATTACAGCAGGTCTTCTCAAGATAGAGGAGATGAAGATGCATGAAGAATTGTCTAGCATGATTGATATGTGATTGATGTATGCATGTAATGTTAATTGCTATAATTTACCACTATGAACAGTAGCTCATGGAGAGGCTATGACCTTTGAGTTGTAATAAATGTATGATATTTTACTAGTAAATAGTAAATAGTAGTAAATAGTAGTAAACAGTAGCTCATGTATGTAATGTTAATAAATGTATGATATTTTACTAGTAAATAGTAGGCATGCCAAGCTTCGATTTAATATACAGAATGTCTTATTTGGATGTCTACACATAAAGATATGATTTTTCAAAGTTGGGACCAAAAATGATGGAATAAGGGGAAAACTCTGGATGAACAATAACATTGGAATGTTGACCGATGTTGAGTCGGTTAAGGCATCGGTAACGAGTTATTTTTCTCTAAAAGAGCATTCAGTTAGCTTCTGGTAGCAATTTGAACCACTTTATTTCAATTTTTTTAGAATTAGTTATGATTTTTTAAAAATATGTCACTTTTCTAGAATTTGCACAATAAATAGTACTCGCTAAAGTAAAATTCCTGATTGTGGAATTTGACTTCAATGACCTAAAAAGTTGTTCTAGATGCTATCGTTTGGTACCCAAGACGTAAGAAAATTAGGATGTTACAACAAGGACTAGGGAAGATGTAACATCCTTACTTCCATATGTCTTAGGGACCATTTAGTAGTATTTAGAACTACTTACAAGACCTTGGAAGTCCATTAGCCAAATCTGAAATTTTACTCTTTATCGGATTACTGTTCATATCGTATTCCAGATTACGCAATGAACTTTGAAAAATCATAATTAATTCTATAAAACTTGAAATGAAGTGGTTCAAAAACCTACGTAAAGATAACATCTTGAAATTGAAGGGAAAAATAATTTACAGACCAAATGATTATCCAATTGATACAGTTTATTCGTTGAAGTTTACTGTTTATTTGGTCAAAAACTTTGGAAATAGATTTTGGTCCCTTATTTTGGAACTTTATTTCTCTTAATATACACATTCAAATAAAACGTTATACCTATGAACTTAAAGCTCGGGATGTGTACTACATGTTCATAAAATTTTGTGAAATAATTCTTTCATTTGCTAGGTCAAACTGAAGCCACAACAAAACTGCTTTAGGACCTACGTTTTTACCATTTCAGTTTCCTTTCTTTCACTTTCCATAATTGTTCCAGAATACATAAATCATCTCTTTTGCCTAATCTGAATTCATATACATCATGGGGTTATACAATAATTGTTTCATACAATCTCATCACATAAATGGACACCTTACATGGCATTTACATACATGGACAATTTATAGTATATGCTAACATCATAAATACTTCACTTTTCTTCTTCCATGCTGTAGCTCTTCTCCATGCATACATTATCCATCATGCTTGACCTAAATTGGTTGGTTATGAGAGAGTAAGATTCTAGGGAATCTCAGTAGCAAATGTTACCATTTAGATATGCAAGATGGATGCTAATGCATGATATGTAATTTCATTAAACTTTCTTTGATTAGTGACATGCCATCGTGCTATATACTCTTACATAAAGTGCATGGCCATGGAAAACATGTTATTCACAATACATTCAACATCATTTATCATGTCACAACATCATTCAAATATCATATACATGTCAACATATAAGCATACCACATCAAGCACATAAAGAGGTAAGTTCACTTCCTTGCACTTAAGCTTTTCTCTTGATCTTTAGCATTTGCTCCCTAGTTTCCAACCATGAAGCCTTTATGTCAATCACTTGCCAACATCTTCTTGGATGTTTCATGGTCCTAAACACATTCATATTCATCACATAACTCATTAGGACTCATGAACTCCAACCATGTTCAAGACTAACTTTGTTACACTCTGTATTGTCGTAACTTTCTCTAATTTTCACTAATGGGCTTAGCCTTTGAATCAATTGATGTCTTGAATTTACCCTACACAACTTTTCATTTTAAAACCATTAGAAGCATCAAAATTATAAAATTTCAATCACTGTTCATGCGAATGATCAGTACCGTGAGGAATCTCAAAGAATACAACCTTGAGATTTTAATGTTTCAAAGGTTCAAAACCTTTCCAATCCTACACAAAATCATCATATAAACTCAATGGATGCATTAAATCATTGAAATTACATTTCCTTCCCTCATGAACAGTGCACACCAAACAGGTTCAGTCTTAGCAAAGTCAAGAATATCAACTTGATTCAACAACCAATCACTTAACTAGCTTGTTTAAGCTTCAATCATATGCTTCTAATTTTAATTTCTTCTTTTCCCTTTCATCTAAGGTTTTTGGGCAGCACCACCCCTTAGAGAAAACTCAAATTTTCTCCCATGAAAACCCTAAGTTCAAGCTCCCAATTCAAAGGAAAATAAGCTAGGAGAGATTGCTTACTTTTAATCTCTAGCTTGCTTGAACTTTGGAACCTTGAATCTTCTCTATCTTGGTTGGAGTTTCCATTTTGCAAGAGTTTCCCCAAGGGTTCTTTGCTCACAGTTTGGTTGTAGAATTGAGGGGCTATTTATAGAAAAATTCCATAGAAAATGAATGGCCAAGATCACTTTGTACACTATTTGATATAATGGCTCATATTTGTTCTTACATCAAGCTTACTCTCCAAGCCAACTTGAGATAAATCCATATGACAAAAATCTTCTCCTTCCCCTTGTCTTGGACGCCAAGTGTGTGGGTGTGTGGGTCCCACCATGTGCAAGCCATAATTCACACTTTATCCTTTTTTTTCTTTTCAAAAATTCATAAAGTATTCATTATTGGACTTAGGCTCCAAGACAACTCTTGGGACTTAATGGGCTGCCTTAGCATGAAATTTTGGGCTGCCATAGGCCTTCCTTGGGTCCAATAGCTAATTGGCACAAATCCCAAGGCACTTTTCTTATACCGATATTCTTAAAATATCCTGATTTTGAAATAAATGTTAGACACCTTTTTTGATGGTTCTAACATTTTTATAAATTTATTCTAATATAAAATAAATTCCCTATAAAGTCTCATAATTTTTTGAGAACTAAAAGTCCTGAACTAGGTGTCTGATTTTACTTTAATTTCTCAAAGGGCATTATCGTCTTTTCAAACATCATCAGAGTATTCACTGGATCTAATTAATCATCTTTATACCATCTTACACATTTTTGGCCTGTCCAGAATGACTAGAATACCCTCCATCTATCACTGGTACAATAGGGGCATCCAAGGGCATTTTCGTAATTTCGCACTTTTCCTAGACTACTCTGGACTCTATCCCACATAACTGTCTCAGTACTTTATTGGGCTCATTATGGCACTATTTGGACCTTGGTATGGGTTCATTACCTTTATGCCCTTTATAGCACAATTCACAATAAATCTTACCCGATCCTATTTATCGAGTATTTTATTTCACCGTAAAATCCCGTAAGGCTTTTACAGGATTTCTTTTCTGACTCTGTCAACTTTATAAATTGTTATATTAAATATGGGAATTTTCTATAATATCCCATCTGATTTTGATGTCTGAACAATACTGTAATAATTCTTCTAACTTCATAAATTTATATCAATTAATCGGAACCTCAAATCAAAATTCTGTCTTGCGTTTAACTGACTAGAATAATTTTGTCTATCTACTGGTAAAATTTGAGTCTGATTTGATTTTGGGCATTTTTAGCCTGTTTTGGCTTAACTTTTTTATAATTACATTTAGGTGCCTAACTTTTTACTTAATTACATGTAGGTCCCTAAACTTTTGGAAATTACCACTTTTGGCCCAACATTTATTTTTACTTTAACTTTTGGCCTTTAACCTTTTTTAATTTTTGTTTAGGTCCTTCTCTTTCTTCAAGACTTATATAACCTTTATTATTTCTTCTAATCTTCGTTCTAATCCTTTCCAAACCTCTTTCCACTATCAGTATTATACAGATAGAGAAAAATTTAGGATATAACAGAAGAAATCACAAGTCAATGAAAGTGGAGCCACACTCCTGCATCTCTTTGTCGCGACCAAAGAGTCTGCTGGTCATGACCTTGATTCTTCTGGAAGTCTCTCTATGTTCACAAGTTGCGACCAAAACATGGAACTGGTCATGACTAAAATACAAAATCGCTGGAACTATACATTTTGAATTAGGTTATGCAGAAATAAAAGGGGAGGAAGGCTACCGTAAAAAAGGGGAGGCTGGTTTTTGACCTGATTAGGCTAAGAAGCATTACTCTAGCGCTCTATGATCACATTCTTGACCTCTTCCATTGCTCTACACCTTTCCACAGATTTCTCCATATCTTTACACCACCAATCTACTATCTTTCTATTGTTTCTTCATGACATCTCAATTGCATAGCAATTGTATTACAGTATGAGTCATGATAGGCTAAACCTTTAGCCTTTTAGTGATGAATAAGATATATTAAGCTCATGGACTCAAACGGGGAGTTTCTACTATTCTAATTTCTATTTTCTTATGTTATGATTGCTGCTAGATCTAACATTTTCATCTTATGAGAAAGTTTTAAATATTAATTGATCATTCTTAGCTTAGACTTTGTAATTGAATTCAGATGATTTGAATGTTTGCTTTTAATAGAACGTTTTAGTTTCAATTTTAAGAGAGTGGGTTATTATTAGTGATCCTTGTTAACTAATTCATTGCTTGAAATCTAGGGTTTTTGATCGACGACCATTCGAGGGCGTTTTCATCATCTAAATTAAATTTACATGCTAAGTGGTTTATGACAGTTCACTAATAGTTCTTAAATCAGCTTTAATCAAAGGAGTTTAAGGAAAATTAGGATTTTGAACTCAATGTTGGAAATCGTGCCCTAGGGGCCAATCATTGTCTTATGAACATTATTGATTTATGAATTTATTAATTGAGTTATCATATTATTTGCATGTTTACTATGATGACCATCCTTGGATAATTCATGATATTATCCTAAATGTCCCTGGTCGATCATCTATGTGGGAGCACAGATGAAATAAGACCAGTATGACTTTGAAGATGTATAGAGATATAAATCAAAGTCATAAGCACATGTAAGAGTACAGGGTGTTGGACCGACCCGCTATGAGAGAACTGCATGGGTAACGTCATAAGCTTCTCTCATATACAAACCATGTCAATATGCCCTTTGACCTGAGATCATCATGGATTCCTACATGACAAAACGCTCAGCTTTGACCTAGTCAAAAGTCACTTTTGACCGAGTGATCATAAAGACTATGTTCGGGCTTAGTGGTTTTTCATGCGGAGGAATGTGAATGGTCAAGATGGAATTTGTCCCTCACATTCGTGGAGAGATATTACTGGGCCCCTCGATGAGTGAGTCTGAGAAATGTATGGCCATACTGTAATGGAAAGGTAGTTCCATTTCTATAGTCAGACTACTCAGGGATCGAGAAAGTAACGGTCGGGAATAGGAGGATGACATTATCCATGCCTCATCCATGACCAAAATATCGCGTGACAGAAGGGACATGATATGGTTGTATAAAAGGTTACATCGTTTATCGATCCTCATATGATTTGGGTAGTTGTTATGTCTTGCTAGAGACCGCTTGCGACTTGTGGGCTAGTATAGCAAATGGCCCACTGCCAACTTCATATGGGCCTACAGGGTCGCACACAAAATAGCCCAACACGAGCTATGATGTCCAGATTCATTGAATCTAAGACATGTCCAGATTCAATGAAAGATCCAGGTTAATGTATATATATATTTATTTATATTTATATTCGTATATATATAAATTCGTATATATATATATATTATATATATGAGATATATGAGATTTAATTTATAAGGATAAATTAGATCCCTATCATGTTTGAATTCGAAATTCAAATTGATAGGATATCTCATATAAGAGATATTTATAAGATTTAATTTATAAGGATAAATTAAATCTCTATCACGTTTGAAATTCGAAATTCAAATTGATAGGATATCTCATATAAGAGATATTTATAAGATTTAATTTATAAGGATAAATTAAATCTCTATCACGTTTGAAATTCGAAATTTAAATTGATAGGATATCTCAAATTTGATTTATGGGAATAAATCAAATATAACTCAGTCTCATCTTTATTTAAAGTTAAATAAATAAGTAATTAAATCTGTGGGACGGATTTAATATTATTTTATTTAATTAGTTTCTTATAAAATTATACAATATATGATATTGTATCAATTCGGAATTAATATAAGATTAACTCCAAAATCCAATTAGGTCAAAGGTAAAAACGCATAGCATCCTCTATATCTGATTGGAGGAGCTACGTTTGAAAAGAACATAGAACACAAAAGGCCGAACGGAATCTGCAAAAGGTTTGCAGACAAGAAACTGCCGAAATAGAGACGGAGACTTGTGAAAGCCTTGGAGGGACAGGAGACGCTAGCACGTCGTTCGTGGTTGGAACGCTGTTCGTGTGGATACCAGTAGAGGAAGCCGACCTGAGGCGTCGACTTCTTGTGATCGGAAAGAGATCACCACCCACGTAGAGAAGCTGTGAAATTCGCTGAGCAACACTAAGGGTAAGGATTCTTTCCACTTGACTTAAACACATACGGCAGATCCTGGCAAGGAATGGAAAATTTTTAAAGTTTATTTCCGCTGCGTGTCTGAGAATTCCTTACACTCAATAGATCAATTAAGGTGTTATTTGAGACTTAGTACTTTCTAAACTCCAATTTTAAATGTGAGAGCAAGGATAGATACATTTTCATCATCAAGAGTCTTTTATAACATATTTTGTAACAAACCAACTCATTTTTCATCTTAATCAAAAATCAAAATATATTTATCTTTCTTCACCCTACTTTTATCGCATCAGTGTCTAAAAACTCAAACCATTTGATCCCTGCTCAGGTTTTTCATTGATTTTGACATCCAATCTACTAGATTTTGACCGCCGTAGCTACCTGTTCGTAGCGCAACATAACCGTAACATATGTTACTTCGTAAATGTTTTTTGCCCTTCGATTAGATCTGAATATTGATTCTTGAATGTTAAAAGAGGTTTCTATATGTAATTTCTCTTTTCTTACTAGAGAGCTCCTCTCATTGGCTTGAGGGGACTTAGGATAGGTGAGCCATATTGTATCACGTTTGAATTATGCATCTTATGATTAGATCAGCACATGCATATTACTTGTATGAGATACGAACTGAGAAACATGCGTTTTATAAACCAGATAGTTAAATTAGGCCCTCTAAAAGAAATCTTAAGTCATAATGCCGTCAATTTATGAACACTTGTCAAAACCTCGATCGCTCAATTGTTGACTCCACCAAAGTGGGTGCTTTTGAGTTATCTTGGGGAGATAAGCAAAGAGTAATGGTGCTACTCTCATAGGTTCATTATTGTTTGACTTAATTGAGATTAACAAAACGGTTTTGGATCTCAAGGCATTAGATGGGATTAGAACATGCCAGATCATATGATGATAGGATCCCATGAATATCTAAGAGTTACATTTGATGTAATTGGTAAAGGTGTTACCTACCTAAATAACTTAATTTAAGTGTCCTGCCAAAGCGGACTTAAGTTTGAGCCAAATATGGATCTTAGCCCACTAACTATTGCATTGAGGGTTGTTTATTTAGTGGGAGATTACTAATTACATTGCATATTTTAATTGTAGAATCATGACGACTAGTAATACTGCTACATTATCGCTGCGATCTGTCCTTGAGAAGGACAAACTTAATGGGACAAACTTTCTTGACTGGTTTAGGAACTTGAGAATTGTTCTCAAGCAGGAAAGAAAGGCGCATGTCCTAGATCAACCCATTCCTGAGGAGCCAGCCGCCAATGCTCCCAGAGCTCAGAGAGATGCTTATATGAAGCATAAGGAAGACTCTGTCGATGTGGGATGCTTGATGCTAGCCACCATGGTTCCGGAGCTCCAAAGAGATCTGGAACACATGGAGGCTTATGAGATGATTGTGCATCTCAAGGAAATGTTCCAGCAACAGGCAAGGCAAGAGAGGTATGAGACCACTAAGGCCTTACATTCCTGCAAGATGGCTGAAGGTGCATCAGTCAGTGCTCATGTCTTAAAGATGAAAGGGTACATTGATCACCTTGAACGGCTTGGATTTCCCATGAGCCAGGAGTTAGCTACAGATTTGATCTTAAACTCACTCCCGGAAAGTTATGACCAGTTTGTTATGAACTACAACATGAACAACATGGAGAAATCTATTTCTGAACTGCATGGGATGCTTAAAACTGCTGAGCCGAGTCTTAAGAAGAAACCCAGTAGTGTTTTGATGGTTCAGAAAGGAAAGGGTATGAAAAAGAAAGGCAAAGGCAAGGGGAAGGGTCATGGCTCATCAGGTAAGACCAAAGAGTCAGGCAAGCCCGAAACCAAGCCTGCACCAAAGAAGGCAAAGCCTCCGAAGGAAGGAGTCTGCTTCTTCTGCAATGAACCGGGTCATTGGAAGAGGAATTGCAAACTCTACCTCGAAGATCTGAAAAAGAACAAGAAGGATAGCGGGGCTATCGCTTCAGGTATTTATGTTATAGACATTCATCTTTCTACTTCCACCTCATGGGTATTAGATACTGCATGTGGTTCTCACATTTGTACGAATGTGCAGGGACTAAAGGACAGTAGGAAGCTGAAAAGGGGTGAAGTTGACCTACGAGTTGGAAACAGAGCAAGGGTTGCTGCGTTAGCTGTAGGCACTTATGAATTAGTTCTGCCCACTGGGCTTTTGTTAGTTTTGAACAATTGCTATTATGTTCCTGCTTTAAGTAGTAACATTGTTTCACTTTCTTATTTGGATAAGGAAGGTTTCACTTCCATTGCTGGGAATAGTAGATGTTCTATTTATCGTAATGATGTTTTATATGCTCATGGTGATTTGCATGTTGATCATTACATATTAAATTTGGAACAACCCAATCATGGAAATATCTATAACGTAACCGCCAAAAGGGTCAAACCAAACGATTTGAATCCCACATACCTCTGGCACTGTCGTCTGGGCCACATAAATGAGAAACGCATTTCCAAACTCCATCAAGATGGATTTCTAAACTCATTTGATTTTGAATCATATGACACTTGCGAGTCTTGCTTGTTAGGAAAGATGACAAAGTCACCTTTCACTGGGCACAGTGAGAGGGCCACTGATTTATTGGGCCTCATACATACAGATGTGTGTGGACCGATGAACACAAATGCCAGAGGAGGTTATTCGTACTTTATAACATTCATAGATGATTTCAGCAGATATGGGTACATCTATCTAATGAAACATAAATCTGAATCTTTTGAAAAGTTCAAGATATTTCAAAATGAAGTACAAAACCAGCTTGGCAAAACAATTAAAGCCCTTCGATCTGATCGGGGTGGTGAATATTTGAGCCAAGAGTTCATAGATCATCTTAGGAATTGTGGGACACTCTCACAATTGACTCCTCCAGGGACACCACAATGGAATGGCGTTTCTGAACGGAGAAATCGAACACTATTAGATATGGTCCGATCCATGATGAGTCGAACAGATCTTCCGCCCTCCTTTTGGGGCTATGCCCTAGAGACAGCTGCGTTCACACTCAATCGTGTTCCATCTAAGGCAATCGAAAAGACTCCGTATGAGATATGGACTGGGAGGACGCCTAGTTTGTCTTTCCTCAAGATTTGGGGATGCGAGGTCTATGTTAAGCAACAAGCCTCAGACAAATTAGCGCCCAAATCCTCAAAATGCCTTTTTGTGGGATATCCTAAGGAAACCAAGGGATATTACGTCTACAACCCTGCTGATAACAAAGTGTTTGTTGTCAGAAATGGTATCTTTCTTGAACGAGAATTTATCTCTAAAAGAACCAGTGGGAGTAAGGTACAACTCGAAGAAGTTCGAGAGCTACAAGACACCACAGAACTGCAGATAGAAAATAGAGAAGACTCACAACAAGTTGTTGAGACTCCTCAAGTCACGCAAGGTCCACGAAAGTCTAATAGGACACGACTTCAGCCTCAGAGATATGGATTTCTGATTTCTGATAGTCGTGATGTGTTGCTCATTGAGCATAATGAGCCGACTACCTATCGAGAAGCTATAGTGGGACCAAACTCCGAAAAATGGCTTAGTGCCATGAAGTCTGAGATGCAATCCATGTACGACAATAAGGTTTGGACCTTAGTCGACCCGCCTGAAGGTGTAAAAACCGTCGGGTGCAAGTGGGTTTTCAAAGAGAAAACTGACATGGATGGCAATGTAAATGTCTTCAAGGCACGACTGGTTGCAAAAGGTTTTACTCAAACTCATGGTGTGGACTATGATGAGACCTTTTCCCCAGTAGCAATGGCCAAATCAATCAGAATCCTCTTTGCTATTGCAGCATATTATGACTATGAAATATGGCAGATGGACGTCAAGACAGCCTTCCTTAATGGAAAGCTCCTTGAGGATGTGTACATGACACAACCTGAAGGGTTTGTGCGTTCCGAGGACTCTGGTAAAGTGTGCAAGCTTCAAAAGTCCATTTATGGACTAAAGCAAGCCTCTCGGAGTTGGAATCATCGTTTTGATGAAGTAATCAAAGAGTTTGGATTTCTTCAAAACATTGATGAACCTTGTGTGTACAAGAAGGTTAGTGGGAGCACAGTTGTGTTTTTGGTACTCTATGTCGATGACATCCTACTTATTGGGAATGACATTCCTACCTTGCAGATTGTCAAGTCTTGGTTAGGAAAGTCTTTCTCGATGAAAGACTTGGGTGAAGCCACCTACATCCTAGGAATCAGGATCTATAGAGATAGATCTAAAAGACTTCTAGGACTCAGTCAGAGTACATACATAGACAAAATACTGCATAGGTTCAGTATGCACGAATCAAAGAGGGGTTTCATACCCATGTCTCATGGTACTCACCTCAGCAAAGATCTGTGTCCTAGTACATCTGATCAGCGAGGTCGCATGAGTAAGGTTCCATATGCCTCGGCCATAGGATCTATCATGTACGCCATGTTATGTACTCGACCGGATGTCTCGTTTGCCTTAAGTATGACTAGCAGATACCAACAGGACCCTGGTGAGGGCCATTGGACTGCTGTCAAGAATATCCTTAAGTACTTAAGAAGGACTAAGGACTTATTCTTGGTCTATGGTGGATTGGATGATGAGCTCTGTGTAACTGGTTACACAGATGCGAGTTTCCAAACTGACCAGGACGACCAAAAATCGCAGTCTGGATACATATTCCTCCTCAATAATGGAGCAGTAAGCTGGAAGAGCTCTAAGCAGGGCACTGTAGCAGATTCTGCAACGGAAGCTGAGTATATAGCAGCATCTGATGCAGCTAAGGAAGCCGTTTGGATCAGGAAGTTCATCACAGAACTAGGGGTGATACCTACCATCTCAGATCCAATAACTTTGCTCTGTGACAATAGCGGTGCTATTGCACAGGCCAAAGAGCCTAGGTCACATCAAAGGACCAAGCATATACTCAGGCGATTTCATCTCATCAGAGAAATCAACGATAGAGGTGATATAAAAATATGCAAAGTAGCAGGAGAAGATAATGTTGCTGATCCTCTAACAAAGCCGCTTGTGCAGGCAAAGCATGAGCGTCATGTTAGGTCAATGGGAATTAGTCAAATTAATGATTGTACCTAGTGCAAGTGGGAGGTTGTTGGAAATCGTGCCCTAGGGGCCAATCATTGTCTTATGAACATTATTGATTTATGAATTTATTAATTGAGTTATCATATTATTTGCATGTTTACTATGATGACCATCCTTGGATAATTCATGATATTATCCTAAATGTCCCTGGTCGATCATCTATGTGGGAGCACAGATGAAATAAGACCAGTATGACTTTGAAGATGTATAGAGATATAAATCAAAGTCATAAGCACATGTAAGAGTACAGGGTGTTGGACCGACCCGCTATGAGAGAACTGCATGGGTAACGTCATAAGCTTCTCTCATATACAAACCATGTCAATATGCCCTTTGACCTGAGATCATCATGGATTCCTACATGACAAAACGCTCAGCTTTGACCTAGTCAAAAGTCACTTTTGACCGAGTGATCATAAAGACTATGTTCGGGCTTAGTGGTTTTTCATGCGGAGGAATGTGAATGGTCAAGATGGAATTTGTCCCTCACATTCGTGGAGAGATATTACTGGGCCCCTCGATGAGTGAGTCTGAGAAATGTATGGCCATACTGTAATGGAAAGGTAGTTCCATTTCTATAGTCAGACTACTCAGGGATCGAGAAAGTAACGGTCGGGAATAGGAGGATGACATTATCCATGCCTCATCCATGACCAAAATATCGCGTGACAGAAGGGACATGATATGGTTGTATAAAAGGTTACATCGTTTATCGATCCTCATATGATTTGGGTAGTTGTTATGTCTTGCTAGAGACCGCTTGCGACTTGTGGGCTAGTATAGCAAATGGCCCACTGCCAACTTCATATGGGCCTACAGGGTCGCACACAAAATAGCCCAACACGAGCTATGATGTCCAGATTCATTGAATCTAAGACATGTCCAGATTCAATGAAAGATCCAGGTTAATGTATATATATATTTATTTATATTTATATTCGTATATATATAAATTCGTATATATATATATATTATATATATGAGATATATGAGATTTAATTTATAAGGATAAATTAGATCCCTATCATGTTTGAATTCGAAATTCAAATTGATAGGATATCTCATATAAGAGATATTTATAAGATTTAATTTATAAGGATAAATTAAATCTCTATCACGTTTGAAATTCGAAATTCAAATTGATAGGATATCTCATATAAGAGATATTTATAAGATTTAATTTATAAGGATAAATTAAATCTCTATCACGTTTGAAATTCGAAATTTAAATTGATAGGATATCTCAAATTTGATTTATGGGAATAAATCAAATATAACTCAGTCTCATCTTTATTTAAAGTTAAATAAATAAGTAATTAAATCTGTGGGACGGATTTAATATTATTTTATTTAATTAGTTTCTTATAAAATTATACAATATATGATATTGTATCAATTCGGAATTAATATAAGATTAACTCCAAAATCCAATTAGGTCAAAGGTAAAAACGCATAGCATCCTCTATATCTGATTGGAGGAGCTACGTTTGAAAAGAACATAGAACACAAAAGGCCGAACGGAATCTGCAAAAGGTTTGCAGACAAGAAACTGCCGAAATAGAGACGGAGACTTGTGAAAGCCTTGGAGGGACAGGAGACGCTAGCACGTCGTTCGTGGTTGGAACGCTGTTCGTGTGGATACCAGTAGAGGAAGCCGACCTGAGGCGTCGACTTCTTGTGATCGGAAAGAGATCACCACCCACGTAGAGAAGCTGTGAAATTCGCTGAGCAACACTAAGGGTAAGGATTCTTTCCACTTGACTTAAACACATACGGCAGATCCTGGCAAGGAATGGAAAATTTTTAAAGTTTATTTCCGCTGCGTGTCTGAGAATTCCTTACACTCAATAGATCAATTAAGGTGTTATTTGAGACTTAGTACTTTCTAAACTCCAATTTTAAATGTGAGAGCAAGGATAGATACATTTTCATCATCAAGAGTCTTTTATAACATATTTTGTAACAAACCAACTCATTTTTCATCTTAATCAAAAATCAAAATATATTTATCTTTCTTCACCCTACTTTTATCGCATCAGTGTCTAAAAACTCAAACCATTTGATCCCTGCTCAGGTTTTTCATTGATTTTGACATCCAATCTACTAGGTTTCCACATAAAAGGCTCCTTGAGAAGAATAGTAGGGTTGTGCCTTATACTAAATTATATTAGGTGCAATAAACTTTATTTTGATGGATCAGACCACGATAATTTGACCTCATCAGTGAGCATGTTCCCTATTTAATTTAATGATGGTAGACAAATATAGAGGAGTTTTAGATAGCCTAAGTTAATTAAAGTCAATAACAAGAATCAACCATTGCTAAAGTAAAGGCTGGACAAAAAATATTAGAAGAGAATGTATAGAGAAAGCCATGTCCAACTCACGATGTGAAGGTGTTTAGGTTACGACTAGTAGTCACAAAAAAGTGAAGTTGCAGAGTTAAGACATGGGTCACGACAAATATTCAAAGAGGTATTTTGGTCATGATGAGTAAAGACCATTGGCCATGATGAAAAGTAATAGAGCTATCAGGTTATAATGAGTCATGTCATAGGATACTACTATTGTACACAGAGTAGTTCAGGTTATGACAGGAGAAAATCTTTGGTTATAACTAAAGGAATAGAGCTATCGATTTATGACGAGTAGATTGAGCTGGTTATGACTAAAGTTCATAGAGAATATGAGTCGTGACTAGCCAATACTTAGGTCGTGAGTAGGATACACATAGTCTAGATGTTATGGCAATGGCGATAATGTATATACCAACCTCATTGGAGTTTATGAGATAGAGCTTTAGCATAGGGTGCATGCAAGACAGATAGTATGAGGTACTAAGAAATAGAAGATCAATTTAAGAAGATGTTTAGAAGTAGGTCCTATGTGTGATCACTAGGAGTTGATCTATATTATGAAAGACTTTGTTCAGCTAGTCTTTGCTAAATAGAATAATAAGAAGTTAGATTGAGATGTGCCTAGGAATAAGCCTAACACATGGCTTAAGGTTAGAGACATGATGGTTAATAGATAGAAAGCTAATATTCCCAAAATAGAGGAAACCCCATCATGAAGAAACAGTAACCTAGTAGACCTAGGGTATAGTAGCCTAGTGAGCAAAAGTAATAGTACATATGATAAATGAGATCCTTGCAACTTAAGTTAGTTAGTTTCAAGAAAAAGATCAAAAAAGAACCATAGTCTAGTCAAGAATAGACTAGGACTAATAAACAGACAGAAATAGTTAAGAGATAGTAAAGAGATATAGAGGTTACTCCATAGAGATGGAGATTGATCTACTCACGTTAGAAGTTTTTCTCAAATAGTTTATGAGAAGCATTCTTCTCAGTTATATAGAGATGAGCATGAGGCCAAGGGTTATAGCAGGGAAAGAGAAATCCTTTGATTAATACTTAGCCGAGTTCATCTACATGAATAGTGAGAGTTGAATGACTGAGAAATTAATTAATGGATTGAATTCCAAGTTATAAAGAAAGATTTTTTCTTGGGTATTTGTAGAAGTTCAACAGAGCATTAGATGTATGCAAGATTATAAAAAGAAGTTTATGATGTTTAGAGAGAGAAAGGTAGCCACAGTTTAAAAGATAAAGAGACTCCCTAATTTAAGAAAAAGTACTTATCAAGAGTAACATAAAGTAGTGAAGGGTTAAGCCTATGCCCTAGAAAGAGGGTAACATGGCAGCCTCAGTAAATGAGTAGTTATCTCAGGTTCCTTAATGAATAATCAGGGTCTATAAAATAATGTTACAAATGAAAGAATGCTTTAAATTTACGTAGTTAATTATTTAGTTGAAGTGTGTGTATGATGGATGATTGAGAACATTATATTGCTCCCATTCCATACGACATGCAATTAGCTAATTTAACCTGGTAATGATAAAGCTATATAAAAGTGATAAATAAGATAGTTAGCCAGTTAATCACCCCAAAGATTAGAGTGACAGTTTCGACCAGACAATGTAGTCAGTTAGACAAAGAATGAGATTAGAGATGGATACTAGCTGCAAACCTATATTCATATGATTATACTACTCAAGGCATATCCGTTTAGTAGGGGTAAGATATATGAATGATGTACCATGAATATTTATGAAATGTGATGCAACTATTAAAGTTGATGCAGCTTTAAGAGGGAGTGGTGTTTATGTGATAAAAGTTAATGTTCTCACAATGGAGCTAGTTTGTTCTTGAGATATAGCTAAGAGAATAGATAGTGCAACTCATGTTAGAGCCGTGTTTACCATATGAGATGTACAGATTATGATGGTTATATGCATGGTAGAGCCTATGTAGCTCTCTACAGTACTGGATATAGTAAAGTTATGAAAGATGATAATGATATGAGAAATTCCTAAGTGATAGAGGAAATGAGCATATTAAAATGAAAAGTTTATTAAAGGTATTGTACAGTTCTAGATAGATCTTATAGGAGGAGTTTGATTTTGATAATTCCAATATCATATTTGGATTCCTTGGACAAAATTGTGTAGGATTGGTCTAAGGAAATAATTATTACAAACCATAAACTCTAATAATTAAGTTAAGAGTTAGGGGTTTTAAGGAAGTTAGTGTGCAACGTTTATGTAATAGCTCTAATGAGTTGTATACACAATGTAATTTAGGGCCATGATATATGATAGGATGCAATTTGTATATGGTTTCTTTGACATTTTTAAGGGTTTTATAGGAAGTTTACCATTTATTTTATGCTTGTGGTTGTGCTTTTGTGTTAATACATGATTGTGCATGACAATATGCTGATTAAAGGGTTAAATAGTAAATTAACTCCTCCAAGCTACATTTATGTTATTTTTCAATTAGTTAGACTTTTACTGTGAGCTTTGCTTTTGAATTGCAAGTATTTTTGAGGAGAATCAAGGACTAATGTGAGAAAAAAATAAATCACAAGACAAAGGGGATCAAATGAGGAAGCCAGTATATGTGATCTTTATTCGCGACTAAAGTATCCATAGGTTGCGACCTTATTTCTTTTAGGGAGTTTTCCTGCGCTTACTGTCACATCCTACTTTTTCCCTATATGTATAATACTAATAGTGGAAAGAGATTGGGAAAGGATTGTGAAGATTAATAGAAAGGAAAAAAATGATTAGACAAAGGTATAAATATGAGGGACTAAAATTAAATGTTTAAAAGTTCTATAGTGCAAAGGGTAATTTTCAAAAGTTTAAGGGCAAAATGGTAATTATTGAAAGTTTAGCTAGAAAATGCCCAAAAATTCCCAGAATCAAATTAATCCCAAATTCTCCCAGTAAATAGAGTAAATTATTCTGATTGGTTTGACACAACACATAATTTTGATGTGGGGTCTTGAAAAATTTATATTAATAAAGACCGGGAAAAATATAAAATTACGAAAATACCATTGAGTACTGTGTTGTGTCATTGAGTCTGAGTCTGACGGGGGCCATTTTGGTCATTTGACTAAGGTTAGATGGTTAAGGAGAATTCCCATAATAGTTGACCAAGGTCAGGGAATAATCTGATGAGGTGTAAAAAGACGATAATGCCCTTAAGATGTTAAAGTTAATAAAGAAGAATCAAGGGACATTTTGTTAAATTGTTGAGAGATCTATAATTAAGTCTAGGCCTAATCCTAGAATGTCAATGGTATGAAGAATCTGGATACTAAATTTAAGGTTAGAAAGCATATTATGGAATCTCAGAAAAATTATAATTATAAAACAGTTTGGTTTTTGGGAAATTAGACTGGGTCGGTACCGGATTGGACTAGAATTTTTCCAGAAGTTTATTTCCCTTAGTATCACATAACCCTATGAGTTGTGTCTTGATGATGTCATGGATGATATCATAATTAGTTTTTTAGAAAAGTAAAATCCAAGATTAAATGTGAGCCATTAGATCAAATAGTGCACAAAGTGATATTGACCATTAATTTTCCATGGAATTTGGCTATAAATACCCCCACAATTTCTGATGCAAGAACCCTTGGAGAACCTCTTGCAAAATGAAAACTCAAACCAATACAAAGAAGATTGAAGGTACCAAAGTTCAAGCAAGCTAGAGATTAAAGGTGATCAATCTATCCTAACTTATTTTCCTTTGATTTGGGAGCTTGAACTTAGGGTTTTCATGGAAGAAAGTTGAGTTTTCTCTAAGGTGTATATGATTTCCAAAACCTTAGATTGAAGGAGAAAGAAGAAATTAAAGTTAGAGATATGTTATTGAAGCTTAGACAAGCTAGTTAGGTGATTGGTTGCTGAATCAAGTTGATATTATTGACTTTGCCTTGGTTGAACCATTTTGGTCTGCACTATTCATGATAGAAGGAGATAGAATTTCAATGATCTAATGCTTCCATTGAGTTCATATGATGATTTTGTATAGGATTGGATAGGTTTTGAACCTTAGAAGTATTAGAATTCCAAGTTGTAGTTTTTGAAGTTCTTCTCTGTTACTGTTCACTCATATGAATAGTTATTGGAATTTCATGGTTTTGATGTTTTCAATGGTTTTAAAATGAAAAGTTGTGTGGGATAAAGTAGAGAAACAAGTATGGGAAACACTGGAATAAAAATGATAATTGTTGAAAGAGTTATGCATGTTTTTCATATTTATCCAAAACAGTGCATAGGAGCTAGAATTTCATGATTCTAAGCTCATAAATGGCTTCAAAAGGTGGAATTGTGTAGGTTAAAGTTAAGACATCAATTGGTTCAAAGGCCAAGTCCATTAGTTAAGATTAAGGAAAGTTAATGTTGTTAAATGAGCTCAATGTTCAATAGAAAGTTAGATTGTAATTGATTAATGATTATGTGATGTTAGGATTTGATTGTGGACTCAAAATAGGCAACTCCAATAAGAGTAAGAAGAAAGGGGCAAGGTTAGAGTGAAAGAAATCAAGCAAGTGGGTAGTAAACTTATCATAAACTTATATGTATTGAATGTTATACTTGGTTTGGCTATGGCTATGTTGAATTGTGTTGCATATGTGCTTATGATTGAAGCTATATTTCTATGATTACTTTGGCCAATTGTATTTCATATGTTACATGGAAGCATGTGTCATATTCTAATTTTTCCCTATCCATATAGTACTGATAGTGGAAAGAGGTTTGGAAAGGATTATGACGAATATTAGAAGAAATAATAAAGGTTAGATAAGTCTTAAAGAAAGAGAAGAACCTAAACAAAAATTGGAAAAGGTTAAAGGCCAAAAGTTAAAGTAGAAATAAATGTTGGGCCAAAAGTGGTAATTTCTAAAAGTTTAGGGACCTAAATGTAATTAAGCAAGAAGTCAAGGACATAAATGTAATTATGGAAAAGTTCAGCCAGAAAAAGCTTAGACCTGCCTGCAAGTATTTCAGTCCCACATTCCATCAGTAAATAAATGAAGTCATGCTGGGTAATCTGGCATGATACATAAATTTTATTAGGGCTCCAGACAACAGAAAATTATCTGATAGTTTAAAAGTTATCTGAATTTTTATCAGATTCCATGGACATCAGATATAAGTGGGGCAATTACAGAAAAGTGTGCCTTACAGTGTCAAATGTTATGAATCTGACAAAACCCTAGAAGAAGTTATGTATAAAAAGTTATTCACATATTAGTGAATTTTGACGGGAGTTTGATAACACCCGTGATCCGATAATGGAATTTATCAGTATGTAAGCCTGGATAGAATGAGATCAGATGAACTCATATATAGGCCCATGATGATGCCAAGAAGGGCCCAAAACCTGGGTACCAGTCCATCAATAGAAGGGGCCAGTGACTAGAAAAAGTGCAAAATTAGAAAAATACCCCTGGATGCCCAGATTGTACCAGAGATGGATGAAGGGCATTTTGGTCATCTGGGACACTATAAAAACGTGGAAAATGGTATAAATATGATTAGTTGAGCTAGTATATGCTTTGAGGCAGTGCAAAGAGGGGTAAAATCACGATTATGCCCTTAGGGCCAATATAGAGCAAGAAATGACACCAGGGGTATTTTAGTCATTTCCTAAGGGATGGATGGCAGATAAATATCTAGTATATCAATTTCAATGATATGACAATCCTAGACATTGATTTCCAGGATAGAATATCCTAGAATATTATAAACAAATTCGGAACAGAAAAATAGTCTGGTTGTTGTGAAACAGCTCCGATCAGTACCAGATTGGACTAGAATTTTTTCAGAAGCCTCCTTATACTATGAGCACGCCATCTAACCCCTTGAGGTGTCCCTTGAGCTGTCCCACATGATGTCATAATTATTCTTTTATGAAAAAGTACAATCCAAGATTAAATGTGAACCTTTTGATCAAATAGTAACCAAATCAATCTTGGCCATTGATTTTTCTTGGATTTTGGCTATAAATACCCCCTCATTCTGCCCAAAACCGTGGCCTTGTGATACCTTGGGAAAACTCTTGCAAAATAAAAACTCAAGTCAAGACAAAGAAGATTCAAGGTTCCAAAGTTCAAGCAAGCAAGAGATTAAAGGTAAGCAATCTAACCTAGCTTATTTTCCTTTGATTTTGGAGCTTGAACTTAGGGTTTTCATGGGAGAAAAGTTGAGTTTTCTCTAAGGAGTTGTGCTTCCCAACAACCTTTGATGAAAGGGGAAAGAAGAAATTAAAGTTAGAAACATATGATTGAAGCTTAAACAAGCTAATTAAGAGATTGGTTGTTGAAGCAAGTTGATATTCTTGACTTTGCCCTAATGGAACCTGTTCGGTCTGCACTTTTCATGAGTGAAGGAAATGGAATTTCAATGATTTAAGGCTTCCATTGAATTTAGATGATGATTTTGTGTAGGATTGGAAAGGTTTTGAACCTTGAAAGCATTGAAATTCCAAGGTTGTAGTTTTTGAAACCCTTCTCTATTACTGTTCACTCGCATGAACAGTGATTAAAATTTCATAATTTTCATGCTTCCAATGGTTTTAAAATGAAAAGTTTTGTGGGATAAAGTAGAGAAACAAGTATGGGAAGCATTGGAATCAAAATGATAATTTTTGAAAGAATTAAGTGCAGTTTCGGTTCTGTATAGCATGTGATGAAGGAGCTGGAATTTCATGATTCTAAGCTCATAAATGGATTCAAAAGATGAAATTGTGTAGGGTAAATTCAAGGCATCAATTGATTCAAAGACCAAGTCCATTGGTTAAGATTAAGGAAAGTTAATGAGATTAATGTTCAAGAAAAAGTTATGTTAGTTAAAGTGAGTTTAATGCTCAAGGAAGTTAGATTGTAATGGATGAATGATTATGTGATGTTAGGAATTGATTGGTATGCTCCAAGAGAGGCAGCCACATGTTCAAGGAAAGTGAGAAGAAAGAAGCAAGTTAAGGTGAAAGAAGGTCAAATGTTCAAGATAGTAAACTTATCCTAAACTTGTATGCATAGAATGTTATGCTTGATTGTGCTATGGCTTGATTGAATTGTGTTGCCTATGTGCTTATGCATGAAGCTCTATTTATATGTTTACTTTGGCCAATTGTATTTCATATGTAACATGGAAGCATGCACATGACACAATAGTAACACTTTCACAAGCAAGCACAAGTAGTTACATTAATGCATGCATTGTTTAGTACCATTTGCTACTGAGATTTCCTCTGAAATCTCATCCCTTTCCATGTAATCCCAATCTCACAGGTTTATGAATGATGAAAGAGGATGATGCAGCATGAAGAAAAGCTAGGGATTGGATAGTATATATGTTATGTGAATGTGTAATGTTGCTGTATGACCCATGTAAGTAGTGATGGTCATGATGTAATAAAAAATAGTAAATGATGGAATAAATGTATGAAATTTTACATACATTTAGATGACATGCCAAGCTTCGTTTTGACACCAAGAATGCTTTATTTAGATGTCTATACAAAGAGAACTGATTTTCCAAAGTAAGGGACCAGAATCTATTTTTAGGATTTTTGACCAAATGAATAGTAAATTTTAGCAAATAAATGTATTAATTGGCTAATTATTTGGTCTGGAAATTATTTTTTCCATAAACTAGCTTTTTGAACCACTTTATTTTGTGTTTTCTACAATTAGTTATGATTTTTTGAAGTTCATTGCGTAATCTGGAATACCATATAAATAGTAACCCGAGAAAGAGTAAAATTCTAGATTTTGCTAATAAACTTCCAAGGTCTTGTAAGTTGTTCTAAATGCTACTGATTGGTCCCTAATATGTATAAAAGTAAGGATGTTACATTTTGGTATCAGAGTAAGTTGTGAGATGGCTAAGATTCTTCACATGATTGGGGGTTCTCACTGCGTGAGAGTGGGACGAAGCTTTGGCTTTTACCCCGACATGGCCAACTGACTTCGCCACCAGGAGGTTGCATTACAGTCGAGAGGCTAGTGCGTAAAACTTGCGTCTGAGGTACATTATGTAATCCCAAGAATGACTCTGCATTTTGGTATCAGAGCAAGTTATGAGATGGCTAAGATTCTTCACCATGATCAGGGGTTCTCACTACGTGAGTGTGGGATGAAGCGTTGGCTCTTACCCCTACATGGCTAACCGACTTCGCCATTATGAGGTTGTATTGCAGTCGAGAGGCTGGTGCGTAAAACTTGTGACTGAGGTACCTTATGTAGTCCCAAGAAGGACTCTGCATTTTGGTATCAAAGCAGAAGTTTCTGGCATGATATAAGATATTCTCAGACCCTAACCCTAAACAGTAGGTATTTTGTTAATTTAGGGTATTTATTAGGATAATTAGCATTGCTTAATTAAGCAAATTTTGCATAAATAGATATGAGATTCCATAAGATTAAGTTAGAGGCTTCAGTTAATAAGGGAAACTCCAAGCTACTAATGATATATGAAGATCATCCCTCAAGCAATGAAGAGAGTTCTGATGAGAGTATAGGAGATCAGTTACAGTAGAATACTGTAAGGAATTGGAAGACACGCAGCAGAAATTAACTTAAAAAATTTTCTATTCCCTGCCAGGATCTACCATATGTGTTTAGGTTAAGTGGAAAGAAGTATTACCCTCAGTATTCAGTCATGACTTCCACAGCTTCTAGTCATGACGTTCATAGCTTCTCTCCACGGCTCGTGCTCCCTTTCCGATCGCAAGAAGTTGATGACTCAGGTCGACTTCCTTTACTGGTATCCACAGGAACAACATTCTAACTACGAACGACGTGCTAGCGCCTCCTGTCCCTCCAGGGCTTATTCAAGAATTCGTCCTCTCCGTCTCTATTTCAGTAGTTTCTTATCTGTAAACCTTTTACGGATTCCCGTTCACGCTTTTTGATGATCCAACCATAGCTGCTAAATATCAGATATATAGGATGCTATGCGTGTTAACACAGACTTGGATTTTTGGAATTAATCTTATATTAATTTTGGAATTAATACAATATCATATATTGTATAATTTGATAAGAAACTAATTAAATAAATAGTGTTTATATTAAATCCATCCCACAGATTTAATTCACTCATTTATTTAATTTAAAATAAAGATAAGACGGAATTACATTTGATTTATTCTCATAAATCAAATTTGAGATATCATCTCAATTTGAATTTTAAATTCAAACGTGATAGAGATTTAATTAATCCTTATAAATTAAATTTGTAAATATCTCTTATATGAGATATCATATCAATTTGAATTTCAAATTCCAACGTGATAGAGATTTAATTTATCCTTATAAATTAAATCTTGTAAATATCTCTTATATATAATATATATATACGAATTTATATATATACAAATACAAATATAAATAAATATATACATCCACCCTAGAACATTCATTGAATCTGGACATCATAGTTCGTGTTGGGCTATTTTGTGTGCGACCCTGTAGGCCCATATGAAGTTAACAGTGGGCCATTTACTATACTGACTCACAAGTCGCAAGCGGTCTCTAGCAAGATATTACGACTACCCAAATCATATGAGGATCGAAGAATGATGCAACCTTTTATACAACGATATCATGTCCCTTTTGTCACACGATATTTTGGTCATGGATGAGGCATGGAGAATGTCATCCTCCTATTCCTGACTGTTACTTTCTCGATCCCTGAGTAGTCTGACTATAGAAATGGAACTACCTTTCCATTACAGTATGGCCATACATTTCTCAGACTCACTCATCGAGGGGCCCATATGAATGTGAGGGACAAATTCCATCTTGACCATTCACATTCCTCCGCACGGAAAACCACTAAGCCCGAACATAGTCTTTATGATCACTCAGTCAAAAGTGACTTTTGACTAGGTCAAAGCTGAGCGTTTGTCATGTAGGAATCCATGATGATCTCAGGTCAAAGGGCATAGTGACATGGTTTGTATATGAGAAAAGCTTATGACTTAACCCATGCAGCTCTCTCAAAGCGGGTCGGTCCAATACCTTGTACTCTTACATGTACCTATGATGTTGATTTATATCTCTATATATCTTTAAAGTCATACTAGTCTTATTTCATCTTTGCTCCCATATAGATGACCGACCAGGGACATTTAGGATAAGATCATGAGTTATCCAAGGATGGTTATCACAGTAATCATGCAAATAATATGATAACACAATTAATAAATTCATAAATCAACAATATTCATAAGACAATGATTGGCCCCTAGGGCACAATTTCCAACAAATACCCCATAGATGTTTCTATAGACTTAAACCTGCAGTCTGGAGGTGATGTAGAGATTCATTCTGAAGCCGTGAATGCACCATATGATATTGAGTCTAGTGACTCTACATAGTATGAAGATTGTTAGAGTGCCCTCTAACCCTGATGTAAGTTTTATTCCTCTGATTAGAGGACAGATTACGGCTGAGGAAGTTGAGTATTGGTACAGGATTTTGGGTAGACCATATAGCATTCCTCCTCCACCAGAGTTTGAGGATAGATTTAAGATAAGTAAGATACAACAGTCCCCAAATTCAGACATCCAGTCAGAGCCTATGACAGTTCTTGTCCATTCCTAAAGTCCAGGAGTATGTGACTTTATAGAGAAAGATCAGTGTGGTATTCCTAGTCCTAATCAATCCCAGCCTTCTTTGTTGAAGATAGATAATGCTGACTATGTTAGTCTCAAGAAAGTTGTGGAGAGTGAATTACTCAGTCTAGGTCAGGGGATGGACAGAAGTAGAGATCAAGAGCAGTCAGTTTACTTACAGTTCCTTAATGCCGTATCAAGGATGATAAATAGATATGCAGTAGAGGGCATTAACCTAATATACTTTAGAGGACTAGTATGAGATGATAGTAAGTCAAGTGTCATGAGACTAAAGATGCCAACCTCATTGACGTCTATCAGTTAGAGGTTTAGCACAGAGTATAGGCAAGTTAAATAGTACAAAGCACTAAGATACAGACGATTAGTTTAAGAAGAGATTAAACAGTAGATCCTCCGTATGATCATCAGGAGTTGATCTATAGCATGAAAGATTTTGTGTAGCTAGTCTTTATGGAAAAGAATAATGAGAAGTTAGAATAGACTTGCCTAAGAATGATCTAATTCATAGCTTAAGGCTACAGACGTGATGGTTAATAAATAGAAAGTTAATGTTGCTAAAGTAGAAGGATTCTATCATGAAGAGATAGTAACCTAATGCTCTACCCTAGAGAACATAAATAGTAATGTTAGATGATGAATGAGATCCAAGAGACTTAAATTAGTCAGGATCTAAGACATACCAGAAAGGAATCACAGTCCAGTCAAGAGCAGACTGAGACTGATAGACAGAAAGAGGTAAAAGATAGTAGAGAGATACATAAGTTACTCCATACGAGATGGAGAGTGATCCGCTCACTTGAGAAGTTTTTCTCAAAGAAGTTTAAAGGAAGCATTCCTCTCAATTAGAGAGAGAGGTGAGCATGAGGCTAAGGGTTCGAGCAAAGGAAAGAGAACCCTTTTGATGGATACTAAATCGAGTTCATTTATATGAACCTTGAGGCTTAGTAAGAGTTACTTTCTCTCGCTTGTTAGTAATCCAGTAGGATAAGAGAAACATAAAAGTACAAATGGCATAAAGATAGGAGCCAAACCTTCATCAGTTAGCTGAAAGAGAATAGCTGACTCAGTTATGGATTGCTGTGAGGCCAAGGACACATAAATCCTTCAGGCTAGAGACATAGAAATCTCATGTAACATCCATACTTTCATACGTCTTAGGGACCATTTAGTAGCATTTAGAACCACTAACAAGACCTTGGAAGTCCATTAGCCAAATCTGGAATTTTACGCTTTCTTGGGTTACTGTTCATAAGGTATTCTAGATTACGCAATAAACTTCAAAAAATCATAATTAATTCTAGAAAAATCGAAATGAAGTGGTTCAAAATTCTAAATGAAGATAACATCTTGAAATTTAAGGGAAAAACAATTTCCAGACCAAATGATTAGCCAATCGATACAGTTTATTCATTGAAGTTTACTGTTCATTTGGTCAAAAACTCTGGAAACAGTTTTTGGTCCCTTAATTTGGAAATTCATTTATCTTGATATACACATCCAAATGAAACATTCTACCTTTGCACTTAAAGCTATGGATGTGTACTACATACTCATAAATCATCTCTTTTGCTTTTTCTAAATTTATATACATCATGGGGTTATACAATAATTGTTTCATACAATCTCATCACATAAATAGATACTTTACATGGCTTTGACATACATGGAAAGTGCATAGCATATGCTAACATCTTAAATACTTCACTTTTCTTCTTCCATACTTCAACTCTTCTCCATGCATACATTATCCATCATGCTTGACCTAAATTGGTTGGTTATGGGAGAGTGAGATTCTAGGGAATCTCAGTAACAAACATTACCACTTAAATATGCAAGATGGATGCTAATGCATGATATGTAATTTCATTAACTTTCTTTGATTAGTGACATGCCATCATGCTATATACTTTTACATAAAGTTCATGGCCATGGAAACATTCTATTCACAATACATTCAACATCATTTATCATGTCACAACATCATTCAAATAACATATACATATCAACACATAAGCATACCACATCAAGCACATAAAGAGGTAAGTTCATTGCCTCGCACTTAAGCTTTTCTCTTGACCTTTAGCCCTTGCTCCCTAGCTTTCCAACCATGAAGCCTTTATGTCCATCACTTCCCAACATTTTCTTGGATGTTTCATGGTCCTAAACACATTCATATTCATCACATAACTCATTAGGACTCATGAACTCCAACCATGTTCAAGACTAACTTTGTTACACTCTTAATTGTCATAACTTTCTCTAATTTTCACTACTCCACTTGGCTCTTGAACCAATTGATGTCTTGACTTTACCCTACACAATTTCATCTTTTGAATCCATTTATGAGCTTAGAATCACGAAATTCCAGCTCCTTCATGGATTGCTGTACAGAACTGAACTTAAGCATATAATTCTTTCAAAAATTCTCATTTTGATTCTAATGCTTCCCATACTTGTTTCTCCACTTTACCCCACACAACTTTTCATTTTAAAACCATTGGAACCATAAAAATCATAAAATTCCAATCACTGTTCATGTGAGTGAACAGTAACCGTAAGGAGTCTCAAAGACTACAACATTGAGATTTTAATGTTTCCAAGGTTCAAAACCTTTCCAATCCTACACAAAATCATCATACAAATTCAATGGAAGCATTAAATCATTGAAATTCAATTTCCTTCCCTCATGAACAGTGCATACCAAACAGGGCACACCGTGGCAAAGTCAAGAATATCAATTTGATTCAACAACCAACCACTTAACTAGCTTGTTTAAGCTTCAATCATATGGTTCTAACTTTAATTTTTTCTTTCCCCTTTCCTTTAAGGTCTTTGGGCAGCACCACCCCTTAGAGAAAACTCAACTTTTCTCCCATCAAAACCCTAAGTTCAAGCTCCCAAATCAAAGGAAAATAAACTAGGAGAGATTACTTACCTTTAATCTCTAGCTTGCTTGAACTTTGGAACCTTGAATCTTCTTTGTCTTGACTTGATTTTTCATTTTGCAAGAATTTCCCCAAGGGTCCATGAGCTCACGGTTTGGCTGCAGAATGGAGGGGTATTTATAGCCAAAATCCAAGAAAAATCAATGGCCAAGATTGATTTGGTTACTATTTGATCTAAAGGCTCACATTTAATCTTGGATTTTACTTTTTCATAAAAGAATAATTATGACATCATGTGAGACATCTCAAAGGACACCTCAAGGGGTTAGGTGGCCTGCTCATAGTGTAAGGAGGCTTCTAGAAAAATTCCAGTCTAATCCGGTACCGATCGGAGCAGTTTCACAACAACCGGACTATTTTCTGTTCTGAATTTTTCTATAATATACCAGGATATGTATTCTATCATGGAAATCAATGTCTAGGCTTCTCATACCCTTGACATGGTTATACTGAGTATTTATCTGCCACCCATTCCTTAGGAAATGACCAAAATATCCTTGGTGTCCTTTCTTATACTATATTGACCCTAAGGGCATAATCATCATTTTACCCCTCTTTATACTGCCTCAGGGTGTATATGGGCTCAACTAATCATATTTATACCATGTGCCACATTTTTAGCCTATCCCAGGTGACCAAAATGACCTTCATCCATCTCTGGTATAATCTGGGCATCTAGGGGTATTTTTGTAATTTCACACTTTTTCTGGACACTGGCCCCTTCTACTGATGGACTGGTACCCTGGGTTTTGGGCCCTTCTTGGTGTCATCATGGTCCTATATGTAAGGTCATCTAGTCTCATTTCATCTAGGCTCCCATATCGATAAGTTCCATTATCAGATCACGGGTGTTATCAAATTCCCCTCAAAATTCATTAATATGTAAATAACTTTTTATACAGAACTTCTTCTGGGGTTCTGTCAGAATCATAACATCTGACACTGTAGGGCACACTTTCCTATAATTCCCCCATATATATCTGATGTCCATAGAATCTGATAAAAATTCAGATAACTTTTAGACTATCAGATAATTTTCTGCTGTCTGGAGCCCTAATAAAATTTATATATCATGCCGGATTACCCAGCATGACTTCCTCTATTTACTGATGGAATGTGGCACTGAAATACTTACAGGCAGTTCTAAGCCTTTTCTGGCTGAACTTTTCCATAATTACATTTATGTCCCTGACTTTTTACTTAATTATATTTAGGTCCCTAAACTTTTGAAAATTACCACTTTTGGCCCAACATTTATTTCTCTACTTTAACTTTTGGCATTTAACATTTTCCAATTTGCGTTTAGGTCCTTCTCTTTCTTTAAGACTTATCTAACCTTTATTATCTTGTCTAATCTTCGTCATAATCCTTTCGAAGCCTCTTTCCACTATCAGTATTATATAGATAGGGAAGAATTAGGATATGACATCTTATAGGCGATAAGAGATGATATGATAGAATGAATATGGCCTAGTAAGGTAGCCACAAATTCAAAGATAAAGTGACTCTCCTATTCCTCATGTGAGAAAGAGTAAAGAAAGGTTAAGTCTATACCCTAATAAGAGGGTGATGTGGCAGCTTAAATGAAATAAGTAATTGACTCAAGTACCTGAATAGATGATCAGGGCCTAGTGGTTAAGGTAATAAAGGAACATAACATTTTAAAGTCTACCTAGTTAATTGTTTAATTGCAATATGAGTATAAGGGATAGTTAAGCAGATGTATGTGATAGTGGTATGGTTTATGTTTCCATAAGATATGATTAGAAGTTGCATCTCCTTGTAGTTGTCATATGATGACACGCATGTTAGAGAATGTTTAAAGGATTGCATCTCCTTGTGTATTATGCAAGTTGAGTATGCTATGATAAATGAATACTCCCCTTTACATACATGCAGGGTAGAGTAGATATGATGAGAAAGTTATGTTGCTCCCAGCCCTACGACATGCAATAGAGCTAGATTGCTCTTGCGATAGAGTAAGATTACCTTTGGAAATGAAACCAAGAGATGGACAACATAGCTCATGTAGAGTAATATTCTTCAGATGAGATGAATAGATGATTATAGACATATGCATGGTAGAGCCTGTGTAGCTCTCTACAGTAATGGATCTAGTAAGTTATAAAGTATGAGAATGATCTGAGAAGTTCCTGAGTGATAGAAGAAATGAGCAAAGTCCTAACAGATAATATTAGCTTCTGTGATCATTTCTGGGGAATTATCTGTGGAGTTAGGAACTATGTGGAATTGACTAACCTTGTAACTTTGTCCATTGGTTCAAGTCTTCCAGAAATGAGAATATCGTACAACAGAATCACAGTAAATTCTAGAGGGTTGCAGTTAGATCCTGAAAGGCTTACGGTTGATCGTAGTAGACTAAGCCTAGAGCAAGAAAGTAATGAGCCATAAGTATAGTATTTATTTGGAAGGACGAATACCAAGGAAAAGTTAAGGTATAGAAGCTTCACAAGTTGATTAACTCATAACAGAGAGAGTACCCATGATGCTAGTTTCAGATAGCCTTATTACTATTAGGGACTGAACTCAGAATCTTCTTACATGTAACAGGAACTCAGTGATCGAAGTTAAAGTTCTTAATCCTGAGTTCCCAGGATTTATGAGAATGTTTTTTAAGATATGAGAAAGGGCCAAATGAGAATAAAGAGATCCTTACGATGAGATTATAAAGACTAAAAATAAAGGTAAGTAGATCCTCCAGATGAGGACAAAGAGATTAGAAGGCCAGATAGACCCAAGAGAGATAGTATAAGATGGGTCTAAGATGGTAAAGTACCAGGGTTAGAGCCAGTGAGCACCAGTGCTTTAGATTTTTATCTGCACATTTCAGTTAAGCGTGCTCAGGCAAGGGTAGTCCAATGATGGGTGACCCCCTGGGAAGTGATGAAAGAAAAAAGTGTGAATGCCACAAGAAATTGGCATATATGCACAAAGCTATGTAAAATGATAGAAAAAGCTATGAAAAGCTATAAAGGGTTATGAACAGTAAGAGATTAGAACCCTTATGTCAAGTCCAAATGAAATAGATTTGAAAGATGAACTATGATATAGCCAGATTTGGCCAGATATGCCATTTTATGTCATGAAAGATACGAAATGAGAAGTATGTAATGAGAAGTACAATATGAAGTGGCTTTATAGTTAGCCCTATGAACGGATTGAGAGGCTCCCTTTTTGAAAGGGATAAGATGTTTAAAGGTTAAACTACATGTGGAAGAGCAGATTAGAGCTTTCACTCCTTGCATAAAATGCCAGGCATTATGTTACGTTATGTTATGTGATGTTTATAGAATATGCTAAAGCTCCGAATGTTAGAGCAGTGCAAGCTCTGGGTGTTAGAGCTGTGCAAGGTTCGAGTGTTAGAGCTGTGCATATTAAGAGAAGTAATGCTTCAGCTCCGATGTTAGAGCTTTGCATTCATGTGCAGGTATGCAGTCCTACAATATGTTTGCCAGCCATTATGCATGTTAGAGTATGTGCTCCTGTATGCTCCTATGTGCTCCTATTCAGTAGTAGAGCAATGGAAGAAAGAATAAGGATATAAGTCCTCTCTCTATATTATGATGAGTTATTAAAGATGATAAGAATGTATGATGATATGAGAATGAGAGTTAAAGTGTGCGGATATTCAGAGAATTCCGCTAGATACTCAAATGAGCAATAAGTGATTGCACTAAGAAATATGATGAATAGTTAGTAAAAGCTCCAGAATATAGCAGTATTCAAGGGAGTTTGACATTAAAGAAATGGACACTCCTCACAAGTCCATCATAGTGACAAGTCCATATGCAGATATATGTGTAGCAAGAAAGTAATAGAATGAACTGGAGTTCAACTCTGATTGAGTTGATTCAGAATAGAAGAATGACCATAGTAAAGATATGAAGAATTGCGGATATGAAAAGTACTCTGCTAAGATGTTTATTTTAAGAGATAGATACCCCAATTCTTAGTCATAAAGAGGACAAGGATACCTATCCAAGATTGTTGACTAAGGTGCTAAGTAAATTTCGAGGACGAAATTTATTTTAAGGGGGTAGAAATGTCATATCCTACTTTTTCCCTATCCATATAGTACTGATAGTGGAAAGAGGTTTGGAAAGAATTATGACGAATATCATAAGAAATAATAAAGGTTAGATAAGTCTTAAAGAAAGAGAATGACCTAAACAAAAATTGGAAAAGGTTAAAGCCCAAAAGTTAAAATAGAAATAAATGTTGGGCCAAAAGTGGTAATTTCCAAAAGTTTAGGGACCTAAATGTAATTGAGCAAAAAGTCAAGGACATAAATGTAATTATGGAAAAGTTTAGCCAGAAAAGGCTTAGAACTGCCTGTAAGTATTTCAGTCCCACATTCTATCAGTAAATAGAGGAAGTCATGCTGGGTAATCTGGCATGATACAGAAATTTTATTAGGGCTCCAGACAACAGAAAATTATCTGATAGTTTAAAAGTTATCTGAATTTTTATCAGATTCCATGGACATCAGATATAAGTGGGGGAATTATAGAAAAGTGTGCCCTACAGTGTCAGATGTTAAGAATCTGACAGAACCCCAAAAGAAGTTATGTATAAAAAGTTATTCACATATTAGTGAATTTTGACGGGAGTTTGATAACACCTGTGATCCGATAATGGAATTTATCGGCACATAAGTCTAGATAGAATGAGATCAGATGACCTCATATATAGGCCCATGATGACGCCAAGAAGGGCCCAAAACCCAGGGTACTAGTCCATCAATAGAAGGGGCCAGTGACCAGAAAAAGTGCAAAATTATGAAAATGCCCCTGGATGCCCAGATTATACCAGAGAAAGATAAAGGGCATTTTGGTCATCTGAGACAGGCTAAAAACATGGAAAATGGTATAAATATGATTAGTTGAGCTAGTATATGCTCTGAGGCAGTGCAAAGAAGGATAAAATGACGATTATGCCCTTAGGGCCAATATAGAGCAAGAAAGGACACCAAGGGTATTTTGGTCCTTTCCCAAGGGATGGATGGAAGATAAATATTTAGTATATCAAT
Source organism: Leucaena leucocephala (assembly GCA_037074615.1). NCBI lineage: Eukaryota > Viridiplantae > Streptophyta > Magnoliopsida > Fabales > Fabaceae > Leucaena > Leucaena leucocephala. Next base: position 19,586,543 of record CM073519.1, read on the forward strand.
TGCAATGGTATGAGAACCCTAGACATTGATTTCCCAGACAGAATATATATCCTGGAATATTATAAAAAAATTCAGAACAGAAAATAGTCCGGTGGTTGTGAAACTGCTCTGATAGGTACCAGATTGGACTAGAATTTTTTCAAAAGCCTCCTTACACTATAAGCATGCCACCTAACCCCTTGAGGTTTCCTTTGAGATGTCTCACATGATGTCATAATTATTCTTTTATGAAAAAGTAAAATCCAAGATTAAATGTGAACCTTTAGATCTAATAGTAACCAAATCAATCTTGGCCATTGATTTTTCTTGGATTTTGGCTATAAATACCTCCTCATTCTGCCCAAAAACGTGGCCTTGTGATACCTTGTGGAAACTCTTGCAAAATGAAAAACTCAAGCCAAGACAAAGAAGATTAAAGGTTCCAAAGTTCAAGCAAGCTAGAGATTAAAGGTAAGCAATATATCCTAGCTTATTTTCCTTTGATTTGGGAGCTTGAACTTAGGGTTTTCATGGGAGAAAAGTTGAGTTTTCTCAAAGGGGTTGTGCTGCCCAACAACCTTAGATGAAAGGGAAAAGAAGAAATTAAAGTTAGAAACATATGATTGAAGCTTAAACAAGGTAATTAAGAGATTGGTTGTTGAATCAAGTTGATATTCTTGACTTTGCCTTAATGGAACCTGTTTGGTCTGCAATTTTCATGAGGGAAGGAAATGGAATTTCAACGATTTAATGCTTCCATTGAATTTAGATGATGATTTTGTGTAGGAATGGAAAGATTTTGAACCTTGAAAGCATTGAAATTCCATGGTTGTAGTTTTTGAAACCCTTCTCTATTACTGTTCACTCACATGAACAGTGATTAAAATTTCATGATTTTCATGCTTCCAATGGTTTTAAAATAAAAAGTTGTGTGGGATAAAGTAGAGAAACAAGTATGGCAAGCATTGGAATCAAAATGAGAATTTTTGAAAGAATTCAGTGCACTTTCGGTTCTGTACAGCATGTGATGAAGGAGCTGGAATTTCATGATTCTAAGCTCATAAATGGATTCAAAAGATGAAATATTGCAGGGTAAATTCAAGGCATCAATTGATTCAAAGACCAAGTACATTGGTTAAGATTAAGGAAAGTTAATGAGATTAATGTTCAAGTAGAAGTTATGTTAGTTAAAGTGAGTTTAATGCTCAAGGAAGTTAGATTGTAATGGATGAATGATTATGTGATGTTAGGAATTGATTGGTATGCTCCAAGAGAGGCAGCCACATGTTCAAGGAAAGTGAGAAGAAAGAAGCAAGTTAAGGTGAAAGAAGGTCAAGTGTTCAAGGTAGTAAACTTATCCTAAACTTGTATGCATTGAATGTTATGCTTGATTGTGTTATGGCTTGATTGAATTGTGTTGCCTATGTGCTTATGTATGAAGCTCTGTTTATATGTTTACTTTGGCCAATTGTATTTCATATGTAACATGGAAGCATCTACATGACACAATAGTAACACTTTCACAAGCAAGCACAAGTATTTGAATTAATGCATGCATTGTTTAGTACCGTTTTCTATTGAGATTTCCTCCAAAATCTCATCCCTTTCCAGGTAATCCCAATCCCACAGGTTTATGAATGATGAAAGAGGATGATGAAGCATGAAGAAAAGCTAGGGATTGGATAGTATATATGTTATGTGAATGTGTAATGTTGCTGTATGACCCATGTAAGAAGTGATGGTCATGATGTAATGAAAAATAGTAAATGATGGAATAAATGTATGAAATTTTACAGACATTTATATGACATGTCAAGCTTCGTTTTGACACCAAGAATGCTTTATTTGGATGTCTATACAAAGAGAACTGATTTTCCAAAGTAAGGGACCAGAATCTGTTTCCAGGATTTTGATCAAATGAACAGTAAAATTTGGCGAATAAATTGTATTAATTGGATAATAATTTGTTCTGGAAATTATTTTTTTCTTAAATTTCAAGATGTTATATATGTAGCTTTTTGAATCACTTCATTTCGAGTTTTCTAGAATTAATTATGATTTGTTGAAGTTTGTTGCGTAATCTGGAATACCATATGAACAGTAATCCGAGAAAGAGTAAAATTCCAGATTTAGCTAATGAACTTCCAAGGTCTTATAAGGGGTTCTAAATGCTACTGAATGGTCCCTAATAGGTATGAAAGGAAGGATGTTATAGCATGCATATTACACAATGTTGACACTTTCAGAAGCAATACAGGTATTTATATTAATGCATGCATTGTTTAGTACCATTTGCTACTAAGATTTCCCTAGAAATCTCACCCCCTCCATGTAATACCATCCCTAGTAGGATTATGAATGATGAAAGAGGAGGATGATGAAGCATGAAGAGGAGATAGGGATTGGATACTATATATGTTATGTGAGAAATTGTTATATGTAATATTACTATATGATCAATACAAGTAGTGATGGTCATGGTGTAATAAGAAATAGTAAATGATGAGATAAATGTATGAAATTTTATAAACAATTAGTTAACATGTCAAGATTTGTCTTGACACTAAGAATGCCTTATTTCAATATATGTACAAAGAGAACAAATTTTTCAAAATAAGGGACCAGAATCTATTTTTAGAATTTTTGGCTAAATGAACAGTAATCTTTGATGATTAAACTGTATTAATTGACTAAGTATTTGGTCTGGAGATTATTTTTCCCTTGCAGATCAAGATGTTATCTTCATGTATCTTTTTGAAGCACTTCATTTTGATTTTTTTAGAATTAATTATGATTTTTTGAAGTTCATCGCCTAATAAAAAATACCATATGAATAATAATTCGAGAAGAGGAAAATTCTATATTTACCTAATGAACTTCCAAAGTCTTGTAAGTGGTTCTAAATGCCACTGAATGGTCCCTAAGATGTACGAAAGTAAGGATGTTTCACTTACAGGCCATGACCAAAATATAGATTTGGTTATGACTAAAAGGGATAGTTAGTGAAGATGTGTGTTTTTTATTAGGTCATTCTATAATTAAAAAAAAAGAGGAGCAGTCAGACGAAGGTGGCTAGATTTTTTGCAATATTTGGCTAAGAAGCAGTGCTCACTCTCTCTCAACATTCTCTCTACAACATTCACACACATATTTAATTTTTCTTCACATTTCTACATATTTTCACATTTTTGTATTGATTAATCCACTTCTACCATCTTTCTCTTAACCTTTCCATCACCTTTTTTTGCATTATTTGTGGCATCAATTATGGGCAGTGATGGCAATACAGTAGGCGTTATGAGGGGCTAGAACTTTAGTCTCCTTGTGATGGATAGCATATCTTTAGCCTATGGACTGTACTCGTGATTTTTGTATCTTAATCTCCACCTATTTCATATTTTGACATTTCTAGATTTAGGGATTTCATTGTTTGAATGTTGATTGATTATTCTCAGATTAGATATTTGTAATTGACATTGGATGATGAGATTGTTGATTTTAATATAAACATTTCATTTTTCATTTCTAGATAGTTTGACTACTGTCAATGATTATTGATATTTAATTCAATTATTTGAAGTCTATTGTTATCGATTGATGATCATTTGAGGGCATTAACATCATCTGATTTAATTACACCCTAAGTGGTTTTCAACAAGGTATTAAGAAGTTTTTAAGCTAGATTTTATCAAAGGAGTTTAAGAATTATTATTACACTAGACTCAATTGTCTGATTGAGGTTTTACTTAAGACTTATTGATTTCAATCCTCAGATATAAAATTAAGAGCAAGGATAGTTATGTTTTTATCATCAAGAGTCTTTCTTGACATATTTCTTTCACAATACAACTCATTTTCATCTTAATCAAAAAAACAAAAATATTTACTTTATTGCACCCTTATTTTACAGCATCAATATTCGATCAAATCCAAAAAACCATATTTTTACTCAGATTTTCAATGGCTTTGCCCACCAATTTGCTACGATTCCAATAAAAACTTCCTTGAGAAAAATGATAGTGTTGTACCTTATACTACATTATTAGGTACAATAATTATTTTTTGTGGATCGGACGACGACAATCTGACCAAGTCAATAGCGTTGTTACTGGGGAGCCAAGTAATTGGTTCCCTAGTAGTTGGTCATAAATTACATTGTCAACCTAAATTAATTTTTTTTTGTTTAAACTTTAGATTTTGTTGTTTTTGTTTCATAGAATAAACATTTTTTTGAAATAGAAACAAATATGTCAGTTTCTTTCATTTTGGCATTTGTATCATTGCATAGCATTCTGTATTTTTTCTAAGTTTCTACAAAATTACTCTTTGTGACTTTGAGTCACGACCAAAACTTATCTGGGTTGTGACATTATTGCTTTATTGATGTACTTGATTGGTTTATATGATATTCAGTTGTGAATTTATTATCAGTTGGTGCAATCAATTTGATAGATTTGTTCTCTATGAAATTTTGTTCCTACGGATATAATTAATAGTTGTGACCTCCAATCTAATTTAGAAGCTTTTGCGCTATGTGTTCGTAGTCGTGACTTGAACATCCTTTCATCGCAACCAAATTGAATTTTCTGCTATGAAATTTTTGTGTCTGATTTAGATTGCTTGCTTGGTTATTCCTGATTATTTCTGTGTTGCATGCACAGAAGAACACAACCATTAGTGCCTTTTGACCCTGAAATTGAGAGAAAACTTAGGAAACTAAGAAGAAAATTTAGAAAAGAAGCAACTAGTAAAGTTGTAGCTAAAGAAGAAGAAAAATCAATAGAATCTAGTTCATTCTCTAGTGTCTCTGGATCTGAAATTAGCCTTAATTTAGAGATTCTATTAGGAATTTCTAATATGTCTGATATTAATGCTAATGGGCATAATGGACATAATAGAAAAGGAGAAAATGAAATACCAATTAATATAGAAGATAATTGAAGTGTGAGGGAAATAAATAATTCTCATGTGAATAATAATCCTTATGGTTTTGACACTGAAGAGGCTAATTTTGAAATTAAAAGAGCTTTAATGTACATCCTTACTTTTATACATCTTAGGGACCATTCAGTAGCATTTGGAATCACTTACAAGACCTTAGAAGTCCATTAGCCAAATCTGGAATTTTACTCTTTCTCGGGTTACTGTTTATATGGTATTCCATATTACACAACAAACTTCAAAAAATCATAATTAATTCTACAAAACTCAAAATGAAGTGGTTCAAAAAGCTATATGAATATAACATCTTGAAATTTAAGGAAAAAATAATTTTCAGACCAAATGATTATCCAATTGATACAGTTTATTCATTGAAGTTTACTGTTCATTTGGTCCAAAACTCTAGAAACAGATTCTGGTCCCTTACTTTAGAAATTTATTTCTCTTAATATACACATCCAAATGAAATGTTCTACCTATTAACTTAAAGCTCTGGATGTATACTACATGTTCATAAAATTTTGTGAAATAATTCCTTCATTTGCTAGGTCAAACTGAAGCCACGACAAAACTGCTTCAGGACCTACGTTTTTATTCATTTATTTTACTTTCAATAATTGTTCCAGCATGCATAAGCCATCAAATAAGCTTCTCAATATTCATATACATCATGTACATATGCTATAAGTATTACAAATAGTTTCATCACATAGATGGATACCTTATATGGCATTTACATACATAGATAATCCATAGCATACCTTTTCCATCATGCTTGACCTAAATTGGTTGGTTATGGGAGAGTGAGATTCTAGGGAATCTCTATAGCAAACATTATCACTTAAATATGCAAGATGGATGCTAATGCATGATATATAATTTCATTAAACTTTCTTTGATCAGTGACATGCCATCATGCTATATACTCTTACATAAAGTGCATGGCCATGGAAAACATGTTATTAACAATACATTCAACATCATTTATCATGTCACATTATCATTCAAATATCATATACATGTCAACACATAAGCATACCACATCAAGCACATAAAGAGGTAAGTTCACTACCTTGCACTTAAGCTTTTCTCTTGATCTTTTGCACTTGCTCCCTAGCTTTCCAACCATAAAGCCTTTATGTCAATCGCCTCCCAACATCTTCTTGGATGTTTTAAGGTCGTAAAAACATTAATATTCGTCACACAATTTATTAGGACTCATGAACTCTAACCATGTTCAAAACTAACCTTGTTACTTCTTTATTATCATAACTTTCTCTAATCTTCACTAATCCACTTGGCTCTTGAACCAATTGATGTCTTGACTTTACCCCACACAATTTCATCTTTTGAATCCCTTTATGAGCATAGAATCATGAAATTCTAGCTCCTTCATGGCCTGCTGTACAGAATTGAAATATGCATACAATTCTTTCAAAAATTCTCATTTTGATTCTAATGCTTCCCATACTTGTTTCTCCACTTTACCCCACACAACTTTTTATTTTAAAACTATTGAAAGCATCAAAATTATGAAATTCCAATCACTGTTCATGCGAGTGAACAGTACCATGAAGAATTTCAAAAACTACAACCTTGAGATTTTAATGTTTCCAAGGTTCAAAACCTTTTTAATCCTAAACAAAATCATCATATAAATTCAATGGAAGCATTAAAATATTGAAATTCCATTTCCTTCCTCATGAACAGTGCAGACTAAACAGGTTCCAATATGGCAAAGTCAAGAATATCAACGTGATTCAACAACTAATCTCTTAACTAGTTTGTTTAAGCTTCAATCATATGTTTCTAACTTTAATTTCTTCTTTCCCCTTTCATCTAAGGTTTTTGGGAAGAACCACCCCTTAGAGAAAACTTAACTTTTTCCCCATGGAAACCCTAAGTTCAAGATCCCAAATCAAAGGAAAATAAGCTAGGAGAGATTGCTTACCTTTAATCTCTAGCTTGCTTGAACTTTGGTACCTTGAATCTTCCTTGTCTTGGCTTGAGTTTCCATTTTGCAATAGTTTCCCCAAGGTATCACAAGGCCACGATTTTGATGCAGAAATGAGGGGGTATTTATAGAAAAATCTTGGTGGAAATCAATGGCCAAGATTAGTTTGTACACTATTTGATCTAGTGGCCCACATTTAGTCTTGGATTTTACTTTTTCAAAAAGGAATAATTAGGACATCATGTGGGACAGCTCAAGGGATACCTCATGGGGGTATGTGGTGAAATTCCATTGTGGGGAAGCTATTGGAAAAATTCTAGTCCAATCCGGTATTGATTGGAGCAGTTTCACAACTACCAGACTATTTTATGTTCCTTATTTCTTATAATATACCAGGATATGTATTATTTCCTGGAAATCAATGTCTAGGCTTATCATACCATTGACAATATTAGACTGAGTATTTATCTGCCATCCATCTCTTGAGAAATGACCAAAATACTCTTGGTGTCCTTTCTTGCACTATATTGACCCTAAGGGCATAATTGTCATTTCACCCCTTTTGGTACTACGTTATGGCATATACTATTTGCCACATTTTTGACCTATCCAAAATGACCATAATGACCTCCATCATTCACTAGTACAGTATGGGCATCTAGGGGCATTTTTGTAATTTTGCACTTTTCCTGGACTGCTCTGGTCTCTGGCCCACTTAACTGTCCAGTCATCACATTGGGCCTACTATGGCACCATTTGGGCCTTGGTTTGGGCTAATTGCCTTTATACCCTTTATGGCATAAATCCCAAGGTATCCCTCCCGATCCTATCTATTGGATATTATATTTTACTATAAAATCTCGTAAGAATTCTATAGGATTTCTGTTCTGACTATGTCAATTTTATAAATTCATATATTAAATATAAGAATTTATAGTAAGGTTTCATCTGATTTTGAGATCCAAAAAATACTGCAATAATTCCTGCTAACTTTAGGAATTTATATAAATTAATCGGGACCTCAAATCAAAATTCTGTGACTCCTTAAACTGACCGAAATTACTTTGTCTATCTACTGGTAAAATTGGAGTCTAATATGATTCTAGGCATTTTTTGACTGTTTCAGCTCAACCTTCTCATATTTATATTTAGGTCCTTGAGCTTTTGAATAATTGCACTTAAGCCCCTGGACTTTTAGCTATTTGCAATTAAGTCCCTTAACTTTTGAAAATTACACTCAAGGCCTAACTTTTGTTTATACCTTCACTTTTTATCTTCAACATTTTCTAATTTGCGTTTTAGTCCTTCTCTTCCCTCAAGACTCATCTAACCTTTATCTTTTCTTTTGATCTTCGTCATAATCCTTTCCAAACCTCTTTCCCACTATCAGTACTATATGGATAGGGAAAATTAGGATATGACACAAACATTTTACAACAGGATTAAGAGTCATTACATGAGTATTTGACGAGATTTATCAATTTGTTAGCTCAATGTCCACATCACAACATGGCAAAGGCTTGTCTAGTATATATTTTTCTTTGATGGTCTACTTTCTCACAATAAGGTATCCTTGAATGTAGCAACAAATGAATCTTTGAGAGATAAAACTCCACAAGCGAGTTGGGAGTTATTTCAAAAAATGGCTAATAAAGATCATGACAGTGAGGATCCAAGAATAATTATTACATCATCTTCAGGTAACTCAAAAGAGATTTTGGTAGAAATAATAGCTTTAGGAAACTGAATGGAAAAGAGAAAGACTTTACTTGAAAGAGAACTGCATTCTACAAAGCAAGTTCATGCAGTAAAAACCTCACAACCATTAGTTACAGGGTGAGTTATGTGGTTCAATGATGCATGCCACAAGTACATGTTATAGACATTATGAAGAAGTAGCAGCAATGTATTAAGGTAGGGACAATCAATACTAGAAGAGAGACTCATGCTACAGTAAATAAAATCTTGGTTAGAGAGATAACCCAAATTTTAGGTGGGGGAGTGAGGAAAATATGCCAAACCAATTCCAAGGAAGAGGTACTTCTTCAAGCAACTACTAAAGTAATGCAAGGTCTATGGTTCCTGATCAATCTAATGCTTTACTAGTATCAATACCATATAAGACTTCTCAATTGTTGAACAATATGGCTGCACAAATGAACAATATGGACGATAGAATGACCAATATAGATAGCAAGCTTAATTCACCTCCATAGCTTCAATTCTTCAAAGTATGCAGATGTATGCAAGAAACTTGAGGAGTTTAGGTCTAAGAATGCTGATATTTCCAGTCATTTAACTCAACTTTCAAATGCAGTTAGTGATGTCATATCCTAATTTTTCCTATCTGTATATTGCTAATAAAGGAAAGAGGTTTAGAAATTATTGTGACGATGATCAAAATAAAAAACAAAGGTTAGATGAGTCTTAAAGGAAGAGAAGGACTAAATTGAAAAATAGTAAATGATGGAATAAATGTATGAACTTTTACAGACACTTAGATGACATGCCAAGCTTCGTTTTGACACCAAGAATGCTTTATTTGGATGTCTGTACAAAGAGAACTGATTTTCCAAAGTAAGGGACCAGGATCTGTTTCCAGAATTTTTGACCAAATGAACAGTAAATTTTACTGTATTAATTGGCTAATCATTTGGTCTAGAAATTATTTTTCCCTTAAAATTCAAGATGCTATCTTCACTTAGACTTTTGGACCACTTCATTTCTATTTTTATAGAATTAGTTATGATTTTTCAAAGTTCATTGCGAAATCTGGACTACCATATGAACAGTAACCTGGGAAGGAGAAAAATTCCAGATTTAGCTAATGGACTTCCAAGGTCTTGTAAGTGGTTCTAATTGCTACTGAATGGTCCCTAAGACGTATAAAAGTAAGGATGTTAGAAATAAAACCTCAATTGATTAATTGAGTCCAAAGCATCAACAATCCTTAAACTACTTTGATCAAAGCTAGTTCAAAAACCATTAATGCTCTATTTTAAAACAAATTAGCGTGTACTTAAATCAGATAATGAAGATGCCCTCGAAAGATCATCGATTGATGACCATATATTTCAAGCAATCAAATCAGTTAGCAATAATAGTTGATAAAAACCCAATTATCTATAAATCAAAACTGAAATATTAATATTAAACCAACATCCAAGTCATACAAATCTAATTACAAAACCTAATCTCAAAATAATTGATCAATATCTTATCCCTACTCATACAATGAAAACCCAAGATCTAGAAGTTTCAAAATATGAAAAAGGTGAGATCAAAATAGAAAACTCCCCAGTGCAGTGCAGTTTATGAGCTTAAGATATGTGATCCATCACCAAGAGACTAACGATTTAGCCTCATGACTCATACTGTACTACAATCACTACTCAGATGTGATGCTATAAAGAAAGTAGAAAGAAACATGATTGAAGAGTGAATGATGGAAGATATGAGGGTAGGTTGTGGAGAAAGTGTGGAGAGAATGTTACAGTACTGCTTCTTTGTCATATTCGGTGAAAAACTAGCCTCCCGGTTGCTTGCCACTTCCCTCTCCTTTTAAAGTCAGGTTAACCTAATAAAAAACGTGCAGCTTCACTAATTCCCTTCTTTGGTCATAACCAGATTCTATTTTTGGTCATGACCTATGAACGCAAGAAAACTTCCCAAAAGAAGTGAGGTCATGACATGTGGACACTTTGGTCGTGACTGAAGTGCACAGAGGATGCCATCCTTAATTCACTTCTCTTTGTTTTGTGATATATTTTATGCTCACGTTAATCCTTCGTTCTCCTCCAAATTACTTACAATTCAACATTAAAGTTCACTGTAAAAGTCCAACCAGTTACTAAAGAACAATATATATGCAGTTTGAAGGAATTGATTTACCATTTTACCCTTAAATTAGCATATTGCCAAGCACAACCATGTATTATAATAAAAATACAATTGTAGACAAAAAATAAATGGTAAAGTTGTCATAAAACCCTCAAAATATTATAGAAACTATACACAATTTGCGTTCTATCACCATCTCAGCTAATTTTGAATTTACGAAGTTTGAACTTAAATCTAGCTTGGTACCTTACACTCTATCCTTTAAACATCTTCCTAAGAATATGAGCATCATGAATTAATTTTATCTTAAGTTTATAAATTTTAGAGCTACTATAGGCATCCAATATAATCTCTTCGAATTATTAGATCTGTAATAACCTCTCTGAACTAGCTTCTCAAAGGTCCTCATTGCAAGCTGTCATTACCCAAAATGTCTTATGCTCTATTTCCACAAGCATATGACAAGCTTTCCCAAAAATGGTCCTATTTGAAACTGTTATGGATATATGAAGATATGCCTATAGGAGTTTTAAAAGCTATTATGTACGCCCATAAAGCATCGTCTAGTCTTAAGTTTAAATCCTTATTGGATGGCTTAATAATCCTTTATAGAATATGCTTTATCTCCCTATTTGAAACTTCTGCTAGACCATTGTTTTGAGGATGGTATGAGGTTGAGACTTTGAGTTACATCATATTTTACCAATAAGTTATTGATTAAGTTATTGCAAAAATGGGTGCCTTGATGGCTAATTAATGCTTTAAGTACACCAAATCTACTAAATATGTGAGACCTTAGAAATTTAGAAACCGTTTAAGCATCATATAGTCTTGTAGGAATAGCCTCGATAGTCTATAGCCAAAAGAATGTAATGAAATCCTGTTAATGGTGGAAAATGTCTAATGAAATCTATTCCCCATACATCAAAAACCTCACAAAATAGAATGGGTCGTTGTGGCATCTCATGCCATTTACTAATGCGACTAGGAATGTTCATGTTAAGCACATTTGGGCCCTCCATCTTGCTTTTAATCTCATCAAATATTGCATCAAGCTTAAGTTGGTCTACAACTACAACATAGTGGAATATATTGTCCTTCATACCTGTACTAGAATTAAAGATCAAATCATTCATAAAGCATAAGGTATAAGATGTAATCTTAGAATAGGAATAAGAATAGTATAGTTAGAACATATTGACCCTTTAACTGTAACATTCGAGTATGGAACTAAAAAACTTTAAAGTTCACTGGTTTCATATGGCATTCCTAGTCGTAACCTCTCAGGCTTGTCTTCAACTTCATATTGTGACCTAGTTTGACAGAGGGCAACTCTGGATCTTTTGGTTGTGACTTGATCATCCAAAGGTCGCAACTCACAATCTCAGGAGTTTTTGGTCACGACTTGATCATTTGAAGCTCGTGACTCCCTTTTACATAGAGTCTCTCTGACAGCAAGATAGTATTTGGTCGCGACCTGAGGATCATCACATCATGACTTAGCATCGCATAAACTTGACTCTTCTTCATTTGTTCCATTTCCAACTTCCACAATGTCTTGTATTCTTGTAAAATCACTCAACAAATCATGTGCAAGGGCATTATTACTTGAAAATGATGAAATTGAATTAAAATATGATGAGAATAAGAAATCTTGAGAAATTGAAAGCATGTTATTTAAATCTAAGCAATTGAAACATGATGCATTGCTTTCACAAGAGCAAGAAAAAGAATAAATATAAGAAAGAGATGTGAAATAATCATCATAAGCACTCAAAGATGAATTTGAATCAACATCTCCTAAGATACTTCATGGGAATTTTGGGAATTATGTAGTCAATAATCATATCCATCATGTAAACTCAATTCATGCTCATCCCTAGCATATTCAACAACAAAATAAATAACATCCAATAAAGCAAAAGAAAAATTGTCAACAAGATATTTTATTGCTTCATTCATATTAAAAGTGACTACATGTTCTCCAACCTCTATTGTAATGGAACTATGCTTCATACTAATTATTGTCTTAGAAGTTTGGAGGAAAGGTCTGCCTAGGATCAAAGTGCTCTTATCACTAGCTCACTGGACATATCCAGAACATAGAAATCACCTAGGAATGTCATATCCTGGTTTTTTTCCTATCGGTATACTACTGATAGTGGAAAAAGGTTTGGAAAGGATTATGACTAAGAACAGAAAAAATTATAAAGGTTAGATGATTCTTTAATGAAGAGAAGGACTAAAATGAAAAGTATAAAAGGTTAAAAGCCAAAGTTAAAGTAGAAACAAACGTTGGGCCAAATTTTCAAAAGTTAAGAGAATTAAATGTAATTAAGTAAAAAGTTCAAGGGCAAAATTGTAATTATGGAAAGATCAGCCCAAAAAGGGTTAAACTGCTTGGGAGTTTTTTCAGTCCCATATTCCATCAGTAAATAGAGGAAGTTACGCTGATTAATCTGACATGATACAGAAATTTTATTAGGGCTCCACACAACAGAAAATTATCTGATAGTCTAAAAGTTATCTGAATTTTTATCAGATTCCATGGACATCAGATATCAGTAAGGGAATTATAGGAAAGTGTGCCCTACAGTGTCAGATGTTATGAATATGACAGAACCCCAGAAGAAGTCCAGTACAAAAAGTTATTCCTATAACAGTGAATTTTGACGGGAGTTTGAAGCCACCCGCGATCCGATAATATAATTTATCTATAAATAAGACTAGATGAAATGAGACCATATTACCTCATATATGGGTCTATGATGACGCCAAGGAGGGGTAAAAAGACAATTTTACCCTTAGGGTCAATATAGTGTAAGAAAGGACACTAAGGGTATTTTGGTCATTTCCTAAGGGATGGATGGCAGATAAATATTTAGTATAACCATGTCAATGGTATGAGAAGCCTAGACATTTATTTCTAGGATAGAATACATATCCTAGAATATTATAAAAAATTAAGAACAGAAAATAGTCCGGTTGTTGTGAAACTGCTCCCATTGGTACCAGATTGGACTAGAATTTTTCCAGAAGCTTCCTGTCATGGTGAGCATGCCACATACGCCCATGAGATTTCCCTTGAGCTATCCCACATGATGTCATAATTATTCTTTTTTGGAAAAAGTTAAATTCAAGATTAAATGTGAGCCTTTAGATCAAATAGTAACCAAATCAATCTTGGCCATTCATTTTCCCTGGATTTTAGCTATAAATACCCCCTCAATTCTGCAGCAAAACCGTGGCTTCATGGATCCTTGGGGAAACTCTTCCAAAATGAAAACTCAAGCCAAGACAAAGAAGATTCAAGGTACCAAAGTTCAAGCAAGCTAGAGATTAAAGATAAGCAATCTCTCCTAGCTTATTTTCCTTTGATTTGGGAGCTTGAACTTAGGGTTTTCATGGGAGAAAAGTTGAGTTTTCTCTAAGGGTTTGTGCTGCCAAAAAACCTTAGATGAAAGGGAAAAGAAGAAATTAAATTTAGAAGTGTTTGATTGAAGCTTAAATAAGCTAGCTAAGAGATTGGTTGTTGAATCAAGTTGATATTCTTGACTTTGCCATGGTGTGCATGTTTGATCTGCACTGTTCATGAGGAAGAAAATGTAATTTCAATGATTTAATGCTTCCATTGAATTTAGATGATGATTTTGTGTAGGATTGGAAAGGTTTTGAACCTTGAAAGCATTGAAATTCCAAAGTTATAGTTTTTGAAACCCTTCTCTATTACTGTTCACAAGCATGAATAGTGATTGGAATTTTATCATTTTGATGCTTCCAATGGTTTTAAAATGAAAAATTGTGTGGGATAAAGTAGAGAAACAAGTATGGGAATCATTGGAATCAAAATGAGAATTTTCTAGATGCTTTCTCCCTTTGTAATTTTGTCACATGTGCTTTGAGGTGTCCTTTGATGATGTCATGGATGATGTCATCTCGTTGGCTTCTAGGGCAAGCTAATCCAAGATCAAATATGAGCCATTAGATCAAATAGTGCACAAACTAATCTTGGCCATTGATTTTCCATGAGATTTTCTATAAATACCCCATCCAAATCTGAAGCAAGCCATGGAGCATGACAACCTCGGGGAACCTCTTGCAAAATGAAAACTCAAGCTAAGACAAAGAAGATTCAAGGTACCAAAGTTCAAGCAAGCTAGAGATTAAAGGTAAGCAATCTATCCTAGATTATTTTCCTTTGATTTGGGAGCTTGAACTTAGGGTTTTCATGGAAGAAAGTTGAGTTTTCCCTAAGGTGTTTTGCTGTCCAAAAACTTTAGATGAAAGGAAAATGAAGAAATTAAAGTTAGAGATACGTGATTGAAGATAAAACAAGCTAGTTAAGTGTTTGGTTCTTTAATAAAGTTGATATTCTTGACTTTGCTATGGTTGAACCATTTTAGTTTGCACTGTTCATGATGGAAGGAAATGGAATTTCAATGATCTAATGCTTCCATTGAATTTATATGATGATTTTGTGTAGGACTGGATCGATTTTGAACCTTGGAAGCATTGGAATTCTAAGTTATAGTTTTTGAGATTCTTCTCTATTACTATTCACTCGAATGAACAGTAATTGGAATTTCATGATTTTGATGCTTCCAATGGTTTTAAAATGAAAAGTTGTGCAGGATAAAGTGGAGAAACAAGTATGGGAAGCATTAGAATCAAAATGAGAATTGTTGAAAGAAAATAAAGTGTTATGTAATTCTGTACAGAACAGTACATAGGAACTGGAATTTTATGATTCTAAACTCATAAATGGACTCAAAAGGTAAAATTGTGTAGGGTAAAGTCAACACATCAATTGGTTCAAGGGCCAAGGTAATTAGCAAAGATTAGAGAAAGTTGTGTTAGCATCTATCTTGCATATTTAAGTGGTAATATTTGCTACTGAGATTCCCTAGAATCTCACATTCCCATAACCAACCATAATAGGTTATTCAAGATGGAAGAATCATGTTTGGTACGTGAGCTAAGGAATGGAAGAGGAAGAGTAGACAAGTGATGGCATGCATGTACATTCATTTTTATGTATTGTTATGTATTATCCATTATATGTAAAGAAAATGTATGAAAGAATTATGAAATAACCCCATGATGCATATGAATGCATGAAAGAGAAAAGAAATGGTTTATGCATGATGGAACAATTATGAAAGTGAAAGAAAGGAAACTAAAATGGTAAACAACGTAGGTCCTGAAACAGTTTTGTTGTGGCTTCAATTTGACCTAGCAAATGAAGGAATTAATCCACAAACTTTTATGAGCATGTAGTACACATCCAAATATTTAAATGCATAGGTAGTACGTCTTATTTGGATATGTATATCAAGAGAAATGAATTTCCAAAGTTAAGAGACAGAATATGAAATTTCCAAAATTTGCCATATGAACATTAAAAAGTAACGATTGAACTGTATCAATTAGCGAGGTAAATGTACAGATTTATATTTTTCCCTTCACCTCCATACGATTTTTTTACAATTAGTTATGAATTTTTAAAGTTGGACTGTAAATCTAGAAATTACCAAGTGAACAGTACCCAATAAGTAAGTTTTAAAAATTTAATTTTTGGGCTAATGTAATGCTTTCGCTAATCAAATATGCTTCCGAATACGTACTCTTAGGTGGTAAAAGTAGGATGTTTCAAGTGACATCCAAATAAAGAGCAGTGGCAGTATTCCTACAAATATTGTTATTAATCTGAAGGGTTTGAATGCTATATTAGTCAGAAGTGGGAGAAAAGTTCATTTTAAGGAGGATTATGCACCAATGGAGGATATTAAAGACCTTGGAGCTAAAAATACATCATTGTCACATATGAAAATTGGAAAATTAGAAAGTGAGAACGAATAATAGCTTTTGATTTAGAAAGTTACTGAAGAGGGGAACTCATAAGAGGAAATACAAGATAAGCAAGAAGAGAAAGTGATAATGCAAAGTCCAAAGTACAAAAGGAAACAAGCAGAGGAGAATGTGGAGTCAAGTACCCAAGGAGCCTCTATGCCTACAAGTAAGTATTTAAGTATAAAGGATCTCCCTTTTCCTAAAGCTTACTTTGCTAGAAAGAGGATGATTGACCATGGGCTTGCAAAAGATGCTTATACTCTTTTTAATAAAATTGAAATAAATATTCCTATAGTTGAATTCCTCAAAAGAAACCCTAAGTATGCTAAATTTTTACAAGAGTTGTATGCTGATAAGAAAAAGTTTAGACCTCTTGAGAGAATTTAGGTGAATACTAATGTGTTATAACTTTTTAAGGCTGAATTATCGGTTAACTAACAAGACCCCCGATCTTAAGCAATCCCATGCACTATAAGCAAAGTTCATATTAAGGGAGAGTTATTATATATAGGGGCTGCCATTAATGTTATGCCTTGGTCAGTATACTTAGCCTTATGTATTAATAATCTTAGAGACACAAGTGTAGTGCTCCAATTAGCTAAGTATCCTAATAGAATTCATGAGGATATTCTACTGCATGTTAAGGATTTAGTGTTCCCTATAACATGCTTACTTTTATACGTCTTAGAGACCATTCAGTAGCATTTAGAACCACTTATAAGACCTTAGAAGTCCATTAGCCAAATCTGGAATTTTACTCTTTCTCGGGTTACTGTTCATATGGTATTCCATATTACACAACGAACTTCAAAAAATCATAATTAATTCTAGAAAAATTGAAATGAAGTGGTTCAAAAATATAAGTGAAGATAAAATCTTGAAGTTTAAGGAAAAAATAATTTCCAGACCAAATGATTAGCCAATTGTTACAGTTTATTCGTTGATTTTTACTGTTCATTTGGTCAAAACTTTGGAAACAGATTCTGGTCCCTTACTTTGGAAATTCAGTTCTCTTTGTACAGACATCCAAATAAAGCGTTCTTTGTGTCAAAATGAAGCTTGGCATGTCATCTAAATGTTTGTAAAATCTCATATATTTATTCCATCATTTACTATTTTTCATTACATCATGACCCTCACTGCTCATATTGGTCATACAGCAATAATACATTTAATAATTATTCACATAACACACATACTATTCAATCCCTAGCTTTTCTTCATACTTCCTCATCCTCTTTCATCATTCATAAAACTGTGGGATTGGGATTACATGGAAAGCCATGAGATTTCTAGGGAAATCTTAGTAGCAAACATTACTAAACAATGCATGCATTAATATAACTACTTGTGCTTGCTTGTGAAAGTGTTATCATTGTGTAATGTGCATGCTTCCATGTAACATATGAAATACAATTGGCAAAACTAATAATAGAAATAGAGCTTCATACATAAGCACAATTGCAACACAATTCACCAAAGCCATAGCACAATCAAGCATAACATTCAATGCATACAAGTTTAGGATAAGTTTACTACCTTGAGCACTTGACTTTCTTTCTCCTTATCTTGGTTATTTCTTCTCATTTTTCTTGAACATGTGGCTGCCTCTCTTGGAGCATACCAATCAATTCCTAACATCACATAATCATTCACTCATCACAATCTAACTTCCTTGAGCATTAAACTCACTTTAACTAACATAACTTCTTCTTGAACATTAAGCCCATTAACTTTCCTTAATCTTAACTAATGGACTTGGTCTTTGAATCAGTTGATGTCTTGACTTTATCTTACACAATTTCATCTTTTGAATCCATTTATGAGCTTAGAATCATGAAATTCCAGCTCCTTCATCACATGCTATACAGAACTAAAACTGCACTCAATTCTTTCAAAAATTCTCATTTTGATTCCAATGCTTCCCATACTTGTTTCTCTACTTTATCCCACACAATTTTTCATATTAAAACCATTGGAAGCATCAAAATGATAAAATTCCAATCAATTTTCATGTTTGTGAACAGTAATAGAGAAGGGTTTCAAAAACTACAACCTTGGAATTTCAATGCTTTCAAGGTTCAAAACCTTTCCAATCCTACACAAAATCATCATCTAAATTCAATGGAAGCATTAAATCATTGAAATTCAATTTCCTTGCCTCATTAACAGTGCAGACCGAACAGGTTCACTCTTGGCAAAGTCAAGAATATCAACTTGATTCAACAACCAATCACTTAACTAGCTTGTTTAAGCTTCAATCATATGTTTCTAACTTTAATTTCTTCTTTCCCCTTTCATCTAAGGTTTATGGGCAGCACCTTCCCTTAGAGAAAACTCAACTTTTCCCCATGAAAACCCTAAGTTCAAGCTCCCAAATCAAAGGAAAATAAGCTAGGAGAGATTGCTTACCTTTAATCTCTAGCTTGCTTGAACTTTGGAACCTTTATTCTTATTTGTCTTGGCTTGAGTTTCCATTTTGCAAGAGTTTCCCCAAGGGTTCTTTTCTCACGGTTTGGCTGCAGAATTGAGGGGCTATTTGTAGAAAAATTCCATAGAAAATGAATGGCCAAGATCACTTTGTACACTATTTGATCTAATGGCTCATATTTGTTCATATATCAAGCTTACTCTCCAAGCCAACTTGAGATAAATCCACATGACAAAATCTTCTCCTCCCCCTTGTCTTGGACGCCAAGTGTGTGGGTGTGTGGGTCCCACCATGTGCAAGCCATAATTCACACTTTATCCTTTTTTTTCTTTTCAAAAATTCATAAATTATTTATTATTGGGGTTGGGCTTCAAGACAACTCTTGGGACTTAATGGGCTACCCTAGCACGAAATTTTGGGCTGCCATAGGCCTTCCTTGGGTCCAATAGCTAATTGGCATAAATCCCAAGGTACTTTTCTTATACCGATATTCTTAAAATATCCTAATTTTGAAATAAATGCTAAACACCTCTTTTAATGGTTATAATATTTTTAGAAATTCATTCTAATATAAAATGAGTTTCATATAAAGTATCATAATTTTTTGAGACCTATAAGTCCTAATAAAAATTCCCTACATTTCCTTTAACCCTTTATCGGTGTCCGATTTCACTTTAATTTCCCAAAGGGCATTATTGTCTTTTCAAACATCATCAGAGTATTTATTGGCTGTAATTAATCATCTTTATAGCATCTTGCACATTTTTGGCCTGTCCATAATGACTAGAAGGCCCTTTATCCATCACTGGTACATTATGGGCATTCAGGGGTATTTTTGTAATTTTACACTTTTCCTGGACTGCTATAGACTCTGGCCCACATAACTGTCTCACTACTTTATTGGGCTCATTATGATGCCATTTGGGCCATGGTATGGGCTCATTAGCCTCATTATCTTTATGGCACAAATCCCAATAAATCTCACCCGATCCTATTTATCAGGTATTTTATTTCATCGTAAAATCCCGTAAGGCTTCTACAGGATTCCTTTTCTGACTCTGTCAATTTTATAAACTCTTATATTAAATGTGAGAATTTCCTATAATATCCCATCTGATTCTGATGTCTGAAGAATACTGTAATAATTCTTCTGACTTCATAAATTTATATCAATTAATCGGGACCTCAAATTAAAATTATTTGTTGCGTTAAACTGACCGAAATAATTTTTTCTATCTACTGGTAAAATTTAAGTCTGATCTGATTTGGGGTATTTTTAGCCTGTTTTGGCTCAACTTTTCCATAATTACATTTAGGTCCTTGACTTTTTACTTAATTATATTTAGGTCCCTAAACTTTTGAAAATTATCACTTTTGGCCCAACATTTATTTCTACTTTAACTTTTGGCCTTTAATCTTTTCTAATTTTCGTTTAGGTCCTTATCTTTCCTCAAGACTTATTTAACCTTCATTATTTCTTCTAATCTTCGTCATAATCCTTTCCAAACCTCTTTCCACTATCAGTATTATACAGATAGGGAAAAAATTAGGATATGACATTATTTAAGACTTAGAGATTTTTAAATCCTCGTATCATATTAAAAGCAAGGATAGAAGGTTTCCATCATCAAGAGTCTTTTTCAACATATATCTTTATGAATCCACTAATTTCCCATCTTAATCAAAAATACAAAAAATATTTACTTTACTGCACCCTTATTTTTTGCATAAAAAATCAACCAAACCTAAACCCATTTTTACTTTCACTCAGGTTTTCAATAATTTTATCACCAATCTGCTAGGGTTCCAATAAAAAGAGCTCCTTGAGAATAACGATAGGGTTATGCTTTATACTATATTAATATGGTGCAATTACTTTTATTTAGATAAATCAAATGATGATAATCCACCCTAATCAGATAGACCTTTCACAGTTGTTAAAGTCCACAACTTTAGGATGCTTGAGTTGAAAGAGGAGGTGACAGGCAAAAGGTTTCAAGCAAATGGCCACCTCTTGAAGCTATATGAGGAATCTACTTCACCTCCTTGAAGCCAGGTTATCCTTTTCTTATCTTTTACCTTTTACATGTTTTCCTTATGTGATATATGTTTGATATATTAGTTTGAAGATTGAAAAAGGATGATTAAGTAGGATAATGCTTATTTTTAGTTTATTTCTATTTTGAACAATAATCCTTTGTTATCCATGTGTTGTTTACTTATTGTTGGTTATCTGATATGTTTACACATGTAATTGCATGTAATAGTTTGCCCATCTTGTCATCTTTGCTTATCTTGCATTGCAATACATGTTTTGAATGTGACTGTATGCTTCACTACTGAATTTGCATTGAGTTGTGTGTTAGTTTGTTGTGGGAGAGATATAGGATGATTTGGGATAATCAGGAAGAGGTTTGGAGTCCATTAGGGAGTGATATTATACACTGGTCGTGACATTGTATACTGTGGTCACGACTAATATGATTATGGGAAGAAGTGGGCTCTCTGTGTACTCATTAAAGTATTCAGTGTTGCATTTTCATCCTCAAATCTTTTTATATATCTCTTACCCACATACCCCACGTATACCTAGTATCGTGTGCCACTTTCCTTCTTTTCCTTTTAGTTTTATCTTCTCCATAACATACTTTTGTCTTTCCATCTTTGTTCAGTTTAATCTACAATTTCTTATTCTCTTATTCTAGCACCAATCTCTTTGTTCTTAAAGCATTTTTGTTCTCTTTCCTCTAGCATCAAGTTCTGCATAGTCATTTATATGCCCTAGCACCCGCCCCTTTCTTTTCTGACTAAAGATTCAAACTATCCCACTCTTTTCCTACATAAATCAAAGGTAGTTATTTGTTCCCTTTTTGTTACCTTTTCACTTTCTTCTTCTTTGTATATAGATTATAGGTTTTGGGTAGTTTTGGCTTTAAGGGATATTTGGGAACTTGGAAATGATTTTTTAGCAGTAGGTTTTAGGATGAGTTTTGGCTTTCCCTCATTGTGTAAGAAGCATGCAATCCCTTCCCTCAACAATGACTATTTCCTTGAACCTTATACCACCAAATGTTATAGTGTTTTAGAGGCCAATAAGAAAGTTGGTGGGTTAATGAGTATAAAAAGAGGGAAAAGGGTAGCTGAGGGGAATTTGGAGGAAGAGCCCATTGAGGAGGAGGCTGTTGAAGGTGACTCTAGCTTGCGTGAGTAGCTTGCAGTAATATCAGGTCAATTGGTTGAGGTCACTTCATAGCTATAAGAGCATAAAGCAATCATTATTAAGTACCAAGAATTTAGAAGACAACAGTTCATTAATCCTTTGGTTCTTATGATTGCTTAGTTACTTAATATAGACTTGCCTCTAGGGTTTGAAGAGGCATTTTTCAAGAGCAATATTCCTGACTCTGCTTTCTTTCAAGATGGGCCAAGTGAATCTTTAAGGGCAAGAGCTGTAGATACTGGAGATAATGATGGGGCAGCTGTCATATCCCAATTTATAGGCCTAAAAACCCAGTATATAGCCTAAAAAAGGTATCCTACTAGGCCCTATTGAGTAGAAGTCCCAGAAGTATACATATGATGTTTAGGGACTAAACTACAAGTAAGTAAAAGTTCATGGACTAAATTGTAAATAGTGAAAGTCCCTAGGGCCATAATGGTCATTTTAGAAAAGAAAGGGATGTTTCTTGGGAATTGAGCCACTAGAGTGCTTGAGCTTGATCAGGGGCCAAGATAGCATCCCAGATATTCAAAAACGTAGCCCAAGAGGGTTGTGGGCTCAAGTGACATTAAAATATTATTTTAGCACTTTTTCAATAAAGTAAAGTGACCCGGTCAAAGATAGAATTGGGAAAAGTGATCTGGAATCATGAGGTGGCCTAAAAGGTACTCACAAGGTGCCACATGGCATGATTCTAGGAAAAGA
Source organism: Leucaena leucocephala (assembly GCA_037074615.1). Lineage (NCBI taxonomy): Eukaryota > Viridiplantae > Streptophyta > Magnoliopsida > Fabales > Fabaceae > Leucaena > Leucaena leucocephala. The sequence goes on from CM073519.1 coordinate 19,609,463, forward strand.
AGAAAAGTTAAGGACACATGTCATGAGTTTAGAAAAAGGAGAAAAAGCAAAAGGACATGTGGCACAATCTCAGCCGTTCATACCAAGAAAAGACTCTGGAATTCTCTGGAAAGGCTAAGTTAGCTGGTGAGGGGTCCCAAGGGCCCCACCATTGCACCACCTAGCATGTGAGGTGTCCCATGGATGATGTCACTTTGATGAGTCATCTAGGATGATGATGTCATCGTGATGATGCAGGCAAAGCTTCTTGATGAAGCTAAGCCATCTGAGCCATTCATCACGATTCAATCTGGACCATCCATTCCACCTCCTTTCACCTATAAATAGGCACTCCCCCTTCTATTATACCCCACGGCAATCAAGAGGCAAGGAAGAGAAAGACGAGAGAAAAAGAGAAAGAGAGAAAGAAAGAAAGGAAGAGAAAGAAAGGAAGAAGTTCTGGTGGAGCTAGGAGCAGTCCAAGGAGCTTAGGGATTTAGCTAGCTTAGGAATAAGGTTTTGACCTATGAAAAGCAAGAACCTTAGAGCAAAGGTTAAGGACTAGAGGAAAGGCTCCACATCAGTTAGTAAACTTACCTACTTGTATGCTTATATTGCTTGAATGTTTTATGTGATATTTTCTTACCTTGATGATGTGGGGCATGTATGATTAAGTAATGCTCTGTTTCTTTTTATGCTATGGCCATATGTTATAATTAAGGGACATGGAAGCATGTAAGTTATCATTATACAAGCATGATTATTAAGTGCACACATAGTAACATCAAGCATATAGTTGCATATATTGTATGGTTACCATTTGCTACTAAGATTTCCTTAGAAATCTCACCCCTTCCATATCAATCCAATTATAGCAAGTCTTTTCCAGATAGAGGAGATAAAGATGTATAAAGAGACATGAATTATTTAGCATGATTGATATGTGATTCATGTATGTATGATTGCTGGAAATTGTCACTGTGAACAGTAAGTCGTGGTGAGGCAGTGACATTTGAGCTATAATAAGTAATAGTAAATAATTGAATAAATGTATGATATTTTTCCAGTAAATAGTAGACACGCCAAGCTTCGATTTGATATATAGAACATCTCATTTGGATGTCTACATATGGAGATATGATTTTTCAAAGTTGGGACCAGATATGCTAGAATCAGGGGAAAAATGTTAGATAAACAGTAAACTTCGGATGTTGACCGATGTTGACTGGGTCAAGGCGTGGTCAACAAGGTACTTTTCCCTGAAATATCATTAAGTTAGATTTGTGTAGCAATTTTAACCACTTCATTCCAATTTTTCTAGAATTAGTTATGATTTTTTGAAGTCAGGTCACTCCTCTGGAATTTGCACAGTGAATAGTACTCGAGAGAGTAAAATTCTAGATTGTGTAATTTGACTTCAACAACCTTAGAAATGGTTCTAGATGATACCATTTGGTCCTTGAGACATAAGAAAATGAGGATGTTATAGCAGTTACTAGGATGAATGAGTAAGATCATGCTACAGAAGGCGTTGCAAAGTAGAGGAATGCATAATTTGGGAGATATTTTTCTTTGACTATATTTGAATGATGTTGTGATTAAGTTGGGTCGTGATAACTGAACTTATCCTTGTTATTGACCTTCCTTAATATATATATTGATTTTAATTGCTTTACTATTATGATTTTGTTTGTATAGTTTTGTTGACAGTGAGGATAATGTCTAGTTTGATATGGGGAGATGTTTATGTTTTTGTGCTAAAAATGCCAAAAATTTTCCATAAATCCAATATTTTGTCACAAAATATTTGTGGGTTGATCTTAATATGTGATGAATTGCTGCAAATTGGATCCCCATTTTACACTATTTTGTTGATTGCTAAAGAGGGTTTAGTGTAAACATTGTTTTGGACTTTGAAAATCATCATTTGGTAGCCTCTATGGAATTTAGTCCTAACAGATGTGTTATATGGTCGTGATCTATGATAGAATTTGAGACTTGATGGGCTCTCTATGACCTATGAGTAGTGTTGTCATGACTAAATGTGTAAATTCAAAGTAAGCACTCATTATGAAATTTGGTCACGACTTGCACTGTTTTTAGTGAAGACCAAAATGCATAATGTCCATTTACCTTCTCTTTGCCTTGTGCAATGTTGTATAGAAGGATCCTTTTGAGATACTAAGGTGTTGTATAAGTGATTCATTGCCCCATTATTTATAACCTTTTTTCATAAATTGTTTTATAGAAACCATGGCCACACTTGAATTTTTGAAAATCATGGAAATGGAATTGGAAACACTTAAGTTTTTACTGTTAAACTTGAGATTATTACATGATTTTGAGTGATTACTTTTGAACTTTTAAATCATCATTTCAAAGGGTTTTTAGTTGTGATAAGTGTTGTAATACCTAGTGAATAATGAACATTGTTTGAGACTTTAGAGTATGAGTAATTTAGATGAAAATCCTAGTTAGAAGGATTATCGGCCTTAATTCTTATATTGAGTGATTACTCAATTGGTTTATTATATCCACTAGAACTTATCTTGGCTCTGAGTTGAAAAATACTTGCACATGCATGTTATTGAATATGATAGAGGCATTAATTTCTAAACCTTTGGGCCTAAACACAAGGCATAAATTTTGATCAATTGTTTACCCATTGGACCTTCATTGCTATTCTATTGTTATCTCATTTCTATTTGTGTCTAAATTTCATTATAATAAAGTGAAGTTCATCTTTCTACTTGATCCCATATAAACTTCAAGAAGCTTGTGGAAGTACTAGATATATAAAAAAATTCCGTAGCATTGTCAAGAAGCTATAGCAAAGGAATAAAGAAGAAATAAGTATTCTCTTAATAGAAGGATATGGTTTGGGGTATTTAGATGAAATTTGACTGTTATCATCTTTAATTAAGACATTCAATTTTCTTCTTTTTCCTTTTTCCTCCATATCTCTATCATTTTACCCTTAAAAGATCTCTTGATTCTTTGCATAAGTGTTGTACAGTTGAGGATATTTGGAGCCATTACAATCATATGGTAGGATGTCTGCCAATTAGAATATGAGTGAAAGAACCCTGATGATGAGAGAGTATAGAGAGCTAAACACTTACATCCGTATAGAAAATCTTTTGCCCTCATACAGATAAGGTTGATTTCATTTAGTAGTTAATTACTTGGCATTACTCATATTATCATTTTTGTATTCCCAAGAGATAGTGAATTAATTGTTTTAAGGTTTCACTCTAGATTATGTTGTTATCTCAAATTTAATAGTGTTAGCTGAGGTGTAATTCATTTATTTGTCTAGGAGTATAAAGGTTCAAGTGTGAGGGGAATTGAAAGGATGCAAATTGTATATGGTTTCTTTGACATTTTTAAGGGTTTTATGGGAAGTTTACCATTCATTTATGCCTAAAATTATGCTTTTATGTTAATACGTGATTGTGCATGGCAATATGCTGATTAAAGGGTTAAATGGTAAATTAACTCCTTCAAATGGCATTTATGTTGTTTTTCAATTAGTTGGACTTTTACTATAAGCGTTGATTTTGAATTGCATGTATCATGGAGGAGAATAAAAGACTAATGCGAGCAGAAAAGAAATCACAAGACAAAGAGGATCAAATGAGGAAGCTAGTCTCTATGATCTTTAGTCACAACCAAAGTGTCCATAGGTCATGACCTTATTTCTTCTAGGGAGTTTTACTGCACTTACAAATCACGACTAAAAGGGACAGTTAGTGAAGCTGCTCATTTTTTCTTAGGTCATTATGGAATTAAATGAAGGAGGAGCAATCAGATGAAGGGGCTAGATTTTTTGCTAGATTTGGCTAAGAAGTAGTGCTCACTCTCTCTCAACATTCTCTCTATAACCTTCACACACATCTTTCATTCTTCTTCACTTTTCTATAGTTTTCCACATTTCTACACCAATTAATCCACTTCTACAGTCTTTCTCTTAACCTTTCCCTTAACCTTCCTATCACATTTTCCTGCATTCTTCATGGCATCAATTCTGGGCAGCAGTGGCAACACAATAAGAGTTATGATAGGCTAGAACTTGAGTCACTTGGTGATGGATAGCATATCTTGAACTTATGGACTACACTGGGGAGTTTTTAGCACCTATTTCATATTTTGACATTTCTAGATTTAGGGATTTCATTGTATGAATAGGGATTAAATGTCGATTGATTATTCTTATATTAGATATTTGTAATTAACAATGGATTATGAGATTGTTGATTTTAATATAAACATTTCAGTTTTGATTTCTAGATAGTTGGACTATTGTCAATGATTATTGATGTTTAATTCAATTGTTTGAAGTATATGGTTATCAATTGATGATCATTTGAGGGCATTATCATCACCTAACTTAATTACACCCTAAGTGGTTTTCAACAAGGTATTAAGAAGCTTTTAAGCTACCTTTGATTAAAGGAGTTTAAGAACTATTATTACACTTGACTCAATTGATTGATTGAGGTTTTACTTAAAACTTAGTGATTTTGAGCCTCACATATCAAATTAAGAGCAAGGATAGTTATGTTTTCATCATCAAGAGTCTTTCTTAACATATTTCTTTTATAATCCAACTGATTTTATCTTAATAAAAAATACAAAAATATTTACTTTACTACACCCCTATTTTATAGCATCAATATTTGATCAAATCCAAAAACCCATGTTTTTACTCAGATTTTTAATGGCTTTACCCACCGATTTGCTAGGATTCCAATAAAAATGCTCCTTAAGAAGAACGATAGGGTTGTACCTTTACTACATTATTAGGTGCAATCATTATTTTTGATGGATCAGATGAAGACAATCTAACCAAGTCAATATGTTAAAGAAAATTAGGTAAAGAGGATGGCCAAGCAACTAATGTTTGGTGAGCAAGTGCAAGAACAATTTAAGGTAGTGAACGTACACATTCTTATATGCTTGATGTATATGCTTGTGTGTTGATAGGTTCATGATATGTGATGATGATGTATGATATGTATGAATAATATATTCTCTGGCCTTTATGAGTTCATGGTCATTCATGAAAGTGATAGGCATGGAGCATGATAGTATGGAAATTGAAGCTAAAGAAACATAAATGAAACATGTTATACACTTCTATTCATCTTGTATTGATTGAATAATACAATTTGCTACTGAGATTCCCTAAAATCTCACCCTCCCATAATGAACCATAATAAGTTATTTATGATGAAAGAATCTTGCTTGATACATGAGCTAAAGAATGGAAGAGAAGAAGAAGACAAGTGATGGCATATCATGTATGTTATCCTTTTTATGTAATGTTAAGTAATATACCATTATATGTAAGGAAAAATGTATGAAATAATTATGGCATAACCCCATGATGTATATGAATGTATGAGAAGCGAAAAAGATAGGTTATGCATGCTGGAACAATTATTAAGAATCAAATAAAGGAAAATGAAAAGGTAAAAATGTAGGTCCTTAACCTGTTTTGTTGTGGCTTCAGTTTAACCTAGCAAATGAAGGAATTAATGTATGAAACTTTGAAAAATTAGTAGACATCCATAGCTTTAAATTAATTTGTAACATGCATCATTTGGATCTTTATATCAAGAGAAATGAATTTCCAAAGTTACAAGACAGAATATGGAATTTCCAGATTTTGCGATATGAACAGTAAAAATTAACGATTTAACTGTATTGATTGACAAAGTAAATGTCCAAAATTATATTTTTCCCTTAAATACCTATGAAATAGGTTCAAATATAAATTAGGATCACCTCCATACGATTTGTTTAGAATTAGTTCTGAATTTACAAAGTTTGACTATCAATCTAGAATTTACCAAGTGAACGGTACCCAAAAATAAAATTTAAAAATTTTAATTTTTAAGTTAATGTAATGCTTCCACTAGTTAAATATACTTCCAAATACGTACTATTAGAGCTTAAAAGTAGGATATTTCATTTTGGTATTATAGATAGAGATATTAAATTAAATAAAGAACCAAGGTATATTTTGCCAAGGGATTAGTAATTAAGTGTATACCCAGTCTAAGAATGACAATTGTAGGAAGAATCTAGATACTGGATTTAAGATAAAAAAGAATATTATGAAATCTTAGAAAAATTAGATTAAGAAAATGGTTTGGTTTTTAGGGAATTGGATTGAGCCGGTACCGGATTGGATTGAAATTTTTCCATATGCTTCTTTCCCTTGGAATTTTGCCACAAGTGGATATGACGTGTCCCTTGATGATTTTATGGATAATGTCATCTTTTGGCTTCTAGGGAAATGTAACACTTACTTTTTTTTACATCTTAGGGACCAAATGATAGCCTCTGAAACCACTTTTTACATCATTGAAGTCAAATTACACAATCTGGAATTTTACTCTATCGAGTATTGTTCACTATGTAAATTCTAGACAAGTTACTTGACTTTAAAAAATCATAATTAAATATAGAAAAATAAAAACAAAGTGGTCACTCAATGCTTAAATTTTGGGGGAAATAACTTGTTGACTGGGCCTTGACCAAGTCAATATCACTCAATGCTCAAATTTTACTATTCATCCAACATCATTCCCTTGATTCCAGCATTTTGGTCCTTGATGAGGTCGGATTGTCGTGGTCTGATCCACCAAAAATAAAGTTATTGCACCCAATATAATATAGTATAAGGAACAACCCAATTGTTCTTCTCGAAGAGCCATTTATGTGAAAACCTAGTAGTTTGGATATCAAAATTAATGAAAACTCTTAGTAAGGATAAAATGTTTTTTGGGTTTTAGTGATTGATGCAATAAAAGTAGGGTGTAGAAAAGTAGATTTTTTTGGATTTTTGTTTACGATTAAAACAAGTTGGTTGAGTTGAGAAATATGCTATGACACACTTGATGATGAAAACGCATCTATCCTTACTCTCTGTCATATCCCAATTTTTAGGCCTATAAGCCCAGTATATAGCCTGAAAAAGGGATGCTACTAGACCCTATTGAGTAGAGGTCTTAGTAAATAGAGAAAATTATGTTGATTAGTTTGATGCAACACAAAGTTTTGATATGAGATCCCGAAAGATTTATATTAATTTTCGAAGAGAAGGAAAATTAATACACTATTCTCTGGACCTTAGAATCAGATGAAATGTGGCAGTAAAATCCTATAATTAATATAAGAATTTTTTAAACTTACATAACCCAAAAAGGAGTTCTGTAGAATTTACTACAGAATTTACAGTGGATTAAAAGACCCGATAAATAGGTTTTGGGGGAATTTCTCGGGAATTGAGCCCATGAGGATAGTGGATCATACAGAGGGTCCATAATGGCACCTTATAGGCCTAATGATATTTTTAGATTAGTATGTGGGCCAGGGCTAATAAAGACAGAGAAAAATAAAGAATTACAAAAATGCCACTAAAGGGATGCCACTATGTGGTGTCCTTGAGTCAGAATCAGACGAAGGTCATTATGATCGTTTGACTAAGGTTAGACAGTCAAGAAAGGGTATCTGGATAGCTGACCAGGGTCAAGAGATACTCTGGTAAGGTATGGAAAGATAACAGTGCCCCTATAAGTTCTGAAAAGGAAGTAAGGGCATTATGGTAATTTACTAAGGATATTTCTTGGGAACCGAGCCACCAGAGTGCTTGGGTTTGGTTAGAAACCCAAGATGACAATCCAAGGCCCAAAAATGTAGCCCAAGAGTAAACATTTAAATCATCCGAATCCATATACAAAATCTAATCTGATGAAAAATCAATTGATATTCAAACTTGCTCATAAGATGAAAGCCCTAGATCTAGCAGCAATGATAATATGACAAGATGCAACATAGAACAGAAGAAACTCCCCATTTAAGTCCATGAGCTCAATATATCTGATTCATCACCAATAGGCTAAAGGTTTAGACTCTCATGACTCCTGCTACACTGCAATCGCTGTATAGTTGAGACGTCGTGAAGAAATAATGAGAAGGTGGTAAGTTGATGGTGTAAAGAGGTGGAGAATTATGTGGAGAGGTGTAGAATGATGGGAGGGGTGGAAAAGATGATTAGAGAGCGCGAGAGTACTACTTCATAGCCTAATCAGGTCCAAAAACTAGCTTCCCCCTACGGCAACCTTCCTTCCCCTTTTATTTCCGTATAACCTAATTTAAAACGTGCAGCTTCCGCGATTTCACATATTAGTCGCGACCAGATCCATGTTTTAGTCACTACCTGTAAACACAAAGAACATTCCAGAAGAATAAAGGTCGTGACCGGCGGACTCTTTAGTCGTGACTAAAATGTGCAGGGGCATGGTTTCTCTTTCATTGTCTTGTGATTTCTTTCCTGGTCATTTCTCTCTTCCAAAATACCTGCAATCCAAAATAAAAGTTCACTGTAAAAGTTCAAATCAGTAAATAACAGAATATATGTAGTTTGGAAGAGTTAATTTACCATTTTACGCTTTTGCTAGCATATTACCACGCACAATCATGTATTATCACAAATGTACAATTTATGGCATAAATGAATGGTAAAGTTGTTATAAAGATCTAAAAAGTGTCACAGAAACCATATAGAAAATGTGTCTTATCAATTCCCCTACACTTGAACCTTTGTACTCCTGGACAAAGAAATGAATCACACCTAGAACAATATTATTATATTCAAGATAACAGCATAATCCATAGTGTACCCTGAAAACAAATAACTTGTAATCCTTTGGGAATGCTAAGGTGATAATGTGAGCAATGCCAAGCAATCAACTACTAAGTGAAATCAACTTCAACTGTATGAAAGCAATAGATTCTCTCAAAGGTTAAGTGTTTAGATCTCTATTTTCTCTCATTGTTAGGGTTCTTTCACTCATATTCAAATTAGAAAACACCCTACCATATGCTTGTAATAGCTATAAATCTCAATAACTATATAGCACTTATGCAAGGAATCAAGAGGTATTTTAGGGTTGAAATGATGGAGATGGCCACATGGAATGGAATGGAATGTGAAGAATAGAAAGTACTATATGCATTCAACAATAAATATGTAGCATGAGTTCATGTCTCTATGGATGTAGTTGTGGTAATTGTGCTAATAAGAATTGATAAAGGTGCCCTCTCCCCTTTTCTTTTCTTTTTTCTTGCATTCTCTCTCCCCTTTTTTTCCAATGGAATATGCTTCTTTTCTCTTCTTCTTTTGTTTGACACCTTGTTTATGGGAGCTGCAGCGCAATAACACAACAATGATGCATTTTTGACATGAATAAAAAATTTATTTCAAGATGATGTTTATGCACATATGACTTTCTATGAGAATAGATGAAAAGAAAAAGTGATGGGCTCAAAAGGGGTGACTAAGGATGTAATATGTAGTAGGCTTGTGTTTGGGATAAAAGGGTTTAGAAAGAATGCCTCTATCATGTTCAACTCATAAATGCACAAGTAACTCTAAACTTAGAGCCAAGACAAGTTCTAAAGAATATAAACCAATTGAATAATCACTCAATATAGGATTTAAGGCCGAGAACCTTCCAACAAAGGTTTTGATCTAGATTGCTCATAAGCTAAAGTCTCAAACAATGTTCAACATTCACTAGGCATTAAAACACTTATCACAACTGAAAACCCTCTAAATGATGATTTACAAGTTTCAAAGTAATCCCTTAGAACCATGTGATAATCCAAATGTAACAGTGTTTTCAAATTCAATTTCCAAGATATTTTAAAAAATTCAAGTGGGGCAATGGTTTCTAAGAGCTAAAAAGGTTTTGAAATAAGGGGACAACGAATTATTTGCGAAAGGGTCTCAGTAGTTCAAAAAGGGATTCTCCTATACACCTTTGTACAAGACAAAGAGAAGGTAATTGGACATTTTTAAACATTGGTCGCGACACATAATAGTGAAGGTCATGACCAAATGTTATAGGGGTGCATGCTCAGGACTTTCAGATCATTAATCATGTCCACAAAGTATATCTTTCACGACGCAAACACACAGAGAGTAATAGTCATGACTAAGTGGGTACTCATGTTGCAACTCTAATCGATAAAGAGTTGTTGTCATAACTGCTATGTACATAGGTTGGGACCGCATGTCATAGAGAGCATATCACATCAAAAGTTTCATTACAGGTCATGACCCAAAAGCCAGTATGTCGCGACCATTTTTCACAGAGACTACTGAGTGATAATTGTCAAAGTCCCAAAATAATTTTTCATGCTAAAACCTTTCCAGTTTTCAACAAAGTTTAAAGCTAGGGTCCTATTTTCAGCAATTCATCGCACGTTAAGATCAAAAACAAAAAATTTTGTGATGAAAAGATTGGATTAATCAAATATTGAGTAGCATAAAAGCAAAAACATTCCATCCACACTTAAACTTGATAGTGTCCTCATTGTTAACAGAACTAAAGCAAACAATATCACAATCACAGTAAAGCCAATCAAATGTAGCTATAAAATAATAGGTAGCCTAAACACTCAATGTAAATTAACAATCTAGCGCATCGTCACATTTAGGTCATGTAAACCAATACTAGTAAGGCAAAGATGACAAAATGGGTAAGCTTAGATCATGCATGTGAGTGTAGAAGTTCCAGAGGGAACAATCAATGGCTAGACGATATATGGACAGAAATGGGGGTGTTCAAAGCAGAAAGAACCCTAGAATAAACAGAAATAAATAGAAAATAAAAACTACCCTACTCAAACATCAAGTTAAAATATTGACTACTACTCCTACTGGTTTGTCCTTTTTTAATCACCAAACCAACATGTCAAGCACATATGAATTCGTAAAGTAAAGAGATAGGAATGGGACAACCTGGCCTCAAAGCGAAGGTAGGAAATCATAAAACTTTGAAAAATGGCTATGATTGGATAGTTTTTCTAGTTGTCCTTTCTCTCCACTTCAGCATTCTATAATCGCGCATTTTATACTGATATTTGTCCAGGCCTATCTTGAATTTTACTTGTTTAAACTTGAAGTTACCCAACTATGGTTGGCATGTTATGGCAACAGACTTGGGAAATAATTCATTGGCCTCCTTCATATATTCCTTTCAGTTGCTCTTCTCTAGCTTGTGTAGACTCTCAATTTATCATCTGCTCCCCAAGTGTTGCGCCAAGCTGAGGTTTGTCTACAACTGCAATGTACTTGGGATAATTGTTTTCCCTAGTTGTGTCTGGCATTTCTGGTCATGACCTTTCATCTTCTCGTCGTGACCTAAGTTGATAGGGTGTATATCTAGAGCTTTTAGTCATGACCTGTTGGTCTTTTAGTCGTGACTTATGGTCACAAAAAGATTCTCTCTCATTAGATTGATGTTTAGTCGTCACATCTTCATCTTCGTGTCGCGATAGGTGGTCGCTGGAGTTTTGTATCATGACCTTAAAGCTATTTGGTCATGACTCTTATTGACAGTGGACCTCAGGTTGATGTTCAGTCACGATGGGGAGGCCATTTGGTCACGACTGTTGGTCACAAAAATTTGGCTCTTCTTCAATTATTGCAATTCCAGCTTCCAAAACATCTTGGGAACCTGCAAGATCACTCAACAAATCTTTTACAAGTGCATTATCTCTATCATTATCATGTAAACTCAGTTTATGCTCATCCCTAGTCTCTTCAACAACATAATCAATGGCATTTAAAGTAGTAAAAGCATAATTATCAGGAGGAAATTTCATTGTTTCATTCATGTTGAAGGTTACTACATGTGCTCCAACTTCCATTGTGATGGAACTACACTTCATACTAATGATGGTCTTAGAGGTTTGGAGGAAGGGTCAGCCTAGGACTAGAGGGCTATCATTTACTAACTCATTAGACATGTCTATAATATAAAAATCAGTTAGGAACACTAAGTTCTTGACCTGTATTAGAACATCCTCAAGGATTTGACTTATTAGCTAACTAGAGCACTAGGTTTGTATCTCTAAGGTTATTGATTCATAAGGCTTGATATACTGATCAAGGCATTAAATTAATGGCTGCCCTTAGATCTAGTAACACTCCCTTAATAGGAATATTTCTTATAATGCATGGGATATGTAGGATCTTGGGTCTTAGCATTTAATAGGTAGTTCAACCTTAAATAGTGATGACACATTAGAACTCACCTGGATTCTCTTAAGAGGCCTAAACTTCTTTTTATCGGCACACAGCTCTTTCAAAAATTTTACACACTTAGGGTTTCTCTTGAGGAACTCAACTAAAGGGACGTTTATTTCTAACTTATTGAATAGAGTGTAAGCCTATTTTGAAAAATTAGGATCAATTTTTTTCTTTCCAGCAAAGTAAGAGTTAGGAAAAGAGAGATCTTTTATACTTACCTCATTACCTTTATGCATAGAGGCTCCTTGCTTGCTCGACTCCAGCTTGTCCTCAAGTTGCTTTCCATTATAGGCTGGACTTGGTACTATTGTAGCTTCTTCTTGCAGTTCTTGTATCTCCACTTGGGTTTGTGATTTCTCCTCTTAGGTTGGCTTCTTTATTACAAGCTGTTGTTCTTTGGCACTTTCAAATTTCCCCAATTCGCACCTGTGGCAGAAATGAATTCTCATATTTAGCACATTTCTCATCTTGCTCTGTGTATCAATTTCCTTAAAACGAACCTTTCTTCCACTTCTCAAGGATATAGCATTCAGACCCATCAGATTGATGACATTATTCGAAGGTATGCATGCTACCTGTCATATCCTAAATTTTGTCTATCTGTATAATACTGATAATGGAAAGAGGTTTGGAAAGGATTATGACAAATATCAAAAGAAATGATAAAGGTTATATGAGTCTTGAAGAAAGATAAGGACTAAAATGAAAATTAGAAAAGGTTGAAGACAAAAAGTGAAAGTAGAAATAAAAGGAGGGACCAAAATGCAAATAGCCAAAAGTTCAGGGGCCGAAGTGCTATTATTCAAAACTTGAGGGACCTAAGTGTAATTATGAGAAAGTTGAACTGAAACAGACAAAAAATACCCATAATCAGATTAGACTCAAATTTTGCCAATAGATAGACAAAATTATTCCTGCCAATTTAACGCAACACAGAATTTTGATTTAAGGTCCCGATTAATTGATATAAATTTCTAAAGTTAGAAGAATTATTACAGTATTTTTTAGACTTTAGAATCAGATGAAACTTTACAGAAAATTTCTATATTTAATATAAGAATTTATAAAATTGACAGAGTCATAAAAGGAATCCTGTAAAATTTTTATGGGATTTTACAATTAAATAATATAGTGAAATAAAATACCCGATAAATAGGACTGGGAGAGTTGTCTATGAATTCGACCATAAAGGCAATAAAGGCAATGAGCCCATATTAAGGATGAAATGGTGCCATCATGAGCCCAATATGGTGACTAGACAGTTAAGTGGGCCAGAGTCCAGATCAGTCCAGGAAAAGTGCGAAATTATGAAAATACCCCTGGATGCCCATATTGTACTAGTGATAGATGGAGGGCATTTTGGTCATTCTAGACAGGACAAAAACATCCAAGATATATAAAGATGATTAGTTAGAGCTAGTATACACCCTGAGGGAGTAAAAAAGGTGTGAAATGACAATTATGTCCTTAAGGTTAATATAGTGCAAGACAATAAACAAAGGGCATTTCAGTCATTTCTCAAGTGATCTGTAATTAAGTTGTGGCTAGTACAAGTATGTCAATGGTAGGAAGAATCTGGATACTGGATTTAAGGTCAGAAAGTGTGTCATATCCTAATTTTCTCTATATGTATAGTACTGATAGGGGAAAGAGGTTTGGAAAGGATTATGACGAAGATCAGAAGAAAAGATAAAGGTTAGATAAGTCTTGAGGGAAGAGAAGGACTAAAATGCAAAGTAGAAAAGGTTAAAGGCAAAAAGTAGAAGTATAAACAAAAGTTGGGCCCTTAAGTGAAATTTTCAAAAGTTAAGGGACTTAAATACAAATAGCCAAAAGTTCAGGGGCTTAAGTGCAATTATTCAAAAGTTAAAGGACTTAAATATAATTATGAGAAAGTTGAGTTGAAACAGGACAAAAATGTCCATAATCAGATAAGACCCAAATTTTACCAGTAGATAGAGAAAAATATTCCTGTCAGTTTAGCGCAACATAGAATTTTGATTTAAGGTTTCGATTAATTGATATAAATTTCTGAAGTCAGAATAATTATTATAGTATTTTTTAGACATCATAATTAGATGAAACTTCATAGGAAATTCCTATATTTAATGTAAGAATTTAAAAAATTGACAGAGTCAGAAAAGGAATCCTGTAGAATCCTTACGGGATTTTATGGCAAAATAAAATACGCGATAAATAGGATCGAGAGGGTTGTCTTATGAATTGGGCCATAAAGGCAATAAGCCCATATTAAGGCCCAAATGGCACCATCATAAGCCTAATACGGTAGTTAGACAGTTAAGTGCGCCAGAGTCTAGAGTAGTATAGGAAAAGTGCGAAATTATGAAAAATGCCCCTAGATGCCCATATTATGCTAGTGATGGATGGAGGGCATTTTGGTCATTCTAGACAGGCAAAAAACATGTAATATAGTATAAATGTGATTAATAAGAGCCAGTATATGCTTTGAGACAGTGTAAAGAAGGGTAAAATGACGATTATGCCCTTAGGGTTAATATAGTGTAAGAAAGGGCACTAAGGGTATTTCAGTCATTTCCCAAGGGATCTATAGTTAAGTTATGGCCCAGTACAAGAATGTTAATGGTCAAAAAAATCCAGATATTGGATTTAAGGTCAGAAAGTATATTATGAAATTTCAGAAAAATTAGATGTATAAAACAGTCTGGTTTTTGTGGAATCGAACTGAGCCGATACCGGATTGGACTGAAATTTTTTCAGAACCTTCTTTCCCCAATGGAATTGCGCCACATAACCCCTTTGAGGTGTCCCTTGTGATGTCATGGATGATGTCACAATTACCTTTTTCAAAAAGTTAAATGCAAGATTAAATGTGGGCTTTTACATCAAATAGTAACTAAATCAATCTTGGCCATTGATTTTCCATGGATTTTGGCTATAAATACCCCCTCAAATCTACATCAAAACCATGAGCCATGGAACCTTAGGGGAAACTCTTGCAAAATGGAAACTCAAGCCAAGATAAAGAATATTCAAGGTACTAAAGTTCAAACAAGCTAGAGATTAAAGGTAAGCAATCTCTCATAGCTTATTTTCCTTTGCTCTGGGAGCTTGAACTTAGGGTTTTCATGGGAGAAAAGTTGAATTTTCTCTAAGGGGTTGTGCTGCCCAAAAACCTTGGATGAAAGGGGAAAGAAGAAATTAAAGTTAGAAGTATATGATTAAAGCTTAAACAAGCTAGTTAAGTGATTGGTTGTTGAATCAAGTTGATATTTTTGACTTTGCCATGGATGAACCTATTCAGTCTGTACTGTTCATGATGGAATGAAATGGAATTTCAATGATTTAATGCTTCCATTGAATTTATATGATGATTTAGTTAGGATTGGAAAGGTTTTGAACCTTGGAAACATTGAAATTTCAAGATTGTAGTTGGTGAAATTCTTCTCTGTTACTGTTCACTTGCATGAATAGGGATTGGAATTTCATGATTTTGCTGCTTCCAATTGTTTTAAAATGAAAAATTGTGTGGGATAAAGTAGAGAAACAAGTATGGGAAGCATTAGAACTAAAATGATAATTTTTGAAAGAATTGTGTGCATGTGTTCGGTTCTGTACAGCAGGCCATTAAGAAGCTAGAATTTCATAATTCTAAGCTCATAAATGGATGGATTCAAAAGATAACATTGTGTAGGGTAAAGTCAAGACATCAAGTGGTTCAAGAGCCAAGTGGATTAGTGAAGATTATAGAAAGTTATGATAATAAAGAGTGTAACAAGGTTAGTCTTGAACATGGTTAGAGTTCATGAGTCCTAATGAATTATGTGATGAATATGAATGTGCTTAGGACCTTGAAACATCCAAGAAGATGTTGGTAAGTGATTGACATAAAGGCTTCATGGTTGGAAAGCTAGGGAACAAGTGTAAAAGATCAAGAGAAAAGCTTAAGTGCAAGGTAATGAACTTATCTCTTTATGTGCTTGATGTGGTATGCTTATGTGTTGACATGTATATGATTTTTGAATTATTTTGTAACATGATAAATGATGTTGAATGTATTGTGAATAACATGTTTTCCATGGCCATGCACTTTATGTAAAAGTATATAGCATAATGGCATGTCACTAATCAAAGAAAGTTTAATGAAATTACATATCATGCATTAGCATCCATCTTGCATATTTAAGTGATAATATTTGCTACTGAGATTCCCTAGAATCTCACTCTCCCATAACCAACCAATTTAGGTCAAGGATTATGGAAAATGTATACATGGAGAAGAGCTAAAGAATGGAAGTAATTGAGATCTTAGTATATGCTATGAATTATCTGTGTATGTAAATACCATATAAGGTGTCCATTTATGTGAGGAAACTATTTGTAATAATTATGGCATAGGTACATGATGTATATGAATATTGAGAAGCTTATTTGATGGCTTATACATGTTGGAACAATTATTGGAAGTGAAAGAAAAGAAACTAAAATTGTAAAAACATAGGTCTTGAAGTAGTTTTGTTGTGGCTTCAGTTTGGCCTAGCAAATGAAGAAATTATTTCACAAAATTTTATGAGCATGTAGCACACATCCATAGATTTAAATGTATAAGTAGAATGCTTCATTTAGATGTGTATAACAAGAGAAATAAAATTCCAAATTAAGGGACTAGAATCTGTCTTCAGAATTTTTGACCAAATGAATAGTAAATTTTGACGAATAAACTGTATTAATTGGTTAATCATTTGGTCTAGAAATTATTTTTTCCTTAAATTTCAAGATGTTAGCTTCACGTATATTTTTGAAACACTTCATTTTGATTTTTCTAGAATTAATTATGATTTTCCGAATTTCATTGCATAATCTGGAATACCATATAAACAGTAACCCGAGAAAGAGTAAAATTTCAGATTTGGCTAATGAACTTCCAAGGTCTTGTAAGTGGTTCTAAATGCTACTAAATGGACCCTAAGAAATATGAAAGTAAGGATGTTACAAATTATATTATAGAATCTTAGAAAAAATAGATTTATAAAATAATCCAGTTTTTGAGGAATCGGACCGAGCCGATACCGGATTGGACTAGATTTTTTCCAGAACCTTCTTCCCTCATTGGAATTGCTCCACATAACCCCATGAGGTGTCCCCTTGAGTTGTCCCTTGATGATTTCATGGATGATGTCATAATTATCTTTTTGAAAAAGGAAAATTCAAGATTAAATGTGAGCCATTAGATCAAATAGTACACAAACTAATCTTGGCCATTGATTCCCACCAACATTTTTCTATAAATATGCCCTCAAATCTGCCCAAAACCGTGAAGCACATGAACCCTTGGGTAAACTCTTGCAAAATGAAAACTCAAGCCAAGACAAAGAAGATTCAAGGTACCAAAGTTCAAGCAAGCTAGAGATTAAAGGTAAGCAACCTCTCCTAGCTTATTTTCCTTTGATTTGGGAGCTTGAACTTAGGATTTTCATGGGGAAAAAGTTGAGTTTTCTCTAAGGGGTGGTGCTTCCCAAAGACCTTAAATGAAAGGGGAAGGAAGAAATTAAAGTTAGAGACATATTCTTGAGTGATTGGTTAGGAGCTAGTTAAGTGATTGGTTGTTGAATCAAGTTGATATTCTTGACTTTGCCATGCTATAACCTGTTTGGTATGCACTGTTCATGAGGGAAGGAAATAGATTTTCAATGATATAATTCTTCCATTGAATTTATATGATGATTTTGTGTAGGATTGGAAAGGTTTGGAACCTTGAAAGCATTAAAATTCCAAGATTGTAGTCTTTAAAATTCTTCATAGTTACTGTTCACTCGCATGAACAGTGATTGTAATTTCATGATTTTGATGCTTCCAATGGTTTTAAAATGAAAAGTTGTGTGGCGTAAAGTGGAGAAACAAATATAGGAAGCAGTAGAATCAAAATGATAATTTTTGAAGGAATTGTGTGCATATGTTCAGTTCTGTACAGCAGACCATGAAGGGGCTGGAATTTCATGATTCTAAGCTCATAAATGGATTCAAAACATGAAATTGTGTAGGGAAAAGTCAAGACATCAATGGATTCAAAGTCCAAGTCTATTAGTTAATATTAAGGAAAGTAAATGAGCTTAATGTTCAAGAGGGAGTTATGTTAGTTAAAGTGAGTTTAATGTTCAACGGAGTTAGATTGTGATCGATATATGATTATTTGATGTTAGGAATTGATTGGTATGCTCCAAAAGAGGCTGCCACATGTTCAAGAAAAGTGAGAAGAAAGAGGCAAGATAAGGTAAAAGAAAGTCAAGTGTATGAGGTAGTAAACTTGTCCCAAACTTGTCTGCATGAAATGTTATGCTTAATTATGCTATGGCTTTGTTGAATTGTGTTGCATATGTGCTTATGTATGAAGCTCTATTTCTATGATTACTTTGGCCAATTGTATTTCATATGTTATATGGAAGCATGCACATTACACAATGTTAACACTTTCACAAGCAAGCACAAGTAATTACATCAATGCATGCATTGTTTAGTATTGTTTGCTACTGAGAGTTCAGATGAGAGTATAGGGGATCAATTAGGAAAGTCTACAGTAGAATATTCTATAGATATTTTTGTAGACTCAAACCTGCAATATGGAGGTCATGTAGAAATTTATCCTAAAGTCGTGTATGCACTAGATAATGCTGAGTCTAGTGACTCTACACAATATGAGGTTGTCAGAGTGCCCTATAACCTTGATGTAAGTTCTATTCCTTCGATGAGAGGATAGATTATGGCTGAGGAAGCTAAGTACTGGTACTGGATTATGGGTAGATAAGTTATTATTCCTTCTCCACTAGAGTTTGAGGATAGAGTTATTATGAGTAATATAGCACAGTCCCCTAATTCAGATATCCAGTCAAAGTTCATGACAGTTCCTACCCATTCCTAAAGTCCAGGAATATGTGAATTTAAAGAAAAGGATCAGTATGATGTTCTTGGTCTTAGTCAATCCCAGCCTTCTTTATTAAAAATAGATAATGTTGACCATATCAGTCTCAAGAAAGCTGTGGAAAGTGGATTACTCAGTCTAGGTCAAGGGATAGATAGAAGTAGAAATCAAGAGCAGTTAGTTTACCTGTAGTTCCTTAATGCCATAGCAAGGATGATAAATAGATATGCAGTATAGGGCATTAACCTGAATCAAGTTTGTCTTATAGGACTAGCATGAGATGGTAGTAAGTTAGGTACTGCCATATACCCCTACATAGCATATAGAGTTAAGTGAGTATTTGGTGAATGTTCTCCAACTGATATACAAGGGTGGCATTTTTGTATGCAAAAGTATGTGCAGTCTATGATTTCTTAGAAAGAAATGTGGAAATAGATTAGGGGTAATGTAAATATGTAAAGTGTAAAGTAATTACTCATATGTATAGTAGTTATAATGTACCCCGAATATGTAATTGACATATATGTGATGTATGTACAAATGTTATGGCAACATGAAATATGATTGTGGTTGAACATTTATGTGAATATGTTCCCCATTTAAATGTGACTATGATGTATAGATATGAATGAGTTCTAATTGACTTGAATTCAATAAAGTCAATAACATTAGACGTGACTATTTAGAGAAAGCGATGTTAGGTCATGATATGAAGTAGTTTAGGTTGCAACAGGAAGCTCCAGAGCTATCAGGTCGTAATGAGTCCAAGCCATTGGATGAAACTAATGTATAAGCATAACAGGTTATAGCAGAAGATGACCTATAGTCACAGTTGAAGAGGACAGAGCTGTCAAGTTATGATGAGCAAGTGGAGATGGCCGCAGCTAAAGTTTACAGAGAACATATGTCGCGGCTAGCCAGCACTTAGGTTGTGACTAGCTTGCATAGAGACTTAATGATAAGAATGAAGATGTTGACCTCACTGAAGGTGATCAGTTAAAGGTTTAGCACAGAGTGCAGGCAAGCTAAATAATACAGTGCATGGAGATACAAAAGATTAGTTTAAGAAGATGTTTAGAAGTAGATCCTCCGTATGATCATCAGGAGTTAATCTACATTACGAAACACTTGGTGCAGCTAGTCTCTATTGAACAGAAAAATAAGAAGTTAGAATGAGACTTACCTAAGAATGATCTAATATATGGCCTAAAGTTAAAGATGTGATGGCTAATAGATAGAAAGTTCATATTCCCAAAACAAAGGGATACTATATTTACACCTGATGTACACATGACCGGAGTAAAAGAAATGAGTGGTGGCATTATTGTAAATAAGGGTAAAATATTTACATATGATGTACACATAACCGGTGGTAAATGTTATATCCTGATTTTTCCTTATTGGTATAATACTGATAGTGGAAAGAGGCTTGGAAAGGATTATTATGAAGAACAGAAGGAATGATAAAGGTTAGATGATTCTTCAAGGAAGAGAAGGACTAAAACGAAAAGTAGAAAATGTTAAAGGCTAAAAGTTAAAGTAGAAACAAAAGTTGGGCCAAAAGTGGTAATTTTTAAAAGTTAAGGGACTTAAATGTAATTAAGTAAAAAGTTCAAGGGCAAAATTGCAATTATGGAAAGGTTAGCCCGGAAAGGGTTAGGACTGCCCAAAAGTTTTTTAGTCCCACATTCCATCAGTAAATAGAGAAAGTTACGCTAGTTAATCTGGCATGATACAAAAATTTTATTAGGGCTTTAGACAACAGAAAATTATTTGATAGTCTAAAAGTTATCTGAATTTTTATCAAATTCCATGGACATCATATATAAGTGGGGGAATTATAGGAAAGTGTGCCCTACAGTGTCAGATGTTATGAATCTGACAGAACCTTGGAAGAAGTCTTGTACAAAAAGTTATTCCCATAAGAGTGAATTTTGACGGGAGTTTGAAGCCACCCGCGATCCGATAATAGAATTTATCAGTTAATAAGCCTAGATGAAATGAGACCAAATGACCTCATATATGGGCCTATGATGAACCCAAGGAGGGCCTAAAACCCAGGGTACCAGTTCATCAGCAGAAGGGGCCAGTCTCCAGAAAAAGTGTAAAATTACGAAAATGCCCCTAGATGCCCATATTGTACCAGTGATGGATGGAGGGCATTTTGGTCATTTGGAATAGGTTAAAAATGTGGTATATAGTATAAATGTGATTAGTTAGAGCCAGTATAGGCCCTAAGGTAGTACAAAGCAGGGTAAAAAGACGATTTTACCCATAGGGTCAATATAGTATAAGAAAGGACATCAAGGGTATTTTAGTCATTTCTCAAGGGATGGATGGCAGATAAATATTCAGTATAACCATGTCAAGGGTATGATAAGCCTAGACATTGATTTCCAGGATAGAATACATATCCTGAAATATTATAAAATATTAGGAACAGAAAACAGTCCAGTTGTTGTGAAACTGCTCCAATCAGTATTGGATTGGACTATAATTTTTCCAAAAGCTTCCTGGCATGGTGAGCACGCCACATACCACCACGAGGTGTCCCTTGAGCTGTCCCACATGATGTCATAATTATTCTTTTTAGAAAAATTAAATTCAAGATTAAATGTGAGCTCTTAGATCAAATAGTAACCAAATTGATCTTGGCCATTGATTTTTCATGAAATTTTCTATAAATACCCCCTCAATTCTGCATCAAAACAGTGGCTTCATGGAACCTTGGGGAAAATCTTGCAAAATGAAAAATCAAGCCAATACAAAGAAGATTCAAGGTACTAAAGTTCAAGCATGCTAGAGATTAAAGGTAAGCAATCTCTCTTAGCTTATTTTCCTTTGATTTAAGAGCTTGAACTTAGGGTTTTCATGGGAGAAAAGTTGAGTTTTCTCTAAGGGGTTGTGCTGCCCAAAAACCTTAGATGAAAGGGAAAAGAAGAAATTAATGTTACAAGTGTATGATTGAAGCTTAAACAAGCTAGTTAAGATTGGTTGTTGAATCAAGTTGATATTCTTGACATTGCCATGGTGTGCCCTGTTCGGTCTGCACTATTCAAGAGGAAGAAAATGTAATTTCAATGATTTAATGCTTCCATTGAATTTAGATGATGATTTTGTATTAGATTGGAAAGGTTTTGAACCTTTAAAGCATTGAAATTTCAAGGTTGTAGTTTTTGAAACCCTTCTTTGTCACTGTTCAAACGCATGAACAGTGATTGGAATTTCATGATTTTTATGCATCTAATGGTTTTAAAATGAAAAATTGTGTGGGATAAAGTAGAGAAACAAGTATGGGAAGCATTAGAATCAAAATGAGAATTTTTTAAAGAATTGAGTGCAGTTTCAGTTCTGTACAGCATGTGATGAAGGAGCTAGAATTTCATGGTTCTAAACTCATAAATGGATTCAAAAGATGAAATTGCGTAGGGTAAATTCAAGACATCAATTGATTCAAAGACCAAGTCCATTAGTTAAGATTAAGGAAAGTTAATGGGCTTAATGTTCAAGAAGAAGTTGTGTTAGTTAAAGTGAGTTTAATACTCAAGGAAGTTAGATTATGATAAATGAATGATTATGTGATGTTAGGAATTGATTGGTATGCTCCAAGAGAGGCAGCCACATGTTCAAGAAAAGTGAGAAGAAAGAAGCAAGATAAGGAGAAATAAAGTTAAGTGCTCGAGGTAGTAAACTTATCCTAAACTTGTATGCATTGAATGTTATGCTTGATTGTGCTATGGCTTTGGTGAATTGTGTTGCAATTGTGCTTATGTATGAAGCTCTGTTTCTATGATTACTTTTGCCAATTGTATTTTATATGTTACATATAACATCCTCCTTTTCTTATATCTTAGGGACCATGCAGTAGCATTTGGAACCACTTCTAGGACTATTGGAGTTAAATAATATAATTTGGAATTTTACTCCCAGTGAGTAGTACTGTTCACTATGTAAATCCCAGCGGAGTGACCTGACTTTGAAAAATCATAACTAATTCTATAAAAGTTAAAATTGAGTGTTTCAAATTTTTACACGAAGCTAACATAATGATCTTTCAGGTAAAAATGACTCGTTGACCACGCCTTGACCAGGTCAACGTTGGTCAATGTTCTGAAATCACTGTTCCTCCAGCGTCCTGTCCCTGATTCCAGTATTCTGGTCCCAACTTTGATAAATCATATCTTTATGTGTAGACATCCAAATGAGATGTTCTATATATCAAATCGAATCTTGGTATGTCTACTATTTACTGGAAAAATATCATACATTTATTCAATCATTTACTATTTGTAATTATAGCTCAAATGTCACTGCCTCCATCACGAGTTACTGTTCATAGTGACAATTTCCAGCAATTATACATACATGAATCACATATCAATCATGCTAAGTAATTAACATCTCTTCATGCATCTTTATCTCCTCCATCTTGAGAAGACCTGCTGTACTTGGGTTGATATGGAAGGGATGAGATTTCTGGGGAAATCTCAGTAGCAAACAATATTAAACAATGGATGCATTAATGTGAATACTTGTGCTTGCTTGTGAAAGTGTTACCATTGCATAATGTGCATGCTTCCATGTTACATATGAAATACAATTGGCCAAAGTAATCATAGGAATAGATCTTCATACATCAGCACATATTCAACACAATTCAACAAAGCCATAACACATCAAGCATAACATTCAATGCACACAAGTTTAGGATAAGTTTACTACCTGGCATACAGCCTTCCTCTAGCTTTTAGCCTTTGGTCTAAGATTCCATCTTTCCATAGGAAAGAGCCTATACATAGCATAATAATATCTTCATTATTACTCTATCAGTATAGCTCTATTTAACTCATGCTTAGTTAGGGGTAACATTCTTACTCTGACATTCCCCTGCCTTTCTTTCTATCTATAGCTAACTTTATTAATAGAGATATTTCTCTATTCTAACCACTAAGAACAATCCTATACTTTATTAGAGCAGGGACTAGATAACTTTCTTACCTCATTCCTAAGCTTTGCCTAGTCCCTTGGCTCCTTAGACTGCTCCTGGCTCCACCAGAACTCTTTTATTCTTTCTCTTCCTTCCTTTCTTTCTCTCTTTCTCTCTTCTCTCTTATTTCTCTTCCTTTGGCTTGCTTTGGCCATGGGAATGGGGTGAAGGGGAGTTGGCTATTCATAGGTGAGTGGAGGTGGAATGAATGGCTCAGATTGATTCGCGATGAATGGCTCAGATTGCTTGCTTCCCCAAGAAGCTTTGCCTGCATCATCACGATGACATCACCCTCCCTAATGACTCACCACTCATGACATCATCCAGGACACCTCAGGGGTATATGTGGTGCAATGGTGGGGCCCTTAGGACACCTCACCAGCTGACTCAGCCTTTCCAGAGAGTTCCAGAGTCTTTTCCTTGAATAGACGGCCGAGATCATGCCATGTGTCCTCTTGCTTTTTCTCCTTTTTCTGTAATCATGCCATGTGTCCTTTGTTTTTCTTCTTTTTCTATAATCATGCCATGTGGCATATTGTGGGCCCCATTTATGTCCCCTCATGATTCCAGATCACTTTACCTAGTTCTATCTTGGACCGGGTCACTTTATTTTATTGAAAAAGCACTAAAATAATATTTTAATGCCTCTTGGGCCCACATTACTCTTTGGCTATATTTTTGGGCCTTGGATTGTCATCTTGGGTTTCTAACTAAGCCTAAGCACTATGGTGGCTCAGTTCCCAAGAAAATATCCTTAGTAAATTACCATAATGCCCTTAGCTCCTTTTTGGTACTTATAGGAGCATTATTATATTTCTATATCTTACCAAAGTATCTCTTGACCCTAGTTAGCTATCCGAATACCCTTTCTTAACTATCTAACCTTAGTCAAATGATCATAATGCCCTTCGTCTGACTTTGACTCAGACTCAATGACACAACACAGTGGCATACCTTCAGTGGCATTTTCGTAATTCTTCATTTTTCTCGGTCTTTATTAGCCTTGGCCCACATATTTATCTGAAAATATCATTGGGCCCATAAGGTGCCATTCTAGACCCTCTGTATGATCCCCTATCTTTATCGGTTTAATTCCCAAGAAATTCCCCTGAAACCTATTTATCGGGGCTTTTAATCCACTGTAAATTTTGTAATAAATTTTATAGAACTCCTTTTTGAGCTCTATTAGTTTTAGAAATTCTTATATTAATTATAGGATTTTACTGCCATATTTCATCTGATTCTGAGGTCCAAAGAATACTGTATTAATTTTCCTTCTTCATAAATTAATATAAATCTTTCGGGACCTCATATCAAACTATGTGTTGCATCAACTGATCAGCATAATTTTCTCTATTTACTGGGACCTCTGCTCAACAGGGCTAGTAGCATCCCTTTTTCAGGCTATATACTGGGCTTCTAAGCCTAAAAATTGGGATATGACATTACATGGAAGCATGCACATTACACAATGATAACACTTTCACAAGCAAGCACAAGTAGTTACGTTAATGCATGCATTGTTTAGCAATATTTTCTATTGAGATTTCCCCAGAAATCTCATCCCTTTCCATGTAATCCCAATCCCACAGGTTTATGTATGATAGAAGATGAATGTAGAAAAGCTAGGACTCAGGATTATCTTATGAAATATTCTTATAAATCCTTGGGACTCAGGATTAACAACTTTAACTTTGATCACTTAGTTCCTGTTACATGTAGGGAGATTTGAGTTCAGTCCCTGATAGTAATAAGTCTATCTAAAACTAACATCATGGGTAATCTCTCTGTTATGAGCTAACCAACTTGTGAAGCTTCTATACCTTAATCTTTTCCTTAGTATTTGTCCTTCCAAAGAAATATTATACTTGTGGCTCATTACTTTCTTTCTCTAGGCTTAGTCTACTGCGACCCTCGAGATCTACTGTGATCAAACATAAGCCTTCTCAGGATCTAACTGCGATCCTATAGCCATACTAGGATCTAACTGCAATCCTCTAGAATCTACTACGATTCCGTTATACTGTATTCTCATCTTTGGAAGACTTAAACCAACGGACAAAGTTACAAGGTTAGTTACCTCTGCATAGTGGTTAACTAAATAGATAATTCCCCAAAAATGGTCACTAGAGCCAATATTATCTATTAGGACTTTACTCTTATCATTCCTATCTTTCATAATTTGACTATATCCATTACTGCAAAGAGCTACATAGGCCTTACCATGAACATATCCATCATAATCTGTTCATTCTCTAGGCTCTATCTCTAGAGAAATCTGACTCTATTGCAAGAGCAATCTAGCTCTATTGTAAAAATGTTAACATCTATTACATAGACGATGCTCCTTCTTAGAGCTACATCATCTTTCATAACTGTGTCTCATTTTATTTCATGTTTATAATACATCATTCATGTATCTTATCCCTACTGAAGGGATATGCCATGAGTACTATGATCATTTGTCTATAGATTTACTATTAATCTTCATCTCTAATCCCATCTATTGCCTTATCATTAACAAGTCAAATTATCTAATTGCATGTCATATGCTATATAGCAATATCTCTAATCTCATCACAATAACACCTCACAGGACCTACAAGGTGCCACATGGCATGATTCTAGGAAAAGAAGAAATGCTAAGGACACTTGTCATGAGTCTAGGGAAAGAAGAAAAAGCTAAAGGACACATGTCACAATCTCAGCCGTTCATTCCAGGAAAGACTCTAGAATTCTCTAGAAGTGCTGAGTCAACTGGTGAGGTGTCCCAAGGGCCCCACCTTTGTGCCACCTAGCATGTGAGGTGTCCCATGGATGATGTCATTTTGATGAGTCATATAGGATTATGATGTCATTTTGATGATACAGGCAAAGCTTCTTGAGGAAGCTAAGCAATCTGAACTATTCATCGCGATTCAATCTGGAGCATCCATTCCACCTCCCTTCACCTATAAATAGACCACCCCTCCTTCCATTCCATTCACAGCCAAGCATGGCAAAAAGAAGAGAAAGAAGAGAGAAAAGAGAAAGAGAGAAAGAAAGGAGGAGTTATGGTGGAGCTAGGAGCAGTACAAGGAGCTTAGGGATTTGACAAGCTTAGGAATAAGGTTTTGAGTTATGAAAAGAAGGAACCTTAGAGTAAAGGTTAAGGACTAGAGGAAAGGCTCCACGTCAGGTAGTAAACTTACCTACTTGTATGCTTATATTGCTTGGATGTTTTATGTGATGTTTACTTATCTTGATAATGTGAAGCATGTATGATTAAGTAATGCTCTTCCCTTCCATATCAATCAAATTACAGTAGATCTTTTCAAGATGGAGGAGATAAAGATGCATAAAGACAAGTTAATGACTGTTTAGTATGAGTGATATGTGATTGATGTATGTAATATTGATTGCTAGAAATTGTCAATATGAACAGTAACTCGTGATGAGGCAGTGACATTTGAGCTATAATTAGAAATAGTAAAAAGTTTAATAAATGTATGATATTTTTCTAGTAAATAGTAGACATGACAAGATTCAATTTGATATATAGAATGTATCATTTGAATTTCTACACATAAAGATATCATTTTTCAAAGTTGGGATAGAAATGCTGGAATTAGGGGAAGACGCTGGATAAATAGTAAAATTGGAACATTTACTTAGTCAAGGTGTGGTCAACAAATTATTTTTACCTGAATGAAAATTAAGTTATATTCATATAGAAATTTGAACCACTTCATTTTGATTTTTCTAGAATTAGTTATGATTTGTCGAAACCAGGTCACTCCTATAGAATTGACACAATGAATAGTACTTGCTAAGAGTAAAATTCCAGATTGAATAATTTGACTTCAATGACCTTATAAGTGGTTCTAGATACTACCATTTGGTCCCTGAGATGTAACAAAAGAAGGATGTTTCATACTACTTGCTCATAAAATTTTGTAAATTAACTCATTCATTTGCTAGGTCAAACTGAAGCTACAACAAAACTGCTATTGTACCTACATTTTTACCATTTTAGTTTCCTTTCTTTTATTTTCAATAATTTTTCTAGCATGCATAAACGATTTGTTTTGCCTTTCATACCTTCATATACATCATGGGGTTATGCCATAATTCTTTCATACATTTTCTTTACATCTAATGGCATATTACACAACATTACATACAAGACTAGTATACATGCATACCATCACTTGTCTACTCTTCCTCTTCCAATCCTTAGCTCATGTTCCAAACATGATTCTTCCATATTGAATAACCTATTATGGTTGGTTAAGGAAGGGTGAGATTCTAGGGAATCTCAGTAGCAAACAATATCACTTAAACATGTAAGATGGACGCTAATGCATCATATGTAAGTTCATTAAACTTTCTTTGATTAGTGACATGCCATCATGCTATATACTTTTGCATAAAAGTGCATGGCCATGGAAAACATATTATTCACAATATATTCAACATCATTTATCATGTCACAACATCATTCAAATATCATATACATGTCAACACATATGCATACCACATCAAGAACATAAAGAGGTAAGCTCATTACCTTGCACTTAAGCTTTTCTCTTGATCTTTTGCACTTGCTCCCTAACTTTCCAAGCAAGAAGCCTTTATGTCAATCCCTTCCCAACATCTTCTTGAATGTTTTAAGGCCTAAAGACATTCATATTCATCACTTAATTCATCAGGACCCTTGAACTCCAAAAATGTTCAAGACTAACCTTGTTACACTCTTTATTATCATAACTTTCTCTAACCTTCACTAACCAACTTGGCTCTTGAACTGTCATATCCCAATTTTTAGGCCTAGAAGCCTAATATGTAGCCTGAAAGAGGTATGCTACCAGGCCCTATTGAGTAGAAGTCCCAGGAGTATACAAATGATGTTTAGGGACTAAATTGCAAATAATGAGAGTTTAGGGACTAAATCGTAAATAGTGAAAGTCCCTGGGGGCATTTTGGCAATTTGCTAAGGGAAGGTTCTTGGGAATCGAGCCACCAGAGTGCTTGGGCTTGGTTGAAAACCCAAGATAACAATCTAAGGGTCCAAAAACGTGGGCCAATGATTATGAGGGTTTAAGTGATGCTAAAATAATATTTTAGTACTTTTTCAAAAAGTAAAGTTACCCAGTTAAGGATATAACTGGGAAAAGTGATCAGATAAAGCTTTTGACCATGAGGTAACATGAAAGGTGTCCTCATGGGACCCATAAGGCACCACATGGCATGATTTTAGGAAAAGGGGAAAAGCTAAGGACACATGGAATGATTCCAGGAAAAGGAGAAAAAGCTAAAGGACACGTGGCAAAATCTCAGCCATGCATTACGGGAAAAGACTCTGGAATTCTCTAGAAAGGCTGAGTCAACTAGTGAGGTGTCCCAAGGGCCCCACCATTATACCACCTTGCATGTGAGGTGTCCCATGGATGATGTCATGTTGGTGAGTCATAGAGGAAGGTGATGTCATCGTGTTGATGCAGGCGAAGCTTCTTGAGGAAACAAAGCAATCTGAGCCATTCATCGCGATTCAATATGAGCCATCCATTCCACCTCCTCTCAACTATAAATAGCCCACCCCTCCTTCCATTCCATTCACGGCCAAGCATGGCAAAAAGAAGAGAAAGAAGAGAGAAAAGAGAAAGAGAGAAAGGAAGAGAAAGAAATGAGGAGTTCTGGTGGAGCTAGGAGCAGTCCAAGGAGCTTAGGGATTTGGCAGAGCATAGGAATAAGGTAAGTAAGTTATTCTAGTCCCTGATCTAATAAATTAGAGGATTCTTCTTATGAAGTTAATAGTTATAGTAGAGAAATATCTCTCTTGATAAGGTTAGCCGTAAATAGAAAGAAAGTTAGGGGATTGTCAGATTAAAGATATTACCCCAAGTTAAGCATGAGTTAAGTAGAGCTATACTAGAAAATAATGAAAATATTATTATGCTATGTATAGGCTCTAACATATGAAAAGAAGGAATCTTAGAGAAAAGGCTAAGAGCTAGAGGAACGCTACATGTGAGGTAGTGAACTTATCCTAAACTTGTATATAATGAATGTTATACTTGATGTTCTATGGCTTTGTTGAATTGTGTTGCATATGTGCTTATGTATGAAGCTCTGTTTCTATGATTACTTTGGCCAATTGTATTTCATATGTAACATGGAAGCATGCACATTAGACAATGTTAACACTATTCACAAGCAAGCACCAATATTTACATTAATGCATGCATTATTTAGTACCATTTGCTACTAAGATTTCCCCAAAAATCTCATCCCCTTCCATGTAATCCCAATCCCACAGGTATGTTCAAAGAGGGTTGAAGAAGAATGAAGAGAAGCTAGGGATTGGATAGTACAGATGGGACCAAAAGGCTGGAATAAGGGAAAAATGCAGGATGAACAGTAAATTTTAGACATTGACTGACATTGACTGAGTCAAGGCATGGTCAACAAGTTATTTTTCCCTGAAATATCATTAAGTTAGATTCGTGTAACAGTTTGAACCACTTCATTTCAATTTTTCTAGAATTAGTTATGATTTTTCGAAGTCAGGTCACTCCTCTGGAATTTTCACAGTGAAAAGTACTCGTGAGAGTAAAATTCCAGATTGTGTAATTTAACTTCAATGACCTTAAAAGTAGTTCCATATGCTACTATTTAGTCCCTATAACGTAAAAAAAGTAGGATGTTGCATGAACCAATTTATGAGCTTAGAATCATGAAATTCCAACTCCTTCAAGGCCTGCTGTACTGAACCAAAACATATACACAATTCTTTCAAAAATTCTCATTTTGATTCTAATGCTTCCTATACTTCTTTCTTCACTTTATCCCACACAATTTTTCATTTTCAAACCATTGGAAACATCAAAATTATGAAATTTGAATAACTGTTCATGTGAGTGAACAGTAATAGAGAAGGATTTCAAAAACAAAAATCTTGGGTTTTCAATGCTTCCAAGGTTCAAAACCTTTCCAACCCTACACAAAATCATCATATAAATTTAATGGAAGTATTAAATCATTGAAATTCCATTTCTTTCCATCATGAACAGTGCATACCGAACAGATTCAACCATGATAAAGTCAAAAATATCAACTTGATTCAACAACCAATCACTTAACTAGCTTGTTTAAGCTTCAATCATATGTCTCTAACTTTAATTTCTTCTTTTCGCACAACACCTTAGAGAAAACTCAACTTTTCCCCCATGAAAACCCTAAGTTCAAACTCCCAAATCAAAGAAATAAGCTAGGATAAATTGCTTACCTTTAATCTCTAGCATGCTTGAACGTTTGTACCTTGAATCTTCTTTGTCTTGGCTTGAGTTTTCATTTTGCAAGAGTTTCCCCAAGGCTTCA
The DNA here is from genome assembly GCA_037074615.1 of Leucaena leucocephala. Classification (NCBI taxonomy): domain Eukaryota; kingdom Viridiplantae; phylum Streptophyta; class Magnoliopsida; order Fabales; family Fabaceae; genus Leucaena; species Leucaena leucocephala. The sequence continues at coordinate 19,640,795 of CM073519.1, forward strand.
TGTGCTTCACGGTTTTGGGCAGAACTTGGGGGTATTTATAGCCAAAATCCATGGAAAATCAATTGTCAAGATTAATTTGTGCACTATTTGATCTAATGGCTCACATTTAATCTTGAATTTGACTTTTTCAAAAAGAAGAATTATGACATCACCATGGGACAAGGTTGCAAAATTCCAATGGGGGGAAGCTTCTGAAAAAATGATAGTCCAATCCAGTACCGGTTCAGCCCGATTCCCGAAAAATTGGAGTGTTTTATAAATCTAATTTGTCTAAAATTCCATAATATACTATCTAACCTTCAATCCAGTATCCAGATTCTTCCTCCTATTGACATTCTTGGATTGAGCCAAAAATTAATTACAAATCCCTTGGGAAATGACAGAAATGCCCTTGGTTCACTGTCTTACCTTGTATTAACTCTAAGGGCATAATTGTCATTTTACACCTCCTTCACTTCTTATTAGGGCCCTTCGTCTAACTCTGACTCAATGACACAATACAATGGCCTACCTTTAGTGGCATTTTTATATTGTTATCGGTCTTTATTAGCCCTAGCCCACATACTTTTCTAAAAATATCATTGGGCCTATAAGGCACCATTTTGGGCTCTCTGTATGATCTACTGCCTTCATGGGCTCAATTCCCAATAAATTCCCCTGAAACATATTTATCGGGTATTTTAATCTACTGTAAATTCTATAATAAATTCTACAAAATTTCTTTTTGAGCCCTGTCAGTTTTAAAAATTCTTATAATAAGTATAGGAATTTACTGCCAAATTTCATCTCATTCTAAGATCCAAATGATACTGTATTTCAAAAATTAATATAAATTTTCCTTCAAAAATTAATATAAATTTTTCTGGACCTCATATCAAAATTCTGTGTTGCATCAAATTGATCAGAATAATTTTCTCTATTTACTGGAAAATTTGGGACTAATATGATTTTGGACATTTTTGGGCCTTCAACTTTTTCTACTTTTCATTTTAGTCCCTTCTTCCTTCAAGACTCATATAACCTTTATCATTTCTTCTGATCATCGTCACAATCCTTTCCAAACCTCTTTCCACTATCAGTATTATACGGATAAGGAAAATTAGGATTTGACCATCGTATACAACCAATGTAAAAGCATATTTTCTAGCAGTGAGGTAGATTTTCCTCAGTCCTTAGCCTTTGCTATGAGGTTCCTTCTTTACAAGGTTAGAGCCTATACATAGCATAATAATATTTTCATTATTACCTATCTAACATAGCTTTACTTATCTAAGGTTTATCTTGATGTAATACCCTTAATCTGACGGTGCCCTAATTTTTTTTCTATCCATGACAAATCTTATCAAGAGAAGACATTTATCTATTATAACTATTAAATTCATAAGAACAATCCACTAATTTATTAGAACAGGGACTAGGATAAATTACTTACCTTATTCCTAAGTTTGCTGAGTCCCTAAGCTCCTTGGATTGCTCCTAGCTCGGTCAGACCTCCTCCTTTTCCTTTCTTTCTTTCATGGATGGAATGGAATGGATGGGGTTGAGGTATTTATAGGTGAAGTGAAATGAAATGGCAGTCTAGATATAATCGCGATGAATAGCTAAGATCACTTCCTTTCTCAACAATCTTTGCCTACATCATCATGATGATATCATGAAGGGACACCTTGCATGCTAGGTGGCACTACAGTAGGGCCCTAAGGACACCTTAGTTGCTGACTCAATTCTTAGAGAGAATTCTAGAATCTTATCTCATAATGAACGACTAAGATTGTACCATGTGTCCTTAGCTTTTTAACAAGTTTTCTTCTTCCCTTAGATTAGTGCCATATGGCATCTTGATGGGTCTCATGAGGACACATTTCACACCACCTCATGGCTTCCGGATAAATTCAAAGCTTTATGTGATCAATTCACAATTATAACTTTAACAGGGTAATTATACTTGACTTAAAATCACTAAAGTGTTATTTTAATGTTACTTGGATCCACATAACTCTTGGGCTACATTTTATACTTCTTGGAATGCCATCTTGGGTCTCTGATCAAGCTCAAACACTCAGATGGCTAAATTCTCAAGAAACTTTCCTTGACAAATTACCAAAATGCCCTTGGTTCCTCTTTATTTACTTTAATGATTATAGAGGCATTATTGACTTTTCACATCTCAACAGAATATTTCCTTGCCCTTATCAATTATTCCTATAGCTCTCTTTGACCTTTTAACTAGGACAAAATAACTAAAATGCCCTTCACTCATTTTTTAATTATTTTTACAACATATGGGTATTTTCGTCATTTTGCACATTTTTCTGAATATTTCTGGACACTGGCCCCTTTAATCGATAAAATGATATCATGGGCCTGGACCTCACTTGGCATCATCATGGACCTCTTGTGACATCATTTGGGCTCATTTAGTCCCAATTTGTTTATTGCTTAATTTTCATAATCGGATATCGAGTATTTACAAACTCCCATCAAAATTCACTACAAAAAAACGGACTGTTTTCTGTTCCTAACTTTTATAATATATCAGGATATGTATTCTGTCCTGGAAATCAATGTCTAGGCTTCACATACTATTGACATAATTGTACTGGGCCAATGCTTAATTACAGATCCCTTGGAAAATGACCAAAATACCCTCGGTGTCCTTTTTTGCACTATATTGACCCTAAGGGTAACATAGTCTTTTCACCCTTCTTTGTACTGCCTTAGGGCCTATACTGGCTCTAAATAATCATGCTTAGGCTATATCCCACATTTTTAGCCTATCCCAAATGACCAAATTGCCCTCCATCTATCTCTGGTACAATTTGGCATCCAAGGGCATTTTTGTAATTTTACACTTTTCTAGACACTGGCCCCTTCTACTGATAAATTAGTACCCTGGGTTTTGGACCCTCCTTGACGTCATCATGGGCCTATATATGAGGTCATCTGATCTCATTCTATCTAGGCTTACATACCGATAAGTTCCATTATAGGATCACGGGTGTTATTAAACTCCCGTCAAAATTTACTAATATGTGAATAACTTTTTATACATAACTTCTTCCGGGTTCTGTCAGATCTAGGACATTTGACACTGTAGCACACACTTTCCTATAATTCCCCCACTTATATCTGAAGTCCATGAAATCTGATAAAATTTCATATAACTTTCAGACAATCAGATAAATATATGCTGTGTGGAGCCCTAATAAAATTTATGTATCATGCTAGATTAACCAGCATATCTACCTCTATTTACTGATGGAATATGGGACTAAAATACTTGTGGGTAGTTCTAACCTTTTTCGGACTGACCTTTCTATAATTACAATTATGCCTTTGAACTTTTTACTTAATTATATTCAAGTCCCTTAACTTTTGAAAATTACCACTTTTGGCCCAACTTTTGTTTCTACTTTAACTTTTGGCCTTTAAAATTTTCTAATTTTCATTTAGGTCCCTTTCTTCCTTCAAGACTCATTTAACCTCTATTATTTCTTCTGATCATCATCATAACCATGCCAGGAAGCTTATGGAAAAATTCCAGTCAAATTCGGCACCGATCGGAGCAGTTTCACAACAATTGGACTATTTTCTGTTTCTAATTTTTTATAATATTCTAGGATATGTATTCTATCCTAGAAATAAATGTATAGGATTCTCATACCCTTGACATGGTTATACTCAATATTTATCTGCCATCCATCCCTTGGAAAATGACCAAAATACCCTTGGTGTCCTTTCTTATACTATATTGACCCTAATGGTAAAATCGTCTTTTTACCCCTCTTTGTACTGCCTTAGGGCCTATACTGGATCTAGCTAATCACTTTTATAATATATGCAACATTCTTAGCCTATCCCAGATGACCAAAATGCCCTCCATCCATCTCTAGTACAGTGTGGGCATCCAGGGGTATTTTTGTAATTTTGTACCTTTTCTGGACACTGGCCCCTTCTACTTATGAACTAGTACCCTGGGTTCTAGGCCCTCCTTGGAATCATCATAGGCCCATATATGAGGTCATCTGGTCTCATTTAATCTAGGCTTATTTACTGATAAATTCCATTATCGGATCACGGGTGGCTTCAAACTCCTGTCAAAATTCATTATTATGGGAATAACTTTTTGTACAGGACTTCTCCTGGGTTCTGTCAGATTCATAACATCTGACATTGTAGAGAACACTTTCCTGTAATTCCCCCACTTATATCTGATGTCCATGGAATCTAATAAAAATTCAGATAACTTTTAGATTATCAGATAATTTTCTGCTTTTTAGAGCTTAATAAAATTTATGTATCATGCCAGATTAACCAGCGTAACTTCCTCTATTTACTGATGGAATATGGGACTGAAAAACTGCTGGGCAATTATAACCCTTTCTGGGTTGATCGTTCTATAATTACAATTTTGTCTTTGAACTTTTTACTTAATTACTTTTAAATCCCTTAACTTTTGAAAATTACCACTTTTGGCCCAACTTTTGTTTCTACTTTAACTTTTGGCCTTTAACATTTTCTACTTTTCATTTTAGTCCTTCTCTTCCTTAAAGAATCATCTAACCTTTATCATTTCTTCTGTTCTTTGTCATATTCCTTTCCAAACCTTTTTCCACTATCAGTAGTATACCAAGAGGGTTCAAGTACCTACAAAGGGTTATGTCATAGAGTATAAGATTATGGCATAGAACAGAAGGTTCTGGCTTAGTGATGCTCTAGTTTAGTTAGATTAATCCCTTAAACAAGTTAAAGATTTAAACTAAAGAGGTTCCTTCCCTAGTATGAGATATGGGGATAGTGTTCACTATTCAGAGAATGTTTTCCACAAGAGACAGTGACACCTAGATAAACAGAACAATACCCCATACCTTACAGCTTTACGAGGTAGTCTTTAAGGAAATGACTACGATAGACTAGTCTTAGTCAGCCGTTACCACTGAGGTCTCGTGTTTCTTAGCACGACGTGGCTGGACTAAGCAGGATAACATCTAGGGAGTAGAAGGTATCATTATATGGCCAGACGTTATAGTGGTAATGATGATGAAGGTACCAACCTCGTTGAAGTTTATCAGCTAGAGGATTGGTATAAATTGATTAAGCCATATAGTACAAAGTACTAAGATATGAAAGATTAGTTTAAGATAATGTTCATAATTAGATCCTCTATGTGAGTATATGTACATTATGAAAGAATCTGTTTAGCGTTTATTTCCTGAACAAAAGGATTGAAAGTTAGAACGAGACTTGTTCATGAATGATCCTAGCACATGGCCTAAAATTAGAGACAAGATGGTTAATAGATAGAGAGCTTATGTTCCCAAGACAGAGGGATTATATCATGAAAGAATAGTAATCTAACAGACCTAGGGTAGAGTAACCTATAGAACATAAGTAATTGTAGTAGATGATGAATGAGATCCATACGACATAAGTTCATCAGGATCAAGAAAAAGAAGTCTAAAGAGAGAAAGGTAGCCATAGTTTCAAAGATAAAGAATACTCCCCAATTTAAGAAAGAGTAATGAGCAAGAGTCAAATAATATGGGCTACTGAAAATATTTTAAAATTGTTATTGAGTTATCAACAAGTGGAAGCAGTTAACCTTATAACTTAGTCTATTGGTTTGAGATATGACAGAGATGATAATACAGTACAATAGAATCACAGTGGATTTTGGAGGATCACAATTAGATCATAGCATGGCTTACGGGTCGCAGTTATATCTTAATAGCTTTAGTGACGTAGTTAGATTCTAAAGAGGCTTATGGTTGATCGCAGTTAGATCCTAAGGTCACAGTTAGACCTAACCTAAGGAAAGAAATGAGCCATGAAGAAATGAGAATAGTACAGTATCTCTATGAAAAGATGATTACCAAAGACGAAGTTAAGGTAAGGAAGCTTCACTAGTTGATTAACTCATCTAGAAAACTTATTTATAATATTTTCCTCAAATAGCCTATATTATATACTAGGGGTGTGCATGGGCAGGGCTGGGCAGGGCAGCCCCCTGCCCGGTGCCCTGCCCAAAAAATGCATGGGCTACATTTTGCAGCCCGATGCCTGGCCCTGCCCGGTAAAAGCCTGAACAATTTTGGGCAGGGCATGAGTGGGCTGGGCATGGGCGGGCTGGGCATGCCCAAATTGTGATGTCATGCTCATATTGTGAAAAAAATTATAATTATGAATTTCTAAAATAATACCATATTCATGTGTCTTTAAGAGTTAAATAATATCTATAATTCACTAAGAATAAGAGAACAAAGATAATAATTAAAATCTTGAGATCCATTGCATATAAAAAATAAGCGTTGAAATCTAAGTAGTTTATAATTATAACTTTGTATCAATCTCCCTAATATTGACAAAGATAAAGCATCTAAAAAATAAAATAAATAATTATAATTTGTAATGTAATCATATGATAATTAACAAAGTTAAAAAAAATTAGTATAGTTATAAATATTAAAAGATACAACTTACCTATTTATATTTCTAAAATTACCTTATAGTCACCAGTAGCTATCATATTCTCCCTTTTAAGATAGAGAAAAAATAAAAAAAATAAAAGAAGGGGTGCTCATGGGCAGGGCAGGGCAGGGCAGCCCCTATGCCCGGTGCCCAACCTGAAAAATGCATGGGCTGTATTTTACAGCCCGATACCCAGCCCTGCTCGGTAAAAATCGGGCTGGGCAGGGCATTTTTCTTGCGGGCTGGGCAGGGCATAGCGGGCCATGGGCATTGTGCACAGCCCTATTATATACAAACTGAACTTAGTTTTCCTTAAACGAAGATGGAGTCCAAGTTCAAGTCTGGGTGCTGATATTCAAAAGTTTTTGTAGAAGTATGCCTAAGGACAAGAGAAAAGAACCCCATATATTTTGAGAATAGAAAAGTATAAGTAGATAGATCCTTCAGATAAGAATAAAGAGATTAAAAGGCTAGCAAGACCCAGAGAATAGTGTCTAAGATAGAGCAAAAATATAACATAGTTCTATAAGAAATAATATGCTAGGGCTTAGAGCTATAAGAAAAGTAACCTAGCCCTGACCCAGTAGAACACTTAGCTAAAAGTTGTTCAAGCAAGAGTAACCCAATGATGGGTAAAACTGTGGAATTAATGAGAAAGAGGGTAAATGCCACAAAAAGTTTGGCATAGATGTACAAAGTTATGTAAGATAGTAAGAAAAGTTGAGTTAGAAAAGTCAAGAAAATGTTATGAAAAGACAGGGACATTCTCCTCAAAAAAACTCTTCATCAAGGTATGAATAGAGATTTAACCCAGAAATTTCAAGGACAAAATCTATTTAAGGGGAGGAGAAATGTCATATCCTAATTTTTAGGCTTAAAAGCCTAGTATGTATCCTAAAAATGGTATACTACCAGGCCCTGTTGAGCAGAAGTCCCAGAAGTATACATATGATGTTCAGGGACTAAACTACAAGAAAATGAAAGATCAGAGACTAAATTGTAAATAGTGAAAGTCCCTGGGGCATAATGGTCATTTTGGAAAAGAAAGGGATGTTTCTTGGGAACTGAGCGACTAGAGTGCTTGGGCTTGATTGGAGACCCAATATGACATTCCCATACATCAAAAAATATGGCCCAAGAGTGATGTGGGCCTAAGTGGCATTAAAATATTAGTTTAATACTTTTTCAATAAAGTATAGTTACCCGGTCAAAGATAGAACTAGGGAAAGTGATCAGATAAAACTTTAGACTCATCCAGAACCATGAGGTAGCATAAAAGGTATCCTCATGGGACCCACAAGGTACCACATGGCATTAGTCTAGGGAATGAAGAAAAAGCTAAGGACACGTGACACGATCTCAGCTGTTCATTCCAGGAAAAGACTCTGGAATTCTCTAGAAACGCTGAGTCAGCTGGTGAGGTGTCCCAAGGGCCCCACCAATGTGGCACCTAGCATGTGAGGTGTCCCGTGGATGATGACATTTTGATGAGCCATCTAGGATGATGATGTCATCTTGATGATGTAGGCAAGGCTTCTTGAGGAAGCTAAGCAATCTGAGCCATTCATCATGATTCAATCTAGACCATCCTTTCCACAACTTTTCACCAATAAATAGGCACTCCCCTTTCCATTCTACTCCATAGCAAGCAAGAGGCAGGAAGAGAAAGAAGAGAGAAAAAGAGAAAGAGACAAAGAAAGAAAGAAAGGAAGGAAAAATGAGGAGCTCTGGCAGAGCTAGGAACTAGAGGAAAGGTTACACGTCAGGTAGTAAACTTACCTACTTGTATGCTCATATTGCTTGGATGTTTTATGTGATGTTTACTTACCTTGAAAATGTGAAGCATGTATGACTAAGTAATGCTCTATTTCGTTTTATGCTATGGCCATATGTTATAATTAAGGGACATGGAAGCATGTAAGTTATCATTATGCAAGCATGATCATTAAGTGCACACATAGTAACATCAAGCATATAGTTGCATATATGGTATGGTTTCCGTTTGCTACTGAGATTTTCCCAGAAATCTCACCCTTCCATATCAATCCAATTACAGCAAGTCTTCTCAAGATGGAGGAGATAAAGATGCATAAAGAGAAGTTAATTATTTAGCATGATTGATATGTGATTGATGTATGTATAATTAGTTTCTGGAAATTATCATTATGAACAATAGCTCATGGAAAGGATTTGACCTTTGAGCTATAATTAAAAATAGTAAATGATTGTATAAATGTATGATAGTTTACCAGTAAATAGTAGACATACCAAGCTTCAATTTGATATATAGCTCGTCTCATTTGGACATCTACACATGGAGATATGATTTTTCAAAGTTGGGACAAAAAATGCTGGAATCAGGGGAAGGATGCTGGATGAACAGTCAAATTGGAATGTTGACCGAAATTGACTTGGTCAAGGAGTGATCAATGAGTTATTTTTCCCTGAAAGATCATTAAGTTATCTTTGTGTAGGAATTTGAACCACTTAATTTCTATTTTTCTAGAATTAGTTACGATTTTTCGAAGTCAAGTCACTTCTCTGGAATTTGCACAGTGAACAGATCTCGCTAGAGTAAAATTCCAGATTGTGTAATTTGACTTCAAAAACCTTAAAAGTGGTTCCAGATGCTACTGTTTGGTCCCTAAGATGTAAGAAAATAAGGATTTTATAGACCCCTTTAATTAGAAGTTGAAACATCCTTACTTTCATATGTCTTAGGGACCAATCAGTAGCATTTAGAACCACTTACAAGTCTTTGGAAGTCCATTAGCTAAATTTGGAATTTTTCTCTTTCTCGGGTTACTGTGCATATAGTATTTCAGATTACGCAATGAACTTCGATAAATCATAATTAATTATAGAAAATTTTAAATGAAGTGGTTAAAAAAGTTACGTGAAGCTAACCCCTTGCAATTTAAGGGAAAAATAATTTACAGACCAAATGATTAACCAATTAGTACATTTTATTCGTCAAAATTTACTGTTAATTTGGTCAAAAATTTTGAAGACAGATTCTGATCCCTTACTTTGAAAATTCATTTCTCTTGTTATACACATCCAAATGAAACGTTCTACCTATACACTTAAAGCTCTGGATGTGTGTTACACACTCATAAACTTTTGTGAAATAATTCTATCATTTGCTAGGTCAAACTGAAGCCACAATAAAACTGTTTTAGAACCTACATTTTTACCATTTTAGTTTCTTTTCTTTCACTTTCAATAATTGTTCCAACATGTATAAGCCATCAAATAAGCATCTCAATATTTGTATACATCATGTACATATGCCATAATTATTACAAATAGTTTCCTCACATAAATGGACACTTTACATGGCATTTACATACATGGATAATTCATAGCTTATGCTAAGATTTCAATTACTTCACTTCCTTTCTTCCATTCTTTAGCTCTTCTCCATGTATACCTTTTCCATCATGCTTGACCTAGATTGGTTGGTTATGGGAGGGTGAGATTCTATGGAATCTTAGTAGCAAACATTACCACTTAAATATGCAAGATGGATGCTAATGCATGATATGTAATTTCATTGAACTTCTTTGAATAGTGACATGCCATCATGCTATATACTCTTACATAAAGTACATGGCCATGGAAAACATGTTATTCACAATACATTCAACATCATTTATCATGTCACAACATCATTCAAATATCATATACATGTCAACACATAAGCATACCACATCAAGCATATAAAGAGGTAAGTTCACTACCTTGCACTTAAGCTTTTCTCTTGATCTTTTGCACTTGTTCCCTAGCTTTCCAACCATGAAGCCTTTATGTGAATCACTTCCCAACATATTCTTGGAAGTTTCAAGGGCCTAAACAAATTCATATTCATCACATAATTCATTAGGATTTATTAACTCTAACCATGTTCAAGACTAACCTTGTTACACTCTTTATTATCATAACTTTCTCTAATCTTCACTAATCCACTTGGTTCTGGAACCAATTGATGTCTTGACTTTACCCAATACAATTTCATCTTTTGAATCTATTTATGAGCTTAGAATCATGAAATTTCAGTTCCTTCATGGCCTGCTGTATAGAACCAAAACATGTACACAATTCCCTCAAAAATTCTCATTTTGATTCTAATGCTTTCCATACTTGTTTCTCTACTTTATCCCACACAATTTTTCATTTTAAAACCATTGGAAGCATCAAAATCATGAAATTCCAATCACTGTTCAGGAGAGTGAACAGTAACAGAGAAGAATTCCAAAAACTACAATCTTGGAATTTCAATGGTTTCAAGGTTAAAACCTTTTTAATCCAACACAAAATCATCATATAAATTCAATGGAAGCATTAAATCATTGAAATTGCATTTCCTTCCCCCATGAAAAGTACAGACCGAATAGGTTCACCTTGGCAAAGTCAAGAATATCAACTTGATTCAACAACCAATCACTTAGCTAGCTTGTTTAAGGTTCAATCATATGTCTCTAACTTTAATTTCTTCTTTTCCCTTTTATCTAAGGTTTTTGGGCAGCACAACACCTTAGAGAAAACTCAACTTTCCCCCCATAAAAATCCTAAGTTCAAGCTCTCAAATCAAAGGAAAATAAGCTAAGAGAGATTGCTTACCTTTAATCTCTAGCTTTCTTGAACTTTGGTACCTTGAATCTTCTTTATGTTGGCTTGAGTTTCCATTTTGCAAGAGTTTCCCCAAGGTTCATGAGGCCACAGTTTTGAACCAGATTTGAGGGGGTATTTATAGAAAATTTCATGGAAAATCAATGGCCAAGATTACTTTGTGCACTATTTCATCTAAAGGTCATATTTAATCTTGGATTTAACTTTTTCAAAAAGGAGATTTATGACATCATCCATGTCATCACAAGGGACAACTCATGAGACACCTCAGGGGGTATGTGGCGTAATTCTCATGGGGAGGAAGCTTCTGGAGAAATTCTAGTCTAATCCGGCACCGACTCGGTCCGATTCCCCAAAAACTGGACTGTTTTCTATTCCTAATTTTTATAATATTCCAGGATATGTATTATGTCCTAGAAATCAATGTCTAGCTTTCTCATACCATTGAAATGTTTATACTGGGCCATAATTTAATTACAGATCCCTTATAAAATGACCAAAATACCCTTGGTGTCCTTTCTTGCACTACATTGACCCTAAGGGCATAATTGTCATTTCACCTCTCTTTGTACTGCCTCATGGCATATATTGCCTCTAACTAATCATATTTATACGATATGCCACATTTTTAGCCTATCCTAGATGACCAAAATGCCCTCCATCTAGCACTGGTACAATATGGGCATCTAGAGGCATTTTCGTAATTTGACATTTTTTCTGGACACTGGCCCTTTCTACTGATAAACTGGTACCTTGGGTTTTGGGCCATCCTTGGTGACATCATAGGCCTATATATGAGGTCATCCGATCTCAGTCTATCTAGGCTTACTTACAGTTAAATCCCATAATCAGATCACGAGTATTATCAAACTCCCGTCAAAATTCACTTATATGGGAATAACTTTTTATAAATAACTCTTTCTGGGGTCCTGTCAGATCCATCACATTTGACATTATAGGGCACACTTTCCTGTAATTCTCCTACATATATCTGAAGTCTATGAAATCTAATAAAATTTCAGTGTAAAGGACTTAAGTGTAAATTAGTAGAAAGTTAAAGGACTTAAGTGTAAATTAGAGAAGTCCCAAGGCCTAAAATAAATGTAGGATAAGTTATGGCCATAAAGTGTAATTTGTCAAATTCAAGGATAAAATGGTAATTATGAGGAAATTAAGCGAAAAAAGGCCAAAAACTGTCTAGATGCATTTCAGTCCCAAATTTTACCAAGAGATAGTGAAAATTATTTTGGTCGATATGATGTGACCTAGAATAATTATTTCAGTTCCCAGATAGTTGATATGGATATAAAATCCCAAAAATTATCTTAATTTTATTAGACCTTTTGGACCTCATATATAGATGAAAATTTATAGGAAGGTACATCCTATGAAGCTAGAGGTTAGGGAACTAACAGAACTACAAAAGGGGCTCTATAGGAAAATTTATTCACATTTTAGTAAATTTTGATGGAGTTTGTGGATACCTGATATATGGATGATGAAATTTAAGCAGAGTAGGCAAGTTAGGTCTAAGTGGGCTTAGACATAATATACTAGATTACTTTGGAGTAACCTAGAAGCTTCTAGAAGAGATGATCCATCATGTGAGGTGTCCTTATGGGACCCACATAAGGTGCCACATAAGTAGGATGATGTCACCATGATGATATAGGCATAACTTGGTGAAGAAGCAAACGATCTGAGGTGTTCATCGCAGTTCGATCTGGATCATCCAATCCACCTCACCCAAACTATAAATACCCTTACCCCTTTTATTCTATGCATACCACAACAAGAAACAAGATAAATAAGAGAGAAAGAGTGAAAGAAAGAGAAAGAAATAAAGGAAAATGAGGAGGTTAGAGACTCAATAAGCATAGGATTGAGGTAAGTAACCAATCTTAGTCTTTACTCTAATAAATTATAGGATTGTTCTTATAGATTTAATAGTTAGAATTATGGAATCTCTGACAAGGCTAGCCATGAATATAAAGAAAATTAGGAGCTAGTCAGGTTAAGGAAATTACCTCAAGATAAACTTGAATTAAGTTAAGCTATACTGTAAAGGATAATAATAAAAATATTATTATGACATGTATAGGCTATGGCTTGTGTAGAGAAGGAACCTCATAGAAAAGGCTGAGGATTAACGAAAAGGTATCCGACAGGTAGTGAACTTATACCTAAACTTGTATGCTTATTGCTTGAGTGTTGTTAATATGCTGTTGGCTTGTCTTGATTATGTTAAGCATGTATGATTGAGAATTATATGTTTCTTTTTATGCCATGGACATATGTTGTAAGAATCTTGGAAGCATGTATATGTCATTATGCAAGTATGATCATAGTAAAGCAAGCATGTTTAACACTAAGCATGCATATACTTGCATAAATTGTTTGTGGTACCATTTGCTACTGAGATTTCCCCATAAATCTCACCCCTATCTTTTTCAAACATAACAATATATTGTTTTGGAGAAGATGAAGCCTAGAAAAGTGAGGGATGACAGCATGAACATCATATGCAGTCGGTGTTACGGAAGTTGAGGGAGCAACAACTCTATGCAAAGTTTTCCAAATATGAATTTTGGCTAAACAAAGTTATTTCCTTAGCTGATATTGTGTCTAAAGATGGTATTCATGTTGATCCTAGTAAGATAGAGGAAGTAAAAAATTGGCCACGACCTACAACGATCACAGTGATTCAAAGTTTCTTGGGCCTCGCAAGATATTATCACATTTTGTTAAGGACTTTGCTAGAATAGATGTAACACCTTACTTTTATACATCTTAGGGACCCATTGATAGCATTTAGAACCACTTATATGATCATTAAAGTTCAAATTCAAAATCTGGAAACTTCAACTCATGTGTACTATTCATGTGGTATTTCCAGATTAAGCGATAAACTTTAAAAAATTATAATTAATTCTAGAAAACAAAATGAAGTGGTTCAAAAGATAATTGAAGCTAACATATTGAAGTTTAAGGGAAAAATATGCCTCAGAACTATTGACCAGTCAACTAAGTCAGCTCTGACGTCAAATTTCACAGTTCATTTGGTTAAAAATCCTAGCAACAATTTATGTACCCTAACTTTGAAAAATTTGTTCTCCTTGTATAGACATTGAAATAAGATGTTGTTGGTGTCAAAATAAATCTTGGCATGCTAACTAAGTACTGGTAAAAATCATATCTTTATTTCATCATTTACTACTTCTGATTACATACAACTTACTTCTCAAAACTAGTATTTGTTCAAGTACAAAGTTTTCATCAACTAACTTTACATAAATACATTTCATACCTTGTTAATAACATAACCATAAAAAACAATACTAAACAACTAACTTTACTCTGTCTGTTTACATTTGTTTGATGGTCCTACTATGTGAAATTATAGATTAAGGTGATATTTCTGGGGAAATTTCAGTAGTAAATGATACTAAATAATGTATGCATTAATGCTTGGAACTTGTCCTTCCTTGTAATTGTGTTAACATAATGTATTATGCATGCTTCCATGTAACATATGAAATAAAATTGGCCAAAATAATCATAGCTTTAAGCTACAACTAATACATATGAACAAGTTTAGGTAAGTTTACTACCTATAATCCTTGCTTTTCCTTTCTCCTTTGTATTTGCTTTGTGGTCCTCTTTACCACATTACTCAAGGGCTAATAAAGCATAATACCATACTCAATATGTAACATCCTTTCTTTTATATGTCTTAGGGACCATTCAGTAGCATTTAGAACCACTTACAAGACCTTGGAAGTCCATTAGCCAAATCTGGAATTTTACTCTTTATAGGGTTACTGTTCATATGGTATTCTAGATTACATAGCAAACTTCAAAAAATCATAATTAATTCTACAAAACTCAAAATGAAGTGGTTCAAAACGCTAAATGAAGATAACGTCTTGAAATTTAAGGGAAAAATAATTTCTAGACCAAATGATTAGCCAATTGATACAGTTTATTCGTTGAAGTTTACTGTTCATTTGGTCAAAAACTTTGGAAACAGTTTCTGGTCCCTTACTTTGGAAATTCATTTCTCTTGATATACACATCCAAATGACATGTTCTACCTATGAATTTAAAGACATGGATGTTTTCTACATGCTCATAAAATTTTGTGAACTAATTCCTTCATTTGCTAGGTGAAACTGAAGCCACAACAAAACTGCTTCAGGACCTACGTTTTTACCATTTCAGTTTCTTTTCTTTCATTTCCAATAATTGTTTCAGCATGCACAAGCCATCAAATAAGCTTCTTAACATTCATATACATCATGTACATATGCCATAAGTATTACAATAGTTTCATCACATAAATGGACACCTTACATGGCATTTACATATATAGACAATTTATAGTATATGCTAAAATCTCAATACTTCACTTCCTTTCTTCCATTCTTTAGCTCTTCTCCATGCATACCTTTTCTTCATGCTTGACCTAAATTGGTTGGTTATGGGACAGTGAGATTCTAGGGAATCTCAGTAGCAAACATTACCACTTAAATATGCAAGATGGATGCTAATGCATGATATGTAATTTCATTAACTTTCTTTGATTAGTGACATGCCATCATGCTATATACTTTTACATAAAGTGCATGGCCAAGGAAACATGTTATTCACAATGCATTCAACATCATTTATCATGTCACAACATCATTCAAATAACATATACATGTCAACACATAAGCATACCACATCAAGCATATAAAGAGATAAGTTCACTACCTTGCACTTAAGCTTTTCTCTTGACCTTTAGCATTTGCTTCCTAGCTTTCCAACCAATAAACCTTTATGCCAATCACTTCCCAACATGTTCTTGGATGTTTCAAGGTCCTAAACACATTCATATTCATCGTATAATTCATTAGGACTCATGAACTCCAACCATGTTCAAGATTAACTTTGTTACCCTCTTTATTGTCATAACTTTCCCTAATATTCACTAATCCACTTGGCTCTTGAATCAATTGATGTCTTGACTTTACCCTACATAATTTCATCTTTTGAACTCATTTATGAGCTTAGAATCATGAAATTCCAGCTCCTTCATGGCCTGCTGTACAGAATTGAACATAAGCATACAATTCTTTCAAAAATTCTCATTTTGATTCTAATGCTTCCCATACTTGTTTCTCCACTTTACTCCACACAACTTTTCATTTTAAAACCATTGGAACCATCAAAATCATGAAATTCCAATCACTATTCATGCGAGTGAACAGTAACTATAAGGAATCTCAAAGTTTAGAATGGGAGTATAGGGTAGAGTATATATGATGAGAAAGTTATGTTGCTCCCATACCATATGACATGCAAT
This sequence comes from Leucaena leucocephala, assembly GCA_037074615.1. NCBI lineage: Eukaryota > Viridiplantae > Streptophyta > Magnoliopsida > Fabales > Fabaceae > Leucaena > Leucaena leucocephala. The sequence continues at coordinate 19,657,242 of CM073519.1, forward strand.
TAGATAATTTAACTAGGTAATGTTAAAGCAATAGAAAAAGTGGTAAGTAAGATAGTTAGCCAGTTAATCCCCAAAGTTTAGAATGGGAGTATAAGACCAAACAATGATAGTCCGTTAGACATATAACAAGATTAGAGATAAATGTTATCAGCATATATATGGACATATGATTATAGTACTCAGGATGTATCCTTTCAGTACGGATGAGATGCATGAATGTACCATGAATATAAAAATAAATCATATGTAGTTATGAAAGATTATGCAGGTTTGATAGGGAGCAGCATCTATATGATAAAAGTCAACACTCATAATGGAGCTAGATTGCTCTTGGGATAAAGTCTGAGCACTTTTGAGATTGAGCCACGAAAATAGATAGTGTAACTCATGTTAGAGCCATGTTAATAGATGAAATATACATATTATAACAGTTATGTGCATGGTAGAGCCTGTGTAGCTCTCTACAATACTACATATAGAAAAGTTATGAAAGATGAGAATGATAGGAGTAATTCTTTAGTGATAGATGAAATGAGTAAAGTCTTAATAGATAATATTGACTTCTTTTATTAGTCTTTAGGAATTATCAATTGAGTTACCAATTAAGTAGAAGTGACTAACCTTGTAACATAGTCTATTGGTTTTAGGTCTTCCAAAGATAAGGATATACTACACAGAATCGTAGTAGATTCCAGAGGGTTATAGTTAGATCCTAGCATGGCTCACAGAGAATATAATTCCAGAGTCGTAGTTAGATCCTAAAGAGGCTTATGGTAGATCTTAGTTAGATCCCAAGGTCACAGTAGACCTAGCTTAAGGAAAGGAAATGAATGATCTATAAGTACAATATTTCTTTGGAAAGATAATTACCAAGAACAAGGTTAAGTTAAGGACGCTCACAAGTTAGTTAACTCATAACAAAGAGAGTACCCACGATGTTAATTTCATATAGACTTATTATTATGGACTAAACTCATAATCTTCTTACACCGAAGAAAGAATCAACATTAACAAGTATTTATAACTCTATAGTTAGTATGCCTAAGGAAGAGAAGAAGAATATCTCATGAGATACAAGAAGGGTTAAGTAAGAACAGAGAGATCCCAAAGATGAGGCTAAAGAGAATGAGAATAAGAGCTAGACATACCCAACAAAAATTGTATGAGAAGGGTCTAAGACAGTAAAGTAACAAGGTTGGCATCTATTAGCACTAGTGCTTTAGATTTTTATCGGTACTTTTCAGTTAAGTGTATTTAGATAAGAGTAGCCTAAGGATGGGTGGCTATGTCAAAGGATACAAATGGCTAAAAAGTTCAGTATGAATGGCAAAAGTTATACAAAATAGAAGAAAATTTAGGAAAAATTATGAAATATAAGGGACATTCTCCTCAAAGAAACTCTTCATCAAGGTATGAATAGATATTTAACCTTGAAATTTTGAGAACAAAATTTATTTTATGGCGAGAAGAAATATCATTTCACGATTTTTAGGCCTAGAAGTCCAGTATGTAGCCTAAGATAGGTAGGCTATCAATACCTTTTTAGCAGAGGTTCTAGAAATATATAAATGATGTTTAGGGACTAAACTATAAATAATGAAAGTTTAGGGACTAAATTGTAAATAGTAAAAGTCCCTGGAAAAAATATGTAAACACGTTAGAGACTTTAGAAGAGTCTCCTAGGCTTAGAAAAAGAGAAAAGAGGTTAGTTAGAGGCCTGAGGTTAATATAAAGATCTTAAAAGGATTATTTATGATGTTAAGCCCAAGTAAGGATAAAATTATAATTTTAGACAATTCCAAGGGCATAATGGTCTTTTTGAAGAAATAAAGGGACTAAAGTAAAAACCCTAAAAGTTCCATGGTACAAAATAGAAGTAGACACAAGTTATAGGACATTAAGTGTAATTAAGAAAAGTTAAGGGACTAAAGTGCAATTTTCAAAGTTCAAGGGCAAAATGATAATTATGAGAAAATTGAGCTAGAAAAGGTCCCAAACTGCCCAAAAATATTTGTATCCCATATTTTACCAGTAAATAGAGAATGGTAATTGGACTAGGTATATTTCTCAGAATTTTGATTTAAGGTCTCGATAAATTGATATTAATTTATGAATTATGGCAATTATTACAGTATCTTCTAGACCTCATAATTAGATATAATTTTTTGTAGTAAATTCTTATAATTAATATAAGAATTTATGAAACAAACGGAACTCAAAAAGGAGTCTTGTAAAATTAATTATGGAATTTACGGTGAAAAAGGACACCGATAAAGGGTTTAAAAGAAATGTATCTAATTTTTATTAGGACTTATGAGTATCAGAAAATTATGAGGCATTGACAAAATTATTTTGTATTAGAATTAATTTCTAAAAAGTTATAAACAATCAAAAATTTAAATAGAAATTATCTCAAAAAAATTATGACAATTTAAGGATATTAGTATAGGATGTGCCTTGGGATTTATGCCAATTAATAATTGTACACAAGGGAGACCCAATAATGGTGTCATGTAGTGGCCCAATAAGTCCTAAAATTTGTTTTAGACCCCAAGTCAAATAATGGATAATTTTTGAATTTTTGAAAAATAAAAGAAGATTAAGGAGCTTCAAAAGGAAGATTAGGGTTTTGCACATGGTATGACCCATATACATTACACATGGAACCAAGAAGAAAAAAAAATGATATCCCATGTGCTAAAATTTAATAAAATAATATAAGAATTAAGTTAATGATGATTAACGATAATTAATGAATAAAGCAACCAATATGATTCAAGATTAAGGAATTGTAATAATTTGTTGAAGGAAGGATATTTTGGTCCCTTGAGCTTTGACATTTGGCTATAAATACCCCTCTATTTCCTTGCAAAACCATGGCCTCTTGAACCCTAGGGTAAACTATAGCCAAATGGAAACTCAAGCCAAGACAAGGGGAAATTCAAGTCATAAAAGTTAGCTAGCTAAGGATTAAGGTAAGTAAACTATCCTAACTTGTATTCCTTCAATTTAGAGGCTTGAACTTAGAGTTTTTATGGAAGAAAGATAGGAAATTATCTAGGGTATATATGCTGTCCAAACCCTATATGAAAGAAGGAAGAAGAAATTAAAGCAAGAACTATCTGATTAATGTTTAGAAAAGTTAATTTAGATGATTGGTTATGGAATCAAGTTGATATTCTTGACTTTACATGGATGAGACCTTTCAGCCAATGTTGTTTTGGATAGAAAGAGATGGAATTTCAATGATCTAATACTTCTATTGAATCTATGAAATGATTTTTTGAAGGATTAGATAAATTTGGAACCTTGGAAGCATTGGAATTGAAAGATGAATTTTAAAAGTCTTCACTATTACTATTCACACACATAAACAGTGATTAAAATTTCATGATTTTGATACTTCCAATAGTTTTAAAATAAAAAAATTGTGTGATAAAGTAGAGAAACAAGTATTGGAAGCATTGTAATCAAAATGAGTATTTTTGGAAACAAATAGGACATATTTTGGTTATGTCTAGAAAAGTGTGCAGCAGCTGGAATTTAGGAATTATGAGTTCATAAATGGATTCAAAAGGCCAAATTGTTTAGGTTAAGGTCAAGACATCAATTGGTTTAAAGACTAAGTCAATTAGTAAATATTGGGGAAAGTTATGTTAGTTAAGTAAGCTCAATGTTCAAGAGAAGTTAGACTGTAATGAATGAATGATAATTTGATGTTAGGATTTGAATTGTGTGCTCAAAGAGGGTAGCCACACATCAAGTAAAGAAAAGTCAAGCACGTGAGTTAGTAAACTAATCGAGACTTGTATGTGTTGAATATAATGTGTTATGGTACTATGGTTATGTGAATTATTGTGGCATATATGTATTTGATAGATGCTCTATTTTTATGTTTACTTTAGCCAATTATATTTCATATGTAACATGGTAGCATACTCATTACATTATGGTGACACAAGCACAAGCAAGTACAAACTTTAACATTAATGCATATATAGTTTAGTACTATTTGTTACTGAGATTTTCCCAGAAATGTCAACCCTCTATGTAATCCAAATCCTAATAGGTTAATGAATGATGAAAGAATATGAAGAATCATGAAGAAAATTGTTAAATGAGTGTATGAATGTATGATAAGTGTATGAATTGTTATATGTAATGATGTTAAATGACTAGTTTGAGCAGCGATTGTCATGATGTAATAAAAAATAGTAAATGATAGAATAAATATATTTACCAGTAGTTAGTAACATGTCAAGCTTCATTTTGACACCATGTACGCCTTATTCTAATGTCTACATAAGGAGAACAAAATTTTCAAAGTTGGAACCATAAACTATTTTTTTTTAAAATTTTTGACAAAATAAACAGTAAATTTTGACGTTAGGGTTGACTTAGTTAACTGGTCAATTTGTCCAAGGAAGTATTTTTCCCTTAATATCATTATGTCAATTTCATGTAGCTTTTTTAATCTCTTCATTTCAATTTTTCCATATTGACTATTATATTTCGAAATTGATCGCCGAATATGGAAATACCATATGAACTGTAACTCGTGAAGAGTGAAATTCTAGACTTAGATAATGGACTTTAAAGGTCATATAAGTGGTTCTAAATGCTACCAAATAGTCCCAAGGATGTAGAAAAATAAGGATGTTACAGGGGTGAGATTTTGGGGGAAATTTACATAGCAAATAGAAATTATATAATGTATGCAACTATATGCTTGATGTTAATGTGTGTACTTAATGATCATGCTCGCATAATGATATATTTCATGCTTTCATGTCCCTTAATTATAACATATAGCTATAGCATAAAAGAAACAGAGCATCACTTAATCATATATGCTTCACATCATCAAACTAAGCAACCGATATATAAAACATCTAAGTAATATAAGCATACAAGTAGGCAAGCTCACTACCTTGTTAGTTTACTTTGTTTTACTTTCTTCCTTGTCTCTTTTTATTGCTAAGTTGTTGCCTTCTTTGAGTGCACAAAATACAGCCTAACCATTGCATATTCATACATTCATCATGATCTAAATCACGTAACATTCATAAACATTAAACTCAATTACTACTTAACCCCTAACTTTCTTTATTTGTGGTTAATTGACCAATCATTTGAATTAATTTGTGCTTGATTATATCCCAGACAATTTTATCCAAGGAATCCAAAAATGGATTCAGAATTTCAAAATTCTAATGTACCGTCAGGTCTGGACAAAAACAGAAACAAGGGATACAACTTGCCAAAAAATCCTCTTTTCAATTCCAATGCTTCCAAGACTTTGATCTTACTTGACCCTACACAATTTTGCATTTTAAACCCATTGGAAATATCAAAATCATGAAATTCTAAACACTAGTCACATTTATTAATAGTAATAGAGATAGTTTAGAATCCTCCCTTTTTCAATTTCAATGTTTCCAAAGGTTCTAATCTTATTCAATCCTACACAAAATCATCATATAAATTCAATGGAAGAATTATAACAATGAAATTCTATCTTCTTCCTCCATTTTTGTCCAAGGCCAAAAGGTTACATAAATTGGAATTTTAAGGATTACACAATTAATTAAGCAATAACCAACAATCCAAGCCTATCTAAGTTAACATTTCATTGTTCTAGCTTGCTTTTCTTCTTTATTCATTTCTATTTGGATTTGGACAACACCATTATGAAGAGGATATCTCATTTTTATTCTATTAAAACATAGGTTTTATTCTTTCAAAACACTTATAAATAAACTAGGAAGGATTGCTTACCTTAAACTCTTGATACCTTGGATCAAAGACCCTTGAACTTCCTCTTGGAATTGCCATAGATTATGTGAGTTTTCATTTTATAAGAGTTTCCCCAAGGCTTCATCTTGTACATGGTTTTGGACAGCATGGGGTTATTTATAGTGAATTTTCAAGGCTCAACCCTCCGTCAACTAATTATTACAACTACTTAATCTTAAATCTCATTGGTTGCCTTCTTGATTAATTATCCTTAATCATCATTAATTTAATTCTTATATTATTTTTATAAATTCAAGTATATGGGATAAGCCTCTCTTCCTTACCTTTAGCACCATGTGTCCTTAGTGTGGGTCCCACAAGACAACTCATAACGCAACTTTACCTTATCTCTTGATTTTCTTTAATTTATTTCTTTTTAAAATTCATAAATTATCCAAAATCGACTTAAGCTCCAAGACTTGCCCTTAGACTGTTGGGCTTCTATATATGATGCACTTTGATATAATATTGGGTCTAATTCCTAATTGGCATAAATCCCAATGCACTTCTCATCATTTTCTTCTACATATATCTTTAAATTACCCTGATTTTGAGATACATTATAGACCCCTATTTTAATAGTTTTGACATTTTTAGAAATTAATTATAATAAAAAATGAATTTCCTACAAAGTATCATAATTTTTTAATATTCATAAGTCCTAATAAAAATTCATATATATTCTTTAAATATTTTACCGGTGTCCTTTTTACCTTAAATTCTCTAATTAATTCTACAGGACTCCTTTTTTACTTCTGTAAATTTCATAAATTCTTATAATAACAATTTACTACAAAATTTCATCACCTTCTAAGGTCCAGAAGATACTATACTATTATCTAAACTTTAGAGATTAATATCAATTTATCGGGACCTTAAATCAAAATTCTAAGGAATATGCTTGCTAAATTTTTATTCTCTATTTACTGGTAAAATTTGAGATCATAATATTTCTGAGCAATTTTGGGCCTTTTCTGGCTCAACTTTCTATAATTATCATTTTGCCCTTAAACTCTTTAAAATTGCACTTTAATTCCTCAACTATTCATAATTACACTTAATGGCCTATAACTTATGTCTACTTCCATTTTTCATCATGGAACTTTTAGGGTTTTCACTTTAGTCCTTTTCTTTTTTCTAAATGACCATTATGTCATTAGAGCTTTCATTAATTACAATTTAGCCTCTTTGGCTTTACAACTTTATACATTCTCTCTTTCTTTGGCTTAAAACTTATATAATAATTATCTTTTCTTCAGATTACCATCCCAATCCCTTCATAACTTCTTTCCTCTTTCAGTCTTATACGTATAGGGAAAATTTGGGATATTACATTTCTACCCCTTAAAATAAATTTTATCCTGAAAATTTAATTTGTACCTTAGTCAAAACAACCTTGGATATAACTTCATTTTCTATCCTATTTTTCTTTATGAGTAAGGCTCATGGTATCTATATCTTACCTCCTATCTTGGCATCTAGTGGAGTACTCTCAACATTCATAGAGCTTTATATCTTTCTTGTATTGTTATACTCCTTTTTCCTTAGTCAACTCAATCAAAGTCGAAGTCTTCTTCTTTCTATTACTCACTTACTTGTCATGCATCTATTCGTTTATGGATGACTCACTGTATTAGACTTGTGAGTAGTGTCCATTTCTTTCATACATAATCTTCCAGAGATTTGATGTAATTATGGGGTCTTTCTCATACATCATGCTTCTCATTACTTATTGTGAATCTTCCATGACACATTTCTTTCCGTATTTCAGAATGCTCTTTGACTTATAACTTTGCTGGCTACTGGGGAGGATCTTACTCTTAAGCCTTTCTAACTTTCTCCTAACATAAATATGTACGTGAATCTTTTCTTTCAAATCTTCTCTACTTGGATTTGATATAAGGGTTATAATCCCTTACATGTTCTAACTCTTCCTGACTTTTCATAACTTTTATCATCATATTTAAAATATCTAGCCATCTCTTTCTTTCTTTTTATATAGTGCCTCTGATTGGAACTGATACAAGGGAATACTAGTGTCCCTTCTTTTATCTCTATTGAGTACTTATAATATTCTCTACTTTTGCACTTTTGTACTCATGCTATTCTTTCTTTTTTTTATGCTAGCTAATGAAGTTCTTTCTCATTATTCTAGAGAATCTTTCTAACTTTGTGACTCAACACTGTGCTTCCTAGTGGGTCACCCATATCTAGGCTACTCTAGTCTGAGCACGCCTAACTGAAGTGTGCTATTGGGTTAGGGCTAGGTTACACTTCATATGACTATGAGCCCTAGCATTCTTTTTCTCATATAACTGTGTTCTAACTTTACTTTGCCTTAGACCCTCTTCTTTGGGTCTCTTTGGCATTTTAATCTATCTATTCTCATCTATAGGATCTATATGCTCATACTTGTATATTTTTAAGATATATGGTGTTCTCTCTCCTGTTCCTTAGGCATATTTGATAAGATCAGAATGTCGTCATCTAATCCATCAAAATAATGATTACACTTGAAAATGTAGTATAAGGCCCTATCCTTCTTCTTAAAGATACTTTTTATTAGAATCCTAGCAAATTAGTGGTCAAAGCCATTGAAAAATTGAGTAAAAACATAGGTTTTGGGTTTGATCAAACGTTGATGCAATATAGTAAATATTTTTGTATTTTTGGTTAAAGACTTGAGTATTTCCAATTCAATTTCCAAGATTTTAAAAAATTCAAATGTGACAATGGTTTCTATAAAACTATATATGCAAAAATATTATAAATAATAGGGCAATGAATAACTTATACCAGCACCTTAGTAGCTCAAAAGGAATCCTTCTATATAGTATTGCCCAAAGTAAGGATAAGGTAAATGGACATTTTCAGCTTCTGGTCACGACTAGAAACAGTGCAAGTCGTGACCATATTTGACATGGAGTACTTGCTCTGAACTTACATATTTAGTCACAACCACATTACACGTAGGTCACAACTCCTTTTCACATAGAGCCCATAAAGTCCAGAATTCCATTATAAGTCATGACCATATAACACATAGGTCACAACTAATTTCCACAGAGACTACCAATTCATAATTTTTAAAGCCCAAAACAATTTTTTACACTAAACCCTCTTTAGCAAACAACAAAATAGTTTAAAATAGGAGTCCAATTTTTAGCAATTCATCACATTAAGATCAACAGAAAAATTCTATGGATACTCCTACAATCTTTTGAATTTTAGTACTCAGATTTGAACTTTGCATTCCATCTTCATTTAAGAGAAACTAAATTTAGTCTAGAGGCTAGCTGGAAATACCATGGTACTCTATGCATGAGTTAATTAACACCTTGTCCTCGGTGATTGTCTTATCATAAAGATATCAAGTTAACCTAATCCTCTTCTTCATGATTCACATGATCTTGTCCTTAAGCTAGGTTATTTCATGACTCAGAATAACCCGCTATCGTCCTAAGCCTTTTCAGGAACTATCAAATTATGGGATAATACTCCCCTATGACTCATGTTAGGATCAACTACAATTCTTCTTAAAGACTTCAACCAATGAACTAAGTTAAAAGTTAGCTACTCCCTTATTGTTGATGACTCAATAGATAATTCTCTATCACTATGTTCTATAGCCTATCTTACTTATCAAGACTCACTTAATCTCTCTTTTACTCAGGAGTGCTTCACTACTTTCTTACTTTATTGTGCCTTACCATGAGCAGTTATAGTGTGTAGTCATGGCCTAGCCATCTATAAATTACTGTCAGTAATTACTAGACCGTTATTATGGATCCATATCATAACTTCTCATTTGAATCTATGCTCTATGTGCAAGTAATCTATAACATATCTAGCTCTTATCTGAAGAGTGATATTACTTATCAAAGTTTAGCTATATTTGAGAGGCATGTGTTTCATATCCAACTCTTATATAAAGAGTGATATGAAAGCAATCACTTTACTGTTATCTGTTATTCTTTTCATATAATATTTCTTTCGATATAGTTATAACACTACCACTCTCTTGGTACTTGTTGTACCCATACCATAAGAAATGGTCTTGAGTACTGTATTCATAAGCTTATAAAAATACCTGAGTAACCCCAATCATATTGTAGCTAACTATCCCACTTACTAGGACTGCTTGTTATTATGGTATATTCCTATTGCTTACCTATTTCGGGCTCCTCATATAATTGATTCTCATTATTATCTTATATCAAACTCTTATTCCTATTTCTAACTTTAATCTAACTCTAATTCTTGTCTTAATTTCCATTATATTCTTCACCTTAATCCTTGAGGATTAACTAATACTAACTATCTCATCTCTTTTTGTAATTAGTTTAAGCAAACATACTAGGTTTGGAGTAGCTCTACTGTGTGCATGCTAGATATTGCCATTTAAACATGTATAAGATGTTATCACCTTAAACTAGTCAAAGTAATTGTATTTTATTGTCAATGTTACTAACAAATGACTGGCACGTTAATCACATATCGCATTTACTTAGCGATTATAACCCCTAATCATTTATTTTCATTACCTTAGGCGACTTTCTTGCCTCCTCTCAAATCAGGGCAAAACTTTCGTTTGCATCTATAATCTTTTACCTATCGCAATTCCTTGACCTGTCAATCAAAGCCTATTTCTATGGTCTTTACCATATTTCTCATATATGTTAGGCTCTTATTAAATGTCTGTTGTCATATCCTAAATTTTCCCTATCTGTATAGTACTAATAGTGGAAAGAGGTTTAGAAAGGATTATGACGAAGATCAGACGAGATAGTAAAGGTTAGATAAGTCTTAAAGAAAGAGAAGGACTTAAACGCAAATTGGAAAAGGTTAAAGGCCAAAAGTTAAAGTAGAAATAAATATTAGGCCAAAAGTGGTAATTTCCAAAAGTTTACGGACCTAAATGTAATTAAGCAAAAAGTCAGGGACATAAATGTAATTATGGAAAAGTTCAGCTAAAAAAGGCTTAGAACTGCCTACAAGTATTTTAGTCCCACATTCCATCAGTAAATAGAGGAAGTCATGCTGCGTAATCTGGCATGATACATAAATTTTATTAGGACTCCAGACAGCAGAAAATTATATGATAGTCTAATAGTTATCTGAAATTTTATCAGATTTTATGGACTTCAGAAATAAGTGGGCAAATTACAGGAAAGTGTTCCCTACAATGTCAGATATCCTAGATCTGACAGAACTCTGAAAGAAGTTATGTATAAAAAGTTATTCACATATTGAATTTTGACGGGAGTTTGATAACACCCGTGATCCGATAATAGAACTTATCGGTATGTAAGCCTAGATAGAATGAGATCAAATGACCTCATATATAGGCCCATAATGACACTAAGTAAGGCCCAAAACCCAGGGTACCAGTCTATCAGTAGAAGGGTCCAGTGCCAGAAAAAGTGTGAAATTACGAAAATGCTCCTAGATGCCCAGATTATACTAGAGATGGATAAAGGGCATTTTGGTCATTTGGAACATGCTAAAAACTTGTCACATGGTATAAATATGATTAGTTGAGCCAATATATGCCCTGAGGCAGTACAAAGAGGGGTGAAATGACAATTATGCCCTTAGGGTCAATATAGTGCAAGAAAGGACACCAAGGGTATTTTGGTCATTTCCCAAGGGATTTGTAATTAAGTTGTGGCCAGTACAAGTATTTGAATGGTGTGAGAAGCCTAGACATTGATTTCCAGGACAGAATACAGATCTTGGTATATTATAAAAAATTAGGAACAGAAAATAGTCCGGTTGCTGTGAAACTGTACCGATCGGTACTGGATTGGACTAGAATTTTTCCAAAAGCTTCCTTACACTATGAGCACACCACCTAATCCTTGAGGTGTCCCTTGATGGGTCCCACATGATGTCATAATTATTATTTTATGAAAAAGTTAAATCTAAGATTAAATGTGGACCTTTAGATCAAATAGTAACCAAATCAATCTTGGCCATTCATTTTTCTTGGATTTTGGCCATAAATACCCCTCAATTCTGGTTCAGACCCGTAAGCTCATGTAACCTTGGGGAAGCTCTTGCAAAATGGAAACTCAAGCCAAGACAAAGAAGATTCAAGGTTCCAAAGTTCAAGCAAGCTAGAGATTAAAGGTAAGCAATCTCTCCTAACTTATTCTCCTTTGATTTGGGAGCTTGAACTTAGGGTTTTCATGGGGAAAGTTGAGTTTTCTCTAAGGGCAGGTGCTTCCCAAAAACCTTAAAGGAAAGGGGAAAGAAGAAATTAAAGTTAGAAGCATATGATTGAAGCTTAAACAAGCTAGTTAAGTGGTTGGTTGTTGAATCAAATTGATATTCTTAACTTTGCCATGGTGTGCCCTGTTCGGTCTGCACTGTTCATGAGGGAAGGAAATTGAATTTAAATGATTTAATGCTTCCATTGAGTTTGTATGATGATTTTGTGTAGGATTGGAAAGGTTTTGAACCTTGGATACATTAAAATCTCAAGGTTATAGTCTTTGAGATTCCTAATAGTACTGTTCACTCGCATGAACAGTGATTGGAATTTCATAATTTTGATGGTTCCAATGGTTTTAAAATGAAAAATTGTGTGGGGTAAAGTGGAGAAACAAGTATGGGAAGCATTAGAATCAAAATGAGAATTTTAGAAAGAATTGTATGCTTATGTTCAGTTCTGTACAGCAGGCCATGATGGAGCTGGAATTTCATGATTCTAAGCTCATAAATGGATTCAAAAGATGAAATTGTGTAGGGTAAAGTCAAGACATCAATTGGTTCAAGAGCCAAGTGGATTAGTGAAAATTAGAGAAAGTTATGACAATAAAGAGTGTAACAAAGTTAGTCTTGAACATAGTTGGAGTTCATGAGTCCTAATGAGTTATGTGATGAATATGAATGTGTTTAGGACCATGAAACATCCAAGAATATGTTGGGAAGTGATGGACATAAATGCTTCATGGTTGGAAAGCTAGGGAGCAAGGGCTAAAGGTCAAGAGAAAAGCTTAAGTGCAAGGTAGTGAACTTACCTCTTTATGTGCTTGATGTGGTATGCTTATGTGTTGACAAGTATATGTTATTTGAATGATGTTGTGACATGATAAATGATGTTGAATGTATTTTGAATAACATGTTTCCTTGGCCATGCACTTTATGTAAAAGTATATAGCATGATGGCAATTCACTAATCAAAGAAAGTTAATGAAATTACATATCATGCATTAGCATCCATCTTGCATATTTAAGTGGTAATGTTTGCTACTGAGATTCCCTAGAATCTCACTCTCCCATAACCAACCAATTTAGGTCAAGAATGAAGAAAAGGTATGCATGGAGAAGAGCTAAAGAATTGAAGAAAGGAAGTGAAGTATTGAGATTTTAGCATATACTATAAATTGTCCATATATGTAAATGCCATGTAAGGTGTCTATTTATGTGATAAACTTGTATGTAATAATTATGGCATATGTACATGATGTATATGACTGTTAAGAAGCTTATTTAATGGCTTGTGCATGCTGAAACAATTATTGGAAATGAAAGAAAAGAAACTGAAATGGTAAAAACGTAGGTCCTGAAGCAGTTTTGTTGTGGCTTCAGTTTGACCTAGCAAATGAAGGAATTAGTTCATGAAATTTTGTGAGCATGTAGCACACATCCATAGCTTTAATTTCATAGGTAGAAAGTTTCATTTGGATGTGTATATCAAGAGAAATGAATTTCCAAAATCAGGGACCAGAAACTGTTTCTAGAGTTTTTGACCAAATGAACAGTAAACTTCAACGAATAAACTGTATGAATTGGCTAATCATTTGGTCTAGAAATTATTTTTCCCTTAAATTTCAAGATGTTATGTTTATGTAGATTTTTGAACCACTTCATTTCTAGTTTTCTAGAATTAATTATGATTTTTTGAATTCACTGCGTAATCTGGAATACCATATAAACAGTAACCCGAGAAAGAGTAAAATTTCAGATTTGGCTAATGGACTTCCAAGGTCTTGTAAGTGGTTCTAAATGCTACTGAATGGTCCCTAAGATGTATAAAAGTAAGGATGTTACATCTATGACTCATAACTTTCTACTTTTCTAATTCTTAACTCTTCTTATTACCTCTTTTGTAAACTAAAGGCCATATGGAATGTCCTTATTGGAAACACCAAAAGGATTCATCTTTCAAAGTTTCCTTTATCATCTCTGGGCATCACAAGTTTCTTTTTGTAATATTGCTTGCCTTTACCACTTTATTGAACCTCTACAACTTCCTAGGAAAAATTCTTTCTTGTAGCATATAATTCAATCAGTGAGTTAACTTCTTAGTTATTCAACTTTTACTGTGCATATAGATGAACTCGGTTAAGTATCCACTAAAGGGTTCTACTTACCCTATTTTAATATTTTAACTTAGCCTCACGCTCATTTCTATTTGACTAAGGAGAATACTTCTTGTAAAACTACTTAAGAAAAGATTCTAGGGTGAGTGGCCATTCTCTATCTATAGAGTAACTTCTGTACTCTTCTCTATCTCTTTACATCTTCTCTTGGTGAATACTCAACTATCAGTACCTTCCATTCTATAAGACACTTCGATATTTTGGAAATCTCTTCCAAGTGATTGACGAATTCTTTACCTTTTAGACAGTTAATGTAACTTTTTTATGGAAGAGAAATATGCTTATGGAATTGTACGTTCCACAGTTGGATACTATCTTCTTCTTTAGTAAATCCTGACTATCTGCTAGTTATAGTTTGTTCCTGTCTAGACTACGACTCCTAGATGACTTCTCTCTCCAATTGTCATAAATCAACAACAATTGTAGATATGGCTATCATGATAGTAATATCTCTTTCTTATTCTTGGCAAACTTGAGTTACTGGGATCCCATCTATCATATACTACTATTACTTTAACCATCTAGAGTGCCCTATACTAGGTCTATTGGTCCTTTCATGATGGGTTTCTTTGCTTTGAGAACATTAGCTCTTAGTATCAGTCTCATTTATAAAACTTATGTTTAGAAAAGACTAACTTAATAAAGTCTTTCATATAATAGATCAACTCCTAACTATCTTATGGAGGATCTACTTCAAATTACCTTCTTAACTGGTCGTTTGTGTTATATCATCTCGTACATTTGGTTTGCTTACACCTTATACTAAACCTCTGGCAGATAAACTTAAGTGAGGTTGGTACCTTCATTCTCATCATTATTGTAACATTTGGTCTATGCTCTAGAGAATTTAGTTTCATAGTACGATTATGTTTCATTCTCCTAAAGTTATTTTGAACTAACTCTTACAGCTTAGCTTCCTTGACCTTGGATTAGTCAACTTCTATCTCCGTCAGAGGAGAAAACTACTTTTCAATTGTTATACATTTTAGTCCAGCCATATCGTATTAAGAAACATGAGATATTAGAGGTATTGGCTGACTAAGAATAGTCTACTATAATTGCATCCTATAAGACTATCTTTTAAGGCTACGAGGCAAGGGTATAACGCAACATGCACCTGTGAGGGTCATTGTCACTTTTAGTTGCATCCACGATACTAGCTCATAGATTAATGAACTCCTCTATGTACCTTAGTCATGATCGATGTATTAGCTCATCACGACCTAACTTCATGAAAATGAGTTGCAAGCTAAACACCTTTTTGTTGTAACTTAAGCATACCTTTCTCTAAATATTCTCTTCCTAAAGTTTCTTATCTGAATTATACTTTAAGTAGTAAACCAATCATTTGGAGAGGGGATCTTCTTAGTTCACCTAAGATTCAGACTTAAGTAATATTGACTTTCTCACTAAGTACCCTAATTTTAACATAATGTTAACTACTTAGGTTTAAGGTTTAGGAATTATTCAATCTGAAACTAGAAACTTTGCTCTGATACCAAAAATATAACACCTTACTTTTATACATATTATAGACCATTTGATACCATTTAGAACCACTTAAACATCCATTGAAGTTCAATTAGAAAATCTAGAATTTCCAAGCTTATGGTACTGTTCATATGGTAGTTACAGATTAAGTGATAAACTTAAAAAAATTATAATTAATTCTAAAAAAATTAAAATGAAGTGGTTCAGAAGGCTTCTCGAATCTAACATATTGAGCTTCAAAGGAAAAACAAGTCTCAGACTAAATGATTAGCCAATCAGTACAATTTAATCCTCAAATATCACTGTTCATTTGGTCAAAAATTATGCAAAATAGTTTATGGTCCCTAACTTTGAAAAATTGGTTCTCTTTGAATTGACATCATAATAAGGATTTATTGGTGTCAAAATAAAGCTTAACATGTTAACTAATAATTGCTAAAATATTCTATCATTTGCTATTTTTATATATAGTAAATATTGTACTACTTTTAAGCATACATCACATTATCATAACAATGCATAAGTTATAAACAATCCTACCATCTATCCCCTAACTCCTTTTCTTACATCTCTATATTCTTCCATATTTGAAGAACCTGCTAGTATTTCATGGAGTAAGTAAAATTTTGAGGGAAATCTTAGTAGCAAACGGAAACCATACAATGTATGCAACTATATGCTTGAAGTTAATATGTGTGTACTTAATAATCATGCTTGCATAATGATATCTTACATGCTTCTATGTCTCTTAATTATAACATATGGTCATAGTATAAAATAAATAGGGTATCACTTAATCATACTTGCCTCAAATCATTAAAGTAGGCAACCAACACATAAAACATCCAAGCAATATAAGCATACAAGTAGGTAAATTCACTACCTCGTTACTTTAATTTCTTTTACTTTATTCCTTGACTTTGTTCCTTGCTAAGTGGCTGCCTTCTTTGAGTTCACAAAATATATACTAACCATTGCATATTCATACATTCATCATGATCTAAATCACCTAACATTCATAAAATGAAACTCAATTACCTACTTAACCGCTAACTTTCTTTATTTGTGATTAATTGCCCTGTCCTTTGAATTAATTTGTGCTTGATTATATTTCATACAATTTTATGCAAGGAATCCAAATATGGATTCAGAATTTCAAAATTCCAATTCTCCTTTAGGTCTGGACAGAAACAGAAACAAGATACAACTTGCTAAAAATTTCTCTCTTCAATTCCAATGCTTCCAAGACTTTTATCTTACTTAACCCTACACAATTTTGCATTTTAAACCCATTGGAAACATCAAAATCATGAATTTCTAAATACTGGTCATATGTATGAACAATAATAGATAAGGTTTCAAATCCTCCCTTTCTCAATTACAATGTTTCCAAGGTTCCAATCTTATTTAATCCTACACAACATTATCATATAAATTCATTGGAATCATTAGAATAATGAAATTCAATCTTCTTCCTCCATTTCTGTCCTAAGCCAAAAGGTTACATAAATTGTGACTTCAGGGATTACACAATTAATTCAAGTAATAACCAACAATCCAAGCCTATCTAAGTTAACATTTCATTGTTCCAGCTTGCTTTTCTTCATTATTCATTTATGTTTAGATTTGGATAGCACCATTACCAAGAGCATATCTCATTTTACTTCATTTAAAACTTAGGTTTTATTGTTTCAAAATACTTATAAATAAACTAGGAAGGATTGCTTATCTTAAACTCTTACTACCTTGGACCAAAGAAAGACCCTTAAACTTCCTCTTAGAATTGCCATAGATTTTGAGTTTTCATTTTATAAGAGTTTCCCTAAGGCCTCATCTTGTTCATTGTTTTGGATAGCATGGGGGTATTTATAGTGAATTTTCAAGGATCAAGGTACTAAATATCCCTCATTCAACTAATTATTACAACTCCTTAATCTTAAATCTTATTGGTTGCTTTCATGATTAATTATCCTTAATCATCATTAATTTAATTCTTATATTATTTTAATAAATTCAAACAAATGGTATAAGCCTTTCTTCCTTGCCTTTGGCACCATGTGTCTTTAGTATGGGTCCCACAAAACACCTCACAATGCTATCTCACCTTATCTCTTGATTTTCTATAATTTCTTTCTTTTTAAAATTCATATATTATCCAAAATTGACTTAATCTCTAAGACTTACTCTTGGGCTTGTTGAGATGCTATAAATAATGCCACTTTGAGCTAATATTGGGCCTAATTGCTAATTGGCACAGATCCTAATGCACTTCCCATTATTTTCCTATATTAATATCCTTAAATTACTCTAATTTTGAGATAAATTCTAGACAATTATTTTAATAGTTATGATATTTTTAAAAATTTATTCTAATATAAAATGAATTTCTTACAGAGTTTCATAATTTTTAGAGACTCAAAAATCCTGATAAAAATTCATGCATCTTTAAATCCTTTATTTGTGTAATTTTTCACCTTAAATTCTCTAATTAATTATACATGACTCCTTTTTTACTTCTATTAGTTTTATAAGTTCTTATATTAATTATAATAATTTACTACAAAAATTTCATATTCTTTTGAGTATTGAAAGATACTGTACTAATATCCAAAAATTTGGAGATTAATATCAATATATTAAGACCTTAAATCAAAATTCTTAGATAGGTAAAATTTAGGACGTAAATATTTCTAGGCAATTTTGGGCCATTTCTAGCTTATTTTTCTATAATTACTAGTTTGCCCCTGAACTCTTGAAAATTGCACTTTAGTCCCCAACTTTTCATGAGTACATTTAATGGCCCATAACTGGCATCTACTTCCATTTTACACCATAGAACTTTTAGGGTTTTCACTTTAGTTCCTTTGTATTTTCAAAATGACCTTTATGTCCTTGGAACTTTCATCAATTGCGATTTAGCTCATTTGACTTTACAACTTTATACCTTCTCTCTTTCTTTAACTTAAAATTTATCTAATCATTATCTTTTCTTCTTATTACTATCACAATCCCTTCATAACCTCTTTCCTCTATAAGTCTTATGCAGATAGGGAATTACATGAATTAATTGATATCTTGACTTTACCCTACACAATTTGGCCTTTTAAATCCCTTTATGAGCTTCAAATTATGAAATTATAGCTCCTTCATGAAATATGAAAATAAAAAAAAAGAATGCATTTTCTTTCAAAATTTCTCATTTTGATTCCAACGCTTGTACTAGTTGTTTATCTTGTTAATCTCACAAAATTTTTCATTTTAAGAAAGTTAGGTAAGGAACTTATTAGATCCTTATAGAAAGTGAGGTTTTTGGGAAATTAGAAAGTGAGAAAGAAAAGCTGCTTATGATCAAGAAGGCAACCTAAGAAGAGAACTCACACTCATAAGAGGAAACACAATAAAAGCAAGAAGAGGAAGTGATAATTCCAATTCTAGCATATAAGGGAAAGCAAATTGAGTAGAAGGCGGAGTCAAGCAAGTAAGGAGCCTCTATGCATATAGGTAAGGAGGTATGTATAAAGGATCTCCCTTTTCTAAAATCTTATTTTGCTGGAAAGAAAAAGATTGATTCTGAATTTGCAAAAGATACTTTCAATATCTTTAATAAGTTAGAAATAAACATCCCTATGTTGAATTCCTCAAAAGAAATCCTAAATATGCTAAATTTTTAAAAGAGATAGGAAAAAGTTTAGGCCTCTTGAGAGAATTAAGGTGAGTTCTAATATGTCATCACTTTTTAAGGCTGAATTACCGGTTAAGTGCCAAGACCTAGGATCATACACAATCCCATGCACTATAGGGAAGGTTCATATTAAGGGAGTGTTATTAGATCTAGGGGCTACCATTTGTGACATCCTTACTTTCATATGTATTAAGGACCATTCATTAGCATTTGGAACCACTTACAAGACCTTAGAAGTCCATTAGCTAAATCTAGATTTTTTCTCCTTCACGAGTTATTGTTCATATGGTATTCCAGATTACGCAATGAACTTTAAAAAATCATAGTTAATTCTAGAAAACTCGAAATGGAGTGGTTCAAAAATATATGTGAAGATAATCTTGAACTTTAAGGGAAAAATAATTTCCATACCAAATGATTACCCAATTAATACAGTTTATTCTCCAAAGTTTACTCTTGATTTGGCCAAAAAATTCTGGAAACAAATTCTGGTCCCATACTCTGGAAATTCATTTCTCTTTGTACAGACACCAAAATAAGGCGTTCTTGGTGTCAAAATGAACCTTGGCATATCAACTAAATTTTTGTAAAATTTCAAACATTTATTCCATCATTTACTATTTTTCATTACATCATGACCATCACTCTTAACATTGGTCATATAACAACATTACACTTAACAATTCCTCACATAACACATATACTATCCAATCCCTAGATTTTCTTCATGCTTCATCATCATCTTCTATCATACATAAAATTGTGGGATTGGGATTACATGGAAAGGGATGAGATTTCTGGGGAAATCTCAGTAGCAAACATTACTAAATAATGCATGCATTAATGTAACTACTTGTGCTTGCTTGTGAAAGTTTATCATTGTGTAAAGTGCATGCTTCCATGTAACATATGAAATACAATTGGCCAAAGTAATCATAGAAACAGAGCTTCGTACACAAACACATTTGCAACACAATTCACCAAAGCCATAGCACAATCAAGCAAAACATTCAATGCATACAGGTTTAGGATAAGTTTACTACCTTGAGCACTTAACTTTCTTTCTCCTTATCTTGCTTCTTTCTTCTCACTTTTCTTGAACATGTGGCTGCCTCTCTTGGAGCATACCAATCAATTCCTAACATCACATAATCATTCATTCATCACAATCTAACTTCCTTGAGCATTAAACTCAATTTAACTAACATAACTTCTTGAACATTAAGCCCATTAACTTTCCTTAATCTTAACTAATGGACTTGGTATTTGAATCAATTGAAGTATTGACTTTTCCCTACACAATTTCATCTTTTAAAGCCATTTATGAGCTTAGAATCATGAAATTTCAGATCCTTCATTACATGCTGTACAGAACCGAAACATCACTCAATTCTTTTAAAAATTCTCATTTTGATTCCAATGCTTCCAATACTTGTTTCTCTACTTTATACCACACAATTTTTCATTTTAAAACCATTGGAAGCATCAAAATCATGAAATTTCAATCACTGTTCATGCGTGTGAACAGTAATAGAGAAGGGTTTCAAAAACTACAACCTTTGAATTTCAATGCTTTCAAGGTTCAAAACCTTTCCAATCCTACACAAAATCATTATCTAAATTCAATGGAAGCATTAAATCATTGAAATTCCATTTTCTTCCACATGAACAGTGCAGACCGAACAGGGCACACCATGGCAAAGTCAAGAATATCAACTTGATTCAACAACCAATCTCTTAACTAGCTTGTTTAAGCTTCAATCATACACTTCTAACTTTAATTTCTTCTTTTCCCTTTCATCTAAGGTTTTTGGGAAGCACAACCCCTTAGAGAAAACTCAACTTTTCTCCCATGAAAACCCTAAGTTCAAGCTCCTAAATCAAAGGAAAATAAGCTAGGAGAGATTGCTTACCTTTAATCTCTAGCTTGCTTGAACTTTGGTACCTTGAATCTTCTTTGTCTTGGCTTGAGTTTTCATTTTGCAAGATTTTCCCCAAGGGTCCATGAAGCCACGGTTTTGATGCAGAATTGAGGGGGTATTTATAGAAAATTTCATAAAAAATCAATGGCCAAGATGGATTTGGTTACTATTTGATCCAATGGCTCACATTTAATCTTGGAGTTAACTTTTTCTAAAATGAATAATTATGACAACATGTGGGACACCTCAAGGGACACCTCATGGGGGTATGTGGCGTGCTCACCATGCCAGGAAGCTTCTGGAAAAATTCCAGTCCAATTCAGTACCGACCAGAGCAGTTTCACAACAACCGGATTATTTTCTGTTCTTAATTTTTTATAATATTCCAGGATATGTATTCTATCCTAGAAATCAATGTATAGGCTTATCATACCCTTGACATGGTTATACTGAATATTTGTCTGCCATCCATCCCTTGAAAAATGGCCAAAATACCCTTGGTGTCCTTTCTTGCACTGTACTAGCCCTAAGGGCATAATTGTCATTTCACCCCTCTTTGCCCTACCTCAGAGCATATACTGGCTCTAAATAATCATTTTTATGATACACAACGTGTTTGGCCTATCTAGAATGACCAAAATGTTGTCCATCCATCATTAGTACAATATGGGCATCCAGGGGTATTTTTGTAATTTTGCACTTTTTTTGGACACTGGCCCCTTCTGCTGATGAACTAGTACCCTAGGTTTTGGGCCCTCCTTAGCGTCATCATAGGTCCATATATGAGGTCATCTGGTCTCATTTCATCTAGGCTTATTTACTGATAAATTCTATTATCGGATCACAGGTGGCTTCAAACTCTTGTCAAAATTCACTGTTATGAGAATAACTTTTTGTACAGGACTTCTTCTGGGGTTCTGTCATACATCTGACACTGTAGGGCACACTTTCCTGTATTTTCCCTCTTATATATGATGTCCATGGAATCTGATAAAAATTCAGATGACTTTTAGACTATCAGATAATTTTTTGTTGTCTAGAGCCCTACTAAAATTTATGTATCATGCCAGATTAACCAGCGTAACTTCCTCTATTTACTAATGGAATGTGGGACTAAAAAACTTTCGGGCAGTCCTAACCCTTTCCGGGCTGACCTTTCCATAATTACAATTTTGCCTTTGAAGTTTTTACTTAATTACATTTAAGTCCCTTAACTTTTAAAAATTACCACTTTTGGCCCAACTCTTGTTTCTACTTTAACTTTTGGCCTTTAACCCTTTCTACTTTTCATTTTAGTCCTTCTCTTCCTTAAAGAATCATCTAACCTTTATTATTTCTTCTGATCTTTGTCATAATCCTTTCCAAGCCTCTTTCCATTATCAGTACTATACGGATAGGGAAAAATTAGGATATGACACCACTAATGTAATGCCTTGGTCAGTATACCTAGCTTTAGGTATTAACAATCTTAAAGACACAAGTGTAGTGCTCTAATTAGTTAATAGATCAATTAGATATCCTAAGGGAGTCATTGAGGATATTATAGTACAAGTGAAGGATTTAATGTTCCCTAGATTTTTATGTTCTGGACATGTCCAGTGAAGTAGTGAACGAGAGAACTTTGACCTAGGTAGAACTTTCTTTCAAACTTCCAAGACAATCATTAGTATGAAGCATGGTTCCATTACAATAGAAGTTGGAGGACATGTAGTGACTTTCAATATGAACGAAGCAATAAAATGTCCTTTTGATAATTCTACTTTTGTTGAGTTGAATGCCATTGATTATATTGTTAACGAAACTAGGGATGAGTATGAATTGAGTTTGCATGATGAGTATGATCCTATGTTGCATAATTTCTAAAACTCCCATGAAGCATTTTACGAGCATGAGGATTCATATTCATCTTTGAGTGCTTATGATAACTATTTTGAATCTCTCTCATCTATTTATTCATTTTCTTGTTCTTGTGAAGGCAATGCTTCATGTTTTCATTATTTTGATGTGAATAACATGCTTTTAGTTTCTAAAGATTTCTCATTCCCATATAACTTTGATATGATTTCATCAATTGCCAGTGATAATGTTCTTGGAAAGGAATTTGTGAGTGATTTTACAGGAATACAAGACATTATGGAAGCTAGAAGTGAAACAAACAAAGAAGGATCGAGCCTATGTGACAACTAGTCATGACAGAAAGACTTTAACATTGTGACTATATATGAACTTGATAAGGAAGAGACTCTCTATATAATGGAGTCATAACATGATTATTGTTTTCGTTGCGACAAATATCTCCCGAGACGATATGTCGCGACATAAGGATGATGATGGTGCAACTAAATATCAGGATGTTGAGGGACAGTCTCTCAGTGATCCCAAGTCGTGATTAAAGGATGAGTATGTCGCGACCAAATGTTCCACTCACTATCAGTTTGAGTCACAATGAGAAGTTATAGATAACCTTAAAAGGTCACGACCAGAAATGGCAAACACAACTAGTGAATTTCAATTTCCTTTAGCTTCACATTTGTTTGTTTTGGTTAAAGGGCCAATATGTTCTAACTCTACTTATCCTTACTCATATTCACCAACTACTTCTCAAATGTTAAGATTCTTAAATGATTTGACATCAAATAATGATACAGGAATGAAGGAGACTGATCTCAACTATGTTGTAGCTGTAAACCAATGTAAGCTTGGTGTAACTCCTGAAGAGATAATAGGAAAGATGGAATATCCTAATGAGCTCAATAAGAGCAACCTCCAAGGGTCTACTAAAGGGAGTATTTCTAATTTAAATGATTTGCCCCATTTGATCCCTTCTATTGTTCAACCCCTATAATTAGAGTTAAAAGGTTTACCCTCTAACATAAAGTATGCTTACCTTGAGCCATACTCAAAATTGCCAGTAATATTTTCTAGTTCTTTAACTGTTAGTCAAGAATCTAGGTTATTAAATGTGCTTAAAAAGAATAGATAGGCCTTAGGTTGGCAATTAGCTGATATAAAAGGGATAGACCCCACTGTTTGTACTCATACGATTTTGCTAAAGGAAGATTCCAAGCCAATTAAATAACC
Source organism: Leucaena leucocephala (assembly GCA_037074615.1). Classification (NCBI taxonomy): domain Eukaryota; kingdom Viridiplantae; phylum Streptophyta; class Magnoliopsida; order Fabales; family Fabaceae; genus Leucaena; species Leucaena leucocephala. The sequence continues at coordinate 19,681,604 of CM073519.1, forward strand.
CCAAAGAAGATTAAACCCATTGATCTCTGATGTGGTTATGAAGGAGATTAATAAATTGTTAAAGGTAGGAATCATATATGCTATTTTAGATAGAGAATGGCTGTCTCCTGTGCATATGGTGCATAAAACAAGTGGACTGATAGTAGTAAAGAATAAGAATAATGAATTGATACCTACTAGGGTACAAAATTCATGGAGGGTTTATATTGATTATAGGAAGTTAAACAATTGTACTAGGAAAGATCATTTTCCCTTGCCTTTTATTGACCAAATGCTTGAGAGATTAGTAGGAAAAATGCATTATTGTTTCCTAGATGGGTATTTAGGGTATTTTCATATCCTAATAATGCCCTTCGTCTAACTCTGACTCAATGACAACACAGTGGCATACTTAGTGGTATTCTCGTAATTTTATATTTTACCCTGTCTTTATTAGCCCTGGCTCACATACTTATCTAAAAATATTACTAGGCCTATAAGATACCATTTTGGGCCCTCTACATGGTCTACTAACTTCATGGGCTAAACTCCCGAGAAATTCCCCGAAACATATTTATCGAGCGTTATAATACACTGTAAATTCCATAATAAATTCTACAGAACTCCTTTTTGAGCTCTCTCATTTTCATAAAGTTTTATATTAATTATAGGAATTCAATGGAAGCATTAGATAATTGAAATTCAATGGAAGCATTAGATAATTGAAATTACATCTCCTCCCATCATGAACAGTGCAGACCGAAATGTTTCAACAATGGCAAAGTCAAGAATATCAACTTGATTCAACAACCAATCACCTAACTAGATTATTTAAGCTTCAATCACATAACTCTAACTTTAATTTCTTCTTTCCCCTTTCATCTAAGGTTTTTGACAGCACAAACACCTTCGAGAAAACTCAACTTTCCTCTATGAAAACCCTAAGTTCAAGCTCCTAAATTAAAGGAAAATAAGCTAAGATAGATTGCTTACCTTTAATCTCTAGCTTGCTTGAACTTTGGACCTTGGATTCTTCTTTATTTGGCTTGAGTTTCCATTTTGCAAGAGGTTCCCCAAGGGTTCTCCTTAAAGGTTTTGCATTAGAAATTGGTGGGTATTTATAGAAAATCTCATGGAAAATCAACGGCCAAGATCACTTTATGCACTATTCGATCTACTGGCTCACATTTAATCTTAGATTTAACTTTTCTAAAAAAACTAATTATGACATCTTCAAGGGACACCTCATAGGACATGTGGCAAAATTTCCAAGGGAATAAGTTTCTGGAAAAATTCTAGTCCAATCTGGTACCGGCTTTGTTCGATTTTCCCAAAACTAGATTGTTTTCTAAATCTAATTTTTTTAAGATTCTGTAATATACTTTCTAACCTTATATCTAGTATCCAGATTCTTTCTACCCTTGACATTCTTGTATTGGATCTAAACTTAATTACAGATCCCTTGGCAAATTACCAAAATGCCCCTTGGTTCCTCTTTATTCACTTTAACATCTCAAGGGCATTATCATCTTTTCATACCTTATTAGAGTATTCCTTGACCTTGGTCAACTAACCTGGGGACTCTCCTTGATTTTCTAACCTTAGTCAAATGACAAAAATGCCCTTCGTCTAACTCTGACTCAATGACAACACAGTTGCATACTTAGTGGTATTTTCGTAATTTTATATTTTTCCCTGTCTTTATTAGCCCTGGCTCACGTACTTATCTAAAAATATTACTAGGCCTATAAGATACCATTTTGGGCCCTCTACATGGTCTACTAACTTCATGGGCTAAACTCCCGAGAAATTCCCCGAAACATATTTATTGAGCGTTATAATACACTGTAAATTCCATAATAAATTCTACATAACTCCTTTTTGAGCTCTCTCAGTTTCATAAAGTCTTATATTAATTATAGGAATTTACTACCAAATTTTATCTGATTATGAGGTCAAGAGGATACTGTATTAATTTCCCATTTTTTAGAGATTAATATAATATTTTTGGGACCTCATATCAAAATTCTATATCGCGTCAAAGTGATCAAAATAATTTTCTCTATTTACTGAGAAAATTTGGGACTAATATGATTTTAGGCATTTTTTGGCCTTTTCTGGCTCAACTTTTTCTAATTACCATTTTGCCCTTAAACTTTTAAAAATTACACTTTAGGCCATCAACTTTTTATAATTATACTTAATATCCCAAAGTTTATTTCTACTTTTATTTTCCCACCATAGAACCTTTAAACTTCTTATTTTAGTCCTTCTCATCTTTATACCTTTATCTAATCATTGTTTTTCCTTTCTATTCATTATCACAATCTTTTCCAAACATCTTTCTACTATTAGTATTATATTGATAGGGAAAAAGTAGGATATGACAAAAATAATTGATGCTGCTCAAATTAGTTATACCATTATTGAGAAAGAGTTGTTTGCAATTGTGGTGGCTTTGGATAAATTCATAACATATCTCATTAACTCCAAAGTTGTTGTTTACACAAATCATACAGCAATCAAGTACCTATTACATAAACCTCAATCTAAGCCAAGACTTCTACGATGGATGCTATTGCTTCAAGAGTTCAATATAGAAGTGAGGGATTGAGCTGGGAATATGAACCACATTGCAGATGACCAGTAGGGACAAGGGGATTACTTAGTTCTGATCTTATTTGTGACTCTTTCCCTGATTAATCTCTTTATTTGGTTATTGTTGTAAAACCTCGGTATGCTCACTTTGTTAAGTTTATTGAGATCGGCCTAATACCATCTTATTTATCTAAATTTTAGGCCCAAAAGCTTAAGAGTGAATCTAAATACTTTATTTAGGATAAGCATTTTCTGTGGAAGTTGTGCTCACATCAAGTATTAAGACATTGTGTACCAGACCAAGATCACAAATCAATTTTGGAAGCTTGCCATTCATGGGTATATGGTGGTCATTTTGGGGGTAACAGACTGTACGTAGGGTCATTGAATCCAGTTTTTATTGACTTTCCATTTTCAAGGATGCTTTTAAATTTTGTAGAGCCTGTGATAGGTGGCAAAGACTTAGAGGTATTAGTAAAAGGCATGAGATGCCACAACAACCTATGCTATTGTGTGAGGTTTTTGATATTTGGGGAATAGACTTGAAGGGACCTTTTCCACCTTGAATAGGATTTTATTACATTTTATTGGAGGTAGACTATTTATCTAGGTGGGCAGAGGCCATTCCTACAAGACTAAATGATGCCCAAATGGTCTCTAAGTTTCTAAGGTCTTGTATCTTTAGTACATTTGGAATACTGAAAGCATTAATTAGTGACAAGGTTCCCACTTCTATAATAAGCTAATTAATAACTTATTAGACAAATATGGTGCAACCCATAAAGTCTAAACTCTATACCACCCTCAAACTAATGGTCTAGCAGAGGTTTCTAATAGGGAAATAAAGCACATTTTAGAAAAGATTGTTAAGCCATCCAATAAGGATTAGAGCTTTAAGACTTGATGATACTCTATGGGCATATAGAATAACTTTTAAAACTCTTATAGGCATGTTCCCTTATAGGACAATTTTTGGGAAAGCTTGTCATATCCCAATTCTTAGGCCTATAAGCCCAATATGTAGCATAAAAAAGGAAAGCTACTAGGTCCTATTATGCAGGAGTCCTAAAAGTATATAGATGATGTTCAGGAACTAAACTGCAAGAAAGTGAATATTTAAGGAAAATAGTAAAAGTCCCTGTGGGCATAATGTAAAAGTAAGAGGTGTTTCTTGAGAACCGAGCCACTAGAGTGTTTGGGCTTGGTTAGAAACCCAAGATAGCAATCCAAGATCCTAAAAACGTAGGCCCAAGGATTATGGAGTTTAAGAGGTGTTAAAATAATATTTTTTGTGCTTTTCCATAAAGTATAGTTACCCGGTTAAGGATAGAACTAGGAAATGTGATCATATATGACTGTAGACCATGAAGTGGCATGAAAGGTGTCCTCATAGGACCCACAAGGCGTCACATGGCATTATTATAGGAAAAGAAGAAAAGTTAAGGACACATGTCATGAGATTAGAAAAATGAGAAAAAGTAAAGAGGACACGTGGCATAATCGCGGCTGCTCATTCCAGGAGAAGGCTCTGGAATTCTCTGGAGAGACTGAGTTAGCTGGTGAGGTATCCCAAGGGCCCCACTAATTGTGCCACATACCCCCTGAGGAATCCCCTGAGGTGTCCTTGGATGATGTCATAATGGTGAGTTATCAAGGAGGATGATGTCATCGTGATGATACAGGCAAAGCTTCTTGAGAAAGCTAACTGATCTGGGCCATTCATCATGATTCGATCTGAGCTATCCATTGCACCTCCCTCCACCTATAAATAGGCTAAGAGCATAGAAAGAAGAGAAAGAGAGAAAGAAAGGAGGAGTTCTTGTAGACTCAGGAGCAGTCTAAGGAGCTGAGGGACTGGGCAGAGCTTAGGAATGAGGTAAGTAAGTTATCTAGTTCCTTCTCCATTAAAGTAGAGGATTGCTTTTAGTGGTTAGAATAGAGAAATATCTCTATTAATAAAGTTAGTTAAAGGTAGAAAGAAAGTTAGGGGAATGTCAGAGTAAGGATATTACCCCTAGTTAAGCATGAGGTAAGTAGAGCTATATTGGATAATAATAAATATATTATTATTCTATGTATAGGATCTAACTTATGAGAAGAAGGGACCTTAGAGACAAGGCTAAGATCTAGAAGGAAAGGCTACACGCCAGGTAGTAGACTTACCTACTTGTATTCTTATACTGTTTTGATGTTTTATGTAATGTTTTCTTACCTTGATCATGTGACACATGTATGATTAAGTAATGCTCTATTTCTTTTTATGCTATGTCCATATGTTATAATTAAACAACATGGAAGCATGTATGTTATCATGATGGAAGCATGATCATTAAGTACGCACATAGTAACATCAAGCATATAGTTGCATACACTGTATGGTTTCCGTTTGCTACTGAGATCTCCCCAAAAATCTCACCCCTTCCATGTAATCCCAATCCCACAGGTATGTTAAAAAAGGACTGAAGAAGCATGAAAATAAGCTGGGGATTGGATAGTGCAGATGTTGGGACAAAATGGTAGAATCAGGGAAAAATGCTGGATAAACAGTAAACTTTGGACATTTACTGATGTTGACCTGGTCAAGGCATGGTCAACAAGTTATTTTTCCCTAAAACAGCATTAAGTTAGCTTTGTGTAGCAATTTGAACCACTTCGTTTCAATTTTTCTAGAATTAGTTATGATTTTTTGAAGTCAGGTAAGTCATCTGGAATTTACATTGTGAACAGTACTCATTAAGAGTAAACTTCTAGATTGATTAATTTGACTTTAATAGCCTTAAAAGTGGTTCTAGATGCTACCATTTGGTCCCTAAGATGTAAGAAAAGAAGGATGTTTCAATGAAAGCTTACAATGAGGACCTTGTATAAGCTAGTTCAGAGAGGTTATTACAGATTCAATGCTAGAAGAGATTAGGTTGGATGCCTGTAGTAGCTATGATATTTATAAACTGAAGACAAAAGTAATACATGATGCTCATATTTTGAGGAAGAGGTTTAAGGAAGGTGATAGAGTGTTAAGGTACCAGGCAAGGTTCAAGTTCAAGCATGGTAAATTCAAAACTAGCTGGGATGAAACTTACACAGTTGTTAAAGTCCATGAATTTGGGATGATTGAGTTGAAGGAGGAGGCAACGGGCAAAATATTTTAGGCAAATGGTCACCTCTTGAAACTTTATGAAGAATCTACTCTGTCGCCTTGAGGCCAGGTTGTCCCTTTCCTATCTCTTATATTTTATAAGTTTTCTTAATGTGCTATATGTTTGACATGTTAGTTCAATGATTAGAAAGGGATGAACTAGTAGAAGTAGTAGTTAAGTTTTCTACTTGATGATTCAATAGGATAGTGTTTAATTTTAGTTTGGTTATATTTTGAATAATATCCCTGTGTTGCCCATGTGCTGATTTTTAAGTGATGGTTATCTGAGGTGAGACACCCTTAATCTCATTCTATAGTTTACCCATCTTGTCATCTTTGCTTTCCTTGTATTGTGATTTATGATTTGAATGTGACTGTGATCTTCACCATAAAATTGCATTGAGTGATGTGTTGCAGTTGAATTCTGCTATGCTAAATTGACCTTATATAGTGCGGTGATGTTTTCAATTATGTCGATAGTGAGGACACTGTCAATTTTAAGTGTGGGGGAGATATTCTTGTTTATGTGTTGTTAATATGAAATTTTTCGATTAATCCAATATTTTATCACAAAATTTTTGGTTTTTGATTTTAATGTGTGATGAATTGTAGAAAATTGGATCCCTACTTTAAATTGTTTTGTTGTTGGCTAAAAGGTTTTAGTGTAAAAGATGTTTTGGGCATTGAAAACTATCAAGTGGTAGCCTCTGTGATTTTTAGTCACGACCCATATGCTGCGTAGTCGTGACCTGACATGGAACGTTGGACTTAATATGCTCTCTATGAAAACCAGTCATGATAATAACTCTCTGTGTATTTTTTTTCATGACTTAATCATTCCTGGTTGTGTCTACCTGTTGTAAGTTGAGGGTAAACACTCACGATGAATTTTGGTTGTGACCTTCATGGTTTCAGTTGTGACCTGAGTGTGAAAATGTCTATTTACCTTCTCTTTGCTTTGTGCAATACTGTATAGGAGGATTCCTTTTGAGCTACTAAAGCTTTTATAAATGATTCATTTCCCTGTTATTTTCAACTTTTTCCATGAAATAGTTTATCGAAACCACTGTCACATTTGAATTTTTGGAAAAGGAAACTGAATTTGAAACACTCAAGTTTTTATTGTTAAATTTGGGATTATTACATGATTCTGGGTGATTACTTTGGAACTTTTAATCCATTATTCTAGAGGATTTTCAATTGTGATAAGTGTTTTAATGCATAGTAAATGATAAACATTGTTTGAGACCTTAGCTTATGAGCAATTTAGATGATAACCTTAGTTGGAAGGATTCTCGGCCTAAATTTCTATATTTAGTGGTTATTCAATTGGCTTATATCCTCTAGAACTTGTCTTGGTTCTGAGTTGAAAATTACTTGCCCATTTATATTATTCAGTATGATAGAGACATTCATTTCTAAACCATTTTATCCCAAACACAAGCCCATTACATTTTATATCTGTAGCCACCCCTTTGAGCCCATCAATTTTATTTTTTTCATCATAAAAAGTTATATATGCATAAACATTTTGAAATAAAATTTTTATTCATGTCAAAAATCATTGTTATTGTGATATTGTGCTACATCTTTTATATACAAGGTGCCAAAAAAAGGAAAAAGCATATTGCACTAAAAAGAAAAGAAAAAGAACGAAAAACAAGAGACAGTGCAAGAAAAGGTGAGAAGGTGAGAAGGGATAAGCGAGGCTAAGTTCTTGATGTTAAGACAAGGTGAGAAGGAACCCTTTGACGACAATTTAGCCAAGGTCAATTGTCATATCCCCTGTAACATCCTTACTTTCATACGTCTTAGGGACCATTCAGTAGCATTTAGAACCACTTACAAGACCTTGGAAGTCCATTAGCCAAATCTGGAATTTTACTCTTTCTCGGGTTACTGTTCATATGGTATTCCAGATTACGCAACAAACTTCAAAAAATCATAATTAATTATAGAAAACTCAAAATGAAGTGATTCAAAAATCTACATGATGATAACATCTTTAATTTGAAGGGAAAAATAATTTCCAGACCAAATGATTAGCCAATTAATACAGTTTATTCTCCAAAGTTTACTGTTCATTTGGTCAAAAATCCTGGAAACAGATTCTGGTCCCTTATTTTGGAAAATCAGTTCTCTTTGTACAGACATCCAAATAAATCATTCTTGGTGTCAAAATTCAGCTTGGCATGTCATATAAATGTCTGTAAAATTTCATACATTTATTCCATCATTTACTATTTTTCATTACATCATGACCATCACTGCTTACATTGGTCATACAACAACATTACACATTCACATAATATATATACTATCTAATCCCTAGCTTTTCTTCATGCTTCATCATCCTCTTTCATCATTCATAAACTTGTGGGATTAGGATTACATGGAAAGGGATGAGATTTTGGGGGAAATCTCAGTAGCAAACGGTACTAAACAATACATGCATTAATGTAACTAATTGTGCTTGCTTGTGAAAGTATTACTATTGTGTCATATGCATGCTTCCATGTTACATATGAAATACAATTGACCAAAGTAAACATATAAATAGAGCTTCATACATAAGCACATAGGCAACAAAATTCAATCAAGCCATAGCACAATCAAGCATAACATTCAATGCATACAAGTTTAGGATAAGTTTACTACCTTGAACACTTGACTTTCTTTCACCTTAACTTGCTTCTTTCTTCTCACTTTCCTTGAATATGTGGTTTCCTCTCTTGGAGCATACCAATCAATTCCTAACATCACATAATCATTCATCCATTACAATCTAACTTCCTTGAGTATTAAACTCACTTTAACTACTTCTTCTTGAACATTAATCTCATTAACTTTCCTTAATCTTTACCAATAGACTTGGTCTTTGAACCAATTGATGCCTTAACTTTACCCTACACAATTTTATATTTTGAATCCATTTATGAGCTTAGAATCATAAAATTCCAGCTCCTTCATCACATGCTGTACAGAACCGAAAATGCACTTAATTCTTTCAAAAATTCTCATTTTAATTCCAATGCTTCCCATACTTGTTTCTCTACTTTATCCCACACAACTTTTCCTTTTAAAACCATTGGAAGCATCAAAATCATGAAATTCCAATCACTGTTAATGCGTGTGAACAGTAATAGAGAAGGGTTTCAATACTACAACCTTGGAATTTCAATGCTTTCAAGGTTCAAAACCTTTCCAATCCTACACAAAATCATCATCTAAATTCAATGGAAGCATTAAATGATTGAAATTCCATTTCCTTCCCTCATGAACAGTGCAGACCGAACAGGTTCCATTAAGGCAAAGTCAAGAATATCAACTTGATTCAACAACCAACTCTTAATTAGCTTGTTTAAGCTTCAATCATATGTTTCTAACTTTAATTTCTTCTTTCCCCTTTCATCTAAGGTTGTTGGGCAGCACAAAACCTTGGAAAAACTCAACTTTTCTCCCATGAAAGCCCTAAGTTCAAGCTCCCAAATCAAAAGAAAATAAGCTAGGATAGATTGCTTACCTTTAATCTCTAGCTTGCTTGAACTTTGGAACCTTGAATCTTCTTTGTCTTGGCTTGAGTTTTCATTTTGCAAGACTTTCCCCAAGGTATCACAAGGCCACGGTTTTGGGCAGAATGAGGGGGTATTTATAGCCAAAATCCAAGAAAAATCAATGGCCAAGATTGATTTGGTTACTATTTGATCTAAAGGCCCATATTTAATCTTGGATTTAACTTTTTCATAAAAGAATAATTATGACATCATGTGGAACAGCTCAAGGGACACCTCAAGGGGTTAGGTGGCGTGCTCATATTGTAAGGAAGCTTCTGGAAAAATTCTAGTTCAATCTGGTACCGATCAGAGCAGTTTCACAACAACCAGACTGTTTTCTATTTCAAATTTTTTTATAATATACCAGGATATGTATTTTGTCCTAGAAATCAATGTATAGGCATCTCATACCCTTGACATGGTTATACTGAGTATTTATCTGCCATCCATTCCTTGGGAAATGACCAAAATACCCTTGGTGTCCTTTCTTACACTATATTGACCCTAAGGGCATAATCGTCATTTTACCTCTCTTTATACTGCCTTAGGGTGTATCTAGGCTCAACTAATCATATTTATACCATGTACCAAGTTTTTAGCTTATCCCAAGTGACCAAAATACCCTTCATCCATCTCTAGTGCAATATGGGCATCTAGGGGCATTTTCATAATTTCAAACGTTTTCTAGACACTGGCCCCTTCTATTGATGGACTGGTACCCTGGGTTTTGGGCCCTTCTTAGTGTCATCATGGGCCTATATATGAGGTCATCAAATCTCATTCTATCCTGGCTTACATACTGATAAATTTTATTATCGGATCATGGGTGTTATCAAACTCCCGTCAAAATTCACTAATATGTGAATAACTTTTTATACATAACTTCTTCCAGGGTTCTGTTAGATTCATAACATCTGACACTATAGGGTACACTTTCCTGTAACTCCCTCACTTATATCTGATGTCCATGGAATCTGATAAAAATTCAGATAACTTTTAGACTATCAGATAATTTTCTGCTGTATAGAGCCATAATAAAATTTTAGTATCATGCCAGATTAACCAACGTAACTTCCTCTCTTTACTGATGGAATATGGGACTGAAAAAATTCTGGGCAGTTATAACCCTTTCCAGGCTAATCTTTCTATAATTACAATTTTGCCCTTGAACTTTTTACTTAATTACATTTAAGTCCCTTAACTTTTAGAAATTACCACTTTTGGGCCAAATCTTATTTCTACTTTCACCTTTTGCCTTTAACCTTTTCTACTTTTCATTTTAGTCCTTCACTTCCTTAAAGAATCATTTAACCTTTATTATTTCTTCTGATGTTCGTCATAATCCTTTCCAAACCTCTTTCCACTATCAGTACTATACGGATAGGGAAAAATTAGGATATGACATCCGCAATTTTCTATATTCAGTATATATATATATTCAGCATACCTGGATATTAATAAAGGAAAAGGTTACAATGTAATAGAAGAAATGGACTAAATTGCAAAAATAAGAAAGTTATTATGTGAAAGTTGCATCAAGGGACCAAATTGACATTATGAAATTTCAATAAATTATTAAAGAAAGGAATAAATGTAAAGAAAAAGGGTTTGGGGACCAAATTGGAGTTTTGAAATTTGAAGTAAGGGACCAAAATGGAATTTGATAAATTTAAGGACGAAAGTGTAATTTGTCAAATTTAAGGGTAAATTATAATTATGACAAAGTTGAGCTGAAAAGGTCCAAAAATGCCCAAAAATGTTATAGTCCTAAATTTTATTAGTAAATAGGTAATGGAATTTTGGCTAGGCATATTTTTCAGAATTTTAGTCTGAGGTCCAAAAAAATTGATATTAATCTTCAAAATCTAGAAATTATTATAGGGTCTTAGGACCTCAGAATGAGATTAAATTTTACAGTAAATTCTTATAAGGATTTATGAAACTAACAAAACTCAAAAATGAGTCCTATAGAATTTATTATTGAATTTACGATGAAAAAGGACATCGATAAAGGATTTAAAAGAAATATATGGGATTTTTATCAGACTTCTGGGTCTTAAAAAATTGAGACTTTGAAGAAAATTCATTGAGTAGTAGAATGAATTTCTAAAAAGTTCATAACATTTAAAATATCTATATGGAATTTATTCCCAGATTTAAGGTATATTAGGATACCTGATAAACAAATTGCCTTGGAATATGTGCCAAAAATAATGGACCAGACTTGAACAACTAATATGGAATCACATGAGAAACCCAACACACCAAAGTCATGATTTTGAGCCTAAGGGATATTTCATGAATGTTAAAAAATAGAGAAAAAAAAGAAGTAGACATTTCAAGACATGGTGAGGTGTGACGGTGAGCTATCCACTTGGGACCCACACCCCACCATGTGGCATTGTATGCAAGGGGAAGACAATTCCTCACATATTATATTAGAATAAAATAATATAAAGATTAGATTAACAAAAATTAAGTTTAATTAATTTGAAAACTAACTAAGTAATTAACACTTGGGGAGGTGCTGCCAAAATTTTATTTGAAGTCAAAGAGAAGCAAGCAAACTTGTAACAACAACAAGGTAATTGATTCTTTGAATTTTGGACTTTGGTATGGAAAGATTACTCTATGTTTTAAGTGGATTAATGGCAATATATGTTCCATAATTTCTGCTGGATGTTTTGCCATATTATGGGAAAAGTATGAATTTTTTGTTATGCATAGGTTAGATGCCTTAAACAAGCTAAAGTCAATTGAAATTAGCTTGGGAATTCAAGTATGCATGCAATTAGAGTTTTGAGCTCATTGTTGACACTGTACAAATCACTTTGCATATGTAAGAATTTTAGGATTTTTAGGCCTCCAATGGGTTTAAAATGAAAAATTGTATGGGGTAAAATAGAAAAACAAGTATTGGAAGCATTGTAATCAAAATGATAACTTTTGAAAAATAAGGAGGGTATGTCCAGTTCTATACAGTAGGTAATGGAGGAGTTTAATTTTAAAATTATAACTTCATATTTGAATTATGCAAAAAAATTATGTGGAAATAGACCATGAGAATTTATTTTGGGAAGGTAGAAGTATAAGACATAAAATGGATAAATAAATGAACCTATTGAAAACCTAGTCTTGGATTTGTATTGCAATCAAGTTCTGACTTGTAATGCTTTGTTATAGCTAAGTTTTGATATTTTTTTGAAAGAAAGACCATTTCAAGAGGATATTGCCAAGGATAGCATAAGAGGTAGCAAGAATACCTAACTATAATGTTGTACTTGTTTGGTTGGTTATGTGCTTACTTGTTCATTGTGATTTTTGGTTGAGCTTTAGATTATGTTAGGATGATTATGATGATGGATGAATCCAAGTAACTCCTTGCTAGTATGCATGTTAGATATTGCTTATATATGAACATGAAGTGGCTCACATATCATGGTAATATGTTAGGCATTTAATCAAGCATGCATGATATTATAATTTGTACGACTTGCTATTGGGATTTCAATGAAATATCATTCCTTCAATATGTGTCACATGCTTATTTTCTTATGTCTTAAGGACCAAATGGTAGCATCAGGTGTCATATCCCAATTTTTAGGCCTAGAAGCATAGTATGTAGCCTAAAAAAGGTATACTACCAGTCCCTGTTGAGCAGAAGTCCCATAAGTATACAAATGATGTTTATCGACTAAACTACAAATAATGAGAGTTCAGTGACTAAATTGTAAATAGTGAAAGTCCATAGGGGAATTTTGGTAAATTACTAAGGGATATTTCTTGGGAATCAAGCCGCCAGAGTATTTGGGCTTGATTAGAAACCCAAGATAACATTCCTAGATGTCCAAAAATGTGGCCCAAGAGTTATGTGGGTCCAAGTGACATTAACATAATATTTTAGTACTTTTTTAATAAAGTAAAGTTACTCGGTTAAAGATAAAACTAGGAAAATTGATCAGATAAGACTTTAGACTTATCTAGAACCATGAGGTGGCATGAAAGGTGTCCTCATAGGACCCATAAGGTGCCACATGTCATAAGTCTAGAAAAAGGAGAAAAGGCTAAGGACACGTGGCACGATCTTAGCCATTCATTTTAGGAAAAGACTATAATTCTCTTGAAGCGCTGAGTCAGCTAGTAAGGTGTCCCATGGATGATGTCACTTTGATAGGTTATTGAGGATGATGATGTCATCATAATGATACAGGCTAAGCTTCTTGAAGAAGCTAAGTTATCTAAGCCATTCGTTGCGATTCGATCTTGACCATCCATTCCACCTCCACTCAATTATAAATACCCCACTCCCCTCCCATTCCATGCCATGTCCAAGTAAAGGAAAGAAGAGAAAGAAGAGAGAAAAAGAGAAAGAGAGAAAGAAAGAAAGGAAGTGAAAGAAAGGAAGGAGTTCTGGTGGAGCTAGTAGCAATCCAAGAAGCTTAGGGAATTGTCCAGCTTAGGAATAAGGCTCTTACCTATGGAAAGAAGCAACCTTGGAGCAAATGTTAAGGACTAGAGGAAAGGCTCCAAGTTAAGTAGTAAACTTACCTATTTGTATGTTTATATTGCTTGGATGTTTTATGTGATGTTTACTTACTTTGATAATATAAAGCATGTATGAATAAGTAATGCTCTGTTTCTTTTTATGCTATGGCCATATGTTATAATTAAGGGACATGAAAGCATGTAAGTTATGATTATGCAAGCATGATCATTAAGTACACATATAGTAACATCAAGTATATAGTTGCATACATTGTATGATTTCCGTTTGCTACTGAGATTTCCCCATAAATCTCACCCCTTCCATATCAATCCAATTATAGCATGTCTTCCCAAGATGGAGGAGATAAAGATATATGAAGAGAAGTTAATAATTATTTAGTGTGATTGATATGTGATTGATGTATGTAATATTGATTGCTGGAAATTGTCTCTGTGAATAGTAACTCATGATGAGACAGTGATCTTTGAGCTGTAATAAGTACAAGTAAACAATTGAATAAATGTATTATATTTTTCCATTAAATAGTAGACATGCCAAGCTCTATTTTATATACAGAACATCTCATTTGAATGTCTACACATGGAGATATGATTTTTCAAAGTTGGGACCAGAAATGCTGGAATCAGGGGAAGATGCTGGATGAACAGTAAATTTAGGGCATTGACCGACGTTGGCTTAGTCAAGACATGGTCAATGAGTTATTTTTTCCTGAAAGAGCATTAAGTTAGCTTTGTGTAGCAATTTGAACCACTTCATTTTGATTTTTCTAAATTTAGTTATGAGTTTTCGAAGTCAGGTCATTCCTCTGGAATTTACATAGTGAACAATACTCGATAGAGTAAAATTCTAAATTGTGTAATTTGACTTAAATAATCTTAAATTGGTTGGTTATGAGAGAGTGAGATTCTAGGGAATCTCAATAGCAAACATTACCACTTAAATATGCAAGATGGATGCTAATGCATGATATGTAATTTCATTAAATTTTCTTTGATTAGTGACATGCCATTATGCTATATACTCTTACATAAAATGCATGGCCACGGAAAACATATTATTCACAATACATTCAATATTATTTATCATGTCACAACATCATTGAAACATCATGTACATGTCAACACATAAGCATACCACATCAAGCACATAAAGAAGTAAGTTCACAACCTTGCACTTAAGCTTTCCTCTTGATCTTTATTACTTGCTCCCTAGCTTTCCAACCATGAAGCCTTTATGTCAATCACTTAACAACATCTTATTGGATGTTTCAAGGTCCTAAACACATTCATATTCATCACATAACTCATTAGGACTCATGAACTCCAACCATGTTCAAGACTAACTTTATTACACTCTTTATTGTCATGACTTTCTCTAATCTTCACTAATGGGCTTGGCCTTTAAATCAATTGATGTCTTGACTTTAACATACACAATTTCATCTTTTGAATCCATTTATGAGCTTAGAATCATGAAATTCTAGCTCCTTCATCACATGCTGTACAGAACCGAAACTGCACTCAATTCTTTCAAAAATTCTCATTTTGAATCCAATGCTTCCCATACTTGTTTCTCTACTTTATCCCACACAATGTTTTGTTTTAAAACCATTGGAAGCATCAAAATTATGAAATTCCAATCACTGTTCATGCATGTAAATAGTAACAGATAAGGGTTTCAAAAATTATAACCTTGGAATTTCAATGCTTTCAAGGTTCAAAACCTTTCCAATCCTACACAAAATCATCATCTAAATCCAATGGAAGCCTTAAATCATTGAAATTCAATTTCCTTCCCTCATGAACAGTGTAGAACAAACAGGGCACACCATGGCAAAGTCAAGAATATCATTTTGATTTAACAACCAACCACTTAACTAGCTTGTTTAAGCTTCAATCATATGGTTCTAAGTTTAATTTCTTCGTTCCCCTTTCCTTTAAGGTCTTTGGGCAGAACCTCCCCTTAGAGAAAACTCAACTTTTCCCCATGAAAACCCTAAGTTCAAGCTCCCAAATCAAAGGAAAATGAGCTATGAGAGATTGCTTACCTTTAATCTCTAGCTTGCTTGAACTTTGGAACCTTGAATCTTCTTTATCTTGGCTTGAGTTTTCATTTTGCAAGAGTTTCCCCAAGGGTCCATGAAGCCACAGTTTGCTGCAGAATTGAGGGGTACTTATAGAAAAATTCCATGGAAAATAAATGGCCAAGATCACTTTGTACACTATTTGATCTAATGGCTCATATTTGTTCTTACATCAAGCTTCCTTTCCAAGTCAACTTAAGATAAATCCACATGACAAAAATCTTCTCCTACCCCTTGTCTTGGACGCCAAGTGTGTGGGTCCCACCATGTGCAAACCATAATCTTCCCTTTATCCCTTTTTTTTCTTTTCAAAAATTGATAAATTATTCATTATTGGACTTAGGCTCCAAGACAACTCTTGGGACTTATTGGGATGCCCTAGGACGAAATTTTGGGCTACCATAGGCCTTCATTGGGTCCAATAGCTAATTGGCACAAATCCCAAGGTACTTTCCTTATACCGATATTCTTAAAATATCCTAATTTTGAAATAAATGCTAGACACCTCTTTGAATGGTTCTAATATTTTTAGAAATTCATTATAATATAACATGAATTCCCTGTAAAGTCTCATAATTTTTTTGTCCTTCTCTTAAAGAATCATCTAACCTTTATTATTTATCAAATCTTTGTCATAGTCTTTTCCAAGCCTCTTTCCACTATCAGTATTATACCGATAGGGAAAAATCAGGATATGATATTTCTACACCCCTGAAAATAAATTTCGTCCTCAAAATTTACTTAGCACCTTAGTCAGTAATCTTGGATAGATATCCTTGTCTTCTTCTTGACTAAGGTTTGGGGTATCTATCTCTTATCTTCCATCTTAACATCTTAACGGAGTACTTTTCATATCCGCACTTCTTCATATCTTTACTATAATCATTCTTCTATTTTGAATCAACTCAATAAGAGTTGAACTCCAATTCATTCTATTACTTACTTTCTACGCATTTATCTGTATATGGACTTCTCACTATGTGGACTTGTGAGTAGTGTCCATTTCTTTCATGTCAAATTTGTAACATCCTTACTTTTATACATCTTAGGGACCATTCAGTAGCATTTAGAACCACTTACAAGACCTTGGAAGTCCATTAGCCAAATCTGGAATTTTACTCTTTCTCGGGTTACTGTTCATATGGTATTCCAGATTATGCAATGAACTTCAAAAAATCATAATTAATTCTAGAAAACTCTAAATGAGGTGGTTCAAAAAGCTACATGAAGATAAAATCTTAAAATTTAAGGGTAAAATAATTTCCAGACCAAATGATTCTCCAATTGATACAGTTTATTCGTTGAAATTTAGTGTTCATTTGGTCAAAAACTCTGAAAACAGATTCTGGTCCCTTACTTTGGAAATTCATTTCTCTTGATATACACATCCAAATGAAACGTTCCACCTATGTATGTAAATATCTGGATGTTTACAACATGCTCATAAAAGTTCGTGAAATAATTCCTTCATTTGCTAGGTCAAACTGAAGCCACAACAAAACTGCTTCAAGACCTACGTTTTTACCATTTCAGTTTCTTTTCTTTCATTTCCAATAATTGTTTCAGCATGCACAGGCCATCAAATAAGCTTCTTAACATTCATATACATCATGTACATATGCCATAAGTATTAAAATAGTTTCATCACATAAATGGACACCTTACATGGCATTTATATACACGGACAATTTATAGTATATGCTAAAATCTCAATACTTCACTTCCTTTCTTCCATTCTTTAGCTCTTCTCCATGCATACCTTTTCTTCATGCTTGACCTAAATTGGTTGGTTATGAGAGAGTGAGATTCTAGGGAATCTCAGTAGCAAACATTACCACTTAAATATGCAAGATGGATGCTAATGCATGATATGTAATTTCATTAAACTTTCTTTGGTTAGTGACATGCTATCATGCTATATACTTTTACATAAAGTGCATGGCCATCGAAAACATGTTATTCACAATACATTGAACATTATTAATCATGTCACAACATCATTCAAACATCACATACATGTCAACACATAAGCATACCACATCAAGGACATAAAGAAGTAAGTTTACTACCTTGCACTTAAGCTTTTCTCATGACATTTAGCCCTTGCTCCCTAGCTTTCCAACCATGAAGCCTTTATGTCCATCACTTCCCAACATCTTCTTGGATGTTTCATGGTCCTAAACATATTCATATTCATCACATAATTCATTAGGACTCATGAACTCCAACCATGTTCAAGATTAACTTTGTTACACTCTTTATTGTCATAACTTTCCCCAATATTCACTAATCCACTTAGCTCTTGAATCAATTGATGTCTTGACTTTGCCCTACACAATTTCATATTTTGAACTCATTTATGATCTTAGAATCATAAAATTCCAACTCCTTCATGGCATGATGTACAGAATTGAACATAAGCACACAATTCTTTCAAAAATTCTCATTTTGATTCTAATGCTTCCCATACTTGTTTCTCCAATTTACCCCATACAACTTCTCATTTTAAAACCATTGAAACCATAAAAATCATGAAATTCTAATCACTGTTCATGCGAGTGAACAGTAACCGTCAGGAATCTCAAAGACTGTGACCTTGAGATTTTAATGTTTCCAAGGTTCACAACCTTTCCAATCCTACACAAAATCATCATACAAACTCAATGGAAGCATTAAATCATTGAAATTCAATTTCCTTCCCTCATGAACAGTGCATACTGAACAGGGCACACCATGGCAAAGTCAAGAATATCAATTTGACTCAACAACCAACCACTTAACTAGCTTGTTTAAGCTTCAATCATATGGTTCTAACTTTAATTTCTTCTTTCCCCTTTCCTTTAAGGTGTTTGGGCAGCACCTTCCCTTAGAGAAGACTCAAATTTTCCCCATGAAAACCCTAAGTTCAAGCTCCCAAATCAAAGGAGAATAAGTTAGGAAAGATTGCTTACCTTTAATCTCTAGCTTGCTTGAACTTTGGAACCTTGAATCTTCTTTATCTTGGCTTGAGTTTTCATTTTGCAAGAGTTTACCCAATGGTCCATGAAGCTACGGTTTGCTGCAGAATTGGAGGGGTATTTATAGCCAAAATCCAAGAAAAATCAATGGCCAAGATTGATTTGGTTACTATTTGATCTAAAAGCCCACATTTAATCTTGGATTTAACGTTTTCATAAAATAATAATTATAACATCATGTGGGACCCATCAAGGGACACCTCAAGGGGTTAGGTGGCGTGCTCATAGTGTAAGGAACCTTCTGGAGAAATTCCAGTCCAATCCAGTACCGATCAGTGCAGTTTCACAACAACCGGACTGTGTTCTATTCCTAATTTTTTATAATATACCAGGATATGTATTCTATCCTGGAAATTAATGTATAGGCTTCTCATACCATTGAAAATGTTAGACTGAGTATTTATCTGCCATCCATCCCTTGGGAAATGACCAAAATACCCTTGGTGTCCTTTCTTGCACTGTACTGACCCTAAGGGCATAATTGTCATTTCACCCCTTCTTGTATTGCCGCAGGGCATATATTAACTCTATATAATCATATTTATACTATGTCCCATGTTTTTGGCCTGTTCAGAATGACCAAAATGACCTCCATCCATCACTGTACAGTATGGGCATCCAGGGGTATTTTCGTAATTTTGTACTTATCCTGGACTGCTCTGTACTCTGACCCACTTAACTGTCTAGTCATCACATTGGGCCTACTATGGCACCATTTGGGCCTTGGTTTGGGCTCATTGCCTTTATGCCCTTTATGGCACAAATCCCAAGACACCTCTCCTGATCCTATTTATCGGGTATTCTATTTTACCATAAAATCCCGTAAGAATTCTACAGGATTCCTTTTCTGACTCTGTCAGTTTGATAAATTCATATATTAATTATAAGAATTTACAGTAAAGTTTCATCTGATTCTGAGATATGAAAAATACTACAATAATTCCTGTTGACTTGAGGAATTTATATCAATTTTTGGGCATTTTGGGCGTTAAACTGACCAGAATAATTATGTCAATCTACTGGAAAAATTGGAGTCTGATCTGATTTTGGGCATTTTTTGCCTGTTTTTGCTCAACTTTTCCATAATTACATTTGGGTCCCTGACTTTTTACTTAATTACATTTAGGTCCCTAAACTTTTGGAAATTACCACTTTTGGCCCAACATTTATTTCTACTTTAACTTTTGGCCTTTAACCTTTTCCAATTTGCGTTTAGGTTCTTCTCTTTCTTTAAGACTTATCTAACCTTTATTATCTCGTCTGATCTTTTTTCATAATCCTTTCTAAGCCTCTTTCCACTATCAGTACTATACAGATAGGGAAAATTTAGGATATGACAAAATTCCTTCAAATACTGCTATATTTTGGAGTTTCTATTAACAACTCATCATACTTTTGAGTGCAATCACTTCTTTCTCATATAAGTATCTAGCAAAATTCTCTGAATATTCGCACACTTTAACTCTCATTCTTATGTCATCATGCATTCTTATCATCTTTAATAACTCATCATAATACAGAGAGAGGACTTATATTATTATTCTTTCTTTCATTGCTCTACTGCTAAATAGGAGCACATAAGAGCACATAGAAGCATATAGGAGCACATACTCTAACATGCATAATGCCTAGCCAGCACGCTGCAGGACTACATACATGCTCACGAATGCAAAGCTCTAACATCGGAGCTCAAGCATTCCTTCTCTTAATATGCATAGCTCTAACACTCGGAGCTTGCACAATTCTATCATACAGAGCTTGCACTGCTCTAACATTCGGAGCTTTAGCATATTTTACAAAGATAACATAATGTAGCATAACATAATGCCTGGCATTTTATGCAAGGAGTGAAAGCTTTCATTTGCTCTTTCATATGTAACTTATCATTCAAATGTCTTATCCCTTACAAAAAGGGAGCCTCTCTATCTGTTCATAGGGCTAGCTATAAAGCCATTAATATTGTACTTTTCAACATATCTCTCATAACATAACTCATTACATACTTTTCATAACATATTTCATTTCATCTCTTTCATGTCATAAAATGGCATATCTGGCTATATCATAGTCCATCTTTCAAATCCATTTCATTTGGACTTGACATAAGGGTTCTAGTCTCTTATTATTCATAACCCTTTATAGGTTTTCATAGCTCTTTCTATCATTTTACATAGCTTTGTGCATATATGCCAATTTCTTGTGGCATTCACACTTTTTTTCATCACTTCCCAGGGGGTTACCTATCATTGGACTACCCTTACCTGAGCACGCTTAACTGAAATGTGTAGATAAAAATCTAAAGCACTGGTGTTTACAGGATCCAACCCTGGTACTTTACTATCTTAGACCCATCATATACTATCTCTCTTGGGCCTATCTGGTCTTCTAATATCTTTATCCTCATCTGGAGGATCTATTTACCTTTCATTCTTATTCCTTATAATCTTATCATAAGGATCTCTTTATTCTCATTTGATCCTTTCTCATATGTTATGAAATATTCTCATAAATCCTTGGAACTCAGGATTAACAGCTTTAACTTTGATCAATTAGTTCCTGATACATATAAGGAGTTTATGAGTTCAGTCCCTGATAGTAATAAGGCTATCTAAAACTACCATCATGGGTACTCTCTCTGTTATGAGTTAACCAACTTGTGAAGCTTCTATACCTTAACTTTTCCTTGGTGTTCGTCCTTCCAAAGACATACTGTACTTATGGCTCATTACTTTCTTGCTCTAGGCTTGATCTACTGTGACCCTCGGGATCTACTGCGATCAACCATAAGCCTTTTAGGATCTAATTGTGACCCTGTGAGCCATACTAGGATCTAACTGCAATCCTCCAGAATCTACTGCGATTCTGTTATACTGTATTCTCATCTCTGGAAGACCTAAACCAATGGACAAAGTTACAAGGTTAATCACTTCCACATAGTCATTAACTCCACAGATAATTCCCCAAAAATTATCACAGAAGCCAATATTAACTATTAGGACTTGACTCATTTCCTCTATCACTCAGGAACTTCATATACCATTCTCATCTTTATAACTTTATTACATTTAACATTGCAGGGAGCTACACAAGCTCTACCATGCACATATCTGTCATCATCTATTCATCTCATCAGAGGGACTTGCCTTATATGAATTATTATCTCAAAAGCAATCTTATTCTATTGCAAGAGCAATCTAGCTCTATTGCGAGAATGTTAACTTATATTACATAGTCACTGCTCCTTCTTAGAGCTGTATCATCTTTCATAAATGTTTCATGTCACATCCTTATTTTTAACCTCAATTATGCTCCATTAAAAGTGATTGGAACCAACTACATGATCATTTCCTTTGAAAATATCCATTTCCAAAAGATTTGCTCTCGGGGTACTGTTCACTGTTACTGTTCATTTGGTAATTCCAAAACATGTACCCTACTTTGAAAATTCATAATTAATTGTAGAAAAATCAAAATACTGTGGTTCCAATTTCTAATGAAAGATATTTCATAAATATTTGAGGAAAAAAAATATGAAATTGAGGTTATATTGTTCACACGAAATTAGTTTATTGGTTAAAAATCACTGTTCATTTGATAAAATCTGGAAGTTCCAGTTTCTTTGCCTTAACTTTAAAAATTCATTTCTCTTTGGTTACTTATCCAAATGAACTGTGTTACCTATGGAATTAAAGCTCTAGATGTACTCTCTATGATCACCAAATTTCATAGAAATATTCGTTCATTTGATACATGAAATCATTGCGTGAACATCACTGCCTCTCAGCACTCGTTTTATCTCAATTCCAGGTCATACTGCCCACTTTGGAAAATCATAATTATTCAGATACTTATCCAAATGAGGCATTCTTGGTGTACATTTAAAGATATGTATCTTAAATTTAATCATACAAAGTTTCAGACTAAAACTCATTGATTTAAGCATCATAAACATCATCACATCACCACGGCCTCAAAACAGAATTACAGAATCATACACTATTCAACCATACATGCCATCATATGCTTCCATAAAGTCAAATATCTCATGTGACCTATTATACAACCTCATTCATCCATGTTTACCCTCTTTCCATGTGAAGTTCCAACACCTATAACAAGATTATACATATGGAAGGAATGAGATTTCATAGAAATCCCAATAGCAAGTTACACAAACTATCATATCATGCATGAATAATTGAATGCTTAACATGTTATCATGTGATGGGAGCTACTTCATAATGGTACATAAGCAAAATCTAACATTCATATTGTCATGACATAACTTGCAAGGAGTTGCAATCATTCATACTTCATCATATCATGATGACATAAGCTCAAGCTCAACCAAACACCATAATCAACAAGCAAGCAAAACCATTAAACAAACATGAGTTATAGTTAGGTATCCTTGCTACCTCTTAGCTATCTTAGTCAAGACCTTCTTGAAGTGCTTTCCTTTCTTTACAAATGTCAAAACCTAGCCATTACAACATAATATCAAGTTACAACTCAACTTGAAACCAAATCCAAGACTAGGTTTTCACTAGCTCCCTTTCTTTCTCTACTTTATGTTTCATACTTCCATCTTTCCAAAATAAATTCCCATGGTTCATTCCCACATAATTTTTCATGTATAATTCAAATATGAAATCAGAATTTCCAAAATCAAAACACTTCAGTTGCTACAGTACCAAACCGAACTGAAGGTCCCTTTTTTTTCCAAAAAATAACATTTTGATTCCAATACTTCCAATACTTGTTCTCCTACTTTATCCCCAAACAATTTTCCATTTTAAACTCATTGGAAGCATCAAAATCATGAAATTCCATCATATTAACAGTACCACGCACAGTACCAGCAAGAACACAAAACCCTAAATCCAAACATACTTGAATTCTCAAGCTTATACCACTTGATTCTAGCTTGTTTAAGCTTGTCTAAACTATCCATAACATAAAAATCATATTTTAACCACATATGAGAAGCACTTCCAGCAGCAACCATAAGGGAAATATAGCATGAAAACCCCTTAAAACCATGAGCTAACTTGCTAGAACAAAGCTCAAGATCAAGGGAGATGATTACCTTGCTTCTTGCTTCAAGTTGTGTTCTTCTTTCTTGGTTGAGTGAAAATTTTGCAAGAGTTTCCCTATGGCTCTCAAGGCCACAGTTTTGGGCAGAATAAGGGGGTATTTATAGCCAAAATCCAAGAAAAATGAATGGCCAAGATTGATTTGGTTACTATTTGATCTAAAGGCTCACATTTAATCTTGGATTTAACTTTTTCAAAAAAGAATAATTATGACATCATGTGGGACAGCTCATGGGACACCTAAGAGGGTTAGGTGGCGTGCTGCCCATGTAAGGAAGGTTCTGGAAAAATTTCAGTCCAATCCGGTATCGATCGGAGCAGTTTCACAACAACTGGACTATTTCCTATTCCGAATTTTTTTATAATATACAAAGCTATGTATTATGTCCTGGAAATCAATATCTAGGCTTCTCATACCATTGCAAATGATATACTAAATATTTATCTGCCATCCATCCCTTGGGAAATGACCAAAATACCCTTGGTGTCCTTTCTTGCTCTATATTTACCCTAAGGGCAAAATCGTCATTTCACACCTCTTTATACTGCCTCAGGGTATATATGGGCTCTAAATAATCCTCTTTACACTATATGACACGTTTTTGGCCTATCTAGAATGACCAAAAAGCCCTCCATCCATCACTAGTACAGCATGGGTATCTAGGGGCATTTTCATAATTGTGCACTTTTTCTGTACACTAGCCCCTTCTACTGATGGACTGTTACCCTGGGTTTTGGGCCCTTCTTGGCGTCATCATAGACCTATATATGAGGTCATCTGATCTCATTCCATCCAGGCTTACATACTGATAAATTCTATTATCGGATCATGGGTGTTATCAAACTCCCGTCAAAATTCACTAATATGTGAATAACTTTTTATACAGAACTTCTTTCGGGGTTCTATCAGATTCATAACATCTGACACTGTAGGGCACACTTTCCTGTAATTCCCTCACTTATATCTAATCTCCATGGAATCTGATAAAAAATCAGATAACTTTTAGACTATCAGATAATTTTTTGTTGTCTGGAGTCCTAATAAAATTTATGTATCATGCCAGATTACCCAGCATGACTTCCTCGATTTTCTGATGGAATGTGGGACTAAAATACTTACAGGCAGTTCTAAGCCTTTTCTGGCTGAACTTTTCCATAATTATATTTATGTCCCTGACTTTTTGCTTAATTACATTTAGGTCCCTAAACTTTTAGAAATTACCACTTTTGGCCCAACATTTATTTTTAACTTTTGGCCTTTAACCTTTTTTAATTTTCGTTTAGGTCCTTCTCCTTCTTCAAGACTTATCTAACATTTATCATTTCTTCAAATCTTCGTCATAATCCTTTCGAAACCTCTTTCCACTATCAGTATTATACAGATAGGAAAAAATTAGGACATGACATTTCATATATCTTATCCCTATTAAAGGGATATATCCTGAGTATCGTAATCATTTATTTGTAAACTCACTATTAATCTTCATTTTTAATCTCATTATCTATGTCATTAACTATCATTTTCTGATCATAAATTCTCTTTCTATCTTCTGAGAATCAGGTATCTAACTTTCTAGTTTAGCACTTTGCTATTGCTTCATCCTTGCTAAGTTGAATCATCTAATTATATATTATAAGGCATGGGAGCAACATAACTTTCTCATCTGATATACTCTACCCTGTATGTACTACGTGAGGGGAGTATTCATTTATCATTGCATACTCTATCATGCATAATATGCAAGGAGATGCAATCATTTAAGAATTCTCTAACATGCATGTCATCATATGACAACTACAAGTCGATGTAACTCTCATCATATCTTATGGCAACATAAGCCATATCACTATCATATACATCTGCTCAACCATCCCCTTATACTCACATTGCAATTAAGCAATGAACTAGGTAGACTTTAAAACATTGTGTCCCTTAATCACCTTAATTACTAGGTCCTGATCATTTATTCAGGAACCTTGATCATTTACTTATTTCACTTAGGTTGCCACATTATCCTCTTATTAGGGTATAGACTCAACCCTTTCTTACTCTTTCTTACATAAAGAATAGGGAAGTCACTTTACCTTTGAATCGGTGGCTACCTTACTTTCTTTAAACCTCATAAACTTCTTTCTCTTAGCTTACATATATCTTTTTCTACTAATCCTCAACCAATTTCTGAGGCAATTATATTTACCTTACATCTCCAGTATCCTATTTATTTATTTAGGAATCGGAGATAGCTTATCATATCAGGCTATCTTACTAGGCCATATTCATTCATAGGCAAGTCTCATTCTAACTTCTCATTATTCTTTTCTGTAAAGACTAGTTGCACAAAGTCTTTCGTACTGTAGATCAACTCCTAATGACCATACGGAGGATCTATTATTGAACCTCTTCTTAAACCGATCTTCTGTACCTTAGTGCTTTGTACTGTTTAACTTGCCTATACTCTGCTCTAAACCTCTAACTGATAGACTTCAGTGAGGTTGGCATTTTTAGTTTCATGACACTTGACTTATTGTCATCTCATACCAGTCCTCTAAAGTATATTAGGTTAATGCCCTCTACTATATGTCTGTTTATCATTCCTGCTATGGCATTGAGGAACTGCAGATAGCTAACTGTTCTTAATCTCTACTTCTATCTATCCCTTGACCTAGAATGAGTAATTCACTCTTCGCAGCTTTCTTCAAACCAATATGGTTAACACTATTTGTCTTTAACAAAGAAGGCTAGGGTTGACTAGAACCAGGAACATCACACTGATCTTTCTCTATAAAGTCACATATTCCTGGACTTTAGAAATGGACAAGAACTATCATAAACTCTGACTAGATATCTGAATTAGGGGACTATGATCTATTACTCATACTATTCTGTCCTCAAACTCTGGTGGAGGAGGAATAATATCTGGTCTACCCTTAATCCAGTACCAGTACTCAGCTTTCTCAGCAGTAACCTATCCTCTCATCGGAGCAATATAACTTACATCAGGGTTAGAGGGTACTCCAATATACTCATACTGTGTAGAGTCACTAGACCCAACATCAACTAGTGCATATTAGGCTTCAGGCTGTATCTCTACATAACCTCCATCCTGTAGGTTTGAGTCTACAGAGATATCTATGGAACGTTCTACTGTATACTTTCTAGACTGATCCCCCATACTCTCCTCTGAACTCTCCTCATTGTGTAAAGGATGCTCAGAGTTTAGATGTATACCATGTCCATATATCACTACTATCCTGGGGTCTCCCTTATCAACTGAAGCCTCTAACTTAACTTTATGGAATCCCATATCTATCCCTGCAATATTTGCTTAATTAAGCAATGCTAACTATCTCAATACATACCCTAACTTAACAAAACATTTACTATTTAGGGTTAAGGTCTGGGAATAATCTCATATTTGTCCATAAATAATATATTCAGAGCATTTTCTAAACCAGAATCCTTTGCTCTAATACCAAAATATAACATCCTTACTTTCATACGTATTAGGGACCAATCAGTAGCATTTAGAACCACTTACAAGACCTTGGAAGTCCATTAGCCAAATCTAAAATTTTACTATTGCTCGAGTTACTGTTCATATGGTTTTCCAGATTACACAACGAACTTCAAAAAATCATAATTAATTCTAGAAAACTCAAAATGAAGTAGTTCAAAAAGCTACGTGAATATAACATCTTGAAATTTAAGGAAAAAATAATTTTCAGACCAAATGATTAGCCAATTGATACAGTTTATTCGTTGAAGTTTACTGTTCATTTGGTCAAAAACTCTGGAAACAGATTATGGTCCCTTACTTTGGACATTTTCCTTGTTATACACATCCAAATGGCACGTTCTACCTATGAATTTAAAGATCTGCATGTGTGCTACATGCTCATAAAATTTTGTGAACTAATTCCTTCATTTGCTAGGTCAAATTGAAGCAACAATAAAACTGCTTCAGGACCTACGTTTTTACCATTTCAGTTTCTCTTCTTTCATTTCCAATAATTGTTTCAGCATGCACAAGCCATCAAATAAACTTCTCAACATTCATATACATCATGTACATATGTCATAAGTGTTACAATAGTTTCATCACATAGATGGACACCTTACATGGCATTTACATTCATGGACAATTTATAGTATATGCTAAAATCTAAATACTTCACTTTCTTTCTTCCATTATTTAGCTCTTCTCCATGCATACCTTTTCTTCATGCTTGACCTAAATTGGTTGGTTATGGGAGAGTGAGATTCTAGGGAATCTCAGTAGTAAACATTACCACTTAAATATGCAAGATGGATGCTAATGCATGATATGTAATTTCATTAAACTTTCTTTGATTAGAGACATGCCATCATGCTATATACTCTTACATAAAATGCATGGCCATGGAAAACATGTTATTCACAATACATTCAACATTATTTATCTTGTCACAACATCATTCAAACATCATGTACATGTCAACACATAAGCATACCACATCAAGCACATAAAGAAGTAAGTTCAACCTTGCACTTAAGCTTTCCTCTTGATCTTTATTATTTGCTCCCTAGCTTTCTAACCATGAAGCCTTTATGTCAATCACTTCCCAACATCTTCTTGGATGTTTCAAGGTCCTAAACACATTCATATTCATCACATAACTCATTAGGACTCATGAACTCCAACCATGTTCAAGACTAACTTTATTACACTCTTTATTGTCATGACTTTCTCTAATCTTCACTAATGGGCTTGGCCTTTAAATCAATTGATGTCTTGACTTTAACATACAGAATTTCATCTTTTGAATCCATTTATGAGCTTAGAATCATGAAATTCTAGCTCCTTCATCACATGCTGTACAGAACTGAAACTGTACTCAATTCTTTCAAAAATTCTCATTTTGAATCCAATGCTTCCCATACTTGTTTCTCTACTTTATCCCACACAATTTTTCATTTTAAAACCATTGGAAGCATCAAAATCATGAAATTCCAATCACTGTTCATGCGTGTGAACAGTAACAGATAATGGTTTTAAAAATTACAACCTTGGAATTTCAATGCTTTCAAGGTTCAAAACCTTTCCAATCCCACACAAAATCATCATCTAAATCCAATGGAAGCCTTAAATCATTGAAATTCAATTTCCTTCCCTCATGAATAGTGTAGACTGAACAGGGCACACCATGGCAAAGTCAAGAATATCATTTTGATTCAACAACCAACCACTTAACTAGCTTGTTTAAGCTTCAATCATATGGTTCTAAGTTTAATTTCTTCTTTCCCCTTTCCTTTAAGGTCTTTGGGCAGAACCTCCCCTTAGAGAAAACTCAACTTTTCCCCATGAAAACCCTAAGTTCAAGCTCCCAAATCAAAGAAAAATGAGCTAGGAGAGATTGCTTACCTTTAATCTCTAGCTTGCTTGAACTTTAGAACCTTGAATCTTCTTTATCTTAGCTTGAGTTTTCCTTTTGCAAGAATTTCCCCAAGGATCCATGAAGCCACGGTTTTCTGCAGAATTGAGGGGTACTTATAGAAAAATTCCATGGAAAATAAATGGCCAAGATCACTTTGTACACTATTTGATCTAATGGCTCATATTAGTTCTTACATCAAGCTTCCTTTCCAAGCCAACTTGAGATAAATCCACATGACAAAAATCTTCTCTTACCCCTTGTCTTGGACGCCAAGTGTGTGGGTCCCACCATGTGCAAACCATAATCTTCCCTTTATCCCTTTTTTTTCTTTTCAAAAATTGATAAATTATTCATTATTGGACTTAGACTCCAAGACAACTCTTGGGACTTATTGGAATGCCCTAGGACGAAATTTTGGGCTACCATAGGCCTTCATTGGGTCCAATAGCTAATTGGCACAAATCCCAAGGTACTTTCCTTCTGCCGATATTCTTAAAATATCCTAATTTTGATTTAAATTCTAGTCACCTCTTTGAATGGTTCTAACATTTTTAAAAATTCATTATAATATAAAATGAATTCCCTGTAAAGTCTCATAATTTTTTGAGACCCAGAAGTCCTGATAAAAATTCCCTACATTTCCTTTAACCCTTTATCGGTGTCCGATTTTACTTTAATTCCCTAAAGGGCATTTTCGTCTTTTCAAACATCATTATAGTATTTACTAGCTCTAATTAATCATCTTTATACCATCTTACACACTTTTGGTCTGTCCAGAATGACCAGAAGGCCCTTTACCCATCACTGGTATGTTGTGGGCTTCAGGGGCATTTTTGTAATTTTGTATTATTCCTGGACTGCTTTGGACTCTAGCCCAGTTAACTGTCCAATCATCACATTGGGCCTAATATGGTACCATTTGGGCCTTGGTTTGGGCTCATATTGCCTTTATGCCCTTTATGGCATAAATCCCAATAAACCTCACCCGATCCTATTTATCGGGCATTTTATTTCACTGTAAAATCCCGTAAGACTTCTACAGGATTCCTTTTCTGACTCTGTCAAGTTCATAAATTCTTACATTAAACATAGGAATTTCCTATAAAGTTTCATCTGATTATGATGTCTGAAAAATACTGTAATAATTCTTCTGACTTCAGGAATTTATATCAATTAATCGGGGACCTCAAATCAAAATTCTGTGTTGCGTTAAACTGACCGAAATAATTTTGTCTATCTACTGGTAAAATTTGGTTCTGATATGATTCTGGGCATTTTTGTCTTGTTTCGGCTCAATTTTCTCATATTTACATTTAGACTCCTGAACTTTTGCATAATTGCACTTAGGCCCCTGAACTTTTGGCTATTTGCATTTTAGCCCCTTAACTTTTCAAAATTACACTTAAGGGCCCAACTTTTGTTTCTACTTTCACTTTTTGCCTTTAACCTTTTCTACTTTTTATTTTGGTCCTTCTCTTAAATAATCGACTAACCTTTATTATTTATCAGATCTTTGTCAGAATCCTTTCCAAGCCTCTTTCCACTATCAGTATTATACCGATAGGGAAAAATTAGGATATGACAATAGGGCCAGATGTTATAGTGGCAATGATGATGAAAGTACCAACCTCGTTGAAGTTTATCAGCTAAAGGATTGGTATAAAGTGATCAAGCATATAGTACAAAGTATTGAGATATGAAAAATTAGTTTAAGACAATATTCAGAAGTATATCCTCCATGTGAGTATATCTATATTACGAAATAATTTGTTCAGCTAGTCTTTCATGAACAAAAGAATCAAAAGTTAGAGATGGTATGATTAATAGGTAGAGAGTTGATGTTCCCAAGACAGAGGGACTATATCACAAAAAGACAGTAACCTAGCGCTCAACCCTAGAGAACAAAAATAATAGTAGTAGATGATTAATGAGATCCATACGACATAAGTTCATCAGGATCAAGAAAAAGAAGTTTAAAGAGAGAAATATAGCCATAGTTTCAAAGATAAAGAGACTCCCCAATTTAAGAAAGAGTAATAAGCATGAGTAAGATAAAGTAATGAAGGGTTCAGTTTATACCCTAGTAAGAGGGTAATATGGCAGCCTAAGTTAAATGAGTAGTTATTTTAGATTCCTAAATAAATGTTTGGGACCTGGCAGATAATGGGATAGAGGAAATAATGCTTTGAAGCTTACTTAATTAATTGTTCAATTACAGTGTACGTATGATTGATGGTTGAGCAAATTTATGTGATGATATGGCTTATGTTGCCATGAGTTATGATGAATAGTTACATCTCTTTGCAGTTGTCATATGATGACACACATGTTAGAGTATGCTATGATAAATGAATACTCCCCTCATACAGTACATACAGGGTAGAGTTTTTGATGAGAAAGTTATGTTGCTCTCACACAATACGACATGCAATAAGAAAGTAGGACAATTGTTACAGTATGATTGTGATTACTCAGGTATTTCTACAAACTTGTGAATACAGTACTTAGGGCCATTTCTTATGTTAGGGTTATAGCAAGTACCAAGAAGGTGGTAGTGTTATAACCGTCAAAAGAAATGGTATATAGAAAGAGCAAAAGATAACAGTAAAGAGATTGTTATCATATCACTCTTAAGATAAGAGTTGGATATGAAATAAATGTCTCTCAGATAGAGCTGGATTCATATGAGCTCATATCACTTTCAGATAAGAGTTATATTTGATACAGATTGCTCACAGTTAGAGCATAGATTTAAATGAGAAGTTATGATGAGGCCATAGTAACTGAATGCAATGGCAGGTGGTTATACCATAATTAGTAAGCCACAGTAGAGTAAGAAAGATGAGAAGGAACTCCTGAGTAAGAGGGAAAATAAGTAAAGTCTTGGTAAATAATATGGGCTACTGAATGTATTTTAAAATTTTTATTGAGTTATCAACAAGTAGAAGCAGTTAACCTTATAATTTAGTCTATTGGTTTGAGATCTTTCAGAGATAATGATACAATACAACAAATCACAGAGGATTCTAGAGGATTACAGTTAGATCCCAGCATGGCTCAAGGGTCACAGTTAGATCCTAACAGCTTCAGAGTCACAGTTAGATTCTGAAGAGGCGTACGATTGATCGCAGTTAGATCCAAAGGTCGCAATTAGACCTAGCTTATGGAAAGTAATGAGCCATGAAGAAATGAGAATAGTACAATATCTCTCTAGAAAGATGATTACCAAAGACGAAGTTAAGATAAGGAAGCATCACTAGTTGATTAACTCACCCATAAAACTTATTTATAATGATTTTCCTCAAATAGCCTATATTATATACAGACTAAACTTAGGTTTCTCTTAAATGAAGATGGAGTCTAAGTTCAAGTCTGGGTGCTGATATTCAAAAGTTTTGTAGAAGTATGCCTGAGGAATAGAGAAGATAACCCCATATGTTTTGAGAATAAAAAAGTATGAGTAGATACATCCTGCATATAAGGATAAAGAGATTAAAAGGCTAGTGAGACCCAGAGAAGAGGGTCTAAGTTAAAGTAAAGATAAAACACAGTTCTATGAGAAAGAATGTGCTAGGGCATAAAGCTATAAGAAAAGTAACCTAGCCTTAATCCAGTAGAACACTTAGCTGAAAGGTGCTCAAGCAAGAGTAGCCCAATGATGGGTGACCCCTAGGAATTAATGAGAAAGGGTGTAAATGCCACAAAAGTTTAGCATAGATACACAAAGTTATGTAAGATAGTAAGAAAAATTAAGAAGAATTAGAAAAAACAAGAAAATGTTATGAAAAGAAAGGGACATTCTCCTCACAGAAATTCTTCATCAGGGAATGAATAGAGGTTTAACCTTGAAATTTTGAGGACGAAATTTATTTTAAGGGGAGGAGAAATGCCATATCCCAATTTTTAGGTTTAGAAGCCTAGTATATAGCTTGAAAAAGGTATACTACTAGGCCTTGTTGAGCAGAAGTATACAAATGATGTTTAGGGACCAAACTACAAATAATGAGAGTTTAAGGACTAAATGTCAAATCCTGATTTTTAGGCCTAGAAGCCTAGTATATAGCCTAAAAAAGGTATGCTACTAGGCCCTATCGAGCAGAAGTGCCAGTAAATAGTGAAAATTATTCTGACCAGTTTGACGCAACACAAGAATTTTGATATGAAGTCCCAAAAGATTTATATTCATTTTTCAAGAAAGGAAAATTAATATAGTATTCTCTGGACCTCATAATAAGATGAAATTTAGCAGTAAATTGTTATAACTAATATAAGAATTCCTAAGACTGACAGAGCCCAAAAAGGAGTTCTATAGAATTTATTATGGATTTTGTAGTGGATTAAAACACCCGATATATAGGTTTTGGGGAATTTCTTGGGAATTGAGCCCATGAAGGTAGTAGATCATACAGAGGGCCTAGAATTGCTCCTTATAGACCTAATGATATTTTTAGATAAGTATATGGACCAGGGTTAATAAAGATCGGGAAAAATATAAAATTATGAAAATACCATTGAAGGTATGCCACTATGTTGTGTCATTAAGTCAGAGACAAATGAAGGGCACTTTGGTCATTTGACTAAGGTTAGACAATCAAAAAAGGGTATCTGGATAGTTGACCAGGGTCAAGAGATACTCTGGAAAGGTATAAAAAGACAATAGTGCCTTATAAGTATTATAGAGGAACTAAGGGCATCTTGGTAATTTACTAAGGGTGTTTCTTGGGAATCGAGCCACCAGAGTGCTTAGGCTTGGTTAGAAACCCAAGATGACATTCCAAGGGTCCAAAAATGTGGCCCAATGATTATTGGAGTTTAAGTGATATTAAAATAATGTTTTAGTACTTTTCCATAAAGTAAAGTTACCCGGTTAAGGATAGAACTGGGAAAAGTAATCAGATAAAGCTTTAGACCATGAGGTGGCATGAAAGGTGTCCTCACGGGACCTACAAGGAACCACATGGCATGATTTTAGGAAAAGAAGAAAGTTAAGGACACATGGCAGGATTATAGGAAAAGGAGAAAAAGTAAAAGGACACGTGGCATAATCTCAGCTGTTCATTCTGGGAAAAGACTCTAGAATTCTCTAGAAAGGCTGAGTCAGCTGGTGAGGTGTCCCAAGGGCCCCACCATTATGCCACCTTGTATGTGAGGTGTCGTATGGATGATGTCATTTGGATGAGTCATTGAGGAGGGTGATGTCATCGTAATGATATAGGCAACGCTTCTTCAGGAAGCTAAGCTATCTGAGCCATTCATCGCGATTCAATTTGGACCATCCATTCCATCTCCTCTTGTCCCATCCTTACTTTTAACCTCAATTATACTCCATTAGAGGTGATTGGAACCAATTACATGATCATTTACTTTGAAAACATCCTTTTCCAAAAGATTTGCTCTTGGGGGGTACTGTTCACTTTTACTGTTCATTTGGTAATTCCAGAACATGTATCCTACTTTGAAAATTCATAATTAATTGTACAAAAATTTAAATAATGTGGTTCCAATTTCTAATGAAAGATCATTCATAAATATTTGATGGAAAATATGAAATTGAGGTTCTCTTGTTCAC
This sequence comes from Leucaena leucocephala, assembly GCA_037074615.1. Classification (NCBI taxonomy): domain Eukaryota; kingdom Viridiplantae; phylum Streptophyta; class Magnoliopsida; order Fabales; family Fabaceae; genus Leucaena; species Leucaena leucocephala. The sequence continues at coordinate 19,716,558 of CM073519.1, forward strand.
ACGAACTCAGTTTATTGGTTAAAAATCATTGCTCATTTGGTAAAATCTAGAAGTTCCAGTTTCTTTGCCTTAATTTAAAAATTAATTTCTCTTTGGTTACTTATCCAAATAAACCGTGTTACTTATGGAATTAAATATCTAGATGTCCTCTTTAAGATCACCAAATTTAATAGAAAAATTCATTCATTTGATATATAAAATCATCGTGTGAATGTCATTGTCTCTGATCGTTTACTTTATCTCAATTCCAGATTTTAGTTCCAACTTTGGAAAATCATAACCATTATGTTACTTATCCAATTAAGGTGTTATTGGTGTCTATTTAAGGCTCTGTATCTTAGCTACCCTCATGCCAAATTTCAGACTAAAACTCGTTGATTTACACATCAAAATCATCGTCACATCACCATGGCCTCACAATAGGGTTATAGAAACATACACCATGTATGCTAGCATATCATCCCATAGTGTCATGTAAGTTATATAACTTATTATATAAAATTAATCATCAACATTCACTCTTTTACCTTGAGAGGATCCAGCACCTAAAACATAGTTATACATGTGGAAGGAATGAGATTTCATAGAGATCCCAATAGCAAGTTACATAAACTATAATATCATGCATGAATAATTGAATGCTTAACATGTTATCATGTGATGGGAGCTACTTCATAATGGTACATAAGAAAACTCTAACATGCATATTGTCATGACATAACTTGCAAGGAGTTGCAATCATTCATACTTTATCATAACATGATGACATAAGCTCAAGCTCAACCAAACATCATAATCAACAAGCAAGCAAACAATTAAACAAACATGAGTTATAGTTAGGTATCCTTGCTACCTCTTAGCTATCTTGGTCAAGACCTTCTTGGGATGATTTCCTTCCTTTACAAATGTCAAAACCTAGTCATTACAAAATAATATCAAGTTACAACTCAACTTGAACACAAAACCAAGACTAGGTTTTCACTAGCTCCCTTTCTTTCTCTACTTTATGTTTCCTACTTCCATCTTTCCAAAATAAATTCTCATGGTTAATTCCCACATAATTTTTCATGTAGAATCCAAATATCAAATCAGAATTTCCAAAATCAAAACATACCAATTGCTACAGTACTAAACCAAAATGAATGTCCCTTTTCCAAAAATTCACATTTTGATTCCATTGCTTCCAACATTTGTTCTCCTACTTTATCCCCACACAATTTTCCATTTTAAACTCATTGGAAGCGTAAAAGTCATGAAATTCCATCATATGAACAGTACCACATACAGTACCAGCAAGAACACAAAACCCTAAATCCAAATATACTTGAATTCCCAAGCTTATACCACTTGATTATAGCTTTTTTAAGCTTGTCTAAACTATCCATAACATAAAACTCATATTTGAACCATATATGAGCAGCACTTCCAGCAGCAACCATGAGGGAAATATACCATGAAAACCCCTTAAAACCATGAGCTAACTTGCTAGAACAAAGCTCTAGATCAAGGGAGATGATTACATTGCTTGTTACTTCACTTTGGTTGCTTCTTTCTTGGTTGAATGGAACTTTTGCAAGAGTTTCCCTGTGGTTCACCATGCATGCTGAAGTGATCTGAATAGGGGGTATTTATGGGGAAATTTGGGTTGAAATGGATGGCCAAGATTGATTTATGTACTATTTGATCCAAGGGCTCACATTTAATCTTTAATTTAACTTTTTCTAAAAATAATAATTATGACATCATGTGGGACAGTTAATGGGACACCTAAGAGGGGTATGTGGCGTGATTCCCATGTAAGGAAACTTTTGGAAAAATTTTAGTCCAATCCGGTACCGATCGGAGCAGTTTCATAACAACCGGACTGTTTTCTGTTCCTGATTTTTTTGTAATATACCAGGATATGTATTCTATCCTGAAAATTAATGTCTAGGTTTCTCATACCATTGAAAATGTTAGAGTGAGTATTTATCTGCCATCCATCCCTTGAAAAATGACCAAAATACCCTTGGTGTCCTTTCTTGCACTATACTAACTCTTAGGGCATAATTGTCATTTCACCCTTCTTTGTACTACCTTATGGCATATACTGTCTCTAACTAATCACATTTATACTATGAACCACATTTTTGGCCTATCTATAATGACCAAAATGACCTCTATCTACTACTGGTACAGTATGGGCATCTAGGGGCATTTTCATAATTTCACACTTTTCCTGGACTGCTCTGGTCTCTAGCCCACATAACTGTCAAGTCACCTTAATGGTATCATGATGGCGCCATTTGGACCTTATTATAGGCTTATTGCCTGTATTACCTTTATGACCCAATTCACTTTACAACTCTCCTGATCCTATTTATCGGGTATTTTATTTCACTGTAAAATCTGGTATAGCTTCTACATGATTCCTTTTGTGATTCTATCAAATTTATAAAGTCATATATTAAATATATGAATTTCATGTAAGGTCTCATCTGATTCTAAGATCTAAAAAATACTGTAATAATCCCTTCTGACTTCAGGAATTTATATCAATTAATCGGGACCTCAAATCAAAATTCTGTGTTTCGTTAAACTGACCAGAATACTTTTATATATCTACTGATAGAATTTGGGTCTAATATAATTTCGGGCTTTTTTGGCCTATTTTGACTCAACTTTTCTATATTTACATTTAGATCCCTCAACTTTTGAATAATTGCACTTTAGTTCTTGAACTTTTCATTAATTATATTTAGGTCCCTCCGTTTTCTTCTACTTTCACTTTTTGCCTTCAAACTTTTCAATTTTCATTTTTGTCCCTATTCTTTCCTTAGTTGTTAATCCTTCCCTTCCCTTTCTCAATCTGATACAGTTTATTCCATGAATCTCATATCCATTGCAGATAAACTGTACAGCTACATCATGTCAAAAAATTAGGGATATGAAACCTCTCAACTATAAATAAGCCACCCCTCCCCCCTTTTCATTAACGACCAAGCATTGCAAAGCAAGAGAAAGAAGAGAGAAAGAGAGAGAGCAAAAGAAAGAAAGGAGGAGTTCTGGTAGAGCTAGGGGTAGTCTAAGGAGCTTAGGGACTTGGCAAGCTTCAGAATGAGGTAAGTAATTTATTCTAGTCCCTGCTCTAATAAATTAGAGGATTATTCTTAATGGTTACAATAGAGAAATATCTCTCTTGATAAGGTTAAGCCATGGATGGAAAGAAAGTTAGGGAATTGTCAGACTGAGGGTATTACCTCAAGTTAAGCATGAGCTGAGTATAGCTATACTGATAGAATAATAATGAAGATATTATTATTCTCTATATAGGCTCTGGCCTATGGAAAGAATGAACCTTATAGCAAAGGCTAAGGGCTACAGGAAAGGCTATACGCCAGGTAGTAAACTTATCCAAAACTTGTACGCATTAAATGTTATGCTTGATGTGCTATGGCTTTGTTAAATTGTGTGCATATGTGCTTATGTATGAAGCTCTATTGCTATTATTACTTTGGCCAATTGTATTTCATATGTTACATGGAAACATGCACATTACGCAATGTTAACACTTTCACAAGCAAGCACAAGTAGTCACATAAATGCATGCATTGTCTAGTACCATTTGCTATTGAGATTTCCCTAGAAATCTCACCTCTTCCATATCAATCCAATTACAGTAGGTCTTCTCAAGATGGAGTAGATAAAGATGCATGAATAATTGTTTAGCATGATTGATATGTGATTGATGTATGTATGTAATGTTAATTGCTAGAATTTACCACAGTGAACAGTAGCTCATGGAGAGGCTTTGAACTTTGAGCTGTAATTATAAATAGTAAATAGTTGAATAAATGTATGATATTTTACCCGTAAATAGTAGACATATCATTATTTGATTTGATATATAGAACGTCTCATTTGGATGTCTACACATAAAGATATAATTTATCAAAGCTGGGACCAAAAATGCTGGAATAAGGGACAAGACGCTAGAGGAATAGTAAACTTTGAGCGTTAACCAATGTTGACTTGGTCAAGGTGTGGTCAACAAGTTATTTTTCCCTGAAAGAGCATTGAGTTAGATTTGTTTGACAATTTGGACCACTTCATTTTGATTTTTGTAGAATTAGTTATGATTTTTCGAAATCAGGTTACTTCTCAGGAATTTGCACAGTGAATAGTACTCGCAGAGTAAAATTCTAGAATTGTGTAATTTGACTTCAATGACCTTAAAAGTGGTTCCAGATGCTACCATTTGGTCCCTAAGACATAAGAAAATTAGAATGTTACACTGAATCATAAACAGTGAAAGTCCCTTGGGGCATTTTAGTAAATTACTAAGGGATAGTTCTTGGGAATCAAGCCACCAAAGTGCTTGGGCTTGATTAGAAACCCAAGATAACATTCCCATATGTCCAAAAATATGGCCCAACAGTTATGTGGGTCTAAGTGATATTAAAATAATATTTTAGTACTTTTTCAATAAAGTAAAGTTATCCCGGTCAAAGATAAAACTAGGGAAAGTGATCAGATAATGCTTTAGACTTATCTAGAACCATGTGAAAGGAATTGGAATACACGCAGCGAAAATTAACTTAAAATTTTTTTCATTCCTTGCCAAGATCTATTGTATGTGTTTAAGTCAAGTGGGAAGAAGCATTACCTTCAATGTTCCTCTGCGACTTCCACAGCTCCTCTCCGTGGCTGGTGATCTCCTTTCGATCGCAAGAAGTCGATGGAGTGTTCCTCAGTGACCTCCATAGCTTCTCTCCGCATCTCGTGCTCTCTTTACGATTGCAAGAAGTCAGCCACAGCTTCTCTTTGTGGCTCGTGCTCTCTTTCTGGTTGCAAGAAGTTGACGCCTCAGGTCAGCTCCCTCTACTGGTATCCACACGAACAACGTTCTAACCATGAACGACGTGCTAGCGTCTCCTGTCCCTCTAAGGCTTTCTCAACAATTCGTCCTCTCTATCTCTACTACAGCAGTTTCTTATCTGTAAACCTTTTGCAGATTCCCTTCAGCCTTTTGTGTTATGTGTTGTTCAAAAAACGTAGCTCCTAAAATCAGATATATAGGATACTCTGCGTTTTTCTCAACCGAATTGGATTTTGGAATTAATCTATATTAATTCCGAAATTAATACAATATCATATATTGTATAATTTGATAAGAAACTAATTAAATAAATAATATTTATATTAAATCTGTCCCACAGCTTTAATTCACCTATTTATTTAATTTAAAATAAAGATAAGATGGGACTATATTTGATTTATTCTCATAAATCAAATTTGAGATATCATGTCAATTTGAATTTCAAATTCAAACGTGATAGAGATTTAATTTATCCTTATAAATTAAATCTTGTAAATATCTCTTATATGATATATTCTATTAATTTGAATTTCAAATTCAAACGTGATAGAGATTTAATTTATCCTTATAAATTAAATCTTGTAAATATCTCTTATATGAGATATCCTATCAATTTGAATTTCAAATTCAAACATGATAGAGATTTAATTTATCATTATACATTAAATCCTATATATCCCTTATATATAATGTATATATACGAATTTATATATATATATATGAATATAAATATAAATAAATATATACATCAATCTTGGATCATTCATTGAATATGGACACGTCTTAGATTCAATGAATCTGGACATCATAGCTCGTGTTGGGCTATTTTGTGTGCGACCCTATAGGCCCATATAAAGTTGGCAGTGGGTCATTTGCTATACTGGCCCACAAGTCGCAAGCAGTCTCTAGCAAGACATAACGACTACCCAAATCATATGAGGATCGATAAACGATGTAACCTTTTATACAACCATATCATGTCCCTTCTGTCATGCGATATTTTAGTCATGGATGAGGCATGGATAATGTCATCCTCCTATTCCTGATCGTTACTTTCTCAATCCCTGAGTAGTCTGACTATAGAAATGGAACTACTTTTCCATTACAGTATGGCCATACATTTCTCAGACTCACTCATCGAGGGGCCCAGTAATATCTCTCTACAAAGCTGAGGGACAAATTCCATGTTGACCATTCACATTCCTCCGCATGAAAAACCACTAAGCCATAACATAGTCTTTATGATCACTCGGTCAAAAATGACTTTTGACTAGGTCAAAGCTGAGCGTTTGTCATGTAGGAATCCATGATGATCTCAGGTCAAAGGGCATAGTGACATGGTTTGTATATGAGAGAAGCTTATGACGTAACCTATGCAGCTCTCTCATAGCGGGTCGGTCCAACACCTTGTACTCTTACATGTGACTCTGACTTTGATTTATATCTCTGTACATCTTCAAAGTCATACTGGCCTTATTTCATCTCTGCTCCCACATAGATGATCGACCAGGGACATTTAGGATAAGATCATGAATTATCCAAGGATGGTCATCACAATAAACATACAAATAATATGATAACACAATTAATAAATTCATAAATCAATAATGTTCATAAGACAATGATTGGCCCCTAGGGCACATTTTCCAACAACCTCCCACTTGCACTAGGTATAATTATTAATTTGACTAATTCCCATTGACTAACATGACGCTTATGCTTTGTCTGCACAAGCGGCTTTGTTAGAGGATTGGCAACATTGTCTTCTCCTGCTACTTTGCATATTTTTATATCACTTCTATCGTTGATTTCTCTAATGAGATGAAATCGCCTGAGTATATGCTTGGTCCTTTGATGTGACCTATGCTATTTGGCCTGTGCAATGGCACCGCTATTGTCACAGAGCAAAGTTATTGGATCTGAGATGGTAGGTATCACCCCTAGTTCTGTGATGAACTTCCTGATCCAAATGGCTTCCTTAGCTGCATCAGATGCTGCTATATACTCAGCTTCTGTTGTAGAATTTGCTACAGTGCCCTGCTTATAGCTCTTCCAGTTTACTACTCCATTATTGAGGAGGAATATATATCCAGACTGCGATTTTTGGTCATCCTGGTTAGTTTGGAAACTCGCATCTGTGTAACCAATTACACAGAGTTCGTCATCTAATCCACCATAGACCAAGAATAAGTCCTTAGTCCTTCTTAAGTACTTAAGGATATTATTGACAGCAGTCCAATGGCCCTCACCAGGGTCCTGTTGATATCTGCTAGTCATACTTAAGGCAAACGAGACATCCGGTCGAGTATATAACATGGCGTACATGATATATCCTATGGCCGAGGCATATGGAACTTTACTCATCTGACCTCGCTGATCAGATATACTAGGACACAGATCTTTGCTGAAGTGACTACCATAAGACATGGGTATAAACCCCTCTTTGATTCGTGCATACTAAACCTATGCAGTAGTTTGTCTATGTATGTACTCTAACTGAGTCCTAGAAGTCTTTTAGATCTATCTCTATAGATCCTAATTCCTAGGATGTAGGTGGCTTCACCCAAGTCTTTCATCGAGAAAGACTTTCCTAACCAAGACTTGACAATTTGTAAGGTAGGAATCTCATTCCCAATAAGTAGGATGTCATCAACATAGAGTATCAAAAACACAACTGTGCTCCCACTAACCTTCTTGTACACACAAGGTTCATCAATGTTTTGAAGAAATCCAAACTCTTTGACTACTTCATCAAAACGATGATTCCAACTCTGAGAGGCTTGCTTCAGTCCATAAATGGACCTTTGAAGCTTGCACACTTTACCAGAGTCCTCAGAACGCATAAACCCTTCAGGTTGTGTCATGTACACATCCTCAAGGAGCTTTCCATTAAGGAAGGCTATCTTGACGTCCATCTGCCATATTTCATAGTCATAATATGCTGCTATGGCAAAGAGGATTCTGATTGATTTAGCCATTACAATAGGGGAAAAGGTCTCATCATAGTCCACACCATGAGTTTGAGTAAATCCTTTTGCAACCATTCATGCCTTGAAGACATTTACATTGCCATCCATGTCAGTTTTCTCCTTAAAAACCCACTTGCGCCTGACGGCTTTTACACCTTCAGGTGTCATATCTCAATTTTTAGGCTTAGAAGCCCAGTATATAGCCTAAAAAAGGGATGCTACCAGAACCTATTGAGCAGAGGTCTCAATAAATAGAGAAAATTATGATGAACAGTTTGATGCAACACAAAGTTTTGATATGAGGTCTCGAAAGATTTATATTAATTTTTGAAGAGAAGAAAAATTAATATAGTATTCTCTAGACCTCAGAATCAGATGAAATATGGCAATAAATTCCTATAATTAATATAATAATTTTTGAAACTGACAGAGCTCAAAAAGGAGTTATGTAGAATTTACTATAGAATTTACAGTGGATTAAAACACCTGATAAATAGGTTTCAAGGAAATTTCTCAGGAATTGAGCCCATGAAGATAGGGGATCATACAGAGGGTCCAGAATGGCACCTTATAGGCCCAATGATATTTTCAGATAAATATATGGGACAGGGCTAATAAAGACCGAGAAAAATGAAGAATTACGAAAATGCCACTGAAGGTATGCCACTGTGTTGTGTCAATAAGTTAGAGTCAGACGAAGGGCATTATGATCATTTGACTAAGGTTAGATAGTTAAGAAAGGGTATCTGGATAGTTGACCAGGGTTAAGAGATACTCTAGTAAGGTATGAAAAGATAATAGTGCCCCTATAAGTACTAAAGAGGTAGTAATGGTATTTTGATAATTTACTAAGGATGTTCCTTGGAAACTGAGCCATCAGAGTGATTGGGCTTGGTTAGAAACCCAAGATGACAATCCAAGGCCCAAAAACATAGCCCAAGAGTAATGTGGGCCCAAGAGGCATTAAAATATTATTTTAGTGCTTTTTCAATAAAGTAAAGTGACCCGGTCCAAGATAGAACTGGGTAAAGTGATCTGGAATCATGAGAGGACATAAATGGGGCCCACAACGCGCCACATGGCATGATTATAGTGAAAGAGGAAAAGCAAAGGACACATGGCTTGATTAGAGAAAAAGGAGAAAAAGCAAGAGGACACGTGGCACGATCTCGGCCGTCCATTCAGGGAAAAGACTCTGGAACCCTCTGGAAAGGCTGAGTCAGCTAGTGAGATGTCCCAAGGGCCCCACATTTCACCACATATACCCTTGAGGTGTCCTAGATGATTTCATGAGTGGTGAGTCATCAAGGAGGGTGATGTCATCATGATGATGCAGGCAAAGCTTCTTGAGGAAGCAAGCAATCTGAGCCATTCATCACGAATCAATCTGGACCATTCATTCCACCTCCTCTCACCTATAAATAGGCCACTCCCCTCCCATTTCAAGGCACACCATGGCCTAGCAAGGAAAAGGAAGAGAAAGAAGAGGGAAAGAGAGAAAGAGAGAAGGAAAGAAAGAAAGGAAAGAAATAAAGGAATTCTGGTAGAGCCAGGAGTAGTCTAAGGAGCCGAGGGACTGGGCAAAGCTTAGGAATAAGGTAAGAAAGTTATCTAGTCCCTGCTCTAATAAATTAGAGGATTGCTCTTAATGGTTATAATAGAGAAATATCTCTATTAATAAAGTTAGCTATAGATAGAAAGAAAGTTAGAGGAATGTCGGAGTAAGGATATTACCCCTAGCTATGCATCAGTTAAATAGAGCTATATTGATAGAGTAATAATGAAGATATTATTATGCTATGTATAGGCTCTGACCTATGGAAAGAATGAACCTTAGAGAAAAGGCTAAGAGCTAGAAGGAAAGCTACATGTCAGGTAGTGAACTAATCCTAAACTTGTATGCATTGAATTTTATGCTTGATGTGCTATGGCTTTGTTGAATTGTGTTGAACATATGCTTATGTATGAAGCTCTGTTCCTACGATTACTTTGGCCAATTGTATTTCATATGTAACATGGAAGCATGCACATTATGCAATGCTAACACTTTTACAAGCAAGCACAAGTATTCACATTAATACATGCATTATTTTACTAAAGAGGTAGTAAGGGTATTTTGGTAATTTACTAAGGATATTCCTTGGGAACCGAGCCATCAGAGTGCTTGGGCTTGGTTAGAAACCCAAGATGACAATCCAAGGCCCAAAAACGTAGCCCAAGAGTAATGTGGGCCCAAGAGGCATTAAAATATTATTTTAGTGCTTTTTTAATAAAGTAAAGTGACCCGGTCCAAGATAGAACTGGGTAAAGTGATCTGGAGTCATGAGAGGACATAAATGGGGCCCACAACATGCCACATGGTATGATTATAGTGAAAGAGGAAAAGCAAAGGACACATGGCATGATTAGAGAAAAATGAGAAAAAGCAAGAGGACACGTGGCACGATCTCGGCCGTCCATTTAGGGAAAGGACTCTGGAACTCTCTGGAAAGGCTGAGTCAGCTAGTGAGGTGTCCCAAGGGCCCCACATTTCGCCACATATACCCTTGAGGTGTCCTAGATGATTTCATGAGTGGTGAGTCATCAAGGAGGGTGATGTTATCATGATGATGCAGACAAAGCTTCTTGAGGAAGCAAGCAATCTGAGTCATTCATCACGAATCAATCTGGACCATTCATTCCACCTCCTCTCACCTATAAATAGGCCACACCCCTCCCATTTCAAGGCACACCATAGCCTAGCAAGGAAAAGGAATAGAAAGAAGATAGAAAGAGAGAAAGAGAGAAGGAAAGAAAGAAAGGAAAGAAATGAAGGAATTCTGGTAGAGCCAGGAGCAGTCTGAGGAACCGAGGGACTGGGCAAAGCTTAGGAATAAGGTAATAAAGTTATCTAGTCCCTGCTCTAATAAAGTAGAGGATTGCTCTTAATGGTTATAATAGAGAAATATCTCTATTAATAAAGTTAGCTATAGATAGAAAGAAAGTTAGAGGAATGTCGGAGTAAGGATATTACCCCTAGCTATCCATGAGTTAAATAGAGCTATACTGATAGAGTAATAATAAAGGTATTATTATACTATGTATAGGCTCTGACCTATGGAAAGAATGAACCTTAGAGAAAAGGCTAAGAGCTAGAAGAAAAGCTACATGTCAGGTAGTGAACTAATCCTAAACTTGTATGCATTGAATGTTATGCTTGATGTGCTATGGCTTTGTTGAATTATGTTGAACATGTGCTTATGTATGAAGCTCTGTTCCTATGATTACTTTGGCTAATTGTATTTCATATGTAACATGGAAGCATGCACATTATGCAATGCTAACACTTTCACAAGCAAGCACAAGTATTCACATTAATGCTTGCATTGTTTAGTGCTTTTTGCTACTGAGATTTCCCCAGAAATCTCACCCCTTCCATATCAATCCAATTATAACAGGTCTTCTCAAGATGGAGGAGATAAATATGCATGAAGAGATATTAATTTCTTAGCATGATTGATATGCGATTCATGTATGTATAATTGCTGGAAATTGTCACTGTGAACAGTAACTCGTGATGGAGGCAGTGACATTTGAGCTATAATTATAAATAGTAAATGATTGAATAAATGTATGATATTTTACCAGTAAATAGTATACATTCCGAGCTTCAATTTGATATATATAATGTCTTATTTGGATGTCTAAACATAAAGATATCATTTATCAAAGATGGGACCAGAATGCTGGAATCAGGGACAGGACGGTGGATAAACAGTGATTTCGGAACATTGACCAACGTTGACCTGGTCAAGGCATGGTCAATGAGTCATTTTTCCCTGAAATAACATTAAGTTATATTCAAGTAGCAATTTGAGCTATTCCATTTCGATTTTTCTATAATTAGTTATGATTTTTTGAAGTCAGGTCACTCCGCTGGAATTTACATAGTGAACAGTACTCGCTGGGAGTAAAATTCCAGATTGTATGATTTGACTTGAATGGCCCTAGAAGTGGTTCTAAATGCTACTGAATGGTCCCTAAGACATAAGAAAGGGAGGATGTTATAATTTGGTATCAGAGCATAAGATTCTGGCATAGAACAGAAGGTTCTGGCTTAGTGATGCTCTGGAGTAGATAAACTAACCCCTTAAAACAAGTTAGAGATGTGAATTACAGAGGTTTCCTCCCTAGTATGAGATATGGGGATGGTGTTCTCTACCTAGAGAATGATTTGAATAAGAGATAGTGACACCCAGACAGATAGAATAGTACCCCATAACTTACAGCGATACAGGGTAATCTTCAAGGAAGTGGCTAGTCTTAGTCAGCCGTTACCGCTGAGGTCTTGTGTTTCTTAGCACGATGTGGCTAGACTAAGCAGGATAACGTCTGGGGTCAGTTTTCTCTATGGATAGAGATAGAAGATGACCAGTACCAGTCAAGGGAAACTGTCAGACATTACAATGATAATAATGATGAAGGTACCAACCTGGTTGAAGTTAATCAACTAGAGGATTGGTACAATGCATAATCAAGCTAGATAGTATAAAGTAACGATATATGTAAGATTAGTTTAAGACAATGTTCAGAAGTAGATCCTCTGTGTGAGTAGATCTCCATTACGAAAGAATTTGTTTAGCCAGTGTTTCCTGAACAAAAGAATGAGGCTTGCCTAGGAATAATCCTAGCACATGGCCTAAAGTTAGAGATGAGATGGGCCGCTGATGTTCCCAAGATAGAGGAATCACAGTCTAGTCTAGAGTAGACTCAGACTGATAAAGAGAAAGGTAGCCACAGTTTTAAAGATAAAGTGACTCTCATGTTCCTTATGTAAGAAAGGATAATGAAGGATTGAGTCTATACCCTAGTAAGAGGGTAATGTGGCAGCCTAAGTCAAATAAATAGTTATTTCTGATTCCTAAATGAATGTTTGGGATATGGACAATACGATCAGACAATGATAGGCAATGAGATTAAGATGATGATTAATAGTGAATCTATAGATACATGATTACGATACTCAGGATATATCCCTTCAGTAAGGGTAAGGAATATGAGTTATATGAAATGAAATAAGAAGCATTTATGAAAGATGGTACATCTCTAAAGAAAGAGCAGTAAAGACATAAGCTAGTGTTGTTGCAATAGAGTTAGATTGCTCTTGCGATAGAAAAGGATTGCTTTTAGAATAAAGCCAAGAGATGGGATGGTATAACTCGGATAGAGTAAGGTCCCTCTGATGAGACGAATAGATGATGATAGATATGTGCATGGTAGAGCCTGTGTAGCTCTCTATAGTAAAGGACATAGTAAAGTTATGAAAGATGAGAATGGTATGAGAAGTTCCTGAGTGATAGAGGAAATGAGTAAAGTCCTAATAGATAAAATTGGCCTATGTGATCATTTTAGGGGAATTATCTGTTCAGTTAACAACTATGTGGAAGTGATTAACCTTGTAACTTTGTCTGTTGGTTTAGGTCTTCCAAAGATGAGAATACAGTACAATGAAATCGCAGTAGATTCTGAAGGATTGCAGTTAAATCCTAGTATGGCTCCCAAAGAATAGAATTCCAGGGTCATAGTTAGATCCTAAAGAGGCTTACGGTTGATCACAGTAGATCCTGAGGGTCGCAGTAGACCTAGCCTAGAGAGAGAAAGTATCGAGCCATAAGTATAGTATTTCCTTGGAAGGACGAATACCAAGGAAAAGTTAAGGTATAGAAGCTTCACAAGTTGATTAACTCATAATAGAGAGAGTACCCATGATGCTAGTTTCAGATAGCCTTATTACTATTAGGAACTGAACTCAAAATCTTCTTACACATATAGGAATTAAGTGATCAAAGTTAAAGTTATTAATCCTGAGTACCAAGGAGTTATGAGCAAATCTCATATGATATGAGAAAGGGTCAAATAAATAGATCCTTACGATAAGAATAAAAGACAGATAGATCCTCCAGGTAAAAAGATAAGAAGGCCAGATAGACCCAAGAGAGATAGCATAAGATGGGTCTAAGATAGTAGAGTACCAGGGTTTGAGCCTGTGAGCATCTATGCTTTAGATTTATATCGACACATTTCAGTTAAGCGTGCTCAGGCAAGAGTAGCCCAATGATGGGAGACCCCCTGGGAAGTGATGAAAGAGGTATGAATGCCACAAGAAGTTGGCATATATGTACACATAGTTATGTAAGATGATAGAAAGAGCTATGAAAAGCTAGAAAGGGTTATGAACAGAAAGATAATAGAACCCTTATGTCAAGTCTAAATGAAATGGATTTGAAAGAAAATATTTAGAAGAATTCCCTTAAAGGCTAGCAATATTTTAAGTTACAAGAGAATGTGTTATGACAAGGCCAAATAGACTATGATATCACCAGATGTGGCCAGATATGCTATGATACAGCATAAATGATATGTGATGAAATATGAAAAGTACGTAATGAGATACGTTATGAGAAATATGTATTAAGAAGTACACTATGAAGTGGTTCTATAGCTAGCCCTATAACAGATTGAGAGGCTCTATTTTTGAAAGGCTAAGATGTTCAAATGATAAGTTATGTTAGAAAGAGCAAATGAGAGCTTTCACTCCTTGCATAAAATGCCAGGCATTATGTTATGCTATGTCATGTTATGTTTGTGAAATATGCTAAAGCTCTGAATGTTAGAGCAGTGCAAGCTCTATGTGATAGAGCTGTGCAAGCTCCGAGTGTTAGAGTTGTGCATATTAAGAGAAGGAATGCTTAAGCTCCGCTGTTAGAGCTTTACATTCATGAGCAGATATGTAGTCCTGTAGCATGCTGGCCGGGCATTATGCATGTTAGAGTATGTGCTCCTATATGCTATTATGTGCTCCTGTTTATCAATAGAGCAACGAAAGAAAGAATAATGATATAAGTCCTCTCTCTGTATTATGATGAGTTAGTAAAGATGATAAAAGCATATGATGATATGAGAATGAAAGATGAAGTTTTGTGGATATTTAGAGAATTCCGCTGAATACTCATATGAGTAATAAGTGACTGCACTAAGAATCATGATGAGTAGTCAACAAAAACTCCAAAATATAGGAGTATATTAGAAAGTTTAGTATGAATAAAAGGGACATTCTCCAAAGAGGAACTCTTCATCGAAGGATGAATAGAAATTTAGCCCTGAAATTTTGAAGACGAAATTTATTTTAAGGGGAGGAGAAATGTCATATCCCAATTTTTAGGCTTAGATGCCCAGTATATAGCCTGAAAAAGGGATGCTACCAGACCCTATTGAGCAGAGGTCTCAATAAATAGAGAAAATTATGATGAACAGTTTGATGCAACACAAAGTTTTGATATGAGGTCTCGAAAGATTTATATTAATTTTTGAAGAGAAGGAAAATTAATATAGTATTCTCTAGACCTCAGAATCAGATGAAATATGGCAGTAAATTCCTATAATTAATATAAGAATTTCTAAAACTGATAGAGCTCAAAAAGGAGTTATGTAAAATTTACTATAGAATTTACAATGGATTAAAATACCCGATAAATAGGTTTCAGGGGAATTTCTCGGGAATTGAGCCCATGAAGATAGGGGATCATACAGAGGGTCCAGAATGGCACCTTATAGGCCCAATGATATTTTCAGATAAATATATGGGCCAGGGCTAATAAAGACCGAGAAAAATAAAGAATTATGAAAATGCCACTGAAGGTATGCCACTGTGTTGTGTCATTAAGTTAGAGTTAGACGAAGGGCATTATGATCGTTTGACTAAGGTTAGATAATTAAGAAAGGGTATCTGGATAGTTGACCAGGGTTAAGAGATACTCTAGTAAGGTATGAAAAGATAATAGTGCCCCTATAAATACTAAAGAGGTAGTAAGGGTATTTTGGTATTTACTAAGGATGTTCCTTGGGAACCGAGCCATCAGAGTGCTTGGGCTTGGTTAGAAACCCAAGATGACAATCCAAGGCCCAAAAACGTAGCCCAAGAGTAATGTGGGCCCAAGAGCCATTAAAATGTTATTTTAGTGCTTTTTCAATAAAGTAAAGTGACCCAACTGGGTAAAGTGATCTGAAATCATGAGAGGACATAGGGGCCCACAATGCACCACATGACATGATTATAGTAAAAGAGGAAAAGCAAAGGACACATGGCATGATTAGAGAAAAAGGAGAAAAAGCAAGAGGACACGTGGCATGATCTCGGCCGTCCATTCAGGGAAAAGACTCTAGAACTCTCTGGAAAGACTGAGTCAGCTAGTGAGGTGTCCCAAGGGCCCCACATTTTGCCACATATACCCTTGAGGTGTCCTAGATGATGTCATGAGTGGTGAGTCATCAAGGAGGGTGATGTCATCATGATGATGCAGACAAAGCTTCTTGAGGAAGCAAGCAATCTGAGCCATTCATCACGAATCAATCTGGACCATTCATTCCACCTCCTCTCACCTATAAATAGGCCACTCCACTCCCATTTCAAGGCACACCACAACCTAGCAAGGAAAAGGAAGAGAAGGAAGAGAGAAAGAGAGAAGGAAAGAAAGAAAGGAAAGAAAGGAAGGAATTCTGGTAGAGCCAGGAGCAGTCTGAGGAGCCGAGGGACTGGGCAAAGCTTAGAAATAAGGTAAGAAAGTTATCTAGTCCCTGCTCTAATAAAGTAGAGGATTCCTCTTAATGGTTAGAATAGAGAAATATCTCTATTAATAAAGTTAGCTATAGATAGAAAGAAAGTTAGAGGAATGTCGGAGTAAGGATATTACCCCTAGCTATGCATGAGTTAAATAGAGCTATACTGATAGAGTAATAATGAATATATTATTATGCTATGTATAGGCTCTGACCTATGGAAAGAATGAACCTTAGAGAAAAGGCTAAGAGCTAGAAGAAAAGCTACATGTCAGGTAGTGAACTAATCCTAAACTTGTATGCATTGAATGTTATGCTTGATGTGATATGGCTTTGTTGAATTGTGTTGAACATGTGCTTATGTATGAAGCTCTGTTCCTATGATTACTTTGTCCAATTGTATTTCATATGTAACATGGAAGCATGCATATTATGCAATGCTAACACTTTCACAAGCAAGCACAAGTATTCACATTAATGCATGCATTGTTTAGTGCTGTTTGCTACTGAGATTTCCCCAGAAATCTCACCCCTTCCATATCAATCTAATTACAACAGGTCTTCTCAAGATGGAGGAGATAAAGATGCATGAAGAGATGTTAATTGCTTAGCATGATTGATATGTGATTCATGTATGTATAATTGCTGGAAATTGTCACTGTGAACAGTAACTTGTGATGGAGGCAGTGACATTTGAACTATAATTATAAATAGTAAATGATTGAATAAATGTATGATATTTTACCATTAAATAGTAGACATTCCAATCTTCGATTTGATATATAGAATGTCTTATTTGGATGTCTACACATAAAGATATGATTTATCAAAGATGGGACCAGAATGCTGGAATCAGGGATAGGACGCTGGATGAACAGTGATTTCGGAACGTTGACCAACGTTGACCTGGTCAATACGTGGTCAATGAGTCATTTTTCCCTGAAATAACATTAAATTATGTTCGAGTAGCAATTTGAACCACTCGATTTTGATTTTTCTATAATTAGTTATGATTTTTCGAAGTCAAGTCACTCCGCTGGAATTTACATAGTGAACAGTACTCGCTGGGAGTAAAATTCCAGATTGTATGATTTGACTTCAATGGCCCTAGAAGTGGTTCCAAATGCTACTGAATGGTTCCTAAGACATAAGAAAAGGAGGATGTTATATCAGGCGGGTTGACTAAGGTCCAAACCTTATTGTCGTACATTGATTGCATTTCAGACTTCATGGCATTAAGCCACTTTTCAGAGTTTGGTCCCACTATAGCTTCTCGATAGGTAGTCAGCTCATTATGCTAAATGAGCAACATATCACGACTATCAGAAATCAGAAATCCATATCTCTGAGTCTGAAGTCGTATCCTATTAGACTTCCGTGGACCTTGCGTGACTTAAGGAGTCTCAACAACTTGTTGTGAGTCTTCTCTTTTTTCCATCTGCAGTTCTGTGGTGTCTTGTGGCTCTCGAACTTCTTCGAGGTGTACCTTACTCCCACTGGTTCTTTTAGAGATAAATTCTCATTCGAGAAAGATACCATTTCTGACAACAAACACTTTGTTATCAGCAGGGTTCTTGACGTAATATCCCTTGGTTTCCTTAGGATATCCCACAAAAAGGCACTTTGAGGATTTGGGTGCAAATTTGTCTGAGGCTTGTTGCTTAACATAGACCTCGCATCCCTAAATCTTGAGGAAAGACAAACTAGGCGTCCTCCCAGTCCATATCTCATACGGAGTCTTTTCAATTTCCTTAGATGGAATACGATTCAGTGTGAACGCAGCTGTCTCTAGGGCATAGCCCCAAAAGGAGGGTGGAAGATCTGTTCAACTCATCATGGATCGAACCATATCTAATAGTGTTCAATTCCTCTGTTCAGAAATGCCATTCCATTGTGGTGTCCCTGGAGGAGTCAATTATGAGACTATCCCATAACTCCTGAGATAATCTATGAACTATTGGCTCAAATATTCACCACCCCAATCAGATCGAAGGGCTTTAATTGTTTTATCAAGCTGGTTTTGTACTTCATTTTGAAATATCTTGAACTTTTCAAAAGATTCAGATTTATGTTTCATTAGATAGATGTACCCATATCTGCTGAAATCATCTATGAATGTTATGAAGTACGAATAACCTCCTCTGGCATTTGTGTTCATCGGTCCACACACATCTGTATGTATGAGGCCCAATAAATCAGTGGCCCTCTCACTGTGCCCAGTGAAGGGTGACTTTGTCATCTTTCCTAACAAGCAAGACTCGCAAGTGTCATATGATTCAAAATCAAATGAGTTTAGAAATCCATCTTGATGGAGTTTGGAAATGCGTTTCTCATTTATGTGGCCCAGACGACAGTGCCAGAGGTATGTGGGATTCAAATCGTTTGGTTTGACCCTTTTGGCGGTTATGTTATAGATATTTCCATGATTGGGTTGTTCCAAATTTAATATGTAATGATCAACATGCAAATCACCATGAGCATAGAAAACATCATTACGATAAATAGAACATCTACTATTCCCAGCAATGGAAGTGAAACCTTCCTTATCCAAATAAGAAAGTGAAACAATGTTACTACTTAAAGCAGGAACATAATAGCAATTGTTCAAAACTAACAAAAGCCCAATGGGCAGAACTAATTCATAAGTGCCTATAGCTAACGCAGCAACCCTTGCTCTGTTTCCAACTCATAGGTCAACCTCGCCCTTTTTGAGCTTCTTACTGTCCTTTAGTCCCTGCACATTTGTACAAATGTGAGAACCACATGCAGTATCTAATACCCATGAAGTGGAAGTAGAAAGATGAATGTCTATAACATAAATACCTGAAGTGATAGCCCCGCTATCCTTCTTGTTCTTTTTTAGATCTTTGAGGTAGAGTTTACAATTCCTCTTCTAATGACCAAGTTCATTGCAGAAGAAGCAGACTCCTTCCTTCGGAAGGTTTGCCTTCTTTGGTGCAGGCTTGGTTTCGAGCTTGCCTGACTTTTTGGTCTTACTTGATGAGCCATGACCCTTCCCCTTCCCCTTGCCTTTCTTTTTCATACCCTTTCCTTTCTGAACCATCAAAACATCACTAGGCTTCTTCTTAAGACTCGGCTCAGCAGTTTTAAGCATCCCATGCAGTTCAGAAATAGATTTCTCCATGTTGTTCATGTTTTTATTTAATTTAAAATAAAGATAAGACGGGACTATATTTGATTTATTCTCATCAATCAAATTTGAGATATCATGTCAATTTGAATTTCAAATTCAAACGTGATAGAGATTTAATTTATCCTTATAAATTAAATCTTGTAAATATCTCTTATATGAGATATCCTATCAATTTGAATTTCAAATTCAAACATGATAGATATTTAATTTATCCTTATAAATTAAATCCTATATATCCCTTATATATAATGTATATATACGAATTTATATATATATACGAATATAAATATAAATAAATATATACATCAACCTTGGATCATTCATTGAATCTGGACACATCTTAGATTCAATGAATCTGGACATTATAGCTCGTGTTCGGCTATTTTGTGTGTGACCCTGTAGGCCCATATGAAGTTGGCAGTGGGGCATTTGCTATACTGGCCCACAAGTCGCAAGCGGTCTCTAGCAAGACATAACGACTACCCAAATCATATGAGGATCGATAAATGATGTAACCTTTTATACAACCATATCATGTCCCTTCTGTCACGCGATATTTTGGTCATGGATGAGGCATGGATAATGTCATCCTCCTATTCCTGACCCTTACTTTCTCGATCCCTGAGTTGTTTGACTATAGAAATGGAACTACCTTTCCATTATAGTATGGCCATACATTTCTCAGACTCACTCATCGAGGGGCCCAGTAATATCTCTCTATGAATGTGAGGGACAAATTCCATCTTGACCATTCACATTCCTCCGCATGAAAAATCACTAAGCCCGAACATAGTCTTTATGATCACTCGGTCAAAAGTGACTTTTGACTAGGTCAAAGCTGAGCGTTTGTCATGTAGGAATCCATGATGATCTCAGGTCAAAGGGCATAGTGACATGGTTTGTAAATGAGAGAAGGTTATGACGTAACCCATGCAGCTCTCTCATAGCAGGTCGGTCCAACACCTTGTACTCTTACATGTGCCTATGACTTTGATTTATATCTCTATACATCTTCAAAGTCATACTGGCCTTATTTCATCTCTGCTCCCACATAGATGACCGACCAGGGACATTTAGGATAAGATCATGAATTATCCAAGGATGGTCATCACAATAAACATACAAATAATATGATAACACAATTAATAAATTCATAAATCAATAATATTCATAAGACAATGATTGGCCCCTAGGGTACATTTTCTAACACCATGAGGTGGCATGAAAGGTGTCCTCATGGGACCCACAAGGTGCCACATGTAATAAGTATAGAAAAAGGAGAAAAAACTAAGGACACGTGGCACGATCTCAGTCATTAATTCTAGGAAAAGATTCTGGAATTCTCTTGAAGTGCTGAGTCAGCTAGTGAGGTGTCCCAAGGGTCCCACCATTGCACCACCTAGCATGTGAGGTGTCCCACGGATGATGTCACTTTGATGGGTCATGGAGGATGATGATGTCATCATGATGATACAGGCCAAGCTTCTTGAGGAAGCTAAGCCATCTGAGCCATTCATCGCGATTCAATATGGACCATCCATTCCACCTCCTCTCAACTATAAATAGGCCACCCCTACCTCTAGTCCATTCACGGCCAAGCAAGAGAAAGAAGAGAGAAAAAGAGAAAGAAAGGAGAAGTTTTGGTGGAGCTAGGAGCAGTCCAAGGAGCTTAGGGATTTGGCAAGCTTAGGAATAAGGTAAGTAATTTATTCTAGTCCCTTCTCTAATAAATTAGAGGATTATTCTTAATGGTTAGAATAGAGAAATAACTCTCTTGATAAGGTTAAGCCATGGATGGAAAGAAAGTTAGGGAATTATCAGACTGAGGGTATTACCTCAAGTTAAGCATGAGCTGAGTAGAATAGTAGACGTGCTAAGCTTCGATTTGATATATAGAACATCTCATTTGGATGTCTACACATGGAGATATGATTTTTCAAATTTGGGAACAGAAATGTTAGAATCAGGGGAAGACGCTGGATGAACAGTAAACTTGGAGCATTGACCAACGTTGACTTAGTCAAGGCATGGTCAATGAGTTATTTTTCCCTGAAAGAGAATTAAGTTAGCTTTGTATAATAATTTGAACCACTTCATTTCATGTTTTCTAAATTTAGTTATCATTTTTTGAAATTATGTCACTCCTCTGGAATTTACACAGTGAACAGTACTCGATAGAGTAAAATTCCAGATTGTGTAATTTGACTTCAATAACCTTAAAAATGGTTACAGATGTTACCATTTGGTCCCTGAGACATAAGAAAATAAGGATGTTACATCAAGAACCACTTTTCATATCATTGAAGTCAAATTACACAATATGGAATTTTACTCTATCGAGTACTGCTCACTATGTAGATTCTAGACAGGCGACCTGACTTTGAAAAATCATAACTAAATTTAGAAAAAAATCTAAATAAAGTGGTCTAGATTGCTACATGAAGATAACTTAATCCTCTTTAAGGAAACAATAACTCATTGACCATGCCTTGACCAAGTTAGCATCAGTCAATGCTCAAAAGTTACTGTTTATTCATCATCCTTCCCTTGATTCCAACATTTTTGTCCCAAATTTGAAACATTATATCTCCTTGTGTAGATATCCAAGTAAGGCATTATGTAAATCAAATCTAAGCTTGGTATTTCTACTATTTACTATTAAAATATCATACATTTATTTAACAATTTACTATTTTCAATTACAACTTAAATATCATTGCCTCATTATAAGTTAATGTTCATTGTGACAATTTCCAGCAACCAATTATACAAACATACATCAATCACATATCAATTATGCTTAAATAATTATTAACTTATATTCATGCATCTTTATCTCTTTTATCTTGAGAAGACATGCTGTAATTGAATTGATATGAAAGGGGTGAGATTTCTAAGGAAATTTCAATAGCAAAAGATATTACAAATAATGTATGCAACTATATGCATAGTGTTAAACATGATTGCTTTACTATGATCATGCTTGCATAATGACATATACATGCTTCCATGATTCTTACTTATAACATATGGCCATAGCATAAAAAGAAACAAAGCATTCTCAATCATACATGCTTCACATAATTAAGACAAGCTAATAGCATATTAACAACACTCAATCAATAAGCATACAAGTTTAGGTATAAGTTCACTACCTGACATGTAGCCTTTCCTCTAGTCCTTAGCCTTTGCTCTAAGGTTCCTTCTTTTCATAGGCCAGAGTCTATACAAGGAATAATAATATTTTTCATTATTATCCTATTCAGTGTAGCTATACTTAACTTAAGTTTAACTTGAAGTAATATGTCATATCCTAATTTTTAGGCGTAGAAGCCCAATGTGTAACTTGAAAGAGGTAGGCTACCAGGCCTTGTTGAGCAGAAGTCCCAGAAGTATACATATGATGTTCAGGGATTAAATTACAAGTAAGTGAGAGTTTAGGGACTAAATTGTAAATAATGAAAGTCCCTGGGGGCATAATGGTCATTTTGAAGAAAGAGAGGGACTAAACTAAAAAGTCTAAAAGTCCCAAGGCCAAAAAATGAAAGTAGATATAAGTTATGGGCCATTAAGTGTAATTATAAAAAGTTAAGGGACTTAATTGAAAAGATGGAAAGTTTCTAGGGGCAAAATTATAATTATAAAAAGTTCAGCCAGAAAAGGCTTAGAACTACCCAAAAGCATTTTAGTCCCAAAATTCATTAGTAGATAGAGAAAGTTATGCCGGTTAAACTAACATAATACAAAAAATTTATTAGAGTTCCAAGTAGCAGATATTTATCTGATAATATAAAAGTTATCTAAAATTTTATCAGATCTTATAGACCTTAGATATAAGTGAAAAGTTATAGGAAGGTGTTCCCTATGACACCTGATGTCATGAATATGATAGAACCTCGAAAGGAGATATATAGAAGAAGTTATTCCCATATTAGTGAATTTTGACGGGAGTTTGTTAACACCTGAGATCTTATTATGAAACTTAGCAGAAATCAAGTTATGACTGAATGAGCTTAGATGATGTCACAGAGAGGCCCATGATGATGCCAAGTGAGGCCCAAACCCATGATGTCAGTTTATCAGTTAAAGAGGTAAGTGCCAGAAATATGAACAAAAGGTACAAAATTATGAAAATGCCCTTATGTTATAAAATACGTAAAGAATGAGTGAAGGGTGTTTTGGCCATTTAACTAGGGTTAGACAATCAAGGACGGTTATCTGGATATTTGACCATGGTTAGGAAATATTCTGGTAAAGTATGAAAAGACAATAATGCCCTATAATTAATAAAGAGTAACCAAGGGCATTTTGGTAATTTGTAAAGGGATGTTTCTTTGGAACCGTGCCACCAGAGTGCTTGGGCTTGATTAGAGACCCAAGATAACATTCCCAAATATCCAAAAACGTGGCCCAAGAGTGATGTGGGTCAAAGTGGCATTAAAATATTAGTTTAGTACTTTCTCAATAAAGTAAAGTTACCCGGTTAAAGATAAAACTGGGAAAAGTGATTAGATAGAACTTTAGACTCATCCAGAACCATGAGGTGGCATGAAAAGTATCCTCATGGGACCACAATGTGCCACAGGCATGAGTCTAGGGAAAGAAGAAAAAGCTAAGGACACATGGACAATCTTAGCTGTTCATTCTAGGATAGGACTCTGGAATTCTCTAGAAATGCTAAGCAAGTGAGGTGTCCCATAGATGATGTCATTTTGATGAGTCATCTAGGATGATGCAGGCAAGGCTTCTTAAGGAAGCTAAGCGATCTGAGCCCTTCATCTCGATTCGATCTGGACCATCCATTCCACCTCCTTTCACCTATAAATAGACACTCCCCTTCCATTCAAGGCATCCACGACAAGAAACAAGAAAGGAAGAGAAAGAAAGGAAGAAAAAAGGAGGAGTTTTGGTAAAGTTAGGAGCAATCCAAGAAGCTTAGGGACTTGTCAAGCTTAAGAGTAAGGTAAGTAATTTATTCTAGTCCCTGCTCTAATAAATTCGAGGATTGTTCTTATGAATTTAATAGTTAGAATAAAGAAATATCTCTCTTGATAAGGTTAGCCGTGGATATAAAGAAAGTTAGGGGAATGTTAGATTAAGGGTATTACCTCAAGTTAAGCATGAGTTAGGTAGAGCTATACTGGATAGAATAATAATGAAGATATTATTATGCTATGTATAGGCTCTAACCTATGTAAAGAAGGAACCTAAAAGCAAAGGTTAAGGACTAAGGAATGGCTACATGCCAGGTAGTAAACTTACCTACTTGTATGCTTATGTTGCTTAGATATTTTATGTGATGTTTACTTATCTTGATGTCAAGCATGTATTATTAAGTAATGCTATGTTTCTTTTTATACCATGGCCATATGTTATAATTAAGTAACATGGAAGCATGTATGTTATCATGATGCAAGCATGATCATTAAGTACACACATAGTAACATTAAGCATATAGTTGCATACATTGTATGTTTTCTGTTTGCTACTGAGATTTCCGCAGAAATCTCATCCCCTTCCATGTAATCCCAATCCCACAGAATGGTTCCAGCAAGGCCGTAAGCCTCAACAAGTGGTAATAGGAACCATTTTAGATTAGGCTCAATATAGAAAGCTACTAGTAAGAGAGGTAGGTAAGGAATAGGCAACGTGCATCCAAGGCAGAATAAGTGTGAAATATGTAGTAGGAACCACAGAGGTAAGTCTTGTTTAGCAGGTCGAGGAGTTTGTTATAGATATGGCAATCCATGACATTATGCTAAGGAGTGCTCACAAAATACCACAGGTGACAGATCGCAACACTAGGGAAGAATATTTTCCCTAAATAGGGAAGAGGCAATAGAGTCACTTGAGTTGATTCAAGGTATGAATTGAAATAACATTCACGCTATACACCTATTGGCATAAGAATAATTACATATTTAAATTGTATGTCTAACATGCACACTCTATGTTACTCTAGGCCTGATATGTTGCATTTGTAAGATATGGAAATGATTATTATCTTGAGAGGACAAATAAGAGTGGAACAAATAAAAATAGATAACATAGTCAGTCCTAATTAATTTATATGAAATTAGGATTGAGTTTAAGATAAAAATAAGAGTCTATTTTAATATGACATCAATTAGTTAAACAAATATCTAAAGCAAAGAAGTTGCTGTAATGGTTAATTAGAAAGATATTATAGGCATACATATATAGACATATGATTACATTACTTAGGACATATTCTTTTAATAGAGATATGACATAAAAATAATGTACCATTAACATAAAATGAAATGATATACAATTATGAAATTGATGATACAGCTCTGAGAGAGGGAGAAGCATTTGTGTAATGAATGATATTACTCATGAAATAGAACCAAATTGTTCTTGATATAGAACCACTTTAAAGAGATGGACAATGCAGTTTAGGATAGAGTTGTTCCACTAGATGAGATAAGAAATGCAATTCTCGAAGATACCCCTAAACCTTAGTCACAAAACAAAAAGGATATAAAGAGGAGACATATGCAAGGTTATTTGACTAAGGTGCTAATTAAAATTTGAGGACAAAATTGATTTTAAGGGGTAGAAATGTTATATCTTGATTTCTCCCTATCTGTATAAGACTGATATAGGAAAGAAGTTAGGAAAGGAGTGTGTGTAAGGAATTAGAAGACACGCAGCGGAAATAAACTTAAAAAATTTTCCATTCCTTGCCAGGATCTGCCGTATGTGTTTAAGTCAAGTGGAAAGAATCATTACCCTTAGTGTTGCTCAGCGAATTTCACAGCTTCTCTACGTGGGTGGTGATCTCTTTCCGATCACAAGAAGTCGACGCCTCAGGTCGGCTTCCTCTACTGGTATCCACACGAACAGCATTCCAACCACGAACGACGTGCTAGCGTCTCCTGTCCCTCCAAGGCTTTCACAAGTCTCCGTCTCTATTTCGGCAGTTTCTTGTCTGCAAACCTTTTGCAGATTCCGTTCGGCCTTTTGTGTTCTGTATTATTTTCAAACGTAGCTCCTCCAATCAGATATAGAGGATGCTATGCGTTTTTTTCACTTAACCTAATTGGATTTTGGAGTTAATCTTATATTAATTCCGAATTGATACAATATCATATATTGTATAATTTTATAAGAAACTAATTAAATAAAATAATATTAAATCCGTCCCACAGATTTAATTACCTATTTATTTAACTTTAAATAAAGATGAGACTGAGTTATATTTGATTTATTCCCATAAATCAAATTTGAGATATCCTATCAATTTGAATTTCAAATTCAAACGTGATAGGGATTTAATTTATCCTTATAAATTAAGTCTTATAAATATCTCTTATATGAGATATCCTATCAATTTGAATTTCGAATTTCAAACGTGATAGAGATTTAATTTATCCTTATAAATTAAATCTTATAAATATCTCTTATATGAGATATCCTATCAATTTGAATTTCGAATTTCAAACGTGATAGAGATTTAATTTATCCTTATAAATTAAATCTCATATATCTCATATATATAATATATATACGAATTTATATATATATGAATATAAATATAAATAAATATATATATCCACCCTGGATCATTCATTGAATCTAGACATGTCTTAGATTCAATGAATCTGGACATCATAGCTCGTGTTGGGCTATTTTGTGTGCGACCCTGTAGGCCCATATGAAGTTGGCAGTGGGCCATTTGCTATACTAGCCCACAAGTCGTAAGCGGTCTCTAGCAAGACATAACAACTACCCAAATCATATGAGGATCGATAAACGATGTAACCTTTTATACAACCATATCATGTCCCTTCTGTCACGCGATATTTTGGTCATGGATGAGGCATGGATAATGTCATCCTCCTATTCCTGACCGTTACTTTCTCGATCCCTGAGTAGTCTGACTATAGAAATGGAACTACCTTTCCATTACAGTATGGCCATACATTTCTCAGACTCACTCATCGAGGGGCCCAGTAATATCTCTCCACGAATGTGAGGGACAAATTCCATCTTGACCATTCACATTCCTCCGCATGAAAAACCACTAAGCCCGGACATAGTCTTTATGATCACTCGGTCAAAAGTGACTTTTGACTAGGTCAAAGCTGAGCATTTTGTCATGTAGGAATCCATAATGATCTCAGGTCAAAGGGCATATTGACATGGTTTGTATATGAGAGAAGCTTATGACGTTACCCATGCAGTTCTCTCACAGTGGGTCGGTCTAACACCCTGTACTCTTACATGTGCTTATGACTTTGATTTATATCTCTATACATCTTCAAAGTCATACTGGTCTTATTTCATCTGTGCTCCCACATAGATGATCGACCAGGGACATTTAGGATAATATCATGAATTATTCAAGGATGGTCATCATAGTAAACATGCAAATAATATGATAATTCAATTAATAAGTTCATAAATCAATAATGTTCATAAGACAATGATTGGCCCCTAGGGCACGATTTCCAACAACCTCCCACTTGCACTAGGTACAATCATTAATTTGACTAATTCCCATTGACCTGACATGACGCTCATGCTTTGCCTGCACAAGCGGCTTTGTTAGAGGATCAGCAACATTATCTTCTCCTGCTACTTTACATATTTTTATATCACCTCTATCGTTGATTTCTCTGATGAGATGAAATCGCCTGAGTATATGCTTGGTCCTTTGATGTGACCTAGGCTCTTTGGCCTATGCAATAGCACCGCTATTGTCACAGAGCAAAGTTATTGGATCTGAGATGGTAGGTATCACCCCTAGTTCTGTGATGAACTTCCTGATCCAAACGGCTTCCTTAGCTGCATCAGATGCTGCTATATACTCAGCTTCCATTGCAGAATCTGCTATAGTGCCCTGCTTAGAGCTCTTCCAGCTTACTGCTCCATTATTGAGGAGGAATATGTATCCAGACTGCGATTTTTGGTCGTCCTGGTCAGTTTGGAAACTCGCATCTGTGTAACCAGTTACACAGAGCTCATCATCCAATCCACCATAGACCAAGAATAAGTCCTTAGTCCTTCTTAAGTACTTAAGGATATTCTTGACAGCAGTCCAATGGCCCTCACCAGGGTCCTGTTGGTATCTGCTAATCATACTTAAGGCAAATGAGACATCCGGTCGAGTACATAACATGGCGTACATGATAGATCCTATGGCCGAGGCATATGGAACCTTACTCATGCGACCTCGCTGATCAGATGTACTAGGACACAGATCTTTGCTGAGGTGAGTACCATGAGACATGGGTATGAAACCCCTCTTTGATTCGTGCATACTAAACCTATGCAGTATTTTGTCTATGTATGTACTCTAACTGAGTCCTAGAAGTCTTTTAGATCTATCTCTATAGATCCTGATTCCTAGGATGTAGGTGGCTTCACCCAAGTCTTTCATCGAGAAAGACTTTCCTAACCAAGACTTGACAATCTGCAAGGTAGGAATGTCATTCCCAATAAGTAGGATGTCATCGACATAGAGTACCAAAAACACAACTGTGCTCCCACTAACCTTCTTGTACACACAAGGTTCATCAATGTTTTGAAGAAATCCAAACTCTTTGATTACTTCATCAAAACGATGATTCCAACTCCGAGAGGCTTGCTTTAGTCCATAAATGGACTTTTGAAGCTTGCACACTTTACCAGAGTCCTCGGAACGCACAAACCCTTCAGGTTGTGTCATGTACACATCCTCAAGGAGCTTTCCATTAAGGAAGGCTGTCTTGACGTCCATCTGCCATATTTCATAGTCATAATATGCTGCAATAGCAAAGAGGATTCTGATTAATTTGGCCATTGCTACTGGGGAAAAGGTCTCATCATAGTCCACACCATGAGTTTGAGTAAAACCTTTTGCAACCAGTCGTGCCTTGAAGACATTTACATTGCCATCCATGTCAGTTTTCTCTTTAAAAACCCACTTGCACCCGACGGTTTTTACACCTTCAGGCGGGTCGACTAAGGTCCAAACCTGATTGTCGTACATGGATTGCATCTCAGACTTCATGGCACTAAGCCATTTTTTGGAGTTTGGTCCCACTATAGCTTCTCGATAGGTAGTCGGCTCATTATGCTCAATGAGCAACACATCACGACTATCAGAAATCAGAAATCCATATCTCTGAGGCTGAAGTCGTGTCCTATTAGACTTTCGTGGACCTTGCGTGACTTGAGGAGTCTCAACAACTTGTTGTGAGTCTTCTCTATTTTCCATCTGCAGTTCTGTGGTGTCTTGTAGCTCTCGAACTTCTTCGAGTTGTACCTTACTCCCACTGGTTCTTTTAGAGATAAATTCTCGTTCAAGAAAGATACCATTTCTGACAACAAACACTTTGTTATCAGCAGGGTTGTAGACGTAATATCCCTTGGTTTCCTTAGGATATCCCACAAAAAGGCATTTTGAGGATTTGGGGGATAATTTGTCTGAGGCTTGTTGCTTAACATAGACCTCGCATCCCCAAATCTTGAGGAAAGACAAACTAGGCGTCCTCCCAGTCCATATCTCATACGGAGTCTTTTCGATTGCCTTAGATGGAACACGATTGAGTGTGAACACAGCTGTCTCTAGGGCATAGCCCCAAAAGGAGGGCGGAAGATCTGTTCGACTCATCATGGATCGAACCATATCTAATAGTGTTCGATTTCTCCGTTCAGAAACGCCATTCTATTGTGGTGTCCCTGGAGGAGTCAATTGTGAGAGTGTCCCACAATTCCTAAGATGATCTATGAACTCTTGGCTCAAATATTCACCACCCCGATCAGATCGAAGGGCTTTAATTGTTTTGCCAAGCTGGTGTTGTACTTCATTTTGAAATATCTTGAACTTTTCAAAAGATTCAGATTTATGTTTCATTAGATAGATGTACCCATATCTGCTGAAATCATCTATGAATGTTATGAAGTACGAATAACCTCCTCTGGCATTTGTGTTCATCGGTCCACACACATCTGTATGTATGAGGCCCAATAAATCAGTGGCCCTCTCACTGTGCCCAGTGAAGGGTGACTTTGTCATCTTTCCTAACAAGCAAGACTCGCAAGTGTCATATGATTCAAAATCAAATGAGTTTAGAAATCCATCTTGATGGAGTTTGGAAATGCGTTTCTCATTTATGTGGCCCAGACGACAGTGCCAGAGGTATGTGGGATTCAAATCGTTTGGTTTGACCCTTTTGGCGGTTATGTTATAGATATTTCCATGATTGGGTTGTTCCAAATTTAATATGTAATGATCAACATGCAAATCACCATGAGCATAGAAAACATCATTACGATAAATAGAACATCTACTATTCCCAGCAATGGAAGTGAAACCTTCCTTATCCAAATAAGAAAGTGAAACAATGTTACTACTTAAAGCAGGAACATAATAGCAATTATTCAAAACTAACAAAAGCCCAATGGGCAGAACTAATTCATAAGTGCCTACAGCTAACGCAGCAACCCTTGCCCTGTTTCCAACTCGTAGGTCAACCTCGCCCTTTTTCAGCTTCCTACTGTCCTTTAGTCCCTGCACATTTGTACAAATGTGAGAACCACATGCAGTATCTAATACCCATGAGATGGAAGTAGAAAGATGAATGTCTATAACATAAATACCTGAAGCGATAGCCCCGCTATCCTTCTTGTTCTTTTTCAGATCTTCGAGGTAGAGTTTGCAATTCCTCTTCCAATGACCGGGTTCATTGCAGAAAAAGCATACTCCTTCCTTCGGAGGCTTTGCCTTCTTTGGTGTAGGCTTGGTTTCGGGCTTGCCTGACTCTTTAGTCCTACCTGATGAGCCATGACCCTTCCCCTTGCCTTTGACTTTCTTTTTAGTACCCTTTCCTTTCTGAACCATCAAAACACTACTGGGCTTCTTCTTAAGACTTGGCTCAGCAGTTTTAAGCATCCCATGCAGTTCAGAAATAGATTTCTCCATGTTGTTCATGTTGTAGTTCATGACAAAGTGGTCATAACTTTCCGGGAGTGAGTTCAAGATCAAATCCGTAGCTAACTCCTGGCTCATGGGAAATCCAAGCCTTTCAAGGTGATCAATGTACCCTTTCATCTTTAAGACATGAGTACTAACTGATGCACCTTCAGCCATCTTGCAGGAATGTAAGGCCTTAGTGGTCTCATACCTCTCTTGCCTTGCCTGTTGCTGGAACATTTCCTTGAGATGCACAATCATCTCATAAGCCTCCATGTGTTCGAGATCTCTTTGGAGCTCTGGAACCATGGTGGCTAGCATTAAGCATCCCACATCGACAGAGTCTTCCTTATGCTTCATATAAGCATCTCTCTGAGCTCTGGGAGCATTGGCGGCTGGCTCCTCAGGAATGGGTTGATCTAGGACATGCGCCTTTCTTTCCTGCTTGAGAACAATTCTCAAGTTCCTAAACCAGTCAAGAAAGTTTGTCCCATTAAGTTTGTCCTTCTCAAGGACAGATCGCAGCGATAATGTAGCAGTATTACTAGTCGTCATGATTCTACAATTTAAAATATGCAATGTAATTAGTAATCTCCCACTAAATAAACAACCCTCAATGCAATAATTAGTGGGCTAAGATCCATATTTGGCTTAAAATTAAGTCCGCTTTGGCAGGACGCTTAAATTAAGTTATTTAGGTAGGTAACACCTTTACCAATTACATCAAATGTAACTCTTAGATGTTTATGGGATCCTATCATCATATGATATGGCATGTTTTTAATCCCATCTAATGCCTTGAGACCCAAAACCGTTTTGTTAATCTCAATTAAGTCAAACAATAATGAACCTATGAGAGTAGCACCATTACTCTTTGCTTATCTCCCCAAGATAACTCAAAAGCACCCACTTTGGTGGAGTCCACAATTGAGCGATCAAGGTTTTGACAAGTCAGCATTATGACTTAAGATTTCTTTTAGAGGGCTTAATTAACTATATGTTTTTATGAGGATGCATGTATCCCAGTTTGTAACTCATACAAGTAATATGCATGTGCTGATCTAATCATAAGATGCATAATTCAAATGTGATACAATATGGCTCACCTATCCTAAGTCCCCTCAAGCCAATGAGAGGAACTCTCTAGTAAGAAAAGAGAAATTACATATAGAAACCTCTTTTAACATTCAAGGGGAGTGAGATGAGAGGAGAAGGTACATTGAGAGTATATAGAGGAAGGCACGACACGCAGGCCGTATTTAAAAATTACAACACTTGCAATCTAGAGCCATATTGTTCACCATACCCAAACATTCAAGAATCAATATTCAGATCTAATCGAAGGGCAAAAAAAACATTCACAAAGTAACATATGTTACGGTTATGTTGCGCTACGAACAGGTAGCTACGGCGGTCCCGCTAACCGGTTAGCGGGCGGTTGTCCCGCTAGCCGGTTAGCGGGCGGGGTCTCTGGGGCAGAAATGTTATATCTTGATTTCTCCCTATCTGTATAAGACTGATATAGGAAAGAAGTTAGGAAAGGAGTGTGTGTAAGGAATTAGAAGACACGCAGCGGAAATAAACTTAAAAAATTTTCCATTCCTTGCCAGGATCTGCCGTATGTGTTTAAATCAAGTGGAAAGAATCATTACCCTTAGTGTTGCTCAGCGAATTTCACAGCTTCTCTACGTGGGTGGTGATCTCTTTCCGATCACAAGAAGTCGACGCCTCAGGTCGGCTTCCTCTACTGGTATCCACACGAACAGCGTTCCAACCACGAACGACGTGCTAGCGTCTCCTGTCCCTCCAAGGCTTTCACAAGTCTCCGTCTCTATTTCGGCAGTTTCTTGTCTGCAAACCTTTTGCAGATTCCGTTCGGCCTTTTGTGTTCTGTATTATTTTCAAACGTAGCTCCTCCAATCAGATATAGAGGATGCTATGCGTTTTTTTCACTTAACCTAATTGGATTTTGGAGTTAATCTTATATTAATTCCGAATTGATACAATATCATATATTGTATAATTTTATAAGAAACTAATTAAATAAAATAATATTAAATCCGTCCCACAGATTTAATTACCTATTTATTTAACTTTAAATAAAGATGAGACTGAGTTATATTTGATTTATTCCCATAAATCAAATTTGAGATATCCTATCAATTTGAATTTCAAATTCAAACGTGATAGGGATTTAATTTATCCTTATAAATTAAATCTTATAAATATCTCTTATATGAGATATCCTATCAATTTGAATTTCGAATTTCAAACGTGATAGAGATTTAATTTATCCTTATAAATTAAATCTTATAAATATCTCTTATATGAGATATCCTATCAATTTGAATTTCGAATTTCAAACGTGATAGAGATTTAATTTATCCTTATAAATTAAATCTCATATATCTCATATATATAATATATATACGAATTTATATATATACGAATATAAATATAAATAAATATATATATCCACCCTGGATCATTCATTGAATCTAGACATGTCTTAGATTCAATGAATCTGGACATCATAGCTCGTGTTGGGCTATTTTGTGTGCGACCCTGTAGGCCCATATGAAGTTGGCAGTGGGCCATTTGCTATACTAGCCCACAAGTCGCAAGCGGTCTCTAGCAAGACATAACAACTACCCAAATCATATGAGGATCGATAAACGATGTAACCTTTTATACAACCATATCATGTCCCTTCTGTCACGCGATATTTTGGTCATGGATGAGGCATGGATAATGTCATCCTCCTATTCCTGACCGTTACTTTCTCGATCCCTGAGTAGTCTGACTATAGAAATGGAACTACCTTTCCATTACAGTATGGCCATACATTTCTCAGACTCACTCATCGAGGGGCCCAGTAATATCTCTCCACGAATGTGAGGGACAAATTCCATCTTGACCATTCACATTCCTCCGCATGAAAAACCACTAAGCCCGAACATAGTCTTTATGATCGCTCGGTCAAAAGTGACTTTTGACTAGGTCAAAGCTGAGCATTTTGTCATGTAGGAATCCATAATGATCTCAGGTCAAAGGGCATATTGACATGGTTTGTATATGAGAGAAGCTTATGACGTTACCCATGCAGTTCTCTCACAGTGGGTCGGTCTAACACCCTGTACTCTTACATGTGCTTATGACTTTGATTTATATCTCTATACATCTTCAAAGTCATACTGGTCTTATTTCATCTGTGCTCCCACATAGATGATCGACCAGGGACATTTAGGATAATATCATGAATTATTCAAGGATGGTCATCATAGTAAACATGCAAATAATATGATAATTCAATTAATAAGTTCATAAATCAATAATGTTCATAAGACAATGATTGGCCCCTAGGGCACGATTTCCAACAGTGTGATAATGACTGGAAGAAAATAAAATAATGTTTAGATTAGGTTTAAGTTATTGAAAGGAAGGGAATTGAAAGGTTATAAAGAAAGGGATTAAATTGTAAATAGTGAAACTTCATAGACTAATTGTAAATAGTGAAAGTCTAGGGACTAAATTATAAACAGTGAAAAGTTTAAAGACCGAAATGGTGTTTTGAGATTTCAGGTACCAAATTGGAGTTTCAAATTTGGTAAAAAGGGACTAAAATGGAAATTGGCAATTTCAAGGACTAAAGTGAAATTTAGCCAAATTCAGGGGCAAAGTGTATTTATAGAAAGTTGAGCAAAAAAAGGCCAAAAATTGCCTTGAAATGTTTCAGTCTCAAATTTTACTAGTAAATAGAGGAAAGAATTTAGGCCAAGCATATCTCTTATAATTCTGATGTAAGGTCCCAAAAAATTGATATTAATTTTTGAAGTCTAAAATTTAGTACATTTCTTCTGGACCTCATAATCAGATGAAATTTTGCAATAAATTCTTTTGAGGACTGAAATATACTATACTAATTTCCAGATAGAATTTATGAAACTGACAGAACTCAAAAATGAGTTCTGTAAAATTAATTATGAAATTGAAGTTGAAAATGGACACCGATAAAGGATTTAGAGAAATACATAATTTTTATCAGGACTTATAGGTCTTAGAAAATTATGAGATTTTGCAAAAATTTAAGGTATATTAGGGTATAAAGTAAAGGAAGTTATTGGGATTTGTGTCAATTAGCAATTGAACTCAATTTAGGCCTAAAGTAGCGTGAACCTAGGAGGCCCAAGGTGTCAAGGGAGTGTCTTAGGGCTCAAGTTCACTTAAAGGGTATTTAAAAAGAAAAAAGAAAGAAAAGATTACAAGATAATTCAAGAATACATGTGAGATGTGTTTGATTGAATATGTTTTGATGATGTCAAAAGAGAATACAAGATTTAAGTTGATTTATGATATGAATAGTGTTTTGAAATAATGAAGATGTGTTTTTATTCAAATGAAGTTAAAAGAAGAAGTTAGTTGAGTTAATCGATTAATTATTCGATTAATGGTAATTAATTGATTAGTTAATTGATTAATATCAATTAATCGATTGAATAATCGATTAATGTAAAGGTAGCAAGTTATTTTACAAAGAAAAATCAATTAATCAATTAGTTAATCCATTAAGGAGCGACTAACCATTAATCGATTAATGTCAAAAGCTTGCCTTGTGGAAGTAAATTAATGAGCCAATTAATCGATTGGTTAATTGATTAATTAAAATTAAACGATTGGTTAATCGATTAATCTATTGAAAATAAATTTTCTCTTGAACAAAGATATTGCTATTAATTGATTGGTTAATCGATTAATTTATATTAATCAGTTAACTGTTCAATTAATCAGTAAAGCATCAATTTTGTCAAATTCAAATATAAACCAATTAATCGATTAATTTTCATTAACAATTTAACTGTTCAATTAATTCATGTTGAAAACTCTTCTATTTCAAATCTTCTAGACACATTAATCTATTAGGAATTCGATTAACTTCAAAAACTTAAAAGATATCTCTATTTTAAGCTACAAACTAATTTCTTATTTCATATAATTGGTTCAAGTGATAACTTGCCTATGTTTCTCATTATTATTCATGATAATTCTTTTGAGAAACTTATCTTTATAAGACTACATTATATATGGCTAAATAGTTCATTCAATATGATGTTGTGTGTTCTGTTTCACACGTTAATTCTAATTCATCAATTTGGTAATCGATTAATATAGAATAATCTTTAAAAACAAATAGAATATTTATATGATGTTGAAGTTTTTATAACTGAATTAATTTTATACATTTGATCATTGATTGGGCTATCAAATATTAATTCATATGATTGAGTACATATTATTCTTATATCATTCTTGTTGTGATTAATTCCATTTAAGTTTAAATTCATCAATCCTCACTTCACATATTTATAGACTAATGATTAAATCTTGAAGTGTTTAAAGGATCAATGTCAAGAGTTCATATTCTATTAAGATGAAAGCTAAATCTAATATTAGACTGAGATCAAAGCCAATTGACTTCAATGACAAAAAGTCAAAAGACTCAACGACTACAACTGCTAGTTCAACAGTCATATTTCCAATAAGAAGAAAACTCAAGGGAAGAAAACCTTAATGGAAAGATTGCTCAATGATCATAAGATTAACTATAAATATAAGAGCACTCAAAGTTAAGAGGTTGATGACTATGGACGAAAAAGAGAACAAAATGACTGATACAATATCCAGAAAAGCATTCAACTCTGTTCATTATGTACTATTTCATTAAGAGAAAAAATACCATGAGCCATAATGTTTATCATTCACTCTATCTGAGAGTTAGATATACCCTTCATTTCTTCATTTATATAAGAGCAAAATCTTGGAATAAAGGGATTCAAGGTTGGGATTTGCTCGTATCACTTTAGGGGAGTGTGTTGCCACCAGAAGTGTGGTGTAACTAGATTAGCCATAAATATTGAAGTTGTAAAGGCTACCAAGAACCTATTGTAATCTTGGTGTATAATGGATTGGAAAATCTCAGTAGGAAGCTAAGGACTGGATATAGGTCAAGGAAAGACTGAACCAGGATAAATTCTCTGTGCAAATTCTTCTTCCTTAAGTCTCTGATTTCCAATAACTTATATTCTTAATCAAAGCTTTTCAAATTATATAGTTTTACTTATCAAGTTTTCAAAGAGTTTAAAAAGTATTTCAAAAGTCATCGTTCACCCAATTCACCCCTCTTAGGTGATCTAGCCTATCTACCTAAATCTAACAAGGTGGTATGTGAGATATCCTGTTGGGACCCATATATCCTCCACATGGCGCCAAGAATGGGAAAGAAGCATTATCCCATATGCTTGTTTGCATTAAAATAATATAAAAATTAAGTTAATGATGATTAAGTATGATATTAATCCAAAAATCAACCAATGAGAAGAAGGAATAAGCATTGTAATAATTAGCAATTGCAAGGGTAGATTAGTCCTAAGCCCCTCCATTCCTTCATAATAGCACCATACATATAGGGGAAAATCTTGAGGATTGAAAACTCAATAAAGCGTAAAGAAGATACAAGGCACTTTGATCCAAAATAATCAAGGTTTAAGGTAAGCAATCCTCCTAATCTTTCTATATGTATTTTGGAAGATTGTAACCTAGGTTTTAGTGGTTAGAAAACTTATTTTCTCTTGGTTCCCTATGCTAGCCAAATTTGAAAAGAAAAGACGGGAGAACAAAATCAAGTTAGAACTATGAAATAATAACTTAGACTTGGATTGTTGGTTATTGCTTGAAGTGATTGTGTAATCCTTGAAATCCCAATTCCTATAACCTTTCGATCTAGGTCATAAATGAAGGGAGAAGATTAATTTTATTGTTCTAATCCTTCCATTGAATTTATCTAATGATTTTGTGTAGGATTGAATAAGATTAGAACCTTGGAAATATTGAAATTGAGGAAGGGAAAATTTAAAACACTCTATTACTAATCATGCATATGAATAGTGATAGTAATTTCGTGGTTTTTATGTTTCAATGGATTAAAAATGAAAAATTGTGTGGAATTAAGTAAGATCAATATCTTGGAATCATTGGGATTAAACAGAGGAATTTTTTTGAAACTTAGAAGCACTATTTTTGTTTCTATCTAGACCTAAAGGAAACATTGGATTTTTGAAATTCTGAATCCATATTTGGATTCCTTGGACACAATTGTGTGGTATATAGTCAAGTCACAAATTAATTCAAAGGATAAGGAAATTAACCACAAATAGAGAAAGTTAGGGGTTTATCGGTTTCAGAAGAATAAAGTTGAGTTAGTGAGCTGTGTATAAACTAAATCATGATGGATTGTAATAAGTGCATTACTCTATTGATTAGGCTTTGACATTTGTGAAATAGGAGATGAAAAGGCCAGGAAAGAAAAGGTTAAAGGAGAGCTATTCCATGGTAGTAAGCTCACCTAACTTGTATGATTTGCTTGCTTGAATGTTTTATATGATGGTTATTTACTTTGAATATGTGAAGCATGTATGATTGAGTTATGCTCTATTTCTTTTTATGCTATGGCCATATGTTATAATTTAAGGAACATGGAAGCATGTATAGATATCATTATCCAATCATGATCATTAAGGCACACATATTAACATCAATCATTAAGTTGCATACACTATTTGGTTTCTATTTGCTAACAATATTTCCCCATAAATCTCACCCCTTTCCATTATACAAATATCATAATAGGACCATCTTATAGAAGCAAGGAAGTAGAATGAAGAAGTTATGATGCTTAGATAGTTTATTGTATATGTAAACTTTATAGTAGTATGCAATGTGTATTAAGTACAATACTTCAATTCTAGCAATATTTTGTGAGACTTATGAAAAATAGTTAACCTTGGATAAATGTATGAGAATTTACATGATGATAGTAGACATGTTCAGCTTTGTTTTGGTACCAAGAATGCCATCTTTTGATATATGTACAAGGAGCATGAAATTTTCAAAGTCAAGGAGCTAAATCTGGAAACTTTGAAATTAACCAAATGAACAGTGCTTCTTGCACTCTAATAACTATATTAATTGGTTTAAAGTTTGATCAGTTTCATATTTTTCCTTTAAAGAGACTTAAGTTAGCTTCACCTAACAATTTGAACTACTTTGTTTCAAATTTTCTGGAACTAGTTATGATTTTTTTAAGTTCGTCATCGAATCTTGAAATACCAAATGAACAGTACCTGTGTTATAAAAATCAAGCTTGCTTAATAATCGTGAGCACAATACTCATGTTGGATATTCGTGGGATTAATTCTCATGCCTATTATTTGCAAGTCTACTACAAAAAAACTTCTTTTAGCAGTGGTGCTTTTCTATCAGTTTACATGAACCACTACAAACTCATAGAATTTCTAGCAATTATGGGACAAACTGATAGAAATTCCAACCCTTATACATAAATAATTTATTAGTTCACTAGGAACCGCTAGAAATAATTTATTTTTATACATAAATTAAATATATACAAATAAATTAAAATTAGTTAAATTTTATAAAAAATATATTTTTGACATTTCTAAGGGTTCAGAGAACTTCTATACAGTGTCTTTGCAAAAACAACCGCAACAAAATGCAGAAAAGTACTAGAAATCCTTCTCACACATATATAAATACCACATCACCCACTCATTCATTTACTCCCATATTTCTTTTCCTCCTTATCCTCTTCTTCATCTCTTTCCTTCAAATTTCATCTTCTCTTTTCCTCCTCCTCCTTTTTTATTTATATGGTAAGAATTTATTTATTTTATTTTTCTTCATTTATAGTTTACTAACATACTTATATTTTTTTCTTTCATATTTTCTTTCTAATTCATCGTAACCAATACAACCACTTCTACAACTTATGAATTGAAGTTCAACCTACAAATTATCCCATATCCAATTCTTGCATCTCTAACTCCATTACCTTATCAAATTATCATAATTCAATTACTTATTATTTATCACAATATATTTGTATGTGTAACATGTAATATATTGCTAATTACACATATCAACATAATCATCTAATATAATTTATTTAATAGTTTTTTATTAATAATATCATATTTTATAATAATAAAAAAATCATATTTTTTCACCTATAATGAAATTTCTAGTGGTTTTGTAATTGCTAGAAAATAACAAAACTAGAAACTTTTTAACCAAAATTCAAATTTTGGCACCATCCTAAAAATTTTGTTTCATGCTAACAAAAATGACCACCAGGAACTTTCTAGCTGTTATAGGAACTGCTAGAAATATTTTCAAACCGCTAGAAAAGTTCTAGCATTTTGACCACTATGCAAGAGCTTATCCATAGCCGCTAGAAATTATCTTTGTAACACATGAATTTCTAACGGTTTACCCAACTGCTAGAAATTACTTTTCTAACGGCTACAATCACTAGAAATGACATAAAATAATTGCTACAACATACCTATTTTTTCTAGTGGTCTCGTACTTGCGCCTATTTTTGTGGCTTTGAGGAGCACTAGATTAGTTGATTACCCTCATGGACTGTGTCTCTCAGCCTATTTTTATGGCTTCAAGGAGCGCTAGATTGGTTGATTACCCTCATGGACTGTGTCTCTCAGCCTATTTTTGTGGCTTTGAGCTATAACACAATAGTTAGTTACCCTAGTGTATTGTGTGTCCACACCTATTAATTTGTTCTGATGAAGTCCTATGACAAAAATGAGATATGAGGATTATCGTTTTAAATTGATTTCCTTAGACAAGTTGTTTTATTGCATCTTAGATTGATTTGGTTAATAATTTTGATACAACCTTATTTTTGTTATAGTTTTATAATTTTGATATTGAGACTTATCATCAAACTTTATTATTCAAAGTTAAATAATTTAAATTATTTCTTTTCGTAATTTATATATTTATATTGATTGGACATAATTCACCGGTACATTATTTTGGCTTCAAATAGTATTATTCACCCTATTCGTCTAACTGAGTAGCGAAGAGCCTCTATGTTCATATAAAGTCCTGCTTTATTTTGTGTAGCTATTATAGAATGTAATTACAAGCTTATAAAATTATAAACTACTTCTACAAGTTAGATGCTCCACTTAGTATATAGAAAGGATGTCGGTCTACTTTTTTCATTTTAATGGAATATATATACATTTTATTTTGGAATAAAGCTTCATATAGTATATGGAATCTTGCAGGTGCTCTATTCATATAATTGAGGATTAAGGAATATGATTTGTTCATATTTTGTGTCAATCACCCCTTGAATTTTAGGGCGTGATAAAGAAGAAGACAATTAAAAGGAATATATGGAAAAATATATCAATCTTCTTTGATCTTCCATATTGGCAGAGTCTTGAAGTGAGACATAGTCTAGATGTTATATATGTGAAGAAAAACATATAAGAACCTTGTTAGCATGCTTATACATATCAGTGGAAAGAATAAGGATGGGGTTAATGCTAGACAAGACTTAACTGAAATAGGAATAAGAGCACCTCTACATCCGTAATAAAGAGAGGGCAGTAAGAGAGTTTATTTGTACCCAGTAGTACACACATTATCTAAATATGAAAAACAAGCCTATGTGAGTATTTTCATGGTATTAAGGTTCCACAAGGGTATTTATCAAATTTTAGGAAGCTTGTTTCAATACATGATTTGAAGATTATGGGTATGAAGTCCTACGATTGTCACATGTTGATACAACAATTACTACTAGTGACTATTCAAGGAATTATGAAAGATGATATGAGGAACAATATTACTAGACTTGTATGTTCTTTAATGTTGTTTGTAGTAAGGTGATTGATTGTGCTAAGTTGGATAATTAGAAAATGAATGTTATGTTATATTCTCCTAATTATAGATGCACTTCCATCTGAGATTTTTGATATCGTGGTCTATTTGATAGCTCACCTGGTATATGAGATTAGATTTTGTGGCCCTATATGTTTGAGGTGAGAGATACATGAAATCCTTAAAGGGTATTCTAAAAATCCTTATTGCCCAGAAGCATCAATTGTTGAGAGATATGTAGGTGAAGAGGTAGTTGAGTTTTGTAACTCATATCTTACTGGGATAAAGGTAGTTAGACTTCCTCAATATCATCATGATCAAGGGAGAAAAAGCAAGGGAATTCGTGGTGCCAAAGTGAAGTTCATGTCTCATGAAGTGTTGATGCAAGCACATCTTTACATTTTAAACAATAAAGATAAAGTGTACCTTACTTAGATACTCACAAGAATATGCTCAGAAATATGAACCCATGAAAGAGCAACATGCAACTAGCAGATGAGTACAACATGTCTTTTGTAAAATGGTTCAAAGGTTAGCTGTAGGGCCTTATTTTGAGGTTGTGTGTTGGGAATGATATAACATAAATGGTTACTCTTTTTACTTAAAAGCCCAAGATGATAAAAGTACTATGCATAATAGTGTGGTAATGGATGTGGCCGAAGTGATGTATTTTGCTAAATCAAAAGATAAAAGGCCAAAATTTGCATCCATGCCATATTATGGTGTGATTGAAGAGATTTGGGAGGTTAGTTACTCCATGTTTGAAGTGACAGTCTTCAAATATATGTGGGTTAATAGTAATGCTATGCAAGTAGATGAAAAATTTAGATTTGTTTTAGTCAATCTTTAGAGAGTTGGATATTTAAATGAGTTATTCATCTCAGCAAGTCAAGTAATTCAAGTGTTTTATGTTATCGATGCAGCAAATAAAGATCTTTCCATTGTGCTCCAAGGTAAAAGGCAAGCAATTAGTAGAGATGATAGTGACTTAAGGTATGACCTAAAATAACAGAGTTTGATTTGGTAGATGACGAATTAGGGATGATCATTGTGAAGGAATTTGGGTGGATACCAACTAGTAGGAAATTTGTTTATTGTGTGTAATAAATGTTTATTTGATTACTAAATTGATTGCATAATTACTATTTTTTGTTCTTACCTTTATTTATTGTTTTGTGAACATGAAGTATATTTTCAGGTAAATATTTGATCAATAGTTTTTTAAGTTCTTTAGGATTCATCATTCAACCATTTTCTTCTATATATGATGTACAAAGACATAGGTTATATGAAAGTTTACCCATTTGGATTTTGGCATTGTTGACTTTATACTTTGCTGCCTAGAATTAATTGGTCTACCTTGATTATACTAAATGCAGGATAGCATAAAATGAAAAATAAACAAAAAATCTAGGCTTTCCATGGAGGTAAAATAGAAAACTGCCATGGAAAGCTTCAAAAGCTAAAAACATAAAAAAATTCAAGCTTTCCACGATGTTTTTAGGAAGAACTACCGTGGAAAGAAAGACATTAATGACGGTTTGTTTGTAACCTCATTAATGACGATTTGTTTGATAACCTCAGTTAATGGCTTCACCTTTCACGGTGATTTTTGTATAAAACTGCGGTGAATTGTAACCTTTTA
This sequence comes from Leucaena leucocephala, assembly GCA_037074615.1. Taxonomy (NCBI): domain Eukaryota; kingdom Viridiplantae; phylum Streptophyta; class Magnoliopsida; order Fabales; family Fabaceae; genus Leucaena; species Leucaena leucocephala. The sequence continues at coordinate 19,760,472 of CM073519.1, forward strand.
AACCTTTAACAGTGGTTATAAATCTGCCATTAAAAGGTAGTCTTACGACGGTGGTAGAATTCATGCCACTCAAAAAATTGTCAAAAAAGGCTACTTTTAACCAGCGTTAAAAGCCTTTTCTAGCAGTGTTATATCTTGTTTTGGCGATAATGACATACGAAGAAGAAAGATCATGAGAATGTGCAAATTTTTTGTCTTTTGTTATTTCAACTTCTCTACTCTATTACTCAATTATATATACATTTAGTAAAAAATATATTACTATTCTTTTCTATATATATCAAGTTTAGCTTGAAAGTAAGTGAGAGTGTAACATAAAGAGAAAAAATAGATCATAATATATCAAGTTTAGCCCGCAGGTTGTAGTAGGTTAACCAGCTCTAATTTAACATTGATACAAATCATGTTAATATATATATGCATATATATTACTTGCATGTATACCAAACCTTCCTTTTTGTTTTTTCAGGTTGTTTTGTTTAATTGCTTTTCCCCACTTAGAGGTGATAGTCAAGTAGTCTCATTTAAAAGCAGTTTGAACCCTCTCACATTCTGTTTTTCTCAATTGGTGACTACTTTGTCCTCTACAATTCAATCTTTCTTGCCGTTGAAACACATTTTCCAGCTAAAACCACCTACAATATCTAGTAAAACACCCACCAAATGCCTCCATAATCCAAAAATTTCCCTTCGCCCTTTAACACCATTGCCTTTTTTGCTCTCACATGCCTCCATTGATGTGTTCCCTGTATTCTAGTTGAAGCAATATCGTGGATTTGTGGTCTTCCTTCTCCCTACAATGTTGTTTGTCTTTCCAAATGTTACAAGCCTTCAATGTTTCCTTCTCTCATTTATAGGTTGCAGCACTATCGTAGGTTCATGCTTTCGTGAAGGAGAGACTATTTGTGTTTATGTTTAGCTTCAATCTAGCTATTTTTAGATGTTTAGCTTCAATTTTTAGAATGTGTTTGTGCAGGAATTACGCAGTGATCATTCATCCTGCACTAGAATTTACTATCTACCGACAATGTTATTGTTTTTTCTTATCTACCCTTTTTTCTTGCTTGTTTCTATGGTACTATGATCATTTCTAAAATGGTTGTATTCTGATTGCTAATAATTCATTTAGCCTATTAAAATTGTTGCATTTAAACTTAATTTTCAAGATTTGTTTGTTGATTATCATAAAAGAAAACTCTTGCAGTATAATACTAATATATATATTCTCCTCTTCCACTATTATACTCATTTTAAATATGATAAAGAGACATTGACCACTAAAAGACTATAGGTTGGGCTTATGCGTGAACTAACCTATATCCAAAAGGGCTTATATGTGAATTAACTTATCAAATAATATGCATAGAAATAAAGCGAGATTTGTTATGTTCTTAATATTAAAACAATAATTTTCCATTAATTTATTAATGATAATCCTCATAATTATTTGTAAATTTAACAAATTTAATATAACATATTAAGATAGAATGAATTTTTATTGTTTAGATTTTTTTATTTTTCTAAGTTTATCTTCAGCACTAGATTGCGCCTATCTTTGGTATATATTTCAAGTCTTGAAATTTTTATTTGAAAGAGTGAGTGATGTTAACATAAGTTTCATCCAAGAGGGGGTGATGTCGCCTATCGTTAGCGCTCAAATTATTTACTAATTAATATCTATGTAGTATAAAGGTCAACTTAAGTCGTATTCTTTATGTTGAGTCAATATGAGGCGTAACTCTAGATTATACTAAGTGTGAGAATGAGGAGTAATAGCAGAGAACTTAATTAATAATTCATAGAAAGTAAAAGGAAATAATAACTAAAATAAAATAAAATAAAAGCAATAGTATAGAAGAATATTACCAATAAAGCGAGTACTTCTAAGGATTGATATGTGGCTATCATCATTCAATAATGTTAAAGTTATAATAATTATATTTGCTAAGTTCCTATTATGCAGAACCCAAGATAACTGCCTTAGTCATAATACAAAAATTCACAATTATACCTAGATTTAGCATACAATTGTATGAAGAATGATTAGTGAAGATATGCTTAGCATATTATAAATTAAACAAAAATGATTTGTTTATCTAACTTGGATATTCAACCAAAAACCCTATAACTAAACATGTGAATCCAACATTAATAATTATAAGAGGAAACCAAAGATGTTAAATAAAAAATATCAAATCATAAATTGAAATAATAAATTAAAAGGGTTTAATCACAAAGGTATCTCAATCGAAACCCTAGGTCCAACTTATACAAATCTCAAAATTTATATCTAGGAAATCATAAATTTGCATAAAGGAAAAGATCAAAGCATAAAAGTGCTTAACTCATAACTCTAAAGCACAGGACTCAAGTCTCTACATCTCTCCTGAAGAACTTGGAAAGAAAAGGATGGAATTGTGGAAAAAATGAATAGGATGATTATGATAGTGGTGATTGATGTGTTGAATAAAGAAGCATTGGGGTCCTTTATATAGCTTTTAGGAGTAAATCCTGTTGATGTGAGTCTCTTCACTAATTAGTTCTCTAAAAGATAATGATAATCTTCATTAATCTTTAGTATCCTTCATTATCTTATATTCAAATCCAAGTTATCCCTTGATATATGAAGATGCCATTGAAGCCTTGAAATATCTCTCAGATTATATTCTTTTCCAAATCCAATCCTAAAATAATATAATAATTTAATACATTAATCTATTATCCATGACACTATATATTAAATTAAATCCCATATCCAGTTGCAAGATATAAATCAAGATGTATTTATATATCTTGTGTGATGATTTGAAATATTTGTGAGGAAAGATTTCAAACCTTGAATCTAGGATATTGTGAGAATTTATTTGCAATATTTAAAGTGGATATCAATTTGAATTTTGAAAGATGCTCTTTAACTAATTCAAATATTAATATCATACTAATATATTAAAAGCGGATGAAATAATTTTCTCTAATTAGGATATCTAATTATATAATAGTAATTTCCCTTTTAATAAATTAATATGTGCTTTCTTCATCTTATACTTCATTAATCTTATATGGCTCCTCTTACAGGCTAGTAGGCTCTATCATAATTTATTATTTCTTTTTCTTCCTAAAAATCACAAAAGATAAAAATATACCTTCATGCATATTGGTGTGATTACAAAAATGATAAATTAGTAAAAACATAAGAAAATGATCTTTTTAGTTGTTTAATTCATGTAGTCAATTAAAGCACAAAATAAGTAAAACTTATATAATAATACTTATTAAACATGATATATTCTCTCAAAAGTCCTTGGAGCTCATCTGAGTATTCCATTATTCTCTAAGATTCACATGACTCTTAGTGCCTTAGTACATCAACAAGAGATAACCTCTCTCACTCTTCCTTACTTCCTTGTAAGGTTATAATCTGCCAACTCAAGAGACTCACTCTTGAGAATCTCAGATGAAAAGATAAAAGATTTCTAAGTTCCTCTCTTAAATAGAGTGATATTAACTACAAAAAAAACAATGATTTGGCTATGACTTTTTAGCGGCGACAAAAAATGTAATCGCTGAAAGTCAGCAGCAACTTTGATTTGTTACCGCTGAAAGTAAGACTTTCAACGGCGACTTTACTTTGTCACCGCAAAAGCTAAAAACTCAAATTTTAGCGTCACTTTTATGCGGCGACACTAATTGACACTGTAAAAGGTCATAGTATTTATAGCAACATATATGCGTTACGATAAAAAGTCTATAGTTTATGCGGTGACAATTTTTTGTCACCGCATAAGGTGTATTTAGCGGCGACTTTTATATCCTTTAGTGGTGACAAATGTCACTGCTAAAAGTGTTCATATAATTTTTCCCATTTAAATAGGTTTTAAACAACTATCTAATATATATAATTAAATTATTGAATAATTTTATTTTTAAACAACAAATAAAGAAATTTTACATGTTAATATTGTAAAGAACGATTATAGAGAGAATAATGTGATGTCTATGAAAGAAGGAGATGAAACAAGGATATGTACATAAGAGAGATATTATAAATGTGTCAATGAGCGTGAGAGTTAGTATGTGTGTGTTAGATACAATATGGGGGAGGAGATAGACAGAGGAAGATGTGTGTATGAGAGAGATAAGGAGAAATAATATACATAAAATACATATATACATACATAAATTTTTAGTTAATGTTGCATAAGCCCTCTGTTGCTGTATTTCATGTAACATCTGAACTTTTATAAAAAGGATTTATAAGGTATTATTGAGATTAAGAGTGTTTGTCCTAAATTAAAAAAGTCTCAAAAGTAAAATTTTAGCAAAAGAATAAATGGAATAATAATCACTAAAAATATCTTGGGGTTAAGAAAAATTAAGAAAAAATTATAAAATGAGTATTTTGGGGGCATAGAAAGTTATGAAAGTGTTTATTTCTCAAAAAGAGACCAAAATGATTTAATAGCTATTTTTTGCTACGTAAAGGCCTATTTTCTTATAAAATTCAAGAAAAATAGTTAGAGGTTATTATTTGCCTAAAATATTTTATAAAAAATCCCTAATGAGTTGAAGAAGCTATTGGAGGAAAAATATCATTTTTTATTAAGAAGATTATTTCCTAAAAAATATTTGGTAAAAGTAAGATTAAGTAAAAGTAAGACTTTTAGCGGCGACTTGGTTTTGTCACTACTGAAAGGGGACTTTCAGCGACAACTTTTGTTGTTACCGCTGAAAGGGGATCTTTAACGATGACTTTATTTTGTCACCGCTTATAAGTTTTTATATTTTAGGGATTCTCCTTCTCTTCCTTATTTCTCAATATCGATAGCTTTAGAGGGAAACATCTAGAGCGAAAGACAGAGGGAGAGCAGAGAGAACGACTGAAGGATTGTGGCATTGGAAGAGTGACTAGAGGATGGAGAGTGAGCTTGTGACATTGTCGGCCATATGAGGCTAGTTCTCTAACTGTGTCTTCAATCTGTCTCCTCTATTTTCTTTCAATTATAGGGTGGGTCATTGATTAAAGTCAAAATTTTGAGTAGCTTTTGGTTGTTTCAGTGAAAATGTGTAAGTATTTGAGTTTTTTGACTTCAAACTGAACCAAAATTGTTTGACGTTGGAGTTGCCGGTAGACTTGCTGTGCTCTATGGTTTAAAGTGTTTCTAACCATTTAAATGTAAGGTTTTGAGATTGAATCATTGATTAAGTAATCAATAAAGATTAAAATTGTGGAATCAAGCTTTAATCTCAAGATTAAAGCAACCCCGATGACATTAATTGACAACCCAAACGAAAGCAACCCTAGTACTCATCAAACCTGACAGAAATTGGGCAAGGACGAGTGACTGTAGGTTCTACATGGAGAAGTCTTCTGGCTATCTCTATATGAAATGTAGGTTAGCTTTTCTTTCAATTAAGCTATTGATGCAAATGAATGATGCAGGATTCTTGTGGTCTGGAATCATTGCCCTCATTTCTTTATAAAATAGTATATCGTTATAATACACTAATCTATGATTTTGCCTATTAGGAATAATGCAACATAGCCATTGATTATGAGAAATTGGATGAATTGGAGAAAGGTTCATCATGATACACCTGATTGTTTATCTGGTATGAATATGAAGTTTTATGGCCATATTTATTTATGATGAATGTATCTAGTTAATAGATGCATATAAAAATTCTTAAAGATCATGTGAGTAGAATCCACGCTATCCTAAACTGTGGAAGAAGTTATGGAATTTTGTTTATTATGTGTCAAAAGTACACTTATTTATATTTTAAATAAGATTGATGGAGTTCAAGAGCATCTTTGCTAGAAAGTGTGGTAAATGGAAACAAACAGACCCTTTATGTTAAAAAAGGAATGATAAATGCAAAATCATTTATATGGGTGGGCGTATATATGTAAATACATATTAATATATAACTTATTAGTACTTTAGTAGGGACCAGCAAGAAGGGCAACATCAAAGGAGTGTAGATGAGTTGGAAGGGAAGGGTGAAGAGTTCTTATAAGTGGTCCTGCAAACTCATGAAAATTATAACTACAGAGCCATGATGAATGATTAAGCATCTTTCCTTGTGGGTTCCTCTTCCTGATAGCGAAACTTTCTGTTCATAGCAAATCCCACTATGAGATTCTTCTCTTGCTTTTACTTTCAATTTCTTTCTTCACATTATAAAATTGAAGCAAGCTCATGATTATGAAAAAGAAGAAGAATTTAGATGCACTGTAAGGAGAGAGTGAGAGTTTTTTAGGCCTACTTGATGTGACTAGCGACCACCTACGTGACTTTATTGGCACATTCATCAATTCTTGGCACTTATGACACTTGGAGTAAGTTATGCTATACACTAATATATGATTTTGCCTGTTAGGAGATCATATGTAAATATACATGACTACTCCATGGATGGAATTGAGGCGATCTTGGATATTGTGGCTACAATTTATCACTCATTTCCTTCATACGTACATTCCCTTGAATGGTTTTTTCCTCTTGTATTATATTATTATACAAATATGGTATGCCGCTATTTAATTAGTATTTAACATTTTCAAGGGTGCTCATTTTTCTTTACTTCTATTCAACTATTGGACACCATTTCTCCCAAAAAAAAACATCAATAACACATTGCCAAAGTTAGGTTGTGTCAGACCATTGCCATGTGTTTTCTGGTGTTCAAAATATCCTTACAAAAGTAATAACTACTTAGCAGTGACTGGGCTATTTATAATCTTTTCTTTTCATTTAATTACTCTAACTAACTAATATTTTGGTCTTCCTAAATTAAATGTATATTTTTTTATAGGATATGTCAGTATTAAAGAGAGGTCCAGGTGGGAAATGTCTTTTTGTTACATCTCATGACAACACAAATAGCCAAGGTACATGCTCTAAACCTCAATCAATACCTGTTATTTCACCTTTATCATTGCAACAACAACTTGAGGAAATGCTTGTCAATTCTCCTCCTACTCCCCCATAATCAAAATAGCAGTGCAGGTGATTCCCATGGGCTGTCGCCATCCTATGCATCAAAATAAAATTAATTGCATCCTATTAATATAATATAAGGCATAACCCTATCGTTCTTCTCGAGGAACATTTTTATTGGAAACCTAGCAAACTGGTGACAAAACTATTGAAAACCTAAGTGCAAGTAAAATTTTGTTTTTGTGTTTGATTGATTTTTGAAGCAATAAAATAAGGGTGCAGTAAAGTAAATATGTTTTGTATTTTCGATTAAGTTGGAAAATGAGTGGATTTTGAAAGGAATGTGTTGAGATAGACTCTTGATGATGGAAAACTATCTATCCTTGCTCTTAATAAGATATGGGTTTTATAATCACTAGGTCTTATAAGAAACCTCAATCGATCGATTGAGTCCAGAACATTAACATTCCTTAAACTACTTTGTTCAAAGCTAGTTTAAAAACTCTTAATGAACTTTCAAAAGCCACTTTGCATGCAATTTAAATCAGATGATGTAGATGCCCTCAAATGATCATCGATCAATGGCCATAGATTTCAATTAATCGAATTAGTTAGCAACAATCATTGATAAAAAAAACAATTGTCCAGAAATCTAAACTTAAATATTCATATTAAACTAACATCCAAATCATCCAAATTCAATTACAAAACTTAATCTCAGAATAATCGATCGATATCCAATCCTTACTCATAAAATCAAAACCCTAGATCTAGGAATTCAAAAAACATAAGAAAGGTGAGATTAAAACAGAAAACTCCCCAGGTATACTGCAGTCCATGAGCTCAAGATATGCGATCCATCACCAAGAGACTAAAGATTTAACCTCTCATGACTCCTACTATGCCACAATCACTGTCCATATATGATGCCATGAAGAAAGCAGAAAGACGTGATAGATTAATGATGTAGACATGCGAGATTCTATAGAGAGGTGAAGAAAGATAGAAGATGAGTGTGTAAGTTGTGGAGAAGGTATAGAGAGGATTCAAGTACTACTTCTTAGCCTAATTAGATCCAAAAACCAGCCCCCTCTCGTGTCTACAGCTTCCTCTTCCTTTTATTTCCACATGACCAAATCTAAAACGTGCAGCTTCAGCGATTATCTCTTTTAGTCCCGACTAGATCCATGTTTTGGTTGCGACCTATAAACACAAATAAAGTTCCAAAAGAAATGAGGTCATGACCTTTAGACACTTTGGTCGTGACTAAAAAGCACAAAAGCGTGATCAAATTTTCTTTATCTTGTAATTTGTTTTCTGCTCATGTTAGTCCTAGGTTCTCCTCCAAAATTCCTGCGATTCAAAACCAAAGCTCACTATAAAAGTCTAAATCAGTGGAGAACAATATTTATGCAGTTTAGAAGGGTGAATTTACCATTTTACCATTTAATTAGCATATTGCCAAGCACAATCATGTATTACCACAAAAGCACAAATACATGCATAAAATGAATGGTACAGTTGTAATAAGACCCTAAACATGTCATAGAAACCATACATATTTTGTCTCTTATCAATTCCCCCACACCTGAACCTTTATACTCTTAGACAAAGACATTAAGTACACATAATCTAAAGCTATTAAATATGAGGTAATAACATAACCTATAGTGAAACCTTAAGACAACTGATGCACCATCTTTTAGGAATGTAAAAGTGATAATATGAGCAATGCCAAGTAATCAACTACTAACTGAAATCAACCTTAACTATATGAGCGCAATAGATTCTCTCTAATGATGTAAGTATTTAGTTGTCATTGTTAGGGTTCTTTTACTTAGATTCAAAGTGGAAAACATCCTACCATATGCTTGTAATTGCTCTAAATCTCATCAACTATACAACACTTATGCAAAGAATTAAGAGATCTTTTGAGGGTGAGATGATGGAGATAGGCCACATGGAATGGAATATGAAGGATAGAAAGTACTAGATGCATGTGATGAAGAATATATAGCATGAATTCATGTCTTCTGAGATGTAGAGGTGATAATTATGCTAATAGGAGTTGATAATAGTGCCTAATTCATTTCTCTTTTCTTTCCTCTTCAATTATTCTTGCACTATCTCTCTTATCTTTTATTTTTGTTTTTTTCTTTTCTTTTTAGTGCAATATGCTTTGCCTTTTTTTATTTGGCACTTTATATATAAAAGATGTAGCACAATTTCACACTGATTTGATTTTATGACATGAATAAGAAGTTTATTTCAAAGAGGTGCTCATGCATATATAACTTTCTATGATGGAAAGAAGAAAAGTGATTGGCTCAAAGGGGGTGACTGTGGATATAATGTGTGATGTGCTTGTGTTTGGGATAAAAGGGTTTAGAAATAAATGCCTCTATCATATTCAATAATGTAAATGCGCAAGTAATTTTTAACTTAGAGCTAAGACAAGTTCTGGAGGATATAAACCAATTGAATAACCACTCAATATAGAAATTTAGGCTGAGAATCCTTCCAACTAAGGTTTTCATCTAAATTGTTCATAAGCTAAAGTCTCAAACAATATTCATTATTCACTAGGCATTAAAACACTTATCATAATTGAAAACCCTCTTTAATGACGGATTAAAAGTTCTAAAGTAATCACTCATAATCATGTAATAATCCCAAACTTAGTAGTAAAAACTTGAGTGTTTCCAATTCAGTTTCCATTTCCAAAAATTCAAGTATGGCAATGGTTTCTATAAACTATTTCATGGCAAAGGTTGAAAATAGGAGGGCAATGAATTATTTATAAAAACTCTAGTAGCTCAAAAGGAATCCTTCTATACAGCATTACACAAAGCAAAGAGAAGGTAAATAGACGTTTTTGCATCAAGTTGCAATTGTAAACAGTGAAGGCTGTGACCAAATTTCACAGTGGGTGCTTGCTCTGAACTTATAGAAACTAGTTGTGACCAGGAAAGAGTTTTAGTCATGATACATATACACAGAGAGGTATTGTAGTGACCTAATGCACTCGTGTCATGACTAAGTTTCATAGAGAGCATATTAAATCCAAAATTCTATGTCAGGTTGAGACCATAAAACACATAAGTCACGACTACACACCATAGAGACTGCCACTTAATGCTTTTTAAAGCCCAAAACATCTTTTACAGTAAAACCTTTTTAACTAACTGCAAAACAGTTTAAAGTGGGATCCAATTTTTAGCAATTCATCACACATTAATATCAAAAACTAAAAATTTTATGATGAAAGATTAGATTAATAGAAGAATTTGCATTAATTAGCATAGAAACAATAACATCTCCCCCACACTTAAACTTGACAGTGTCCTCACTATCAACAAAATATATTTCTCCCACAGTAAATTAACACAAAACTTAATGCAAATTCAGCAATGAAGCACGTAATCATATTCAAATCATACATCACAATACAAAGAAAGTAAAGATGACAGGATAGGTAAACTATAGCATGCAATTGAGTGTGTCACGCCTCAGATAACCATCACTGAAGAAACAAAGGGGTATTATTCAAAAATAGAAACAAACTAAGATGAAACACTATCCTATTGAAACATCAAGCCAAAAAAAATTAACTACTACTTCTATTGGTTCATCCCTTTCCAATCATCAAACCAACATGTCAATCATATACCACATTAGGTAAATTTGTAAAAGGTAAGAGATAGGAAAGGGACAACCTCGCCTCAAGGAAGGGGTGGGAACTTATAAGACTTTTACAGATGGTTGTGTGATTGAAAAGTCTCCCCTATTGCCTTCCCTCTCCATTTTAGCATCCCAAGATCATGCACTATAACTACATCATGATGTCCATCCAAGCTTGTCTTGAATTTTCCCCTTTAAACTTGAACTTTCCCAACTGGGGTTGGTATGTAGAAGCAACAATCTTGGGTGGTGTTCCCTTCATATCCTTTGTATATTTCTTGAAACCAATATTATCTAGCTTGTTTAGATTATTTATCTTGCCACCTACTTTCTCAAATGTTGCACCACGATGAGGTTGGTCTGCAACTGTAATATAGTTAAGATCACTCTCCTTCATACTTGTATCATTAGTAGAGAACAAATCCTTTAAGAATTTTAAGGTATGAGAGGTAATTTTGGAATGTGAGGGAGGAGTAGAGATAGAACATATTGCTTCTTTAACTAAAATAGTGGAATATGGAATTGAAGGGGTCTAAGAATCACTAGTTGTGTCTGCCATTTCTAGTCACGACCTCTCAGGTTTATCTTCAACTTATCGTCATGACTCAAACTAATAGTGAGTGTCTCTGCAAATTTAGTCACAAAGTATTGGTCTTTCAGTCGAGACTGAACATCTCGGCAGTGTGTCATGACCATACTAACATCTTGTCGCAGCTCTACTTCACAGAGAGTTTCTATTGATCTTCTAGTCGCGACATTTTCATCCTCAGGTCATGACACATGTAACATACTTACTTTCATACGTATTATGGACCAATCAGTAGCATTTAGAACCACTTACAAGACCTTGGAAGTTCATTAGCTAAATCTGGAATTTTACTCTTTCTCAGAGTATTGTTCATAGGGTATTCCATATTACGCAATGAACTTCGAAAAATCATAACTAATCCTAGAAAACTCAAAATGAAGTGGTTCAAAAATCTACGTGAATATAACATCTTTAAATTTAAGGTAAAAATAATTTCCAGACCAAATGATTAGTCAATTAATACAGTTTATTCATTAAAATTTACTGTTCATTTGGTCAAAAATCCTGGAAACAGAATCTGGTCCCTTACTTTAGAAAATCAGTTCTCTTTGTACTGACATCCAAATAAAGAATTCTTGGTTTGAAAACGAAGCTTGGCATGTAATATAAATGTCTGTAAAATTTCATACATTTATTCGATCATTTACTATTTTTCATTACATCATGACCATCACTGTTTACATTGGTCATATAGCAACATTACACATTCACATAACATATATACTATCCAATCCCTAGCTTTTCTTCATGCTTCATCATCCTCTTTCATCATTCATAAACCTGTGGGATTGGGATTACATGGAAAGGGATGAGATTTCGGAGGAAATCTCAGCAGCAAACGGCACTAAACAATGCATGCATTAATGTAAATACTTGTGCTTGCTTGAGAAAGTGTTAGTATTGTGTCATGTGCATGCTTCCATGTTACATATGAAATACAATTGGACAAAGTAAACATATAAACAGAGGTTCATACATAAACACATAGGCAACACAATTCAATCAAGCCATAGCACAATCAAGCATAACATTCAATGCATACAAGTTTAGGATAAGTTTACTACCTTGAACACTTGACCTTCTTTCACCTTAACTTGCTTCTTTCTTCTCACTTTACTTGAACATGTGGCTGCCTCTCTTGGAGCATACCAATAAATTCCTAACATCACATAATCATCCATCCATTACAATCTAACTTCCTTGAGCATTAAACTCACTTTAACTAACATAACTTCTTCTTGAACATTAATCTCATGAACATTCCTTAATCTTAACCAATGGACTTGGTCTTGGAATCAATTGATGCCTTGACTTTATCCTATACAATTTCATCTTTTGAATCCATTTATGAGCTTAGAATCATGAAATTCCAGCTCCTTCATCACATGCTGTACAGAACCGAAACTGCACTCAATTCTTTCAAAAAATTTCATTTTGATTCCAATGCTTCCCATACTTGTTTCTCTACTTTATCCCACACAATTTTTCATTTTAAAACCATTGGAAGCATCAAAATCATGAAATTCCAATCACTTTTCATGCGTTTGAACAGTGATAGAGAAGGGTTTCAAAAACTACAACCTTGGAATTTCAATGCTTTCAAGGTTCAAAACCTTTCTAATCCTACACAAAATCATCATCTAAATTCAATGGAAGCATTAAATCATTAAAATTCAATTTCCTTCCCTCATGAACAGTGCAGATCAAACAGGTTCACTCTTGGCAAAGTCAAGAATATCAACTTGATTCAACAACCAATCACTTAACTAGCTTGTTTAAGCTTCAATAATATGTTTCTAACTTTAATTTCTTCTATCCCCTTTCATCTAAGGTTTTTGGGAAGCACCTTCCCTTATATAAAATTCAACTTTTTCCCCATGAAAACCCTAAGTTCAAGCTCCCAAATCAAAGGAAAATAAGCTAGGATAGATTGCTTACCTTTAATCTCTAGCTTGCTTGAACTTTGGAACCTTGAATCTTCTTTGTCTTGGCTTGAGTTTTCATTTTGCAAGAGTTTCCCCAAGGTTTCACAAGGCCACGGTTTTGGGCAGAATGAGGGGGTATTTATAGCTAAAATCCAAGAAAAATAATTGCTAATATTGATTTTGTTACTATTTGATCTAAAGGCTCACATTTAATCTTAGATTTTACTTTTTCATAAAAGAATAATTATGACATCATGTGGGACAGCTCATGGGACACCTAAGAGGGCTAGGTGGCGTGCTCATAGTGTAAGAAAGCTTATAGAAAAATTCCACTCGAATCTGGTACCGATCGGAGCAGTTTCACAACAACCGGACTATTTTCTGTTCTAAATTCTTCTATAATATACCAGAATATGTTTTCTATCCTGAAAATCAATGTCTAGGCTTCTCATACCCTTGACATGGTTATACTGAGTATTTATCTGCCATCTATTCCTTGGGAAATGACCAAAATACCATTGGTGTTCTTTCTTACACTATATTGACCCTAAGGGCATAATTGTCATTTTATCCCTCTTTATACTGCCTCAGGGTGTATCTGGGCTCAACTAATCATATTTATACCATGTGCCACGTTTTTAGCCTATCCCAGGTGACCAAAATGCCCTTCATCTATCTCTGGTACAATCTGGGTATCGAGGGGCATTTTCGTAATTTCGCACTTTTTCTGGACACTGGCCCCTTCTACTGATGGACTGGTACCCTGGGTTCTGGACCCTTCTTGGCATCATCATGGGCCTATATATGTAGTCATTTGATCTCATTCTATCCAGATTCACATACAGATAAGTTCCATTATCGGATCACGGGTGTTATCAAACTCCTATCAAAATTAACTGTTATGGGAATAACTTTTTATACAGGACTTCTTCCGGGGTTCTGTCAGATCCAGGACATCTGACACTGTAGGGCACATTTTCCTATAATTTACCCACTTACATCTGAAGTCCATGAAATCTGATAAAATTTCAGATAACTTTTAGACTATTAGATAATTTTCTATTGTCTAGAGCCCTAATAAAATTTCTGTATCATGCCAGATTAACCAGTATAACTTCCTCTCTTTACTGATGGAATGTGGGACTAAAAAACTTCTGGGCAGTTATAACCCTTTCCAGGCTGATCTTTCTATAATTACAATTTTGCCCTTGAACTTTTTACTTAATTACATTCAAGTCCCTTAACTTTTGAAAATTACACTTAAGGGCCCAACTTTTGTTTCTACTTTCACTTTTTGCCTTTAACCTTTTCTACTTTTCATTTTAGTCCTTCTCTTCCTTAAAGAATCATCTAAGCTTTATTATTTCTTCTGATCTTCGTCATAATAATTTTCAAACCTCTTTCCACTATCAGTACTATACGGATAGGGAAAACACATAAGTCATCATCTTTTGGGAATACAAAGGTGATAATGTGAGCAATGCCAAGCAATCAACTACTAAGTGAAATCAACTTCAATCGTATGAGTGCAATTGATCCTCTCAAAGGTTAAGTGTTTAGCTCTCTATTTTCTCTCATTATTAGGGTTCTTATGCAAAGAATCAAGAGGTCTTCTAGGGTTCAAATGATGGAGGTGGGCCACATGGAATGGAATATGAAGAATAAAAAGTACTATATGTAGCATGAATTCAAGTCTCTAGGGATGTAGCTATGGTAATCGTGCCAATAAGAGTTGATAATCGTGCCCTCTTCTTTTTGTTTTTGTTTTCTTTTTCTTGCACTTTCTCTTTTTTAATAAATATGTTTCTTTTCTCTTCTTCTTTTGTTTAGAACCTCATTCACAGAAGATACAGCATAATAACACAACCATAATGAATTTTTTACATGACTAGAATTTTGTTTCAAGATGATGTTTATGCACATATGACTTTCTAAAGGAATAATGAAAAGACAAAGTGATTGGCTTAAGAGGGATGACTAAGGATGTAATATGTAGTGGGCTTGTGTTTGGGATAAAAAGATTTAGAAAGGATGCCTCTATCATGTTCAATTCATAAATATGCAAGTAATTCTAAACTCAGAGCTAAGACAAGTTCTAGATAATATAAACCAATTGAATAATCACTCAATATAGAATTTAAGGCTGAGAATCCTTCCAACAAAGGTTTTGATCTAGATTGCTCATAAGCTAAAGTCTCAAACAATGTGCATCATTCACTAGGCATTAAAACACTTATCACAACTAAAAACTCTCTAAATGATGATTTACAAGTTTCTAAGCAATCACGTAGAACCATGTGATAATCCAATGTAACAACAAAAGCTTAGTTGTTTTCAAATTGAATTTCCAAGATTTTCCAAAAAATTCAAGTGGAGCAGTGGTTTTTTAGGAGATAAAAAGGTTTTTAAATAAGGGAACAATGAATCATTTGTGCAAGAATCTCAGTAGTTCAAAAGGGATCCTTCTATATAGCTTTGCATAAGGCAAAGAGAGGGTAGTTAGACATTTTTCAAACATTGGTCACGATGTCCAATAGTGACAGTCGCGACCACTTGTCATAGGGGTGCATGCTCAGGACTTTCAAAACATTTAGTCGCATCCACGGAATATATCTTTCACGATGCAAACACACAGAGAGGAATAGTCATGACCATATATGTACTCATGTCGCAAATCAAATTAACAGGGAGTTATTGTGGTGACCATATGAAGTCCAAAGTTTCATTACAGGTCGTGACCTAAAAGCCAGTATGTTACGACCATATTTCATAGAGACTACTAAGTAATAATTGTCAAAGTCCTAAAATGATTTTTCATACTAAAACCTTTCCCGTTATCAACAAAGTTTAAATCGAGATCCAATTTTTAGCAATTCATCACACATTAAGATCAAAAACAAACATTTTGTGATGAAAGATTGGATTGCTCGAAGAATGTCACATTGAGTAGCACAAAAGTAAAGATATCTGCCCTACACTTAAACTTGACAGTATCCTCACTATTACCAGAACTAAAGCAGAAAAGATCACAATCACTTTACAAAGCCAATCAAATGTAGCTATAAGAAATAGGTAGCCTAATCACTCAATGCAAATTAATAATTTAGCACATAGTCACATTTAGTTCATGCAAAGCAATACTAGTAAGCTGGAGATGTCAAGATGGGTAAGCTAAGATCATACATGTGAGCGTGGAGGCTCTAGAGGGAACAATCAATGACTAAATGATATATGGACAGGAATGGGGGTGTTCAAAGCATAAAGAAACCTATAATAAATAGAAAATAAAAGCTACCCTACTGAAACATTAAGTAGAAAAATTAACTACTACTTCTACTGGTTCACCCCTTTCTAATCACTAAACAAACATGTCAAGCATATATGAATTCATAAAGGTAAGAGATAGGAAATGGACAACCTGGCCTCAAGGCAGAGATAGGAAATTATAAAACTTTGAGAGATGGTGGCTTGATTGGAAGGTTTTCCCTGTTGCCCTCTCTCTCCACTTCAATATTCCAAATCTTATATTGAGATTCGGCCGAGCTTGTCTCGAATTCTTCCTGTTTAAACTTGAACTTACCCAACTGTGGTTGGCATCTCATAGCAATAGACTTGGGAAATATTTCCTTAGCCTTCTTCATATATTCCCTATAGTTGCTCTTCTCTAGCTTATGTGCCTCTTTCGGTTTATCACCTGCTTCCCAAGTGTCACATCCAGCTGAGGTTGGTATGTGACTACAACGTACTTGGGATCATTCTTTTCCATACCTACATTATTATTAGATATTAAATTATTTAAAAACCTTAAGGTATGAGATATAATTTTGGAATGGGAATGAGGGTGAGAAGAGTTATAATGTATTGGCCTTTTAACCAAAACAGTGGAGTGAGAAATTAAAGGAGTTTAAAGTTTCCTGGTTGTATCTGGCATTTCTAGTCGTGAATTTTCAACTTCTCATCACTACTCCAATTATAGGGTGTGTCTCTGGAAGTTCTTGTCATGACCTGTGGGCTCTTTGGTCATACCATGGTGTAATATAAAGGCTCCCCTCAGCAGATTAATGTTTAGTTATGACATCTTCATCTTCGTGTCGCCACATGTGGTCATTGAAGTTTTATGTCACGAACATAATGCTATTTGGTCACAAATCAGCTTCACAGTAGATCACATGTTGAATTTTAGTCACAACAAGGAGGCCATTTGGTCGTGACCTTTAGTCACAGGAAGTTGACCCTTCTTCAATCATTGTACTTCCAGCTTCTAGAACATCTTGGGATCTTGCAAGATATGTCAACAAACTTGCAAGTGCATTATCTCTATCATTATCATGTAAACTCAGTTCATGTTCATCCTAGTCCCTTCAACAACATAATCAATTGCATTTAAAGCAGTTAAAGCAGAATTATGAGGAGGAAATTTCATTTCTTGATTCATGTTGAAGGTTACCACATGCTCTCCAACTTCCATTATAATGGAACTATTCTTCATACTAATGATAGTCTTGCAAGTTTAGAGGAAAGATCAGCCTAGGATCATTGTTATCATTTACTAACTCATTGGACATGTCAAAAATATAAAAATTAGCTGCGAATACTAAGTCCTTCACCTATACTACAATATCCTCAAGGATTCCCTTTGGATACCTAATTAACTTATCAGATAACTGGAGTGCTACACTTGTGTCTCTAAGATTGTTGATACCTAAGGTTTGATATACCAATTAAGACGTTACATTAATGGCTGCCCCTAGATCTAGTAATGTTCTCTTAATAGGAACATTTCCTATAGTGCATGGGATTGTGTAGGATCCTCAGTCTCAACACTTAATAGGTAGTTCAACCTTAAATAGTGATGACACATTAGTACTCAATTGGATTCTCTCAACAGGCCTAAACTTCTTTTTATCAGCACATAGTTCTTTCAAAAATTTTGCATATTTAGGGTTTCTCTTGAGGAACTCAATCAAAGGGACATTTATTTCTAACTTGTTGAATAGAGTACAAGCATCTTTTGCAAAGTCAAGGTCAATTTTGTTCTTTCCAACAAAGTAAGAGTTAAGAAAAGGGATATCTTTTATACTTACCTCCTTACCTTTATGCATAGAGGCTCCTTTCTGGCTTGACTCTGGCTTCTCCTCAGGTTACTTTCCTTTGTAAGCTAGACTTGGTACTATTGCTTCTTCTTCTTGCAGCTCTTGTATCTCAACTTTGGCTTGTGAGTCCTCCTCTTAGGTTGGCTTCTTCATCATAAGCTATAGTTCCTTAGCACTTTCAGATTTACCAATTTGTACATGTAGCAGAGATGATTTCTCAAATTTAGCTTCTTCCACATCCTGCCTCGGTGTACAGTTCTCCTTCAAATGCACCTTTATGCCACTTCTGAGTGATATAGCATTCAGACCCCTTAGATTGATGACAGTTGTCATATCCCCAATTTCTTTATTTGATGTATATGTATAGTTTATAAGTAATAGACATGAGATTCTTGAAATAAATTGTATCAGATTGAGGAAGGAAAGAGAGGGATTATTAACTAAGGAAAGTTCAGGGACCAAAATGAAAATTAGAAAAGGCTGAAGGCCAAAAGTGAAAGTAGAAACAAAAGTTGGGCCAAAAGTGCTAATTATCAAAAGTTTAGGGACCTAAATGTAATTAAGCAAAAGTTTAGGGATAAAAAGGTAATTATGAGACAGTTGAATCGGAAAAGGCCTAAAAATACCTAGAATCAGATTAGTCCCAAATTTTACCAGTAGATAGGCAAAATTATTTTGATCAGTTTAACATAACACAGAATTTTGATTTGAGGTCCCGATTAATTGATATGAATTCCTGAAGTTAGGAAGAATTATTACAGTATCTTTTAGACCTCAGACTTAGATGAAACTTTACAATGAATTCCTATATTTAATATAAGAATTTATAAAATTGACATAGTCAGAAAAGGAATCCTGTAGGGATGGATGGAGGGCATTTTGGTCATTTTGGACATGCCAAAAATGTCCAAGCTAGTATAAAGATGATTAGTTAGAGACAGTATACACCCTGATGCAGTATAAAAGAGTGTAAAATGACAATTATTAATGAAGTGCAAGATAGTAGGCCAAGGGCATTTTGGTCATTTCCTAAGGGATATGTAATTAAGTTTTGGCCCAGTCCAAGAATATCAATGGTAGGGAGAATCCAGATACTGGATTTAAGGTCAGAAAATATATTATGAAATCTCAAAATAATTAGATTTATAAAACAGTCTAATTTTTGGGAAGACTGAGCTGGTACCGGATTGGACTAGAATTTTTCTAGAAGCTTCTCCCCATTGGAATTTTGCCACCTAGCCCTATGAGTTGTCCCTTGATGATGTCATGGATGATGTCATAATTCTCTTTTTGAAAAAGTTAAATCCAAGTTTAAACGTGAGCCATTAGATCAAATAGTGGACAAAGTAATCTTGGCCATACATTTTCCATTAGATTTTTCTATAAATACCCCCTCAAATCTAAAGCAAACCGTGAGGACAAGAACATTTGGACAAACTCTTGCAAAATAAAAATTCACACAAAGACAAAGAAGATTCAAGGTACCAAAGTTCAAGCAAGCTAGAGATTAAAGGTAAGCAATCTATCCTAGCTTATTTTCCTTTGATTTAGGAGCTTGAACTTAGGGTTTTCATGGAGGAAAGTTGAGTTTTCTCTAAGGTGTTGTGCTATCCAAAAATCTTAGATGAAAGTGAAAAGAAGAAATTAAAGTTAGAGATTTATGATTGAAGCTTAAATAAGCTAGTTAATGTTAGAAAGCGTGCCCTAGGGGCCAATCATTGTCTTATAAACATTATTGATTTATGAATTTATTAATTGTGTTATCATACTATTTGCATGTTTATTGTGATGACCATCATTAGATAATTCATGATCTTATCCTAAATGTCCCTGGTCGGTCATCTATGTGGGAGTAGAGATGAAATAAGGCCAGTATGACTTTGAAGATGTATAGAGATATAAATCAAAGTCATAGGCACATGTAAGAGTACAAGGTATTGGACCGACTCGCTATGAGAGAGCTGCATGGGTTACGTCATAAGCTTCTCTCATATACAAACCATGTCACTATGCCCTTTGACCTGAGATCATCATGGATTCCTACATGACAAATGCTCAGCTTTGACCTAGTCAAAAGTCACTTTTGACCGAGTGATCATAAAGACTATGTTCGGGCTTAGTGGTTTTTTATGCGGAGGAATGTGAATGGTCAAGATGGAATTTGTCCCTCACATTCGTAGGGAGATATTACTGGGCCCCTCGATGAGTGAGTCTGAGAAACGTATGGCCATACTGTAATGGAAAGGTAGTTCCATTTCTATAGTCAGACTACTCAGGGATCGAGAAAGTAACGGTCAGGAATAGGAGGATGATATTATCCATACCTCATCCATGACCAAAATATCGCATGACAGAAGGGACATGATATGGTTGGATAAAAGGTTACATCGTTTATCGATCCTCATATGATTTGGGTAGTCGTTATGTCTTGCTAGAGACCGCTTGCGACTTATGGGCCAGTATAGCAAACGGCCCACTGCCAACTTCATATGGGCCTACAGGGTCGCACACAAAATAGCCCAACACGATCTATGATGTCCAGATTCATTGAATCTAAGGTGTGTCCAGATTCAATGAATGATCCAAGGTTAATATATATATTTATTTATATTTATATTCGTATATATATATAAATTCATATATATAAGGGATAAATAGGATTTAATTTATAAGGATAAATTAAATCTCTATCATGTTTGAATTTGAAATTCAAATTGATAGGATATTTCATATAAGAGATATTTACAAGATTTAATTTATAAGGATAAATTAAATCTCTATCATGTTTGAATTTGAAATTCAAATTGATAGAATATCTCATATAAGAGATATTTACAAGATTTAATTTATAAGGATAAATTAAATCTCTATCACGTTTGAATTTGAAATTCAAATTGACATGATATGTCAAATTTGATTTATGAGAATAAATCAAATATAATCCCATCTTATCTTTATTTTAAATTAAATAAATAGGTGAATTAAATCTGTGGGACGGATTTAATATAAATATTATTTATTTAATTAGTTTCTTATCAAATTATACAATATATGATATTGTATTAATTTCGGATTTAATATAGATTAATTCTAAAATCCAATTCGGTTGAGAAAAATGCAGAGCATCCTATATATCTGATTTTAGGAGCTACATTTTTGAACAACACATAACACAAAAGGCTGAAGGGAATCTGTAAAAGGTTTGCAGATAAGAAACTACTGAAATAGAGACGAAGAGGACGAATTGTTGAGAAAGCCTTGGGGGGACAGGAGACGCTAGCACATCGTTTATGGTTGGAACGCTGTTCGTGTGGATACCAGTAGAGGGAGCCGACCTGAGGCATCGACTTCTTGCGATCAGAAAGAGAGCATGAGCCGCGGAGAGAAGCTGTGGAGGTCACTAAGGAATACTCCATCGACTTCTTGCGATTGAAAGGAGATCACCAGCCGCGGAGCGGAGCTGTGGAAGTCACTGAGGAACATTGAGGGTAATACTTTTTCCCACTTGACTTAAACACATACGGTAGATCCTGGCAAGGAATAGATAAATTTTTAAGTTAATTTCCGCTGCGTGTCTTCTAATTCCTTTCAGTTAAGTCATTGGTTGTTGAATCAAGTTGATATTCTTGACTTTGTCATTGTTGAACCAGTTTGGTTTTCACTATTCATGATGGAAGGAAATGGAATTTCAATTATTTAATTCTTCCATTGGATTTACATGATGATTTTTTGTAGGATTGGATAGGTTTTGAACCTTGTAAACATTAAAATTCCAATATCAGAGTTTTTGAAATTCTCCTCTATTACTATTCACTCGCATTAATAGTGATTAGAATTTCATGATTTTGATGCTTCCATTGGTTTTGAAATGAAAAGTTGTGTGGGATAAAATGGAGAAACAAGTATGGGAAGCATTAAAATCAAAATGATAATTTTTTAATGAATTATGCACATGTTTTTAGTTCTGTCTAACAGGCCATGAAAGAGCTAGAATTTCATGATTCTAAGCTTATAAAAGGATTCAAAAGATTAAATTGTGTAGGTTAAAGTCAAGACATCAATTGATTCAAAGGCCAAGTTCATTAGTTAAGATTAAGGAAAGTTAATGAGCTTAATGTTCAAGAGGAAGTTATGTTAGTTAAAGTGAGTTTAATGCTCAAGGAAGCTAGATTGTGGTGGATAAACAATTATGTGATGTTAGGAATTGATTGGTATGCTCCAAAAGAGGCAGCCACATATCCAAGAGAAGTGAGAAGAAAGAAGCAAAATAAAGTGAAAGAGGGTCAAGTATATGAGGTAGTAAACTTATCCTAAACTTGTATGTATTGAATGTTATGCTTGATTGTGCTATGGCTTTGTTGAATTGTGTTGTGTATGTGCTTATGTATGAAGCTCTATTCTATGATTACTTTAGAAAATTGTACTTCATATATAACATGGAAGCATGCACATTACACAATGTTAACACTTTCATAAGCAAGTACAAGTATTTACATTAATGCCTGCATTGTTTAATACCGTTTGCTACCGAGATTTCACCATAAATCTCATGCCCTTCCATCTAATCCCAATCCCATAGGTTTTTAATGATTAAAGAGTGTTGAAGAAGCATGAAGAGGAGCTAGGGATTGGATAGTATAAATATTATGTGAAGAATTGCTTTACGTAATGTTACTATTTAACCAATGCAAATAGTGATGATTATTATGTAATAAAAATATAGCAAATTATGAGATAAATGTATGAAATTTTATAAATATGTAGTCAACAAGTCAAGATTTGTTTTGACACCAAGAACTTTTATTTCAATGTTTGTACAAAGAGAACGAATTTTCCAAAGTAAGGGACCAGAATCTGTTTTCAGAATTTTTGACCAAATGAACAATAATATTTGACGAATAAACTATATTAATTGGCTAAACATTTGGTCTGGAATCATTTTTTCTTAAGTTTCAACATCTTATATTCACGTAGCTTTTTGAACTATTTAATTGTGATTTTTCTAGAATTAATTATGATTTTTCGAAGTTCATCATGTAATCTGAAATGCCATATGAATAGTAACTCGAGAAAAAGAAAAATACCAAATTTAGCTGAGGGACTTCCAAAGTCTTGTAAGTTGTTCTAAATGCTACTGAATGGTCTCTAAGACGTATAAAAGTAAGGATTTTTCATTTTGCTATCAGAGCAGAAGTTTCTAGCATGATTTTAGATAGTTCCTAGACCCTAACTCTAAATAGTAAGTACTCTGTTAAGTTAGGGTATTTATTAGGATAGTTAGCATTGCTTCATTAAGCAAATAGTGTAGGAGTAGATATAAGGTTTTATAAAGTTAAGTCAGAGGCCTCAGTTAATAAGGCAGTTAATAAGGGAGACCCCTAGCCAGTAGTGATATATGAAGATAATGTACATCCAGACTTTGATTATCCTTTAGACAACAAAGAGAGTTCAGAGGAAAGTATAGGGGTTCAGTTAGGAAGGTCTTTAGTAGAATTTTCCCTAGATGTTTCTATAGACTCAAACTTGCAATCTAGAAGCCATGTATAGATTCAGCCTGAAGTTGTGTTACACCAAATGGTGTTGAGTCTAGTGACTCTATATAGTATGAGTTTGTTGGAGTGATTTGTAACCCTTATGTAAGCTTTATCCCTTCGATGAGAGGACAAATTATAGTTGAGGAATCTTAGTACTCTTACTGGATTAAGGGTAGACCATATATTATTTCTCCTCTACCAGAGTTTGAGGATAGGGTTGTTATGAGTAATATACCACAGTCCCCTAATTCAAACATCTAGTCAGAGCCTATGATAGTTCCTATCCATTCTCAAAGTCTAGGAATATGTGACTTTATGGTGAAAGATCAGCGCGGTGTTCATGGTCCTAGTTAACCCCAGCCTTCTTTGCTAAAGACATATAATATTGATCATATCAGTCTCAAGAAAGCTGTGGAGAGTGAATTACTCAATCTAAGTTAGGGAATGGATAGAAGTAGAGATAAAGAGCAGTCAGTTTTATCTACAGTTCCTCAATGTCATAGCAGGCATGATAAGCAGATATATAGTATAGGGCATTAACCTAAATCAAGTTTATGCTCTAGCAGACTGGATGAGATAGTAGTAAGTTAGATACTACCATATACCCCTACATGGCATGTAAGGTTAAGTGGGTTCTGGCAAATAATCTACCAGCAAATATAAAGGGATGGCACTTCTATATGCAGAAGTATGTGCAGTTTATGATTCCATAGAAAAGAATGTAAAAGAGATGAGGGGTAATGTAAACATGTAAGCATGGTAAAGTAAAGTAATTACTCAAATGTATGATAGTTACAATGTACCCTGAATATGTAATTGATATGTATGTAATGTATGTACAAATGTTATGGTAACATGAAATATGAAGTTTTTATGTGATGTAATGAAATGATAATTGGTTGAACATTTATGTAAATATGTTCCCTATTTAATGTGATTATGATGTATAGATATAAATGAGTTTTAATTGACTCAAATTCATCCAAGACAAGAATATTAGGAGTGAATATTTAGAGAAAGCTATGCCAGGTCGCGATATGAAGTATTTTAGGTTGCGACTAGAAGTTCCAGACAAGTTAAGTCGCGATGAGTTAAGTCATAGGTCCGACGAATATTTACAGAAGCTTTTGGTCGTGACGAGTAAAGACCATTGGTCATGACGAGTAAAGACCATTGGTCATGAGAGGAAACTCCAGAGCTATCAGGTCATGATGAGTCCAAGCCATAGGACGCGACTAATATATAAGCAAATTAGGTCACGACAGAATATGACCTATAGTCGCGACTAAAGAATACAGAGTTGCCAAGTTGTGACGAGTAAGTGGAGAAGGTCGCAACTAAAGTTTACAGAGAATATGAGTTACAACTAGAATGCACGGAAACCTGATGATAAGAATAAAGATGCTGACCTCACTGAAATTTATCAGTTAGAGGTTTAACTCAGTGTGCAGGCAAGCTAAACAGTACAATACATTAAGATACAGAAGATTAGTTTAAGAAAATATTTAGAAGTAGATCCTCCGTATGATAGTTAGGAGTTGATCTATAGTACGAAAGACTTTGTGCAGTTAGTCTTTATTGAACAAAATAATTAAAAGTTAGAATAAGACTTGCCTAAGAAGGAGCCTAATACGCAGCTTAAGGTTAGAAACATGATGTTCCCTAGAGAATAAAAGTAGTAATGCTAGATGATGAATGAGATCCATGTGGTTTAAAGTAGTCAAGATCCAAAGACAGACTAGAAAGGAACCACAGTCTAGTCTATAGTAGACTGAGATAGATAGATAGAAAGAGTTCAGATATAGTAGAAAGATGTAGAAGTTTTTATCGAAAAGTTTACAAGAAGCATTACTCTTTGTTAGATAGAGATGAGCATGAGGCTAAGGGTTAATGCAAGGGAAAGAGAAACTCTTTGATGAGTACTTAGTCGAGTTCATCCATGTAAATATTAAGGCTTAATAAGAGACACCTTCTTGCCTGTTAGTAATATAAGAGGATAAGGGAAAACTTAAAAGTAAGAATTGCATAGAGATGTGAGTCAGACCTTTCTCAGTTAGCTGAAAGAAAATAACTGACTCAGTTATGGATTACAGTTAGATTACAGTGAGGCCAAGGACACAGAAGTCTTATAGGAAATAAGAGATGTTATGATAGAATGAATATAGCCTAGTAATGTAAAATGGCCTGATATGATAAGCTACCTAAGATTCCTAAATGAATAAATAAGATATTGGAGGTATAGGCTAAAGATAAATTGCCTAAAAAATTTCTGGAAGATTAGTATAAAGAGATGTATGCAAGATAAAAAAAAAGAAGTTTATGATGTCTAGAGAAAGAAAGGTAGCCACAGTTTCAAAGATAAAGTGACTCCCTATTTCCTATGTGAGAGAGCGTAAAGAAGGGTTGAGTCTATACCCTAGTAAGAGGGTAACGTGGAAGCCTAAGTGAAATAAGCAAATGACTCAGCTTCCTGAATAGATGATCAAGACCTGGCAGTTAAAGTGATAAAGGGGCATAATGCTTTAAGGTTTACCTAGTTAATTGTTTAATTGCAATATAAGTATGGGGATGGTTGAGCAGATTTATGTGATGATGATGTGGCTTATGTTGCCATATGTTATAATGAATAGTTGCATCTCCTCACAGTTGTCATATGATGGATGACACATATATTAGGTATGTTAAGATAAATGAATACGTCTATCACGCAGTACATACAGGGTAGAGTATACCAGATGAGAAAGTTATGTTGCTCTCATGCCATACAACATGCAATTAAATAATTCAACTTGTTGATGATAAAGCAATAGCAAAATGATAAACGAGATAGTTAGCCAATTAATTTTCAAAGAATAGAATGAGAATTTATGATCAGACAATGTAGTCAATTGGGTAGAGAATGAGATTAAAGATGAGGATTAATAGTGAATATATAGACAAGTGATTATAGTACTCAAGACATATCCCTTTAGTAGGGATAAGATACATGAATGATATGTTATGAATATGAATGAAATGATAAGTATTTATGAAAGATGATGTAATTTTAAGAAAGAGTAGTGTTTATGTAATATAAGTTAATGTTCTTGCAATAGAGCTAGATTGCTCTTGTGATAGAGTAAGATTGCTTTTGAAATAAATCCAATAGAATGGATAGTGCAGCTCACATAGAGTAATGCCCCTCATTTGAGATGAATAGATGATGATAGATATATGCATAGTAAAGCTTGTGTAGCTCTCTGTAATGCTAAATGTAGTAAAGTTATAAAAGATGAGAATGATATGAGAAATTCCTGAGCGATAGAGGAAATGAGTAAAGTCCTGATAGATACTATTGGCTACTGTTATCATTTTAGGGAAATTATCTGAGTTAACAACTATGTGGAAGTGACTGACCTTGTAACTTTGTCCATTGGTTAGATCTTCCAAAGAGGAAAATACAGTATAATGGAATAGCAGTAGATTCTAGAGGATTGTAGTTAGATCCTAGTATGGCTCATAGAGAATAGAATTCCAGGGTCACAGTTAGATCCTGAAGAGGCTTACGTTTGATCGTAGTAGATTCCGAGGGTCGCAGTAGAACTAGCCTAGAGAAAGAAAGTATTAAGCCATAAGTACAATATTTCTTTGGAAGGACGAATACCAAGGAAAAGGTTAAGGTAGATAAGCTTCACAAGTTGGTTAACACATAACAAAGAGAGTACCCATGATGTTAATTTTAGATAGCCTTATTCCTATTAGGGACTGAACTCAGAATCTTCCTACACGCAACAGGAACTAAGTGATCAAAGTTAAAGTTGTTAATCCTAATTACCAAGGATTTATGAGAATATTTCATAAGATATAAGAATGAGAGACAAATGCATCTTCTAGGTGAATATAAAGAGATTAGAAGGCAAGATAGACCTAAGAGAGACAGCATAAGAATGATCTAAAATAGTAAAGTACTAGGATTGTAGCCTGTTAGCACCAGTGCTTTAGATTTTTATTTGCACTTTTTAGTTAAGCGTGCCTAGGCAATAGTAGCCCAATGATGGGTGACCGCCTTGGAAGTGATAGAAAAAAAACAAGTAAATGCCATAGAAGTTTGGCATGTATGCACAGAATTATGTGAGATGCTAGAAAGAGCTATGAAAAGTTAGAAGGGGTTATGAACATGAAGAAATTAGAACCCTTATGTCAAATCCAAATAAAATAGATTTGAAAGGAAATATTTAAAAGAATTTTCTCAAAAGCTAGCAAAGTTCTCAGTTAAAGAGAATGTTTGACGTATTGTATCTCATAATACATTATGACAAGGCAAGATAGACCATAATATAGCCAGATTTGGCCAGATATGCTAAGATACGGCATGAAAGATACGTAATAAGATATGCTATGAAAAGTACATAATGAGAAATATGTGATATGATGCATAATGAGAAATATGTATTGAGAAGTACAATATGAGGTGGCTTTATAACTAGCTTTGTAAACAGATAGAGAGGCTTCCTTTTTGAAAGGGATAAGATGTTTGAATGTTAAGTTACACATGAAATAGCAAGTGAGAGCTTTCACTCCTTGCATGAAATGCCAGTCATTATGTTATATTTATAAAATATGTTAAAGCTCCAAATGTTAGAGCTATGCAAGCTCCAAGTGTTAGAGCTGTGCATATTAAGAGAAGGAATGCTTAAGCTCTGATGTTAGAGCTTTGCATTCAATGGCAGGTATGTAGTCCTACAATATGTTGGTCAGGCATCATGCATGTTAGAGTATGTGCTCCTATACACTCCTATATGCTCTTATGTGTTATGATCTAGTAGTAAAGTAAAGAAAGAAAGAATAATGACATAAGTCCTCTCTTTGTATTATGATGAGTGTCATATCCTGGTTTTTTCCTATCAGTTTACTACTGATAGTGGAAAAAGGTTTGGAAAGGATTATAATGAAGAACAGAAGAAATGATAAAGGTTAGATGATTCTTTAAGGAAGAGAAGGACTAAAATGAAAAGTAGAAAAGGTTAAAGGCCAAAAGTTAAAGTAGAAACAAAAGTTGGGCCAAAAGTGGTAATTTTCAAAAGTTAAGGGACTTAAATCTAATTAAGTAAAAAGTTCAAGGGCAAAATTGTAATTATGAAAAGGTCAGCCCAGAAAAGGTTAGAACTGCCTAGAAGTTTTTCAGTCCCACATTCCATCAGTAAATAGAGGAAGTTACGCTAGTTAATCTAGCATGATATAGAAATTTTATTAGGGCTCCAGACAATAGAAAATTATCTGATAATTTAAAAGTTATCTGAATTTTTATCAAATTCCATGGACATCAGATATAAGTGGGGGAATTATAGGAAAGTGTGCCTTATAGTGTCAGATGTTATGAATCTGACAAAACCCCGGAAGAAGTCATGTACAAAAAGTTATTCCCATAACAGTGAATTTTGACGGGAGTTTGAAGCCACCAGTGATCTGATAATGGAATTTATCAGTAAATAAGCCTAGATGAAATGAGACCAGATGACCTCATATATGGGCTTATGATGACGCCAAGGAGGGCCTAAACCCAGGGTACTAGTTCATCAGCAGAAGGGGCCAGTGTCCAAAAAAAGTGAAAAATTACAAAAATACCTCTAGATGCCCATATTGTACCAGTGATGGATGGAGGGCATTTTGGTCATCTGGGATAAGCTAAAAATGTCATATCCTAATTTTTCCCTATCTGTATAGTACTGATAGTGGAAAGAGATTTAAGAAGGATTATGACAAAGATCAGAAGAAATGATAAAGGTTAAATGAGTTTTAAAGGCCAAAAGTTAAAGTAGAAACAAAAGTTGGGCCAAAAGTTGTAATTTTCAAAAGTTTTGGGACCTAAATGTAAATATCCAAAAAGTTAGGGATATAAATGTAATTAAGCAAAAAGTCAGGGGCCCAAATGTAATTATAGAAAAGTTGAGCCAAAACAAGCCAAAAATGCTCGAAATCAGATCTGACTCAAATTTTACCAGTAGATAGACATAATTATTCCGGTCAGTTTAACGCAACACAGAATTTTGATTTGAGGTCCCGATTAATTGATATAAATTCCTGAAGTCAGCAGGAATTATTGCAGTATTTTTCATATCTCAGAATCAGATGAAACTTTACTGTAAATTCTTATATTTAATATATGAATTTATCAAACTGACAGAGTCAGAAAAGGAATCCTGTAGAATTCTTACGGGATTTTATGGTAAAATAGAATACCTGATAAATAGGATCGGGAGAGGTGTCTTAGGATTTGTGCCATAAAGGGCATAAAGGCAATAAGCCCAAACCAAGGCCTAAATGGCGCCATAGTAGGCCCAATGTGATGACTAGACAGTTTAGTGGGCCAGAGTACAGAGCAATCCAGGATAAGTGCGAACTTACAAAAATATCCCTGGATGCCCATACTGTACCAGTGATAGATGAAGGGCATTTTGGTCATCTGGGACAGGATAAAAACGTGGCACATGGTATAAATATGATTAGTTGAGCCAATCTATGCCCTGAGGCAGTACAAGAAGGGGGTGAAAGGACAATTATGCCATTAGGGTCAGTACAGTGCAAGAAAGGACACCAAGGGTATTTTGGTCATTTCTCAGGGGATCTGTAATTCAGTTGTGGCTAGTACAAGTATGTCAATGGTGTGAGAAGCCTAGACAATGATTTCCAGGACAGAATACATATCCTGGCATATTATAAAAAAAATTTGTAACAGAAAACAGTCCGGTTGCTGTGAAACTGCACCGATCGGTACTGGATTGGACTGAAATTTTTCTAGAAGGTTCCTTACACTATGAGCACGCCACCTAACCCCTTGAGGTGTCCCTTGATGGGTCCCACATGATGTGACAACTATTATTTTATGAAAAAGTTAAATCCAAGATTAAATGTGGGCCTTTAGATCAAATAGTAACCAAATCAATCTTGGCCATTCATTTTTCTTGGATTTTGGCTATAAATACCCCTCCATTCTGCAACCAAACCGTAAGCTCATGGACCCTTGGGGAAACTCTTCCAAAATGAAAACTCAAGCCAAGACAAAGAAGATTCAAGGTTCCAAAGTTCAAGCGAACTAGAGATTAAAGGTAAGCAATCTTTCCTAGCTTATTTTCCTTTGATTTGGGAGCTTGAACTTAGGGTTTTCATGGGGAAAAGTTGAGTTTTCTCTAAGGGGAGGTGCTGTCCAAAATCCATAGATGAAAGGGGAAAGAAGAAATTAAAGTTAGAAACTTATGATTGATGCTTAAACAAGCTAGTTAAGAGATTGGTGGTTGAATCAAATTGATATTATTGACTTTACCAAGAGTGAACGTGTTCGGTCTGCACTGTTCATGAGGGAAGGAAATTGAATTTCAATGATTTAATGCTTCCATTGAGTTTGTATGATGATTTTGTGTAGGATTGGAAAGGTTTTGAACCTTGGAAACACTAAAATCTCAAGGTTGTAGTCTTTAAGATTCCTTACAGTTACTGTTCACTCGCATGAACAGTGATTGGAATTTCATGATTTTGATGGTTCCAATGGTTTTAAAATGAAAAGTTGTGTGGGGTAAAGTGGAGAAAAAAGTATGGGAAGCATTAGAATCAAAATGAGAATTTTTGAAAGAATTGTATGCTTATGTTCAGTTCTGTACAGCAGGCCATGAAGGAGCTGGAATTTCATGACTCTAAGCTCATAAATGGATTCAAAAGATGAAATTGTGTAGGGTAAAGTCAAGACATCAATTGGTTCAAGAGCCAAGTGGATTAGTGAAAATTAGAGAAAGTTATGACAATAAAGAGTGTAACAAAGTTAGTCTTGAACATGGTTGGAGTTCATGAGTCCTAATGAGTTATGTGTGAATATGAATGTGTTTAGGACCATGAAACATCCAAGAAGATATTGGGAAGTGATGGACATAAATGCTTCATGGTTGGAAAGCTAGGGAGCAAGGGCTAAGGTCAAGAGGAAAGCTTAAGTGCAAGGTAGTGAACTTACCTCTTTATGTGCTTGATGTGGTATGCTTATGTGTTGACATGTATATGTTATTTGAATGATATTGTGACATGATAAATGATGTTGAATGTGTTATGAATAACATGTTTCCATGGCCATGCAATTTATGTAAAAGTTTGTAGCATGATGGCATGTCACTAATCAAAGAAATTTAATGAAATTACATATCATGCATTAGCATCCATCTTGCATATTTAAGTGGTAATGTTAGCTACTGAGATTCCCTAGAATCTCACTCTCCCATAACCAACCAATTTAGGTCAAGCATGAAGAAAAGGTATGCATGGAGAAGAGCTAAAGAATGGAAGAAAGGAAGTGAAGAATTGAGATTTTAGCATATACTATAAATTATCCATGTATGTAAATGCCATGTAAGGTGTCCATTTATGTGATGAAACTATTGTAATACTTATGGCATATGTACATGATGTATATGAATGTTAAGAAGCTTATTTGATGGCTTGTGCATGCTGAAACAATTATTGGAAATGAAAGAAAAGAAATTGAAATGGTAAAAACGTAGGTCCTGAAGCAGTTTTGTTACGGCTTCAGTTTGACCTAGCAAATGAAGGAATTAGTTCAAGAAATTTTATGAGCATGTAGTACACATCCAGAGGTTTAAGTTCATATGCAGAACGTTTCATTTGGATGTGTATATCAAGAGAAATAATTTTCCAAAATCAGGGACCAGAAACTGTTTCCAGAGTTTTTGACCAAATGAACAGTAAATTCAACGAATAAACTGTATCAATTGGCTAATCATTTGGTCTAGAAATTATTTTTCCCTTAAATTTCAAGATGTTATGTTCATGTAGCTTTTTGAACCACTTCATTTCAAGTTTTATATAATTAATTATGATTTTTTGAAGTTTGTTGCGTAATCTGGAATACCATATGAACAGTAACCCCGATAAAGAGTAAAATTTCAGATTTGGCTAATGGACTTCCAAGGTTTTGTAAGTGGTTCTAAATGCTACTGAATGGTCCCTAAGACATATGAAAGTAAGGATGTTACATTTTGGTATCAGAGCAAAGGATTCTGGCTTAAGAAATGCTCTGAATAGGTTATTTATAGACTGACATGAGATTGTACCCAGACCCTAACCATAAACAGTAAGTATTTGGTTAAGTTAGGGTATGTTATGGGATGGTTAACATTGCTTAATTAAGCAAATGTTGCAGGAATATATATGAGATTCCATAAGGTTAAGTCAGAGGCTTCAGTTAATAAGGGAGACTCCAACCAATAGTGATATATGAAGATGATATATATCCACATCCCTTAGACAATGAAGAGAGTCCATATGAGAGTATAGGGGATTAGCCAAGAAAATCTACAGTGGAATATCCCATAGACATTTCTGTAGACTTAAACCTACAGTCTGGAGGTCATGTAGAGATTCAGCCTGAAGCCTAATATGCACCAATTGATGCTGAGTCTAGTGACTCTATACCGTATAAGTTTGTTGGAATGCCCTCTAACCCTAATATAAGCTTTATCCCTCTTACAAGATGATAGATTACGGCTGAGGAAGCTTAGTACTGGTACTGGATTATGTGTAGACCATATATTATTCCTCCTCTACTAGAGTTTGAGGATAGATTTATGATAATTAAGATATAACAGTCCCCTAATTCAGATATCCAGTCAGAGTTTATGATAGTTCTTGTCCATTCCCAAAGTCCAAGAATATGTGACTTTATAGAGAAAGATCAGTGGGATATTTCTAGTCCTAGTCAACCCCAGCCTTCTTCATTAAAGACAGATAGTGTTGACCATATGGTCTGAAGAAAGCTGTGGAGAGTAAATTACTCAGTCTAGGTCAAGGGATGGACAGAAGTAGAGATTAAGAACAATTAGTTATCTGCAGTTCCTCAATGCCGTAGCAGGAATGATAAACAGACATCCAGTAGAGGGAATTAACCTAATATCCTTTAGAGGACTGGTATGAGATAATAGTAAGTCAAGAGTCATGAGACTAAAGATGCCAACCTCACTGAAGTCTATCAGTTAGAGATTTAGTACAGAGTATAGGCAAGTTAAACAGTACGAAGCACTAAGATACAGAAGATCAGTTTAAGAAGAGGTTTAACAGTAGATCCTCCGTATGATCATCAGGAGTTGATCTACAGTACGAAAAACTTTGTGCAGCTAGTATTTACGGAAAAGAATAATGAGAAGTTAGAATGAGACTTGCCTAAGATGATTTAATACATAGCCTAAGGTTAAAGACGTGAAGGCTAATAGACAGAAAGTTAATATTCCTAAACAGAGGGATCACATCACGAAGAGATAGTAACCTAGTACACCTAGGGTAGATCACCCTAGAGGACAAAAGTAATGTTAGATGATGAAGGAGATCCAAGTGACTTAAATTAGTCAGGATCCAAAGACAGACCAGAAAGGGATCACCGTCCAGTCAAGAACAGACTAAGACAGACAGACAGAAAAAGTTAAGAGATACTTTCTCACCTGTTAGTAATCCAGGAAGATAAGGGAAAAAGTTTGAATAGCATAGAGATGTGAGCCTGACCTTTCCTCAGTTAGCTAAAAGAAGACAGCTGACTCAGTTATGTATTACATATAAATTATAGTGAGGCCAAGGACACAGAAGTCCTTCAGTTTAGAGACATAGAAGTCTTACAGGCGATGAGAAATGTTATGGTAGAATGACTATGGCCTAGTAAGGTAGCCACAGATTCAAAGATAAAGTGACTCCCCTATTCCTATGTAAGAAAGAGTAAAGAAGGGTTGAGTCTATACTCTAATAAGAGGGTAAAGTGGCAACCTAAGTGAAACAAGTAAATGATTTAGGTTCCTGAATAAATGATTAGGACCTAGTGATTAAGGTAACGAAGGAACAAAATGTTTTAAAGTCTACCTAGTTAATTGCTTAATGGCAATGTGAGTATGAGGGATGGTTGAGCAAACTAGGTAATGATGC
Organism: Leucaena leucocephala; assembly: GCA_037074615.1. Lineage (NCBI taxonomy): Eukaryota > Viridiplantae > Streptophyta > Magnoliopsida > Fabales > Fabaceae > Leucaena > Leucaena leucocephala. The sequence goes on from CM073519.1 coordinate 19,795,176, forward strand.
ATGGCTTATGTTGCCATAAGGTATAATAAGAAATTGCATCTCATTGCAGTTGTCATGTGATGACACACATACTAGATAATGCTTAATTGATTGCATCTACTTGCATATTATGCATGTTGAGTATGCTATGATAAATGAATACTCCCCTTAAGCAGTACGTACTGGGTAGAGTATACCAGATGAGAAAGTTATGTTGCTCCCATGCCCTATGACATGCAATTAAATAATTCAACTTAGCAAGAATGAAGCAATAGCAAAGTGCTAAACTAGAAAGTTAGCTACTTGATTCTCAGAAGATAGAAAGAGAATTTATGATCAGACTATGATAGTCAATGGGATAGAGAATGAGATTAAAGATGAAGATTAGTAGTGAGCCTATAGATAAATGATTATGATACTCAGGACATATCCCTTTAGTAGGGATAAGATAGATGAAAGGAAATGAGACGCAGTTATGAAACATGATACGGCTCTAAGAAAGAGCAATTTTTAAGTACTATAAGTTAATGTTTTTGCAATAAAGCTAAATTGCTCTTGCAATAGAGTAAAGTCCCTCTGATGAGATAAATAGATGATGACAAATATGTGCACGGTAGAGCTTGTGTAGCTCCCTGCAATGTTAAATGTAATAAAGTTATAAAGATGGAATGGTATATGAAGTTCTTGAGTGATAGAGGAAATGAGTAAAGTCCTAATAGATAATATTGGCTTCTGTGATCATTTTTGGGGAATTATCTGTGGAGTTAACAACTATGTAGAAGTGACTAACCTTGTAACTTTGTCCATTGGTTTAGGTCTTCCAGAGATGAGAATACAGTACAACGGAATCCAGTAGATTCCGGAGGATTGCAGTTAGATCCTAGTATGGCTCATAGGGTCACAGTAGATCCTGAAAGGCTTACGGTTGATAGCAGTAGATCCCGAGGGTCACAGTAGACCAAGCCTAGAGCAAGAAAGTAATGAGCCACAAGTACAGTATTTCTTTGGAAGGACAAATACCAAGGAAAAGTTAAGGTATAGAAGCTTCACAAGTTGATTAACTCATAACAGAGAGAGTACCCATGATGCTAGTTTCAGATAGCCTTATTACTATCAGGGACTGAACTTAGAATCTCCTTACACGTATCAGGAACTAAGTGATCAAAGTTAAAGCTCTTAATCCTGAGTTCCAAGGATTTATGAGTATGTTTTATAAGATATGAGAAAGGGTCAAATGAGAATAAAGAGATCCTTATGATGATATTACAAAGACTAAAAATAAAGGTAAGTAGATCCTCCAGATTAGGACAAAGAGATTAGAAGGCCAGATAGACCCAAGAGAGATAGTATAAGATGGGCCTAAGATAGTAAAGTATCAGGGTTGGAGCCTGTAAGCACCAGTGCTTCAGATTTTTATCTGCGCATTTCAGTTAAGCGTGCTCAGGCAAGGGTAATCCAAGGATGGGTGACCCCCTGGGAAGTGATGAAAAAAAAAATGTGAATGCCACAAGAAATTGGCATATATGCACAAAGCTATGTAAAATGATAGAAAGAGCTATGAAAAGCTAGAAAGGGTTATCAATAGTAAGAGACTAGAACCCTTATGTCAAGTCCAAATGAAATGGATTTGAAAGATAGACTATGATATAGCCAGATGTGGCTAGATATGTCATGTTATGATATAAAAGATACGAAATGAGATATGTTATGAGAAAGGTGTATTGAGAAATACGATACGAAGTGGCGTAATAACTAGCCTTGTAAACAGATAGAGAGGCTTCCGTTCTAGAAATGATAAGATGTTTGAATGATGAGCTACATGTTAAAGAGCAAATGAGAGCTTTCACTCCTTGCATAAAGTGCCAGGCATTATGTTATGTCATGTTATATTTACAGAATATGCTAAAGCTCTGAATGTTAGAGCAGTGCAAGCTCTATATGATAGCGTTGTGCAAGCTCCGAATGTTAGAGCTGTGCATATTAAGAGAAGGAATGCTTGAGCTCCAATGTTAGAGCTTTGCATTCATGAGCAGGTATGTAGTCCTGTAACACTTTAGCCAGGCGTTATGCATGTTAGAGTATATGCTCCTATATTCTCCTATGTGCTCCTGTTTAGCAGTAGAGCAATGAAAGAAAGAATAATGATATAAGTCCTCTCTTTGTATTATGATGAGTTTTTAAAGATGATAAGAATGTATGATGATATGAGAATGAGAGTTAAAGTGTGCAGATATTCAGAGAATTCCTCAAGATACTCAGATGAGAAAGAAGTAGTTGCACTAAAAAGTATGATGAGTTATTAATAGGAACTCCCAAATATAGCAGTACTCGAGAGAGTTTAATATGAAAGAAATGGACGCTACTCACAAGTCCAATATAGTGAGGAGTCCATATGTAGATAAATGCATAGCAAGAAGGTAAGTAATAGAATGAACTGGAGTTCAACTCTAAGTGAGTTGATTCATGACAAAAGGATGATCATAGTAAGATATGAAGAATTGCGGATATAAAAAGAACTCCGTTAATATGTCACGATAAAAGATAAGAGATAGATACCCCAATCACTGACTAAGGTGCTAAGTAAATTTCGAGGACGAAATTTATTTTAAGGGAGGTAGAAATATCATATCCTAATTTTTCCCTATCTGTATAGTACTGATCGTGGAAAGAGGTTTAAGAAGGATTATGACAAAGATCAGAAGAAATGATAAAGGTTAAATGAGTCTTAAAGGCCAAAAGTTAAAGTAGAAACAAAAGTTGGGCCAAAAGTTGTAATTTTCAAAAGTTTCGGGACCTAAATGTAAATATCCAAAAAGTTAGGGATATAAATGTAATTAAGCAAAAAGTCAAGGACCCAAATGTAATTATAGAAAAGTTGAGCCAAAACAAGCCAAAAATGCTCGGAATCAGATCTGACTCAAATTTTACCAGTAGATAGACATAATTATTCCGGTCAGTTTAACGCAACACAGAATTTTGATTTGAGGTCCCGATTAATTGATATAAATTCCTGAAGTCAACAGAATTATTGCAGTATTTTTCATATCTCAGAATCAGATGAAACTTTACTGTAAATTCTTATATTTAATATATGAATTTATCAAACTGACAGAGTCAGAAAAGGAATCCTGTAGAATTCTTACGGGATTTTATGGTAAAATAGAATACCCGATAAATAGGATCGGGAGAGGTGTCTTAGGATTTGTGCCATAAAGGGCATAAAGGCAATAAGCCCAAACCAAGGCCCAAATGGCGCCATAGTAGGCCCAATGTGATGACTAGACAGTTTAGTGGGCCAGAGTACAGAGCAATCCAGGATAAGTGCGAAATTACAAAAATACCCCTGGATGCCCATACTGTACCAGTGATAGATGAAGGGCATTTTGGTCATCTAGGACAGGATAAAAACGTGGCACATGGTATAAATATGATTAGTTGAGCCAATATATGCCCTGAGGCAGTACAAGAAGGGGGTGAAAGGACAATTATGCCCTTAGGGTCAGTACAGTGCAAGAAAGGACACCAAGGGTATTTTGGTCATTTCTCAAGGGATCTGTAATTCAGTTGTGGCTAGTACAAGTATGTCAATGGTGTGAGAAGCCTAGACATTGATTTCCAGGACAGAATACATATCCTGGCATATTATAAAAAAAATTTGTAACAGAAAACAGTCCGGTTGCTGTGAAACTGCACCGATCGGTACTGGATTAGACTGAAATTTTTCTAGAAGGTTCCTTACACTATGAGCACGCCACCTAACCCCTTGAGGTTTCCCTTGATGGGTCCCACATGATGTGACAACTATTATTTTATGAAAAAGTTAAATCCAAGATTAAATGTGGGCCTTTAGATCAAATAGTAACCAAATCAATCTTGGCCATTCATTTTTCTTGGATTTTGGCTATAAATACCCCTCCATTCTGCAACCAAACCGTAAGCTCATGGACCCTTGGGGAAACTCTTGCAAAATGAAAACTCAAGCCAAGACAAAGAAGATTCAAGGTTCCAAAGTTCAAGCGAGCTAGAGATTAAAGGTAAGCAATCTTTCCTAGCTTATTTTCCTTTGATTTGGGAGCTTGAACTTAGGGTTTTCATGGGGAAAAGTTGAGTTTTCTCTAAGGGGAGGTGCTGTCCAAAATCCATAGATGAAAGGGGAAAGAAGAAATTAAAGTTAGAAACTTATGATTGATGCTTAAACAAGCTAGTTAAGAGATTGGTGGTTGAATCAAATTGATATTATTGACTTTGCCAAGAGTGAACGTGTTCGGTCTGCACTGTTCATGAGGGAAGGAAATTGAATTTCAATGATTTAATGCTTCCATTGAGTTTGTATGATGATTTTGTGTAGGATTGGAAAGGTTTTGAACCTTGGAAACACTAAAATCTCAAGGTTGTAGTCTTTAAGATTCCTTACAGTTACTGTTCACTCGCATGAACAGTGATTGGAATATCATGATTTTGATGGTTCCAATGGTTTTAAAATGAAAAGTTGTGTGGGGTAAAGTGGAGAAACAAGTATGGGAAGCATTAGAATCAAAATGAGAATTTTTGAAAGAATTGTATGCTTATGTTCAGTTCTGTACAGCAGGCCATGAAGGAGCTGGAATTTCATGACTCTAAGCTCATAAATGGATTCAAAAGATGAAATTGTGTAGGGTAAAGTCAAGACATCAATTGGTTCAAGAGCCAAGTGGATTAGTGAAAATTAGAGAAAGTTATGACAATAAAGAGTGTAACAAAGTTAGTCTTGAACATGGTTGGAGTTCATGAGTCCTAATGAGTTATGTGTGAATATGAATGTGTTTAGGACCATGAAACATCCAAGAAGATATTGGGAAGTGATGGACATAAATGCTTCATGGTTAGAAAGCTAGGGAGCAAGGGCTAAGGTCAAGAGGAAAGCTTAAGTGCAAGGTAGTGAACTTACCTCTTTATGTGCTTGATGTGGTATGCTTATGTGTTGACATGTATATGTTATTTGAATGATATTGTGACATGATAAATGATGTTGAATGTGTTATGAATAACATGTTTCCATGGCCATGCAATTTATGTAAAAGTTTGTAGCATGATGGCATGTCACTAATCAAAGAAAGTTAATGAAATTACATATCATGCATTAGCATCCATCTTGCATATTTAAGTGGTAATGTTTGCTACTGAGATTCCCTAGAATCTCACTCTCCCATAACCAACCAATTTAGGTCAAGCATGAAGAAAAGGTATGCATGGAGAAGAGCTAAAGAATGGAAGAAAGGAAGTGAAGAATTGAGATTTTAGCATATACTATAAATTATCCATGTATGTAAATGCCATGTAAGGTGTCCATTTATGTGATGAAACTATTGTAATACTTATGGCATATGTACATGATGTATATGAATGTTAAGAAGCTTATTTGATGGCTTGTGCATGCTAAAACAATTATTGGAAATGAAAGAAAAGAAACTGAAATGGTAAAAACGTAGGTCCTGAAGCAGTTTTGTTGCGGCTTCAGTTTGACCTAGCAAATGAAGGAATTAGTCCAAGAAATTTTATGAGCATGTAGTACACATCCAGAGGTTTAAGTTCATAGGTAGAACGTTTCATTTGGATGTGTATATCAAGAGAAATAATTTTCCAAAATCAGGGACCAGAAACTGTTTCCAGAGTTTTTGACCAAATGATTAGTAAATTCAACGAATAAACTGTATCAATTGGCTAATCATTTGGTCTAGAAATTATTTTTCCCTTAAATTTCAAGATGTTATGTTCATGTAGCTTTTTGAACCACTTCATTTCGAGTTTTATATAATTAATTATGATTTTTTGAAGTTCGTTGCGTAATCTGGAATACCATATGAACAGTAACCCCGATAAAGAGTAAAATTTCAGATTTGGCTAATGGACTTCCAAGGTTTTGTAAGTGGTTCTAAATGCTACTGAATGGTCCCTAAGACATATGAAAGTAAGGATGTTACAAAAAACGTGGTATATAATATAAATGTGATTAGTTAGAGCCAGTATAGGCCCTAAGGCAATACAAAGAGGTGTAAAAAGATGATTTTACCCTTAGGGTCAATATAGTGTAAGAAAGGACACCAAGGGTATTTTGGTCATTTCCCAAGGGATGGGTGACAGATAAATATTCAGTATAACCATGTCAAGGGTATGAGAAGCCTAGACATTGATTTCCAGGATAGAATACATATCCTGGAATATTGTAAAAAAATTAGGAACAGAAAACAGTCCAGTTATTGTAAAACTGCTCCGATCGGTACTGAATTGGACTGCAACTTTTCCAGAAGCTTCCTGGCATGGTGAGCACCCCACATACTCCCATGAGTTGTCCCTTGAGCTATCACACATGATGTCATAATTATTCTTTTTGGAAAAAGTTAAATTCAAGATTAAATGTGAGCCTTTAGATTAAATAGTAACCAAATCAATATTGGCCATTCATTTTCCATGGATTTTGGCTATAAATACACCCTCAATTCTGTAGCAAAACCATGGCTTCATGGACCCTTGGGAAAACTCTTGCAAAATGAAAACTCAAGCCAAGACGAAGAAGATTCAAGGTACCAAAGTTCAAGCAAGCAAGAGATTAAAGGTAAGCAATCTCTCCTAGTTTATTTTCCTTTGATTTGGGAGCTTGAACTTAGAGTTTTCATGGGGAAAATTTTATTTTTCTCTAAGGTATTGTGCTTCCCAAAAACCTTAGCTGAAAGGGGAAAGAAGAAATTAAAGTTAGAAACATGTGATTGAAGCTTAAACAAGCTAGTTACGTGATTGGTTGTTGAATCAAGTTGATATTCTTGACTTTCCCATGGTGTACCCTATTCAGTCTGCACTGTTAATGAGGGAAAGAAATGGAATTTCAATGATTTAATGCTTCCATTGCATTTATATGATGGTTTTTTGTAGGATTGGAAAGGTTTTGAACCTTGGAAACATTAAAATCTCAAGGTTATAGTTTTTAAAATCCTTCACGGTTACTGTTCACACGCATGAACAGTGATTGGAATTTCATGATTTTGATGCTTCCAATAGTTTTAAAATGGAAAATTGTGTGGGATAAAGTAGAGAGACAAGTATAGGAAGCGTTGGAATCAAAATGAGAATTTTTGAAAGAATTGAGTGCAGTTTTGGTTCTGTACAGCATGTGATGAAGGAGCTGGAATTTCATGATTCTAAACTCATAAATGGATTCAAAAGATGAAAGTGTGTAGGTTAAAGTCAAGACATCAATTGATTCAAAGACCAAGTCCATTAGTTAAGATTAAAGAAAGTTAATGGGCTTAATGTTCAAGAAGTTATGTTAGTTAAAGTGAGTTTAATGCTCAAGGAAGTTAGATTGTTATGAATGAATGATTATGTGATGTTAGGAATTGATTGTTATGCTCCAAGATAGGCAGCAACATGTTCAAGAAAAGTGAGAAGAAAGAAGCAAGATAAGGAGAAAGAAAGTTAAGTGCTCAAGGTAGTAAACTTATCCTAATATTGTATGCATTGAATGTTGTACTTGATTGTGCTATGGCTTTGGTGAATTGTGTTGCAATTGTGCTTATGTATGAAGCTCTATTTCTATTATTACTTTGGCCAATTGTATTTCATATATTACATGGAAGCATGCACATTACACAATGATAACACTTTCACAAGCAAGCACAAGTAGTTACATTAATGCATGCATTGTTCAGTAATGTTTGCTACAGAGATTTCCCTAGAAATCTCATCCTTTTCCATGTAATCCCAATCCCACAGGTTTATGAATGATGAAAGAGGATGATGAAGCATGAAGAAAAGCTAGGGATTGAATATTATATGTGTGTTATGTGAAGAATTGTTAAATATATTATTGCTGATGACCAATATGAGCAGGGAGGGTCATGATGTAATGAAATATAGTAAATGATGGAATAAATGTATGACAATTTACACAAATTTAGATGACATGCCAAGCTTTGTTTTGACACTAAGAACGCTTTATTTGGATATCTGTACAAAGAGAACTGAATTTTCAAAGTAAGGGACCAGAATCTGTTTCCAAAGTTTTGACCAAATGAACAGTAAATTCAATGAATAAACTGTAGCAATTGGCTAATCATTTGGTCTGAAAATTATTTTTCCCTAAAATTCTAAGATGTTATCTTCACGTAGCTTTTTGAACCGCTTCATTTCAAGTTTTCTAAAATTAATTATGATTTTTTGAAGTTCGTTACATAATCTGGAATACCATATGAACAGTAACCCGAGAAAGAGTAAAATTCCAGATTTGGCTAATAGACTTCCAAGGTCTTGTAAGTAGTTGTAAATGCTACTGAATGGTCTCTAAGACATATAAATGTAAGGATGTTACATACTACATGCTCATAAAATTTGGTGGATTAATTCCTTCATTTTCTAGGTCAAACTGAAGCCACAACAAAACTGCTTTAGGATCTGCATTTTTACCATTTCTGTTTACTTTCTTTCACTTTTATTAATTGTTCCAGCATGAATAAACCATCCATTTTACCTTTCATGCATTCATATACATCATGTATATATGCCATAATTATTTCATACAATTTTATCACATAAATAGACACCTTACATGGCATTTACATACATGAAACATGCATAGCATTTTGATAGAATCTTAAATACTTCACTTTCCTTCTTCCATGCTTTAGCTCTTTTCCATGCATACATTTTCCTTCATGCTTGACCTAAATTGGTTGGTGTTGGGGGTCAAATTCTAGAGAATCTCAGTAGCAAACATTACTACTTAAATATGCAAGATGGATGCTAATGCATGATATGTAATTTTATTAAACTTTCTTTAGTTAGTGATATGCTATCATGCTATATACTTTTGCATAAAAGTACATGGCCATGGAAAACATGTTAGTCAAAATACATTCAACATCATCTATCATGTTGTAATATCTTAATTTTTCCCTATCTGTATAGTACTGATTGTAGAAAGAGGTTTAGAAAGGATTATGACAAAGATAAGAAGAAATGATAAAGGTTAGATGAGTCTTGAAGAAAGAGAATGACTAAAACAAAAACTAGAAAAGATTGAAGACAAAAAATGAAAGTAGAAACAAGAGTTGGGCCCTTAAGTGTATTTTTCAAAAGTTAAGGGACTTAAATACAAATAGCCAAAAATTCAGGGGCCTAAGTGTAATTATGCAAAAGTTCAGGGACCTAAATGTAAATATGAGAAAGTTGAGCCGAAACAGGTCAAAAATGCCTGGAATCATATTAGACTCAAATTTTACCAGTAGATAGACAAAATGATTCCAATCAGTTGAAGGAGTCATAGAATTTCAATTTGAGGCCCCGATTAATTGACATATATTCTTGAAGTCAGAAGGAATTATTGCAGTATTTTTCAGATCTTAGAAACAGATGAAACTTTACTGTAAATTCTTATATTTAATATATGAATTTATAAAACTGATAAAGTCAAAAAAGGAATCTTGTAGAACTCTTACAGGATTTTACGATAAAATAGAATACCCAATAAATATGATCGGGAGAGGTGTGTTGGGATTTGTGCCATAAAGGGCATAAAAGCAATGAACTCAAACCAAGGCCCAAATGGCATCATAATAGGTCTAATATGGTAACTAGATAGTTAAGTGGGCTAGAGTCCAGAGCAGTCTGTGAAAAGTGTAAAATTATGAAAATGCCCATATTGTGTCAGTGGTAGATTGAAGGTATCTTGGTCATTCTGGATAGGCCAAAAACATCCAAGATAGTATAAATATGAGTAATCAGAGCCAGTATATGCTCTGAGACAGTGTTAAGAGGGGTAAAATGACGATTATGATGTTAGGGTTAATATAGTACAAGACAGTGAACCAATGGCATTTTAGTCATTTCCCAAGGGATCTATAATTAAGTTGTGGCCAGTAAAAGAATGTTAATGGTAGAAAGAATCCGGATACTAGATTTAAGGTTAGAAAGTATATTTTGAAAGGTTAGAAAAATTAGGTTTCTAAAACAGTCCAGTTTTTGGAGAATCAGACCGAGCCGGTACCGGATTGGACTATAATTTTTCCTGAACCTTCTTCCACATGTGAATTGCGCCATATCACCCCTTTGAGGTGTCCGTTGTGATGTCATGGATGATGTCACAATTACCTTTTTGAAAAAAGAGAATTCAAGATTAAATATGGGCCATTAGATCAAATAGTGTATAAACTAATCTTGGCCATTAATTTCTACCAAGATTTTTCTATAAATACCCCCTAAATTCTGCATCCAAACCGTGGCATGTCAACCCTTGGGGAAACTCTTACAAAATGAAAACTCAAGCTAAGACAAAGAAGATTCAAGGTACCAAAGTTCAAGCAAGCTAGAGATTAAAGGTAAGCAATCTCTCCTAGCTTTTTTTCCTTTGATTTGGGAGCTTGAACTGAGGGTTTTCATGGGGAAAATTTTATTTTTCTCTAAGGTGTTGTGCTGCCCAAAAATCTTAGATGAAAGGGGAAAGAAGAAATTAAAGTTAGAAATATGTGATTAAAGCTTAAACAAGCTAGGTTTGTGATTGGTTGTTGAATCAAGTTGATCTTCTTGACTTTGCCATGGTGTACCCTATTCAGTCTACACTGTTAATGAGGGAAAGAAATGGAATTTCAATTATTTAATGCTTCCATTGAATTTATATGATGGTTTTTTGTAGGATTGGAAATGTTTTGAACCTTGGAAACATTAAAAACTCAAGGTTATAGTTTTTAAAATCCTTCATGGTTACTGTTCTCTCGCATGAACATTATTTGAAATTTCATGATTTTGATGGTTCCAATGGTTTTAAAATGAAAATTTGCATGGGGTAAAGTGGAGAAACAAGTATGGGAAGTATTAAAATCAAAATGAGAATTTTTGAAAGAATTGTGTGCATGTGTTCGGTTCTGTATAGCAGGCCATGAAGGAGCTAGAATTTCATGATTCTAAACTCATAAATGGATTCAAAAGATGAAATTGTGTAGGGTAAAGTCAATACATCAATTGGTTTAAGAGCCAAGTGGACTTGTGAAGATTAGAGAAAGTTATGATAATAGAGAATGTAACAAGGTTAGTTTTGAACATAGTTGGAGTTCATGAGTCCTAATGAATTATGTGATGAACATGAATGTGTTTAGGACCTTGAAACATCCAAGAAGATATTGGGAAATGATTGACATAAAGGCTTCATGATTGGATAGCTAGGGAGCAAGTGCAAAAGATCAAGAGGAAAGCTGAAGTGCAAGGTAGTGAACTTACTTCTTTATGTGCTTGATATGGTATACTTATGTGTTGGCATATATATGATATTTGAATGATATTGTGACATGATAAATTATGTTTAATGTGTTATGAATAACATGTTTTCCATGGCCATGCACTTTATACAAAAGTATATAGCATGATGGCGTGTCACTAATTAAAGAAAGTTAATGAAATTACATATGATGCATTAGCATCCATCTTGCATATTTAAGTGGTAATGTTTGCTACTGAGATTCCCTAGAATCTCACTCTCCCATAACCAACCAATTTAGGTCAAGCATGATGGAAAAAGTATGCATGGAGAAGAGCTAAAGAATGGAAGAAAGGAACATAAGTAATTGAGATCCTAGCATATGCTATGGATTATCTATGTATGTAAATGCCATATAAGGTGTTCATCTATGTAATGAAACTATTTGTAACACTTATAGCATATGTACATGATGTATATGAATAGAGAATCTTATTTGATGGCTTATACATGCTGGAACAATTATTGAAAGTGAAAGAAAGGAAACTGAAATGGTAAAAACGTAGGTCCCGAAGCAGTTTTGTTGTGGCTTCAGTTTGACCTAGCTAATGAAGGAATTATTTCCTAAAATTTTACAAGCATGTAGCACACATTCAGAGATTTAAGTTCATAGGTATAACATTTCATTTGGATGTGTATATCAAGAGAAATGAATTTCTAAATTAAGGGACCAGAATCTATTTCTAGAGTTTTTGACCAAATGAACAGTAAAATTCAACGAATAAACTGTATTAATTAGCTAATCTTTTGGTCTGAAAATTATTTTTCCCTTAAATTTCAAGATGTTATATTCACGTAGATTTTTAAACCACTTAATTTCAAGTTTTCTACAATTAATTATGATTTTTCAAAATTGGTTGCGTAATCTAGAATACCATATGAACGGTAACCCGAGAAAGAGTAAAATTCTAGATTTGACTAATGGACTTCCAATGTCTTGTAAGTGGTTCTAAATGCTACTGAAAGGTCCCTAAGATGTATGAAAGTAAGGATGTTACACATGTCACAACATTATTCAAATATCATATAGATGTCAACACATAAGCATACCACATCAAGCACATAAAGAGATAAGTCCACTACCTTGCACTTAAGCTTTCCTCTTGATCTTTTGCACTTGTTCCCTAGCTTTCCAACCATGAAGTCTTTCGGCCAATCACTTCTCAACATTTTCTTGGATGTTTCAAGGTCCTAAACACATTCATATTTCTTCTATCTTGACATCTTAGTGGAGTACCTTTCATGCCCACAGATCTTCATATATTTACTGTTATTACTTTTCTTCTGTTCTGAATCAACTCAATCAGAGTTGAACGGTACCTCATTCTGTTACTTGCTTACTTGATTTGCATCTATTTGCATATGGACTTCTCAGTACACTAAACTTATGAGTAGTGTCCATTTCTTTCATATCAAGCTCTATTAAATATTGTTGTATTATGGAGTTTCTGTCAACTATTCTTCATACTTCTAACACGTATCTCTTATTATTTCTCTGAGTATCTGGCAGAATTTTCTTAACATCCGCAAAGCTTTATATCTCCTTTCTGTACCATCATACTTTTTTATCATCTCTAATAGCTCATCGTGATACAGAGAGAGGACTTATGCATTTTCTTTCTTTGTTTACTTTACTGCTAGATAGGAGCACAAATTCTAACATGCATAATGTCTGGCCAATATATTGCAGGACTATATACCAGCCCATGAATGCAAAGCTCTAACATCAGAGCTCAAGCATTTATTTCTTTAATATGCACAGCTCTAACACTCAGAGCTTGCATAGCTCTAATACTGAAACATCCTTACTTTCATATGTCTTAGGAACCATTCAGTATCATTTAGAACCACTTACAAGACTTTGGAAGTCCATTAGCTAAATCTGAAAATTTTCTCTTTCTAGAATTACTGTTTATATGGTATTCCAGATTTCATGACGAACTTCAAAAAATGATAATTAATTCTAGAAAAATTGAAATGAAGTGTTTCAAAAAGCTATAGAAATATAACATCTTAAAATTTAAGGAAAAAATCATTTCCAGACTAAATACTTAGCCAATTAATACAGTTTATTTGTCAAAGATTACTGTTCATTTGGTCAAAAATTCTGAAAAAAGATTCTGGTCCCTTACTTTAGAAAATTCGTTCTCTTTGTACAGACATCAAAATAAGGTGTTCTTGGTGTCAAAACGAAGCTTGTCATGTTAACTAAATGTTTGAAAATTTGAAAATTTTCATACATTTATCTCATCATTTACTATTTTTCATTACATCATGGTTATCACTACTTGCATTGGTCAAACAGTAACATTACATATAGCAATCCTTCACCTAACATTTATATAATCAAATCCCTAGTTTCTCTTCATGCTTCTCCAGTCCTCTTTCACCATTAAGAAACCTGTGGGATTGGGATTACATGAAGGGGGTGAGATTTTGGAGAAATCTCAGTAGCAAATGGTACTAAACAATGCATGCATTAATGTAAATACTTGTGCTTGCTTGTGAAAATGTTAACATTGTGTAATGTGCATGCTTCCATGTATCATATGAAATACAATTGGCCAAAGTAATCATAGAAACACAGCTTAATACATAAGGACATATGCAACACAATTCAACAAAGCCATAGCACAATCAAGCATAGCATTCAATGCATGCAAGTTTAGGATAAGTTTACTAACTCATATACTTGACTCTCTTTCACTTTATCTTGCTTCTTTCTTCTTACTTCTCTTGGACATGTGGCTACCTCTTTTGGAGCATACCAATCCATTCCTAATATCACATAATCATTCTTCCATCACAGTCTAACTTTCTTGAGCATTAAACTCACTTTAACTAACATAACTTCCCCTTGAACATTAAGCTCATTAACTTTCCTTAATCTTAACTAATGGACTTGGCCTTTGAATAAATTGATGTCTTGATTGTACCTTACACAATTTCATGTTTTGAATCCATTAATGAGCTTAGAATCATGAAATTCCAGCTTCTTCATGGCCTGCTGTACAGAACCAAAATATGCATATAATTCCTTCAAAAATTCTCATTTTGATTCTAATGCCTCCTATACTTGTTTCTCCACTTTATCCCACACAACTTTCATTTTAAAACCATTGAAAGTATCAAAATCATGAAATTTCAATCATTGTTCATGCGAGTGAACAATAATAGAGAAGAATTTCAAAAACTATAATCTTAAAATTTCAATGCTTCCAAGGTTCAAAACATTTCCAATCCTACACAAAATCATCATATAAATTCAATGGAAGCATTAAATCATTGAAATTCTATTTCCTTCCATCATGAATAGTGCAGACTGAATAGGTTCAACCATGGTAAAGTCAAGAATATCAACTTGATTCAACAACCAATCACTTAACTAGCTTGTTTAAGCTTCAATCATAAATTTCTAACTTTAATTTCTTCTTTTCCCTTTCACCTACAATTTTTGGACAGCACAACAGCTTAGAGAAAACTCAACATTCCCCCATGAAAACCCTAAGTTCAAGTTCCCAAATCAAAGGAAAATAAGCTAGGATAGATTACTTATCTTTAATCTCTAGCTTGCTTGAACTTTGGTACCTTGAATCTTCTTTGTCTTAGCTTGAGTTTTCATTTTTCAAGAGCTTCCTCAAGGGTTATTGAGCTCATGGTTTTGGAGGCTGAAATGAGGGGGTATTTATAGAAATCTCTCATGGAGAATCAATAGCCAAGATTACTTTGTGCACTATTTGATCTAATGGCTCACATTTAATCTTGGATTTAACTTTTTCAAAAAGAGAATTATGACATCATCAAGGGACAACTCATAGGCTAGGTGGTGAAATTCCAATCGTAAGAAAGCTTCTGGAAAAATTTGAGTCCAACCCGGTACTGGTTCAGTCCGATTTCCTAAAAACCATACTATTTTATAAATATAATTTTTCTAAATTTCCATAATGTAATGTCTAACCTTAATTCCAGTATCCAGATTCTTACTACCTTTGCCATTCTTGGACTGGGCCAAAACTTAATTACAGTCCCTTGGAAAATGACTAAAATGCCCTTAGTTCACTGTCTTGCCCTAGATTAACCCTAAGGGCATAACTGTCATTTTACACCTCTGTACTCCTTATTAGAGCATATACTGACACTGACTAATCACTCCTGTACTTGTCTGGATGTTTTTGGCTTGTCCAAATGACCAAAATGCCCTTCTTCCAACTCTGACTCAATGACACAACACAGTGGCATTTTCATAATTTTGCATTTTCCCCGATCTTTATTAGCCTTGGACCACATACTTATCTAAAAATATCATTAGGCCTATAAGGTGCCACTCTGGGTCATCTGTATGATCCAATGCCTTCATGGGCTCAATTCTTGAGAAATTCCCTGAAACATATTTATCGGGTGTTTTAATCTGCTATAAATTCTATAATAAATTCTACAAAACTCTTTTTTGATATCTGTCAGTTTTAGAAATTATTATATTAATTATAGGAATTTACTACCAAATTTCATCTGATTCTGAGGTCCAGAGGATACTGTATGAATTTTCCTTTCTTTAAAAATTAATATAATTTTTTTAGGTTCTTATATCAAAATTATGTGTTACGTCAAACTGATAAGAATAATTTTCTCTATTTACTGGAAAATTTTAGGACTAATGTGATTCTAGGCATTTTCTACCTCAACTTTCTCATAATTACATTTTGCCCTTAAACTTTTGATAAATTACATTTAAATCCCATAACTTTTGAAAATTGTACTTTAGGCCCACAACTTTTCATAATTACACTTAAAGGCCCAAAGCTTTTGTCTAATTTCATTTTTTACCATAGAACTTTTAAACTTTCCATTTCAGTCCCTCACTTCCTTTAAGACTCATCTAACTTTTATTATTCCTTCTAATCATTGTCATAATCCTTTCTAAACCTCTTTCCACTATCAGTATTATACAAATAGGGAAGAATTATGATATGACAAACACTTAGACCTTGCACTGCTCTAACATTTGGAGCTTTAGTATATTTTACAAACATCACATAATGCCTGGTATTTCATGCAAGGAGTGAAAGCTCTCACTTTCTATTTCATCTGTAACATAACATTTAAACATCTTATCCCTTTCAAAAAGGGAGTTTCTCTATATGTTTATAAAGATAGCTATAAAGCCACTTTATATGGTACTTCTTGAAACGTATCGCGGTATCATGGTATATATGGCTAAATCTGGCTATATCATGGTCTATCTTGCCTTATCACAACATATTTTGAGATATCATAAGTTAAATACTCTCTCTAACTTATAACTTTGCTAGCTTTCAAGAAATATCTTCTAAATATTTCATTTCAAATCCCTTACATTTGGACTTGAAATAAGGGTTCTAGTCTCTTATTATTCATAACCATTTTCTAACTTTTCATAGCTCTTCCTATTATTTTATATAACTCTGTGCATATATGCTAAACTTCTATGGCATTTACATCCTTTTCATCACTTCCCATGGAGTCACCAATCATTGGGCTACTCTTGCTTAAGCACGCTTAACTGAAAAGTGCAAATAATGATCTGAAGTACTGGTGTTAACAGGCTCCAATCCTAGTACTTTACTATCTTAAACCCTTCTTATAATGTCTCTCTTAGGTCTATCTTGCCTTCTAATCTCTTTATCTTCACCTGGAAGATATATTTGTCTCTCACTCTTATTTTCTGTAATCTCACCTTAGGAATCTCTCTATTCCTATTTAACCCCTTCTCAAATTTTATGAGATATTATCATAAATTATTGGCACTTAGGATTAATAACCTTAACTTTGATCACTTAGTTCCTGTTGCATGTACGAAGATTCTGAGTTTAGACCTTAATAGTAATAAGGCTATTTGAAATTAACATCATGGATACTCTCTTTGTTATGAGTTAACCAACTTGTGAAGCTTCTATACCTTAACATTTTCCTTGGTATTCGTCCATCCAAAGAAATACTGTACTTATGGCTCATTATTTTCTTTCTCTAGGCTTGGTCTACTGCGACCCTTAGGATCTATTGCAATCAACCGTAAGCCTTTTCAGGATCTAACTATGACCCTAAAATTTTATTCACTTTGAGTCATGATAGGATCTAACTGCAATCCTCCGAAATCTACTACAATTCTATTGTACTGTATTCTCATCTCTAGAAGACCTAAACCAACAGACAAAGTTACAAGGTTAGTCACTTCCACATAGTTGTTAACCCAATAGATAATTCCTAAAAATGATCACAGAAACCAATATTATCTATTAGGACTTTACTCATTTCTTCTATCACTCAAGAATTTAAAATATCATTCCCATCTTTCATAACTTGACTATGTCCATTACTGTAGAGAGCTACATAAGATCTACCATGCACATATCCATCATAATCTGTTCATTTTCTGGGCTCTATCTTCAAAAGCAAGACTTTATTGCAAGAGCAATCTAGCTCTATTGCAAAAGCGTTTACTTCTATTACATAGATGTTGTTCCTTCTCATAGCTACATCATCTTTCATAATTGCTTCTCATTTCATTTCATGTTTATAGCACATCATTCATGTATCTTATCCCTACTAAAGAGATATGTCCTGAGTACTATGATCATTTGTCTATAGTTTCACTATTAACCTTAATCTCTAATCTCATCTATGGCTTTATCATTACCAAGTTGAATTATCTAATTACATGTCATATGACATAGGAGCGATAACTTTTTTCATCATATATACTCTATCCTTAATGAAATGCTGAAGGGGTATTCATTCATCATAGCATACTCTAACATGCATAATATGCAAGGAGATACAATCATTTAAGCATTCTTAAACATGCGTGTTATCATATAACAACTGTAAGGAGATGCAACTTCTCATCATAACTCATGGCAACATAAGACATATCATAATCACACAATTTTCTCAACCATCCCTTATATGCATGCTGCAATTAAACAATTACTAGGTAATCTTTTAAAACATTATGTCCTCTGTCATATTATCTATGACATTATCTGATTACATCATTATCAGATCTGCTATAACTATTCATCTAACTTAGGCTGCCACGTTACCCTCTTAATAGGGTCTAGATTCAACCCTTCATTACTCTTTCTTCATAGGGAATAGGGGAGTCACTTTATCTTTTAACTGTGGCTATCTTTCTCTCTCTAAACATCATAAACTTCTTTTCTTATTTTACATACATCTATCGCTCTGTTGAACTTCTACAATTACTTGAGAAAACTTTTTCTTTGTAACACGAAATTCAATCCGTGAGCTAACTTCCCAGTCATTCAACTCTCAATGTCCATATGGATAAACTCGGCTAAGTATTCATCAAAGGGTTTCTTTTTATCTACTTTAACTCGTAGCCCCATGCTCATCTCTATCTAATTGAGAGGAATGCCTTTGGTAAACTATTCGATAAAAACTTTTTAAGTGATCGAATTAATCTCCATCTCATATGGAGTAACTTCTGTATCTCTTTACTCTTTCTCAACTCTTCTGCTTGTCAGTCTCAGTCTGCTCTTGACTAAACTATGATTCTTTTATGTCTTATCTTTAGATCCTGACTAATTTAAGTCACATGGATCTCATTCATCATCTAACACTATTACTTCTATTCTCTTGGGTGCTCTACCCTATATATGCTAGGTTATTATTGTTGGAAATCGTACCCTAGGGGCCAATCATTATCTTATAAATATTATTGATTTATTAATTTATTAATTGTGTTATCATATTATTTGCATATTTACTATGATGACCATCCTTGGATAATTCATGAACTTATCCTAAATGTCCCTGGTTGGTCATCTATGCGGGAGCAGAGATGAAATAAGACCAGTATGACTTTGAAGATGTATAGAGATATAAATCAAAGTCATAGGCACATGTAAGAGTACTAAGAGTACAAGGTGTTGGACTGACCCGCTATGAGAGAGTTACATGGGTTACGTCATAAGCTTCTCTCCTATACAAACCATGTCACTATTCCCTTTGACCTGAGATCATCATAGATTCCTACATGACAAAACGCTCAGCTTTGACCTAGTCAAAAGTCACTTTTGACCGAGTGATCATAAAGACTATGTTCGACCTTAGTGGTTTTTCATGCGGAGGAATGTGAATGGTCAAGATGGAATTTGTCCCTCATATTCGTAGAGAGATATTACTGGGCCCCTCGATGAGTGAGTCTGAGAAATGTATGGCCATACTGTAATGGAAAGGTAGTTCCATTTCTATAGTCAGACTACTCAGGGATCGAGAAAGTAACGGTCAGGAATAGGAGGATGACATTATCCATGCCTCATCCATGACCAAAATATCGCGTGACAGAAGGGACATGATATGGTTGTATAAAAGGTTACATCGTTTAACGATCCTTATATGATTTGGGTAGTTGTTATGTCTTGTTAGATACCGCTTGCGACTTGTGGGCTAGTATAGCAAATGGCCCACTGCCAACTTCATATAGGCCTACAAGGTCGCACACAAAATAGCCCAACACTAGCTATGATGTCCAGATTTATTGAATCTAAGACATGTCCAGATTCAATGAATGATCCAGGGTAGATGTATATATTTATTTATATTTTTATATATATATATATAAATTCATATATATACATTATATATAAAAGATATATGAGATTTAATTTATAAGGATAAATTAAATCTCTATCACGTTTGAATTTGAAATTTAAATTGATAGGATATCTCATATAAGAGATATTTATAAGATATAATTTATAAGGATAAATTAAATCTCTATCACGTATGAATTTGAAATTCAAATTGATATGATATCTCAAATTTGATTTATGAGAATAAATCAAATACAGTTCAGTCTTATCTTTATTTTAAGTTAAATGAATAGGTGAATTAAATCTATGGGACAGATTTAATATAAATATTATTTATTTAATTAGTTTCTTATCAAATTATATCATATATCATATTGTATTAATTTTGGAATTAATATAAGATTAACTCCAAAATCCAATTCGATAGAGGAAAATGCATAGCATCCTATATATCTGATTTTAGGAGCTACGTTTTGAAATATATATAGAACACAGAAAGGCTGAAGGGGAATCTGCAAAAGGTTTACAGATAAGAAACTGCCAAAATAGAGACGGAGAGGATGAATTCGTGAGAAAGCCATGGAGGGACAGGAGATGTTAGCACGTCATTCGTGGTTGGAACGTTGTTCGTGTGGATACCAGTAGAGGAAGCCGACTTGAGTCGTCAACTTCTTGCGATCGGAAAGGAAGCAGGAGCCGTGGAGAGAAGATGTGAACGTCGTGACCAGAAGCTCTGGAAGTCGCTGAGGAACACTGAGGGTAATACTTCTTCCCACTTGACTTAAACACATACGGTAGATCCTGGAAAGGAATGGAAAAATTTTTAATTTAATTTCCACTACGTGTCTTCCAATTCCTTACAATTATCTCTTCATGATGGGATCCCTCTGTTTTGGGAACATGAACTATCTATTTATCAGCCATCATGTCTTTAACCTTAAGCCACATGCTAGGCTCATTTATAGGCAAGTCTTAATCTGACTTTAATTATTTTGTAATGTAGATCTACTCCTGATGATCACATGGAGGATCTATTTCTAAATATCTTCTTAAACTGATCTTTTGTATCTCAGTACCTCGTACTGTTTGGCTTGCCTACATCATGTGGTAAACCTCTAATTGATAAACTTCAGTGAGGTCATTATCTTCATTCTTATCATTAGGTCTTTGTACAATCTACCTGAGTACTGACTAGTCATGACTCATGTTCTCTGTAAAATTTAGTCACAGTCATCTCTACCTGCTCGTCATGACTTGACAGCTCGGTATTCTTTAGTCATGACCATAGGTCATGTTCTATCATAACCTGACAGCTCTGGAGCTTCCTGTTGTGACCAATAGTCGTTACTCGTCACGACCATAAGCTTCTGTAAATATTTGTCGCGATTTGTGGCTTAACTCATAGCGACTTATCTTCTTTGAAACTTCTAGTCATGACCTAAACTGATTCACATCGCGACCTGGCCATAACTTTTCCTAAATATTTACTTCTAATGTTCTTGACTTTGATGAATTTGAGTCAATTGAAACTCATTCATATCTATATATCATAATCACATTAAATTGGGAATATATTTACATAGATGTTCAACCAATTATCATCTTATTAGATCACATCAAAACTCATATTTCATATCACCTTAACATTTGCACATCTATTACATGCATGTCAATTTTATATCCAAGGTATATCAACCATCATACATCTATGAAATTACTTTACACTATTTACATTACCCCTTATCACTTTTACATTCTTTTATAAGGAATAATGGACTATAAATACTTTTGCATACAGAAGTACTACCTATGTATATCAGTTGGCAAATTATTTGCCAAAAACTCACTCAGCTCTACATACCCTATAGGGGTATATGGCAGTATCTGACTTACTACCATCTTATGCCAATCTTTTAGAGTATAAACTTGATTCAAGCTAATGTCCTTTACTATGTATCTGTTTATCATCCCTGCTATGGAATTAAAGAACTGCAAATAAATGGTCTATTTTTTATTTCTACTTCTGTCCATCCCTTGTCCCAGACTAAGTAATTCACTCTCCACAGCTTTCTTAAGACTGATATGGTCAACGTTATTTGTCTTTAACAAAGAAGGCTAGGGTTGACTAGGACCAGAAATATCATACCGAACTTTCTCTATAAAGTCACTTATTCTTGGAACTCTAGTAGAGGAGGAATAATATCTAATCTACCCATAATCCAGTACCAGTATTCAACTTCCTCAACCGTAATTTATCCTCTCATAAGAGGAATTAAACTCACATTAGGGTTAGAGGGCACTGCCGTCGACTCATGTTATATCACTTTCATCTCTTTCTACTAATTGTCAATAAATTTTTGAGGTTATTGCTCTTTAGCTTACATCTCTAATATCTTGTTTATAAATTCAAGAATATGAGATAGTTATCATGTTAGGCCATTGTACCTTAACTAGGCTATACTCATTCTATCATAACATCTCCTATCGCCTGTAAGACTTTTATGTCCCTAGCCTGAAGGACTTATGTGTTCTTTGCCTCACTATAATCTATAACTGAGTCAGCTACTTTCTTTCAACTAACTGAGGAAGGGTCTAGCTCACATTTCTATGCCATTCACACTTTTAAGTTTTCCCTTATCCTCCTGGTCACTAACAGGCGAGAAGGTATCTCTTATTAAGCCTCAATGTTACATTTCCCTAGAGCATTCATCACCAATCCATAATCTTAGTTGGACTGTGAAAAAGTAACCCATTACTAACCTAAATCTCAACCTCAATTAGGCTAGAGGTAACCGATACATACTCTATTTCCCAATTAAAGCAAGTTTATCATGCACCAAATCTCTGTTCTGTGGTAATACTTTGTTATGTACCAGTGTCAGAATCTTTTGCTCTAATACCACAATGAAACATCCTACTTTTACCACTATAGAGTACGTATTCATAAGCATATTTGATTAGTGGAAGCATTACATTAGCCCAAAAATTAAAATTTTAAAACTTACTTATCGCGTACTGTTTACTTGATGATTTCCAGATTTACAGTCACACTTTAAAAATTCATAACTACTTGTAGAAAAATTTTATGGAGGTGATCCAAATTTTTAATTGAAGATTTTGATATCTATTTAGGGGGAAAATATAAATATGAACATTTACCTTGCCAATTGATATAGTTAGATCGTTACTTTTTACTGTTCATATGGCAAATTCGGGAAATTCCAGATTCTGTCTCTTAACTTTGGAAATTCATTTCTCTTGATATACACATCCAAATGAGGCATATTACATATGCATTTAAAAATATGGATGTATACTACATTCTCATAAAATTTCATGGATTAATTCCTTCATTTTCTTGGTCAAACTGAAGCCACAACAAAACTGCTTCAGGACCTACGTTTTTACCATTTCAGTTTACTTTCTTTCACTTTTATTAATTGTTCTAGCATGCATAAACCATCTCTTCTGCCTTTTATGCATTCATATACATCATGTATATATGCTATAATTATTTCATATAATTTCATCACATAAATAGACACCTTACATGGCATTTACATACATGGAAAATGGATAGCATTATGCTAGAATCTTAAATACTGCACTTTCCTTCTTCCATGCTTTAGCTATTCTCCATGCATATGTTTTCCTTCATGCTTGACCTAAATTGGTTGGTGATGGGAGGGTGAGATTCTAGAGAATCTCAGTATCAAACATTACCACTTAAATATGCAAGATGGATGCTAATGTATGATATGTAATTTCATTAAACTTTATTTAATTAGCACATTGCCAAGCACAATCATGTATTACCACAAAAGCATAAATATAGGCATAAAATGAATGGTAAAGTTGTAATAAGACCCTAAAAATATCATAGAAACCATACACAATTTGTGTCTTATCAGCAGGTAAGTTTCCTTCAATTTTATAATAATTGATTTACATTACTTGTTCTAATTCAACTTCAATGATAGGCTCTTCGAGTGCAATAAACAAGCGCAGGGGAGTTTATAAGTATATTAACGTGAATTTGAGGACTACATGTCATATCCCGAATTTTCTTTTATGAAATTTTGTGGACTTAAAGAATGCATTTGGAGCTTCAAATCTATAGGTAACATGGTTCATTTGGATAAGTAACCAAAGATAAATGAATTTTTGAATTAAGGCAAAGAAATTGGAACTTTCAGATTTTATCAATGAACAGTATTTTTCAACGAATAAACTGATTTCATTGGGACAATGGAACCTCAATTTTATATTTTTCCTTCAATGTTTAATAAAAGAGCTTTCATTAGAAATTGGAACCAACCTTTTTTTATTTTTCTACATTTAATTATGAATTTCCAAAGTTGGGTACATGTTTTAGAATTACCATATGAATAGTAGCATAAACAGTACCCGAGAGCAATTCTTTTGGAAATACATGTTTTTTAAGGCAAGAGGTCATGTAATTGGTTCCAATAACTTCTAATACAGTATAATTGAGGTTGAAACTAAGGATGTAACATTTTGGTATAAGAGCAAAGGATTATGGCTTAAGAAATGCTCTAAATAGATTAGGTATAGACTAATGCATAATTGAAAATACCCATAATTAACACTAAGTTAATTATTGTAAGGTAAAAATGGCTAAACCAAGGATAAGATAAGAGACTACTGTGAACCAGGGGGACTCTATAGCAGAAGTCTTTAGTTCAGATAAGTCAAGGTTGAACCCAGAGGAGGTAGATACTTTGGTGAATGATCCAGAATTTGGGCTTCCACCAGTGATCCATATCCTAGATTATAGTAGTGAATCATAATTGGGCAGGTTAGATAGTTCTTTAGTTAGATCTAATGGAATGGTTGAAGCATCAGATGAGGATGTACATGAGCAACATATTCTAGTCCCTCCTATTAATGGTATACCTCCTGAAGAAGCTGACCCTAGTGGAGAGGGTAATGCATATCAGGTAGATGACAAAGAGATGGTAGACCCTTAGGAAGAACAATCTGATGAAGGTTACTCCTATGTTTGGGATGCTACAGAACTTGTACATAGGCAAGCTGCTGAGTTAAATGTTCCTGGTGAAAGTCAAGTGCCTATCTCAACTGATGTACCTGGGCCTAGCCATACAACTGATTGTTGGAAATCGTGCCCTAGGGGCCAATCATTGTCTTATGAACATTATTGATTTATGAATTTATTAATTGAGTTATCACATTATTTGCATGTTTACTATGATGACCATCCTTGGATAATTCACGATATTATCCTAAATGTCCCTAGTCGATCATCTATGCGGGAGCACAGATGAAATAAGACCAGTATGACTTTGAAGATGCATAGAGATATAAATCAAAGTCATAAGCACATGTAAGAGTACAAGGTGCTGGACCGACCCGCTATGAGAGAACTGCATGGGTAACGTCATAAGCTTCTCTCATATACAAACTATGTCAATACGCCCTTTGACCTGAGATCATCATGGATTCCTACATGACAAAACGCTCAGCTTTGACCTAGTCAAAAGTCACTTTTGACCGAGTGATCATAAAGACTATGTTCGGCCTTAGTGGTTTTTCATGCGGAGGAATGTGAATGGTCAAGATGGAATTTGTCCCTCACATTTGTAGAGAGATATTACTGGGCCCCTCGATGAGTGAGTCTGAGAAATGTATGGCCATACTGTAATGGAAAGGTAGTTCCATTTCTATAGTCAGACTACTCAGGGATCGAGAAAGTAACGGTCACGAATAGGAGGATGACATTATCCATGCCTCATCCATGACCAAAATATCGCGTGACAGAAGGGACATGATATGGTTGTATAAAAGGTTGCATCGTTTATCGATCCTCATATGATTTGGGTAGTCGTTATGTCTTGCTAGAGACCGCTTGTGACTTGTGGGCTAGTATAGCAAATGGCCCGCTGCCAACTTCATATGGGCCTACAGGGACGCACACAAAATAGCCCAACACGAGCTATGATGTCCAGATTCATTGAATCTAAGACATGTCCAGATTCAATGAATGATCCAGGATAGATGTATATATATTTATTTATATTTATATTCATATATATATATATATATATATAAATTCGTATATATACATTATATGTATATATGAGATTTAATTTATAAGGATAAATTAAATCTCTATCACGTTTGAAATTCGAAATTCAAATTGATAGGATATTTCATATAAGAGATATTTATAAGATTTAATTTATAAGGATAAATTAAATCTCTATCATGTTTGAAATTTGAAATTCAAATTGATAGGATATCTCATATAAGAGATATTTATAAGATTTAATTTATAAGGATAAATTAAATCTCTATCACGTTTGAAATTCGAAATTCAAATTGATAGGATATCTCATATAAGAGATATTTATAAGATTTAATTTATAAGGATAAATTAAATCTCTATCACGTTTGAAATTCGAAATTCAAATTGATAGGATATCTCAAATTTGATTTATGAGAATAAATCAAATATAGTTCAGTCTCATCTTTATTTAAAATTAAATAAATGGGTAATTAAATCTGTGGGATGGATTTGATATTATTTATTTAATTAGTTTCTTATAAAATTATACAATATATGATATTGTATTAATTTTAGAATTAATATAAGATTAACTCCAAAATCTAATTCGGTGGACAGAGAAAAACGCATAGCATCCTATATATCTGATTTTAGGAGATGCGTTTTGCACAGAGAAACATATAGAACATAGAAAGGCCGAAGGGGACTCTGCAAAAGGTTTGCAGATAAGAAACTGCCAAAATAGAGACAGAGAGGACGAACTCTTGAGAAAGCCCTGGAGGGACAAGAGATGCTAACACGTCGTTCGTGGTTAGAACGCTGTTCGTGTGGATACCAGTAGAGGAAGCCGACCTGAGTCGTCGACTTCTTGTGATCAGAAAGGGAGCACGAGCCGCAGAGAGAAGCTGTGAACGTCGTGACCGAAAGCTGTGGAAGTCGCTGAGGCACACTAAGGGTAATACTTCTTCCCACTTGACTTAAACACATACGGTAGATCCTAGCAAGGAATGGAAAAATTTTTAAATTAATTTCCGCTGCGTGTCTTCCAATTCCTTACAGTGGTATCAGAGCCATGCCGTTTTGTGTTTAAGTTAGGGTTGATTGTTGATTCATATGATATGTGTTAGTCGTAGCCGATCATATAATATGCGTTTCATGTGTGACATATAAGGAATCCGTCTTATGTATGACATATAAGGAATCTAAAAGGGAACTGAAATCGTTGGTGATATGTTTTGATTTGATCAATTAACATAGAAGGGGTCCAAGAAAACCGAATGCAGATTCGTGATTATTTACATAGCAAAATTTTTTTCTCGGGGCACTGCCCCCAGACCCCGCCCGCTAACTGGCTAACGGGACCGCCGTGGCTACCTGTTCGTAGCGTAATATAACCATAGAATATGCTATTTTGTGAATGTTTTAAGATTTGAAACATCAATTGCCCTGTAATTAAATCTGAATGTTGATTCTTGAATGCTTGGGTATGGTGAACAATATGGCTCTAGATTACAAGTGTTGTAATTTTTAAAATACGGCCTGCATGTCGTGCCTTCCTATATATTTACTCTCAATGTACCTTCTCTTCTCATCTCACTCCCCTCGAATGTTAAAAGAGGTTTCTATATGTAATTTCCCTTTTCTTACTAGAGAGCTCCTCTCATTGGCTTGAGAGGACTTAGGATAGGTGAGCCATATTGTATCACGTTTAAATTATGCATCTTATGATTATATCAGCACATGCATATTAATTGTATGAGATACAAACTGAGAACCATGCATTCTCATAAACTAAACAGTTAAATTAAGCCCTCTAAATGAAATCTTAAGTCATAATGCCGTCAATTTATGAACACTTGTCAAAACCTCAATTGCTCAATTGTGGACTCCGCCAAAGTGGGTGCTTTTGAGTCATCTTGGGGAGATAAGCAAAGAGTAATGGTGCTACTCTCATATGTTCATTATTGTTTGACTTAATTGAGATTAACAAAATGGTTTTGGATCTCAAGGCATTAGATGGGATTAGAACATGCCAGATCATATGATGATAGGATCCCATGAACATCTAAGAGTTACATTTGATGTAATTGGTAAAGGTGTTACCTACCTAGATAACTTAATTTAAGTTTGAGCCAAATATGGATCTTAGCCCACTAACTATTGCATTGAGGGTTGTTTATTTAGTGGGAGATTACTAATTACATTGCATATTTTAATTGTAGAATCATGACGACTAGTAATACTGCTACATTATCACTGCGATCTGTCCTTGAGAAGGACAAACTCAATGGGACAAACTTTCTTGACTGGTTTAGGAACTTGAGAATTGTTCTCAAGCAGGAAAGAAAGGCGCATGTCCTAGATCAACCTATTCCTGAGGAGCCAGCCGCCAATGCTCCTAGAGCTCAGAAAGATGCTTACACGAAGCATAAGGAAGACTCTGTCGATGTGGGATGCTTGATGCTAGCCACCATGGTTCCGGAGCTCCAAAGAGATCTGGAACACATGGAAGCTTATGAGATGATTGTGCATCTCAAGGAAATGTTCTAGCAACAGGCAAGGCAAGAGAGGTATGAGACCACTAAGGCCTTATATTCCTGCAAGATAGTTGAAGGTGCATGAGTCAGTACTCATGTCTTAAAGATGAAGGGGTACATTGATCACCTTGAGAGGCTTGGATTTCCCATGAGCCAGGAGTTAGCTACGGATTTGATCTTGAACTCACTCCCGAAAAGTTATGACCAGTTTGTCATGAACTACAACATGAACAACTTGGAGAAATCTATTTCTGAACTACATGGGATGCTTAAAACTGCTGAGCCGAGTCTTAAGAAGAAACCCAGTAGTGTTTTGATGGTTTAGAAAGGAAAGGGTACTAAAAGGAAAGGCAAAGGCAAGGGGAAGGGTCATGTCTCATCAGGTAAGACCAAAGAGTCAGGCAAGCCCGAAACCAAGCCTACACCAAAGAAGGCAAAGCCTCCGAAGGAAGGAGTCTGCTTCTTCTGCAGTGAACCCGATCATTGGAAGAGGAATTGTAAACCCTACCTCGAAGATCCGAAAAAGAACAAGAAGGATAGCGGGGCTATCGCTTCAGGTATTTATGTTATAGACATTCATCTTTCTACTTCCACCTCATGGGTATTAGATACTGCGTGTGGTTCTCACATTTGTACAAATGTACAAGGACTAAAGGACAGTAGGAAGCTGAAAAAAGGTGAGGTTGACCTACGAGTTGGAAACAGAGCAAGGGTTGCTGCGTTAGCTGTAGGCACTTATGAATTAGTTCTGCCCACTGGCTTTTGTTAGTTTTGAACAATTGCTATTATGTTCCTGCTTTAAGTAGTAACATTATTTCACTTTCTTATTTGGATAAGGAAGGTTTCACTTCCATTGCTGGGAATAGTAGATGTTCTATTTATCGTAATGATGTTTTCTATGCTCATGGTGATTTGCATGTTGATCATTACATATTAAATTTGGAACAACCCAATCATGGAAATATCTATAACATAACCGCCAAAAGGGTCAAACCAAACGATTTGAATCCCACATACCTCTGGCACTGTCGTCTGGGCCACATAAATGAGAAACGCATTTCCAAACTCCATCAAGATGGATTTCTAAACTCATTTGATTTTGAATCATATGACACTTGCGAGTCTTGCTTGTTAGGAAAGATGACAAAGTCACCTTTCACTGGGTACAGTGAGAGGGCCACTGATTTATTGGGCCTCATACATACAGATGTGTGTGGACCGATGAACACAAATGCCAGAGGAGGTTATTCGTACTTCATAACATTTATAGATGATTTCAGCAGATATGGGTACATCTATCTGATGAAACATAAATCTGAATCTTTTGAAAAGTTCAAAATATTTCAAAATGAAGTAAAAAACCAGCTTGGCAAAACAATTAAAGCCCTTCGATCTGATCAGGGTGGTGAATATTTGAGCCAAGAGTTCATAGATCATCTTAAGAGTTGTGGGATAGTCTCACAATTGACTCCTCCAGGGACACCACAATGGAATGGCATTTCTGAACGGAGGAATCGAACACTATTAGATATGGTTCGATCTATGATGAGTCAAACAGATCTTCTGCCCTCCTTTTGGGGCCATGCCCTAGAGACAGCTGGTTTCACACTCAATCGTGTTCCATCAAAGGCAATTGAAAAGACTCCGTATGAGATATGGACTGGGAGGACGCCTAGTTTGTCTTTCCTCAAGATTTGGGGATGCGAGGTCTATGTTAAGCAACAAACCTCAGACAAATTAGTGCCCAAATCCTCAAAGTGCCTTTTTGTGGGATATCCTAAGGAAACCAAGGGATATTACGTCTACAACCCTGCTGATAACAAAGTGTTTGTTGTCAGAAATGGTATCTTTCTCGAACGAGAATTTATCTCTAAAAGAACCAGTGGGAGTAAGGTACACCTCGAAGAAGTTCGAGAGCCACAAGACACCATAGAACCGCAGATGGAAAATAGAGAAGACTCACAACAAGTTGATGAGACTCCTCAAGTCACGCAAGGTCCACGTAAATCTAATAGGACACGACTTCAGCCTCAGAGATATGGATTTCTGATTTCTGATAGTCGTGAAGTGTTGCTCATTGAGCATAATGAGCCGACTAGCTATCGAGAAGCTATAGTGGGACCAAACTCTGAGAAGTGGCTTAATGCCATGAAGTCTGAAATGCAATCCATGTACGACAATAAGGTTTGGACCTTAGTCGACCCGCCTGAAGGTGTAAAAACCATCGGGTGCAAGTGGGTTTTTAAGGAGAAAACTGACATGGATGGCAATGTAAATGTCTTCAAGGCACGACTGGTTGCAAAAGGATTTACTCAAACTCATGGTGTGGACTATGATGAGACCTTTTCCCCAGTTGCCATGGCCAAATCAATCAGAATCCTCTTTGCCATAGCAGCATATTATGACTATGAAATATGGCAGATGGACGTCAAGCCAGCCTTCCTTAATGGAAAGCTCCTTGAGGATGTGTACATGACACAACCTGAAGGGTTTGTGTGTTCTGAGGACTCTGGCAAAGTGTGCAAGCTTCAAAGGTCCATTTATAGACTGAAGCAAGCCTCTCGGAGTTGGAATCAACGTTTTGATGAAGTAGTCAAAGAGTTTGGATTTCTTCAAAACATTGATGAACCTTGTGTGTACAAGAAGGTTAGTGGGAGCACAGTTGTGTTTTTGGTACTCTATGTCGATGACATCCTACTTATTGGGAATGACATTCCTACCTTGCAGATTGTCAAGTCTTGGTTAGGAAAGTCTTTCTCGATGAAAGACTTAGGTGAAGCCACCTACATCCTAGGAATCAGGATCTATAGAGATAGATCTAAAAGACTTCTAGGACTCAGTCAGAGTACATACATAGATAAAATACTGCATAGGTTCAGTATGCACGAATCAAAGAGGGGTTTCATACCCATGTCTCATGGTATTCACCTCAGCAAAGATCTATGTCCTAGTACATCTGATCAGCAAGGTCATATGAGTAAAGTTCCATATGCCTCGGCCATAGGATCTATCATGTACGCCATGTTATGTACTCGTCCGGATGTCTCGTTTGCCTTTAGTATGACTAGCAGATATCAACAGGACCCTGGTGAGGGCCATTGGACTGCTGTCAAGAATATCCTTAAGTACTTAAGAAGGACTAAGGACTTATTCTTGGTCTATGGTGGATTGGATGACGAACTATGTGTAACTGGTTACACAGATGCCAGTTTCTAAACTGACCAGGACGACCAAAAATCGCAGTCTGGATATATATTCCTCCTCAATAATGGAGCAGTAAGCTGGAAGAGCTCTAAGCAGGGCACTGTAGCAGATTCTACGACAGAAGCTGAGTATATAGCAGCATCTGATATAGCTAAGGAAACCGTTTGGATCAGGAAGTTCATCACAGAACTAGGGGTGATACCTACCATCTCAGATCCAATAACTTTGCTCTGTGACAATAGCGGTGCTATTGCACAGGCCAAAAAGCCTAGGTCACATCAAAGGACCAAGCATATACTCAGGCGATTTCATCTCATCAGAGAAATCAATGATAGAGGTGATATAAAAATATGCGAAGTAGCAGGAGAAGATAATGTTGCTGATCCTCTAACAAAGCCGCTTGTGCAGGCAAAGCATGAGCGTCATGTCAGGTCAATGGGAATTAGTCAAATTAATGATTGTACCTAGTGCAAGTGGGAGGTTGTTGGAAATCGTACCCTAGGGGCCAATCATTGTCTTATGAACATTATTGATTTATGAATTTATTAATTGAGTTGTCATATTATTTGCATGTTTACTATGATGACCATCCTTGGATAATTCATGATATTATCCTAAATATCCCTGGTCGATCATCTATGCGGGAACACAGATGAAATAAGACCAGTATGACTTTGAAGATGTATAGAGATATAAATCAAAGTCATAAGCACATGTAAGAGTACAAGGTGCTGGACCGACCCGTTATGAGAGAACTGCATGGGTAACGTCATAAGCTTCTCTCATATACAAACCATGTCAATACGCCCTTTGACCTGAGATCATCATGGATTCCTACATGACAAAACGCTCAGCTTTGACCTAGTCAAAAGTCACTTTTGACCGAGTGATCATAAAGACTATGTTCGGCCTTAGTGGTTTTTCATGCGGAGGAATGTGATTAGTCAAGATGGAATTTGTCCCTCACATTCGTAGAGAGATATTACTGGGCCCCTTGATGAGTGAGTCTGAGAAATGTATGGCCATACTGTAATGGAAAGGTAGTTCCATTTCTATAGTCAGACTACTCAGGGATCGAGAAAGTAACGGTCAAGAATAGGAGGATGACATTATCCATGCCTCATCCATGACCAAAATATCGCGTGACAGAAGGGACATGATATGGTTGTATAAAAGGTTGCATCGTTTATCGATCCTCATATGATTTGGGTAGTCGTTATGTCTTGCTAGAGACCGCTTGTGACTTGTGGGCTAGTATAGCAAATGGCCCGCTGCCAACTTCATATGGGCCTACAGGGTCGCACACAAAATAGCCCAACACGAGCTATGATGTCCAGATTCATTGAATCTAAGACATGTCCAGATTCAATGAATGATCCAGGATAGATGTATATATATTTATTTATATTTATATTCGTATATATATATATAAATTCGTATATATACATTATATGTATATATGAGATTTAATTTATAAGGATAAATTAAATCTCTATCACGTTTGAAATTCGAAATTCAAATTGATAGGATATCTCATATAAGAGATATTTATAAGATTTAATTTATAAGGATAAATTAAATCTCTATCATGTTTGAAATTTGAAATTCAAATTGATAGGATATCTCATATAAGAGATATTTATAAGATTTAATTTATAAGGATAAATTAAATCTCTATCACGTTTGAAATTTGAAATTCAAATTGATAGGATATCTCATATAAGAGGTATTTATAAGATTTAATTTATAAGGATAAATTAAATCTCTATCACGTTTGAAATTCGAAATTCAAATTGATAGGATATCTCAAATTTGATTTTTGAGAATAAATCAAATATAGTTCAGACTCATCTTTATTTAAAATTAAATAAATGGGTAATTAAATCTGTGGGACGGATTTGACATTATTTATTTAATTAGTTTCTTATAAAATTATACAATATATGAAATTGTATTAATTTTGGAATTAATATAAGATTAACTCCAAAATCCAATTCGGTGGACAGAGAAAAACGCATAGCATCCTATATATCTAATTTTAGGAGCAGCGTTTTGCACAGAGAAACATATAGAACATAGAAAGGCCGAAGGGGACTTTGCAAAAGGTTTGCAGATAAGAAACTGCCGAAATAGAGACGGAGAGGATGAACTCTTGAGAAAGCCCTGGAGGGACAAGAGACGCTAGCACGTCGTTCGTGGTTGGAACGCTATTCTTGTGGATACCAGTAGAGGAAGCCGACCTGAGTCGTCGACTTCTTGTGATCAGAAAGGGAGCACGAGCCGCAGAGAGAAGCTGTGAACGTCGTGACCAAAAGCTGTGGAAGTCACTGAGGCAAACTAAGGGTAATACTTCTTCCCACTTGACTTAAACACATACAGTAGATCCTGGCAAGGAATGGAAAAAATTTTAAATTAATTTCCGCTGCGTGTCTTCCAATTCCTTACACTGATGTACCTGGACCTAGTCATATACTAGACCATACATATATCCTCAGTCCTAGTGCAACGAAGAAGCCAATGGTAGAGATATATCTGGATAACCACCAGGTTATAGAGCTAACCCCTGGGAAAGATATGAATGAAGAACAATTCAAGAAAGTTGTGGAACTATCTAGACAGCTGTATGACCTAAGGAGACTGTTCGTTAGAGAAATAGATAAGGGATTATAGAAGTTACATGGACTTCATAACAAGAGTGTGAGAAGCCTATCGAGTTTATGATCTATATACCCTTACCCTATAAGATTGGACTAATATCATGGATGATATCTTACCTCTCATAGCGACGTAGAGAGTAGGTCTGGATTAGTATTTTGAGAAGGAACCCTATGAAGACATTCCTAATTGGATCTATATGGTAGGAGAGTTTATTAGGATCCATTATGAGAAAGTGAAACATCCTCATTTTCTTATGTCTTAGGGACCAAATGGTAGCATCTTGAACAACTTTTAAGGCTATTGAAGTCAAATTACACAATCTAGAATTTTACTCTCTCGAGTACTGTTCACTGTGTAAATTCCAGTGGAGTGACCTAACTTCAAAAAATCATAACTAATTCTAGAAAAAACAAAATGAAGTGGTTCAAATTGCTATACGAAGATAACTTAATGCTCTTTTAGGAAAAAATAACTTGTTGACCACTCCTTGACTAGGTCAATGTCAGAAAAAATCTGAAGTTTACTATTCATCCAGCTTTTTTCCCTTATTCTAGCATTTTGATCCCAACATCTATCCTATCCAATCCCTAGCTTCTCTTCATGCTTCTTTAGTCCTCTTCTAATATACCTGTGGGGTTGGGATTACATCTAAGGGGGTGAGATTTTTGGGGAAATCTCAGTAGCAAATGGAAACCATACAATGTATGCAACTATATGCTTGATGTTACTATGTGTGTACTTAATGATCATGCTTGCATTATGATAACATACATGCTTCCATGTTACTTAATTATAACATATGTCCATAGTATAAAAAGAAATAGAGCATTACTTAATCATACATGCTTCACATCATCAAGGTAAGAAAACATCACATAAAACATCCAACCAGTATAAGCATACAAGTAGGTAAGTTTACTAGATGGCGTGTAGCCTTTCCTTCCAGCTCTTAAACTTGTTTCTAAGGTTCCTTCTTTCATAAGTCATAGCCTATACATAGCATAATAATATCTTTATTATTATCCAGTATAGCTCTACTTAACTCATTCTTAACTAGGGGTAATATCCTTAATATGACATTCCTCTGGCTTTCTTTCTATCTATGGATACCTTTATTAATAGAGATATTTCTCTATTCTAACTATTAAGAGCAATCCTCTACTTTATTAGAGTAGGGACTAGAATAACTTACTTACCTCATCCCTAAGCTCTGCCCAGTCCCTAAGCTCCTTAGACTGCTCTTGGCTCCACCAGAACTCCTCCTTTCTTTCTCTTCCTTCCTTTCTTTCTCTCCTTCTCTCTTTCTCTCTTCTTTCTCTTCTTTGGCCATGCTTTTCCATGGCATGGAATGGGAGGGGAGTGGGGTATTTATAGGTGAGTTGAGGTGGAATGAATGGTCTAGATTGAATCGTGATGAATGGCCCAGATTGCTTAGCTTCCTCAAGAAGCTTTGGCTGCATCATCACGATGACATCATCCTCCTTGATGACTCACCATTATGACATCATCCAAGGACACCTCAGGGGACACCTCAGGGGGTATGTGGCACAAATGGTGGGGCCCTTGGGACACTTCATCAGCTGACTCAGCTTCTCCAGAGAATTCCATAGTCTTTTCCTAGAATGAGCAGCCGAGATTGTGGCACGTGTCCTCTTTACTTTTTCTCCTTTTTCTAATCTCATGACATGTGTCCTTAACTTTTCTTCTTTTCTTGTAATAATTCCATGTGATGCCTTGTGGGTCCCATGAGGACACCTTTCATGCCACCTCATGATCTACAGTCATATCTGATCACTTTTCCCAATTCTATCCTTAATCGGGTAATCTTACTTTATTGAAAAGCACTAAAATATTATTTTAATGCCTCTCAAACACCCATAACTACTAGGCCTACGTTTTGGGGTCTTTAAATGTCATCTTGGGTTTCTAACCAAGCCCAACCACTCTGGTAGCTCGGTTCCCAAGAAACACCTCTTACTTTTCCGTTATGCCTACAGGGACTTTCACTATTTTCCCTAAATTTTTACTTTCTTGCAGTTTAGTCCCTAAACATCATTTGTATACTTCTGGAACTCCTGCATAATAGGGCCTAGTAGCCTTCCTTTTTTAGGCTACATACTGGGTTTCCAAGCTTAAACATTGGGATATGACATAAAGCATAATGTAATAGTTGTATTTATGAATGCTACTGTGATCTATGTACTTATGAATAGTGATATTGTATATGTATTTATGTTATGAAAGATCTATGTAATGATGTTGAACTTGTTGTATGCTATGTTTTGAATGAAATATGAATTATGTTAATTATAGTATTCCTTTCCTATTATATAATAGTAAAACAAAATAGAAAGAACGAGGAGAACTGGTTTATCGGGAGAATCTTGAGACATTGGAGACATTAACCAACTAATCTTAGAACGATTAGAACAACAACAGAAGCTGATTGAAGAAGTGAGAACAACTCAGGCGAGGAGCAAATAAGAAAGGGATACTGCCATAGCAGCAGCCGTAGTAGAAGTAGTAGAGAATTTAAGGCAACCAGAATCTGTGGGTACAACTAATACATAACCAAAAATAGTTCAGCAGATAGCAGAGCCACCAAGACAGATTGGACAAATAGTATATCCTACTGGTATTCAATAGTGGATGGCTAAATTCTATAATTATAGTCCTCCAATGTTTGATGAGACATTTAATATACAGAAAGCATAAGACTGTATTAGCATACTAGAGAAAATTTTAGAGGTACTTGATTATCCGTCTGATAGCAAAGCACATATGGCAATCTATCAGCTAGAAAAAGATACAGATAGATGGTGGAGGAACACCGAGCTATTACTACAAGCTAGACACATTTCTATCACATGAGAAGTATTTCTTGAACAGTTTTGTGAGAAGTATTTCCCTTGGTCGGTAAGGGACAAAGAGAAGCAGAGTTCCTTGTGCTGAGGCAAGGAGAAAAAGAATATTTTGATGAGTACCTTGCTAAGTTCATCCATCTTTATCAATATTCCACTTATCTGCGACAGGTGGATGACGGAGAGAATGATCAGGGGACTGAATATTACTCTGAAAGATAAGATGACTCCCCAACAATATAACCAGTTCAATAAAATAGTGGAGGCCTATAAATAATTGAGAACAGTCTCAATCATCAAGTGCTTATGAAACGAATGAGTATGGAGAACACTGGTCCTGAAGAACTAGTCAGAAAAAAATATGGCCAGTGGTAGTGGCTATTCCATTAGAAGTGGCATAACAGAAGGCCTGCTAGAGGAAACTTCAAGGGCAATAAAAATAATAGATGTCACATCCTTACTTTTAACCTCAATTATACTCCATTAGAAGTGATTGGAACCAATTACATGATCATTTGCTTTAAAAATATCCATTTCCAAAACATTTGCTTTTGGGGGACTGTTCACTATTACTGTTCATTTGATAATTCCAGAACATGTACCCTACTTTGAAAATTCATAATTAATTGTAGAAAAATCAAAATAATGTAGTTCCAATTTCTAATGAAAGCTATTTCGTAAATCTTTGAGGGGAAAGTATGAAACTAAGGTTTTCAATTCCAAATGAAATCAGTTTATTGGTTAAAAATCACTGTTCATTTGGTAAAAATCTGGAGGTTCTAGTTTCTTGGCTTAAATTCAAAAATTCATTTCTCTTTGGTTACTTATCCAAATGAACTTTGTTACATATGGAATTAAATCTCTAGAAGTCCTCTTTAAGATCACCAAATTTCATAGAAAAAATCGTTCATTTGATATATGAAATAATTGCGTGAACGTCACTGCCTCTCAGTACTCGTTTTATCTCAATTCCAGATCTTACTTGCAACTTTCGAAAATCATAACAATTCGGATATTTATCCAATTAAGGAGCTCTTGGTGTCCATTTAAATATCTGTACCTTATATAACTTCACACCAAATTTCATACTAAAAATCGTTGGTTTACATATCAAAATCATCGTCACATCACCACGGCCTCACAACAGAGTTACAGAAACATACGCCTTGCATGCTAGCATATCATCCCATAGTGTAATGTGAGTCATATAACTTATTATACAAACTTAATCATTAACATTTACTCTCTTCCCTTGAGAGGATCCAGCACCTAAAACATAGTTATGCATGTGGAAGGAATGAGATTTCATGGAAATCCCAATAGCAAGTTACACAAACTATAATATCATGCATGAATAATTGTATGCTTAACATGTTATCATGTGATGGGAGCTACTTCATAATGGTACATAAGCAAACTCTAACATGCATATTGTCATGACATAACTTGCAAGGAGTTGCAATCATTCATACTTCATCATAACATGATGACATAAGCTCAAGCTCAACCAAACACCATAATCAACAAGCAAGCAAAATAATTAAACAAACATGAGTTATAGTTAGGTATCCTTGCTACCTCTTAGCTATCTTGGTCAAGACCTTCTTGAAGTGTTTTCCTTCCTTCACAAATGTCAAAACCTAGCCATTACAACATAATATCAAGTTACAACTCAACTTGAAATCAAATCCAAGACTAGGTTTTCACTAGCTCCCTTTCTTTCTCTAATTTATGTTTCCTACTTCCACCTTTCCAAAATAAATTCTCATGGTTCATTTCCACATAATTTTTCATGTAGAATCCAAATATAAAATCAGAATTTCTAAAATCAAAACATACCAATTGCTACAGTGCTGAACCGAAATGCATGCTCTTGTTTTCCAAAAATTCTCATTTTGATTCTAATGCTTCCAATACTTGTTCTCCTACTTTATCCCCACACAACTTTCCATTTTAAACTCATTGGAAGCATCAAAATCATGAAATTCCATCATATGAACAGTACCACGTACAGTACCAGCAAGAACACAAAACCCTAAATCCAAACATACTTGAATTCACAAGCTTGTACCACTTGATTCTAGCTTGTCTAAACTATCCATAACATAAAACTCATATTTTAACCACATATGAGAAGCCCTTCCAGCAGCAACCATAAGGGAAATATAGCATGAAAACCCCGTAAAACCATGAGCTAACTTGCTAGAACAAAGCTCAAGATCAAGGGAGATGATTACCTTGCTTGTTACTCCACTTTGGTTGCTTCTTTCTTGGTTGAATGGAAATTTTGCAAGAGTTTCCCTATGGTTCACCATGCATGGCGAAGTGTTCTGAATAGGGGGTATTTATAGAGAAATTTGGGTTGAAATGGATGGCTAACATTGATTTGATTACTATTTGATCTAAAGGCTCATATTTAACCTTGGATTTTACTTTTTCTATAAAGAATAATTATTACATCATGTGGGACAGCTCATGGGACACCTCAGAGGGTTAGGTGGCGTGCTGCCCATGCAAAGAACCTTCTGGAGAAATTCCAGTTCAATCCGGTACCGATCAGTGCAGTTTCACAACAACCGGACTGTGTTCTGTTCCTAATTTTTTATAATATACCAGGATATGTATTCTATCCTGGAAATTAATGTCTAGGCTTCTCATATCATTGAAAATGTTATACTGAGTATTTATCTACCATCCATCTCTTAGGAAATGACCAAAATACCCTTAGTGTCATTTCCTGCACTGTACTAACCCTAAGGGCAAAATCGTCATTTCACACCTCTTTACACTGCCTCAGGGCATATATTGACTGTATATAATCATATTTATACTATTTCCCATGTTGTTGGCCTGTCCATAATGACTAAAATGACCTCCATCCATCACTGGTACAGTATGGGCATCCAGGGGTATTTTCATAATTTCATACTTTTCCTGGACTGCTCTGGTCTCTGGCCCACATAACTGTCCAATCACCTTAATGGGCTTATGATGGCGCCATTTGGGCCTTATTATGGGCTTATTGCCTGTATTGCCTTTATGGCCCAATACACGTTCCAACTCTCCCGATCCTATTTATCGGGTATTTTATTTCACTATAAAATCCGGTTTGGCTTCTATAGGATTCCTTTTCCGATTCTGTCAATTTTATAAATTCATATATTAAATATATGAATTTCCTATAAAGTCTCATATGATTTCTAGATCTAAAAAATACTGTAATAATTCCTTCTGACTTCAGGAATTTATATCAATTAATCGGGACCTCAAATCAAAATTCTGTTACGTTAAAATGACCGGAATATTTTTGTCTATCTACAGGTAAAATTTGGGTCTGATCTAATTCTGGGCATTTTTGGCCTATTTTGGCTCAACTTTTCCATATTTACATTTAGGTCCCTTAACTTTTGAATAATTGCACTTTAGTCCCTGAACTTTCCATTAATTGCATTTAGGTCCCTCCTTTTATTTCTATTTCAACTTTTTGTCTTCAAACTTTTCAATTTGCATTTTAGTCCCTATTCTTTCCTTAGTTATTAATCCTTCCATTTCTTTTTGCAATCTGCTACAGTTTATTCCAAAAATCTTATATCTATTGCAGATAAACTGTACAGGTACATCAGGTCAAAAAATTAGGGATATGACATTTCTCTCTCCCTTAAAATAAATTTCATCCTCGAAATTTACATTACATATATGCTAAGGAAATAGTTCAGGGTATATCTCTCTCATCCTTTCCTCTACTTCCCAGGGAGCTTCATTCTCTATTAATCCCTTCCAGACCAGCTTAACTAGAGGGATCTGCTTATTTCGCAACTGCTTGACCTTTCTGTCTACTATCTGTACTAGTCCAACTTCATAAGTCAGTTCATCTCGCAGTGTAATATCATCCTGCTTAATCACATGTGATAGATCTGGAACATACTTCTTTAATTGGGAAACATGGAACACATCATGAATCTTGCTGAGATGTGGAGGAAGAGCTAATTTATAAGCCATTGATCCTACTCTTGAGAGGATATGAAATGGCCCAATGTATCTAGGATGCAGCTTCTTCCCTTTGATTGATCGTCCGGCTCCTGTCGTTGGAGTCAACTTAAGGAATACATGTTCTCCTTCTTCAAACTCCAACGGCTTCCTTCTAACATCAGCATAACTTTTCTGTCTGCTTTGAGCTATTAATAGCCTTTTCCTGATCTTATCAATCTGTACTGCTGTCTAGTCTACTAGATCAGGACCAAACATCCTCCTTTCAATCAACTCCACCCAGCATAAGGGAGATCTACACTTCCATCCATAAAGTACTTCAAATGGAGCCATCTGAATGCTAGCCTGATAACTGTTATTATAGGCAAACTCTATCAACGGCAGATAGACATCCCAACTTCCTTTGAAATCCATGACACAAGCTCTCAACATATCCTCAAGCGTCTGGATCATTCTCTTAGATTGACCATCTATTTGAGGATGGTAGGCTATACTAAATCTGAGAGTAGTGTTCACTTCTTTATGTAAAGCTCACCAAAAGTTTGATGTAAACCGAGGATCTCTGTCAGAAATAATACTACTGGGAATACCATGTAGTCTAACAATCTCTTTTATATAGAGTTTCGCCAGCTTCTCTAGAGAATCCTTTTTATTGATTGCCAGGAAATGAGTTGACTTCGTTAATCGGTCAATTATTACCCATATAACATCATGCTTAATAGGAGTCATGGGCAGTCCTTCAACAAAATCCATGGCAATGCTGTCCCATTTCCACTCGGGTATCTCTAGTGGTTGTAATTTCCCTGCTAGCTTATGATGCTCAACTTTCACCTTTTGACATGTCAAACATTTGGACACATAATTTACAACATCTTTCTTTAATCCAGGCCACCAAAATAAACTCTTCACATCATGATACATCTTGGTCATACCTGGATGTACTGTATACTTGCTTTTATGTGCCTCCTCTAGTATCTTTTCTCTCAATCCCATTGCATTGGGAATATATGGTCGTCCCCTAAATCGTAGTAATCCATCTTGGGACACATCAAAGTTTTTAGTTTCCCCTATTTCCAGCTTACCTTTGAAAATTTCAGCGAGCCTATCTTGCTCCTAAGCCTCTTTTATCTCATCCTCAATAAAAGCTTTAATCTGTGTTCCTCCATAAGAACTTTCTGATGTCAGCATTTGATACAGAGGACTCCAATCTCGAACATCTTCTATCAGTTCTAGCTCTTTGATCATGAGACTAGCAACCTGCACCACCTTTTTGCTCAAGGCATCGGCCACTACATTAGCTTTTCCTGGATGGTATTTGATTTGGAAATCATAATCCTTTAGAAATTATATCCATCTCCATTGCCTCATGTTCAATTCTTTCTGATCTTGTAGGTACTTCAGGCTTTTATGATCACAGTACAGTTCTATGGTAGCTCCATACAAGTAGTGCCTCCATATCTTGAGAGCATAAACTATCGCTGCAAGCTCCAAATCATGCGTGGGATAATTCTCTTCATGTGGCTGTAACTGTCGAGAAGCATAGGCTACCACTCGTCCTTGCTGCATTAACACACATCCCAACCCCTGCTTGCTAGCATCAGTGTAGACTACATAAGTCTGAGTTAGGTCTGGAATAATCAGCACAGGAGTCATGGTTAATCTCTGCTTTAGTTCATGAAAACTGGCCTCACACTTCTCATCCCACTTGAACTGCTGATTCTTTCTTGTCAGCTTGGTTAACGGTAAAGCCATTCGAGAAAAGTCCTTAATAAATCTTCTATAATACCCTGCTAAGCCCAGAAAACTTCTTATCTCTGTCACTGTCCTTGGCTGTTCCCAGCTTAGAACTGCTTCAACTTTGCTAGGATCTACAACTACCCCTTCGTGGGATATGACATGACCGAGAAATTTGACTTCTTGCAGCCAAAACTCACATTTACTAAGCTTAGCATAGAGTCGTTTCTCTTTAAGAGTACTAAAAACAATTCTTAAATGCTCTTCATGCTCTATAGCAGATTTGGAGTACACTAGGATATCAACAATGAAAACTACCACAAACTGATCTAGGTAAGGCCTGAAGATTCTGTTCATGTAATCCATGAAAATTGCAGGTGTATTCGTTAGACCAAAGGGCATCACTAGAAATTCAAAATGACTATATCAAGTCCTGAACGCAGTCTTTGAAATATCATCTGCTTTGATTCTGAGTTGGTGATAACCTGACCTCAGATCAATCTTAGAGAATAAGCTTGCTCCAACCAACTGGTCTAACAAATCATCAATTTGGGGAAGAGGGTACTTATTCTTAACAGTAATCTTATTCAACTCCCGATAATCAATTCACAATCTGAGACTGCCATCCTTCTTCTTGACGAATAACACTAGAGCACCCCATGGAGAAACACTGGGTCGGATGAAACCTTATCTAATAGCTCCTATATCTACTTCTTAAGTTCAATCATCTCATTGGGAGCCATACGATATGGGGCTTTAGATACTGGTCCAGCTCCAGGTACGATGTCAATTGCAAACTCCACTTCTCGTTCTGGAGGCAATCCCTGAATCTCCTTTGGAATGACTTCAGGAAATTCTTTGACCACTGGAATCGCTTCAATTCCTTTTTCCACTTCTGCTT
This sequence comes from Leucaena leucocephala, assembly GCA_037074615.1. Lineage (NCBI taxonomy): Eukaryota > Viridiplantae > Streptophyta > Magnoliopsida > Fabales > Fabaceae > Leucaena > Leucaena leucocephala. The sequence goes on from CM073519.1 coordinate 19,838,955, forward strand.
GCACAGAAAAGAAGACCATATATCCCTGACATCCTTTCCGTAAACATCTATCTGCTTGAGCCTCTGTCAGGAAATTCAATTTCACTTCTGGATTCACATTTGGGGTTTGTGGACAAAGAACTAGAGTTTTGTTCTTACAATCCAGCATTACATTATTGGCAGACAACCAATTCAATCTAATTATGACATCAATCTCATGGAATGGCATGCATATGAGGTCAAGAGTAGTGCAACAACATTCATATCGAATGACACTATTTAGGCAGACATCTGATATAACTACTTTAGCATTTGTAGGGGTTGTGACACATATGGCATAATGTAGCTTGCTAATTGTAAGGCCCAAACATTTAGCACATTCATAAGAAACAAAGGAATGACTTGCACCCGAATCAAACATAGCAATCACAGCATGATTATTGAGATAGATGATAACTTGGATCATCTCGGGTGATCTTTGTGCCTCTTCCCTTGTCATTGCAAACACTTGCCCTTGAGTGCGTGGCCTTTGATAATTAGATGCTTGAGGACAACTCCTGGAGAAATGTCCAGGCTTCCCACATGTGTAACAGACATTTTGCCCCATCAAGCATGGTCTGTCTCTATGGTTCTTCCTACATTTGTCACATACTCTAGACCTCTGATCTCTATTATTTGTCACCCCTATAGTTTCCTCTGTTAGACTTTTGGTTCTGCTGCTACTGCCTTTTTCTCTTCTTATTATAGCCACTGCCACTGGCTACATTTCTATCCTGGTTAGGTCTCTCAGGAGCAGTATTCTCTCTGCTTACCGGTCTCATCAGCATCCGGTGATTCAGACTATTCTCAATAATTCTGTAGGCCTCTACTATTTTATTAAACTGATGATATTGTTGAGGGGTCATCTTATCTTTCAGAGTAGTATTCAATCCCCTTATCATCCTTTCCGTCATCCATCGCTCATCATCCACCTATCGCAGGTAAGTGGAATACTGGGATAATTAGATGCTTGAGGACAACTCCTGGAGAAATGTCCAGGCTTCCCACATGTGTAACAGACATTTTGCCCCATCAAGCATGGTCTGTCTCCATGGTTCTTCCTACATTTGTCACATACTCTAGACCTCTGATCTCTATTATTTGTCACCCCTATAGTTTCCTCTGTTAGACTTTTGGTTCTGCTGCCACTGCCTTTTTCTCTTCTTATTATAGCCACTGCCACTGGCTACATTTCTATCCTGGTAAGGTCTCTCAGGAGCAGCATTCTCTCTGCTTACCGGTCTCATCAGCATCCGGTGATTCAGACTATTCTCAATAATTCTCTAGGCCTCTACTATTTTATTGAACTGATGATATTGTTGAGGGGTCATCTTATCTTTCAGAGTAGTATTCAATCCCCTTATCATCCTTTCTGTCATCCATCGCTCATCATCCAACTATCGCAGGTAAGTGGAATACTGGGAAAGACGGATGAATTTGCCAAGTATTCGTCAAATGATTCTTTTTCTCCTTGTCTTAGCACAAGGAATTCTGCTTCTCGTTCATCCCGCACTGACTGGGGAAAATACTTCTCATAAAACTATTCAAGGAACACTTCCCATGTGATAGGAATGTGTCTGGCCTGCAATACTAGCTCTGTGTTCTTCCACCATCTATCAGCATCTGTCTCTAACTGGTAGATTGCCATCTGTGCTTTACTCTTAGACAGACAACCCAGTACCTTGAAGATCTTCTCCAGTCTACTGATCCAATCCTCCGCTTTTTGTACATCAAACGTTCCCTCGAACGTCGGAGGACTATGCTTACAGAACTTAGCCATCCATTGTTGAATACCAGTAGGATCTACTATTTGTCCTTTCTGTCTCGGTAGTTCTGTTGTCTGTTGAACCATCTCTGGTTCTGTATTAGGTATACCTGCAGACTCTGGGTGTCCAAGGTTCTCCACTACTTTAGCTATAGCTGCTGCTATAGCAGCATCCCTTTCCTGCTCACTCCTTGCTTGAGCAGCTTTTACTTCCTCTATCAGCTTCTACTGCTGTTCCAGCCGTTCTAGAATCAATTGATTAATATCTCTGACGTTTTGGGGTTCACCCGAAGCACTAGCTCTTCTGGTTCTTACCATTTTGTTTTACTATCGTAATAGAAAATAGGAAAGGAATATTATAATTAACATACTTTATATTTCATACAAAACATAGCATACAGCAAGTTCAACAGCATTACTTCCATAACATATACACATACCATAGCCTCACTGCCATAAGTACATTCATAGGTTCACTTATGTATCAGTCTAAAATAATCTATTCAGAGCATTTCCTAAGCCAGAATCCTATGCTCTGATACTAAATTGTCACATCCTTACTTTTAACCTCAATTATACTCCATTAGAAGTGACTGGAACCAATTACATGATCATTTGCTTTGAAAATATCCATTTCCAAAACATTTGCTTTCGGGTACTGTTCACTATTACTGTTCATTTGATAATTCCAGAACATGTACCCTACTTTGAAAATTCATAATTAATTGTAGGAAAATCAAAATAATGTGGTTCCAATTTCTAATAAAAGCTCTTTCGTAAATCTTTGAGGGGAAATTATGAAACTAAGGTTTTCTAGTGCAAATGAAATCAGTTTATTGGTTAAAAATCACTGTTCATTTGGTAAAAATCTGGAGGTTCCAGTTTCTTGGCTTAAATTCAAAAATTCATTTCTCTTTGGTTACTTATCTAAATGAACTGTGTTACATATGGAATTAAATCTCTAGACGTCCTCTTTAAGCTCACAAAATTTCATAGAAAAAATCGTTCATTTGATATATAAAATCATTGCGTGAACGTCACTGCCTCTCAGCACTCATTTTATCTCAATTCCAGATCTTACTTGCAACTTTCGAAAATCATAACAATTCGGATATTTATCCAATTAAGGCTCTCTTGGTGTCCATTTAAATATCTTTACCTTATATAACTTCACACCAAATTTCATACTAAAAATCGTTGGTTTACATATCAAAATCATCGTCACATCACCACGGCCTCACAACAGAGTTACAGAAACATACACCTTGCATGCTAGCATATCATCCCATAGTATCATGTGAGTCATATAACTTATTATAAAAACTTAATCATTAACATTTACTCTCTTCCCTTGAGAGGATCCAGCACCTAAAACATAGTTATGCATGTGGAAGGAATGAGATTTCATGGAAATCCCAATAGCAAGTTACACAAACTATAATATCATGCATGAATAATTGTATGCTTAACATGTTATCATGTGATGGGAGCTATTTCATAATGGTACATAAGCAAACTCTAACATGCATATTGTCATGACATAACTTGCAAGGAGTTGCAATCATTCATACTTCATCATAACATGATGACATAAGCTCAAGCTCAACCAAACACCATAATCAACAAGCAAGCAAAACAATTAAACAAACATGAGTTATAGTTAGGTATCCTTGCTACCTCTTAGCTATCTTGGTCAAGAACTTCTTGAAGTGCTTTCCTTCCTTCACAAATGTCAAAACCTAGCCATTACAACATAATATCAAGTTACAACTCAACTTGAAATCAAATCCAAGACTAGGTTTTCACTAGCTCCCTTTCTTTCTCTAATTTATGTTTCCTACTTCCACCATTCCAAAATAAATTCTCATGGTTCATTTCCACATAATTTTTCATGTAGAATCCAAATATGAAATCAGAATTTCTAAAATCAAAACATACCAATTGCTACAGTGCCAAACCGAAATGCATGCTCTTGTTTTCCAAAAATTCTCATTTTGATTCCAATGCTTCCAATACTTGTTCTCCTACTTTATCCCCACACAACTTTCCATTTTAAACTCATTGGAAGCATCAAAATCATGAAATTCCATCATATGAACAGTACCACGTACAGTACCAGCAAGAACACAAAACCCTAAATCCAAACATACTTGAATTCACAAGCTTATACCACTTGATTCTAGCATGTCTAAACTATCCATAACATAAAACTCATATTTTAACCACATATGAGAAGCACTTCCAGCAGCAACCATAAGGGAAATATAGCATGAAAATCCCTTAAAACCATGAGCTAACTTGCTAGAACAAAGCTCAAGATCAAGGGAGATGATTACCTTGCTTGTTACTCCACTTTGGTTGCTTCTTTCTTGGTTGAATGGAAATTTTGCAAGAGTTTCCCTATTGTTCACCATGCATGGGGAAGTGTTCTGAATAGGGGGTATTTATAGAGAAATTTGGGTTGAAATGGATGGCTAACATTGATTTGATTACTATTTGATCTAAAGGCTCACATTTAACCTTGGATTTTACTTTTTCTAAAAAGAATAATTATTACATCATGTGGGACAGCTCATGGGACACCTCAGAGGGTTAGGTGGCGTGCTGCCCATGCAAAGAACCTTCTGGAGAAATTCCAGTTCAATCCGGTACCGATCAGTGCAGTTTCACAACAATCGGACTGTGTTCTGTTCCTAATTTTTTATAATATACCAGGATATGTATTCTATCCTGGAAATTAATGTCTAGGCTTCTCATATCATTGAAAATGTTATACTGAGTATTTATCTACCATCCATCTCTTAGGAAATGACCAAAATACCCTTAGTGTCATTTCCTGCACTGTACTAACCCTAAGGGCAAAATCGTCATTTCACACCTCTTTACACTGCCTCAGGGCATATATTGACTCTATATAATCATATTTATACTATGTCCCACGTTTTTGGCCTGTCCATAATGACTGAAATGACCTCCATCCATCACTGGTACAGTATGGGCATCCAGGGGCATTTTCGTAATTTCATACTTTTCCTGGACTGCTCTGGTCTCTGGCCCACATAACTGTCCAATCACCTTAATGGGCTTATGATGACGCCATTTGGGCCTTATTATGGGCTTATTGCCTGTATTGCCTTTATGGCCCAATTCACGTTCCAACTCTCCCGATCCTATTTATCGGGTATTTTATTTCACTATAAAATCCAGTTTGGCTTCTGCAGGATTCCTTTTTCGATTCTGTCAATTTTATAAATTCATATATTAAATATATGAATTTCCTATAAAGTCTCATATGATTTCTAGATCTAAAAAATACTGTAATAATTCCTTCTGACTTCAGGAATTTATATCAATTAATCGGGACCTCAAATCAAAATTTTGTTTTGCGTTAAACTGACCAGAATATTTTTGTCTATCTACTAGTAGAATTTGGGTCTGATCTGATTTCGGGCATTTTTGGCCTCTTTTGGCTCAACTTTTCCATATTTACATTTAGGTCCCTTAACTTTTGAATAATTGCACTTTAGTCCCTGAACTTCCCATTAATTGCATTTAGGTCCCTCCTTTTATTTCTATTTCAACTTTTTGTCTTCAAACTTTTCAATTTGCATTTTGGTCCCTATTCTTTCCTTAGTTATTAATCCTTCCATTTCTTTTTGCAATCTGATACAGTTTATTCCAAAAATCTTATATCTATTGCAGGTAAACTGTACAGGTACATCAGGTCAAAAAATTGGGGATATGAAAATAAAGACCCGAGATTCAGAATATGTGAGAAGTACGAGAAGAGCCATGGTGATAGACCGTACTTGATGGGGTAGAATGTCTATTACACATGTGGGAAACCTAGACATTTCTCCAGGAATTGTCCTCTGGTAGCTAATAATCAAAGGCCATGCACTCAAGGGCGAGTGTTTGCATTAACAAGGGAAGATGCGCAAAGGTCACCCGAGATGATTCAAGGTATCATTTATCTCAAAGATCATTATGTGATTGCTATGTTTGATGCAGGCGCAAGTCATTCCTTTATTTCTTATGAATGTGCTAAACGATTAAGCCTTACAATTAGCAAGTTGCATTATGCCATATGTGTGACAACCCCTACAAATACTAGAGTCATTATATCAGATGTATGCCTAAATAGTGTCATTCAATATGAGTATTACGGCACTACTCTATATTTGATATGTATGCCCTTTCACAAGATTCATGTGATAATTGGATTAAATTAGTTGTCTGCCAATAATGTAATGTTGGACTATAAGAACAAAACTCTAGTTCTTTGTCTACAAGCCATAAATGTGAATCCATAAGTGAGGCTGAATTTCATAACGGAGGCTCAGGGAGATAAATGTCTACGGAAAGGATGTCAAGGATATATGGTCTTCTTTTTTGTTCAAACAGAAGTAAAAGAAGGGAATGAAACAATTCTAGTAATTAAAGAATTTCCTTAAGTATTTCCAAAGGAGATCAAGGATTACCTCCAGAATGAGAAGTAGAATTTGCAATCGACATTGTACCTGGAGCTAGACTAGTATCCAAAGCCCCATATCATTTGCCTCCCAACTAGATGATTGAGTTAAAGAAACAGATAGAGGAGCTTTTAAAGAAGGGTTTCATCCCCAGTGTTTCTCTGTGGGTTGCTCCAGTGTTATTCGTTAAGAAGAAGGATGGTAGTCTCAGACTATGTATTGACTAAAGAGAATTGAATAATATTACATTTAATAATAAGTACCCTCTTCCACGGATTAATGATTTGCTAGACCAGTTGGTGGGAGCAAGTCTATTTTCCAAGATTGATCTGAGATCAAGTTATCACCAACTCATAATCAAACCAGATGACATTTCAAAGATTGCATTCAGGACTCGTTATGTGTTGGAAAATGTGCCCTAGGGGCCAATCATTGTCTTATGAACATTATTGATTTATGAATTTATTAATTGTGTTATCATATTATTTGTATGTTTACTGTGATGACCATCCTTGGATAATTCATGATCTTATCCTAAATGTCCCTGGTCGGTCATCTATGCTGGAGCACAGATGAAATAAGACCAGTATGACTTTGAAGATGTATAGAGATATAAATCAAAGTCATAGGCACATGTAAGAGTACAAGGTACTGGACCGACTCGCTATGAGAGAGCTGCATGGGTTACGTCATAAGCTTCTCTCATATACAAACCATGTCACTATGCCCTTTGACCTGAGATCATCATGGATTCCTACATGACAAATGCTCAGCTTTGACCTAGTCAAAAGTCACTTTTGACCGAGTGATCATAAAGACTATGTTCGGGCTTAGTGGTTTTTCATGCGGAGGAATGTGAATGGTCAAGATGGAATTTGTCCCTCACATTCGTAGGGAGATATTACTGGGCCCCTCGATGAGTGAGTCTGAGAAACGTATGGCCATACTGTAATGGAAAGGTAGTTCCATTTCTATAGTCAGACTACTCAGGGATCGAGAAAGTAACGGTCAGGAATAGGAGGATGACATTATCTATGCCTCATCCATGACCAAAATATCGCGTGACAGAAGGGACATGATATGGTTGTATAAAAGGTTACATCATTTATTGATTCTCATATGATTTGGGTAGTCGTTATGTCTTGCTAGAGATCGCTTGCGACTTGTGGGCCAGTATAGCAAATAGCCCACTGCCAACTTCATATGGGCCTACAGGGTCGCACACATTATAAGCCAATACGAGCTACTATGTCCAGATTCATTGAATCTAAGACATGTCCAGATTCAGTGAAAGATCCAGGGTGGATGTATATATTTATTTATATTTATATTCGTATATATATATAAATTTGTATATACATATTATATAAGAGATATATGAGATTTAATTTATAAGGATAAATTAAATCTCTATCACGTTTGAATTTGAAATTCAAATTGATAGGATATCTCATATAAGAGATATTTATAAAGATTTAATTTATAAAGATAAATTAAATCCCCATCACGTTTCAATTTAAAATTCAAATTGATAGGATATCTTATATAAGAGATATTTATAAGATTTAATTTATAAGGATAAATTAATCCCTATCACGTTTGAATTTGAAATTCAAATTGATAGGATATCTCATATAAGAGATATTTATAAGATTTAATTTATAAGGACAAATTAAATCCCTATCACGTTTGAATTTGAAATTCAAATTGATAGGATATCTCAAATTTGATTTATGAGAATAAATCAAATATAGTTTAGTCTCATCTTTATTTAAAGTTAAATAAATAGGTAATTAAATCTGTGGGACGGATTTAATATTATTTATTTAATTAGTTTCTTATAAAATTATACAATATATGATATTGTATTATGTTCTGAATTAATATAAGATTAACTCCAAAATCTAATTCGGTAGAGAGAGAAACGCATAGCATCCTATATATCTGATTTTAGGAGTTGCATTTTCAATAATACACACATAGAACACAGAAAGGCTGAAGAGGAATCTGCAAAAGGTTTGCAGATAAGAAACTACCGAAATAGAGACGGAGAGGACAAATTCTTGAGAAAGCCCTAGAGTGACAAGAGACGCTAGCACGTCGTTCATGGTTAGAACGCTGTTCGTGTGGATACCAGTAGAGGAAGCCAACTTGAGTTGTCAACTTCTTGCGATCAGAAAGGGAGCATGAGCTGCGGAGAGAAGCTATGAACATTGTGACCAGAAGCTGTGGAAGTCGCTGAGGAACACTGAGGGTAATGCTTCTTCCCACCTGACTTAAACACATACAGTTGATCCTGGCAAGGAATGAAAAATTTTTAAATTAATTTCCATTGCTTGTCTTTTAATTCCTTATAGTGGTATCAAAGCCATGCTGTTTTGTGTTTAAGTTAGGCTTGATTGTTGATTCATATGATATGTGTTAGTCGTAGCCAATCGTATGATATGCGTTTTATGTGTGACATGTAAGGGATCCGTATTATGTATGACATAAAAGGAATCTAAAAGGGAATTGAAATCGGTGGTGATACGTTTTGATTTGATCAATTAACATAGATGGGGTCCAAGAAAACTGAATTCATATTCTTGATTATTTATAAAGCAAATTTTTTTCTCAGGGCACTGCCCCTAAACCCCGCTCGCTAACCGGCTAGCGGGACCGCCGTGGCTGCCTGTTCGTAGCGTAACATAATTGTAACTTATGTTATTTTTGAATGTTTTAGATTTGAAATATCAATAGCCCTGCAATTAAATCTGAATGTTGATTCTTGAATGCTTGGGTATGGTGAACAATATGGCTCTAGATTACAAGAGTTGTAATTTTTTTAAATACGGCATGCGTGTCATGCCTTCCTATATATATACTCTCAATGTACCTTCTCTTCTCATCTCACTTCCCTTGAATGTTAAAAGAGGTTTCTATATGTAATTTCTCTTTTCTTACTAGAGAGCTCCTCTCATTGGCTTGAGGGGACTTAGGATAGGTAAGCCATATTGTATCACGTTTAATTATGCATCTTATGATTAAATTAGCACATGCATATTATTTGTATGAGATACAAACTGAGAAACATTCATTCGTATAAACCAGATAGTCAAATTAAGCCCTCTAAAGGAAATCTTAAGTCATAATGCCATCAATTTATGAACACTTGTCAAAACCTCGATCGCTCAATTGTGGACTCCACCAAAGTGGGTGCTTTTGAGTTATCTTAGGGAGATAAGTAAGAGTAACGGTGCTACTCTCACATGTATATTATTGTTTGACTTAATTGAGATTAACAAAATGGTTTTGTGTCTCAAGGCATTAGATGGGATTAAAAACATGCCAGATCATATGATGATAGGATCCCATGAACATCTAAGAGTTACATTTGATGTAATTGGTAAAGGTGTTACCTACCTAAACAACTTAATTTAAGTGTCCTGCCAAAGCGGACTTAAGTTTGAGCCAAATATGGATCTTAGCCCACTAACTATTGCATTAAGGGTTGTTTATTCAGTGGGACATTGCTAATTAAATTGCATATTTTAATTGTAGAATCATGACGACTAGTAATACTGCTACATTATCGCTGCGATCTGTCCTTGAGAAGGACAAACTCAATGGGACAAACTTTCTTGACTAGTTTAGGAACTTGAGAATTGTTCTCAAGCAGGAAAGAAAGGCGCATGTCCTAGATCAACCCATTCCTAAGGAGCCAGAGGCCAATGCTCCTAGAGCTCAGAAAGATGCTTACACGAAGCATAAGGAAGACTCTGTCGATGTGGGATGCTTGATGCTAGCCACCATGGTTCCGAAGCTCCAAAGAGATCTGGAACACATGGAGGCTTATGAGATGATTGTGCATCTCAAGGAAATGTTCCAGCAATAGGCAAGGCAATAGAGGTATGAGACCACTAAGGCTTTATATTCCTACAAGATGGCTGAAGGTGCATCAGTCAGTACTCATGTCTTAAAGATAAAGGGGTACATTGATCACCTTGAGAGGCTTGGATTTCCCATGAGCCAGGAGTTAGCTACGGATTTGATCTTGAACTCACTCCCATAAAGTTATGACCAGTTTGTCATGAACTACAACATGAACAACATGGAGAAATCTATTTCTGAATTGTATGGGATGCTTAAAACTGTTGAGCCCAGCCTTAAGAAGAAGCCTAGTAGTGTTTTGATGGTTCAGAAAGGAAAGGGTATGAAAAAGAAAGGCAAAGGGAAGGGGAAGGGTCATGTCTCATCAGGTAAGACCAAAGAGTCAGGCAAGCCCGAAACCAAGCCTGCACTAAAGAAGGCAAAGCCTCTGAAGGAAGGAGTCTTCTTCTTCTGCAATGAACCTGGTCATTGGAAGAGGAATTGCAAACTCTACCTCGAAGATCTGAAAAAGAACAAGAAGGATAGCAGGGCTATCGCTTCAGGTATTTATGTTATAGACATTCATCTTTCTACTTCCACCTCATGGGTATTAGATACTGCATGTGGTTCTCACATTTGTACAAATATGCAGGGATTAAAGGACAGTAGGAAGCTGAAAAAGGGCGAGGTTGACCTACGAGTTGGAAACAGAGCAAGGGTTGCTGCGTTAGCTGTAGGAACTTATGAATTAGTTTTGCCCATTGGGCTTTTGTTAGTTTTGAACAATTGCTATTATGTTCCTACTTTAAGTAGTAACATTGTTTCACTTTCTTATTTGGATAAGGAAGGTTTCACTTCCATTGCTGGGAATAGTAGATGTTATATTTATCGTAATGATATTTTCTATGCTCATGGTGATTTGCATGTTGATCATTACATATTAAATTTGGAACAACCCAATCATGGAAATATCTATAACATAACGGCCAAAAGGGTCAAACCAATCGATTTGAATCCCACATACCTCTGGCACTGTCATCTGGGCCACATAAATGAGAAACGCATTTCCAAACTCTATCAAGATGGATTTCTCAACTCATTTGATTTTGAATCATATGACACTTGCGAGTCTTGCTTGTTAGGAAAGATGACAAAGTCACCTTTCACTGGCCACAATGAGAGGGCCACTGATTTATTGGGCCTCATACATACAGATGTGTGTGGACCAATGAACACAAATGCCAGAGGAGGTTATTCGTACTTCATAACATTCATAGATGATTTCAGCAGATATGGGTATATCTATATGATGAAATATAAATCTGAGTCTTTTGAAAAGTTCAAAATATTTCATAATGAAGTACAAAACCAGCTTGGCAAAACAATTAAAGCCCTTCGATCTGATCGGAGTGGTGAATATTTGAGCCAAGAGTTCATAGATCATCTTAGGAGTTATGGGATAGTCTCACAATTGACTCCTCCAGGGACACCACAATGGAATGGCATTTCTGAACGGAGGAATCAAACACTATTAGATATGGTTCGATCCATGATGAGTCAAACAGATCTTCCGCCCTCATTTTGGGGCCATGCCCTAGAGACAGCTGCGTTCATACTCAATCGTGTTCTATCTAAGGCAATTGAAAAGACTCCGTATGAGATATGGACTAGGAGGACGCCTAGTTTGTGTTTCCTCAAGATTTGGGGATGCGAGGTCTATGTTAAGCAACAAGCCTCAGACAAATTATCACCCAAATCCTCAAGGTTCCTTTTTGTGGGATATCCTAAGGAAACTAAGAGATATTACGTCTACAACCCTACTGATAACAAATTGTTTGTTGTCATAAATGGTATCTTTCTCGAATGAGAATTTATCTCTAAAAGAACCAGTGGGAGTAAGGTACACCACAAAGAAGTTCGAGAGCTACAAGACACTACAAAACTACCGATGGAAAACAGAGAAGACTCACAACAAGTTGTTGAGACTCCTCAAGTCATGCAAGGTCCATGAAAATCTAATAAGACACGACTTTAGCCTCAGAGATATGGATTTCTGATTTCTGATAGTCGTGATGTGTTGCTCATTGAGCATAATAAGTCGACTACCTATCGAGAAGCTATAGTGGGACCAAACTCTAAAAAATGGCTTAATGCCATGAAGTCTGAGATGCAATCCATCTACGACAATAAGGTTTGGACCTTAGTAGACCCGCTTGAAGGTGTAAAAACTATCGGGTGCAAGTGGGTTTTTAAGGAGAAAACTGACATGGATGGCAATGTAAATGTCTTCAAGGCACGAATGGTTGCAAAAGGATTTACTCAAACTCATGGTGTGGACTGTGATGAGACCTTTTCCCCAGTTGTAATGGCCAAATCAATCAGAATCCTCTTTGCCATAGCAGCATATTATGACTATGAAATAAGGCAAATGGACGTCAAGACAGCCTTCCTTAATGGAAAGATCCTTAAGGATGTGTACATGATACAACCTGAAGGGTTTGTGCATTCTGAGGACTCTGGTAAAGTGTGCAAGCTTCAAAGGTCCATTTATGGACTGAAGCAAGCCTCTCGGAGTTGGAATCATCATTTTGATGAAGTAGTCAAAGAGTTTGGATTTCTTCAAAACATCGATGAACCTTGTGTGTACAAGAAGGTTAGTGGGAGCACAGTTGTGTTTTTGGTACTTTATGTCGATGACATCCTACTTATTGGGAATGACATTCCTACCTTGCAGATTGTCAAGTCTTGGTTAGGAAAGTCTTTCTCGATGAAAGACTTGGGTGAAGCCACCTACATCCTAGGAATCAGAATCTATAGAGATAGATCTAAAAGACTTTTAGGACTCAGTCATAGTACATACATAGACAAAATACTGCATAGGTTCAGTACGCACGAATCAAAGAGGGGTTTCATACCCATGTCTCATGGTATTCACCTCAGCAAAGATTTGTGTCCTAGTACATCTAATCAGCGAGGTCGCAAGAGTAAAGTTCCATATGCCTCGGCTATAGGATCTATCATGTACGCCATGTTATGTACTCGACTGGATGTCTCAATTGCCTTAAGTATGACTAGCAGATATCAACAGGACCCTGGTGAGGGCCATTGGACTACTGTCAAGAATATCCTTAAGTACTTAAGAAGGAGTAATGACTTATTTTTGGTCTATGGTGGATTGGATGATGAACTCTGTGTAACTGGTTACACAGATGCGAGTTTCTAAACTGACCAGGATGACCAAAACTCGTCGTCTGGATATATATTCCTCCTCAATAATGGAGCAGTAAGCTGGAAGATCTCTAAGCAGGGCACTGTAGCAGATTCTGCAATAGAAGCTGAGTATATAGCAGCATCAGATGTAGCTAAGGAAGCCATTTGGATCAGGAAGTTCATCACAGAACTAGGAGTGATACCTACCATCTCAGATCCAATAACTTTGCTCTGTGACAATAGTAGTGCCATTGTACAGGCCAAAGAGCCTAGGTCACATCAAAGGACCAAGCATATACTCAAGCGATTTCATCTCATCAGAGAAATCAACGATATAGGTGATATAAAAATATGCAAAGTAGCAGGAGAAGATAATGTTGCTAATCCTCTAACAAAGCTGCTTGTGCAAGCAAATCATGAGCGTCATGTTAGGCAATGGGAATTTATCAAATTAATGATTATACCTAGTGCAAGTGGTAGGTTGTTGGGAAACATGCCCTAGGGGCCAATCATTGTCTTATGAACATTATTGATTTATGAATTTATTAATTCTGTTATCATATTATTTCTCTCATATACAAACCATGTCAATATGCCCTTTGACCTGAGATCATCATGGATTCCTACATGACAAACGCTCAGCTTTGACCTAGTCAAAAGTCACTTTTGACCGAGTGATCATAAAGACTATGTTTAGGCTTAGTGGTTTTCATGCGGAGGAATGTGAATGGTTAAGATGGAATTTGTCCCTCACATTCATAGAGAGATATTACTGGGCCCCTCGATGAGTGAGTCTGAGAAATGTATGGCCATACTGTAATGGAAAGGTAGTTCCATTTCTATAGTCAGACTACTCAGGGATCGAGAAAGTAACAGTCAGGAATAGAAGGATGACATTATCCATGCCTCAACCATGACCAAACTATCCCGTGGCAGAAGGGACATGACATAGTTGTATAAAAGGTTACATCGTTTAAACGATCCTCATATGATTTGGGTAGTCGTTATGTCTTGCTAGAGACGGCTTGTGACTTGTGGGCTAGTATAGCAAATGGCCCATTGCCAACTTCATATGGGCCTACAGGGTCGCACATAAAATAGCCCAACACGAGCTACGATGTCCAGATTCATTGAATCTAAGACATGTCCAGATTCAATGAAAGATCTAGGGTGGATGTATATATTTATTTATATTTATATTTGTATATATATAAATTCGTATATACATATTATATAAGAGATATATGAGATTTAATTTATAAGGATAAATTAAATCTCTATCATGTTTGATTTTGAAATTCAAATTGATAGGATATCTCATATAAGAGATATTTATAAAGATTTAATTTATAAGGATAAATTAAATCCCCATCACGTTTGAATTTGAAATTCAAATTGATAGGATATCTCATATAAGAGATATTTATAAGATTTAATTTATAAGGATAAATTAAATCCCTATCACGTTTGAATTTGAAATTCAAATTGATAGGATATCTCATATAAGAGATATTTATAAGATTTAATTTATAAGGACAAATTAAATCCCTATCACGTTTGAATTTAAAATTCAAATTAATAAGATATCTCAAATTTGATTTATGAGAATAAATCAAATATAGTTCAGTCTCATCTTTATTTAAAGTTAAATAAATAGGTAATTAAATCTATGGGACAAATTTAATATTATTTATTTAATTAGTTTCTTATAAAATTATATAATATATGATATTGTATTATGTTTGGAATTAATATAAGATTAACTCCAAAATCCAATTCGGTAGAGAGAGAAACGCATAGCATCCTATATATCTGATTTTAGGAGCTGCGTTTTCAATAATACACACATAGAACACAGAAAGGCTGAAGAGGAATCTGCAAAAGGTTTACGGATAAGAAACTGCCAAAATAGAGACGGAGAGGGCGAATTCTTGAGAAAGCCCTAGAGGGACAAGAGACGTTAGCACGTCGTTCGTGGTTGGAAAGTTGTTCGTGTAGATACCAGTAGAGGAAGCCAACCTGAGTCGTCGACTTCTTGCCATCAGAAAGGGAGCACGAGCTGCGGAGAGAAGCTGTGAACATTATGACAAGAAGCTGTGGAAGTCACTGAGGAACACTGAGGGTAATGCTTCTTCCCACTTGACTTAAACACATACGGTAGATCCCTGCAAGGAATGGAAAAGTTTTAAATTAATGTCCGCTGCGTGTCTTTTAATTCCTTACACTATGGTCATTTTGAATTTCTAGTAATGCCCTTTGGACTCACAAATACACCTGCAATGTTCATGGATTATATGAATAGGATCTCCAGGCCTTATCTAGATTAGTTTGTTGTGGTCTTCATTGATGATATCCTAGTATACTCTAAATCTGTAGAAGAGCATGAAAGGCATTTGAGAATTGTTCTTAGCACTCTTAAAGAAAAATGACTCTATCCTAAGCTTAGTAATTGTGAGTTTTGACTTCAAGAAGTCAAATTTCTCGGTCATGTCATATCCCATGAAGGGGTAGTTGAAGATCCTAGCAAAGTTGAAGCAGTGTTAAGCTGGAAATAGCCAAGGATAGTGATAGAGATTAGACATTTTTGGGCTTTATAGGGTATTACAGAATGTTTTTTAATGACTTTTCTCGAATTGCTCTGCCGTTAACCAAGCTGACCAGAAAAAACCTGCAGTTCAAGTGGGACGAGAAGTGCGAGGCTAGTTTCCAGGAATTAAAGTATAAATTAACCATGACTCCTGTGCTGATTATTCCAAACACAACTCAGACTTATATAGTCTATACTAATACTAGCAAGCAGGGGTTAGGATTTATATTAATGCAGCAGGGTCGAGTAGTAGCCTATGCTTCTCAGTAGCTAAAGCCACATAAAGAGAACTATCCCACTCATGATCTGGAGCTTGCAGCGGTAGTTTATACTCTCAAGATTTAGAGACATTACCTATATGGAGCTACCATAAAGCTGTACTATGACCACAAAAGCCTGAAGTATCTACAAGATCAGAAAGAATTGAACATGAGGCAACAGAGATGGATGGAATTTTTGAAGGATTATGATTTCCAGATTAAGTACCATCCAAGAAAAGAAAATGTGGTAGCCGATGCCTTAAGTAGAAAGGTGGTACAGGTAGCAAATCTAATGATCAAAGAACTGGAATTAATAGAAGATGTTCGAGATTGGAGTCCTTTATACCAAATGCTGACAGCAGAAAATTCTTATGGAGGAACGTAGATTAAAGTTTTTATTGAGAATGAGATAAAAGAAGCTCAAGAGCGTGATAAGCTCATAGAGACTTTTAAGAATAAGATGGAAAGAGAGGGAACTAAGAATTTTTATGTATCCCAAGACAAGTTGCTATGATTTAGAGGATGACCACATATTCCTAATGCAATGGGATTAAGAGAGAAGATCTTAGATGAGGCGCATAAAAGCAAATATACAGTACATCCAGGTATGACCAAGATGTATCATGATGTTAAAAGTTTATTTTGGTGGCCTAGATTGAAGAAGGATGTTGTAGCTTATGTGTCCAAGTGCTTAACATGTTAGAAGGTGAAAGTTGAGCATTAGAGGCCAGTAGGGAAATTGCAACCACTAGAGATACCTAAGTGGAAATGGGACAGTATTGCCATGGATTTTATTGAAGGACTGCCCATGACTTCTACTAAGCATGATGCTATATGGGTAGTAATTGACCGATTAAAAAAGTTAGCTCATTTCCTAGCAATCAATAAGAAAGATTCTTTTGAGAAGTTGGCAAAATTGTATGTAAAGGAGATTGTTAGACTACATGGTATTCTAGTAGTATTATATCTGACAGAGATCCTCAGTTTACGTCAAACTTTTGGCAAGCTTTACATAAAGAAATGGACACTACTCTTAGATTTAGTACAGCTTATCATCCTCAGACAGATGGTCAATCTAAGAGAATGATCCAGACACTAGAGGATATGTTAAGAGCATGCATTTTGGATTTCAAAGGGAGTTGGGACGTCCATATACCATTAATATAGTTTGCCTATAACAACAGTTATCATGCTAGTATTTAGATGGCCCCATTTAAAGCACTTTACGGATAAAAGTGTAGATCTCCCTTGTGCGGGTTGGAGTTGAGTGAAAGGAGGATGTTTAGTCCTGATATAGTAGATCAGACAGCAGCGCAAATTGATAAGATCAGAAAAAGATGTCATAACCTAATTTTTCCTATCTGTATAATACTGATAGTGGAAAGAGGTTTAGAAAGGATTATGATGAAGATCAGAATAAATGATAAAGGTTAAGAGACTTAAATGTAATTAAGTAAAAAGTTCAAGGGTAAAATTGTAATTATAGAAAGATCAGCCCAGAAAGGGTTATAACTGCTCAGAAGTTTTTCAGTCCCACATTCCATCAGTAAATAGAGGAAGCTATGTTGGTTAATCTGGCATGATACAGAAATTTTATTAGGGCTCCAGATAGCAGAAAATTATCTGATAGTCTAAAAGTTATCTAAAATTTTATTAGATTTCATGGACTTCAGATATAAGTAGGGGAATTACAGGAAAGTGTGCCCTACAGTGTCAGATGTCCTGGATCTGACAGAACTCCGGAAGAAGTTATGTATAAAAAGCTATTCACATATTAGTGAATTTTGACGGAAGTTTGATAACACCAGTGATCCGATAATAGAATTTATCGGTATGTAAGCCTGGATAGAATGAAATCAGATGACCTCATGTATAGGCCCATGATGACGCCAAGGAGGGCCCAAAACCTAGGGTACCAGTGCATCAGTAGAAGGGGCCAGTGTCTAGAAAAGGTGCGAAATTATGAAAATGCCCCTAGATGCCCAACTTGTACTAGAGATGGATGGAGGGCATTTTGGTCATCTGGGATAGGCTAAAAATGTGGTACATAGAATAAATATGATTAGTTGAGTCAGTATATGCCTTGAGACAGTACAAAGAAAGGTGAAATGACAATTATGCCCTTATGGTTAGTACAGTGCAAGAAAAGACACCAAGGGTATTTTGGTCATTTTCCGAGGGATGGATGGCAGATAAATCTTCAGTATATCATTTTCAATGGTATGAGAAGCCTAGACATTAATTTTCAGGATAGAATACATATCCCGATATATTATAAAAATTAGGAACAGAATACAGTCTGGATGTTGTGAAACTACTCCAATCGGTATCGAATTGGAATGAAATTTTTCCAGAAGCTTCCTTACATGGAAAACACGCCACATACACCTCTTAGGTGTCCCATGAGCTGTCCCACATGATGTCATAATTATTTTTTTTAGAAAAAGTTAAATCCAAGATTAAATGTGAGCCCTTGGATCAAATAGTAACCAAATTAATCTTGGCCATCCATTTTAACCCAAATTTCTCTATAAATACCCCCTATTCAGATCAGTTCGGTATTCATGGTGAACCATAGGGAAACTCTTGTAAATTTCCATTCAACCAAGAAAGAAGCACAAAAAGTGAAGCAACAATCAAGGTAATCATCTCCCTTGATATTGAGCTTTGTTCTAGTAAGCTAGCTCATGGTTTTAAGGGGTTTTCATACTGTATTTCCCTTATGGTTGCTACTTGAAGTGCTTCCCATATGTGGTTAAAATATGAGTTTTATGTTATGGATAGTTTAGACAATCTTAAACAAGCTAGAATCAAGTGGTATAAGCTTCGAAATTCAAGTATGTTTGGATTTAGGGTTTTGTGTTCTTGCTAGTACTGTATGTGGTACTGTTCATATGATGGAAATTCATGATTTGGATGATTCCAATGAGTTTAAAATGGAAAATTGTGTGGGGATAAAGTAGGAGAACAAGTATTGGAAGCATTGGAATCAAAATATGAATTTTTGGAAAAAGGGACATTCATTTTTGTTTGGTACTGTAGCAACTAAAGTGTTTTGATTTTGGAAGTTCTAGTTTCATATTTGGATTCTACATGAAAACTTATGTGGGCTGAACCATGAGAATTTATTTTGGAAAGATGAAAGTATGGAACATAAAAGATAGAAAGAAAGGAAGTTAGTGAAAACGTAGTCTTGAATTTGGTTTCAAGTTGAGTTGTAACTTGATATTATTTTGTAATGGCTAGGTTTTGAAATTTGTGAAGGAAGGAAATCATCCCAAGAAGGTCTTGTCCAAGATAGCTAAGAGGTAACAAGGATACCTAACTATAACTCATGTTTGTTTAATTGTTTTGCTTGCTTGTTGATTATGGTGTTTGGTTGAGCTTGAGATTATGTCATCATGTCTATAATGAAGTATGAATGATTGTAAATCCTTGCAAGTTATGTCATGACAATATGCATGTTAGAGTTTGCTTATGTGCCATTATGAAGTAGCTCCCATCTCATGATAACATGTTAAGCATCCAATTATTCATGCATGATATTATAGTTTGTGTAACTTGCTATTAGGATTTTCATGAAATCTCATTCCTTCCACATGCATAACTATGTTTTAGGTGCTGGATCCTCTCAAGGGAAGAGAGTAAATGTTGATGATTAAATTTGTATAATAAGTTACATGACTTACATGACACTATAGGGTGCTATGCTAGCATGTATGGTGTATGTTTCTATAACTATGTTTTAAGGTTAACGCTTTGTGATGATGGTTATAATGTCTAAACCAACGAGTTTTAGCCTAAAACTTGGCATGATTAAATTTAAGATATAGTGATTTAAATGAACATCAAGAATGCCTTATTTGGATAAGTATCCGACTTGTTATGATTTTCCAAAGTTGGAAGTAAGATCTGGAATTGAGATAAAACGAGTGTTGAGAGGCAGTGACGTTCACGCAATGATTTCATATATCAAATGAATGATTTTTTCTATGAAATTTTATGATCTTAAAGAGAACGTCTAGAGGTTCAAATCTATAGGTAACACAGTTCATTTGGATAACTAACCAAGGAGAAATGAAATTTTGAAGTTAAGCAAAGAAACTAGAACTTTCAAATTTTACCAAATGAACAGTGATATTTAACCAATAAACTAATTTCATATGGACATGAAAACCTCAGTTTCATATTTTTTCCTCAAATATCTATGAAAGAGCTTTCATTGGAAATTAGAAACATATTATTTCAATTTTTCTAAAATTAATTATGAATTTTCAAAGTAGGATACATGCTCTGGAATTACCAAATGATGAGTAAAAGTGAATAGTACCCCTGAGAGCAATTCTTTTGGAAATGAATGTTTTCAAAGCAAATGATCATGTAATTGGTTCCAATCACTTCTAATAGAGTATGATTGAGGTTAAGAGTAAGGATGTGATAATAGAAACATCACATATAGTGTAAATATGATTAGTTAGAGCCAGTATATGACTTGAGGCAGTACAAAGAGGGGTAAAATGACAATTATGCCCTTAGGCTTAATATAGTGCAAGAAAGGACACCAAGGGTATTTTGGTCATTTCCCAAGGGATGGATGGTAGATAAATACTCATTTTAACAATGTCAATGGTACGAGGAACCTAGACACTAGTTTCCAAGACATAATACATATTCTGGAATATTATAAAAATTAGAAACACAAAGCAGTCTAGTTTTTGTGAAACTACTTCGATCGGTACCTGACTGGACTAGAATTTTTCCTATCAGTATAATTACCTTTTTCTAGCCAAACATGGCCTTGTGTGATGTCATGCATGGTGTCAAAAGGCATGTCTTCTAGGGCAAGTTTGTTCAAGAATGAATATGGATCATTAGATTAAATAGTAACCAAATCAATCTTGGCCATCCATTTCTACCCAAATTTATCTATAAATACCCCCTCATTTTAGACCCCATTTGGCATGATTGGGAACGATAAGGAAACTCTTGCAAAATTTCAATTGAACCAAGAAAGAAGCACACAACTTGAAGCAACAAGCAAGGTAATTATCTCCCTTGTTCTTGAGCTTTGTTCTAGTAAGCTAGCTCCTAATTTTAAGGAGTTTTTGTACCATATTTTCCCTTGTGGTTGCTTCTAGAAGTGGTGTCCATATATGGTTATAATATGAGTTTTATGTGATGGATAGTTTAGATAAGCTTAAACAATCTACAACTAAGTGGTATAAGCTTGGAAATTCAAATATGCATGAAGTTAGGGTTTTGTGTTCATGGCTGTTACCGTGCATTACACTGTTCATATTTTTGAATTTTATGATTTTGATTCTTCCAATGATTTTAAAATGGAAAATTGTGTGGGGATAAAGTAGGAGAACAAGTATTGGAAGTATTGGAATAAAAATGTGAATTTTTGGAAAACAAGGGTTTGCTTCAGTTTGGCACAATAGCTCTTGGGGTGTTTTGATTTTAGAAATTCTGGTTTCATATTTGGATTCTAAATGAAAAATTATATGGAAATGAACCATGAGAATTTATTTTAGAAAGATGGAAGTATGAAACATAAAATGGAAAAAGAATGGAAGTTAGTGAAAACCTTATCCTGGAATTGTTTTCAAGTTGAGTTGTAACTTGATATTACTTTATAATGGCTAGGTTTTGAAATTTGTGAAGGAAGAAAATCATCTCAAGAAGACTTTGATAAGGAAAGCTAAGAGGTAGCAAGAATACCTAACTATAGTTTCATGTTTGTTTAATTGTTTGCTTGCTTGTTAGTTATGGTGTTTGGTTGAGCATGAGATTGTGTCATCATGTTGATGAAGTATGAATGATTGAAACTCCTTGAAAGTTATGTCATGACAATATGCATGTTAGAGATTGCATATGTATCATTATGAAGTAGATCCCATCTCATGATAACATGTTAAGCATCCAATTAATCATGCATGATATTATAGTTTGTATGCCTTGCTATTGGCATTTCCATGAAATCTCATTCCTCTCATATGCATAACCATGTCATAGGTGCTGGCACTTCTCAAGGAAAGAGGGTAAGCATGGATGGTTAAACTTGTATAATAAGTTAAATGAGTTGCTTGACATTATGGAAGCACATACTAGAACGTATATTGAATGTTCATGTGTTGGTGTTCTGAGGCAGTGACCTTTTTACGATATTTTCCATACCTTAATCAATGAGTTTGCACTTGCAATTTGGCATGATTATAGTTAAGATACATAGATTTAAATATACATCAAGAATACCTCAAATGGTTAAGAATTTGATTTGTTATGATTTTTCTAATTTGGAATTGAGATAAAGTTAGTGGTTAGAGCCAATGACGTTCACACATTAATTTTATATAGCAAATGAACTAATTCTTTTATGAAATTTTGTGTAATTAAAGAAAACATTTGGAGATTCAAATCCATAGGGAACACGGTTCATTTGGATAGGTAACCAAAGAGAAATGAATTTTTGAAGTTAAGGCAAAGAAACTGGAACTTCCAGATTTTACCAAATGAACAGTGTTTTTCAACGAATGAACTGATTTCATTGGGACAATGAAACCTCAATTTTACATTTTTCCTTCAATGTTTAATGAAAGAGCTTTCATTAGAAATTGGAACCAACCTTTTTTTATTTTTCTGCATTTAATTATGAATTTTCAAAGTTGGGTATATGTTTTGAAATTACCATATGAATAGTACATGAACAGTTCTCGAGAGTAATTCTTTTTGGAAATACATGTTTTTAAGGAAAGAGGTCATGTAATTGGTTCCAATAACATCTAATAAAGTAGAATTGAGGTTGAAACTATGGATGTAACACTGCACAATGATCAAAGATTCAAGTCAAATTTTCTGATTCAATGTTAAGTGCAATCGGTCCAGAAGTAAGAAACTTTTCTAATTATTGTGCTTTAACTCTTAGAACCACAATCTCTTTTAGGGATGATGGAGGTATCTGGAAGAATATTTTTAAAAAATATAGCCAGGATATGATTTTAAAAATAAAGGTATTATTTATGTGATTTTTTTCACTTATCTTAGTTTATTTATATTATTATATAAAGTATTCATATTTATTTGTTTTAGGATAAATTGAACCTGCTGATGCAATTGCTGAAGAAAAGTTTCATATAGCTATATCAATTATTTTACAAAATGTATTAATAAATTCTAAGACCAATCTGCACTCTCACTATAAGAAATATGAGACTGATGAAGATAGGTTAGTTGATCCTCCTCAAACTATTAGTTTTTGAGATTGGGAATAGTTATTAATATATTTTAAGTCTGACATGTTTAAGGTACCTCACTATCCTTCTAAATAAATAATCTTTTTTGTTTCAATAATTAAATTCTTATTAGTTACCAATTTTTGTTGTAGAACAAAAGTGCAAGAAACATGATAATCGAGAAAAAGAATTGACTAAACATACTTGTGGTCCTCGATTATTTGCTAAGATTGAGTTTGCTACAGTAAGTTCAATCTATCACCACTATAATTTAAGTTTTTAATCATTTTTTATTTTAAAATCTATTATTTTTATTATATATATTATTATTTTGTAGAGAGATCTACTACTGGACAACCTACCTCTCCTGACCAGCTGTGGGAGACAACACATACTAGGAAAACATTAAATGGACAAGTAGTATGGGCTGACCCACACTCTAAACAAATTCATGTATGCATTATAGTTTAATATTTTATTTTGATTTATTTTTATTATTAATCTAATAGTTTCATATGTTTTTTATAGAGTCGTATGCACGAACTTTCTTAGGAATAAGACCAAGATTTAGAGAGCGATGCACGAATGACGTCAGAGGAAATATTGGCAATAATTCTTGGTGAGAGGTCAGGGTATAGAGCAGAACCTTAAAGGAAGAGAAATCGCCCTCAATATAGTGATAGTTCAATTGTCCAGAGTATGCGTGCCCAATTACAGGAAGAGTTTGATAAAAAAACTTTTAAGAGGTAAGAGAAAAAATAGAGGCAAAGCGTGTAGCAAAGCGTGAAGAGATGCAGGAATAGCATGTGCAATTCGAGCAAAGACTAATAGAATAAATAGAGTAAAGGATACAAGCTCAATTCGCTACCTTGATGCAGAGGGGACAACTACACGCACCTATTTCTTCTACTCTTAGTATTGGTCATTCTATATAATATTTATGTATAAACTGAACAATTTTATTTTAATTTTAAATATTTAAATAATTGAAGTATTTTGATATTTTATACGATGATCAAAATTATTTATCAATGTTGTTATATTCTGGTTTATTTAGTTATTTATCATTATTTTTGTGGTTAAATTATATTGTTTTATATAAGAATAATTATAGGAAAAAATTTTAAAAACAATACTAACTTTCAACAGTGACAATTGTCGCTGCTGATTCAAATTTAAGTAGCGACAATTTTGTCACTACAGATTCACCTTTAGGCGGTGACAAATAGTCGCCGCTAATTAAGTTTTAGGTGGCGACTTTTGTTGCTACCTTTGACTTACCTTTGTTGATGACACTTCTATTAAACTTTCACTGGTGACTTATTGTTGCCGCTAATTATTGATATTCAGCGGTGACTTTCAATTGTCACTGCTAATGTATATAGGCGATAGTCTTATAGACAACGACTTGGCAGTGACAATATATCGCCGCTAAAGGTTTTTAGTTGCTACTTTTGTTTCTTTAGCGGCGACAAAAGTCTCCGCTTAAAGTCAATTTTTTTTGTAGTGATTGTTAAATATTGAAGATTAAAGATACTCTGCTCAAAATATAAAAAACAGAGTAGAACATAATATAAAATAAATGCAGAAAGTCAATAATCAATGCTTTATAAATGTTTGTTCATTCTTCTATTTGGTTTCATTTAGTATGGTTTCTTTTATACTTGAGTCTGAAAATCATATTGTTGAGTAGCCTTAGACTCATTGAAGTAGCCATTGAAGAAAAGAGTAGTTGGCTTGTGATGGTTGAAGCATTTAATGCATCTGACACACATTTGCTTTTTTTTTTTAATGATTGTCTTCATTTTATCTTGTTCTACCTGCAATTGATCTTGAAGTGCATTGTATAAATGATATAAGAAGTGATTATGCAAAGATGAATTTGTTCCAAGAACATTGGATTCAAATATGAAAATCTGGTTTAAATATTTTTTTTAAGAAACTTAGAAGAACAAGTTATATTTATCAAAGTTCTCTTTGAAAATGGTTTTTATCAAAAAGAGTTTTGATCAGTATACATGAGAGACAAACTGACTTTTATCAATTAATACTTCGATAACTGAGTCTTTAGATACAAAGGCTTGGTCTGAGGTTTATCAAAATACTTATCAAGAAGGACTTTGTTCAATGTGTTCTTCGACTAATAACCTATTCATATTAGAAGCCTACAAAAGATAACTTTTCAAAATATCATTCGATAAATAGTCTTATCGAATAGATTATCGCTAAGAGCTAGGTTTCAATATTTTAATAAAACCTTGATAAGCCAAGTCTGATCTTCAATTCCAATCATACTTCTAAGAATGAAATTATTGATTTAATATTTTCAAACACTTTTAAAAAATTATTTTCTAGATCAATCTTATCTTCAAGGTGTAGAAATGTAAGACCGTGATTTTTCACAAAATAAAAATTATTTATAGAAGTGTTTATTGATAAACTGCCTTATCAAATAAACCCTTCGATAAATACTCCTTAAAAATGACTTCCCAGGCCAAAGTCTTTTTTATTTAGTGAAGTGTTTACGGATAAATTTTTTATCGATAAATTCATGGAATAATAATCTGTGTTAAACCAGAATTGAAACCTTAAACACTTTGGCATCATCAAAACATAGAATTTAACAAGTGATATAGATTATAATATAACGGATAGGACTATTCACTGAACCACTACATAACCTCTTTGAGTTTAAGTATGGTTGTTAGAGAAAATGATTTTGGAAATTCTTCTATACTAATAATCCCAAGAATATTTTTGCATAAAAAAATTATACTTCAAATTATCCACCTTTTCAACTAAATATTTTCTTTTTGCCAAATCTTGAACTAAATCTTTAAAATAATAATATATATATATAAATTCATGAACATTTTTCACTCTTTTATATACTATTTTTAGGTATCTAGTTTCGAGATTCGTGGCTACTCTCCCATAAAACACTTGCCACTCTACTCTTTATATATATATATATATATGATATTTGTTCTCTTTAAGGCAAGATCAATTGTGTTTCAATAAGAGATTAAATATTATTTGGAGGCTCCCATTCTATAAGTAAATGGTTGTGGTTCGATTCTCAGTTCGTATGAGTAAAATAAATTTAATTAGGATAGGCATGTCTCCATAATGACGATTAGTCTCCGTTCTAGATGTGAAATACTCTTTGGAATACTCTTTGATCCTATCAAAGAAAATATTGTTTGTTCTTACTCTATTCAATAAGAGATTGACGTAGGCACATATATATATACATAGTAATGTGTGAATTTGTTCACAATCATATGAGGAATGACGTGGACAATTACATCAATAGTTCGTTGGTCCTTATCATTAATTTTGGTTGGAAGAAAAAATGAAAATGATCTTAACTTATTGAACGCGAACCGGAATCATGAAAAAGTCATTCACTTATCTCTATTATTTGTTAATTGTATGCTACGGTAATAATAAACACACACACATATATTGTTCAACTTCCCCATGAGTGATATTTAATAATAATGATGATGATGAACTCGTTGATCAAACGCATATAATAGATAATTCATGATGTGGCAAAAGTCAACACACAAAATTGCTTACAGATATATAAATATAAATACTGGTTTATAATTTTTTACAAGAAAGAAGATTCCCTATAGTGGACCCTACAAAAGAGAGAGATAGGTCATATATATGTAAAGTTGTCCTGCTGTGTGCAACTAGCAGTCAAGAATTAGTGGCCAGCCATATATATTGTCAAGGGTCATCTGGGTGACCCCTCCTTTAATAATTGTAATTCACTATTCCTGTGTGTGGGAGAGTTTGGGGGGTCATTAATATATAATTTTCTCTTAAAAATCAAGTGTTTTAATAGCAAATAATGGGTTACATAACGGAGAATTATTGATAAGGATTCAGATCAAACAAGTGTTAGATTCGAAATGCTAAACAACAGTTAATTTGAAGAAAAGAATAATTATTTTATATAGAAAAAAGAATTTAAACAACATTATATTGAAGTAATTTTTTAATTTAGAATAGAAACATTCTTAACATAAAAATTTAATTAGATGACTTCAGCACTTATAACTCTAAAAAAATAAGGATTTGGCTACAACTTTTCAGCGGTGACAAAATATGTCACCACTAAAAAATCTGTCGTCGCTAAAAGTCCTAAGTTTGTGTGGCGACACAAATGTTACCGCTGAAAGTAAGGCTTTCAGCGGCGACTTTGATTTGTCACCATGAAAGCTAAAAGAACTCAAAGTTTAGTGCCACTTTTCTGCCACTACACTAATTGTCACCGGAAAATGTCACAAAAAGGATGTATTTAGTGAGACTTTTATATCCTTATCACTGCTAAAAGTGTTCATACAAATTTTCCCCATTTCAATGGGTTTTAAACAACTACCTAATATATATAATTAAATTATTGAATAATTTTATATTTTAAATAACAAATAAAGAAATTTCACATTTTATTGTAGTAAAGAAAGATTATAGAGAGAATAATATGATGTCTATGAAAGAAGGAAATGAAACAGGAAAATGTACATAAGAGATATATTATAAATGTGTGTCAATGAGTGTGAGAGTTAGCATGTGTGTGTTAGAGACAATGTGGGGGAGAAGATAGATAGAGGGAGATGTATGTGTGAGAGAGATAAGGAGAAATAATATACGTTAAATACATATGAACATACATAAATTTTTAGTTGCTGTTACATATGCCCTCTATTGCTATATTTCATATAACATCTAAACTTTTATAGAAAGAATTTATAAGGTATTATTGAGTTTAAGTATGTTTGTCTTAAATTAAAAAGTGTTAAAAGTTAAAGTTTAGAAAAAGAATGAAGGAAATAATTATCATTAAAAATATATTGGGGTTAAGAAAAAGTAAGAACAAATAATAAAATGAGTATTTTAGGAGCTTAGAAAATTATTAAAGAGTTTTTTTCCCAAAAAGAGACCTAAATAATTTAGTAGCTATTTTTCGAGAATTAAAGACCTATTTTCTTATAAAATTCAAGAAAAATAGTTAGAGGTTATTATTTGCCCAAAAACTTTTATAAAAATTCTCTAATGAGTTGAAGAAGCTATTAGAGAAAAATGATTATTTTTTGTTAAGAAGATTATTTTTTAAAAATATTTGGTAAAAGTAAGACTTTTAACGTCGACAGAATATAGTCGCCGCTAAAAGGGGACTTTAAGGAACTTTCAGTGGTGACTTTTTTTGTCACAGCTAAAAGGGTACTTTTAGCAGCGACTATATTCTGTCACCGCTGAAATGTGTTTATATCATAGTGTTCCCATTCTATTCCTTATTTCTTAGCGTCAACGAGAAAAAGGGCTACAGAGCGAAACACCAAGAGCGAGAGATAAAGGGAGAGAGTGAGCTTGTGACATCATCGGCCATCTGAGGTAAGCTCTCTGACTGCTTCTCTAATCTGTCTCCTATTTTTTCTTTCGATTATTGGGTGGGTCACCGTGGAATCTGTCTCTAACTGCTTCTTCTAATCATGTCTCCTCTTTTACTTCAATCTATCTACTTTTCAATTTGAGTTTCCTGACTTCAAACTGAACAAAAATCGTGGGTTGCTGGTAAACTTGTTGTGCTCTGTTGTTTGAAGTGTTTGTCACCGTTTAAATTTGGGGTTTTGAGGTTGAATCACTTCTTAAGTAATTAATGAAACTTGATGAACATAACTGATCTGCTACTGTAATACCTACATCAGTATTCTTTTTCCCTGTTTGGCTTGAGGAAATAGCATGAATTATGATTATTTTGTTTGGAAAAGAATATGAATTATTAACCGAGTGTTCCGAATGTCATGCCTCACACTACCAAGAGAATATTAATTGTTACTCTAAGTTCCGCCCTATCTGTATCTATATTATAATGAGCATGGCAGAGAGAAAAAACAAGATACACGAGTGTGTGTATTCAGGTATATCCCTTTGCACAATGTTCCTATTAGGTAAAGTCTAATGAAGAATAGATATATGTAGTATTATCCCATAATTGAAGAGACTGGTTTTGTGACATTAAATCACACGATAGTAAGGATAACATTTGAGGCTTATACTTTGTATGCTTATATATATATTATAATGAGGATGGAAGAGAGAAAAAAGAGGATGGATAGGTGAAATGTGAGAAGGGACCCATACCAGTTGGTTTAGTTAATATAATGCCCTTTCATGGAGAAAGAATATGGGACTTGGTGTGCCCCAAAGAGAATTCATTCCATTTCCTTTCTGCTACTCCTTTTTTTCTCTTTTTTTCCTCTTTGTTACACTTTAGGTTAAGCAAGCAAGATGCTAATTTCAAATATGTTTAGAAATGACAGTTCTAAGATAAATGATGATGTACTGAGACATCCAGTTTATTCATTAGCTTGGAAACACTTTGACCACTAATACCCTAACTTCTTTACTGATCAAAGAAGTGTTCGTTTGGGTTTAGCAAGTGGTAGATTTCAACCTTTTGGAAATATGAGTGCCAATCATAGTTTTTGGCCTGTTGTCTTAGTATGGAAGATAACGCATACTAGGAAGACATTAGATGGATAAGTAGTATGGGTTAATCCATACTCTGAACAGCTTCATGTACGCACTATTGTTTAATATCTTATTTTGATTTAGTTTTATTTTTAATCTAATAGTTTTATATGTTTTTATTATAGTCATATATACGAACTTTCTCAACAACAAGACTAAGATTTAGAGAGTGATGCTCGAATGACGTCAGAG
Organism: Leucaena leucocephala; assembly: GCA_037074615.1. Classification (NCBI taxonomy): domain Eukaryota; kingdom Viridiplantae; phylum Streptophyta; class Magnoliopsida; order Fabales; family Fabaceae; genus Leucaena; species Leucaena leucocephala. The sequence goes on from CM073519.1 coordinate 19,869,092, forward strand.
GAAATATTGACGACAGTTCTTGGAGAGAGGTCAGGGTATGTAAGAGGGAATGGGCATGGAGAAAAACCTTCAAGGAAGAGAAATTACCCTCAATCTACTGATAGTTCAGTTGTGGAGAGTGTGCGGCCCAATTGCAGAAAGAGTTTAATAAAAAATTTCAATATGAGAGAGAAAAATAGAGGCTGCGCGTGCAGTAGAGCGTGCAAAGATAGAAGAAGAGCGTGAAAAGATGCAACAAGAGCGTGTGTAATTCGAGTAAAGACTAATGGAACAAATGGAGTAAAGGATACAAGCTCAATTCGCTGCCTTGATGCAGAAGGAGCAACCACATGCAACTACCTCTTCTAGTCATAGTATTTGTCCTTCTATATAAAATTTATGTATAAACTAAATAATTTTATTTTAATTTTAAATATGTTTAAGTAATTGAACTAATTTGATATTTTATACGATGATCAAAATATTTATTAATATTATTAGATTATGGTTTATTTAGTTATTTATCATTTATTATTTGTTATTAAATTATATTTTTTTCATATCACAGAAATTACCTACAAAAATTTTAAAAATAATATTAAGTTTAGGCGGCGACAGCTCTGTCACCGTAAAATCTGCTTTAGACGGCGACTGTTCTATCGTCGTAAAATATGTAGCCGCATAATCCTCTTAAGGCGGCGATAGTTCAATCATCACAAATTCCACATTAGGCGTCGACTTTCAATTGTCACCGCCAATATGTATAGGCGACAGTCTTATATGTGGCGACTTTGTGGCAACAAAATGTCGCCCCTAAAGAGATTCAGTGGTGATTTTTGTCGCCACTGAAAAGCAATTTTTTTGTAGTGTAAATATTAGATTATGGAATTTTCATTGTTTTCGTTTTAAATAAAAATCATCATCTTTAATGCCATATTTGGTACAAGAAATTTGGAGGGGATGGGAGGGAAATTTTTTGTAAATTGAAAAAGTGAGGTTTAAGAAAGATAAGATGTAAGATAAAATGGCAAGAAAAATTAATTATAACCTTTTATTCTTTTTTAAATTCAAAACTTTCCCCTACCTTGTACCAAACAGTGAGTAAAAGTGAGTTGAGAATTAAATATATACTGCATTATGTTTCTTTTAAAATAGATAATATGGAAAATAAATCCCAAATGAAAAAACAAATCCACTTAAAAATTACATTTTGGACGAACTAACAGAACGGTTCAATGTACTACATAAGATCCTTGGAAATAATTAAAATTTCTATATTATTTGATCTAATTTCTCAAGATTTAGTATATTTTCCTTTTTATATATTGAATTAATACTTAAGAAGAATTATAAATGTATATATGAAATCCAACAAAAGGAATATATATATATATATGATAGTAGCTTTGACAATTGCTATCAGTCTCTTGCATCTATATATCAGGGAGCGGGGACATTCATCCTCAAGCAATCATCTAGTTTGTTATGTTGGAAAGTATGTTTTGATGATGACAAATAGTAAAAAAATTTGAGTAATATTAAAATGTCAAATGAAGTCTTTAATGGTTTTATAATATTTTTGAGAAAATGATTTTAAAGCTTTAACAAATAAGAGAGAAAATGAAGCTTGTTACAATACTTTTGAAGTTCAGTTACTACATTCGCACTTAATTTATTTAGGGTTGTATCTAATTCAATTTCTTGTACAAACTATTTTAAATACAAGATTGATTAATTACATGTTTTGAGTATACCAAATCATTAATTACATGTTCCAATTCAATTTTGTTGTAATGATTTCCTGAATTAATCGATTAGGTAATCGATTAATATAAATTAATATATTAGTTAATCGATCATCCAAAATATTTTATATAAAATTTTTATTGTTTAATCGATTTGTCAATCGATTAATATCAATTAATCAAACAATCAATCGATTAATAAGTGTCTATTAATTGATTAACCGTTCGATTACTGTTATAGAGTTGCTCTATGAAATTTAAAAAATAAGTCAATTAATCGATTAATTCTAATTAATCGAATGACTATTCAATTAATCTATTAAAAATATATTTTCCTTTATACAAAATAAACTCTATTAATCGATTACTCAATTAATTAATTATAATTAATCGATTGTATATTTGATTAATTAGTTCATAATCAGATTGTGAAAATCAAATGTGAATCCATTAATTGATCAATTAATCAATTAATTTATATTAATAGATTAATTATTTGATTAATGTGTTTTAAAAAGCTTTATGTAACAATTCTTTTAGAGACATTAATAGACTAAGAATTCTATTAATCAATATTAATCGCTTGATAGTTCGATTAATCTATATTGAAAATCTTTCTATGTCAAATTCTCTAGAGACATTAATCGACTAAGGATTCAATTAATTTATATTAATAGATTAGTTGTTCGATTAACTTCATATATTTCAATGATACTTCTCTGTTTACATTGAAACTAATTGCTTATTTCTCTGATTAATATGAAGGAATTTGGATTCAATTAATATGGAGGAATTGTAAAGAAGGCATTGGAAGAAGAAGAAATTAATCAACTATGAATTCGACTAATCAAGTTCAAGAATAAATGAATTAATTGAACTCTTGATTGAGTAAACAAATGAGTGAAGGAATAGCAAAAGGAGAAGATGATTATCGATAAATCAACTCAAATATATCTATTTTTCTAAATTAATCAATTAGTTAATCCATTAATTACAATTAATTGATTAACTAATCGATTAATCTCTTCATTTTTCACTACTCGGTTCTGCTCTGCATCAACATAGGTTGATTATTTCGACCATATCTCAATATCTACTTATCCAGGTGAAACTTGATTCATACGAAACTAGACTCAGAATGAGGTTCAATAGCACCAATTTCATTATCAAAGAGTCTCATATAAAGGAGATATTTCATTCGTAATATAGAGCATAGGATTAACGCTATATCCATGATCTCTACTCACTAGAGTTATCATATCTTTCCGTATGCAATGAATTTTAGAGTCAAACATGATTCATTGGAAAGTAGACATAGAGAGAGCTATAGGGATAGGTCATTTTCTATGTTTAAAGTTAAATAGAGGAAGTTATGACAATTGAAAGATTATCAATGTTCTTGAACTCAAAGATAATCAAAAATGGAAAAAAGTCAAGTACTGAACGATTATTACCAAAACTTCTCTTGATTGTGTCAAACTTAATTTAAGGTACCCAAAATGAGATTAGATAAAGATTAAAACCAACGGACTCTCAACAGGCAAAATGCACTTTGTGTCAAAAGCTTCAATGGCTAGTTCTAACTGTCATATTCTCAACATAAGAAGAAAAGCTCGACAAAAAAAGAGATTATGCTCAATGGTCAAAAGCTCAAACTTCATCTATAAATAAGAGAGCATTCAAGAAAGAGAGATGAGCTATGAATGCATCTTCATAATACCACATCTTCGTTAAACTAAGAAAGCCTCCAACTTTCTCTTATTCATTATGTACCATTATCATATATTGGGAGAAAAAATATTATGTACTACAATGTATTACTTACTCTATTTGAGAGATTTTTATATTTCACCATCCTTATCCAAATCTGAGAGCAAACTTTGGAATCGGGGATTCAAGGTAGAATTTGCTCTTGTCTCTGTAAGGGGGAGTACTGCCCACCAGAGAGTGGTATTACCTCAGGATTGAGAAGGTTCTCAATTAGCCGTCAAAATTGAGGTTGTAAAGGCTATTAATAGCTTATTATAATCTTGGGGAGATAGTGGATTATAAATCTCATTGAGGAGCTGAGGACTAGATGTAGATCAAGGATTGATCGAACTAGGATAATTATTCCGCGTGATTTTTCTTTTTTAACTCTTTATATTTCTAGCAACTCATTTCAATTATTTGATCAAAGTTTTCAAGCTTGATCTATTTCACTGATCATATTGCAAAAGAATTTTAAAAAAGTTTTAGGAAAATTTTAAAATCTCTCAAACACCCAATTTACCTCCCTCTTAGGTAATCTAGCCTATCCCAAAATCTTAAAATTTTTAAAATTTTCCTATCAATTTATGATATAATTGGTTCGGCATCTATCTTTTTTTAAATTAAATTTTTGTATTTAAATCTTATTTATAAATAAATAAACTTTATACTCTTTCTTTAATTTATGATATAATTGAAGAGTTAATCTTAGTTCTAAATATAAGAGATACTTCTCATATTTATCTATTTTTTCTAAATTCCCCTTATTAATACTCCCTTAATAATAATTAAGTAAAAGAGGGAATGAGAAAATTAAAGAAGATGATTAGGGTATTTTAGAAAAGTCATGTTATATTAATTAACTTACTTAACTTTCTTAATCTAATCAAATTAATTAAATATATTTTATAAGGATGGAAGGAGCATATACTTCTAGTCTTGCCTGACAGCTCGAGCAGTAGTATATGCTTTCTACAAACCTGTTCAACGTAAATAATACATTAATGTGCAACTCTTTAGTCATTCTAATTCTTTTCCTTTTTTATTGTATTTTTATTATTTTTTCTTTTTATTAGTTCCTTATAATTTACTCATTTATAGTTATTGATCATACACTTCTAATTTCTTAATTTGTAAGAGAAACAATATTACCAGACTACAGATTATATATATATATATATATATACATACAAGGAGATGGCTGTAAGCATAATGATTTTTTAGTTTTGGGTTAATAATAAATATTTTTTAAAATATTTTATTTTAAAAACCTCTTTATTTATATTTTATGATAACTTACATATCACTTAATTTAATTAATATCCACATAAGCGTTGATTAATAAATTGAGCATAACTATTGAACCAAGTTTTTAAAAGAAAATACACAGACCTAATTAAAATCATATGAAATCATAAGCCCTAATATATTAATTTTCTTATATACTATTTTATTGCCAAGTCTTTTCTTTTCTTCCCTAAAATCAACAATCTCACACGTACAATTAACGAACACTTCCAAGAGTTTCACCCACACTAATGAACATAAAAGAAACTTGCAAGACTTACATGTGACTTTGAAAATTTTATCGCATATCTATCCTATATGGAGACCTCTCTCTCTCTCTCTCTCTTCTCTCCCATCTTATTTTTACACTTCGGCACATAATTTATGTCAAACTAAAAGCAAAAATACATGTACTCCCACTATAGCTGCTCTGCTGGCCCATGTTATGGCTGTTTTTTTTGCGTTATTAATCTCAGAACCAGAACTCCAATCTTTTATGGTGGCCCATATGTGTGTGTGATCAGAAAAAAAAGTTGATCAGATAGGTATAATGAACTACATGTATCTACAAGCTGATAGCCCCAGAGATAGATAGCCATCATGCTTTTCATAATTAAAGAATTGAATCTTCATTCTCTTCTCACTCCTTCGTGCAGGTGTGTGAGTATATGCCTTTAATCACTACCTTACATCTTCTATGACAAAGTTTAGTGACAGATCCCAGAGAAAATGTAAAACCGAAAAAATATTCATATGTAGTACTTCCATTCAGAAATATATATAACTTCCTTTTCCTGCTCATTCAACAGTGTCCACTGAAGAAAGCTTTTTTATGGAGATATTATTCTCATAATCACCGTCACCGCCACTATCACCGCCGTGGCCTCCTCCTCCTACTTCTTCATCTTCTAAGTCAACACTTCCTCCTCCTTCTACTTCAATTCCACCTTCATCCTCCTCCTCGTCTTCTTTTTCTTCTTCTTCTTCACATTCTTGATACTGATTTACATAATCCCTTGCAGCTTCTTCTTCTTGAGTGGGAGGCCTCCATTGCTGCTCCGGCTGCACCATTAGTGGCTCCACATTGTGACCAAACGAATTACTGAAGAGGTTGTTGTTGTTCTGGATTTTGGTCTTTTCTTTGTACAAAGCGTCGAGTTCATTGAAGTAAGGACATGTCTTACTGTCATCGCGCCTTTCTCTGTTGGTTTCTTTGATCTTCTTAAAGTACTTATTGATGTTTTCCCACTTCTCCTTGCACCTCTTGGCACTCCTATTGTATCCCAACTTCTGCAATTCACTTGATATCTCTTCCCACAGTGGAGCCTTAGGACCGCTTTCCTGATACTTAGCCTCCAGACTCGTCCTCAATCTTATCAATGCATGTACCTCCGCATTTGGCCACCGCGAAGAAGCGCCACAGGCCCCGCTATTGCGGTTGATATTGTGATTGTTGTCATTCATTTTCTGGATTTCAAACCTTTCATAGCTAATGTTGTTATTCGGAATCACTAGCAACCGTGGTTGCTGGTTTTGTTGCTGTTGTTGTTGTGTTTGTGGTTGAAACTGCGACATCAAGAACACTGGTGGCGTCTGTGATCCGCAGGACAACTTCTGTAAAAATGCAATAATGGCGGCATCCTTGGCGGCGGCGGTGGATCTTTCTTGGACGAGGATTTCTCGTTCACGGTTGATCCGAGACATCTCTTGCATCCTCCAAGATTCCTCTTGAGCCACACGCTCGCGTTCTCGTTTGTCAATGGCATCCAAGAACCTCTTCTGCATCTCCTCCTGTCTTGCCAACACTTTCCTTGTAAGCCTCTTGAAGTTGTCCTTCCACTTCCTCTTCTTCCTGTACCTCTCTTCCAGGTCCTCGTCGGAGGCCGTAGACGATGAGGTCGAGGTCGAAAGGTTCACATTTGGCACCGTCGGTGGATTATTTGAGGATGGAACAGTTGTATTAGTAGAAGTCGTTGTCCCACAAGTGACGTAAGAGAAGGTAGTTGATGAAAGATCACTAGGCCTTGAGAGAAATGGCAATGAGATAACTGTATTTGGAGGCAAATTAGAAGGTTGTGATGAAGATTTTGGATGATGATGAAATTGATAGTGATGAGATACAGTGAAGCGAGATTCAAAAGCTTCTAATTGATCGAAAAACCTATAGGTTTTGGTCTTTCCTTCTGGTTTGGCACTTCTGCTATCTTTGGTTCTCTTGTGGTACTTGTACACGTTCTCGAATTTCTCCTTGCACTTCTTTGCGCTTCTCTGATAACCAAGCTCTCCAAGCTTCCTGATATTACATTTCATGGTATATTATTAAATATTTCAAAATAAAAGAAATAATTAATACATATGTCACTAATTATTTAACATGAAGCCGCAGTTCATTTTTCTTTCTGAACGGATGGATCATCAATAAGGAATAAAAGAAATGAAGAAGATGGAATCTGAGCTTCAGAAAAAGATAATAAAATGTTTGAAATTTTGAGAAAAATTCACCTAGAATATCGAATCAAGGACCAAATATGGTGGTTTTGAGTTTGTTGGAATTTGTAATTCTAAAATTGAATTACATATATATACAGATACGCCAAAACTTTCAAGTGATTCAAAAAGTTTTTATGAAGAATATATATATATATATATATATATATATAAGGACTAGCCGGAAATGGCTAAAAACAAGTAACAGTGAAAGGAAAATTACGAGTTCCCAAAATTGCTTGGTTTTAAGAATTGAAAGCGAATTCACTGATCTCCATGCATGATCTTGAAGAAGTTATCTTCTTCAACATCAAATAAAACCCAAAAGAGAGATTCAACTAAATTAAATATATATATATATATAAACACAAACATGTACCTTGAAACTTCTTCCCAGAGTGGACCTTTAAGACTTGAATCTCGAAACACAGAATCCATATCAGACCTTATCTTCAACAGAGCCAAAGTCTCTTGGCGGGGCCACCGGTTCCCTCCACTGTTCATCTTGTCACCTTTACCTGATGAAGTTGTGGTTGCTGCTGTATTATCCATCCCAATTATTATCTCAACTCCTCCGTCTGGCTCCTCCAAGGCTTCCGGCGGTGGCGGTGGTGGAGGAGGCGGTGCTTCGTCGGCCTTAGCGCCCATCCCTGATACGACTGTGGTCAGGTTTCCGAGCTGCATCATATGGCTATTAGAGACGAAGAGAGGCTCTTCTCCTCCTTCTTCCTTCGCTAAAAGCAAATTACACCAAAGAAAAGAATATCAGAAAACAAGGTGAATACCATTCAAGGGGCTTTTATTATGCGCATGGGCGTGTTTTAATTAATTAAATGAGGGCTGAAATATTTAATATATTTGTTTACTTTAGGTGGGATTTCTCTGTCCATTTCATCAGTATAGAAAAATAATAAGAAGAAGAATAACGAAATTGGAAAATTGTAAAGTTCGCGTTGAACGGATGAGGCAGGCAACTTTCTTTCTCTTTTTCTACGTGGGTGTGAATAATAATTATCATTTTTGTTATTTATTTATTTTATTAAGGTATGGAATCTGGAGTTTTTTGTTTTTTTTTGTTGGTTTGGTTGGATTGAAAAGGAAGGACAGGCAAGACTCCATCACTTTGGCTTGGTTCTTGTGTGTGTCATAAAGTGCCGGAAAAAAGGAAAAGAAAAATAAATAAAAAGGAAAAGCAATTACGGGGATTATTACAATACCGTCCACTAATTAATAATAGAGGAAAATAATATTACAGATATGTTTTAATTTTTCCGGGATAAATATTTAATTTTTTTAAAACAAAATATTGTTTACAAAAACTAAAATAATAACAATATGAAATTTATGGAGTTTCAGTGGGAACAGCCTGCAGATGGCGACGATGGAGATAAATAAGCTGGCCCATTGTAGGTCACCTTTGCTATTTGGGATTTTTTATTTCGGTGGCCGTTTGGTGTTCAAAATTACAAAATTATCCTTCAGATCAAAGTTATTTACTTATAATTCTTTTAAAATATAAATTACTACTTCTTATATTTTAAATATAAGAGTTAATTGTGATTATATTTTAATCATAAATATAAGATATCGATTTGTTGTCTTCTAAATTTATAATTTTTTTTCTAAATTATCCCTATTAATTATATATATTAAAAATATTTTTTATTGGTAATGATTAAAAGGATTATTATAGAGAAATTATATATATTTATTATAAATAATTAAGGTAATTAATTTTTTAATATATGTAAACATATTCTCTAACTCTTAATTAAGTAAGGGATGTATGCGTCTAAAGCAAAAATTAAAAATTACACAAAATTCTATAAACAATACGACTTCCATTGTTATGATTTCATTTTATAAGAGATCAGCCTATAATTTGGATTATTTTATGATATTGTACTATAGAAAGAGCAATGGAGTATGCAGATTTTATCATTTTGTTTAAAAAAAATATTTCTCAAATTTAATATTGCAAATATTGGAAATATTTCTGAATCTAAAGAAAATTCGTAATTAGCATTATTAGCTTTTTTTATATTGAAAATGCTTGTGAGATAAAATTATTGGTATCACTCATTACCACCTATTTGAAGAGGGCAAATTTCAATTGGAAATTATAATTGAATATGTAATATGAAAATTAGTTAGATGGAGAGGAAAAGATCATTTATTGATGGATAGGTATAGTGCTGGTGATGCATACAGTTAGGTTGAACCTAACATAATAAATATTAAATATAGAATAAAAATTTTTATACCCAAAATTAGTTATTTATTAATTTAATTACTCTTGTACACGCTCCATAATTCGGTAATCATTTGAAACTTGTCATGGACCATATTGTAATTAAGTAATTTTGCCAACGAATTAATGGCAATAATTTCAGTTTGTACAAATATATGTATATTTATAGTTAGAACTTCTTTTACCTAATTTTCTACTCTCTTTCTTTATTGAATTCATCGAACATATATGTGTGTATTATTTGTATACATTATAGAGGATAAAGTGACAAAGTGGGTATTTTATTAATTGGGAAAAAGACAAAAAAAGTCTATTTAAATTTCAAAATGATAAATTGGACTTCTGAATATTCAAAAAGACAGATTGGGCAAGAGGCCCAATCTGTCATTTGCAAATTTGTGTGCAAATACCATATTACCCTTCACTTGCCCAATATTTTGACAATACGATTTACAACTTGGTCGATGGTATTTACAACTCTAGCAATGATATTTGTAATTTTGACAATGGTATTTATAAATCGTATTATCAAAGAAGCTACAGTATCAGCTACAGTGTTTCTCCCAATTGCCAAAATTGGATTTCTCACAGTTGCAAATACCATTGTCAGAGTTGTAAATACCATTGGCAAAGTTGTAAATCGAATTGCAAATAAGCTACAGTATCAGCTGCAGTGTTTCTTCCAATTGTCAAAATTGGATTTCTCCCAGTTGCAAATACCATTATCAGAGTTGTGAATACCATTAGCAAAGTTGTAAATCGTATTGTCAAAGAAGCTACAGTATTTCTCCTAATTGCCAAAATTAGATTTCTCCCAGTTGTAAATACCATTGTCAGAGTTGTAAATACTATTGGCAAAGTTGTAAATCGTATTGTCAAAGAAGCTACAGTGTTAGCTATAGTGTCTCTCCCAATTGCCAAAATTGGATTTTTCCCAGTTGCAAATACCATTGTCAGAGTTGTAAATACTATTGGCAAAGTTGTAAATCGTATTATCAAAGAAGCTACAGTATCAGCTACAGTGTTTCTCATAATCGCCAAAATTGGATTTCTCCCAGTTACAAATACCATTGTCAGTGTTAGGAATTAGAAGACACGCAGCGGAAATAAACTTTAAAAATTTTCCATTCCTTGACAGGATCTACCATATGTGTTTAAGTCAAGTGGAAAGAATCATTACCCTTAGTATTGCTCAGCGAATTTCACAGCTTCTCTACGTGGGTGGTGATCTCTTTCTGATCGCAAGAAATCGACGGAGTGTTCCTCAGCGACCTTCACAGATTCTCTCCGCGGACGGTGGTCTCTTTCCGATCACAAGAAGTCGACGCCTCAGGTCGGCTTCCTCTACTGGTATCCACACGAACAGCGTTCCAACCACGAACGACGTGCTAGCGTCTCCTGTCCCTCCAAGGCTTTCACAAGTCTCAGTCTCTATTTCAGCAGTTTCTTGTCTGCAAACCTTTTGCAGATTCCGTTCGGCCTTTTGTGTTCTGTGTTTTTTTCAAACGTAGCTCCTCCAATCAGATATAGAGGATGCTATGCGTTTTTCCACTTAACCTAATTGGATTTTGGAGTTAATCTTATATTAATTCCGAATTGATACAATATCATATATTGTATAATTTTATAAGAAACTAATTAAATAAAATAATATTAAATCCGTCCCACAGATTTAATTACCTATTTATTTAACTTTAAATAAAGATGAGACTGAGTTATACTTGATTTATTCCCATAAATCAAATTTGAGATATCCTATCAATTTAAATTTCAAATTTCAAACGTGATAGAGATTTAATTTATCCTTATAAATTAAATCTTATAAATATCTCTTATATGAGATATCCTATCAATTTGAATTTCGAATTTCAAACGTGATAGAGATTTAATTTATCCTTATAAATTAAATCTTATAAATATCTCTTATATGAGATATCCTATCAATTTGAATTTCGAATTCAAACGTGATAGGGATTTAATTTATCCTTATAAATTAAATCTCATATATCTCATATATATAATATATATATATATACGAATTTATATATATACGAATATAAATATAAATAAATATATATACATTCACCTGGATCTTTCATTGAATCTGGACATGTCTTAGATTCAATGAATCTGGACATCATAGCTCGTGTTGGGCTATTTTGTGTGCGACCCTGTAGGCCCATATGAAGTTGGCAGTGGGCCATTTGCTATACTAGCCCACAAGTCGCAAGCGGTCTCTAGCAAGACATAACAACTACCCAAATCATATGAGGATCGATAAACGATGTAACCTTTTATACAACCATATCATGTCCCTTCTGTCACGCGATATTTTGGTCATGGATGAGGCATGGATAATGTCATCCTCCTATTCCCGACCGTTACTTTCTCGATCCCTGAGTAGTCTGACTATAGAAATGGAACTACCTTTCCATTACAGTATGGCCATACATTTCTCAGACTCACTCATCGAGGGTCCCAGTAATATCTCTCCACGAATGTGAGGGACAAATTCCATCTTGACCATTCACATTCCTCCGCATGAAAAACCACTAAGCCCGAACATAGTCTTTATGATCACTCGGTCAAAAGTGACTTTTGACTAGGTCAAAGCTGAGCGTTTTGTCATGTAGGAATCCATGATGATCTCAGGTCAAAGGGTATATTGACATGGTTTGTATATGAGAGAAGCTTATGACGTTACCCATGCAGTTCTCTCATAGCGGGTCGGTCCAACACCCTGTACTCTTACATGTGCTTATGACTTTGATTTATATCTCTATACATCTTCAAAGTCATACTGGTCTTATTTCATCTGTGCTCCCACATAGATGATCGACCAGGGACATTTAGGATAATATCATGAATTATCCAAGGATGGTCATCATAGTAAACATGCAAATAATATGATAACTCAATTAATAAATTCATAAATCAATAATGTTCATAAGACAATGATTGGCCCCTAGGGCACGATTTCCAACAATCAGAGCTGTAAATACCATTGGCAAAGTTGTAAATTGTATTGTCAAAGTTGTTTATTCTCTATTATGGGAGTTACAAATACCATTGCGGGAGTTACAAATATCATTGTTAAAATTGTAAATACCACTATGGGAGTTACAAATACCATTGACAAAGTTGCAAACACCATTGTCAAAACTATAAATACTATTGTCAAAGTTACAAACACTATTGTCAAACTTGTAAATACTATTGTCAAAGTTATAAATATTATTATAGGAGTTAAAAATATCATTGTCAGATTTATAAATATCATTGGCAAACTTGTAAATCGTATTGTCAAAATATTAGAAAAGTGAAGGGTAATTTCGTCTTTGCACACAAATTTATAAATGACAGATTGGGCCTCCTGCCTAATCTGTCTTTTTGAATATTCAGAAGCCCAATTTATCCTTTTGAAATTCAAATGGGCTTTTTTTGTCTTTCTCCCTTATTAATTACATTTTTTTAATTGAATAGTTCCATTAACTCACAATGACCCCACAACGTGCTTCAACGTGGTGGACTTTATTATCAATTTCTATATCATATGGCTTTATAGCGTGGGGAGTTTTGAACCTGTACCAAAAGGATTGTTATGTCTCATTTTTCATAATATAATTTAAACTACTGTAACTAAAGACGAATAATGTTCCTCAGAAACATTTGTTAGTTTCATTTTTAAAGGGATATTAACCACTTAATCATTAAAATAATTTTAGACCTAAATCAATAATGATAATTGAGCTTGCTACACAAATCTAACTTGATAATATCATCTATATTTAATAAAAATAATATCTACAAATAATATCAATTGGTTGTTGAGGTAGTTTTATGAGAAAATTATTGATTTTTATTCAGGTTGTAAACCTAAAGTCTATTCTTTGTCTAACATAGCCCTTGCCCCCCAAAAAAATCCAGGAAATTCTTTGTTAAAAAAAATTAAATTGAGATACTTTATCTTTAAAAAAACTGGAGGGAGTGATAATTTTTCTAGGACAGATTAAAATATGTAATGGAAAATTATGAAAAATATCTCAAACCATTTTAGACATGAATTTACTCTAATTGTTTTACCGGTTAACTAAAAAATATTTCTCTTTGGTTATAGTACATGGAGCAGGATATGGCCGGAATAATTAGAGTTATTATAAATGAAATATTTATTTTAAAACTTTAACTATTTATTATTATCAAAATGAATAGTTGTGTTTATAAAGAATGCGTATTATTCATAGTTTGTAAATAGGGATGGCAATGATGATTTTCATCGATCTTTTAGTATTAGAAAACCAAAACAAGAATGTTTAATCATCAATTATTGAGATAGAGATTTTTTCTTAATACAATATAAACAAAAAATTAAAAAGGAGACAAAATTAAAATAGAACGGTGGTTCACTAGGGTGATACATCTCATTGATGATTCTCAATAATGTGAAGGCGTGAGTATGTGCTCATTCATTTTCAAAACTAGAAAGATTTGTATTCCTCTTTCCAGTCTGCCTTATCTTTCTTGTATTAACATATAAACAACAGCACATATAATACACTACTTCCTCTTATTCTTATTTTAAATATAAGAGCTAGTAGAAATATTTATTTTATTCTTATAATATAATATTTTAATTTATTTTATCTCTTAATTTTTTAATTGTGTCTCTATATTAATTACATATATTAGAAGGGGTATTAATATTTTACAAAAATCAACTACATTTTCATAAATAACTAATTTGTGTAAACTAAATTTTGTTAATCTCTACACAAATTAATTATTTAACCCCTACATTTAGGATACAAGGTATAGTATCATTTATACTTGTTGAGATGACCTAGTTTAAAATTATTAATTAATAATATATTTTATTAATTATTTAATTAATTATCTAAAATTAAGATTAGATATTATATAGGATTAAATTTTAATATTAAATTATTATATCTTAGAAGAATAAATCTGAGATATTAGGATTATGATAGATTCTACATTTAGCCTATTAGCTTATATTTTTTATCTATATAAATGCCTATTTGTATTCTCATTTATTTAAGGAATACAAATATTTTGAAGTTTTTTCCCTCTACTTTCAATTCTTCAAATTTCCACATGATATCAGAGCCTGAAGAAGAAGAAGAAAAATATTAAGCCTGAAGAGAATGCACACCTTTAAGTGAAGATTAGTTACATATGATGAAAGAGGGTAACTTGGGTCTCTTCCTACAAAATCTCATAGGTTATAGAATTAGTTTATCTACCTCAAATGATGTTAGATTAGTGTGTAAACCCAAATGGGTTATAATAGAAGAGGGTAACTTGGGTCTCTTCTCACAAAATCTCATACGTTATGAGATTAGTTTATCTACCTGAAGTGAGGTTAGATTAATGTGTAAACCCATATGGGTTACAATAGAAGAGGATAACTTGGGTCTCTTTTTACAAAATCTCATAGGTTATGTGATTAGTTTATCTCCCTCACAGAGGTTAGATTAGTGTGTAAACCCAAGTGGGTTACCATGATTCTATGAGCATGTTGCTCTTGAATAATGCATATGATGGAAGAAGATAACTTGGATCTCTTCTCACAAAATCTCATAGGTTATGTGATTAATACATATAATTCTTCATCAAGTTCCTCTCTTGTAAGTATTCTTGTTAAGCCCTTAACATAGAAGTTCTTCGTCAAGTTCGTAACTTTGTCTTAAGATACAAATTCAAGATCCAATCAACTTCAATTCAATAGTCACTACTGGGTTAAAGATTTAAAGTTCTAGTTCTTTTATAATGATACTACTTACATCCAAGCTATCTCCAAGATTGAGAGGGAGTATTGAGAATCACAAATATTCAAGTTATAAATTCAGCTTGAGGGGGAGTGTTGAGATGACCTAGTTTAAAATTGTTAATTATTTAATTAATTATCTAAAATTAAGATTAGATATTATATAGGATCAAATTTGAATATTAAATTACCATATCTTAGAAGAATAAATATGAGATATTAGGATTATGATAGATTCTACGTTTAGCCTATTAGCTTATATTTCTTAACTATATAAATGCCTATTTGTATTCTCATTCATTCAAGGATTACTAATATTTTAAAGTTTTTTCCTCTACTTTCAATCCTTCAAATTTCCACAATACTTTTTAACTTTTAATAATGGTTAAGATGTATTTAGCATCTTAAAGTATTTTTTAAGTAACACTTAGTATTTTGAACTATGTTTTGATACAAGTACTCTCAAGTATTTTTCAATGGTATTCAATATCATAAAGTAATTTTTAGTGAAATTTTTCTCTTAAAGTATTTTTCTAAATAGCAATGAATACCTTAAATTAAAAATATTGAGTTCTCATGAAAAAATACTTTAAAGTTCAGACACATCAAAAATTAGTTTATGATATTAATGCTACTAAAAATATGCTGAATGTACTAAAATTTGTTTAGGGTATTGAGTGTGATTGAAGAAAAATATACTTAAAAGTGTTAGATGATATTAGAAAATGCGTTGATCCATATTTAGTGGATTAGGTCCAACTCAATAGAGATTGGGGCCATTGTAAAAATAATAGAAAGAGTGTGGTATATATGTGTAATATATCCCTTATGAGAGACAAATGGGAGTTACCCTATTAGTTACAAGAGAAGAACGTAAGGGAGTGGGGAATTAATTAGTATTCCATTTTGCCCTCATGTGGAAGATAGACACCAAAAATGGAAGCACACAAAGAGGTAGTAGCTCTTATGCATTTTCTTCTCCTTCTTTCTTTGCATGTAGTGGCGTCTCATCTCTCTATGCTTTGGTGTTATTTGTTGCATAACAGAGTCAGATTTTAGGTATGCCTTAAAATCCTTTATTGGTATTAGAGCAAGGTAATTTTTTTACTGCTTCCGTGTCTCTGTGATGTTTTCATTTTCTGATTGGATGCTGTTATTGTCCTTATTTCATTTTAAGGTATTTGTTTTATGTTAAGATACATGAAGCATGCATCTTAATCATAAAATACTAGAGAACACGTTGTCGTCCGTACATAGCTTATTCGTTTCAAAATTGGGTTACTAGAAATATGCATTTTTAGGTCTTAAAATTAGTCCAATTGAGTAGAGCACAAAGAAACTGAATAAAATGACACAAATAACGTCAAAAATGGAGGTTGAACGATGAAGTTATGGAGGAGGGAAGAGTCAGGTATGACATACCTGACCCACGCTCCAATCGTGTCTGTTATAACCCAATTGGAGGTTAGTGATGATCAAATTGCACGGTTTTGATCATCCTCAAAATGACATTGTTTTGTGGCAGTATGACCCTCTATATTTTTTGCCAAAATGCATCATTTTGGCCTTCTATAAAAAAAATGTTTGGGCCTAATATGTATTGGGCAATGACATAAGGGTTCTAGTCTCTTACTGTTCTTAACCCTTTCTAGCTTCTCATATCTCTTTCTATCATTTTACATAACTCTGTGCATATATGCCAACCTCTTGTGGCATTCACATCTTTTTCATCACTTCCCAGGGGTCACCCATCATTAGACTACTCTTGCCTAAGTACACTTAACTGAATTGTGCATATAAAAATTTGAAGCACTGGTGCTAACAGGCTCCAACCCTGGTACTTTAATATTTTAGACCCATCTTATACTATCTTTCTTGGGCCTATCTGTCCTTCTATTCTCTTTATTTTCATCTAAAAGATACACTTGTCTCTCATTCGTATTCTCTATACTCTCGTCATAGGGATCTCTTTATTCATATTTAACCCTTTCTCATATCTTATGAAATATTCTTATAAATCCTTGGGACTCAAGATTAACAACTTTAACTTTGATCTCTAAGTTCCTGTTATATGTAAGAAGATTCTGAGTTCAATCCCTAATAGTAATAAGGCTATCTGAAACTAGCATCATGGGTACTCTCTCTGTTATGAGTTAACCAACTTGTGAAGCTTCTATAACTTAACTTTTCCTTGGTATTCATCCTTCCAAAGACATACTGTACTTATGGTTTAATACTTTCTTTATCTAGGCTAGGTCTTTTGTGACCCTCGAGATCTACTGCGATCAACCGAAAGCCTCTTCAGGATCTAACTACGACCCTGGAATTCTATTCTCTGTGAGCCATACTAGGATCTAACTGTAATCCTCTGGAATCTACTGCGATTCTGTTGTACTATATTCTCATCTCTGGAAGATCTAAACCAGCAGACAAAGTTACAAGGTTAGTCAACTCCACATAGTTGTTAACTCAATAGATAATTCCCCAAAAATGCTCACAGAAGCCAATGTTATCTATCAAGACTTCACTCATTTCCTTTATCACATTAAGAACAAGAAATAACTATCTTTTTAACTTAGGTTGCCACATTACCCTCTTACTAGGGTATAGACTCAACCCTCAATTACTCTTTTCTTACATAGGGAATAGGGGAGTCACTTTATCTTTGAAACTTGTGGCTACATTTCTCTAGACATCATAAACTTCTTTTTCTAATCTTACATATACCGCTGTGTTGAACTTTTGCAGCTACCTGAGAAAAATCTTTTATAATGGAATTCAATCTATGAACTAACTTCTCAGGTAAGCGGAATAATCTGCATCTCTATGGAGTACTTCTGTATCTCTTTACTATCTCTTAACTTCTCTAATCTATTAGTCCTAGTCTATTCTTGACTGGACTATGGTTCCTTTATAGTCTTTTTCTTTATCCTGACAAACTTATGTCGTATGGATCTCATTCATTATCTATTACTATTACTTATGTTTTCTAGGGTATTCTGCCCTAGGTCTGCTATATTACTATTCTTTCATGATGTGATCCCTCTATCTTGGGAACATCAGCTCTCTATTTATTAATCATCTCACCTCTAACTTTTGATTCTTTTGTTCAGGAAAGACTAGCTGAACAAATTCCTTCGTAATATAGATCTACTCACATGGAGGATCTACTTCTGAACATTGTCTTAAACTAATCTTTCATATCTCAGTAATTTATACTATCTAACTTGGTACCTTCATCAATATTGCCACTGTAATGTCTGGCCATATAATGATACCTCGAGCTCCTATTGCAGCTTCCCTTGACCTTAGACTGGTCAACTTCTGTCTCTTATCAATAGAGGAAACTGCTCCCCAGATGTTATTTTGCTTAGTCCAGCCATATTGTGTTAAGAAACACGAGACCTCAGCGGTAACCACTGATTAAGACTAGTCTATCGTAGTCATTTCCTTGAAAACTGCCTTACAAAGCTGTAAGGTATGGGGTATTGTTCTATTGATCTGGGTGTCATTGTCTCTTGTATAAATCATTCTCTAAGTAGTGAACACCATCCCCATATCTCATACTAGGGAGGGAACCTCTTTAGTTCAATTTTCTAACTTGTTCAAGGGGTTAGTCTAACTAAACTAGAGCATCATTGAGCTAGAACCTTTTGTTCTATGCCAGAATTTTATGCTCTATACTAGAACCCTCTCGATTCTATACAAGAACCTTAGGCTCTTACACCAAAATATAACATCCTAATTTTCTTATATCTTAGGGACCAAATAGTAGCATCTAGAACCACTTTTAAGGCTATTGAAATCAAATTACATAATCTAGAATTTTACTCTAGCGAGTTACTGTTCACTGTGCAAATTCTAGATGTCATATCCCAAATTTTTTTGACCTGATGTACCTGTACAGTTTATCTGCAATGGATATAAGATTCTTGGAATAAACTATCAGATTGTGAAAGGAAAGGGAAGGATTAATAACTAAGGAAAGAATAGGGACCAAAATGAAAATTTAAAAGTTTGAAGGTGAAAAGTGAAAGTAGAAGAAAAAGGAGGGACCTAAATGCAATTAATGAAAAGTTCAGGGACTAAAGTGCAATTATTCAAAAGTTAAGGGACCTAAATGTAAATATGGAAAAGTTGAGCCAAAATAGGCTAAAAATGCCCGGAATCAGATCAGACCCAAATTTTACCAGTAGATAGACAAAAATATTCCGGTCAATTTAACGCAACACAGAATTTTGATTTGAGGTCCCGATTAATTGATATAAATTCCTGAAGTCAGAAGGAATTATTGCAGTATTTTTGAGATCTCATAATTAGATGAGACTTTATAGAAAATTCATATATTTAATATATGAATTTATAAAATTGACAGAATCAGAAAAGGAATCCTGTAGAAGCCATACGGGATTTTACAGTGAAATAAAATACCCGATAAATATGATCGGGAGAGTTGTACAGTGAATTGGGCCATAAAGGCAATATAGGCAATAAGCCCATAATAAGGCCCAAATGACACCATCGTGAGCCCATTAAAGTGAATGGACAGTTATATGGGCCACAGGCCAGAGCAGTCCAGGAAAAGTGAAAAATTACGAAAATGCCCCTGGATGCCTATACTATACCAGTGATGGATGGAGGTCATTTTGGTCATTATGGATAGGCCAAAAACGTGGTACATAGTATAAATATGATTATATAGAGTCAATATATGCCCTGAGGCAGTGTAAAGAGGTGTGAAATGACGATTTTGCCCTTAGGGTTAGTACAGCGCAGGAAAGGACACTAAGAGTATTTTGGTTATTTTTCAAGGAATGGATGATAGATAAATATTCAATATATCATTTTCAATGATATGAGAAGCCTATATATTGATTTCCAGGACATAATACATATCCTGGTATATTATAAAAAAATTCAGAACAGAAAACAGTCCAGTTGTTGTGAAACTGCTCCGATCGGTACCGAATTAGACTGGAATTTTTCCAGAACCTTCTTGACATGGGCAGCACGCCACCTAACCCTCTTAGGTGTCCCATGAGCTGTCCCACATGATGTAATAATTATTCTTTTTAGAAAAAGTAAAATCCAAGATTAAATGTGAGCCTTTAGATCAAATAGTAACCAAATCAATCTTGGCCATCCATTTCAACCCAAATTTCTCTATAAATACCCCCCTATTCAGAACACTTCAGCATGCATGGTGAACCATAGGGAAACTCTTGCAAAATTTCCATTCAACCAAGAAAGAAGCAACCAAAGTGAAGTAACAAGCAAGGTAATCATCTCCCTTGATCTTGAGCTTTATTCTAGCAAGTTAGCTCATGGTTTTAAGGGGTTTTCATGCTATATTTCCCTTATGTTGTCTGCTGTAAGTGATGCTCATATGTGGTTAAAATATGAGTTTTATGTTATGGATAGTTTAGACAAGTTTAAACAAGCTAGAATCAAGTGGTATAAGCTTGTGAATTCAAGTATATTTGGATTTAGGGTTTTGTGTTCTTGCTGGTACTGTACGTGGTACTGTTCATATGATGGAATTTCATGATTTTGATGCTTCCAATGAGTTTAAAATGGAAAGTTGTGTGGGGATAAAGTAGGAGAACAAGTATTGGAAGCATTGGAATCAAAATGAGAATTTTTGGAAAACAAGAGCATGCATTTCGGTTTGGCACTGTAGCAATTGGTATGTTTTGATTTTGGAAATTCTGATTTCATATTTGGATTCTACATGAAAAATTATGTGGGAATGAACCATGAGAATTTATTTTGGAAAGGTGGAAGTAGGAAACATAAATTAGAGAAAGAAAGGGAGCTAGTGAAAACCTAGTCTTGGATTTGGTTTCAAGTTGAGTTGTAACTTGATATTATGTTGTAATGGCTAGGTTTTGACATTTGTGAAGGAAGGAAATCATCCCAAGAAGGTCTTGACCAAGATAGCTAAGAGGTAGCAAGGATACCTAACTATAACTCATGTTTGTTTAATTGTTTTGCTTGCTTGTTGATTATGGTGTTTGGTTGAGCTTGAGCTTATGTCATCATGTTATGATGAAGTATGAATGATTGCAACTCCTTGCAAGTTATGTCATGACAATATGCATGTTAGAGTTTGCTTATGTACCATTATGAAGTAGCTCCCATCTCATGATAACATGTTAAGCATACAATTATCCATGCATGATATTATAGTTTGTGTAACTTGCTATTGGGATTTCCATGAAATCTCATTCCTTCCACATGCATAACTATGTTTTAGGTGCTGGATATTTTCAAGGGAGGAGAGTAAATGTTGATGAATAAGTTGTATAATAAGCTACATGACTTACATGACACTATGGGATGATATGCTAGTATGCATGGTGTATGTTTCTCTAGTCCTGTTTTGAGGCCGTGGTGATTTGACAATGTTTTTGGCATCTAAATCAACGAGTTTTAATCTGAAACTTGGCCTGCTTAAATTTAAGACACTGAGCTTTAAAGGAACACCAAGAACACCTCATTTGGATAAGTATCTGAATTGTTATGATTTTCCAAAGTTGGAAGTAAGATCTGGAATTGAGTAAAACGTGTGCTGAGAGGCAGTGACGGTTACACAAAGATTTCATATACCAAATGAACGGGTTTTTCTACGAAATTTTATGAGCTTAAAGATAACATCTAAATCTTCAAATCCATATGTAACAAAGTTCATTTGGATAAGTAACCAAAGAGAAATGAATTTTTGAAGTTAAGCAAAGAAACTGGAACTTCCAGATTTTACCAAATGAACAGTGATTTTCAACGATTAAACTGATTTCATTGGGACAAGAAAACCTCAGTTTCATATTTTTCCCTCAAAGATATGTGAAAGAGATTTCATTAGAAATTGGAACCATGTTATTTCGATTTTTTTACAATTAATTATGAATTTTCAAAGTAGGGTACATGTTCTGGAATTATCAAGGGAACAGTAAAAGTGAACCGTACCCGAGAGCAAATCTTTTGGAAATGGATGTTTTCAAAGCAAATGATCATGTAATTGGTTCCAATCACTTCTAATCAAGTATAATTGAGGTTAAAAGTAAGGATATGACATTTTGGTATCAGAGTAAAGGATTCTGGCTTAGGAAATGCTCTGATTACATTATTTATAGACTGAAACATAAGTAAAGATTTGCATAATTGACCCTAAGTTAATTATTGCAGGATAGCAATGACTGAGTCTAGAACATCAGAGACTACAGTAAACCAGGGGGACCCTAGACCCATAGTCTATAGTTCTAATAGATCAGGGTGGAACTCAGAAGAGATAGATGCTTTCATACATGATCTGGAGTTTGGTCTTCCCCCAGTGATCAATATCTGGGATTCCAGTAGTGAATCAGAATTGGGCAGGTTAGATAATTCTTCGGTGGGATCAAATGAGATGGATGAGGATGATGATGAAGAAGAGAAAATATCAGATGAGGATATACCATCAGAAGATGATGAACTTGAGGAACCTAACCCAGCCCCACCCATGAATATTGTACTAGAAAGAGATGCAGGTCAGATAGATGATAAAGAAATGATAGACCCTCAAGAGGAACAATATGATGTGGGTTACTCTTATGTTAGGGGTGCAACAGACCCTGTGCCTAGGAAGGCCGATAAGGTAGACGTTCCTGGACCGAGTCAGGTACCTAAACCAGTTGATGTACCTGGACCCAGCCATACAGCTAATATACCTGCTCCTAGTCATGTAGCTGATATACCTGGACCTATTCAGAGGCCAGACCCTACAGATATTCCAGGTCCAAGTGGAACCAAGAAGATAGTAGTACAGCTATACCTGGGTAACCATCAGATAATTGAGTTAATCCCTGGGAAGGATATGGATGAAGAACATTTTAGGAGAGCTGTGGAACTCACAAAGCAGCTATATGGGATAGGAAGGATGTTGATTAGAGATATGGATCAAGACTATAGAGTTTACAAAGATTTCATAGCAAGAGTAAGGGAGGCCTATCAGGCATATGATCCAAATACTCTTACCCTTACTGATTGGGTTAACATCATGGATGATATTTTGCCTCTTATAGCAACATGGAGAGAAGGGTTAGATCAGTACTTTGAAGAGGAACCCTTTGAGGATATCCATGATTGGATCTACATGGTAGGGGAATTTATTAGGATCCATTATGAGAAAACATAGTGTAATAGCTGTAAGTATGAATGTTGTTGTAATCTATGTACTTTTGACTAGTAATGACATAATACATGTATGTGTGTCTATTATGAAGAGTTTATGTAATGATGTTAAACCTGTTGTATACTATGTTTTGAATGAAATATAAAGTATGTTAATTATAATATTCCTTTCCTATTTCCTATTACGATAGTAAAACAAAATGGTAAGAACCAGAAGAGCTAGTGCTTCGGGTGAATCCCAAAACGCCGGAGATATTAATCAGCTGATTCTAGAACGGCTGGAGCAGCAACAGAAGCTGATAGAGGAAGTAAAAGCTGCTCAAGCAAGGAGTGAGTAGGAAAGGGATGCTGCTATAGCAGCAGCTGTAGCTGAAGCGGTGGAGAACCTCAGACACCCAGAGTCTGCAGGTACAGCTAATACAGAACCAGAGATGGTTCAACAGACAACAGAACTACCGAGACAGACAGGACAAACAGCAGATCCTACTGGTATTCAACAATGGATGACTAAGTTCTGTAAGCATAGTCCTCCAACATTTGAGGGAACATTCGATGTACAGAAAGCGGAGGATTGGATCAGCAGATTAGAGAAGATCTTTAAGGTACTAGGTTGTCCGTCTGAGAGTAAAGCACAGATGGCAATCTACCAGCTAGAAAGGGATACGGACAGATGGTGGAAGAACACAGAGTTAGTATTGCAGGCTAGACACGTTCCTATCACATGGGAAGTGTTCCTTGAACAGTTTTATGAGAAGTATTTTCCCCAGTATGTACGAGATGAACGAGAAGCAGAATTCCTTGTGCTAAGACAAGGAGAAAAAGAATCCTTTCACGAATACTTAGCAAAGTTCATCCGTCTTTCTCAGTATTCCACTTATCTACGATAGGTAGACGATGAGCGGTGGATGACGGAGAGGATGATCAGGGGATTGAATACTACTCTAAAAGATAAGATGACCCCTCAACAATACCATTAGTTCAATAAAGCAGTTGAGGCCTGCAGAATTATTGAGAATAGTCTGAATCACCGGATGCTGCTAAGACCAGTAAATAGAGAGACTGCTGCTCCTGAGAGACCTAACCAGAATAGAAATGCAGCCAGTGATAGTGGCTATAACAAGAAGAGGAAAAGGCAGTGGCAGCAGAACTGAAAGCCTAACAGAGGGAATTATAGGGGCAACCCAAATAATAGAGACCAGAGGTCTAGAGTATGCAACAAATGCGGGAAGAACCATGGAGACAAACCATGCTTGATGGGGCAGAACGTCTGTTACACATGTGGCCAGCCTGGACATTTTTCCAAAAATTGTCCCCAAGCAGTTAATGATCAAAGGCCACGCACTCAAGGGCGAGTGTTTGCAATGACAAGGGAAGAGGCACAGAGATCACCCGAGATGATCCAAGGTATCATCTATCTCAATAATCATGCTATGATTGCTATGTTTGATTTAGGTGCAAGTCATTCCTTTGTTTCTTATGAATGTGCTAAATGTTTGGGCCTTACAATTAGCAAGCTGCATTATGCCATATGTGTCATAACCCCTACAAATGCTAAAGTAGTTACACAGATGTCTGCCTAAATAGTATCATTCGATATGAATGTTGTTGCACTACTCTTGACCTAATATGCATGCCATTCCATGAAATTGATGTCATAATTGGATTGAATTGGTTGTCTGCCAATAATGTAATCCTGGATTGTAAGAACAAAACTCTAGTTCTTTGTCCACAAGCCCCAAATGTGAATCCAGAAGTGAAACTGAATTTCTTGACGGAGGCTCAAGTGGATAGATGTTTACGAAAAGGATGTCAGGGATATATGGTCTTCTTTTCTGTTCAAGCAGAAGTGGAAGAAGGAATTGAACCAATTCCAGTGGTCAAAGAATTTCCTGAAGTCTTTCCAAAGGAGATTCAGGGATTGCCTCCAGAACGAGAAGTGGAGTTTGCAATTGACATCGTACCTGGAGCTGGACCAGTATCTAAAGCCCCATATCGTATGGCTCCCAATGAGATGATTAAACTTAAGAAGCAGATAGAGGAGCTATTAGAGAAGGGTTTCATCTGACCCAGTGTTTCTCCATGGGGTGCTCCAGTGTTATTCATCAAGAAGAAGGATGGCAGTCTCAGATTGTGCATTGACTATCGGGAGTTGAATAAGATTACTGTTAAGAATAAGTACCCTCTTCCCCGAATTGATGATTTGCTAGACCAGTTGGTTAGAGCAAGCTTATTCTCTAAGATTGATCTGAGATCAGGTTATCACCAACTCAGAATCAAAGCAGATGATATTTCAAAGACTGCATTCAGGACTCGATATGGTCATTTTGAATTTCTAGTGATGCCCTTTGGTCTGACGAATGCACCTGCAATTTTCATGGATTACATGAACAGAATCTTCAGGCCTTATCTAGATCAATTTGTGGTAGTCTTCATTGATGATATCTTAGTATACTCCAAATCGGCTGTAGAGCATGAAGAGTATTTGAGGATTGTTCTTAGTACTCTTAAAGAGAAACAACTTTATGCTAAGCTTAGTAAATATGAGTTTTGGCTTCAAGAAGTCAAATTTCTCGGTCATGTCATATCCCATGAAGGGGTAGCTGTAGATCCTAGTAAAGTTGAAGTAGTGCTAAGCTGGGAACAGCCAAGGACAGTGACGGAGATCAGAAGTTTTCTGGGCTTAGCAGGGTATTATAGAAGATTTATTAAGGACTTTTCTTGAATTGCTCTACCGTTAACCAAGCTGACAAGAAAGAATCAGCAATTCAAGTGGGATGAGAAGTGTGAGGCCAGTTTTCATGAACTAAAGCAAAGATTAACCACGACTCCTGCGCTGATTATTCCAGACCCAACTCAGACTTATGTAGTCTACACTGATGCTAGCAAGCAGGGGTTGGGATGTGTGTTAATGCAGCAAGGACGAGTGGTAGCCTATACTTCTCGACAGTTAAAGCCACATGAAGAGAATTATCCTACTCATGATCTGGAGCTTACGGCGGTAGTTTATGCTCTCAAGATATGGAGGCACTACCTGTATGGAGCCACCATAGAACTGTACTGTGATCATAAAAGCCTGAAGTATCTGCAGGATCAGAAAGAATTAAACATGAGGCAATGGAGATGGATGGAATTTATGAAGGATTATGATTTCCAGATCAAATACCATCCAGGAAAAGCTAATGTAGTGGCCGATGCCTTGAGCAGAAAGGTGGTGCAGGTTGCTAGTCTTATGATCAAAGAGCTAAAACTGATAGAAGATTCGAGATTGGAGTCCTTTGTATCAAATGCAGACAAAAGAAATTTCTTATAGAGGAACACAGATTAAAGCTTTCATAGAGGATGAGATAAAAGAAACTCAAGAGCAAGATAGACTCGCTGAGATTTTTAAAGGTAAGCTGGAAAGAGGGGAAACTAAAAATTTTGATATGTCCCAAGATTTGTTACTACGATTTAGGGGACGAACATATATTCCCAATGCAATGGGATTGAGAGAAAAGATCTTAGAAGAGGCACATAAAAGCAAGTATACAGTACATCCAGGTATGACCAAGATGTACCATGATGTTAAAGGTTTATTTTGGTGGCCTGGATTGAAGAAAGATGTTGTAGATTATGTGTCCAAATGCTTGACATGTCAAAAGGTGAAAGTTGAGCACCAGAAGCCAGCAGGGAAATTACAACCATTAGAGATACCTGAATGGAAATGGGACAGCATTGCCATGGATTTTGTTGAAGGATTACCCATGACTCCTACTAAGCATGATGCTATATGGGTGGTAATTGACCGATTAACAAAGTCAGCTCATTTCCTGGCAATCAATAAAAAGGATTCTCTTGAGAAGCTGGCGAAACTGTATGTAAAAGAGATTATTAGACTACATGGTATTCCCAGTAGTATTATATCTGACAGAGATCCGCGATTTACGTCAAATTTTTGGCGAGCTCTACATAAAGAAATGGACACTACTCTCAGATTTAGTATAGCTTACCATCCTCAAACAGATGGTCAGTCCGAGAGAACAATCCAGACGCTTGAGGATATGCTAAGAGCTTGTGTTTTAGATTTCAAAGGGAGTTGGGATGCCCATCTACCGTTGATAGAGTTTGCCTATAACAACAGTTATCAGGCTAGCATACAAATGGCTCCGTTTGAAGCACTTTATGGACGGAAGTGTAGATCTCCCTTGTGTTGGGTGGAGTTGAGTGAAAGGAGGATGTTTGGTCCTGATCTAGTAGACCAGACAGCAGTACAGATTGATAAGATCAGAAAAAGACTATTAACAGCTCAAAGCAGATAGAAGAGTTATGCTGATGTTAGAAGGAAGCCGTTGGAGTTTGAAGAAGGAGAGCATGTATTCCTTAAGTTGACTCCAACGACAGGAGCTGGACGATCAATCAAACTGAAGAAGCTGCATCCTAGATACATTGGGTCATTTCAGATCCTCTCAAGAGTAGGATCAGTGGCTTATAAATTAGCTCTTCCTCCACATCTCAGCAAGATTCATGATGTATTCCATGTTTCCCAGTTAAAGAAGTATGTTCCAAATCCATCACATATGATTGAGCAGGATGATATTGCACTGTGAGATGACCTGACTTATGAAGTTGGACCAGTACAGATAGTAGATAGAAAGGTCAAGCAGTTACGAAATAAGCAGATCCCTCTAGTTAAGGTGGTCTGGAAGGGATTAACAGAGAATGAAGCTACTTGGGAAGCAGAGGAAAGGATGACAGAGATATACCCTGAACTATTTCCTTAATGTATATATAATGTAAATTTCGAGGACAAAATTTATTTTAAGGGGAGAGAAATGTCATATCCCAAATTTTTTTGACCTGATGTACCTGTACAGTTTATCTGCAATGGATATAAGATTCTTGGAATAAACTGTATCAGATTGTGAAAGGAAAGGGAAGGATTAATAACTAAGGAAAGAATAGGGACCAAAATGAAAATTTAAAAGTTTGAAGGTGAAAAGTGAAAGTAGAAGAAAAAGGAGGGATCTAAATGCAATTAATGAAAAGTTCAGGGACTAAAGTGCAATTATTCAAAAGTTAAGGGACCTAAATGTAAATATGGAAAAGTTGAGCTAAAACAGGCCAAAAATGCCCGGAATCAGATCAGACCCAAATTTTACCAGTAGATAGACAAAAATATTCCGGTCAATTTAACGCAACACAGAATTTTGATTTGAGGTCCCGATTAATTGATATAAATTCCTGAAGTCAGAAGGAATTATTGCAGTATTTTTGAGATCTCATAATTAGATGAGACTTTATAGAAAATTCATATATTTAATATATGAATTTATAAAATTGACAGAATCAGAAAAGGAATCCTGTAGAAGCCATACGGGATTTTACAGTGAAATAAAATACCCGATAAATATGATCGGGAGAGTTGTACAGTGAATTGGGCCATAAAGGCAATATAGGCAATAAGCCCATAATAAGGCCCAAATGACACCATCGTGAGCCCATTAAGGTGAATGGACAGTTATATGGGCCACAGGCCAGAGCAGTCCAGGAAAAGTGTAAAATTACGAAAATGCCCCTGGATGCCTATACTGTACCAGTGATGGATGGAATGACGATTTTGCCCTTAGGGTTAGTACAGCGCAGGAAAGGACACTAAGAGTATTTTGGTTATTTTTCAAGGAATGGATGGCAGATAAATATTCAATAGATCATTTTCAATGATATGAGAAGCCTATATATTGATTTTCAGGACATAATACATATCCTAGTATATTATAAAAAAATTCAGAACATAAAACAGTCCGGTTGTTGTGAAACTGCTCCGATCGGTACCAGATTAGACTGGAATTTTTCCAGAACCTTCTTGACATGGGTAGCACGCCACCTAACCCTCTTAGGTGTCCCATGAGCTGTCCCACATGATGTAATAATTATTCTTTTTAGAAAAAGTAAAATCCAAGATTAAATGTGAGCCTTTAGATCAAATAGTAACCAAATCAATCTTGGCCATCCATTTCAACCCAAATTTCTCTATAAATACCCCCCTATTCAGAAAACTTCGGCAAGCATGGTGAACCATAGGGAAACTCTTGCAAAATTTCCATTCAACCAAGAAAGAAGCAACCAAAGTGAAGTAATAAGCAAGGTAATCATCTCCCTTGATCTTGAGCTTTGTTCTAGCAAGTTAGCTCATGGTTTTAAGGGGTTTTCATGCTATATTTCCCTTATGGTTGCTGCTGGAAGTGCTGCTCATATGTGGTTAAAATATGAGTTTTATATTATGGATAGTTTAGACAAGTTTAAACAAGCTAGAATCAAGTGGTATAAGCTTGTGAATTCAAGTATGTTTGGATTTAGGGTTTTGTGTTCTTGCTGGTACTGTATGTGGTACTGTTCATATGATGGAATTTCATGATTTTGATGCTTCCAATGAGTTTAAAATGGAAATTTGTGTGGGGATAAAGTAGGAGAACAAGTATTGGAAGCATTGGAATCAAAATGAGAATTTTTGGAAAACAAGAGCATGCATTTCGGTTTGGCACTGTAGCAATTGGTATGTTTTGATTTTGGAAATTCTGATTTCATATTTGGATTCTACATGAAAAATTATGTGGGAATGAACCATGAGAATTTATTTTGGAAAGGTGGAAGTGGGAAACATAAATTAGAGAAAGAAAGGGAGCTAGTAAAAACCTAGTCTTGGATTTGATTTCAAGTTGAGTTGTACCTTGATATTATGTTGTAATGGCTAGGTTTTGACATTTGTGAAGGAAGGAAATCATCCCAAGAAGGTCTTGACCAAGATAGCTAAGAGGTAGCAAGGATACCTAACTATAACTCATGTTTGTTTAATTGTTTTGCTTGCTTGTTGATTATGGTGTTTGGTTGAGCTTGAGCTTATGTCATCATGTTATGATGAAGTATGAATGATTGCAACTCCTTGCAAGTTATGTCATGACAATATGCATGTTAGAGTTTGCTTATGTACCATTATGAAGTAGCTCCCATCTCATGATAACATTTTAAGCATACAATTATGCATGCATGATATTATAGTTTGTGTAACTTGCTATTGGGATTTCCATGAAATCTCATTCCTTCCACATGCATAACTATGTTTTAGGTGCTGGATCTTTTCAAGGGAGGAGAGTAAATGTTGATGAATAAGTTGTATAATAAGCTACATGACTTACATGACACTATGGAATGATATGCTAGTATGCATGGTGTATGTTTCTCTAGTCCTGTTTTGAGGCCGTGGTGATTTGACAATGTTTTTGGCATCTAAATCAACGAGTTTTAATCTGAAACGCCTGCTTAAATTTAAGACACAGAGCTTTAAAGGAACACCAAGAACACCTCATTTGGATAAGTATCTGAATTGTTATGATTTTCCAAAGTTGGAATTAAGATCTGGAATTGAGTAAAACGAGTGCTGAGAGGTAGTGACGGTTACACAAAGATTTAATATACCAAATGAACGCGTTTTTCTACAAAATTTTATGAGCTTAAAGATAACGTCTAAAGCTTCAAATCCATAGGTAACACAGTTCATTTGGATAAGTAACCAAAGAGAAATGAATTTTTGAAGTTAAGCAAAGAAACTGGAACTTCCAGATTTTACCAAATGAACAGTGAGTGATTTTCAACGATTAAACAGATTTCATAGGGACAAGAAAACCTCAGTTTCATATTTTTCCCTCAAATATATGTGAAAGATATTTCATTAGAAATTGGAACCATGTTATTTTGATTTTTCTACAATTAATTATGAATTTTCAAAGTAGGGTACATGTTCTGGAATTATCAAAGGAACAGTAAAAGTGAACAGTACCCGAGAGCAAATCTTTTGGAAATGGATGTTTTCAAAGCAAATGATCATGTAATTGGTTCCAATCACTTCTAATCAAGTATAATTGAGGTTAAAAGTAAGGATATGACACTAGAGAAGTGATCTAACTTCGAAAAATCATAACTAATTATAGAAAAATTGAAATAAAGTGGTTCAAATTTCTACAGGAAGCCAACTGAATGATCTTTCAGGGAAAAATAAGTCGTTGACCACGCCTTCACCAAGTCAACATCGGTCAATATTCCAATTTTACTGTTCATCCAACGTCCATTTCCTGATTCCAGTATTTCTAGTCCCAACTTTGAAAAATCATATATTTATGTGTACACATACAAATAAGATGTTCTATATATCAAATCGAAGCTTGGCATGTATACTATTTACCAGAAAAATATCATACATTTATTCAATCATTTACTATTTATAATTATAGCTCAAGTGTCACTGCCTCATCACGAGTTACTGTTCACAGTGACAATTTCCAGCAATTATACATACATGAATCACATATTAATCATGCTAAATAATTAACATCTCTTCATGAATCTTTATCTCCTCCATCTTGAGAAAACCTGCTGTAATTAGATCGATATGGAAGGGGTGAGATTTATGGGGAAATCTCAGTAGCAAACAGTACTAAACAATGAATGTATTAATGTGACTACTTGTGCTGGCTTGTGAAAGTGTTAACATTGCGTAATGTGCATGCTTCCATGTAACATATGAAATACAATTGGCCAAAGTAATTATAGGAACAGACCTTCATACATAAGCACATATGCAACACAATTCAACAAAGCCATAGCACATCAAGCATAACATTCAATACATACAAGTTTAGGATGAGTTTACTACCTGACGGGTAGCCTCTCCTCTAGCTCTTAGCCTTTGCTCTAAGGTTCCTTCTTTTCATAGGTTAGAGCCTATACATAGCATAATAATATCTTCATTATTACTCTATAAGTATAGCTCTACTCAGCTCATGCTTATCTTTGAGGCAATTCCCTTAATCTGACAATTCCCTAACTTTCTTTCTATTCATGGCTTAACCTTATTAAGAGAGATATTTATCTATTCTAACCATTAAGAATAATCCTCTAATTTATTAGAGTAAGGACTAGAATAAATTACTTACCTCATTCCTAAGCTTGCCAAGTCCTTAAGCTCCTTGGACTGCTCTTAGCTCTACCAGAACTCTTCTTTTCTTTCTTTCTCTCTTTCTCTCTTTCTCTCTTCTTTCTCTTGCTTTGCCATGCTTGACCATGAATGGAATGGAGGGAGGGGTGGTCTATTTATAGTTGAGTGGAGGTGGAATGGATAGTCCAGATTGAATCTCGATGAATGGCTCATATTGCTTAGCTTCCTCAAGAAGCTTTGCCTACATCATCTTAGATGACTCATCAAAGTGACATCATCCATAGGACACCTCACATGCAAGGTGGTTTAATGGTGGTGCCCTTGGGACACCTCACCAGCTGACTCAGTCTTTCCAGAGAATTCTAGAGTATTTTCCCGGAATGAATGGCTGAGCTTGTGCCATGTGTCCTTTTGCTTTTTCTCCTTTTCCTAGAAACCTGCCACATGTCCTTAGCTTTTCTTCTTTTCATATAATCATGACATGTGGCACCTCTTGGGTCCCATGAGGACACATTTCATGCCACCTCATGGTCTAAAGCTTTATCTAATCACTTTTCCCAATTCTATCCTTAACTGGGTAACTTTACTTTTTGAAAAAGTACTAAAAATATTATTTTTGTAAGGAATTGGAAGACACACAGCAGAAATTAACTTAAAAATTTTTCATTCCCTGCCAGGATCTACCGTATGTGTTTAGGTCAAGTGGAAAGAAGTATTACCCTCAGTATTTAGTCCCGACTTTCTCAGCTTCTGGTTACGACGTCCACAGCTTCTCTCCGCGGCTCATGATCTCTTTTCGATCACAAGAAGTCGATGACTCAGGTCAGCTTCCTCTACTGGTATCCACACGAATAGCGTTTCAACCACGAATGACATGCTAGCGCCTCCTGTCCCTCCAGGGCTTACTCAAGAATTCGTCCTCTCCGTCTCTATTTTGGCAGTTTCTTATCTATAAACCTTTTGCAAATTCCCGTTCACGCTTTCTGATGATCCAACTATAGCTCCTAAATATCATATATATTAGATGCTATGCGTGTTACCACAAACTTGGATTTTTGGAATTAATCTTATATTAATTTTGAAATTAATACAATATCATATATTGTATAATTTGATAAGAAACTAATTAAATAAATAGCGTTTATATTAAATTCGTCCCACAGATTTAATTCACCCATTTATTTAATTTAAAATAAAGATAAGACGGAATTACATTTGATTTATTCTCATAAATCAAATTTGAGATATCATATCAATTTGAATTTTAAATTCAAACGTGATAGATATTTCATTTTATCCTTATAAATTAAATCTGGTAAATATCTCATATAAGAGATATTATATCAATTTGAATTTCAAATTCAAACGTGATAGAGATTTAATTTATCCTTATAAATTAAATCTTGTAAATATCTCTTATATGAGATATAATATTAATTTGAATTTAAAATTCAAACGTGATAGAGATTTAATTTAATCTTATAAATTAAATCTTGTAAATATCTCTTATATATAATATATATATGAATATAAATATAAATAAATATATGCATCCACCCTGGATCATTCATTGAATCTGGACATGTCTTAGATTCAATGAATCTAGACATCATAGCTCGTGTTGGGCTATTTTGTGTGTGACCCTATAGGCCCATATGAAGTTCGCAGTGGGCCATTTACTATACTGACTCACAAGTCGCAAGCGGTCTCTAGTAAGACATTATGACTACCTAAATCATATGAGGATCGATGAACGATGTAACCTTTTATACAACCATATCATGTCCTTTTTGTCACACGATATTTTGGTAATGGATGAGGCATGGAGAATGTCATCCTCCTATTCCTGACCGTTACTTTCTTGATCCCTGAGTAGTCTGACTATAGAAATAGAACTACCTTTCTATTACAGTATGGCCATACATTTCTCAGACTCACTCATCGAGGGGCTGAGTAATATTTCTCTACCAATATGAGGGACAAATTCCATCTTGACCATTCACATTCCTCCGTACAGAAAATCACTAAGCCCGAACATAGTCTTTATGATCACTCGGTCAAAAGTGACTTTTGACTAGGTCAAAGCTAAGCGTTTATCATATAGGAATCCATGATGATCTCAGGTCAAAGGGCATAGTGATATGGTTTGTTTATAAGAGAAGCTTATGACTTAACCCATGCAGCTCTCTCAAAGCGGGTCGGTCTAACACCTTGTACTTTTACATGTGCCTATGACTTTTATTTATATCTCTATACATCTTCAAAGTCATACTGGTCTTATTTCATCTCTGCTCCTGCATAGATGACTGACCAGGGACATTTAGGATAAGATCATGAGTTATCTAATGATGGTCATCACAGTAAATATGCAAATAATATGATAACACAATTAAGAAATTCATGAATCAACAATGTTCATAAGACAATGATTGGCCCCTAGGGCACAATTTCCAACAACCTCCCACTTGCACTAGGTACAATCATTAATTTGACTAATTCCCATTGACTTAACATGATGCTTATGCTTTGCCTGCACAAGCGGCTTTATTAGAGGATTAGCAACATTATCTTCTCCTGCTACTTTGCATATTTTTATATCACCTCTATCATTGATTTGTCTGATAAGATGAAATTGCCTGAGTATATGCTTGGTCCTTTGATATGACCTAGGCTCTTTGGCCTGTGCAATGGCACCGCTATTGTCACAGAGTAAAGTTATTGGATCTGAGATGGTAGGTATCACCCCTAGTTCTGTGATAAACTTCATGATCCAAACGTCTTCCTTAGCTGCATTAGATGCTGTTATATACTCAGCTTCCATTGCAGAATTTGCTACAGTGCCCTGCTTAGAGCTCTTCCAGCTTACTGCTCCATAATTGAGGAGGAATATATATCCAAACTACATTTTTTTGGTTGTCCTGGTCAATTTTAAAAATTTATTTAATAAAATATAAATAAATGTAAAATTGATATATATTGGTCTTAGGGTCTAACTTCTTCTCCTGTGGATTGTATGTAATATCCTTACTTTTATACGTCTTAGGGACTATTCAGTAGCATTTAGAACCACTTACAAGACCTTGGAAGTCCATTAGCCAAATCTGGAATTTTACTCTTTCTCGGGTTACTGTTCATATGGTATTCTAGATTACGCAACGAACTTCGAAAAATCATAATTAATTCTAGAAAACTCGAAATGAGGTGGCTCAAAAAGCTACATGAAGAAAACATCTTAAAATTTAAGGAAAAAATAATTTCTAGACCAAATGATTCTCCAATTGATACAGTTTATTCGTTGAAGTTTACTGTTCATTTGGTCAAAAACTCTGGAAACAGATTCTGGTCCCTCATTTTGGAAATTCATTTCTCTTGATATACACATCCAAATGAAACGTTCTACCTATGAAATTAAAGCTATTGATGTGTGCTACATTCTTATAAAATTTCGTGAACTAATTCCTTCATTTGCTAGGTCAAACTGAAGCCACGACAAAATTGCTTTAGGACCTACGTTTTTACCATTTCAGTTTCTTTTCTTTCATTTCCAATAATTGTTTCAGCATACGCAAGCCATCAAATAAGCTTCTTAACATTCATATACATCATGTACATATGCCATAAGTATTACAATAGTTTCATAACATAAATGGACACCTTACATGGCATTTACATCATGGACAATTTATAGTATATGCTAAAATCTCAATACTTCACTTCCTTTCTTCCATTCTTTAGCTCTTCTCCATGCATACCTTTTATTCATGCTTGACTAAATTGGTTGGTTATGGGAGAGTGAGATTCTAGGGAATCTCAGTAGCAAACATTACCACTTAAATATGCAACATGGATGCTAATGCATGATATGTAATTTCATTAAACTTTCTTTGGTTAGTGACATGCTATCATGCTATATACTTTTACATAGGGTGCATGGCCATGGAAAACATGTTATTCATAATACATTGAACATCATTAATCATGTCACAACATCATTCAAATATCACATACATGTCAACACATAAGCATACCCCATCAAGCACATAAAGAGATAAGTTCACTACCTTGCACTTAAGCTTTTCTCTTGACCTTTAGCCCTTGCTCCCTAGCTTTCCAACCATGAAGCCTTTATGTCCATCACTTCCCAACATTTTCTTGGATGTTTCATGGTCCTAAACACATTCGTATTCATCACATAACTCATTAGGACTCATGAACTCCAACCATGTTCAAGACTAACTTTGTTACACTCTTTATTGTCATAACTTTCTCTAATTTTCACTAATCCACTTGGCTCTTGAACCAATTGATGTCTTGACTTTACCCTACACAATTTCATCTCTTGAATCCATTTATGAGCTTAGAATCATGAAATTCCAGCTCCTTCATGGCCTACTGTACAGAACTGAACATAAGCATACAATTCTTTCAAAAAATTCTCATTTTGATTCTAATTCTTCCCATACTTGTTTCTCCACTTTACCCCACACAACTTTTCATTTTAAAACCATTGGAACCATCAAAATCATGAAATTCCAATCACTGTTCATTCGAGTGAACAGTAACCGTAAGGAATCTCAAAGACTACAACCTTGAGATTTTAATGTTTCCAAGGTTCAAAACCTTTCCAATCCTACACAAAATCATCATACAAACTCAATGGAAGCATTAAATCATTGAAATTCAATTTCCTTCCCTCATGAACAGTGTATACCGAACAGGGCACACCATGGCAAAGGCAAGAATATCAATTTGATTCAACAACCAACCACTTAACTAGCTTGTTTAAGCTTCAATAATATGGTTCTAACTCTAATTTCTTCTTTCCCCTTTCCTTTAAGGTTTTTGGGCAGAACCTTCCCTTAGAGAAAACTCAACTTTTTCCCCATGAAAACCCTAAGTTCAAGCTCCCAAATCAAAGGAGAATAAGCTAGGAAAGATTGCTTACCATTAATCTCTAGCTTGCTTGAACTTTGGAACCTTGAATCTTCTTTATCTTGGCTTGAGTTTTCATTTTGCAAGAGTTTCCCCAAGGGTCCATGAAGCTACGGTTTGCTGCAGAATTGGATGGGTATTTATAGCCAAAATCCAAGAAAAATGAATGGCCAAGATTGATTTGGTTACTATTTGATCTAAAGGCCCACATTTAATCTTGGATTTAACCTTTTCATAAAATAATAATTATGACATCATGTGGGACCCATCAAGGGACACCTCAAGGGGTTAGGTGGCGTGCTCATAGTGTAAGGAAGCTTCTGGAGAAATTCCAGTCCAATCCGGTACCGATCAGTGCAGTTTCACAACAACCGGACTGTGTTCTGTTCCTAATTTTTTATAATATACCAGGATATGTATTCTATCCTAGAAATTAATGTATAGGCTTCTCATACCATTGAAAATGTTAGACTAAGTATTTATCTGCCATCCATCCCTTTGGAAATGATCAAAATACCCTTGGTGTCATTTCTTGCACTGTACTGACCCTAAGGGCATAATTGTCATTTCACCCCTTCTTGTACTGCCTCAGGGCATATATTGTCTCAACTAATCATATTTATACCATGTGACACATTTTTAGCCTGTCCCAGATGACCAAAATGCCCTTCATCCATCTCTAGTACAATCTGGGCATCCAGGGGCATTTTCGTAATTTCGCACTTTTTCTGGCACTGGCCCCTTCTACTGATAGACTGGTACCTTGGGTTTTGGGCCTTCCTTGGCGTCATTATGGGCCTATATATGAGGTCATCTGATCTCATTCTATCCAGGCTTACATACTGATAAGTTCTATTATCGGATCACGGGTGTTAACAAACTCCCGTCAAAATTCACTTATATATGAATAACCTTTTATACAGAACTTCTTTTGAAGTTCTGTCAGATCCAGGACATCTGACACTGTAGGGCACACTTTCCTATAATTTGCCCACTTATATCTAAAGTCAATGAAATCTGATAAAATTTTAGATAACTTTTAGACTATCAGATAAATATCTGCTGTCTGGAGCCCTAATAAAATTTCTGTATCATGTCAGATTATCCATCATACCTTCCTCTATTTACTGATGGAATATGGGACTAAAATACTTCTGGGCAGTTCTAACCCTTTTCGGGCTGATCTTTCTATAATTACAATTTTACCCTTGAACTTTTTACTTAATTACATTTAAGTCCCATAACTTTTGGAAATTATCACTTTTGGCCCAAATCTTGTTTTTACTTTAACTTTTGGCCTTTAACCTTTTATACTTTGCGTTTTAGTCCTTCTCCTTCTTCAGGACTCATATAACCTTTATCATTCCTTATTATCTTCGTCATAATCCTTTCTAAACCTCTTTCCACTATCAGTACTATACAGATAGGGAAAAATTAGGATATGACAAAACCCCTATTTGATTCGTGCATACTGAACCTATGTAGTATTTTGTCTATGTATGTACTCTGACTGAGTCCTAGAAGTCTTTTGGATCTATCTCTATAGATCCTGATTCCTAGGATATAGGTGGCTTCACCCAAGTCTTTCATCGAGAAAGACTTTTCTAACCAAGACTTGACAATCTGCAAGGTAGGAATGTCATTTCCAATAAGTAGGATGTCATTGACATAGAGTACCAAAAACACAACTGTGCTCCCACTAACCTTCTTGTACACACAAGGTTCATCAATGTTTTGAAGAAATCCAAACTCTTTGACTACTTCATCAAAATGATGATTCTAACTCTGAGAGGCTTGCTTCAATCCATAAATGGACTTTTAAAGCTTGCACACTTTACCAGAGTCCTCAAAACGCACAAACCCTTCAGGTTGTGTCATGTACACATCCTCAAGGAGCTTTCCATTAAGGAAGGCTGTATTGACGTCCATCTGCCATATTTCATAGTCATAATATGCTGCTATGGCAAAGAGGATTTTGATTGATTTGGCCATTGCAACTGGAGAAAAGGTCTCATCATAGTCCACACCATGAGTTTGAGTAAATGTTTTTTGCAACCACTCGTGCCTTGAAGACATTTACATTGCCATCTATGTCAGTTTTCTCCTTAAAAACCCACTTGCACCCGACAGTTTTTACACCTTCAAGTGGGTTGACTAAGGTCCAAAGTTGATTGTCGTACATGGATTGCATCTCAGACTTCATGGCATTAAGCCATTTTTTAGAGTTTGGTCCCACTATAGCTTCTCAAT
This sequence comes from Leucaena leucocephala, assembly GCA_037074615.1. NCBI lineage: Eukaryota > Viridiplantae > Streptophyta > Magnoliopsida > Fabales > Fabaceae > Leucaena > Leucaena leucocephala. Next base: position 19,908,697 of record CM073519.1, read on the forward strand.
AGGTAGTCAGCTCATTATGCTCAATGAGCAACACATCACGACTGTCAGAAATCAGAAATCCATATCTCTAAGGTTAAAGTCGTGTCCTATTAGATTTTCATGGACCTTGCGTGACTTGAGGAGTCTTAACAACTTGTGAGTCTTTATTTTCCATCTACATTTTTGTGGTGTCTTATGGCTCTCAAACTTCTTTGAGGTGTACCTTTCTCCCACTATTTCTTTTAGAGATAAATTCTTGTTTGAGAAAGATACCATTTTTGACAACAAACACTTTGTTATCAGCAGGGTTGTAGACATAGTATCCCTTGGTTTCCTTAGGATATCCCACAAAAAGGTACTTTGAGGATTTGGGCTCTAATTTGTCTGAGGCTTGTTGCTTAACATAGACCTCGCATCCTCAAATCTTGAGGAAAGACAAACTAGGTGTCCTCCCAGTCCATATCTCATATGGAGTATTTTCAATTGCCTTAGATAGAACACGATTGAGTGTGAACGCAACTGTCTCTAGGGCATGGCCCCAAAAGGAGGGTAGAAGATCTGTTTGACTCATCATAGATCGAACCATATCTAATAGTGTTTGATTCCTCCGTTCAAAAATGCCATTTATCATATCCTAAATTTTCCCTATCTGTATAGTACTGATAGTGGAAAGAGGCTTAGAAAGGATTATGACGAAGATTAGAAGAAATAATAAAGGTTAGATAAGTCTTAAAGAAAGAGAAGGACCTAAACGCAAATTGAAAAAGGTTAAAGGCCAAAAGTTAAAGTAGAAATAAATATTAGGCCAAAAGTGGTAATTTCTAAAAGTTTAGGGACCTAAATGTAATTAAGCAAAAACTCAGGGACATAAATGTAATTATGGAAAAGTTTAGCCAGAAAAGGCTTAGAACTGCCTGTAAGTATTTCAGTCCCACATTCCATCAGTAAATAGAGGAAGTCATGCTGGGTAATCAGGCATGATACAGAAATTTTATTAGGGCTCCAGACAGCAGAAAATTATCTGATAGTCTAAAAGTTATCTAAATTTTTATCAGATTCTATGAACATCAGATATATATGGGAGAATTACAGGAAAGTGTGCCCTACAGTGTCAAATGTTATGAATCTGACAGAACCCCGGAAGAAGTTATGTATAAAAAGTTATTCACATATTAGTGAATTTTGACGGGAGTTTGACAACACCCGTGATCCGATAATGGAACTTATCGGTATATGAGCCTAGATAGAATGAGATCAGATGACATCACATATAGGCCCATGATGACGCCAAGAAGGGCCCAAAACCCAGGGTACCAGTCCATCAGTAGAAGGGGCTAGTGTCCAGAAAAAGTACGAAATTACGAAAATGCCCCTGGATGCCCAGATTGTACCAGAGATGGATGAAGGGCATTTTGGTCATCTGGGATAGGCTAAAAACGTGGTACATGGTATAAATATGATTATTTGAGCCAATATATGCCCTGAGGCAGTACAAAGAGGGGTGAAATGACAATTATGCCCTTAGGGTCAATATAGTGCAAGAAAGGACACCAAGGGTATTTTGGTCATTTTCCAAGGTATCTATAATTAAGTTGTGGCCAGTACAAGTATGAAAATGGTGTGAGAAGCCTAGACATTGATTTCTAGGACATAAAACATATCCTGGTATATTATAAAAAATTAGGAACAGAAAACAGTCTGGTTGCTGTGAAACTGAACCGATCGGTATCCGATTGGACTGGAATTTCTCTAGAAGGTTCCTTAAACTATGAGCACGCCACCTAACCCCTTGAGGTGTCCCTTTATGGGTCCCACATTATGTCAAAATTATTATTTTATGAAAAAGTTAAATCCAAGATTAAATGTGGGCCTTTAGATCAAATAGTAACCAAATCAATCTTGGCCATTCATTTTTCTTGGATTTTGGCTATAAATACCCCCTCATTCTACAGCGAACCATGGCTTCATGGAACCTTGGGGAAGCTCTTGCAAAATGGAAACTCAAGCCAAGACAAAGAAGATTCAAGGTTCCAAAGTTTAAGCAAGCTAGAGATTAAAGGTAAGCAATCTCTCCTAGCTTATTTTCCTTTGATTTGGGAGCTTGAACTTAGGGTTTTGATGAGAGAAAAGTTGAGTTTTCTCTAAGGGGTGGTGCTTCCCAAAGACCTTAAAGGAAAGGGGAAAGAAGAAATTAAAGTTAGAACCATATGATTGAAGCTTAAACAAGCTAATTAAGTGGTTGGTTGTTGAATCAAATTGATATTCTTGACTTTGTCATGGTGTGCCCTGTTCGGTATGCACTGTTCATGAGGGAAGGAAATTGAATTTCAATGATTTAATGCTTCCATTGAGTTTGTAAGATGATTTTGTGTAGGATTGGAAAGGTTTTGAACCTTGGAAACACTAAAATCTCAAAGTTGTAGTCTTTGAGATTCCTTATAGTTACTGTTCACTCGCATGAATAGTAATTGGAATTTCATGATTTTGATAGTTCCAATGGTTTTAAAATGAAAAGTTGTGTGGGGTAAAGTGGAGAAACAAGTATGGGAAGCATTAGAATCAAAATGAGAATTTTTGAAATAATTGTATGCTTATGTTCAATTCTGTATAGCAGGCCATGATGGAGCTGGAATTTCATGATTCTAAGCTCTTAAATGAGTTCAAAAGATGAAATTATGTAGGGTAAAGTCAAGACATCAATTGATTCAAGAGCCAAGTGGATTAGTGAAAATTAGAGAAAGTTATGACAATAAAGAGTGTAACAAAGTTAGTCTTGAACATGGTTGGAGTTCATGAGTTCTAATGAATTATGTGATGAATATGAATGTGTTTAGGACCATGAAACATCCAAGAAGATGTTGGGAAGTGATGGACATAAAGGCTTCATGGTTGGAAAGCTAGGGAGCAAGGGCTAAAGATCAAGAGAAAAGCTTAAGTGCAAGGTAGTGAACTTACCTCTTTATGTGCTTGATGTGGTATGCTTATGTGTTGACATGTATATGTTATTTGAATGATGTTGTGACATGATAAATGATGTTGAATGTATTGTGAATAACATGTTTCCATGGCCATGCACTTTATGTAAAAGTATATAGCATGATGGCATGTCACTAATCAAAGAAAGTTAATGAAATTACATATCATGCATTAGCATCCATCTTGCATATTTAAGTGGTAATGTTTGCTACTAAGATTCCCTAGAATCTCACTCTCCCATAACCAACCAATTTAGGTCAAGCATGAGGAAAAGGTATGCATGGAGAAGAGCTAAAGAATGGAAGAAAGGAAGTGAAGTATTGAGATTTTAGCATATACTATAAATTGTCCATGATGTAAATGCCATGTAAGGTGTCCATTTATGTTATGAAACTATTGCAATACTTATGGCATATGTACATGATGTATATGAATGTTAAGAAGCTTATTTGATGGCTTGCGCATGCTGAAACAATTATTGGAAATGAAAGAAAAGAAACTGAAATGGTAAAAACGTAGGTCCTGAAGCAGTTTTGTTGTGGCTTCAGTTTGACCTAGCAAATGAAGGAATTAGTTCACGAAATTGTATAAGAATGTAGCACACATCAATAGCTTTAATTTCATAGGTAGAACGTTTCATTTGGATGTGTATATCAAGAGAAATGAATTTCCAAAGTAAGGGACCAGAATCTGTTTCCAGAGTTTTTGACCAAATAAACAGTAAACTTCAACGAATAAACTGTATCAATTGGCGAATCATTTGGTCTGGAAATTATTTTTTCCTTATATTTAAAGATGTTATATTCATGCATCTTTTTGAACAACGTCATTTCAATTTTTCTAGAATTAATTATGATTTTTCAAAGTTCGTTACGTAATCTGGAATACTACATGAACAGTACTCGAGAAAGAGTAAATTCCAGATTTGGCTAATGGACTTCCAAGGTCTTATAAGTGGTTCTAAATGCTACTGAATGGTCCCTAAAATGTATAAAAGTAAGGATGTTACACCATTCCATTATGGTGTCCCTAAAGGAGTCAATTGTGAGACTATCCCACAACTCCTAAGATGATCAATGAACTGTTGGCTCAAATATTCACCACCCCGATCAGATCGAGGGGCTTTAATTATTTTGCCAAGCTAGTTTTGTACTTTATTTTGAAATATTTTGAACATTTCAAAAGATTAGATTTATTTTTTATCAGATAGATGTACCCATATCTGCTAAAATCATCTATGAATGTTATGAAGTACGAATAATCTCCTTTAGCATTTGTGTTCATCGGTCCACACACATCTGTATGTATAAGGCCCAATAAATCAGTGGCCCTCTCACTGTGCCCAGTGAAAGGTGACTTTGTCATCTTTCCTAACAAGCAAGACTTGCAAGTGTCATATGATTCAAAATCAAATGAGTTGAGAAATCCATCTTGATGGAGTTTGGAAATGCGTTTCTCATTTATGTGGCCCAGACGACAGTGCTAGACATATGTCAGATTCAAATCGTTTGGTTTGACCCTTTTGGCAGTTATGTTATAGATATTTCCATGATTGGGTTATCCAAATTTAATATGTAATGATCAACATGCAAATCACCATGAGCATAGAAAACATCATTACGATAAATAGAACATCTACTATTCCCAGCAATGGAAATGAAACCTTCCTTATCCAAATAAGAAAGTGAAACTATGTTACTACTTAAAGTAGGAACATAATAGCAATTGTTTAAAACTAACAAAAGCCTAGTGGGCAGAACTAATTTATAAGTGCCTACAGTTAACGCAGCAACCCTTGCTTTATTTCCAACTCGTAGGTCAACTTCGCCCTTTTTCAGATTCCTACTGTCCTTTAGTCCCTGCACATTTGTACAAATGTGAGAACCACATGCAGTATCTAATACCCATGAAGTGGAAGTAGAAAGATGAATATCTATAACATAAATACCTGAAGCGATAGCCCCACTATCCTTCTTGTTCTTTTTCAGATCTTCGAGGTAGAGTTTGCAATTCCTCTTCCAATGAGCAGGTTCATTGCAGAAGAAGTAGACTCCTTCCTTCGGAGGCTTTGCTTTCTTTGGTGCAGGCTTGGTTTAGGGCTTGCCTGACTCTTTGGTCTTACCTGATAAGCCATGACCCTTCCCCTTGCCTTTGCCTTTCTTTTTCATACCTTTTCCTTTCTGAACCATCAAAATAGTACTGGGCTTCTTCTTAAGACTCAGCTCAGCAGTTGTAAGCATCCCATGCAATTCAGAAATAGATTTCTCCATGTTATTCATGTTGTAGTTCATGACAAACTGGTCATAACTTTCTGGGAGTAAGTTCAAGACCAAATCTGTAGCTAACTCCTGGATCATGGGAAATCCAAGCCTCTCAAGGTGATCAATGTACCCTTTCATCTTTAAGACATTAGTACTGACTGATGCACCTTCAGCCATCTTGCAGGAATGTAAGGCCTTAGTGGTCTCATACCTCTCTTGCCTTGCCTGTTGCTGGAATATTTCCTTGAGATGCACAATCATCTCATAAGCCTCCATATGTTATAGATCTCTTTGGAGCTCCGGAACCATGGTGGCTAGCATCAAGCATCCCATATCGACAGAGTCTTCCTTATGCTTCGTGTAAGCATCTCTCTGAGCTCTAGGAGTATTGGCTGCTTTCTCCTCAGGAATAGGTTGATCTAGGACATGTGCCTTTCTTTCCTGCTTGAGAACAATTCTCAAGTTCCTAAACCAGTCAAGAAAGTTTGTCCCATTGAGTTTGTCTTTCTCAAGGATAGATCACAGCGATAATATAGCAATATTACTAGTCATCATGATTCTACAATTAAAATATGCAATTGAATTAGCAATCTCCCACTAAATAAACAACCCTCAATGCAATAGTTAGTGGGCTAAGATCCATATTTAGATCAAACTTAAGTCCGCTTTGGCAGGACGCTTAAATTAAGTTATTTAGGTAGGTAACACCTTTACTAATTACATCAAATGTAACTCTTAGGTGTTCATGGGATTCTATCATCATATGACCTGGCATGTTTTTAATCCCATCTAATGCCTTGAGACCCAAAAGTGTTTTGTTAATCTCAATTAAGTCAAACAATAATAAACATGTGAGAGTAGCACCATTACTCTTGCTTATCTCCCCAAGATAACTCAAATGCACCCACTTTGGCGGAGTCCACAATTGAGCGATTGAGGTTTTGACAAGTGTTCATAAATTGACGGCATTAGGACTTAAGATTTCATTTAGAGGCCTTAATTTAACTATCTGGTTTATAAGAATGCATGTTTCTCAGTTTGTATCTGATACAAGTAATATGCATGTGCTGATATAATCATAAGATGCATAATTTAAACGTGATACAATATGACTCACCTATCCTAAGTCCACTCAAGCCAATGAGAGGAGCTCTCTAGTAAGAAAAGGGAAATTACATATAGAAACCTCTTTTAACATTCAAGGGGAGGGAGATGAGAAGAGAAAGTACATTAAGAGTATATAGAGGAAGGCACGACAAGCAGGCCGTATTTAAAAATTACAACACTTGCAATCTAGAGCCATATTGTTCACCATACCCAAACATTCAAGAATCAATATTCAGATTTAATTGAAGGGAAATTAATGTTTCAAAACTAAAATATTCATAAAACAGTATATGTTACGGTTATGTTGCGCTACGAACAGGTAGCCACGGCGGTCCCGCTAGCCAGTTAGCGGGTGGGGTCTGGGGCAGCGGCCCGAGATTTTTTTGTTTCACAAATAATCACGAATCTGAATTCATTTTTCTTAGACCCCATCAATATTAATTGATCAAATCAAAATGCATGAACCACCGATTTCAATTCCCTTTCAGATTCCTTATATGTCATACATAAAATGGATTCCTTATATGTCACACATAAAATGCATGCTATCATATGATCGACTATAACTAACACATATCATATGTATCAACAATCAAGCCTAACTTAAATACAAAACAACATGGCTCTGATACCACTGTAAGGAATTAGAAGACAGGCAGCAGAAATTAACTTAAATTTTTTTCATTCCCTGCCAGGATCTACCGTATGTTTTTAGGTCAAGTAGAAAGAAGTATTACCCTCAGTATTTAGTCGCGACTTTCTCAGCTTCTGGTTGCGACATCCACAGCTTCTCTCCGCAGCTCATGATCTCTTTCGATGACTCAGGTCGGCTTCTTCTACTGGTATCCACACGAACAGCGTTCCAACTACGAACGACGTGCTAGCGCCTTCTATCCCTCTAGGGATTACTCAAGAATCTGTCCTCTTCATCTCTATTTCGGCAGTTTCTTATCTACAAACCTTTTGCAGATTCCCGTTCAAAAGCATGAGCCGCGGAGAGAAGCTGTGAACATCGTGACCAGAAGCTGTGGAAGTCGCTAAGGAACACTGAGGGTAATGCTTCTTCCCACTTGACTTAAACACATACGGTAGATCCTAGCAAGGAATGGAAAATTTTTTAAGTTAATTTCCACTGCGTGTCTTCCAATTCCTTACACTTATGACTTAACCCATGCAGCTCTCTCATAGGGGATCAGCCCAACACCTTGTACTCTTACATGTGCCTATAACTTTGATTTATATCTCTATACATCTTCAAAGTCATACTGGTCTTATTTCATCTTTTCTCCCATATAGATGATCGACCAGGGACATTTAGGATAAGATCATGAGTTATCCAAGGATGGTCATCACAGTAAACATGCAAATAATATGATAATACAATTAATAAATTCATAAATCAACAATGTTCATAAGACAATGATTGGCCCCTAGGGCACAATTTCCAACAATTTTAACATCACTTAAACCCCCATAATCATTGGGCCACATTTTTAGATCCTTGGAATGTCATCTTGGGTTTCTAACCAACCCCAAGCATTCTGGTGGCTCAATTCCCAAGAAACACCCTTAGTACATTACTAAGATACCCTTACTTCCTCTTTAATACTTGTAGGGGCACTATTGTCTTTTTATACCTTTTCAGAGTATCACTTGACCCTGGTCAATTGTCCAGATAACCTTCCTTTACTATCTAACCTTAGTCAAATAATCAAAATGCCCTTCGTTTGACCTTGACTTAATGACACAACACAGTGGCATACCTTGAGTGGCATTTTTGTAATTTTACATTTTTTTGTCTTTATTAGCCCTGGCCCATATACTTATATAAAAATATCATTGGGCCTATAAGGTACCATTCTGGTCCCTCTATATGATCTACTACCTTTATGGGCTTAATTCTCGAGAAATTCCCCTGAAACCTATTTATCGGGTGTTTTAATCCACTGTAAATTCTATAATAAATTCTACAAAACTCCTTTTTGGGCTCTGTCAGTCTTAGAAATTCTTATATTAATTATAGGTATTTACTGCCAAATTTCATCTAATTTTGAGATCCAGAGAATACTGTATTAATTTTCCTTTCTTCAGAAATTAATATAAATCTTTTGGGACCTCATATCAAAATTCTGTGTTATGTCAAATTGGTCAAAATAATTTTCTCTATTTACTGGCACTTTTACTCAATAGGTCCTAGTAGCATACCTTTTTTCAGGCTATATACTGAGCTTCTAGGCCTAAAAATCAGGATATGATAAGTCGCGACCAAAACATGGATCTGGTCATGACTAAAAGAGACAATCGCTAAATCCACATATTTTGGATTAGGTCATGCGAGAATAAAAGGAAGAGGAAGCTGTAGATTTATGGGGGCTAGTTTTTGGACCTGATTAGGCTAAGAAGAAGTACTCAAATCTTCTTTACACCTTCTCCTCAACCTACACACTCATCTTCCATCTTTCTACACCATTCCACAGAATCTCACATCTATACATCATTAATCCATCACCTCTTCTTGCTTTCTTCATGCAATCATATATGGACAATGATTGCGGCACAGTAGGAGTCATGAGAGGTGTCATATCCCTAATTTTCGTATCTAGATGTATATGTACAGTTTATATATAATTGACATGAGATTCTGTAAGTAAATTGTATCAGATTGAGGAAGGAAAGAGAGTGATTGGTAACTAAGGAGAGTTTAAGGATTTAAATGAAATTTAGAAAAGGTTTAAGGCCAAAACTAAAGGTAGAGACAAAAGTTGGACTAAAAGGTGTAATTACCAAAAATTAAGGGACTTAAATGTAATTTTTCAAAAGTTCAAGGACAAAAATGTAATTATGAGAAAGTTGAGTCAGAAAAGGACTAAAACTGCCCAAAAATAGTTTAGTCCCAAATTTTATCAATAATCAAAGAAAATTATTTTAATCAGTTTATCGCAACACAAATTTTTGATTTGAGGTCCCGATTAATTGATATGAATTCATGAAGTCAGGAAAAATTAGTCAGTATTCTCAAACCTCAAAATTAGATGAAACTTTACATTAAATTCTTAGAATTAATATGAAAATTTATAAGATTGTCAGAGTCAGAAAAGGAATCCTATAGAATTTTTAAGGGAATTTACAGTGTAATAAAATACCCGATAAATACCTTCAAGAGAGGTTTCTCGGGATTTATGCCATAAAGGCAATGGACCCATATGAAGACCCAAAATGGTATCCCAAAGGCACAGTGAGGTGGTTGAATAGTTATGTGGGCCAAAGTCCAAAGCAACCCTGGAAAAGTATGAAATTACAAAAATGCCCCTATATGGTAAGATTGTACCAGAGAAGGATGGAGGGTATTTTGGTCATTTTAGAATAGTAAAAAACATCTAAGTAAGTATAAGGGTGATTAGTTAGAGCCAGTATATAGTTTGATGAAGTATAAAGAGGCGTGGAATGACAATTATGCCCTTAGGGTTGCTATACGGGTATTTTGGTCATTTTTCAAGGGATGGTTGGTAGATAAATACTCATTCTAACAATGTCAATGGTAGAAAAAATCTAGACACTAGTTTTTATGATAGAATACATATTCTAGAATATTATAAAAATTGGTACCATAAAACAGTTTGGTTTTTTTTAAACTGCTTATATCAGTACCTGACTGGATTGAAATTTTTTCTATCAGTATTTCTACTTTTCTTTAGCCAAACATATCCCTAAATAAGGTCATGCATGGTATCGTTAATGAGGCTTCTAGGGCAAGCTTGATGGAAGATGAGTTATGGACCATTAGATCAAATAGTAACTAAACTAATCATATCCTTCCATTTCCACCCAATTTTGTCTATAAATACCCCACCATTTCAGAATTGGTTCAGCATCTTAGACACCTTAGGGAACCTCTGCTAAAATTTCCTTTGAAGCAAGAAAGAAGCATACAACTTGGAGCAAGAATAAAGGTAACTAGTTCTTTTGTTCTTGGACTTTAATCTAGCAAGTTGGCTCTTGGTTTTAAGAGGTTTTTGTGACATATTTCCCTTGATGGTGCTGCTAGGCATGCTGTCCATATGTTATAAGAATATGATTTTTATGTTATGGTTAGTTTAGACAAGCTTAAACAAGTTAGAATCAAGTAGTATGAGCTTGGAAATTCAAGTATGCATGTAGTTAGGGTTTTGTGTTCTTGGCTGTCACTCTACAAATCACTATTCATGTGTTAGGATTTTATAATTTTGATACTTCTAATGAGTTTAAAATGGAAAATTGTGTGGGGATAAAGTAGAGAAACAAGTATTGAAAGCATTGAAATCAAAATGTGAATTTTTGGAAAATAGTATAGGCATTTCGGTTCTATACAGAAGCCAAGGATGTGTTTTGATTTTGGAAATTCTGGATTTAGATTCAACATGAAAAATTTTGTGGAAATGAACCATGAGAATTTATTTTAGAAAGATGGAAGTATAGAACATAAAATGAAAAAAGAATGGTAGTTAAAACCTAGTCTTGGAATTGTTTTGAAGTTGAGTTGTAACTTGATGTTACTTTGTAATGGCTAGGTTTTGACATTTTTGTGAAAATAAGACCATTTCAAGAAGAGTGTGACAAGGATATCTTAAGAGGTGGCAAGAATACCTAACTATAATTTCATGTTTGTTTGATTGTATGCTTGCTTGTTAATTATGATGTTTGGTTGAGCTTAAGATTATGCCATCATAATGATGATGAAGTATGAATGATTGCAACTCCTTGCAAATAATGTCATGATAATATGCATGTTAGAGTTTGCTTATGTATTATTATGAAGTAGCTCCCATCTCATGTTAACATGTTAGGCATCTAATAAAAAATGCATGATATTATAGTTTGTATGACTTGCTATTGATATTTCCATGAAATCTCATTCTTTCCATATGCATAATCATGTTATAGGTGCTGGAATATCTCAAGGAAAAAGGGTAAATATAGATGGTCGACCTTGTGTAATAAGTTTTGTCGATCACTTGGCACTATGAGATCACTTGATGGTATACCTAGTATGATATAGTGTGTTTGTATTATGAGGTAGTAACCTTATGACGATAATTACGATAACTTAACTAACAATTTTGAAATTGAAATTTAGTATGAAAATAGCTAAGATACAGAGCTTTAAATGATATTAAGAACATCTTAATTAGTTAAGTTTTCTATTTACTATGATTTTTTAATTTGTAGATAAAATCTGGAATTGAGATAAAGTGAGCGACTGGAGGTAGTGACGTTCAATCGCAAATTTCATATAGTAAATGAACGAATTTCTCTACGAAATTTTAGGGATTTAAAGAACACATCTAGAGATTTAAATCCATAGGTAACATATTTCATTTGGACAAGTAACCAGAGAGAAATGAATTTTTTAATTTAACAAAAAGAAGCTGGAACTTCCAGATTTACCAAATGAATAGTATTTTTTAACGAAAAAACTAATTTCATTAGGACAATGAAATCTCAATTTTATATTTTTCATCAAAGTTAAATGAGAGAGCTTCTATTAGAAATTGGAGTCACTCTATTTCTATTTTTCTATATTTAATTATGAATTTTTAAAGTTAGGTATGTATTATAGATTACCAAATGAAAAGTACCCGTGAATAGTACCCGAGAAGAAATTTCTTGAAAATGCATATTTCTAAAGTAAAGGGATATGTAATTAGTTCAAGTTACTTCCAATTGAGTATAATTGAGGTTGAAATTAAGGATACGACATTTTGGTATTAGAGCAGAGGATTTTGGCTTAAGAAATGATCTGAATATATTAGTTATAGACTGATATACATTTGAAAACTTCCATAATTGACACTTAGTTAGTTGTTGCAGGAGAAAGATGACTAAATATAAAACTAGGTCAGAAACCACAGTGAATCAAGGATACCATATACTAGAGGTTTTTAGTTCAGATAAGTCTAGGTTAAACTCATAAGAGGTATTTATGATAGAGAATGATCATGATTATTAGCTCCCTTTAGTAATACATGTTCTATATTCTAGTGACTCAGAGTTAGATAGATCGGATAGTTCTTCAGTGGGGTCTAATATTGTATCAAATGGTAGTATACCAGAGGAACCTATCCCAGCTTCTCCTTTAAATATTGTACCTCCAGAGGTAGTAGACCCTAGTGTGGAAGTTGATATAGCTCAGTGGGATGAAGGAGATATAGCATACCCTCAGTCAGTACAGTATGATGAATTTCACTCTTATGTTGTGGGTACCATAGAATATGCACCTAGATTGCCTGTTAGTGTAGATATTCTAGGACCTAGCCAAGTACCAAATCAGACAGATATTCTGGGTCCTAGTAAATCAAAGATACCAAATATGGTGATACACCTGGTTACCCAAAGCATAGAACTAGTACCAGGAATAAATATGAATGAGGAGCGGTTTGAGAAAGCTGTGGAGTTGCCTTGACAGTTATATGATTTAAGATGACTTTTGGGCAGGGAGGTAGACCAAGACTACAGGATTTACCAGGATTTTTTAACCAAAGTATGGGAGATTTATCAAGTTTTTGATGAATACTATTACCCTTAGAGATTGGACTAATATTATGGATGATATCTTACCTTTCACTGAGACTTGGAGAGCAGGATTAGATCATTATTTTGATGAAGAACCATATGACAACATCCATGATTGGATCTTTATAGTAGAAGAGTTCATCATAAACACTTGTAAGAAAGTGTAGTGTAATGTTATACTTATGAATGATAATGTTATCTATGTACTTAAGTTATGTATGATGTTACTAAACTTGTTGTATACAATATTTTGGATGAAATATAAATCATGTTATTTATTATATTCCTCTCCTATTTAGATAGTAAAATAAAATGGTACGAATAAGAAGAACTGTTTCATCAGAAGAACCATAAAACCCTATGGATATTAATCAAATAATTCTAGAACGTATAGAGCAACAGCAAAAGATAATTGAGGAGATGTGAGCAGCTCAAGCATGAAGTGACCAGGAGAGAGATGCTGCTATAGTAGCAGTAGTAGCAGAGGTGTTAGGAAATTTAAGGCATCCAGAGTCTGTAAGAGTAGCTGATATAGAACTAGAGATCATTCAGCAACCGACAGAGCCACCTAGGTAGGCTGGACAGGTGGTTGATTCTATTAATATTTAGCAATGGATGACAAAGTTTTGTAAGCATAATCCTCCGATGTTTGAAGGGACATTTAATGTTCAAAGGGTAGAGGATTGGATCAATCGGTTAGAGAAGATTTTCACTGTTGATATGAAAGTAAAGCCCAAATGGCCATTTATCAGTTAAAAAAAGATGGAGACTGGTGGTGGAAGAACGCTCAACTATTGCTACAAGCTAGGAACATTCCTGTTACATGGGAAGTATTTCTTGAACAATTTATGAGAAATATTTTCCTCAGTCAGTACGTGATGAGCGAGAAACTGAATTCCTTGTACTGAGGCAAGGAGAGAAGGAGCCCTTTGATGAATATCTAGCTAAGTTTATTCGTCTTTCTCAATACTCCACTTATCTTTGGCAAGTAGATGATGAACATTTGATTATAGAAAGAATTATTAGAGGACTTAAAAGAGAAGATGACTCCTCAACAATATAGTCAATTCAACAAAGCAGTGGAGGCATGTCGAATAATTGAAAATAGTCTAAATCATCGAATGTTATTTAAACTAGTGAGCAAAGGGAATGTTATTCCTGAAAGGACCAGTTAAAGTCGAGATGTTGCTAGTGGTAGTGGCTATAAGAAGAGGAAGAGGCAGTGGCAGAATAGAAGGCCTAATCGAGGAAACATTTGAGGCAATACAGGCAATAAGGACTCAAGGTTCCGAGTGTGTGATAAGTGTGGAAAGAATCATGGTGATAGGCCGTGTTTGATGGGATATAATGTATGTTATACATGTGGAAAACTTAGACATTTCTCTAAGGATTATCCTCAAGTAGTGAATAATCAAAGGCCAAAAACTCAAGGTAGAGTGTTTTCACTTACAAGAGAAGATGCTCAGAAGTTACCCGAGATGATACAAGGTACAATCTATCTTGATAATCACTCTATGATTGCTATGCTTGATTTAGGTGCAAGTTATTCCTTTGTTACTTATGAATGTGCTGAACGTTTAGGTCTTATAGTTAGCAAGTTACATTATGCCATATGTGTGACAACCCCTATAAATGCTAGAGTAGTTACATATGATATTTGCCTAAATAGTGTTATTCAGTATGAACATTGTTACACTACTCTAGACTTAATATGCATGCCTTTCCGTGAGATTGATGTTATAATTGGATTGAATTGGTTATCTACCAATAATGTGATGCTGGATTGTAAGAACAAAACCCTAGTTCTTTGTCCAAAAGCCACATATATGAATTCAGAAGTAAGACTAAATTTTATAACAGAGGCTCAGACAGATAAATATTTATGAAAAGTATGTTAGGGGTATATGATCTTCTTTTCTGGTCAAACAGAAGTAGAAGAAGGGATTAAGATAATTCCAGTAGTTAAGGAATTTCCTGAAGTTTTTCCAAAAGAGATTCAAGGATTACCCTTGAACGAGAAGTGGAGTTTGCAATTTACATTGTGCCTAGAGTTGGACCAGTGTCCAAAGCCCTATATCATATGGCTCCCAAATGAGATGATTGAATTAAAGAAGTAGATTGAGAAGCTTTTAGAGATGGGTTTCATTTGACCCAGTGTTTTGCCCTGGGGTGCTCCAGTTTTATTCATTAAGAAGATGGATGGTAGTCTAAGGCTATGTATTGATTATAGAGAGTTGAATAAGATCACTGCTAAAAATAACTGCCCTTTTGCCTGGATTGATGATCTGTTAGACCAGTTGGCTAGAGCAAGTTTATTCTCCAAGATTAATTTGAGATTAGGCTACCACCAACTCAGGATTAAAGCGGATGACATGTCAAAGACCGCTTTTAGGACTCGTTATGGTCATTTTGAATTTCTAGTAATGCCGATTGGTTTGACGAATGCGCCTACAATTTTTATGGATTACATGAATAGAACTTTCAGGCCCTATCTGGATCAATTTGTTGTGGTCTTCATTGATGATATTTTGGCATACTCCAAATATGTAGAAGAGCATGAAAAGCATTTGAGAATTGTTATTAGTACTCTTAAACAAAAACAACTTTATGCTAAGCTTATTAAATGTGAGTTTTGGCTTCAAGAAGTCAAATTTCTTGGTCATGTCATATCCCGTGAAGGGTAACTGTAAATCCTAGCAAAATTGAAGCAGTATTAAGCTGGGAACAACCAAGGATAGTGACAGAGATTAGAAGTTTTCTAGGTTTAACAGGGTATTATAGAAGATTTATTAAGGACTTTTCTCAAATTGCTTTGACGTTAACCAAGTTGACCAGAAAGAACCAGCAGTTTAAGTGGGATGAGAAGTGCGAGGGTAGTTTTCAGGAATTGAAACAGAAATTAACCAGGACTCCCATGCTGATTATTCAAGACCTAACTCAGACCTATGTAGTTTATATTGATGCTAGCAAGTAGTGATTGGGATGTGTATTAATGCAGTAGGGTTGATTTCATATCCTAATTTTTTTCTATCTGTATAATACTGATAGAGGAAAGAGGTTTGGAAAGGATTATGATGATGATCAGAAGAAATAATAGAGATTAAATAAGTCTTGAAGGAAGAAAGGGACCTAAACGAAAATTAGAAAAGTTTAAAGGCCAAAAGTTAAAGTAGAAACAAAAGTTGTGCAAAAATTGGTAATTTTCAAAAGTTAAGGGACTTAAATGTAATTAAGTAAAAAGTTCAAGGGTAAAATTGTAATTATGGAAAGGTAAGCCAGAAAAGGGTTAGAACTGCCCAAAAGTATTTTAGTCCCATATTCCATCAGTAAATAGAGGAAGATACGCTGGTTAATCTAGCATGGTACAGAAATTTTATTAGGGCTCCAGACAATAGATATTTATCTGATAGTTCAGAAGTTATCTAAAATTTTATCAGATTTTATGGACTTTAGATATAAGTGGGGAAATTACAAGAAAGTTTGCCCTACTGTGTCAGATGTCCTAGATCTGACAGAACCCCGGAAGAAGTTTTGTATAAAAAGTTATTCACACATTAGTAAATTTTGACGGGAGTTTAAAAACACCCGTGATTCGATAATGGAACTTATCAGTAAAGAAGCCTATATAGAATGAACTCAGATGGCTTCATAAATGGGGCTATCATAATGCCAAGGAGGGCCTAAAACCCAGGGTATCAGTTCATCAATAGAAGGGGCCAGTGTCCATAAAAAGTGTGAAATTATGAAAATGCCCCTGGATGCCCATATTGTACCAGTGATGGATGGAGGGCATTTTAGTCATCTGGGACAGGCTAAAAATGTGGTATATAGTATAAGTATGATTAGTTAGAGCCAGTATATGCCCTGAGGTAGTACAAAGAGGGATGAAATGACAATTATGCCCTTAGGGTTAATATAGTGTAAGAAAGGACACCAAGGGTATTTTGGTCATTTCTCAAGGGATGGATGGCAGATAAATACTCAGTATAACAATATCAATGGTATGATAAGCCTAGACATTGATTTCTAGGACAGAATACATATCCTGGTATATTATAAAAATTAGGAACAGAAAATAGTCCGGTTTTTGGTAAAACTGTTCTGATCGGTACCAGATTGGACTGGAATTTTTCTAGAGGCTTCCTACCATGAGAATTTTTCCACATGTCCCATAAGGTGTCCTAGAAGTATACAAATGATGTTTAGGGACTAAACTACAAGAAAGTGAAAATTTAGGGAAAATAGCGAAAGTCCCTGTGGGCATAATGGAAAAGTAAGAGGTGTTTCTTGGGAATCAAGCCACTAGAGTACTTGGGCTTAGTTAGAAACCCAAGATAGCAATCTAAGAGCGCAAAAACGTAGGCCCAAGGATTATGGAGTTTAAGAGGCATTAAAATCATATTTTAGTACTTTTCCATAAAGTAAAGTTACCGGTTAAGGATATAACTGGAAAAAGTGATCAGATATGAGTTTAGACCATGAGGTAGCATGAAAGGTGTCCTCATGGGACCCACAAGGTGCCACATGGAATTATTACAGGAAAAGAAGAAAAGTTAAAGACACATGTCATGAGATTAGAAAAGGGGAAAAGTAAGAGGACACGTGGCACAATCTCGGTTGCTCATTCCAGGAAAAGGCTTTGGAATTTTCTGGAGAGGTTAAGTCAGCTGGTAAGGTGTACCAAGGGCCGCACTATTGTGCCACATACCCCCTGAGGTGTCCTTGGATGCGGTCATATTGGTGAGTCGTTGAGGAGGATGATGCCATCGTGATGATGTAGGCAAAGTTTCTTTAGGAAGCTAAGCAATCTGGGCCATTCATCACGATTTGATCTGAGTCATTCATTCCACCTCTACTCACCTATAAATAGGCCACCCCTCCCTCAAGGAATGCCATGGCCAAGCATGACTAAAAGAAGAGAAAGAAGAGAGAAAGAAAGTAAGGAAGAGAAAGAAAGGAAGAAGTTCTGGTGGAGCCAGGAGCAATCTAAGGAGCTGAGGGATTGGGCAGAGCTTAGGAATGAAGTAAGTTATCTAGTCCCTACTTTAATAAATTAGAGGATTGCTCTTAATAGTTAGAATAGAGAAATATATTTATTAATAAAGGTAGCTAAAGAGAGAAAAAAAGTTAGGGGAATGTCAGAGTAAGTATATTACCCCTAGTTAAGCATGAGTTAAGTAGAGCTATACTAGATAATAATAAAGATATTATTATGCTATGTATAGGCTCTGACTAATGAAAAGAAAGGACCTTAGAGACAAGGTTAAGAGCTGGAAGGAAAGGCTCTAAGGTAGTAAACTTACCTACTTGTATGCTTATACTGCTTGGATGTTTTATGTTATATTTTCTTACCTTGGTGATGTGAGGCATGTATGATTAAGTAATGCTCTATTTCTTTTTATACTATGGACATATGTTATAATTAAGTAACATGGAAGCATGTATGTTATCATGATGCAAACATGATCATTAAGTACACACATAGTAACATCAAGCATATAGTTGCATACATTATATGGTTTCTGTTTGCTACTGAGAATTCCCCAGAAATCTCATCCCCCTTCCATGTAATCTCAATCCCACAGGTTTAAGATGAGGTAAGATTGAAGAAGCATGAAGAAAAGCTGGGGATTGGATAGTGCAAATGTTGGGACCAAAATGCTGGAATAAGGGGAAAATGCAGGATGAATAGTAAACTTTGGACATTGACTGACATTTACCTAGTCAAGGCATGGTCAACGAGTTATTTTTTGCTAAAATAGAATTATGTTAGCTTTATGAAGCAATTTGAACCACTTCATTCTGATTTTTCTAGAATTAGTTATGATTTTTTGAATTTAGGTCACTTATCTGAAATTTACACAGTGAACAGTACTCACTAAGAGTAAAATTCCAGATTGAGTAAATTGACTTCAATGAACTTAGAAATGGTTCCAAATGCTACCGTTTGGTCCCTAAAATGTAAGAAAAGGAGGATGTTTCATTTATCACATAAATGAACACTTTACATGGCATTTACATAGATAATTCATAGCATATACTAAGATCTCAATTACTTCCATTCCTTTGTTCCATTCTTTAGCTCTTCTCCATGTATACCTTTTGCATCATGCTTGACCTAAATTGGTTGGTTATGGGAGAGTGAGATTCTAGGGAATCTCAGTAGCAAACATTACTACTTAAATATACAAGATGGATGCTAATGCATGATATGAAATTTCATTAGACTTTCTTTGATTAGTGACATGCCATCATGCTATATACTCTTACATAAAGTGCATGGCCATGGAAACATGTTATTCACAATACATTCAACCTCATTTATCATGTCACAACATCATTCAAATATCATATATATGTCAACACATAAGCATACCACATCAAGCACATAAAGAGGTAAGTTCACTACCTTGCACTTAAGCTTTTCTCTTGATATTTTGCACTTGTTCCCTAGCTTTCCAACCATGAAGCCTTTATGTTAATCACTTCCCAACATCTTCTTGGATGTTTCAAGGTCCTAAAAACATTCATATTCATTACATAATTCATTAGGACTCATGAACTCCAACCATGTTCAAGACTAACATTGTTACACTCTTTATTATCATAACTTTCTCTAATCTTCGCTAATCCACTTGTCTCTTGAACCAATTGATGTCCTCACTTTAACCCACACAATTTCATCTTTTGAATCCACTTACGAGCTTAGAATCATGAAATTCCAGCTCCTTGATGGCCTGTTGTACAGAATGGAACACATGCACACAATTCTTTCAAAAATTCTCATTTTGTTACTCTACTTCCCATACTTGTTTCTCCACGTTACCCCACACAAATTTTCATTTTAAAACCATTGGAAGTATCAAAATCATGAAATTCGAATAACTATTCATGAGAGTGAACAGTAACTGTGCAGGATTTCAAAAACTACAATATTGAGATTTTAATGTTTCCAAGGTTCAAAACATTTCCAATCCTACACAAAATCATCATATAAATTCAATGGAAACATTAAATCATTAAAATTCTATTTCTTTCCCTCATTAACAGTGTAGATCAAATAGGGTACACCATGGCAAAGTCAAGAATATCAACTTGATTCAACAACCAATCACTTAACTAGCTTGTTTAAGCTTCAATTATATGTTTCTAACTTTAATTTCTTCTTTCCCCTTTCATCTAAGGTCTTTGGGAAGCACCACACCTTAGAGAAAACTCAACTTTTCTCCCATGAAAACCCTACGTTCAAGCTCCCAAATTAAAGGGAAATAAGTTAGGAGAGATTGCTTACCTTTAATCTCTAGCTTGCTTGAAATTTGGTACCTTGAATCTTCCTTGTCTTGGTTTGAGTTTTTATTTTGTAAGAGTTTCCCCAAGGGTTGACAAGCTGCGGTTTGGATGCAGATTTGAGGGGGTATTTATAGAAAAATCTTGGTGGAAATCAATGGCCAAGATTAGTTTGTAAACTATTTGATCTAATGGCCCACATTTAATCTTGGATTTTACTTTTTCAAAAATAATAATTATGACATCATGTGGGACAGCTCAAGGGACACCTCATGTGGCAAAATTCCATTGGGGGGAAGCTTCTGGAAAAATTCTAGTTCAATCCGGTACCGATCAGAGCAGTTTCACAACAACTGTACTATTTTCTGTTCCTAATTGTTTATAATATACCAGGATATATATTTTGTCCTAGACATCAATTTCTAGGCTTATCATACCATTGAAAATGATATACTGAATATTTATCAGCCATCCATCCCTTGGAAAATGACCAAAATACCCTTAGTGTCCTTTCTTGCACTGTACTAACCTTAAGGGCATAATCGTTATTTTACCCCTCTTTGCACTGCCTCAGAGCATATACTATCTCTGACTAATCATATTTATATTGTATGACACATTTTTTGCCTATCCAGAATGACCAAAATGCCCTCAATCCATCACTGGTATAGTATGGGTATCTAGGGGTATTTCATAATGTCGCACTCTTCCTAGACTGCTTTGGACTCTGGCCCACTTAACTATCGAGTCCCCATACCAGGGTTATGCTAGTGCCATTTGGGCCTTTGTATGGACTTATTTCCTTTATGGCACAATTTCCAAGACAACTCTCCTGATCCTATTTATTGGGTATTTTATTTCACCATAAAATCCCGTAAGGATTCTATAGGATTCATTTTCTAACTCTGTCAATTTTATAAATTCTTGCATTAAATATGGGAATTTTTAGTAAAGTTTCATATGATTTTGATGTCTAAAAAATATTGTAGTAATTCTTCTGACTTCATAAATTTATATCAATTAATCAGGACCTCAAATCAAAATTCTATGTTGTGTTAAACTAACTAGAATAATTTTGTCTATCTATTGATAAAATTTGGGTCTAATATGATTTCGGGTATTTTTTAGCCTGTTTTGATTAAACTTTCTCATATTTACATTTAGGTTCCTGAACTTTCGAATAATTGCATGTTAGCCCCTGAACTTTTGTTTCTACTTTCACTTTTTGCCTTTAACATTTTCTACTTTACGTTTTAGTCCTTCTCTTTCTTCAAGACTCATCTAACCTTTATCTTTTCCTCTAATCTTCATCATAATCCTTTCCAAACCCCTTTCCACTATCAATACTATACGGATAGGGAAAATTAGGATATGACAGTAAACTTATCCTAAACTTATATGCATTTAATGTTATGCTTGAATGTACTATGGCTTTGTTGAATTATGTTGCATATATGCTTATGTATGAATCTCTATTGCAATGATTACTTTGGCCAATTGTATTTCATGTGTTATATGGAAGCATGCACATTACACAATGTTAACACTCTCACAAGCAAGCACAAGTATCTACATTAATGTATGCATTGTTTAGTAATGTTTGCTACTGAGATTTCCCTAGAAATCTTATTCCTTTCCATGTAATCCCAATCCCACAGGTTTATGAATGATGAAAGATGATGATGCAACATAAAGAAAAGCTAGGGATTGGATAGCATGTATGTTATGTGAAGAATTGTTGTGTGATGTTGCTGTATGACCTATATGGTGATGGTCATGATGTAATGAAAAATAGTAAATAATAGAATAAATGTATAAAATTTTATAGACACTTAGTTGACATGCCAAGCTTCATTTTGACACCAAGAATGCCTTATTTTGATGTCTTTACAAAGAAAACTGATTTTCCAAAGTAAGGGACCAGAATGTATTTTCAGAATTTTTGACCAAATAAACAGTAATCTTTGGCGAATAAACTGTATTAATTGATGAGTCATTTGGTCTAAAAATTATTTTTCCCTTACATTTCAAAATGTTAGTTTCACGTAGCTTCTTGAACCACTTCATTTCAATTTTTCTAGAATTAATTATGATTTTTTGAAGTTCATTGCGTAATCTAAAATATCATATGAACAGTAACCTGAGAAAGAGTAAAATTACAGATTTGGCTAATGGACTTCCAAGGTTTTGTAAGTGATTCTAAATGCTACTGAATGGTCCCTACGATGTATAAAAGTAAAGATGTTACAGTCAAGTAGTAGCCTATGCTTGTCAGCAGTTAAAGCCACATGAAGAAAATTATCCCACTCATGATCTGGAGCTTACAGCGGCAGTTTATTCTCTCAAGATCTGGAGACATTATTTGTATAGAGCTACCATAGAATTGTATTATGACCACAAAAGCCTGAAGTATCTGCAACATAAAAAAGAATTAAATGAGACAACGAAGATGGATGGAAGTTTTGAAGGATTATGATTTCCAGATTAAGTACCATCCAGGAAAAGTAACTGTTGTATCTGATGCCCTAAGCAGAAAAGTAGTGTAGGTGGCAAGCCTAATGATGAAAGAGTTAGAATTAATAGATGTTAGAGATTGGAGTCCTTTATACCAGATGCAGATAACAAAAAATCCTTATGGAGGAATGCAGGTTAGAGCTTTCATTGAAGATAAGATAAAAGAAGCTTAAAAGCATGATAAGCTTGCAACAATTTTTAAGGACAAGCTAGAGAGAGGCGAAACTTAAAATTTTGATATCTCCCAGGATGGATTATTATAGTTTAGAGGAAGACCATATATTCCAAATACAATGGGATTAAAAGAGAAGATTTTAGATGAAGCACATAAAAGCCAGTATATAGTACATCCAGGTATGACCAAGATGTATCATGATGTTAAAAGTTTATTTTGGTAGCCTGGATTAAAGAAGGATGTTTGGCTTATGTATCAAAATGCCTGACATGTCAGAAAGTAAAAGTTGAGCACCAAAGTCTAGCAGGAAAATTACAACCACTAGATATACCTGAGTGGAAATGGGACAGTATTGCCATGGATTTTGTTAAAGGACTACCTATGACACCAGTTAAGCATGATGCTATATGGGTAATAACTGACCGATTGACAAAGTCAGCTCATTTCCTGGCAATCAATAAGAAAGATTCTCTTGAGAAACTAGCAAAGTTGCATATAAAAGAGATTGTTAGATTACACAGTATCGCAAGTAGTATTGTGTCTGATAGAGATCCTCGATTTACATCTATTTTTTGGCGAGCTTTGCATAAAGAAATGGACACTACTCTCAGATTTAGTACAGCTTATCATCCTCAAACAGATGGTCAATCTGAGAGGATAATCCAGACATTAGAGGATATGTTGAGAGTCTGCATTTTGGATTTCAAAGGGAGTTAGGATGTTCATCTACCGTTAATAGAATTTTCATATAACAATAGTTATCTGGCTAGTATTCAGATGGCCCTATTTGAAGAACTTTACGAACATAAGTGTAGATCTCCCTTATGCTGGTTAGAGTTGACCGATATAGTAGATCAAATAGCAGCACAGATTGATAAGATTAGGAAAAGATTACTGACAGCTCAAAGCAGACAGAAAAGTTATGCTGATGTCAGAAGAAAACTATTGGAGTTTGAAGAAGGAGAACATATGTTTCTTAAGTTAACTCCAACTACAAGAGCCAGATGATCAATCAAAGTGAAGAAGTTACATACTAGATATATCAGCCCATTTTAGATCCACACAAGAATAGGATCGGTGGCTTACAAGTTAGCTCTTCCTCCAAATCTTAGTAAGATACATGATGTATTTCATGTTTCCCAGTTGAAGAAGTATGTTCTAGACCCATCACATGTGATTAAGCAAGATGATGTCGCACTGTGATATGACCTAACCTATGAAGTTAGACTAGTATGAATTGAAGATCGAAAGGTCAAGCAGGTGTGAAATAAACAAATCTCTTTAGTTAAGGTGTTTTGGAAAGGATTAACTCAGAACAAAGCTACATGGGAAGCAAAGGAAAGAATGAAGGAGACATATCCTGAGTTATTTCCTTAGTATATATGTAATGAAAATTTCAGGGACAAAATTTATCACAAAATTTATTTTAAGGGAGAGAAAAATGTCATATCCCCAATTTTCTTATCTGATGTATATGTATAGTTTATATGTCATCGACATGAGATTCTTGAAGTAAACTGTATCAAATTGAAGAAGGAAAGAAAGTGACTAGTAACTAAGGAAACTTGAAGGACCTAAATAAAAATTAGAAAAGGTTTAAAGCCAAAACTAAAGGTAGAGACAAAAGATGTAATTACCAAAAGTTAAGGAACTTAAATTTAATTTATCAAAAGTTTAAGGGCAAAAATGTAATTATGAGAAAGTTGAGGCAGAAAAGGCCTAAAATTGTCTAAAAATAATTTAGTCCCAAATTTCACCAATAACTAGAGAAAAGTATTTTGATCAGTTTAACGTAACACATATTTTTGATTTGAGGTCTCGATTAATTGATATGAATTCTTGAAGTTAGGAAAAAATATTATAGTATTTCTCATACCTCAGAATCAGATAAAACTTTACACTAAATTCCCATAATTAATATGAGAATTTATAAAATTGACAGAGTCAGAAAAGGAATCATGTAGAATTTTTAAGGGAATTTATAGTGTAATAAAATACTCAATAAATACCTTAGGAAGAGGTTTCTCAAGATTTATGCCAAAAAGGCAATGGATACATATCAAGGCCCAAAATGGCATCCCAAAGGCCCAGTGAGGTGGTTGAACAGTTAAGTGGGCCAGAGTCCAGAGCAACGCTAGAAAAGTTTAAAATTACGAAAATGCCCCTTTGTAGTAAGATTATACCAGAGAAGGATGGAGGGTATTTTAGTCATTTTAGATAGGTCAAAAAAGTACAAGTATAGGGGTGATTAGTTAGAGCCAGTATATACTTTGATGAAGTATAAAGAGGTGTGAAATGACAATTATGCCCTTAGGGTTAATACAGTACAAGAAAGTGCAATAAGGGTATTTTGGTCATTTCTCAAGGGATGGTTGCAGATAAATACTCATTCTAACAATGTCAATGGTAGGAAAAACCTAGACACTAGTTTTCAAGATAGAATACATATTCTAAAATATTATAAAAAATGTGAACATAAAACAGTATAGTTTTTATGAAACTGCTTATATCGGTATCGGACTGGACTAAAATTTTTTCTATCAGTATTTCTACTTTTCTTTAACCAAACAGATCCCTAAATGAGGTCATGCATGGTGTCATTAATGAGGCTTCTAGGGCAAGCTTGATAGAAGGTGAGTTATGGACCATTAGATCAAATAGTAACTAAACTAATATTGGCCTTCCATTTCCACCCAATTTTGTCTATAAATGCCCCACCATTTCAAACTTGGTTCAGAATCTTAACACCTTAGGGAACCTCTACCAAAATTTCCTTTGAAGCAAGAAAGAAGCATACAACTTGGAGTATCAAGAAAAGTAATTAGTTCCTTTGTTCTTGGACTTTAATCTAAAAAGTTGGCTCTTGGTTTTAAGAGATTTTTGTGACATATTTCCCTTGATGGTGCTGCTGGGCATGCTGTCTATATGTGATAAGAGTATGAGTTTTATATTATGGATAGTTTAGACAAGCTTAAAAAAGCTAGAATCAAGTGGTATGAGCTTGGAAATTCAAGTATGCATGTAGTTAGGGTTTTGTGTTCTTGGCTGCCACTATACAAATCACTATTCATGTATTAGGATTTCATGATTTTGATACTTCCAATGAGTTTAAAATGAAAAATTGTGTGGGGTTAAAGTAGAGAAACAAGTATTGGAAGCATTGGAATCAAAATGTGAATTTTTAGAAAATAGTAAAGGCATTTTGGTTATGTACAGCAGCCAAGGATGTGTTTTGATTTTGGAAATTCTGGTTTTATATTTGGATTCTGCATGAAAAATTTTGTGGAAATGAACCATGAGAATTTATTTTAGAAAGATGGAAGTATAGAACATAAAATGGACAAAGAATGGTAGTGAAAACCTAGTCTTGGAATTATTTTGAAGTTGAGTTGTAACTTGATGTTACTTTATAATGGCTAGGTTTTGACATTTTTGTGGAAAGAATACCATTTCAAGAAGAGTGTGACAAGGATATCTTAAGAGGTAGCAAGAATACCGAACTATAATTTAATGTTTGTTTGATTGTATGCTTGCTTGTTAGTTATGATGTTTGGTTGAGATTAAGATTATGCCATCATGATGATGATAGAGTATGAATGATTGCAACTCCTTGCAACTAATGTCATGACAATATGTATGTTAGATTTTGCTTATGTATTATTATGAAGTAGCTCCCATCTCATGATAACATGTTAGGCATCTAATCAAACATACATGATATTGTAGTTTGTATAACTTGCTATTGAGATTTCCATGAAATCTCATTCTTTCTATATGCATAACCATGTTATAGGTGCTAGAATATCTCAAGGAAAAAGAATAAATATAGATGGTTGACCTTGGGTAATAAGTTATGTCGATCACTTGGCACTATGAGATGACTTGATGGTATACCTAGTATGATATAGTGTGTTTGTATTATGAGGAAGTAACCTTATGATGATAATTATGACAACTTAACCAACGATTTTGGACTTGAAATTTGGTATGAAAATAGCTAAGATAAAGAGATTTAAATGAACACTAAGAATATCTCAATTGGTTAAGTTTTATATTTAATATGATTTTTCTAAGTTGGAGATAAAATCTAGAATTGAGATAAAGTGAGCTACTGGAGGTAGTGACGTTCAATCGCTAATTTCATATAGTAAATGAATGAATTTCTCTATAAAATTTTATGGACATAAAGAAAACATCTTGATCTTTAAATACATAATTAACATGTTTCATTTGGACAAGTAACCAGAGAGAAATGAATTTTTTAATTTAAGTCAAAGAAGCTAGAACTTCCAAATTTACCAAATGAACAGTGTTTTTAACGAATAAACTGATTTCATTGGGACAATGAAATCTCAATTTTATATTTTTCCTTTAAATTTAAATGAAAGTGATTCCATTAGAAATTGGAACCACTCTATTTCTATTTTTTTATATTTGGTTATGAATTTTCAAAGTTAGGTATGTATTCTAGATTGCCAAATGAACAGTACCCATGAATAGTACCTAAGAAGAAATTTCTTGAAAATGCATATTTTTAAAGCAAAGGGATATGTAATTAGTTCAAGTTACTTCCAATTGAGTATAACTGAGGTTGAAATTAAGGATACGACAAGAGGCTAAATCTTTAGGTGCTTGGTGATGGATCTCATATCTTAAGCTCCTAGATTGTAGTGCACATGGAGAGTTTTCTGTTTTAAACTTACCTTTCTTATATTTTTGGAATTACTATATCTAGCATTTTGATTTTATGAGTAATTGGATATCAATTGATTATTCTAAGATTAAGTTTTGTAATTGAATTTGGACGATTTGGATGTTGGTTTAATATGAATATTTCAATTTCAATTTCTGAATAATTGGGTTTTTATCAACGATCATTGCTAACTAATTCGATTGCTCGAAACGTGATAGGGATTTAATTTATCCTTATAAATTAAATCTCATATATCTCATATATATAATATATATATATATACGAATTTATATATATACGAATATAAATATAAATAAATATATATACATTCACCTGGATCTTTCATTGAATCTGGACATGTCTTAGATTCAATGAATCTGGACATCATAGCTCGTGTTGGGCTATTTTGTGTGCGACCCTATAGGCCCATATGAAGTTAGCAGTGGGCCATTTGCTATACTAGCCCACAAGTCGCAAGCGGTCTCTAGCAAGACATAACAACTACCCAAATCATATGAGGATCGATAAACGATGTAACCTTTTATACAACCATATCATGTCCCTTCTGTCACGCGATATTTTGGTCATGGATGAGGCATGGATAATGTCATCCTCCTATTCCTGACCGTTACTTTCTCGATCCCTGAGTAGTCTGACTATAGAAATGGAACTACCTTTCCATTACAGTATGGCCATACATTTCTCAGACTCACTCATCGAGGGGTCCAGTAATATCTCTCCACGAATGTGAGGGACAAATTCCATCTTGACCATTCACATTCCTCCGCATGAAAAACCACTAAGCCCGAACATAGTCTTTATGATCACTCGGTCAAAAGTGACTTTTGACTAGGTCAAAGCTGAGCGTTTTGTCATGTAGGAATCCATGATGATCTCAGGTCAAAGGGCATATTGACATGGTTTGTATATGAGAGAAGCTTATGACGTTACCCATGCAGTTCTCTCATAGCGGGTCGGTCCAACACCCTGTACTCTTACATGTGCTTATGACTTTGATTTATATCTCTATACATCTTCAAAGTCATACTGGTCTTATTTCATCTGTGCTCCCACATAGATGATCGACCAGGGATATTTAGGATAATATCATGAATTATTCAAGGATGGTCATCATAGTAAACATGCAAATAATATGATAACTCAATTAATAAATTCATAAATCAATAATGTTCATAAGACAATGATTGGCCCCTAGGGCACAATTTCCAACAGATAGTGGATCATACAGAGGGTCCAGAATGGCACCTTATAGGCCCAATGATATTTTTAGATAAATATGTGGGCCAGGGCTAATAAAGACCGACAAAAATGAAGAATTACGAAAATGCCATTGAAGGTATGCCACTGTGTTGTGTCATTGAGTTAGAGTCAGACGAAGGGCATTATGATCGTTTGACTAAGGTTAGATAGTTAAGAAAGGGTATCTGGATAGTTGACCAGGGTAAAGAGATACTCTGGTAAGGTATGAAAAGACAATAGTGCCCCTAGAAATACTAAAGAGGTATTAAGGGTATTATGGTAATTTACTAAGGATATTTCTTGGGAACCGAGCCACCAGAGTGTTTGGGCTTGGTTAGAAACCCAAGATGATATTTAAAGGCCCAAAAACGTAGCCCAAGAGGCATTAAAATAATGTTTTAGTGCTTTTTCAATAAAGTAAAGTGACCCGGTCCAAGATAGAACTGGGTAAAGTGATCTGGAATCATGAGAGGACATACGTGGGGCCCACAATGTGCCACATGGCATGATTATAGTAAAAGAGGAAAAGCAAAGGACACATGGCATGATTAGAGAAAAAGGAGAAAAAGCAAGAGGATACGTGGCACGATCTCGGCCGTCCATTCAGGGAAAGACTCTGGAACTCTCTGGAAAGGCTGAGTCAGCTGGTGAGGTGTCCCAATGGCCCAACATTTCACCAAATATACCCTTGAGGTATCCCTTAAGGTGTACTAGGTGATGTCATGAGTGGTGAGTCATCAAGGAGGGTGATGTCATCGTGATGATGCACGCAAAGCTTCTTGAGGAAGCAAGCAATCTGAGCCATTCATCGCGAATCAATCTGGACCATTCATTCCACCTCCTCTCACCTATAAATAGGCCACTCTCCTCCCATTTCAAGGCACACCACGGATCTAGCAAGAAAAGGAAGAGAAAGAAGAGAGAAAGAGAGGAAGAAAGAAAGAAAGGAAAGGAAGGAAGGAGTTATGGTGAAACCAGGATCAGTTTGAGGAGCCGAGGGACTGGGCAAAGCTTAGGAATGAGGAAAGAAAGTTATCTAGTCCCTGCTCTAATAAAGTAGATGATTGCTCTTAGTGGTTAGAATAGAGAAATATCTCTATTAATAAAGGTAGCTATAGATAGAAAGAAAGCCAGGGGAATGTCAGAGTAAGAATATTACCCCTAACTATGCATGAGTTAAATAGAGCTATGCTGATAGAATAATAATGAAGATATTATTATGCTATGTATAAGCTCTGACCTATGGAAAGAATGAACCTTAGAACACAGGCTAAGAGCTAGAAGAAAAGCTACATGTCAGGTAGTGAACTTATCCTAAACTTGTATGCATTGAATGTTATGCTTGATGTGCTATGGCTTTGTTGAATTGTGTTGAACATGTGCTTATGTATGAAGCTCTGTTCCTATGATTAATTTAGCTAATTGTATTTCATATGTAACATGGAAGCATGCACATTATGCAATGTTAACACTTTCACAAGCAAGCACAAGTATTCACATTAAGGCATGCATTGTTTAGTGCTGTTTGCTACTGAGATTTCCCTAGAAATCTCATCCCTTCCATATCAATCCAATTACAGCAGGTCTTCTCAAGATGGAGGAGATAAAGATGCATGAAGAGATGTTAATTGCTTAGCATGATTGATATGTGATTCATGTATGTATAATTGCTGGAAATTGTCACTGTGAACAGTAACTCATGATGGAGGTAGTGACATTTGAGCTATAATTATACATAGTAAATGATTGAATAAATGTATGATATTTTACCAGTAAATACTAGACATTCCAAGCTTCGATTTGATATATATAACATCTCATTTGGATGTCTACACATAAAGATATGATTTATCAAAGTTGGGACCAGAATGCTGGAATCAGGGACAAGACGCTGGATGAACAGTGATTTTGGAACATTGACCAACGTTGGCCTGGTCAAGGCGTGGTGAATAAGTCATTTTTACCTGAAATATTATTATGTTACCTTCGGGTAGCAATTTGAACCACTCAATTCTTATTTTTATAGAATTAGTTATGATTTTTTGAAGTCAGGTCACTTCTCTAGAATTTGCACAGTGAACAGTACTCGCTAGAGTAAAATCCAGATTGAGTAATTTGACTTCAACAGCCTTGAAAGTGGTTCCAGATGCTACTGTTTGGTCCCTAAGACGTATAAAAGTAAGGATGTTACAATTACCAAAGACACAGTTAAGGTAAGGAAGCTTCACAAGTTGATTAACTTATAGAGAAAATTTATTTATAATGATTTTCCTCAAATAACCTATATTATATATAGACTAAACTTAGTTTTCCCTTAAACAAAGATGGAGTCCAAGTTCAAGTCTAAATGCTGATATTTAAAAGTTTTGTAGAAGTATGCCTAAGGAATAGAGAAGAGAACGCCATATGTTTTGAGAATAGGAAAGTATAGGTAGATAGATCCTTCAGATGGGGATAAAGAGACTAAAAGACTAGTGAGACCTAGAGAAAAGAGTCTAATATAGAATTAAAGTAGAACACAGTTCTATGAGAAAGAATATTCTAGGGCATAAAGCTATAAGAAAAGTAACCTAACCCTAACCCAGTAGAATGCTTAGCTTAAAGTTGCTAAGGTAAGAGTAGCCCAATGATGGGTGACGCCCATAATTAATGAGAAAGGGTGTAAATATCGTAAAAATTTGGTATACATGTATAAAGTTATGTAAGATGGTAAGAAAAGTTAAGAAGAGCTAGAAAAGTCAAGAAAATATTATGAAATGTAAGGGACATTCTCCTTAGAGAAACTCTTTATCAAGGTATGAATAGAGATTTAACCCTAAAATTTTGAGGATGAAATTTGTTTTAAGGGGAGGAGAAATGCCATATCCTAATTTTTAGGCTTAAAATCCCAATATGTAGCTTGAAAGAGATAGGCTACCAGGCCCTGTGGAGCATATGTCCCATAAGTATACATATGATGTTTAGGGGCTAAACTGCAAGTGAAAGATTAGGGACTAAATTGTAAATAGTGAAAGTACCTGGGGGCATAATGGTCATTTTGAAGAAAGAGAGGGATTAAGTTGAAAAGTCTAAAAGTCCCAAGGCCAAAAATGAAAGTAGATACAAGTTGTGAGCCATTAAGTGTAATTATGAAAAGTTGAGGGACTAAAGTGTAATTTCCAAAAGTTTCTAAGGGCAAAATTATAATTATAGAAAGGTGAGCCAGAAAAGGCTTAGAACTGGCTGGAAGCATTTCAATCGTAAAATTCATCAGTAGATAGAGAAACTTATATTGGTAAATCTAGTAGGATACATAATTTTATTGGAGTTCCAGATTGATGATATTTAACTGATAGTCTAAAAGTTATCTAAAATTTTTATCAGATCTTGTGGACCTTAGATAGGTATGAAAAAGTTATAGGAAGGTGCGTCCTGTGAAGCCAGAGGTTAGGAAACTGACAGAACCCCGAGAAGAGTTCTATATGAAAAGATATTCACGTTTTAGTGAATTTTGAAGGTAGTTTGTGAACGCCCAAGATCTGATTATGAAACTTAATAGTAAGCAAGTTATGACTGAATGAGCTCAGATGATATCACAGAGAGGCCCATGATGATGCCAAGTGAGGCCCAAACCCATTATATCAGTTCATCGATTAAAGGGGCCAGTGTCCAAAAAAGTGCAAAATGACAAAAGTACCTCTATGTTATAAAATAATTAAATAACAAGTGAAGGGTATTTTGATCATTTGATTAAGGTTAGACAATCAAGGAAGATTATCTGGATAGTTGACCAGGGTCAGGAAATACTCTGGAAAGGTGTGAAAAGATAATAATGCCCCTATAATTATTAAAGAGGAACTAAGGGCATTTTGGTACTTTGCTAAGGGATGTTTCTTGGGAACTGAGCCACTAGAATGCTTGAGCTTGATTAGAGACCCAAGATGGCATTCCAAGATGTCCAAAAATGTGGCCCAAGAGTTATGTGGGTCCAAGTGGCATTAAAAGAATATTTTAGTGATTTTCAATAAAGCATAGTTAACCGGTTAGATATAGAACTAGGGAAAGTGATCAGATAAAGCTTTAGACTCATCCAGAACCATGAGGTGGCATGAAAGGTGTCCTCATGGGACCCACAAGCCTCCACATGGCATGAGTCTAGGGAAAGAAGAAAAATCTAAGGATACGTGGCACGATCTCAGTCGTTCATTCTGAGAAAAGATTCTGGAATTCTTTAGAAGCGTTGAGTCAGCTGGTGCGATATCCTAAGAGCCCCACCATTATGCCACCTAAGCATGTGAGCTATCCC
This sequence comes from Leucaena leucocephala, assembly GCA_037074615.1. Taxonomy (NCBI): domain Eukaryota; kingdom Viridiplantae; phylum Streptophyta; class Magnoliopsida; order Fabales; family Fabaceae; genus Leucaena; species Leucaena leucocephala. Next base: position 19,941,783 of record CM073519.1, read on the forward strand.
TTGATGATGTCACTTTGATGAGTCATTGAGGATGATGATGTCATCGTGATGATGCAAGCAAGGCTTCTTGAGGAAGCTAAGCGATCTGAGCCATTCATTGCGATTCGATCTGGACCGTCCATTTTACCTCTATTCACCTATAAATACCTCACCCATTCTATTCAAGGCACATCCACGGCAAGCAAGAGAAAAGAAGAGAAAGAAAAGAGAAAAAGAGAAAGAGCGAAAGAAAGAAAGGAAGGAAAAAGAAGGAGCTATGTCACATCCCAATTTTTTGGTATAGAAGCCCAGTATATAGCCTGAAAAAGGGATGCTACTAGACCCTGTTGAGCAGAGGTCTCAGTAAATAGAGAAAATTATGCTGATTAGTTTGATGCAACACAGAGTTTTAATATGAGGTTCCAAAAGATTTATATTAATTTTTGAAGAGAACGAAAATTAATACAGTATTCTCTGGACCTCAGAATCAGATGAAATATGGTAGTAAAATCCTATAATTAATATAAGAATTTCTAAAACTGACAAAGCTCAAAAAGGAGTTATGTAGAATTTACTACAGAATTTACAGTGGATTAAAAGACCTGATAAATAGGTTTCAGGGGAATTTATCGGGAATTGAGCCCATGAAGATAGGGGATTATATAGAGGGTCTAGAATGGCACCTTATAGGCCTAATGATATTTTTAGATAAGTATGTGGGTCAGGGCTCATAAAGACCGAGAAAAATGAAGAATTACGAAAATGCCATTGAAGGTATGCCACTGTGTTGTGTCATTAAGTCAGAGTTAGACAAAGGGCGTTATGATTATTTAACTAAGGTTATATAGTTAAGAAAGGCTATATGGATAGTTGACCAGGGTCAAAAGATACTCTGGTAAGGTATGAAAAGACAATAGTGCCCCTAGAAGTATTAAAGAGGTAGTAAGGGCATTTTGGTAATTTACAAAAGATGTTTCTTGGGAACCGAACCACCAGAGTGCTTGGGCTTGGTTAGAAACCCAAGATGATATTTAAAGGCCCAAAAACGTAGCCCAAGAGTAATGTGGGCCCAAGAGGCATTAAAATATTATTTTAGTGCTTTTTCAATAAAGTAAAGTGACCCGGTCCAAGATAGAACTGGGTAAAGTGATCTAGAATCATGAGAGGACATAAATGGGGCCCACAATGTGCCACATGGCATGATTATAGTAAAAGAAGAAAAGCAAAGGACATATGGCATGATTAGAGAAAAAGGAGAAAAAGCAAGAGGACACGTGCCACGATCTCGGCCGTCCATTCAGGGAAAAGACTCTGGAACTCTCTAGAAAGGCTGAGTCAGCTGGTGAGGTGTCCCAAGGGCCCCACATTTCACCACATATACCCATGAGGTGTCCCTTGAGGTGTCCTAGATGATGTCATGAGTGGTGAGTCATCAGGGAGGGTGATGTCATCGTGATGATGCAGGCAAAGCTTCTTGAGGAAGGAAGCAATCTGAGCCATTCATCGCGAATCAATTTGGACCATTCATTTCACCTCCTCTCACCTATAAATAGGCCACTCCCCTGAAATTTCAAGGCACACCATGGATCTAGCAAGAAAAGTAAGAGAAAGAAGAGAGAAAGAGAGGAAGAAAGAAATAAAGGAATGAAAGGAAGGAGTTCTAGTGAAGCCAATAGCAGTTTAAGGAGCCGAGGGACTGGGTAAAGCTTAGGAATAAGGTAAGAAAGCTATATAGTCCCTGCTCTAATAAAGTATAGGATTGCTCTTAGTGGTTAGAATAGAGAAATATCTCTATTAATAAAGGTAGCTAAAGGTAGAAAGAAAGACAGGGGAATGTCAGATTAAGGATATCACCCCTAGTTAATCATGAGTTAAGTAGAGCTATGCTGATAGAATAATAATAAAGATATTATTATGCTATGTATAGGCTCTGACCTATGGAAAGAATGAACCTTAGAGCAAAGGCTAAGAGCTAGAAGAAAAGCTATATGTCAGGTAGTAAACTTATCCTAAACTTGTATGCATTGAATGTTATGCTTAATGTGCTATGGCTTTGCTGAATTGTGTTGAACATGTGCTTATGTATGAAGCTCTATTCCTATGATTACTTTGGCCAATTGTATTTCATATGTAACATGGAAGCATGCACATTATGCAATGCTAACACTTTCACAAGCAAGCACAAGTATTCACATTAATGCATGCATTATTTAGTACCGTTTGCTACTGAGATTTCCCCAGAAATCTCACCCCTTCCATATCAATCCAATTACAGCTGGTCTTCTCAAGATGGAGAAGATAAAGATGCATGAAGAGATGTTAATTGATTAGCATGATTGATATGTGATTCATGTATGTATAATTGCTGGAATTGTCACTATAAACAGTAACTCGTGGTGAGGGAGTGACATTTGAGCTATAATTATAAATAGTAAATGATTGAATAAATGTATGATATTTTTCCAGTAAATAGTAGACATTCCAAGATTCGATTTGATATATAGAATGTCTCATTTGGATGTCTACACATAAAGATATGATTTATCAAAGTTGGGACCAGAATGCTAGAATCAGGGACAGGACGCTGGAGGAACAGTTAACTTCGTACATTGACCAACGTTGACTTGGTCAAGTCATGGTCAACGAGTCATTTTTCCCTAAAATAAAATTAAGTTAGATTCAATTAGAAATTTTAACCACTCCATTTTGATTTTTCTAGAATTAGTTATGAGTTTGGAAAGTCAGGTCACTCCGCTGAAATTTACACCGTGAATAGTACTCACTGGGAGAAAAAAATCCAGATTGTATGATTTGACTTCAATGGCCCTAGAAGTGGTTCCAAATGCTACTGAATGGTCCCTAAGATGTAAGAAAATGAGGATGTTATAATTTCTCCTCCCCTTAAAATAAATTTTGTCCTCAAAATTTCAGGGCTAAATCTCTATTCATCCTTCGATGAAGAGTTCCTCTGAGGAGAATGTCCCTTTCATTCATACTAAACTTTCTAATATACTCCTATATTCTAGAGTTTTTGTTGACTACTCATCATGATTCTTAGTGTAGTCACTTATTACTCATCTGAGTATTCAGCAGACTTCTCTAAATATCCGCAAAACTCTATTTCTCATCCTCATGTCATCATACGTTGTTATCATCTTTGCTAACTTATCATAATACAGAGAGAGGACTTATATCATTATTCTTTCTTTCGTTGCTCTACTACTAAATAGGAGTGCATAAGAGCATATAGGAGCATATAGGAGCATATAGGAGCACATACTCTAACATGCATAATGCCCGGCCAGCATGCTGCAGGACTATATACCTGCTCATGAATGCAAAGCTCTAACATCAGAGCTCAAGCATTCCTTCTCTTAATATGCACAGCTCTAACACTCGGAGCTTGCACAGCTCTAACACTCAGAGCTTGCACGACTTTAACATTTGGAGCTTTAGCATATTTCACATATATAACATAATGCCTGGCATTTTATGCAAGGAGTGGAAGCTCTCAAAGCTCTCATTTGCTCTTTCACATGTAGCTCATCATTCAAACATCTTTTTCCTTTCAAAACGGGAGCCTCTCAATCTGTTTATAGAGCTAATTATAAAGCCACTTCATAGTGTACTTCTTAACACATACTTTTCATATTTTTCATAGCATATCTCATCACGTTTCTTTTATGCCATATCACGGCATATCTGGCCAAATCTGGCTATATCATAGTTCATCTTTCACATCCATTTCATTTGGACTTGACATAAGGGTTATAGTCTCTTTCTGTTCATAACCCTTTCTAACTTTTCATAATTCCGTGTACATATATGCCAACTTCTTATGGCATTCATACCTCTTTCATCACTTCCCAGGGGGTCACCCATCATTCCTGAGCACGCTTAACTGAAATATGCTGATATAAATCTAAAGCACAGATGCTCATAGGCTCTAACCCTGGTACTCTACTATCTTAGACCCATCTTATACTATCTCTCTTGAGTTTATCTGGCCTTCTTATCTCTTTACCTGGAGGATCTACCTATCTTTTATTCTTATCGTAAGGATCTCTTTATTTGACCCTTTCTCATATCTTATGAGATTTGCTCATAACTCCTTGGTACTCAAGATTAATAACTTTAACTTTGATCACTTAGTTCCTATATATGTAAGGAGATTTTGAGTTCAGTCCCTGATAGTAATAAGGCTATCTAATATCATGGGTACTCTCTCTGTTAGGAGCTAACCAACTTGTGAAGCTTCTATACCTTAACTTTTTCTTGGTATTTGTCCTTCCAAAGAAATATTGTACTTATGGCTCAATACTTTCTTTCTCTAGGCTAGGTCTACTGCGACCCTCAGGATCTACTGTGATCAACCGTAAGCCTCTTCAGGATCTAACTGTGACCCTAGAATTCTATTCTCTGGGAGCCATACTAGGATCTAACTGCAATCCTCTGGAATCTACTATGACTCGGTTGTACTGTATTCTCATCTCTAGAAGATCTAGACCAACAGACAAAGTTACAAGGTCAATAACTTCCACATAGTTGTTAAGTCAACAGATAATTCCCCTAAAATGATCACATAGGCCAATATTATCTATCAGGACTTTACTCATTTCCTCTATCACTCAGGAACTTCTCATACCATTCTCATCTTTCATAGCTTTAATATATCCTTTACTACAGAGAGCTACACAGGCTCTACCATGCACATATCTATCATCATCTATTCATCTCATCATATGGACCTTACTTTTTCTGAGTTATACTGTCCTATCTCTTGGCTTTATTCTAAAAGCAATCCTTTTCTATTGCAAGAGCAATCTAGCTCTATTGCAACAACACTAGCTTATGTCTTTACTGCTCTTTCTTTAGAGCTTTACTATCTGTCATAAATGCTTCTCTTTTAATTTCACTTTCATCACTCATATTCCTTACCCTTACTGAAGGGATATATCCTGAGTATCGTAATTATGTATCTGTGGATTTACTATTAATCCTCATCTTAATCTCATTACCTATCATTGTCTGATCATATTGTCTAGATCCTAAACATTCATTTAGGAATTGGAAAAAACTATTTATTTGACTTAGGCTGCCACATTACCCTCTTACTAGGGTATAGACTCAATCCTTCATTACCCTTTCTTGGGAGAGTCACTTTACCTTTAAAACTGTGGCTACCTTTCTCTTTATTAGTCTTAGTCTACTCTAGACTAGACTGTGGTTCCTCTATCTTGGAAAAATCAGCGGCCCATCTGGTCTTTTAACTTTAGGCCATGTGCTAGGATTATTCCTAGACAAGTCTCATTCTTTTGTTCAGGAAATACTAGCTTAACAAATTCTTTTGTAATGTAGATCTACTCACATAGAAGATCTACTTCTGAACATCGCCTAACCTTTCATATCTCCTTACTTTATACTATCTGACTTGATTATGCTTTGTACCAATCCTCTAGTTGCTTAACTTTAACCAGGTTGTTACCTTCATTATCATTGTCATTGTAACATCTGATAGTTTCCCTTGACCTGTGACTGGTCAGCTTCTATCTCTCTCCATAGGGAAAATGTCACATCCTTACTTTTAACCTCAATTATACTTCATTAGAAGTGATTGGAACTGTTCACTGTTACTGTTCATTTGGTAATTCCAGAACATGTACTCTACTTTCAAAATTCATAATTAATCGTACAAAAATCAAAATAATATGGTTCCAATTTATAATGAAATATATTTCACATATCTTTTAGGGAAAAATATGAACCTGAGGTTTTCTTGTCCCAATGAAATCAGTTTAATCGTTAAAAATCACTGTTCATTTGGTAAAATCTGGAAGTTCCAGTTTCTTTGCTTTAACTTTAAAAATTTGTTTCTCTTTGGTTACTTGTCCAAATGAAATGTGTTACATATGGAATTAAATATCTAGACGTCCTCTTTAAGATTATCAAATTTCATAGAAAAATTCGTTCATTTGATATATGAAATCATTGCATGAACGTCACTGCCTCTCAGCACTCGTTTTATCTCAATTCCAGAACTTACTTCAAACTTTGGAAAATCATAACAATTCGGATACTTATCCAGTTAAGGTGTTCTTGATGTCCATTTAAAGATATGTATCTTATCTAACCTCACACCAAATTTCAGACTAAAACTCATTGGTTTACATATCAAAATCATCATCACATCACCACGGCCTCAAAACAGGGTTATAGAAACATACACCATACACACTAACATATCATCCCATATTGTCATGTAAGTCATATAACTTGTTATACAAACTTAATCATCAACAATTACTCTCTTCCCTTGAGAGGATCCAGCACCTAAAACATAGTTATGAATGTGGAAGGAATGAGATTTCATGGAAATCCCAATAGCAAGTTACACAAACTATAATATCATGCATGAATAATTGTATGCTTAACATGTTATCATGTGATGGGAGCTACTTCATAATAGTACATAAGCAAACTCTAACATGCATATTGTCATGACATAACTTGCAAGGAGTTGCAATCATCCATACTTCATCATAACATGATGACATAAGCTCAAGCTCAACCAAACACCATAATCAACAAGCAAGCAAGACAATTAAACAAACATGAGTTATAGTTAGGTATCCTTGCTACCTCTTAGCTATCTTGGTCAAGACCTTCTTGAAGTGCTTTCCTTCCTTCACAAATATCAAAACCTAGCCATTACAATATAATATCAAGTTACAACTCAACTTGAAACCGAATCCAAGACTAGGTTTTCACTAGCTCCCTTTCTTTCTCTCATTTATATTTCCTACTTCTACCTTTCCAAAATAAATTCTCATGGTTCATTTCCACATAATTTTTCATGTAGAATCCAAATATGAAATCAGAATTTCCAAAATCAAAACATACCAATTGCTACAGTGCCAAACCGAAATGCATGCTCTTGTTTTCCAAAATTTCTCATTTTGATTCCAATGCTTCCAATACTTGTTCTCCTACTTTATCCCCACACAAATTTCCATTTTAAACTCATTGGAAGCATCAAAATTATGAAATTCCATCATATGAACAGTACCACGTACAGTACCAACAAGACACAAAACCCTAAATCCAAACATACTTGAATTCACAAGCTTATACCACTTGATTCTAGCTTGTTTAAGCTTGTCTAAACTATCCATAACATAAAAATCATATTTTAACCACATATGAGCAGCACTTCCAGAAGCAACCATAAGGGAAATATAGCATGAAAACCCCTTAAAACCATGAGGTAACTTGGTAGAACAAAGCTCAAGATCAAGGGAGATGATTACCTTGCTTATTACTTCACTTTGGTTCTTCTTTCTTGGTTGAATGGAAATTTTGCAAGAGTTTCCCTATGGTTAACCATGCATGCCGAAGTGTTCTGAATAGGGGGTATTTATAGAGAAATTTGCTAAAGGCTCACATTTAATCTTGGATTTTACTTTTTCTAAAAAGAATAATTATTACATCATGTGGGACAGCTCATGGGACACCTAAGAGGGTTAGGTGGCGTGCTGCCCATGCAAAGAACCTTCTAGAGAAATTCCAGTCCAATCCGGTACCGATCAGTGCAGTTTCATAACAACCGGACTGTGTTCTGTTCCTAATTTTTTTATAACATACCAGGATATGTATTTTATACTAGAAATTAATTTCTAGGCTTCCCATATCATTTAAAATATTATACTGAGTATTTATCTGCCATCCATCCCTTGGAAAATGACCAAAATACCCTTGGTGTCCTTTCCTGCACTGTAATAACCCTAAGGGCAAAATCGTCATTTCACCCCTCTTTATACTGGCTCATGGTGTATATGGGCTCTAAATAATCCTCTTTATACTATATGACACGTTTTTAGCCTGTCTAAAGTGACCAAAATGACCTCTATCCACTACTGGTACAGTATGGGCATCCAGGGGTATTTTCATAATTTTGCACTTTTCCTAGACTGCTCTGGTCTCTGGCCCACATAACTGTCCAGTCACCTTAATGGGCTTATGATGGCGCCATTTGGGCCTTATTATGGGCTTATTGCCTGTATTGCCTTTATGGCCCAATTCACGTTACAACTCTCCCGATCCTATTTATCGGGTATTTTATTTCACTGAAAAATCCCGTATGGTTTCTACAGGATTCCTTTTCTGACTCAATTTTATAAATTCATATATTAAATATATGAATTTTCTATAAGGTCTCATCTGATTATGAGATCTAAAAAATACTGTAATAATTCCTTCCGACTTCAGAAATTTATATCAATTAATTGGGACCTCAAATCAAAATTCTGTGTTGCGTTAAACTGACTCGAATATTTTTGTCTATCTACTAGTAAAATTTGTGTCTGATCTGTTTCTGGGCATTTTTGGCCTGTTTTGGCTCAACTTTTCTATATTTACATTTAGGTCCCTTAACTTTCGAATAATTACACTTTAGTCCCTGAACTTTTCATTAATTGCATTTAGGTCCCTCCTTTTTCTTCTACTTTCACTTTTCACCTTCAAACTTTTAAATTTTCATTTTGGTCCCTATTCTTTCCTTAGTTATTAATCCTTCCCTTTCCTTTCACAATCTGATACAGTTTATTCCAAGAATCTTATATCCATTGCAGATAAACTGTATAGGTACATCAGGTCAAAAAAATTGGGGATATGACAGAAAACTGCTCCCCAGACGTTATGCTACTTAGTCTAGCCACGTCGTGCTAAACAACACGAGACTTTGGCGGTAACGGCTGACTAAGACTATCCACTTCCTTGAAGATTACCCCGTACCGCTGTAAGTTATGGGGTACCATTCTATCTGTCTGGGTGTCACTATCTCTTGTTCAAATCATGCTCTAGGTAGTGAACACTATCCCCAGTATTTTCTACTAGGGGAGAACCTCTTAGTTCAAATCTTTACTTGCTTAAGGGGTTAGCCTATCTACACCAGAGCATCACTGAGCCAGAACCTTATGTTCCATGCCAGAATCTTATGCTCTGATATCAAATTATAACATCCTCCTTTTCTTACATCTTAGGGACCATTCAGTAGCATTTGAAACCACTTCTAGGGCCATTGAAGTCAAATCATACAATCTGGATTTTTTTCTCCCAGCGAGTACTGTTCATGGTGTAAATTCCAGCAGAGTGACCTGACTTTCAAAAATCATAACTAATTATATAAAAATCAAAATGAAGTGGTTCAAATTTCTACTCGAAGCTAACTTAATGTTATTTCAGGGAAAAATGACTCATTGACCATTCCTTGACCAGGTCAACATTGGTCAACGTCCGAAGGTTACTGTTCCTCCAGCGTCCTGTCCCTGATTCCAGCATTCTGGTCCCAACTTTGATAAATCATATCTTTATGTGTATACATCCAAATGAGACATTCTATATATCAAATTGAAGCTTGAAATGTATACTATTTACTGGAAAAATATCATATATTTATTCAATCATTTACTATTTATAATTATAGCTCGAATGTCACTGCCTCACCACGAGTTACTGTTCATAGTGACAATTTCCAGCAATTATACATACATGAATCACATATCAATCATGCTAAGCAATTAACATCTCTTCATGAATATTTATCTCCTCCATCTTGAGAAGACCTGCTGCAATTGGATTGATATGAAAGGGGTGAGATTTCTAGGGAAATCTCAGTAGCAAACGGTACTAAACAATGCATGCATTAATATGAATACTTGTGCTTGCTTGTGAAAGTGTTAGCATTGCATAATGTGCATGCTTCCATGTTACATATGAAATACAATTGGACAAAGTAATCATAGGAACATAGCTTCATACATAAGTACATGTTCAATACAATTCAACAAAGCCATAGCACATTAAGCATAACATTCAATGCATACAAGTTTAGGATAAGTTTACTACCTGACATGTAGCTTTTCTTCTACCTCTTAGCCTTTGCTCTAAGGTTCATTCTTTCCATAGGTTAGAGCCTATACATAGCATAATAATATCTTCATTATTATTCTATCAGTATAGTTCTACTTAACTCATGATTAACTAGGGGTAATATCCTTAATTTGATATTCCCCTGTCTTTCTTTCTACCTATAGCTACCTTTATTAATAGAGATATTTCTCTATTCTAACCACTAAGGTATACTTTATTAGAGCAGGGACTATATAGCTTTCTTGCCTCATTCCTAAGATTTGCCCAGTCCCTTGGCTCCTTAAACTGCTCTTGGCTCCTTAAACTGCTCTTGGCTCCACCAGATCTCCTTCCTTTCATTCCTTTCTTTCTTTCTTCCTCTCTTTCTCTCTTCTTTCTCTTTCTTTTCTTGCTAGATCCATGGTGTGCCTTGAAATTGGAGGGGAGTGGCCAATTTATAGGTGAGAGGAGGTGAAATGAATGGTCCAGATTGATTCGCGATAAATGGCTCAGATTGCTTCCTTCCTCAAGCAGCTTTGCCTGCATCATCACGATGACATCACCCTCCCTGATGACTCACCACTCATGACATCATCTAGGAAACCTCATGGGTATATGCGACAAAATGTGGGGCCCTTGGGACACCTCACCAGCTGACTCAGCCTTTCCAGAGAGTTCCAGAGTCTTTTTCCTTAATGGACGACTGACATTGTGGCACATGTCCTCTTGCTTTTTCTCCTTTTTCTGTAATCATACCATGTGTCCTTTGCTTTTCTTCTTTTACTATAATCATGCCATGTGGCACATTATGGGCCCCATTTATGTCCTCTCATGATTCCAGATCACTTTACCCAGTTCTATCTTGGACCGGGTCACTTTACTTTATTGAAAAAATACTAAAATAATATTTTAATGCCTCTTGGGCCCACATTACTCTTGGGCTACGTTTTTGGGCCTTGGATTGTCATCTTGGGTTTCTAACCAAGCCCAAGCACTCTGGTGGCTCGGTTCCCAAGAAACATCCCTAGTAAATTACCAAAATGCCCTTACTACCTCTTGAATACTTCTAGGGGCACTATTGTCTTTTTATACCTTACTAGAGTATCTTTTGACCCTGGTCAACTATCCAAATACCCTTTCTTAATTGTCTAACCTTAGTTAAATAATCATAACGCCCTTTGTCTGACTCTGACTTAATGACACAACACAGTGACATACCTTCAGTGGCATTTTCGTGATTCTTCATTTTGCTCGGTCTTTATGAGCCCTGGCCCACATACTTATCTGAAAATATCATTAGGCCTATAAGGTGCCATTTTGGACCCTCTGTATGATCCCCTATCTTCATGGGCTCAATTCTCGAGAAATCCCCCCGAAACCTATTTATCGGGTCTTTTAATCCACTGTAAATTCTGTAGTAAATTCTACATAACTCCTTTTTGAGCTCTGTCAGTTTCAAAAATTCTTATATTAATTATAGGATTTTACTGCCATATTTCATCTAATTCTGAGGTCCAGAGAATACTGTATTAATTTCCCTTCTTTTCAAAAATTAATATAAATCTTTTGGGACCTCATATTAAAACTCTGTGTTGCATCAAACTAATCAGCATAATTTTCTCTATTTACTGAGACCTCTACTCAACAGGGTCTAGTAGCATCCCTTTTTCAGGCTATATACTGGGCTTCTATGCCTAAAAATTGGGATATGATAAGTTATGGCTGAGCTAGGAGCAATCCAAAGAGTTTAGGGACTTGGCAAGCTTAGGAATAAAGTAAATCATTTATTCTAGTCTCTACTTTAATAAATTGAAGGATTTTTCTTATGAATTTAATAGTTAGAATAGATAAATATCTCTCTTGATAAGGTTAGCCGTGGATAGAAAGAAAGTTAGGGGATTCTCATATTAAGGGTATTACCTCAAGTTAAGCATGAGTTAAGTAGAGCTATACTAGATAGGATAAGAATGAAGATATTATTATGCTATGTATAGGCTCTGACATATGAAAAGAAGGAATCTTAGAGCAAAGGCTAAGAGCTAGAGGAAATGCTACACGTCAAGTTGTAAACTTACCTAAACTTGTATGTGTTGAATGTATAGTTGTTGGTGTTATGTGTAACATCCTTATTTTCTTACGTCTTAGAGACCAAACAGCAGCATCTGGAACCACTTCCAAGGCTATTTGAAGTCAAATTACTCAATCTGAAATTTTACTCTTTGCGAGTACTGTTCACTGTACAAATTCCAGAGGAGTGACCTGACTTCAAAAAATCATAACTAATTATATAAAAATAGAAATGGAGTGGTTCAAATTGCTACACGAAGACAACATAATTCAATTTCAGGGAAAAATGATTCGTTGACCATTCCTTGACCAGGTCAACATTGGTCAATGTTCTGAAATCACTGTTCCTCCAGAGTCCTATCCCTGATTCCAACATTTTGGTCCCAAATTTGATCAATCATATCTTTATTTATAGATATCCAAATAAGACGTTCTATATACCAAATCGAAGCTTGTCATGTCTACTATTTACTGGAAAAATATCATACATTTATTCAATCATTTACTATTTATAATTATAGCTCAAATGTCACTTACTCCATCATGAGTTACTGTTCATAGTGACAATTTCCAGCAATTATACATACATGAATCACATATCAATCATGCTAAGCAATTAACATCTCTTCATGCATCTTTATCTCCTCCATCTTGAGAAGACTTGCTGCAATTGGATTGATCTGGAAAGGGTGAGATTTCTAGGGAAATTTCAGTAGCAAACGGTACTAAACAATGCATGCATTAATGTGAATACTTGTGCTTGCTTGTGAAAGTGTTAACATTGTCTAATGTGCATGCTTCCATGTTACATATGAAATACAATTGGCCAAAGTAATCATAGAAACAAAGCTTCATACATAAGCACATGTATAGCACATTTCAACAAAGCCATACCACATCAAGCATAACATTCAATGCATACAAGTTTATGATTAGTTTACCACCTGGAATATAGCCTTCCTCTAGCTCTTAGCTTTGTCTCTAAGGTCTCTGCTGTTCATATGTTAGAGCCTATACACAGTATAATAATATCTTTATTATTATCCAGTACAGCTCTACTTAACTCATGCTTAACTAGGGGTAATATCCTTAATATGACATTCCCTAGCTTTCTCTCTACCTTTAGCTACCTTTATTAATAGAGATATTTCTATATTCTAACCACTAAGAGCAATCCTCTACTTTATTAGAGCAAGGACTAGATAAATTACTTACCTCATTCCTAAGCTTTGTCCAGTCCCTCGGCTCTTTAGACTGCTCTGGACTCCACCATAACTTCTTCCTTCCTTTCCTTTCTTTCTCTTTCGCTCTTATTTCTCTTCTTTCTCTTGCCAAATCCGTAGTGTGCCTTGAAATGGGAGGGGAGTGGGCTATTTATAGGTGAGAGGAAGTGGGATGAATGGTCCATATTGATTCGTGATCAATGGCTTAGATTGCTTGCTTCCTCAAGAAGCTTTGCCTGCATCATCACAATGACATCACCCTCCCTGATGACTCACCACTCATGACATCATCTAAGACACCTCAAGGGACAGCTCAGGGGTATATGTGGCACAATGGTGGGGCCCTTGGGACACCTCACCAGTTGACTCAGCCTTTCCAGAGAGTTCCAGAGTCTTTTCCCTTAATGGACAACCGAGATCGTGCCACGTGTCCTCTTGCTTTTTCTCCTTTTTCTGTAATCATGCCATGTGTCCTTTGCTTTTCCTCTTTTACTATAATCATGCTATGTGGCACCTTGTGGGCCCCATTCATGATTCTAGATCACTTTACCCAGTTCTATCTTTTACCGGGTCACTTTACTTTATTGAAAAAGCAATTAAATAATATTTTAATGCCTCTTGGGCCCACATTATTCTTGGGCTACGTTTTTGGGCCTTGGATTGTCATCTTGGGTTTCTAACCTAGCCTAAACACTCTGGTGGCTCGATTCCCAAGAAACATCCTTAGTAAATTACCATAATGCCCTTAGTTCCTTTTTCAATACTTATAGGAGCATTGTTATCTTTCCATACCTTACCAGAGTATCTCTTGACCCTGGTCAGCTATCCATATACCCTTTCTTGACACAATCACAAGCAAGCACTAATACATACATTGTTTAGTACCATTTACTATTGAGATTTCCCAAGAAATCTCACCCATTCCATATCAATCCAATCATAGCATGTCATATCCTGGTTTTTTCCTATCGGTATACTACTGATAGTGGAAAAAGGGTTGGAAAGGATTATGATGAAGAACAGAAGAAATGATAAAGGTTAGATGATTCTTTAAGGAAGAGAAGGACTAAAATGAAAAGTAGAAAAGGTTAAAGGCCAAAAGTTAAAGTAGAAACCAAAGTTGGCCAAAAGTGGTAATTTTTAAAAGTTAAGGGACTTAAATGTAATTAAGTAAAAAGTTCAAGGGCAAAATTGTAATTATGGAAAGGTCAGACCGGAAAGGGTTAGAACTACCCAAAAGTTTTTCAGTCCCATATTCCATCAGTAAATAGAGCAAGTTACGCTGGTTAATCTAGCATTATAGAAATTTTATTAGGGCTCCAGACAATAAAAAATTATCTGATAGTCTAAAAGTTATTTGAATTTTTATCAGATTCTATGGACATTAGATATAAGTGGGGGAATTACAGGAAAGTGTGCCCTATAGTGTCAGATGTTATGAATCTGACAGAACCCCAGAATAAGTCCTGTACAAAAAGTTATTCCCATAACAGTGAATTTTGATGAGAGTTTGAAGCTACCCGTGATCTGATAATGAAATTTATCAGTAAATAAGCCTAGATGAAATAAGACCAGGTGACCTCATATATGGGCCTATGATAACGCCAAGGAGGGCCAAAAACCTAGGGTACCAGTTCATCAGCCGAAGGGGTTAGTGTCCAGAAAAAAGTGCAAAATTACGAAAATGCCCCTAGATGCCCATATTATACCAGTGATGGATGAAGGACATTTTGGTCATCTTGGACAGGCTAAAAATGTGGCATATAGTATAAATGTGATTAGTTAGAGCTAGTATAGGCCCTAAGGCAATACCAAGAGGGGTAAAAAGATGATTTTACCCTTAGGGTCAATATAGTGTAAGAAAGGACACCAAGGGTATTTTTGTCATATCCCCAATTTTCTGACCTGACGTAGTTGTACAGTTTATCTGCAATGGATATAAAATTTTTAGAATAAACTGTATCAGATTGAGAAAGGAAAGGGAAAGATTAATAACTAAGGAAAGAATAGGGACCAAAATACAAATTGAAAAGTTTGAAGACAAAAAGTTGAAGTAGAAATAAAAGGACGAACCTAAATACAATTAATAAAAAGTTCAGGGATTAAAGTGCAATTATTCAAAAGTTCAGGGACCTAAATGTAAATATAGAAAAGTTGAGCCAAAACAGGCAAAAAATGCCCAGAATCATATCAGACCCAAATTTTACCAGTAGATAGACAAAAATATTCCGGTCAGTTTAACGCAAAACAAAATTTTGATTTGAGGTCTTGATTAATTGATATAAATTCCTAAAATTGGAAGGAATTGTTACAGTATTTTTCAGATCTTAGAATCAGATGAGACTTTATAGAAAATTTGTATATTTAATATATGAATTTATAAAATTGACAGAATCAGAAAAGGAACCCTGTAGAAGCCATACCGGATTTTACGGTGAAATAAAATACCCGATAAATAGGATCGGGAGAGTTATATTGTGCATTGGGCCATAAAGATATTATAGGTAATAAGCCCATAATAAGGCCCAAATGGCGCCATCATGAGCCCATTAAGGTGACTGGACAGTGCAGTGGGCCAGAGACCAAAGCAGTCTAGGAAAAGTGCAAAATTACGAAAATGCCCCTGGATGCCCATACTGTTCCAGTAGTGGATGGTGTCATATCCTTACTTTTAACGTCAATTATACTTGATTAGAAATGATTGGAACCAATTACATGATCATTTGCTTTGAAAACATCCATTTCCAAAAGATTTGCTCTCGGGTACTGTTCACTTTTACTGTTCATTTGGTAATTCCAGAACATGTACCCTACTTTAAAAATTCATAATTAATTGTAGAAAAATCGAAATAACATGGTTCTAATTTCTAATGAAATCTCTTTCGCATATATTTGAGGGAAAAATATGAAAATGAGGTTTTCTTGTCCCAATGAAATCAGTTTAATCGTTGAAGATCACTATTCATTTGGTAAAATCTGGAAGTTCCAGTTTCTTTGCTTAACTTCAAAAATTCATTTCTCTTTGGTTACTTATCCAAATGAACTAGGTTACCTATGGATTTGAAGATTTAGACGTTATCTTTAAGCTCATAAAATTTTGTAGAAAAATGCGTTCATTTGGTATATGAAATCTTTGTGTAACCGTCACTGCCTCTCAGCACTCGTTTTACTCAATTCCAGATCTTACTTCCAAATTTGGAAAATCATAACAATTCAGATACTTATCCAAATGAGGCGTCTTGGTGTTCATTTAAATCTCTGTGTCTTAAATTTAAGCATTCCAAGTTTTAGATTAAAACTCGTTGATTTAGATGCCAAAAATATTGTCAAATCACCACAGCCTCAAAACAGGACTAGAGAAACATACACCATGCATACTAGCATATCATCCTATAGTGTCATGTAAGTCATGTAGCTTATTATACAAACTTATTCATCAACATTTACTCTCCTCCCTTGAAAAGATCCAGCACCTAAAACATAGTTATGCATGTGGAAGGAATGAGATTTCATGGAAATCCCAATAGCAAGTTACACAAACTATAATATCATGCATGGATAATTGTATGCTTAACATGTTATCATGAGATGGGAGCTACTTCATAATGGTACATAAGCAAACTCTAACATGCATATTGTCATGACATAACTTGCAAGGAGTTGCAATCATTCATACTTCATCATAACATGATGACATAAGCTCAAGCTCAACCAAACACCATAATCAACAAGCAAGCAAAACAATTAAACAAACATGAGTTATAGTTAGGTATCCTTGCTACCTCTTAGCTATCTTGGTCAAGTACTTCTTGGGATGATTTCCTTCCTTCACAAATGTCAAAACCTAGCCATTACAAAATATTATCAAGTTACAATTCAACTTGAAACCAAATCTAGGACTAGGTTTTCACTAGCTCCCTTTCTTTCTCTACTTTATGTTTCCTACTTCCATCTTTTCAAAATAAATTCTCATGGTTCATTTCCACATAATTTTTCATGTAGAATCCAAATATGAAATCAGAATTTCCAAAATCAAAACATAGCAATTGCTACAGTGTCAAACCGAAATGCATGCTCTTGTTTTCCAAAAATTCTCATTTTGATTCCAATTCTTCCAATACTTGTTCTCCTACTTTATCCCCACACAACTTTCCATTTTAAACTCATTGGAAGCATAAAAATCATGAAATTCCATCATATGAACAGTACCACATACAGTACCAGCAAGAACACAAAACCCTAAATCCAAACATACTTGAATTCACAAGCTTATACCACTTGATTCTAGCTTGTTTAAACTTGTCTAAACTATCCATAACATAATACTCATATTTTAACCACATATGAGCAGCACTTCCAGCAGCAACCATAAGGGAAATATAGCATGAAAACCCTTAAAACCATGAGCTAACTTGCTAGAACAAAGCTCAAGATCAAGGGAGATGATTACCTTGCTTGTTACTTCACTTTGGTTGCTTCTTTCTTGGTTGAATGGAAATTTTGCAAGAGTTTCCCTATGGTTCACCATGCATGCCGAAGTGTTCTGAATAGGGGGTATTTATAGAGAAATTTGGGTTGAAATGGATGGCCAAGATTGATTTGGTTACTATTTGATCTAAAGGCTCACATTTAATCTTGGATTTTACTTTTTCTAAAAAGAATAATTATTACATCATGTGGGACAGCTCATGGGACACCTAAGAGGGTTAGGTGGCGTTCTGCCCATGTCAAGAAGGTTCTGGAAAAATTCCAGTCCAATCCGGTATCGATCGGAGCAGTTTCACAACAACCGGACTGTTTTCTATTCTGAATTTTTTTTATAATATACCAGGATATGTATTATGTCCTGGAAATCAATATATAGGCTTCTCATATCATTGAAAATGATATATTGAATATTTATCTGCCATCCATTCCTTGAAAAATAACCAAAATACTCTTAGTGTCCTTTCCTACGTTGTACTAACCCTAAGGGCAAAATCGTCATTTCACACCTCTTTACACTGCCTCAGGGCATATATTGACTCTATATAATCATATTTATACTATGTCCCACGTTTTTGGCCTATCCATAATGACCAAAATGACCTCCATCAATCACTGGTACAGTATAGGCATCCAGGGGCATTTTTGTCATTTTGCACTTTTCCTGGACTGCTCTGGCCTGTGGCCCATATAATTGTCCAGTCACCTTAATGGGCTCATGATGGTGTCATTTGGGCCTTATTATGGGCTTATTGCCTATGTTACCTTTATGGCCCAATTTACTGTACAACTCTCCCGATCATATTTATCGGGTATTTTATTTCACTGTAAAATCCCGTATGGCTTCTACAGGATTCCTTTTCTGATTCTGTCAATTTTATAAATTCATATATTAAATATATGAATTTTCTATAAAGTCTCATCTAATTATGAGATCTCAAAAATACTGCAATAATTCCTTCTGACTTCAGGAATTTATATCAATTAATCGGGACCTCAAATCAAAATTCTGTGTTGCGTTAAACTGACCGGAATATTTTTGTCTATCTACTGGTAAAATTTGGGTCTGATCTGATTTCGGGCATTTTTGGCCTGTTTTGGCTCAACTTTTCCATATTTACATTTAGGTCCCTTAACTTTTGAATAATTGCACTTTAGTCCCTGAACTTTTCATTAATTGCATTTAGGTCCCTCTTTTTTCTTCTACTTTCACTTTTCACCTTCAAACTTTTAAATTTTCATTTTGGTCCCTATTCTTTCCTTAGTTATTAATCCTTCCCTTTCCTTTCACAATCTGATACAGTTTATTCCAAGAATCTTATATCCATTGCAGATAAACTGTACAGGTACATCAGGTCAAAAAATTAGGGATATGACAGATGGAGGTCATTTTGGTCATTCTAGATAGGCCAAAAATGTGTCATATAGTATACAGAGGATTATTTAGAGCCCATATACACCCTGAGGCAGTATAAAGAGGTGTGAAATGACGATTTTGCCCTTAAGGTCAGTATAGTGCAAGAAAGGACATCAAGGGTATTTTGGTGATTTCCCAAGGGATGGATGGTAGATAAATACTTAGTATAACAATGTCAATGGTATGAGAAGCCTAGACATTAATTTTCAGGACAGAATACATATCCTGGTATATTATAAAAAATTAGGAACAGAAAACAGTCCGATTGTTGTGAAACTGCACTGATCGGTACTGGATTGGACTGGAATTTTTCCAAAAGTTTCCTTACATGGGAAGCACGCCACCTAAACCTCTTAGGTGTCCCATGAGTTGTCCCACATGATGTCATAATTATTCATTTTAGAAAAAGTTAAATCTAAGATTAAATGTGAGCTTTTAGATCAAATAGTAACCAAATCAATCTTGACCATCCATTTCAACCCAAATTTCTCTATAAATATCCCCTATTCAGATCACTTCGGCATGCATGGTGAACCATAGGGAAATTCTTGCAAAATTTCCATTCAACCAAGAAAGAAGCAACCAAAGTGAAGTAACAAGCAAGGTAATCATTTCCCTTGATCTTGAGTTAGCTCATGGTTTTAAGGGGTTTTCATGCTATATTTCCCTTATGGTTGCTGCTGGAAGTGCTGCTCATATATGGTTAAAATATGAGTTTTATGTTATGGATAGTTTAGACAAGCTTAAACAAGCTAGAATAAAGTGGTATAAGCTTGGGAATTCAAGTATGCTTGGATTTAGGGTTTTGTGTTCTTGCTGGTATTGTACATGGTAATGTTCATATGATGGAATTTCATGATTTTGATGCTTCCAATGAGATTAAAATGGAAAATTGTGTGGGGATAAAGTAGGAGAACAAGTATGGGAAGCATTGGAATCAAAATGTGAATTTTTGGAAAAAGGACATCCATTTCGGTTTGGTACTGTAGCAATTGGTATGTTTTGATTTTGGAAATTCTGATTTCATATTTGGATTCTACATGAAAAATTATGTGGAAATGAACCATGAGAATTTATTTGGAAAGATGGAAGTAGGAAACATAAAGTAGAGAAAGAAAGGGAGCTAGTGAAAACCTAGTATTGGTTTTGTATTCAAGTTGAGTTGTAACTTGATATTATTTTGTAATGGGTAGGTTTTAACATTTGTGAAGGAAGGAAATCATCTCAATAAGGTCTTGACCAAGATAGCTAAGAGGTAGCAACGATACCTAACTATAACTCAATGTTTGTTTAATTGTTTTGCTTGCTTGTTGATTATGATGTTTGGTTGAGCTTGATCTTATGTCATCATGTTATGATAAAGTATGAATGATTTCAACTCCTTGCAAGATATGTCATTACAATATGCATGTTATAGTTTGCTTATGTACCATTATGAAGTAGCTCCCATCACATGATAGCATGATAAGCATCCAATTATTCATGCATGATATTATAGCTTGTGTAACTTGCTATTGGGATTTCCATGAAATCTCATTCCTTCCACATGCATAACTATGTTTTAGGCACTGGATCCTCTCAAGGGAAGAGAATAAATGTTGATGAATAAGTTTGTATAATAAGTTATATGACTCACATGACACTATGGGATGATATGCTAGCATGCATGGTGTATGTTTCTGTAACTCTGTTGTGAGGCCATAGTGATGTGACGATTATTTTGATGTGTAGATCAACGAGTTTTAGTCTGAAAGTTGGTGTGAGGATGGCTAAGATACATAGATTTAAATGGACACCAAGAACGCCTTAATTGGATAAGTAACTGAATTGTTATGATTTTCCAAATTTGGAACTAAAATCGGGAATTGAGATAAAGTAAACGATTAGAGACAACGACGTTCACTCGATGATTTTATATATCAAACGAACGATTTTTTCTATGAAATTTGGTGAACTTAAAAAGGACATCTAGAGATTTAATTCCATAGGTAACACGGTTCATTTGGATGAGTAACCAAAGAGAAATGATTTTTCAAAGTTAAGGCAAAGAAACTGGAACTTCCAGATTTAACCAATAAGCTGATTTTGTGTGAACAAGAGAACCTCAATTTCATATTTTTCCCACAAATATTTATGAAAGAACTTTCATTAGAAATTGGAACCACATTATTTCAATTTTTCTACAATTAATTATGAATTTTTAAAGTAGGGTACATGTTCTAGAATTACCAAATGAACAGTAAAACCCAAGAGCAAATCTTTTGAAAATTGATGTTTTCAAAGCAAATGATCATGTAATTGATTCCAATCAGTCCTAATGGAGTATAATTGAGGTTAAAAGTATGGATGTGACAATTTTGGTCATTTTCCAAGGGATGGATGGCAGATAAATATCCAGTATAACCATGTCAAGGGTATGAGAAGCATAGACATTGATTTCCAGGATAGAATACATATCCTGAACTATTATAAAAAAATAGGAACAGAAAACAGTCCGGTTGTTGTGAAACTGCTCCGATCGGTACCGAATTGGACTGAAATTTTTCTACAAGCTTCCTGGCATGGTGAGCGCGTCACATACCCCCATGAGGTATCCCTTGAGCTGTCCCACATGATGTCATAATTATTCTTTTTGGAAAAAGTTAAATTCAAGATTAAATGTGAGCCTTTAGATCAAATAGTAACCAAATCAATCTTGACCGCTCATTTTCCATGGATTTTTGCTATAAATACCCCCTCAATTCTATAGCATAACCATGGCTTCATGGACCCTTGGGTAAACTCTTGCACAATGAAAACTCAAGCCAAGACAAAGAAGATTCATGGTACCAAAGGTCAAGCAAACTAGAGATTAAAGGTAAGCAAACTCTCCTAGCTTATTTTCCTTTGGTTTGGGAGTTGAACTTAGGGTTTTCATGGGAGAAAAGTTGAGTTTTCTCTAAGGGGTTGTGCTGCCCAAAAACCTTAGATGCAAGGGGAAAGAAGAAATTAAAGTTAGAAGTGTATGATTGAAGCTTAAACAAGCTAGTTAAGAGATTAGTTGTTAAGTCAAGTTGATATTCTTGACTTTGCCATGGTGTGCCCTGTTTGGTATGCACTATTCATGAGGAAGAAAATGGAATTTCAATGATTTAATGCTTCCATTGAATTTAGATGATGATTTTGTGTAGGATTGGAAAGGTTTTAAACCTTGAAAGCATTGAAATTCCAAGGTTATAGTTTTTGAAACCCTTCTCTATTACTGTTCACAGGCATGAACAGTGATTGAAATTTCATAATTTTGATGCTTCCAATGGTTTTAAAATGAAAAATTGTGTGGGATAAAGTAGAGAAACAAGTAAGGGAAGCATTGGAATCAAAATGAGAATTTTTGAAAGAATTGAGTGCAGTTTCGGTTCTGTACAGCATGTGATGAATGAGCTGGAATTTCATGATTCTATGCTCATAAATGGATTCAAAAGATGAAATTGTGTAGGGTAAAGTCAAGACATCAATTGATTCAAAGACCAAGTCCATTAGTTGAGATTAAGGAAAGTTAATGGGCTTAATGTTCAAGAAAAAGTTATGTTAGTTAAAGTGAGTTTAATGCTCAAGGAAGTTAGATTGTGATGAATGAATGATTATGTGATGTTAGGAATTGATTGGTATTCTCCAAGAGAGGCAGCCACATGTTCAAGAAAAGTGAGAAGAAAGAAGCAAGATAAGGAGAAAGAAAGTTAAGTGCTCAAGGTAGTAAACTTATCCTAAACTTGTATGCATTGAATGTTATGCTTGATTGTGCTATGGATTTGGTGAATTGTGTTGCAATTGTGCTTATGTATGAAGCTCTGTTTCTATGCTTACTTTGGCCAATTGTATTTCATATGTTACATGGAAGCATTCACATTACACAATGATAACACTTTCACAAGCAAGCACAAGTAGTTACATTAATGCATGCATTGTTTAGTAATGTTTGCTACTGAGATTTCCCCAGAAATCTCATCCCTTTCAATGTAATCCCACCACAGGTTTATGAATAATGAAAGAGGATGATGAAGCATGAAGAAAAGCTAGGGATTGAATAGTATGTGTGTTATGTGAAGAATTGTTAAATGTATTATTGCTGTTTGACCAATATGAGCAGTGAGGATCATGATGTAATGAAAAATAGTAAATAATGGAATAAATGTATGAGATTTTACATACATTTATATGACATGCCAAGCTTCGTTTTGACACCAAGAACTCTTTATTTGGTTGTCTGTGTAAAGAGAACTAAATTTTCAAAGTAAGGGACCAGAATCTGTTTCCAGAGTTTTTGACCAAATGAACAGTAAACTTCAACGAATAAACTGTATCAATTGGATAATCATTTGATATTTCTATAATTAATTAGGATTTTTCAAAGTTCGTTGTGTAATATAGAATACCATATGAGCAGTAACCCGAGAAAGAGTAAAATTCCAGATTTGGCTAATAGACTTCTAAGGTCTTGTAAGTGGTTCTAAATGCTACTGAATGGTCACTAAGACGTATAAAAGTAAGGATGTTATATAGCAGGTATTCTCAAGATGGAGAAGATGAAGATGCATGAAGAGAAGTTAAGAATTATTTAGCATGATTGATATGTGATTGATGTATGTTATACATATGTATGTAAAGTTGGGTGCTGGAATTTGCCTATATGAATAGTAACTCATGGTGAGTCAGTGGCAATTGAACTATAATTAGAGATAGTAAACGATTGAATAAATATATGATATTTTACCAATAAATAGTAGACATACCAACCTTCGATTTTATATATATAACATCTCATTTGGATGTCTACACATGGAGATATGATTTATCAAAGTAGGGACCAAAAATACTAGAATCTGGGAAGGATGCTGGATGAATAATAAAATTGGAGCATTGACCGATGTTAACTTGGTCAAGGTGTGGATGTTTTCCTGAGAAAACATTAAGTTAGCTTTGTGTAACAAATTGAACTACTCTATTTTGATTTTTCTAGAATTAATTATAATTTTTTAAAATTAGGTCATTTCTCTGGAATCTACACAGTGAACAGTACTCGGTAGAGTAAAATTCTAGATTGTGTAATTTGACTTCAATGACCTTTAAAGTGGTTCCAGATACTACCATTGGTCCCTAAGATGTAAGAAAATTAGGATTTTATATTTTTGCTGTGATTATTCTTCTGTTCATAATCAACTCAATCAGAGTTGAACTCTACTTTATTCTATTACTTACTTACTATGTATCTATTTGCATATGGACTTCTCACTACACTAGAATTGTGAGTAGTGTCTATTTCTTTCATATAAAACTCTCTCGAACACTATTATATTTTGGAGTTTTCATTAACTACTCATCATACCTTTAACACGTATCTCATTATTTCTCTGAGTATCTAGCGAAATTTTCTTGACATCCGCAAAGCTTTATATCTCATTTTCATATCATCGTACTTCTTTTCTTCTTATGATCATAATACAGAGAGAGGACTTATGTCATTATTCTTTCTTTCTTTACTTTATTGCTAGATAGGAGCACATACTCTAACATGCATAATGCCTGGCCAACATGTTATAGGACTACATATCTATCCATGAATGTAAAGCTCTAACATCGAAGCTCAAGCATTCCTTTTCTTAATATGCACAGCTCTAACACTCAGAGCTTGTATAACTCTATCATATGGAGCTTGCACTACTCTAACAGTTAGAGCTTTAGCATATTTTACAAACATAACATAATGCCTGGTATATCATGCAAGGAGTGAAAGCTCTCACTTGCTATTTCACATGTAACATAACATTCAAACATCTTATCCCTTTTAAAAAGGGAGCCTCTCTATTTGTTTACAAAGCTAGCTACAAAGTCACTTCGTATTGTACTTCTTGATACATATTTCTCATTATGTGTCACATTACATATTTCTCTTAACATATCTCAATACGTATTTTTCATACCATCAGTCTAATATTCTCTTTAACTTATAACTTTGTTAGATTTTGAGAAAACTCTTCTAAATATTTCCTTTCAAATTCATTTCATTTGGACTTGACATAAGGGTTCTAGTCTCTTACTGTTCATAACCCTTTCTAACTTTTCATAGCTCTTTCTATCATTTTACATAACTCTGTGCATATATGCCAACTTTTTGTGGCATTTACATCCTTTTTCATCACTTCCCAGGGGGTCACCCATCATTGGGTTACTATTGCCTAAGCACGCCTAATTGAAAAGTGCAGATAAAAATCTAAAACACTGGTACTAATAGGCTCCATCTTAGACCCTTCTCACAATGTCTCTCTTGGGTCTATCTGGCCTTATAATCTCTTTATCCACATTTGAAGGATCTATTTGTCTTTCATTTTTATTCTCTATAATCTCATCGCAGGGATCTCTTTATTCTTATTTGACCCATTCTCATATCTTATTAGATACTCTCATAAATCCTTGGTACTCAGGATTAACAACTTCAACTTTGATCACTTAGTTCCTATTGCGTGTAAGAAGATTATAAGTTCAATCCATAATACTAATAAGGCTATATGAAATTAACATCATGGGTACTCTTTTTGTTATGAGTTAACCACTTGTGAAGCTTCTCTACCTTAACCTTTTCCTTGGTATTCGTCCTTGTAAAGAAATATTGTACTTTTGGCTCAATACTTTATTTCTATAGGCTAGGTCTACTGTGACCCTTGAGATTTACTGCTTATCAACCGTAAGACTTTTCAGGATGTAACTGTGAACCTAGAATTTTATTTTCTGTGAGCCATACTAGGATCTAACTGCTATCCTCCATAATCTACTATGATTCCGTTGTACTGTATTCTCATCTCTGGAAGACCTAACCAACGAATAAAGTTTCAAGGTTAGCCACTTTTACTTAGTTGTTAACTCAACAGATAATTCCCTAAAAAATGATCACAGAAGACAATATTATCTATTAGGACTACTCATTTCCTCTATCACTCAGGAATTTCTCATATCATTCCCATCTTTCATAACTTTACTATGTCCATTATTGCAAAGAGCTACACGGGCCCTACTATGCACATATCTATCATAATATGTTCATCTCATGTGGTGGACATTACTCTACATGAGCTATATTTTCCATTCTCTTAGCTTTATCTCAAGAGCAATCTGACTCTATCGTAAAAGCAATCTAGCTCTATTGCAATAACGTTAACTTTTATCACATAAACAATGCTCCTTCTTAGAGCTATATTATCTTTCATAAATGCTTCTCATTTCATTTCATATTCATGGTTCATCATTCATGTATCTTATCCCTACTAAAGGGATATGTCCTGAGTAGTATTATCATTTGTCTATAGATTCGCTAGTAACATTCATCTCTAATCTCATCCATTGCTTTATCATTACCAAGTTGAATTATCTAATTGCATGTCGTATGGTATGGGAGCAACATATTTTTTTCATCAATATACTATACCCTTAATGAAAGTGGAAGGGGGTATTCATTCATCATACCATACTCTAACATGCATAGTATGGAAGGAGATGTAATCATTTAAATATTCTCTAACATGCTTGTCATTATATGACAACTGTAAGGAGATGCAACTTCTTATCTTAACTCATGGCAACATAAGCCATATCATCATTACATAATTTGCTCAGCCATCCCTTATATGCATACTACAATTAAACAATTAACTAGGTAATCTTTTAAAGCATTATGTCCCTTTATCACCTTAACTGCCAGATTATCTATCACATTATCTAATCAAGATCTAACAATTTATTCAAGTACTTGAAATAACTATTTATCTAACTTAGGCTGCCATGTTACCTGCAACATCCTTCTTTTCATACATCTTAGGGACCAAATCATAGCATATATAACCACTTTTAAGGCTATTGAAGTCAAATTACTCGATCTGGATTTTTACTCTTAGCAAGTATTGTTCACTATGTAAATTCCAAAGGAGTGACCTGAGTTTGAAAAATCATAACTAATTCTAGAAAATTCAAAATGAAGTGGTTCAAATTGCTACACAAAGCTAACTTAATACTATTTCAAGGAAAAATAACTCGTTGACCACGCCTTGACCAGATCAACATCAACAAACATCTAAAATATACTATTCATCCAGTATTTTCCCCTAATTCCAGCATTTTGGTCCCAATATTTGCATTATCCAATCCCCAGCTTGACATACCTGTGGGATTGGGATTACATGGAAAGGGGTGAGATTTATGAGGAAATCTCAGTAGCAAACAGAAACCATACAATGTATGCAACTATATGCTTAATGTTACTATGTGTGTACTTAATGATCATGCTTGCATCATGATAACATACATGCTTCCATGTTACTTAATTATAACATATGGCCACAGTATAAAAAGAAAAAGATGATTACTTAATCAACATGCTTCACATCATCAAGGTAACAAAATATCACATAAAACATCCAAGCAATATAAGCAAACAAGTAGTAAGTTTACTACCTGGCGTGTAGCCTTTCCTTCCAGCTCTTAACCTTGTCTCTAAGGTTCCTTCTTCTCATAAGTCAGAGCCTATACATAGCATAATAATATCTTTATTATTATCCAGTATAGCTTTACTTAACTCATGCTTAACTAGGGGTAATATCCTTAATCTGACATTCCCCTAATTTTCTTTCTACCTTTAGCTACCTTTATTAATAGAGATATTTCTTTATTTTAACTATTAAGAGCAATCCTCTACTTTATTAGAGCAGGGAATAGATAACTTACTTACCTCATTCCTAAGCTCTACCCAGTCCCTAAACTCCTTGGACTACTCCTGGCTCCGCCAGAACTCCGTGATTTCTTTCTCTTCCTTCCTTTCTTTCTCTCTTTCTCTCTTCTTTCTTGGCTCTTGGCCGTGGCTTTCCTTGAGGGAGGGGTGGCCTATTTATAGGTGAGTGGAAGTGGAATGTGTTGGAAATCGTGCCCTAGGGGCCAATCATTGTCTTATGAATATTATTGATTTATGAATTTATTAATTGAGTTATCATATTATTTGCATGTTTACTATGATGACCATCCTTGGATAATTCATGATATTATCCTAAATGTCCCTGGTCGATCATCTATGTGGGAGCACAGATGAAATAAGACCAGTATGACTTTGAAGATGTATAGAGATATAAATCAAAGTCATAAGCACATGTAAGAGTACAGGGTGTTGGACCGACCCGCTATGAGAGAACTGCATGGGTAACGTCATAAGCTTCTCTCATATACAAACCATGTCAATATGCCCTTTGACCTGAGATCATCATGGATTCCTACATGACAAAACGCTCAGCTTTGACCTAGTCAAAAGTCACTTTTGACCGAGTGATCATAAAGACTATGTTCGGGCTTAGTGGTTTTTCATGCGGAGGAATGTGAATGGTCAAGATGGAATTTGTCCCTCATATTCGTGGAGAGATATTACTGGGCCCCTCGATGAGTGAGTCTGAGAAATGTATGGCCATACTGTAATGGAAAGGTAGTTCCATTTCTATAGTCAGACTACTCAGGGATCGAGAAAGTAACGGTCGGGAATAGGAGGATGACATTATCCATGCCTCATCCATGACCAAAATATCGCGTGACAGAAGGGACATGATATGGTTGTATAAAAGGTTACATCGTTTATCGATCCTCATATGATTTGGGTAGTTGTTATGTCTTGCTAGAGACCGCTTGCGACTTGTGGGCTAGTATAGCAAATGGCCCACTGCCAACTTCATATGGGCCTACAGGGTCGCACACAAAATAGCCCAACACGAGCTATGATGTCCAGATTCATTGAATCTAAGACATGTCCAGATTCAATGAAAGATCCAGGTGAATGTATATATATTTATTTATATTCGTATATATATAAATTCGTATATATATATATTATATATGAGATATATGAGATTTAATTTATAAGGATAAATTAAATCCCTATCACGTTTGAATTCGAAATTCAAATTGATAGGATATCTCATATAAGAGATATTTATAAGATTTAATTTATAAGGATAAATTAAATCTCTATCACGTTTGAAATTCGAAATTTAAATTGATAGGATATCTCAAATTTGATTTATGGGAATAAATCAAATATAACTCAGTCTCATCTTTATTTAAAGTTAAATAAATAAGTAATTAAATCTGTGGGACGGATTTAATATTATTTTATTTAATTAGTTTCTTATAAAATTATACAATATATGATATTGTATCAATTCGGAATTAATATAAGATTAACTCCAAAATCCAATTAGGTCAAGTGTAAAAACGCATAGCATCCTCTATATCTGATTGGAGGAGCTACGTTTGAAAATAATACAGAACACAAAAGGCCGAACGGAATCTGCAAAAGGTTTGCAGACAAGAAACTGCCGAAATAGAGACGGAGACTTGTGAAAGCCTTGGAGGGACAGGAGACGCTAGCACGTCGTTCGTGGTTGGAACGCTGTTCGTGTGGATACCAGTAGAGGAAGCCGACCTGAGGCGTCGACTTCTTGTGATCGGAAAGAGACCACCGTCCGCGGAGAGAATCTGTGAAGGTCGCTGAGGAACACTCCATCGATTTCTTGCTATCAGAAAGAGATCACCACCCACGTAGAGAAGCTGTGAAATTCGCTGAGCAACACTAAGGGTAATGATTCTTTCCACTTGACTTAAACACATACGGTAGATCCTGGCAAGGAATGGAAAATTTTTAAAGTTTATTTCCGCTGCGTGTCTTCCAATTCCTTACAGTGGTATCAGAGCATGCTGTTTTGTGTTTAAGTTAGGCTTGATTTGTGATTTATATGATATATGTTAGTAGTAGCCGATCATATAATAAGCGTTGTATGTGTGACATATATGGAATCCTTGTTGTGTATGACATAAAAGGAATCTAAAAGGAAATTGAAATCGGTGGTGATGCTTTTTGATTTGATCAATCCGCATAGATGGGGTCTAAGAAAACCGAATTCGAATTTGTGATTATTTGTGAAAACCGAATTCAGATTCGTGATCAATCCGCATAGATGGGACCGCCGTAGCTACCTGTTCGTAGCGCAACATAACCGTAACAAATGTTACTTTGTAAATGTTTTTTGCCCTTCGATTAGATCTGAATATTGATTCTTGAATGTTTGGGTATGGTGAACAATATGGCTCTAGATTGCAAGTGTTGTAATTTTTAAAAATACGGCCTGCGTGTCGTGCCTTCCTCTATATACTCTCAATGTACCTTCTCCTCTCATCTCACTCCCCTCGAATGTTAAAAGAGGTTTCTATATGTAATTTCTCTTTTCTTACTAGAGAGCTCCTCTCATTGGCTTGAGGGGACTTAGGATAGGTGAGCCATATTGTATCACGTTTGAATTATGCATCTTATGATTAGATCAGCACATGCATATTACTTGTATGAGTTACAAACTGGGATACATGCATCCTCATAAAAACAGATAGTTAATTAAGCCCTCTAAAAGAAATCTTAAGTCATAATGCTGTCAATTTATGAACACTTGTCAAAACCTTGATCGCTCAATTGTGGACTCCACCAAAGTGGGTGCTTTTGAGTTATCTTGGGGAGATAAGCAAAGAGTAATGGTGCTACTCTCATAGGTTCATTATTGTTTGACTTAATTGAGATTAACAAAACGGTTTTGGATCTCAAGGCATTAGATGGGATTAGAACATGCCAGATCATATGATGATAGGATCCCATGAATATCTAAGAGTTACATTTGATGTAATTGGTAAAGGTGTTACCTACCTAAATAACTTAATCTAAGCGTCCTGCCAAAGCGGACTTAAGTTTGAGCCAAATATGGATCTTAGCCCACTAACTATTGCATTGAGGGTTGTTTATTTAGTGGGAGATTACTAATTACATTGCATATTTTAATTGTAGAATCATGACGACTAGTAATACTGCTACATTATCGCTGCGATCTGTCCTTGAGAAGGACAAACTCAATGGGACAAACTTTCTTGACTGGTTTAGGAACTTGAGAATTGTTCTCAAGCAGGAAAGAAAGGCGCATGTCCTAGATCAACCCATTCCTGAGGAGCCAGCCGCCAATGCTCCCAGAGCTCAGAGAGATGCTTATATGAAGCATAAGGAAGACTCTGTCGATGTGGGATGCTTGATGCTAGCCACCATGGTTCCGGAGCTCCAAAGAGATCTGGAACACATGGAGGCTTATGAGATGATTGTGCATCTCAAGGAAATGTTCCAGCAACAGGCAAGGCAAGAGAGGTATGAGACCACTAAGGCCTTACATTCCTGCAAGATGGCTGAAGGTGCATCAGTCAGTGCTCATGTCTTAAAGATGAAAGGGTACATTGATCACCTTGAA
Organism: Leucaena leucocephala; assembly: GCA_037074615.1. Taxonomy (NCBI): domain Eukaryota; kingdom Viridiplantae; phylum Streptophyta; class Magnoliopsida; order Fabales; family Fabaceae; genus Leucaena; species Leucaena leucocephala. The sequence goes on from CM073519.1 coordinate 19,973,195, forward strand.
CGGCTTGGATTTCCCATGAGCCAGGAGTTAGCTACAGATTTGATCTTAAACTCACTCCCGGAAAGTTATGACCAGTTTGTTATGAACTACAACATGAACAACATGGAGAAATCTATTTCTGAACTGCATGGGATGCTTAAAACTGCTGAGCCGAGTCTTAAGAAGAAACCCAGTAGTGTTTTGATGGTTCAGAAAGGAAAGGGTACGAAAAAGAAAGGCAAAGGCAAGGGGAAGGGTCATGGCTCATCAGGTAAGACCAAAGAGTCAGGCAAGCCCGAAACCAAGCCTGCACCAAAGAAGGCAAAGCCTCCGAAGGAAGGAGTCTGCTTCTTCTGCAATGAACCGGGTCATTGGAAGAGGAATTGCAAACTCTACCTCGAAGATCTGAAAAAGAACAAGAAGGATAGCGGGGCTATCGCTTCAGGTATTTATGTTATAGACATTCATCTTTCTACTTCCACCTCATGGGTATTAGATACTGCATGTGGTTCTCACATTTGTACGAATGTGCAGGGACTAAAGGACAGTAGGAAGTTGAAAAGGGGTGAAGTTGACCTACGAGTTGGAAACAGAGCAAGGGTTGCTGCGTTAGCTGTAGGCACTTATGAATTAGTTCTGCCCACTGGGCTTTTGTTAGTTTTGAACAATTGCTATTATGTTCCTGCTTTAAGTAGTAACATTGTTTCACTTTCTTATTTGGATAAGGAAGGTTTCACTTCCATTGCTGGGAATAGTAGATGTTCTATTTATCGTAATGATGTTTTATATGCTCATGGTGATTTGCATGTTGATCATTACATATTAAATTTGGAACAACCCAATCATGGAAATATCTATAACATAACCGCCAAAAGGGTCAAACCAAACGATTTGAATCCCACATACCTCTGGCACTGTCGTCTGGGCCACATAAATGAGAAACGCATTTCCAAACTCCATCAAGATGGATTTCTAAACTCATTTGATTTTGAATCATATGACACTTGCGAGTCTTGCTTGTTAGGAAAGATGACAAAGTCACCTTTCACTGGGCACAGTGAGAGGGCCACTGATTTATTGGGCCTCATACATACAGATGTGTGTGGACCGATGAACACAAATGCCAGAGGAGGTTATTCGTACTTTATAACATTCATAGATGATTTCAGCAGATATGGGTACATCTATCTAATGAAACATAAATCTGAATCTTTTGAAAAGTTCAAGATATTTCAAAATGAAGTACAAAACCAGCTTGGCAAAACAATTAAAGCCCTTCGATCTGATCGGGGTGGTGAATATTTGAGCCAAGAGTTCATAGATCATCTTAGGAATTGTGGGACACTCTCACAATTGACTCCTCCAGGGACACCACAATGGAATGGCGTTTCTGAACGGAGAAATCGAACACTATTAGATATGGTTCGATCCATGATGAGTCGAACAGATCTTCCGCCCTCCTTTTGGGGCTATGCCCTAGAGACAGCTGCGTTCACACTCAATCGTGTTCCATCTAAGGCAATCGAAAAGACTCCGTATGAGATATGGACTGGGAGGACGCCTAGTTTGTCTTTCCTCAAGATTTGGGGATGCGAGGTCTATGTTAAGCAACAAGCCTCAGACAAATTAGCGCCCAAATCCTCAAAATGCCTTTTTGTGGGATATCCTAAGGAAACCAAGGGATATTACGTCTACAACCCTGCTGATAACAAAGTGTTTGTTGTCAGAAATGGTATCTTTCTTGAACGAGAATTTATCTCTAAAAGAACCAGTGGGAGTAAGGTACAACTCGAAGAAGTTCGAGAGCTACAAGACACCACAGAACTGCAGATGGAAAATAGAGAAGACTCACAACAAGTTGTTGAGACTCCTCAAGTCACGCAAGGTCCACGAAAGTCTAATAGGACACGACTTCAGCCTCAGAGATATGGATTTCTGATTTCTGATAGTCGTGATGTGTTGCTCATTGAGCATAATGAGCCGACTACCTATCGAGAAGCTATAGTGGGACCAAACTCCGAAAAATGGCTTAGTGCCATGAAGTCTGAGATGCAATCCATGTACGACAATAAGGTTTGGACCTTAGTCGACCCGCCTGAAGGTGTAAAAACCGTCGGGTGCAAGTGGGTTTTCAAAGAGAAAACTGACATGGATGGCAATGTAAATGTCTTCAAGGCACGACTGGTTGCAAAAGGTTTTACTCAAACTCATGGTGTGGACTATGATGAGACCTTTTCCCCAGTAGCAATGGCCAAATCAATCAGAATCCTCTTTGCTATTGCAGCATATTATGACTATGAAATATGGCAGATGGACGTCAAGACAGCCTTCCTTAATGGAAAGCTCCTTGAGGATGTGTACATGACACAACCTGAAGGGTTTGTGCGTTCCGAGGACTCTGGTAAAGTGTGCAAGCTTCAAAAGTCCATTTATGGACTAAAGCAAGCCTCTCGGAGTTGGAATCATCGTTTTGATGAAGTAATCAAAGAGTTTGGATTTCTTCAAAACATTGATGAACCTTGTGTGTACAAGAAGGTTAGTGGGAGCACAGTTGTGTTTTTGGTACTCTATGTCGATGACATCCTACTTATTGGGAATGACATTCCTACCTTGCAGATTGTCAAGTCTTGGTTAGGAAAGTCTTTCTCGATGAAAGACTTGGGTGAAGCCACCTACATCCTAGGAATCAGGATCTATAGAGATAGATCTAAAAGACTTCTAGGACTCAGTCAGAGTACATACATAGACAAAATACTGCATAGGTTCAGTATGCACGAATCAAAGAGGGGTTTCATACCCATGTCTCATGGTACTCACCTCAGCAAAGATCTGTGTCCTAGTACATCTGATCAGCGAGGTCGCATGAGTAAGGTTCCATATGCCTCGGCCATAGGATCTATCATGTACGCCATGTTATGTACTCGACCGGATGTCTCGTTTGCCTTAAGTATGACTAGCAGATACCAACAGGACCCTGGTGAGGGCCATTGGACTGCTGTCAAGAATATCCTTAAGTACTTAAGAAGGACTAAGGACTTATTCTTGGTCTATGGTGGATTGGATGATGAGCTCTGTGTAACTGGTTACACAGATGCGAGTTTCCAAACTGACCAGGACGACCAAAAATCGCAGTCTGGATACATATTCCTCCTCAATAATGGAGCAGTAAGCTGGAAGAGCTCTAAGCAGGGCACTGTAGCAGATTCTGCAACGGAAGCTGAGTATATAGCAGCATCTGATGCAGCTAAGGAAGCCGTTTGGATCAGGAAGTTCATCACAGAACTAGGGGTGATACCTACCATCTCAGATCCAATAACTTTGCTCTGTGACAATAGCGGTGCTATTGCACAGGCCAAAGAGCCTAGGTCACATCAAAGGACCAAGCATATACTCAGGCGATTTCATCTCATCAGAGAAATCAACGATAGAGGTGATATAAAAATATGCAAAGTAGCAGGAGAAGATAATGTTGCTGATCCTCTAACAAAGCCGCTTGTGCAGGCAAAGCATGAGCGTCATGTTAGGTCAATGGGAATTAGTCAAATTAATGATTGTACCTAGTGCAAGTGGGAGGTTGTTGGAAATCGTGCCCTAGGGGCCAATCATTGTCTTATGAATATTATTGATTTATGAATTTATTAATTGAGTTATCATATTATTTGCATGTTTACTATGATGACCATCCTTGGATAATTCATGATATTATCCTAAATGTCCCTGGTCGATCATCTATGTGGGAGCACAGATGAAATAAGACCAGTATGACTTTGAAGATGTATAGAGATATAAATCAAAGTCATAAGCACATGTAAGAGTACAGGGTGTTGGACCGACCCGCTATGAGAGAACTGCATGGGTAACGTCATAAGCTTCTCTCATATACAAACCATGTCAATATGCCCTTTGACCTGAGATCATCATGGATTCCTACATGACAAAACGCTCAGCTTTGACCTAGTCAAAAGTCACTTTTGACCGAGTGATCATAAAGACTATGTTCGGGCTTAGTGGTTTTTCATGCGGAGGAATGTGAATGGTCAAGATGGAATTTGTCCCTCATATTCGTGGAGAGATATTACTGGGCCCCTCGATGAGTGAGTCTGAGAAATGTATGGCCATACTGTAATGGAAAGGTAGTTCCATTTCTATAGTCAGACTACTCAGGGATCGAGAAAGTAACGGTCGGGAATAGGAGGATGACATTATCCATGCCTCATCCATGACCAAAATATCGCGTGACAGAAGGGACATGATATGGTTGTATAAAAGGTTACATCGTTTATCGATCCTCATATGATTTGGGTAGTTGTTATGTCTTGCTAGAGACCGCTTGCGACTTGTGGGCTAGTATAGCAAATGGCCCACTGCCAACTTCATATGGGCCTACAGGGTCGCACACAAAATAGCCCAACACGAGCTATGATGTCCAGATTCATTGAATCTAAGACATGTCCAGATTCAATGAAAGATCCAGGTGAATGTATATATATTTATTTATATTCGTATATATATAAATTCGTATATATATATATTATATATGAGATATATGAGATTTAATTTATAAGGATAAATTAAATCCCTATCACGTTTGAATTCGAAATTCAAATTGATAGGATATCTCATATAAGAGATATTTATAAGATTTAATTTATAAGGATAAATTAAATCTCTATCACGTTTGAAATTCGAAATTTAAATTGATAGGATATCTCAAATTTGATTTATGGGAATAAATCAAATATAACTCAGTCTCATCTTTATTTAAAGTTAAATAAATAAGTAATTAAATCTGTGGGACGGATTTAATATTATTTTATTTAATTAGTTTCTTATAAAATTATACAATATATGATATTGTATCAATTCGGAATTAATATAAGATTAACTCCAAAATCCAATTAGGTCAAGTGTAAAAACGCATAGCATCCTCTATATCTGATTGGAGGAGCTACGTTTGAAAATAATACAGAACACAAAAGGCCGAACGGAATCTGCAAAAGGTTTGCAGACAAGAAACTGCCGAAATAGAGACGGAGACTTGTGAAAGCCTTGGAGGGACAGGAGACGCTAGCACGTCGTTCGTGGTTGGAACGCTGTTCGTGTGGATACCAGTAGAGGAAGCCGACCTGAGGCGTCGACTTCTTGTGATCGGAAAGAGACCACCGTCCGCGGAGAGAATCTGTGAAGGTCGCTGAGGAACACTCCATCGATTTCTTGCTATCAGAAAGAGATCACCACCCACGTAGAGAAGCTGTGAAATTCGCTGAGCAACACTAAGGGTAATGATTCTTTCCACTTGACTTAAACACATACGGTAGATCCTGGCAAGGAATGGAAAATTTTTAAAGTTTATTTCCGCTGCGTGTCTTCCAATTCCTTACAGAATGGATGGCTCAGATCGAATCGTGATGAATGTCCCAGATCGCTTAGCTTCCTTAAGAAGCTTTGCCTGCATCATCATGATGATATCATCCTCCTTAATGACTCACCATTATGACATCATCCAAGGACACCTCAGGGCATATATGGTGCAATTGGTGGGGCCCTTGGGATACCTCGCCAGCTGACTCAGCCTTTCTAGAGAATTCTAGAGTCTTTTCCTAGAATGAACTTTTCTTATTTTCCTATAATCATGCCATGTGGCGCCTTGTGGGTCCCTTTTATGCCACCTCATGATTCCATATCACTTTCCCCAGTTCTATCTTTGACTAGGTCACTTTACTTTATTGAAAAGCACTAAAATATTATTTTAATACCTCTCAAACTCCCATAACTACTAGGCCTACGTTTTTGGACTTTTAAATGTCATATTGGATTTCTAACCAAGCCCAACCACTCTGGTAGCTCAATTCCCAAGAAACACCTCTTACTTTTCTGTTATGCCCACAGGGACTTTCACTATTTACGCTTTAGTCCTAGAATTTTCACTTTCTTGCAGTTTAGTCCCTAAACATCATCTGTATACTTATGGGACTCCTGCATAATCGGGTCCAGTAGCCTACCTTTTTTAGGCTATAAACTGGGATTCTAGGCCTAAAAATTGGGATATGACATTTCTCCTCCCCTTAAAATAAATTTCGTCCTCAAAATTTGGGGTTCAAATCTCTATTCATTCCTTGATGAATAGTTTTATCTGAGGAGAATGTCCCTTTCATCCCATAAGATTTTATTGACATTCTTTGCTCTTCTTAAGCTTTCTAACTATCTCGCATAACTTTGTGTATTTATGTCAACCTTTTGTGGTATTTACACCCTTTCCCATATAACTGTGTTCTACCTTTACTTTATCTCAGACCCTCTTCTTTGGGTCTTACTAGCCTTTCAATCTCTTTATCCTTATCTAAAGGATTTATCTGCTCATACTTTTCCATTCTCAAAACATATGGGGTTCTCTTCTATATTCCTCAGGCATACTTCTATAAAACTTTTTGAATACCAGCACTCAGACTTGAACTTGGACTCCATCTTCATAAGGGTAAACTAAGTTTAGTTTGTATATAATATAGGCTATTTAAGGAAAATCATTATAAATAGGTTTTCTAGAGGAGTTAATCAACTCTGAAGATCCTTACCTTAACTTCATCTTTGGTACTCATCTTTCCAGAGAGATACTGTACTGTTCTCATGTCTTCATGGATCCTACTTTCCTTAGGCTAAGTCTAACTGCGACCTCAGGATCTAACTGTGATCAACCGTAAGCCTCTTAAAAATCTAACTGTGACTCTGAAGCTGTTAGGATCTAACTGCGACCCTCCAAAATCCTCTGTGATTCTATTGTACTGTATCATCATCTCTAAAAGATCTCATCCAACAGACTAAGTTGTAAGGTTAACTACTTTCACTTGTTAATAATTCAATTAAAATTTTAAAATACATTTAGTAGCCCATATTATTTACCCAGACTTTACTTATTTCCCCCTTACTCAAGAGTTCTTTCTCATCTTTCTCACTCTGTTGTGGTTTACCAGTTATGGTCTAACCACTTGCCATTGCATTCTATTGCTATAGCCTCATCATAACTTCTCATTTAAATATGTACTCTAACTGCGATCCATTTGAACTATGCTCTAACTGTGAGCAATCTATATCATATCTAACTCTTATCTAAAGAGTGATATGAACTTATTTGAATCTACCTCTATCTGAGAGCCAACTGTTTCATATCCAACTCTTATCTAAAGAGTGATATGAAAATAATATCTTTACTGTTATCTTTTCCTCTTTCTGTATACCATTTCTTTTGATAGAGTTATCACACTACCACCTTCTTGGTACTTGCTATAACCCTGACATAAGAAATAGCGCTAAGTATTGTATTCATAACTCCGTAGAAATACCCGAGTAACCCCAGTTATACTGTAACAGCTGTCCCATTTACTGAGACTATATCTCATCCTGGGTACATTCTTATTGCATGTCGTATGGTATGGGAGCAACATAACTTTCTCATTCCATCATAAACTCTACCCTGTATTTACTGCATGAGGGGAGTATTCATAGCATACTCTAACATGCGTGTCATCATATGACAATTGCAAGGAGATGCAACTTCTCATCATAACTTATGGCAACATATGCCATATCATCACATAAATTTGCTCAACCATTCATCATATGTACACTGCAATTGAACATTCTTTCCCCTATCACATTATCTGCCAGGTCCCAAACATTAATTTAGGAACCTAAACTAACATTCATCTAACTTAGGTTGCCATGTTACCCTCTTACTAGGGTATAGACTCAACCCTTCATTACTTTATCTTACTCTTGCTCATTACTCTTTCTTAAATTAGGGAGTCTCTTTATCTTTGAAACTGTGGCTACCTTTCTCTCTTTAAACTTCTTAGGTGAATGGATTAATCTCCATCTCTATGGAGTATTTTTGCATTTCTCATCTATCTCTAAACTCTTTCATGATGTACCCCTTTATCTTGGGATCATTAGCTCTCTATCTATTATCTCATCTCTTATCTAACTACTGATTCTTTTGTTTAGGATACACTAGCTAAACAAATTCTTTCGTAATATAGATCTAATCACATAGAGGATATACTCTTGAACATCATCTTAAACTAATCTCTCATATCTCATTACCTTATACTATCTAGCTTGATTATGCTTTATAGCAATCCTCTGGTTGATTAACTTCAACCAAATTGGTACCTTCATTATCATTGCCACTATAACGTCTAACAGCTTCCCTTGACCTGGGACTGGTCAGCTTCTATCTCTATCCATAGAGGAAACTGCTCCCCATACGTTATCCTGCTTAGTCCAGCCACATCGTGCTAAGAAACACGAGACCTCAGCGATAACGACTGACTAAGACTAACTACTTCCTTCAAGAATACCCTATACTGCTGTAAGGTATGGGGTATTGTTCTATCTATCTAGGTGTCACTGTCTCTTAGTAGTAAACACTATCCCCATATTTTCTACTAGGGGATAACTTCTTTAGTTCAAATCTCTAACTATACCAGAGTATCACTGAGCCAGAACCTTCTATTCTATGCCACAATCTTATGCTATGTGCCATAACCCTTTGCTCTGTACTAGAACTCTCTTGATTCTGTACCAGAACCTTCTACTCTGAGCCAGAATCATTTTGCTCTGATATCAAAATGAAACATCCTTCTTTTCATACATCTTAGGGACCAAACAGTAGCATATAGAACCACTTTTAAGGCTATTGAAGTCAAATTACTCAATCTGGAATTGTACTCTTAGCGAGTACTGTTCACTGTGTAAACTCCAGAGGAGTTACCTGAATTAAAAAAATCATAACTAATTCTAGAAAAATTGAAGTGAAGTGGTTCAAATTTCTACACGGAGCTAGCTAAATTCTATTTCAGGAAACATAACTCATTGACCACGCCTTGACCAAGTCAATGTCAGCAAACATCTAAAGTTTACTATTCATCCAACGTTTTTCCCTGATTTTAGCATTTTGGTACCAACATTTGCATTATCCAATCCCCAGCTTCTCTTCATGCTTCTTCAATCATTTTCTAGCATACCTGTGGGATTGGGATTACATGGAAGGGGGTGAGATTTTTGGGGAAATCTCAGTAGCAAACAGAAACCATACAATGTATGCAACTATATGCTTGATGTTACTACGTGTGTACTTAATGATCATGCTTGCATCATGATAACATACATGCTTCCATGTTACTTAATTATAACATATGGCCATAGTATAAAAAGAAATAGAGCATTACTTAATCAAATATACTTCACATCATCAAGGTAAGAAAACATCACATAAAACATCCAAGCAGTATAAGCATACAAGTAGGTAAGTTTACTACATGCCATGTAGCCTTTCCTTCCAGCTCTTAACCTTGTCTCTAAGGTCCCTTCTTATCATAAAAGTCAAACCCTATACATAGCATAATAATATCTTTATTATTATCAAGTATAGCTCTACTTAACTCATGCTTAACTAGGGGTAATATCCTTAATCTAACATTCCCCTAACTTTCTTTATACCTTTAGCTACCTTTATTAATAGAGATATTTCTTTATTCTAAATATTAAGAGCAATCCTCTACTTTATTAGAGCAGGGATTAGATAACTTACTTACCTCATTCCTAAGCTCTACCCAATCCCTAAGCTCCTTGGACTGCTCCTGGCTCTGCCAGAACTCCTTCATTTCTTTCTCTCTCTCTCTTCTCTCTCTTCTTTCTTGGCTCTTGGCCGTGGCTTTCCTTGAGGGAGGGGTGACCTATTTATAGGTGAGTGGAAGTGGAATGGATGGCTCATATTGAATCGTGATGAATGACCCAGATCGCTTAGCTTCCTCAAGAAGCACTGCCTGCATCATCATGATGACATCCTCCTCCTTAATGACTCACCATTATGACATCATCCAAGGACACCTCAGGGGACACCTTTGGGTATATGTGGCACAATTGGAGGGGTCCTTAGGATACCTCACTAGCTGACTCAGCCTTTTCAGAGAATTCCAGAGTCTTTTCCCAGAATGAACGGCCAAGATTATGCCATGTGTCCTCTTACTTTTCCCCCCTTTTCTAATCTCATGACACGTGTCCTTAACTTTTCTTATTTTCCTGTAATCATGCCATGTGGCGCCTTGTGGGTCCCTTTTATGCCACCTCATGATTCCATATCACTTTCCCGAGTTCTATCTTTGACTGGGTCACTTTACTTTATTGAAAAGCACTAAAATATTATTTTAATGACTCTCAAACTCCCATAACTACTGGGCCTAGTTATTTGACTTTTAAATGTCATCTTGGGTTTCTAACCAAGCCCAACTACTCTGGTAGCTCAATTCCCTAGAAACACCTCTTACTTTTCCATTATGCCCATAGGGACTTTCACTATTTATGCTTTAGTTCCTGAATTTTCACTTTCTTGCAGTTTAGTCCCTAAACATCATCTATATACTTCTGGGTCTCCTACATAATAGGGTCTAGTAGCCTACCTTTTTCAGGCTATAAACTAGGCTTCTAGGCCTAAAAATTGGGATATGACATTACCTTATTACTAGGGTATAAACTCAACCCTTAATCGGTCTTTCCTATATAGGAATAAGGGAGTCACTTTATCTTTAAAACTGTGGCCACCTTTCTCTCTCTAGACATCATAAACTCTTCTTATTTTGCATACATCTACCACTCTGTTGAACTTTTATAACTACCTGAGAAAAAAATTTCTTTGTAACTCCGTGAACTAACTTCTTATTCATTCAACTCTCAATGTTCATGTTGAAGAAGTCACCTAAGTATTCATCAAAGGGTTTCTCTTTCTCTACTTTAACCCTTAGCCTCACGCTCATCTCTATCTAACTGAGAGGAATGTTTCTCATAAACTATGTGATAAAAACTTCTCAGGTGAGCAAATCAATCCCCATATCTTATAGAGTAACTTTTACATCTCTCTACTATCTCTTAACTTTTTCTTCAACTAATCTTCTGTAGCTTAGTACTTTGTACTATTTGGCTTACCTGCATGCTGTGCTAAACCTCAAACTAATAAACTTCAATGAGGTCAGCATCTTCATTCTTATCATTAGGTCTTTGTGCATCCTAGTCATGACCAGAGTATTGGATAGTCGTGACTCATACTCTCTATGAACTTTAGTCGTGACTATCTCAACTTACTAGTCACGACTTAATAGCTTTGTGCCCTTCAGTCACGACCATTGGTCATCTTTCATCGTGACCTGAACTGCTTATACATTATTCGTGTCTTATGACTTGACTTGTTGCGACCTGAAAGCTCTGTGACTTTCCATCGTGGCCAATGATCAATTCTTGTCCTTGGATTTGATAAACTTGAGTCACGTAAAACTCATTCATATTTATCTACTATAATCACTTTAAATTAGGAACATATTTACATAGATGTTCAACCAACTATCATTTCATTATATCACATAAAAACTCATATTTCATATCATCATAACATTTGTACATATAATACATACATGTCCACTACATATTCGTGGTATATCATAACTATCATACATCTATGTATTTACTGTACACTATTTACAAATTTACATTAACCCTCATCTCTTTTTACATTCTTTTATAGGGAATAATGAACTGTAAATACTTCTGCATATAAAAATGCCACCCCTATCTATCAGTTGGCGGATCATTTGGGAAAAACTCACTTAACTATGCCATATAGGGGTATATGGTAGTATTTGACTTACTACCATCTCACGACAGTCTGCTAGAGTGTAAACTTCATTCAAGTCAATGCCTTCTATTGTATATTGTCATATCCTAATTTTTCCCTATCGATATAATACTGATAGTGGAAAGAGACTTGGAAAGGATTATGACGAAGATCAGAATAAATAATAAAGGTTAGATGATTCTTTAAGGAAGAGAATGGCTAAAATGAAAGTAGAAAAGGTTAAAGGCAAAAAGTTAAGATAGAAATAAAAGTTGGGCCCTTAAGTGTAATTTTCAAAAGTTAAGGGGCTAAAATGCAAATAGCTAAAAGTTTAGGGGCCTAAGTGCAATTATGCAAAAGTTCAGGGACCTAAATGTAAATATGAGGAAGTTTAGCCGAAACAGGCCAAAAATGCCCAGAATCATATCAAACTCAAATTTAACCAGTAGATAGACAAAATTATTCCGGTCAGTTTAACGCAACACAGAATTTTGATTTGAGGTCCCGATTAATTGATATAAATTCCTGAAGTCAGAAGAATTATTACAGTATTTTTCAGACATCAGAATCATATGAGACATTACTGGAAATTCCTATATTTAATATAAGAATTTATAAAATTGTCAGAATCAGAAAAGGAATCCTGTAGAATCTATACGGGATTTTACAGTGAAATAAAATACTCGATAAATAGGATGAGGCGAGTTGTATTATGAACTGGGTCATAAAGGCAATATAGGCAATGAGCCAAAACCAAGGCCCAAATGGTGCCATAGTAGGCCCAATGTGATGACTAGACAGTTAAGTGGGCCAGAGTCTAGAGCAGTCCAGGAAAAGTGTGAAATTACAAAAATGCCCCTAGATGCCCAAACTATACCAGTGATGGATGGAGGTCACTTTGGTGATTATGGATAGGCCAAAAATGTGGGAAATCATATAAATATGATTAGTTAGAGCCAATATATGCCCTGAGGCAGTATAAAGAGGTGTGAAATGACAATTATGCCCTTAGGGTTAATGTAGTGCAAGAAAGGACAAGGGTATTTTGGTCATTTCCCAAGGGATGGATGGCAGATAAATACTCATTATAACCATATTAATGGTATGAGAAACCTAGATATTAATTTCCAGGACAAAATACATGTCCTGGTATATTATAAGAAATTCGGAATAGAAAATAATTCGGTTGTGCTGAAACTGCTCCGATCGGTACCGGATTGGACTAAAATTTTTCCAGCAGCTTCCTTACACTATGATCACACCACATACCCCCATGAGCTGTCCCACATTATGTCATAATTATTCTTTTATGAAAAAGTAAAATTCAAGATTAAATGTGAGCCTTTAGATCAAATAGTAACCAAATCAAACTTGGTCATTCAATTTTCATGGATTTTGGCTATAAATACCCCCTCATTTCTGTATCAAAACTGTGGCTTCATGGACCCTTGGGGAAACTCTTGCAAAATGAAAACTCAAGCCAAGACAAAGAAGATTCAAGGTTCCAAAGTTCAAGCAAGCTAGAGATTAAAGGTAAGCAATCTCTCCTAGCTTATTTTCCTTTGATTTGGGAGCTTGAACTTAGGGTTTTCATGGGGGGAAAGTTGAGTTTTCTCTAAGGGGTGGTGCTGCCCAAAGACCTTAAAGGAAAGGGAAAAGAAGAAACTAAAGTTAGAACCATATGATTGAACAAAAAAAAAAACCAACTCGTAGTAGTAGTATTAATTAATTAATTAATAACTATAGAACTAATAACCAACTCATCGCTTTGCATTATCTAGATCTAAAGAACTAGTCAAGATATAAGTAAAGATATAATATATGTGTGATATCATTATACCAACTGAAATATTCCATAAAAAAAGAAAAACGAATCTGATTATGAGTTGTGAAGCAATAAGAATATATGGATAAATGAAAGGGTGAAAGAAAGAGAGAAAAAGAATATCAATGATATAGAATTCTAATATGTAAGGTCTATGAGTCATGTCATAAAAGGTAGTGTAATAAAGCATCAATATTAATTAATCCATAATTAGATGACTATATTGATCAAACAAACAAATCAAGAGCCTCAAGTCACTAAAAACTGAGAAGGTTGACTAAAGAAAAAACAAAATAGAGGCTCTATTGTACAATTGAGACCTAACCATTAAGCAAGAAGAGATGGGAACGACAGAACATGTGAATGCCTAAGATCTTATTAAAAACAAATCTTAATGATTCATTAGGTGGGATGGCGGAAGGAACCAAAAACCAATCCATTTATTCTGAGGAATCATGTTCTGAGGAGTCATGGGTGAACCCTACATCTGAAATAGATAACGAAAGAGTAAATATTCGCCCGCCAAAATCCTTATTTTAGTGGATTTCTAAATAAGGGACAATCCGATATGAAAAACAAAAACAAAATAAAGATTCGTTGGAAAACTTATAACATAAGAAAACAACATTATCTATTTATATCTAGATAAGAAGAATTATCTATAATAGAAAAAGAATATTTGTAACAAAGAATACTTGTTTAGTTATATATCAAAATTAAAACAAGATATACAAATTTCTAATAAACCAATAGATTAGATGAAATCTCAAAAAGTCCCACCACTATTCGATATATTATTAATAAAATCCATGTATAATCTATTTTAATCGTTTCATTTGCGAGGAGCTGTATGAGGTGAAAATCTCATGTACGATTCTGTAGTAGAGATGAAATTGAGAAAAAACCATAAACTATAACCCCAAAAAAACCAGATTCCATAAACAACATAGAGGAAGAATGAAAGGAATATCCTCTCGAGGTAATCATATTTGCTTTGGTAGATATTCTCTTCAAGCACTTGAACCCACTTGGATCACATCTAGACAAATAGAAGCAGGGCAGCGAGCAATGTCACGAAATGCCCGATATGGTGGAAAAATATGGGTACACATATTTCCAGACAAGCCGATTATAGTAAGACCTATAGAAACAAGTATGGGGTCAGGAAAAGGATCTCCTGAATATTAGGTAGCTGTCGTTAAACTGGGTAGAATACTTTATGAAATGGGCAGAGTCACAGAAAATATAGCCAGAAAGGCTATTGCAATAGCAGCATCCAAAATGCCTATACGAACTCAATTCATTATTTCGGCATAATAATGAGAACCAAAGGAAAGAGGTCTTTGGGATAAAAAAACAATTGCAATTGTAGGCTTCTTTTTTTTATACACAATATTTCTTTTTTTTTACTTCGCCCTTTGCACTGAAAGAACAGAGAAAAAAATGATATGATTCAACCTCAAACCCATTTGAATGTAGCCGATAACAGCGGGGCCCGCAAATTGATGTGTATTCGAATCATAGGAACTAGTAATCGACTATATGCCTATATTGGTGACGTTATTGTTGCTGTAATCAAGGAAGCAGTACCAAATACACCCTTAGAAAGATCAGAAGTGATCAGAGCTATAATTGTACGTACTTGTAAAGAACTCAAACGTAACAACGGTATGATAATACAATATGATGTTAATGCGGCAGTTGTCATTGATCAAGAAGGAAATCCAAAAGGAACTTGAATTTTTGGTGCGATCGCTCGGGAATTGAGACAGTTAAATTTCACTAAAATAGTTTCATTAGCACCCGAAATATTATAAGACGAGACTATGATATATTTATAGTATTGGAATGAAATAGATTAATTAATAGATTGATTATGTCTCAAGCATATACCTTTTCTTTTGTAATTATTATTTAATTTATTTTTATTTAATTAATTTATTTAATTATTTTAGTATTAATTATTTTTTATTATTAATTATTTTATTATTTTAATTATTTTTTCTATTTATTTTTCTTATTAATTTTTTAGAAATATTATTAAATTTGAATATTTCAAATTCAAAATGAAATATTAATTAAAATGAAATATAATAAATATACTATTAAATAATATAATATTATAATATTAAATATAATATCAATAATAATATCAATAATCAAAATATAATAAATTCAAATTAAATAGAAAAAATTTAGAATAAATTAAATAGAATAAATTCAATTCGAATATTGAATATATTAATTAAATAATGAAATAATAATGATAATGAATTTTAATAATTTTAATAATTAATAAAAAAGCATGTTGATTATATCAAAAGTCAAGGGCAATCATTTTAGTTTATCATGGGTAAGGACACCATTGCTGACTTAATAACCTCTATACGAAATGCTGACATGAATAGAAAAGGGATAGTTCGAATACCATCTACTAACATCACCGAAAACATTGTTACAATACTTTTTCAAGAAGGTTTTATTGAAAACGTGAGAAAACATAGGGAAAGCAACAAATATTTTTTAGTTTTAATTCTACGGGATAGAAGAAATAGGAAATGGTCATATAAAACTATTTTGAATTTAAAACGAATCAGTAGACCTGGTCTATGAATCTATTCTAATTATCAATGAATTCCTAGAATTTTAGGAGGTATGGGGATTGTAATTCTTTCTACTTCTTGAGGTATAATGACAGATCGAGAGGCTCGATTAGAAAGAATCGGCGGAGAGATTTTATGTTATATATGGTAATCTTTCTGATATCTGAATTCTATGAGAAACTTACATTTTTGTGAAAAAAGAGAGAGAAAAGCAGGTTTCTAATATCACTCCACATACATTAGTTAATACGGGATAAGGGGTTTTAACTGCAATAGAAATAAAATCATGAGGGTTTAATTATTGAATCACTTCCTGATGGCATGTTCCAGGTTCGTTCCTATAATGAAACTAAGATTCTGGATAATGAAAATATAGATTCTAGGTGGTCATGTTTCCGAAAGGATTCGGCATAGTTTTATACGTATACTACCGGGAAATAAAGTAAAAAATAGAAGTAAATCATTTTGATTCAAGCGGAGGGTTATAGACTCCGGAACAAAAATTCGAATGATTATACTGTTTTTCAACTTCAACATTCTTTTTTTATGTGGATACAATTAGAAGTTAAAAATTTCAGGAAACCCTATTCTCTTCCAATAAAAAAATTCAGAATTCAGTTAAAGTTAAGGAATAACAAATATGAAAATAAGGGCCTCTATTCGTAAAATTTGTGAAAAATGTCGACTGATTTGTAGACACGGACGAATTATAGTAATTTGTTCCAATCCAAGACATAAACAAAGACAAGGACAATCTTTCCAAAAAACAAATCCAAAAAACAAAAAAAGGGGGGCTTGACCGGATGCACAAAAAAAATAAAAAAATAAAAATGAAAAAATAGAAAAATAGAAAAGATCCACTTTTGACATGAAATGGATATATCTATATATCTCTGACTTATATTTATGAGATAATAAAATATGGGAAAACCTATACTAAAAATTGGTTCATGTAGAAATGGACGTATTGGTTCACGTAAGAATGCACGTAAAATACCAAAGGGAGTTATTCATGTTCAAGCTAGTTTTAACAATACCATTGTGACTATTACAGATGTACGGGGTCAGGTGATTTCTTGGTCCTCCGCCGGTACTTGTGGATTCAAGGGTACAAGAAAGGGGATGCCTTTTGCCGCTCAAACCGCAGTAGGAAATGCTATTCGAACAGTAGCGGATCAAGGTATGCAACGAGCGAAAGTCATGATAAAGGGTCCCGGTCTCAGAAGAGATGCGGTATTAAGAGCTATTCGTAGAAGTGGTATACTATTAAGTTTCATACGGGATGTAACCCCTTAAACAAGCTAGTTAAGTGGTTGGTTGTTGAATCAAATTGATATTCTTGACTTTGCCATGATGTGCCCTGTTCAGTCTATACTATTCATGAGGGAAGGAAATTGAATTTAAATAATTTAATGCTTCCATTGAGTTTGTATGATGATTTTGTGTAGGGTTGGAAAGGTTTTGAACCTTGGAAACATTAAAATCTCAAGGTTGTAGTTTTTGAAATCCTTAAAGGTTACTGTTCACTCACATGAACAGTTATTGGAATTTCATGATTTTTATGGTTTCAATGGTTTTAAAATGGAAATTTGTGTGGGGTAAAGTGAAGAAACAAGTATGGAAAGCATTAGAATCAAAATGAGAATTTTTGAAAGAATTGCATGCCTATGTTCAGTTCTATATAGTAGGCCATGAAGGAGCTAGAATTTCATGATTCTAAGCTCATAAATGAATTCAAAAGATGAAATTGTGTAGGGTAAAATCAAGACATCAATTGATTCAAAGACCAAGTCTATTAGTTAAGATTAAGGAAAGTAAATGAGCTTAATGTTCAAGAGGGAGTTATGTTAGGTAAAGTAAGTTTAATGCTCAAGGAAATTAGATGGTAATGGATGAATGGTTACGTGATGTTAGGGATTGGTTGGTATGCTCCAAAAGAGGCAGCCACATGTCCAAGAGATGTAAGAAGAAAGAAGCAAGATAAAGTGAAAGAAAGTCAAGTCTATAAGGTAGTGAACTTACCTCTTTATGTACTTGATGTGGTATGCTTATGTGTTGACATGTAGATGATGTTGTGACATGATGAATGATGTTGAATGTATTGTGAATCATGTGTTCCATGGCCATGCACTTTATGCAAAAGTATATAGCATGATAGCATGTCACTAATCAAAGAAAGTTTAATGAGATTACATATCATGCATTAGCATCCATCTTGCATATTTAAGTGGTAATATTTGCTACTGAGATTCCCTAGAATCTCAATCTCCCATAACCAACCAATTTAGGTCAAGCATGATGGATAATGTATGCATGGAGAAGAGCTAAAGCATGGAAGAAGAAAAGTGAGGTATTTAAGATGTTAGCATATGCTATGCACTTTCCATGTATGTCAAAGCCATGTAAAGTATCTATTTATGTGATGAGTTGTATGAAAAAATTATTGTATAACCCCATGATGTATATGAATTCATAAAAGGCAAAAGAGATGATTTATGTATGTTATAATAGTTATTGAAAGTGAAAGAAAGAAAACTAAAATGGTAAAAACGCAGGTACTGAAGCAGTTTTGTTGTGGCTTCAGTTTGACCTAGCAAACGAAGGAATTATTTCATGAAACTTTATGAGCATGTAGTACACATCCATATCTTTAAGTCCATAGGTAGAACGTTTAATTTGTATGTGTATATGAAGACAAATGAATTTCCAAAGTAAGGGACCAGAATCTATTTCCAGAGTTTTTGACCAAATGAACAGTACAATTAAACGAATAAACTGTATCAATTGGCTAATCAATTGGTCTAGAAATTATTTTTCCGTTAAATTTAAAGATGTTATATTCACATAGCTTTTTGAACCACTTCATTTCGAGTTTTCTAGAATTAATTATGATTTTTCAAAGTTTGTTGCGTAATCTAGAATACCATATGAACAGTAACCCGGGAAAGAATAAAATTTCAGATTTGGCTAATGGACTTCCAAGGTCTTGTAAGTGGTTCTAAATGCTACTGAATGGTCCCTACAACGTATGAAAGTATGGATGTTACATATATCCATTTGTCATCCCGACTACGACATTAAGGAACTGTTGTAAGTTACCCATATCAAATCTATCCTCAAACTCTGATGAGGGAGGACTAATATCTAGTCTATTTATAATCCAGTACCAGTGCTTAGGAGGAATATGACTTACATTAGGTTTAGAAGGCACTACCAAAAACTCATATTATATCTCTTATCATCTCTTTCTACTAATCCTCAAGAAATTTTTGAGGCTATTTATCTTTAGTTTACATCTCCAATATCTTATTTATTCATTTAGGAATATGAGATAGCTTATCATGTCAGGCCATTTTACCGTAACTGGACTATATTCTCCTCATATAGTTTAGGACTTTGAAACATCCAAGAAAATGTTGGGAAGTGATTGACCGAAAGGTTTTATGGATGGAAAGTGAGGGAGCAAGTGCAAAAGAACAAGAGAAAAGCTTAAGTGCAAGGTAGTGGACTTCCTCCTTATGTGCTTGATGTGGTATGCTTATGTGTTGACATGTATATGATATTTCAATGATGTTGTGACACGATAAATGATGTTGAATGTATTGTGAATAACATATTTTCCATAGCCATGCACTTTTATGCAAAAGTATATAGCATGATGACATGTCACTAATCAAAAAAAGTTTAATGAAATTACATATCATGCATTAGCATCCATCTTGTATATTTAAGTGGTAATGTTTGCTACTGAGATTCCTTAGAATCTCACCCTCCCACAACCAACCAGTTTAGGTTAAGCATGAAGGAAAATGTATGCATGGAGAAGAGATAAAGAATGGAAGAAAGAAAGTGAAGTAATTGAGATCTTAGGATATGCTATGAATTTTCCATATACATAAATGCCATGTAAGGTGTATATTTATGTGATGAAACTGTATGAAATAATTATGACATATGTACATGATGTATATGAATATATGATAAGCTTATTTGATGGTTTAGGAATGCTAGATTAGTTTATGATCATTTAAGAAAGAAGATGAAATGGTAAAAACGTAGGTCCTAAAGCAGTTTTGTTATGACTTTAGTTTGATCTAGCAAATGAAAGGATTACTTCACAAAATTTTATAACCAAGTAGTACACATCCAGAGCTTTAAATTCCTAGGTAACATGCCTTATTTGGATGTGTATATCAAGAGAAATGACTTTCCAAAGTTAAGACATAGAATCTAGAATTCCCATAATTTGCCATATGAATAGTAAAAAGTAGCTGTCCATATTTATATTTTTCCCTTAAAGAGCTATGAAAGAGCTTTAATAAAAAAATTTGGATTACCTGCATACGATTTTTCTAGAATTAGTTATGAACATTTTTAAAGTTGGACTGTAAATTTGAAAATCACCAAATAAACAGTACCCGAGAAGTAAGTTTCAAAATTTTAATTTTTGGGCTAATGTAATACTTCTGCTAATCAAATACACTTCTGAATACGTACTCTGAGGTGGTAAAAATTAGGATGTTATATTATTCCAGAGAAATGACCTAACTTCAAAAAATCATAATTAATTCTTGAAAAATTGAAATAAAGTGGTTCAAATTGGTACAAAAAGCTAACTTAATGCTCTTTCAGGGAAAAATAACTCGTTGACCATGCCTTGACCAAGTCAACATTGGTCAATGCTCCAATTTTACTTTTCATCTAGCATCTTCCCTAATTCCAACATTTTTTGTCACAACTTTGATAAATCATATCTCCATGTGTAGACATCCAAATGAGACATTCTATATATTAAATCGAAGCTTGGTATATCTACTATTTACTGGTAAAATATCATAATTTATTGAATCGTTTACTATTTTTAATTATAATTCAATTGCCATTGACTTACCATGAGTTACTATTCATAGTGGCAAATTCAAGCACCCAACTTTACATACATATGTATAACATAAATCAATCACATATCAATCATGCTAAATAATTCTGAACTTCTCTTCATGCATCTTCATCTCCTCCATCTTGAGAAGACCTACTATGATTGGATTGATATGGAATGGGTGAGATTTTTGGTGAAATCTCAGTAGTAAATGGTACTAAATAATATATGCACTAATGCTTGGTATTAGTGGTTACTTGTGATTGTGTCAACATAATATAATATGCATGCTTCCATGTAACATATGAAATATAATTGGCCAAAGCAATCATAGCACAGAGCTTCAACATTTACTTATGAACAACATCAATCAAGCCATAACACCAACAACTATACATTCAACACATACAAGTTTAGGTAAGTTTACTACCTGACGTGTAGCCTTTCCTCTAGCTCTTAGCCTTTGCTCTAAGATTTCTTCTTTTCATAGGTCAGATCCTATAAATAGCATAATAATATCTTAATTATTTTCCTATCTAGTATAACTCTACTTAACTCATACTTAACTTGAGGTAATACCCTTAATCTGACAATCCCCTAACTTTCTTTATATCCACGGCTAACCTTATCAAGAGAGATATTTCTCTATTATAACTATTAAA
Source organism: Leucaena leucocephala (assembly GCA_037074615.1). Taxonomy (NCBI): domain Eukaryota; kingdom Viridiplantae; phylum Streptophyta; class Magnoliopsida; order Fabales; family Fabaceae; genus Leucaena; species Leucaena leucocephala. Next base: position 19,994,802 of record CM073519.1, read on the forward strand.
TTCATGAGAACAATCCTTCAATTTTTTAGAGTAGGGACTAGAATAAATTACTTACCTTATTCCTAAGCTTGCCAAGTCCCTAAACTCTTTGGATTACTCCAAGCTCAGCCTGAACTCCTTCTTTTCCTTTCTTTCTCTTCCTTTCTTTCTTTCTCTCTTTCTCTTTTTCTCTATTATTTCTCTTCCTTTCTCTTGCTTTCTGTGAATATGCCTTCAATGGAAAGGGAGATGTGAATAGAGGTGGAATAGACGGTCTAGATTGAATCGCAATAAACAGCTCGGATTACTTAGCATTCTCAAGAAGCCTTGTTTGCATCATCATGATGACATCATCATCCTCAATGACTCATCAAAGTGACATCATTAAGGGATACCTCACATGCTTAGGTGGCGCAATGGTAGGGCCATTGGTATACCTCACCAGGTGACTCAGCGCTTCTAGAGAATTCCAGACTCTTTTTCCAGAATAAAAGGCTGAGATCATGCCACGTGTCCTTAGCTTTTTCTTCTTTCCCTAGACTCATGACATGTGGCACCTTGTGGCTAGTAAGAGATATCATATCGCCTATTAGTGATTCAGGAGGATAAGGGAAAACTTAAAAGTATGAATGGCATAGAGATGTGAGCCAGACCGTTCTTCAGTTAGCTGAAAGAAAATAACTGACTCATTTATGGATTATAGTTAGATTATAGTGAGGCCAATGACACATAAGTCCTTCAACCTAGGGACATAGAAGTCTTATATGCTATGAGAGATGTTATGATAGAATCAATATAGCCTAGTTAAGGTAAAATCGCCTGACATGATAAGCTATCTCATATTCCTAAATGAATAAATAGGATATTGGAGATGTAAGCTAAAGATAAATACCCTCATAAATTTCTTGAGGATTAGTAGAAAGAGATGATAAGAGATATAATATGAGTTTTTAGTAGTGCCTTCTAAACCTAATGTAAGTCATATTCTTCTTATAAGAAGACAGTCTGTGGCTGAGGAAGCTAAGCACTGGTACTGGATTACAGGTAAACTAGATATTAGTCCTTCCTCACCAGAGTTTGAGGATAGATTTTCTATGAGTAATATACAACAGTCCCTTAATCTAGAAATCCAGTCAGAGTTGATGACAGTCCCTGTCCATTCTCAAAGTCTAGGAATATGTTATTTTATAGAGAAAGATCAGTATGATGTTCTTGGTCCTAGTCAACCCCAGTCTTCTTTGCTAAAGACAGATAATGTTAACTATATCAGTCTCAAGAAAGTTGTGGATAGTGAATTACTCAGTCTAGGTCAAGGGATGGATAGAAGTAGAGATTAAGAGCAGTCAATTTATTTATAATTTCTCAATGTTGTAGAAGGGATGATAAATAAATATACAATAGAGGGCATTGACCTAAATGAAGTTTACACTTTAGATGATTGGCATGAAATGGTAGTAAGTAAGATATTTCCATATACTCTTACTTGGCACGTAGAGCTAAGTATTTTTGGCAAATAATCCACCAACTACTATACAGGGGTGGCACTTCTGTATGCAAAAGTATGTGCAGTTTACAATTCACTAGAAAATAATACAAAATGAGATGAGGGGTAATGTAAATTTGTAAATAGGCTAATCTATGTACAAATGCTATGGTGATATGAAATATGAGTTTTGATGTGATATAATGATAGTTGGTTGAACATTTATGTGAATATGTTCCCTATTTAATGTGATTATGTTAGATAGATATAAATGAGTTTCAATTCACAAGCTCATCAATGTTAGGAACATAAGAAGAGAATGCTTAGAAAAAGTTATGCTCAGGTTGCGATGTGAAGTAGTTTAGGTCACAACTAGAAGTTCCAGATAAGTTAAGTCACAATGAGTTAAGTTACGAGTCACGATAAATATTCACAGAGGTGTTTTGGTCATGACGAGCAAAGATCATTGGTCGTGACAGGAAACTCCAGAGCCATCAGGTCACGATGAGTCCAAGCCATAGTATGAAACTAATATATACAAAGCAGTTTAACCCACGATAGAAGATGACCTATGGTAACGACTAAAGGGCATAGAGCTATCAAGTCATGACAAGTAAGTTGAGATGGTCGTGACTAAAGTTCATAGAGAGTATGAGTCATAACTATCCAATACGACTAGAACTCACAGAGACATGATGACATGAATGAAGATGCTGACCTTACTGAGGTTTATCAGTTAGAGGTTTAGCACAGTGTACAGGCAAGCTAAATAGTACAATACACTAAGATATAGAAAATCAGTTTAAGAAAAATGTTCAAAAGTAGATCCTACGTATGATTACTAGGGGTTGATCTATGTTACGAAAGATTTATTCAGGTAGTATTTATTGAACAGAATAATAAGAAGTTAGAATGGGACTTGCCTAAGAATGAGTCTAATACATGGCTTAGGGTTAAAGACATGATGGTTAATAGATAAAATGTTAAAGTTCCCAGAAAATAGGGATACTATCATTAAGAGACATTAACCTAGCAGACCTGGGGTAGAGAACCCTATAGAACAAAAGTAATAGTACTAGATGATGAATGAGGTCCAAGTGACTTAAGTTAGTCAGGATCAAGAAAAGACTAAAAAGAAACCATAGTCTAGTCCAGGGCAAACTAAGACTAACAAACATAAAAAGTTAAGAGATAGTAGATCGATGTAAAAGTTACTCCATAGAGATGGAGATTGATCCGTTCAACTGAGAAGTTTTTCTCGAAGAGTTTACAAGAAGAATTCCTCTCAGTTAGATAGAGATGAGCGTAAGGCTAAGGGTTAAAGTAGGGAAAGAGAAACCCTTTGATGAATACTTAGCCGAGTTCATCCACATGAAAAGTTAGAGTTGAATGAATGAGAAGTTAGTTCGCAAATTAAATTCTATGTTACAAAGAAAGTTTTCTCAGGTAATTGTAGAAGTTTAATGGAGTGGTTGACGTATGTAAGATTAGAAAAAGAAATTTATGATGTATAAAGAAAGAAAGGTAGCCACAATTTTAAAGATAAATTGACTCCCCTATTCCCTATGTAAGAAAGAGTAATAAATGGTTGAGTCTATACCCTAGTAAAAGGGTAACATGGTAGCCTAAATTAGATGAATAATTACTTCAGGATCTGACAATGATCTGATTAGATAATATGATAGATAGTCTAACAGATAATATAATAGAGGAAAGAATGCTTTAAAGTTTACATAATTAATTATTTAATTGCAATGTGATTATAAGGGATGGTTGAGAAAATTATGTGATATGGCTTATGTTGCTATAAGTTATGATGAGCAGTTGTCATATGATGACACGTATGTTAGAGAATGCTTAAATGCTTGCATATTATACATGTGAGAGTATGCTATGATGAATGAACACTCTCATTTTGCATTACATACAGGGTAGAGTAGATATGATGAGAAAGTTTTGAAAAAAAAAGAATTTATTGCTCCCATGTCATACGACATGCAATTAGATAATTCAACTTGATAATGATAAAGCAATAGAAAAGCAATGACTGATATTAGAGATGAAAGTTAGTAATGAATTTATAGACAAATGATTATAGTACTCAAGACATATCCCTTTAGTAGGGATAAGATACATGAATGATATACCATGAACATGAAATAAAATGAGACGCAGTTATGAAAGATGATATAGCTCTAAGAAGGAGCAGCGTCTATACAATAGAAGTGAACGTTCTCGCAATAAGGCTAGATTGCTCTTGCGTTAAAGTTAGATTGCTCTTGAGATAGAGCTAAGAGAATGGACAATGCAGCTCATACAGAGTAATATCCACCAGATGAGATGAACATATTACGATAGATATGTGCATGGTAGTGCTTGTGTAGCTCTCTGCATTAATGGATATAGTAAAGTTATGAAAAATGAGAACGATATGTGAAATTCCTGAGTGATAAAGGAAATGAGTAAATTCCTAATAGATAATATTGGCTTCTGTGATAATTTTTCGAGAATTATTTGCAGGGTTAACAACTAAGTGAAAGTGGCTAACCTTGTAACTTTATCCGTTGGTTAGGTCTTCCAGAGATCAAAATACAGTATAACAGAATCGTAGTAGTTCTAAAGGATTGCAGTTAGATCCTAGCATGGCTCACAGAAAATAAAATTCTAGGGTCACAGTTAGATCCTGAAGAAGCTTGCATTTGATCGCATTAGATCCTGATGGTTGTATTAGATCCCGAGGGTGGCAGTAGACCTAGCCTATAGAAAGAAAATATTGAGCCATAAGTGCAGTATTTCTTTGGAATGATGAATACCAAGGAAAAGGTTAAGGTAGAGAATCTTCACAAGTTAGTTAACTCATAACAGATAGAGTATCAATGATTTTAATTTCAGATAGCCTTATTACTATTAGGGACTAAACTCCGAATCTTCTTAAATGAAAAAGGAATTAAGTGATCCAAGTTAAAGTTGTTAATCTTGAGTACCAAGGATTTATGAGAATATTTCATAAGATATGAGAAGGGGACAAATAAGACTAGAGAGATCCCTACGATGAGATTATAGAGAATAAGAATAAGAGACAAATAGATCATCCAGATGAGGATAAAGAGACTAGAAGCCAAATAGACCCAATAGAGACAATATAAGAAGGATCTAAGGTAATAAAGTACTAGGGTTTAAGCCTATTAGTACTAGTGCTTCAAATTTTTATCTACACTTTTTAGTTAAGTGTACTTAGCCAATAGTAGCCCAATGATGGGTGACCCTCTGGGAAGTGATGAAAAGGGTGTAAATGCCACATAAGTTTGGCATATATGCACATAGTTATGTAAAATGTTAGAAAGAGTTATGAAAAGTTAGAAAGGGTTATGAATGGTAAGAGACTAGAACCCTTATGTCAAGTCCAATTGAAATGGATTTGAAAGGAAATATTTAGTTTTCTCAACAGCTAGCAAAGCTATAAGTTAAAGAGAATGTTAGACTTGTGGTATCTCAGAATACGTCATGATAAGGCCAGATAGACCATGATATGGCCATATATGCCATGATATAGCATGAAAAGTATAATACGAAGTGGCTTGTAGCTATCTTTATAAACATAAAGAGAGGCTCCTTTTTTAAAAGGGATAAGATGTTTGAATGTTAAGTTATATATAAAATAGCAAGTGAGAGCTTTTACTCCTTGCATGAAATGCTAGGCATTATGTTATGTTTGTAAAATATGCTAAAGCTCTAAATGTTATAGAAGTGCAAGATCCATGTGATAGAGCTATGCAAGCTTCGAGTGTCAGAGTTGTGCACATTAAGAAAAGGAATGCTTGGGCTCCAATATTAGAGCTGTGCATTCATGAGCAGATATATAGTCCTATGATATGTTGGCCAGGCATTATGCATGTTAGAGTATGTGCTCCTATGTGCTCTTATTTAGTAGTAGAGAAAAGAAAGAAAGAATAATGACATAAGTCCTCTCTCTGTATTATGATGAGTTATTAAAGATGATAAGAAGAAAATAATTGTGATGGTACAAAAATGAGAGATGAGGTTTTGTGGATGTTCAGAGAATTATGCTAGATACTCACATAAATAATAAGAGATAAGTGTTAAAGGTATGATGAGTAGTTGACAAAAACTCTAGAATATAGCAGTATTCGAGAGAGTTTGATATGGAAGAAATGGAGACTACTCACAAGTCTAATATGGTGAAAATTCCATATGTAAATAGATGCATAGCAAGTAAGCAAGTAATAGAATGAAGTAAAGTTCAACTCTGAGCGAGTTGATTCAGAACAGAAGAATAATCACACCAAAGATATGAAGATCTGTGGATATGGAAAGTACTCCACTAAGATGTCAAGATAGAAGATAAGAGATATATACCCCAATCATTAGTCATAAAGCAGAAAATGATATCTATCCAAGATTTTTTATTAAGGTGCTGAGTAAATTTTGAGGACAAATTTATTTTAAGGGGGTAGAAATATCACATCTTACTTTTTCCCTATCTATATAATACTGAGTGAAAAGAGGGTTGGAAAGGATTGTAATGATGAATAGAAGGGAAAAACAATGATTAGATAAAGGTATAAAGAGAGGAAGTAAAATAAAAAGTTTAAAGGTTCCATGGTGGAAAATGAGAGTAGAACTAAACTTTGGGCTATTAAGTGTAATTATGAAAAGTTGAGGGCCTAAAGTGTAATTTTCAAAAGTTCAAAGGCAAAATGGTAATTATTAAAAGTTGAGCCAGAAAAGGCCCAAAAATGCCCAGACTTAGATTAGTCCCAATTTTTCCTAGTAAATAGAGAAAATTATTCTGATCAGTTTGACATAACACAAAATACTGATGAGAGGTCCTGAAATATTTATATTAATTTTTGAAGAAAAGGAAAATTAATACAGTATCCTCTGGACCTCAATTATATAAAATTTGGTAATAAATTCCCATAATTAATATAAAAATTTATGAAATTGACAGAGCTCAAAAAGGAGTTTTGTAGAATTTATTATGGAATGTACAGTGGATTAAAACACCCGATAAATGTGTTTCGGGAGTTTAGCTCATAAAGGTAGTAGACCATGTAGAGGGCCCAAAATAGTATCTTATAGGCCCAGTAATATTTTTAGATAAGTATGTGGGCCAGGGCTAATAAAGATGGGAAAAATATAAAATTATGAAAATGCCACTAAGTATGCCACTGTGTTGTGTCATTGAGTCAAAGTTAGACTAAGGGTATTTTGGTCATTTGACTAAGGTTAGACAGTCAAGGAGAGTCCCCAAAATAGCTGATCAAGGTCAATGAATACTCTGATGATGTGTGAAAAGACGATTATGCCCTTTGAGAAATTAAAGTGAAATCAGACACCGATAAAGGGTTAAAGAAAATGTAGGGAATTTTTATAAGAACTTCAGAGTCTAAAAAAATTATTAGATTTTACAGGGGATTTATTTTATGTTAGAATGAATTTCTAAAAATGTTTGAACCATTAAAAGAGGTGTCTAGCATTTATTTCAAATTTAGGATATTTTAAGGATATCGGTATAAGGAAAGTGCCTTAGGATTGTGCCAATTAGCTATTCGACCCAAGGAAGGCCTAGGGTAGTCTAAAATTTTGTCCTAGGGTAGCCCAACAAGTCCAATAAGTTGTGTTGGAAACCAAGTCTAATAATGAATGATTTTTGAATTTTTGAAAAAGAAAAGAAAAAGGAATAAAGTAAGAATTAGGGCTTGCACATGGTGGGACCCACAAGACCTCACACATGGCATCCAATACAAGGGGAGGAGAAGATTTTTGTCATATGACCTTATCTCAAGTTGGCTTGGTGAGTAAGTTTAATATGACAGCAATTATGAGCCATTACATCAAAGTGATCTTAGCCCTTCATTTTTCACAGAATTTTTCTATAAATACCCCACTATTTCTGCTCAAAACATGGCCCTTCATCAAAGTTAGGATAGTTGGGGAACCTCTTGCAAAATGAAAACTCAAGCCAAGACAAAGAAGATTCAAGGTACAAAAGTTTAAGCAAGCTAAAGATTAAAGGTAAGCAATCTATCCTAACTTATTTTCCTTTGATTTGGGAGCTCAAACTTAGGGTTTTCATGGAAAAAAGTTGAGTTTTCTCTAAGGTATTTGTGCTTTCCAAAACCTTAGGTGAAAGGAGAATGAAGAAATTAAAGTTAGAGTTATATGATTGAAGCTTAAACAAGCTAGTTACGCGATTGGTTGTTGAATCAAGTTGATATTCTTGACTTTGCTATGGTTTAACCATTTTGGTTAGCACTGTTCATTATAGAAGGAGATGGAATTTCAATGATCCAATGCTTCCATTGAATTCATATGATGATTTTGTGTAGGATAGGATAGGTTTTGAACCTTGGAAGCATTAGAATTCTAAGTTGTAGTTTTTGAAGTTCTTCTGTGTACTATTCACTCATATGAATAGTTATTTAAATTTCATGATTTATGTGTTTCCAATGGGCTTAAAATGAAAAGTTGTGTGGGATAAAGTAGAGAAATAAGTATGTGAAGCATTGGAATCAATATGAGAATTTTTGGAAGAATTATGCATGCTTTTCAAATTTGTCCTGAATAGTGCATAGGAGCTAGAGTTTCATGATTCTAAGATCATAAATGGATTCAAAAGATGCAATTGTGTAGGGTAAAAGTCAAGACATCAATTAGTTCAAGGGCCAAGTTAATTAGTGAAAACTAGAGAAAGTTATGTTAGTAAAGAGTTTACCAAGGATTGTCTTGAACATTGTTGGAGTTCATAGTCATCATAAATTATGTGATGAATATGAATGTGTTTAGGACCTTGAAATATTCAATAAGATGTTGGGAAGTGATTGAGCAAAAGGCTTCATGGTTAGAAAGCTTAGGGAACAAGTGCAAAAGAACAAGAGAAAAGATTAAGTGCAAGGTAGTAGACTTACCTCTTTATGTTCTTGATGTGGTATGTTTATGCGTTGTGTAACATCCTTACTTTTATACGTCTTAGTGACCATTAAGTAGCATTTAGAACCACTTACAAGACCTTGGAAGTCCATTAGCCAAATCTGGAATTTTACTCTTTCTCGGGTTACTGTTCATATGGTATTTTAGATTACGCAATGAACTTCAAAAAATCATAATTAATTCTACAAAACTCGAAATGAAGTGGTTCAAAAAGATACATGAATATAACATCTTGAAATTTAAGGGGAAAATAATTTCTAGGCCAAATAATTAGCCAATTGATACAGTTTATTCGTTGAAGTTTACTGTTCATTTGGTCAAAAACTCTGGAAACAGATTCTGGTCCCTTATTTTGGAGAATCATTTCTGTTGATATACACATCCAAATGAAACGTTCTACCTATGAAATTAAAGATATGGATTTGAACTACATGCTCATAAAAGTTTGTGAACTAATTCCTTCATTTGCTAGGTCAAACTGAAGCCACAACAAAACTGCTTCAGGACCTACGTTTTTACCATTTCAGTTTCTTTTCTTTCATTTCCAATAATTGTTTCATCATGCACAAGACATTAAATAAGCTTCTTAACATTCATATACATCATGTACATATGCCATAATTATTACATACAAGTTTATCACATAAATAGACACCTTACATGGCATTTACATACATGGAAAATGCATAGCATATGCTAGAATCTTAAATACTTCACTTTCCTTCTTCCATGCTTTAGCTCTTCTCCATACATACCTTTTCTTCATGCTTGACCTAAATTGTCTGGTTATAGGAGAGTGAGATTCTAGGGAATCTCAGTAGCAAACATTACCACTTAAATATGCAAGATGGATGCTAATGCATGATATGTAATTTCATTAACTATCTTTGCTTAGTGACATGCCATCATGCTATATACTTTTACATAAAGTGCATGGCCATGGAAACATGTTATTCACAATACATTCAACATCATTCAAATAACATATACATGTCAACACATAAGCATACCACATTAAGCACATAACGAGGTAAGTTCACTACCTTGCACTTAAGCTTTCCTCTTGATCTTTAGCATTTGCTTCCTAGCTTTCCAACCAATAAACCTTTATACCAATCACTTCCCAACATGTTCTAAGATGTTTCAAGGTCCTAAACACATTCATATTCATCACATAATTCATTAGGACTCATAAACTCCAACCATGTTCAAGATTAACTTTGTTACCCTCTTTATTGTCATAACTTTCCCTAATATTCACTAATCCACTTGGCTCTTGAATCAATTGATGTATTGACTTTACCCTACATAATTTCATATTTTGAACTCATTTATGAGCTTAGAATCATGAAATTCCAGCTCCTTCATGGCCTGCTGTACAGAATTGAACATAAGCATACAATTCTTTCAAAAATTCTCATTTTGATTCTAATGCTTCCCATACTTGTTTCTCCACTTTACTCCACACAACTTTTCATTTTAAAACCATTGGAACCATCAAAATCATGAAATTCCAATCACTGTTCATGCGAGTGAACAGTGACCATAAGGAATCTCAAAGACTACAACCTTGAGATTTTAGTGTTTCCAAGGTTCAAAACCTTTCCAATCCTACACAAAATCATCATACAAACTCAATGGAAGAATTAAATCATTGAAATTCAATTTACTTCTCTCATGAACAGTACAGACCAAACAAGGCACACCATGGCAAAGTCAAGAATATTAATTTGATTCAACAACCAACCACTTAACTGGCTTGTTTAAGCTTCAATCATGTATTTCTAACTTTAATTTATTCTTTCCCCTTTCATCTAAGGTTTTTGGGCAGCACCTACCCTTAGATAAAACTCAACTTTTCCCCATGAAAACCCTAAGTTCAAGCTCCCAAATCAAAGGAAAATAAGCTAGGAGAGATTGCTTACCTTTAATCTCTAGCTTGCTTGAACTTTGGAACCTTGAATCTTCTTTGTCTTGGCTTGAGTTTTCATTTTGCAAGAGTTTCCCCAAGGGTCCATGAGCTTACAGTTTGGTTGCAGAATGGAGGGGTATTTATAGACAAAATCCAAGAAAAATGAATGGCCAAGATTGATTTGGTTACTATTTGATCTAAAGGCCCACATTTAATCTTGGATTTAACTTTTTCATAAAATAATAATTATGAAATCATGTGGGACCCATCAAGGGACACCTCAAGGGGTTAGGTGGCGTGCTCATAGTGTAAGGAACCTTTTGGAGAAATTCCAGTCCAATCTGGTATCGATCAGTGTAGTTTCACAACAACCGGACTATGTTATGTTCCTAAATTTTTATAATATACCAGGATATGTATTCTATCCTAAAAATTAATGTCTAGGCTTCTCATACCATTTAAAATGTTAGAATGAGTATTTATCTGCCATCCATCCCTTGAGAAATGACCAAAATACCCTTGGTGTCCTTTCTTGCACTGTATTGACCCTAAGGGCATAATTGTCATTTCACCCCTCTTTGTACTGCCTCAGGGCATATATTGGCTCAACTAATCATATTTATACCATGTGACACATTTTTAGCCTATCCTAAATGACCAAAATGCCCTTCATCCATCTCTAGTATAATCTGGGCATCCAGGGGCATTTTTGTAATTTCACACTTTTTCTGGCACTGGCCCCTTCTACTGATAGACTGGTACCCTGGGTTTTGGGCCTTCCTTGGCGTCATTATAGGCCTATATATGAGGTCATCTGATCTCATTCTATCCAGGCTTACATACCGATAAGTTCCATTATCGGATCACGGGTGTTAAAAACTCCCATCAAAATTCACTGATATGTGAATAACTTTTTATATAGAACTTCTTCTAGAGTTCTGTTAGATCCAGGACATCTGACATTGTAGGGCATACTTTCCTATAATTTGCCCACTTATTTCTAAAGTCCATGAAATTTGATAAAATTTCAGATAATTTTTAGACTATCAGATAAATATCTGCTGTCTGGAGACCTAATAAAATTTCTGTATCATGTCAGATTAGCCAGCATACCTTCCTCTATTTACTGATGGAATATGGGACTAAAATACTTCTGGGTAGTTCTAACCCTTTTTGGGCTAATCTTTCTATAATTACAATTGGGTCCCTGACTTTTTGCTTAATTACATTTAGGTCCCTAAACTTTTGGAAATTACCACTTTTGGCCCAAATCTTGTTTCTACTTTAACTTTTGGCCTTTAACCTTTTCCAATTTTGCGTTTAGGTCCTTCTTTTTCTTTAAGACTTATCTAACCTTTATTATCTCGTCTGATCTTCGTCATAATCCTTTTTAAGCCTCTTTCCACTATCAGTACTATACAGATAGGGAAAATTTAGGATATGACACGTTGACATGTATATGATATTTGAATGATATTGTGACATGATAAATAATGTTGAATTTATTGTGAATAACATGTTTTCTATGGCTATGGACTTTTATGCAAAAGTATACAGCATGATGGCATGCCATTAATCAAAGAAAGTTTAATGAAATTACATATCATCCATTAGCATCCATCATGCATATTTAAGTGGTAATGTTTACTACTGAGATTCCTTAGAATCTCACCCTCCCATAAACAACTAATTTAGGTCAAGCATGAAGGAAAATGTATGCATGGAGAAGAGCTAAAGAATGGAAGAAATGAAGTGAAGTAATTGAGATCTTAGCATATGCTATGAATTATCTATGTATGCCATGTAAGGTGTCTATTTATGTGATGAAACTGTATGAAATAATTATGGCATATGTACATGATGTATATGAATATATGAGAAGCTTATTTGATAGTTTAGGAATGCTAGATTAGTTTATGAACATTTAAGAAAGAAGATGAAATGGTAAAAACGTAGGTCCTAAAGCAGTTTTATTGGGAATTCAGTTTGACCTAGTAAATGAAATAATTATTTTACAAAATTTTATAAGCATGAAGTACACATCTAGAGCTTTAAATACATAGGTAACACGCCTCATTTAGATATGTATATCAAGATAAATGAATTTCCAAAGTTAAGAGACAGAATCTGGAAATTCTAGAATTTACCATATGAATAGTAAAAAGTAACGATTTAACTGTATCAATTGGCAAAGTAAATGTCCCGATTTATATTTTTTTCCTAAAGAGCTATGAAAGAGTTTCAATTAAAAATTTGAACACCTCCATACAATTTTTCTACAATTAGTTATGAATTTTTAAAGTTGGACTGTAAATATGGAAATCACCAAATCAACAGTACCCGAGAAGTAAGTTTTAAAATTTTAATTTTTTGGCTAATGTATGCTTCCACTAATCAAATACACTTCCGAATACATACTCTAAGGTGGTAAAAGTAAGATGTTTCATTTTGGTTTAGTTATTCTTTAATAACTCTAGGGCATTATTGTCTTTTCACACCTCATCAGAGTATTCCCTAACCTTGGTCAACTATTCTAGGAATTCTCCTTGACCATCTAACCTTAGTCAAATAACCAAAATGCCCTCCGTCTGACTCTGACTTAATGACACAACGTAGTGGCATACATTTAGTGGCATTTTCATAATTTTACATTTTTCCCAGTCTTTATTAGCCCTAACCCACATACTTATATGAAAATATTACTGGGTCTATAAGATGCCATTTTGGGCACTCTATATGATCCATTACGTTCATGGCTAAACTCGCGAGAAATTACCCCGAAACATATTTATCAGGTATTTTAATCCATTGTAAATTCCATAATAAATTCCACAAAAATCCTTTTTGAGCTTTGCCAATTTCATAAATTCTCATATTAATTATACGAATTTACTGCCAAATTTCATTTGATATGAGGTCTAGAGGATACTTTATCAATTTCCCTTTTCTTCAAAGATTAATATAAATTTTTTGGGACCTCATATCAAAATTATGTGTTGCGTCAAACTGATCAGAATAATTTTCTCTATTTACTGGAAAAATTTAGGACTAATATAATTATGGGCATTGTTGGGCCTTTTTTGGCTCAACTTTCTCATAATTACTATTTTACCCTTGAACTTTTGAAAATTACACTTTAGTCTCTCAACTTTTTCATAATTACACTTAATGGCCTACAACTTGTATCTACTTTCATTTTTGGCCTTGGGACTTTTAGACTTTTCAGTTTAGTCCCTCTCTTTCTTTAACATGACCATTATACCCCTAGGGACTTTCACTATTTACGATTTAGTCCCAAATTGTCATATCTCCAATTTTTTGACCTGATGTACCTGTACATTTTATCTGCAATGGATATAAGATTCTTGGAATAAACTGTATCAGATTGCAAAAAGAAAGGGAAGGATTAATAACTAAGGAAAGAATAGGGACCAAAATGCAAATTGAAAAGTCTGAAGACAAAAAGTTGAAGTAGAAATAAATGGAGGGACCTAAATGCAATTAATGAAAAGTTCAGGGACTAAAGTGCAATTATTCAAAAGTTAAGGGACCTAAATGTAAATATGGAAAAGTTGAGCCAAAACAGGCCAAAAAATGCCCAGAATCATATCAGATCCAAATTTTATCAGTAGATAGACAAAAATATTCCGATCAGTTTAACGTAACACATAATTTTGATTTGAGGTCCCGATTAATTAATATAAATTCCTGAAGTCAGAAGGAATTATTACAGTATTTTTCAGATCTCAGAATTAGATGAGACCTTATAGAAAATTCATATATTTAATATATGAATTTATAAAATTGAGAGAGTTAGAAAAGGAATCCTATAGAAACCATACGGGATTTTACAATGAAATAAAATACCCGATAAATAGGATCGGGAGAGTTGTATTGTAAATTGGGCCATAAAGGCAATACAGTAAATAAGCCCATAATAAGGCCCAAATGGCGCTATCATAAACCCATTAAGGTGACTGGACATTTATGTGGGCCAGAGACCAGAGTAGTCCAGGAAAAGTGCAAAATTACGAAAATGCCCCTGGACGCCCATACTGTACCAGTAGTGGATAAAGGTCATTTTGGTTACTCTAGATAGGCTACAAATATGTCATATAGTATAAAGAGGATTATTTAGAGCCTATATACACCCTGAGGCAGTATAAAGAGGTGTGAAATGACGATTTTGCCCTTAGAGTTAGTACAATGCAGGAAAGGACACCAAGGGTATTTTGGTCATTTCCCAAGGGATGGATGGTAGATAAATATTCAATATATAATTTTTAATGGTATGAGAAGCCTAGATATTGATTTCCAGGACATAATACATATCCTGGTATATTATAAAAAAATTCAGAACAGAAAACAGTCCGGTTGTTGTGAAACTGCTTCGATCGGTACTGGATTGGACTGGAATTTTTCCAGAACCTTCTTCACATGGTCAAAACGCCACCTAACCCTCTTAGGTGTCCCATGAGCTGTCCCACATGATGTCATAATTATTCTTTTATGAAAAAGTTAAATCCAAGATTAAATATGAGCCTTTAGATCAAATAGTAACCAAATCAATCTTGGCCATCCATTTCAACCCAAATTTCTCTATAAATACCCCCTATTCAGAACACTTCGGCATGCATGGTGAAACATAGGGAAACTCTTGCAAAATTTCCATTCAACCAAGAAATAAGCAACCAAAGTGAAGTAACAAGCAAGGTAATCATCTCCCTTGATCTTGAGCTTTGTCCTAGCAAGTTAGCTCATGGTTTTAAAGGGTTTTCATGCTATATTTCCCTTATGGTTGCTGCTGGAAGTGCTACTCATATGTGGTTAAAATATGAGTTTTATGTTATGGATAGTTTAGACAAGCTTAAACAAGCTAGAATCAAGTGGTATAAGCTTGGGAATTCAAGTATGTTTGGATTTAGGGTTTTGTGTTCTTGCTGGTACTATAAGTGGTACTGTTCATATGATGGAATTTCATGATTTTTATTCTTACAATGAGTTTAAAATGGAAAATTGTGTGGGGATAAAGTAGGAGGACAAGTATTGGAAGCATTAGAATCAAAATGTGAATTTTTGGAAAAAGGGACATCCATTTCAGTTTGGTACTGTAGCAATTGGTATGTTTTGATTTGGAAATTCTGATTTCACATTTGGATTCTACATGAAAAATTATGTGGAAATGAACCATGAGAATTTATTTTGGAAAGGTGGAAACCTAGTCTTGGATTTGGTTTCAAGTTGGGTTATAACTTGATATTATGTTGTAATGGCTAGGTTTTGACATTTGTGAAGGAGGGAAAGCACTTCAAGAAGGTCTTGACCAAGATAGCTAAGAGGTAGCAAGGATACCTAACTATAACTCATGTTTGTTTAATTGTTTTGCTTGCTTGTTGATTATGGTGTTTGGTTGAGGTTGAGCTTATATCATCATGTTATGATGAAGTATGAATGATTGCAACTCCTTGCAAGTTATGTCATGACAATATGCATGTTAGAGTTTGCTTATGTACAATTATGAAGTAGCTCCCATCTCATGATAACATGTTAAGCATCCAATTATTCATTCATGATAATATAGTTTGTGTAACTTGCTATTGGGATTTCTATGAAATCTCATTCCTTTCACATGCATAACTATGTTTTAGGTGCTGGATCCTCTCAAGGGAAGAGAGTAATTGTTGATGATTAATTTTGTATAACAAGTTATATGACTTACATGATACTATGGGATGATATGCTAGTGTGCATGGTGTATGTTTCTGTAACCCTGTTTTTAGGCCGTGGTGATCTAACAATGTTTATGACATTTAAATCAACGATTTTTAGACTGAAACTTGGCATGATTAGAATTAAGATACATAGATTTAAATGAACACCAAGAATGCCTCATTTGGATAAGTATCCGAATAGTTCTGATTTTCCAAAGTTGGAAGTAAGATCTGGAATTGAGATAAAACGAGTGCTGAGAGGCAGTGACGTTCACGCAATGATTTCATATAACAAATGAACGAATTTTTCTATGAAATTTTATGAGCTTAAATAGAACATCTAGAGCTTCATTTGGACCAGAACTGAACAGTTATTTTTAACCAATAAACTGATTTCATTTGGACCAGAAAACCCTAGTTTCATATTTTTCCCTCAAGTATTTATGAAAGAGCTTTCATTATAAATTGGAACAACATTATTTTGATTTTTCTAGAATTAATTATGATTTTTCAAAGGAGGGTACATGTTTTGGAATTACCCGAGAGCAAATCTTTTGAAAATGGATATTTTCAAAGCAAATAATCATGAAATTGGTTCCAATCACTTCTAATAGAGTATAATTGAGGTTAAAAGTAAGGATGTGACACAAATATTTCATTTACGTGCAGTTTAGTCCCTGAACATCTTTTATATACTTCTAGGACTTCTGATTAATAGGGCTTGGTAGCATACCTCTTTCAGGCTACATACTGGGCTTCTATGTCTAAAAATCAGGATATGACATTTCTCCTCCCCTTAAAATAAATTTCATCCTTGAAATTTTAGGGTTAAATATCTATTCATACTTTGATAAAGAGTTTCTCTAAGGATAAAGTCCCTTACATTTCATAATATTTTCTTGACTTTTCTATCTCTTCTTAACTTTTCTTACCATCTTACGTAACTTTGTGCATCTGTGCTAAACTTTTGGGACATTTACACCATTTCTCATTAATTCCCCCATCATTGGGCTACTTTATCTGAGTATCTTTCAGTTAAGCATTCTACTAGGTTAGGGCTAGGTTATTTTTCTTATAGCTTTATGCCCTAGCATATTCTTTCTCATAGAACTGTGTTCTATTTTTATTTTATCTTAGACCCTCTTATCTAGGTCTCGCTAGCCTTTTAGTCTCTTTATTTTCATCTGAAGGATCTATCTACCCATACTTTCCTATTCTCAAAACATATGGGGTTCTCTTCTTTATTCCTTAGAATTGAACTTGGACTCCATCTTTGTTTAAGGGAAAACTAAGTTTAGTCTGTATATAATATAGGATATTTGAGGAAAATCATGATAAATAAATTTTTTGGATGATTTAATCAACTCGTGAAGCTTCCTCACCTTAACTTAGTCTTTGGTAATCATCTTTCCAAAGAGATACTCTATTGTTCTCATTTCTTCATGGCTCATTACTTTCCTTAGGTGAGGTCTAACTACAACCTTGGGATCTAACTACGATCAACCATAAGGCTCTTCAGAATCTAATTGTGACTTTGAAGCTATTGGGATCTAAATGTGTCCCTGAAGCCATGCTTGGATCTAATTGTGACCCTCCGAAATCCGCTATGATTCCGTTATACTATGTCATAATCTCTGGAAGATTGTAAAACTAACAGACTACATTATAAGGTTAACTGTTTCCACTTGTTGATAACTCACTCATTAAAAATTTTAGAAAATACATTCAGTAGCCTATATTATAGTCAACTCAATCAGAGTTGAATTCTACTTTATTCTATTATTTGCTTACTTGCTATGCATCTATTTGCATATGGACTTCTTACTATATTGGACTTGTGAGTAGTGTCCATTTCTTTAGTATAAAACTCTCTCGAATACTGTTATATTATGGAGTTTCTAGATTTTTACCAAATGAGCAGTGATTTTTAACCAATAAACTGATTTCATTTGGACAAGAAAACCTCATTTTCAAATTTTTCCCTCAAATATTTATGAAAGAGCTTTCATTATAAATTGGAACCACATTATTTTGATTTTTCTACAATTAATTATGATTTTTCATAGGAGGGTACATGTTTTGGAATTACCAAATGAACTGTAAAAGTGAACAGTACCCGAGAGCAAATCTTTTGAAAATGGATGTTTTCAAAGCAAATAATCATGTAATTGGCTCCAATCACTTCTAATGGAGTATAATTGCGGTTAAAAGTAAGGATGTGACACAAATATTTCATTTACGTGCAGTTTAGTCCCTGAACATCTTTTATATACTTCTAGGACTTCTGATTAATAGGGGCTGGTAGCATACCTCTTTCAGGCTACATACTGGGCTTCTATGTCTAAAAATCAGGATATGACATTTCTCCTCCCCTTAAAATAAATTTCATCCTTGAAATTTTAGGGTTAAATCTCTATTCATACTTTGATAAAGAGTTTCTCTAAGGATAAAGTCCCTTACATTTCATAATATTTTCTTGACTTTTCTATCTCTTCTTAACTTTTCTTACCATCTTACGTAACTTTGTGCATCTGTGCTAAACTTTTGCGGCATTTACACCATTTCTCATTAATTCCCCATCATTGGGCTACTTTATCTGAGTATCTTTCAGTTAAGCATTCTACTAGGTTAGGGCTAGGTTACTTTTCTTATAGCTTTATGCCCTAGCATATTCTTTCTCATAGAACTGTGTTCTATTTTTTTTTATCTTAGACCCTCTTATCTAGGTCTCGCTAGCCTTTTAGTCTCTTTATCCTCATCTGAAGGATCTATCTACCCATACTTTCCTATTCTCAAAACATATGGGGTTCTCTTCTTTATTCCTTAGAATTGAACTTGGACTCCATCTTTGTTTAAGGGAAAACTAAGTTTAGTTTGTATATAATATAGGATATTTGAGGAAAATCATGATAAATAAATTTTTTTGGATGATTTAATCAACTCGTGAAGCTTCCTCACCTTAACTTAGTCTTTGGTAATCATCTTTCCAAAGAGATACTGTATTGTTCTCATTTCTTCATGGCTCATTACTTTCCTTAGGCGAGGTCTAACTACAACCTCGGGATCTAACTACGATCAACCATAAGTCTCTTCAGAATCTAATTGTGACTCTGAAGCTATTGGGATCTAAATGTGTCCCTGAAGCCATGCTTGGATCTAATTGTGACCCTCCGAAATCCGCTATGATTCCGTTATACTATGTCATAATCTCTGGAAGATTGTAAAATTAACAGACTACATTATAAGGTTAACTGTTTCCACTTGTTGATAACTCACTCATTAAAAATTTTAGAAAATACATTCAGTAGCCTATATTAGAGTCAACTCAATCAGAGTTGAATTCTACTTTATTCTATTATTTGCTTACTTGCTATGCATCTATTTGCATATGGACTTCTTACTATACTGGACTTGTGAGTAGTGTCCATTTCTTTAATATAAAACTCTCTCGAATACTGTTATATTATGGAGTTTCCAGTTTTTACCAAATGAGCAGTGATTTTTAACCAATAAACTGATTTCATTTGGACAAGAAAACCTCATTTTCATATTTTTCCCTCAAATCTTTATGAAAGAGCTTTCATTATAAATTGGAACCACATTATTTTGATTTTTCTACAATTAATTATGATTTTTCATAGGAGGGTACATGTTTTGGAATTACCAAATGAACTGTAAAAGTGAACAGTACCCGAGAGCAAATCTTTTGAAAATGGATGTTTTCAAAGCAAATAATCATGTAATTGGTTCCAATCACTTCTAATGGAGTATAATTGCGATTAAAAGTAAGGATGTGACACAAATATTTCATTTACGTGCAGTTTAGTCCCTGAACATCTTTTATATACTTCTAGGACTTCTGATTAATAGGGGATGGTAGCATACCTCTTTCAGGCTACATACTGGGCTTCTATGTCTAAAAATCAGGATATGACATTTCTCCTCCCCTTAAAATAAATTTTATCCTTGAAATTTTAGGGTTAAATCTCTATTCATACTTTGATAAAGAGTTTCTCTAAGGATAAAGTCCCTTACATTTCATAATATTTTCTTGACTTTTCTATCTCTTAACTTTTCTTACCATCTTACGTAACTTTGTGCATCTGTGCTAAACTTTTGTGGCATTTACACCATTTCTCATTAATTCCCCCATCATTAGGCTACTTTATCTGAGTATCTTTCAGTTAAGCATTCTACTAGGTTAGGGCTAGGTTACTTTTCTTATAGCTTTATGCCCTAGCATATTCTTTCTCATAGAACTGTGTTCTATTTTTTTTTATCTTAGACCCTCTTATCTAGGTCTCGCTAGCCTTTTAGTCTCTTTATCCTCATCTGAAGGATCTATCTACCCATACTTTCCTATTCTCAAAACATATGGGGTTCTCTTCTTTATTCCTTAGAATTGAACTTGGACTCCATCTTTGTTTAAGGGAAAACTAAGTTTAGTCTGTATATAATATAGGATATTTGAGGAAAATCATGATAAATAAATTTTTTGGATGATTTAATCAACTCGTGAAGCTTCCTTACCTTAACTTAGTCTTTGGTAATCATCTTTCCAAAGAGATAGTGTATTGTTCTCATTTCTTCATGGCTCATTACTTTTCTTAGGCCAGGTCTAACTACAACCTCAGGATCTAACTACGATCAACCATAAGTCTCTTCAGACTCTAACTGTGACTCTGAAGCTATTGGGATCTAAATGTGTCCGTAGAGCCATGCTTGGATCTAATTGTGACGCTCCGACATCCTCTATGATTCCGTTATACTATGTCATAATCTCTGGAAGATTGTAAAACTAATAGACTACGTTATAAGGTTAACTGCTTCCACTTGTTGATAACTCACTCATTAAAAATTTTCAGAAAATACATTCAGTAGCCTATATTGTAGTCAACTCAATCAGAGTTGAATTCTTCTTCATTCTATTATTTGCTTACTTGCTATGCATCTATTTGCATATGGACTTCTTACTATACTGGACTTGTGAGTAGTGTCCATTTCTTTAATATAAAACTCTCTCGAATACTGTTATATTATGGAGTTTCTGTCAACTACTCATCATACCTTTAACACATCTCTTATTATTTCTCTGAGTTAAACACGTATCTCTTATTTATAATGAAACATCCTTACTTTTGTGTGTATTAAGGACCATTCAGTAGCATTTAGAACCACTAGCAATGCCTCGGAAGTCCATTATCTAAATCTAGAATTTTTACTCTTCTCAAGTTACTGTTCATATGGTATTACAGATTAGGCAATATACTTTGAAAAATAATGATTAATTCTAGAAAAATTGAAATAAAGTGGTTCAAAAAGATACGTGAAGATAACATCTTGAAATTTAAAGGAAAAATAATTCCATACCAAATGCTTAGTCAATTAATATAGTGTATTCGTCAAATATTACTGTTCATTTGGTCAAAAATTCTGAAAACATATTCTAGTCCCTTAATTTAAAAAATTCATTCTCTTTGTACAGACATGGAAATAAGGTGTTCTTAGTGTTAAAATGAAGCTTGACATGTTAACTCAATGTCTATAAAATTTCATACATTAATTCCTTCATTTACTATTTTTCATTATACCATGAACATTATTGTTCAACTTGTTATATAATATCATTACAGATAACACTTCTTCACATAACATTTACACATTCCAGTCCCTAACTTCTCTTCATGATTTTTCATCCTCTTTCATCATTCATGAACCTTATTGGATTGGGATTACTTGGATGGGGTGAGATTTTTGGGATGGGGTGAGATTTTTGGGGAAATCTTAGTAGCAAATGGTACTAAACAATGCATGCATTAATGTAAATACTTGTGCTTGCTCGTGAAAGTGTTAACATTGTGTAATGTGGATGCTTCCATGTAACATATGAAATATAATTAATCAAAGTAATCATAGAAACAGAGCTTCAAATATAAACACATATGCAACACAATTCAATATAGCCATAGCACAACTAAGCATACATTCAATACATGCAAGTTTAGGATAAGTTTACTACCTCATATACTTGACTTTCTTTCACTTTATCTTCCCTTTTTCTTCTCACTTCTCTTTGATGTGTGGCTGCCTACTTGGAGTCCACCATCAAATACTAACATCACATAATCATCCATCCATTACAATCTAACTTCCTTGGACATTAAACTTACTTTAACTAACATCCTTTGATCTTTACTAATTGACTTGGCCTTTGAACCAATTGATCTCTTAACTTTACCCTATACAATTACACCTTTTGAATCCATTTATGAGCTTAGAATCAAGAAATTCTAGCTCATATGCACTTTTCTGACATATTTGAAAAACATGCATAATTCTTTCAAAAATTCTCATATTGATTCCAATGCTTCCCATACTTGTTTCTCTACTTTATCCCACACAACTTTTTATTTTAAGCCCATTGGAAATACATAAATCATGAAATTCCAATAATTGTTCATACGAGTGAACAGTACGAAGAAGAACTTCAAAAACTACAACTTGGAATTATAATGCTTCCAAGGTTCAAAACCTATCCTATCATACACAAAATCATCATATGAATTCAATGGAAGTATTGGATCATTTAAATTCCATCTCCTTCTATAATGAACAGTGCAGACCAAAATGGTTCAACCATGGCAAAGTCAAGAATATCAACTTGATTCAACAACCGATCACCTAACTAGCTTGTTTAAGCTTCAATTACATATCTCTAACTTTAATTTCTTCTTTCTCCTTTCATCTAAGGTTTTGGATAGCATATACACCTTAGATAAAACTCAACTTTATTCCATGAAAACCCTAAGTTCAAGCCCCCAAATTAAAGGAAAACAAGCTAGGATAAATCACTTACCTTAATCTCTAGCTAGCTTGAACTTTGGTACCTCGAATCTTCTTTTTCTTGGCTTGACTCTTCACTTGAGCAGAACCTATCCAAGGGTTCCAAGGGCCATGGTTTTGTGCAGAAAAATGGGGTTATTTATAGAAAAATTCCATGGAAAATGAATAGCCAATATCACTTTGTGCACTATTTTATCTAATGGCTTATATTTGATCTTGGATTAGCTTGCCCTAGAAGCTAATGATTTGACATCATCCATGACATCCTCAAAGGATACCTTAAAGCTCAGGTGATGAAATTACAAAAGGAGGAAGCATCTGGAAAAATTGTAGTCTAATCAGGGACAGATTCAGTCTGATTTCCCAAAAATCAGACTGTTCTCTTAATCTAATTTTTCTAAGATTTCATAATATGCTTTTTGACCTTAAATCTAGTATCTGGATTATTCCTATCATTGAAATTCTTGTGCTGGGTCTAAACTTAATTATAGATCCCTTGGTAAATTACCAAAATGCCCCTGGCTTTTCTTTATTTACTTTAATACCTCAAGGGCATTATCATCTTTTTACACATCATCACAGTATTCTCTAACCTTGATCAACTATTCTAGGAACTCTCCTTGATTGTCTAACCTTAGTCAAATGACCAAAATACCCTTCATTTAACTCTGACTCAATGACACAACATAGTGGCATACTAAGTGGCATTTTTGTAGTTTTATATTTTTTAGAATCTTTATTAGCCCTAGCCCACATACTTATCTGAAAATATTACTGGGCCTATAAAATGTCATTTTGGGCCCTCTACATTGTCCACTATCTTTATGGGCTAAACTCCTGAGAAATTACCATGAAACGTGTTTATCGGGTGTTTTAATCCACTATAAATTATGTAATAAATTATACAAAACTCCTTTTTGAGTTCTATCAGTTTTATAAATTATTATATTAATTATAGGAATTTAATACCAAATTTCATAAGATTCTGAGGTCCATAGGATACTTTATTAATTTCCTTTTCTTAAGAAATAAATATAAATTTTTCGGGACCTCAATCAAAATTCTGTGTTGCATCAAACTTATCAGAATAATTTTTTGTATTTGATTGTAAACTTGGGGACTAATCTAATTCTGGGCAATTTTAGGCCTTTTTCGGCTTAACTTTAAATAATTACCATTTTGCCCTTGAACTTTTGAAAATTACACTTTAGGCTCTTAACTTTTCATAATTAGACTTAATGGCCCAAAGATTATTTTTACTTTCATTTTTGCACCATAGAACTTTTAGATTTTCCAATTTAGTCTCTCATCTTTATACATTTGTCTAATCATTATTTTTTCTTTCTATTCCTTATCACAATCTGTATTATACAGATAGGGAAAAAAATAGGATATGGCATTTCTACCCCCTTAAAATAAATTTTGTCCTCAAAATTTACTTCGCACCTTAGTCAACTATCTTGATAAGATATCATTTTCTACTTTATGAGTAAGTATTAGGGTGTATATCTCTTATCTTTTATCTTGACATCTTAGCAGAGTACTTCTATATCTGCAGATCTTCATATCTTTGTTGTGATTATTCTTCTGTTATGAATCAACTTAATTAGAGTTGAACTCTACTTCATTAGATTACTTGCTTACTTGCTATGCATCTATTTGCATATGGACTTCTCACCATACTAGACTTGTGAGTAGTGTCCACTCCTTTCATTTCAAACTCTCTCAAATACTATTATATTCTGGAGTTTCTATCAACTACTCATCACACTTCTTCTTATTATTATTATCCTTAATAATTCATCATAATACAGAGAGAGGACTTATGTCATTATTCTTTCTTTCTTTACTTTACTGCTAGATAAGAGCATATAGGAACACATACTCTAAGATGCATAATGCCTAGCCAACATGTTGCGGGACTACATACTTGCCCATGAATGCAAAGCTCTAACATATAAGCTCAAGCATTCCTTTTCCTTAATATGCACAGTTCTAACACTTGGAGTTTGCAAAGCTCTATCACGTGGAGCTTGCACTACTATAACATTTGGAGCTTTAGCATATTTTACAAACATAACATAATGCCTGGCATTTCATGCAAGGAGTGAAAGCTCTCACTTGCTATTTCATATGTAATTTAACATTCAAACATCTTATCCCTTTCAAAAAAGGACCCTCTCTATCTGTTTATAAAGCTAGCTATAAGCCACTTTGTATTGTACTTTTCAGGCTGTATCATGGCATATCTGGCCAAATCTGGCTATATCATGGTCTATCTTGCCTTACCATGACGTATTCTGAGATACCATAAGTTTAACATTCTCTTTAACTTATAGATTTGCTAGCTTTTGAGAAATCTAAATATTTCCTTTCAAATCCATTTCATTTGGACTTAACATAAGGGTTCTAGTCTCTTACCATTCATAACCCTTTCTAACTTTTTATAGCTATTTCTATCATTTTAAAGTATTTTGTCTCTTTATCACCATAACTACCAGATTATCTATCATATTATCTTATCAGGATCTGATAATTCATTCAAGATCTTGAAATATCTATTTATCTAATGTAGGTTGCCACGTTACCCTCTTACTAAGGTATAGACTCAACCCTTCATTACTCTTTCTTATATAGGGAGTAGGGGAGTCACTTTATCTTTAAAACTATAGCTACCTTTCTCTCTCTAGACATCATATACTTCTTTTCTTATTTCGCATACATCTACCACTCTGTTAAACTTCTATAACTACCTGAGAAGTTTTTTTCTTTGTAACACAGAATTCAATCCGCGAACTAACTTCTCAGTCATTCAACTCTCAATGTTCATGTGGATGAACTCGGCTAAGTATTCATCAAAGGGTTTCTCTTTCACTGCTTTAACCCTTAGCCTTATGCTTATCTCTATCTAACTGAGAGGAATGCTTCTCGTAAACTATTCGAGAAAACCTTCTCAGGTGAGCGGATAAAACTCCATATCTATGGAGTAACTTTTACATCTCTCTACTACCTCTTAACCCTTTCTATATGCATATCAGTCTCAGTCTGCTCTTAACCATACTGTGATTTTTTTCTATTCTGCCTCTGGATCCTGACTAACTTAAGTCACATGGATCTCATTCATCATCTAGTACTATTACGTCTGTTCTCTAGGGTGTTATAACCTAGGTCTACTAGGTTACTGTTTAATAAATACTAACTAAATAAAGTCTTTCATAATATAGATAAACTCCTAGTGATCATATGGAGGATCTACTTTTGAACATTTTCTTAAACTGATATTTTATATCTCAGTCCTCGTACTATTTAGCTTGCCTGCACCCTGTACTAAACCTCTAACTAATAAACTTTAGTGAGGCTGGCATCTTTATTATTGTCATAAGGTCTCTGTGCATTCTAGTCATGACCTAATCTCTCTGGAACTTTACATCACAACTAATGGTATTTACTTGTCATGACCAAAATGCCTTTGTGAATCTTTATCATGCCCTGACTTATTCATATCTATCATAATTACATTAAATAGGGAACATATTTACATAAATGTTCAACTAACTATCAATTTATTATACCACATCAAACCTCATATTTTATGCCATCATAGTATTTATACATGCATTACATACATGTCAACTACATATTCGGGGTACATCATAACTATTATACATCTGAGTAATCACTTTACTTTACACTGTTTACATGTTTACATTACCCCTCATCTTGTTTTACATTCTTTTCTAAGGAATCGTAAACTGCAAGTACTTCTGCATACATAAGTGTCACCCCTGTATATCAGTTAGTGGATCATTCACCAAAAACCCACTTAGCTCTATGTGCCAGTAGGGGTATATGACAATATCTGGCTCACGACCATCTCATGCCAATCTTTTAGAGTGTGAACTTGATTCAGTTTAATGCCTTATATTGTATATTTATTTATCATCCCTGCTATAACATTGAGGATTTATAGATAAACTAAATAAGACTAAGATGATGATAATGAAGGTACCAACCTCATTGAAGTTCATAGCTAGAGGATTGGTATAAAGTGTGATCAAGCCCGATAGTGCAAAGTACTGAGATATGGCAATTTAGTTTAAGACAATGTTCAGAAGTAGATTCTATATGAGAATAGATCTACATTACAAAAGAATTTGTTCAGCTAGTGTTTCTTGAACAAAAGAATCAAAAGTTAGAATGAGACTTACCTAGGAATGATCATAGCATATGGCCTAAAGTTAGAGATGAGATGGTTAATAAGTAGAGAATTAATATTCTAAAGATAGAGGGACCACATCATGAAGAAGCAATAACTTATTAGACCTAGGGTAGAGCACCCTAGAGAACATAAGTAATAGTAGTAGATGATGAATGAGATCCACACGACATAAGTTCATCAGGATCAAGAAAAAGATTAGAAATGAACCATAATTTGGTTAAGAACAGACTGAGATTGATGGATAGATTGAAGAAGTTAGGATATAGTAAAGAGATACATTAATTAGTCCATAGAGATGGAGATGGATTCGCTCACTTGAGAAGTTAGTCCATAAGATTGAATTCCATTATAAAGAAATGATTTTTCTCAGGTAGTTGTAAAAGTTCAACAGAGAGATAAATGTATGCAAGATAAGAAAAAGAAGTTTATGATGAGAAAGGTAGCCACAGTTAAAAAGATAAAGTGACTCCCCTATTCCTTATGTAAGAAAGAGTAATGAAGGGTCAAGTCTATACCTTAGTAAGAGGGTAATGTGGCAACCTAAGTTAGATGAATAGTTATTTCTGGTTCTATAATAAATTACCAGATCGTGATAAGATAATGTAATATATAATATGGTAGATAATGTGATAGAGGAAAGAATGCTTTAAAGTTTATCTAGTTTATTGTTCAATTGTAGTGTACATATGTTGGATGGTTGAGCAAATTTATGTGATAATATATGGTTTATGTTGCCATAAGTTATGATGAATAGTTACATCCCCTTGTAGTTGTCATATTATGACACATATATTAGAGTATGCTATGATGAATGAATACTCCCCTTTCATAGTTCATGTAGGGTAGAGTATACAAATGAGAAAGTTATGTTGCTCACATACCATATGACATGCAATAGGAATGTACCCAAGGTGATAGACAATCTCAGTAAGTGGGACAATTGTTAAGTATGATTGGGTTACTCAGGTATTTCTTCAGACTTGTGAATGTAGTACTTAGGGCAATTTCTTATGTTAGGGTTACAGCAAGTACCAAGAAGGTGGTAGAGTTATAACTCTATTAAAAGAAATAGTATACAAAAAGAGCAAAAGCTAACAGCAAAGAAATTGTTTTTAGATTACTCTTCAAATAAGAGTTGGGTTTGAAATATATGGCTCTTAGATAAAGTTAGATTCATATGATTTCAGATCACTCTTCAGATAAGTGTTAGATCTTATACATATTACTCACGGTTAGAGCATAGTTTAAATGGCTCACAGTTAGAGCACATATTTAAATGAGAAATTATAATGAGGCTATAGCAACATAATGCAATGGCTCTAGGGTCTAGGGTCACAGTTAGATCATAGCATGGCTCTAAGGTCGCATTAGATCCAAACAGCTTCAGATTCACAGTTAGATTCTGAAGAGGCTTACGATTGATCATAGTTAGATCTTGAGGTCACAGTAGACCTAGCCTAAGGAAAGTGATGAGCGATGAAGATATGAGTACAATGTAGTATCTATTTGGAAAGATGATTACCAAGGACGAAGTTAAGGTCAGGAGCTTCACTAGTTGATTAACTCATCTAGCAAACTTATTTATAATGATTTTCCTCAGATAACCTATATTATATATAGACTAAACTTAGTTTTTCTTGAGTGCTGGTATTCAAAAGTTAAGTGGGTCAGAGTCCAGAGCAGCCCAGGAAAAGTGTGAAATTATGAAAATACCCCTAAGTGGCCAGATTGTACCATTGATGGATGAAGGGCATTTTGATCATTCTATATAGGCCAAAAACATGTAAGACAATATAAAGATGTTTATTTAGAGCCATTATATGCCCTAATGCAGTATAAAGAGGTGTGAAATGACAATTATGCCCTTAGGCTTAATATAATGCAAGAAAGAGCAACAAGGGTATTTTGGTCATTTTCAAATCGATGAATGACAGATAAATACTCATTCTAAAAATGTCAATGGTATGAGAAACTTATACATTGGTTTCCAGGATAGAATACATACTATAGAATATTATAAGAATTAGGAACATAAAACAGTCTGGTTTTTGTGAAACTGCTCCGATCAGTACCAAACTGGATTGGAATTTTTACTATCAGAATATTTACCTTTTTCTAGCCAAACATGCCCCTAAATGATGTCATGCATGCGTCAAAGGTAAGGCTTCTAGGGCAAGCTTGTTTCAAGAATGAATATGGACCATTAGATCATATAGTAACCAAACTAATATTGGCCATTCATTTCCACCCAAGATTTTCTATAAATACCCCCCAAACCAGATTGGATTTGTCATGTATGGTACATTAGGGAACCTCTGGCCAAATTTCAATTGAACCAAGAAAGAATTACACAACTTGAAGCAACTAGCAAAGCAACTATCTCCATTGTTCTTAGACTTTAATCTAGCAAGATAGTTCTTGATTTTAAGGGGTTTTTGTGGCCTATTTCCCTTGAGGTTTCTGCTGGAAGTGCTGTCCACATGTGATTATAATATGAGTGTTATGTTATGGATAGTTTATACAAGCTTAAACAAACTATAATCAAGTGATAAGCTTAGAAATTCAAGTATGCATGTAGTTAGAAGTTTGTGTTAATGGCTGCTACTGTATGTGTCACTATTCATACATTGGAATTTAATAATTTTGATGCTTCCAATGAGCTTAAAATTGAAAATTGTGTGGGGATAAAGTAGGAGAACAAGTATTGGAAGCATTGGAATCAAAATGTGAATTTTTAGAAAAACAAGGGTTCACTTGGGTTTGGCACAAAAGCTCATAAGGTGTTTTGATTTTGGAAATTCTGGTTTCATATTTGGATTCTACATGAAAAATTATGTGGAAATGAGCTAAGAGAATTTATGTTAGAAAGATGGAAGTATGAAGCATAAAATAGAGAAAGAATGGAAGTTAGTGAAAATCTAGTCTTGGAATTGTTTCCAAGTTGAGTTGTAACTTGATGGTACTTTGTAATGGCTAGGTTTTGACATTTGTGAGAGAAGGAAATCATCTCAAGAAGACTTTGACAAGGATATCTCAAGAGGTAGCAAGAATACTTAACTATAGTTTCATGTTTGCTTGATTGTATGCTTGCTTGTTAGTTATGGTGTTTGGTTGAGCTTGAGATTATGCCATCATGTTTATGATGAAGTATGAATGATTGCAACTCCTTGCAACTAATGTCATGACAATATGCATGTTATAGTTTGCTTATGTACTATTATGAAGTAGCTCCCATCTCATGATAACATGTTAAGCATCCAATTAATCATTCATGATATTATAGTTTGTATGACTTGCTATTGGGGTTTCCATGAAATATCATTCTTTCCATATGCATAACCATGTCATTGGTGCTGGAACCTCACAAGGAAAAAGGGTAAACATAGATGGTTGAACTTGTATTATGAGTTATATTGCATAGTGTATGATCATGTAGTAGTATTATGAGGCTATGGTGGTGTGACAATGTTTATGATTCTTTATCCAATGAGTTTGAACTTGATATTTTGTATTCTAATAGCTAATATATAGAGCTTGAAATGAACACCAAGAACTCCTCAATCGGTTAAGTATTCGATTTTTTATGATTTTTCTAATTGGGAGTTAAAATCTGGAATTGAGATAAAGTGACCAACTGGAGGCAGCAACCTTTCAACATTAATTTAATATAGTAAATGGACGATTTTTCCTATGAAATTTTATGATCTTAAATAAAACGTCTAGATCTTTAAATACATAGGTAACACGGTTCATTTGGACATATAACGAAAGAGAAATGAATTTTTGAATTTAAGGCAAAGAAACTGGAACTTCCAGATTTTACCAAATAATAGTGTTTTTCAATGAATAAAATGATTTCATTGGAGCAAGGAAACCTCAATTTTATATTTTTTCATCAAAGTTCAATGAAAAAGATTTCATTAGAAATTGGAACCACCCTATTTTGATTTCTATACATTTAATTATGAATTTTCAAATTTGGGTACATGTTCTAGAATTACCAAATGAACAGTACCCCAAAAAGCTATCTTTTAAAAATACATGTTTCTAAGGCAAAAGGCTATGTAATTGGTCCAAATAACTTTCAACTAAGTATAATTGAGGTTACAAATAAGGATACAATATTTTGGTATCAAAGCATAGGATTCTGGCTTAAGAAATGCTCTGAATAGATTGATACATAATTGAACATCTGCATAATTGAAACTAAGTTAGTTATTACAGGGTAAATATGACAATGTCTAGAACTGGATCAGAGACTACGGTGAACTAAGGGGATCCTATGCCTGAGGTATTCAGTTCAAATAGGTCAGGGTTGACCCCAGAGGAGGTTGATGTTGTGGTGAAAGATCCTGAGTTTGGGCTTCCTCTGGTAATCCACATTCCAGATTCTAGTAGTAAGTCATAATTGGATAGATTAGATAGCTCCTCAGTAGGATCTAATGGAATGAATGATGTATCAAATGATGATGTATCTGAGGAACCTATCCCAACCTTTCCTGTTAATATTGTACCTCTAGAAGAAGTTGACCTTAGTGTATAAGGGAATACATCTCAGGGGGATGACATATATAGTATACCCATAAGTAGTACAATCTGATAAGGGTCATTCCTATGTTAAGGGTACTACAGGACCTGCATATATACAATCTATTGAAGTAGACATTCCTAGTCCAAGCCAAGTACCTAACCCAGCTAATGTACCTGGACCTAGCCGTGTACTAAACCAGACTGATATCCAAGGTCCTAGTGGAATAAGACACCATTTGTAGAGATATACCTAGACAACAATAAGGTTATAGAGTTATCCCTAGGGAAGAATATGAATGAAGAACGATTCGAGAAAGCTTTAGAACTGTCTAGGCAATTATATGACCTAGGAAGACTATTGCTTAGGGAAGTAGAACTAGATTACGGAATTTATATGGACTTTATCACTAGAGTATGGGAGGCCTATAAAGCTTTTGATCTAGATACCCTTACCCTTGAAGACTGGACTAACATTATGGATGATATTTTACCTCTTACTGAAACCTGGAGAGTGGGGCTAGACCAATATTTTGAAGATAAACCCTATAAAAGCATTCCCGACTAGATCTACATGATAGAAGAGTTTATCTGGTTTACTTATAAGAAAGAGTAGTGTGATGGTTGTACCTATGAATGCAAATAATGTCTATGTACTTATGAACAATGATAATGATGATGTTATGCATGTACCTATGTTATGTATGGAAGATCAATGTAATGTTATTGAACTTATTGTATGTTATGTTTTGAGTGCAATATAAATTATTTTGATTATTATACTCATCTCCTATTTAGATAGTAAAACAAAATGGTAAGAATAAGAAGGAATGTTTCCTCAGGAGAACCCCAAAACCCAAGGGGCATTAATTAGCTAATTTTAGAACGATTAGAGAAACAACAGAAGATGATCCAAGAAATGAGAGTTGCTCAGGCAAGAAGTGATTAGGAAAAAGACGTTGCCATAGTAGAAGCAGTAACAAAAGTAATAGAGAATCTAAGGTATCTAGAATCTGCAGGCATAGCTGATACAGAACCAAAAATAGTGTAACAGTCAGCAGAGCCACCAAGACAGATGGGATAGGCAGTTGATTCCACTGGCATTCAACAGTGGATGACCAAATTCTATAAGCATAATTCCACCAATGTTTGAGGGAACGTTTCATATACAGAAAATGGACAACTGGATTAGCCAACTGGAGAATATTTTCAAGGTACTTGATTGTTCATCTGAAAGTAAAGAACATTGGCAATCTATTAGCTAGAAAGGGATACAGATTAATGGTGAAGGAACACCGAGCTACTACTACAGGCTAGAAACATTCATATTACTTGGGAAGTGTTTCTTTAGCAATTTTATGAGAAGTATTTTCCTTAGTCGGTATGTGACGAGAGGGAAGCAGAGTTCCTTATGCTGAGGCAAGGAGAGAAATAATCTTTTGATGAATATCTAGCTAAATTCATTCATCTTTCCCAATACTCTACTTATCTATGACAAGTGGATGATGAGCGCTGGATAACACAGAGAATGATAAGAGGACTAAATGTTACTCTGAAGGAGAAGATTACTCCCCAGTAATATAGCTAGTTTAATAAAGCAGTGGAGGCCTGTAGAATAATTGAGAACAGCTTGAATTATCAAATGTTGATAAACTAGTGAGCAGAGAGAATACTATTCCTAAAAGAACTAGCCAGAATATAAATGTGACCAGTGGTAGTGGCTATTCCACAAAGAGAAAGAGACAGTGGTAGAACATAAGGCCTGCTCGAGGGAATTTCAGAGGTAATATAAGCAATAGAGACTCGAGGTTCAGAGTATATGACAAGTGCAGGAAAAGGCATGGCGATAGACCGTGCTTGATGGGACAAAATATTTGTTACACATGTGGGAAACCTGGACATTTTTCTAGAAATTGTCTTATGGCAGTGAATGATCAAAGGCCATGTACTTAAGGTCGAGTGTTCGCATTGACAAGGGAAGAGGCTCAAAGGTCACCCGAGATGATTCAAGGTATTATCTATCTCAATAATCATTATGTGATTGCTATATTTGATTCTGGTGCAAGTGTCATATCCTAATTTTTTCCTATTTGTATAATATTGATAGAGGAAAGAGGTTTGGAAAGAATTATGACGATGATCAGAAGAAATAATAGAGGTTAAATGAGTCATGAAGGAAGAAAGGGACCTAAATGAAAATTAGAAAAGTTTAAAGGCCAAAAGTTAAGGTAGAAACAAAAGTTGTGCCAAAAGTGGTAATTTCCAAAAGTTAAGGGACTTAAATGTAATTACGTAAAAAGTTCAAGGGCAAAATTGTAATTATGGAAAGGTCAGCCTGAAAAGGGTTAGAACTACCTAGAAGTATTTTAGTCCCATAAATTTTATTAGGGATCTCGACAGTAGATATTTATCTAACAGTTTGAAAGTTAACTAAAAATTTATCAAATTTCATAGACTTCATATATAAGTAAGGGATTTACAGGAAAGTGTGCCCTACAGTGTCAGATGTCCTAGATCTGATAGAACCCCGGAAGAAGTTCTATATAAAAAGTTATTCACATATTAGTGAATTTTGACGGGAGTTTGATAACACCTGTGATACGGTAATAGAATTTATCGGTATGTAAGCCTGGATAGAATGAAATCAAATGACCTCATATATAGGCCCATGATGACGCCAAGGAGGGCGCAAAACCTAGGGTATCAGTTTATTAGTAGAAGGGCCCAGTGTCCAGAAAAGTGTAAAATTATGAAAATGCCCCTTGATGCCTAAATTGAACCAGAGATGTATGGAGGGCATTTTGGTCATATAAAACAGGCTAAAAATGTGGGATATATCCTAAGTATGATTATTTAGAGCTAGTATAGGCCCTGAGGTAGTACAAAGAAGGGTAAAATGATGATTTTACCCTCAGGGTCAATATAGTGCTAGAAAGGACACCAAGGGTATTTTAGTCAATTCCCAAGTGATCTATAATTAAGTTGTGGCCCAGTACAAGAAGGTCAAAAGGCATACTACGAAATCTCAAAAAAAATAGATTGATAAAACAGTTTGGTTTTTGGGGAATCGGACTGAGCCGATATCGGATTGGACTAGAATTTTTCTAGAAGGTTCTCCCACTAGAAATGGCACCACATAACCCCTTTGAGGTGTCCCTTGTGATGTCATGGATGATGTCACAATTAGCTTTCTGGAAAAAGTTAAATTCAAGATTAAATATGGGTATTTAGATCAAATAGTGAACAAAGTAATCTTGGCCATTGATTTTCCATGAATTTTTCTATAAATACCCCCTCAAATCTGGTCCAAACCATGAGCTTGTGATACCTTGGGGAAACTCTTGCACCATGGAAACTCAAGCCAAGACAAAGAAGATTCAAGGTTCCAAAGTTCAAGCAAGCTAGAGATTAAATGTAAGCAATCTATCCTATATTATTTTCTTTTGATTTGGGAGGTTGAACTTAGAGTTTTCATGGGAGAAAAGTTGAGTTTCTTCTAAGGTGTTGTACTGCCCAAAAACCGTAGATGAAAGGGAAAAGAAGAAATTAAAGTTAGAGACGTATGATTGAAGCTTAAACAAGCTAGTTAAGTGGTTGGTTGTTGAATCAAGTTGATATTCTTGACTTTTTCATGGTTGAACCTATTCGGTCTGCACTTTTCATGAGGGAAACAAATGGAATTTCAATGATTTAATGCTTCCATTGAATTTATATGATGAATTTGAGTAGGATTGGAAAGGTTTTAAACCTTGGAAGCATTGAAATTCCAAGATTGTAGTTTTTGAATTTCTTCACTGTTACTGTTTACTCGCATGAAAAGTGATTGGAAGTTCATGATGTTGATGCTTCCAATGCTTTTAAAATGAAAATTTGTGTGGGGTAAAGTGGAGAAACAAGTATGGGAAGCATTAGAATCAAGATTAGAATTTTTGAAAGAATTGTATGCATACGTTCATTTCTATATAGCAGGCCATGAAGGAGCTAGAATTTCATTATTCTAAGCTCATAGATGGATCCAAAAGATGAAATTGCATGGGGTTAATTCAAGACAGAAATTCATTCAAAGGCTAATTCCATTAGCTAAGATTAAGGAAAATAAGTGAGCTTAATATTCAAGAGGAAGTTATGTTAGTTAAAGTGAGTTTAATGCTCAAGGAAATTAGATGATGATGGATGAATGCTTATGTGATATTAGAGATTGATTGATATGCTCCAAAAGAGGCAGCCACATATCCAAGAGAAGTGAGAAGAAAGAAGCAAGATAAAGTGAAATAAATCAAGTATATGAGGTAGTAAACTTATCTTAAACTTGTATGCATTGAATGTTCTGCTTGCATGTGCTATGGCTTTGTTGAATTGTGTTGCATATGTGCTTATGTATGAAGCTCTGGTGCAATGATTACTTTGGCCAATTGTATTTCATATGTTACATGGAAGTATGCACATTACACAATGTTAACACTTTCACAAGCAAGCACAAGTATCTACATTAATGTATGCATTGTTTAGTAATGTTTGATACTAAGATTTCCCCATAAATCTCATTCCTTTTTATGTAAACCCAATCCTATGGGTTTGTGAATAATGAAGAGGATGGTGAAGCATGAAGAAAAGCTAGGGATTGGATGGTATATATGTTATGTAAATGTGTAAT
Source organism: Leucaena leucocephala (assembly GCA_037074615.1). NCBI lineage: Eukaryota > Viridiplantae > Streptophyta > Magnoliopsida > Fabales > Fabaceae > Leucaena > Leucaena leucocephala. The sequence goes on from CM073519.1 coordinate 20,031,084, forward strand.
GCTGCTGTATGACCAATGTAAGTAGTAATGGTCATATTGTAAAGAAAAATAGCAAATAATGGAATAAATGTATGAAATTTTATAGACATTTATATGACATGCTAAGCTTTGTTTTGACATCAAGAATGCCTTATTTCAATATCTTTACAAAGAGAACTAATTTTTCCAAGTAAGGGACCAGAATCTGTTTACAGGATTTTTGACCAAATGAACAGTAATCTTTGGTGAATAAACTGTATTAATTGACAAGTCATTTGGTCTTGTAATTATTTTTTCCTTAAAGTTCAAGATGTTATCTTCACGTAACTTTTTTAGCCACTTCATTTCGATTTGTCTAGAATTAATTATGATTTTTTAAAATTTGTTGCGTAATATGGAATACTATATGAATAGTAACCCGAGAAAGAGTAAAATTCCAGATTTGGCTAATGGACTTCCAAGGTCTTGTAAGTGGTTCCAAATACTACTGAATAGTCCCTAAGATGTATAAAAGTAAGGATGTTACATTTTGGTATTGGAGCAGAAGTTTTTGGCATGATTGAAGATATTTCTCAGACCTTAACTCTAAATAGTAAGTACTTTGTTAAGTTAGGATATGTATTGAGATAGTTAGCATTTCTTAATTAAGTAAATATTGCAGGAGTAGATATGGGATTTCATAAGGTTAAGTTAGAGGCTTCAGTTAATAAGGGAGACCCCTGGCCAGTAGTGATATGCGAGGATAATGTATATCCAGACTTTGATCATCCCTCAGACAATGAAGAGAGTTCAGATGAGAGTATAGGGGATTGGTAAGGAAAGTCTACAGTAGAATGTCCTATAGATGTTTCTGTATACTCAAACCTGTAGTCTAGAGGTCATATAGAGATTTAGCCTAAAGCCGTGTATGCACCAGATGATGTTGAGTCTAGTGACTCTACACAGTATGAGTTTATTGGAATGCCCTTTAACCCTGATATAAGCTCTATTCCTCCGATGAGAGGATAGATTACGGCTGAGGAAGCTGAGTACTGGTACTGGATTATGGGTAGACCAAATATTATTCCTCCTCTACCATAGTTTGAGGACAAAGTTGTTATAAGTAATAGATCATAGTCCCCTAATTCAAACATCCAGTTAGAGTTTATGACAGTTCCTATCCATTCCCAAAGTCCAAGAATATGTGACTTTATAGAGAAAGATCAGCGTGATGTTCCTATACTAGGCAACCCTAGCCTTTTCTGTTAAAGATAGATAATGCTGACTGTATCAGTCTCAAGAAAGTTGTAAAAAGTGAATTACTCAGTTTAGCTCAGGGGATGGATAGAAGTAGAAATCAAGAGCAGTTAGTTTACCTACAGTTCCTCAATGCCGTATCAAGAATGATAAACAGATACATAGTGGAGGGCATTAACCTAAATCAAGTTTATGCTCTAGCAGACTGGCATGAGATGGTAGTGAGTCAAGTACTGCCATATACCCCTACATGGCATATGAAGCTAAGTGAGTATTTGGCAAGGGATCCACCAGTTGATATACAAAAGTGGCACTTCTATGTGCAGAAGTATATGCAGTCTATGATTTCCTATAAAAGAATGTAGAAGGAGATGAGAGGTAATGTAAATATGTAAAGTGTAAAGTAAAGTAATTACTCAGATGTATAGTAGTTACAATTACCTCGAATATGTAATTGACATAAATGTAATGTATGTACAAATGTTATGATGACATGAAATATGAAGTTTTGTGTGATATAATGAAATGATTATTGGTTGAACATGTATGTGAATATGTTCCCTTTTTAATGTGATTATGATGTATAGACATGAATGAGTCTTAATTGGCTCTGAAGATGTTCACCTCACTGAAGGTTATCAGTTAGAGGTTTAGTATAGAGTGTAGGCAAGTTAAACAGTACAAAGCACTAAGATACAAAAGACCAGTTTAAGAAGGGGTTCAGAAGTAGATCCTCCGTATGATCATCAGGAGTTTATCTACAGTAAGAAAGACTTTGTGCAGCTAGTTTATACAGAAAAGAATAATGAGAAGTTAGAATGAGACTTACCTAAGAATGATCTAATACATGGCTTAAGGGTAAAGACGTGATGGCTAATAGATAGAAGGTTAATATTCCTAAAGCAGAGGCATTCCATCTCGAAGAGATAGTAACCTAACGCTCTACCCTAGAGAATAGAAATAGTAATGCTAGGTGATGAATGAAATCCAAGTGACTTAAATTAGTCAGAATTTAAAGACAGACTAGGAGGAAACACAGTCTAGTCAAGAGTAGATTGAAACTGACAGACAGAAAGAGTTAAAAGATAGTAGGGAGATGCAGAAGTTACTCCATACAATATGGAGAGTGATTCACTCACCTGAGAAGTTTTTCTCAAAGAAGTTTAAAAAAAGCATTCCTCTTAATTAGATAGAGGTAAGTGTAAGGCTAAGGGTTAGAGAAAGGAAAGATAAACCCTTTGATGAATACTTACCTAAGTTCATCCACATGAACGTTGAGGCATAATAGTAGATATTCTCTCGCCTATTAGTAATCCAGAAGGATAAGGGAAAACTTAAAAGTATAAATGGCATAAAGAACAAGCCCTTTCTCAGTTAGCTGAAAGGAAATAGCTAACTCAGTTATGGATTACTGCTCGATTATGGTGAGGCCAAGGACACATAAGTCTTTTAGGTTAGAGACATAGAAGTCTTATAGGCGATGAGAAATGTTATGATAAGAATGAACATGGCCTAGTAAGGTAGCCACAGATTCAAAGATAAAGTGACTCCCTTATTCCTTATGTAAGAAAGAGTAAAGAAGGGTTGAGTCTATACCCTAATAAGAGGGTGATATAACAGCCTAAGTGAAACATGTAAATGATTTAGGATCCTTAATAAATGATTAGGACCTAGTGATTAAGGGATAGAATACTTTAAAGTCTACCTAGTTAATTGTTTAATTGCAATGTGAGTATAAGGAATGGTTGAGTAAACTATGTAATATTGATATGGCTTATGGTTCCATAAGTTATGATGAGAAGTTGCATCTCCTTGCAGTTGTCATATGACACGTATGTTAGAGAATGCTTAAATGATTGCATCTCCTTGCATATTATGCATGTTGAGTATGCTACGATGAATGAATACTCCCCTTTACATTACATGCAAGGCAGAGTAGCTATGACGAGAAAGTTTTGAAAAATTTATTGCTCCCATATCCTACGACATGCAATTAAATAATTTAACCTGATGATGATAAAGCAATAGAAAAGTGATGAACAAAATAGTTAGCTAGTTAATTCCCAAAGAATGGAATGAGAATTTATGATCAGACAATGATAGTCAATGGGATAGAGAATAAGATTAAAGATGAAAGATTAGTAGTGAATTTATAGATAAATGATTACAGTACATGTGACATATCCCTTTAGTAGGGATAAAATATATGACTGATGTGCTATGAATATGAAAGGAAATGAGATGCAGTTTTGAATGATGATGCGGCTATAAAAAGAACAGTTTTTAAATAATATGAGTTAATATTTTTGCAATAGAGCTAGATTGCTCTTGCGATAGAATAAGATTGCTTTTAAAATAAAACCAAGAGATAGGTATAAAACCAAGGTAGAGCCTGTGTAGCTCTCTGCAGTAATGGATATAGTAAAATTAAAGAAGATGAGAATGATATGATAAATTCCTGAGTGATAAAGGAAATGAGTAAAGTCCTGATAGATAAGATTGGCCTCTATGATCATTTTTGGGTAATTATCTGTTGAGTTAACAACTATGTGGAAGTGGCTAACCTTGTAACTTTGTTTGTTGGTTTAGATCTTCCGGAGATGAGAATATAGTACAACATAATCGCAGTAGATTCTAAAGGATTACAGTTAGATCCTAGTATGGCTCCTAGAGAACATAATTCCAAGGTCTCAGATAGATCCTAAAGAGGCTTACGATTCATCGCAGTAGATCCTGAGGGTCACAGTAGACCTAGCCTAGAGAAAGAAAGTATTGAGCCATAAGTACAGTATGTCTTTGGAAGGATGAATACCAAGGAAAAGTTAAGGTATAGAAGCTTCACAAGTTAGTCAACTCATAATAGAGAGTACCCATGATGCTTGTCATATCCCAATTTTTAGGCCTAGAAGCCTAGTATGTAGCCTAAAAAAGGTATACTACCAAACCCTGTTGAGCAGAAGTCCCAAAAGTATACATGTGATATTCAGGGACTAAACTGCAAGTAAGTGAAAGTTCAGGGACTAGATTGTAAACAGTGAAAGTCCCTGGGGCTATAATGGTCATTTTGGAAAAGAAAGGGATGTTTCTTGGGAATTGAGCCACCAGAGTGCTTGAGCTTGATTAGAGGCCAAGATAGCATTCCAAGGGTACAAAAACGTAGCCCAAGAGGGACTTGGGCCCAAGTGGCATTAAAATATTAGTTTAGTAATTTTTCAATAAAGTAAAGTTACCCGGTTAAAGATAGAACTAAGGAAAGTGATCAGATAAAGCTTTAGACTCATCTAGAACCATGAGCCTAGAAAAAGAAGAAAAAAACTAAGGACACGTGGCACAATCTCAGCCGTTCATTCTAGGAAAAGACTATAGAATTCTCTGGTAATGCTGAGTCAGTTGGTGAGGTATCCTAAGGGCCCCACTACTGCGCCACCTAGCATGTGAGGTGTCCCATGGATTATGTCATTTTGATGAGTCATCTAGGATGATAATTTCATCGTGATGATGCAAGCAAGGCTTCTTGAGGAAGCTAAGCAATCTGAGCCATTCATTACGATTCAATCTAGACCATCCATTCCACCTCATTTAACCTATAAATAGTCACTCTCCCTTCCATTCTACTCCAGGGTAAGCAAGAGGCAAGGAAGAGAAAGAAGAGAGAAAAAGAGAAAGAGAGAAAGAAAGAAAGAAAAAGAAAGGAAGGAAAAATGAGGAGTTATGGCAGAGTTAGGAACTAGAAGAAAGGCTACTCACCAGGTAGTAAACTTACCTACTTGCATGCTTACTGCTTGCATGTTTTATGTGATGTTTACGTACCTTGATGATGTGAAGCATGTATGATTAAGTAATGCTCTGTTTCTTTTTATGCTATAGCCATATGTTATAATTAAGTAATATCGAAGCATGTATGTTATTATTATGCAAGCATGATCATTAAGTACACACATAGTAACATCAAGCATAATTGCATACATTGTTTGGTTTCCGTTTACTACTGAGATTTCTCCAGAAATCTCAGCCCTTCCATATCAATCCAATTATAGCAAGTCTTCTCAAGATGGAGGAGATAAATATATATGAAGACAAGTTAATGATTATTTAGTATGATTGATATGTGATTGATGTATGTAATATTAATTGCTGAAAATTGTCACTGTGAACAGTAACTCGTGATGAGGCAATGACATTTAAGCTGTAATAAGTAATAGTAAACAATTGAATAAATGTATGATATTTTTCCAGTAAATAGTAGACATTATAAGATTTGATTTGATATATATAACATCTCATTTTGGATGTCTACACGTGGAGATATGATTTTTCAAAGTTGGGACCAGAAACGCTGGAATCAAGGGAAGGACGTTGGATGAACAGTAAAATTGGAACATTGACCGATGTTGACTTGGTCAAGACGCGGTCAATGAGTTATTTTTTCCTGAAAGAGCATTAAGTTAGCTTTGTGTAATAATTTGAAGCACTTCATTTTTATTTTTCTGGAATTAGTTATGATTTTTTGAAGTCAGGTCACTTCTCTGGAATTTGCACAGTGAACAGTACTCGGTAGAGTAAAATTTCAGATTGTGTAATTTGACTTTAATGACCTTAGAAGTGATTCCAGATGCTACCATTTGGTCCCTAAGACATAAGAAAATTAGGATGTTACAATGCTAGTTTCAGATAGCTTTATTACTATCAGAGACTAAACTTAGAATCTTCTTACACGTAAAAGGAACTAAGTGATCAAAGTTAAAGTTCTTAATCCTGAGTCCCAAGGATTTATAAGAATATTTCATAAGATATGAGAAAGGGTTAAATGAGAATAAAGACATCCTTATGATAAGATTATAAAGAATAAGAATGAAAGGTAAATATATCCTCCAAATGAGGATAAAGAGATTAGAAGGCCAGATAGACCTAAGAGAGATAGTATAAAATGGGTCTAAGATAGTAAAGTATCAGGGTTAGAACCTGTTAGCACCAGTACTTTAGATTTATACCTGAACTTTTCAGTTAAGCATGATCAGGTAAGAGTAGCCCAATGATGGGTGACCCCCTGGGAAGTGATAGAAAAAGGTAGAAATACCATAGAAATTGGCCTATATGCACAGAGTTATATAAAATGATAGAAAGAGCTATGAGAAGCTAGAAAGGGTTATGAACAGTAAGAGACTATAACCCTTATGTCAAGTCCAAATGAAATGGATTTGAAAGATAGACTATGATAGAACTAGATTTGGCCAGACATGCCATGTTATGGCATGAAAGATACGAAATGAGAAATGCTATGAAGAGTACGTAATGAGATATGTTATGAGAAACATGTATTGAGAAGTACAATATGAAGTGGCTTTATAGCTAGCCTTGTAAATAGATTGAGAGGCTCTATTTTTGAAAGGGATAAGATGTTTGAATGATAAGTTACATATGAAAGAGCAAGTAAGAGCTTTCACTCCTTGCATGAAATGCTAGGCATTATGTTATATTTATAGAATATGCTAAAGCTCTGAATGTTATAGCAGTGCAAGCTCTGAGCGTTAAAGCTTTGCAAGCTCTGAGTGTTAGAGATGTGCATATTAAGAGAAGGAATGCTTGAGCTCCAATGTTAGAGCTTTGTATTCATGGGCCGGAATGTAGTCCAGCAATATGTTGGCCAGGCATTATGCATGTTAGAGTATGTGCTCCTATATGCTCCTATGTGCTCCTATTTAGTAGTGAAGCAATGAAAATGAGTCCTCTCTTTGACATAAGTCCTATGTGCTCCTATATGCATGTTAGATCTGACATAAATCCTCTCTCTGTATTATGATGAGTTATGAAAGATGATGAGAAGTATGATGATATGAAAATAAGAGATAAAGTTTTACGGATATTCAGAGAATTCCGCTAGATACCCAGATGAGCAAAAAGTAATTGCTCTAAGAAGTATGATGAATCATTAACAGAAACTCTAGAGTATAGTAGTATATGAGAGAGTTTAATATGAAAGAAATGGATATGACTCACAAGTTTAGTATGGTGAGAAGTCCATATGTAGATAGACGCATAGCAATAAAGTAAGTTATAGAATGAACTCGAGTTCAACTCTAATTGAATTGACTCATAACAAAAGAATGATCATAGTAAAGATATAAAGAATTGTGGATATGAAAAGTACTCCACTAACATGTCAAGATAAAAGATAAGAGATAAATACCCCAATCCTTGATTGAGGTGTTGAGTAAATTTTGAGGAAGAAATTGATTTTAAGGGGGTAGAAATGTCATATCCTAATTTTTCCCTATCTATATAATACTGATAGAGGAAAGAGATTTGGAAAGGATTATGACAATGATCAGAAGAAATAATATAGGTTAAATGAGTATTGAAGGAAGAAAGGGACTTAAAAGAAAATTAGAAAAATTTAAAGGCCAAAAGTTAAAGAAGAAACAAAAGTTGGACTAAAAGTGGTAATTTCCAAAAGTTAAGGGACTTAAATGTAATTAAGTAAAAAGTTCAATGGAAAAATTGTAATTATGGAAAGGTCAGCCCACAAAGGGCTAGAACTGCCCAAAAGTATTTCAGTCCCATATTCCATCAGTAAATAGTGGAAGATACACTAGTCAATCTTGCATGATATAAAAATTTTATTAGGGATCGAGACATCAGATATTTATCTGACAGTCTGAAAGTTCTCTAAAATTTGATCAGATTTTATCAACTTCAGATATAAGTAGGGGAATTACAGAAAAGTGTACCCTATAGTGTCAGATGTCCTGGATCTGACAGAACCCAGGAAGAAGTTCTGTATGAAAAGTTATTCACATATTAGTGAATTTTGACGGGAGTTTGATAACACCCGTGATCCGATAATGGAAATTATCAGTATGTAAGCCTGGATAGAATGAGATCAGATGACCTCATATATAGGTCCATGATGTTGACAAGGAGGGCCCAAAACCCAGGGTACCAGTTTATAAGTAGAAGGGGCTAGTGTCTAGAAAAAGTACAAAATTATGAAAATGCCCCTGGATGCCCAGATTGTACCAGATATAGATGGAGGGCATTTTGGTCATATGGGATAGGCTAAAAATGTTGGATATAGCCTAAGTATGATTAGTTAGAGCCAGTATAGGCCCTGAGGTAGTACAAAGAACGGTGAAAAGATGATTTTACCCTTAGGGTCAATATAGTGCTAGAAAGGATACCAAGGGTATTTTGGTCATTTTCCAAGGGATCTATAATTAAGTTGTGGCCCAGTACATGAATGTCAATGGTAAGAAGCATTCGGATACTAGATTTAAGGTCAAAAAGCATTCTACAAAATCTCAAAAAAATTAGATTTATAAAACAGTCTGGTGTTTTGGGAATCGGACTTAGCCGGTACCGGATTGGACTAAAATTTTTCTAAAAGGTTCTCCCTCTAGAAATGGTTCCACATAACCCCTTTGAGGTGTCCCTTGTGATGTCATGGATGAGGTCACTATTAGCTTTTTGGAAAAAGTTAAATCGAAGATTAAATGTGGGCACAATAGTACACAAAGAAATATTGGGCATTGATTTTTCATGAACTTTTCTATAAATACACCCTCAAATATGGTCCAAACCATGAGCTTGTGATACCTTGGGGAAACTCTGGCAAAATGGAAACTCAAGCCAAGACAAAGAAGATTCAAGGTTCCAAAGTTCAAGTAAGTTACAGATTAAAGGTAAGCAATCTATCCTAGCTTATTTTCTTTTGATTTGGGAGCTTGAACTTAGGGTTTTCATGGGAGAAAAGTTGAGTTTTCTCTAAGGTATTGTACTACCCAAAAACCTTAGATGATAGAGAAAAGAAGAAATTAAAGTTATAGACGTATGATTGAAGCGTAAACAAGCTAGTTAAGTGGTTGGTTGTTGAATCAAGTTCATATTCTTGACTTTGCCATGGTTAAACCTATTCGGTATGCACTGTTCATGAGGGAAGAAAATGGAATTTTAATGATTTAATGCTTCAATTGAATTTATATGATGATTTTGTGTAGGATTCAAAAGGTTTTGAACCTTGGAAGTATTGAAATTCCAAGATTGTAGTTTTTGAAATTCTTCATAGAGTTCACCTGCATGAATAGTGATTAGAATTTCATGATTTTGATTCTTCCAATGCTTCTAAAATGAAAAGTTGTGTGAGTTCAAGTGGAGAAATAAGTATGGGAAGCATTAGAATCAAGATTAGAATTTTTTAAAGAATTGTATGCATATGTTCAGTTATACACAGCAAGCCATGAAGGAGCTGGAATTTCATTATTCTAAGGTCATACATGAATTCAAAATTTGAAATTGTATAGGGCAAAGTCAAGACATCAATTGATTCAAAGGCCAATTCCATTAGTTAAGATTAAGGAAAATAAGTGAGCTTAATGTTCATGAGGAAGTTATGTTAGTTAAAGTGAGTTTAATGCTCAAGGAAATTAGATGATGATGGATGAATGGTTATGTGATGTTAGGGATTGATTGATATTCTCCAAAAGAGGTAGCCACATATCCAAGAGAAGTGAGAAGAAAGAAGCAAGATAAAGTGAAAGAAATCAAGTATATGAGGTAGTAAACTTATCCTAAACTTATATGCATTGAATGTTATGCTTGCATGTGCTATGGCTTTGTTGAATTGTGTTGCATATGTGCTTATGTATGAAGCTCTGTTGCTATGATTACTTTGGCCAATTGTATTTCATATGTTACATGGAAGCATGCACATTACACAATGTTAACACTTTCACAAGTAAGTACAGGTATCTACATTAATGTATGCATTGTTTAAGATTTCCCCAGAAATCTCATTCCTTTGCATGTAAACCCAATCCCATAGGTTTGTGAATAATGAAAGAGGATGATGAAGCATGAAGAAAAGTTAGGGATTGGATGGTATATATGTTTTGTAAATGTGTAATGTTGTTGTATGACCAATCTAAGTAGTGATGTTCATGATGTAAAGAAAAATAGCAAATGATAGAATAAATGTATAAAATTTTACAAACATTTACATGACATGCCAAGCTTCGTTTTGACACCAAGAATGCCTTATTTTAATGTATTTACAAAGAGAACTAATTTTCCAAAGTAAGAGACCATAATCTGTTTCTAGAATTTTTGACCAAATTAATAGTAATCTTTGGTGAATAAATTGTATTAATTGACGAGTCATTTGGTCTGGAAATTATTTTTTCCTTAAAGTTCAAGATATTATCTTCACATATCTTTTGAACCACTTCATTTGATTTCTCTAGTATTAATTATGATTTTTTGAAGTTCATTGCGTAATCTGGAATACCATATGAATAGTAACCCAATAAAGAGTAAAATTCTAGATTTGGCTAATGGACTTCCATGGTATTGTAAGTGGTTCCAAATGCTACTGAATGGACCCTAAGACATATAAAAGTAAGGATGTTACAACAAGTCATTCCTTTGTTTCCTATGAATGTGATAAACAGTTAGGCCTTACAATTAGCAAGTTGCACTATGTCGTATGTGTGACAACCCCTACGAATGCTAGAGTAGTTACATCAGATGTTTGCCTAAATAGTGTCATTCGATATGAGTATTATTGCACTACTCTAGACTTGATACGTATACCTTTCCATGAGATTGATGTCATAATTGGACTGTGCTGGTTGTCTGCCAATAATGTGATGCTGGATTGTAAAAACAAAACTATAATTCTTTGTCCACAAGCAGCAAATGTGAATCCAGAAGTGAGATTGAATTTATAATGGTGGCTCAAGCAGATAAATGTCTTCAAAAAGGATGCCAAGGATATATGGTCATTTTTTCTGTTCAAACAGAAGTATAAGAGGGGATAAAGACCATTCCCATAGTTAAAGAATTTCTCAAAGTCTTTCCAAAGGAGATTCAAGGATTACCTCCAGAACAAGAAGTAGAGTTTTCAATCGACATTGGACTAGTATCCAAAGCCCCATATCATATGGTTCCCAATTAGATGATTGAATTAAAGAAGCAGATTGAGGAGCTTTTAGAGAAGGGTTTTATCCGACCCAGTGTTTCTCCATGGGGTGCTCCAGTGCTATTGGTTAAGAAGAATGATGGTAGTCTCAGACTATACATTGACAATTGGAGTTGAATAAGATTACTGTTAAGAACAAGTACCCTCTTCCCCGGATTGATGATTTACTATACCAGTTGGTGGGAGCAAGTTTATTCTCCAAGATTGATCTGAGATCAGGTTATCACCAACTCAAAATCAAAGTAGATGACATTTCGAGGACTGCGTTCAGGGCTCGCTATGGTCATTTTGAATTTTTAGTAATGCCTTTTGGTCTGACGAATGCACCTACAATTTTTTTGGATTATAAGAACAGAATCTTCAAGCCTTATCTAGATCAGTTTGTTGTGGTCTTCATTGATGATATCCTAGTGTACTCTAAATCTGCAGAAGAGCATAAAGAGCATTTGAGAATTGTTCTGAGTACTCTTAAAGAAAAATGACTCTATGCTAAGCTTAGTAAATGTGAGTTTTGGCTTCAAGAAGTCAAATTTCTCAATCATGTCATATCCCATGAAAGGGTAGTTGTAGATCCTAGCAAAGTTGAATAAGTGTTAAGCTGGGAACAACCAAAGATAGTGTAAGGAATTATAAGACACGCAGCGGAATAAACTTTAAAAATTTTCCATTCCTTGCCAGGATCTGCCGTATGTGTTTAAGTCAAGTGGAAAGAATCATTACCCTTAGTGTTGCTCAGCGAATTTCACAGCTTCTCTACGTGGGTGGTGATCTCTTTCTGATCGCAAGAAATCGACGGAGTGTTCCTCAGCGACCTTCAAAGATTCTCTCCGTGGACGGTGGTCTCTTTCCGATCACAAGAAGTCGACGCCTCAGGTCGGCTTCCTCTACTGGTATCCACACGAACAGCGTTCCAACCACGAACGACGTGCTAGCGTCTCCTGTCCCTCTAAGGCTTTCACAAGTCTCCGTCTCTATTTCGGCAGTTTCTTGTCTGCAAACCTTTTGCAGATTCCGTTCGGCCTTTTGTGTTCTGTATTATTTTCAAACGTAGCTCCTCCAATCAGATATAGAGGATGCTATGCGTTTTTTTTTCACTTAACCTAATTGGATTTTAGAGTTAATCTTATATTAATTCCGAATTGATACAATATCATATATCATATAATTTTATAAGAAACTAATTAAATAAAATAATATTAAATCCGTCCCACAGATTTAATTACCTATTTATTTAACTTTTAAATAAAGATGAGACTGAGTTATATTTGATTTATTCCCATAAATCAAATTTGAGATATCCTATCAATTTGAATTTCAAATTCAAACGTGATAGGGATTTAATTTATCCTTATAAATTAAATCTTATAAATATCTCTTATATGAGATATCCTATCAATTTGAATTTCGAATTTCAAACGAGATAGAGATTTAATTTATCCTTATAAATTAAATCTTATAAATATCTCTTATATGAGATATCCTATCAATTTGAATTTCGAATTCAAACGTGATAGGGATTTAATTTATCCTTATAAATTAAATCTCATATATCTCATATATATAATATATATATATATACGAATTTATATATATACGAATATAAATATAAATAAATATATATACATTCACCTGGATCTTTCATTGAATCTGGACATGTCTTAGATTCAATGAATCTGGACATCATAGCTCGTGTTGGGCTATTTTGTGTGCGACCCTGTAGGCCCATATGAAGTTGGCAGTGGGCCATATGCTATACTAGCCCACAAGTCGCAAGTGGTCTCTAGCAAGACATAACAACTACCCAAATCATATGAGGATCGATAAACGATGTAACCTTTTATACAACCATATCATGTCCCTTCTGTCATGCGATATTTTGGTCATGGATGAGGCATGGATAATGTCATCCTCCTATTCCCGACCGTTACTTTCTCGATCCCTGAGTAGTCTGACTATAGAAATGGAACTACCTTTCCATTACAGTATGGCCATACATTTCTCAGACTCACTCATCGAGGGGCCCAGTAATATCTCTCCACGAATGTGAGGGACAAATTCCATCTTGACCATTCACATTCCTCCGCATGAAAAACCACTAAGCCCGAACATAGTCTTTATGATCACTCGGTCAAAAGTGACTTTTGACTAGGTCAAAGCTGAGCGTTTTGTCATGTAGGAATCCATGATGATCTCAGGTCAAATGGCATATTGACATGGTTTGTATATGAGAGAAGCTTATGACGTTACCCATGCAGTTCTCTCATAGCGGGTCGGTCCAACACCCTGTACTCTTACATGTGCTTATGACTTTGATTTATATCTCTATACATCTTCAAAGTCATACTGGTCTTATTTCATCTGTGCTCCCACATAGATGATCGACCAGGGACATTTAGGATAATATCATGAATTATTCAAGGATGGTCATCATAGTAAACATGCAAATAATATGATAACTCAATTAATAAATTCATAAATCAATAATGTTCATAAGACAATGATTGGCCCCTAGGGCACGATTTCCAACAGATAGTGATAGAGATTAGAAGTTTTTTGGTCTTAGCAGGGTATTATAGAAGATTTATTAAGGACTTTACTCGATTTGCTTTGCCATTAACTAAGCTAACCAGAAAGAACTAGCACTTCAGGTGGGATGAGAAGTGCAAGGCCAGTTTTCAAGAATTAAAGCAGATATTAACCACGACTCCTATGCTAATTATTCCAGACCCAACTCAGATTTATATAGTTTATACTGATACTAGTAAGTAGGGGTTAAGATGTGTATTAATGCAGCAAGGTCAAGTGGTAGCCTATACTTCTTGGAAGCTAAAGCTACATGAAGAAAACTATCCCACTCATGATCTGGAGCTTGCAGCGGTAGTGTATGCTCTCAAGATATGGAGACATTATCTATACAGAGCTACCATAGAACTGTATTGCAACCACAAAATCCTAAAGTGTCTATAAGATTAGAAAGAATTGAACATGAAACAGCGGAGATGGATGGAATTTCTGAAGCATTACGATTTCCAGATTAAGTACCATCCTAGAAAAGCAAACGTGGTAGCAGATGCTTTAAACTGAAAGGTGGTACAGGTGGCAAGTCTAATGATAAAGAGTTAGAGTTAATAGGAGATGCCAGAGATTATAGTCCTTTATACCAAATGCTGATAGCAAAAAACACTTATGGAGGAACACAGATTAAAGCTTTCATTGAGGATAAAATAAAAGAAGCTCAAGAGCATGATAGGCTCACAGAAATTTTCAAGAATAAGCTGGAAAGAGGGGAAACTAAAAATTTTGATGTTCCCAGGATAGATTGCTACAATTTAGAGGAAGACCATATATTCCATATATAATAGGACTAAAAGAGAAGATCTTTGATGAAGCACATAAGAGCAGATATACGGTACATCCAGGTATAACCAAAATGTATCATGATGTTAAAAGTTTATTTTGGTGGCCTGGATTGAAGAAAGATGTTGTGGCTTATGTGTCAAAAGGCTTAACCTGTCAGAAAGTGAAAGTTGAGCAACAAAGGCCAGCAAGAAAGTTACAACCACTAGAGATACCTGAGTGGAAATAGGACAGTATTGCCATGGATTTTGTTGAAGGACTGCTAACTTGTATTAAGCATGATGCTATATGGGTAGTAATTGACCGATTGATAAAGTTGGCTCATTTCTTGGCAATCAATAAGAAAGATTCTCTTGAAAAGCTGGCAAAGTTATATGTAAAGGATATTGTTAGATTACATGGTATCCCAAGTAGCATTGTATCGGATAGAGATTCTCGATTTAAATTAAATTTTTGGTGGGCTTTGCATAAAGAAATGGATACTACTTTCAGATTTAGTACAACTTATCATCCTCAGACAGATGGTCAATATGAGAGAATGATCCAAACACTAGAGGATATGTTAAGAGTATGTGTTTTGGATTTCAGAGTTAGGATGTCCATCTACCATTAATAGAGTTTGCATATAACAACAGTTATCAAGCTAGTATTCAGATGGCCCCATTTGAAGCACTTTACGGACGCAAGTGTAAATCTCCCTTGTACTGGTTGGAGTTAAGCGAAAGGAGAATGCTTGTCCTAATATAGTAGATTAGATAGCAGTGTAGATGGATAAGATTAGAAAAAGGTTGTTGACAGCTCAAAGCAGACAGAAAAGTTAAGCTCATGTCAGAAAAAAATTGTTGGAGTTTGAAAAAGGAGAGCATGTATTCCTTAAGTTAACTCCAACTACAGGAGCCGGACGATTGATCAAAGTGAAGAAACTACATCCTAGATACATTAGGCAATTCCAGATCCTCACAAGAATAGGATTAATGGCTTGTAAGTTAGCTTTTCCTCCAAATCTCAGCAAAATACATTGTCTTCTATGTTTTCCAGTTAAAGAAGTATGTTCCATATCCATCACATGTGATTGAGCAGGATGATGTTTCACTGTGAGATGACCTAACTTATGAAGTCAAACTAGTACGAATTGTAGATTGAAAGGTCAAGCAGTTGCGAAATAAACAAATCTCTCCAATTAAGGTGGTCTGGAAGGGATTAACGGATAATGAGGCTACTGTAAGGAATTGGAAGACATGCAGTGGAAATTAATTTAAAATTTTTTTCCCATTCCTTGCCAGGATCTACCATATGTGTTTAACTCAAGTGGAAAGAAGCATTACCCTTGGTGTTCCTTAGCGACTTCCACAGCTTCTCTCTGCGGCTCGTGCTCTCTTTCTGATCGCAAGAAGTCGATGCCTCAGGTCGGCTTCCTCTACTGGTATCCACACGAGCAGTGTTCCAACCACGAACGACGTGCTAGCGTCTCCTGTCCCTCCAAGGCTCTCTCAAGAATTCGTCCTCTCCGTCTCTATTTCAGCAATTTCTTATCTGCAAACCTTTTGCAGATTCCGTTCGGCCTTTTTGTGTTGTGTGTTGTGTACCAAAAATGTAGCTCCTAAAATCAGATATATATGATGCTCTGCGTTTTTCTCAACTGAATTGGATCTTGGAATTAATCTATATTAATTCTGAAATTAATACAATTTCACATATTGTATAATTTGATAAGAAACTAATTAAATAAATAATGTTTTTATATTAAATCCGTCCCACAGATTTAATTCACCTATTTATTTAATTTCAATAAAGATAAGATTAGACTATATTTGATTTATTCTCATAAATCAAATTTGCGATATCCTATCAATTTGAATTTCAAATTCAAACGTGATAGAGATTTAATTTATAAATTAAATCTTGTAAATATCCCTTATATGAGATATCCTATCAATTTGAATTTTAAATTCAAGCGTGATAGAGATTTAATTTATCCTTATAAATTAAATCATATATATATATACGAATTTATATAAATACGAATATAAATATAAATAAATATATACATCAACCTTGGATCATTCATTGAATCTAGACATGTCTTAGTTTCAATGAATCTGGACATCATAGCTCGTGTTGGGCTATTTTGTGTGCGACCCTGTAGGCCCATATGAAGTTGGCAGTAGGCCATTTGTTATACTGGCCCACAAGTCACAAGCAGTCTCTAGCAAGACATAACGACTACCCAAATCATATGAGAATCGATAAATGATGTAACCTTTTATACAACCATATCATGTCCCTTCTGTCATGCGATATTTTAGTCATGGATGAAGCATGGATAATGTCATCCTTCTATTCCTGTCTGTTACTTTCTTGATCCCTAAGTAGTCTGACTATAGAAATGGAACTACCTTTCCATTACAGTATGGCCATACATTTCTCAGACTTACTCATCGAGAGGCCCAATAATATCTCTCTACAAATATGAGGGACAGATTCCATCTTGACCATTCACATTCCTCCGCATGAAAAACCACTAAGCCCAAACATAGTCTTTATGATCACTCGGTCAAAAGTGACTTTTGACTAGGTCAAAGCTGAGCGTTTGTCATGTAGGAATACATGATGATCTCAGGTCATAGGGTATAGTGACATGGTTTGTATATGAGAGAAGCTTATGACGTAACCCATGTACCTCTCTCATAGCGGGTCGGTCCAACACCTTGTACTCTTACATATGCCTATGACTTTGATTTATATCTCTATACATCTTCAAAGTCATACTGGTCTTATTTCATCTCTGCTCCCACATAGATGATTGACCAGGGACATTTAGGATAAGATCGTGAATTATCCAAGGATGGTCATCACAGTAAACATGCAAATAATATGATAACACAATTAATAAATTCATAAATCAATAATATTCATAAGACAATGATTGGCCCCTAGGGCATATTTTCCAACAACCTCCCACTTGCACTAGGTACAATCATTAATTTGACTAATTCCCATTGACCTAACATGACGTTCATGCTTTGCCTGCACAAGCGGCTTTGTTAGAGGATCAGCAACATTGTCTTCTCCTGCTACTTTGCATATTTTTTTATCACCTCTATCATTGATTTCTCTGATGAGCTGAAATCGCCTGAGTATATGCTTGGTCCTTTGATGTGACCTAGGCTCTTTGGCCTGTGCAATGGCACTACTATTGTCATAGAGGAAAGTTATTGGATCTGAGATGGTAGGTATCACCCCTAGTTTTGTGATAAACTTCCTAATCCAAACGGCTTCCTTAGCTGCATCAGATGCTATTATATACTCGGCTTTCGTTGTAGAATCTACTATAGTGCCCTGCTTAGAGCTCTTCCAGCTTACTGCTCTATTATTGAGGAGGAATATATATCCAGACTGCGATTTTTGGTCATCCTGGTCAGTTTGGAAACTCGTGTCTGTGTAACGAGTTACACATAGTTCGTCATCCAATCCACCATAGACCAAGAATAAGTCCTTAGTCCTTCTTAAGTACTTAAGGATATTCTTAACAGCAGTCCAATGGGCCTCACCAGGGTCCTGTTGATATCTGCTAGTCATACTTAAGGAAAATGAGACATCCGGTCGAGTACATAACATGGCGTACATGATAGATCCTATGGCCGAGGCATATGGAACTTTACTCATGCGACCTCGCTGATCAGATGTACTAGGGCACAGATCTTTGCTGAGGTGACTACCATGAGACATGGGTATGAAACCCCTCTTTGATTCATGCATACTTAACCTATGCAGTATTTTGTCTATGTATGTACTCTGACTGAGTCCTAGAAGTCTTTTAGATCTATCTCTATAGATCCTGATTCCTAGGATGTAGGTTGTTTCACCCAAGTCTTTCATCGAGAAAGACTTTCCTAACCAAGACTTGACAATCTATAAGGTAGGAATGTCATTCCCAATAAGTAGGATGTCGTCAACATAGAGTACCAAAAACACAACTGTGCTCCTACTAACCTTCTTGTACACACAAGGTTCATCAATATTTTGAAGGAATCCAAACTCTTTGACTACTTCATCAAAACGATGATTCTAACTCCGAGAGGCTTGCTTTAGTCCATAAATGGACCTTTGAAGCTTACACACTTTACTAGAGTCCTCAGAACGCACACCCTTCAGGTTGTGTCATGTACACATCCTCAAGGAGCTTTCCATTAAGGAAGGCTATCTTGATGTCCATCTGCTATATTTCATAGTCATAATATGCTGCTATGGCAAAGAGGATTCTGATTAATTTGGCCATTGCAACTGGGGTAAAGGTCTCATCATAGTCCACACCATGAGTTTGAGTAAATCCTTTTACAACCAGTCGTGCCTTGAAGACATTTACATTGCCATCCATGTCAGTTTTCTCCTTAAAAACCCACTTGCACCTGACGGTTTTACACCTTCAGGCGGGTCGACTAAGGTCCAAACCTTATTGTCGTACATGGATTGCATTTTAGACTTCATGGCATTAAGCCACTTTTTAGAGTTTGGTCCCACTATAGTTTCTCGATAGGTAGTCGGCTCATTATGCTCAATGAGCAACACATCACGACTGTCAGAAATCAAAAATCCATCTCTCTGAGGCTGAAGTCGTGTCCTATTAGACTTCCGTGGACCTTGCGTGACTTGAGGAGTCTTAACAACTTGTTGTGAGTCTTCTCTATTTTCCATCTGCAGTTCTGTGGTGTCTTGTGACTCTCAAACTTCTTCGAGGTGTACCTTACTCCCACTGGTTCTTTTAGAGATAAATTCTCATTCAAGAAAGATACCATTTCTGACACCAAACACTTTGTTATCAGCAGGGTTGTAGATGTAATATCCCTTGGTTTCCTTAGGATATCCCACAAAAAGGTACTTTGAGGATTTGGGCGCTAATTTGTCTGAGGCTTATTGCTTAACATAGACCTCGCATCCCTAGATCTTGAGGAAAGACAAACTAGGCGTTCTACTAGTCCATAGCTCATACGGAGTCTTTTCAATTGCCTTAGATGGAACACAATTGAGTGTGAACGCAGCTGTCTCTAGCGCTTGGCCCTAAAAGGAGGGCAGAAGATCTGTTTGACTTATCATGGATCGAACCATATCTAATAGTGTTCAATTCATCTGTTCAGAAATGCCATTCCATTGTGGTGTCCCTGGAGGAGTCAATTGTGAGACTATCCCACAACTCCTAAGATGATCTATGAACTCTTGGCTCAAATATTCGCCACCCCGATCAGATCAAAGTGCTTTAATTGTTTTACTAATCTGGTTTTGTACCTCATTTTGAAATATCTTGAACTTTTCAAAAGATTCAGA
The DNA here is from genome assembly GCA_037074615.1 of Leucaena leucocephala. Lineage (NCBI taxonomy): Eukaryota > Viridiplantae > Streptophyta > Magnoliopsida > Fabales > Fabaceae > Leucaena > Leucaena leucocephala. The sequence goes on from CM073519.1 coordinate 20,050,951, forward strand.
TTTATGTTTCATTAGATAGATTTACCCATATCTGCTAAAATCATCTATGAATATTATGAAGTACGAATAACCTCCTCTAGCATTTGTGTTCATCGGTCCACACATATCTGTATGTATGAGGCCCAATAAATCAGTGGCCCTCTTACTGTGCCCAGTGAAGGGTGACTTTGTCATCTTTCATAGCAAGCAAGACTCGCAAGTGTCATATGATTTGAAATCAAATGAGTTTAGAAATCCATCTTGATGGAGTTTAGAAATGCGTTTCTCATTTATGTGGCCCAGACGACAGTGCTAGAGGTATGTCATATTCAAATCGTTCGGTTTGACCCTTTTGGCAGTTATATTATAGATATTTCCATGATTGGGTTGGTCCAAATTTAATATGTAATGATCAACATACAAATCACCATGAGCATAAAAAACATCATTACGATAAATAGAACATCTACTATTCCCAGCAATGGAAGTGAAACCTTCCTTATCCAAATAAGAAAGTGAAACAATGTTACTACTTAAAGTAGGAACATAATAGCAATTGTTCAAAACTAACAAAAGCCCAGTGGGCAGAACTAATTCATAAGTGCCTACAGCCAACGCAGCAACCCTTGCTCTGTTTCCAACTCGTAGGTCAACCTCAGCCTTTTTCAGCTTCCTACTGTCCTTTAGTCCCTGCACATTTGTACAAATGTGAGAACCACATGCAGTATCTAATACCCATGAAGTGAAAGTAGAAAGATGAATGTCTATAACATAAATACCTGAAGCGATAGTCCACCTATCCTTCTTGTTCTTTTTCAGATCTTCGAGGTAGAGTTTGCAATTCCTCTTCCAATGACCAGGTTCATTGCAGAAGAAGTAGACTCCTTCCTTCAGAGGCTTTGCCTTCTTTGGTGCAGGCTTGGTTTCAGGCTTGCCTAACTCTTTGGTCTTACCTGATGAGCCATGACCCTTCCCCTTACCTTTGCCTTTCTTTTTCATACCCTTTCCTTTTTGAACCATTAAAATAGCACTGGGCTTCTTCTTAAGACTCAGCTCAGCAGTTTTAAGCATCCCATGCAGTTCAGAAATAGATTTCTCCATGTTGTAGTTCATGACAAACTGGTCATAACTTTCGGGGAGTGAGTTCAAGATCAAATCCATAGCTAACTCCTGGCTCATGGGAAATCCAAGCCTCTCAAGGTGATCAATGTACCCTTTTATCTTTAAGATATGAGTACTAACTGATGCACCTTCAGCCATCTTGCAGGAATATAAGGCCTTAGTGGTCTCATACCTCTCTTGCCTTGCCTGTTGCTGGAACATTTCCTTGAGATGCACAATCATCTCATAAGCCTCCATGTGTTCCAGATCTCTTTGGAGCTCTGGAACCATGGTGGCTAGCATCAAGCATCCCACATCGACAGAGTCTTCCTTATGCTTCATATAAGTATCTCTCTGAGCTATAGGAGCATTGCCCACTGGCTCCTCAGGAATGGGTTGATCTAGGACATGCGCCTTTCTTTCCTGCTTGAGAACAATTCTCAAGTTCCTAAACCAGTCAAGAAAGTTTATCCCATTAAGTTTGTCCTTCTCAAGGACAGATCGCAGCGATAATGTAGCAGTATTACTAGTCATCATGATTCTACAATTAAAAATATGCAATTCAATTAGCAATCTCCCACTAAATAAACAACCCTCAATACAATAGTTAGTGGGATAAGATCCATATTTGGCTCAAACTTAAGCCCGCTTTGGCAGGACTCTTAAATTAAGTTATTTAGGTAGGTAACACCTTTACCAATTACATAAAATCTAACTCTTAGATGTTCATGGGATTCTATTATCATATGATCTGGCATGTTTTTAATCCTATCTAATGCCTTGAGACCCAAAACCGTTTTGTTAATCTCAATTAAGTCAAACAATAATAAACATGTGAGAGTAGCACCATTACTCTTGCCTATCTCCCTAAGATAACTCAAAAGCACCCACTTTAGTCGAGTCTACAATTGAGCGATCGAGGTTTTGACAAGTGTTCATAAATTGACGGCATTATGACTTAAGATTTCATTTAGAGGGCTTAATTAACTATCTGGTTTATAAGAATGCATGTTTCTCAGTTTGTATCTCATACAAGTAATATGCATGTTTCTGATATAATCATAAGATGCTTAATTTAAACGTTATACAATATGGCTCACCTATCCTAAGTCCCCTTAAGCCAATGAGAGGAGCTCTCTAGTAAGAGAAGGGAAATTACATATAGAAACCTCTTTTAACATTCGAGGGGAGTAAGATGAGAAAAGAAGGTACATTGAGAGTATATGGAGAAAGGCACGACATGCAAGTCGTATTTAAAATTACAACACTTGCAATCTAGAGCCATATTGTTCACCATACCCAAACATTCAAGAATCAATATTCATATTTAATTCAAGGGCAATTAATGTTTCATATCTAAAACATTCACCAAATAACATATGTTACAGTTACGTTACGCTACGAACAGGTAGCTACGACGGTCCCGCTTTCAAGAATCTGCATTCGGTTTTCTTAGACCCCATATATGTTAATTGATCAAATCAAAACGTATCACCACCAATTTCAATTACCTTTTAGATTCCTTTTATGTCATACATAACACGGATTCCTTATATGTCATATATAAAGCGTATATTATATGATCATCTACGACTAACACATATCATATGAATCAACAATCAAGCCTAACTTAAACACAAAACAACCAGGCTCTGATACCACTGTAAGGAATTGGAAGACACGCAGCGGAAATTAATTTAAAAAATTTTTCCCATTCCTTGCCAGGATCTACCGTATGTGTTTAACTCAAGTGGAAAGAAGCATTACCCTTGGTATTCCTCAGCGACTTCCAAAGCTTCTCTCCGCGGCTGGTGATCTCTTTCTGATCGAAAAAAGATGTCCACAGCTGCTCTTCGCGGCTCGTGCTCTCTTTTTGATCGCAAGAAGTCGACGCCTCAGGTCGGCTTCCTCTACTGGTATCCACACGAACAGCGTTCCAACCACGAACGACGTGCTAGCGTCTCCTGTCCCTCCAAGGCTCTCTCAAGAATTTGTCCTCTCCGTCTCTACTTCAGCAGTTTCTTATCTGCAAACCTTTTACAGATTCCGTTTGGCCTTTTTGTGTTGTGGGTTGTGTACCAAAAATGTAGCTCCTAAAATCAGATATATAGGATGCTCTGCGTTTTTCTCAACCGAATTGGATCTTAGAATTAATATATATTAATTCAAAAATTAATACAATATCACATATTGTATAATTTGATAAGAAACTAATTAAATAAATAACGTTTTTATATTAAATCTGCCCCACATATTTAATTCATCTATTTATTTAATTTAAATAAAGATAAGATTGGACTATATTTGATTTATTCTCATAAATCAAATTTGAGATATCCTATCAATTTGAATTTCAAATTCAAACGTGATAGAGATTTAATTGATCCTTATAAATTAAATCATATATATCCCTTATATATAATATATATATACGAATATAAATATAAATAAATATATACATCAACCCTAGATCATTCATGAATCTAGACACGTCTTAGATTCAATGAATCTAGACGTCATAGCTCGTGTTGGGCTATTTTGTGTGCAACCCTGTATGCCCGTATGAAGTTGGCAGTGGGCCATTTGCTATACTGGACCACAAGTCGCAAGCGGTCTCTAGCAATACATAATGTCATATCCTAAATTTTTCCTATCTGTATAGTACTGATAGTGGAATGAGGCATAGAAAGGATTATGACGAAGATCAGACGAAATAATAAAGGTTAGATAAGTCTTAAAGAAAGAAAAAGACCTAAACGCAAATTGGAAAAGGTTAAAGGCCAAAAGTTAAAGTAGAAATAAATATTGGGCCAAAAGTGGTAATTTCTAAAAGTTTAGGGACCTAAATGTAATTAAGAGAAAAGTTCAAGGGCAAAACTGTAATTATAGAAAGATCAGCCCGAAAAGGGTTATAACTGCCTGGAAGATTTTCAGTCCTATATTCCATCAGTAAATAGAGGAAGATATGCTGGTTAATCTGGCATGATACAGAAATTTTATTAGGGCTCCAGACAGCAGAAAATTATCTGATAGTCTAAAAGTTATCTGAATTTTTATCAGATTCCATGGACTTCAGATATAAGTGAGGGAATTATAGGAAAGTGTGCTCTACAGTGTCAGATGTTATGAATCTGACAGAATCTCGGAAGAAGTCCTGTATAAAAAGTTATCCCCATAACAGTGAATTTTGACGGGAGTTTGATAACACCCGTGATCCGATAATGGAACTTATCGGTATATGAGTCTGGATAGAATGAGGTCAGATGACCTCATATATAGGCCTATGATGACACCAAGGAGGGCCCAAATCCCAGGGTACCAGTCTATCAGTAGAAGGGGCTAGTGTCCAGAAAAAGTGTGAAATTATGAAAATGCCCCTGGATGCCCAGATTGTACCACAGATGGATGAAGGGCATTTTGGTCACCTGGGACAGGCTAAAAACGTGGTACATGGTATAAATATGATTAGTTGAGACCATATACACCCTGAGGCAGTATAAAGAGGGGTAAAATGATGATTATGCCCTTAGGGTCAATATAGTGTAAGAAAGGACACCAAGGGTATTTCGGTCATTTCCCAAGGAATGGATGGAAGATAAATACTCAGTATAACCATGTCAAGGGTATGAAAATCCTAGACATTGATTTCTAGGACAGAATACATATCCTGGTATATTATAGAAAAATTTGGAACAGAAAACAGTCCGGTTGCTGTGAAACTGCTCCGATTGGTACCGGATTGGACTGGAATTTTTCCACAAGCTTCCTGTCATGGTGAGCACGCCACATAACCCCTTGAAGTGTCCCTTGAGCTGTCCCACATGATGTCATAATTATTCTTTTATGAAAAAGTAAAATCCAAGATTAAATGTGAGCCGTTAGATCAAATAGTAACCAAATCAATCTTGGCCATTGATTTTTCTTGGATTTTGGCTATAAATACCCCCCATTCTGTAGCCAAACCATAAGCTCATGAACCCTTGGGGAAACTCTTGCAAAATGAAAACTCAAGCCAAGACAAAGAAGATTCAAGGTTCCAAAGTTCAAGCAAGCTAGAGATTAAAGGTAAGCAATCTCTCCTAGCTTATTTTCCTTTGATTTAGGAGCTTGAACTTAGGGTTTTGATTGGAGAAAATTTGAGTTTTCTCTAAGGGGTAGATTTCCTAAAGACGTTAAAGGAAAGGGGAAAGAGGAAATTAAAGTTAGAACCATATGATTGAAGCTTAAACAAGCTAGTTAAGTGGTTGGTTGTTGAATCAAATTGATATCCTTGACTTTGCCATGGTGTGCCCTGTTCGGTCTGTACTGTTCATGAGGGAAGGAAATTGAATTTCAATGATTTAATGCTTCCATTGAGTTTGTATGATGATTTTGTGTAGGATTGGAAAGGTTTTGAACCTTGGAAACATTAAAATCTCAAGGTTGTAGTCTTTGAGATTCCTTACGGTACTGTTCACTCGCATGAACAGTGATTGGAATTTCATGATTTTGATGGTTCCAATGGTTTTAAAATGAAAAGTTGTGTGGGGTAAGGTGGAGAAACAAGTATGGGAAGCATTAGAATCAAAATGAGAATTTTTGAAAGAATTGTATGCTTATGTTCAGTTCTGTACAGTAGGCAATGAAGGAGCTGGAATTTCATGATTCTAAGCTCATAAATGGATTCAAAAGATGAAATTGTGTAGGGTAAAGTCAAGACATCAATTGGTTCAAGAGCCAAGTGGATTAGTGAAAATTAGAGAAAGTTATGACAATAAAGAGTGTAACAAAGTTAGTCTTGAACATGGTTGGAATTCATGAGTCCTAATGAGTTATGTGATGAATATGAATGTGTTTAGGACCATGAAATATCCAAGAAGATGTTGGGAAGTGATGTACATAAAGGCTTCATGGTTGGAAAGCTAGGGAGCAAGGGCTAAAGGTCAAGAGAAAAGCTTAAGTGCAAGGTAGTGAACTTATCTCTTTATGTGCTTGATGTGGTATGCTTATGTGTTGACATGTATATGTTATTTGAATGATGTTGTGACATGATAAATGATGTTGAATGTATTGTGAATAACATGTTTCCATGGCCATGCACTTTATGTAAAAGTATATAGCATGATAGCATGTCACTAACCAAAGAAAGTTTAATGAAATTACATATCATGCATTAGCATCCATCTTGCATATTTAAGTGGTAATGTTTGCTACTGAGATTCCCTAGAATCTCACTCTCCCATAACCAACCAATTTAGGTCAAGCATGAAGAAAAGGTATGCATGGAGAAGAGCTAAAGAATGGAAGAAAGGAAGTGAAGTATTGAGATTTTAGCATATACTATAAATTGTCCATGTATGTAAATGCCATGTAAGGTGTCTATTTATGTGATGAAACTATTGTAATACTTATGGCATATGTACATGATGTATATTAATGTTAAGAAGATTATTTGATGGCATGTGCATGCTGAAACAATCATTGGAAATGAAAGAAAAGAAACTGAAATGGTAAAAACGTAGGTCCTTAAGTAATTGTGTTGTGGCTTCAGTCTGACCTAGTAAATGAAGGAATTAGTTCACGAAATTTTATGAGCATGTAGTACACATCCATAGCTTTAAATTCATAAGTAAAACGTGTCATTTGGATGTGTATATCAAGAGAAATGAATTTCCAAAGCAAGGGACCAGAAACTGTTTCTAAAGTTTTTGACCAAATAAACAGTAAACTTCAACGAATAAACTGTATCAATTGGATAATCATTTGGTCTAGAAATTATTTTTCCCTTATACTTCAAGATGTTATGTTCATGTAGCTTTTTGAACCACTTCATTTTGAGTTTTGTATAATTAATTATGATTTTTCAAAGTTCGTTACGTAATCTGGAATACCATATGAATAGTAACCCGAGAAAGAGTAAAATTCTAGATTTGGCTAATGGACTTCCAAGGTCTTATAAGTGGTTCTAAATACTAGTGAATGGTCCCTAAGATATATAAAAGTAAGGATGTTATATTTTGGTATCAAAGCAAAGGATTCTGGCTTAAGAAATGCTCTGAATAGATTATTTATGGACTGATATGAGATTATTCCCAGACCCTAACTCTAAATAGTAAGTATTTGGTTAAGTTATGGTATATTATAGGATAGTTAGCATTGCTTAATTAAGCAAATAATGTAAGAATAGATATGAGATTCCATGAAGTTAAGTCAAAAGCTTATGTTAATAAGGGAGACCCCAGGCTAGTAGTGATATATGGATATGGTATACATCCAAACTCTGAGCATCCCTTACACAATGAAGAGAGTTCAGAGGAGAGTATGGGGGACCAGTCAGGAAAGTCTACAGTGGAATATCCCATATATATTTCTGTAGACTCAAGCCTACAGTCTGGATGTCATGTAGAGATTCAGCCTGAAGCCTACTATGCACCAGTTGATGTTGAGTCTAGTGACTCTATACGGTATAAGTTTGTTGGAATGCCCTCTAACCCTGATATAAGCTTTATCCCTCTTACAAGATGATAGATTACGGCTGAGGAAGCTGAGTATTGGTACTGGATTATGGGTAACCATATATTATTCCTCCTCTACCAGAGTTTGAGATTGATTTAAGATAATTAAGGTACAACAGTCCCCTAATTCAGATATCCAGTCAAAGTTTATGATAGTTCTTATCCATTTCCAAAGTCCAGGAATATGTGACTTTATAAAGAAAGATCAATGTGATGTTCCTGGTTCTAGTCAACTTTAGCCTTCTTTGTTAAAGACAGTTAGTGTTGACCATATTGGTTGAAGAAAGTTATGGAGAATGACTTACTCAATCCAGGTCAAGGGATGGACAGAAGTAGAGATTAAGAACAGTTAGTTATTTACAGTTCCTCAATGCCATAGCAGGAATGATAAACAAACATCTAGTAGAGGGCATTAACCTAATATACTTTAGAAGATTAGTATGAGATGATAGTAAGTCAAGTGTCATGAGACTAAAGATGCCAACCTCACTGAAGTCTATCAGTTAGAGATTTAACACAGAGTATAGGCAAGTTAAATCGTACGAAGCACTAAGATACAGAATATCAGTTCAAGAAGAGGTTCAATAGTAGATCCTTCGTATGATCATTAGGAGTTGATCTACAGTACGAAAGACTTTGTGTAGCTAGTATTTGTGGAAAAGAATAATGAGAAGTTAGAATGAGACTTGCCTAAGAATGGTCTAATACATGGCTTGAGGATAAAGACATGATGGTTAATAGATCGAAAGTTAATGTTCCTAATACAGAGGGATTCCATCACAAAGAAATAGTAACCTAGCACATCTAGGGCAGAGCACCTAAAGAACAGAAATAGTAATGCTAGATGATGAATGAGATCCAAGTGACTTGAATTGGTCAGGATCTAGAGGCAGACCAGAAAAGAATCACAGTCTAGTCCAGAGTAGACTGAGACTGATGGACAGAAAGGGTTAGGATTAAGGGAAGAGAACTCTTTTGATGGATACTTAATCGAGTTCATTCATATGAACCTTGAGGCTTAATAAGAGATACTTTCTGGCCTGTTAGTAATCCAGGAGGATTAGGGAAAACTTAAAAGTTTGAATGGCATAAAGATAGGAGCTAGACCCTTCCTCAATTAGCTGAAAGATAATAGCTGACTCAGTTATGGATTACAGTGAGGCCAAGGACACATAAATCCTTCAGGTTAGAGACATAAAAGTCTTACAGGCGATGAGAAATGTTATGATAAGATAGCCTGATATGATAAGCTATCTCTGATTCCTAAATAAATAAATAGGATATTGGAGATATAAGCTAAAGATAAATTGCCTCAGAAATTGTTTGAGGGTTAGTAGAAAAAGATATATGTAAGCTAAGAGAAAGAAGTTTATGAGGTTTAAAGAAAGTAAAGTAGCCAAAGATTTAAAGGTAAGGTGACTCCCCTATTCCCTATATAAGAAAGAGTAAAGAAGGGTTGAGTTTATACCCTAATAAGAGGGTAATGTGGCAGCCTAAGTGAAACAAGTAAATGACTCAGGTACATGAATAGATGATCAAGACCTAGCAATTAAGGTGATTAAGGGACAAAATATTTTAAAGTCTACCTAATTCATTGCTTAATTGCAATATGAGTATAAGGGATGGTTGAGCGGATGTATGTGATAGTGATATAGCTTATGTTGCTATAAGATATGATGAGAAGTTACATCTACTTGTAGTTGTCATATGATGACACGCATGTTAGAGAATGCTTAAATGATTGCATCTCCTTGCATATTATGCATGTTGAGTATGCTATGATAAATGAATACTCCCCTTATACAGTACGTATTGGGTAGAGTATACCAGATGAGAAAGTTATGTTGCTCCCATGCCCTATGACATGCAATTAAATAATTCAACTTAGCAAGAATGAAGCAATAGCAAAGTGCTAAACTAGAAAGTTAACTACTTGTTTCTCAGAAGATAGAAAGAGAATTTATGATCAGACTATGATAGTCAATGGGATAGAGAATGAGATTAAAGATGAAGATTAGTAGTGAGTCTACAGATAAATGATTATGATACTCAGGACATATCCCTTTAGTAAGGATAAGATAGATGAAAGGAAATGAGACTCAATTATGAAAGATGATATGGCTCTAAGAAAGAGCAGTTTTTAAGTAATATAAATTAATGTTTTTGCAATAGAGCTAGATTGCTCTTGCAATAGAGTAAAGTCCCTCTGATGAGATAAATAGATGATGACATATATCTGCATGGTAGAGCTTGTGTAGCTCCTTGCAATGTTAAATGTAATAAAGTTATAAAGATGAGAATGGTATATGAAGTTCCTGAGTGATAGAGGAAATGAGTCAAGTCCTAATAGATAATATTGGTTTCTATGATCATTTTTGGGGAATTATCTGCGAAGTTAACAACTATATGGAAGTGACTAACCTTGAAACTTTGTCCGTTGGTTTAGGTCTTCCAGAGATGATAATATAGTACAATGGAATATAGTAGATTCTGGAGGATTACAGTTAGATCCTAGTATGGCTCACAGGGTCGCAGTTAGATCCTGAAAGGCTTATGGTTGATCGTAGTAGATCCTGAGGGTCGCAGTAGACCAAGCCTAGAGCAAGAAAGTAATGAGCCATAAGTACAGTATTTCTTTGGAAGGACGAATACCAAGGAACAGTTAAGGTATAGAAGCTTCACAAGTTGATTAACTCATAATAGAGAGAGTACCCATGATGCTAGTTTCAGATAGCCTTATTACTATTAGGGACTGAACTCAGAATCTTCTTACACATAACAGGAACTCAGTAATCAAAGTTAAAGTTGTTAATCCTGAGTTCTAAGGATTTATGAGAATGTTTTATAAGATATGAGAAAGGGTCAAATGAGAATAAATAGATCCTTATAATGAGATTATAGAAAATAAGAGATAAGTATATCCTCTAGATGAGGAAAAAGAGATTAGAAGGCCAGATAGACCCTAGAGAGATAACATAAGATGGGTCTCAGATAGTATAGTACCAGGATTTGAGCCTGTTAACACCGTGCTTCAGATTTTTATCTGCACATTTCAGTTAAGCGTGCTCAGGCAAGGGTAGTCTAATGATGGGTAACCCCCTAGGAAGTAATGAAAAAAAAATGAATGCCACAAGAAATTGGCATATATGCACAAAGCTATGTAAAATGATAAAAGAGCTATGAAAAGCTAGAAAGGGTTATGAACAGTAAGAGACTAGAACTCTTATGTCAAGTCCAAATGAAATGGATTTGAAAGATGAACTATGATATAGCCAGATTTGGCCAGATATGCCATTTTATGTCATGAAAGATACAAAATGAGAAGATATGCCTTGAGAAGCGGCTGTATAACTAGCTTTGTAAATAGATAGATAGACTTCCGTTCAGGAAAAGATAAGATGTTTGAATGATGAGCTACATGTGAAAGAGCAAATGAGAGCTTTGAGAGCTTTCACTCCTTGCATAGAATGCCAGGCCTTATGTTACGTTACATTATGTGATGTTTATAGAATATGCTAAAGCTCCGAATGTTAGAGCAGTGCAAGCTCTGAGTGTTACAGCTGTGCAAGCTCCAAGTGTTAGAGTTGTGCATATTAAGAGAAGGAATGCTTGAGCTCTGATGTTAGAGCTTTGCATTCATGGGCAGGTATGCAGTCCTGCAATATGCTGGCCAGGCATTATGCATGTTAGAGTATATGCTCCTATATGCTCCTATGTGCTCCTGTTTGGCAGTAGAGCAATGAAAGAAAGAATAATGATATAAGTCCTCTCTCTGTATTATGATGAGTTTTTAAAGATGATAAGAATGTATGATGATATGAGAATGAGAGTTAAAGTTTACAGATATTCAGAGAATTCCGCTAGATACTCAAATGAGCAATAAGTGATTGCACTAAGAAATATGATGAATAGTTAGTAGAAGCTCCAGAATATAGCAGTATTCGAGGGAGTTTGACATGGAAGAAATGGACACTACTCACAAGTCCAGCATAGTGAGAAGTCTATATGCAGATAGATGTGTAGTAAGTAAGTAATAGAATGAACTGGAGTTCAACTCTGATTGAGTTGATTTAGAATAGAAGAATGACTATATTAAAGATATGAAGAATTGCGGATATGAAAAGTACTTCACTAAGATGTTTATTTTAAGAGATAGATACCCCAATCATTGATAGAGATGTTGAGTAAATTTCGAGGATGAAATTTATTTTAAGGGGGTAGAAATGTCATATCCTAAATTTTCCCTATCTGTATAGTACAGATAGTGGAATGAGGCTTAGAAAGGATTATGACGAAAATCAGACGAAATAATAAAGGTTAGATAAGTCTTAAAGAAAGAGAAGGACCTAAACGCAAATTGGAAAAGGTTAAAGGCCAAAAGTTAAAGTAGAAATAAATGTTGGGCCAAAAGTCATAATTTCCAAAAGTTTAGGGACCTAAATGTAATTAAGAGAAAAGTTCAAGGGCAAAACTGTAATTATAGAAAGATCAGCCTGAAAAGGGTTATAACTGCCTGAAAGATTTTTAGTCCCATATTCCATCAGTAAATAGAGGAAGATATGCTGGTTAATTTGGCATAATACAGAAATTTTATTAGGGCTCAAAACAACAGAAAATTATCTGATAGTCTAAAAGTTATCTGAATTTTTATCAGATTCCATGGACATTAGATATATGTGGGGGAATTATAGGAAAGTGCGCCCTACAGTGTCAGATGTTATGAATCTGACAGAACTCCGGAAGAAGTTCTATATAAAAAGTTATTTACATATTAATGAATTTTGACGGGAGTTTGATAACACCCGTGATCCGATAATGGAACTTATCGGTATATGAGCCTGGATAGAATGAGATCAGATGACCTCATATATAGGCCTATGATGACACCAAGGAGGGCCCAAATCCCAGGGTACCAGTCTATCAGTAGAAGGGGCTAGTGTCCAGAAAAAGTGTGAAATTATGAAAATGCCCCTGGATGCCCAGATTGTACCACAGATGGATGAAGGGCATTTTGGTCACCTGGGACAGGCTAAAAACGTGGCACATGGTATAAATATGATTAGTTGAGACCATATACACCCTGAGGCAGTATAAAGAGGGGTAAAATGATGATTATGCCCTTAGGGTCAATATAGTGTAAGAAATGACACCAAGGGTATTTTGGTCATTTCCCAAGGAATGGATGGAAGATAAATACTCAGTATAACCATGTCAAGGGTATGAAAATCCTAGACATTGATTTCTAGGACAGAATACATATCCTGGTATATTATAGAAAAATTTGGAACAGAAAACAGTCCGGTTGCTGTGAAACTGCTCCGATTGGTACCGGATTGGACTGGAATTTTTCCAAAAGCTTCCTGGCATGGTGAGCACGCCACATAACCCCTTGAAGTGTCCCTTGAGCTGTCCCACATGATGTCATAATTATTCTTTTATGAAAAAGTAAAATCCAAGATTAAATGTGAGCCGTTAGATCAAATAGTAACCAAATCAATCTTGGCCATTGATTTTTCTTGGATTTTGGCTATAAATACCCCCCATTCTGTAGCCAAACCATAAGCTCATGAACCCTTGGGGAAACTCTTGCAAAATGAAAACTCAAGCCAAGACAAAGAAGATTCAAGGTTCCAAAGTTCAAGCAAGCTAGAGATTAAAGGTAAGCAATCTCTCCTAGCTTATTTTCCTTTGATTTAGGAGCTTGAACTTAGGGTTTTGATGGGAGAAAATTTGAGTTTTCTCTAAGGGGTAGACTTCCTAAAGACGTTAAAGGAAAGGGGAAAGAGGAAATTAAAGTTAGAACCATATGATTGAAGCTTAAACAAGCTAGTTAAGTGGTTAGTTGTTGAATCAAATTGATATCCTTGACTTTGCCATGGTGTGCCCTGTTCGGTCTGTACTGTTTATGAGGGAAGGAAATTGAATTTCAATGATTTAATGCTTCCATTGAGTTTGTATGATGATTTTGTGTAGGATTGGAAAGGTTTTGAACCTTGGAAACATTAAAATCTCAAGGTTGTAGTCTTTGAGATTCCTTACGGTACTGTTCACTCGCATGAACAGTGATTGGAATTTCATGATTTTGATGGTTCCAATGGTTTTAAAATGAAAAGTTGTGTGGGGTAAAGTGGAGAAACAAGTATGGGAAGCATTAGAATCAAAATGAGAATTTTTGAAAGAATTGTATGCTTATGTTCAGTTCTGTACAGTAGGCAATGAAGGAGCTGGAATTTCATGATTCTAAGCTCATAAATGGATTCAAAAGATGAAATTGTGTAGGGTAAAGTCAAGACATCAATTGGTTCAAGAGCCAAGTGGATTAGTGAAAATTAGAGAAAGTTATGACAATAAAGAGTGTAACAAAGTTAGTCTTGAACATGGTTGGAATTCATGAGTCCTAATGAGTTATGTGATGAATATGAATGTGTTTAGGACCATGAAATATCCAAGAAGATGTTGGGAAGTGATGTACATAAAGGCTTCATGGTTGGAAAGCTAGGGAGCAAGGGCTAAAGGTCAAGAGAAAAGCTTGAGTGCAAGGTAGTGAACTTATCTCTTTATGTGCTTGATGTGGTATGCTTATGTGTTGACATGTATATGTTATTTGAATGATGTTGTGACATGATAAATGATGTTGAATGTATTGTGAATAACATGTTTCCATGGCCATGCACTTTATGTAAAAGTATATAGCATGATAGCATGTCACTAACCAAAGAAAGTTTAATGAAATTACATATCATGCATTAGCATCCATCTTGCATATTTAAGTGGTAATGTTTGCTACTGAGATTCCCTAGAATCTCACTCTCCCATAACCAACCAATTTAGGTCAAGCATGAAGAAAAGGTATGCATGGAGAAGAGCTAAAGAATGGAAGAAAGGAAGTGAAGTATTGAGATTTTAGCATATACTATAAATTGTCCATGTATGTAAATGCCATGTAAGGTGTCTATTTATGTGATGAAACTATTGTAATACTTATGGCATATGTACATGATGTATATGAATGTTAAGAAGATTATTTGATGGCCTGTGCATGCTGAAACAATCATTGGAAATGAAAGAAAAGAAACTGAAATGGTAAAAACGTAGGTCCTTAAGCAGTTGTGTTGTGGCTTCAGTCTGACCTAGTAAATGAAGGAATTAGTTCACGAAATTTTATGAGCATGTAGCACACATCCAGAGCTTTAAATTCATAGGTAAAACGTGTCATTTGGATGTGTATATCAAGAGAAATGAATTTCCAAAGTAAGGGACCATAAACTGTTTCTAGAGTTTTTGACCAAATAAACAGTAAACTTTAACGAATAAACTGTATCAATTGGATAATCATTTGGTCTAGAAATTATTTTTCCCTTATACTTCAAGATGTTATGTTCATGTAGCTTTTTGAACCACTTCATTTTGAGTTTTGTATAATTAATTATGATTTTTTGAAGTTCATTATGTAATCTGGAATACCATATGAATAGTAACCTAAGAAAGAGTAAAATTCCAGATTTGGCTAATGGACTTCCAAGGTCTTGTAAGTGGTTCTAAATGCTACTGAATGGTCCCTAAGACGTATAAAAGTAAGGATGTTACACATAATGACTACCCAAATCATATGAGGATCGATATACGATGTAACCTTTTATTCAACCATATCATGTCTCTTCTGTCACGCGATATTTTAGTCATGGATAAGGCATGGATAATGTCATCCTCCTATTCCTGACCTTTACTTTCTCGATCCCTGAGTAGTCTGACTATAGAAATGGAACTACCTTTCCATTACAGTATGGCCATACATTTCTCAGACTCACTCATCGAGAGGCCCAGTAATATCTCTCTACAAATGTGAGGGACAGATTCCATCTTGACCATTCACATTCCTCCGCATGAAAAACCACTAAGCCCGAACATAGTCTTTATGATCACTCGGTCAAAAGTGACTTTTGACTAGGTCAAAGCTGAGCGTTTGTCATGTAGGAATCCATGATGATCTCAGGTCATAGGGCATAGTGACATGGTTTGTATATGAGAGAAGCTTATGATGTAACCCATGCAACTCTCTCATAGCGAGTCAGTCCAACACCTTGTACTCTTACATGTGCCTATGACTTTGATTTATATCTCTATACATCTTCAAAGTCATACTGGTCTTATTTCATCTCTGCTTCCGTATAGATGATCGAACAGGGACATTTAGGATAAGATCATGAATTATCCAAGGATGGTCATCACAGTAAACATGCAAATAATATGATAACACAATTAATAAATTCATATATCAATAATGTTCATAAGACAATGATTGGACCCTAGGGCACATTTTCCAACAGCTACATGGGAAGCAGAGGAAAGGATGAAGGAAGCATATCCTAAACTATTCCCTTAGTATATATGTAATGTAAATTTCAATGACAAAATTTATTTTAAGGGGGAGAGAAATGTCATATCCCCAATTTTCTTGTCTAATGTATATGTACAGTTTATATGTAATGGATATGAGATTCTTGTAATAAACTGTATCAGATTGAGGAAGGAAAGAGAGGGATTATTAACTAAGGAAAGTTCAGGGACCTAAGTGAAAAGTAGAAAAGGTTGGAGGCCAAAAGTTAAAGTAGAAACAAAAGTTGGGCCAAAAGGTGTAATTATCAAAAGTTTAGAGACCTAAATGTAATTAAGAGAAAGTTAAACCAAAAAAGGCTAAAAAATGCCCAGAATTAAATTAGACCCAAATTTTACCAGTAGGTAGAAAAAATTATTCTGGTCAGTTTAACGTAACACATAATTTTGTTTTGAGGCCCCCGATTAATTGATATAAATTCTTGAAGTCAGGAAGAATTATTAGAGTATTTTTCATATCTCAGAATCAGATGAAACCTTATAGTAAGTTCCTATGTTTAATATAACAATTTATAAAACTAACAAAGTCAGAAAAGGAATCCTGTAGAATTCATATGGGATTTTACAGTAGAATAAAATACTCGATAAATATGGTCGGGAGAGATGGTGGCCATAAAAGGTAATGGACCAACATTGAGGCCCAAATGGCGTCCCAATAGGCCTAATAAGATGGTGAGACAATTAAGTAGGCTATAGTCTAGAGCAACCCAGGAAAAGTGTGAAATTACAAAAATATCCCTTGGTGCCCAAATTGTACCAGTAGTGGATGGAGGGCATTTTGGTCATTCTTGTCATATCCTGATTTTTAGGCTTAGAAGCCCAATATGTAACCTAAAAGAGGTAGGCTACCAGGCCCTGTTGAGTAGAAGTCCCAAAAGTATACATATGATGTTCACGGACTAAATTACAAGTGAAAGTTCAAGGACTAAATTGTAAATAGTAAAAGTCCCTAGGGATAATGGTCATTTTGAAGAGAGAGACTAAACTGAAAAATTTAAAAGTCTCAAGGCCAAAAATGAAAGTAGATACAAGTTGTGGGCCACTAAGTGTAATTATGACAAGTTAAGGGACTTAATTGAAAAAATGGAAAGTTTCCAGGGTCAAAATTGTAATTATAGAAAGTTTAGCCAAAAAAAGCTTAGAACTGCATAGAAGCATTTCAGTCCCAAAATTCATCAGTAGATAGAGAAAGTTATGCTGGTTAAACTAGCATGATAAAGAAATTTTATTAGAGTTTCAAATAGCAGATATTTATCTAATAGTCTAAAAGTTATCTAAAATTTTATCAAATCTTATGGACCTCAGATGTAAGTGAAAAGTTATAGGAAGGTGTTCCCTATGACACCAGATGTCATAAATCTGACAGAACCTCAAAAGGAGATCTATAGAAGAAGTTATTCCCATATTAGTGAATTTTGACGGGAGTTTGTGAACACCTGAGATATTATTATGAAACTTAGCAGTAAGCAAGTTATGACCGAATGAGCTTAGATGATGTCATAGAGAGGCCCATGATGACGCCAAGTGAGGCCCAAACCCATGATGTCAGTTTACCAATTAAAGAGGTCAGTGCCAGAAATATGCAGAAAAAGTGTGAAATGACGAAAATGCCCTTATGTTATAAAATACTTAAAGAATGAGTGAAGGGTATTTTGGTCATTTGACTAGGGTTAAACAGTCAAGGAAGGTTATATGGATAATTGACCAGGGTTAGCAAATACTCTGATAAAGTATGAGAAGGCAATAATGCCCTAGAATTAATAAAGAGTAACTAAGGGCATTTTGGTAATTTGCTAAAGGATATTTCTTGGCAACCGTGTCATATCCTAAATTTTTCCCTATCTGTATAGTACTGATAGTGGAAAGAGGTTTAGAAAGGATTAGGATGAATATCAGAAGAAATGATAAAGGTTAACTGAGTCCTGAAGAAAGAAAAGGACTAAAATGAAAATTAGAAAAGGTTGAAGGCAAAAAGTGAAGGTAGAAATAAAAGTTGGGCCCTTAAGTGTAATTTTTAAAAGTTAAGGGGCTAAAATGCAAATAGCCAAAAGTTTAGGAGCCTAAGTGCAATTATGCAAAAGTTTAGGGACCTAAATGTAATTATGGAAAAGTTGAGCCAAAACAAGCCAAAAATGCCCAGAATCAGATCATACTCAAATTTTACCAGTAGATAGACAAAATTATTCCGGTCAGTTTAACGCAACATAGAATTTTGATTTGAGGTCCCAATTAATTGATATAAATTTATGAAGTCAGAAGAATTATTACAGTATTCTTCAGACATCAGAATCAGATAGGATATTATAGGAAATTCCCATATTTAATATAAGAATTTATAAAATTGACAGAGTCATAAAAGGAATCTTGTAGAAGCCTTACGGGATTTTACGGTGAAATAAAATACCCGATAAATAGGATCAGGTGAGATTTATTGTTAATTGTGCTATAAAGGGCATAAAGGCAATGAGCCCATACCAAGGCCCAAATGACCCCATAATGATCCCAATAAAGTAGTGACACAGTTATATGGGCCAGGGTCCAGAGCAGTCTAGGAAAAGTGCGAAATTATGAAAATGCCCCTGGATGCCTCTATTATACTAGTGATGGATGGAGGGTATTCTGTTCATTCTAAACATGCCAAAAATATGTAAGATGGTATAAAGATGATTAATTGGAGCCAATAAATACTCTAATGATATTTGAAAAGACGATAATGCCCTTTGAGAAATTAAAGTAAAATCGGACACCGATAAAGGGTTCAAGGAAATGTAGGGAATTTTTATCAAGACTTATGGGTCTCAAAAAAATTATGAGACTTTACAGGGAATTCATTTTATATTAGAATGAATTTCTAAAAATGTTAGAACCATTAAAAGAAGTGTCTAGCATTTATTTCAAAATTAGGATATTTTAAGAATATTGGTATAAGGAAAATACTTTGGGATTTGTTCCAATTAGCTATTGGACCCAAGGAAGGCCTATGGCAGCCCAAAATTTCGTGCTAGGGCAGCCCATTAAGTCCCAAGAGTTGTCTTGGAGCCCAAGTCCAATAATGAATAATTTATGAATTTTTGAAAAGAAAAAAAAGGGAAAAAGTGTGAATTATGGCTTGCACATGGTGAGACCCACACACTCACACACTTGGCATCCAAGACAAGGGGGAGGAGAAGATTTTTGTCATGTGGATTTATCTCAAGTTGTCTTGGAGAGTAAGCTTGATGTAAGAACAAATATGAGCCATTAGATCAAATAGTGACAAAGTGATCTTGGCCATTCATTTTCCATGGATTTTTTCTATAAATAGCCCCTCCATTCGGCAGCCAAACCGTGAGCAAAGAACACTTGGGGAAACTCTTGCAAAAGGAAAACTCAAGCCAAGACAAAGAAGATTCAAGGTTCCAAAGTTCAAGCAAGCTAGAGATTAAAGGTAAGCAATCTCTCCTAGCTTATTTTCCTTTGATTTGGGAGCTTGAACTTGGGGTTTTCATGGGAGAAAAGTTGAGTTTTCTCTAAGGGAAGGTGCTGCCCAAAAACCTTAGATGAAAGGGGAAAGAAGAAATTAAAGTTAGAAACATATGATTGAAGCTTAAACAAGCTAGTTAAGTGATTGGTTATTGAATCAAGTTGATATTCTTGACTTTGCCAAGAGTGAACCTGTTCGGTCTGCACTGTTCATGAGGGAAGAAAATTGAATTTCAATAATTTAATGCTTCCATTGAATTTAGATGATGATTTTGTGTAGGATTGGAAAAATTTTGAACCTTGAAAGCATTGAAATTCCAAGATTATAGTTTTTGAAACCCTTCTCTATTACTGTTCACTCGCATCAACAGTGATTGCAATTTTATGATTTTTATGCTTCCAATGGTTTTAAAATGAAAAATTGTGTGGGATAAAGTAGAGAAACAAGTATGGGAAGCATTGGAATCAAAATGAGAATTTTTGAAAGAATTGAGTGCAGTTTCAGTTCTGTACAGCATGTGATGAAGGAGCTGGAATTTCATGATTCTAAGCTCATAAATGGATTGAAAAGATGAAATTGTGTAGGGTAAAGTCAAGACATCAATTGATTCAAAGACCAAGTCCATTTGTTAAGATTAAGGAAAGTTAATGAGATTAATGTTCAAGAAGAAGTTATGTTAGTTAAAGTGAGTTTAATGCTCAAGGAAGTTAGATTGTAATGAATGAATGATTATGTGATGTTAGGAATTGATTGGTATGATCCAAGAGAGGCAGCGAAATGTTCAAGAAAAGTGAGAAGAAGGAAGCAAGTTAAGGTGAAAGAAAGTCAAGTGTTCAAGGTAGTAAACTTATCCTAAACTTGTATGCATTGAATGTTATGCTTGATTGTGCTATGGCTTGATTGAATTGTGTTGCCTATGTGCTTATGTATGAAGCTCTGTTTATATGTTTACTTTGGCCAATTATATTTCATATGTAACATGGAAGCATGCACATGACACAATAGTAACACTTTCACAAGCAAGCACAAGTATTTACATTAATGTATGCATTGTTTAGTACCGTTTGCTACTAAGATTTCCCCCAAAATCTCATCGCTTTCCATGTAATCCCAATCCCACAGGTTTATGAATGATGAAAGAGGATGATGAAGCATGAAGAAAAGCTAGGGACTAGATAGTATATATGTTATGTGAATGTGTAATGTTGCTGTATGATCAATGTAAGCAGTGATGGTCATGATGTAATGAAAACTTGTAAATGATGGAATAAATGTACGAAATTTTACAGACATTTAGATGACATTCCAAGCTTCATTTTGACACAATAATGCTTTATTTGGATGTCTGTACAAAGAGAACTGATTTTCCAAAATAAGGGACCAGAATCTGTTTCCAGGATTTTTGACAAATGAACAGTAAATTTTGGCAAATAAACTGTATTAATTGGCTAATCATTTAGTCTGGAAATTATTTTCCCCTTAAAATTCAAGATGTTATCTTCACTTATCTTTTTGAAGCACTTCATTTCAGTTTTTATAGAATTAGTTATGATTTTTCAAAGTTCATTGCGAAATCTAGACTACCATATGAACAGTAACCCATGAAGGAGAAAAATTCTAGATTTAGCTAATGGACTTCCAAGGTCTTGTAAGTGGTTCTAATTGCTACTGAATGGTCCCAAAGACGTATAAAACTAAGGATGTTACACATTTACCTCTTATCTTATATTTTTACATCTTAGCGGAGTACTTTCCATATCCGTAGATCTTCATATCTTTGCTATGATCATTCTTTTGTTCTAAATCAACTCAATCAGAGTTGAACTCCAATTTATTCTATTACTTGCTTACTTGCTATGCATCTATCTACATATGGACTTCTCACCATACTAAACTTGTGAATAGTGTCTATTTCTTTCATATTAAACTCTCTCATATACTACTATATTCTGTAGTTTATGTTAATGACTCATCATACTTCTTAGTGCAATCTCGTATTGCTCACTTGGTTATCTAGTGGACTTCTCTAAACATCCGTAACCTTCATTTATCATTTTCATATCATCATACTGCTTATCATCTTTAATAACCTATCATAATACAGAGAGAAGATTTATGTTAGATCTAACATGCATATAGGAGTATATAAGAGCACATATGACTTATGTCATATTCTAAATTTTCCTTATCTGTATAATACTGATAGTGGAAAGAGGCTTAGAAAGGATTATGACAAAGATCATACGAGATAATAAAGGTTAGATAAGTCTTAAAAAAAGAGAAGGACCTAAACACAAAGTGAAAAAGGTTAAAGGCCAAAAGTTAAAGTAGAAATAAATGTTGGGCCAAAAGTGGTAATTTCCAAAAGTTTAGGGACGTAAATGTAATGAAGCAAAAAGTCTGGGACATAAATATAATTATGGAAAAGTTCAGCCAGAAAAGGCTTAGAACTACCTGTAAGTATTTTAGTCTCACATTCTATCAGTAAATGAGGAAGTCATGCTGGGTAATCTGGCATGATACAGAAATTTTATTATGGCTCCAGACAGTAGAAAATTATCTGATAGTCTAAAAGTTATCTAACTTTTTATCAGATTCTATGGATATCAGATATATGTGGGGGAATTATAGGAAAATGTGCCCTATAGTGTCAGATGTTATGAATCTGACAGAACTCAGGAAGAAGTTCTATATAAAAAGTTATTTACATATTAATGAATTTTGACGGGAGTTTGATAACACCCGTGATCTGATAATTGAACTTATCGGTATATGAGCCTGGATAGAATGAGATCAGATGACCTCATATATAGGCCTATGATGACGCCAAGGAGGGCCCAAAACCCAGGGTACCAGTCCATCAGTAGAAGGGGCTAATGTCCAGAAAAAGTGTGAAATTTCGAAAATGCCCCTGGATGCCCAGATTGTACCACAGATGGATGAAGGGCATTTTGATCACCTGGAACAGGCTAAAAACGTGGCACATGTTATAAATATGGTTAGTTGAGACCATATACACCCTGAGGCAGTATAAAGAGGGGTAAAATGATGATTATGCCCTTAGGGTCAATATAGTGTAAGAAAGGACACCAAGGGTATTTTGGTCATTTCCCAAGGAATGGATGGCAGATAAATACTCAGTATAATCATGTCAAGGGTATGAAAAGCCTAGACATTGATTTCTAGGACAGAATACATATCCTGGTATATTATAGAAAAATTTGGAACAGAAAACAGTCCGATTGTTGTGAAACTGCTCCGATCGGTACCGGATTGGATTGGAATTTTTCCAAAAGCTTCCTGGCATGGTGAGCACGCCACATAACCCTTTGAAGTGTCCCTTGAGCTGTCCCACATGATGTCATAATTATTCTTTTATGAAAAAGTAAAATCCAAGATTAAATGTGAGCCGTTAGATCAAACAGTAACCAAATCAATCTTGGCCATTGATTTTTCTTGGATTTTGGCTATAAATACCCCCCATTCTACAGCCAAACCATAAGCTCATGGACCCTTGGGGAAACTCTTGCAAAATGAAAACTCAAGCCAAGACAAAGAAGATTCAAGGTTCCAAAGTTCAAGCAAGCTAGAGATTAAAGGTAAGCAATCTCTCCTAGCTTATTTTCCTTTGATTTGGGAGCTTAAACTTAGGGTTTTGATGGGAGAAAAGTTGAGTTTTCTCTAAGGGCTAGACTACCTAAAGACCTTAAAGGAAAGGTGAAAGAGGAAATTAAAGTTAGAACCACATGATTGAAGCTTAAACAAGCTAGTTAAGTGGTTGGTTGTTGAATCAAATTGATATCCTTGACTTTGCCACGGTGTGCCTTGTTCGGTCTGCACTGTTCATGAGGAAAGGAAATTGAATTTCAATGATTTAATGCTTCCATTGAGTTTGTATGATGATTTTGTGTAGGATTGGAAAGGTTTTGAACCTTGGAAACATTAAAATCTCAAGGTTGTAGTCTTTGAGATTCCTTACAGTACTGTTCACTCGCATGAACAGTGATTGGAATTTCATGATTTTGATGGTTCCAATGGTTTTAAAATGAAAATTTGTGTGGGGTAAAGTGGAGAAACAAGTATGGGAAGCATTAGAATCAAAATGAGAATTTTTGAAAGAATTGTATGCTTATGTTCAGTTCTGTACAGCAGGCCATGAAGGAGCTGGAATTTCATGATTCTAAGCTCATAAATGGATTCAAAATATGAAATTGTGTAGGGTAAAGTGAAGACATCAATTGGTTCAAGAGCCAAGTGGATTAGTGAAAATTAGAGAAAGTTATGACAATAAAGAGTGTAACAAAGTTAGTCTTGAACATGGTTGGAGTTCATGAGTCCTAATGAGTCATGTGATGAATATGAATGTGTTTAGGACCATGAAACATCCAAGAAGATGTTGGGAGGTGATGGACATAAAGGCTTCATGGTTGGAAAGCTAGGGAGCAAGGGCTAAAGGTCAAGAGAAAAGCTTAAGTGCAAGGTAGTGAACTTACCTCTTTATGTGCTTGATGTGGTATGCTTATGTGTTGACATGTATATGTTATTTGAATGATGTTGTGACATGAAAAATGATGTTGAATGTATTATGAATAACATGTTTTCATGGCCATGCACTTTATGTAAAATTATATAGCATGATGGCATGTCACTAATCAAAGAAAATTAATAAAAATACATATCATGCATTAGCATCCATCTTGCATATTTAAGTGGTAATGTTTGCTACTGAGATTCCCTAGAATCTCACTCTCCCATAACCAACCAATTTAGGTCAAGCATGATGGATAATGTATGCATGGAGAAGAGTTAAAGCATGGAAGAAGAAAAGTGAAGTATTTAAGATGTTAGCATATGCTATGCACTTTCCATGTATGTCAAAGCCATGTAAAGTATCTATTTATGTGATGAGATTGTATGAAACAATTATTGTATAACCCCATGATGTATATAAAGTCAGAAAAAGCAAAACAGATGATTTATGTATGCTGGAACAATTATGGAAAGTGAAAGAAAGGAAACTAAAATGGTAAAAAACTAGGTCCTGAAGCAGTTTTGTTGTGGCTTCAGTCCGACCTAGCAAATGAAGGAATTATTTCAAGAAATTTTATGAGCATGTAGTAAACATCCAGAGCTTTAAGTGCATAGGTAGAACGTTTCATTTGGATGTGTATATCAAGAGAAATGAATTTCCAACATAAGGGACCAGAAATTGTTTTCAGAGTTTTTGACCAAATGAACAGTAAACTTCAACGAATAAACTGTATCAATTGGCTAATCATTTGATCTAGAAATGATTTTTCCCTTAAATTTCAAGATGTTATCTTCATGTAACTTTTTTAAACACTTCATTTTGAGTTTTCTAGAATTAATTATGATTTCTCGAAGTTTGTTGCGTAATCTACAATATCATATGAACAGTAACGCGAGAAAGAGTAAAATTCCAGATGTGGCTAATGTACTTCTAAGGTCTTGTAAGTGGTTCTAAATGCTACTAAATGGTCCCTAAGATGTATAAAAGTAAGGATGTTACAACTTATGTCAGAGAGAGGACTCATTTTGGTTGCTTCACTACTAAATAGGAGCACATACTCTAACATGCATAATGCCTAGCCAACATATTGCAAGATTATATTCCTGCCCATGAATGCAAAACTTTAACATTGGAGCTTAAACATTCCTTCTCTTAATATGCACAGCTTTAACACTCAGAGCTTGCACTGCTCTAACATTCAGAGCTTTAGCAAATTCTTTAAACATAACATAATGCCTGGCATTTCATACAAGGAGTGAAAGCTCTCATTTGCTCCTTCATCTATAACTTATCATTCAAGCATCTTATCCTTTTCAAAAATGGAGCCTCTCAATCTGTTTACAAGGCTAGCTATAAAGCCACTTCATATAGTACTTCTCAATACATATTTCTCATAACATATCTCATTACGTATTTGTCATAATATATTATGAGATACAATGCATTAAACATTCTCTTTAATTGAGAACTTTGCTAGCTTTTGAGAAAAATCTTCTAAATATCTTCTTTCAAATCCATTTCATTTAGATTTGACATAAGGGTTCTAGTCTCTTACTGTTCATAACCCTTTCTAACTTTTCATAGCTCTTTCTATCATTTTACATAGCTTTGTGCATATATGCTGTAACATCCTTACTTTCATACGTATTATGGACCATTAAGTAGTATTTAGAACCACTTACAAGACCTTGGAAGTCCATTAGCCAAAACTGGAATTTTACTCTTTCTTGGTTACTGTTCATACGGTATTCCAGATTACGCAAAGACCTTCAAAAAATCATAATTAATTGTAAAAAACTCGAAACGAAGTGGTTCAAAAAGCTATATGAAGATAACATCTTGAATTTTAAGGTAACAATAATTTCCATATCAAACAATCAGCCAATTAATACAGTTTATTCACCAAAGTTTACTGTTCAACAACAACAACTACAAGCCTTATCCCATTAAATGGGGTCAGCTATATGGATCATACGACTCCATTGTGCTCTATCAAAAACTAAATTCTTGGATAGGTTATTAACCAGGAGATCTCGCTCAATGACCTCTTTGAGCATTCTCTTTGGCCTTCCTCTAGTCCTTTTAACTGGTGTCCATACTGTTTGATCTACCCTCTTCACCGCCAAAGTTTACTGTTCATTTGGTCAAAAATCCTAGAAACATATTCTGGTCCCTTACTTTGGAAAATAAGTTCTCTTTGTATAGACATCCAAATAAAGCGTTCTTGGTGTCAAACTGAAGCTTGGCATGTCATCTAAATGGATGTAAAATTTTATACATTTATTCCATCATTTACTATTTTTCTTTACATCATGACCATCACTACTTACATTGGTCATACAACAACTTTACATATAACAAATAATCACATAACATATACACTATCAAGTCCCTAATTCCTCTTCATGCTTCATCATCCTCTTTCATTGTTCATAAACCTGTGGGATTGGGATTACATGGAAAGGGATGAGATTTCTAGGGAAATCTCAGTAGCAAACATTACTAAACGATGCACGCATCAATGTAACTATTTGTGCTTGCTTGTGAAAGTGTTATCATTGTGTAATGTGCATGCTTCCATGTAACATATGAAAAAAATTGGCCAAAGTAATCATAGAAATAGAGCTTCATACATAAGAACAATTGCAACACAATTCACCAAAGCCATAGCACAATCAAGCATAACATTCAATGCATACAAGTTTAGGATGAGTTTACTACCTTATACACTTGACTTTCTTCCACTTTATCTTGCTTCTTTCTTTTCACTTTTCTTGAACATGTGGCTGCCTCTCTTGGAGCATACCAATCAATTCATAACATCACATAATCATTCATCCATTACAATCTAACTTCCTTGAGCATTAAACTCACTTTCACTAACATAACTTCCTCTTGAACATTAATCTCATTAACTTTCCTTAATATTAACTAATGGACTTGGCATTTGAATCAGTTGATGTCTTGACTTTACCCTACACAATTTTATGTTTTTAATCCATTTATGAGCTTAGAATCATGAAACTCCAACTCCTTCATAGCATGCTAAACAGAACTAAAACTGCACCTACTTACTTCAAAACTTCTCATTTTGATTCCAATGCTTCTCATACTTGTTTCTCTACTTTATCCCACACAATGTTTCATTTAAAAACCATTGGAAGCATCAAAATCATTAAATTCCAATCACTGTTCATGCGCGTGAACAGTAACAGAGAAGGGTTTCAAAAACTATAATCTTGGAATTTCAATGCTTTCAAGGTTCTAAACCTTTCCAATCCTACACAAAATCATCATCTAAATTCAATGGAAGCATTAAATCATTGAAATTCAATTTCCTTCCCTCATGAACAGTGAAGGCCAAACATGTTCTATTATGGTAAAGTCAAGAATATCAACTTGATTCAACAACCGAACTCTTAACTAGCTTGTTTAAGCTTCAATCATATGTTTCTAACTTTAATTTCTTCTTTTCCCTTTCATCTAAGGTATTTGGGCAGCACCACCCCTTAGAGAAAACTCAACTTTTCACCCATGAAAACCCTAAGTTCATGCTCCCAAATCAAAGGAAAATAAGCTAGGATAGATTGCTTACCTTTAATCTCTAGCTTGCTTGGACTTTGGAACCTTGAATCTTCTTTGTCTTGGCTTGAGTTTTCATTTTGCAAGAGTTTCCCCAAGGCTTTTTTGCTCACATTTTGTCTGCAGAATTGAGGGAGTATTTATAGCCAAAATCCATGAAAACTCAATGGTCAAGATTGATTTAGTTACTATTTGATCTATTGGTCCACATTTAATCTTGAAATTTCCTTTTTCAAAAAGGTAATTGTGACATCATCCATGACATCACAAGGGACACCTCATGGGACTTAGGTGGCGCAATTCACATGGGGGAGGAAGGCCCTGGAAAATTCTAGTCCAATCCGGTACCGGCTCGGTCCTATTACCCAAAAACTGGATTATTTTATACCTCTAAATTTTCTGAGACTTCATAGCATACTTTCTGACCTTAAATCCAGTATCCAGATTCTTCTTATCATTAACATATTTATACTTGGTCAATACTTAATTACTGATCCCTTGGAAAATGACAGAAATGCCCTTGGTTCACTTCTTGCACTATATTAACCCTAAGGGCATAATCGTCATTTTACCCCTCTTTGCACTACCTCAGAGCACATACTGTCTTTAATTAATCATATTCATATTATATGTCACATTTTTAGCCTATCCAGAATGACCAAAATACCCTCCATCCATCACTGTTATAATAGGGGCATCCAGGGGCAGTTTTATAATTTCGCACTATTCCTGTACTGCTCTAGACTTTGGCCCACATACTGTCTCACTACTTTATTTGGCTCATTATGGCACCCTTTGGGCCTTGGTATGGGCTCATTGGCCTCATTACCTTTATGGCACAAATCCCAATAAATCTCACCCGATCCTATTTACCGGTATTCTATTTCACCGTAAAATCCTATAAGGCTTCTACATGATTCCTTTTCTGACTCAATCAATTTTATAAATTCTTACATTAAATATAGGAATTGACTATAAAGTTTTATTTGATTATGATGTATGAAAAATACTACAATAATTCCTTCTGACTTTAGGAAATTATATCAATTATTCGAGACCTCAAATCAAAATTCTGTGTCGCGTTAAACTGACCGGAATATGTTTGTCTATCTACTGCTAAAATTTGAGTCTGATATGATTTTGGTCACTTTTGGCCTGTTTTGCCTCAACTTTCTCATATTTACATTTAGGTCCCTAAACTTTTGAATAATCACACTTTGGCCCCTGAACTTATAGCTATTTGCATTTAAGTCCCTTAACTTTTGAAAATTACACTTAAGGTGTTTCTACTTTCACTTTTTGTCTTCAAACTTTTCTAATTTTTGCTTTAGTCATTCTCTTTCTTCAAGACTCATCTGACCTTTATCTATTCTTCTAATCTTTGTCATAATCCTTTATAAACCTCTTTCCACTATCAGTATATTAGAGATAGGGAAAATTTAGGATATGACATATGTCAATTTATATGGCATTTCTACCTTTTTTATCACTTCCCAAGGGGTCACTCATCATTGGACTACTCTTGCCTGAGCACTTTTAACTGAAATATACAAATAAAAATCTGAAGCACTGGTGCTAACAGGCTTTAACTCTGGTACTTTACTATCTTAGACCCTTCTTATACTATCTCTTTTGTGTCTATCTGGCTTTCTATTCTCTTTATCATCATCTACAGGATCTATTGATCTCTCATTCTTATTTTATATAATCTCATCATAGGGATCTCTTTATTCTTTTCCTCTTCCTTTGGAACATTATCTATAGATTCATAAACTTTTGTTATTCATGACTAAAAACTCTAACTCTGATCATTTAGTTCCTGTTGCGTGTACACAGATTATTAGTTCAGTCCCTAATAGTAATAAGTTGATATGAAATTAACATCATGGGTACTCTCTCTATTATGATTTAACTAACTTGTGAAGCTTCTATACCATAACTTTTTCTTGGTATTCGTACTTCCAAAAAATAATGTACTTATGGCTCCATACTTTCTTTCTCTAGGCTAGGTCTACTGTGACCTTCGGGATCTATTGTGATCAGCCGTAAGCCTCTTCAGGATCTAACTACGACCCTAGAATTATGTTCTCTAGGAGCCATACTAGGATCTAACTACAATCCTCTAGAATCTACTGCGATTCTGTTGTATTGTATTCTCATCTCTGGAAGACCTAAACTAATGGACAAAGTTACAAGGTTAATCACTTCCACATAGTTGTTAACTCAACAGATAATTCCCCAAAAAATGATCATAGAAGCCAATATTATCTATCAGGACTTTACTCATTTCCTTTATCACTCAGGGATTTCTCATATCATTCTCATCTTTTATAACTTTACTATATCCATTACTGTAGAGAGCTACACAGGCTCTACCATACACATATCTATCATCACCTATTCATCTCATCAGAAGGACCTTACTCTATCTGAGTTATATTGTCCCATCTCTTAGTTTTATTTTAAAAGCAATCTTACTCTATTGTAAGAGCAATCTAGCTCTGTTGCAAAAATATTAACTTATATTATTTAAAAACTGCTATTTTTTAGAGCTGCATCATCTTTTATAACTGTATCTTATTTCCTTGCATATACCTTATCCCTAACGATGGGATATGTCTTAAAGACTGTAATCATCTATCTATATATTCACTATGAATCCTCATCTTTAATCTCATTCTCTATCCCACTAACTATCATTGTCTGATATTAAATTCTCATTCCATTATTTAGGAATTAACTGGCTAACTATTTTGTTCATCACTTTATCACCTTAACTACTAGGTCCTGATAATCTATTCAGGCACTTGAGTCATTTACTTGTTTCACTTAGGCTACCACATTACCTTCTTACTAGGGTATAGACTTAACCCTTCTTTATTGTTTCTTACATAAGGAATAAGGGAGTCACTTTATCTTTGAATTTGTGGCTACCTTACTAGGCCATATTCATTCTTATCATAACATTTCTCATCACTTGTAAGACTTGTATGTCTTTAACCTGAAGGACTTCTGTGTCCTTAGTCTCACGGTAATCTAACTATAATCCATAACTGAGTCAGCTATTTTCCTTTCAGCTAACTGAGGAAGGGCTTGTTCTTTATGCCATTTATACTTTTAAGTTTTCCCTTATCCTCTTAGATTACTAACAGGCGAGAGAATATCTCCTATTACGCCTCAATGTTCATGTGCATAAACTTAACTAAGTATTCATCAAAGGGTTTCTCTTTCCTTTACTCTAACCCTTAGCCTCACACTCACCTCTCTCTAATTGAGAGAAATACGTCTTTTAAACTCTTTGAGAAAAACTTCTCAAATGATCGGATCACTTTCCATCTCGTATGAAGTAACTTCTGTATCTTTCTATATCTCTTAATTGTTTTCGTCTGTCAGTCCCAGTCTGTTCTTGACTAGACTATGATTCCTTTATGGTCTGTCTTTGGATCCTGACTAATTTTGTTCATAGGGATCTCATCCATCATATAGCATTATTACTTATGTTTTCTAGGGTAGCGCAATAGGTTACTATCCCTTCGTGATGGATCCCTCTGTTTTGGTAATATTAACTTTCTATCTATTAGCCATCACGTGTTTATCCTTAAGCCATGTATTAGATCATTCTTGCTACAGCATTAAGGAAACTGCTCTTAATTTCTACTTCTATCCATCCCCTGACCTAAACTGAGTAATTCACCTTCCATAACTTTCTTGAGACTGATACAGTCAGCATTATCTGTCTTTAACAAAGAAGGTTAGGGTTGACTAGGACCAGGAACATCACACTAATTTCTCTATAAGGTCACATATTCTTGGACTTTGGGAATGGACAGGAACTATCATAAACTCTGACTGGATGTCTGAATTAGGGGATTGTGATCTATTACTCATAACAACTCTATCCTCAAACTCTGTGGGGGAGGAATAATATCTAGTCTACCCATAATCCAGTACTAGTACTCAGTTTCCTCGACTGTAATATGTCCTCTCATTGGAGGAATAAAGATTATATCAGGGTTAAAGGGCACTCCAATAAACTCACACTGTGTAGAGTCACGAGACTCAACAACAGCTTTAGGCTAAATCTCTACATGACCTCCAGACTGTAGGTTTGAGTCTACAAAAACATCTATGGGACATTCTACTGTAGACTTTCCTGACAATCCCCTATACTCTCATCTGAACTCTCTTCATTTTATGAGGGATGATCAAAGTATAGATGTATACCATGTCCATACATCACTACTGGCCTGGGGTCTCCCTTACTAACTGAAGCCTCTAACTTAACTTTATGAAATATCATATTTACTTTTACAATATTTGCTTAATTAAGCAATGCTAACTATCCCATTAAATACCCTAATTAGCAAAACACTTACTATTCAGGGTTAGGGTATGGGAAATATCTTAAATCATGCTAGAAATTTCTGCTCTTATACCAAAATATAACATCCTTACTTTTATACATCTTAGGGACTATTCAGTAGCATTTGGAACCACTTACAAGACCTTGGAAGTCCATTAGCCAAATCTGGAATTTTACTCTTTCTCAGGTTACTATTCATATGGTATTCCAGATTACACTATGAACTTCAAAAAATCATAATTAATTCTAGGAAAATCTAAATGAAGTGGTTCAAAAAGATATGTGAAGATAAGATCTTGAAATTTAAGGAAAAAATAATTTCTAGACCAAATGGTGTGTCAATCAATACAATTTATTCACCAAATGTTATTGTTCAGTTGGTCAAAAATCCTGGAAACAGATTCTAGTCCCTTACTTTGGAAAATTAGTTCTCTTTGTACATATATCTAAATAAAGCGGTCTTGGAGTCAAAATGAAGTTTTGGCATGTCGACTAAATGTCTGTAAAATTCTATACATTTATTCCATCATTTGCTATTTTTCATTATATCATGACCACCACTACTTACATTGGTCATACAGCAACATTACACTTAACAATTTCTCGCATAATACATATACTATCCAATCCCTAGCCTTTCTTCATGCTTTATCATCCTCTTTCGTTATTCATAAACCTATAAGATTGGGATTACATGGAAAGGGATGAGATTTTGGGGGAAATCTCAATAGCAGATAATACTAAACAATGCATGCATTAATGTAAGTACTTGTGCTTGCTTGTAAAAGTATAACCATTGTGTAATGTGTATGTTTCCATGTAATATATGAAATACAATTGGCCAAAGTAATCAGAGAAATAAAGCTTCATACATAAACATATTTGCAACACAATTCACCAAAACCATAGAGCTTCACTTTATCTTGCTTCTTTCTTCTCACTTCTCTTGGATATGTGGCTGCCTCTTTTGGAGCATATCAATCAATCCCTAACATCACATAACCATTCACATCATCATCTAATTTCCTTGAGCATTAAACTCACTTTAACTAACATAACTTCCTCTTGAACATTAAGCTCACTAATTTTCCTTAATATTAACTAATGGACTTGGCCTTTGAATCAATTGATGTATTAACTTTACCCTACACAATTTCATCAGTTGAACCCATCTATGAGCTTAGAATTATGAAATTCTAGCTCCTTCATGGTCTACTGTACAGAACTGAACATATGCATACAATTCTTTCAAAAATTCTCATTTTGATTCTAATGCCTCCCATACTTGTTTCTCCACTTTACCCTACACAACTTTTCATTTTAAAACCATTGGAAGCATCAAAATCATGAAATTCCAATCACTGTTCATGCGTGTGAACAGTAATAGAGAAGGGTTTCAAAACTACAACCTTGGAATTTCAATGCTTTCAAGGTTCAAAACTTTTCCAATCCTACACAAAATCATCATATAAATTCAATGGAAGCATTAAATAATTGAAATTCCATTTCCTTCCCTCATGAATAGTGCAGAATGAATAGGTTCAACCATGGAAAAGCCAAGAATATCAACTTGATTCAACAACCAATGACTTAACTAGTTTGCTTAAGCTTCAATCATATGTCTCTAACTTTAATTTATTCTTTTACCTTTCATCTAAGGTTTTTGTACAGCACAAAACCTTAGATGAAACTCAACTTTTATCCCATGAAAACCCTAAGTTCAATCTCCCAAATCAAACGAAAATAAGCTATGATTGATTGCTTATCTTTAATCTCTAGCTTGCTTGAACTTTGGAATCTTGAATCTTCTTTGTCTTGGCGTTAGTTTCCATTTTGCAAGAGTTTCCCCAAGGTATCACTAGCTCCCAGTTTTTGGCAGAATTTGGGTGTTATTTATAGAAAAATCTTGGTTGAAATCAATGGCCAAGATTAGTTTGTCCACTATTTGATATAAAGGCCCACATTTAATCTTGGATTTAACTTTTTCAAAAAGGAGATTTATGACATCATCCATGACATCACAAGGGACAACTCAAGGGACACCTCATGGGACATGTGGTGAAATTCTCATGGTAGGGGAAGCCTATGGAAAAATTCTAGTATAATCCGGTACCGATCGGAGCAATTTCACAACAACCTGACTGTTTTCTATTCCTAATTGTTTATAATATACCAGGATATGTATTCTGTCCTGGAAATCAATGTATAGACTTATCATACCATTGAAATTGTTATACTGAGTATTTATTTTCCATCCATCCCTTGGAAAATGACCAAAATACCCTCGGTGTCCTTTCTTACACTATATTGACCTTAAGGGTAAAATCGTCTTTTCACCCTTCTTTGTACTGCCTTAGGGCCTATACTGGCTCTAAATAATCATACTTAGGCTATATTCCACATGTTTAGCCTATCCCAGATGACCAAAATGCCCTCCATCCATCTCTGGTATAATCTGGGCATTTAGGGACATTTTCATAATTTTGCACTTTTTCTGGACACTGGCCCCTTCTATTGATAAACTGGTATGCTGGGTTTTGGGCCCTCCTTGGTGTTACCATGGGCCTATATATGAGGTCATATGATCTCATTCTATTCAGGCTTACATTCTGATAAGTTCTATTATCGAATCACGGGTGTTATCAAACTCCCGTCAAAATTCACTAATATGTGAATAACTTTTTATACATAACATCTTCCGAGGTTCTATCAGATCCATGACATTTGACACTATAGGGCACATTTTCCTATAAATCCCCCACTTATATCTAAAGTCCATGAAATCAAATAAAATTTTACATAACTTTTAGACTATCAGATAAATATCTGTTGTCTGGAGCCCTAATAAAATTTCTGTATCATGGTAGATTGACCAGCGTATCTTCCTCTATTTACTGATAAAATATAGGACTGAAATACTTCTGGGTAGTTCTAACCCTTTTTGAGCTGATCTTTCTATAACTGCAATTTTGCCCTTGAACTTTTTACTTAATTCCATTTTAGTCCCTTAACTTTTGGAAATTACGGCTTTTGCCCAAATCTTGTTTCAACTTTAACTTTTGGCCTCTAATCTTCTCTAAATTGCATTTTGGTCCCTCTCTTCCTTCAAGACTCATTTAACCTCTATTATTTTCTCTGATCATTGTCATAATCCTTTCCAAACCTCTTTCCTCTATCAGCATTATACATATAGGGAAAACTTAGGATATGACATATTTCAAAGAGTGCCAGAATATTTAAAGTGTTTGAAGGACAGTTGCACACACAAAGGAAGATATAAACCTAATAAATGGTGCAAATTTGACCTAAAGCTTTTGCACTCTTCAACTCTCAACTTACAGTAAAGTGTAAAGATCCAGGTACATTCTCTATTTATTGTACAATAGGCAAGATAACTATTCCAAGAGTGTTGCTATATTTAGGTTCTACTATTAATGTGATGTCAAGTTCTATTTATCATGCCTTAGGAGTACATCTGATTAAACCAACTAGTATGTTAATTCAATTGGTTGATAAGAGAATTATAAATCATGAGAGAATTTTAGAAGATATTTTAGTTCAAGTTAAGGAACTTATTTTTCTTGTGGACTTTTATGTTTTAGATATGTCAAATAAGTCTCTTGATGATAGTACTCTTATTCTATGAAGGCTATTCTTGAGAATAATTAACACCATGATTTGTGTCATATCCTAATTTTCCCTATCTGTATAATACTGATAGTGGAAAGAGGTTTAGAAAGAATCATGACGAAGATCAGAAGAAATGATAAAGGTTAGATGAGTATTGAAGAAAGAAAAGGGACCTAAATGCAAAGTAGGAAAGGTTAAAGGCCAAAAGTTAAAGCAAAAATAAAAGTTGGGCCAAAAGTGGTAATTTCTAAAAGTTAAGGGACATAAATGTAATTAAGTAAATAGTTAAAGGGCAAAATTGTAATTATAGAAAGATCAGCCTGAAAAGGGTTAGAACTGCCTGAAAATATTTCAGTCCCATATTCCATCAGTAAATAAAAGAAGATATGCTGGTTAATCTGACACGATACAGAAATTTTATTAGGGTTCTAGACAGCAGATATTTATCTGATAGTTTAAAAGTTATCTGAAATTTTATCAGATTTTATGGACTTCAGATATAAGTGGGCAAATTATAGGAAAGTGTACCCTATAGTGTTAGATGTCCTGGATCTAATAGAACTCTATAAGAAGTTCTGTATAAAAAGTTATTCACATATTAGTGAATTTTGACGGGAGTTTAATAACACCCGTGATCCGATAATGGAACTTATCGGTATGTAAGCCTGGATAGAATGAGAGTAGATGACCTTATATATAGGCCCATGATAGCTCCAAGGAGGGCCCAAAACCCAGGGTACCAGTTCATCAGTAGAAGGGGCCAATGTGCAGAAAAGGTGTGAAATTACGAAAAATGCCCCTAGATGGCCAGATTGTACTAGAGATGGATGGAGGGCATTTTGGTCATCTGGGATAGGCTAAAAATGTGGTACATGGAATAAATATGATTATTTGAGCTAGTATATGCCCTGAGGTAGTACAAAGAGGGGTGAAATGACAATTATGCCCTTAGGGTTAGTACAATGCAAGAAGGGACACTAAGGGTATTGTGGTCATTTTCCAAGGGATGGATGGTAGATAAATTTTCAGCATATCATTGGAAATGGTATGAGAAGCCTAGACATTAATATCCAGGATAGAATATATATCCTGGTATATTATAAAAAATTAGGTACAGAATACAGTCTGGTTGTTGTGAAACTGCTCCGATCACTACCGGATTGGACTAGAATTTTTTCAAAAGCTTCCTTACATGGGCAGCACGCCACATACCCCTCTTAGGTGTCCCATTAGTTGTCCCACATGATGTCATCATTATTCTTTTTAGAAAAAGTTAAATTAACGATTAAATGTGACCCTTGGATCAAATAGTATACAAATCAATCTTGGCCATCCATTTCAACCCAAATTTCTCTATAAATACCCCCAAATCAGAACCCATTTGGCATGCATGGTGAACCATAGGGAAACTCTTGCAAAATTTCCATTCAACCAAGAAAGAAGCACACATAGTGAAGCAACAATCAAGGTAATCATCTCCATTGATCTTGAGCTTTGTTCTAGTAAGTTAGCTCATGGTTTTAAGGGGTTTTCATGCTATATTTCCCTTATGATTTCTGCTGGAAGTGCTGCTCATATGTGGTTAAAATATGAGTTTTATGTTATGGATAGTTTAGACAAGCTTAAACAAGCTAGAATCAAGTGGTATGAGTTTGGAAATTCAAGTATGTTTGGATTTAGGGTTTCGTGTTCTTGCTGGTAATGTATGTGGTACTGTTCATATGATGGAATTTCATGATTTTGATGCTTCCAATGAGTTTAAAATGGAAAATTGTGTGGGGATAGAGTAGGAGAACAAGTATTGGAAGCATTGGAATCAAAATGTGAACTTTTGGGAATGAAGGGCTTCACTTTGGTTTGGTACTGTAGCAACTAAAGTGTTTTGATTTTGGAAATTAGAGTTTCATATTTGGATTATACATGAAAAATTATATGGAAATGAACCATGAGAATTTATCTTGGAAAAATGGAAGTAAGAAACATGAAGTAGAGAAAGAAAGGGAGCTAGTAAAAATCTAGTATTGGTGTTGTATTCAAGTTGAGTTGTAACTTGATATTATTCTGTAATGGATAGATTTTGACATTTGTGAAGGAA
Organism: Leucaena leucocephala; assembly: GCA_037074615.1. Lineage (NCBI taxonomy): Eukaryota > Viridiplantae > Streptophyta > Magnoliopsida > Fabales > Fabaceae > Leucaena > Leucaena leucocephala. The sequence continues at coordinate 20,088,583 of CM073519.1, forward strand.
GGAAAGCACCTCAAGAAGACCTTGACAAGGATAACTAAGAGGTAGCAAGGATACCTAACTATAACTCATGTTTGTTTAATTGTTTTGCTTGCTTGTTGATTATGGTGTTTGGTTGAGCTTAAGCTTATGTCATCATGCCTATGATGAAGTATGAATGATTGCAACTCCTTGCAAGTAATGTCATGACAATATGCATGTTATAGTTTGCTTATGTACCATTATGAAGTAGCTCCCATCTCATGACAACATGTTAAGGATCCAAATATTCATGCATGATATTATAGTTTGTGTAACTTGCTATTGGGATTTCCATAAAATCTCATTCCTTTCACATGCATAACTATGTTTTAGGTGCTGGATCCTACCAATGGAAGAGAGTAAATGTTGATGATTAAGTTTCTATAATAAGTTACATGACTTACATGACACTATAGGGTGATATGCTAGCATATATGGTGTATATTTCTGTAACTATGTTTTGAGGATGACACTTTGTGATGATGGTTATAACATCTAAACCAATGATTTTTAGTCTGAAACTTGGCATGATTAAATTTAAGATACATATATTTAAATGAACACCAAGAACGCCTCATTTGGATAAGTATCCGAATTGTTATGATTTTCCAAAGTTGTAAGTAAGATCTGGAATTGAGATAAAACGAGTACTTAGAAACAGTGACGTTCACGCAATGATTTCATATATCAAATGAACGATTTTTTCTATGAAATTTTATGAGATTAAAGAGGACATATAGATATTCAAATCCATAGGTAACACGGTTCATTTGGATAAGTAACCAAAGAGAAATGAAAATTTGAAGTTAAGTCAGAGAAGCTGGAGTTTCCATATTTTACCAAATGAATAGTGATTTTTAACAAATAAACTGATTTCATGTGGACAAGAAAACCTCAGTTTCATATTTTTCCCTCAAAGATCTATGAAATCTATTTCATTAGAAATTGTAACCACATTATTTCAATTTTTATACAATTAATTATGAATTTTCAAAGTAGGGTACATGTTATGGAATTACTAAATGAACAGTAGAAGTGAACAGTACCCAAGAGCAATTCCTTTGGAAATGGATGTTTTCAAAGAAAATGATTATGTAATTGGTTATAATCACTGCTAATGGAGTATAATTGAGGTTAAAAGTAAGGATGTGACAATTTGCATGAAAGATGGAATTATTAAAATAGAATTTAGTGGGCATATAATTTAGTTTAATATGTATAGACACCCACATCAAGATCATTCTCTGCTAGGACTTAACATGATTGATGCATCACTTGGAAATGAGTGTGATAATATTCATAAGCTTGAAAATGATTATGAAGTTGAAGAACCTTCCATTTCTGATTACTTCATTGATTTCTCTGCTTTTTCTTCATCCAATAGTGATATGTTATGCTTTAATTCTAAAGTTGATTTTAGCTTTCCACTATGGGTATTTTTCTTAATCTTCATCTACTATTTTTTCTATTGCAACTAACCCCACTGTTTTAAGTGATGAACGATATCCATAAAGGTTTGTGTAGATTTAACATAATTATAAGGCAAGGATATTACAACATACTTTGAGAGACAAGGAGCTGGAATCTCTGAGCTAGGGAGTTTTCAATTCGATAATTATATCCTACATTCTAACCCTGCTCATGAGGGCTTCAATTTGAAATTTTTAAACATTTAAGGGCTACAAAAATTGAAGGATTTATCCAACATTAATAGAATTTCATGGCAAGGACAAACCTGGATAATACAGCAGTTACATCAATAAGACCATTTCCACTATCTATTGGCTATGCATATATTTTGCTACCTGTGGATTTTCTCTTAAGATGGGCAGAGGCTATACCAAGAAGACAGGATGAGGCAGATGGTATAGATTTTTAGGCCAATAGCCACTTATTGAAGCTATACAAGGAGAACTTTAAACCCCCATGATACTCAGGTTGTCTCCTTCCTTATTTACCTACTTACAATAGTATGCTTTAATCAGTTTACTTATATACTTGAGCTGTTAATTACTGATTAAGTATGGGAGAGGAGACCAAGTCAATAGAGGTAAATAACAATTAATAAGTTCATCTTAGATTCTGGTTCATCTTTGTCCTTATTATTTCTACCTTTGCATGTGCTTTATTACTTCTTCATATTGAGGACAATATAGAAATTAAATGTGGGAGAGTAGTTTATGAAATGGGTAAATAAAATTAGATAGTTACTGTGATTCTATATTCTAGTCGTGACCTTGTGTTGTTATTGTCGCAACTAATATGTGCGAATATGTCAAGTTTCTTCTCTTTGAAAATTAGTCGTGAACAATTCTTATTTTTGTCCCGACTGTAACTATATGTGACAATTAGTCATGACCAATAATATGTTTATCTCAATCGGGAATTCCTATTTTCTGATTTTACCTATTTGTGATGTTTAGTCTTAATTTGTACTTATCTTTGTTGTGACTGTAACTCTCTATGAATTTTGGTCGTGATTGATTGACATTTAGGCTACGACCTGAGCTTGTGTATTTGCAAGATTACTCTATGTGATCATAAGTCGCGACCATAAGTCCTTTTTGTCACAACTAGAGTTGATCCTCTACTGAAAAAATTCTTCTATTTCATCTAATTGTTGCTTGGTCTAATAGAATTTAATGTCATGGATTTAAAATTGAATTTTAAACATATACTTTTGAACATTGGCATGCTTGATGAAGTATGAGTTGCTTGTTTGTTGATTGATTATTGAAAATTATGCATCATGAATGATTGATCTCATATGTTTAGTTCAATATTCATTAAATCTTATCATAGGGTGAGTAAGCCAGATGGAAGCAATTTGAACATCCAACATATACTCATTTATATTATGTGACACCATCTAGTTTGGTAACTTTGTAGAACTTGTCTCAATCCTTAATTTAAAACCATAATAGCTTCTTTCCAAACTGTCTTTACTAAACAGTAGCCACGTAAAAATTAAATCCTTTGCTTACTACTTTGAGACCTTCACTTTATTTTAAAATTTCATCCTTGATTAATGAATGTTGTACAGGATATTTGATGTTCTAGTATGTCTTAAATTGTGAAATAACTGATAAATTACACCACTTGTTGGATATCTGGATTTCAATATATGTGCTATTTGGTTCAATAGTTGAAAGAAAAGAAAATCAAAAAGAAAAAAAAGTACAGAAAAGAGAGAAAAAGAAAGAAAGAAGATATAGACCAGATAAAAAATGTGATATTCAACTTGTATGAAATAAACTTATTTGGTGACTTGTGATTCTCTGCAGTTGCACAATTGAAACTATAATCAAGACTTGAAATAGCTTGAAGAAGTAAGATCATGTGCAGTATTTCATTAATCATTGATATGCATTTCTATTTCATCACTTAGCATTTCCAACATTATAACCTAATAAAGACCCTTTGATTCACAATCCTTATGGCATACAATGGTGGAGATGTAGGATGGTTACAAGCCTATAGGAAGCTGATGAGGATGGATAGTCGTGGTTTGATCCATCAAAATAAAGTTAATTGTACCCAATATAATATAGTATAAGGCACAACCCTATCGTTCTTCTAAAGGAGGCCTTTTATTCGAAAACCCAGCAGATTGGATGTCAAAATCAATGAAAAACCTGAGCAGGGATAACATGGTTTTTGGGGTTTTAGTGATTGTTACAATAAAAATCGGGTGCAAAAAAGTAAATGTTTTTGGATTTTTGATTAAGATGAAAACGAGTTGGTTTGTTTGAGAAATATTTTATGAAAGACTATTGATGATGAAAACGTATATATCCTTGCTCTCACATTAAAATTAGATTTTTGAAATCACTAAGTCTCAAAGAAAATCTCAATCGATCAATTGAGTCCAGAGCCCTAATTTTCCTTAAACCCCTTTGATCAAAACTGGTTTAAGAACTATTAGCGAATTGTCAGAAACCACTTAGTGTGAAAGTTGAATTATATGTTGAAAACGCCCTCGAATGGTCGATCGAAAAACTTAGATTTCAAGCATTTGAATTAATTAACAATGATTGCTGATAATAACCCAACTCTCTTAAAATTGAAACCGAAGTATTCTATCAAAAAGCAAACGTTTAAATCATCCAAATTTAATTACAAAGTTTAATCTAAAAATGATCAATCGATATTCAAAACTTACTTATAAAATGAAAACCCTAGATCTAGCAGCAACCATAACATGAGAAGATGCAAATTAGAATAGTAGAAACTCCCCGTTTTAGTCCATGAGCTCAAGATATCAGATACATCAACAAGAAACTACAGATTTAGCCTCTTATGACTCCTACTGTACTGCAATTGCTATCCAGATGTGATGCCATGAAGAAACAATGAGAAAATGATAGATTGATGGTGTAGAGATATGGAGAGGTATAGAATGATGGAAGATATGGAGAAGGTGATCAGAGAGCACTCGAGTACTGCTTCTTAGCTTAATTAGGTCAAAAACTAGCCTATTCCTTTTCAACAACCCTCCTCTCCTTTTATTTTTACATGACCTAATTTAAAACGTGCAGTTTCAGCGATTTCACATTTTAGTTATGACTAGATCCATATTTTGGTTGTGACCTGTAAATATAAAGAGACTTCCAGATGAATCAAGGTCGCAACCATCAGATTATTTGGTCGCGACTAAAAGGCGCATGAGCATGGTTTCACTTTCATTGACTTGTGATTTCTTTCCTGGTCGTTGCTCTCTTCCAAAATACCTTTAATCCAACATAAAAGCTCACTGTAAAAGTCCAAATCAGTAAATAACAGAATATATACAGTTTGGAAGAGTTAATTTACCATTTTAACCTTTAATTAGCACATTGCTATGCACAATCATGTATTACCATAAAAGTGCAATTTAAGGAATAAAATGAATAGTAAAGTTGTTATAAAACTCTTAATAATGTCACAGAAACCATATACAAAATGTGTCTTATCAATTCCCCACAGTTGAACCTTTTCACTCCTGGACAAAGAAATGAATCACACCTAGAACAACACTATTAAATTCAAGATAACAACATAATCTATAGTGTACCCTGAAAACAAATAATTCATCATCTTCTGGGAATGCGAAGGTTATAATGTGAGCAATGCCAAGTAATCAACTACTAAGTGAAATCAACCTCAACTATATGAGTGCAGTAGATCCTCTTAAAGGGTGTAAGTGTTCAGCTCTCTATTTCCTCTTATTGTTAGATTTCTTTCACTCATATTCAAATTGAAAAACATCCTACCATATGCTTGTAATGGCTCTAAATCTCATCAACTATATAGCACTTATGCAAAGAATCAAGAGGTCTTTTAAGGTTAAAATAATGAAGATGGGCCACATGGAATAGAATATAAAGAATAGAAAGTACTATATGCATTCAACATTGAATTGTAGCATGAATTCATGTCTCTAGGGATGTAGTTGTGGTAATTGTGCTAATAAGAGTTGATAATGGTGCCCTCTTCTCTTTTCTTTTCTTTTTGCTTTGTTTTTCTTGCACCTTTTTCTTGCACTCTCTTTTTTTAGTGCAATATACTTATTTTCTCTTCTTTTATTTGGCACCTCATTCATGGAATCTGTAGCACAATAACAGAACAATAATGAATTTTTGACAGCAAAAAAAATTTCAAAATGATATTTATGCACATATGACTTTCTATAAGAATGATGAAAAGAAAAAGTGATGGGCTCAAAAGGGGGTGACTAAGGATGTAATATATAGTGGGCTTGTGTTTGGGATAAATGGGTTTAGCAAGAATGCCTCTATCATGTTCAATTCATAAATGCGCAAGTAATACTGAACTCAGAGCCAAGACAAGTTTTAGAGGATATAAACTAATTGAATAATCACTCAATATAGAATTTAAGGTCGATAATCCTTCCAACAAAGGTTTTGATCTAGATTGCTCATAAGCTAAAGTCTCAAACAATATTCATCATTCACTAGGTATTAAAACACTCATCATAACTGAAAATACTCTAAAAAATGATTTAAAAGTTTAAAGTAATCACTTAGAACCATGTGATAATCCAAATCTAATAGCAAAAGTTTAGGTGTTTCAAATTCAATTTCCAATATTTTGGAAAAAAATTCAAGTGAGGCAGTGGTTTCTAGGAGCCAAACAGGTTTTGAAATAAGGGGACAACGAATCATTTTGAAAGAATCTCAATAGTTCAAAAGGGATCCTTCTATACAGCTTTGTACAAGGCAAAGAGAAAGTAATTGGACATTTTTCAAACATAGCTCACGACTTAAAATAGTGAAGGTCGCGACCACTTGTCACAAGGGTATATGCTCAGGATTTTCAAAACATTTAGTCAAGACCACGAAATGTACCTTTCATGATGCAAATACACAGATAGTAACAGTCACGACTAGGTAGGTACTCATGTCATGACTCATATCAACAGAGAGTTATTATCGCGACCACTATGTACATAAGTCATGACTATAGTTAACAGAGAGCATGTTATTTCCAAAATTCCATTACAAGTCATGACCAAAAAGCGCATATGTCATGACCAGTTTTCACATAGACTACCGAGTGATAATTGTCAAAGTAACATCCTCCCCCATACTTAAACTTGACAGTGTGCTCACTGTCAATAAAGTTAAAGTAGAGAAGATCATAATCACTTTGTAAAGTCAATCAAATATAGCTTCAAAAAAGTAGGTACCCTAATCACTCAATGCAAATTAACAGTTCAGCACATAGTCTCATTCAAGTCATGCAAAATAATACTAGTAAGGCAGAGATGACAAGATGGGTAAGCTAAGATCATGCATGTGAGTGTGTAAGTTCCACAGAGAACAATCAATGAGTAAACGACTGACAGTAATGGGTTTTTGTTCAAAACAAAAAGACATCTAGAATAAATAGAAATAAACAGAAAATGAAACTATCCTACTGAAATATCCCTTTTCTAAACTCAACCCAACATACAAAACATATCATAGATGAAAAAAATGTGGAACAGGTAGGAGATAGGAAAGGGACAACCTGGCCTCAAGGAGGCAGTGGAAATTCATAAAACTTTAAGAGATGGTTGTTTTATTAAAAGGTTTTCCCTATTGTCCTTTCTCTCCACTTCAGTATTCCACAATCGCGCATCTTATACTGAGATTCATCCAAGCTCATCTTGAATTTTCCCTCTTTAAACATGAACTTGCCCAAATGTGGTTGGTATGTAGTAGCAATAGACTTGAGAAGTTTTTCCTTCGCTTCCTTCCTATATTCCCTGCAGTTGCTCTTCTCTAGCTTGTGTAGATCCTCCAATTCATCATCTACTTCCCCAAGTGTCACACCAAGTTGAGGTTGGTCTACGACTGCAATATACTTGGGATCATTCTTTTCTATACCTGCATTATTATTAGAGATTAAATCTTTCAAAAACCTTAAGGTATGAGATGTAATTTTGGAATGAGAATGAGGTTGAGAAGAGTTAGCATGTATTGGCCCTTTAACCAAAATAGTAGAGTAAGGAATTGAAGGAGTTTGGAGTTCCCTGGTTACGACTGGCATTTCTGGTCACGGCCTTTTAGCTTATCGTCGCGACTCCAGTTGATAGGGTGTATCTCTGGAACTTGTTGTTGTGACCTGGTAATCTTCTAGTCATGACTTGGGGTCATAGAAAGACTGTTCCTCAACAGATTGATGTTTAGTCTTGACATCTTCATCTTCATCTTCGTGTTGTGACTGATTATCTCTAGAGTTTTGTGTCATGACCTTAAAGCCATTTGATCGCGACTCAGCTTGTCATATCATAAATTTTCCCTATCAGTATAATACTGATAGTGGAAAGAGGTTTGGAAAGGATTATGATGAAGATCAGCTGAAGGAATTATTTCACAAAAACCTATAAGCTTGTAGAACACATCAAGAGCTTTATGTGCATAGGTATAATGTTTCATTTGGATGTGTATATCAAGAGAAATTAATTTCTAAAGTAAGGCACCAGAATCTGTTTTCAGAATTTTTGACCAAATGCACAGTAAATATTAACGAATAAACTGTATGAATTTACTAAGCATTTAGTCTAGAAATTATTTTTCCCTTAAATTTTAAGATGTTATCTTCACGTACCTTTTTGAACCACCTCATTTTGAGTTTTTTAGAATTAACTATGATTTTTTGAAGTTTGTCGCATAACCTGGAATACCATATGAACAATAACCCGAGAAAGAGAGAAATTCCAGATTTCGGTAATGGATTTCCAAAGACTTGTAAGTGGTTCTAAATGCTACTAAGTAGTCCCTAAGATGTAGAAAAGTAAGATTGTTTCACAGCATCACAATGTGTAACATTCCCATTTTCTTACATCTTAGGGACCAAAAGGTAGCATCTGGAACCACTTATAAGGCTGTTGAAGTCAAATTACTCAATCTGGAATTTTACTCTTAGCGAGTACTGTTCACTATGCAAATTCCAGAGGAATGACCTGACTTCGAAAAATCATAACTAATTCTATAAAAATAGAAATGGATGGTTTAAATTGCTACACAAATCTAACATAATGATCTTTCAGGGAAAAATTACTTGTTGACCACGCCTTGACCAGGTCAATATAAGTCAACATCCGAAGTTTACTGTTCCTCCAGCGTCCTATCCCTGATTCCAGCATTCTGGTCCCAACTTTGATAAATCATATCTTTATTTGTAGACATCTAAATAAGAAATTTTATATATCAAATCGAAGCTTGTCATGTCTAATATTTACTGGAAAAATATCATACATTTATTCAATCATTTACTATTTATATTTACAGCTCAAATGTTACTGCCTCCATCACGAGTTACTGTTCATAGTGACAATTTTCAGCCATTATACATACATGAATCACATATCAACCATGCTAAATAATTAACATCTCTTCATGCATCTTTATCTCCTCTATCTTGAGAAGACCTGCTGTAATTGGATTGATATGGATGGGGTGAGATTTCTAGGGAAATCTCAGTAGCAAATAGTACTAAACAATGCATGCATTAATGTGAATACTTGTGCTTGCTTGTGAAAGTGTTAACATTGTCTAATGTGCATGCTTCCATGTTGCATATGAAATACAATTGGCTAAAGTAATCATAGGAATAGAGCTTCATACATAAGCACGTATTCAACACAATTCAACAAAGCCATAGCACATCAAGCATAACATTCAATGCACACAAGTTTAGGATAAATTTACTACCTGGCATATAGCTTTCCTCTAGCTCTTAGCTTTGTCTCTAAGGTCTCTTCTTTCCATAGGCCAGAGCCTATACATAGCATAATAATATCTTCATTATTATTCTATGAGCATAGCTTTATTTAACTCATGCATAGCTAGGGGTAACATTCTTACTCTCACATTCCCTGGCTTTCTTTCTATCTGTAGCTAACTTTATTAATAGAGATATTTCTCTATTCTACCCACTAAGAGCAATCCTCTACTTTATTAGAGCAGGGACTAGATAACTTTCTTACCTCATTCCTAAACTGTGCCCAGTCCCTCGGCTCCTTAGACTGCTCCGGGTTCAACCAGAACTCCTTCCTTCCTTTTCTTTCTTTCTCTTTCTCTCTTCTTTCTCTTCTTTCACTTGCCAAATCCATGGTGTGCCTTGAAATGGGAGGGGAGTGGGCTATTTATAAGTGAGAGGAGGTGGAATGAATGGTCCATATTGATTCGTGATGAATGGCTCAGATTGTTTGCTTCCTCAAGAAGCTTTGCCTGCATCATCACAATGACATCACCCTCCCTGATGACTCACCACTCATGACATTATTCAGGACACCTCAAGGGACACCTCAGGGGTATATGTGGCACAATGGTGGGGCCCTTGGGACTACTATAACATCTAAACTCTATTCCTAGGGAATTCAGGTTCACCGTATAATTCTTCTTCATTGCCTTAGTGTTATTTTGAACTAACTCTTGAGCTTAGTTTTCTTGATCTTGGACTGATCAACTTCTTTGACCTAAGACTAGGAAGCTTCTGTCTTTATTAGTAGAGATAACTGCTTCCTGGTTGTTGTTCCCCTTAGTTCAGCTACATCATGTTACTAATCACGAGACCTCTAAGTTATTGGATGACTAAGACAAGTTTACTACTCCTATATCCTTAGAGACTATCTTAAGCTACATGGCTAAGGTATAATGCAACATACGTATCTGAGGTTATCATTACTTTTAGTTGCGTCCACCACACTAGATCGTCATGACTACTAAAACTTTACCATTCTACTTGGTTACCTTTAACTAATTTAGAGCATCACTAGGCTAGAACTTTATGTTCCATGCCAGAACCTTACGCTCTGTACTCATGTTAAGGCCTCTGCTCTATGCTTGGGTCATTGCTTAAATTATTAGTTCCTTTATTTTGATACTCTACTAGTACTTGAAAACACAATGAATTAGAGGCAAGCACAACAATTCTCAAACACACCTATATTCATATAAGAAAATAACATATGTGCATATACAAAAAATTTAAAACATCACAAACCACATATCTCATATCATGACTAATATTTTAACTATACCCCTATCTTAAACAAAATATTTACTATTTAAGATAATATCTAGAAATTATCATATCTGATGCCAAAGATTTTGTTCTGATACCAAAATTATAACACCTTACTTTTGTATATCTTAGAGACTACTTAGTATCATTTAGAACCACTTACAAGTCCATTGAAGTTCAATTACAAAAGTTGGAATTTCAAGCTCCATAGTTACTATTCATATGGTAATTCCATATTAGGAAACAAACTTCAAAAAATATAATTAATTATAGAAAAATTGAAATGAAGTGATTTAAAAAGCCACTTGAAGCTAACATAATGGAATTTAAGGGAAGAAATAAATATCAGACCAAATACTCAATCAATCAGTACAATTTAATCATCGAAGATTTCTATTTATTTTGTCACAAATTTTGGAAAGCAATTTATGCTCAACAACTTTAATTTTTTTCTCTTTGTATATACATCAAAATAAGGCATTCTTAGTGCCAAAATGAAGATTGACATGTTAACTAAATGTTGGAAAATTTCATGCATTTATTTCATCATTTACTATTTTTAATTATGACTCTAAGGTTACTACCTCATCGTGAATTACTGTTCGCAATAGAATTTTTCTACAACTAAGCATATGTACATACATTTCCAAAGTGTCCTTCTACTCTAATGCTTGAATGTCTTGTGGTTGAATTGAAGTAGGGGTGATATTTTTGGGAAAATCTCAGTAGAAAATAGATACCATACAATGTATGCAACTATATGCTTGATGTCACTATGTGTGCACTTAATGATCATGCTTGCATAATAATAACTTTTATCCTTCCATGTCCCTTAAGTATAATGTCATATCCCAATTTTTAGGCCTTAAAGCCTAGTATATAGCTTGAAAAAGGGATGCTACCAGACCCTATTGATCAAAGGTATCAATAAATAAAGAAAATTATGATGATCATTTTGATGCAACACAAAGTTTTGATATAAGGTCTCAAAAGATTTATATTAATTTTTGAAGAGAAGGAAAATTAATATAGTATTCTCTAGACCTCAGAATCAGATGAAATATGGCAGTAAATTCCTATAATTAATATAAGAATTTATGAAACTGACAAAGCTCAAAAAGGAGTTATGTAGAATTTACTATAGAATTTACAGTGGATTAAAACACCCGATAAATAGGTTTCGGGGGAATTTCTCAGGAATTGAGCCCATGAAGATAGGGGATCATACAGAGGGTCTAGAATGGCACCTTATAGGCCTAATGATATTTTCAGATAAATATGTTGGCCAGGGCTAATAAAGACCGAGAAAAATGAAGAATTACGAAAATGCCACTGAAGGTATGCCACTGTGTTGTGTCATTAAGTTAGAGTCAGACGAAGGGCATTATGATCATTTGACTAAGGTTAGATAGTTAAGAAAGGGTATCTGGATAGCTGACCAGTGTCAAGGGATACTCTGGTAAGGTATAGAAATATAGCAGTGCTCCTATAAGTACTAAAAAGGAACTGAGGGCATTATGGTAATTTGCTAAGGATGTTCCTTGGGAACTGAGCCACCAGAGTGCTTGGGCTTGGTTAGAAATCCAAGATGATATTTAAAGTCCCAAAAACGTAGCCCAAGAGTAAAGTGGGCCCAAGAGGCATTAAAATAATGTTTTAGTGATTTTTCAATAAAGTAAAGTGACCCGGTCCAAGATAAAACTGGGTAAAGTGATCTGGAATCATGAGAGGACATAAATGGGGCCCACAATGTGCCACATGGCATGATTATAGTAAAAGAGGAAAAGCAAAGGACACATGGCATGATTAGAGAAAATGGAGAAAAACCAAGAGGACACGTGGCACGATCTCGGCCGTCCATTCAGGGAAAAGACTTTGGAACTCTCTGGAAAGGATGAGTCAGCTGGTGAGGTGTCCCAAGGGCCCCACATTTCACCACATATACCCTTGAGGTATCCCTTGAGGTGTCCTAGATGATGTCATGAGTGGTGAGTCATCAGGGAAGGTGATGTCATCGTGATGATGCAGGCAAAGCTTCTTGAGGAAGCAAGCAATCTAAGCCATTCATCACGAATCAATCTAGACCATTCATTCCACCTCCTCTCACCTATAAATAGGCCTATCCCCTCCCATTTCAAGGCACACCATGGATCTAGCAAGAAAAGGAAGAGAAAGAAGAGAGGTAGAGAGAAAGAGAGGAAGAAAGAAAGAAAGGAAAGAAAGGAAGGAGTTTTGGTGGAGCCAGGAGTAGTCTGAGGAGCCGAAGAACTGGGCAAAGCTTAGGAATGAGGTAAGAAAGTTATCTAGTCCCTGATCTAATAAAGTAGATGATTGCTCTTAGTGGTTAGAATAGAGAAATATCTCTATTAATAAAGATAGCTAAAGGTAGAAAGAAAGACAGGGTAATGTCAGATTAAGGATATCACCCCTAGTTAATCATGAGTTAAGTAGAGCTATGCTGATAGAATAATAATGAAGATATTATTATGCTACGTATAGGCTCTGACCTATGAAAAGAAGGAATCTTAGAGCAAAGGCTAAAAGCTATAGGAAGGCTCTATGCCAGGTAGTGAACTAATCCTAAACTTGTATGCATTGAATGTTATGCTTGATGTGCTATGGCTTTGTTGAATTATGTTGAACATATGCTTATGTATGAAGCCCTGTTCCTATGATTACTTTGGCCAATTGTATTTCATATGTAACATGGAAGCATGCACATTATGCAATGTTAACACTTTCACAAGCAAGCATAAGTATTCACATTAATGCATGCATTGTTTAGTGTTATTTGCTACTGAGATTTCCCCAGAAATCTCACCCCTTCCATATCAATCCAATTATAGCAGGTCTTCTCAAGATAGAGGAGATAAAGATGTATGAAGAGATGTTAATTGCTTAGCATGATTGATATGTGATTCATGTATGTATAATTGCTGAAAATTGTCACTGTGAACAGTAACTCGTGTGGAGGCAGTGACATTTGAGCTATAATTATAAATAGTAAATGATTGAATAAATGTATGATATTTTTCCAGTAAATAGTAGACATACCAAGCTTCGATTTTATATATCGAACGTGTCATTTGGATGTCTACACATAAAGATATGATTTATCAAATTTGGGACCAGAATGCTGGAATCAGGGATAGGATGCTGGATGAACAGTGTTTTTAGAACGTTGACCAACGTTGACCTGGTCAAGGCGTGGTCAACGAGTCATTTTTACCTTTAATAGAAATGTTAGCTTCATGTAGCAATTTGAACCACTCCATTTTGATTTTTATATAATTAGTTATGATTTTTCGAAGTCAGGTCACTCTGCTGGAATTTACATAGTGAACAGTACTCACTGAGAGTAAAATTCCAGATTGTATAATTTGACTTCAATGGCCCTATAAGTGGTTCCAAATGCTATTGAATGGTCCCTAAGATGTAAGAAAAGGAGGATGTTATATATAACATATGGCCATACTATAAAAATAAATAGAGCACCAATTAATCATACATTCTTCACATAATTAAAGTAAGTAAACATCGCATAAAACACCCAAGCCACATAAGTATACAAGTAGGCAAGTTCACTACCTCTTACTCCTTGCTTTCCAATACTATTTTCTTTTCTCACTTTTTCTTGATGTGTTGCTGCCTTCTTTGAGCACATGATTCAAATCCTAAACTTTGCATAATCAATCATTGATCAACACCAAATTACCTAACACTCATGACCATTAAACTTAATTAACCACTCAACAAAATTAAACTTAATTAACCACTTATCCCTTAACTTTTTTGTTTGTGGTTAATTGCCTTCTACTTTGAATTAATTTGCGTCTTGACTTTACCCTACACAATTTTACCTTCTAAATCCATTTATGAGTTTATAATCATGAAATTCCATATCCTTCATGGTCTGCTGGACAGAACAAAAAAAGTGGACATAATTCTTCAAAAACAATTCTCATTTTGATTCCAATGCTTCCAATACTTGTTTCTTTACTTAATCCCACATATTTTTTTTTATTTTAAAACCATTGGAAACATCACAATCATAAAATTACAATCACTTTTGATATGTATGAATAGTAACATGTAAGACTTAAAAATTATAACTTTCAATTCCAATGCTTCTAAAGTTCTAAACCTATCTATTCCTACACAAAATCATCATTTGAATGCAATAGAAGCATTAGATGATTGAAATTCATTCTTCTTGGTTATATACAGTGGGTGATAGAATGAACCTCATGATAGGCAAAGTCAAGAACACAATTTAATTCAATAACAAACTATTAATTCTAGCTTATCTAAGTGTGTTCTGCATAGTTCTAACTTAATTTTCTTCTTTCTTCTTTACTTAGGCATTTCGGCCAGCAAGGTTCCAAGAGAAAAAAAGTCAATTTCTAACCATTAAAACCTAGGTTTTATCCTTCCAAAAATCATGTAAATAAACTAGGAAGCATTACATACCTTTAGCTCTATCTACCTTGGATCAAAGTTCCTTGAATCGCCTTGGATTAGGTTGAGTTTTTATTTTACAAGAGGTTCCCTTTAGCTTCCAAGAGTCCACATTTTTCCACAGTAAGGAAGGGTTATTTATTGAAAATTTCCAAGGCCTTAGGGACCATTTTGTCTCTCAAGTTCCAAATTATTACAACTCCTTATTATTAAATCTTATTAGTTGCTTTTTGATTAATTATCCTTCATCATCATTAACCAAATTCTTATATTATTTTAATAAAATTTAGCACATGATATAAACTTTTCCCTTTGCTATTGCTTAAGTTTAGGTCCCACAAGGATACCTTGCAAGCCAACTCACCTTATCCTTTGATTTTCCTAGATTGTTTTTCTTTTTAAAACTCATAAATTATCCAAAGACCAACTTGTGCTCCAAGATAATATATTGGGCTGTTTGGGCTTCCATTCTACACCATATTGAACAAAATTGAGTCTAATTGGCTAATTAGCATCAATCCTAAGGAATCCCTTTTAATTTCCTATGTCGATGTCCTTAAATTGCCTTAATTTTTGAGATAAATTCTATAAAATTCTTTTAATAGTTTTGACATTTTTAAAAATTTATTATAATATAAAATGAATTTCTTACAAAGTTTCATAATTGTTTGAGACTTAGAAGTCTTGTTTAAAATTTCATACATTCCTTTTAATCCTTTATTGGTATCCTTTTTCACCTTAGATTCTCTAATTAATTATACATGACTCCTTTATTACTTCTATTAGTTAAATTCTTATATTAATTATAATAATTTATTGTAAAATTTCATATAATTTTGATGTTTAGAAGATACTGTACTAAACTTTAGACTTCGGAGATTAATATCAATTTATCGGGACCTTAACTCATGCTTAGCTCAATTTTCATTCTTTACTTACTGGTAAAATTTGGGACCAAAACATTTTCGGCCAATTTTGGGCCTTTTCTGACTCAACATTCCGTAATTACCATTACAGCCGTAAACTTAAAAATTGCACTTTAATCCTTCAACATTTCATAATAACACTTAGTCACCCATAATGAAACATCCTTACTTTTGTACGTCTTATGGACCATTCAGTAGCATTTAGAACCACTTACGAGAACTTAGAAGTCCATTAGCTAAATCTAAAATTTTACTCTTCTCGAGTTATTGTTCATGTGGTATTCTATATTAGACAACAAACTTCAAAAACTCATAATTAATTCTAGACAACCGAAAATGAAGTTGTTCAAAAAGCTACGTGAAGATAACATCTTCAAATTTAAGGGAAAAATAATCTCCAAATAAAATACTTAGTAAATTAATACACTTTAGTAGTCAAAGATTACTATTCATTTAGTCAAAAATTCTGAAAATAGATTCTGGTCCCTTATTTTGGAAAATTTGTTCTCTTTGTACAGACATCAAAATAAGGAATTCTTGGTGTCAAAACAAATCTTGACATGCTAACTATATGTCTGTAAAATTTCATACATTTATTCCATCATTTACTATTTTTCATTATATCATGACCATCACTACTTATATTGGTCATATAGCAATATTACATATAACAATTTCTCACATAACATATATACTAACCAATCCCTAGCTCCAGAAAGTGTTAACATTGTGTAATGTTCATACTTCCATGTAACATATGAAATACAATTGGCCAAAGTAATCATAAAAATAGAGCTTCAATCATAAGCGCATATGCAACACAATTCACCAAAGTCATAGCACAACCAAGCATAGCATTCAATACATACAAGTTTAATATAAGTTTAGTACCTCATATACTTGACTTACTTTCACTTTATCTTGCTTCTTTCTTCTCACTTCTCTTTGATGTGTGGCTGCCTCCTTGGAGTCCACAATCAAATCCTAACATCACATAATCATTTATCCATTACAATATAACTTCCTCTTGAACGTTGAGCTCATTTAACTATATTAATTTTCCTTAATCTAAGCTAATGGACTTGGTCTTTGAACCAATTGATGTCTTGACTTTACCTTACAAAATTCCACATTTTGAATCCATTTATGAGCTTAGAATCATGAAATTCTAGCTCCTACGCACTGTTCTAGATAGATTTGAAAAACATACATAATTCTTCCAAAAATTCTCATATTGATTCCAATGCTTCCCATACTTGTCTCTCTACTTTATCCCACACAAATTTTCATTTTAAAAGCATTGGAAATATCAAAATTATGAAATTCTAATAACTATTCATATGAGTGAATAGTACAGAGAAGAACTTCAAAAACTACAACTTGGAATTCCAATTCTTCCAAGGTTCAAAACCTATCCAATCCTACACAAAATTATCATATAAATTCAATGGAAGCATTAGATCATTGAAATTCCATCTCCTTCTATCATGAACAGTGCAGACTAAAATGGTTCAACCATGCCAAAATCAAGAATATCAACTTGATTTAATAACCAATCACCTAACTAGCTTGTTTAAGCTTCAATCACCTATCTATAACTTTAATTTCTTCTTTCTTCTTTCATCTAAGGTTTTTGGACAGCACAAACACCTTAGAGAAAACTCAACTTTCCTTCATGAAATTCCTAAGTTCAAGCTCCCAAATAAAAGAAAAATAAGCTAGGATAGATTGCTTACCTTTAATCTCTAGCTTGCTTGAACTTTGGTACCTTGAATCTTCTTTGTGTTGGAACCACTTACAAGACCTTAGAAGTCCATTAGCCAAATCTAGAATTTTACTCTTTCTCGGGTTACTGTTCATATGGTATTCCAGATTACGCAACGAACTTTAAAAAATTATAATTAATTATAGAAAATTTGAAATGAAGTGGTTCAAAAAGATAAGTGATTATAACATCTTGAAATTTAAGAGAAAAATAATTTCCAGACCAAATTATTAGCCAATTAATACATTTTATTTGTTGAAGTTTACTGTTCATTTGGTCAAAAACTCTGGAAACAGATTCTGGTCCCTTACTTTGGAAATTCATTTCTCTTGCTATACTCATTCAAATGAAACGTTCTACCTATGCACTTAAATCTATGGATGTGTGCTACACGCTTGTAAAATTTCATGAAATAATTCCTTCATTTGCTAGGTCAAACAAAAGCCACAACAAAACTGCTTTAGGACCTACGTTTTACCATTTTAGTTTCCTTTCTTTCACTTTCAATAATTGTTCTAGTATGCATAAGCCATCAAATAAACTTCTCAATATTCATATACATGATGTACATATGCTATAAGTATTACAAATAGTTTCATCATAAAGATGAACACCTTATATGGCATTTACAAACATAGATAATCCATATCATATGCTAGGGTCTCAATTACTTCCATTCCTTTCTTCCATTCTTTAGCTCTTCTCCATGCATACATCTTCCATCATGCTTGACCTAAATTGGTTAGTTATGGGAGAGAGAGATTCTAGGGAATTTCAGTAGCAAACATTATCACTTAAATATGCAAGATGGATGCTAATGCATGATAGGTAATTTCATTAAACTTTCTTTGATTAGTGACATGCCATCATGCTACATACTCTTACATAAAGTGCATGGCCATGGAAAACATGTTATTCACAATACATTCAACATAATTTATCATGTCAAAACATCATTCAAATATCATATACATGTCAACACTTAAGCATACCACATCAGGCACATAAAGAGGTAAGTTCACTACTTTGCACTTGAGCTTTTTTCTCTTGATCTTTTGCACTTGTTCCCTAGCTTTCCAACCATGAAGCCTCTATGTCAATCACTTTACAACATCTTCTTGGATGTTTTAAAGTCCTAAACACTTTCATATTTGTCACATAATTCATTAGGACTCATGAACTGCAACCATGTTCAAGACTAACCTTGTTACACTCTTTATTATTATAATTTTCTCTAATCTTCACTAATCCACTTGGCTCTTGAACCAATTGATGTCTTAACTTTACCCTACACAATTTTATCTTTTGAATCCATTTATGAGCTTAGAATCATAAAATTCCAGCTCCTTCATGGCCTGCTGTATAGAACCGAACACATGCACACAATTCTTTCAAAAATTCTCATTTTGATTCTAATGCTTCCCATACGTGTTTCTCCACTTTACCCCACACAAATTTTCATTTTCAAACCATTGGAACCATCAAAATCATGAAATTCCAATCATTATTCATGTGAGTGAACAGTAACTGTGAAGGATTTCAAAAACTACAATCTTAAGATTTTAATGTTTCCAAGGTTCAAAACCTTTCCAATCATACACAAAATCATCATATAAATTAAATGGAAGCATTAAATCATTGAAATTACATTTATTTCCCTCATGAACAGTGCAGATCGAACAGGTTACACCATAGCAAAGTCAAGAATATCAACTTGATTCAACAACCAACCACTTAACTAGCTTGTTTAAGCTTCAATCATGTCTCTAACTTTAATGTCTTCTTTTCCCTTTCATTTAAGGTCTTTGGGTAGCACCACCCCTTAGAGAAAACTCAAATTTTCCCCATGAAAACCCTAAGTTCAAACTCCTAAATCAAAGGAAAATAAGCTAGGAGAGATTGCTTCACTTTAATCTCTATCTTGCTTGAACTTTGGTACCTTGGATCTTCTTTGTCTTTGCTTGAGTTTTCATTTTGCAAGAGTTTTCCCAAGGGTTCATGGCTTCACGGTTTTGGTGCAGATTTGAGAGGTATTTATAGCCAAAATCCATGGAAAATCAATGGCCAAGATTGATTTGTGCGCTATTTGATCTAAGGGCTCACATTTAATCTTGAATTTAACTTTTTCCAAAAAGAATAATTATGACATCATGTGGGACAGCTCAAGGGATACCTCATGGGGTATGTGGTGCCATTTTCATGCAAGGAAGCTTCTCATACCATTGACAATGATATACTGAATATTTATCTTCCATTCATCCCTTGGAAAATGACCAAAATACTCTTGGTGTCCTTTATTGCACTGTACTAGCCTTAAGGGCATAATTGTCATTTTACCCCTCTTTACACTGCCTCAGGTCATATATTGGCTCTAACTAATCATATTTATACTATGTCCCACATTTTTGGCCTGTCTAAAATGACAATAATGACCTCCATCCTTTACTGGTATAGTGTGGGCATCTAGGGGCATTTTCATAATTTCACACTTCTTTTGGACTGCTATGGACTCTGGCCCACTTAACTGTTCATTCACCATATTGGGCTCATGATGGCGCCATTTGGGCCTTAATATGAGCTCAATGCCTTTATTGCCTTTTTGGCCTAATTCACAAGACAACTCTCCTAATCCTATTTATCGGGTATTTTATTTCACTGTGAAATCTCATAAGAATTCTACAGGATTCCTTTTCTGACTCTGTCAATTTTATAAATGTTTATATTAAATATAGAAATTTTTTGTAAAGTTTCATCTGGTTTTGAAGTCTGAAAAATACTGTGATAATTCTTCTGACTTTCAAAATTTATATCAAATAATTGGGACCTCAAATCAAAATTTTGTGTGACGTTAAACTGACTGGAATAATTTTGTCTATCTATCAGTAAAACTTGAGTCCAATCTGATTTTGGGTATTTTTGACCTATTTCGGCTCAACTGTCTCATATTTACATTAAGGTCCCTGAACTTTTGAATAATTGCACCTAGGCCCTTGGATTTTTGGTTATTTGCATTTAAGTCCCTTAACTTTTAAAAATTACACTTAAAGGCCCAACTTTTGTTTATTCTTTCACTTTTTACCTTTAACCTTTTCAACTTTGCATTTTAGTCCTTATATTTCTTCAAGACTCATCTAACATTTATCATTTCTTCTGATTTTTGTCATAATCCTTTCCAAACTTCTTTCCACTATTAGTATTATACAGATATGGAAAATTAGGATATGACATTCCCCAGGGTTGTAATGCCGTAGTTTTGAAGCTGAAATGTGGGGGTATTTATAGCCAAATTCCATGGAAAATCAATAGCCAAGATCACTTTGTGCACTATTTGATCTAATGGCTCACATTTAATCTTGGATTTAACTTTTCGAAAAAGCTAATTATGAAATCATCCATGACATCATCAAGGGACACTTCATAGGACATGTGGCAAAATTTCCAAGGGAAGAAGCTTCTGGAAAAATTCTAGCCCAATCCAGTACCGGCTCTGTCCGATTCCCCTAAACCAAACTATTTTCTTAATCTAAGTTTTTTGAGATTCTATAATATACTTTTTGACCTTAAATCCAGTATACAGATTTTTCCTACCATTGAAATTCTTGTACTGTGTCTAAAATTAATTACAGATCCATTGGCAAATTACCAAAACGTCCCTTGGTTCTTCTTTATTTACTTTAACATCTTAAGGGGCATTATCTGTAAGGAATTGGAAGACACGCAGTGGAAATTAATTTAAAAATTTTTCCATTCCTTGCCAGGATCTACCGTATGTGTTTAAGTCAAGTGGGAAGAAGTATTACCCTTAGTGTGCCTCAGCGACTTCCACAGCTTTCGGTCACGACGTTCACAGCTTCTCTCTGCGGGCTCGTGCTCCCTTTCTGATCACAAGAAGTCGACGACTCAGGTCGGCTTCCTCTACTGGTATCCACACGAACAGCGTTCCAACCACGAACGACGTGCTAGCGTCTCTTGTCCCTCCAGGGCTTTCTCAAGAGTTCGTCCTCTCCGTCTCTATTTCGACAGTTTCTTATCTGCAAACCTTTTGCAGAGTCCCCTTCGGCCTTTCTATGTTCTATATGTTTCTCTGTGCAAAACGCAGCTCCTAAAATCAGATATATAGGATGCTATGCGTTTTTTCTCTGTCAACCGAATTGGATTTTGGAGTTAATCTTATATTAATTCCAAAATTAATACAATATCATATATTGTATAATTTTATAAGAAACTAATTAAATAAATAATATCAAATCCGTCCCACAGATTTAATTACACATTTATTTAATTTTAAATAAAGATGAGACTGAACTATTTTTGATTTATTCTCATAAATCAAATTTGAGATATCCTATCAATTTAAATTTTGAATTTCAAACGTGATAGAGATTTAATTTATCCTTATAAATTAAATCTTATAAATATCTCTTATATGAGATATCCTATCAATTTGAATTTCAAATTTCAAACATGATAGAGATTTAATTTATCCTTATAAATTAAATCTTATAAATATCTCTTATATGAGATATCCTATCAATTTGAATTTCGAATTTCAAACATGATAGAGATTTAATTTATCCTTATAAATTAAATCTTATAAATATCTCTTATATGAGATATCCTATCAATTTGAATTTCGAATTTCAAACGTGATAGAGATTTAATTTATCCTTATAAATTAAATCTCATATATACATATAATGTATATATACGAATTTATATATATATACGGATATAAATATAAATAAATATATATACATCTATCCTGGATCATTCATTGAATCTGGACATGTCTTAGATTCAATGAATCTGGACATCATAGCTCGTGTTGGGCTATTTTGTGTGCGACCCTGTAAGCCCATATGAAGTTGACAGTGGGCCATTTGCTATACTAGCCCACAAGTCGCAAGCGGTCTCTAGTAAGACATAACGACTACCCAAATCATATGAGGATCGATAAACGATGTAACCTTTTATACAACCATATCATGTCCCTTCTGTCATGCGATATTGTGGTCATGGATAAGGCATGGATAATGTCATCCTCCTATTCCTGACCGTTACTTTCTCGATCCCTGAGTAGTCTGACTATAGAAATGGAACTACCTTTCCATTACAGTATGGCCATACATTTCTCAGACTCACTCATCGAGGGGCCCAGTAATATCTCTCTACGAATGTGAGGGACAAATTCCATCTTGACCATTCACATTCCTCCGCATGAAAAACCACTAAGGCCGAACATAGTCTTTATGATCACTTGGTCAAAAGTGACTTTTGACTAGGTCAAAGCTGAGCGTGTTGTCATGTAGGAATCCATGATGATCTCAGGTCAAAGGGCGTATTGACATGGTTTGTATATGAGAGAAGCTTATGACGTTACCCATGCAGTTCTCTCATAGCGGGTCGGTCCAGCACCTTGTACTCTTACATGTGCTTATGACTTTGATTTATATCTCTATACATCTTCAAAGTCATACTGGTCTTATTTCATCTGCTCCCGCAGAGATGATCGACCAGGGATATTTAGGATAATATCATGAATTATCCAAGGATGATCATCATAGTAAACATGCAAATAATATGATAACTCAATTAATAAATTCATAAATCAATAATGTTCATAAGACAATGATTGGCCCCTAGGGCACGATTTCCAACATTATCGTCTTTTCACACCTCATCAAAGTATTCCCTGACCTTGGTCAACTATTTTGGGAATTCTCCTTAACCATCTAACCTTAGTCAAATGACCAAAATGCCCTTCGTCTGATGCTGACTCTGACTCAATGGCATAACACAGTGGCATACTCAGTGGTATTTTTATAATTTTATATTTTCCCCAATCTTTATTAGCCCTGACACACATACTTATCTAAAAATATTACAGGGCCTATAAAAGGTCATTTTGGGCCCTCTACATGATCCACTACCTCAAGGGCTTAACTCCTGAGAAATTCCCCTTAAACATATTTAATTGGTATTTTAATACACTGTAAATTCCATAATGAATTCTACAAAACTCCTGTTTGAGCTCTGTTAGTTTCATGAATTCTCATATTAATTATAAGAATTTACTGCCAAATTTCATCTAATTCTGAGGTCTAGAGGATACTGTATTAATTTCCCTTTTTTTAGAGATTAATATAATTTTTTTGGGAACTCATCCAAATTCTGTGTTGCGTCAAACTGATTAGAATATTTTTCTCTAGTTACTGGTAAAATTGGGACTAATTTGATTCTGGGCATTTCTAGGCCTTTTCCTGCTCAACTTTCAATAATTACCATTTTACCCTTAAACTTTTAAAAATTACACTTTGCACCATAAAACTTTTAAACTTTCCATTTTAGTCCCTCATCTTTATACCTTTGTCTAATCATTGGTTTTTCTTTCTATTCATCATCACCATCCTTTCCAAACCTCTTTCCACTATCAGTATTATATAGATAGGGAAAAAGTAGGATATGACATTTTTACCCCCTTTAAAATAAATTCCGTCCTCAAAATTTATTTAGCACCTCAGTCAACTTATCTTAGATATATATCATTTTCCCACTTTATGAATAAGGATTTGGGGTATCTATCTCTTATCTTCTCTCTTGACATCTTAGCGAAGTACTTTCCATATTCGCATATTGTCATATCCCAATTTTTAGGCTTAGAAGCCAAGTATGTAGCCTGAAAAAGGAAGGCTACTAAACCCTATTGTGCAGAAGTCCCAGAAGTGTACAGATGATGTTCAGGGACTAAATTGCAAGAAAGTGAAAATTCAGGGGAAATAGTGAAAGTCCCTTCGGGTATAAAGAAGAAGTAAGAGGTGTTTCTTGGGAATTGAGCCATCAGATTGCTTGGGCTTGGTTATAAACCCAAGATAGCAATCCAAGAGCCCAAAAACGTAGGCCCAAGGATTATGGAGTTTGAGAGGCATTAAAATAATATTTTAGTGCTTTACCATAAAGTAAAGTTACCCGGTTAAGGATAGAACTAGGAAAAGTGATCAGATATGACTTTAGACCATGAGGTGGCATGAAAGGTGTCCTCATGGGACCCACAAGGTGCCACATGGCATGATTATAGGAAAGAAGAAAAGTTAATGACACATGTCATGAGATTAGAAAAAGGGGAAAAAGTAAAAAGGACACGTGGCACAATCTCAGCCGTTCATTCTAGGAAAAGACTCTGGAATTCTCTGGAAAGGCTGAGTCATCTAGTGAGGTGTCCCAAGCGACCCACCAATTGTGCCACATATGCCCTGAGGTGTCCTTGGATGATGTCATGTTGGTGAGTCATCAAGGAGGATGATGTCATCGTGATGATATAGGCAATGCTTCTTGAGGAAGCTAAGCGATCTGGGCCATTCATCACGATTCGATCTAAGCCATCCATTCTACCTCTACTCACCTATAAATAGGCCACCCCTCCCTTCATGTTATGCATGGCCAAGAGCCAAGAAAGAAGAGAAAGAAGAGAGAAAGAGAGAAAGGAAGATAAAGAAAGGAATGAGTTCTGGCAGAGCCAGGAGCAGTCAAAGGAGCTTGGGTACTTGGCAGAGCTTTGGAATGAGGTAAGTAAGTTATCTAGTCCCTGCTCTAATAAAGTAGAGGATTGCTCTTAATAGTTAGAATAGAGAAATATCTCTATTAATAAAGGTAGCTAAAGGTAGAAAGAAAGTCAGGGGAATGTTAGATTAAAGATATTACCTCTAGTTAAGCATGAGTAAAGTAGAGCTATACTGGATAATAGTAAAGATATTTTTATGCTATGTATAGGCTCTGACTTATGAGAAGAAGGGACCTTACAGACAAGGCTAAGAGCTGGAAGGACAGGCTTTATACCAAGTAGTAGACTTTCCTACTTGTATACTTATACTGCTTGGATGTTTTATGTGATGTTTTCTTACCTTGATGATGTGAAGCATGTATGATTAAGTAATGCTCTGTTTCTTTTTATACTATGGCCATATGTTATATTTAAGTAACATGGAAGCATGTACGTTATCATGATGCAAGCATGATCATTAAGTACACACATAGTAACATCAAGCATATAGTTGCATATATTGTATGGTTTCCGTTTGCTACTGAGATTTCCCCAGAAATCTCACCCCCTTTGATGTAATCCCAATCCCACAGGTATGTTAGAAAAGGATTGAAGAAGCATGAAGAAAAGCTGGGGATTGGATAGTGCAAATGTTGGGACCAAAATGCTGGAATAAGGGAAAAAACAGGATGAACAGTAAACTTCAGACATTTACTGACATTGACCTAGTGAAAGACCATTCAGTTAGCTTTGTGTAGCAATGTGAACCACTTCATCTTGATTTTTCTAGAATTAGTTATGATTTTTTGAAGTCAGGTCACTCCATTGGAATTTACACAGTGAACAATACTCGCTAAGAGTAAAATTCCCGATAGAGTAATTTGACTTCAATAGCCTTAAAAGTGGTTCCATATGCTATCGTTTGGTCTCTAAGACATAAGAAAATGAGGATGTTACACATATGTTCATATCTTCATTATGATTATTCTTCTATTCTAAACCAACTCAATCAGAGCTGAATTCTACTTGATTATATTACTTGCTTACTTGTTATGCCTCTATTTGTATATGGACTTCTTACTATATTGGACTTGTGAGTAGTGTCCATTTCTTTCATATAAAATTCTCTCAAATACTATTGTATTTTGGAGTTTTCATCAACTACTCATTAGACCTTTAACATGTAATATCCCAATTTTTAGGCCTAGAAGCCCAGTATGTAGCCTAAAAAAGGAAGACTACTAGACCCTATTGTGCAGGAGTCCCAGAAGTATAAAAATGACGTTTAGGAACTAAACTACAAGAAAGTGAAAATTCAGGGAAAATAGTGAAAGTGTCTGTGGGCATAAAGAAGAAGTAAGAGGTGTTTCTTGGGAACCAAGCCATCAGAATGCTTGGGCTTTGTTAGAAACCCAAGATAGCAATCCAAGAGCCCAAAAACGTAGGCCCAAGGATTATGGGGTTTAAGAGACATTAAAATAATATCTTAGTTCCTTTTCATAAAGTAAAGTTACCCAGTTAAGGATAGAACTGGAAAAAGTGATCAGATATGACTGTAGACCATGAGGTGGCATGAAAGGTGTCCTCATGGGACCCACAAGGCGTCACATAGCATTATTGCAAGAATAGAAGAAAACTTAATGACACATGTCATGAGATTAGAAAAAGGGGGAAAAGTAAAAAGGACAGATGGCACAATCTCAGCCGCTCATTCCAGGAAAATACTCTAGAATTCTCTTGAGAGGCTGAGTCAGCTGGTGAGGTGTCCCAAGGGCCCCACCAATTGTGCCACATACCTCCTGAGGTGTCCCTTGAGGTGTCCTTGGATGATGTCATAATGGTGAGTCATGAAGGAGGATGATGTCATCGTGATGATGCAGGCAAAGCTGCTTGAGGAAGCTAAGTAATCTGGGCCATTCATCACGATTCAATCTGGACCATTCATTCCACCACCACTGACCTATAAATACCCCACTCCCCTCCCATTCCATGCCATGGCCAAGCATGGCCAAAGAAGAGAAAGAAGAGAGAAAGAGAGAAGGAGAGAAAGAAAGGAAGAGAAAGAAATGAGGAGTTCTGGTGGAGCCAGGAGCAGTCTAAGGAGCTTAGGGACTGGGTAGAGCTTAGGAATGAGGTAAGTATGTTATTCTAGTCCCTGCTATAATAAAGTATACGATTGCTCTTAATAGTGAGAATAGAGAAATATCTCTATTGATAAGGTTAACTATAGATAGAAGGAAAGTTTGGGGAATGTCAGATTAAGGATATTACCCCAAAGTTAAGCATGAGTTAAGTAGATATATACTAGATAATAATAAAGATATTATTACGCTATGTATAGGCTCTGACTTATGAAAAGAAAAGACTTTAGAGACAAGGTTAAGAGCTGGAAGGAAAGGCTACACGCCAGGTAGTAAACTTACCTACTTGTGTGCTTATACTACTTGGATGTTTTATGTGATGTTTTTTTACCTTGATGATTTGAAGCATGTATGATTAATTAATGTTCTGTTTCTTTTTATACTATGGCCATATGTTATAATTAAGAAACATGGAAAGCATGTATGTTATCATGATGTAAGCATGATCATTAAGTACACACATAGTAACACCAAGCATATAGTTGCATACATTATATGGTTTCCGTTTGCTACTGAGATTTCCCTAGAAATCTCACCCTCTTCCATGTAATCCCAACCCCACAGGTATGTTAGAAGAGGACTAATGAAGCATGAAGAGAAGCTGGGGATTGCATAGTGCAGATATTGGGACCAAAATGCTAGAATCATGGAAAAATGTTGGATGAGCAGTAAACTTCAGATGTTTACTGATATTGACTTGGTCAATGCGTGGTCATCGAGTTATTTTTTTCTGAAAGTGCATTAAGTTAGCTTCGTATAGCAATTTGAACAACTTCGTTTCATTTTTTCTAGAATTAGTTATGATTTTTCGAATTCAGGTCAATCCTTTAGAATTTACACAGTGAACAGTACTCACTAAGAGTAAAATTCCAAATTAAGTAATTTGACTTCCATAACCTTAAAAGTGGTTCCAGATGCTATTGTTTGGTCCCTAAGACGTATAAAAATGAGGATGTTTCATTTTGGTATTAGAGCAGAAGGTTTTTGTACAGAATCAAGAGGGTTATAGTATAGAGCAAAGGGTTCTAGCACATAGCATAAGATCCTGGCACAGAACAGAAGGTTCTGGATCAGTGATGCTCTGGTATAGTTAGAGATTTGAACTAAGAGGTTCTCCCCCTAGCAAAAGATATGGGGATAGTGCTCACTACTTAGAGATAGTGACACCCAGATAGATAGAACAGTACCCCATACCTTAAAGCTTTATGGGGTAATCTTCAAGGAAATGGTTAGTCTTAGTCAGCCATTACTGCCGAGATCACATGTTTCTTAGCACGATGTGGTTAGACTAAGCAAGATAACATTTGGGGAGCAATTTCCTCTATGGATAGAGACAGAAGCTGACCAGTCATAGGTCAAGGGAAGCTGCCAGACATTACAATGGCGATGATAATGAAGGTACCAACCTGGTTGAAGTTAATCAACTAGAGGATTGGTATAAAGCATAATCAAGCCAGATAGTATAAAGTAAAGAGATATGAAAGATTAGTTTAAGACAATGTTCAGAAGTATATCCTCTATGTGAGTAGATCTACATTACGAAAGAATTTGTTCAGCTAGTGTTTCCTGAACAAAAGAATTAATAGTTTGAGATAAGACAGAGGAACTACAGTCTAGTCCAGAGTAGACTGAGACTGATAGAAAGAAAGAGTTAAGAGATAGTTTAGAGTTGAATGACTAAGAAGTTAGCTCACGGATTGAATTCTATGTTATAAAGAAAGAAGTTTATAATGTTTAAAGAGAGAAAGGTAGCCATAGTTTCAAAGATAAAGAGACTCCCCAATTTAAGAAAGAGTAATAGTAAGATAAAGTAAAG
Organism: Leucaena leucocephala; assembly: GCA_037074615.1. Taxonomy (NCBI): domain Eukaryota; kingdom Viridiplantae; phylum Streptophyta; class Magnoliopsida; order Fabales; family Fabaceae; genus Leucaena; species Leucaena leucocephala. The sequence goes on from CM073519.1 coordinate 20,117,759, forward strand.
AAGGGTTGAGTCTATATGCTAATAAGAAGGTAATGTGGCAGCCTAAATTAAATGAGTAATTATTTCATATTACTAAATGAATGTTTGGGATATGGAAGATAAGGTGATACATGAAAGAATGCTCTATTGCAGTGTACATATGATGGATGGTTGAGCAAATTTATGTGATGATATGGCTTATATTGCCATGAGTTATGATAAGAAGTTGCATCTCCTTGCAGTTGTCATATGATGACATGCATGTTAAAGTATGCTATGAATACTGCCCTCATGCAGTACATGCAGGGTAGAGTTTATGATGAGAAAGTTATGTTGCTCCCATACCACGACATGCAATAAGAATGTAACCAGGATAATTGACAGTCTCAGTAAGTAAGACAGTTGTTATAGTATAATTGGGGTTACTCAGATATTTCTACAGACTTATGAATACAATACTTAGGGTCATTTCTTATGTTAGGGTTACAGTAAGTACTCTATCAAAAGAAATACTATACAGAAAGAGTAAGAGATAACAGTGAAGAGATTATTTTCATATCACTTTTCATATAAGAGTTGGATATGAAACAGATAGCTCTCATATAGAACAAGATTCAGATGAGTTCAGACCACTCTTCAGATAATAGTTAGATATGATACAGATTACTAGCAGTTAGAGCATAGTTCAAATAGCTCACAGTTAGAGCATGGTTCAAATGGCTCACAGTTAGAGCATAGCTCAAATGGCTCTCAGTTAGAGCACATATTTAAATGAGAAGTTATGATGAGGCCATAGCAACAGAATACAATGGCAGGTGGTCAGACTATAATTGGTAAGCCACAATAGAGTAAGAAAGATGAGAAGGAACTCTTGAGTAAGAGGGAAAATAAGTAAAGTCTTGGTAAATAATATGGGCTACTGAATATATTTTAAAAAAATTTATTAAGTTATCAACAAGTGGAATCAGTTAACCTTATAACTTAGTCTGTTGGATGAGATCTTTGAGAGATGACGATACAGTACAACAGAATCACAGAGATTCTGGAGGGTCGCAGTTAAATCCTAGCATGGCTCAAGGGTCACAGTTAGATCCTAATAGCTTCAGAGTCACAATTAGATTCTGAAGAGGCTTACAGTTGATCGTAGTTAGATCCCAAGGTCGTAGTTAGACCTAGCCTAAGGAAAGTAAGGAGTCATGAAGAAATGAGAATAGTACATTATATCTCTGGAAAGATAAGTACCAAAGACGAAGTTAAGGTAAGGAGCTTCACTAGTTGATTAACTCTAGAAAACTTATTTATAACCTATCTTATATACAGACTGAACTTAGTTTACCCTTATGAAGATGGAGTCCAAGTTCAAGTCTGAGTACTAGTATTCAAAAAGTTTTGTAGAAGTATGCCTGAGGAATATAGAAGAGAACCCCATATGTTTTGAGAATAGAAAAGCATGAGTATATAAATCCTACATATAAGGATAAAGAGATTAAAAGGCTAGCAAGACCCAGAGAATAGGGTATAAGATAGAGTAAGAATAGAACACAGTTATATGAGAAATGGTGTAAATGCCACAAAAGGTTGGCATAAATACACAAAATTATGAAAGGTAGTAAGAAAAGTTGAGAAGAGCTAAGAAAGTTAAGAAAATGTTATGAAATGAAAGGGACATTCTCCTCAGAGAAACTATTCATCAAAGTATGAATAGAGATTTAACCCTAAAATTTTGAGGACGAAATTTATTTTAAAGGGAGGAGAAATGTGATATCCCAATTTTTAGGCCTAGAAGCCCAGTATGTAGCCTGAAAAAGGAAGGCTACTAGACCTTATTGTGCAGGAGTCCCAAAAGTATAAAAATGATGTTCAGGAACTAAACTGCAAGAAAGTGAAAATTTAGGGAAAATAGTGAAAGTCCCTGTGAGCATAAAGAGGAAGTAAGAGGTATTTCTTAGGAGCTGAGCCACCAGAGTACTTGGGCTTGGCTAGAAACCCAAGATAACAATCCAAGAGCCCAAAAACGTAGGCCCAAGGATTATGAGGTTTAAGAGACATTAAAATATTATTTTAGTGCTTTTCCATAAAGTAAAGTTACCCAGTTAATGATAGAATTGGGAAAAGTGATCAGATATGACTATAGACCATGAGGTGGCATGAAAGGTGTCCTCATGGGACCCACAAGGCACCACATGACATGATTACAAGAAAAGAAGAAAAGTTAATGACAAATGTCATAAGATTAGAAAAGGGGAAAAACTAAAAAGGACACGTGGCACAATCTCGGCCACTCATTCCAAGAAAAGACTCTAGAATTCTCTGGAAAGGTTAAGTCAGCTGGTGAGGTGTCCCAAGGGCTCCACCAATTGTGCCACAAACCCCCTGAGGTGTCCCTTGAGGTGTCCTTGGATGATGTCATAATGGTGAGTCATGAAGGAGGATAATGTCATCATGATGATGCGGGCAAAGCTTCTTGAGGAAGCTAAGCAATCTGGGCCATTCATCACAATTCAATCTGGACCATTTATTCCACCTCCACTCACCTATAAATACCCCACTCCCCTCCCAGTCCATGACATGGCCAAGCATGGACAAAGAAGAGAAAGAAGAGAGAAAGAGAGAATGAGAGAAAGAAAGGAGGAGTTCTGGTAGAGCCAGGAGCAGTCTAAGGAGCTTAGGGACAAGGCATAGCTTAGGAATAAGGTAAGTAAGTTATTATAGTCACTGCTCTAATAAAGTATAGGATTGCTCTTAATAGTTAGAATAGAGAAATATCTCTATTGATAAAGTTAGCTATAGATAGAAAGAAAGTTAGAGGAATGTCAGATTAAGGATATTACCCCAAAGTTAAGCACGAGTTAAGTAGAGCTATATTAGATAATAATAAAGATATTATTATGCTATGTGTAGGCTCTGACTTATGAAAAAAAGGGACCTTAGAGACAAGGTTAAGAGCTGGAAGGAAAGGCTACACGCTAGGTAGTAAACTTACCTACTTGTGTGCTTATACTGCTTGGATGTTATATGTGATGTTTTCTTACCTTGATGATGTGAAGCATGTATGATTAAGTAATGCTCTATTTCTTTTTATACTATGGCCATATGTTATAATTAAGTAACATGGAAGCATGTATGTTATCATGATGCAAGCATGATCATTAAGTACACATATAGTAACACCAAGCATATTGTTGAATCCATTGTATGGTTTCCGTTTGCTACTGAGATTTCCTTAGAAATCTCACCCCCTTCCATGTAATCCCAATCCCACAGGTATGTTAGAAAAGAATTGAATAAGCATGAAGAGAAGCTAGGGATTGGATAGTGCAAATATTTGGACCAAAATGCTAGAATCAGGGAAAAATGTAGGATGAACAGTAAACTTCGGATGTTTGCTGATGTTGACCTGGTCAAGGCGTTGTCAACAAGTTATTTTTTCCCTAAAAGAGTATTAAGTTAGCTTTATATAGCAATTTGAACAACTTCATTTCAATTTTTCTAGAATTATTTATGATTTTTTGAAGTCAGGTCACTCATCTGGAATTTACACAATGAATAGTACTCGCTAAGAGTAAAATTCTAAATTGAGTAATTCGACTTCCATATCCTTAAAAGTTGTTCCAGATGCTATCGTTTGGTCCCTAAGACATATGAAAATGAGGATATTTCATAACACGTGTTTGTTATTATTTGTCTGAGTATCTACCTAAATTTCCTTAACATCCCAAAGTTTTATACTTGCCCATAAATGCAAAGCTCTAACATTAGAGCTCAAGCATTCCTTTTCTTAATATGCACAACTGTAACACTCAGAGCTTGCACAGCGTTATCATATGAGCTTGTACTGCTCTGACATTTAGAGCTTTAGCATATTTTACAAACATAACATAATGCCTAGTAACATCCTTACTTTTATATGTCTTAGGGACCATTCAGTAGCAATTAGAACCACTTACAAGACCTTGGAAGTCCATTAGCTAAATCTGGAATTTTTCTCCTTCACGGGTACTGTTCATATGGAAGTCCAGATTTCGCAACGAAATTTGAAAAATCATAACTAATTCTATAAAAATAAAAATGAAGTGGCTCAAACAGATAAGTGAAGATAACATCTTAAATTTTAAGGGAAAAATAATTTACAGACCAAATGATTAGCCAATTAATACAGTTTATTTGTCAAAATTTACTGTTCATTTGGTCAAAAATCCTAGAAACAGATTTTGGTCCCTTACTTTTGAAAATCAGTTCTCTTTGTACAGACATCCAAATAAAGCATTATTGGTGTCAAATTAAAGCTTGGCATGTCATCTAAGTGTCTGTAAAATTTCATACATTTATTCCATCATTTACTATTTTTCATTATATCATGACCATCATTGCTTACATTGATCATACAGCAACATTACACATTTACATAACATATATACTATCCATTCCCTAGCTTTTCTTCATACTTCATCATCCTCTTTCAACATTCAAAAACCTGTGGGATTGGGATTACATAGAATAGGATGATATTTTGGGGGAAATCTCAGTAGCAAACGGTACTAAACAATGCATGCATTAATGCAAATACTTGCGCTTGCTTGTGAAAGTGTTACTATTGTGTCATGTGCATGCTTCCATGTTACATATGAAATATAATTGGGCAAAGTAAACATATAAACAGAGCTTCATACATAAGCACATAGGCAGCACAATTCAATCAAGCCATAGCACAATCAAGCATAACATTCAATGCATACAAGTTTAGGATAAGTTTACTACCTTAAGCACTTGACTTTCTTTCTCCTTATCTTGGTTCCTCCTTCTCACTTTTCTTGAACATGTGGCTGCCTCTCTTGTAGCATACCAATCAATTCCTAACATCACATAATCATTCATTCATCACAATCTAACTTCCTTGAGCATTAAACTCACTTTAACTAGCATAACTTCTTGAACATTAATCTCATTAACTTTCCTTAATCTTAACCAATAGACTTGGTCTTTGAATCAATTGATGTCTTGACTTTACCCTACACAATTTCATCTTTTGAATCCATTTATGAGCTTAGAATCATGAAATTCCAGCTCCTTCATCACATGCTGTACAGAACCAAAACTGCACTCAATTCTTTCAAAAATTCTCATTTTGATTCCAATGCTTCCCATACTTGTTTCTTTACTTTTTCCCACACAATTTTTCATTTTAAAACCATTGGAAGCATCAAAATCATAAAATTCCAATCACTGTTCATGCACATGAATAGTACCAGAGAAGGGTTTCAAAAACTATAATCTTGGAATTTCAATGCTTTCAAGGTTCAAAACCTTTCCAATCCTACACAAAATCATCATCTAAATTCAATGGAAGCATTAAATCATTGAAATTCAATTTCTGTCCCTCATGAATAGTGCAGACCAAACAGGTTCAATCTTAGCAAAGTCAAGAATATCAACTTGATTCAACAACCAAGCACTTAACTAGATTGTTTAAACTTCAATCATATGTTTCTAACTTTAATTTCTTCTTTCCCCTTTCATCTAAGGTTTTTGGGCAGCACCTTCCCTTAGAGAAAACTCAACTTTTCCCCATGAAAACCCTAAGTTCAAGCTCCCAAATCAAAGGAAATTAAGCTAGGAGAGATTGCTGACCTTTAATCTCTAGTTTGCTTGAACTTTGGAACCTTGAATCTTCTTTGTCTTGCCTTGAGTTTTCATTTTGCAAGAGTTTCCCCAAGGGTTCTTTGCTCACGGTTTGGCTCATATTTGTTCTTACATCAAGTTTCCTCTCCAAGCCAACTTGAGATAAATCCACATGAAAAAAAATCTTCTCCTCCCCTTGTCTTGGATGCCAAGTGTGTGGGTATGTGGGTCCCACCATGTGCAAGCCATAATTCACACTTTATCCCCTTTTTTTTCTTTTTAAAAAATCATAAATTATTCATTATTAGACTTGGGCTCTAAGACAACTCTCGAGACTTAATGGGCTGCCCTAGCACAAAATTTTGGGTTGCCATAGGCCTTCCTTGGGTCCAATAGCTAATTGGTACAAATCCTAAGGTACTTTTCTTATATCGATATTCTTAAAATATCCTGATTTTGAAATAAATGCTAGACACCTCTTTTAATGGTTCTAACATTTTTTTGAAATTCATTCTAATATAAAATGAATTCCCTATAAATTGTCATAATTTTCTGAGACCCAAAAGTGCTGATAAAAATTCTCTACATTTCCTTTAACCCTTTATCGGTATCAGATTTTACTTTAATTTTCCAAAGGGCATTATCGTCCATTCAAATATCATCAAAGTATTTACTGGCTCTCATTAATCATCTTTATGCCATCTTACACATTTTTGTCCTGTCCATAATGACCAGAAGGCCCTTTTCCTGGACTGCTATGTACTCTGGCCCACATAACTATCTCACTACTTTATTGGGCTCATTATGGCGCCATTTGGGCCTTGGTATGGTCTCATTAGCCTCATTACCTTTATGGTACAAATTCCAATAAATCTCACCTGATCCTATTTATCGGGTATTTTATTTTACCGTAAAATCCCATAAGACTTCTACATGATTCCTTTTCTGACTCTATCAATTTTATAAATTCTTATATTAAATATGGAAATTTCCTATAATATCCCATATGATTATGATGTCTGAAGAATACTGTAATAATTCTTCTGACTTTATAAATTTATATCAAATAATCGGGACCTCAAATCAAAATTCTGTGTTGCGTTAAACTGATCAGAATAATTTTTTCTATCTACTGGTAAAATTTGAGTCTGATATGATTCTGGGTATTTTTGGCCTGTTTTGGCTCAACTTTTCCATAATTACATTTAAGTCCCTGACTTTTTACTTAATTATATTTAGGTTCCTAAACTTTTGGAAATTACCACTTTTAGCCCAACATTTATTTCTACTTTAACTTTTGGCCTTTAACCTTTTCCAATTTTCGTTTAGGTCTTTCTCTTTCTTCAAGACTTCTCTAACCTTCATTATTTCTTCTAATCTTCGTCATAATCCTTTCCAAACCTCTTTCCACTATCAGTATTATACAGATAGGGACAAATTTAGGATATGACACCTAGCATTTTATGCAAGGAGTGAAAGCTCTCACTTGTTATTTCATCTCTAACATAACATTCAAACATCTTATCTCTTTCAAAAAGGGAGCATCTCTATCTATTTATAAAGCTAGCTATAAAGCCACTTCATATTGTATTTCTTGATACATATTTTTTATTTTGTATCACATTACATATTTCTCATAAAGTATCTCATTACGTATTTTTCAGGCCGTATTATGGCATATCTACCAAATCTGGCTATATCATGGTCTATCTCACCTTTTCATAACTTAACTTGAGATACCATAAGTCAAACATTCTCTTTTTCATCACTTCCCAGGGGGTCACCCATCATTGGGCTACTCTTGCTTGAGCACACTTAACTAAAAAGTACAGATAAAAATCTGAAGTATTGGTGCTAACAGGCTCCAACCCTGGTACTTTACTATCTTATACCCTTTTCATACTATCTTTCTTGGGTCTATCTGTCCTTCTAATCTATTTATTCTCATCTAGAGGATCTATTTGTCTCTCATTCTTATTCTTTGTAATATCATCGTAGGGTTCTCTTTATTTTTATTTTACCCCTTCTCATATCTTATGAGATATTCTCATAAATCATTGGTACTCAAGATTAACAACTTTAACTTTGATCACTTAGTTCCTGTTGCGTGTAAGAATATTATGAGTTCAGTATATAATAGTAATAAGGCTATCTGAAATTCATATCATGGGTACTCTTTCTGTTATGAGTTAATAACTTGTGAAGCTTCACCACCTTAACCTTTTCCTTGGTATTCGTCCTTCCAAAGAAATATTGTACTTATGGCTCAATACTTTTTTTCTCTAGGCTAGGTCTACTGTGACCCTCAGGATCTACTGCGATTAACCATAAGCCTCTTTAGGATCAAACCATGACCCTGGAATTCTATTTTCTGTGAGCCATGATAGGATCTAACTATAATCCTCCAGAATCTACTATGATTATGTTGTATTGTATTTTCATCTCTGGAAGCCCTAACCAACAAACAAAGTTACAAGGTTAGCCACTTCCACTTAGTTGTTAACTCAACAGATAAATCCCAAAAATAATCACAGAAGCCAATATTATCTATTAGGATTTTACTCATTTACTCTATCACTCAGAATTTCTCATATCATTCTCATCTGTCATAACTTTACTATGTCTATTACTACAGAGAGCTACATAGGCTATACCATGCATATATCTATCATAATCTATTCATCGCATCTGGTGGACATGAGCTATACTATATATTCTCTTGGCTCTATCTCAAGAGCAATATGACTTTAACGCAAGAGCAATCTAGCTTTATTACGAGAATGTTGACTTTTATTACATAGACACTACTCTTTCTTAAAGCTGGATCATCTTTCATAAATGCTTCTCATTTCATTTCTTATTCATGGCACATCATTCATGTATCTTAGCCCTACTGAAGGGATCTGTCCTAAGTACTGTAATCATATGTCTATAGATTTGCCACTAGCATCCATCTTTAATCCCAATTATTGCTTTATCATTACCAAGTTGAATTATCTAATTGCATGTCGTATGGCATGGGAGCAATAATTTTTTTTCAAAACTTTCTCATCATGTCTACTCTACCCTACATGTAATGCAAAAAGGAGAGTGTTCATTCTTTATAGCATACTCTAACATGCATAATATGCAATGAGATGCAATCATGTAAGCATTCTCTAACATGCATGTCATTATATGACAACTACAAGGAGATATAACTATTCATTATAACTTGTGGTAACATAAGCCATATCACATAATTTGCTCAACCATCCCTCATACTCATATTGCAATTAAACAATTAACTAGGTATACTTTAAAGCATTATGTCCCTTTATCACTATAACTGTTAGATTATCTATCACATTATCTAATCAGATCATTGGCAGATCCTGAAGTAACTATTCATCTAACTTAGGCTACCATGTTACCCTCTTACTAGGGTATAGACTCAACCCTTCATTACTTTTTGTTATCTAAGAAATAGGGGAGTCACTTTATTTTTTTAATTGTAGCTACCTTTCTCTCTTTAAGCATCATAAACTTCTTTTTCTTGCCTTACATATATCTATCGCTCTGTTGAACTTCTACAACTACCTAAGAAAAACTCTTTCTTTGCAATATGGAATTAAATTCGTGAACTAACTTCTCAGTCATTCAGCTCTCAATGTTCATGTGGATGAACTCGGCTAAGTATTCATTAAAGGGTTCCACTTTCCCTGCTTTAACCCTTAGCCTTATGCTCATCTCTATCTAACTGAGAGAAATGCTTCTTGTAAACTCTTCCAGAAAAACTTCTCAGGTGAGTGAATCAATCTCCACTCTATGAAGTAACTTCTGTATCTCTCTACAATCTCTTCACTCTTTCTGTGTATCAGTCTCAGCCTGCTCTGGACTAGACTATGCTTCCTTTATAGTCTTCTCTTGATCCTGAGTAACTTAAGTCACTAGGATCTCATTCATCATCTAGTACTATTACTGTTATTCTCTAGGGTGCTCTACCCTAGGTCTGCTAGGTTACTGTCTCTTCATGATGGTATCCCTCTATTTTTGGAACTTTAACTTTTTATTTATTGACCATCATGTCTCTAATGTTAAGCCATGTATTAGGCTCATTCTTTAAGAAAGCCTCATTCTAGCTTCTTATTATTCTGTTCAGTAAAGACTAGCTGAATAAATCTTTTGTAACATAGATCAACTCCTGGTGATCATATGGAGGATATATTTTTGAACATTTTCTTAAATTGATCTTCTATATCTCAGTGTCTTGTACTGTTTGGCTTACCTATATGCTATGCTAAACCTCTAACTAATAAAATTCAGTGAGGTTAGCATCTTTATTCTTCCCATTAGGTGTATGTGCATTCTAGTCGCAACCTGAGTACTGGCTAGTCGCGACTCATATTCACTGTGAACTTTAGTCACGACATGCCACATACTTAATTTCAACCTCAGCTATACTCAACTGGAAACCATTTGGACCATTACATAACCTTTTGCTTTAAAACATGTATTTACAAAAGGATTTTCTTACGGTTACTATTCCTGGCACTGTTTACTTGGTAATCCAGAAAAACTGCTAACTTTGAAAATTCATAATTAAATGTAGAAAATAAAAATAAGGTGGTTCCAATTTCTAATGAAACCTATTTCATGAATCTTTGGGAAAAAATGTAAAACTGAGGTTTCCTTGCTCCAATGAAATCATTTTATTCGTTGAAAAATACTGTTCATTTGGTAAAATCTGAAAGTTCTAGCTTCCTTACCTTAAATTCAAAAATTCATTTCTCTTTCGTTACATGTCCAAATGAACTGTGTTACCTATGGATTTAAATCTCTAGATGTGTTCTTTAAGATCATAAAATTTCATAGAAAAACGTGTTCATTCGCTATATTAAATTAATGTTGAAACGTTGCTGCCTCAATTTGCTCACTTTATCTCAATTCCAGATTTTAACTCTAACTTAGAAATATCATAGTAATTTGAATACTTAACCAATTGAGGCATTCTTGGTGTTCATTTAAAGCTCTATATCTTAAATATAACCATTCCAAATTTCAAGCTCAAACTCATTGATTAAGGTATTGTAAGTATCATCAAAAAGTCACTACCTTAGAACGCCAACACATGAACATACAATATACATTCCAGCATGTGCTTCCATAATGTCAAGCAACTCATTTGACTTATTATACAAGTTCAATCATCCATAATTACCCTTTTTCCTTCAGATGATCCAGCACCTAAAACATGGTTATGCATATGGGAGGAATGAGATTTCATGGAAATCCCAATACCAAGTCACACAACTATAATATCATGCGTGATTGATTAAATGCTTAACATGTTATCATGAGATGGGAGCTACTTCATAATGGTACATAAGTAAACTCTAACATGCATATTGTCATGACATAAGTTGCAAGGAGTTGCAATCATTCATATCTCATCATCAACATGATGACACAATCTCATGCTCAACCAAACATCATAACTAATAAGCAAGCATACAATCAAGGAAATATGAAACTATAGTTAGGTATTCTTGCTACCTCTTGAGCTATCCTTGACAAAGTCTTCTTGATATGATTTCCTTCCTCCACAAATGTCAAAACCTAGTCATTACAAAGTAACATCAAGTTACAACTCAACTTGAACACAATTCCAAGACTAGGTTTTCATTAACTTCCAATCTTTTCCTATTTTATGTTTCATACTTCCACCTTTCTAAAATAAATTATCATGGTTTATTTACACATAATTTTTCATGTAGAATCCAAATATAAAACTAGAATTTCCAAAATCAAAACATATCACAAGCTGCTATGCCAAACTGAAGCAAATCCTTGATTTTCCAAAAATCCACATTTTCATTCCAATACTTCCAATACTTGTTCTCCTACTTTATCTCCACACAATTTTCCATTTTAAACTCATTGGAAGCATCAAAATCATGAAATTCCAATATATGAATAGTTTCATGCACAGTAGCAGCCATGAACACATAACCCTAACTTAATACATACTTGAATTTCCAAGCTTATAATTCTAGCTTGTTTAAGCTTATCTAAACTATCCATAACGTAAAACTCATATTCTAACCATATATGGACAGCACTTATAGCAGCAACCACAAGGGAAATATGGCACAAAGACCCCTTAAAATTAAGAGCTAGCTTGCTAGAATAAAGCTCAAGAGCAAGGGAGATAATTACCTTGCTTGTTGCTTCAAGTTGTGTGCCTCTTTCTTGGTTCAAATGAATTTTTTCCAGAGTTTCCCTAAGGTTCCCAAAGCTTCCGAATGAATTCTGAAATGAGGGGATATTTATAGATAAATTTGGGTGGAAATGGATGCCCAAGATTGATTTGGTTAGTATTTGATCTAATGATCCATATTAAGTCTTTAATCTAGCTTGCCCAAAAAGCCAAAACTTGATACCGTGCATGACATCATTTAGGACCATGTTTGGCTAGAAAAAGGTAAATATACTTATAGGAAAAATCCTAGTGTAGTTTGGTACTGATCAGAGCAGTTTTACAAAAACCATATTGTTTTATGTTCCTAATTTTTATAATATTCCATAATATGTATTCTATCATGGAAACCAATGTCTAGGTTTCTTATACCATTGACATACATCTCTTGGGACATGACTAAAATACCCTTATTGCACTTTCTTGCATTATATTAAACTTAAGGGCAACACTATCATTTCACACCTCTTTACATTGTATTAGGGTATATACTGGCTTTATTTAATTATGTTTATACCATATGGGATTTTTCTAGCCTATCTAGAATGACAAAAATTCCCTTTATTTATCACTGTTACAATATGACTACATAGGGGCATTTTTGTAATTTCATATTTTTTCAGGGTTGTTATGGACTTTGACCCAGTTAACTGTCCAGTCACCTTATTGGGCCTATTGTGGCGCCATTTGGGCCTTTTTATGGGCTCATTACCTTTTTTCCCAATTCTAAATAAACCTCTCCTGACAATATATATCGGGTATTTTATTCCACTGTAAAATCCCGTAAGAATTCTACAGGATTCCTTTTCTGACTCTATCAGTTTTATAAATTCTTATACTAAATATAGGAATTTACTGTAAGGTTTCATCTAGTTATGAAGTCTAAAAAATACTACAATAATTCATTCTGAGTTCAGGAATTTATATCAATTAATCGGGATCTCAAATCAAAATTCTGTGTTGTGTTAAACTGACCGGAATAATTTTGTCTATCTACTGGTAAAATTTGGGTCTAATCTGATTCTGGGCATTTGAACCTTTTTTTGTTCAACTTAACCTTTTTTTGTTCAACTTTCTCATAATTACATTTAGGTCCCTAACTTTTTGCTTAATTATATTTAGGTCCCTAAACTTTTGATAATTACCACTTTTAGCCAAACTTTTGTTTTTACTTTAACTTTTGGCCTCCAACCTTATTCTAATTTTTACTTAGGTCCCTAAACTTTCCTTAGTTATTAATCCCTTTCTTTCCTTTCCTTAATATGATATAGTTTATTTGAAGAATCTCATGTCCATTATAGATAAATTGTACATACACATTAGACAAGAAAATTGGGGAAATTACACAACCATATCAACATACTCGTCACGACTTGATAGCTCAATGCCCTTCAGTCGTGACCATAAGTCATATTCCTTCGTGACCTGATAGCTATGGAACTTCCAATTGCGGTCAATGGTCTTTACTTGTCATGACCACAACACCTCTATGAATATTTGTCACTACTCATATCTTGACTTGTCGTAACTTCACTTCTCTATGACTACTAGTCGCGACTTAAACACCTTCCAGTCACGACCTGGATATAGCTTTCTTTGAACATTCTCTTATAATATTGGTTGTCCAGTCTTCATTCTAGCAATGGTTTATTCTTGTTCTTAACTTTGTTGAGGTTTGAGTTAATTGAAACTCATACATATCTATCTATGATAATCACATTAAATAGAGAACATATACATATAGATGTTCAGCCAACTATCATTTTATAATATCATATCCAAATTCGTATTTCATATCACCATAACATTTATACATATATGTCCACTACATATTCAGGGTACATCATAACTATTATACATCTGAGTAATTACTTTACAATGTTTACATATTTATATTACCCCTCATCTCTTTTACATTATTTTCTAGGGAATTATAAATTGTAAATACTTCTGCATACAGAAGTGCCACCTTTGTATATCACTTGGCAGATCATTTGCTAAAAACTCACTTAGCTCTACGTGCCATGTAGGAGTATATGGTAGTATCTAACTTACTACCATCTCATGCCAATTTTATAGAGTGTAAGCCTGATTCAAGTCAATGCCCTCTATTGTATATCTATTTATCATCCCTGTTATGACATTGAGGAACTACAGACAAACTGACAGCTCTTTATCTCTACTTCTGTCCATCCCTTGACCTTGACTGAGTAATTCACTCTCCACAGCTTTCTTGAGACCGATATGGTCAACATTATCAGTGTTTAGCAAAGAATGATAGGGTTGACTAGGACCAAGAATGTCATACTGATCTTTCTCTATAAAGTCACATATTCCTGGACTTTGAGAATGGAAAGGGATTGTCATAAACTCTGACTAGATCTCTGGATTAAAAGACTATTGCATATTGTCATATCCTAATTTTTTCTTATATGTATAATACTGATAGTGGAAAGAGATTTGGAAAGGATTATGATGATCATCAGAAGAAATAATAAAGGTTAAATGAGTATTAAGGAAGAGAGGGACTAAAATGAAAATTAGAAAAGGTTGGATGCCAAAAGTGAAAGTAGAAACAAAAAGAGGGACCTAAATGCAATTAACCAAAAGTATAGGGACTTAAATGCAATTACCCAAAACTTGAGGGACCTAAATGCAATTATGAGAAAATTGAGCCAAAAAAGGCCAAAAAATACCCAGAATCAGATTAGTCCTAAATTATCCTAATAAATAAAGAAAATTATTATGATCGGTTTGACGCAACATAGAATTTTGATATGAGGTTCCGAACAATTTATATTAACTTTTGAAGAAAGGGAAATTAATGCAGTATCCTTTGGACCTCAGAATTAGATGAAATTTGGTAGTAAATTCCTATAATTAATATAAGAATTTCTAAAATAGATAGAACTCAAAAAGGAGTTCTGTAGAATTTATTATGGAATTTATAGTAGATTAAAACACTCGATAAATAGGTTTTAGAAGAATTTCTCGGGAATTAAGCGCATGAAGGCAATGGATCATACAGAGGGCCTAGAGTGGCACCTTATAGGCCCAATGATATTTTTAGATAAGTACGTGGGCCAGGGCTAATAAAGATAAGAAAAAATGCAAAATAACGAAAATGCTAGTGAAGGTATGTCCCTGTGTTGTGTCATTGAATCAGAGTTAGACGAAGGGCATTTTGGTCATTCTGGATAGGGCAAAAACATGCAAACTAGTATAAAGATGATTAATTAGAGCCAGTATAAACCCTAATATAGTATAAACAGGTGTGAAATGACAATTTTGCCTTTAGGTTAATGCAGTGCAAGACAGTGAACCAAGGGCATTTCTGTCATTTCCTATGGGATCTGTAATTAAGTAGTGACCTAGTCCAATAATGTCAATGATAGGAAGAATCTAGATACTGGATTTAAGGTTATACATCATATTATGGAATCTGAGAAAAATTAGATTGAGAAGACGGTCTGGTTTTTGAGGAATCAGACTAAGCTGGTACCGGCTTAGACTAGAATTTTCTAGAAGCTTTCCCCCATTGGAATTTTGCCACATATCCCTATAAGTTGTCCCTTGATGATTTTATGGATGATGTCATAATTCTCCTTTTTGAACAAGTTAAATCCAAGATTAAATGTGAGCCATTAGATCAAAAAATGCACAAACTAATCTTGGCCATTCATTTTCTATGAGATTTTCTCTAAATATCCCCTCAAATCTGATTCAAAACTGTGGAGAATGAACCCTTGGGGAAACTCTTGCAAAATGAAAACTCAAGCCAAGACAAAGAAGATTCAAAGTACCAAAGTTCAAACAAGCTAGAGATTAAAGGTAAGCAATATATCCTAGCTTATTTCCTTTGATTTGGGAGCTTGAACTTAGGGTTTTCATGGGGAAAGTTGAGTTTTCTCTAAATTTTTGTGCTGTCAAAAAATCTTAGATGAAAGGAAAAAAGAAGAAATTAAAGTTAGATATACGTGATTGAAGCTTAAACAAGCTAGTTAAGTGATTGGTTGTTGAATCAAGTTGATATTCTTGACTTTGCCATGGTTGAACCATTTTAGTTTGCACTATTCATGATGGAAGGAAATGGAATTTCAATAATTTAAGGCTTCCATTGAATTTATATTTTGTGTAGGATTGGATAGGTTTTGAATATTGGAAGCATTGGAATTCCAAGTTGTAATTTTTGAGATTCTTCTCTGTATTGTTCACTCACATCAACACTGATTATAATTTCATAATTTTGATGTTTCCAATGGTTTTAAAATGAAAAGTTGTGTGGGATAAAGTGGAGAAACAAGTGTGGGAAGCATTAGAATCAAAATGAGAATTTTTGAAGGAAAAAAGGGTGTTATGTCTGTACTGAACAGTGCATAGGAGCTGAAATTTCATGATTCTAAGCTCAAATTGATTCAAAAGGTGAAATTGTGTAGGGTAAAGTCAAGACATCAATTGGTGCAAGGGCCAAGGTAATTAGTAAAGATTAGATAAAGTTATGTCAGTCAAGAGTTTATCAAGGTTAATCTTGAACATTGTTGGAGTTCATGGTCCTAATGAATTATGTGATGAATATGAATGTGTTTAGGACCTTGAAACATCCAAGAAGATGGTTGGAAAGCTAGGGAGCAAGTGCAAAGATCAAGAGGAAAGCTTAAGTACAAGGTAGTTAACTTACCTCTTTATGTGCTTGATGTGGTATGCTTATGTGTTGGCATGTATATGATATTTGAATAATATTGTGACATGATACATGATGTTGAATGTATTGTGAATAACGTGTTTTCCATGGCCATGCACTTTTATGCTAAAGTATATAGCATGATGGCATGTCACTAATCAAAGAAAGTTTAATGAATTTACATATCATGCATTAGCATCCATCTTGCATATTTAAGTGGTAATGTTTGCTACTGAAATTCCTTAGAATCTCACATTCCTATAACCAACCAATTTAGGTCAAGCATGAAGGAAAATGTATGCGTGGAGAAGAGCTGAAGCATGGAAGAAGGAAAGTGAAGTAGTTAAGATTCTAGCATATGCTATGCATTTTCCATGTATGTAAATGCCATGTAAGGTGTCTATTTATGTGATGAAATTGTATGAAATAATTATGGCATATGTACATGATGTATATGAATGCATGAAAGGCAAAAGAGATGGTTTATGCATGTTGGAACAATTAATAAAAGTGAAGGAAAGGAAACTAAAATGGTAAAAACGTAGGTCTTGAAGCAGTTATGTTGTGGCTTCAGTTTGACCTAGCAAATAAATGAATTAATCCACAAAATTTTATGATCAAGTAGTACACATCCAGATCTGTAAATTCATAGGTAATATGCTTCATTTGGATGTGTATATCAAGAGAAATGAATTTCAAAGTTATGAGGCAGAATCTGGAAGTTCCAGAATTTGCCATATGAACAGTAAAAATTAACGATTTAACTGTATCAATTGGCAAGGCAAATGTCCATTTTTATATTTTTCCCTTAAAAATCTATGAAAGATATACAATTTGAAATTTGGATCACCTCTATACAATTTTTTTACAATTAGTTATGAATTTTTAAATTTAGATTGTAAATCTAGAAATTACCAAGTGAACAGTACCTGTGAAGTAAGTTTTAAAATTTTAATTTTTGGGCTAATGTAATGCTTCAGCTAATCAAATATGCTTCTAAATACGTACTCTGAGGTGGTAAAAGTATGATGTTTCATTTTGGTATCAGAGCAAAAGGTTATGGCATTGATACAGAATAAAATTTTAGCATAGAACAGAGGTTCTAGTACAAGGTAAACTTGCTCTGATTGGGAAATAGAGTATGTAGCGATTACTTAAGGCCCAATTGAGGTTGAGGTTAGTAATGGTTTACTTGTTCATAGTCCAACTAACATTATTGATTGGTGATTTATGCTCTAGGTAAATGAACATTGAGGCTTAATAAGAGATACCTTCTCGCCTGTTAGTGACCAAGAGGATGGGGAAAACTTAAAAGTATGAATGGCATAGAAATGTGAGCTAGACCCTTCCTCAATTAGCTGAAAGAAAGTAGCTAACCTAGTTATAGATTACAGTGAAGCCAAGGACACATAAGTCCTTCAGGCTAGGGACATAGAAGTCTTACAGGCGATGAGAGATGTTATGGTATAATGAATATGGCCTAGTTAAGGTGCAATGGCCTAACATGATAGCTATCTCATATTCCTAAAATTGATAAATATGATCTTGGAGATGTATGTTAAAGATCAATAGCCTTAGAAAATTCTTGAGGATTAGTAGACAGAGATGAAAGATATATAACATGAGTCTGTGGGAGTGCCCTTTAACCCTGATATTCCTTCAGAGAGAGGACAAATTACGGCTAAGGAAACTGAGTACTGGTATTGTATTATTGGTAGACCAGATATTATTCCTCTTATACCAGAGTTTGAGGATAGATTTGAGATAAATAATATACAACAGTCCCTTAATCTAGAGATCTAATCAAAGTTTATGATAATCCCTATCCATTCTCAAAATCAAGGAATATGTGACTTTATAGAGAATGATCAGTGTGATGTTGTTGGTCCTAGTAAACCCCATCCTTCTTTGCTAAAGATAGATAATATTGACCATATCAATCTCAAGAAAGCTGTGGAGAGTAAATTACCCAGCCTAGGTCAAGGGATGGACAGAAGTAGAGATTAAGAGCAGTTAGTTTATCTGCAATTCCTCAATGCTATAGTAGGGATGATAAATAGATATACAATAGAGGGTATTGGCCTGAACCAGGTTTACACTCTAGTATGAAATGGTAGTAAGTCAGATATTGTTATATACCCCTACATGGCACATAGAGCTGAATGAGTTGTTAGCGGATAATCTGCTAACTAATATACAAGGGTGGTACTTTTGTATGCAGAAGTATGTGCAGTTTATGATTCCCTAGAGAAGAATGTAAAAAGAGATTAGGGGTAATGTAAATATGTAAACATGGTAAAGTAAAGTAATTACTCAGATGTATGATAGTTAAATTATACCCCGAATATGAAATTAACATGTAGGTAATGTATGTGCAAATGTTAATGTAATTTGAAATATGAGTTCTGATATGATATAATAAGATGATAATTGGTTGAACATCTGGGTCAATATGTTCCCAATTTAATGTGATTATGATATATAGATATGAATAAGTTTCAATTGACTCAAATTCATCAAAGTCAAGAATATTATAAGCGAATATTTAGAAAAAGTTATGGCCAGGTCGCAATGTGAATCAGTTTAGGTCACGACTAGAAGTTCCAAAAAAGTTAAGTCGTGATGAGTTAAGCTATAGATAATGAAAAATATTTACAGAAGCTTTTGGTTGTAATGAGTAAGGATCATTGGTCGTGGCAGGAAGCTCCAGAGCTATCAGGTCACGATGAGTCCAAGCTATAGGACGCGACTAATGTATAAGCAGAACAGGTTATGATAGGAGATGACCTATGGTCGTGACTAAAGATCACCGAGCTGTCAAGTTATAACGAGTAGATAGAGTTGGCCACAACTAAAGTTTATAGAGAATATGAGTCATGACTAGCCAGTACTCAGGTTGCGACTGGATTGCATAGAGACCTGATGACAAGAATGAAGATGATGACCTCATTGAAGTTTATTAGTTAGAGGTTTAGCACATGATGTAGGCATGCCAAACACTACGAGGTACTAAGATACAAAAGATCAATTTAAGAAGATGTTCATAAATAGATCCTCCATGTGATCATCAGGAGTATATTTACATTACAAAAGAATTAAAGTCAGATTAAGACTTGCCTAGAAATGAGCCTAGTATGTGGCTTAAGGTTAAAGATGTGATGGCTAATAGATAGAAAGTTCATGTTCACAAAATAGAGGGATCCTATCACAAAGAGACAGTAACCTAGCACACCTAGGGTAGAGCACCATAGAGAACAAAAGTAATATTGCTAGCTAATGAATGAGATCCATGTAACTTAAGTTAGTCATGATCTAGAGATAGACCAAAAAGGAACCTGAATCTAGTCCATAGTCGACTAAGACTAACAGATAGAAAAAGTTAAAGAGATAGTAAAGAAATGTAGAAGTTACTCTATATGAGATAAAGATTGATCTACTCACCTGAGAAGTTTTTTATCGAATTGCTTACCAGAGGCATTCCTCTCAGTTAGAGAATGATGAGCATAAGGCTAAGGGTTAAAGCAGAGAAAGAGAAACCCTTTGATGAATACTTAGCCGAGTTCATCCATATGGACATTGAGAGTTGAATGACTGAGAAGTTAGCTCACGGATTGAATTCCGTGTTACAAATAAAGAGTTTTCTCAGTTATAGAAATTCAACAAGAGCAGTGGATGTATGTGAAATAAGAAAAGAATTTTATGATGTTTAGAGATAGAAATGTAGCCACAGCTAAAAGGATAAAGTGACTTCCATATTCCCCATGTAAGAAAGATTAATGAAAGGTTGAGTATATACCCTAGTAAGAGAGTAACGTGGCAGATTAAGTTAAATGAATAGTTATATCAGATCTGACAATGATCTGATAAGATAATGTGATAGATAATACATAATGCTTTAAAAGAATACCTAATTAATTGTTTAATTATAGTATCCATATAAGGGATAGCTGAGCAAATTAGATAATGATGATATGTCTTATGTTGCCATGAGTTATGATGAGAAGTTGCATCTCCTTACAGTCATATGATGACACGCATGTTTGAGAATGCTTAAATGATTGCATCTCCTTTCATATTATGCATATTGGAGTATGCTATGATGAATGGATACCCCTTCTGCATTTCATTAAGGATAGAGTATATATGATGAAAAAAGTTATTGCTCCCATGTCATATGACATGTAATTAGATAATTCAACTTGGTAATGATAAAGCAATAGATCAGATTGGAGATGAAGGTTAATAGTGAATCTATAGATAAATGATCATAGTACTCAGGATATATCCCTTCAGTAGGGATAATATACGTGAATGATATGCTATAAACATGAAATGACATGAGACGCAGTTATAAAAGATGATGTAGCTTTGAGAAGGAGCAGCGTCTATGCAATAGAAGTTAACATTTTTGCAATAAAGCTATATTACATTTGCAATATAGTCAGATTGCTCTTGAGATAGAGCATAGAGAATGAACAGATAATGATGGATATGTGCATGGTAGAGCCTATGTAGCTCTCTGTAGTAATTGACATAGTCAAGTTATGAAAGATGGGAATGATATATGAAGTTCCTGAGTAATAGAGGAAATGAGTAAAGTCCTAATAGATAATATTGGCCTCTGTGATCATTTTTTGAGAATTATTTGTTGAGTTAACAACTATGTGGAAATGACTAACCTTGTAACTTTGTCCGTTATTTAGGTCTTTCAGAGATGAGAATATAGTACAATAGAATTGCAGTAGATTCCAGAGGATTACAGTTAGATTCTAGCATGGCTCACAGTGAATAAAACTCTAGGGTCATAGTTAGATCCTCAAAAGGCTTACGGTTGATCGCAATAGATCCTAAGGGTCGTAGTAGACCAAGCGTAGAGAAATAAAGTAATGAGCCTTAAGTACGGTATTTCTTTGAAAGGACAAATACCAAGGAAAAGGTTAAGGTCTAGAAGCTTCACAAGTTGGTTAACTCATAACAGAGAGAGTATCCATAATGTTAATTTCATATAGCCTTATTACTATTAGGGACTAAACTCATAATCTTCGCACACACAACAGGAACTAAGTGATCAAAATTAAAGTTATTAATCATGAATGCCAATACTTTATGAGAATATTTCATAAGATATTTGACATAGTCAAGTAAGAATAGAAAAATCCCTAAGATGAGATTACAGAAAATATGAATGAGAGACAAATATATCATCCAGATGAAGATAAAAAGATTAGAAGGTCAAATAGACCCAAGAGAGATATTATAATAATGGTCTAACATAGTAAAGTACCAGGATTAGGGCCTATTATCACCAGTTCTTCATATTTATATCTGCACTTTTCAGTTAAGCGTGCTCAAGCAAGAGTAGCCCAATGATGGGTGACCCCTTGGGAAGTGATGAAAAGGATGTAAATGCCACAGAAGTTTAGCATATATGCACAGAGTTATGTAAAATGGTAGAAAGAGTTATAAAAAGTTATAAAGGGTTATAAATAGTAAGAGGCTAGAACCCTTATGTCAAGTCCAAATCAAATGGATTTGAAAGGAAATATCTAGCATAATTTTCTCAAAAGCTAGCAAAGTTATAAGTTAAAGGGAATGTTTAACTTATGGTATCTTGGAATACGTTATGACAAGGCAAGATAGACCATGATATAGCTAGATTTGGCCAGATATGCCATGATACGGTATGAAAGATACATACTGAGATATGCTATGAAAAATATGTATTGAGAAGTAAAATATGAAGTGGCTTTATATCTAACTTTGTAAACAGATAAAGAGGCTCCCTTTTTGAAAGGTATAAGATGTTTAAGTATTATGTTACAGATGAAGTAGCAAGTGAGAGCTTTCACTCCTAGCATGAAATGCCAGGCATTATGTTATATTTGTAAAATATGCTAAAGCTCCAAGTGTTAGAGCAGTGCAAGCTCCGAGTGTTAGAGCTATGCATATTAAAGAAAGAAATGATTGAGCTCTGATGTTAAAGCTTTGCATTCATGGGTAGGTATGTAATCCTATAATATGCTGGTCAGGCATTATGCATGTTAGAGTATGTGCTCCTATCTAACAGTAAAGTAAAGAAAAAAAGAATAATGACATAAGTCCTCTCTCTGTATTATGATGAGTTATTAAAGATGAAAAGAAGTACAATAGTACGAAAATGAGAGATGAAGTTTAGTGTATGTTTAAAGAATTTCGCTAGATACTTAGATGAATAATAAGTGATTGAACTAAGAAGTATGATAAGTAGTTAACAGAAACTCTAAAATATAGCAGTATACAAGAGAATTTGATATGAAAGAAATTGACACTACTCACAAGTCTAGTATGGTGAGAAGTCCATATGCAAATAGATGCATAGCAAGTAAGCAAGTAACAGAATGAAGTAGAGTTCAGCTCTGATTGAGTTAAGTCAGAATAAGTGAATAATCACTATAAAGATATGGGATTTGCGGATATGAAAGAAGATAAGAGATAGATACCCCAATTATTAGTCATAAAGAAAAAGAGATCTATCCAAGATTGTTGACTAAGGTGCCAAGTAAATTTCGAGGATAAAATTTATTTTCAAGGGGTAGAAATATCATATCCTAATTTTTCCCTATCTGTATAATACTGATAGTGGAAATAGGTTTAGAAAGGATTATGATAATGATCAGAATAAATAATAAAGGTTAAATGAGTATTGAAGGAAGAGAGGGACTAAAATGAAAATTAGAAAAGGTTGGAGGCCAAAAGTGAAAGTAGAAACAAAAGGAGGGACCTAAATGCAATTAACTAAAAGTATAGGGACCTAAATGCAATTAGCCAAAAGTTAAGGGACCTAAATGCAATTATGAGAAAGTTAAGCCAAAAAAGGCCTAAAAATACCCAAAATCAGTTTAGGCCCAAATTTTTCTAGTAAATAGAGAAAATTATTCTGATCAGTTTGACGCAACACAAAATTTTGATATGAGGTCCTGAAAAATTTATATTAATTTTTGAAGAAAGGGAAATTAATACAGTATTCTCTATACCTCAAAATCAGATGAAATTTGGTAGTAAATTCCTATAATTAATATAAGAATTCTAAAACTAACAAAGCTTAAAAAGGAGTTATGTAGAATTTATTATGGAATTTATAGAAGATTAAAACACCCGATAAATAGGTTTTGTGGGAATTTCTCAGGAATTGAGCCCATGAAGGCAGTGGATCATACAGAGGGCCTAGAGTACGCCTTATAGACCCAATGATATGTTTAGATAAGTATGTGTGCCAGGGCAAACAAGGACTAGAAAAAATGCAAATTTATGAAAATGCAACTGAAGGTATGCCACTGTGTTGTGTCATTGAGTCAGAGTTACACGAAGGGCATTTTGGTCATTCTGGATAGGCCAAAAACATACAAACTAGTATAAAGATGATTAATTAGAGCCAGTATGCACCCTGATGTAGTATAAAGAGGTGTAAAATGACAATTATGCCCTTAGGGTTAATATAGTGCAAGATAGTGAACCAAGGGCATTTCCATCATTTCCCAAGGGTTCTGTAATTAAGTACTGACCCAGACCAAAAATGTCAATGATAGAAAGAATCCAGATACTGGATTTAAGGTTATACATCATATTATGGAATCTTAGCAAAATTAGATTGAGAAAATAGTATGGTTTTTGATGAATCAGACTGAGCCGGTATCAGATTGGACTGGAATTTTACCAGAAGCTTTCCCCATGGGAATTTCACCACCTAGACCTATGAGTTGTCCCTTGATGATGTCATGGATGATGTCATAATTCTCCTTTTTTAAAAAGTTAAATCCAAGATTAAATGTGAGCCATTAGATCAAATAGTGAACAAACAAATCTTGGCCATTGATTTTCCATGAGATTTTTCTATAAATACCCCCTCAAATCTGATTCAAAACCGTGGATCATGAACCCTTGGGGAAATGCTTACAAAATGGAACTCAAGCCAAGACAAAGAAGATTCAAGGTACCAAAGTTCAAGAAAGCTAGAGATTAAAGGTAAGCAATCTATCCTAGCTTATTTTCCTTTGTTTGGGAGCTTGAACTTCGGATTTTCATAGGGGAAAGTGGAGTTTTCTCTAAGGTGTTGTGCTGTCCAAAAATATTAGATGAAAGGAAAAAGAAGAAATTAAAGTTAGAGATAGGTGATTTAAGCTTAAACAAGCTAATTAAGTGATTGGTTGTTGAATCAAGTTGATATTCTTCACTTTGCCATAGTTGAACCATTTCTTTTTGCACAGTGCATGATGGAAGTAAATGGAATTTCAATGGTTTAAGGCTTCCATTGAATTTATATGATGATTTTGTGTAGGATTGGATAGGTTTTGAACCTTGGAAGCATTGAAATTCCAAGTTATCATTTTTTAGATTCTTCTCTGCTACTGTCACTCGCATGAACAGTAATTGGAATTTTATGATTTTGATACATCCAATGGTTTTAAAATGAATAGTTGTGTGGGATAAAGTGGATAAACAAGTGTGGTAAGCATTAGAATCAAAATGAGAATTTTTGAAAGAAAATAAGGTGTTATGTAATTCTGTACCGAACAGTGCATAGGAGCTGAAATTTCATGTTTCTAAGCTCATAAATGGATTTAAAAGGTGAAATTGTGTAGAGTAAAGTCAAGACATCAATTGGTTCAAGGGCCAAGGTAATTAGTAATGATTAGAGAAAGTTATATTAGTCAAGAGTTTATCAAGGTTAATCTTGAACATTGTTGGAGTTTATAGTCCTAATGAATTATGTGATGAATATGAATGTGTTTAGGACCTTGAAACATCCAAGAAGATGGTTGGAAAGTTAGGGAGCAAGTGCAAAGATCAAGAGGAAAGCTTAAGTGCAAGAGGTAATATGCATCATTTGGATGTGTATATCAAGAGAAATTAATTTCCAAAGTTAAGAGACAAAATCTGGAAGTTCTAGAATTTGCCATATAAACAGTAAAAAGTAACAATTTAACTGTATCAATTGGCCATGTAAATGTCCAGTTTTATATTTTTCCCTTAAAGAGCTATGAAAGAGCTACAATTAGAAATTTGGATCACCTCTATACAATTTAAAGTTGAACTGTAAATCTGGAAATTACCAAGTGAACAGTACTCGAGAAGTAAGTTTTAAAATTTTAATTTTTGGGCTAATGTAATGCTTTTGCTAATCAAATATGCTTCCGAATACGTACTCTGAGGTGGTAAAATTAGGATGTTTCATATATTACTCATATAAAATATATCCTCAAACTCTGGTGGAGGACGAATAATATCTGGTCTACCTATAATCTAGTACCAACACTTAGCTTCCTCAGCCATAATTTGTTCTCTCATTGGAGGAATAGAGCTTACATCAGGGTTAGAGGGCACTCCCACTGTCATATCCCCAATTTTCTTATCTGATGTAACTGTACAATTTATGTGAAATAGATATGAGATTCTTGGAATAAACTGTATCAAATTGAGAAAGGAAAGAAAGGGATTATGAACTAAGGAAATTTCAGGGACCTAAACGCAAATTGGAAAAGGTTAAAGGCCAAAAGTTAAAGTAGAAACAAAGGTTGGGCCAAAAGGGGTAATTTCCAAAGGTTTAGGGACCTAAATGTAAATAAGTAAAAAGTCAGGGACCTAAATATAATTATGGAAAAGGTCAACTAGAAAAGGCTTAAGACTGTCTAGAAGTATTTTAGTTCCACAGTTTATCAGTAAATAGAGGAAGAAAAGCTGGTTAATCTAGCATAATACAGCAAATTTATTAGAGTCCTAGATAGTGGATATTTATCTTATAGTCTAAAAGTTATCTGAAATTTTATCAGATCTCATGGGCTTTAGATATAAGTGGACAAGTTACAGGAAGGTGTTCCTCATGACATCATATGTCATGAACCTGACAGGACCCTAAAAGGAGCTCTATAGGAAAAGTTGTCCACATATTAGTGAATTTTGACGTGAGTTTGAGAACACTCGTTATCCGATTAAGGAACTTAGCATTAAATAAGCCTAGATGAATGAATTCAGATTGCCACATATATGGGCCTATGATGATGCCAAGGAGGGCCCAAACCCCAGGGTACCAGTTCATCAGTAGAAGGGGCCAATGTCAAGAAAAAGTGTGAAATTACGAAAATGCCCCTGGATGCCCATATTGTACTAGTGATGGATGGAGGGCATTTTGGTCATATGGGATAGGATAAAAATGTGGCATATAGTATAAGTATGGTTAGTTAGAGATAGTATATGCCCTAAGGTAGTACAAAGAGGGGTGAAAAGACAATTATGCCCTTAGAGTTAAAATAGTGCATGAAAGGACACCAACAGTATTTTGGTCATTTCCTAAGGGATGGATGGCAGATAAATACTCAATCTAATATTGTCAATGGTATGAGAAACTTAGACACTAGTTTCTAGGACAAAATACATATCTTGGAATATTACAAAAAATAGGAATAGACAACAGTCTGGTTTTTATGAAACTACTCCGATCGGTACTGGATTGGACTAGAATTTTTCCAGAAGCTTCCTTACATGAGAATTTCACCACATACCCCCATGAGGTGTCGCTTGAGTTATCCCTTGTGATTCCATAATTCTCCTTTTTGGAAAAAGTTAAATCCAAGATTAAATGTGAGCTCTTAGATCAAATAGTGCACAAATCAATCTTGGCCATCCATTTCAACCCAAGATCATCTATAAATACCCCTCTATTCAGATCATTTTGGCATGCATGGTGAACCATAGGGAAACTCTTGCAAAATTTCCATTCAACCAAGAAAGAAGCACACAACTTGAAGCTAAAAGCAAGGTAATCATCTCCCTTGATCTTAAGCTTTGTTCTAGCAAGTTTGCTCATGGTTTTAAGGGGGTTTTGTACTATATTTCCCTAATGGTTGCTGGTGGAAGTTATGTTCATGTGTGGTTAGAATATGAGTTTTATGTTACGGATAGTTTAGACAAGTTTAAACAAGCTGCAATCAAGTGGCTTAAGCTTGGAAATTCAAGTATGTTTGGATTTAGGGTTTTGTGTTCTTGCTGGTACTGTGCATAACACTGTTCATATGTTGGAATTTCATGATTTTGATGCTTCCAATGAGCTTAAAATGGAAAATTGTGTTGCGATAAAGTAGGAGAACAAGTATTGGAAGCATTGGAATCAAAATGTGGATTTTTGGAAAAAGGAGGGCTTGCTTCGGTTTGGTACTGTAGCATGTGATGTGATTTGATTTTCGAAATTCTAGTTTCATATTTGGATTATACATGAAAAATTATATGGAAATGAACTATGAGAATTTATTTTGGAAAGATGGAAGTATAAAACATAAAAGGGAGAAAAAAAGCAATTTAATGAAAACCTAGTCTTGGATTTGGTTTCAAGTTGAATTGTAACTTGATATTATTTTGTAATGGCTAGGTTTTGACATTTGTGAAGGAAGGAAATCATCTCAAGAAGACCTCGACAAGGATAGCTAATAGGTATCAAGAATACCTAACTATAGTTTTAGGTTTGTTTAATTGTTTACTTGCTTGTTGATTATGGTGTTTGGTTGAGCATGAGAATGTGTCATCATGTTGATGATGAAGTATGAATTATTGCAAATCCTTGCAAGTTATGTCATGATAATATGCATGTTAGAGTTTGCTTGTGTACCATTATGAAGTAGCTACCATCTCATGTTAACATGTTAAGCATCCAATTAATCATGCATGATATTATAGTTTGTGTAACTTGCTATTGGGATTTCCATGAAGTCTCATTCCTTCCATATGCAAAACCTTGTTATAGGTGCTGGAACTTCACATGGAAAAAAGGTAAATATAGATGGATGAGTTTGTATAATAAGTAAGATGGATGAGTTAGGATGCCTTAATCAACGAGTTTGGATATGAAATTTGGTATGATTAAAGATAAGATACAGAGCTTTAAACTAACACCAAGAAGGCTTCATTTGGTTAAGAATTCGAATTGTTATGATTTTTCTAAGTTGAAGTTAAAATCTGGAATTGAGATGAAGTAATCGTTTAGAGGCAGCGACGTTCACATGATGATTTTATATATCAAATGAACGAATTTTGCTATAAAATTTTATGACCTTAAAGAAAACATCCTGAGATTAAAATTCATAGGTAACACGGTTCATTTGGATAATTAACTAAAGGGAAATTAATTTTTGAAGTTAAGGCAAAGAAACTGGAACTTCCAGATTTTACTAAATGAACAGTGATTTCCAATGAATAAACTTATTTCATTTGGACAATAAAACCTCATTTTCATAGTTTTTACTCAAATATCTATGAATTATCTTTCATTAGAAATTGGAACCACATTATTTTGATTTTTCTACAATTAATTATGAATTTTCAAAGTAGGGTACACGTTCTCAAATTACCAAAATGAACTGTAAAAGTGAACAGTACCCAAGAGCAATTCTTTTGGAAATGGATGTTTTCAAAGCAAATGATCATGTAATTTGTTCCAATGACTTCTAATAAAGTATAATTAAGGTTAAAATAAGGATGTGATACCCACAAACTCATACTATATAGAGTCACTCGACTTTGCATCATCTCGTGTAATATCATCTAGTACATGCACAACATTAAGGTGAATCTCTACATAACCTCCAGACTATAGGTTTGAGTCTACAGAAACATCTATAGGATATTCTACTATAGATCTTCCTGACTGATCTTCTATACTACCATCTAAACTCTCTTTACTGTCTAAAAGATAATCATAGTTTAGATGTACATCATCTTCATATATCACTACTGACTAGGGTCTCCCTTATTAATTGAAGACTCTGACTTAACTTTATGAAATCTCATATCTACTCCTGCAATATTTGCTTAAACAAGCAATGCTAACTATCCTAATCAATACCCAAACATAACAAAGTACTTACTATTTAGAGTTAGGGTATAGGAACTATCTTATATCATGCCAGAAACTTCTGCTTTGATACCAAAATGAAACATCCTTACTTTCGTACGTCTTAGAGACTATTCAGTAGCATTTAGAACCACTTACAAGAC
Organism: Leucaena leucocephala; assembly: GCA_037074615.1. Classification (NCBI taxonomy): domain Eukaryota; kingdom Viridiplantae; phylum Streptophyta; class Magnoliopsida; order Fabales; family Fabaceae; genus Leucaena; species Leucaena leucocephala. The sequence continues at coordinate 20,147,296 of CM073519.1, forward strand.
CTTTGAAGTTTATTAGCTAAATCTGGAATTTTACTCTTCTTGAGTTATTCCAGAATAGATGACAAACTTCAAAAAATCATAATTAATTCTAGAAAAATCAAATTAAAGTGGTTCAAAAAGCTATGTGAAGATAAAATCTTGAACTTTAAGGAAAAAATAATCTCTAGACAAAATACTTAGTCAATTAATATAGTTTAATCATCATTTGATCAAAAATTATGAAAATAGATTCTGGTCCCTTACTTTGGAAAATTCATTCTCTTTGTACAGACATCGAAATAAGGCATTCTTGATGTCAAAACAAAGCTTGATATGTTAACTAAATGTGTGTAAAATTTCATACATTTATTTCATCATTTACTATTTTTTATTACATCATGACTATCACTGCTTATATTGGTCATATAGTAACATTACATATAACAATTCCTCACATAACATATATACTAACCAATCCCTAGCTCCTCTTCATGCTTCATCATCCCCTTTCATCATTTATAAACCTACTAGGGTTGAGATTACTTAGAGGGGGTGAGATTTATGGGGAAATCTCAGTAGCAAATGGTACTAAACAATGCAAGCAATAATGTAAATACTTGTGCTTGCTTGTGAAAGTGTTAACATTGTGTAGTGTTCATGCTTCCATGTGAAATATGAAATATAATTGGCCAAAGTAATCATAGAAATAGAGCTTCAATCATAAGCACATATGCAACACAATTCAACAAAGCCATAGCATAACCAAGCATAACATTTAATATATACAAGTTTAGGATAAGTTTGTTACCTCATATACTTGACTCTCTTTCACTTTATCTTGCTTCTTTCTTCTCATTTCTCTTTGATGTGTGGCTGACTCATTGGAGTCCACAATCAAATCCTAACATCACATAATCATTCATCAATTACAATCTAATTTCCTCTTGAATATTGAGCTCATTTAACTATATTAACTTTCATTAATCTTAGCAAATGGACTTGGTCTTTGAACCAATTGATGTCTTGACTTTTCCCTACATAATTCCACATTTTGAATCTAATTATGAGCTTATAATCATGAAATTCTAACTCCTATGCACTATTCTAGATAGATTTGAAAAACATGCATACTTTTTCCAAAAATTCTCATATTAATTCCAATACTTCCCATACTTGTCTCTCTACTTTATCCCACACAACTTTTCATTTTAAAATCATTGGACATATCAAAATCATGAAATTCTAATAACTGTTCATACAAGTGAATAGTATAGAGAAGAACTTCAAAAACTACAACCTGGAATTCTAATGCTTCCAAGGTTCAAAACCTATCCAATCCTACACAATATCATCATATGAATTCAATGGAAGCATTAGATCATTGAAATTCCATTTCCTTCTATCATGAATAGTGCATACTGAAATGGTTCAACCATGGCAAAATCAAGAGTATCAACTTGATTTAATAACCAATCACCTAACTAGCTTGTTTAAACTTCAATCACCTATCTCTAACTTCAATTTCTTCTTTCCCCTTGCATCTAAGGTTTTTGGAAAGCATAATCACCTTAGAGAAAACTCAACTTTCCTCTATAAAAACCCTAAGTTCAAGCTCCCAAATCAAAGGAAAATAAGCTAGGATAGATTGCTTACCTTTAATCTCTAGCTTGCTTAAACTTTGGTACCTTGAATCTTCTTTGTCTTGGTTTGAGTTTTCATTTTCAAGAGGTTCCCCAAGGGTTCTCATGCCACAGTTTGTAAGCTGAAATGTGGGGGTATTTATAGCCAAATTCCATGGAAAATCAATGGCCAAGATCACTTTATGCACTATTTGATCTAATGGCTCACATTTAATCTTGGATTTAACTTTTCTAAAAAGCTAATCATGACATCATCCATGACATCATAAAGGTACACTTCATAGGGCATGTGCCAAAATTTCAAAGGGAAGAAGGTTCTGGAAAAATTTCAGCCCAATCTGGTACCGCTGAGTTCGATTCCCCAAAACCAGACTATTTTCTGAATCTAATTTTTTGGAGATTCCGTAATATACTTTCTGACCTTAAATCTAGTATCTAGATTCTTCCTACCATTAACATTCTTGTACTGTGTCTAAACTTAATTACAAATCCCTTGGAAAATTACCAAAATGCCCCTTGGTTCTTCTTTATTTACTTTAACTTCTTAAGGGTATTATCGTCTTTTCACACCTTATCTAAATATTCCCTAACCTTAGTTAAATATTTTGAGAATTCTCCTTGACCATCTAACCTTAGTCAAATGACCAAAATGCCCTTCATCTGACTTTGACTCTGACTCTGACTCAATGACACAACACAGTGGCATACTTAGTGGTATTTTTGTAATTTTATTTTTTTCCTAGTCTTTATTACGCCTAGTGCACATACTTATCTAAAAATATTATTAGGTCTATAAAATTCTATTTTGGGCCCTCTACATGATCCACTACCTTCAAGGGCTCAAGTCCCAAGAAATTCCCCTGAAACATATTTATCAGATACTTTAATACACTATAAATTCTATAACAAATTCTACATAACTCCTTTTTGAGATATGTCAGTTTCATAAATTATCATATTAATTATAGGAATTTACTACCAAATTTCATCTAATTCTATGGTCCAGAGGATACTGCATCAATTTCTATCTTTTTCAGAGATTAATATAAATTTTTTGGGACTTCATATCCAATTTCTGTGTTGCGTCAAACTGATCAGAATAATTTTCTCTATTTATAGGTTAGATTTGGGACTAATATAATTCTAAGCATTTTTTGGCCTTTTCTGGCTCAACTTTCAATAATTACCATTTTGCCCTTGAATATTTGAAAATTACAATTTACACCGTATATCTTTTAAACTTTTCATTTTCGTCCCTCATCTTTATACCTTTGTCTAATCATTACTTTTCCTTTATATTCATCATCACCATCCTTTCTAAACCTCTTTCCACTATTAGTATTATACAGATAGGGAAGAAGTAGTAGTGATACATAACTTGTGTCTACTTCCAATTTGTACCATGAAACTTTTAGGGTTTTCACTTTAGGCCCTTTCTTTTTCAAAATGACCATTATACCCTTAAAACTTTCATTAATTGCAATTTAACCACTTTGGCTTTACAACTTTTATACCTTCTCTCTTTCTTTAGCTCCAAACTTATCTAATCTTTATCTTTTCTTTTGATTACCATCCCAATCCCTTCATTAACTATTTTTCTCTATCAGTCTTATATAGATAGAGAAAATTTGAGATGTTACAGTATGACTAGCATCCTTTAGTTCTCTTATGTTGGTCATCTCTCAAATGTTGCTTCATATGAGTGTTTAAGTTAAGCTTATAGGTGCCAAACTTAATTGTTAACCTCCTAAGCTTAGTGTAGAAACACTGCCAAATTTATCCTTTAATGTAATCCATATGGCTTAAATAGTTTTTTGCATCTCAAATTCGCACATGATGTCATCTGCCATGGCACTAAGAAGTGTAATTCTAGATATGCTATTCTTCTTCCTCCAATCTTGGTAAGTCTCTTGATCTCTCCTGTGCTGGACCAAATTCCTAGCCTCAGGTTCAATCATAGCAGTCTTCAAAAGGTGCAAAAGCATCTTGTTCCTCTAAGATGTATTGGATCTCTCGGTGCCAGATATCCAAGTTATTCCCGTTGAGTTTTTCACCTTTATTTAGTTTAGAAATAATATTCCTGGTTGCCATTTTTGGTTCATAGGAAAATATGGGTTCTCTTCTAAAGAGAATCATACCATAACATTTCAATCATGTAGTACAGTGAAGTATGCAAAGTCGCATACTTATATTATTCTTTACTAGAAAATAATGGCACTACGAGATCCATGATCAAGAGCATATGTTAGTACCTTCCATCACACAGATACTAGCAATAATCATTATGTGCATGGCCATAGAAACATGTTATTCACAATACATTCAACCTCATTTATCATGTCACAAAATCATTCAAATATCATATACATGTCAACACATAAGCATACCACATCAAGCACAAAAAGAGGTAAGTTCACTACCTTGCACTTAAGCTTTCCTCTTGATCTTTTGCACTTGCTCCCTAGCTTTCCAACCATGAAGCCTTTATGTCAATCACTTCCCCACATCATCTTGGATGTTTCAAGGTCCTAAACACATTCATATTCATCACATAATTCATTAGGACTCATGAACTCCAACCATGTTCTAGACTAACTTTGTTATACTCTTTATTATCATAACTTTCTCTAATCTTCACTAATCCACTTGGCTCTTGAACCAATTGATGTCTTGACTTTATGTCATATCCCCAATTTTCCTATCTGATATGTGTGTACAGATTATCTAAAATGGATATGAGTTTCTTGCAATATACTGTATCAGATTAAGAAAGGAAAGGGAAGGATTAATAACTAAGGAAAGAATAGGGACCTAAACGAAAATTGAAAAGTTTGAAGGTAAAAAGTTGAAGTATAAATAAAAGGAGGGACCTAAATGTAATTAATGAAAAGTTCAGGGACTAAAGTGCAATTAATCAAAAGTTAAGGGACCTAAATGTAAATATAGAAAAGTTGAGCCAAAACAGGCCAAAAATGCCCAGAATTAGATCAGACCCAGATTTTACCAGTAGATAGACAAAAATATTTTGGTCAGTTTAACGCAACACAGAATTTTGATTTGAGCTCCCGATTAATTGATATAAATTCCTGAAGTCAGAAGGAATTATTATAGTATTTTTCAGATCTCATAATCAGATGAGACCTTATAGAAAATTCATATATTTAATATATGAATTTATAAAATTGACAGAGTCAGAAAATGAACCCTGTAGAAGCCATACGGGATTTTACAGTGAAATAAAATACTCGATAAATAAGATCGGGAAAGTTGTATTGTGAATTAGGCCATAAAGGCAATACAGGCAATAAGCCCATAATAAGGCCCAAATGGCGCCATCATTAGCCCATTAAAGTGACTGGACAGGTAAGTAGGCTAGAGACCAAAGTAGTACAGGAAAAGTGCGAAATTATGAAAATGCCCCTAGATGCCCATACTGTACCAGTAGTGGATGGAGGTCATTTTGGTCAATTTGGATAGGCCAAAAATGTGGCACATAGTATAAATGTGATTAGTTAGAGTCAGTATATGCCATAAGGCAGTACAAAGAGGGGTGAAATGACAATTATGCCCTTAGGGTCAGTATAGTGCAAGAAAGGACACTAAGGGTATTTTGGTAATTTTTCAAGGGATGGATGCAAGATAAATACTCAGTATAACATTTTCAATGGTATGAGAAGCCTAGAAATTAATTTCCAGGATAGCATACATATCCTGGTATATTATAAAAAAATCAGGAACAGAAAACAGTCTGGTTGTTGTGAAACTGCTATAATCAGTACTTGATTGGACTGGAATCTTTTCAGAAGTTTCCTTACATGGGAAGCACGCCACATACCCCCCTTAGGTGTCCCATGAGCTGTCGCACATGATGTCATAATTATTCTTTTTAGAAAAAGTTAAATCCAAGATTAAATGTGAGCCCTTGGATCAAATAGTAATCAAATCAATCTTGGCAATCCATTTCAACCCAAATTTCTCTATAAATACCCCCTATTCAGATCACTTTTTCATGCATGGTGAACCATAGGGAAACTCTTGTAAAATTTCCATTCAACCAAGAAAGAACAAGCAAGGTAATCATCTCCCTTGATCTTGAGCTTGGTTCTAGTAGGTTAGCTCATGGTTTTAAGGGGTTTTTGTGCTATATTTCCTTTATGGTTGCTGCTGTAAGTGTTTCTCATATATGGTTAAAATATGAGTTTTATGTTATGGATAGTTTAGACAAGCTCAAACAAGCTAGAATCAAGAGGTATAAGCTTGGGAATTCAAGTCTGTTTGGATTTAGGGTTTTGTGTTCTTGCTGGTACTGTATGTGGTACTGTTCATATGATGGAATTTCATAATTTTGATGCTTCCAATGAGTTTAAAATGGAAAATTGTGTGGGGATAAAGTAGGAGAACAAGTATTGGAAGCATTAGAATCAAAATGTGAATTTTTGGAGAAAGGGACATCCATTTTGGTTTGGTACTGTAGCAATTGGTATGTTTTGATTTGGAAATTCTAATTTCATATTTGGATTCTCCATGAAAAATTATGTGGAAATGAACATGAGAATTTATTTTGGAAGGATGGAAGTAGGAAACATAAAGTATAGAAAGAAAGGGAGCTAGTGAAAACCTAGTCTTGGTTTTGTGTTCAAGTTGAGTTGTAACTTGGTATTATTTTGTAATTGCTAGGTTTTTAAATTTGTGAAGGAAGGAAATCATCCCAAGAAGGTCTTGACGAAGATAGCTAAAAGGTAGCAAGGATACCTAACTATAACTCATGTTTGTTTAATTGTTTTACTTGCTTGTTGATTATGATGTTTGGTTGAGCTTGAGCTTATGTCATCATGTTATGATGAAGTATGAATGATTGCAACTCCTTGCAAGTTATGTCATGACAATATGCATGTTAGAGTTTGCTTATGTACCATTATGTAGTAGCTCCCATCCCATGATAACATGTTAAGCATTCAATTATTCAAGCATGATATTATAGTTTGTGTAACTTGCTATTGGCATTTCTATGTAATCTCATTCCTTCCACATGCATAACTATGTTTTAGGTGCTGGATCCTCTCAAGGGAAGAGATTAAATGTTGATGATTAAGTTTGTATAATAAGTTATATGACTCACATGATACTAAAGGATGATATGATAGCATGCATGGTGAATGTTTATGTAACCCTGTTGTGAGGCCGTGGTGATGTGACGATGATTTTGATGTGTAAATCAATGAGTTTTAGTCTGAAATTTGGTGTGAGGGTATCTAACATACAGAGATTTAAATGGATACCAAGAACACCTTAATTGGATAAGTAACCGAATTGTTATGATTTTCCAAACTGAAACTAAAATCTGGAATTGAGATAAAGTAAATGATTAGAGATAGCGACGTTCACGTGATCATTTTATATATCAAATGAACGTTTTTTCTATGAAATTTGGTCATATTAAATACTACATCTAGATATTTAATTCCATAGGCAACAAGGTTCATTTGGATAAGTAACCAAAGAGAAATGAATTTTTAAAGTTAAGGCAGAGCGACTGGAACTTCCAGATTTTACCAAATGAACAGTGATTTTTAACCAATAAACTGATTTCGTGTGGACAAGAGAACCCAATTTCATATTTTTCCCTCCAATATTTATGAAATAGATTTCATTAGAGATTAGAACCACATTATTTCAATTTTTCTACAATTAATTATGAATTTTAAAAGTAGGGTACATGTTCTAGAATTACCAAACGAACAGTAAAAGTGAACAGTATCCGGAGAGCAAATCTTTTGGATATGGATGTTTTCAAAGCAAATGATCATATAATTGGTTTCAATCACCTCTAATGGAGTATAGTTGAGGTTAAAAGTAAGGATGTGACACTTTACCCTACACAGTTTCATCTTTTGAATCCATTTATTAGCTTAGAATCAGGAAATTTCAGCTCCTTCATGGCCTGCTGTACAGAACTGAACACATGCTCACAATTCTTTCAAAAATTATCATTTTGATTCTAATGCTTTCCATACTTGTTTCTCCACTTTACCCCACACAAATTTTCATTTAAAAACCATTGGAAGCATCAAAATTATGAAATTCCAATCATTGTTCATGTGAGTGAACAGTAACCGTGAAGAATTTCAGAAACCACAATCTGGAGATTCTAATATTTCCAAGGTTCAAAACCTTTCCAATCCTACACAAAACCATCATATAAATTCAATAGAAACATTAAATCATTAAAATTCCATTTTTTTCCCTCATGAACAGTATAGACTGAACAGGGTACACCATGGCAAAGTCAAAAATATCAACTTAATTCAACAACCAATCAGTTAACTAGCTTGTTTAAGCTTCAATCATATGTTTCTAACTTTAATTTCTTCTTTCTCCCTTAATCTAAGGTTTTTGGGTAGCACTAGACCTTACAGAAAACTCAACTTTTTCCCCATGAAAACCCTAAGTTCAAACTCCCAAATTAAAGGAAAATAAGCTAGGAGAGATTGCTTACCTTTAATCTTTAAATTGCTTGAACTTTGGTACCTTGAATCTTCTTTCTCTTGGCTTAAGTTTTAATTTTTTAAGAGTTTCCCCAATGGTTGACATGACATGGTTTGGATGCAGATTTGAGGGGGTATTTATAGAAAAATCTTGGTGGAAATCAATGGCCAAGATTAGTTTGTATACTATTTGATCTAATGGCCTATATTTAATCTTAGATTTTTCTTTTACAAAAAAGAATAATTATGACATCATGTGGGACAACCCAAGGGACACCTCATGGGGGTATGTGGCAAAATTCCATTGGGGGAAGCTTCTGGAAAAATTCCACTTCAATCCGGTGCCGATCAGAGCAGTTACATAACAACCGGACTGTTTTATGTTCCTAATTTTTTATAATATACCAAGATATGTATTATGTCATGGAAATCAATGTCTAGACTTCTCATACCATTGACAATGATATACTGAATATTTATTTGCCATCCATCTCTTAGAAAATAACTAAAATACCCTTGGTGTCCTTTCTTGCACTGTACTAGCCCTAAGGAAATAATTGTCATTATACCCCTCTTTACACTGCCTCCTATCATATACTGGCTCTAACTAATTATATTTATACTATCTCCCACATTTTTTGCCTATCCATAATGACCTCCATCCTTCACTGGTACAGTATGGGTATCCAAGGGTATTTTTGTAATTTTGCACTTTTCATGGACTACTCTAGTCTCTGGCCCACTTAACTGTCTAGTCACCTTAATAGGCTCATGATAGTGCCATTTGGGCCTTGATATGAGCTCATTGCCTGTATTCCCTTTATGGCCCAATTCACAATACAACTCTTCTGATCCTATTTATCGAGTATTTTATTTCACTGTAAAATCCCGTATGGATTCTACAGGATTCCTTTTCTGACTCTGTCAATTTTATAAATTCTTATATCAAATATATGAATTTATTGTAAGGTCTCATCTATTTTTGAGATCTAAAAAATACTGTAATAATTCCTTCTGACTTTAGAAATTTATATCAATTAATCGAACCTCAAATCAAAATTATGTGTTGCGTTAAACTGACTGGAATAATTTTGTTTATCTACCATCAAAATTTGAGCATAATCTAATTCTGGGCATTTTTGGCCTGTTTCGGCTCAACTTTTGCATATTTACATTTAGGTTCATCAACTCTTGAATAATTGCACTTAGAATATTTACATTTAAATAGACACCAAGAACGCCTTAATTGGATAAGCAACTGAATTATTATGATTTTCCAAAGTTGGAAGTAAAATATGGAATTGAGATAAAGTAAATGATTAGAGACAGTGACGTTCACGCGATGATTTTATATATCAAATGAAAGAATTCTTCTCTAAAATTTGCTGAGCTTAAAGAGGACATCTAGAGCTTTAATTCCATAGGTAACACAGTTCATTTGGATAAGTAACCAAAGAGAAATGAGTTTTCAAAGTTAAGGCAAAGAAACTGAAACTTCCATATTTTACCAAATGAACAGTGATTTTTAACCAATAAACTGATTTCGTGTGAACAAGAGAACCTTAATTTCATATTTTTTCCTCAAATATTTATGAAAGAGATTTCATTAAAAATTGGAACCATATTATTTCAATTTTTCTACAATTAATTATGAATTTTCAAAGTAGGGTACATGTTCTGGAATTACCAAATGAATAGTACCTGAGAGTAAACCTTTTAGAAATAGATGTTTTCAAAGAAAATGATCATGTAATTGGTTCCAATCACTTATAATGGAGTATAATTGAGGTTAAAAGTAAAGATGTGACATTTTGGTATCAAAGCAAAGGATTATGGCTTAGGAAATACTCTGAACAGATTATTTATGGACCAATATGAGATTATTCCCAGACCCTAACCCTAAATAGTAAGTATTTGGTTAAGTTAGGGTATGTTATTGGATGGTTAACATTGCTTAATTAAGCAAATATTGCAGGAACATATATGAGATTTTATAAAGTTAAGTCAGAGGCTACAGTTAATAAGGGATACCCCAGGCCAGTAGTGATGTATCGACAAGGTGTACATCCAAGCTCTGATCATCCTTTACACAATGAAGAGAGTTTAGATGAGAGTATAGGGGACCAGTCAGGGAAGTCTACAGTAGAATGTTCCATAGATGTCTCTGTAGACTCAAACCTGCAGTCTGGAGGTCATGAAGAGATGTAGCTTGAAGCCCAGTATACCCCAAATAATGCTGAGTCTATTGACTCCACACAGTTTGAGTTTGTTGGAGTGCCCTCTAGCCCTATATAAGTTCTATTCCTCTAATGAGAGGACAGATTACGGCTGAGAAAGTTGAGTATTGGTACTGGATTATGGGTAAACTAGATATTATTCCTTCTCTACCAGAGTTTGAGGACAGAGATGTTATAAGTAATAGATAACAGTCCCCTAATTCAGACATCCAGTCAGAGCCTATGACCATTCTTGTCCCTTTATAAAGTCCAGGAATAGAGACAAATCAATGGTATATTCCTGGTCCTAGTCAACCCCAGCCTTCTTTGTTAAAGACAGTTAGTGTTGATCGTATTGGTCTAAAGAAAGCTGCAGAGAGTGACTTACTCAGTCCAGGTCAAGGGATGGACAGAAGTAGAGATTAAGAACAGTTAGTTATATGCAGTTCCTCAATGTCGTAGCAGGAATGATAAACAAACATACAGTAGAGGGAATTAACCTAATATACTTTAGAGGATTGGTATGAGATGATAGTAAGTCAAGTGTCATGAGACTAAAGATGCCAACCTCATTGAAGTCTATCAGTTAAAGGTTTAGTATAGAGTATAGGCAAGTTAAATAGTGTGAAGCATTAAGATACAGAAGATCAGTTTAAGAAGAGGTTCAACAGTAAATCCTCTGTATGATCATCAGGAGTTAATCTACAGTATGAAAGACTTGCTTAGAACAAAGCCTAATGTATGGTTTAAGGGTAAAGATATGATAGCTAACAAATAGAAAGTTAACGTTCCCAAGACAGAGGGATTCCATCACGAAGAGATAGTAACCTAATACTCTACCCTAGAAAGCAGAAGTAAAAATGCTAGATGATGAATGAGATCCAAGTGACTTAAATTTGTCAGGATCTAGCAACAGACCAAAAAGGAAGCGTAGTCTAGTCCAGAGTAGACTGAGACTAACAGACAGAAATAGTTAAGAGATACAGAGAGACACAAAAGCTACTCCACACGAGATAGAAAGTGATTAGCTCACTTGAGAAGATTTTCTCAAAGAATTTAAAAGAAGCATTCCTCTCAATTAGAGAAAGGTGAGAGTAAGGCTAAGGGTTAGAGCTAAGGAAAGAGAACTCTTTTGATGGATACTTAACCGAATTCATTCATATGAACCTTGAGGCTTAATAAGATATACGTTATCGCCTGTTAGTAATCCAGGAGGACAAGGGAAAACTTAAGAGTTCGAATGGCATAAAGATATGAGCCAAACCCTTCCTCAGTTAGCTGAAAGGAAATATCTAACTCAGTTATGGATTACCACTAGATTACGATGAGGCCAAGGACACATAAATCCTTCAGGCTAGAGACATAGAAGTCTTACAGGTGATAAGAGATGATATAATAGAATGAATATGACCTAGTAAGGTAGCCACACATTCAAAGATGAAGTGACTCCCCTATTCCTTATGTAAGAAAGAGTAAAGAAGGGTTGCATCTATGCCCTAATAGGAGGATAACGTGGCAGCCTAAGTGAAACAAGTAAATGACTCAGATTCCTTAATAGATGATCAAGACCTAGCAGTTAAGGTGTTAAAGGGACAAAATGTTTTTAAGTCTACCTAGTTAATTGCTTAATTACAATGTGAGTATAAGGGATGTTTGAGTAGATGTATGTGATAGTGATATGGCTTATGTTGCCATAACATATGATGAGAAGTTACATCTACTTGCAGTTGTCATATGATGACACGTATGTTAGAGAACGCTTAAATGATTGCATCTCCTTACATATTATGCATGATAAAGTATGCTATGATAAATGAATACTCCCCTCACGCAGTACGTACTGGGTAGAGTATACCAAATGAGAAAATTATTTTGCTCCTATGCCCTACGACATACAATTAGATGATTCAACTTAACAAGGATGAAGCAATAGCAAAGTGCTAAACTAGAAAGTTAGCTACCTGATTCTTAGAAGATAGAAAGAGAATTTATGATCAGACAATGATAGTCAATGAAATATATAATGAGATTAAAAATGAAGATTAATAGTGAATCTGTAGATAAATGATTATGATACTCAGGATATATCCCTTTAGTAGGGGTAAGATGTATGAATGATGTGGCCCCAAGAAGGAGCAAATTCTAAGTGATATAAGTTAATGTTGTTGCAATAGATCTAGATTGCTCTTGCAATAGAGTAAGGTCTCTCTGATGAAATAAATAGATGGTGACATATATGTGCATGGTAGAGCTTGTGTAGCTCCCTGCAATGATAAATGTAATAAAGTTATAAAGATGAGAATGGTATATGAAGTTCCTGAGTGATAGATGAAATGAGTCAAGTCCTAATAGATAATATTGCTTTCTGTGATCATATTAGGGAATTATCTGTGGAGTTAACAACTATATTGAAGTGACTAACCTTATAACTTTGTCCATTGGTTTAGGTCTTCCAGAGACGATAATACAGTACAATGGAATCGCAGTAGATTCCAGAGGATTGCAGTTAGATCCTAGTATGGCTTACAGGGTCATAGTTAGATCCTGAAAGGCTTACGATTGATCGCAGTAGATCCCGAGGGTCGCGTAGACTAAGCCTAGAGCAAGAAAGTAATGAGCCATAAGTACAGTATGTCTTTAGAAGGACGAACACCATGGAAAAGTTAAGATATAGAAGCTTCACAAGTTGGTTAACTCGTAACAGAGAGAGTACCCATGATGCTAGTTTGGGTTAGCCTTAATACTATCAAAGATTGAACTCATAATCTCCTTACACGTATTAGGAACTAAGTGATCAAAGTTAAAGCTGTTAATCCTGAGTTCCAAGGATTTATGATAATGTTTTATAAGATATGAGAAAGGGTCAAATGAGAATAAATAGATCCTTAAGATAAGATTACAAAGAATATGAAAGATAAATAGATCCTCCAGATGAGGATAAAGAGATTAGAAGGCAAGATAGACCCAAGAGATATAGTATAAGATGGGTCTAAGATAGTAAAGTATCAGGGTTAGAGCCTGTGAGCACCAATGCTTTAGATTTTTATTTACACATTTTAGTTAAGCGTGTTCAGGCAAGGGTAGTCTAATGATGGGTGACCCGGTGGGAAGTGATGAAAAAAAAAGTGTGAATGCCACAAGATATTGGCATATATGCACAAAGTTATGTAAAATGATGGAAAGAGCTATGAAAAGCTAGAAAAGGTTATGAATAAAAAGAGACATAACTCTTATGTCAAGTCCAAATAAAATGGATTTGAAATATAGACTATGATGTAGCTAGATTTGGCCAGAGATGCCATAATATGACATAAAAGATATGTGATAAGATTATAGCTAGCTTTGTAAACATATAGAGAGGCTTCCATTCTGGAAATGATAAGATGTTGGAATGATAAGCTACATATGAAAGAGCAAATGAGAGCTTTCACTCATTGCATAAAATGCCAGTCATTATGTTATGCTATGTTATGTTATGTGATGTTTATAGAATATGCTAAAGCTCTGAATGTTAGAGCAGTGCAAGCTCTATATGATAGAGCTGTGCAAGCTCCGAGTATTAGAGCTGTGCATATGAAGAGAAGGAATGCTTGAGTTTCGATGTTAGAGCTTTGCATTCATGAGCAGGTATGTAGTCCTGCAGCATGTTGGCCAGGCATTATGCATGTTAGAGTATGTGCTCCTATATGCTCCTGTTTAGCAGTAGAGCAATAAAAGAAAGAATAATGATATAAGTCCTCTCTCTGTATTATGATGTGTTATTAGAGATGATCAGAAGTATGATAATAAGAAAATGAGAGATAAAGTTGTACGGATTTTCAGAGAATTTTGCTAGATACTCAGATGAGAATGAAGTAATTGTACTTGATGAGTTGTTGATAGAAACTTCCAAATATAGCAGTATTCGAGAGAGTTTAGTATGAAAGAAATGGACACTAGTCACAAGTTTAGTATAGTGAAAAGTCCATATATAGATAGATGCATAGCAAGAAAGTAAGTAATAGAATGAACGGGAGTTCAACTCTGATTGAGTTGATATAGAATAGAAGAATGATCATAGTAAAGATATGAAGAATTACGGATATGAAAAATACTTCACTAAGATGTTAAGATGGAAGATAAGAGATAGATACCCTAAGCCTTAGTCAAAAAGAAGACAAGGATATCTATCCAAGATTGCTGACTAAGGTGTTAAGTAAATTTCGAGGACGAAGATCATATCCTGATTTTTCTCTATTGGTATAATACTGATAGAGAAAAGAGGCTGGGAAAGGATTATGAGGAAGATCAGAAGAAATAATAAAGGTTAGATGATTCTTTAAGGAAAAGAAGGACTAAAATGAAAAGTAGAAAAGGTTAAAGGCAAAAAGTGAAAGTAGAAACAAAAGTTGGGCCAAAAGTGGTAATTTCCAAAAGTTAAGGGACTTAAATGTAATTAAGTAAAAAGTTTAAGGGCAAAATTCTAATTATAGAAAGATCAGCCCGGAAAGGGTTATAACTGCCTGAAAGTTTTTTAGTCCCATATTCCATCAGCAAATAGAGGAAGATATGCTGGTTAATCTAGCATGATACAGAAATTTTATTAGGGCTCCAGACAGCAGAAAATTATCTGATACTCTAAAAGTTATCTGAATTTTTATCAGATTACATGGACATCATATATAAGTGGGGGAATTACAGGAAAGTGTGCCCTATAGTGTCAGATGTTATGAATATGACAGAACCCTGGAAGAAGTCATGTATAAAAAGTTATTCCCATAACAATGAATTTTAACGGGAGTTTGATAACACCCGTGATCTGATAATAGAACTTATCCGTATGTGAGCCTGGATAGAATGACATCAGATGACCTCATATATGGGCCTATGATGAAGCCAAGGAGGGTCCAAAACCCAGGGTACCAGTTCATCAGTAGAAGGGACTAGTGTCCAGAAAAGGTGCGAAAATATGAAAATGCCCCTGGATGCCCATACTATACCAGTGATGGATGGAGGGCATTTTGGTCATTCTAGATAGATAAAAAATGTGGGACATAGTATGAATATGATTAATCAGAGCCAATATATGCCCTGAGGCATTGTAAAGAGGGGTGAAATGACAATTATGCCCTTAGGGTTAGTACAATGCAAGAAAGGACACCAAGGGTATTTTGGTCATTTTCCAAGGGATGGATGGCAGATAAATATTCAATATAACCATGTTAATGGTATGAGAAACCTAGATATTGATTTTCAGGACAGAATACATTTCCTGGTATATTATAAAAAATTCGGAATAAAAAGCAGTCCAGTTATTGTGAAACTACTCCGATCGATATCGGATTGGACTGGAATTTTTTTGGAAGTTTCCTTACATGGACAGCACACCACCTAGCCTCTTAGGTGTCCCATGAGCTATCCCACATGATGTCATAATTATTCTTTTTATAAAAAGTTAAATCCAAGATTAAATGTGAGCCCTTAGATCAAATAGTAACCAAATCAATCTTGGCCATCCATTTCAACCCAAATTTCTCTATAAATACCCCCTTATTTCAGACCATGTGCAGAAGCCTTGAGAACCATAGGAAAACTCTTGTAAAATTTCCATTCAACCAAGAAAGAAGCAGCCAAAGTGAAGTAACAAGCTAGAATTAAGGGGTTTTAAGGGGTTTTCATGCTATATTTCCATTATGGTTCATGCTGGAAGTGCTGCTCATATATGGTTCAAATATGAGTTTTATGTTATGGATAGTTTAGACAAGCTCAAACAAGCTCGAATTAAGTGGTATAAGCTTGGGAATTTAAGTGTGTTAGGATTTAGGGTTTTGTGTTCTTGTGGTACTGTTCATATGATGGAATTTCATGATTTTGATGCTTCCAATGAGTTTAAAATGGAAAATTGTGTGGGGATAAAGTAGGAGAACAAGTATTGGAAGCATTGGAATCAAAATGTGAATTTTTGGAGAAAGGGACATCCATTTCGGTTTGGTACTGTAGCAATTGGTATATTTTAATTTCGGAAATTCTGATTTCATATTTGGATTCTAAATGAAAAATTATGTGGACATGAACTATGAGAATTTATTTTGGAAAGATGGAAGTAGGAAACATAAAAGAGAGAAAGAAAGGAAGTTAGTGAAAACCTAGTCTTGGATTTAGTTTCAAGTTGAGTTGTAACTTGATATTATTTTGTAATGGCTAGGTTTTGGCATTTGTGAGGGAAGTAAATCATTCCAAGAAGGTCTTGACCAACATAGCTAAGAGGTAGCAAGGATGCCTAACTATAACTCATATTTGTTTAATTGTTTTGCTTGCTTGTTGATTATGATGTTTGGTTGAGCTTGAGCTTATGTCATCATGTTATGATGAAGTATGAATGATTGCAACTCCTTGCAAGTTATGTCATGACAATATGCATGTTAGAGTTTGATTATGTACCATTTAGAAGTAGCTCCCATCCTATGATAACATGTTAAGCATTCAATTATTCATGCATGATATTATAGTTTGTGTAACTCGCTATTGGGATTTCTATGAAATCTCATTCCTTCCACATGCATAACTATATTTTAGTTTGTATAATAAGTTATATGACTCACATGACACTATGGGATGATATGATAGCATGCATGGTGAATGTTTCTGTAACTCTGTTGTGAGGTCGTGGTGATGTGACGATGATTTTGATGTGTAAATCAACGATTTTTAGTCTGAAATTTGTTATGAGGGTAGCTAAGATACAGAGCTTTAAATGGAAACCAAGAAAACCTTAATTGGATAAGTAAATGAATTGTTATGATTTTCCAAATTTGGAACTAAAATCTGGAATTGAGATAAAGTAAATGATTAGAGACAGTGACGTTCACGCGATGATTTTTTATATCAAATGAACGAATTCTTCTCTGAAATGTGGTGATCTTAAAGATGAAATCTAGAGCTTTAATTCCATAGGTAACACGGTTCATTTGAATAAGTAACCAAAGATAAATGATTTTTCAAAGTTATGGCAAAGAAACTGGAACTTCCAGATTTTACCAAATGAATAGTGATTCTTAACCAATAAATTGATTTCGTGTGAACAAGAGAACCTCAATTTCATATTTTTTCTCAAAGATTTATGAAATATGTTTCATTAGAAATTAAAACCATATTAGTTTGATTTTTCTACAATTAATTATAAATTTTCAAATTAGGGTACGTGTTCTGGAATTACTAAATGAACAGTAAAAGTAAATAGTACCTGAGAGCAAATCTTTTGGAAATGGATGTTTTCAAAGCAAATGCTCATGTAATTGGTTCCAATCACCTTTAATGGAGTATAATTGAGGTTAAAAGTAAGAATGTGACCTTTTGGTATCAGAGCAAAGGATTATGGCTTAAGAAATGCTCTAAATAGATTAATTATGGACTAATATGAGATTATGCCCAGACCCTAACCTTAAATAGTAAGTATTTGTTAAGTTAGGGTATGTTATGGGATGGTTAACATTGTTTAATTAAGCAAATATTGCAGGGATAGATATGGGATTACATAAAGTTAAGTCAAAGGCTTTAGTTAATAAGGGAAACCCCATGCCAGTAGTGATGTATGGACATGGTGTACATCTAAACTCTGAGCATCCCTTACACAATAAAGAGAGTTCAGATACGAGTATAGGGGATCAGTCAGGAAAGTCTACAGTAGGATGTCCCATAGATATTTCTGTAGACTTGAACCTGTAGTCTATAGGTCATGTAGAGATTTAGCCTAAAGCCTAATATGCACTAGATAATGTTTAGTCTAGTGACATTACACAGTATGAGTATGTTGGAGTGTCCTCTAGCCTTGATGTAAGTTCTATTCCTCTGATGAGAGGACAGATTACGACTGAGAAAGTTAGGTACTGGTACTGGATTATAGGTAGACCATATATTATTCCTCTTCCACCAGAGTTTGAGGATAGAGTTACTATGAGTAATAGATACTAGTCCCCTAATTCAGATATCTAGTCAAAGCCTATGACCATTCCTGTCTATTCCCAAAGTCCAAGAATATGTGGCTTTATAGAGAAAGATCAGTGTGATGTTCCTGGTCATAATTAACCCCAGCCTTTTTTGCTAAAGACAAATAGTGTTGACCATATTAGTCTGAAAAAAGCTACAGAGAGTGAATTACTCAGTCTAGGTCAAGGGATGGACAGAAGTAGAGATTAAGAACATTTAGTTATTTGCAGTTCCTCAATGCTATAGCAGGAATGATAACCAAACATATAGTAGAGGGCATTAACCTAATATACTTTAGCGGACTGGTATAATATGATAGTAAGTCAAGTGTAATGAGACTAAAGATGCCAACTTCACTGAAGTTTATCAGTTAGAGGTTTAGCACAGTGTATAGGCAAGTTAAACAGTATAAAGCACTAAGATACAGAAGATCAATTTAAAAAGAGGTTCAGAAGTATATCCTCCGTATGATCCTCAGGAGTTGATCTATATTACAAAACACTTTGTACAGCTAGTCTTTACTGAACAAGAATGATAAGAAGTTAGAATGAGACTTACAATAATCTAATTCATGGCTTAAGGCTAGAGACGTGATGGCTAATATATAGGAAGTTAATGTTCCCAAAGCAGAGGGATTCCATCATGAAGAGATAGTAACTTAATGCTTTGCCCTAGAGAACAAAAATAGTAATGCTAGGTGATCAATGAGATCCAAGTGACTTAAATTAGTCAGGATTTAAAGACAAACCAGAAAGGAATCACAGTCTAGTCTATAATAGACTGAGACTAACAGATAGAAAGAGTTAAGAGACATTTTCTCGCCTGTTAGTAGTCCAGGAGGATAAGGGAAAACTTAAGAGTTCGAATGGCATAAAGATATGGGCCAAACCCTTCCTCAGTTAGCTGAAAAGAAATAGCTGACTCAGTTATAGATTACCGCTAGATTACGATGAGGCCAAGGACATATAAATCCTTCAGGCTAGAGACATAGAAGTCTTACAGGCGATAAGAGATGATATGATAGAATGAATATAACCTAGTAAGGTAGCCACAGATTCAAAGATGAAGTGACTCCCCTATTCCTTATGTAAGAAAGAGTAAAGAAGGGTCGAGTCTATACCCTAATAAGAGGATAATATGGCAGCCTAAGTGAAACAAGTAAATGATTTAGGTTCCTGAATAAATGATCAGGACCTGGTAGTTAAGGTGATAAAGGGACATAATGCTTTAAAATTTACCTAGTTAATTATTTAGTTGTAGTGTGCATATAAGGGATAGTGGAGCAAATTATGTAATAATGATGTGGCTTATGTTTCCATAAGTTATGGTGAGAAGTTACATCTCCTTATAGTTGTCATATGATGACACGCATGTTAAAGAATGCTTAAATGATTGCATCTCCTTGCATATTATGTATGTTGAGTATGATATGATGAATTAATACTCCCCTTTACATTACATGCAGGGTAGAGTAGATAAGATGAGAAAGTTATGTTGCTCCCATGCCCTACGACATGCAATTAAATAATTCAACTTGGTAAGGATGAAAGAACAGCAAAGGGCTAAATGCGATAGCTAGTTAAGTCCCAAAGAGTAGAAAGAGAAATTATGATCAAACAGTGATAGTAATGAGATAAAGAATGAGATTGAAGATGAGGATTAATAGTGAATATGCAGATAAATGATTATGATACTTAGGATATATCCCTTCAGTAGGGGTAAGATGTATGAATGACATGGCCCCAAGAAGGAGCAAATTCTAAGTGGTATAAGTTAATATTGTTGCAATAGAGCTAGATTGCTCTTGCGATAGAGTAATATTCTTCAGATGAGATGAATAGATGATGATAGACATATTCATGGTAGAACCTGTGTAGCTCTCTGCAGTAATGGATCTAGTAAGTTATAAAGTATGAGAATGATATGAGAAGTTCCTGAGTGATAGAGGAAATAGGTAAAGTCCTAATAGATAATATTGGCTTCTGTGATCATTTTTGGGGAATTATCTGTGGAGTTAACAACTATATAAAAGTAACTAACCTTGTAACTTTGTCTATTAGTTTAGATCTTCCAAAGATGAGAATACAGTACAACGGAATCACAATAGGTTCTGGAGGATTACAGTAGATCCTAGTATGGCTCACAGGGTCACAGTTAGATCCTGAAAAGGCTTACGGTTGATTGCAGTAGATCCTGAGGGTCACAGTATACCTAGCCTAGAGAAAGAAAGTAATAAGCCATAAGTACAACATGTCTTTGGAAGGACGAACACCAAGGAAAAGTTAAGATATAGAAGCTTCACAAGTTGGTTAACTCATAACAGAGAGAGTACCCATGATGCTAGTTTCAGATAGACTTATTACTATCAGGGACTGAACTCATAATCTCCTTACACGTATCAGGAACTACGTGATCAAAGTTAAAGCTGTTAATCCTGAGTTCCAAGGATTTATGAGAATATTTCATAAGATATGAGAAAGGGTCAAATGAGAATAAAGAGATCCTTACGATAAGATTACAAAGAATAAGAATGAAAGGTAAATAGATCCTCCATATAAGGATAAAGAGATTATAAGGCCAGATAGACCCAAGAGAGATAGTATAAGATAGGTCTAAGATAGTAAAGTTCCAGGGTTAGAACTTGTGAGCATCTGTGCTTCAGATTTTTATCTGCACATTTCAGTTAAGTGTGCTTAGGCAAGGGTAGTCCAATGATGGGTGACCCCGTGGGAAGTGATACAAAAAGGTAGAAATGCCATAAAAATTGGCATATATGCACAAGCTATGTGAAATGATAAAAAGAGCTATGTAAAGCTAGAAAGTATTATGGATAATAAGAGACTAGAACCCTTATGTCAAGTCTAAATGAAATGGATTTGAAAGATAGGCTATAATGTAGCCAGATTTGGCCAGATATGCCATGTTATGGCATGAAAAATATGAAATGAGATATGTTATGAAAAGTATGTAATGAGATATGTTATGAGAAATATGTAATGAGAAGGACAATATGAAATGGCTTTATAGCTAGCCCTATAAACAGATAGAAAGGCTCCCTTTTTGTGAGGGATAAGATGTTTGAATGATAAGTTACATGTGAAAGAGCAAATGAGAGCTTTCACTCCTTGCATAAAATGCCAGGCATTATGTTATGCTACGTTATGTTATGTGATGTTTACTGAATATGTTAAAGCTCTGAATGTTAGAGCAGTGCAAGCCTATGTGATAGAGCTGTGTAAGCTCCATGTGTTAGAGTTATGCATATTAAGAGAAGGAATGCTTGAGCTCCGATGTTAGAGCTTTGCATTCATGTATAGGTAGGTAGTCCTGCAGCATGCTGGCCAGACATTATGCATGTTAGAGTATGTGCTCCTGTTTAGCAGTAGAGCAATGAAAGGAAAAGTAATGATGTAAGTCCTCTCTCTATATTATGAGCTATAGAAAATGATAAGAATAATAGAAATGTAATGATATGTAAGTGAGAAATAAAGTTGTGCGGATGTTCAGAGAATTCCGCTAGATACTCAGATGAGAAAGAAGTGATTGCACTAAAAAGTATGATGAGTTGTTAATACAAACTCTGGAATATAGTAGTATTCGAAGGAGTTTAATATGAAAGAAATGGAAATTGCTCACACGTTTAGTATGGTGAAAAGTCCATATATAGATAGATGCATAGCAAGAAAGTAAGTAATAGAATGAACGGGACTTCAAATTTGATTGAGTTGATTCAGAATAGAAGAATGATCATAGTAAAGATATGAAGAAGTACGAATATGAAAAGTACTCCACTAAGATGTTAAGATGGAAGATAAGAGATAGATACCCCAATCCTTAGTCAAAAAGAAGACAAGGATATCTATCCAAGATTGCTGACTAAGGTATTAAGTAAATTTTGAGGACGAAATTTATTTTAAGAGGGGTAAAAATGTCATATCCTAATTTTTCCCTATTGGTATAATATTGATAGAGGAAAGAGGTTTGGAAAGGATTATGATGAAGATCAGAAGAAATAATAAAGGTTAGATGATTCTTTAAGGAAAAGAAAGACTAAAATGAAAAGTAGAAAAGGTTAAAGGCAAAAAGTGAAAGTAGAAACAAAAGTTGGGCCAAAAGTGGTAATTTCCAAAAGTTAAGGGACTTAAATGTAATTAAGTAAAAAGTTCAAGGGCAAAATTCTAATTATAGAAAGATCAGCCCGGAAAGGGTTATAACTGCCTGAAAGTTTTTCAGTTCCATATTCCATTAGTAAATAGAGGAAGATATGCTGGTTAATCTAGCATGATACAGAAATTTTATTAGGGCTCCAGACAGCAGAAAATTAGCTGATACTCTAAAAGTTATCTAAATTTTTATCAGATTCCATGAACATCAGATGTAAGTGGGGGAATTACAGGAAAGTGTGCCCTACAGTGTCAGATGTTATGAATATGACAGAACCCTGGAAGAAGTCCTGTATAAAAAGTTATTCCCATAACAATGAATTTTGACGGGAGTTTGATAACACCCGTGATCCATAATGGAACTTATCGGTATGTGAGCCTAGATAGAATGAGATCAGATGACCTCATATATAGGCCCATGATGATGCCAAGGAGGGTCCAAAACCCAGGGTACCAGTTCATCAGTAGAAGGGACCAGTGTCCAGAAAAGGTGCAAAAATACGAAAATGCCCTGGATGCCCATACTATACCAGTGATGGATGGAGGGCATTTTGGTCATTCTGGACAGACAAAAAATGTGGGACATAGTATGAATATGATTAATAAGAGCCAATATATGCCCTGAGGCAGGCTAAAGAGGGGTGAAATGACAATTATGGCCTTAGGGTTAGTACAGTGCAAGAAAGGATACCAAGGGTATTTTAGTCATTTTTCAAGGGATAGATGGCAGATAAATATTCAGTATAACCATGTTAATGGTATGAGAAGCCTATATATTGATTTCCAGGACAGAATACATTTCCTGGTATATTATAAAAAATTCAGAACAGAAAATAATCTGATTATTATGAAACTACTCCGATCGGTACCGGATTGAACTGGAATTTTTCCAGAAGTTTCCTTACATGGACAACACGCCACCTAGCCCTCTTAGGTGTCCCATGAGCTGTCTCACATGATGTCATAATTATTCTTTTTAGTAAAAGTTAAATCCAAGATTAAATGTGAGCCCTTGGATCAAATAGTAACCAAATCAATCTCGGCCATCCATTTTAACCCAAATTTTTCTGTAAATACCACCCTCATTTCAGACCATGTGCGGCAGCCTTGAGAACCATAGGGAAACTCTTGCAAAATTTCCATTCAACCAAGAAAGAAGCAACCAAAGTGAAGTAACAAGCAAGGTAATCATCTCCCTTGATCTTGAGCTTTGTTCTAGCAAGTTAGCTCATGGTTCTAAGGGGTTTTCATGCTATATTTCCCTTATGGTTGCTGCTGGAAGTGCTGCTCATATATGGTTCAAATATGAGTTTTATGTTATGGATAGTTTAGACAAATTTAAACAAGCTAGAATCGAGTGGTATAAGCTTGGGAATTCAAGTGTATTTGGATTTAGGGTTTTGTGTTCTTGCTGGTACTATATGTAGTACTGTTCATATGATGGAATTTCATGATTTTGATGCTTCCAATGAGTTTAAAATGGAAAATTGTGTGGGGATAAAGTAGGAGAACAAGTATTGGAAGCATTGGAATCAAAATGTGAATTTTTGGAAAAAGGGACATCCATTTCGGTTTGGTACTGTAGCAATTGGTATGTTTTGATTTTGGAAATTCTGATTTCATATTTGGATTCTACATGAAAAATTATGTGGAAATGAACCATGAGAATTTATTTTGGAAAGATGGAAGTAGGAAACATAAAAGAGAGAAAGAAAGGAAGTTAGTGAAAACCTAGTCTTGGATTTGGTTTCAAGTTGAGTTGTAACTTGATATTATTTTGTAATGGCTAGGTTTTGACATTTGTGAAGGAAGGAAATCATTCCAAGAAGCTCTTGACCAAGATAGCTAAGAGGTAGCAAGGATACCTAACTATAACTCATGTTTGTTTAATTGTTTTGCTTGCTTGTTGATTATGATGTTTAGTTGAGCTTGAGCTTACGTCATCATGTTATGATGAAGTATGAATGATTGCAACTCCTTGCAAGTTATGCATGACAATATGGACGCTAGAGTTTGCTTATGTACCATTATGTAATAGCTCCCAATTGTCATGGATAAGTAACCAGAAAGAAATGATTTTTTAAAGTTAAGGCAAAGAAACTAGAACTTCCAGATTTTATCAAATGAACAGTGGTTTTTAACCAATAAATTGATTTCGTGTGAATAAGAGAACCTCAATTTCATATTTTTCCCTCAAATATTTATGAAAGATCTTTCATTAGAAATTGGAACCACTTTATTTCAATTTTTTTACAATTAATTATAAATTTTCAAAGTAGGTACATGTTCTAGAATTACCAAATGAACAGTAGAAGTGAATAGTCCCCGAGAGCAAATCTTTTGGAAATGGATGTTTTCAAAGCAAATGCTCATGTAATTGGTTCCAATCACCTCTAATAGAGTATAATTGAGGTTAAAAGTAAGGATGTGGCAAAGGAGCTGGAGTTTCATGATTCTAAGCTCATAAATGGATTCAAAAGATGAAAATATGTAGGGTAAAGTCAAGACATCAATTGATTCAAAGGCCAAGTCCATTAGTTAAAATTAAGGAAAGTTAATGAGCTTAATGTTCAAGAGGAAGTTATGTTAGTTAAACTAAGTTTAATACTCAAGGAAGTTAGATTGTGATGGATAAATGATTATGTGATGTTAGGAATTCATTGGTATGCTCCAAAAGAGGCAGCCACATATCCAAGAGAAGTGAGAAGAAAGAAGCAAGCTAAAGTGAAAGAGAATCAAGTATATGATGTAGTAAACTTATCATAAACTTGTATGCATTGAATGTTATGCTTGATTGTGCTATGGCTTTGTTGGATTGTGTTGCATATGTGCTTATGTATGAAGCTCTATTTCTATGATTATTTTGGCCAATTGTATTTCATATGTAACAGGAAGCATACACATTACACAATGTTAACACTTTCACAAGCAAGCACAAGTATTTACATTAAAGTATGCATTGTTTAGTACTGTTTGCTGCTGAGATTTCCCCAGAAATCTCACCCCCTTCATGTAATCCAAATCCTAGCAGGTTTATGAATGATGAAAGAGGATGATGAAGCATGAAAAGAAGCTAGGGATTGGATAGTATAAATGTTATACGAAGAATTGTTATGTGTAATGTTGCTATATGACCAATATAAGTAGTGATGGTCATGATGTGATAAAATATAGTAAATGATGGAATAAATGTATAAAATTTTACAGACATTTAGTTAACATGTCAAGCTTCATTTTGACACCAATAATGCCTTATTTTGATGTCTGTACAAAGATAACTAATTTTCCAAAGTAAAGGACCAGAATCTGTTTTCAGAATTTTTTACCAAATGAACAGTAAACTTTGGTGAATAAACTGTATTAATTGGCTAAGCATTTGGTCTTGGAATTATTTTCCCCTTAAATTTCAAAATGTTATCTTCATGTAGCTTTTTGAACCACTTAATTTTGATTTTTTTATAATTAATTATGGTTTTTTGAAATTCATCGATTAATTTGGAATACCATATGAACAGTAACCCGAGAAAGAGTAAAATTCCAGATTTGGCTAATGGACTTCCAAGGTCTTGTAAGTGGTTCTAAATGCTATTGAATGGTCCCTAAGACATATGAAAGTGATGATGTTTCAACTTCAAATAGTGGTATAGGAATAGAGGACCATAAAATTGTCATTTTGTAGAGATTGGGCAGGGAACGACCGTAAATTTGCAGTTGGTTGATTGTGGACAATGTATTCGGAGATATTTACAATGATTATAACCGCTACAAATATGGCATAAAGCTAGCACCATAAGGTTATGCCAGCACCATAAGGTGGGACCAATATTGCAACTTTAACAACTGCTATTAAAATTTGTACCACAACACATGAATAGTTTCTAATAGTCTAAACTGCTTCAAAAATCCAAGTAGATAAGTGACTGTTGGTTTATTGGAAGTTTAAAGAGGTTTTCTAATCGTTGGAATATTCTCCCTGGATTAAAGACAATTCGCATGCCTAAGTTTGTAGCAATTGTAATTGCTACAAACGTCACATAGAAAAATGATTATTCCGCTTTAGGGACATTTTGTAGCAGTTTGAACCATTGCAAAATTGTAGCCACACCGATGCATATAATCTAACTTTCTTGAACATTGAACTTACTTCAACTAACAACTTTATCTAATATTTACTAATTAACTTAGCCTTTAAACAAATTGATATCTTAACTTTATCCTACACAATTTGGCCTTATGAATGCATTTATGAACTTAAAATTACCAAATTCCAACAACTATACATTATTTTGGGTAGAATTGCATAACTCCCCGTTTTCTTCCAAAAACTCTCATTTTGATTCCAATACTTGTTTCTCTACTTTATCCCACACAACTTTTCATTTTAAAACCATTGGAAGCATCATAATCATGAAATTCTAATCACTGTTCATGCATGTGAACAGTAACAGAGAAGACTTCCAAAAATTATAACTTCCAATTTCAATGCTTCTAAGGTTCAAAACCTATCCAATCCAACACAAAATCATCATATAAATTCAATGAAAGCATTAGATCATTGAAATTCCATCACCAAAAGGTATCCTTCTTGGCTAAGTCAAGAATATCAACTTGATTCAATAACCAATCATCTGACTAGATTGTTTAAGCATCAATCACATAGCTATAACTTTAATTTCTTATTTCTCCTTTCATATAGGGTTTTGGATAGCATATATACCCTACAGAAAGCTTAACTTTCTTCCATAAAATCCCTATGTTCAAGTACCCAAATTAATGGAAAACAAGCTAGGATAGATTACTTATCTTAATCCCTAGCTACCTTGAACTTATGACATTGGATTATTCTTTGTCTTGCTTGGCTTAAGTTTGTATTTTGGTCTCACCTTATCACAGCCTTACTTTCAACCTTAATTATACTCCATTAGAAGTGATTAGAACCAATTACATGATCATTTGATGTGAAAACATCCATTTCCAAAAGAATTGCTCTCAGGTACTGTTCACTTTTACTGTTCATTTGGTAATTCCATAACATGTACCCTACTTTGAAAATTCATAAGTAATTGTAGAAAAATCTGAATAATATGGTTCCAAATTCTAATGAAATCTCTTTCATAGATATTTAAGGAAAAAATATAAAATTGAGGTTTTCTTGTGCAAATGAAATCAGTTTGTTCGTTGAAAATCACTGTTCATTTGATAAAATCTAGAAGTTCCAGTTTCTTTGCCTTAACTTCAAAAATTCATTTCTCTTTGGTTACTTATCCAAATAAACATGTTACCTATGGATTTGAAGCTCTAGACATCCTATTTAAGCTCATAAAATTTCATATAAAAATTCATTCATTTGATATATAAATGCATACTGAAACCAACTGAATAAGGGGTATTTATAGAGAAATTTGGGTTAAAATGGATGGCCAAGATTGATTTGGTTACTATTTGATCCAAGGGCTCAATTTAATCTTGGATTTAAATTTTTCTAAAAATAATAATTATGACATCATGTGGGATAGCTCATGGGACACCTAATAGGGGTATGTGGCGTGATTCCCATCTAAGAAAGCTTTTAGAAAAATTTCAGTCCAATCTATTATCGATCAGAGCAGTTTCATAACAACCGGACTGTGTTCTGTTCCTAATTTTTTTATAATATACCAGGATATGTATTCTTTCCTGGAAATCAATGTCTAGGCTTCTTATACTATTGAAAATATTAGACTGAGTATTTATCTGCCATCCATCCCTTGAGAAATGACCAAAATACCCTTGGTGTCCTTTTTTGCACTATATTGACACTAAGGGCATAATTGTCATTTCACCCCTCTTGGTACTGCCTTATGGCATGTACTGGCTCTAACTAATCATATTTGTACTATGTGCCACATTTTTGACCTATCTAAAATGACCATAATGACCTCCATCCTTCACTGGTACAGTATGGGTATCCTGGGGTATTTTCATAATTTTGCACTTTTCCTGGACTGCTCTGGTCTTTAGCCCACTTAACTATCCAGTCACCTTAATGGGCTCATGATGGAGCCATTTAGGCCTTGATATGGGCTCATTGCCTATATTGCCTTTATGGCCCAGTTCACAATACAACTTTCCCAATCCTATTTATCCGGTATTGTATTTCACTGTAAAATCCCGTTTGGATTCTACAGGATTCCTTTTCTGACTCTGTCAATTTTATAAATTCTTATATTAAATATATGAATTTCTTGTAAGGTCTCATCTTATTCTAATATCTGAAAAATTCTACAATAATTCCTTCTGACTTCAGAAATTTATATCAATTAATCGGGACCTCAAATCAAAATTATATGTCACGTTAAACTGACCAGAATATTTTTGTCTATCTACTGGTAAAATTTGAGTCTAATCTGATTTGGGCATTTTTCGCCTATTTTTGTTCAACTTTTCCATATTTACATTTAGGTCCCTTAACTTTTGAATAATTGCACTCTAGTCCCTGAACTTTTCATTAATTGCATTTAGGTCCCTCCTTTTTCTTCTACTTTCACTTTTTACTTGCAAACTTTTTAAATTTTTGTTTAGGTCCCTATTCTTTCCTTAGTTATTAATCCTTCCCTTTCCTTTCTCAATCTGATACATTTTATTCTAATAATCTCATATCCATTGTTGATAAACTGTGTACACATATCAGATAAGAAAATTGGGAATATGACACACCTCCCTAAGGATTCCTCATGGGATGGGTTATGTAAAAATTGGAGTTTATTTCTAGACTTGAAGGCATGGAAATAGATGGCCAATATCACTTTGTGCACTATTTGATTTACTGGCTCACATTTGCTCTTTATATTGGCTTGCCTGTATCATCCCAAATTTTCTCTATCTGTATAAGACTGATAGAGGAAAGAGGATATGAAGGGATTGGGATGGTAATAAGAATAAAATATAATGATTAAGATAAGTTTTAAGCCAAAGAAAGAGAAAAGGGGCTAAATTGCAATTTAGAGAAAGTCTAGGGACTAAATTGCAATTAAAACTTTCAAAGATGTAATGATCATTTTGGAAAAGAAAAGGACTAAATTGTAAACAAGGGAAAGTTCAAGGACTTAAATTTAAATTAGAAAAGTCAAAAGGCCAAAAATAAAAGTAGATACAAGCTATGGGCAATGTGTAATTATAAAAAGTTAAGGGACTAAGATGTAATTTTCAAGAGTTCATGGTGTCACATCCTACTTTTTCCCTATTTGTATAATACTAATAATAGAAAGAGGTTTGGAAAGAATTGTGAAGATGAATATAAAGGAAAAACAATGATTACACAAAGGTATAAAAATGAGGGACTAAACTGAAAAGTTTAAAAGTTATATAGGTGAAAAATGAAAGTAGACAAAACCTTTGGGCCATTAAGTGTAATTATGAAAAGTTGAAGGCCTAAAGTGTAATTTTCAAAAGTTCTGGGTCATAATGGTAATAATTGAAACTTGAGCCGAAAAAGGCCTAAGAATGCACAAAATTAGATTAGTCCCAAATTTTCCCAGTAAATAGAGAAAATTATTCTAATTAGTTTGACCTACCACAGAATTTTTATTTGAGATCCTAAACAATTTATATTAATCTTTTAAGAAAGAAAAATTAATACACTATCCTCTGGACTTTAGAATCAGATGAAATTTGGCAATAAATTCCTATATTAATATAAGAATTTATGAAACTGATAGAGCTCAAAAAGGAGTTTTGTAGAATTTATTATGGGATTTATAGTGGATTAAAACACCTGATAAATACGTTTCGGGGAAATTTAGCGGGAAATGAGCCCATAAAGGCAGTGGATCATGTAGAGGGCCCCAAATGGTTCCTTATAGGTCAAATGATATTTTTAGATAAGTATGTGGGCCATGGTTAATAAAGACCCAACAAAATGAGAAATTATGAAAATGCCACTAGTATGCAATTGTGTATATTGAACAAGAGATTAATGAAGGGCATTTTGGTTATTTGGTCAAGTCAAAAATGTCCAGGCAAGTACAAGAGTGATTAGTCAGTGTCAGTATATGCGAGTAAAGAGGTGTAAAATGACAATTATACCCTTAGGGTTAATATAGTATAAGATAGTGAACCAAGGGCATGTTAGTCATTTACTAAGGGATTTATAATTAAGTTTTGACCCAGTATAAGAGTGTCAATGGTAGGAAGAATCTGGATACTAGATTTAAGGTCATAAAGCATATTATGAAATCTCAGAAAAATTAAATTTATAAAATAATATGGTTTTTGAGAAATCAGACTGAGCCGGTATCGGATTAGACTGGAATGTTTCTAGAAGTTTCTTTCCCTTGGAATGGTTCCACCTAACCCTATGAGTTGTCCCATTGATGATGTCATAATTATCTTTTTAGAAAAGTTAAATCCAAGATTAAATGTGAGCCACTAGATCAAATAGAGCACAAAGTGATATTGGCCATTCATTTTCCATGGATTTGGCTGTAAATACCCCTACAAATTCTGAAGAAAACCATGGCATGAGAACCCTTGGGGAACCTCTTGCAAAATGAAAACTGAAGCCAAGATAAAGAATATTCAAGTTGCCAAAGTTCAAGCAAGCTAGAGATTAAAGGTAAGCAACCTCTCCTAGCATATTTTCCTTTGATTTGGGATCTTGAACTTAGGGTTTTCATGGAAGAAAGTTGAGTTTTCTGTCAGGTGTTTATGCTGTCCAAAACCTTAGATTAAAGGAGAAAGAAGAAATTAAATCTAGAGTTATATGATTGAAGCTTAAACAAGCTAGTTAAGTGATTGGTTGTTGAATAAAGTTGATATTCTTGACTTTACCATGGTTGAACCATTTTAGTTTGTACTGTTCATTATTGAAGGGGTTGGAATTTCAATGATTAAATGCTTCCATTGAAATTATATTATGATTTTGTGTAGGATTGGATAGGTTTTGAACCTTAGAAGCATTGGAATTCCTAGTTTTTGATGTTCTTCTCTGTACTGTCACTCACATGAATAGTGATTGAAATTTCATGATTTTGATGCTTCCAATGGTTTTAAAATGAAAAGTTGTGTGGAATAAAGTGGAGAAACAGGTATAGGAAGCATTAGAACCAAAATGATAATTTTTAAAAAAAGGAGGGTGTTATGAACTATGTACAGAACAATGCTTAGGAGCTGAAATTTCATGATTCTAAATTATAAATGGATTCAAAAGATGAAATTGTGTAGGGTAAAGTCAAGATATCAATTGGTTCATGGGCCAAGTTAATTAGTGAAGACTAGATAAAGTTATGTTAGTAAAGAGTTTATCAAGGTTAGTCTTCAATATTGTTGGAGTTCATGGTCTTAATGAATTATGTGATGAATATGAATGTGTTTAGGACCTTGAAACATCCTAGAAGTTGTTGGGAAGTGATTGACCGAAAGGCCTCATGGTTGGAAAGCTAGGGAGCAAGTACAAAAGATCAAGAGAAAAGCTTAAGTGCAAGGTAGTGCACTTACCTTTTTGTGTTTGAAGTGGTATGCTTATGTGTTGACATGTATATGATATTTGAAAGATGTTGTGACATGATAAATGATGTTGAATGTATTGTGAATAACATGTTTTCCATGGCCATGCACTGTTATGCAAAAGTATATAGCATAATGGCATGTCACTAATTAAAGAAAGTTTAATGAAATTACATATGCATTAGCATCCATATTGCATATTTAAGTGGTAATATTTGCTACTGAGATTTCCTAGAATCTCACCCTCCCATAACAAATTATAATAGGTTATTCAAGATGAAAGAATCACTTTGGTACATGAGCTAAGGAATGGAAGAGGAAGAGTAGACAAGTGATGGCATCCATTTTTATGTAATGTTATGTAATGTCCATTTTATGTAAAAAAATGTATGAAAGAATTATGGCATAACCCCATGATGTGTATGAATGCATAAAAGCCAAAATAGATGGTTTATTCATGCTGGAACAATAATTGAAAGTGAAAGAAAGGAAACTGAAAAGGTAAAAACGTAGGTCCTGAAGCAAATTTGTTGTGGCTTCAATTTGACCTAGTAAATGAAGGAATTAATCCACAAAATTTTATAAGCATGTAGTACACATCCAGAGCTTTAAATTCATAGGTAATGTGCCTCATTTGAATGTGTATATATAGAGAAATGACTTTTCAAAGTTAAGAGATAGAATCTGGAGATTCTAGAATTTGCCATATGAATAGTATAAAGTAACTATTTAACTGTATCAATTGGGAAAGTGAATGTCGAGATTTATTTTTTCCCCTAAAGACATGAAAATCTTCAATTAGAAATTTGCACCACCTCCATACGATTTTTCTACAATTAGTTATGAATTTTTTAAAGTTGGACAGTAAATATAGAAATCAATAAATAAAGAGTACCCGAGAAGTAAGTTTTAAAATTTTAATTTTTGGGTTAATGTAATGCTTCCGCTAATCAAATACACTTCTGAATACATACTCTGAGGTGGTACAAGTATGATGTTTCATTTTGGTATCAGAGCAAAAGGTTCTGGCATTGGTTCAGAATAAAGTTTTAGCACAGAACAGAGGTTCTGGTACAAGATAAACTTGCTCTGATTGGGAAACAGAGTATGTAGGGGTTACCTAAGGCCCAATTGAGATTGAGGTTAGTAATGGGTTACTTGTTCATAGTCTAACTAAGATTATGGATTGGTGATGAATGCCCTAGGGAAATAGAATATTGAGGCTTAATAAGAGATACCTTCTCAGCTGTTAGTGATCCTGGAGGATAAGGGAAAACTTAAAAGTATGAATGGTCTAGAGATGTGAGACAGACCATTCCTCAGTTAGCTGAGAGAAAATATCTGACTCAGTTAGATTACAGTGAGGCCAACGACACATAAGTCCTTCAAGCTAGGGACATAGAAGTCTTATAGGCGATGAGAGATATTATGATAGAATGAATATAACCTAGTTAAGGTAAAATGGCCTGATATGGTAAGTTATCTCTGTCATATCTTAAATTTTCCCTATCTATATAATACTGATAGTGGAAAGAGGTTTGGAAAGGATTATGACGAAGATCAGAACAAATGAGAAAGATTATATGAGTCTTGAAGAAAGAAAATGACTAAAAGGAAAATTAGAAAAGGTTGGAGACAAAAAGTAAAAGTAGAAATAAAAGGAGGGACCTAACTACAAAAAGCCAAAAGTTCAGGGCCCATTAAGTGTAATGATAGAAAGTTAAGCGACTAAAGTGTAATTTTCAAAAGTTTCTAAGGGCAAAATTGTAATTATAGAAAATTCAGCCAGAAAAGGCTTAGAACTGCCTAGAAGCATTTCAGTCCCATATTTCATCAGTACATAAAGGAAGTTAAGCTGGTTGATCTAGCATGATACATAAATTTTATTAGGGTCCTAGACAACATATATTTATCTGATAATCTTAAAGTTATCTGAAATTTTATCAGATCTCATGGACTTCATATATAAGAGAAAACGTTATAGGAAGTGTGCCCTGTAATGTTAGATGTCATGGATATGACAGAACCTCGGAAGGAGTTCTGTATAAAAAGTTATTCCCATATAAGTGAATTTTGACAGGAGTTAGGGAACACCCAATGATCCGATTATGGGATTTAGCAGGAAGTAATCCTGGATAGAATGAGCTTAGATGACCTCATATATAGGCCTATGATGATGCCGAGGAGGGCCTAAAACCCATGATACCCGTTTATCAGTAGAAGGGGCCAGTGTCCAGAAAAAGTATGAAATTATGAAAAAGGCCCAATGTAATCATATTGTACTAGAGATGGATAGAGGGCATTTTGATCATTTGGAACAGGCCAAAAATGTGTAACATAGTTCAAATATAGTTAGTTATAACCAGTATACACCCTGACGTAGTATAAAGAGGTGTGAAATGACAATAATGCCCTTATATTTAATTAAAGGCATTTCAGTCATTTACTAAGGGATCTGCAATTAAATTGTGGCCCAGTACAAGAATGTCAATGGTAGGAAGAATCCGGATACTGGATTTAATCTCATAAAGCATATTATAAAATCTCAGAAAAATTAGATTTATAGAATAGTTTGATTTTTGGGGAATTGGATTGAGCTAGTACAAGATTAGACTAAAATTTTTCCAGAAGCTTCCTCCTTATGAGAATTGCGCCACATACCCCATGAGGTTTCTCCTTGAGTTGTCCCTTGTGATGCCATGGATGATGTCATAAATCTCCTTTTTGAAAAAGTTAAATCCAAGATTAAATGTGAGCATTTAGATCAAATAGTGCACAAAGTAATCTTGACCATTGATTTTCCTTTAAATTTTCTATAAATACCCCCTCAAATCTGGTTTGAAACTGTGAGCTCATGAACCTTGGGGAAACTCTTGCAAAATGGAAACTCAAGCGAAGACACAGAAGATTCAAGGTACCAAAGTTCAAGCAAGCTAGAAATTAAAGGTAAGCAATCTTTCCTAGCCTATTTTCCTTTGATTTGGGAGCTTGAACTTTGGGTTTTCATGGGGAAAAGTTGAAGCTTAAAGCATATGATTGAAGCTTAAACAAGCTAGTTAAGTGATTGGTTGTTGAATCAAATTGATATTCTTGATTTTGCCATGGATGTACCTATTCAGTCTGCACTGTTAATGAGGGAAGGAAATGGAATTTCACTAATCTAATGCTTCCATTGAATTTATATGATGATTTTGTGTAGGATTGGAAAGGTTTTGAACCTGGGAAGCCTGGAAATTCCAAGATTGTAGTTTTTGAAATTATTCTCTATTACTGTTGACTCACATGAACAGTGATTGAAATTTCATGATTTTTATGCTTCCAATGGTTTTGAAATGAAAAATTGTGTGGGATAAAGTAGGGAAACAAGTATGGGAAACATTAGAACCAAAATGATAATTTTTGAAAGAATTGTGTGCACGTGTTTAGTTCTGTACAGCAGGCCATGAAGGAGCTATAATTTCATGATTCTAAGCTCATAAATGGATTCAAAAGATGAAATTGTGTAGGGTAAATTCAAGACATCAATTAGTTCAAGAGCCAAATGGATTAGTGAAGATTAGATAAAGTTATGATAATAAAGAGTGTAACAAGGTTTGTCTTGAACATGGTTGGAGTTCATGAGTCCTAATGAATTATGTGATGAAGATTAGTGAAGATTAATAAAGAGTGAAGATTAGATAAATAGATTAGTGAAGATTAGTGAAGGTTTGTCTTGAACATGGTTGGAGTTGAAGAGCCAAATGGATTAGTGAAGATTAGATAAAGTTATGATAATAAAGAGTGTAACAAGGTTTGTCTTGAACATGGTTGGAGTTCATGAGTCCTAATGAATTATGTGATGAATATACTGTATTAATTTGCTAAGTATTTGGTATAGAAATTATTTTT
Source organism: Leucaena leucocephala (assembly GCA_037074615.1). Taxonomy (NCBI): domain Eukaryota; kingdom Viridiplantae; phylum Streptophyta; class Magnoliopsida; order Fabales; family Fabaceae; genus Leucaena; species Leucaena leucocephala. Next base: position 20,183,115 of record CM073519.1, read on the forward strand.
TCCTTAAATTTCAATATATTATCTTTATGTATCTTTTTGAACCACTTCATTTTGATTTTTCTATAATTAATTATGATTTTTCAAAGTTCATCGCATAGCCTGAAATACCATATGAACAGTAACTCGAGAAAGAGAGAAATTCCATATTTGGCTAATGGACTTCCAAAGACTTGTAAGTGGTTCTAAATGCTACTAAGTGGTCTCTAAGATGTATAAAAGTAAAAATGTTTCATTTTGGTATCAGAGCAAAGGATTCTAACTTAAGAAATGCTCTAAATATATTATTTATAAACTGATATGAGATAGTTCCCAGACCCTTATACTAAATAGTAATACTTTGTTAAGTTAGGGTATGTATTGAGATAGTTAGCATTGCTTAATTAAACAAATATTGCAAAAGTAGATATGATATTTTATAAAGTTAAGTCAGAGGCTTTAGATAATAAGGGAGACCCTAGGCTAGTATTGATATAAGGACATGGTGTACATCCATACTTTGATCATCCTTCAGACAATGAAGAGAGTTCAGATGAGAGTATAGGGGACCAGTCAAGAAAGTCTATAGTAGAATGTCCCATAGATGTTTTTGTAGACTCAAACTTGCAGTTTGGAGGTGATATAGAAATTTAGCCTAAAGCCCAGTATGTACCAGAGACGTTGAGTATAGTGACTCTATACAGTATGAGTTTGTTGGAGTGCCTCTGACCTTGATGTAAGCTTTATCCCTCAATTGAGAGGATAATTATGACTAAGGAAGTTGAGTACTGGTACTGAATTATGGGTAGACCAGTTATTATTCCTCCTCCACTAGAATTTGAGGACAGAGTTGTTACAAGTAATAGATCACAGTCCCCTAATTCAGACATCCAGTCAAAGTTCATGACAGTTCCTGTCCATTCCTAAAGTCTAGGAATATGTGACTTTATAGAGAAAGATCAGTGTGGTGTTCCTGGTACTAGTCAACCTCAGCCTTCTTTGTTAAAGACAGGTAATGTTGACCATATTAGTCGAAAGAAAGTTGTGGATAGCGAATTACTCAGTCTGGGTCAAGGGATGGACAAAAGTAGAGATTAAGAACAATCAGTTTATCTGCAGTTCCTCAATGTCATATCAGGGATAATAAACAGATATGCTATAGAGGGTATTAACTTAAATCAAGTTTATACTCTAGAGGACTAGCATGAGATGATAGTAAGTCAGGTACTACCATATACTCCTACATGGTATATAGAGCTAAGTGAGTATTTGGCAAATGATCTGCTAACCTATATACAAGGGGTGGTACTTCTGTATTCAAAAGTATGTGCAACCTATGATTTATAGGAAAGAATGTAAAAGAGATGAGGGGTGATGTAAATATGTAAACGTGGTAAAGTAAAGTAATTACTAAGATTATGATAAATATGATATACCCTGAATATATAATTGACATGTAGGTAATGTATGTGCAAATGTTATGGTGACATAAAGGCTTATGACTAGAAGTACCAGACAAGTTAAGTCTCAATGAGTTAAGCCACAAGTCGCGACCAATATTTATAGAAACTCTTAGTCGTGACAAGTAAGTTGAGATGGTCATGACTAAAGGTTATAGAGAATATGACGCACAGCTAGCAAGAACTCAGGTGGCGACTAAAATGCACAGAGACCTAATCACAGGAATAAAGATGCTTACCTCACTAAAGGTTATGAGTTAGAGGTTTAGCATAGAGTGCAGACAAGCTAGACAGTACGATGTGCTAAGATATAGAAGATTAGTTTATGAAGAGGTTCAGAAGTAGATCCTCCGTATGATTATTAGGAGTTTATCTACATTACCAAACACTTTGTGCAACAGTCTCTATTGAACAAAATAATAAGAAGTTAGGATGAGACTTGCCTAAGAATGATCTAATACATGGCCTAAGGATTAAGATGTGATGGGTAATAGATAGGAAGTGCATGTTCCCAAAACAGAGGGATTCCATCACGAAGAGATAGCAACCTAACGCTCTACCCTAGAGAACATAAGTAATAGTGCTAGATGATGAATGAGATTCATCGGACCTAAATTAGTCAGGATCTAAAGATAGACTAGAAAGGAATCACAGTTCAGTCAAGAGCGAACTGAGACTGACAGACATAAAGAGTTAAGGGATACAAAGAGATACAGAAGTTACTCCATACGAGATGGAGAGTGATCCACTCGCTTAAGAAGTTTTTCTCTAAGAGTTTAAAAGAAGCATTTCTCTCAATTAGAGAGAGTTGAGCGTGAGGCTAAGAGTTAGAGCAAAGGAAAAAGAAACCTTTTGATGAATACTTAGCCGGGTTCATTCACATGAATATTGAGGCTTAATAAGAGATGCTTTCTTGCCTATTAGTAATATAGGAGGATAGGGGAAAACTTAAAAGTTCAAATGGCATAAAGATATGAGCCAAACCTTTCCTCAATTAGTTGAAAGGAAATAGCTGACTCAGTTATGGATTGCCTCTAGATTGCAGTGAGGTCAAGGACACATAGGTCCTTCAGGCTAGGGACACAGAAGTCTTATTCGTGATGAGAAATGTTATGATAAGAATGAATATGGCCTAGTAAGGTAGCCACAGATTCAAAGATAAAGTGACTCCCCTATTCCTTATGTAAGAAATAGTAAAGAAGGGTTGAGTCTATACCCTAGTAAGAGGGTAACGTGGCAGCCTAAGTGAAACAAGTAAATGACTCAGGTACCTGAATAGATGATCAGGACCTAGCAGTTGAGGTGATAAAGGGATATAATGTTTTAAGGTCTACCTAGTTAATTGTTTAATTGCAATATGAGTATAAGGGATAGTTGAATAAACTATGTAATAATGGTATGGCTTATGTTGCCATAAGTTATGATGAGAAGTTGCATCTACTTGTAGTTGTCATATAATGACACGTATGTTAGAGAATGCTTAAATGATTGTATCTCCTTGCATATTATGCATGTTGAGTATGCTATAATAAATGAATACTCCCCTTACGAGTACATATCGGGTATAGTATATCAGATGAGAAAGTTATGTTGCTTCCATGCCCTATGACATACAATTAAATAATTCAACTTGGAAAGGATGAAGCAATAGAAAAGTGTTCAACAAGATAGTTAGCTAGTTAATTCCCAAATAATAGAGAGAGAATTTATGATTAGATAATAATAGTCAGTGGCATAAAGAATGAGATTAAAGATGAAGATTCATAGTGAACCTATAGATAAATGATTACAGTCCTCAAGACATATTCCTTCATTAGGGATAAGGTATATGAAATGAAATAAGACGTAGTTGTGAAAGATGATGTGGCTCTAAGAAGGATCAGTTTCTAAGTAATATAAGCTAACATTTTTACAATAGAATTAGATTGCTCTTGCGATAGAGTAAAATTACTTTTGAAATAAAACCAAGAGAATGGATAGTATAGATCATATATAGTGATGTCCCTCAAAGAGAATAATAGAGGATGATAGATATATGCATGGTAGAGCTAGTGTAGATCTCTACCGTAATGAATCTAGTAAAGTTATAAAAGATGAGAATGATATGAGAAATTCCTGTGTGATAGAAGAAATGAGTAAAGTCCTAATAAATAATATTGGCTTCTGTGACCATTTTTGGGGAATTATCTATTAAGTTAACAACTATGTAGAGGTTACTAACCTTGTGACTTTGTCCGTTGGTTAGGATCTTCCAGAGATGAGAATACAGTACAACAGAATCGTAGTAGAATCCATAGGATTGCAATTAGATCCTAGTATGGCTCAGAGGGTCACGGTTAGACCCTGAAGAGGCTTATAGTTGATCACAGTGGATCTCGAGGGTCGCAGTAGACCAAGCCTAGAGAAAGAAAGTAATGAGCCATAAGTACAGTATGTCTTTGGGAGGATGAATACTAAGGATAAAGTTAAGGTATAACAAGTTGGTTAGCTCATAACAGAGAGAGTATGTCATATCCTAATTTTTCCCTATCTGTAGAATACTAATAGTGGAAAGGGGTTTAAAAAGGATTATGACAATGATCATAAGAAATGATAAAGGTTAGATGAGTCTTGGAGGAAGAAAGGGACTAAAATGAAAAGTAGAAAAGGTTGAAGGCCTAAAAATGTCCAAAATTATATTAGTCCCAAATTTTCCCAGTAAATATAAAAACTTATTCTAATCAATTTGATGGAACATGGAATTTTTATATGAGGTCTCGAAAATTTTATATTAATTTTTAAAGAAAGGAAAATTAATACAGTATCGTCTGGATCTCATAATCAGATGAAATTTGGCAGTAAATTCCTATACTTAATATAAGATTTTTTAAAACTAATTGAGCTTAAAAAAGAGTTATGTATAATTTATTATAGAATTTACAGTGGATTAAAACACCCGATAAATATGTTTCAGGGGAATTTCTTGGGAATTGAGCCATGAAGGTAGTAGATCATACAGAGGGTCCAAAATGGTGGCTTATTGGCTCAATGATATTTTCATAAAAGTATGTGGGACAGGGCTAATAAAGACCGGGAAAATGCAAAATTACAAAAATGCCACTAAATGTATGCCATTGTGTTGTGTTATTGAGTCAGAGTTGGACAAAGGGCATTTTGGTCATTTGGACAAGTAAAAAATGTCCAAGAAAGTACAGAGTTATTAGTCATTGTCAGCATATGCCCTGATAAGAGGTAAATAGGCGTAAAATAATAATTATGCCCTTAGGGTTAATACAGGGCAAGACAGTGAACCAAGGGCATTTATGTCATTTCCCAAGAGACCTATAATTAAGTTTTGACCCAGTCCAAGAATGTCAATGGGAGGAAGAATCCGAATACTAGATTGAAGGTTGGATAGTATATTATTGAATTTTAGAAAAATTAGATTTATAAAATAGTATAATTTTTAGGGAATCGGGCTAAACCGGTACCGGATTAGACTGGAATTTTTTCAGAAGCTTCTCCCAATTGGAATTTTGCCACCTAGACCCTTGAGTTGTCCCTTGGTGGTGTCATGGATGATGTCATAATTCTTCTTTTTGAAAAAGTCAAATTCAAGATTAAATGTGAGCCATTAGATCAAATAGTGCATAAATTAATCTTGGCTATTGATTTTCCATGCATTTTGGCTATAAATACCTCCAAGTTCTACCCAAAACCATGAAGCACATGAAACATTGGGGAAACTCTTGTAAAATGAAAAACTCAAGCCAAGACAAAGAAGATTCAAGGTACTAAAGTTTGAGCAAGCTAGAGATTAAAGGTAAGCAATCTCTCCTAACTTATTTTCCTTTAATTTGGGAGCTTTAACTTAGGGTTTTCATGGGGGAAAAGTTGAGTTTTCTCTAGACACATATGATTGAAGCTTAAAAAACTAGTTAAGTGATTGGTTGTTAATTCAAGTTGATATTCTTGACCTGGCCATTATTGAATATGTTCGGTCTGCACTGTTCATGATGGAAGGAAATGAAATTTCAATGATTTAATGCTTCCATTTAATTTATATGATGATTTTGTGTAGGGTTTGAAATGTTTTGAACCTTGGAAGCATTGAAATTCCAAGATTATAGTTTTTGAAATCCGTCTATGTTATTGTTCACTCACATTAACAGTGATTGGAATTTCATAATTTTGATGCTTACAATGGTTTTAAATGAAAAATTGTGTGGGATAAAGTGAAAAAACAAGTGTGTGAAGCATTAGAATCAAAATGAGAATTTTTGAAAGAATTATGTATATGTTTCAGTTCTGTACAACAGGACATGAAGGAGCTAGAATTTCATGATTCTAAGATCATACATGGATTCAAAAGATAAAATTGTGTAGGGAAAAGTCAAGACATCAATTGGTTCAAGTGCCAAGTTAGTTAGTGAAGGTTAGAGAAAGTTATGATAATAAAGAATATAACAAGGTTAGTCTTGAACATTGTTGGAGTTCATGGGTCCTAATGAATTAAGTGATGAATATGAATATGTTTAGGACCTTGAAACATTCAAGATGATATTGGGAAGGGATTGAAATAAAGGCTTCATGCTTGGAAAGCTAGGGAGCAAGTGCAAAAGATCAAGAGAAAAGCTTAAGTGCAAGGTAGTGAACTTACCTCTTTATGTGCTTGATGTGGTATGCTTACGTATTGACATGTATATGATATTTGAATGTTGTGATATGATAAATGATGTTGAATGTATTGTGAATAATATGATTTATGTCATATCCTAAATTTTTTCCTATCTGTAGAATACTGATAGTGAAAAAAGGTTTAGAAATAATTATGACGAAGATCAGAAGAAATAATAAAGGTTAGATAAGTTTTGAAGAAAGAGAACGACCTAAACGAAAATTAGAAAAGGTTAAAGGCCAAAAGTTAAAGTAGAAATAAATGTTGGGCCAAAAGTGGTAATTTCCAAAAGTTTAGGGACCTAAATGTAATTAAGTAAAAAGTCAGGGGCCTAAATGTAATTATGGAAAAGTTGAGCCAAAACATGCCAAAAATGCCCAGAATCAGATCAGACTCAAATTTTACTAGTAGACAAACAAAATTATTCCAGTTAGTTTAACGTAACACAGAATTTTGATTTGATGTCCCGATTAATTGATATAAATTTATGAAGTCAAAAGAATTGTTACAGTATTCTTCAGACATCAGAATCAGATGGGATATTATAGGAAATCCCCATATTTAATATAAGAATTTATAAAGTTGACAGAGTCAGAAAAGGAATCATGTAGAAGCTTTACGGGATTTTACGGTGAAATAAAATGCCTGATAAATAGGATCGGGTGAGATTTATTATGAATTGTGCTATAAAGGGCATAAAGGCAATGAACCTATACCAAGGCCCAAATGGTGCCATAACGAGCCTAATAAAGTAGTGAGACAGTTATGTGGGCCAAAGTCCAGAGCAGTCCAGGAAAAGTGCGAAATTACAAAAATGCCCCTATTGTCCTAGTGATGGATGGAGGGTATTCTGGTCATTCTGGACAGGCCAAAAATGTTTAAGATGGTATAAAGATGATTAATTAGAGACATTGAATACTCTAATGATGTTTGAAAAGATGATAATGCCCTTTGAGAAATGAAAGTAAAATCGGACACCGATAAAAGGTTAAAGGAAATGTAGGGATTTTTTATAAGGACTTTTAGGTCTCAGAAAATTATGAGACTTTACAGGGAATTCATTTTATATTAGAATGAATTTTTAAAAATGTTAGAACCATTAAAAGAGGTGTCTAGCATTTATTTCAAAATCAGAATTTTTGAAGAGTATCGGTATAAGAAAGTACCTTGGGATTTGTGTCAATTAGCTATTGGACCCAAGGAAGGCCTATGGCAGCCCAAAATTTCGTGCTAGGGCAGCCCATTATGTCCCAAGAGTTATCTTGGAGGCCAAGTCCAATAATGAATAATTTATGAATTTTTTAAAAGAAAAAAAGGGATAAAGTTTGAATTATGGCTTGCACATGGTGGGACCCACACACCCACACACTTGGCGAAGATTTTTGTCATGTGGATTTATCTCAAGTTGGCTTGGAGAGTAAGCTTGATGTAAGAACAAATATGAGCCATTAGATCAAATAGTATACAAAGTGATCTTGGCCATTCATTTTCTATGGAATTTTTCTATAAATAGCCCCCTCAATTCTGCAGCCAAACCATGAGCAAACAACCCTTGGGGAAACTCTTGCAAAATATAAACTCAAGCAACACAAAGAAGATTCAAGGTTCCAAACTTCAAGCAAGCTAGAGATTAAAGGTAAGAAATCTCTCCTAGCTTATTTTTCTTTGATTTGGAAGCTTGAACTTAGGATTTTCATGGGAAAAAGTTGAGTTTTCTCTAAGGGAAGGTGCTTCCCAAAAACCTTAGATGAATGGGGAAAGAAGAAATTAAAGTTAGAAACATATGATTGAAGCTTAAACAAGCTAGTTAAGTGATTGGTTGTCATATCCTTACTTTTAGCCTCAATTATACTTGATTAGAAGTGATTGGAACCAATTACATGATCATTTGCTTTGAAAACATCCATTTCCAAAAGATTTGCTCTTGGGTACTGTTTATTTTTACTGTTCATTTGGTAATTCCAGAACATGTACCCTACTTTGAAAATTCATAATTAATTGTAGAAAAATCAAAATAACATGGTTCCAATTTCTAATGAAATATCTTTCACATATATTTTAGGGAAAAATATGAAACTGAGGTTTTCTTGTCCCAATGAAATCAGTTTAATCGTTGAAAATCACTGTTCATTTGGTAAAATCTGGAAGTTCCAGTTTCTTTGCTTAACTTCAAAAATTCATTTCTCTTTGGTTACTTATCCAAATGAACTGTGTTACCTATGGATTTGAAGCTTTAGACGTTATCTTTAAGATCATAAAATTTTGTATAAAATCACGTTCATTTGGTATATGAAATCTTTGTGTAACCGTCACTGCCTCTCAGCACTCGTTTTACTCAATTCCAGATCTTACTTCCAACTTTGGAAAATCATAACAATTCAGATACTTATCCAAATAAGGCATCCTTGGTGTTAATTTAAAGCTCTGTGTCTTAAATTGAAGCAGGCCAAGATTCAGATTAAAACTCGTTGATTTAGATGCCAAAAACATTGTCAAATCACCACGGCCTCAAAACAGGACTAGAGAAACATACACCATGCATACTAGCATATCATCCCATAGTGTCATGTAAGTCATGTAGCTTATTATACAAACTTATTCATCAACATTGACTCTCGTCCCTTGAAAAGATCCAGCACCTAAAACATAGTTATGCATGTGGAAGGAATGAGATTTCATGGAAATCCCAATAGCAAGTTACACAAACTATAATATCATGCATGGATAATTGTATGCTTAACATGTTATCATGAGATGGGAGCTACTTTATAATGGTACATAAGCAAACTCTAACATGCATATTGTTATGACATAACTTGCAAGGAGTTGCAATCATTCATACTTCATCATAACATGATGACATAAGCTCAAGCTCAACCAAACACCATAATCAACAAGCAAGCAAAACAATTAAACAAACATGAGTTATAGTTAGGTATCCTTGCTACCTCTTTGCTATCTTGGTCAAGACCTTCTTGGGATGATTTCCTTCCTTCACAAATGTCAAAACCTAGCCATTACAAAATAATATCAAGTTACAATTCAACTTGAAACCAAATCTAAGACTAGGTTTTCACTAGCTCCCTTTCTTTCTCTACTTTGTGTTTCCTACTTCCATCTTTTCAAAATAAATTCTCATGGTTCATTTCGACATAATTTTTCATGTAGAATCCAAATATGAAATCAGAATTTCCAAAATCAAAACATATCAATTGCTACAGTGCCAAACCGAAATGCATGCTCTTGTTTTCCAAAAATTCTCATTTTGATTCCAATGCTTCCAATACTTGTTCTCCTACTTTATCCCCACACAACTTTCCATTTTAAACTCATTGGAAGCATCAAAATCATGAAATTCCATCATATGAACAGTACCACGTACAGTACCAGCAAGAACACAAAACCCTAAATCCAAACATACTTGAATTCACAAGCTTATACCACTTGATTCTAGCTTGTTTAAACTTGTCTAAACTATCCATAACATAAAACTCATATTTTAACCACATATGAGCAGCACTTCTAGCAGCAACCATAAGGGAAATATAGCATGAAAACCCTTAAAACCATGAGCTAACTTGCTAGAACAAAGCTCAAGATCAAGGGAGATGATTACCTTGCTTGTTACTTCACTTTGGTTGCTTCTTTCTTGGTTGAATGGAAATTTTGCAAGAGTTTCCCTATGGTTCACCATGCATGCCGAAGTGTTCTGAATAGGGGGTATTTATAGAGAAATTTGGGTTGAAATGGATGGCCAAGATTGATTTGGTTACTATTTGATCTAAAGGCTCACATTTAATCTTGGATTTTACTTTTTCTAAAAAGAATAATTATTACATCATATGGGACAGCTCATGGGACACCTAAGAGGGTTAGGTGGCGTGCTGCCCATGCAAAGAACCTTCTGGAGAAATTCCAGTCCAATCCAGTACCAATCAGTGCAGTTTCACAACAACCGGACTGTGTTCTGTTCCTAATTTTTTATAATATACCAGGATATGTATTCTATCCTGGAAATTAATGTCTAGGCTTCTCATATCATTGAAAATATTAGACTGAGTATTTATCTGCATCCATCCATTGAAAAATGACCAAAATGCCCTTGGTGTCCTTTCGTGCTCTGTACTAATCCTAAGGGCATAATTGTCATTTCACCCCTCTCTGTATTGCCTTATGGCATATACTGGCTCTAATTAATCATATTTATATCATGTACCACGTTTTTGGCCTATCTAAAGTGACCACAATGACCTCTATCCACTACTGGTACAGTATAGGCATCTAGGGGCATTTTCGTAATTTTGCACTTTTCCTGGACTGCTTTGGTCTATGGCCCATATAACTGTCCAGTCACCTTAATGGGCTCACGATGGTGTCATTTGGGCCTTATTATGGGCTTATTGCCTATATTGCCTTTATGGCCCAATTCACTGTACAACTCTCCCGATCATATTTATCAGGTATTTTATTTCACTGTAAAATCCCGTATGGCTTCTACAGGATTCCTTTTATGATTCTGTCAATTTTATAAATTCATATATTAAATATATGAATTTTATATAAAGTCTCATCTAATTATGAGATCTCAAAAATACTGCAATAATTCCTTCTGACTTCAGGAATTTATATCAATTAATCGGGACCTCATATCAAAATTCTGTGTTGCGTTAAACTGACCGGAATATTTTTGTCTATCTACTGGTAAAATTTGGGTCTGGTCTGATTCCAGGCATTTTTGGCCTGTTTTGGCTCAACTTTTCCATATTTACATTTAGGTCCCTTAACTTTTGAATAATTGCACTTTAGTCCCTGAACTTTTCATTAATTGCATTTAGGTCCCTCCTTTTTCTTCTACTTTCACTTTTCACCTTCAAACTTTTAAATTTTCATTTTGGTCCCTATTCTTTCCTTAGTTATTAATCCTTCCCTTTCCTTTCACAATCTGATACAATTTATTCCAAGAATCTTATATCCATTATGGATAAACTGTACAGGTACGTCAGGTCAAAAAAATTGGGGATATGACATTGGTTGTTGAATCAAGTTGATATTCTTGACTTTGCCAAGAGTGAACCTATTCGGTCTGCACTGTTCATGAGGGAAGGAAATTGAATTTCAATGGTTTAATGTTTCCATTGAATTTAGATGATGATTTTGTGTCAGATTAGAAATGTTTTGAACCTTGAAAGCATTAAAATTCCAAGATTCTAGTCTTTGAAACCCTTCTCTATTACTGTTCACTTGCATGAACAGTGATTGGAATTTCATGATTTTGATACTTGCAATGGTTTTAAAATGAAAAATTGTGTGGGATAAAGTAGAGAAACAAGTATGGGAAGCATTGGAATCAAAATGAGATTTTTTAAAAGAATTGAGTGCAGTTTCGGTTCTGTACAGCATGTGATGAAGGAGCTGGAATTTCATGATTCTAATCTCATAAATGGATTCAAAAGAGGAAATTGTGTAGGGTAAAGTCAAGACATCAATTGATTCAAAGACCAAGTCCATTAGTTAAGATTAAGGAAAGTTAATGGGCTTAATGTTCAAGAAGAAGTTATGTTAGTTAAAGTAAGTTTAATGCTCAAGGAAGTTAGATTGTGATGAATGAATGATTATGTGATGTTAGGAATTGATTGGTATGCTCCAAGAGAGACAGCCACATGTTCAAGAAAAGTGAGAAGGAGGAAGCAAGATAAGGAGAAAGAAAGTCAAGTGCTCAAGGTAGAAAACTTATCCTAAACTTGTATGCATTGAATGTTATGCTTGATTGTGCTATGGCTTGATTGAATTGTGTTGCCTATGTACTCATGTATGAAGCTCTGTTTATATGTTTACTTTGGCCAATTGTATTTCATATGTAATATGGAAGCATGCACATGACACAATAATAACACTTTCACAAGCAAGCACAAGTAGTTACATTAATGCATGCATTGTTTAGTACCGTTTGCTATTGAGATTTCCCCAGAAATCTCATCCCTTTCCATGTAATCCCAATCCCACAGGTTTATGAATGATGAAAGAGGATGATGAAGCATGAAGAAAAGCTAGGGATTGGATAGTATATATGTATATGAATGTGTAATGTTGCTATATGAATAAAGTAAGCAGTGATGGTCATGATGTAAGGAAAAATAGTAAATGATGGAATAAATATATGAAATTTTATAGACATTTATCTGACATGCCAAGCTTCATTTTGACACCAAGAATGCTTTATTTGGATGTCTGTACAAAGAGAACTGATTTTCCAAAGTAAGGGACCAGAATCTGTTTCCAGGATTTTTGACCAAATGAACAGTAAATTTTGGCAAATAAACTGTATTAATTGGCTAATCATTTGGTCTGGAAATTATTTTTCCCTTAAATTTCAAGATGTTTTCTTCACGTAGCTTTTTGAACCACTTCTTTTCAAGTTTTCTAGAATTAATTATGATTTTGTGAAGTTCGTTGTATAATCTGGAATACCATATGAACAGTAACCCGAGAAAGAATAAAATTCTAGATTTGGCTAATGGACTTCCAAGGTCTTGTAAGTGGTTCTAAATGCTATTGGTTGGTCCCTAATACATATGAAAGTAAGGATGTTACATTTTCCATGGCCATGCACTTTTATGCAAAAGTATATAGCATGATGGCATGTCACTAATGAAAGAAAGTTTAATGGAATTACATATCATGCATTAGTATCCATATTGCATATTGAAATGGTAATGTTTGCTATTGAGATTCCCTAGAATCTCACCCTTCGATAACCAACCATAATAGGTTATTCAATATGGAAGAATCATGTTTGGGACATGAGCTAAGTAATGGAAGAGGAAGGTAGACAAGTGATGGCATGCATGTATACTAGTCTTGTTTGTAATGTGTTGTAATATGCCATTAGATGTAAAGAAAATGTATGAAAGAATTATGGCATAACCCCATGATGTATATAAAGGTATTAAAGGAAAAAGAAATGGTTTATGCATGGTAGAACAATTATTGAAAATAAAAGAAAGGAAATTGACATGGTAAAAATGTAGGTCCTAGAGCAATTTTTTGTGGCTTCAGTTTGACCTAGTAAACGAATGAGTTAATTCACGAAATTTTATGAGAAAGTATTACACATCTAGATCTCTATATGCATAGTTAATACTCTTTATTTGGATGTGTATATCAAGAGAAATGAATTTTTAAAGGTAAGAGACAGAATCTGGAATTTCCATAATTTGTCATATGAACAGTAAAAAGTAACAATTTAACTGTATCAATTGGCAAGGTAAAAGTCCATATTTATATTTTCCCTTAAATAGATATGAAATAGCTTCAATTATAAATTTGGATCACCTCCATACGATTTTTTTACATTTAGTTATGAATTTTTAAAGTTGGACTATAAATATAGAAATTACCAAATGAACAGTACCCGATAAGTAAGTTTTAAAATTTTAATTTTTAGGCTAATGTAATGCTTCCGCTAACCAAATATGCTTCCGAATATGTATTTTGAGGTGGTAAAAGTAGGATGTTTCAGAGTACCCATGATGTTAGTTTCAGATAGCCTTATTACTATCAGGGACTGAACTCAGAATCTCCTTACACGTAATAGGAACTAAGGGATCAAAGTTAAATTTGTTAATCTTAAGTACCAAGGATTTATGAGAATATTTTATAAGATATAAGACGAAGTTAAATGAGAATAAAGACATCCTCACGATAAGATTACAAGGAATAAGAATGAAAGACAAATAGATCCTCCAGATGATGATAAAGAGATTATAGGGCCAGATAGACCCAAGAGAGATAGTATAAGATGGGTCTAAGATAGTAAAGTACTAGGGTTAGAGCCTGTTAGCACCAATGATTCATATTTTTATCTTCATATTTCAGTTAAGCGTGCTCATGCAAGCGTAGTCCAATGATGGGTGACCCCTGGGAAGTGATATAGAAAGGTGTAAATGCCATAGAAATTGGCATATATGCATAGAGTTATATAAAATGATAGAAAGAGTTATGAAAAGTTAGAAAGGGTTATGAGCAGTAAGAGACTAGAACCCTTATTTCAAATCCAAATGAAATCGATTTGAAACAAAATATTTAGAAGAATTCTCTCAAAAGCTAGCAACATTCTAAGTTAAAGAGAATGTTTGTAGTATTATATCTCAAGATACATTATGACAAAGCAAGATAGACTATGATATAGTCAGATTTGACCAGATATGCCATGTTACAGCATAAAAGATACGAAATAAGATATGATATGAAAAATATGTAATGAGAGATATGTATTGAGAAATACAATATAAAGCGGCTTAATAGCTAGCTTTGTAAACATATAGAGAGGCTTCCTTTTTAAAGGGGTAAGTCATTTAAATGATAAATTACTTATGAAAGAGCAAATAAGAGCTTTCACTCCTTGCATAAAATACCAGGTATTATGTTATGTTATGTTATATTTGTAAAATATGCTAAAGCTCTAAATGTTAGAGTAGTGCAAGCTCTATGTGATAGAGTTATGCAAGCTCCGAGTATTAGAGCTATGAATAATAAGAGAAGAAATACTTGAGCTATGATGTTAGAGCTTTGCATTCATGAGCAGGTACATAGTCCTGCAACATGTTGGCCATGCATTATGCATGTTAAAGTATGTGCTCCTATATGATCCTATGTGCTCCTAACTAGTAGTAAAGCAATGAAAAAAAGAATACTGACATAAGTTCTCTCTCTTTGTATTATGATGAGTTAATAAAGATGATAAAAAGAATATAAATATGATGATACGAAAATGAGAAATGAAGTTTTGGGATGTTCAGAGAATTTCGCTAGATACCCAGATGAGTAATAAGTAGCTGTACTAAGAAGTATGATGAGTTATTAACAGATAACATAAACTCCATAATATAGTAGTATACAAGAGAATTTGATATGAAAGAAATTGACACTACTCACAAGTCTAGATAGTGATGTCCATATGCAGATAAATGTATAGTAAGTAAGCAGGTAATAGAATGAACTGGAGTTCAATTATGATAGAATTAATTCAGAATAGAAGAATGATCATAGTGAAGATATGAAGATCTGCAGATATGAAAAGTATTATGCTAAAATGTCAAAATAAAAGATAAGAGGTAGATACCCCAATCTTTAGTCAAAAAGGAAGACAGGGATATCTATCCAAGATTATTGACTAAGGTGCTAAGTAAATTTTGATGATAAAATTTATTTTAAGGGGGTACAAATGTCATATCATAAATTTTCCCTATCTATAAAATACTGATAGTGAAAAGAGGTTTGGAAAGGATTATGACAAAGATCAGAAGAAATGATAAAGGTTAGATGAGTCTTGAAGAAAGAAAAGGATTAAAACAAAAACTTAGAAAAGGTTGGAGACAAAAAGTGAAAGTAAAAATAAAAGGAGGGACCTAAATGCAAATAGCCAAAAGTTCAAGGGCCATTAAGTGTAATTATATAAAGTTAAGGGACTAAAGTGTAATTTTCAAAAGTTTATAAGGGCAAAATTGTAATTGCAGAAAGTTTAGCCAGAAAAGGCTTAGAACTGCCCAGAAGCGTTTCAGTCCCACATTTCATCAGTAGATAGAGGAAGTTAAGCTGGTTGATCTAGCATGATACACAAATTTTATTAGGATCCTAGACAACAGATATTTATCTGATAGTCTAAAAGTTATCTGAAATTTTATCAGATCTCATGGACTTCAGATATAAGAGAAAAAGTTACAGGAAGTGTGCCCTATAATGTTAGGTGTCATAGATATGACAGAACCCCAGAAGGAGTTATATATAAAAAGTTATTCCCATATAAGTGAGACAGGAGTTTAGGAAAACCCATGATCTGATTATGGGATTTAGCAGTAAGTAATCCTGGATAGAATGAGCCCAGATGACCTCATATATAGGCCCATGATGACGCCAAGGAGGCCCCAAAACCCATAATACCAGTTCATTAGTAGAAGAGGCTAGTGTCCAGAAAAAGTGCGAAATTATGAAGATGCCCCTACATAGTCAAATAGTACCAGAGATGGACGGTGGGCATTTTGGTCATCTGGAATAGGCCAAAAACGTGTAACATAGTATAAATATAGTTAGTTAGAGCAAGTATACACCCTGAGGCAGTATAAAGAGGTGTGAAATGACAAAAATGCCCTTAGGGTTAATACAGTGCAAGACAATGAACCAAGGGCATTTCAGTCATTTTCCAAGGGATTTATAATTAAATTGTGGCCCAGTACAAGAATGTCAATGGTAGGAAGAATTTGGATACTGTACCGATTTATAGAATAGTCCAATTTTTGGGGAATTGGACCGACCGGTACCAGATTGGACTAAAATTTCTTCAGAAGCTTCCTCCCTATGAGAATTGCGCAACATACCCCATGAGGTGTCCCCTTGATTTGTCCCTTGTGATTTCATGGATGATGTCATAAATCTCCTTTTTGAAAAAGTTAAATCCAAGATTAGATGTGAGCGTTTAGATAAAATAGTGCACAAAGTAATCTTAGCCATTGATTTTCTATGAAATTTTCTATAAATACCCTTCAAGCTTGGTTCAAAACCATGAGCTCATGAACCTTGGGAAAACTCTTGCAAAATGGAAACTTAAGCCAAGACAAAGAAGATTCAAGGTACCAAAGTTCAACCAAGCTATAGATTAAAGGTAAGCAACTGTCCTAACTTATTTTCCTTTGATTTGGGAGCTTGAACTTAGGATTTTCATGGGGAAAAGTTAAATTTTCTCTAAGGTATTGTGCTGCACAAAAATATTTGATGAAAGGGGAAAGAAGAAATTAAAGTTAGAACTATATGATTGAAGCTTAAACAAGCTAGTTAAGTGATTGGTTGTTGAATCAAATTCATATTCTTGACTTTGCCATAGATGTACCTGTTCAATATGCACTGTTCATGAGGGAAGGAAATGGGATTTCAATGATCTAATGCTTCCATTGAATTTATATGATGATTTTGTGTAGGGTTGGAAAGGTTTTGAACCTTGGAAGCCTTGAAATTCCAAGATTGTAGGTTTTCAAATTCTTCTCTGTAACTGTTCACTCACATGAACAGTAATTGGAATTTCATGATTTTGATGCTTCCAATGGTTTTAAAATGAAAAATTGCGTGGGATAAAGTAGATAAACAAGTATGGGAAGCATTAGAACCAAAATGAGAATTTTTGAAAGAATTGTGTGCACGTGTTCGGTTCTGTACAGCAGGCCATGAAGGAGTTAGAATTTCATGATTCTAAGATCATAAATGGATTCAGAAGATTAAATTGTGAGATTAAATTGTGTAGGGTAAATTCAAGACATCAATTAGTTCAAGAGTCAAATGGGTTAGTAAAGATTAGAGAATGTTATGATAATAAAGAGTATAACAAGGTAAGTCTTGAACATGGTTGGAGTTCATGAGTCCTAATGAATTAAGTGATGAATATGAATGTGTTTAGGACCTTAAAACATCCAAGAAGATTTTGAGAAGTGATTGACATAAAAGCTTCATGGTTGAAAAGCTAGGGAGCAAGTGCAAGAGATCAAGAGAAAAGCTTAAGGGCAAGGTAGTGAACTTACCCCTTTATGTGCTTGATATGGTATGCTTACGTCTTCACATGTATATCATATTTGAATGATGATGTGTATAAATAACATCCTCCTTTTATTATGTCTTAGGGACCAAACAGTAGTATCTGGAACCACTTCCAAGGCTGTTGAAGTCAAATTACTCAATCTGGAATTTTACTCTGGCGAGTACTGTTCACTGTGCAAATTCTAGAGAAGTGACCTGACTTCGAAAAATCATAACTAATTCTATAAAAATCAGAATGGAGTGGTTCAAATTGATACTCGAAGCTAACATAATAATATTTCAGTTAAAAATGATTCATTGACCACACCTTGACTAGGTCAATATTGGTCAACGTTCCGAAATCACTGTTCCTCCAGCGTCTTGTCCCTAATTCCAGCATTCTGGTCCCAACTTTGATAAATCATATATTTATGTGTAGACATCCAAATGAGACATTCTATATATCAAATCGAAGCTTGGAATGTCTACTATTTACTGGTAAAATATCATACATTTATTCAATCATTTAATATTTATAATTACAGCTCAAATGTCACTGCCTCCATCACAAATTACTGTTCATAGTGACAATTTCCAGCAATTATACATACATGGATCACATATCAATCATGCTAAGCAATTAACATATCTTCATGCATATTTATCTCCTCCATCTTGAGAAGACCTGTTGTAATTGGATTGATATGGAAGGGGTGAGATTTCTGGGGAAATCTCAGTAGCAAACAGCACTAAACAATGCATACATTAATATGAATACTTGTGCTTGCTTGTGAAAGTGTTAATATTGTCTAATGTGCATGCTTCCATGTTACATATGAAATAC
This sequence comes from Leucaena leucocephala, assembly GCA_037074615.1. Taxonomy (NCBI): domain Eukaryota; kingdom Viridiplantae; phylum Streptophyta; class Magnoliopsida; order Fabales; family Fabaceae; genus Leucaena; species Leucaena leucocephala. Next base: position 20,201,611 of record CM073519.1, read on the forward strand.
AATTGGCCAAAGTAATCATAGGAACAGAGCTTCATACATAAGCACGTGTTCAACACAATTCAACAAAGCCATAGCACATCAAGCATAACATTCAATGCATACAAGTTTAGGATTAGTTTACTACCTGACATATAGCCTTCCTCTAGCTTTTAGCCTTTGCTTTAAGATTCCTTCTCTTCATAGGTCAAATCCTATACATAGCATAATAATATCTTCATTATTATTCTATCATCATAGCTCTACTTAACTCATGCTTAACTAGGGGTGATATCCTTATTCCAACATTCCCCTGGCTTTCTCTTTACCTTTAGCTACTTTTATTAATAGAGATATTTCTCTATTGTAACCACTAAGAGCAATCCTCTACTTTATTAGAGTAAGGACTAGATAACTTTCTTACCTCATTCTGAAGCTTTGCCCAGTCCCTCGGCTCCTCAGACTGCTCCTGGCTCCACCAGAACTCCTTCCTCTCTTTCCTTTCTTTCTTTCCTTCTCTCTTTCTCTCTTTTCCTCTTCTTTCTCTTCCTTTTCTTGCTAGATCCGTGGTGTGCCTTGGAATGGGAGGGGAGTGGCCTATTTATAGGTGAGTGGAGGTGGAATGAATGGTCTAGATTGATTCATGATGAATGGCCCAGATTGCTTGCTTCCTCAAGAAGCTTTACCTACATCATCATGATGACATCACCCTCCTTGATGACTCACCACTCATGACATCATCTAGGACACCTCAAGGGACACCTCAAGGGTATATGTGGTGAAATGTGGGGCCCTTGGGACACCTCACCAGCTAACTTAGCCTTTCCAGAGAGTTCCAAAGTCTTTTCCCTGAATGGACGGCCGAGATCGTGCCACGTGTCCTCTTGCTTTTTCTCCTTTTTCTCTAATAATGCCATGTGTCCTTTGCTTTTCCTATTTTACTGTAATCATGCCATGTGGCATCTTGTGGGCCCCATCTATGTCATCTCATGATTCCATATCACTTTACCCAGTTCTATCTTGGACCGGGTCACTTTACTTTATTGAAAAAGTACTAAAACATTATTTTAATGCCTCTTAGGCCCACTTTACTCTTGGGCTACGTTTTTGGGCCTTTAAATATCATCTTGGGTTTCTAACCAAGCCCAAGCGCTCTGGTGGCTCAGTTCCCAAGGAAAACCCTTAGTAAATTACCAAAATGCCCTTAGTTCCTTTTTAGTACTTATAGGAGCACTGTTATATTTCTATACCTTACCAGAGTATCTCTTGACCCTGGTCAGCTATCCAAATACCCTTTCTTAACTATCTAACCTTAGTCAAATGATCATAATGCCCTTCGTCTGACTCTAACTCAATGACACAACACAGTGGCATACCTTCAGTGGCATTTTCGTAATCCTTCATTTTTCTCAGTCTTTATTAGCCTTGGCCCACATATTTATCTGAAATATCATTGGGCCTATAAGGTGCCATTCTGTACCCTCTGTATGATCCACTATCTTCATGGGCTCAATTCCTGAGAAATTCCCCCGAAACCTATTTATCGGGTCTTTTAATCCACTGTAAATTCTGTAGTAAATCCTACAGAACTCCTTTTTGAGCTCTGTCAATTTTAGAAATTCTTATATTAATTATAGGAATTTACTGCCACATTTCATCTGATTCTGAGGTCTAGAGAATACTATATTAATTTTCCTTCTCTTCAAAAATTAATATAAATCTTTCGAGACCTCATATCAAAACTTTATGCTGCATCAAACTGATCATCATAATTTTCTCTATTTATTGAGACCTCTGCTCAATAGGGTCTGGTAGCATCCCTTTTTCAGGCTATATATTAGGCTTTAAGGCCTAAAAATTGGGATATGACAATGTGACATGATAAATGATGTGAAATGTATTGTGAATAACATGTTTTCCATGGCCATGCATTTTATGTAAAAGTATATAGCATGATGGCGTGTCACTAATCAAAGAAAGTTTAATAAAATTACATATCATGCATTAACATCCATCTTGTATATTTAAGTGGTAATGTTTACTACTGAGATTCTATAGAATTTCACTCTTCCATAACCAACCAATTTAGGGCAAGCATGATGGTAAATGTATACATGGAGAAGAGCTAAAGAATGGAAGAAAAGACTGAAGAACACAGAGCTATCAAGTCGTGACGAGTAAGTTGAGATGGTTGTGACTAAAGTTCACAGAGAGGATGAGTCACCACTAGCCAATACGACTAGAATGTACAAATACATAGTGACAAGAATAAAGATGTTGATCTTACTGAAGTTTATTAGTTAGAGGTTTAGCACAGCATGCATGCAAGCCAAATAGTATGAGGCACTGAGATACAGAATATTAGTTTAAGAAAATGTTCAGAAGTATATCCTCCGTATGATTACTAGGAGTTGATCTATGTCATGAAAGATTTTTTTAGCTAGTCTTTATTGAACGTAATAATAAGAAGTTAGAATGAGACTTGCCTAAGAATTAGCCTAATACATGGCTTAAGGTTAGATACATGATGGTTAATAGATAAAAAAGTTAAAGTTCCTATAACATAGGGATACCATCATGAAGAGATAATACCTAGTAGACCTAGGGTAGAGCACCCTAGAGAATAAAAGAAATAGTGCTAGATGATGAATTAGATCAAAGTGACTTAAGTTAGTTAGGATCCAGAGACAGACCAAAAAGGAACCACAGTCTAGTCCAGAGCTGACTGAGACTAATAGACATAAAGATTTAAGAGATAGTAGAGAGATACAGAAGTTACTCCGTATGAAATGGAGATTGATCCTCTCACCTGAGAAGTTTTTATCTAATAGTTTACTAGAGGCATTCCTCTTAGTTAGATAGAGATGTGCATGAGGTTAAGGGTTAAAGCAAGGAAAGAGAAACCCTTTGATGAATACTTACCCCGAGTTCATGCATAGGAACATTGAGAGTTAAATGACTAAGAAGTTAGCTCATGGATTGAATTACTTAATCATACATGCTTCACATCATCAAGGTAAGTAAACATCACATAAAACATCCAAGCAGTACAAGCAAATAAGTAGGTCAGTTTACTACCTGACGTGGAGCCTTCCCTCTAGTCCTTAACCTTTGCTCTAAGGTTCCTTCTTTTCATAAGTCAGGGCCTTATTCCTAAGCTAGCCAAGTCCCTAAGCTTCTTGGATTGCTCCTAGCTCCACCATAATTCCTTCCTTTCTTTCTCTTCCTTTCTTTCTTTCTCTCTTTCTCTTTTTCTCTCTTCTTTCTCTTGTTTCATTTGCTTGGATGTCGAGTTCCTGGAAGGGGTGGGGGTATTTATAGTTGAGTGGAGGTGGAATGGATGGTCCAGATTGAATCGTGATAGATGGCTCAAATCGCTTAGCTTCTTCAAGAAGCTTTGTTTGCATCATCATGATGACATCATCCATGGGAACCTCACATGCTAGGTGGCACAATGGTGGGGCCTTTGGGACACCTTACCAGCTGACTCAACGTTTCCAGATAATTCTAGAGTCTTTTCCTAAAATGAATGGCTGAGATTGTGCCATGTGTCATTAGCTTTTTCTTCTTTTTCTAGACTCATGACATGTGGTGCCTTGTGGGTCCCATGAGGACACCTTTTATGCTACCTCATGGCTTTGGATGAGTCTAAAGCCTTATTTGATCACTTTCCCTAGTTCTATCTTTTACCTGGTAACTTTACTTTATTGAAAAGTACTAAAATATTATTTTAATGTCACTTGGACCCACCTCACTCTTGGGACACGTTTTTGGACATTTAGGAATGTCATCTTGGGTTTTTAATTAAGTCTAAGCACTCTGGTGGCTCGGTTCCCAAGAACCATCCCTTAACAAATTAGCAAAATGCCCCTAGGGACTTTCACTCTTTACAATTTAGTCCCTAAACTCTCATTATTTGCAGTTTAGTACCTAAACATCATATGTATACTTCTAGGACTTCTACTCAACAGGGCCTGGTAGTATACCTTTTTCAGACTACATATGTCATATCCTAATTTTTTCCTATCTGTATAAGACTAATAGAGAAAAGAGATTTGGAAAGGATTATGACAATGATCAGAAGAAATAATAGAGGTTAAATGAGTCTTAAAGGAAGAAAGGGACCTAAATGAAAATTAGAAAAGTTTAAAGGCCAAAAGTTAAAGTATAAACAAAAGTTGGGCCAAAAGTGGTAATTTCCAAAAGTTAAGGGACTTAAATGTAATTAAGTAAAAAGTTCAAGGGCAAAATTGTAATTATGGAAAAGTCAGTCCGAAAAGGGTTAGAACTACCTGCAAGTATTTCAGTCCCATATTTCATCAGTAAATAGAGGAAGATATGCTGGTTAATCTAGCATGATACATAATTTTTGTTAAGGCTCCAAACAGCATATATTTATCTGATAGTCTGAAAGTTATCTAAAATTTTATCAGATTTCATGGACTTTAGATATAAGTGGAGGAATTATAGGAAAGTGTGCACTATAATGTCAAATGTCCTGGATCTGACAGAATCTGGAAGAAGTTATGCATAAAAAGTTATTCACATATTAGTGAATTTTGACGGGAGTTTAGTAACACCCGTGATCCGATAATGGAACTTATCGGTCTGTAAGCCTGGATAGAATGAGATCAGATGACCTCATATATAGGCCCATGATGACTAGAGATAGATGGAGGGCATTTTGGTCATCTGGGATAGGATAAAAATGTGGGATATAGCCTAAGTATGATTATTTAGAGCTAATATAGGCCCTGAGGTTGTACAAAGAAGGGTGAAAAGATGATTTTACCCTTAGGGTCAATATAGTGCAAGAAAGGACACCAAGGGTATTTTGGTCATTTTCCAAGGGATCTGTAATTAAGTATTAGCCCAGTATAAGTATTTCAATGGTATGAGAAGCCTAGACATTAATTTCTAGGACAGAATACATATCCTCGTATATTATAAAAATTAGGAACAGAAAATAGTCCAGTTTTTGGTGAAACTGCTCCAATCGGTATCGGATTGGACTAGAATTTTTCCAGAAGCTTCCTTACATGAGAATTTCGCCACATACCCCCATGAGGTGTACCTTGAGCTGTCCTTTATGATGTCATAATTATTCTTTTTGGAAAAAGTTAAATCCAAGATTAAATATTGGCCTTTAGATCAAATAGTGCACAAAGTAATCTTGGCCATTATTTTTCATGAAATTTTCTATAAATACCCCCTCAAATCTGGTCCAAACTGTGAGCTTGTGATACCTTGGGGAAACTCTTGCAAAATGGAAACTCAAGCCAAGACAAAGAAGATTTAAGGTTCTAAAGTTCAAGCAAGCTAGAGATTAAAGGTAAGCAATCTATCCTAGCTTATTTTCCTTTGATTTGGGAGCTTGAACTTAGGGTTTTCATAGAGAAAAATCTCTCTAAGAAGTTGTGTTGTCAAAAAATGTTAAGATGAAAGGGAAAAGAAGAAATTCAAGTTAGAGACATATGATTAAAGCTTAAACAAGCTAGTTAAGTGATTGGTTGTTGAATCAAGTTGATATTATTTACTTTGCCATGGGTGAACCTGTTCATTCTGCATTGTTCATGAGGAAAGGAATTGGAATTTCAATGATTTAATGCTTACATTGAATTTATATGATGATTTTGTGTAGGATTGGATATGTTTTGAACCTTGGAAGCATTGAAAATCCAAAATTGTAATTTTTGAAATTCTTCTATATTACTGTTCACTCGCATGAACAGTGATTGGAATTCTATGATTTTGATGCTTCCAATAGTTTTAAAATGAAAAGTTGTGTGGGGTGAAGTGGATAAACAAGTATGGGAAGCATTAGAATCAAAATGAGAATTTTTTAAAGAATTGTATGCATATGTTCAGTTCTGTACAGCAGGCCATAAAGGAGCTAGAATTTCATTATTCTAAGCTCATACATGGATTCAAAACATGAAATTGTGTAGGGTAAAGTCAACACATCAATTGATTCAAAGGCCAAGTCCATTAGTTAAGATTAAGGAAAGTTACTGAGATTAATGTTCAAGATGAAGTTATGTTAGTTAAAGTAAGTTTAACGCTCAAGGAAATTAGATGATGATGGATGAATGGTTATGTGATGTTAGGGATTGATTGATATGCTCGAAAAGAGGCAGCCACATGTTCAAGAAAAGTGAGAGGAAAGAGGCAAAATAAGGTGAAAGAAAGTCAAGTTTATGAGGTAGTAAACTTATCCTAAACTTGTATGCATTGAATGTTATGCTTAAATGTGCTATGGCTTTGTTCAATTGTATTGTATATGTGCTTATAGCTGAAGCTCTGTTGCTATGATGACTTTGGCCAATTGTATTTCATATGTTATATGGAAGCATGCATATTACATAATGTTAACACTTTCACAAGCAAGCACAAGTATCTACATTCATGTATGCATTGTTTAGTAATGTTTGCTACTGAGATTTCCCCAAAAATCTCATCCCTTTCCCCAAAAATCTCATCCCTTTCCATGTAATCCCAATCCCACAGGTTTATGAATGATGAAAGAGGATGATGAAGCATGAAGAAAAGCTAGGAATTGGATAGTATATATGTTATGTGAAGAATTGTCATGTGTAATATTGCTGCATGACCAATATAAGTGGTAAAGGTCATGACATAATGAAAAATAGTAAACGGTGGAATAAATGTATGAAATTTTACAGACATTTAGTTGAGATGTCAAGCTTTATTTTGACACTAAGAATGCCTTAATTCAATCTAAAGTAAGGGACCAAAATCTGTTTGTAGAATTTTTGACCAAATGAACAGTCAACTATAACGAATAAACTATATTAATTGGCTAGTCATTTGGTCTGGAAATTATTTTTTCCTTAAATTTAAATATTTTATCTTCATGTAGCTTTTTGAACCACTTCATTTCAATTTTTCTATAATTAATTATGATTTTTTGAAATTCATTGCGTAATCTAGAATACTATATGAACAGTAACCCGAGAAAAAGTAAAATTCCAGATTTGGCTAATGGACTTCCAAGGTCTTGTAAGTGGTTTCAAATGCTATTGAATGGTCCCTAAGACCTATAAAAATATGGATGTTACATTTTGGTATCAGAGTAAAAGTTTTTGGTATGATTTAAGATATTTTCCAGACCCTTACTCTAAATAGTAAATACTTTATTAAGTTAAGGTATGTATTGAGATAGTTAGCATTGCTTAATTAAGCAAAGATTACAGGAATAGATATGATATTTTATAAAGTTAATTCAAAGGCTTCAGTTAATAAGGAAGACCCTAGGCTAGTAGTGATATATGGATATGGTGTACATCCAAAGTTTGATCATCCCTTAGACAATGAAGAGAGTTCATATGAGAGTATAGGGGATCAGTTAAGAAAGTCTACAGTAGAATGTCCCATAGATATTTTTGTAGACTTAAACCTGCTGTCTCGAGGTTATATAGAGATTCATCCTGAAATATCCTCATTCTCATACATCTTAGGGACTAAACGGTAGCATCTGGAACTACTTATAAGGCTATTGAAGTCAAATTACACAATCTGGAATTTTACTCTCTCGAGTACTATTCACTGTGTAAATTCCAGATGAGTGACCTGACTTCAAAAACTCATAACTAATTCTAGAAAAATCAAAACGAAGTGGTTCAAATTGCTACACGAAGCTAACATAATGCTCTTTCAGGAAAAAATAAATTGTTGACCACTCCTTGACCAGGTCAACATCAGAAAACATCCAAAGTTTATTGTTCATCCAGTGTTTTTCCCTTATTCCAGCATTTTGGTCCCAACATTTGCACTATCCAATCCCCAACTTCTCTTCATGCTTCTTCAATCCTTTTTTAACATACCTGTGGGATTGGGATTACATGGAAGTGAGTGAGATTTCTGAGGAAATCTCAGTAGCAAATGGAAACCATACAATGTATGCAATTATATGCTTAATGTTACTATGGGTGTACTTAATGATCATGCTTGCATCATGATAACATACATGCTTCCATGTTACTTATGTCATATCCCCAATTTTCTGACCTGATGTACCTGTACAGTTTATCTATAATAGATATAAGATTCTTAGAATAAACTGTATCAGATTGCAAAAAGAAATGGAAGGATTAATAACTAAGGAAAGAATAGGGACCAAAATGCAAATTGAAAAGTTTGAAGACAAAAAGTTGAAATAGAAATAAAAGGAGGGACCTAAATGCAATTAATGGAAAGTTCAGGGACTAAAGTGTAATTATTCAAAAGTTAAGGGACCTAAATGTAAATATGGAAAAGTTGAGCCAAAGCAGGCCAAAAATGCCCAGAATCAGATCAGACCCAAATTTTACCAGTAGATAGACAAAAATATTCCGGTCAGTTTAACGCAACACAGAATTTTGATTTGAGGTCCCGATTAATTGATATAAATTCCTGAAGTCAGAAGGAATTATTGCAGTATTTTTGAGATCTCATAATTAGATGAGACTTTATATAAAATTCATATATTTAATATATGAATTTATAAAATTGAGAGAGTCAGAAAAGGAATCCTGTAGAAACCATACGGGATTTTTCAGTGAAATAAAATACCCGATAAATAGGATCGGGAGAGTTGTAACGTGAATTGGGCCATAAAGGCAATATAGGCAATAAGCCCATAATAAGGCCCAAATGGCGCCATAATAAGCCCATTAAGGTGATTGGACAGTTATGTAGGCCAGAGACCAGAGCAGTCCAGAAAAAGTATGAAATTACGAAAATGCCCCTGGATGCCCATACTGTACCAGTGATGGATGGAGGTCATTTTGGTCATTATGGACAGGCCAAAAATGTGGGACATAGTATAAATATGATTATATAGAGTCAATATATGCCCTGAGGCAGTGTAAAGAGGTGTGAAATGACGATTTTGCCCTTAGGGTTAGTACAGTGCAAGAAAGGACACTAAGGGTATTTTGGTCATTTCCCAAGGGATGGATGGCGTATAAATACTCAGTATAATATTTTCAATGATATGAGAAGCCTAGACATTAATTTCCAGGATAGAATACATATCCTAGTATATTATAAAAAATTAGAAAAAGAACATAGTCCGGTTGTTGTGAAACTGCACTGATCGGTACCGGATTGGACTAGAATTTCTCCATAAGGTTCTTTGCATGGGCAGAACGCCACCTAACCCTCTTAGGTGTCCCATGAGCTGTCCCACATGATGTAATAATTATTCTTTTTAGAAAAAGTAAAATCCAAGATTAAATGTGAGCCTTTAGATCAAATAGTAACCAAATCAATTTTGGCCATCCATTTCAACCCAAATTTCTCTATAAATACCCCCTATTCAGAACACTTCGGCATGCATGGTGAACCTTAGGGAAACTCTTGCAAAATTTCCATTCAACCAAGAAAGAAGCAACCAAAGTGAAGTAACAAGCAAGGTAATCATCTCCCTTGATCTTGAGCTTTGTTCTAGCAAGTTAGCTCATGGTTTTAAGGGGTTTTCATGCTATATTTCCCTTATGGTTGCTGCTGGAAGTGCTGCTCATATGTGGTTAAAATATGAGTTTTATGTTATGGATAGTTTAGACAAGCTTAAACAAACTAGAATCAAGTGGTATAAGCTTGTGAATTCAAGTATGTTTGGATTTAGGGTTTTGTGTTCTTGCTGGTACTGTACGTGGTACTGTTCATATGATGGAATTTCATGATTTTGATGCTTCCAATGAGTTTAAAATGGAAAGTTGTGTGGGGATAAAGTAGGAGAACAAGTATTGGAAGCATTGGAATCAAAATGATAATTTTTGGAAAACAAGAGCATGCATTTCGGTTTGGCACTGTAGCAATTGGTATGTTTTGATTTTGGAAATTCTGATTTCATATTTGGATTCTAAATGAAAAATTATGTGGAAATGAACCATGAGAATTTATTTTGGAAAGGTGGAAGTAGAAAACATAAATTAGAGAAAGAAATGGAGCTAGTGAAAACCTAGTCTTGGATTTGATTTCAAGTTGAGTTGTAACTTGATATTATGTTGTAATGGCTAGGTTTTGACATTTGTGAAGGAAGGAAAGCACTTCAAGAAGGTCTTGACCAAGATAGCTAAGAGGTAGCAAGGATACCTAACTGTAACTCATGTTTGTTTAATTGTTTTGCTTGCTTGTTGATTATGGTGTTTGGTTGAGCTTGAGCTTATGACATCATGTTATGATGAAGTATGAATGATTGCAACTCCTTGCAAGTTATTTCATGATAATATGCATGTTAGAGTTTGCTTATGTACCATTATGAAGTAGCTCCCATCACATGATAACATGTTAAGCATACAATTATTCATGCATGATATTATAGTTTGTGTAACTTGCTATTGGGATTTCTATGAAATCTCATTCCTTCCACATGCATAACTATGTTTTAGGTGATGCATCCTCTCAAGGGAAGAGAGTAAATGTTAATGATTAAGTTTATATAATAAGTTATATGACTCACATAACACTATGGGATGATATGCTAGCATGCAAGGTGTATGTTTCTATAACTCTGTTGTGAGGCCATGGTGATATGATGATGATTTTGATATGTAAACCAACGATTTTTAGTATGAAATTTGGTGTGAAGTTATATAAGATACATATATTTAAATGGACACCAACAACGCCTTAATTGGATAAATATCCGAATTGTTATGATTTTTCAAAGTTGCAAGTAAGATCTGGAATTGAGATAAAACGAGTGCTGAGAGGCAGTGATGTTCACGCAATGATTTCATGTATCAAATGAATGATTTTTTCTATGAAATTTGGTGATATTAAAGAGGACGTCTAGAGCTTTAATTCCATATGTAACAAAGTTCATTTGGATAAGTAACCAAAGACAAATGAATTTTTGAAGTTAAGCCAAGAAACTGGAACCTCCAGATTTTTACCAAATGAACAGTGATTTTTAACCAATAAACTGATTTCATTTGGACCAGAAAACCTTAGTTTCATATTTTCCCCTCAAAGATTTACGAAAGAGATTTCATTAGAAATTAGAACCACATTATTTTGATTTTTCTACAATTAATTATAAATTTTTCAAAGTAGGGTACATGTTCTGGAATTACCAAATGAACAGTAACAGTGAACAGTACCCCGAAAGCAAATCAGAAAATTTCACTGGTCGTGACTAACATGTGTTGTGGTCACGACCAAATATCATAAAGAGAAAAGGTCGCAACTCAAGTGATGTTTGGTCATGACTTACAGTCACAGAGACTGATTTTGCAGACACTTAGAAAAATCCAAAGTATAATGCAATTAAAAACAACTAAAATTCAAACAAAAACTTACTCAAGTAAATAATGAAATTGACAACCAATTGCTAATGAACCAATTACTTGGAAAACCTTAGTGAAAGTAAAATTTGGTTTTTGGGTTTGATTATATTTTAAGCAATAAAATAAGGGTGCAGTAAAGTAAATATTTTTGTATTTTTGATTAAGTTAGAAAATGAGTAGATTTTGAAAGGAATGTGTTGAAATAGACTCTTGATGATAGAAAACTATCTATCCTTGCTCTTAATATGATATGGGGTTTTAAAATCACTAAAACTTAAAAGAAACCTCAATCGATTAATTGAGTCTAGAACATTAACATTTCTTAAACTCCTTCTATCAAAGTTAGTTTAAAAACTCTTAATGAAATGTTAAAAGCCACTTAGTGTGCAATTTAAATTAGATGATATAGATGCCCTCAAATAATCATCGATCGATGACCATAGATTTCAAGCAATCGAATTAGTTAGCAACGATCATTTATAAAAACCCAATTATCCATAAATTTAAACTAAAATATTCGTATTAAACCAACATCCAAATCATATAAATTCAATTGCAAAACTTAATCTCAAAATAATCGATCGATATCTAATCCTTACTCATAAAATCAAAAACCTAGATCTAGGAATTCCAAAAACATAAGAAAGGTGAGATTAAAATAGAAAACTTCCCATATGCACTACAGTCCATGAGCTCAAGATATACGATCCATCACTAAGAGACTAAAGATTTAGCCTCTTATGACTCCTACTATGCCGCAATCGCTGTCCAAGTATTATGCCATGAAGAAAGTAGAAAAAGGTGATTAATTAATGATGTAGAGATGTGAGATTATGCGAAAAGGTACAAAAAGATAGAAGATGAGTGTTTAGATTGTGGAGAAGGTGTAGAGAGGATTTGAGTACTGCTTCTTAGCCTAATCAGGTCCAAAACCAGCCCCTTATATCTATAGCTTCCTCTTCCTTTTATTCCCACATGAGCTAATCCAAAATACGTAGCTTCAGCAATTGTCTCTTTTAGTCATAACCAGATCCATATTTCGGTCGTGACCAGTAAACATAGAGAAACTTCACAGAAGAAATTAGGTCATGACCTTTGGACACTTTGATCACGACTAAAAGCACAAAAGTGTGATATGTTTTTCTTTGTCTTGTGATTTCTTTTCTGCTCACGTTAGTCCTTGGTTCTCCTCTAAAATACCTACAATTCAAAGCTAAAGCTCATTGTAAAAGTTCAAATCAATGGAGAACAATATTTATGCAGTTTGGAAGAGTTAATTTACCATTTTACCCTTTAATTAGCATATTGCCAAACACAATCATGTATTACCACAAAAGCACAAATACAGGCATAAAATGAATGGTAAAGTTGTAATAAGACCCTAAAAATGTCATAGAAAGCATATACAATTTGTATCTTATCAATCATTCTCTGACCTCTTACTTAAAAGCTTGCTAGTCCTAGATATGAGCTTCAAGTAAAGTCTGGATTCTCATGAACCAAAGTAGCAGATTTATTCTAGTGAATAATCTTTAAACATAAGACTTTAAATTACTATAGTATTTCTTTTTTTGAGTTGGTAAGTTTGAACAGGAAATGTTTAACCTATTGGAGGATAAATAATTCAAGCAAATGATAGTATACAGAGGAATAAATTAAATCAAGAGTATTGAAAATGTCTTGGACATTAGAGCAATGCTTTATTTTCAAATAATCTTTTTTAGACACGCCTTATATAAAATTTCAATTGCTCTAAGATTCAGGAAAAATAGTTTCTTATCATTTCCATTTCAATCATTTCTTGGTTTAAAATCAAATTGATTTGAAAGGATTTTCCTCATATCAAAATCAAGAGTTTAAAAAAATATGGTCATCCGACCTTTCAAGTATAAAAACTCATAATTTTATAAAATAGGAGGAATAATAAAATCAAAACCTTCAGAAACATTTCGTCACCAAATCCAATCATGATATATGTACTTGAGATCGTTAGATCATTTAAACAAGTGACCTACTTTGATACCAAATGTTAGTTCTAGGCAGATAGGCTAGATTGCCCAAAAGGGGGTAAATTGGGTGTACGACAATTAATTTCAATGCTTTTTGAAACTCTTTGAAAATTTGGTAAGTGAAACAAATCAATTTGAAAAAGCTTTGATTTGAAATTGAAAGGAGTTATTGTAACTCAAGAGTTACGGAAGAGAAAAACTGCATAAAAAGATTTATCCTAGTTTGGTCTTTTATTGACTTATATCCAATCCTCAGCTTCCCACTGAGATTTTTCAATCCACTATATCCAAGATTACAAGGGCTCTTAGTAGCCTTTACGACTTCAATTTTTACACCTAATTGAGAACCACCTAAATCCTGACGTTACACCATACTTCCAGTGGTAATGCTTCCCCTTAATGAGATACGAGCAAAAACCCAGCCTTGAATTCCCTGATTCTAAGGTTTACTCTCATATAGATGAAGAAATTTAGGGTAAATCTAGCTCTCAGATAGAGCGAATAATAAGACATTGTAGCTCGTGGTATTTTTCTCTCTCTATTAAATAATAGATAATAAACGAAGAGTTGAAGAACTATTGAAGCTTTCACTTTTTCATGGCTTGTATTTTTCTTATTGATATCTCATCATATTTTCATCGTTCGTCTTCGCCCACCTCTAATCTTTGAATGCTATTCTATTTATAGTTGAACTTCTTACCATTGGGCATTCTTTCTATAGATGTTTTTCTTCCATTGAACTTTACTTTCTTTAGAAATATGACTGTTGAACAAGCCATTGTAGCTGTTGAGGCTTTTGACACAAAGTGTCTTTTAGTCATTGAATGTCAATTGGCTTTGATCTTAGTCTAAATTTATTTTTACCTTTGATCTTAAATGAATCTAAACTGATAATAATCCTGTAAGCACTTCATTTAATTCACATGTAAACTGATAAAGATATGAAGTGAGGATTGATAAATGAATTTAAGTTTGAATAAACTCAATCACAATAGGAATGATAGTAGAATAATGCATGTTCAATCATATGAATTTATATTTGATAGCCCAATAATTGCTCAAGTATATAAACTGAATTCAGTTATAAACACCTCAAGATCAAATACAGATTCTGCTTCTTTTAAAAAAATTATACTGTACTAATTGATTACCCATCAATTAATTTGAATTAATTCCATTAATGTGTCACAAAAAATAGAGCATCACACATATTAGATTATTCAAGTATATATGATGTACTTTTATAAAGACAAGTTTCTTGTAACATCCTCACTTTTATACATCTTAGGGACCATTCAGTAGCATTTAAAACCACTTACAAGACCTTGGAAGTCCATTAGCCAAATATGGAATTTTACTCTTTCTCAGGTTACTATTTATATGGTATTCCAGATTACGCAACAAACTTTGAGAACTCATAATTAATTCTAGAAAAATCAAAATGAAGTGGTTCAAAAAGATAAATGAAGTTAACATCTTGAAATTTAAGGAAAAAATAATTTCCAGACAAAATGATTAACCAATTGATACGGTTTATTCGTTAAAATTTACTGATCATTTGGTCAAAAATTCTAGAAACAGATTCTGGTCACTTATTTGGAAATTTTTTTTTGTACAGACATCGAAATAAGGCGTTCTTGATGTCAAAATGAAGCTTAGAATGTCAACTAAATGTTTGTAAAATCTCATACATTTATTCCATCATTTACTATTTTTTATTACATCATGACCATCACTGCTCATATTAGTTATACAACAATAATACATTTAACAATTCTTCACATAACACATACTATTCAATCCCTAGCTTTTCTTCATGCTTCTTCAATCCTCTTTCACCATTAACAAACCTATGGGGTTGGGATTACATGGAAAGGGATGAGATTTCTAGGGAAATCTCAGTAGCAAACATTATTAAACAATGCATACATTAATGTAACTACTTGTGCTTGCTTGTGAAAGTGTTATCATTGTGTAATGTGCATGCTTCCATGTAACATATGAAATACAATTGGCCAAAGTAATCAAAGAAACAGAGCTTCATACATAAGCACAATTGCAACACAATTCACCAAAGCCATAGCACAATCAAGCATAACATTCAATGCATACAAGTTGTCATATCCTAATTTTTCCCTATCTGTATAGTACTGATTAGGGGTGTGCATGGGCAGGGCTGGGCAGGGCAGCCCCCCTGCCCGGTGCCCTGCCCAAAAAATGCATGGGCTGCATTTTGTAGCCCGGTGTCTGGCCCTGCCCGGTAAAAGCCCTAACAATTTTGGGCAGAGCATGAGCGGGCTGGGCATGGGCGGGCTGGGCATGCCCAAGTCGTGATATCATGCTCATGTTGTGAAAAAAATCTGTAATTATGAACTTCTAAAATAATATCATATTCATGTATCTTTAAGTGTTAAATAATATCTATAATTCACTAAGAATAAGAGAACAAAGATAATAATTAAAATCTTGAGATCCATTGCATATAAAAAATAAGCGTTGAAATCTAAATAGTTTGTAATTATAACTTTGTATCAATCTCCCTAATATTGACAAAGATAAAGCATCTAAAAAAATAAAATAAATAATTATAATTTATAATGTAATCATATGATAATTAACAAAGTAAAAAAAAAGAAAAAATTAGTATATTTATAAATATTAAAAGATACAACTTACCTACTTATATTTCTAAAATTACCTTATAGTCACCAGTAGCTATCATATTCTCCCTTCTAAAATAGAGAAAAAATAAAAAAAAAATAAAAGAAGGAGTGCTCATGGGCAGGGCAGGGCAAGGCAGCCCCTATGCCCGGTGCCCAGCCCGAAAAATGCATGGGCTGTATTTTGTAACCCGATGCCCGGCCTAGCCTAGTAAAAATCGGGCTGTGCAGGGCATTTTTCTTGCGGGCTGGGCAGGGCATAGCGGGCCATGGGCATTATGCACAGCCCTAGTACTGATAGTGGAAAGAGGTTTAGAAAGGATTATGACGAAGATAAGAAGGAATGATAAAGGTTATATGAGTCCGAAAGAAGGAGAAGGACTAAAACGCAAAGTAGAAAATGTTAAAGGCCAAAAGTTAAAGTAGAAACAAGATTTGGGCCAAAAGTGGTAATTTTTAAAAGTTATGGAACTTAAATATAATTAAGTAAAAAGTTCAAGGGCAAAATTATAATTATAGAAAGATCAGCCCGGAAAGGGTTAGAACTACCCAGAAGTATTTTAATCCCATATTCCATCAGTAAATAGAGGAAGGTATGCTGGATAATCTGGCATGATACAGAAATTTTATTAGGGCTCCAGACAGCAGATATTTATCTGATAGTCTAAAAGTTATATGAAATTTTATTAGATTTCATGGACTTCAGATATAAGTGGGCAAATTACAAGAAAGTGTGCCCTACAGTGTCAGATGTCCTGGATCTGATAGAACTCTAGAAGAAGTTCTGTATAAAAAGTTATTCACATATTAGTGAATTTTGACGGGAGTTTGTTAACACCCGTAATCCGATAATGGAACTTATCGATATATAAGCTTGGATAGAATGAGATCAGATGACCTCATATATAGGCCCATAATGACGCCAAGGAAGGCCCAAAACCCAGGGTACCAGTCTATCAGTAGAAGGGGCCAGTGCCAGAAAAAGTGCGAAATTACGAAAATGCCCCTGGATGCCCAGATTATACCAAAGATGGATGAAGGGCATTTTGGTCATCTGGGATAGGCTAAAAACGTGTCACATGGTATAAATATGATTAGTTGAGTTAATATATGCGCTGAGGCAGTACAAGAAGGGGTGAAATGACAATTATGCCCTTAGGGTCAGTACAGTGGAAGAAAGGACACCAAGGGTATTTTAGTCATTTCCCAAGGGATGGATGGCAGATAAATACTCAATCTAAAATTTTCAATGGTATGAGAAGCCTAGACATTAATTTTTAGGATAGAATACATATCCTGGTATATTATAAAAAAATTAGGAGCAGAACATAGTCCGGTTGTTGTGAAACTGCACTGATTGGTACCGGATTGGACTGAAATTTCTCCAGAAGCTTCCTTACACTATGAGCACGCCACCTAACCCCTTGAGGTGTCCCTTGATGGGTCCCACATGATGTCATAAATATTATTTTATGAGAAAGTTAAATCCAAGATTAAATGTGGGCCTTTAGATCAAATAGTAACCAAATCAATCTTGGCCATTCATTTTTCTTGGATTTTGGCTATAAATACCCCTCCAATTCTGCAGAAAACTGTAGCTTCATGGACCCTTGGGGAAACTCTTGCAAAATGGAAACTCAAGCCAAGACAAAGAAGATTCAACGTTCCAAAGTTCAAGCAAGCTAGAGATTAAAGGTAAGCAATCTCTCCTAGCTTATTTTCCTTTGATTTGGGAGCTTGAACTTAGGGTTTTGATGGGAGAAAAGTTGAGTTTTCTCTAAGGGGTGGTGCTGCCCAAAGACCTTAAAGGAAAGGGGAAAGAAGAAATTAAAGTTAGAAACATATGATTGAAACTTAAACAAGCTAGTTAAGTGGTCGGTTGTTGAATCAAATTGATATTCTTGACTTTGCCATGGTGTGCCCTGTTCGGTATGCACTGTTCATGAGGGAAGGAAATTGAATTTCAATGATTTAATGCTTCCATTGAGTTTGTATGATGATTTTGTGTAGGATTGGAAAGGTTTTGAACCTTGGAAATACTAAAATCTCAAGGTTGTAGTCTTTGAGATTCCTTATGGTTACTGTTCAGTTGCATGAACAGTGATTGGAATTTCATGATTTTGATGGTTCCAATGGTTTTAAAGTGAAAAGTTGTGTGGGGTAAAGTGGAGAAACAAGTATGGGAAGCATTAGAATCAAAATGAGAATTTTTGAAAGAATTGTATGCTTATGTTTAGTTCTGTACAGCAGGCCCTGAAGGAGCTGGAATTTCATGATTCTAAGCTCATAAATGGATTCAAAAGCTGAAATTGTGTAGAGTAAAGTCAAGACATCAATTGGTTCAAGAGCCAAGTGGATTAGTGAAAATTAGAGAAAGTTATGACAATAAAGAGTGTAACAAAGTTAGTCTTGAACATGGTTTGAGTTCATGAGTCCTAATGAGTTATGTGATGAATATGAATGTGTTTAGGACCATCAAACATCCAAGAACATGTTGGAAAGTGATTGGTACAAAGGTTTATTGGTTGGAAAGCTAGGAATCAAATGCTAAAGATCAAGAGGAAAGCCTAAGTGCAAGGTGGTGAACTTATCTCTTTATGTGCTTGATGTGGTATGCTTACGTGTTGACATGTATGTGATATTTGAATGATGTTGTGACATGATTAATGATGTTCAATGTATTGTGAATAACATGTTTTCCATGGCCATGCACTTTATGTAAAAGTATATAGCATGATAGCATGTCACTAACCAAAGAAAGTTTAATGAAATTACATATCATGCATTAGCATCCATCTTGCATATTTAAGTGGTAATGTTTGCTACTGAGATTCCCTAGAATCTCACTCTCCCATAACCAACCAATTTAGGTCAAGCATGAAGAAAATGTATACATGGAGAAGAGCTAAAGTATGGAAGAAGGAAAGTGAAGTATTAAGATTCTAGCATAGGCTATGAATTATCCATGTATGTAAATGCCATGTAAGGTGTGTATTTTGTTGGAAAATGTGCCCTAGGGGCCAATCATTATCTTATAAACATTATTGATTTATGAGTTTATCAATTGTGTTATCATATTATTCGCATGTTTACTGTGATGACCATCCTGGGATAATTCATGATCTTATCCTAAATGTCCCTGGTCGATCATCTGTGCGGGAGTAGAGATAAAATAAGACCAGTATGACTTTGAAGATGTATAGAGATATAAATCAAAGTCATAGGCACATGTAAGAGTACAAGGTGTTGGACTGACCCGCTATGAGAGAGTTGCATTGGTTACGTCATAAGCTTCTCTCATATACAAACCATGTCACTATGCCCTTTGACCTGAGATCATCATGGATTCTTACATGACAAATGCTCAGCTTTGACCTAGTCAAAAGTCACTTTTGACCGAGTGATCATAAAGACTATGTTCGGGCTTAGTGGTTTTTCATACGGAGGAATGTGAGTGGTCAAGATGGAATTTTTCCCTCACATTTGTAGAGAGATATTACTGGGCCCCTCGATGAGTTAGTCTGAGAAATGTATGGCCATACTGTAATGGAAAGGTAGTTCCATTTCTATAGTCAGACTACTCAGGGATCGAGAAAGTAACGGTCAGGAATAGGAGGATGACATTATCCATGCCTCATCCATGACTAAAATATCACGTGATAGAAGGGACATGATATGGTTGTATAAAAGGTTACATCATTTATCGATCCTCATATGATTTGGGTAGTCGTTATGTCTTGCTAGAGACCGCTTGCGACTTGTGGGCCAGTATAGCAAATGGCCCACTGCCAACTTCATATAGGCCTACAGGGTCACACACAAAATTGCCCAACACGAGCTATGATGTCCAGATTCATTGAATCTAAGACGTGTCTAGATTCAATAAATGATCCAGGGTTGATGTATATATTTATTTATATTTATATATATATATATATATATTATATATAAGGGATATATAGGATTTAATTTATAAGGATAAATTAAATCTCTATCACGTTTGAATTTGAAATTCAAATTGATAGGATATCTCATATAAGAGATATTTATAAGATTTAATTTATAAGGATAAATTAAATCTCTATCACGTTTGAATTTGAAGTTCAAATTTATAGGATATCTCATATAAGAGATATTTACAAGATTTAATTTATAAAGATAAATTAAATCTCTATCACGTTTGAATTTGAAATTCAAGTTGATAGGATATCTCATATAAGAGATATTTACAAGATTTAATTTATAAGGATAAATTAAATCTCTATCACGTTTGAATTTAAAATTCAAATTGATAGGATATCTCAAATTTGATTTATGAGAATAAATCAAATATAGTCCAATCTTATCTTTATTTAAATTAAATAAATAGGTGAATTAAATCTGTGGGACGGATTTAATATAAACATTATTTATTTAATTAGTTTCTTATCAAATTATACAATATGTGATATTGTATTAATTTTGGAATTAATATAGATTAATTCCAAGATCCAATTCGGTTGAGGAAAACGCAGAGCATCCTATATATCTGATTTTAGGAGCTATGTTTTTGACACACAACACACAACACAAAAGGCCGAACGGAATCTGCAAAAGGTTTGTAGATAACAAACTGCTGAAGTAGAGACGGAGAGGACAAACTCTTGAGAAAACCTTGGAGGGACAGGAGACGCTAGCACGTCGTTCGTGGTTAGAACGCTATTCGTGTGGATACCAGTAGAGGAAGCTGACCTAAGGCGTCGACTTCTCACGATCAGAAAGAGAGCACGAGCTGTGGAGAGAAGCTGTGGACGTCTTCTTGCGATCAAAAAGAGATCACTAGCCGCGGAGAGAAGCTGTGGAAGTCGCTGAGAAACACTAAGGGTAATGCTTCTTCCCACTTGACTTAAACACGTACGATAGATCCTGGCAAGGAATGGAAAAAATTTTAAGTTAATTTCCGCTGCGTGTCTTCCAATTCCTTACATATTTATGTGATGAAGCTATTTGAAATAATTATGGCATATGTACATGATGTATATGAATGTTAAGAAGCTTATTTGATGGCTTGTGCATGCTGAAACAACTATTGGAAATGAAAGAAAAGAAACTGAAATGGTAAAAACGTAGGTCCTAAAGCAGTTTTATTATGGATTCAGTTTGACCTAGCAAATGAAGGAATTAGTTCACAAAATTTTATGAGCATGTAGCACACATCCAGAGCTTTAAATTCATAGGTAGAACGTGTCATTTGGATGTGTATATAAGGAGAAATGAATTTCCAAAATAAGGGACCAGAATCTGTTTCCAGAGTTTTTGACCAAATGAACAGTAAACTTCAACGAATAAACTGTATCAATTGGAGAATCATTTGGTCTGGAAATTATTTTTCCCTTAACGTTCAAGATGTTATCTTCATGTATCTTTTTGAACCACTTCATTTTGAGTTTTCTAGAATTAATTATGATTTTTTGAAGTTCGTTGCGTAATCTGGAATACTATATGAACAGTAACCCGAGAAAGAGCAAAATTCCAGATTTGGCTAATGGACTTCCAAGGTCTTGTAAGTGGTTCTAAATGCTACTGGATGGTCCCTAAGACGTATAAAAGTAAAGATGTTACACAAGTATAGGATAAGTTTACTACCTTATACCTTTGACTTTCTTCCACTTAATCTTGCTTCTTTCTTCTCACTTTTCTTGAACATATGGCTGCCTCTCTTGGAGCACACCAATCAATTCCTAACATCATATAATCATTCATCCATTACAATCTAACTTCCTTAAGCATTAAACTCACTTTAACTAACATAACTTCTTCTTCAACATTAATCTCACTTACTTTTCTTAATCTTAACTAATGAACTTGTTCTTTGAATCAATTGATGTCTTGACTTTACCCTATACAATTTTATCTTTTGAATCCATTTATGAGCTTAGAATCATGAAATTCTAGCTCCTTCACAGCATGCTGTATAGAACCGAAATTGCACCTACTTCCTTCAAAAATTCTCATTTTGATTCCAATGCTTCCCATACTTGTTTCTCTACTTTATCCCACACAATTTTTCATTTTAAAACCATTGTAATCATCAAAATCATGAAATTCTAATCACTGTTCATGCGTGTGAACAGTAATAGAGAAGTGTTTCAAAAACTACTATCTTGGAATTTCAATGCTTTCAAGGTTCAAAACCTTTCCAATCCTACACAAAATCATCATCTAAATTCAATAGAAGCATTAAATCATTGAAATTCATTTTCCTTCCCTCATGAATAATGCATACCAAACAGGTTCCATTATGGCAAAGTCAAGAATATCAACTTGATTTAACAACTAATCTCTTAACTAGCTTGTTTAAGCTTAAATCATATATTTCTAACTTTAATTTCTTCTTTTCCCTTTCATCTAAGGTATTTGGGTAGCACAACACCATAAATAAAATTCAAATTTTTCCCCATGAAAACCCTAAGTTCAAGCTCCCAAATCAAAGGAAAATAAGTTAGGAGAGATTGTTTACCTTTAATCTCTAGCATGCTTGAACTTTGGTACCTCGAATCTTCTTTATCTTGACTTGAGTTTTCATTTTGCAAGATTTTCCCCAAGGTTCATGAGGACACGGTTTGGATGAAGAATTGAAGGGGTATTTATAGAAAATTTCATGAAAAATAAATGGCCAATATTGATTTGGTTACTATTTGATCCAAGGGCTCACATTTAATCTTGGATTTAACTTATTCTAAAAAGAATAATTATGACATCATGTGGGACATCTCATGGTAATTATGCCCAGTAGAAGTATGTCAATGGTATATGGCATGCTTACCATGCTAGGAAGCTTCTGGCAAAATTCCAGTCCAATCCGATACCTATTGGAGCAGTTTCACAACAACCGGATTATTTTCTGTTCCTAATTTTTTTATAATATACCAGGATATGTATTCTATCCTGGAAATCAATGTCTAGGCTTCTCATACCATTGAAATACTTCTACTGGGCCACAACTTAATTACAAATCCCTTGGAAAATGACCAAAACACCCTTGGTGTCCTTTCTTGCACTATATTGACCCTAAGGGCATAATTGTCATTTCACCCCTCTTTACACTACCTCAGGGCATATATTGGCTCTAACTAATCATATTCATAGTATGGTCCACATTTTTAGCCTGTCCAGAATGACCAAAATGACCTCCATCTATCACTGGTACAATCTAGGCATCTAGGGGCATTTTCGTAATTTTGCATTTTTCCTAGGCTGCTCTGGACCCTGGCCAACTTAACTGTCCAATCATCATATTGGGCTTACTATGGTGCCATTTGGGCATTGGTTTGGGCTCATTGCCTTTATGCCCTTTATAGCACAAATCCCAAGACACCTCTCCCGATCCTATTTATCGGGTATTCTATTGTACCGTAAAATCCCGTAAGGCTTGTACAGGATTCTTTTTCTATCTTTGTCAATTTTATAAATTATTACATTAAATATAGGAATTTCTTATAAAGTTTCATCTGATTCTGATGTCTGAAAAATACTACAATAATTCCTTATGCCTTCAGCAATTTATATCAATTAATCGGGACCTCAAATCAAAATTCTGTAACTCCTTAAATTGACCGGAATAACTTTATCTATCTATTGGTAAAATTTGAGTCTAATTTGATTCCGGGCATTTTTTTAGCCTTTTTTAGTTCAACTTTCTCATAATTACATTTAGGTCCCTGACTTTATGCTTATTTACATTTGGGTCCCTAAACTTATGGAAATTACCACTTTTGGCCTAACTTTTGTTTCTACTTTAACTTTTGGCCTTTACACTTTTCTAATTTTCGTTTAGGTCCCTTCCTTTCTTGAAGACTTATTTAACCTTTATCATTTCTTTTGATATTCATCATAATTCTTTCCAAACCTCTTTCCACTATCAGTATTATACAAATAGGGAAAATTTAGGATATGACATTTCTCAAAAGGTTTATCATAAAGATTAATGAGAAACATAAGCATATTATCACTTAAATCAATTATATGCAATTTATAAAGATATGAAAATAGTTTTTAGCTTAAACAGATAGATATCTAAAATTTATAAGTTAATCATTAACTAATAATGAATATAAATCAATCAAATATCTAGTCGATTAATTTGTCTGGAAGAATTGAATCATAAAGTATTTCAACATATATTAATAAAACAACTAATATGTTAATGTAAATTAATCGATTAACCAATCGATTAATAGCATTATCTTTATTCAATTGAAAATATGTTCTTACTAGATTAATCGAATATATAATCGATTCAATTCTAGAAGGCAAGCTCTTGACATTAATTGAACACTTAATCAATTAATGGTTACTTATTAATTAGTTACCTAATCAATTAATTGATATTTCTTTATAATACATAATGTTGCCTTTATATTAATCTAACAACCAACTGATTAATTAATATTAATCGATTAACTAATCGACCAAGTATCATTAATCGAATGACTAATTGATTAACTCCTTATTCTTTTCTTTTTAACTTCATTTTATTAAAAACATATTTTCATCACTTTAAAATCACTTCTCACATCATTAAACAAGTTAATTCTTAATTCTCTTTTGACATCATCAAAACATATAGAATCTAATAGTTTCATCTCATCCTCTCAACTTCTCTCATCAACCTTCAATCCAATCTTCCATTTTTTCACCAATTTATCCATATCCGCACCAATTAATTCATCTCTGCAACCTTTCTCTTTAGCTTTCTATCATCTTTTTATGCACATCTCATGACACCAACTTTGAATTACATTGTGAACCTAAGTCATTCTTTTTATTGAGCTTTAGTTTTTATCATCTTTATTGAATGACAACAATTTTTTAGAATAATAAACATATATCTTATTTTCTTTCACTTTTACATGTTCATCATTGCATAGTATTATGCATTTTTCATTCTTTAGAGTTTGGTCTAGCTAATCCACCATTCTCTACATGATTATTTATGAACTGAGATTTTTAAGACTATCAACTTTGAATTTGAGTCATTCTTCACTTGGACTAAATTTTTAGAAATTGGTCATAAGTTTTTGAGTGCATTTGGCTGAGTTACTTAGTTCAATTTTCAGGTGTTTGCAAAATTTCCTACTTTGTGATTTTGAGTTATGACCATTTTCTTGTTTAGTCGTGACTACACTGCATTGATGTCTTTCTAGAAAGTCTCTATAACTATTAGTCATGACTTATAGTTGCCTTCATCACGACTAAATTATATGTGTTTATCCCATTTTACTCTCTATGATCAATAGTCACGATCAGTTTCTTTCTTTGTCGTGAAAAGTCAGTGCTTATCAAGTTTTACTCTCTGTAACCATTCATCATGACCATTTGCACACCTTGTCAAGAATAAATTTACCTATTTCATGAGTTTTGCTCTCTCCATATATTTTTCGTGACCTAGAGTTATTTATGTCGCGAATAAAGTGCTTTTTACTAAGAAATTTTTCTATTTGATTCTAATTGTATGTTTGGTTTCTTGATTGCTTTTGTGTTATATGCATAGAAGAACTAAACCCTTCATGTCTTTTGATCTTTAAATTGAGAGGTCACTTAGGAAACTTAGACAAAATATTAGAGAATAAGGACCTGGTGAGGGTTTAGCTGAAGAAGTTATATCGCAAGAATCTAGTTAATCGTCTAGTATCCCAGGGTCTGAATTTAGACTTAAATTAGAAATTCCTTTAGATATTTCTAATATGGCTGAAATTAATCCAAAAGGGCACAATGGAAATAATGAACAATGAGAGAATGAAGTACTTAATAATGTAGAAGATAATAGGAGAGTTAAGGAAATCAATCATTTGTGTGTGAATTATGATCCTTATGGTTTCTACGCTAATGAAGTTAATTTTGAGATTAAAATAGCCTTGATTGCAGTCTTACATAAATTTCATAGTTTTATAGGAGAATATCCATATCGAAACCTTCAAACCATACACATGATTGTTTCTTCTATGAAGCCTCCAAAGACTGTATTGGATAATGTTTCTACTTCACTGTGGAGGGGCAGGCAAATCGGTGGTTGTATAATTTGCCAAACCACTTTATGACTCTTACTTGGGACCAATTAAAGATAGTGTTCTTATAACAATTCTTCCTTTCTTTGAATACTAAATGAATGGAGAAGGAGATCATTAACATTCTTCAATAAGACAGAGAATCACTACATGAGTACTAGACAAGAATCATAAACTTTATGGCTAGATGTCCACATGATAACATCACTAAAGCTAACTCAGGGGACATTATTTTTATGGTTTACTACCTCATAACAAGGTGTCTTTGAAGGCAGCTGCTAATGGGTCTTTAAGATATAAAACCCCATAAGCAAGTTGGGAATTGTTTCAAAAAATAACTAATGAGGATCACCAATATGAGGATCTTAGGATAATTCTCACATCTTCATGAAATACCAAGAAGTTATTATCAGAGATAGTTGCCATGGGTAATCCAATTGAGAAGGGAATAAGCCTAATTGAATAGGAAATCCAATCTATAAAACAAGTGCATGCCATGGGTACATCTGAAGTATTAGGAATGAGGTGTGAGTCCTATGGTTCCATGTTGCATGCTACAAGTACATGTGACAAACAATTTGAAGAAGTTGTAGCAATGTACCATGGGAGAGATAATCAAATTTAGAAGAGGGATACTTACTCAAATATATATAATCCTAGATGGAGAGATAATCCAAACTTAAGCTAGGAGAATGGTGATAATAAGCCTAATAAGTTCTAAAGTGATGGCGATTCCTCTAGTAACTATCAATGCAATTGAAGACCTACAGTTCCAACCCAACCTCACACTTTATCAGCACCAAGAGCAGATGAGACCTCCCAACTCCAAAAGAGTATGGCTACACAAATGAGAAATACGGATGGTAGAATGACCCCACATTGACAACAAGTTAAAAGAAAATATAGTCAAATAACCTCCATAGCTATAATTCTTCAAAGTATCCAAAAAGACAATGCTGATGTGCATAGAAAACTTGTAAAGTTGAGTTCAAAGAATAATGATTTTTTCATCCATCTAACAAAAGTTTTTAATATTGTGAACAATATGCAAGTTAAAAATAGTTATAGCATACCTTCAAACACAATCATCAATCTGAAGGCTCTAAATGCTATTTCACTAAGGAATGGTATATGGTTTGATTCAAAGAGGATGAAGCATCCAATTAGGATGGAGAAGACCTTGAAAATAGGAGTTTACCAACTTCTCTAATGAAACTTGGGAATAAGAGCAACTTATAACTAAGAGAGTGAGCAAAGAAGAGATTTAACAAGTACATGAAGAAGTACAAGAGACATAATCAGGGGAAGAGATAGTGCAAAGTTCATCTTACAAAGGCAAGCACATTGAAGAAAGAGCGAAGACAAGCAACCAAGGAGCCTCTAACCCTATAGGTAAGGAGGTAAGTATAAAAGATCTCCCTTTTTATAAAGCTGACTTTACTGGTAATAAGAAGAAATTTGATCTTCAATTTGCAAAAGATGCTTATTCATTATTTAATAAACTCAAAATAAACATTCATATGGTTCAATCTCTTCAAAGGAATCCTAAATATGCTAAATTCTTGAAAGAATTGTGTGTTGATAAGAAGAAATTTAGGCATCTTTAGAGAATTCAAGTGAGTGCTAATGAGTCATCTCTTTTTAAAGTTTAATTACCACTTAAGTGCCAAGAAACCTAGGATCCTACAATATCCCTTGCACAATAGGAAAAGTCCATATTAAGGGATTTTGTTAGATCTAGGGGATGCTATCAATGTAATGCTTTGGTTGGTATACCTAGCTTTAGGTATTAACATCTCAGAGACACAAGCGTAGTGCTCCAGTTAACATATAAATTAATGAAATACCCTAAGGGGATTCT
The DNA here is from genome assembly GCA_037074615.1 of Leucaena leucocephala. Taxonomy (NCBI): domain Eukaryota; kingdom Viridiplantae; phylum Streptophyta; class Magnoliopsida; order Fabales; family Fabaceae; genus Leucaena; species Leucaena leucocephala. The sequence goes on from CM073519.1 coordinate 20,229,457, forward strand.
TGAGAATACTCTGATACAGGTCAAGGATTTATAGTTTCCAGTTATTTTTATGACTTATACATGTCTAGTGAACTAGTAAATGAGAACACCTTTATCCTAGGATGACATTTCCTCTAAACTTCTAAGATAATCATTAGTATGAAGCATAGTTCCATTACAATGGAGGTTAAAGAACATGTAGTTACTTGTAATATGAATGAAGCCATAAAATATCCTTTTGATAACTTTTCTTTTATTGGATTGAATGCTATTGACCATACGGTAGAAAAAATGTAGATGAGTAAGAATTGGCTTACATGATGTGCATGATTTTGTTTTGCATAATTTGCATGATTCCTATGAAGCATCTCATGAACTTGCTAAGTTTAAATTCATCTTTGAGTGCATATAATGAATACTTTTCATATCTTCCTTTTGTTTATTCTTTCTCTTGTTCTTGCGAAAGTGATACACCATGTTTTAATTGGTTGGAATTAATAGCATGCTCTCTGTTTCCCAAGATTTTTCATTTTTATTGAATTTTGACTCTATTCTATCATTTGTGAGTGACATTACCTTTTGGAAGAATTTGTTGAGTAATTTTATAGGTTTACAAGATATCATAGATAATGAAAGTGAAATAAATTCTAAAGGGTCAAGCTTTTATGATCCCAATTTGAGACCAGATGAACTTTAAGTTGCGACTGGAGATCAAGCCTGAGGGCAAGAGTCTCTATATTCATACGTCACAACCAAAGGATAGTTTAGTCGTGACTAACAAACTATATGGTAAGGAGGAGGCTCTCTATATTTTTACATCGCAACCAAAAGATAGACAGATCGTGACCAAATATTGCATAAGTGCTTGTTGCCATTCCTCATCGTGACAGGAAGCTGAAGATATTATAACCAAGTTGCGACAAGATCTTCTAGATACAGCAAATGAGCTTCAATTTCTATCAGTTTCACCTTCTAACATCTTGGTTAAATGGCCAAAATCTCCTAACTCTACTTTTAATCACTTGCACTCTAAAATTACATTTCATACCTTACATTTTTTAATGATTTGATTTCTAATAATGATGTAGGTATGAAGGAGACAAAATGCAAGTATGTTGTTGTTGTAGACTAACCTCAACTTGCTGCAAACACTGAAGGAAATTAAAGGTAGCTTGGTGAATCTAAATGAAATGGAAAAATATAGTCTCCATGAATCTACAAAGGGGAGTTCCTCTTACTTTACTAATTCCCCTTATCTGATTCCTTCATTGTTCAACCCACTAAATTGGAATTTAAAGACCTACCCTTTAATCTTAAGTATGCTTGCCTTGAACCTAATTCAAAATTACCTGTTATTATTTCTAGCTCTTTAATTGCTAGTGAAGAATCTAGGTTGCTAAGTGTACTTATCAAGATTAGAGAAACCATGGGTTGGCGATTAGATCATATAAAAGGGATAGATGCTACTGTTTGTACCTATAGAATTTTATTGACTAAGGATTCCAATCCTATTAAATAACCCCAAAGGAGATTAAAACTGTTAATCTCTTATGTTGTTAAGAAAGAGATTAGTAAACTGTTAAAAGTAGGGATCATCTATGCTACTTTTGATAGCAAATGGGTATCTCCAGTTCAAGTGGTACCAAAAAATAGTGGAATCACAGTAGTTAAAAATGAGAATAATTAACTTATACTAACTTGAGTGCAAAATTCATGGAGAGTCTACTAGGAAAGACCATTTTCCCCTACCCTTTATTAATCCTAGAGAGATTGGCAGGGAAAAGTCATTCATATTTCCTAGATGGTTATTCTGGTTATTTTCATATTTCCATATACTCGAGGGACCAAGAAAAGACCACATTTAGTGCATATGCTTACAAAAGAATGCCATTGGTTCGTGCAATGCTCCTAGCACATGTAAGCTCTATATACTTTCTATATTTGCTTATTTTATTGAAAAATGCATGGACATATTTATGGATAATTTTACTGTATATGGTAATTCTTTTGACCAGTGTTTTGAGAGTCTTGATCAAGTCGTTGCTAGATGAATTGAGAAGAAACTTGTTTTAAACTTTAAAAGTGCAATTTCATGGTTAACCATATAATAGTGCTTGGACATCTCATATCTAGCAAAGGAATTGAAGTAGATAAAGCAAAGATTCAAGTAATTCCTCACTACCGTACCCTACTCCTTAAAGGAACTATGATCATTTTTGGGGAACGTTAGTTTTTATATGAGTTTCATGAAACATTTTGGCAAAATTGCTTTACCACTCTCTAAACTCCTTTAAATTTTTTTGCTAATTGTAAATAGGCCTTTGAAAATTTGAAGAGTAGGTTGATTTCCCCACCTATTGTAACTTCACTATATGGAAAATTTGAAGAATAGGTTGATTCTTCATGTGATGCTTCCAATTTTGTTGTCGGATCTATGTTAGGTCAGAAGGAAGGTAACTTATCTAAGGTGATTACTTATGCTTTGAAGACACTTGATGTTGCCCAAATTAACTACACTACTCTGAAAAATAATTATTCGCAATTGTAGTGGCTTTAGAAAATTTTAGGGCATATGTTATAATCTCCAAAGTTATTATTTACGCAGATCATGCGGTGGTCAAGTACTTATTCTATAAACCTCAATCCAAACCAAGAGTTGTACTATGGATGTTACTACTATAAGAGTTTGACATCGAAGTGAAGGATTGAGATGGTAATGTGATCAATATAGCATATCATCCAGCAGACTGCCAACCAAACCTTCATGAGGCCAAGTTGTCCTTTCCTTTCTCTCTTACATTTCATATTCATTTATAACCTATCATATCATGTTTCATATGATAGTTTGATGAGTTTTGAAAGGATGATTTAGTAGGAATAGTGATTAGTTTTGTTTATTTGTGCTCGTGTTATCCACTTGCTTTCCATTGTATGCTATTGTACTATTACCCACACACTCAATTGCATGTTGTAGCTTACCCATCCTTCATCTTACATCTTTTCAAATTTCTTTGTATGTTTGGAATTTGACTCCATGCTTACTTGTGAAATTTGCATTGAGTTGAGTGTTAGATTGATGTACTGGGGTTATATTTAGTTGATCATATTTTGAATTGATACTCCTATATATCTACTAAAATTTTATATACTTTTCCCAAATTGACAGTGAGGACACTATCAAGTTTAAGTGTGAGGGAAATGTTAATATGTTTTTATGTGACTTTCTGTTGTTTTTGTTCCATTGCCAAAATGCAAAAAAAAATTTGAAGAATCCAATCTTTCATCACAAAATTTTTGGTTTATGAACTGTTAAGTATTTTCATTTTAACTCATTTGATGCTTTCTAAACAAGGTTTATGTGTTAAAAATGTTTTGGGCTTTGAAAATTTTTGGTTGGTGGTTTCTATGTTTATTGGTCATGACGTAAGTGTTGTTTGGTCACGACAAAAGATGGATTTATTAACTAATTGAACTCATTGTATTATTGGTCGTGACTAGATGTACCTTTGGTTGTTACTAAACCCATTAAAGTGTGATTATGTGCTTACTGTGATTAGTAATCGTGCCAAGATGAACTTTAGGTCACGACTAATATCATATCCCCAATTTTCTTGTCTGATGTATATGTACAGTTTATATGTAATGGACATGAGATTCTTGGAATAAACTATATCAGACTGAGGAAGGAAAGAGATGAATTCTTAACTAAGGAAAGTTCAGGGACCTAAATAAAAATTAGAAAAGGTTGGAGGCCAAAAGTGAAAATAGAAGCAAAATGAGGGACCTAAATGCAATTAACCAAAAGTGTAGGGACTTAAATGCAAGTAGCCAAAAGTTTAGGGACCTAAATGTAATTATGAGAAAGTTGAACCGAAAAAAACTCAAAAATGCATGGAATCATATTAGTCCCAAATGTTACCAGTAGATAGACAAAATTATTCTGATTAGTTTAACACAACACATAATTTTGATTTGAGGTCTTGATTAATTGATATAAATTTCTAAAGTTAGGAAGAATTATTAAGTATTTTTTAGAGCTCAGAATCAAATGAAACTTTATAGTAAATTCCTATATTTCATATAAGAATTTATAAAATTGACAAAGTCAGAAAAGGAATCCTGTAGAATTCTTACGGGATTTTATAGTGGAATAAAATACCCGATAAATATGGTCAGAAGAGATTTCTTGGGATTTGTGTCATAAAGGTAATGGAGCAATACTAAGGCCCAAATGGCATCCCAATAGACCAATAAGGTAATGAGACAGCTAAGTGGGCTAGAGTCCAGAGCAACCCAGGAAAAATATGAAATTATGAAAATGCCCCTAAGTGGAAAGATTATACCAATGATGGATGGAGGGCATTTTGGTCATTCTAGACAGGCCAAAAATGTCCAAGATAGTATAGAAATGATTAGTTAGAGCCTGTATATGCCCTGATGCAGTATAAAGAGGTGTGAAATGACAATTATGCCCTTAGGGTTAATATAGCGCAAGAAAGAGCAACAAGGGTATTTTGGTCATTTTTCAAGGGATGGTTGGCAGATAAATACTTAGTCTAACAATGTCAATGGTATGAGAAACCTAGACACTGGTTTCCATGATAGAATACATATTCTGAAATATTATAAAAATTAGGAACAAAGACAGTCTGGTTTTTGTGAAACTGCTCCGATCGGTACCGAACTGGACTAAATTTTTTTCTATCATTATATTTACCATTTACCAACCAAACATGGCCCTAAACAATGTCATGCATGGCGTCAAGACTAAGGCTTGTAAGGCAAGCTTGCTTTAAGATTGAATAAGGACCATTAGATCAAATAGTAATCAAATTAATCTTGGCCATTCATTTCCACCAAATATTTTCTATAAATACCCCCCAAACAAGAATTGATTTGGCATATATGGTACCTTAGGGAACCTCTGGCCAAATTTCATTTGTAGCAAGAAAGAAGCACACAACTTGGAGCAACAAGCAAGGTAACTATCTCCCTTATTCTTGGACTTTAATCTAGCAAGTTAGCTCTTAGTTTTAAGGGATTTTTGTGACTTATTTCCCTTGTGGGTGCTGCTGTAATTTCTGTCCATATGTGATAAGAATTTGATTTTTATGTTATGGATAGTTTAGATAAGCCTAAACAAACTAGAATCAAGTGGTATATAATTCAAGTATGCATGTAGTTAGGGTTTTGTGTTCTTGGCTGCTACTGTACGAAACAATGTTCAGATGTTTAAATTTCATGATTTTAATGCTTCCAATGAGTTTAAAATAGAAAATTGTGTGGGGATAAAGTAGGAGAACAAGTATTAGAAGCATTGGAATCAAAATATGAATTTTTGTAAAAAAAGAAGGGTTCACTTTGGTTATGTACAGCAGCTCATGATATGTTTTGATTTTGGAAATTCTGATTTCATATTTAGATTCTACATGAAAAATTACATGGAAATGAATCATGAGAATTTAATTTTGAAAGATTGAAGTATGGAACATAAAATGGAAAAAGAATGGAAGTTAATGAAAACCTAGTCTTGGAATTGTTTTCAAGTTGAATTGTAACTTCATGTTACTTTGTAATGGCTAGGTTTTGACATTTGTGAGGGAAGGAAATCATCTCAAGAAGACTTTGTCAAGGATTTCTAAAGAGGTAGTGAGAATACCTAACTATAGTTTCATGTTTGATTGTATGGTTGCTTGTTGGTTATGGTGTTTGGTTGAGCTTGAAATTGTGCCATCATGTTTATGATGAGGTATGAATGATTGCAACTCCTTACAACTAATGTCATGACATTATGCATGTTAGAGTTTGCTTATGTACTATTATGAAGTAGCTCCTATCTCATGATAACATGTTAAGCATCTAATTAATCATGCATAATATTATAGTTTGTATGACTTGCTATTGGGATTTCCATGAAATCTCATTCTTTCCATATGCATAACCATGTCATAGGTGCTGTAAACTCTCAAGGAAAAAGGTTAAACATAGATGGTTGAACTTTTATAATAAGTTATATTGGTTACTTGACACTATGGAAGTATATGATGGGATGTATGGTGTATGATCATGTAGTTGTATTATAAGGCCGTGGCTTTGTGATGATATTTACAATGTCTTAACCAATGAGTTTGAACTTTCAATTTTGCATGGTAATAGATAAGATAGAGAGCTTTAAATGTACACCAAGAATGCCTCAATTGGTTAAGTATTCAATTTATTATGATTTTTCTAAATTGGAGTTAAAATCTGAATTTAAGATAAAATGAGCAACTAGAGGCAGTAACGTTCTGACGTTAATTTCATATGGTAAATGAATGATTTTTTCTATGAAATTTATGAGCTTAAAAAAAAACATCTGGAGCTTTAAATCCATAGGTAACACGGTTCATTTGGACCAGTAACACAAGATAAATTAATTTTCAAAGTTAATGCAAAGAAACTATAACTTCCACATTAACCAAATGAACAATATTTTTCAACGAATAAACTGATTTAATTGAGACAATTAAACCTCAATTTTACATTTCTCCTTCAAATTTAAATGAATATCTTTCATTAGAAATTTGAACCACCCTATTTTGATTTTTTTATATTTAATTGTGAATTTTTAAAGTTAGGTACATGTACTGGATAACCAAATGAACATTAACTATGAATAGTACCTGAGAAGCAATCTTTTGAAAATGCATCTTTTTAAGGTAAAAGGCTATGTAATTGGTTCAAATAACTTCCAACTAAGTATAATCGAGGTTAAAAATAAGGATATGACAACTAACATTCCAAAGGTTCAAAGGTTTGCTGACTGTGTAATTTGGTCATGACTTTAACTGTTGTTGGTCGTGACTAAGATTCCTATTTTGAAAATATCTATCTTCCTTCTCTTTGGTTTATACAATATTGTATAGAAGCACTTTTTGAACCACCGTAATGATTTTACAAATAAATCATTGCCCTATTATTTTAACCCTTTTGCAACAATAGCTTTCTAGAAACCATTCCAATACTTGAGATTTTGAAAATGTTTGGAACTGAAATGGAAACACCTAAGTTTTTAATGGTAATCTCGGGATTCATACCTGTTATAAAGTGATTGTTTTGCACTCTTAATCACCATTTTAGAGGGTTTTTAATTGTGATAAGTATTGTAATGCCTAGTGAATAATTAGTGTTGTCATAAACTTTAGTGTATGAGAATTTAGATTCAAACCCTTGTTGGAAGGATTCTCGGCCTTCAAACCCTTGTATGAATCACCATTTCTTATCTGATATGTGTACACAGTTTATCTGCAATGGATATGAGATTCTTGGAATAAATTGTATCAGATTGAGAAAGGAAAGGGAAAGATTAATAACTAAGGAAAGAATAGGAACCAAAAAACAAATTAGAAAAGATTGAAGGCAAAATGTGAAAGTAGAAGAAAAAGGAGGGACCTAAATGTAATTAATGAAAAGTTCAGGGACTAAGTGCAATTATTCAAAAGTTGAGGGACCTAAATGTAAATATGGAAAAGTTGAGCCAAAATAGGCCAAAAATGTCCATAATCATATTAGACCCAAGTCTTACCAGTAGATAGACAAAAATATTCCAGTCAGTTTAACGCAACACATAATTTTGATTTGAAGTCCCGATTAATTTATATAAATTCCAGAAGTCAAAAGGAATTATTACAGTATTTTTTAGATCTCAGAATTAGATGATACCTTGCAAAAAAAACATATATTTAATATAAGAATTTATAAAATTGACAGAGTCAGAAAAGGAATCCTGTAGAATTCATACAGGATTTTATAGTTAAATAAAATACCTGATAAATAGGATTGAGAGAGTTGTATTGTGAATTAGGCCATAAAGGCAATACAGGCAATGAGCCCATGTCCAGGCCCAAATGGCACCACCATGAGCCTAATAAGGTAATGAGACAGTTAAGTGGGCCAGAGTCCAGAGCAGTCCAGGAAAAGTTTGAAATTACAAAGATGCCCATACTATACTAGTGATAGATGGAGGTCATTTTGGTCATTCTGAACAGGCCAAAAACATGGAACCTAATGTAAATATGATTAGTTAGAGCCAGTATATGCCCTGAGGCAGTGTAAAGAGGGGTAAAATGACAATTATGCCCTTAGGGCTAGTACAGTGTAATAAATGATAGCAAGGGCATTTTGGTCATTTTCCAAGGGATGGATGGTAGATAAATACTCAGTCTAACATTTTCAATGGTATGAGAGGCCTAGACATTGATTTCCAGGATAGAATATATATCCTGGTATATTATAGAAAATTAGGAACAGAACACAGTCCAGTTATTATGAAACTGCTTCGATCGGTACCGGATTAGACTAGAATTTTTCTAGAAGCTTCCTCACATGGGAATCACGCCACATACCCCTATTAGGTGTCCCATGAGCTGTCCCACATGATATCATAATTATTCTTTTTAGAAATACGTTAAATCCAAGATTAAATGTGAGCCCTTGGATCAAATAGTAACCAAATCAATCTTAGCCGTCCATTTCAACCCAAATTTCTCTATAAATACCCCCTATTCAGATCACTTCGGCATGCATGGTGAACCATAGGAAAACTCTTGCAAAATTTCCATTCAACCAAGAAAGAACAAGCAAGGTAATCATCTCCCTTGATCTTGAGCATTGTTCTAGTAAGTTAGCTCATGGTTTTAAGGGGGTTTTGTGCTATATTTCCCTTATGGTTGCTGCTGAAATTGCTTCTCATATATGGTTAAAATATGAGTTTTATGTTATGGATAGTTTAGACAAGCTTAAACAATCTAGAATCAAGTGGTATAAGCTTGGGAATTCAAGTATGTTTGAATTTAGGGTTTAGTGTTCTTGCTGGTATTGTATGTGACACTGTTCATATGATGGAATTTCATGATTTTGATGCTTCCAATGAGTTTAAAATGGAAAATTGTGTGGGGATAAAGTAGGAGAGCAAGTATTGGAAGCATTGGAATCAAAATGTGAATTTTTGGGAATCAAGGGCTTTATTTCGGTTTGGTACTGTAGAAACTGAAGTTGTTTGATTTTGGAAATTCTAGTTTCATATTTGGATTCTACATGAAAAATTATGTGGAAATGATCCATGAGAATTTATTTTGGGAAGATGGAAGTAAGAAACATAAACTAGAGAAAGAAAGGGAACTAGTGAAAACCTAGCCTTGATTTTGTGTTCAAGTTGAGTTGTAACTTGATATTATTGTGTAATAATGGCTAGGTTTTGACATTTGTGAAGGAATGAAAGCACCTCAAGAAGACCTTGACAAGGATAACTAAGAGGTAGCAAGGATACCTAACTATAACTCATGTTAGTTTAATTGTTTGCTTGTTTATTGATTATGGTGTTTGGTTGAGCTTGAACTTATGTCATCATGTTATGATAAAGTATGAATGATTGCAATTCCTTGCAAGTTATGTCATGACAATATGCATGTTAGAGTTTGCTTATGTACCATTATGAAGTAGCTCCCATCTCATGATAACATGTTAAGCATCTAATTATTCATGAATGATATTATAGTTTGTGTAACTTGCTATTGGGATTTCCATGAAATCTCATTCCTTCCATATGCATAACTATTTTTAAGGTGCTGGATCCTCTCAATGGAAGAGATTAAATGTTGATGATTAAGTTGTACAATAAGCTACATGACACTATGGGATAAAATGTTAGTATGCATGGTGTATGTTTTTATAACCCTGTTTTGAGGCTATGGTGATGTGATGATGATTTTGACGCTTAAATCAATGAGTTTTAGTCTAAAATTTGGTATGAGAAAATTTAAGATACATAGAGTTAAATGAACACCAAGAACACCTCGTTTGGATAATTATCCGAATTGTTATGATTTTCCAAAGATGGAAGTAAGATCTAGAATTGAGATAAAATGAGTGCTGAGAGGCAGTGACGTTCACGCAATGATTTCCTATATCAAATGAACGAGTTTTTCTATTAAATTTTATGAACTTAAATAGGACATCTAGATCTTCAAATCCATAGGTAACACAGTTCATTTTGATAAGTAACCAAAGAGAAATGAATTTTTGAAATTAAGACAAAGAAACTGGAACTTCCAGATTTTACCAAATGAACAGTGATTTTTAACCAATAAACTAATTTCATTTGGACAAGAAAACCTCAGTTTTATATTTTACCCTCAAAGATATATGAAATAGATTTCATTAAAAATTGTAACTATATTATTTCTATTTTTCGATAATTAATTACAAATTTTCAAAGTAGGGTACATGTTTTAGAATTATCAAAAAAATAGTAACAGTGAACAGTACCCCTTAGAGTAATTCTTTTGGAAATAAATATTTTCAAAGCAAATGATCATGTAATTGGTTCCAATCACTTCTAATAGAGTATAATTGAGGTTAAAAGTAAGGATGTGATAGTTTGCATTCCCTAGAATTTGTCTTAGCTTTGAGTCAAAAATTACTTGTGCATATGTTGTTGAATATGATATAGGCCTTCATTTCTACACACTTTGGCCCAAACACAAGCCATATATACTAATTCATTGTTCACCCCATTGGGCATCCAGATCTTTCATTTTATCCATTTTTTATCCATTATTTGTTCGAGTGTCAATATTGCTACCTAAATTAAGTTATTTTCATTCTTATATTTGAGACCATATAACCTTCAAGGAATTTTTGGGAAATACTCAAATTGTGAAAAAAGAAGAAGAAAAAAACACAAAAAGAGAATTTGAATATACTTGTAGCGATGTTAATGATCTATAGCAAAAGAATAAAGTTGAAATAAGTACTTCTTGATAATAGAAGGTGAGGGTTTAAGCTTATTTAGATAAAATTTGATTGCATTATCCCTAATCAAGGCACTCGATTACACCCCATTTTCATTTCACTTAACCTTTCAATCATATCAACCCTAAAAGTCCTCTTGATTCTTAGCATTAGTGTTGTATAGTAGAGGAGATTTAGAGCTATTATAAGCCTATGGTAGAGTGTTTGCCACTTGAATTTGAGTGAAAGAACCCTAACAATTAGAGCTTTATGAGACAAAAACTTGTATCCTTATAAATAATCTATTGCGCTCATGCATTTAAAGTTCATTGCACCAAATAGTTAATTACTTGCTATTGCTCTGTTATCATACTTCCATTCCCAAAAGATTATTGATTAATTTTCTCAAAGGATAATTGTTGATTAAGTTGTTCTCCTCAGTTTTGCCAGCTCTTTCCTAGGTGTGATTTAATTCTTTGTCTAGGAATACAAAGGTTCAAGTGTGTGGGAATTGATAATATACAAATTATATATGGTTTCTTTGGCATTTTAAGGGTTTTGAAACACTTTTACTCTCATTTTATGTGTGCAACTGTACTTTTGTGATAATATTTGATTTTACATGGCAATATGCTTATTTAAGGGTGAAATGGTTAATTATTTCTTCTAAACTACAAATGCTTTGGTCTTTTATTTTCTTGACCTTTACAAGGAGTTTTGGTTTTGATTTGTAGGCATTTGGAAGAGATTTAAAGACCTAAAGTGGAGTAGAGAAAGAATCACAAGACAAAGATGACCAAAAGTGAGAGAGCTAGCTCACTATTTTTCTTAGTCGTGACCTTAATACCCACTGGTCGCAACCTATATTCTTTTGTGAGACTTTATGTGTGAACTAGCCTCAACCAAAAACATGGGTCTGGTGGTGACTAAATAAGCCAATTAGTGAAATTGTGTGTTTTTACTTACGTTACTCCACAATTAAGGCAAGGGAATCAACAACCATGAAGAGGAGGCATGATTTTTGGTTGATTTGGTCAATAGTAGTTTCATCTCATCCTCTCAACTTCTTTCATCAACCTTCAATCCAATCTTCCTTTTTTCTTCATTTTCCACTAATTTCTCCATTTCTGTACCAATTAATTCATCCATATCACCTTTCTCTTTCTCTTTCTATCATCATTTTTCTGTATATCTCATGGTACCAACTTTTAACAGCGATTATGACACAGTAGAAGCTATGAGAGGCTAGATCTTTTAGCCTCTTAGTGATGGACAAGGCAACTTGAGTCATGGGCCAAAATGGGAGAGTTGTTCTATCTTAATATGTACTTGTTCTTATTTTGGGATTTTTAGATTTAGGGATTTCATAATATGTATGAGGATTGAATATCGATTGATTATTTCTCATATTAGATATTTGTATTTGATTTGGATGATGTGATTACTAAATTTCATGTATATATTTCAATTAGATTTTGGTTAGTTGGATTATTATTGGCGATTGTTGGTAATTAATTCAATTGATTACAGTCTTTAGCTATCAAGTGATAGTTAATTAAGGTTTTTTTGCATCATCTCATTCAATTCATACATTAAGTAGTTTTTCAATAATGCATTAAGAAGTTTTTAATTTAGCTTTGAATAAAGTGATTTCAAACTCATTAATGAAATTGATTCAATCAATTGATTGGGGTTTTATTTAAGACTTGGTGATTTCATAACTCCTATTTCAAATCAAGAGCAAGGATATAACTATATTTTCATCATCAAGGATCTTTTCTATCATATTTCTTGCACAATCCAAACCATTGTCATATTAATAAAAAATACCAAAAAAATTTGCTTTTACTATACCCTTATTTCTATTGCATCAATCTTCGATCAAACCTAAGAACCCATACTTTTGGTCAGGTTTTCAAAGTTATCGTTTACCAATTTGCTAGGATTTCAATAAAAGGTTCCTTGAGAAGAATGATTGGGTTATGGATTATACTATATTATTTGGTACAATCTTTATTTTGAAAAGCTTAGATAGTGATAACCCTACGCGTTTCAGAATTCTTCAAATATACCAAAATATCATCGATAAACATAATTACAAACTTATCAAGAAATAGTCTAACACCCGATTTATCAAGTCCATGAGTGTTGCAGGATAATTTGTTAATCCAAAGGACATTACTAAAATTCATAATGACAATAGCGGGTTCTAAATGCTATCTTTGGAATATCTTCCTTCTTGATATTTAATTGATGATAACCTGAACACAAATCTACTTTTGAAAAACTATGTACTCCTTGTAATTGGTCAAGGAGATTATCGATGTGTGACAATGGATACTTATTCTTTCTTGTCACTTTATTAAGTTGCCAACAATCAATGCAAAGTATCAAAGACCCTTCTTTCTTTTTCACAAAATGTACTAGTGCACTAAAACATCATACCTTTAACTCCTCCAAGTACACGTTCAAAGTGTATTTAACCAGCGGAAGTATTCCTTTAACCCATAAATTAAAAAAATTTCAATTTAGTCATTGGGTACAGTTCATGTGGTAAATTCTAAATTGGCAGTCCAACTTTGGAAGGTCATAACTAATTTTAGAAAAATCACATGGAAGTGCTCCAAATTTATACTTAAAGCGCATTCATTAATCTTTAAGGGAAAAATATAAATATGGATGTTTTCTTTCCCATTCAATATAGTTAATTCATTATATTTTACTATTTATATGGTCATTTCTGAAACTTCCAAATTCTAACCCTCAAATTTGGAAATTCATTTCTCTTAGTACACACATCAAATTGAGGCATTTTACCTATAAATTTAAAGCTTAGGATGTGTACTACATGTCCATTAAATTTTGTGGATTAATTTATTCGTTTAGTAGGTCAAACTGGAGTCAAAACAAAACTGCTATAGGACCTACGTTTTTACCATTGTCACTTTCTTTAATTATTCTCATAAATTATTCTAGCCTCATTAACCTTCCTCTTGGCTTCTCATACATTCATTTACATCATGAGAACATGTCATAATTAATCTATACATATAACATTACATAAATAGGCACTTACATACATGGAAATTCACATGACACATGCTAGAACAAAAATTTGTGTACTTTACTTCTTCCGTTCTTTAGCTCCTCCATCATGCATATCATAATTGACCTATTATGGTTTATTATGGGAGGGTGAGATTCTAGGGAATTTCAATACCAAACATTACCAATCAATGTATACAAGATGAATGCAAGTGTATGACATGCTTCCTTTAACTTTTTTGTGCTTCTAAAGACATGTTATCATGATCAATACTTCATATCATTATACATGGCCATGAAAATACATAGGAGAAGAGCATATGTTATTCATACATATCACACATCACCATTCATAATATACAATACATCAACACAAGCATAAATATCATGCATGCTAGAAAGGTAAGTTCACTACTTTGTACTTAAGATTTCTTTCTTGTTCTTGCACTTGCTCCCTAGACTTCCCAACCATGTAACTTGTCATATCCTAATTTTTCCCTATATGTATAATACTAATAGTATAAAGAGGTTTAAAAAGGATTATGATGATGATCAGAAGAAATAATAAAGGTTAGATGAGTCTTGAAGGAAGAGAGGGACTAAAATAAAAATTAGAAAAGGTTGAAGGCCAAAAATAAAAGTAGAAACAAAAGTTGGGCCAAAAGTGGTAATTATCAAAAGTTAAGGGACTTAAATGTAATTTATCAAAAGTTTAGGGGAAAAAATATAATTATGAGAAAGTTGTGCTAGAAAAGGCCTAAAAATGCCTAGAATTATATTAGTCCCAAATTTTACCAGTAAGTAGAGAAAATTATTCTGATCAGTTGGACGCAACACAGAATTTTGATATGAGATCCTAAAAATTTTATATTAATTTATGAAGAAAGGAAAATAAATGCGATTTGGCAATAAATTCTATAATTAATATAAGAATTTTTAAAACTGATAGAGCTCAAAAAGGAGTTTTGTAGAATTTATTATAGAATGTACAGTGGATTAAAATACCCTGATAAATATTTCGGGGGAATTTCTCAGGAATTAAGCCCATGAAGGAAGTGGATTATACATAGTGCCCAGAATGGTACCTTATAAGTCCAATGATATTTTCATATAAGTATGTGGGCCAAAGCTAATAAAGACCAGGAAAAATAAAAATTTATGAAAATGCCACTGAAGGTATGGCACTGTGTTGTATCATTAAGTTAGAGTTGGACGAAGGGCATTTTGGTCATTTAGACAAGCCAAAAATGTCTAGGCAAGTATAGGAGTGATTAGTTAGTGTCAGTATATGCTCTGATAAGAACTAAAGAGGTGTAAAATGATAATTATGTCCTTAGGGTTAGTATAAAGCAAGACAGTGAACCAAGAGCATTTTAGCCATTTTCCAAGAGATCTGTAATTAAGTTTTGGCCCAGTCCAAGAATGTCAATGGTAGGAAGAATCTAGATATTGGATTTAAGGCCAGAAAGCATATTATGGAATTTTAAAAAAATTAGATTTATAAAATAATCTGGTTTTTAGGAAATTGGACTGAGCCTATACCGGATTGGACTAAAATTTTTCTAGAAGCTTTCCCCATTGGAATTTTTCGACCTAGTGCTATGAAGTATCCCTTTATGATGTCATGGATGATGTCATAAATCTCTTTTTGAAAAAGTTAAAGCCAATATTAAATGTGAGCCTTTAGATCAAATAGTGCACAAAGTAATCTTGGCAATTGATTTCCATGACATTTTTCTAAAAATACCCCCTCAAATTTGAACCGAACCATGAGCATGAGATCCTTGGGGAAACTTGCAAAATGGAAACTCAAGCCAAGATAAAGAAGATTCAAGGTACCAAAGTTCAAGTAAGTTATAGATTAAGGGTAAGCCATCTATCCTAGCTTATTTCCTTTGATTTGGGAGCTTGAACTTAGGGTTTTCATGGAGAAAAATTGAGTTTTCTCTAAGGTGTTGTGCTGTCCCAAAATGTTAAGATGAAAGGAGAAAGAAGAAATTAAAGTTAGAGATTTATGATTAAAGCTTCAACAAGTTAGTTAAGTGATTGGCTGTTGAATCAAGTTAATATTCTTGACTTTGCCATAGGTGAACCTGTTTGGTTTGCACTGTTCATGATGGAAGGAAATGGAACTTCAATCCTTTAATGCTTCCATTGAATTTCTATGATGACTTTGTGTAGGATTGGATAGGTTTTGAATCTTGGAAGCATTGAAATTCCAAGATTATAGTTTTTGAAATTCTCCTCTATTACTATTCACTCACATGAATAGTAATTGGAATTTCATGATTTTGATGCTTCCAATAGTTTTAAAATGAAAAGTTGTGTGGGGTAAAGTAGATAAACAAGTATGGGAAGCATTGGAATCAAAATGAGAATTTTTGAAATAATTAAGTGCATGTGTTTGGTTCTATCCAGCAATCCATTTCATGATTCTAAACCCATAAATGGATTCAAAAGATGAAATTGTGTAGGGTAAACTCAAGACATCAATTCATTCAAAGTCCAAGTCCATGGGTTATAATTAAGGGAAGTTAAGGTGTTAAGTGAGCTTAATGTTCAAGAGGAAGTTATGTTAGTTTAAGTGAGTTTAATGCTTAAAGAAGTTAGATTGTGATGGATGAATGGTTATGTGATGTTAGGGATTGATGGATATGCTTCAAAAGAGGCAGCCACATATCCAAAAGAAGTGTGAAGAAAGAGGCAAGATAAAGTGGAAGAGAGTCAAGTATATGAGGTAGTAAACTTATCCTAAACTTGTATGCATTGAATGTTATGCTTGATTGTGCTATGGTTTTGTTGAATTGTTTTGCATATGTGCTTATGTATGAAGCTATTTTTCTATGATTACTTTGACCAATTGTATTTCATATGATACATGGAATCATGCATATTACACAATGTTAACACTTTCACAAGCAAGCACAAGTATTTACATTAATGCATGCATTGTTTAATACCATTTGCTATTGAGATTTCCCCAGAAATCTCAGTAGCAAATGGTACTAAACAATGCATGCATTAATGTCACCCCCTTCATGTAATCCCACTCCTAGCAGGTTTATGAATGATAAAAGAGGATGATGAAGCATGAAGAGAAGCTAGGGGTTGGGTAGTATAAATGTTATGTGTAATGTTGCTATATGACCAATATAAGTAGTGATGGTCATGATGTAATGAAAAATAGTAAATGATAGAATAAATGTACAAAATTTTACACACCTTTAGTTAACATTCCAAGCTTTGTTTTGACACCAAGAACGTCTTATTTGGATGTTTGTACAAAGAGAACTAATTTTCCAAAATAAAGGACTAGAATCTATTTTTAGAATTTTTGACCAAATGAATAGTAATCTTTGGCGAGTAAACTGTATTAATTGATGAATCATTTGGTTTGGAAATTATTTTTTCCCTTAATGTTCAAGATATTATCTTCATGTAGTTTTTTGAACCACTTCATTTCAATTTTTCTAGAATTAATTATGATTTTTTGAAGTTCATCGCTTAATTTGGAATACCATATGAACAGTAACCCTAGAAAGAGTAAAATTCCAGATTTGCCTAATGGACTTCCAAAGTCTTGTAAGTGGTTCTAAATGCTACTAAATAGTCCCTAAGATGTATGAAAGTAAGGATGTTTCATAACTTTCTGTCAGCCACTTCCAAACATCCTCTTGGATGTCTCAAGGTCCTAAATACATTCACATTGATGACATAACTCATTAAGACCATGATCTTATACCAAATGGAAGACAAGCTTTCATAACTTAGCCCTTCTTTTTCCATTTTAGGACTCCTACTTTCTTCTAAATAAAATTAATTTCCAAGATCCAATCCTACATAATTTTTCATGCAAAATTTAATTATGGAGTTAAAATTTTGAAAATCAATCTCCTTCCTTAATTTTGGACAGAAACAAAAACTACCTCTAGGATTTCCAAAATCAATACTTGGTTTCTTCCAATACTTGCTTCTATACTTATCCCAACACAATTTTTCATTTTAAATCCATTGAAATTATCAAAATCATGAAATTCCAATCCCTAGTCAGTGTACTATAAAGTGGCATATAACCCACATCCAGCAGCCAACCAAGGGGAAAATGCCATTTAAACTATTAAAATGCAAGAGAAAGCTTCCTACTACAAAATCCAAATACTAGAGGAAGGAATTACCTTAGTTAGCTTGAAGATTGGATTCTTCTTCTTGGCTCAAACGAAAATTTTGCAAGAGTTTCCCCTAGGTTCCCTTGGCTACCATGGAGATCATATTTGGGGAGTATTTGTAAGAAAAACCATGAGTGACTCAAGGGATAGGATTAAATCTTGCACTATTTAGATCAATGGCCAAGATTGCTTTTTCTATCCACCATGTCATCATCTATGACATCACTAGGTTTATGTGGCATGCGAGGTGGCATCTCATGTTAGCATCTTACTTTCAAACACCTTAGGAGGCATTTAGTAGTAATTAGAACAACTTACAAGTCCATTGAAGTTCAATCTCAACATTTCGAATTTTCAAGTTCACAATTACTGTTCATTTGGTATTTCTATATTTGCCGATGGACTTTAAAAATTATAATTAATTCTAGAAAAATCTAAATAAAATAGTTCAAAAAGCTAGTTGAAGTTAACATATTTAAGTTTAAGACAAAAATATGCCTCAGACCAATTGCCCAGTCAACTAAATTAGTTTTGATGTCAAATATCACCATTCATTTATCAAAAATCCTGAAAATAGTTTTTGAACCTTAACTTTGAAAAATTTGTTCTCCTTGTATGGACATCAAAATAAGGCATTCTTGGTATCAAAATAAAGGTTGGCATCTTCCATTATTTACTATTTTTAATTGTAGACTACAAGTTACTGCTCAAACTTAGTCTTCATTCCTGTACAAAAGTGTTCATCAACTAACTTTACATAAATACAATCCACAACTTGTTCATATAAGTATACAAACACACTATAATATTATCCTCTAATCTTCACTTCCCATGCTTGATGGTACTGTTATATGGAATTATAGATTGGGGTGAGATTTATGAGGAAATATTAGTAGAAAATAGTACTAAATAATGTATGCATTAATGCTTGGAACTTGTGCTTGTTTGTGATTGTGTTAACATAATGTATTGTGCATGCTTCCATGTAATATATAAAATACAATTGACCACAGTAATAATAGCACATAGCTATAACTAATACATATGAACAACATCAATCAACAAGGCCATAACACAATCATCCATACAATCAACACAACCAGTTTAGGTAAGCTTATTACCTTGATGCTTTACTTTCCTTTATCCTCTTCTTTGTCATCTTTCCTTGATGTGAGTTTGTCTTCTCGAACACACAAATCAAATCCTAAACATTGCATATTCATACATGCATCACAATCTTATTTCAATCAATATTTAAAAGCATTGAACTTGGTTCACTAACTAACCCCTAACTTTGTTTATTTATGGCTAATTATCTTATCCTTTGAATTAACTTGTGTCTTAACTTATCCTTTTAAATCCATTTATGAGATTAGAATTTCAAAATTTCAACTCCTACATACCTTGCTGGACAGAACTGAAAGAGCACACGCAATACAGATATCAGAAGTCTTGTTTTTGACCTGATTAGGCTAAGAAGTAGTACTCGAATCCTCTCTACACCTTTTTCGCAACCTACACACTCACCTTCTATCGTTTTGCACATTTCCATATAATCTTACATCTCTACACCATTAACCCATCACCTTTTTCTGCTTTCTTCATGGCATCATATATGGACAACGATTGTAACACAATAGGAGTCATGAGAGGCTAAAGCCTTAGTCTCTTGGTGATGGATATGATATCTTGAGCTCATGGACTGCACTTGGGAGTTTTCTAGTTTGATCTATACCTATTTCATGTTTTGATGATGCTAGATTAAGGTTTTCATTATATGAACAAGGGATTAAAAGTTGATTCATTATTCTCATATTAGACAACTATAAGTTACTTTGGATGATTTAGATGTTGATTTTGAATATAGTATGTCAGTTTCGATTTTAAGATAGTTGGACTATTATCAACGATCATTGTTAAATAATTCAATTGCTTGAAATTTATGGTCATCAATCGATGATCATTCGAGGGCATTTTTATCATCTGATTTAATTTCACGCTAAGTGGTTTTTAATAGTTCATTAAGAGTTTTTAAACTAGCTTTGATCAAAGGAGTTTAAGAATTATTAATGCTCAGGGCTCAATCGATCGATTGATGTTTTCTTTCAGACTTAGATGTTTTAAAACTCCTATATCAAATTAAGAGTAAGGATAGATAGGCCCCATCATCAAGAGTCCTTTATAACATATTTCTTTTATAATCCATTGAATTTCCATCTTAATCAAAAATACAAAAATATTTACTTTATTGCATAAAAAATAAACCCCGAAACCTATTTTACTTTCACTCAGGTTTTCAATAGTTTTGTCACCTATTTGCTAGGTTTCCAAGAAAAAGCTCATTGAGAAGAACGATAGGGTTATGCCTTATACTACATTAATAGGGTACAATTATTTTTGTTTAGATGAGTCAAACGACAATAATCCGTGCTTCAAATCAATGGTGACGTTGCTAAGGAGTCAAGTAATTAGTTCATTAGCAGTTGGTTGTTAATTTCATTATTTACCTGAGTAATTTTTTGTTTGAATTTTAGTTTTTTTTTGTTTTATCGCATAGTATTATGCATTTTCTTTCTTTCAAGTTTCTACAAATCTATTCTCTATGAAATCCAGTCACGACCAAACCACATTCTAGTTGTGACGTGAAATCCATTTTAAGAACTTTTACTCTCTGTGTAATTAGGTCGCGACCAGAACACCCTTGTGTCACGACCTATTGAACTTTTTTGCAGTGAAACTTGTGTCTGATTTTGATTCCTTGCCTGGTTATTCTTGATTGTCCCTGTATTGCATGTGTAGAAGAGCTAAACCATTAGTACTTTTTAAACCTGAACTTGAGAGACAACTTAGGAAACTAAGGGGAGACTTTAAAGAAGAGGCAAGATCAGCAGAATCTAGTTTACCTTCTAGTGTTCCTAAATTTGAAATTGAACTCGATTTAGATATTCCATTAGAAAGTGTTCCTAAATTTGAAATTGAACTCGATTTAGATATTCCATTAGAAATTTCTAACATGGCTAAGATTAATCCTAATAGGCATGATGACCATAGTAGACAAGGAGAAAATGAAATACCAGTGAATGTAAAAGATAATAGAAGTGTAAGGGAAATAAATTATTCCCATGTGAATTATGATCCTTATGGCATTCATATTGAAGAGGCCAATTTTCAAATTAAAGGAGCTTTGATTGCAGCTTTACCTAAATTTAATGGTTTTATAGGAGAATGCCCACATCAACACTTATAAACCATGCATATGATCTGCTCTTCGATGAAGCCTCCATTGACTGCATTGGATGATGTTTTAAGGAGGTGTTTCCATTTTATTTTGGAAGGGAAGGCTAAGGAGTGGTTATACAATCTCCAACTTATTTCTCTACTCTTACATGGGATTAGTTAAAGTCAACATATCTAGAACATTTGTTCCTAGCCTCGAAGACAACTCAGATGAAGAAGGAGATTGCAAACATTATGCAATAGGATAGAGAGTTGTTACATGAATATTGGACAAGATTTATCAATTTGTTGGCTTGTTGTCCACATCACAACATAACAAAGGCTGATCTAGTAAACATTTTCTTTGATGGCCTACTCCTTCCCAATCAAGTTGGGAGTTATTCTAGAAGATGGCTAATGGAGACCATTATATTAGGGATCTAAGGAGAATGCCCTCATCATCTTCGGGTAATTCAAATGAGATCTTTACAGAAATAGCAGCTTTGGGAAACTGAATGGAAAAGATAATGAATTTAATTGCAAGAGAGGTACATTCCATAAAGCAAGTTCATGCAATAGGAACCTCACAAGCACTAGTTACAAGATGTGAGTCATGTAGTTCAATGATGCATGCTATGTCATATCCCCAATTTTCTTACCTGATGTAATTATACAGTTTATATAAGATGGATATGAGATTCTTGGAATAAACTATATCAGATTGAGATAGGTAAGAGAGGGATTAATAACAGGAAATTTTAGGGACTTAAACGCAAATTAGAAAAGGTTGAAGGCAAAAAGTTAAAGTAGAAACAAAAGTTAGGCCAAAAGTGGTAATTATCAAAAGTTTAGGGACCTAAATGTAAATAAGCAAAAAGTTAGGGACCTAAATATAATTATGAGAAAGTTGAACTGAAAAAGGCTCAAAAATGCCTGGAATCATATTAAACCCAAATTTTACTAGTAGATAGACAAAATTATTCTAGTCAGTTTAACGCAACACATAATTTTGATTTAAAGTCTCGATTAATTGATATAAATTGTTGAAGTGATAAGAAATTATTACAGTATTTTTTAGACCTTAGAATCCTATGAAATATTACAGAAAATTCTTATATTTAATATGAGAATTTATAGAATTGACAGAGTTAGAAAAGGATTCTTGTAAA
The DNA here is from genome assembly GCA_037074615.1 of Leucaena leucocephala. Classification (NCBI taxonomy): domain Eukaryota; kingdom Viridiplantae; phylum Streptophyta; class Magnoliopsida; order Fabales; family Fabaceae; genus Leucaena; species Leucaena leucocephala. The sequence goes on from CM073519.1 coordinate 20,251,802, forward strand.
ATTCTTATGGGATTTTACGGTGGAATAAAATACCCGATAAATATGGTCAAAAGAGATTTATTAGGATTTGTGCCATCAAGTAAATAAGCCCATACCAAGGCCCAAATGGCCCCATCATAAGCCTAATAAGATGATTGGACAGTTAGGTGGGCTAGAGTCGAGAGCAATTTAGGAAAAGTATGAAATTACGAAAATGTCCCTAGATGACCAAATTATACCAGTGATGGATGGAAGGCATTTTGGTCATTATGGGCAGACTATAAATGTCACATATAGTATAAATATGATTAGTTAGAGCCAGTATATACTCTGAGGTAGTACAAAGAGGGGTAAAATGACAATTATGCCCTTAGGGTTAATATAGTGCAATAAAGGACACCAATGGTATTTTGGTCATTTTCCAAGGGATGGATGGTAGATAAATACTCAGTTTAACAATTTCAATGGTATTAGAAACCTAGAAATTGGTTTCTAGGATAGAATACATATCCTGGAATATTATAAAAATTAGGAACAAAAAACAGTCTGGTTTTTGTGAAACTACTCTGATTGGTACCAAACTGGACTAAAATTTTTCCTATCAGTATATTTTACTTTTTCTAGCCAAAAAAGGCCTTGTTTGATGTCATGCATGGCATCAAGTGGAAGGCTTCTAGGGAAAGTGAAGTTAAAGAATGAATATGGACCATTAGACCAAATAGTAACCAGATCAATCTTGGCCATCCATTTCTACCCAAGCTAATCTATAAATACCCCCTTATTCAGATTGGTTTTGGCATGCTTGAAGAACCATAGGGAAACTCTTACAAAATTTCCATTCAACCAAGAAAGAAGCACACAACTTGAAGCAACAAGCATAGTAATCATCTCCCTTGATCTTGAGCTTTATTCTAGCAAGCTAGCTCTTGATTTTAAGGGGTTTTTGTGCCATATTTCCCTTGAGGTTGCTGATTGAATTGCTGTCCATATATGGTTAGAATATGAGTTTTATGTTATGGATAGTTTAGATAAGCTTAAACAAGCTAGAATCAAGTGGTATAAGCTTGGAAATTCAAGTATGTTTGGAATTAGGGTTTTGTGTTCAGGGATGGTACTGCATGTGAGACTTTTCATATGTTATAATTTCATGATTTTGATGCTTACAATGAGTTTAAAATGGAAAATTGTGTGGGGATAAAGTAGGAGAACAAGTATTGGAAGCATTGTAATCAAAATGTGAATTTTTGGAAAACAAGGGTTTTGATTCGGTCAAGGGAAGCATCTTGTGATGTGTTTTGATTTTGGAAATTCTAGTTTCATATTTGAATCTACATGAAAAATTATGTAGAAATGAACTATGAGAATTTATTTTTGAAAGATGGAAGTATGAAACATAAAATAGAGAGAGAATGGAAGTTAGTGAAAATCTAGTCTTGGTTTTGTGTTCAAGTTGAGTTGTAACTTGATGTTACTTTGTAATGGATAGGTTTTGACATTTTTGAAGGAAGGAAATCATCTCAAGAAGACCTTGACAAGGATAGATAAGAGGTAGCAAGAATACCTAACTATAGTTTCAAGTTTGCTTGATTGTATGCTTGCATGTTAGTTATGATGTTTGGTTGAGCATGAGAATGTGTCATCATGTTGATGATAAAGTATGAATGATTCCAACTCCTTCCAACTAATGTCATGACAATATGCATGTTAGAGTTTGCTTATGTACCATTATGAAGTAGCTCCCATCTCATGATAACATGTTAAGCATCCCATTAATCATGCATGATATTATGGTTTGTGTAACTTGCTATTGGGATTTCCATGAAATCTCATTCCTTCCATATGCATAAACATGTCATAGGTGGTGGAACCTCACAAGGAAAAAGGGCAAACATAGATGGTTGAACCTGTATGATCAATTATATGAGTTACATGTCACTATGAAATGCTAGGATGGATGTATTATGTATGATTCTATAATTATGTTCTGAGGCTTTGGTGGTGTGACAATGATTATATTGCCTTAATCAATGATTGTGAACTTGAAATTTGGTATGGTTATAGTTAATATACAGAGCTTTAAATGGACACCAAGAATGCCTCAAATGGTTAAGAATTCTATTTGTTATGATTTTTCTAAGGTGGAATTATGATCTGGAATTGAGATAAAGTTAATAGTTAGAGGCAGTGATGTTCACGCGTTGATTTTATATAGCAAATGAATGAATTCTTTTATGAAATTTTGTGGACTTAAATAACACGTCTGGATGTTTAAATCCATAGGTAACACAGTTCATTTGGACAAATAACCAAAGAGAAATGAATTTTTGAAATTAAGTCAAAGAAATTGGAACTTCCATATTTTACCAAATAAACAGTGTTTTCAACGAATAAACTGATTTCATTGAGACAATGCAACCTTAGATTTCTATTTTTCCCTCAAATTTCAATGAAAGAAATTTCATTAGAAATTGGAACCAACCTATTCTAATTTTTCTACATTTAATTATGAATTTTTAAAGTTGGGGTACATGTTCTGGAATTACCAAATGAACAGTAACATGAACAGTCCCCAAGAGCAATTCTTTTGAAAATGGATGTTTCCAAAGCAAATGATCATGTAATTAGTTACAACAACTTCTAATAAAGTATAATTGAGGTTGAAAGTAAGGATATGACATGCTACCAGTACATGTGACAGACAGTATGAAAAAATAGCAGCAATGTATCAAGGGAGAGAAAATTAATACCAGAAGAGAGACCCATACTCTAACACATACAACTCAGGTTGGAGAGACCACCCAAATTTCAAGTGGGGGAGTAGGAAAAATAGGCCAAACCAATTCCAAGGAGGTGGTGCTTCCTTAAGAAACTACCAAAATAATGCAAGATCTATAGTTCCAACTCACCCTAATGCTTTAGTGGCCTCAAGACCATATGAGACTTCTCAATTGTTGAAGAGTATGGCTGCATAAATGAATAACATGGATGGTAGAAAGACCAATATAGACCACAAGCTCAAAGAGAATGACAGTCAATTCACCTCCATAACTTTAATCCTTTAAAGTATGCAGAAGGATAATGTTGATGTGCACAGGAAACTTGAGGAGTTAAGTTCCAAGAATGCAAATATTACATGTCATTTGACTCAAGTTTTCAATACAGTGAGTGACATCTATCATATCTCTAATTTTCTTACCTAACGTAACTGTATTGTTTATATGAAATTGACATGAGATTCTTGGAATAAACGGTATCAGATTGAGATAGGAAAGAAAGGGATTAATTACTAAGGAAAATTTAGTGACCTAAACGAAAATTATAAAAGGTTGAAGGCAAAAAGTTAAAGTAGAAACAAAAGTTGGGCCAAAAGTGGTAATTATCAAAAGTTTAGGAACATAAATATAAATAAGCCAAAAATCAGGGACCTAAATGTAATTATGAGAAAGTTGAACTAAAAAATGCTCAAAAATGCCCAGAATCAGATTAAACCTAATTTTTACAAGTAGATAGACAATTATTCTGGTCAGTTTAACGTAACACAGAATTTTGATTTGAGGTCCCGATTAATTGATATAAATTCTTGAAGTAAGAATAAATTATTACAGTATTTTTTAGACCTTAAAATCAGATGAAACATTATAGTAAAATCCTATATTTAATATAAGAATTTATAAAATTGACATAGTCAGAAAAGGATTCCTGTAGAATTCTTACGGGAATTTACGGTAGAATAAAATACCCAATAAATATGGTCAGGAGAGATTCATTGGGATTTATGCCACAAAGGCAATGAGCCCATACCAAGGCCTAAATGGTGCCACAATAAGCCCAATAAGGTGACTGGATAGTTAGGTGGGTCAAAGTCGAGAGCAGTTCAAGAAAAGTATGAAATTACGAAAATGCCCCTAGATGACCAGATTATACCAATTATAGATAGAGGATATTTTGGTCATTCTGTATAGGCCAAAAATGTGTAATATAGTATAAATATAATTAGTTAGAGCCAGTATATGCTTTACGGCAGTACAAAGAGGGGTAAAATGACAATTATGCCATTACGATTAATATAGTGCAAGAAAAGACACCAAGGGTATTTTGGTCATTTCCCAAGGGATGGATGTGAAATAAATACTTAGTTTAACAATGTAAATGGTATGAGGAACCTAGAAACTAGTTTACAGGATAGAATATATATCCTGGAATATTATAAAAATTAGGAACAGAAAACAGTATAGTTTTTGTGAAAATGCTCCGATCGGTATCAGACTGGATTGTAATTTTTCCTATTAGTATATTTACGTTATTCTAGCCAAACATGGCCTTGTGTCATGTCATGCATGGCATTAAAAATGGCTTCTAGGGCAAGTTTGTTCAAGAATGAATATGGACCATTAGATCAAATAGTAAACAAATCAATCTCAGCCATCCATTTCCACCCAAATTTACTACAAATACCCCCTCATTCAGATTGGATTCGGTAACTTTGGGAAACCATAGGGAAACTTTTGCAAAATTTCCATTCAACGAAAAGAAGCACAAAACTTGAAGCAATAAGCAAGGTAATCATCTCCCTTGATCTTGAGCTTTATTCTAGTAAGCTAGCTCTTGTTTTTAAGGGGTTTTTGTGCCATATTTTGTAACATCCTTAATTTTATATGTATTAGGGACCATTTGTTAGCATTTATAACCACTTACAAGACCTTAGAAGTCCATTACCTAAATCTGGATTTTTTCTCCTTCACGAGTTACTGTTCATATAGTATTCTAGATTATGTAACGAACTTCAAAAAATCATAATTAATTCTAGAAAAATTGAAATAAAGTGGTTCAAAAATTTACGTGAAGATAACATCTCAAAATTTAAGGGAAAAATAATTTCTAGACCAAATGATTAGCCAATTAATACAGTTTATTCGCCAAAGATTACTGTTTATTTGGTCAAAAATTCTGGAAACAGATTCTGGTCCCGTACTTTGGAAATTCATTTCTCTTTGTACAGACACCAAAATAAGGCGTTCTTGGTGCCAAAATGAAGCTTGGTATGTCTGTAAAATTTCATACATTTATTCCATCATTTACTATTTTGCATTACCTCATGATCATCACTGCTTACATTGGTCATCTAGCAACATTACACTTAACAATTCCTCACATAACACATATACTATCCAATCCCTAGCTTTTCTTCATGCTTCATCATCATCTTCTATCATACATAAACCTGAGAGATTGGGATTACATGGAAAGGGATAAGACTTCTGGGGAAATCTCAGTACCAAACATTACTAAACAATGCATGCATTAATGTAACTACTTATGCTTGCTTAGGAAAGTGTTATCATTGTGTAATGTGCATGCTTCCATGTAACATATGAAATACAATTGGCCAAAGTAAACATATAAATAGAGCTTCATACATGAGTACATAGGCAACACCATTCAATCAAGCCATAGCATAATCAAGCATAACATTCAATGCATACAAGTTTAGGATAAGTTTACTACCTTGAACACTTGACTTTCTTTCTCCTTATCTTGTTTCCTTCTTCTCACTCTTCTTGAACATGTGGATGTCTCTCTTGGAGCATACCAATCAATTCCTAACATCACATAATCATTCATTCATCACAATCTAACTTCCTTGAGCATTAAACTCACTTTAACTAACATAACTTCTTCTTGAACGTTAAGCCCATTATATTTCCTTAATCTTAACTAATGGACTTGGTATTTGAATCAATTGATGTCTTGACTTTACCCTACACAATTTCATCTTTTGAATCCATTTATGAGCTTAGAATCATGAAATTCCAGCTCCTTCATCACATGCTGTACAGAACCGAAACTGCACTCAATTCTTTCAAAAATTCTCATTTTGATTCCAATGCTTCCCATACTTGTTTCTCTACTTTATCCCACACAATTTTTCATTTTAAAATCATTGGAAGCATCAAAATCATGAAATTCCAATCACTGTTCATGCGTGTGAACAGTAATAGATAAGGGTTTCAAAAACTACAACCTTGGAATTTCAATGCTTTCAAGGTTTAAAACCTTTCCAATCCCACACAAAATCATCATCTAAATTCAATGGAAGCATTAAATCATTGAAATTCCATTTTCTTCCTCATGAACAGTGCAGACCGAACAGGGCACACCATTGCAAAGTCAAGAATATCAACTTGATTCAATAACCAATTTCTTAACTAGCTTGCTTTAGCTTGAATCATACACTTCTAACTTTAATTTCTTCTATTCCCTTCCATCTAAGGTTTTTGGGCAGCACAACCCTTAGAGAGAACTCAACTTTTCTCCCATGAAAACCCTAAGTTCAAGCTCCCAAATCAAAGGAAAATAAGCTAAGAGAGATTGCTTACCTTTAATCTCTAGCTTGCTTGAACTTTGGTACCTTAAATCTTCTTTGTGTTGGCTTGAGTTTTCATTTTTCAAGAGTTTCCCCAAGGGTCCATGAAGCCATGGTTTCGCTACAGAATTGAGGGGGTATTTATAGAAAATTTCATGAAAAATCAATGGCCAAGATTGTTTTGGTTACTATTTGATCCAAGGGCTCACATTTAATCTTAGATTTAACTTTTTCTAAAAAGAATAATTATGACATCATGTGGGACAGCTCAAGGGACACCTTATAGGGGTATGTGCCGTGCTCACCATGCCAGGAAGCTTCTGGAAAAATTCCAGTCCAATCCGGTACCGATCGGAGCAATTTCACAATAATTGGACTGTTTTCTATTCCTAATTTTTTATAATATTCTAGGATATGTATTCTATCCTGGAAATCAATGTCTAGGCTTCTCATACCCTTGACATGGTTATACTGAATATTTATCTACCAGTCATCCCTTGAGAAATGACCAAAGTACCCTTGGTGTCATTTATTACATTATATTGGCTCTAACTAATCACATTTATACTATATGCCATGTTTTTAGCCTGTCCCAGATGACCAAAATACCCTCCATCCATCACTAGTACAATATGGGCATCCAGGGGTATTTTTTTTAATTTTGCACTTTTTCTGGACCTAGCCCCTTTTGCTAATGAACTAGTACCCTGGTTTTGGGCCCTCCTTGGCGTCATCATAGGCCCATATATGAGGTTATCTAGTCTCATTTCATCTAGCCATATTTACTGATAAATTCCATTAACGGATCACGGGTGGCTTCAAACTCCTGTCAAAATTCACTGTTATGGGAATATCTTTTTGTACAGGACTTCCTCCAGGGTTCTGTCAGATTCATAATATTTAACACTATAGGGCACACTTTCCTATAAGTCCCCCAGTTATATCTGATATCCATGGAATTTGATAAAAATTCAGATAACTTTTAGACTATCAGATAATTTTCTGTTGTCTGGAGCCCTAATAAAATTTCTGTATCATGCTAGATTAACTAGCGTAACCTCCCCTATTTACTGATGGAATATGGGACTGAAAAAGTTTTGGGCAGTTCTAACCCTTTCTGGGTTAACCTTTCTATAATTACAATTTTGCCCTTGAACTTTTTACTTAATTACATTTAAATCCCTTAACTTTCAAAAAATTACACTTAAGGGCCCAACTTTTGTTTCTACTTTCACTTTTTGCCTTTAACCTTTCTTACTTTTTATTTTAGTCCTTCTCTTCCTTAAAGAATCATCTAACCTTTATTATTTCTTCTGATCTTCGTCATAATCCTTTACAAGCCTCTTTCCACTATCAGTATTATACCGATAGGGAAAAATCAGGATATGACATATTTTCCTTATGGTTGCTGCTGGAAGTGCTGTCCATATGCGGTTAGAATATGAGTTTTATGTTATGGATAGTTTAGATAAGCTTAAGCAAGTAAGCATGAAGTTAGGGTTTTATGTTCATGGCTGTTACTGTTTGTGACACTATTTATATGTTGAAATTTCATGATTTTGATGCTTCTGATGAGTTTAAAATGGAAAATTGTGTAGGGATAAAGTAGGAGAACAAGTATTGGAAGCATTAGAATCAAAATGTGAATTTTGGAAAACAAGAGCATTCACTTTGTTCAAGAGGAAGGGGTTTGTATGTGTTTTGATTTTGGAAATTCTGGTTTCATATTTGGATTCTACATGAAAAATTATGTGGAAATGAACTATGAGAGTTTATTTTGGGAAGATGAAAGTATGAAACCTAAAATAGAGAAAGAATAGAAGTTAGTGAAAACCTAGTCTTGGATTTGTTTTCAAGTTGAGTTGTAACTTGATATTACTTTGTAATAGCTAGATTTTGATATTTGTGAATGAAGGAAATCATCTCAAGAAGACTTTGACAAGGATAACTAAGAGGTAGCAAGAATACCTAACTATAGTTTCATGTTTGGTTAATTGTTTGCTTGCTTGTTAGTTATGATGTTTGATTGAGGATGAGATTGTGACATCATGTTGATGATGAAGTATGAATGATTTCAACTCCTTGCAAGTTATGTCATGACAATATGCATGTTAGAGTTTGCTTATGTACCATTATGAAGTAGCTGCCATCTCATGATAACATGTTAAGCATCCAATTAATCATGCATGATATTATGGTTTATGTAACTTGCTATTGGGATTTCCATAAAATCTCATTCCTTCCATATGCATAACCATGTCATAGGTGCTGGAACTTCACAAGGAAAAAGGGTAACCATAGATGGTTGAACTTGTATGATCAAATATATGAGTTACATGTCACTATGAAAGGATATGATGGATGTATGATGTATGATTTTGTAATTATGTTTTGAGGCCATGGTGGTGTGATGATGATTATGACACCTTAATCAATGAGTTTGAACTTGAAATTTGGTATGGTTATAGTTCAGATATAGAGCTTTAAATTTACACCAAGAATGCCTCAAATGGTTAAGAATTCGATTTGTTATGATTTTTCTAAGTTGAAAGTAAGATCTGAATTGAGATAAAGTGAGTAGTTAGAGGCAGCGATGTTTATGCAGTGATTTTATATAGTAAGTGGATGAATTATTTTATGAAATTTTGTGGACTTAAAGAAAACATCTGGATCTTTAAATCCATAGGTAACACGTTTCATTTGGACAAGTAACCAAAGAGAAATGAATTTTTGAAATTAAGGCAAAGAAACTGGAACTTTCAGATTTTACCAAATGAATAGTGTTTTTCAACGAATAAACTGATTTCATTGAGACAATGGAACCTCAATTTTACATTTTTTTCCTTCAAAGTTTAAATAAAAAGCTTTCATTATAAATTATAACCAATCTATTTCAATTTTTCTACATTTAATTATGAATTTTCAAATTTGGGTGCATGTTCTGGAATTACCAAATGAACAGTAACGTGAACAGTACCCGAGAGCAATTCTTCTAAAAATTAATGTTTCTAAGGAAAAAGACTATATAATTGGTTCCAATGACTTTCAAATTAGTATAATTGAGGTTAAAAATAAGGATGTGACAACATCCAAATGAAGAGCGGTGGAAGCATACCTTCAAATACTATCATTAATCTAAAGAGTTTGAATTCCATACACTCAGAAGGAAAGAAGTCCAATTTAAGGAAGATGAAACAACAAGGGAGGATCTAGAAGATTTTTAAGCTAAAAATACAACATTTTCACATATGAAGATTGGGAAATCATAAGGTGAGAAAGAACAGCAGCTTATGATCAAGAAGGCAACCTAAGAGGAGAACTCACACAAATGAGGAAACACAAGAAAAGCAAGAAGAGGAAGTGATAATTCCAAGTCCAGCATACAAGGGAAAGCAAATTAAGGAGAAGGTGGATTGAGCAAGCAAGGAGCCTCTATGCATACAGGTAAGGAGGTAAGTATAAAGGATCTCCCTTTTCCAAAATCTTATTTCGCTGGAAAGAAAAATATTGATTTTGAATGTGCAAAAGATGCTTTCAATGTCTTCATTAAGTTAGAAATAAACATCTCCATGGTTTAATTCCTCAAAAGAAATCCTAAATATTCAAAAATTTTAAAAGAGTTGTGTGCTTATTATAAAAAGTTTAGGGCTCTTGAGAGAATTCAAGTGAGTGCTAATGTATCATCACTTTTTAATCTGCACCTATTTCATGTCGGGCAAGTTCAAATCATGGTCTGCACTGAGGAGTTTTTTGTTTTAATCTACACCTATTTCTTGTTTTGATGCTGCTAGATCTAGGGTTTTCATTATATCAACAAGGGATTGAATATCGATTGATTATTCTCATATTAGATAATTGTAATTTACTTTGGATGATTTGGATGTTGATTTTCAATATAATATTTCGGTTTCGATTTTAAGATAGTTGGACTATTATCAATGAGTTTAAGAATTATTAATGCTCTGGACTCAATCGATCGATTGATGTTTTATTTAAGACTTAGTGATTTTAAAACTCCTATATCAAATTAAGAGCAAGGATATATAGGCCCCATCATTAAGAGTCTTTTATAACAGATTTCTTTCACAATCTACTAAATTTCCATCTTAATCAAAAATATAAAAAATATTTACTTTACTGCACCCTTACTTTATTGACTCAAAAATCAATCAAAGCCCAAAACCTATTTTACTTTCACTCAGGTTTTCAATAGTTTTATCACCTATTTGCTAGGTTTCTAATAAAAAGCTCCTCGAGAATAATGATAGGGTTGTACCTTATGCTGCATTAATAGGGTGCAATTATTTTTATTTTGATGAGTCAGATGATGACAATCCGTACTTCAAATCATGGTTCTTTTACTCAGATTCAAATTGGAAAACATCCTACCATATGCTTGTAATGGCTCTAAACCTCATCAACTATACAACACTTGTGCAAAGAATCAAGAGGTCTTTTCAGGGTGTAATGATGGAGATAGGCCATGTGGAATGGGATATAAAGGATATAAAGTATCATATGCATTCAATAATAAATATATAGCATGAATTCATGTCTTCTGAGTTGTAGAGGTGGTGATTGTACTAATAAGAGTTTATAATAGTGCCTCATTCAATGCTTTTTCCTTTCTTCAATTTTTTTCTTGCACTATCTCTTTTTTTTCTTTTTTTCTTTTTTTTTTTGTGAAATATGCTTTTTCTCTCATTTATTTGGCACCTTGTATATAAAAGATGTAGCACAATTTCACAATCACAATTATTTTCTGACATGAATAAAAGGTTTATTTCAAAGAGATGCTTATGCATATATGACTTTGTATGATTGGAAAAATGAAAAAACTATGGGCTCAAAAGGGGTGACTATGGATATAATATGTGCGGGTTTGTGTTTGGGATATAAGGGTGTAAAAATGAATGCCGCTATCATTTACAATAACATAAATGCAAAAGTAATTTTCAACTCAAAGCTAAGACAAGTTCTAAAAGATATAAACAAATTGAATAATCACTCAACATAGAAATTTAGGCCGAGAATCCTTTCAACTAAGGTTTTCATCTAAATGGTTCATTAGCTAAGGTCTCAAACGATGTTCATCATTCACTAGGCATTAAAACACTTATCATAAATGAAAACCCTCTTGAATGACGGATTAAAAGTTATAAAGTAATCACTCAGAATAATGTAATGATCCCAAACCTAATAGTAAAAACTTGAGTGTTTCCAATTCAGTTTCCATTTTCCAAAACTTCAAGTGTGACAATGGTTTCTATAAACTATTTTATGCAAAAGGTTGAAAATAAGAGGGCAACAAATCATTTATAAAAATTGTAGTAGCTCAAAATGAATCATTCTATATGGTATTATACAAAGCAAAGAAAGGCTAAATAGACATTTTCAAACTCAGGTCATGACAGAAAGCAATGAAGGTCATGACCAAATTTCATAGTGAGTGTTTGCCTTGAACTTACAACAGATAGTCACGACTAGGAATGATTAAGTTGCGACAAAAATACACAGAGAGATATTGTTGCGATCTAATTGTACGCGTGTCATGACTGATTTTCACAGAGAACATATTAAGTCCAAACGTCCATGTCAAGTCACGACCATGCAACACATAGGTCATGACTAAATAGAGACTACCACTTGATATTTTTGAACACCCAAAACATCTTTTACACTAAAACCTTTTATCCAAAAACAAAACAGTTTAAAGTGGGGATCTAATTTTTAGCAATTCATTACACATTAAAATCAAAAACAAAATTTTATGATGAAAGATTGAATTAATCAAAGAATTTCACATTAATTAGCACATAAATAATAACATCTCCCCCACACTTAAAATTGACAGTGTCTTCACTGCCAGCAAAATTATAGAGATCACAGCAGTCAAACACATCACTCAATACAAATTCACAGTGAAGCTCGCTGTCATATTCAAATCATACATCGCAATACAAATAAAGCAAAGATGACAAGATGGGTAAACTATAGCAAGCAATTGAGTGTGTCACACCTCAGATAACCATCACTGAATAAATAGCACATGGGCAACACATGGGTATTATTCAAAATAGAACTAAACTAAAATTAAACACTATCCTATTGAATCATCAAGTAGAAAAATTAACTACTACTTCTACTGGTTCATCCCTTTCCAATCATCAAACTAACATGTCCAACATATATCACATTAAGCAAATTTGTAAAAGGAAAGAGATAGAAAAGGGACAACCTGACCTCAAGGTAGTGGTAGGAACTCATAGAATTTGAAGAAATGGATGTTTCATTGAAAAATCATCCCCATTGCCTTCTCTCTTCACACTAGCAAACCAAAATCATGAACTTTGATTACATTAGGAAGTCCATCCAAGCTTGTCATGAATTTTTCCTGTTTAAACTTGAACTTGCCCAATTGTGTCTAGTATATATTAGCAACAAACTTCAGTGGTGTTCCCTTTATATTCTTTGTATACTCCACTTCTTGGAGTGCTTCACCCAATTGAGGTTGGTATAACATTGCAACATACTTAGGATCACTGTCCTTTGATTTATTTAGATTCTCCATCTTGCTTTCAATCTCCTCAGGCGTTGCACCAAGCTTAAGTTGGTCTACAACTGCAACATAGTTGAGATCAGTCTCTTTCGTTCTTGTATCATTATTTGAGGTCAAATCATTTAAGAATCTTAAAGTATGAGAGATAATTGGTTAATATGAGTAAGAATAAGTAGTCAAAACATATTGGCCCTTTAACCAGAATAAACTTTGGTGGTTTTCCCTTTCTATCCTTTGTATATTCCACTGCCTAAAGTGCTTCACCCAGTTAAGGTTGGTATATCAATGCAACATACTTAGGATCACTAACCTTTGATTCATTCAAATTCTGCATCTTACTTTCAATCTTAGGTGTTACACTAAGCTTAAGTTGGTCTATAGCTATAATATAGTTGAGATTAGTCTCTTTCATTCCTGTATCATTAGTTGAGGTTAAATCATTTAAGAATTTTAGAGTATAAGAGGTAATTGGTGAAAGTGAGTAAGAATAAGTAGAGTCAGAACATATTTGCCTTTTAACCAGAATAGCGGACTATAGAGTTGAAGGAATTTGAAATGCACTTGTTGTGTTTGCCATTTCTGGTCTTGACTTGCCAACTTCTCGTTGCGATTCAAACTGATAGTGAGTGTCTCTAGAACATTTAGTAGTGACATGATAGTTATTTAGTCAATAAAACTATAATTATCAAAAGGATACCTCATTGCTTCATTCATATTGAAAGTCACTACATGTCCTCCAACTTCCATTGTAATGGAACTATGCTTCATACTAATAATTGTCTTGGAAGTTTTAAGGAAAAGTCTACCTATGATCAAAGTGCTATCATTCACTAGTTCACTGTGAAACATCCTTACTTTCGTATGTATTAGGGACCATTCAGTAGCATTTAGAACCGCTTACAATACCTTGGAAGTCCCTTAGCTAAATCTGAAATTTTTACTCTTGTCGAGTTATTGTTCGTATGGTATTCCAGATTCACGATGAATTTTAAAAAATCATAATTAATTATAAAAAAATTAAAATGAAGTGTTTCAAAAAGCTAAGTGAAGATAACATCTTGAAATTTAAGGAAAAAATAAGTTCCCAACCAAATGCTTAGTCAATTAATATAGTTTATTCGACAAAGATTATTGTTCATTTGGTCAAAAATCCTGAAAATAAATTATGGTCCCTATCATTAGAAAATTCTTTATCTTTATACAAATATTGAAATAACGTGTTCTTGGTGTCATAATGAAGCTTGACATGTTAAATCAATGTCTGTAAAATTTCATACATTAATTCCTTCATTTACTATTTTTCATTATGTTATGAACATTATTGTTCAACTTGTCATATAATATCATTACACATAACACTTCTTCACATAACATTTACACCATCCAATCCCTAACTTCTCTTCATGCTTCTTCATCCTCTTTCATCATTCATGAACCCATTATGATTGGGATTACATGGATGGGGTGAGATTTATGGGGAAATATCAGTAGCAAACGGTACTAAACAATGCATGCATTAATGTAAATACTTGTGTTTGCTTGTAAGAGTGTTAACATTGTGTAATGTACATGCTTCCATGTAACATATGAAATACAATTGATCAAAGTAATAATATAAATAGAGCTTCAAGCATAAATACATATGCAACACAATTCAACATAGTCATAGTACAACCAAACATACATTCTATACATGCAAGTTTAGGATAAGTTTACTACCTCATATACTTAACTTTTTTACACTTTATCTTGCCTCTTTCTTCTCACTTATATTTGATGTGTGGATGTCTCCTTGGAGTCCACCATCAATTCCTAACATCACATAATCATCCATCTATTACAATCTAACTTCCTTGGACATTAAATTTACTTTAACTAACATAAAATCCTTTGATCTTTACTAATTGACTTAAACCTTTAACCAATTGATGTCTTGACTTTATCCTATATAATTTCATATTTTGAATCCATTTATGAGCTTATAATCATGAAATTCTAGCTCCTATACACTTTCCTGTACAGAATTTCATAACACCCTCTTTTATTTCAAAAATTCTCATTTTAATTCTAATGCTTCCCATACTTGTTTCTCCACTTTATCCCACACAACTCTTCATTTTAAACCATTGGAAGCATCAAAATCATAAAATTCCCACTGTTCATATGAGTGAACAATAATAGAGAATAATTTCAAAAACTACAACTTGGAATTCTAATGTTTCTAAGGTTCAAAACCTATCCAATCCTACACAAAATCATCATATTAATTCAATGGAAGCATTAGATCATTGAAATTGCATCTCCTTCTATCATGAATAGTACATACTGAAATGGTTCAACCATGGCAAAGTCAAGAATATCAACTTGATTCAACAACTAATCACCTAACTAGCTTGTTTAAGCTTCAATCACATATCTCTAACTTTAATTTCTTCTTTCTCCTTTCATCTAAGATTTTGGACAGCATATACAGCTTAGAGAAAACTCAACTTTCTTCCATGAAAACCCTAAGTTCAAGCCCCTAAATTGAAAGTAAACAAGCTATGATAGATCACTTACCTTAATCTCTAGCTAGCTTGAACTTTAGTACCTTGAATCTTCTTTTTCTTGGCTTCACTCTTCATTTGAGTAGCACCTCCCCAAGGATTCTTGCTTCATGGTTTTGTGCAAAAAAATGTATTTATAGAAAAATTCCATGGAAAATGAATGGCCAATATCATTTTGTACACTATTTGATCTCATGTCTCATATTTGATCTTATATTAGCTTTCCCTAGAAGCCAATGAGATGACATCATCAATGATATAATCAAAGTACACCTTAAAGACCATATGATGAAATTACAAAGGGAGGAAGCATCTGGAAAAATTACAGTCCAATCTGACACCGATTCAGTCAGATTTTTCAAAAACTAGACAGTTTTCTGAATCTAATTTGTCTGAGATTCCATAATATACTTTCTGACTTTCAATCCAGTATCTAGATTCTTCCTATCATTGACATTATTGTACTTGGTCTAAACTTAATTACAGATCCTTTGGCAGATTACCAAAATGCCCCTTGGTTCTTCTTTATTTACTTTAATACCTCAAGGGTATTATCATCTTTTCACACGTCATCAGAGTATTCCCTGACCTTGATCAACTATTTTGGGAACTCTCCTTGACTGTCTAACCTTATTCAAATGACCAAAATGCCCTTCGTTTAACTCTGACTCAATGACACAACAAAATTGCATACTTAGTGGCATTTGTGTAATTTTACATTTTTGAGTCTTTGTTGGCCCTGGCCCACATACTTATCTAAAAATATTACTAGGCCTATAAGATACCATCTTGGGCCTTCTACATGGTCCACTACCTTCATGGGCTAAACTCTTGAGAAATTCCCCCAAAACGTATATATCGGGTGTTTTAATCCACTATAAATTCCATAATAAATTCTACATAACTCCTTTTTAAGCTCTGTTAGTTTCATAAATTTTTATATTAATTATAGAAATTTAGTGCCAAATTTTATCTGATTCTGAGGTCCAAATGATATTATATTAATTTCCTTTTCTTCATAAATCAATATAAATTTTTTGGGATCTCAAATCAAAATTTTGTGTTGCGTCAAACTAATCAGACTAATTCTTTATTTACTGGAAAAATTTGGGACTAATATGATTTTGGGCATTTTTGGCTCAACTTCCAATAATTACCATTTTGCACTTGAACTTTTGAAATTTACACTTTAGACCCTCAACTTTTCATAATTGCACTTAATTGCCCAAAGCTTTGTCTACTTCACACTTTGCACCATAGAACTTTTATACTTTTTATTTTAGTCCCTCATCTTTATACCTTTGTCTAATAATTGTTTTTCCTTTATATTCATTATCACAATCCTTTCCAAACCTCTTTCCACTATCAGTATTATACATATAGGAAAAAATTAAGATGTGACACACTGGATATGTCCAGAACATAAAAATTAGTTGGGAATATTAAATCCTTCACCTGCACTAGAATATCCTCTATAATTCCCTTAGGATACCTAATTGATCTATTAGCTAATTGGAGCACTACACTTGTATCTCTAAGATTTTTCATACCTAAGGCTAAGTATACAGACCAAGGCATTACATTAATGGTAGCCCCTAGATCTAATAATGCTCCCTTAATATGAACCTTTCCTATAATGCATGGGATTGTGGGATTGTGTAAGATCCTAGGCCTTGGAACTTGACCGGTAATTCAGCTTTAAAAAGTGATGACATATTAGCACTCACTTGAATTCTCTCAAGAGGTCTAAAGTTTTTCTTATCAGCACACAACTCTTTTAAAAATTTAGCATATTGAGGATTTCTCTTGAGGAATTCAACTATAGGGATGTTTATTTCTAATTTATTGAAGAGATTGAAAGCATCTTTTTACAAATTTTGAATCAATCTTTTACTTTCCAGCAAAATAAGCTTTTGGAGTATACTTACCTCCATACTTGTATGCGTAGAGGCTCCTTATTTGCTCGACTTCGCCTTCTCCTCAGTTTGCTTTCCTTTGTATGCTAGACTTAGTACTATCACTTTCTCTTCTTACTTTTCCTATATTTCCTCTTGTGAGTGTGAGTTTTCCTATTGGGTTGCCTTCTTGATCATAAGTTGTTATTATTTAATACTCTCTAATTTCCTAACCTTTATTTGTGACATTGCTGAATTTTCAACTTTAGAATCTTCCATATCCTCCCTTGCTGTTTCATCTTCCTTAAATCGGACTTCTTTCCCACTTCTGAGTGATATAGTATTTAAACCCTTCAAATTAATGACAGTATTTGAGGTATGCTACCACTGCTATTCGTTTGGATGTCACTTATTGTATTGGCAACTTGACTTAAATGACTTGTAATATCTGCATTCTTGGAACTAACTCCTCAAGTTTCCTATGCACATAAGCATTATCTTAAACATCCTTACTTTCATACATCTTAGGGACCATTCAGTAGCATTTAGAACCACTTACAAGACCTTAGAAGTCCATTAGCTAAATCTAAAATTTTACTTTTATCGAGTTACTGTTCATATGGTATTCCAGATTCAGTGACAAAATTTGGAAAATCATAATCAATTCTAGAAAAATTGAAATGAAGTAGTTCAAAAAAATACATGAAGATAACATCTTGAACTTTAAGGAAAAATAATTTCTAGACCAAATGCTTAGTCAATTAATACAGTTTAATCGTTAAAATTACTGTTCATTTGGTCAAAAATTCTAAAAATAGATTCTAATCCCTTATTTTTGGAAAATTTGTTTTCTTGATACAAACATCGAAATAAGGAATTCTTAGTGTCAAAACAAAGCTTGACATGTTAGTTAAATGTTTGTAAAAGTTCATACATTTATCTCACCATTTACTATTTTTCATTACATCATGAACATCGCTACTTATATTAGTCATTTAGCAACATTACATATAGCAATTCCTCACATAACATATATACTATCCAATCCATAGCTTCTCTTCATGCTTCATCATCCTCTTTCATTATTCACAAACCTATTGGGATTGGGATTGCATAGAGGGGTGAGATTTCTGGGGAAATCTCAGTAGCAAACAATACTAAAAAATGCATGCATTAATGTAAATACTTGTGTTTGCTTGTGAAAGTGTTAACATTGTGTAACGTGCATTAGCACAACCAATTCAACAAACCCATAGCACAACCAAGCATAATATTCAATACATATAAGTTTAGGATAAGTTTACTACCTCAATTGGTTGATTTCTTTCACTTTAACCTTGCTTCTTTCTTCTTACTTCTCATGGATGTGTGGCTGCCTCTTTGGAGTCTACAATCAAATCCTAACATTACATAATCATTCATCCATTACAATCTAACTTTCTCTTGAACATTAAATTTACTTGAACTAACATAACATCCTTTCATCTTTACTAATTGACTTAGCCTTTGAACCAATTGATGTATTGACTTTACCCTACAAAATTTCATCTTCTAAATCCATTTATGAACTTAGAATCATGAAATTATAGTTCCTTCATGGCCTACTGGATATAACTGAAAACATGTACATAGTTCTTTCAAAAATTCTCATTCTGATTCCAATACTTCCAATACATGTTTCTCTACTTTATCCCACACAAATTTTCATTTTAAAACCATTGGAAACATCAAAAATATGAAATTCAAATCACTTTTCATATGAGTAAACAGTCACACAGAAGAATTTTCAAACTACAACTTGGATTCCAATGCTTCCAAAGTTCAAAACCTATCCAATCCTACACAAAATCATCATATGAATTCAATGGAAGCATTAGATCATTGCAATTCCATCTCCTTCTATCATGAATAGTGCAAACTGAAATGGTTCAACCATGGCAAAGTCAAGAATATCAACTTGATTAAACAACCAATCACTTAACTAGCTTGTTTAAGCTTCAATTGTAACATCCTTACTTTTATACGTCTTATGGACTATTCAGTAGCATTTAGAACCACTTACAAGACCTTGGAAGTCCATTAGTCAAATCTGAAATTTTACTCTTTCTCGGGTTACTGTTCATATGGTATTGTAGATTATGCAATGAACTTCAAAAAATCATAATTAATTCTAAAAAAATCGAAATGAAGTGGTTCAAAAAGTTATGTAAATATAACATCTTGAATTTTAAGGGAAAAATAATTTTCAGACCAAATGATCTTCCAATTAATACAGTTTATTCGCCAAAGTTTACTATTCATTTGGTCAAAAATCCTGGAAACAGATTCTGGTCCCTTACTTTGGAAAATCAGTTCTCTTTGTACAGACATCGAAATAAGGCGTTCTTGATGTCAAAGCGAAGCTTGGCATGTCAACTAAATTTATGTAAAATCTCATACATTTATTCCATTATTTACTATTTTTCATTACATCATGACTATCACTGGTCATATTGGTCATATAGCAATAATATATTTAACAATTCTTCACATAACACATATACTATTCAATCCTTAGCTTTTCTTCATGCTTCTTCAATCCTCTTTCATCATTAACAAACCTGTGGGTTGGGATTACATGGAAATGGATGAGATTTCTGGGGAAATCTCAGTAGCAAACATTACTAAACAATGTAGACATCAATGTAACTACTTGTGCTTGCTTGTGAAAGTGTTTTCTTTGTGTAATGTGCATGCTTCCATATAATATATGAAATACAATTGGCCAAAGTAATCATAGAAACAGACCTTCATACATAAGCACAATTGCAACACAATTCACCAAAGCCATAGCACAATCAAGCATAACATTCAATGCATACAAGTTTAGGATAAGTTTACTACCTTATACACTTGACTTTCTTCTTTCTTCTCACTTTTCTTGAACATGTGGCTGCCTCTTTTGGAGCATACCAACCAATCCCTAATATAACATAACCATTCATCCATTACCATCTAATTTTCTTGAGCATTAAACTTACTTTAACCAACATAACTCCCTCTTGAACATTAAGCTCACTTACTTTTCTTAATCTTAACTAACGAACTTGGTCTTTGAATCAATTGATGTCTTGACTTTACCCTACACAATTTTATCTTTTGAATCCATTTATGAGATTAGAATCATGAAATTCCAGCTCCTTCATAGCATGCTGTACAGAACCGAAACTGCACCTATTTCCTTCAAAAATTCTCATTTTGATTCCAATGCTTCCCATACTTGCTTCTCTACTTTATCCCACACAATTTTTCATTTTAAAACCATTGGAAGCATCAAAATCATGAAATTCCAATCACTGTTCATGCGTGTGAACAGTAATAGAGAAAGGTTTCAAAAACTACAATCTTGAAATTTCAATGCTTTCAAGGTTAAAAACCTTTCCAATCCTACACAAAATCATTATCTAAATTCAATGGAAGCATTAAATCACTAAAATTCAATTTCCTTCCCTAATGAACAGTGCATACCGAACAGGTTCCATTATGGCAAAGTCAATAATATCAACTTGATTCAACAACCATTCACTTTACTAGCTTGTTTACGCTTCAATCATATGTTTCTAACTTTAATTTCTTCTTTTCCCTTTCATCTAAGGTATTTGGGCAGCACCACCCATTAGAGAAAACTCAACTTTTCCCCCATGAAAACCCTAAGTTCAATCTCCCAAATCAAAGGAAAATAAGCTAGGAGAGATTGCTTAGCTTTAATCTCTAGCTTGCTTGAATTTTGGAACCTTGAATCTTCTTTATCTTGGCTTGAGTTTTTATTTTGCAAGAGTTTCCCCAAGGTCCATGAGGGGGTATTTATAGAAAATTTCATGAAAAATCAATGGCCAAGATTGATTTGGTTACTATTTGATCTAATGGCCCACATTTAATCTTTAATTTTCCTTTTTCAAAAAGGTAATTGTGACATCATCCATTACATCACAAGGGACACCTCATGGGGCTTAGGTGGCACAATTCACATGGGGGAGGAAGGCTCTGGAAAATTCCAGTCCAATCTGGTTCCGGCTCAGTCCGATTCCCCATAAACCGGATTATTTTATACCTCTAATTTTTCTGAGACTTCATAATATACTTTCTGACCTTAAATCCAGTATCCAGATTCCTCTTATCATTAACATATTTATACTGGGTCAACACTTAATTATTGATCCTTTGGAAAATGATAGAAATGTCCTGAGTTCATTATCTTGCACTATATTAACCCTAAGGGCATAATCATCATTTTACCCCTCTTTGCACTACCTCAGAGCACATACTGGCTCTGATTAATCATATTTATACTATATGTCATGTTTTGGCCTGTCCAAAATGACAAAAATACCCTCCATCCATCACTGGTACAATAGGGGCATCTAAGGGCATTTTTGTAATTTTGCACTATTCCTATACTGCTCTGGAATCTAGCCCACATACTATCTCACTACTTTATTGGGCTTATTATGGCGCCATTTGGGCCTTGGTATAGGCTCATTGGTCTCATTAACTTTATGGCACAAATCCCAGTAAATCTCGCCCGATCCTATTTATTGGGTATTTTATTTCATCGTAAAATCCCGTAAAGCTTCTACAGGATTCCTTTTCTGACTCTGTCAATTTTATAAATTCTTACATTAAATATAGAAATTTCCTATAAAGTTTCATCTGATATGATGTCTAAAAAATACTGCAATAATTCCTTCTAACTTGAGAAATTTATATCAATTAATCGGAATCTCAAATCAAAATTCTCTATTGCGTTGAACTGACTGGAATTTTTTTATCTATCTACTAGTAAAATTTGGGTCTGATATGATCCTGGGCATTTTTGGCCTATTTCAGCTCAACTTTCTCATATTTACATTTAGGTTCCTGAACTTTTGAATAATTGCACTTTGGCCCCTGAACTTTTAGCTATTTGCATTTAAGTCCCTTAACTTTTAAAAATTACACTTAAGGGCCTAACTTTTGTTTCTACTTTCATTTTTTTCCTTTAACCTTTTCTACCTTTTGTTTTAGTCATTCTCTTTCTTCAAGACTCATCTAACCTTTATCTTTTCTTCTGATCTTCGTCATAATCCTTTCTAAACCTCTTTCCACTATCAGTATTATACAGATAGGGAAAATTTAGGATATGACATCAATCATATATCTCTAACTTTAATTTCTTCTTTCTCCTTTCATCTAAGGTTTTTGTATAGCACAAATACTTTAGAAAAAACTCAACTTTCCTCTATGAAAACCCTAAGTTCAAGCTCCTAAATCAAAGGAAAATAAGCTCGAATTCTTACCTTTCATCTCTAGCTTGCCTGAACTTTGGATCTTGGATTCTTCTTTATATTGGCTTGAGTTTTCATTTTGCAAGAGGTTCCCAAAGGGTTCTCATGCCACATATTTGAAGCTGAAATATGGGGGTATTTATAGAAAAATCTCATGAAAATTGAATGGTAAAGATCACTTTGTGCACTATTTGATCTAACGGCTCATAATTGCTCTTACATTAAACTTGCCCACCAAGCCAACTTTAGATAAAATCACATGATAAAAATCTTCTCCTCCCCCTTATCTTGGATGCTATGTGTGAGGTATTGTGAGTCCCACCATGTGTAAACCCTAATTCTCACTTTATTCATTTTCTTTTCTTTTTCAAAAATTCATAAAGAATTTATTATTGGACATAGGCTCCAAACAAACTTTTGAGACTTATTGGGCTTCCTTAGGATGAAATATTGGACTGCCCTAGGCCGTCCTTGGGCTTAATAGCTAATTGGCACAAATCCTAACTCATTTTCCTTATATTGATATTTTTAAAATATCCTTTTTTTGAAATAAATGTTAGACACCTCTTTTAATGGTTCTAAAATTTTAGAAATTCATTATAATATAAAATAACCCCCTTGTAAATTTTCATAATTTTTTGAGACCCAAAAGTCCTCATAAAAATTCCCTACATTTCTTCAAGACCCTTTATCGGTGTCCAATTTCACTTTAATTTCTCAAAGGGCATTATCGTCTTTTCACACCTCATCAGAGAATTCCCTAACCTTGGTCAACTATTTTGGGAACTCTCCTTGACTGTCTAACCTTAGTCAAATGACCAAAATGCCCTCCGTCTGACTCTGACTCAATGACACAACACAGTGGCATTTTCGTAATTTTATATTTTTCTGAATCTTTATTAGCCCTAGCCCACTTACTTATCTGAAAATATTATTTGGCCTATAATATGCCATTTTAGGCCCTCTACATGGTCTACTACCTTCATGGGCTAAACTCTCGAGAAATTCGCCCAAAACGTATTTATCGAGTGTTTTAATCCACTGTAAATTCCATAATAAATTATAGTAAACTCCTTTTTGAGCTCTGTCAGTTTCATAAATTGTTATATTAATTATAGAAATTTACTACCAAATTTCAACTGATTCTAAGGTCCAGAGGATACTGTATTAATTTCCTTTTTTCAGAGATAAATATAAATTTTTCGGGACCTCATATCAAAATTCTATGTTGTGTCAAATTGATCAGAATAATTTTCTCTATTTACTGGCAAAATTAGGGACTAATCTAATTCTAGGCATTTTTGGGCCTTTTTCGGCTCAACTTTCAATAATTACCATTTTGCCCTTGAACTTTTGAAAATTACACTTTGCACCATTGAACTTTTGAACTTTTCATTTTAGTCCCTCATCTTTATACCTTTGTCTAATAATTGTTTTTCCTTTTTATTCATCATCACAATCCTTTCCAAACATCTTTCTACTATCAGTATTATACATATAGGGAAAAAGTAAGAGGTGACATTATCCTTCTGCATACTTTGAAGGATTGAAGCTATGGAGTGAATTGACCATCATTCTCTTTAAGCTTGTGGTCTATATTGGTCATTCTACCCTCCATGTTATTCATCTATGTAACCACACTCTTCAACAATTGAGAAGTCTTATTTGGTCTTGATGCCACTTGTAACATCCTCATTTTGTTACATCTTATGGACTAAACGGTAGCATTTGGAACTACTTCTAAGGCTGTTGAAGTCAAATTACTCAATCTGGAATTTTACTCTTAGCGAGTACTGTGCATTGTGCAAATTCCAGAGGAGTGACCTGACTTCAAAAAATTATAACTAATTCTATAAAAATTGAAATGGAGTGGTTCAAATTGCTACAAGAAGATAACATAATTATATTTCAGGAAAAAATGACTCATTGACCACTCCTTGACTAGGTCAACATCAGTCAATATCTGAAGTTTACTGTTCCTCCATCATCTTGTCCCTAATTCCAGCATTCTGGTCCCAACTTTGATAAATCATATCTTTATGTGTAGAAATCCAAATGAGACGTTCTATATATCAAATCGAAGCTTGGAATGTCTACTATTTACTGAAAAAATATCATACATTTATTCAATTATTTACTATTCATAATTACAGCTCAAATATCACTACCTCACCACGAGTTACTGTTCACAATGGCAATTTTCAGCAATTATGCATACATGAATCACATATCAATCATGCTAAGTAATTAACATCTGTTCATGCATCTTTATCTCCTCCATCTTGAGAAGACCTGCTGTAATTGGATTGATATGGAAGGGGTGAGATTTCTGGAGAAATCTCAGTAGCAAACGGTACTAAACAATGTATACATTAATGTGAATACTTGTGCTTGCTTGTAAAAGTGTTAACATTGTCTAATGTGCATGCTTCCATGTTACATATGAAATACAATTGGCCAAAATAATCATAGGAACAGAGCTTCATACATAAGTACATATTGAACACAATTCAATAAAGTCATAGTACATCAAGCATAACATTCAATGCATACAAGTTTAGGATAAGTTTACTACCTGGCATGTAGCCTTTTCTTCTAGCTCTTAGCTTTGTCTCTAAGGTCTCTTATTTTCATATGTTAGATCCTATACACAATATAATAATATCTTTATTATTATCTAGTACAGCTTTACTTAACTCATATCCTTAATCTGACATTCCCCTGACTTTCTCTCTACCTTTAGCTACCTTTATTAATAGAGATATTTCTCTATTCTAACCATTAAGAGAAATCCTCTACTTTATTAGAGCAATCCTCCACTAAATTATTAGATAACTCTCTTACCTCATTCTTAAGCTTTGCCCAGTCCCTTGGCTCCTTAGACTGCTCCTAGTTCCTCTAGAACTCCTTCCTTTCTTTCCTTTCTTTCTCTTTCTCTCTTTCTCTCTTCTTTCTCTTCTTTCTCTTGCCAAATCCATGGTGTGCCTTGAAATGGGAGGGGAGTGGGGTATTTATAGGTGAGAAGAGGTGGAATGAATGGTCTAGATTGATTCGTGATGAATGGTTGAGATTGCTTGCTTCCTCAAGAAGCTTTGCCTGCATCATCACGATGATATCACCCTCCCTGATGACTCACCACTCATGACATCATCCAGGACACCTCAAGGGACACCTCAGGGGTATATGTGGCACAATGGTGGGGCCCTTGGAATACCTTACCAGCTGACTCAGGCTCTCCAGAGAATTCCAGAGTCTTTTCCCTGAATGGACGGTCGAGATCGTGCCACGTGTCCTCTTGCTTTTTCTCCTTTTTCTGTAATCATGCCATGTATCCTTTGCTTTTCCTCTTTTACTGTAATCATGCCATGTGGCACCTTGTGGGCCCCATCTATGTCATCTCATGATTCCAGATCACTTTATCCAGTTCTATCTTGGACCAGGTCACTTTACTTTATTGAAAAACACTAAAATAATATTTTAATACCTCTTGGGCCCACATTACTCTTGGTCTATGTTTTTGGGCCTTGGATTGTCATCTTGGGTTTCTAACCAAGCCCAATCACTCTGGTGGCTCAGTTCCCAAGAAATATCCTTAGTAAATTATCAAAATGCCCTTAATACCTCTTTAGTACTTATAGTAGCACTATTGTCTTTTCATACCTTACCAGAGTATCTCTTGACCCTAGTCAACTATCCAAATACCCTTTCTTGACTGTCTAACCTTAGTCAAACCATCATAATGCCCTTCGTCTGACTCTGACTCAATGACACAACACAGTGGTATACCTTCAGTGGCATTTTTGTAATTCTTCATTTTTCCCAGTCTTTATTTGCCCTGGCCCACATATTTATCTAAAAATATCATTGGACCTATAAGGTGCCATTTTTGACCCTCTATATAATCCCCTATCTTCATTGGCTCAATTCCCGAGAAATTCCCCCAAAACATATTTATCGGGTCTTTTAATCCATTGTAAATTCTATAGTAAATTCTACAGAACTCTTTTTTGAGCTCTATCAGTTTTAGAAATTCTTATATTAATTATAGGATTTTATTGCCACATTTCATTTGATTATGAGGTCTAGAGAATACTGTATTAATTTTCCTTCTTCTTCAAAAAATAATATAAATCTTTAGGTACCTCATATCAAAACTTTGTGTTGCATCAAACTGATCAACATAATTTTCTCTATTTATTGAGACCTCTGCTCAATAGGGTCTAGTAGCATCCCTTTTTCAAGCTATATACTGGGCTTCTAAGCCTACAAATTGGGATATGACACCACTAAAGCATTAGGGTGAGTTAGAACCATAGACTTTGCATTATTTTGGTAGAACCATAGACTTTGCATTATTTTGGTAGTTGCTAGAGGAAGCACCACCTCTTTGGAATTAGTTTGGCCTATTTTCCCCACTTGCCCACCTGAAATTTGGATGGTCTCTTCAACTAGGTTTGTATGTGTTGGTGTATGGGTCTCTCTTCTAGTATTGATTTTCTCTCCCTTGGTAGATTGCTACTAAAATATCCTACTTTTACCACCTCAGAGTATGTACTCAGAAGCATATTTGATTAGAGAGAGCATTACATTAGCCCAAAAATTAAAAGTTTAAAACATACTTATCAGTTGTTGTTCACTTGGTAATTCCAAATTTATAGTCCAACTTTAAAAATTCATAACTAATTGTAGAAAAATTGTATTGAGGTACTCCAAATTTCTAACTGAATATCTTTCATATCCCACTAAGAAAAAAATATAAATATGGATATTTACTTTGCCAATTGATAGAGTTAAATCGTTACTTTTTACTGTTTATATGGCATTATATATATAATATGGATGCTAATGCATTATATATAATTTCATTAAACTTTCTTTGATTAGTGGCAAGCCATCAAGCTACATACTTTTACATAAAATTGCATGGCCATGAAAAATATATTATTCACAATACATTCAACATTATTTATCATGTCACAATATCATTCAAATATCATATACATGTCAACACATAAGCATACCACATCAAGCACAGAAAGAGATAAGTCTACTACCCTACACTTAAGCTTTTCTCTTGATCCTTCGCACTTGCTCCCTAGCCTTCCAACCATGAAGCCCTTTGGTCAATCACTTCCCAACCATCTTCTTGGATGTTTCAAGGTCCTAAAAAACATTCATATTCATTGCATAATTCATTAGGACCGTGAACTCCAACAATGTTCAAGATTAACCTTGATAAACTCTTTACTAATATAACTTTCTCTAATATTTGCTAATTACCTTGGCCCTTGAACTAATTGATATATTGACCTTACCCTACACAATTTCACTTTTTGATCTATTTATGAGCTTAGAATCATGAAATTCTAACTCCTATGCACTGTTCTATACAGAATTACCTAATACCCTCTTTTCTTTCAAAAATTCCCATTTTGATTCTAATGCTTCCCATACTTGTTTCTCCACTTTATCCCACACAAATTTTCATTTTAAAACCATTGGAAGAATCAAAATCATGAAATTCCAATAACTATTCATGCAAGTGAACAGTAATAGAGAAGAATCTCAAAAATTACAACTTGGAATTCCATTACTTCCAATGTTCAAAATCTATCCAGTCCTACACAAAATCATCATATAAATTTAATGGAAGCCTTAAATCATTGAAATTCCATTTCCTTCCATCATGAATATTGCAAACCAAAATGGTTCAACCATGGCAAAGTCAAGAATATCAACTTGATTCAACAACCATTCACTTAACTAGCTTGTTTAAGCTTTAATCATATAACTCTAACTTTAATTTCTTCTTTCCCCTTTAATCTAAGGCTTTTGGACAGCAAAATACCTTAGAGAAAACTAAAATTTTCTCCATAAAACCCTAAGTTCAAGCTCCCAAATCAAAGAAAATAAGCTAGGATAGATTGCATATCTTTAATCTCTAGCTTGCTTGAACTTTGGTACCTTGAATCTTCTTTGTCTTGGCTTGAGTTTTCATTTTGCAAGCGTTTCCCCAAGGGTTCATGCTCCATGGTTTGCTTCAGATTTGTGGGGGTATTTATAGAAAATCTCATGGAAAATCAATGGCCTAGATTAGTTTGTGCACTATTTGATCTAATGGCTCATATTTAATATTGGATTTAACTTTTTCAAAAAGAGACTTATGACATCATCCATGACATCATAATATGCTTTTTAAACTTAAATTCAGTATCTAAATTCTTCCTACCATTGACATTCTTGTACTGGGTTAGTACCTAATTACATATCCCTTAGCAAATGACAGAAATGCCTTTGGTTCACTGTCTTGCACTATATTCACATAAGGGCATAATTGTCATTTTACACCTCTTTATACTTTATTATAGTATATACTAGCTCTACCTAATCACCCTTGTACTTTCTTGAACATTTTTAACATATCCAGAATGACCAAAATGCCCTTCATCTATCTCTGGTACAATCTGGCTGCAAAAGGGTATTTTTGTAATTTTACACTTTTCTGGGTTGCTTTGGACTTTAGCCCACTTAACTGTCCAATCACCTCACTGGGCCTCTGGGACGCCATTTTGGGCCTTCATATGGGTTCATTGTCTTTTTGGAACAAATCCTGAGAAACCTCTCCTGAAGGTATTTATCGGTTATTTTATTACACTATAAATTTCCCTTAAAATTTCTACAGGATTCCTTTTCTGACTCTGTCAATTTTATAAATTCTTATATTAATTATAGGAATTTACTATAGAGTTTCATCTGATTATGAGGTTCAAAAAATACTGTAATAATTTTTCTTAAATTCAGGAATTTATATCAATTAATCGGGACCTCAAATAAAAATTCTGTGTTGCGTTCAACTAATCAGAATAATTTTCTCTACTTACTGGTAAAATTTGGGACTAGTATGATTCTAGGCATTTTGGGCCTTTTTTGGCTCAACTTTCTCATAAGTACGTTTTTGCCCCTGAACTTTTGATAAATTACATTTAAGCCCTTAACTTTTGGTAATTACACCTTTTGCCCTAACTTTTCTCTCTACCTTTAGTTTTGGCCTTAAAAATTTTCTAAATTTCATTTAGGTCCTTGAACTTTTAAAAATTATACTTTATGCCCTCAACTTTTCATAATTACACTTAATGGCCCCAAGTTTATTTCTACTTTCATCTTTCACCATAGAACTTTTAAACTTTTTATTTTAGTCCCTCTATTCTTTCAAGACTCATTTGACCTTTATTATTCCTTATAATCATCATTACAATCATTTTCAAACCTCTTTCCACTATCAGTATTATACAGATAGGGAAAAATTAGGATATGATGCTGCTACTTCTTCATACTATCTATCACATGTACTGGTAGCATGCATCATTGAAGCATGACTCACATCCTATAACTAGTGCTTGTGAGGTTCCTATTGCATGAACTTGCTTTATGGAATACAGCTCTCTTTCAATTAAATTCATCATCTTTTCCATTTTATTTCCCAAAGCTACTATTTCTGCCAAAATATTTTTTGAATTACCCGAAGATTATGAGGCCATTCTCCTTGGATCCCCATTTTGATGTTTTCATTAGCTATTTTTTGAAATAATTCCCAACTTATTTATGGAGTTTTGTCTATCAAAGATCCATTTGTTGCTATATTCCAGGACACCTGTTGTGAGGGAGTAGACCATAAAAGAAAATGTCTACTAGATCAGCCTTTATCATGTTGTGGTATAGATATCAAGCCAACAAGTTGATAAATCTTGTCCAATATTCATGTAATGACTCTCCATCTTGTTATAGAATGTTTGCAATCTCCTTCTTCTTTCAAGTTGTCTTAGAGGCCGAGAATAATTATTCTAAATATATTGACTTCAACTTATCCCATGTTAAGTAGGCAGATTGTATAATCATTCCTTAGCCTTCCCTTCCAAAGTGAAATGGAAACACCTCCTCAAGACATCATCCAATGTAGTCATTAGAGGCTTCATCAAGGAGCAGATCATATGCATGTTTGTAAGTGTCGATATGGACATTCTCCTACAAAACTATAAATTTAGGTAAGGTTACAATCAAAGCTCATTTAATTTCAAAATTAGCCTCTTTAGTATAAAAACTATAAGGATCATAATTCACATGTGAATGATTTATTTCCCTCACACTTCTATTATCTTCTACATTCATTAGTATTTCATTTTCTCCTTGTCTATTATGCCCATCATGCCCATTAGGATTAATCTCACCCATATTAAAAGTTTATAATGGAATGTCTAAATTAATTCCAACTTTAGATTCAGGGACACTAGAGGATGAGCTAGATTTCGTTGATTTTGCCTTTTCTCTAAGTTATTTCCTTAGTTTTCTAAGTTGTCTCTTAATTTCATGTTCAAAAGGCACCAATTGTTCAGCTCTTCTATGCATGCAACACCTTAACAATCAAGAATAACCAGGTAACCAATCACAATCAGGCACAGAAGATTTATGGTAGAAAAATTCAACTGGTCGTGACACAATGGTGTTTAGGTCGCGACCTAATTACAAGAGAATAAAAGTTCTAAAAATTTGGTTTAGCATCACGACTAAAATGTGGTCTTGTTGTGACCAAAAATCACACATAGGAAATTTTTCACAAACAGTCGCGACCAGAGGTTGTTACGGTCGTGATTGGAGTTCACAGAAAGTAAAAGTTATTAAAAATGGAGTTCACGTCATAGAGAGTAAATTCACATAAACTTGAAAAACTGCAAAATGCTATGTAATGAAACAACAAAATCTAAAATTCAAACTAAAAAAATGACTCAGGTAAGTAATGAAATTGACGACTAATTGCTAACGAACCAATTACTTATCTCCCCGGCAACTGCGCCATTAATTTGGAGCACAGATTGTCGTCATCTGACTCATCAAAATAAAGTTAATTGCACCCTATTAGTGAAAGTAAAAATGGGTTTTACATTTGGTTTATTTTTTATGCATTAAAATAAGGGTCTAGTAAAGTAAATGATTTTGTACTTTTGATTAAGATGGGAAATGAGTGGTTTGTTGAAGAAATATGTTGAGAAAGACTCTTGATGATAGAAACCTATCTATCCTTACTTTTAATATGATATGGGGCTTTTAAAATCACTAAGTCTTAAATGAAACCTCAATCGATCGATTGAGTCCAGAACATTAAACTTCTTGAAACTCCTTTGATCAAAGCTAGTTCAAAAACCATTAATGCGCTGTTAAAAACTACTTAGAGTGTAATTAAATCAGATGATGAAGATTCCCTCGAATGATCATCGATCGATGACCATAGATTTCAAGCAATAGCATCAATTAGCAACGATCGTTGATAAAAGCCTAATTATCCAGAAATAAAAGCTAAAATATTCATATTAAAACCAACATCTAAATCAACCAAATTCAATTATAAAACCTAATCTCAGAATAATCAATTAATATCCAATCCTTACTCAAAATAAAAGCCCTAGATCTAGGAATTCCAAAACATAAGAAAGGTGAGATTAAAACATTAAACTCCCTAGTACAGTGCATTCCATGAGCTCAAATATGCGATCCATCACTAATAGGCTAAAGGTTTAGCCTCTCACAACTCTTGCTGTGCTGCAATCACTGCTCAGATGTGATGCCATGAAGAAAGTTGAAGAACGGTGATGGAAAGGATGAATGATGGAAGGTATGGTGGTAAGTTGTGGAGAGAGCATTGAGAGAAGGTTGGAGTACTACTTCTTAGCCATATCAGGTAGAAAACTAGCCTCCCTTGACTCTAGTTGCTTTCTCTCCTTTTAAAGCCATAAAAACCTAATAAAAAATGCACAACTTCACTAATTCTCTTCTTTGGTCGCGACCATATCCTATTTTTGGTTGCCACCTGTGAACGCAGGAAAACTTCCCAAAAAGAAGTGAGGTCACAACTTGTGGATACTTTGATCACAACTAAAGTGCATAGAGGCTGCCATCCTTGATTTGGTTCTCTTTATCTTGTGATCTCTTTTCTACTCACATTAATCCTTGTTTCTCCTCTAAAATACCTACAAATCAACATTAAAGCTCACTATAAAAGTTCAACCAGTTACTAAAGAACAACATATATGTAATTTGAAGGAGTTAATTTATCATTTTACCCTTAAATCAGCATATTGCTTAGCACAATCATGTATTACCATAAAAGCACGATTGTAGGCATAAAATGAATGGTAAAGTTATCATAAAACCCTCAAAATGTTATATAAACCATACACAATTTGTGTCCTATCAATAACACTCGACTTTCTTCTCGAGTCCCATGCCTAGATGATGTAGAAATATCAGGGGAATATGGATTTTATGGTTCTTCCTTAAATAGTATTTATTGGAGAAGTCTAAAGGGTTGACCAACCATAATCCTAGTTCTCCTACAATCCTATCCTATGCCTCTACAGGGAAATTCATTTTGCTGACTGGAGCCTCTTTTTGAAGCTCTATTTAACTTCCTAAATTTTCCCATCAGTATAAGACTGATAGAGGAATAAGGTTCTAAAGCGATTGGGATAATAATCAGAAGAAAAGATAATAATTAAGATAAGTTTTAGGCCAAAGAAAGAGATAAGGTATAAAGTTGTAAAGTAAAATGGTTTAAATTGCAATTTAGTAAAATTCTAGTGATTAAATATACCAACTTGGGGGAGAGACCCCAAAGGACTGAAGGGAAGGGAGGAAACTAAAAGAAAAGGAAGCAGAGCACTGGATAGACCAGTTAATGCATTACAGAAATAAAAAATGCATGTAGAGGGGATGCTATGGAATGAACTAAAAGGCGATAAAACCAGTCAACCTTAGTTCATCAGAGGAGGCAATGATATGCAAAGATGAAAGAAAAGATTAAAAATAGTAATAAAAATATTATTAAAACATAAAACTTACAAAAGGAGAGGGAATACAAGAAGAGAAAGAAAATGAGAAAGAAGGGACTCTCTCTACTCTCAGGTATCTCTCTCTAGATGTAAGAGTTTGGGGTAAATGAACCTTCCTAAAGAAGGAAATGAATCATACTTAAATAGACAAGGGAAGTTACTATTTAAATAGTGTTCTGACTTGGAAATGGGTGCTATTTGCACAGTTCTAATCATAATACTATTTTCACAGTACTGTCGACACTACAGTGACTCACTATTTAAATAGTACTGATACAGTGATTTACTGTTTGAACAATACTTTTACAATTTTGCCAACAACTTAAAATAGATTTCTCGATCAAACTAAGTCTTTAGAAGTTTCAATCTTCATTTATGTCTATAACAAATTCTTCTTCATCTTTCTCTGAAGGTGGTGTCGAACTTGTTTGAGTTGTTGAAGGGGTTTGCTCTTGTTGTTGTAAGAGTTGGAGTATAGAACTCAATTGATTGATAAGGTTAGCCTTATCATTTGTTGAAGCGAGGACAGCTTGTACCCTTATTTTTTGGTTTAGGAACTTATTGTGTTATGTCATATAAAGATACTAGGGATTTTGTTTGAACCATCTCTTAACTAATAATATGTTTATACTAGAAAGATCAAATTTGGACCACCACTTTACCAATGGAAGTCTTTAAAGTATAGATAGGAATCTTGATTCTTCTGTAATTGAAAACCTGTAATTCCAAGAAAAAATCTAGGACACATATAAGTTTGAAAAATAGTAAAGTTTAACAGGAAAAGGGTTTTCTTTTATGTTGAACTTCTATTTAAACAGTTCAAAAGCTTGAACTACTATCGGAGGAAATATTTCTGGTATAGGTCCAAAGAATTCCCACCAGTGTCCAAACCATTAAGGGAAGGTATACTTTGTTTTTGTTCTAAAACAAATAAACCAAGTATGTTTGAAAAGTTTATTTTGATCCTATAATACATGGTAGCATGCATCAACAAAGTCCCAATAATTATACCCAATAGGATCAAAGTTTATCCTAATTTTTTTTATCTTATATAAATCTTGTCCCTACTGGCATGGAGTAAGGACTTTTAAAATCTGTAGGATAGAATGAATTATTAAAGACTCATATGCTTTATCAGCATTTCTTTTTATTGTTGCTGACTCAGAGTTAATCAATATTAATTCATAATATTCCTTAGTTTTGTTTAATTATTTTGGCCTGAAATGAAATCCTTTTTGGAAAACATTTAAAGCCACTTGGTTTGGGTTTTTTGTGACAGAATTCTGATTCTATTTGGACAATATTCATAGCACTAACTGGTTTTGAGAGGGATTAATTTACAAAACCTTTGGTTATTGGTCAAGCAACTCATATTGGTTTTTTCTCAATACCTTCGAGGGAATTGGAGGTAAAGCCAATTTTTGTGCGAAGGTTTTATCTGGGAGTATCTTCTGGGCATATGATTCCAAAGTATTTTTAGAAGATGCTCTTGTTTGAATAGGCTGGGTTGATATCCAGACGGAGTTGATAACTTTGATTTTGTTTGGGTTTTTTTGGACCAAAGGTCTAGATAGAGTAGTGACTCAGTTTGAGTTTTCTGGGCTCTAGATTGGGACCCATGTTGGAAAATGTGCCCTAGGAGCCAATCATTGTCTTATGAACACTATTGATTTATGAATTTATTAATTGTGTTATCATATTATTTGCATGTTTATTGTGATGACCATCCTTGGATAATTGATGACACTTGCGAGTCTTGCTTGTTAGGAAAGATGACAAAGTCACCCTTCACTGGGCACAGTGAGAGGGCCACTGATTTATTGGGCCTCATACATACAGATGTGTGTGGACCGATGAACACAAATGCCAGAGGAGGTTATTCGTACTTCATAACATTCATAAATGATTTCAGCAGATATGGGTACATCTATCTGATGAAACATAAATCTGAATCTTTTAAAAAGTTCAAGATATTTCAAAATGAAGTACAAAACCAGCTTGGCAAAACAGTTAAAGCCCTTCGATCTGATCGGGGTGGTGAATATTTGAGCCAAGAGTTCATATATCATCTCAGGAGTTGTGGGATAGTCTCACAATTGACTCTTCTAGGGACACCACAATGGAATGGCGTTTCTGAATGGAGGAATCGAACACTATTAGATATGGTTCGATCCATGATGAGTTGAACAGATCTTCTGCCCTCCTTTTGGGGCCATGCCCTAGAGACAGCTGCGTTCACACTCAATCGTATTTCATCTAAGGCAATTGAAAAGACTCCGTATGAGATATAGACTGGGAGGACACCTAATTTGTCTTTCCTTAAGATTTGGGGATGCAAGGTCTATGTTAAGCAACAAGCCTCAGACAAATTAGCGCCCAAATCCTCAAAGTGCCTTTTTGTGGGATATCCTAAGGAAACTAAGGGATATTACGTCTACAACCCTGCTGATAACAAAGTGTTTGTTGTCAGAAATGGTATCTTTCTCGAATGAGAATTTATCTCTAAAAGAACCAGTGGGAGTAAGGTACACCTCTAAGAAGTTCGAGAGCCACAAGACACCACATAACTGCAGATGGAAAATAGAGAAGACTCACAACAAGTTGTTGAGACTCCTCAAGTCACGCAAGGTCCACGGAAGTCTAATAGGACACGACTTCAGCCTCATAGATATGGATTTCTGATTTCTGATAGTCGTGATGTGTTGCTTGTCATATCCTAATTTTTCCCTATCTGTATAGTACTGATAGTGGAAAGATGCTTAGAAAGGATTATGACAAAGATCAGACGAAATAATAAAGGTTAGATAAGTCTTAAAGAAAGAGAAGGACCTAAACGCAAATTGGAAAAGGTTAAAGGCCAAAAGTTAAAGTAGAAATAAATGTTGGGCCAAAAGTGGTAATTTCTAAAAGTTTAGGGACCTAAATGTAAATATCCAAAAAGTTAGGGACATAAATGTAATTAAGCAAAAAGTCAGGGACATAAATGTAATTATGGAAAAGTTCAGCCAGAAAAGGTTTATAACTGCCTGTAAGTATTTTAGTCCCACATTCCATCAGTAAATAAAGGAAGTCATGCTGGGTAATCTGGCATGATACAGAAATTTTATTAGGGCTCCAGACAGCAGAAAATTATCTGATAGTCTAAAAGTTATTTGAATTTTTATCAGATTCTATGGACATCAGATATATGTGGGCAAATTACAGGAAAGTGTGCCCTACAGTGTCAGATGTCCTGGATCTGACAGAACTCCAGAAGAAGTTATGTATAAAAAGTTATTCACATATCAGTGAATTTTGACGGGAGTTTGTTAACATCCGTGATCCGATAATGGAACTTATCGGTATGTAAGCCTGGATAGAATGAGATCAGATGACCTCATATATAGGCCCATAATGACGCCAAGGAAGGCCCAAAACCCAGGGTACCAGTCTATCAGTAGAAGGGGCCAGTGCTAGAAAAAGTGCACAATTACAAAAATGCCCCTAGATGCCCAGATTATACCAGAGATGGATGAACGGCATTTTGGTCATCTGGGACAGGCTAAATATGTGACACATGGTATAAATATGATTATTTGAGCCAATATATGCCCTGAGGCAGTACAAAAGGGGTGAAATGACAATTATGCCCTTAGGGTCAGTACAGTGCAAGAAAGGACACCAAGGGTATTTTGGTCATTTCCCAAGGGATGGACGGAAGATAAATACTCAGTCTAACATTTTCAATGGTATGAGAAGCCTATACATTAATTTCCAGGATAGAATACATATCCTGGTATATTATAAAAAATTAGGAAAAGAACACAGTCCGGTTGTTGTGAAACTGCACTGATCGGTACCGGATTGGACTGGAATTTCTCCAGAAGGTTCCTTGCATGGGCAGCACGCCACCTAACCCCTTGAGGTGTCCCTTGAGCTATCCCAATGGCATAAAGATAGGAGCCAAACCTTCCTCAGTTAGCTGAAAAGAGAATAGCTGACTCAGTTATGGATTGTTGTGAGGCCAAGGACACATAAATCCTTCAGGCTAGAGACATAGAAATCTTACAGGCAATAAGGGATGATATGGTAGAATAAATATGGCCTAGTAAGGTAGCCATAGATTCAAAGATAAAGTGACTCCCCTATTCCTATGTAAGAAAGAGTAAAGAAGGGTTGAGTCTATACCCTAATAAGAGGGTAAAGTGGCAACCTAAATGAAACAAGTAAATGATTTAGGTTCCTGAATAAATGATCAGGACCTAGTGATTAAGGTAATGAATGAACAAAATGTTTTAAAGTCTACCTAGTTAATTGCTTAATGGCAATGTGAGTATGAGGGATGATTGAGCAAACTATATAATGATGCATGGCTTATGTTGCCATAAGGTATAATAAGAAATTGCATCTCATTGCAGTTGTCATGTGATGACACACATACTAGAGAATGCTTAATTGATTGCATCTACTTGCATATTATGCATGTTGAGTATGCTATGATAAATGAATACTCCCCTTATGCAGTACGTACTGGGTAGAGTATACCAGATGAGAAAGTTATGTTGCTCCCATGCCCTATGACATGCAATTAAATAATTCAACTTAGCAAGAATGAAGCAATAGCAAAGTGCTAAACTAGAAAGTTGCTATTTGATTCTTAGAAGATAGAAAGAGAATTTATTATCAGACTATGATAGTCAATGGGATAGAGAATGAGATTAAAGATGAAGATTAGTAGTGAGCCTATAGATAAATGATTATGATACTTAGGACATATCCCTTTAGTAGGGATAAGATAGATGAAAGGAAATGAGACGCAGTTATGAAAGATGATATGGCTCTAAGAAAGAGCAGTTTTTAACTAATATAAGTTAATATTTTTGCAATAGAGCTAGATTGCTCTTACAATAGAGTAAAGTCCCTCTGATGAGATAAATAGATGACAACAAATATGTGCATGGTAGAGCTTGTGTAGCTCCCTGCAATGTTAAATGTAATAAAGTTATAAAGATAAGAATGGTATATGAAGTTCCTGAGTGATAGAGGAAATGAGTGAAGTCTTGATAGATAATATTGGCTTATGTGACCATTTTTGGGGAATTATTTGTGGAGTTAACAACTATGTGGAAGTGACTAACCTTGTAACTTTGTCTATTGGTTTAGGTCTTCCAGAGATGAGAATACAGTACAACGGAATCCAGTAGATTCTGGAGGATTGCAGTTAGATCCTAGTATGGCTCACAGGGTCGCAGTTAGATCCTGAAGAGGCTTACGGTTGATCGCAGTAGATCCCAAGGGTCGCAGTAGACCAAGCCTAGAGGAAAAAAGTAATGAGCCATAAGTACAGTATTTCTTTGGAAGGACAAATACCAAGGAAAAGTTAAGGTATAGAAGTTTCACAAGTTGATTAACTCATAACAGAGAGAGTACCCATGATGCTAGTTTCAGATAGCCTTATTACTATCAGGGATTGAACTCAGAATCTCCTTACCCGTATCAGGAACTAAGTGATCAAAGTTAAAGTTGTTAATGCTGAGTCCTAAGGATTTATGGGAATATTACGTAAGATATAAGAAGAGATCCTTATGATAAGATTACAGAAAATAAGAGACAAGTAAATCCTCTAGATGAGGATAAAGAGATTAGAAGGCCAAATAGACCCAAAAGAGATAGTATAAGATGGGCCTAAGATAATAAAGTACTAGGGTTAAAGCCTGTAAGCACCAGTGCTTTAGATTTTTATCTGCACATTTCAGTTAAGCGTGCTCAGGTAAGGGTAATTCAATGATGGGTGACCCCCTGGGAAGTGATGGAAAAGTGTGTAAATGCCATTGAAATTGGCATATGTGCACAGAGCTATGTAAGATGATAGAAAGAGCTATGAAAAGCTAAAAAGGGTTATGAATAATAAGAGACTAGAACCCTTATGTTAAATCCAAATGAAATGTATTTGAAAGATAGACTATGATATAGCCAGATGTGGCTAGATATGTCATGTTATGATATAAAAGATACAAAATGAGATATGTTATGAGAAGTATGTAATGAGAAGTACGATATAAAGTAGCGATATGGCTAGCCTTATAAACAGATAGAGAGGTTCCCTTTTTGAAAGGGATAAGATAT
The DNA here is from genome assembly GCA_037074615.1 of Leucaena leucocephala. Taxonomy (NCBI): domain Eukaryota; kingdom Viridiplantae; phylum Streptophyta; class Magnoliopsida; order Fabales; family Fabaceae; genus Leucaena; species Leucaena leucocephala. The sequence continues at coordinate 20,291,433 of CM073519.1, forward strand.
TTGAATGTTAAGCCATATGTGAAAGAGCAAATGAGAGCTTTCACTCCTTACATAAAGTGCCAGGCATTATGTTATGTTATGTTATGTTTGTAAAATATGCTAAAGCTCCTAATATTAGAGCTGTGCAAGCTCCTAATGTTAGAGCTGTGCATATTAAGAGAAGGAATGCTTGAGCTCCGATGTTAGAGCTTTGCATTCATGAGCAGGTATGTAGTCCTGCAACACGTTGGCCAGGCGTTATGCATGTTAGAGTATGTGCTCCTATATGCTCCTATATGCTTATATGTGCTCCTATTTAGTAGTAGAGCAATGAAAGAAAGAATAATGATATAAGTCCTCTCTTTGTATTATGATGAGTTTTTAAAGATGATAAGAATGTATGATGATATGAGAATGAGAGTTAAAGTTTGTGGATATTCAGAGAATTCCGCTAGATACTCAAATGAGCAATAAGTGATTGCACTAAAAAATATGATGAATAGTTGGTAGAAGCTCCAGAATATAGCAGTATTTGAGGGAGTTTGACATGAAAGAAATGGACACTACTCACAAGTCTAGCATAGTGAGAAGTCCATATACAGATAAATGCGTAGCAAGAAAGTAATAGAATTAACTGGAGTTCAACTCTTATTGAGTTGATTCAGAATAAGAGAAAGTGATAATAGCAAAGATATGAAGAATTGCGGATATGAAAAGTACTCCGCTAAGATGTCAAGATAAAAGATAAGAGATAGATACCCCAATCCTTAGTCAAAAAGAAGACAAGGATATCTATCTAAGATTACAGACTAAGGTGCTAAGTAAATTTTGAGGATGAAATTTATTTTAAGGGGGGTAGAAATGTCATATCCTAATTTTTCCCTATCTGTATAATACTGATAGTGGAAAGATGCTTAGAAAGGATTATGACAAAGATCAGACGAAATAATAAAGGTTAGATAAGTCTTAAAGAAAGAGAAGGACCTAAATGCAAATTGGAAAAGGTTAAAGGCCAAAAGTTAAAGTAGAAATAAATGTTGGGCCAAAAGTGGTAATTTCTAAAAGTTTAGGGACCTAAATGTAAATATCCAACAAGTTAAGGACATAAATGTAATTAAGCAAAAAGTCAGGGACATAAATGTAATTATGGAAAAGTTTAGCCAGAAAAGGTTTATAACTGCCTGTAAGTATTTCAGTCCCACATTCCATCAGTAAATAGAGGAAGTCATGCTGGGTAATCTGGCATGATACAGAAATTTTATTAGGGCTCCAGACAGCAGAAAATTATCTGATAGTCTAAAAGTTATTTGAATTTTTATCATATTCTATGGACATCAGATATATGTGGGCAAATTACAGGAAAGTGTGCCTTACAGTGTCAGATGTCCTGGATCTGACAGAACTCCAGAGAAGTTATGTATAAAAAGTTATTCACATATCAGTGAATTTTGACGGGAGTTTGTTAACACCCGTGATCCGATAATGGAACTTATCGGTATGTAAGTCTGGATAGAATGAGATTAGATGACCTCATATATAGGCCCATAATGACGCCAAGGAAGGCCCAAAACCCAGGGTACCAGTCTATCAGTAGAAGGGGCCAGTGCCAGAAAAAGTGTACAATTACGAAAATGCCCCTGGATGCCCAGATTATACCAGAGATGGATGAAGGGCATTTTGGTCATCTGGGACAGGCTAAAAACGTAACACATGGTATAAATATGATTATTTGAGCCAATATATGCCCTGAGGCAGTACAAAAGGGGCGAAATGACAATTATGCCCTTAGGGTCAGTACAGTGCAAGAAAGGACACCAAGGGTATTTTGGTCATTTCCCAAGGGATGGATTGAAGATAAATACTCAGTCTAACATTTTCAATGGTATGAGAAGCCTATACATTAATTTCCAGGATAGAATACATATCCTGGTATATTATAAAAAATTAGGAAAAGAACACAGTCCGGTTGTTGTGAAACTGCACTGATCGGTACCGGATTAGACTGGAATTTCTCCAGAAGGTTTCCTTGCATGGGCAGCACGCCACCTAACCCCTTGAGGTGTCCCTTTAGCTGTCCCACATGATGTCATAATTATTATTTTATGAAAAAGTTAAATCCAAGATTAAATGTGGGCCTTTCGATCAAATAGTAACCAAATCAATTTTGGCCATTCATTTTTCTTGGATTTTGGCTATAAATACCCCCTCATTCTGTAGCAAACCGTAGCTTCATGGACCCTTGGGGAAACTCTTGCAAAATGGAAACTCAAGCCAAGACAAAGAAGATTCAAGGTTCCAAAGTTCAAGCAAGCTAGAGATTAAAGGTAAGCAATCTTTCCTAACTTATTCTCCTTTGATTTGGGAGCTTGAACTTAGGTTTTTCATGGGGAAAAAGTTGAGTTTTCTCTAAGGGAAGGTGCTGCCCAAAACCCTTAGATGAAAGGGGAAAGAAGAAATTAAAGTTAGAACCATATGATTAAAGCTTAAACAAGCTAGTTAAGTGGTTGGTTGTTGAATCAAATTGATATTCTTGACTTTGCCATGGTGTGCCCTGTTCGGTCTGCACTGTTCATGAGGGAAGGAAATTGAATTTCAATGATTTAATGCTTCCATTGAGTTTATATGATGATTTTGTGTAGGATTGGAAAGGTTTTAAACCTTGGAAACATTAAAATCTCAAGGTTATAGTCTTTGAGATTCCTTAGAGTTACTGTTCACTCACACGAACAGTAATTGGAATTTCATGATTTTGATGGTTCCAATGGTTTTAAAATGAAAAGTTGTGTGGGGTAAAGTGGAGAAACAAGTATGGGAAGCATTAGAATCAAAATGAGAATTTTTGAAAGAATTGTATGCTTATGTTCAGTTCTGTACAGCAGGCCATGATGGAGCTGGAATTTCATGATTCTAAGCTCATAAATGGATTCAAAAGATGAAAAATTGTAGGGTAAAGTCAAGACATCAATTGATTCAAGAGCCAAATGGATTAGTGAATATTAGGGAAAGTTATAACAATAAGGAGTGTAACAAAGTTAATCTTGAACATGGTTGGAGTACATGAGTCCTAATGAATTATGTGATGAATATGAATGTGTTTAGGACCTTGAAACATCCAAGAACATGTTGGGAAGAGATTGGCATAAAGGTTTATTGGTTGGAAAGCTAGGAAGCAAATGCTAAAGATCAAGAGGGAAGCTTAAGTGCAAGGTAGTGAACTTATCTCTTTATGTGCTTGATGTGGTATGCTTATGTGTTGACATGTATGTGATATTTGAATGATGTTGTGACATGATTAATGATGTTCAATGTATTGTGAATAACATGTTTTCCATGGCCATGCACTTTATGTAAAAGTATATAGTATGATAGCATGTCACTAACCAAAGAAAGTTTAATGAAATTACATACAATGCATTAGCATCCATCTTGCATATTTAAGTGGTAATGTTTGCTATTGAGATTCCCTAGAATCTCACTCTCCCATAACCAACCAATTTAGGTCAAGCATTAAGAAAAGGTATGCATGGAGAAGAGCTAAAGCATGGAAGAAGGAAAGTGAATTATTTAAGATTCTAGCATATGATATGCATTTTCCATGTACGTAAATGCCATGTAAGGTGTCCATTTATGTGATGAAACTATTGTAATACTTATGGCATATGTAAATGATGTATATGAATGTTAAGAAGCTTATTTGATGGCCTGTGCATGCTGAAACAATTATTGTAAATGAAAGAAAAGAAACTGAAATGGTAGAAACATAGGTCCTGAAGCAGTTTTGTTGTGGCTTCAGTTTGACCTAGCAAATGAAGGAATTATTTCATGAAATTTTATGAACATGTAGCACACATCAATAGCTTTAATTTCATATGTAGAACGTTTCATTTGGATGTGTATATCAATAGAAATGATTTTCCAAAGTAAGGGACCAGAATCTGTTTCCAGAGTTTTTGACCAAATGAACAGTAAACTTCAACGAATAAACTGTATCAATTAGCTAATCATTTGGTCTGGAAATTATTTTTCCTCAAATTTCAAGATGTTATCTTCATGTAGATTTTTGAACCACTTCATTTTGAGTTTTCTAGAATTAATTATGATTTATCAAAGTTCATTGCGTAATCTGGAATACCATATGAACAGTAACCCGAGAAAGAGTAAAATTCCAGATTTGGCTAATGGACTTCCAAGGTCTTGTAAGTGGTTCTAAATGCTGCTGAATGGTCCCTAAGACGTATAAAAGTAAGGATATTACATTTCTCATTGAGCATAATGAGCCGACTACCTATCGAGAAGCTATAGTGGGACCAAACTCTGAAAAGTGGCTTAATGCAATGAAGTCTGAAATGCAATCCATGTACGACAATAAGGTTTAGACCTTAGTCGACCCGCCTGAAGGTGTAAAAACCGTCGGGCGCAAGTGGGTTTTTAAGGAGAAAACTGACATGGATGGCAATGTAAATGTCTTCAAGGCACGACTGGTTGCAAAAGGATTTACTCAAACTCATGGTGTGGACTATGATGAGACATTTTCCCCAGTTGCAATGGCCAAATCAATCATAATCCTCTTTGCCATAGCAGCATATTATGACTATAAAATATGGCAGATGGACGTCAAGACAGCCTTCCTTAATGGAAAGCTCCTTGAGGATGTGTACATGACAAAACTTGAAGGGTTTGTGCGTTCTGAGGACTCTGGTAAAGTGTGCAAGCTTCAAAGGTCTATTTATAGACTGAAGCAAGTCTCTCGGAGTTGGAATCATCGTTTTGATGAAGTAGTCAAAGAGTTTGGATTTCTTCAAAACATTGATGAACCTTGTGTGTACAAGAAGGTTAGTGGGAGCACAGTTGTGTTTTTGATACTCTATGTCGATGACATCCTACTTATTGGGAATGACATTCCTACCTTACAATTTGTCAAGTCTTGGTTAGGAAAGTCTTTCTCGATGAAAGACTTGGGTGAAGCGACCTACATCCTAGGAATCAGGATCTATAGAGATAGATCTAAAAGACTTCTAGGACTCAGTCAGAGTACATACATAGACAAAATACTGCATAGGTTCAGTATGCATGAATTGAAGAGGGGTTTCATACCCATGTCTCATGGCAATCACCTCAGCAAAGATATGTGTCCTAGTACATCTGATCAGCGAGGTCGCATGAGTAAAGTTCCATATGCCTCGGCCATAGGATCTATCATGTACGCCATGTTATGTACTCGACTGGATGTCTCGTTTGCCTTAAGTATGACTAGCAGATATCAACAGGACCCTGGTGAGGGCCATTGGACTGCTATTAAGAATATCCTTAAGTACTTAAGAAGGACTAAGGACTTATTCTTGTTCTATAGTGGATTGGATGACGAACTCTGTGTAACTGGTTACACAGACGCGAGTTTCCAAACTGATCAGGATGACCAAAAATCGCAGTCTGGATATATATTCCTCCTCAATAATGGAGCAGTAAGCTGAAAGAGCTCTAAGTAGGGCACTGTAACAGATTCTACAACAGAAGCTGAGTATATAGCAACATCTGATGTATCTAAGGAAGCCGTTTGGATCAGGAAGTTCATCACAGAACTAGGGGTGATACCTACCATCTCAGATCCAATAACTTTGCTCTGTGATAATAGCTGTGCCATTGCATAGGCCAAAGAGCCTAGGTCACATCAAAGGACCAAGCATATACTCAGGCGATTTCATCTCATCAGAGAAATCAATGATAGAGGTGATATAAAAATATGCAAAGTAGCAGGAGAAGACAATGTTGCTGATCCTCTAACAAAGCCGCTTGTGCAGACAAAGCATGAGCGTCATGTTAGGTCAATTGGAATTAGTCAAATTAATGATTGTACCTAGTGTAAGTAGGAGGTTGTTGGAAAAATGTGCCCTAGGGGCCAATCATTGTCTTATGAACATTATTGATTTATGAATTTATTAATTGTGTTATCATATTATTTGCATGTTTATTGTGATGACCATCCTTGGATAATTGATGATCTTATCCTAAATGTCCCTGGTCGGTCATCTATGTGGGAGTAGAGATGAAATAAGGCCAGTATGACTTTGAAGATGTATAGAGATATAAATCAAAGTCATAGGCACATGTAAGAGTACAAGGTGTTGGACTGACCCGCTATCAGTGAGCTGCATGGGTTACGTTATAAGCTTCTCTCATATACAAACCATGTCACTATGCCCTTTGACCTGAGATCATTATGGATTCCTACATGACAAACACTCAGCTTTGACCTAGTCAAAAGTCACTTTTGACTGAGTGATCATAAAGACTATGTTCGGGCTTAGTGGTTTTTCATGCGGAGGAATGTAAATGGTCAAGATGGAATTTGTCCCTCGCATTCGTAGAGAGATATTACTGGGCCCCTCGATGAGTAAGTCTGAGAAATGTATGACCATACTATAATGGAAAGGTAGTTCCATTTCTATAGTAAGACTACTCAGGGATCGAGAAAGTAACGGTCAGGAATAGGAGGATGACATTATCCATGACCAAAATATCGCGTGACAGAAGGGACATGATATGGTTGTATAAAAGGTTACATCGTTTATCGATCCTCATATGATTTGGGTAGTCATTATGTCTTGCTAGAGATCCCTTGCAACTTGTGGGCCAGTATAGCAAATGGCCCACTGCCAACTTCATATGGGCCTATAGGGTCACACACAAAATAGCCCAACACAAGCTATGATGTCCAGATTCATTGAATCTAAGAAGTGTCCAGATTCAATGAATGATCCAAGGTTGATGTATATATTTATTTATATTTATATTCGTATATATATATAAATTCGTATATATACATTATATATAAGGGATATATAGGATTTAATTTATCAGGATAAATTGAATCTCTATCACGTTTGAATTTGAAATTCAAATTGATAGGATATTTCATATAAGAGATATTTACAAGATTTAATTTATAAGAATAAATTAAATCTCTATCACATTTGAATTTAAAATTAAAATTGACATGATATCTCAAATTTGATTTATGAGAATAAATCAAATATAGTCCCATCTTATCTTTATTTTAAATTAAATAAATAGGTGGATTAAATCTGTGGGATGGATTTAATATAAACATTATTTATTTAATTAGTTTCTTATCAAATTATACAATATATGATATTGTATTAATTTCGAAATTAATATAGATGAATTCCAAAATCCAATTCTGTTGAGTAAAATGCAGAGCATCCTATATATCTGATTTTAGGAGCTATGTTTTTTGAACAACACATAACACAAAAGGCCGAAGGGAATCTGCAAAAGGTTTACAGATAAGAAACTGCTGAAGTAGAGACGGAGAGGACGAATTGTTGAGAAAGCCTTAGAGGGATAGGAGACGCTAGCACGTCGTTCGTGGTTGGAACGCTGTTTGTGTGCATACCAGTAGAGGGAGCTGACCTGAGGCGTCGACTTCTTATGATCAGAAAGAGAGCACGAGCCGTGGAGAGAAGTTGTGGACGACTTCTTGCGATCAGAAAGAGAGCACGAGCCACGGAGAGAAGCTATGGAGGTTGCTGAGGAACACTCCATCGACTTCTTGCGATCGAAAGGAGATCACTAGCCACGGAGAGGATCTATGGAAGTCGTAGAGGAACATTGAGGGTAATGCTTCTTCCCACTTGACTTAAACACATATGGTAGATCCTGGTAAGGAATGGAAAAATCTTTAAGTTAATTTCTGCTGTGTGTCTTCCAATTCCTTTTAACCTATATAGTCCCAAATTTTACCAGTAAATAAAGAATGGTAATTGGGCCAGACATATTTTGCATAATTTTGATATGTAGTCTGAAATAATTTATATTAATTTCTAAAATCTATAGGTTATTATAGGATCTTTTGGACCTTAGAATCATATGAGATTTTATAGGAAATTCTCATAATTCATATAAGAATGTGCGAAACTGACAGAACTCAAAAAGGAGTTATGTAGAATTTATAACAACATTTAAGGGGAAATAAGATACCCGATAAACAATGTTAGGGGAAGTATCTTTGGAATTAAGCCAATAAAAGGGTTAGACATAATCAAATGCCCAAGTTTCCATCCCAGAGGTCCAATAATGTGCTAAAGGAGTTATGGGAGCCAATGTTAAAAAAACCTAAAAAAATGCAAAATAATGAAAATACCCTTATGTTATAATATTAAATAAGAGATGAATAGATGGCATTTTGGTCATTTAGAGATGGTCAAAATGTCAAAGAAGGGCACAGGAATGATTGACCAAGTCAGAAAATATTCTGAAGAAGTGTAAAATGATAATTATGCCCTTAAGGTTAATGAAGTATAAAATAGTGAACCAAGAGCATTTTAGTCATTTTCCAGGGGACAATAATTAAGTTTATGTCCAGTCCAAGAATGTTAATGGTAGAAAAAATTCGGACATTGGATTTAAGGTCATAAAACATATTATGGAATCTCAGAAAAATTAGATTTATAAAACAGTCTATTTTTTAGAAATTAGACTGAGCCAGTACCAGATTGGACTATAATTTCTTTAATAAGATTTTTGCCCTAAAGTGTACTAAACAAGGTCTTAAATGATGTCATGGATGACATCATATTAAATTGCACCAAAAATAAAAAAATTTCAATTTGGTCCTAGGGTACTGTTCACTATATATTTTCCAAATTTGGCAGTCCAACTTTGAAAAGTCATAATTAATTATAAGAAAATCGTATATAGTTAATTCGTAAAATTTTATGTTCATATGTTATTTTAGGAACTTCTAGATTATGAGCCTCAACTTTTGAAATTCATTTCTCTTAGCACACATATCCAATTCGGGCAAACTATCCATGATTTTTGAGCTCAGGATGCTCATCAAATTTTGTGGTCAGATTCATCCATCTATTAGGTCAAACTGTAGATTGAACATAACTACTCTAGGACCTATGAATTTTCTATTCTAACTTCTTTCTTTATTTTTCTTTAAATATTCTAGCATGCTTGAACTATCATCTTGGCTTATCATAATATTTATATACATCATGTAAACATTTATCCTATTCAATTCAATTACATAGATTGGTATATTATACAGCATTTACATCAATGGAAAAATCATAGAACTCATGTTATAATATTGAATTGTCTAATTTTCTTCTTTCATTCATTCGACTCTTCTTCATGCATATATCTTTCATACTTATTGACATATATTGGTTGGTTAAGGGATTGTGAGATTCTAGAGAATCTCAGTAGCAAACACGAACACATACATATACAAGAAAGATGCAAATGCATGACATGTAAGTTTACATAAACTTATGCCAATTAGTGACATGCCATCAAACTTTATGCTTTGTGTAAAATGCATGACCATAGGAATAATACTACAACAACATTTCCAGTAACAATTATCATGTCTCAACATCATACATTCAACTTATACATACCAACACATAAGCATACCATATCAAGCACATAAAGGGATAAATCCACTACCTTGTACATAAGATTTATTCTTGATTTTCACTTGCTCCCTAAGCTTTCCAACCAATGAGGACTTTAAAACAACCTCATTAACTCATTGTAACTTCATACTTTTCTTACATCTTAGGGACCAAATGGTAGCATCTAGAACCACTTTAAAGGTCATTGAAGTCAAATTACACAATCTGAAATTTGACTCTACCGAGTATTGTTCACTGTGTAAATTCTAGAGAAGTGACTTTACTTCAAAAAAATCATAATTAAATCTAGAAAACTCAAAATGAAGTGGTTTAAATTGCTACACAAACTAACTTAATTATATTTTAGGAAAAAATAACTCATTAATCAAGACTTGACCAAGTCAATGTCGGCCAATGCTTCAATTTTACTATTTATCCAGCATCCTTACCTAATTCCAGCATTTTTGGTCCCAAATTTGAAAAATCATATCTCCATGTGTACACATCCAAATGAGATGTTCTATATATCAAATCGAAGCTTGATATGTCTACTATTTACTGATAAAATATCATACATTTATTCAATATATTACTATTTCTAATTATAGTTCAAGTACCACTGACTCACCATGAGTTACTGTTCACAGTGGAAATTCTAGCACCCAACTTTACATGCATATGTATAACATACACGATCACATATCAATCATGCTAAATAATTCTTAACTTTTCTTCATGAATCTTTATCTCCACCATATTGAGAAGACCTGCTATGATTGGATTGATATGGAAGGGGTGAGATTTCTGGGGAAATCTTAGTAGCAAACGGAAACCATACAATGTATGTAACTATATGCTTGATGTTACTATGTGTGCACTTAATGATCATGCTTGCATAATGATAACTTATATGCTTTCATGTCCCTTACTTATAACATATGACCATAGCATAAAAAGAAACAGAGCATTACTTAATCATATGCTTCACATCATCAAAGTAAGTAAACATCACATAAAGCATCCAAGCAACATAAGCATACAAGTAGGTAAGTTTACTACCTGATGTGTAGCCTTTCCTCTAGCTCCTTAGCCTTTGCTCTAAGGTTCCTTCTTCTCATAGGTTTGAGCCTATACATAGCATAATAATATCTTCATTATTATCCTTTCCAGTATAGCTCTACTTAACTCATGCTTAACTTGAAGTAATACCCTTAATATGACAATCCCCTAACTTTCTTTCTATCCACAGCTATTGTGTATTCAACTCATCAGAGCCATTACATTACCAATGTACATTAACTTTCTTAAAACCCCTAACTCTTAACTTATTTATTGGGGTTAGTGGTCTAGCTTTGTAACAAGTGTTTCCTTATACCAATCCTACACAATTTTGTCCAATGAATCTAAATATAATTTTGAAATTATGAAATTCATACTCCTCTTATCTGATCTGAATAGTGGCTAAGAGGTAGCATCCTTAGTGCCAAAATTCCACTTTCGATTCCAATTCTTCCAACTTCATTTTCTTGACTTGGTTCCACATACTTTTTTTATGTAGAATCTATTGAAAGCTTTAGAATAATCAAAATCACATCCTAGGCACATAAACATAGCATAGACATGGCACCTCTCTAAGCAACAAATCATGCAATTCAAAGAACTATAAGCTACAACCACTAGAATCTTATCTATTCCAACTTGTTTTGAATATTTCTAACATGAAATTCATCCTTCCCTTTTTGTTTTAGATTTTGTCCAGTAGAATAGGGGGAGAAAAAATGGTGTATAACCATTTAATCTAACAATCAATTCTCCCAACTACAAGATTAAGGACTTAGGCAAAGATCTTATCTTGCATGCTTGATCAATTAGCCCTTGGATTGCATAATCTAGGTTGCATGGAAATTTTGCAAGAGTTTTTCCATAGGTTCCTCTTGATTACTTTCCAGACTCAAGGAGGTATTTATAGACAAACTTAATATTAGATCAATGGCCAAGATTTCATCTTACTATTCAATGGTCAAATTTAGTCATCTATCTTGCTTACATAATCTTCTCCTTTCCTTACACCATTCTTATGACATCATTTGGACCTTGTGGTATCCCCTCATGAAAGAAGAAAGCTTCTTAGAAAATATTGTCCAATCATGTACCGGCTTGGTCAGATTTTTAAAAAACATATTTCCTAAATCTAATTTTCATGAGGTGCCATAATTTATCTTCTAACATTAGATTCAATGCATATGTTCTTCCTAACTTTAAAATTATTGGACTATGTAAGGATTTTATTAACTGACCCTTAGAAATGACAAAAATGCCCTTCATTCACTTTTATAATAGAAGGGGCATTTTCGTCTTTTCATATTTCACTAGGGTATTCTTTAACACTAGTCCTCCATTCCTATAAACCTCTTTAACTTCTTTCCCAGGGTTATATACTTTGTTAGATATATAATATAACCTTTCTTAAGAATTTTTACTATAACTATAATTCTTTCAGAAATTCAAATTAATTTTTCAGGTTCTCATATCAAAATTCTGACGCGAGTCAAATGGCTCAGAAAAATCTCCTCTATCTTCTACTGATTTATGGTTTTTGGGAATATTTCCCTATTTATATTTGCGTTCTCCACTTTCTCAAGAATGGCACTTATGTCCCTTTATTCTTCAAAATTACACTTATGTTCCCTTAACTTATCTCTAAATTAACTTTAGGCCATTGAAACTCTATAGTTTACACTTTGGTTCCTTTGAACTTCTTATTTAGGTCCTAAAGGATTTCTTAAGGTCCTTTTAGAGATCAAAAAATTCTTCTGTCCATTCCATAATCATCCTTTAATTATAGAGAAGTTCCATGAATTTTCTTGGGGCCATAACTCTTCTTTTAACTATTTCTTTCTGAATTCCCCGTAAAACGCCTCCTAACGGCATTCTAAATTTTTAGTATTTTTGTAACCCTCATAATTAACCTTTTATGAATGAGATTAATTTTATAAACATCTTTAAGCTCTTTACTATTTATTCCCCATTTTACATACATGTTTCAAGCCTCCTTTAGGCTTAATAATCATATCCAGATAATTACCTCAAATTGAGCCATTATACTGAAAATTCCATTAAAGTGACTTTAGGTTTATTTTTGTCATTTATGCTCATAAGAAGGCCTCTATGCCTTATTTCCCATTTTTTAGGATTTTCTAGAATTTTCATGCTTTTTATATTTATAATTACCACTGTTGGCTTGAAACTTTCTAGATGACCCTACTTGGGCTCACCCTCATAAACCCTTACTTTGAGGTCTTTACCTCAACCTTAGGCCTATAACTAACCTCTTTCCTCTTTCTGAGTCTCAAGGGTTGTTTTAGAGTCCCTAACTTTATTTATATATTTGCCCCAAGAACTATCTCTATATGCATAAAAGTTCTTGTACTTTCTCTATTTGTAGTATAGTTTTTCAAAATCTTTTCTATGTTTTTGGGACTTGTACTAAAAGGGGATTGTCATATCCTTACTTTTAACCTCAATTATACTTGATTAGAAGTGATTGGAACCAATTACATGACCATTTGCTTTGAAAACATCCATTTCCAAAAGATTTGCTCTCGGGTACTGTTCACTTTTACTGTTCATTTGGTAATTCCAGAACATGTACCCTACTTTGAAAATTCATAATTAATTGTAGAAAAATTGAAATAACATGGTTCCAATTTATAATGAAAGCTCTTTCACATATCTTTGAAGCAAAAATATGAAACTGAGGTTTTCTTGTCCCAATGAAATCAGTTTAATCATTGAAAATTACTATTTATTTGGTAAAATCTGGAAGTTCTAGTTTCTTTGCTTAACTTCAAAAATTCATTTCTCTTTGGTTACTTATCCAAATGAACTGTGTTACCTATGGATTTGAAGCTTTAGACGTTATCTTTAAGATCATAAAATTTCATAGAAAAACGCGTTCATTTGGTATATGAAATATTTGTGTAACCGTCACTGCCTCTCAGCACTCATTTTACTCAATTCCAGATCTTACTTCCAACTTTGGAAAATCATAACAATTCAGATACTTATCCAAATGGGGCGTTCTTGGTGTTCATTTAAATCTCTGTTCTTAAATTTAAGCAGCCCAAGTTTCATATTAAAACTCGTTGATTTAGATGCCAAAAACATTGTCAAATCACCACGGCCTCAAAACAGGACTAGAGAAACATACACCATGCATACTAGCATATCATCCCATAGTGTCATGTAAGTCATGTAGCTCATTATACAAACTTATTCATCAACATTTATTCTCCTCCCTTGCAAAGATACAGCAACTAAAACATAGTTATGCATGTGGAAGGAATGAGATTTCATGGAAATCCCAATAGCAAGTTACACAAACTATAATATCATGCATGGATAATTGTATGCTTAACATGTTATCATGAGATGGGAGCTACTTCATAATGGTACATAAGCAAACTCTAACATGCATATTGTCATGACATAACTTGCAAGGAGTTGCAATCATTCATACTTCATCATAACATGATGACATAAGCTCAAGCTCAACCAAACACCATAATCAACAAGCAAGCAAAACAATTAAACAAACATGAGTTATAGTTAGGTATCCTTGCTACCTCTTAGCTATCTTGGTCAAGACCTTCTTGAAGTGCTTTACTTCCTTCACAAATGTCAAAACCTAGCCATTACAACATAATATCAAGTTACAACTCAACTTAAAACCAAATCCAAGACTAGGTTTTCACTAGCTCCCTTTCTTTCTCTAATTTATGTTTCCTACTTCCACCTTTCCAAAATAAATTCTCATGGTTCATTTCCACATAATTTTTCATGTAGAATCCAAATATGAAATCATAATTTCCAAAATCAAAACATACCAATTGCTACAGTGCCAAACCGAAATGCATGCTCTTGTTTTCCAAAAATTCTCATTTTGATTCCAATGCTTCCAATACTTGTTCTCCTACTTTATCCCCACACAACTTTCCATTTTAAACTCATTGGAAGCATCAAAATCATGAAATTCCATCATATGAACAGTACCATGTACAGTACCAGCAAGAACACAAAACCCTAAATCCAAACATACTTGAATTCACAAGCTTATACCACTTGATTCTAGCTTGTTTAAGCTTGTCTAAACTATCCATAACATAAAACTCATATTTTAACCACATATGAGCAGCACTTCCAGTAGCAACCATAAGGGAAATATAGCATGAAAACCCCTTAAAACCATGAGCTAACTTGCTAGAACAAAGCTCAAGATCAAGGGAGATGATTACCTTGCTTGTTACTTCACTTTGGTTGCTTCTTTCTTGGTTGAATGGAAATTTTGCAAGAGTTTCCCTATGGTTCACCATGCATGCCGAAGTGTTCTGAATAGGGGGTATTTATAGAGAAATTTGGGTTGAAATGGATGGCCAAGATTGATTTGGTTACTATTTGATCTAAAGGCTCACATTTAATCTTGGATTTTACTTTTTCTAAAAAGAATAATTATTACATCATGTGGGACAGCTCATGGGACACCTAAGAGGGTTAGGTGGCATGCTGCCCATGCAAAGAACCTTCTGGAGAAATTTCAGTCCAATCCAGTACCGATCAGTGCAGTTTCACAACAACCGGACTGTGTTCTGTTCCTAATTTTTTATAATATACCAGAATATGTATTCTATCCTGGAAATTAATGTCTAGACTTATCATATCATTGAAAATATTATACTGAGTATTTATCTGCCATCCATCCCTTGGGAAATGACCAAAATACCCTTGGTGTCCTTTCCTGCACTGTACTAACCCTAAGGGCAAAATCGTCATTTCACCCCTCTTTATACTGGCTCATGGTGTATATGGGCTCTAAATAATCCTCTTTATACTATATGACACATTTTTAGCCTGTCTAAAGTGACTAAAATGACCTCTATCCACTACTGGTACAGTATGGGCATCCAGGGGCATTTTCATAATTTTGCACTTTTCCTGGACTGCTCCGGTCTCTGGCCCACATAACTGTCCAGCCACCTTAATGGGCTTATGATGGCACCATTTGGGCCTTATTATGGTCTTATTGCCTATATTGCCTTTATGGCCCAATTCACTGTACAACTCTCCCAATCATATTTATCGTGTATTTTATTTCACTGTAAAATCCCGTATGGCTTCTACAGGATTCCTTTTCTAATTCTGTCAATTTTATAAATTCATATAGTAAATATATGAATTTTCTATAAAGTCTCATCTAATTATGAGATCTCAAAAATACTACAATAATTCCTTCTGACTTCAGGAATTTATATCAATTAATCAGGACCTCAAATCAAAATTCTATGTTGTGTTAAACTGACCAGAATATTTTTGTCTATCTACTGGTAAAATTTGGGTCTGATCTGATTCCAGGCATTTTTGGCCTGTTTTGGCTCAACTTTTTCATATTTACATTTAGGTCCCTTAACTTTTGAATAATTGCACTTTAGTCCCTGAACTTTTCATTAATTGTATTTAGGTCCCTCCTTTTTCTTCTACTTTCACTTTTCACCTTCAAACTTGTAAATTTTCATTTTGGTCCCTATTCTTTTCTTAGTTATTAATCCTTCCCTTCCCTTTCACAATTTGATACAGTTTATTCCAAGAATCTTATATCCATTGTAGATAAACTGTACAGGTACATCAGGTCAAAAAAATTGGGGATATGACATTTCTCTCCCCCTTAAAATAAATTTCATCCTCGAAATTTACATTACATATACATTAAGGAAATAGTTCAGGGTATATCTCTCTCATCCTTTCCTCTGCTTCCCAAGTAGCTTCATTCTCTGTTAATCCCTTCCAGACCACCTTAACTAGAGGGATCTGTTTATTTTGCAACTGCTTGACCTTTCTATCTACTATCTGTACTGGTCCAACTTCATAAGTCAGGTCATCTCGCAGTGCAATATCATCCTGCTCAATCACATGTGATGAATCTAGAACATACTTCTTTAACTGGGAAACATGGAATACATCATGAATCTTGCTGAGATGTGGAGGAAGAGCTAATTTATAAGCCACTGATCCTACTCTTGAGAGGATCTGAAATGGCCCAATGTATCTAGGATGCAGCTTCTTCACTTTGATTGATCGTCCAGCTCCTGTCGTTGGAGTCAACTTAAGGAATACATGCTCTCCTTCTTCAAACTCTAACGGCTTCCTTCTAACATCAGCATAACTCTTCTATCTGCTTTGAGCTGTTAATAACCTTTTTCTGATCTTATCAATTTGTACTGCTGTTTGGGCTACTAGATCAGGACCAAACATCCTCCTTTCGCTCAACTCCACCCAGCACAAGGGAGATCTACACTTCCATCTATAAAGTGCTTCAAACGGAGCCATCTGTATGCTAGCCTGATAACTGTTGTTATAGGCAAACTCTATCAATGGTAGATGGGCATCCCAACTCCCTTTGAAATCTAAAACACAAGCTCTTAGCATATCCTCAAGTGTTTGGATTGTTCTCTCAGACTGACCATCTGTTTGAGGATGGTAAGCTGTACTAAATCTGAGAGTAGTGTCCATTTCTTTATGTAGAGCTCGCCAAAAGTTTAACGTAAATCGCGGATCTCTGTCAGATATGATACTACTGGGAATACCATGTAGTCTAATAATCTCTTTTACATACAGTTTCGCCAGCTTCTCAAGAGAATCCTTTTTATTGATTGCCAGGAAATGAGCCGACTTTGTTAATCGGTCAATTACCACCCATATAGCATCATGCTTAGTAGGAGTCATGGGTAATCCTTCAACAAAATCCATGGCAATGCTGTCCCATTTCCACTCAGGTATCTCTAATGGTTGTAATTTCCCTGCTGGCTTCTGGTGCTCAACTTTCACCTTTTGACATGTCAAGCATTTGGACACATAATCTACAACATCTTTCAAACTTGTAAATTTTCATTTTGGTCCCTATTCTTTTCTTAGTTATTAATCCTTCCCTTTCCTTTCACAATTTGATACAGTTTATTTTAAGAATCTTATATCCATTGCAGATAAACTGTACAGGTACATCAGGTCAAAAAAATTGGGGATATGACAGGGATCGTAGCTATCTATTTTAGGCAGCTTTCTAGGCTTACAGGCCTAAATATTTAGAATGTTACACAGAATCCTAGATAATTGTCATAGTGATAATCATAAAATCCATAATTATACCTATATCTAGTATACAATTGCATCAAGAAATTATTTAAAAGTTTCACTTAGCCTGTGATACATTAAACAATAAATGATTTGTTCATCTAACATAGATATTCAACCGAAAATCTTATAACTAAACATGTGAACCCAACATGAATAATTATAAGTTGAAACCAAATATATTCAATAAAGAACACCAAATCAAAATTTGAAATAATAAATCACAAGAGTTTGATCACATAGGTGTCTCAATTGAGACCCTAGATCTAACATATACAAATCTCAAAACCTAAACCTAGAAAATGATAAACTTGCATAAAGGAAAATGATCAAACCATAAAATTGTTAAACTCCTATTCTAAACTACAAGAACTAAAGCTACTACATCTCTCCTAAAGAACTTAGAAGGAAAGGGATAGAATTGTAGAAAGATTAAGAAGATAATTGTGATGGTGGTGGTGATTGGTGTCTTAATTTCTTGGGGTCTTATATATAGCCTTAGACTATGGCCTTGGTATCTTCTTGGTTCATGTGTTACTCTTCACTAATTGACTCTCAAAAGATGATGATTTATCCATAATTTATCTTCCATGACCTTCAATTATCTCCGAGCTATCATATTTTCTAATATTTCAAAAGATAATCCGTTTAACTCAAATATCATAAAAGCAATTCAAATAAAAAGTAATAGGATAAAGCAGATAAAATAATTAATAAGAAAATAGGAATAGATAACACATGTATATATTATCCTTTAATTAAATTCAAATATTGGATATTGAAGAATTATCTTTGAATTAATTCCAATAATATTGAATTAATATAACATAAAATAATACTAATATAATATAATATTGTATTGAAGGAATGAATTAATATAATAAAATATAATATTATTTGAGGTATTTTGATTTTCTCTAATTAGATATTATAATTTCCTACCTCAATTTGATGACAATTCTTCCATTAACCTTCCACATATAATATAATTGTGTAGTAGTTAATGTGGATTCTAGTTATCATTTATTTATTTTTTTAATTTATATAAATACATAAAAGAGAAATACCTGCATGCAAATCAAATTAATAAAGAGAAATAATAAAATCAATAAAAGTATAATAAAATGATATTTTTAATCATTTAATTCATATAATCAATTAAAGCACAAAGTGAATAAAACTACTACAATAATGCCTATTAAATATGATAAATTTCTTGAAATAAATAGAAAATAATATGATAAAATAGGGATTTATCAACTATGTACAGTAAAAAATTTTTTTGCCATTTTTAAAATTAAACCAAAAGGTACTTAATTTTTCATGTTATATTAGTTTATATGTCAAATTTCATGTCATATTTTTAAAAGATATAATTTTCGTTGAATCACGTATATAAATCTAAATTTTGGATTCGTATTTTTACTCCCAAGGTTGAGTACAAATTTTATTATCGAATATCAAATATTACTACAGACTAATTCATATTTAAATCAGATCAAACCTCAATTCAAGGGAATTGAACATGATTTTCCCCTTCAAAATGTTTAAATCTGAGATATTATTATTTATGAGGTGTTGAATAACGAACTTGAATCTCTTAGTCTTATCGAGTCTATATATATGTCCCTCAAGTTTTCATGTGTAGTGTGCAAATTATAAGGATTATACTCTTTCATTTTTTTTTTTATCGAAAATTTATTTTCCCTTCAACATGCTGTACATAAATACTTAAAACTTAACATCATAGTATAACAACTGTGAAGATCCAATACGGTGCTGAATCCTGGGCCCTAAATTAAATGGTTATTCATAAATAGAAATTTTAAATGTTTAAACTATTTTCTGTTATCTTTGGCATTAATGACCAAAGTCTGGTAAAATATTGATTTTGGATATTACTGTTAGTCATGACCAATTAATGTAAAGTACTATAGCATTCATTTAATTTTTCAGTTGAGTCAAAATTTAACTTTTAAATAGTACCCCATTTTATTAATATTGTAAATTATAAATTTTATATCGATTAAAACATGTGACGTAGGTAGCTTTAATTATGTCATTTATATATTAGATTTCAAAGAGCAATGTTATAAGCTACTTAGCTAGCTCTTTAAGTACTTAATTTAGTGGGTGGCTAATTTGAAGTATGGATTGTTGTCGTTCGACTCATCAAAACAAAAATAATTGCACCATATTAATGTAGTATAAGGCACAACACTATCGTTCTTCTCGAGGAGCTTTCTATTGGAGACTTAGTAAATAGGTGACAAAACCATTCAATACCTGAGTGAAAGTAAAATGGGTTTTGGGGTTTGATTGATTTTTTATGCAATAAAGTAAGGGTGTAGGAAAGTAAATATGTTTGCATTTTTTATTAAGATGGAAATTCAGTAGATGGTGAAGGAAATATGTTATGAAAGACTCTTAATGATGGGGGCCTATCTATCATTGCTCTTAATTTGGTATAGGAGTTTTGGAATCCCTAAGTCTTAAATAAAACCTCAATCGATCGATTAAGTCCAGATCATTAAGAATTCTTAAACTCATTTGATCAAAAGCTAGTTTAAAAACTCTTAATGAACTGTTAAAAAGCACTTAGCATGCAATTAAATTAGATGATGAAAATACCCTTGAATGATCATCAATCGATGACCATAGATTTCAAGCAATTGAATTATTTAACAACGATCGTTGATAATAGTCCAACTATCTTAAAATCGAAATTGAAATACTATATTAAAAATCAACATCCAAATTATCCGAAGTAAATTACAGTTGTCTAATATGAGAATAATCAATTGACATTCAATCCCTTGTTCATATAATGAAAACCCTAGATCTAGTAGCATCAAAACATAAAATAGGTGCAGATTAAAACAAAAAACTCCCCAGTGCAGTCTGTGAGCTCAAGATATCAAATCCATCACTAAGAGACTAAGGATTTAGTCTCTCATGACTCTTACTATGCTGCAATCACTGTCTAGATATGATGCCATGAAGAAAGTATAAAAAGGTGATGGGTTAATGGTGTAGAGATGTGAGATTATGTGAAAAGGTGCAAAACGATAAAAGATGAATGTGTAGGTTGGGGAGAAGGTGTAGAGAGGATTCGAGTACTACTTCTTAGCCTAATCAAGTCAAAAATTATCCTCCCTGACATCTGTAGCTTCAGCTCCCTTTTATTCCCGCATGACCTAATCCAAAACGTGCAGCTTTAGTGATTGTCTATTTTAGTCACGACAAGATCCATGTTTTGGTCGTGATCTATAAACACAAAGAAACTTCCTAGAAGAAATGAGGTCGTGACCTGTGGATACTTTGGTAGTGACTAAAAAGCACAGAGGTGTGATATGATTTTCTTTGTCTTGTAATTTTTTTCCTGCTCACATTAGTCCTTGGTTCTCCCCCAAAATACATGCAATTTAAAACTAAAGCTCACTGTAAAATTTTAAATCAATAGAGAACAATATTTATGCAGTTTGGAAGGGTTAATTTACCATTTTACCCTTTAATTAGTACATTGCCAAATACAATCATGTATTACCACAAAAGCACAAATATAGGCATAAAATGAATGGTAAAGTTGTAATAAGACCCTGAAAATGTTATCGAAACTATACACAATTTGTGTTATATCAGTGGCTTTAATTATTTTAATAATTTCAAAACTTGTACTAGTAGTTTGTAACGTGGGTTATGTATGTGTCCAGATAATATCCTTTCATTTTCTAGTGAAATGTATGCAAAACTTATGTTCAGTTCTGTACAACAGACCATGAAGGAGCTGAAATTTTATGATTCTAAGCTCATAAATGGATTCAAAAGATTAAATTGTGTAGGTTAAAGTCAAGATATCAATTGGTTCAAGAGCCAAGTCGATTAGTGAAAATTAGAGGAAGTTATGACAATAAAGAGTGTAACAAAGTTAGTCTTGAACATGGTTGGAGTTCATGATTCCTAATGAGTTATAAGATGAATATGAATGTGTTTAGAACCTTGAAACATCCAAGAACATGTTGGGAAGTGATTGATATAAAGGCTTCATGGTTGGAAAGCTAGGGAGCAAGTGCAAAAGATCAAGAGGAAAGCTTAAGTGCAAGGTAGTGAACTTGCTTCTTTATGTGCTTGATGTGATATGCTTATGTGTTGAGATATATATGATATTTGAATGATGTTGTGACATGATAAATGCTATTGAAAGTATTTTGAATAACATGTTTCCATGGCCATGCACTATTATGTAAAAGTATATAGCATGATGGCATGTCACTAATTAAAGGAAGTTTACATATCACGGATTAGCATCCATCTTGCATATTTACGTGGTAATATTTGCTACTGAGACTCCCTAGAATCTCACTATCCCATAGCCAACCAATTTAGGTCAAGCATGAAGAAAAGGTATGCATGGAGAAGAGCTAAAGAATGGAAGAAAGGAAGTGAAGTATTGAGATTTTAGCATATACTATAAATTGTTCATGTATGTAAATGCCATGTAAGGTGTCCATTTATGTGATGAAACTATTGTAATATTTATGGCATATGTACATGATGTATATGAATGTTGAAAGGCCTGTGCATGCTAAAACAACTATTGGAAATGAAAGAAAAGAAACTAAAATGGTAAAAATGTAGGTCCTTAAGCAGTTTTGTTGTGGCTTCAATTTGACCTAGCACATGATGGAATTAGTTCACGAAATTTTATAAGCATGTAGGACACATCCATAGCTTTAAATGCATAGGTAGAACGTGTCATTTGGATATGTATAACAAGAGTAATGAATTTCCAAAGTAAAGGACCATAATCTGTTTCCAGAGTTTTTGACCAAATGAATAGTAAACTTCAACGAATAAACTGTATCAATTGGCTAATCATTTGGTCTAGAAATTATTTTTCCCTTAACTTTCAAGATGTTAGCTTCACATATATTTTTGAACCACTTCATTTCGAGTTTTCTAGAATTAATTATAAATTTTTGAATTCATTACATAATCTGGAATACCTTATGAACAGTAACCCAAGAAAGAGTAAAATTCTAGATTTGGCTAATGGACTTCCAAGGTCTTGTAAGTGGTTCTAAATGCTACTGAATGGTCCCTAAGACATAAGAAAGTAAGGATGTTACATTTTGGTATCAGAGCAAAGGATTCTGGCTTAAGAAATGCTCTGAATAGATTATTTGTGGACTAATATGAGATTATTCTTATACCCTAACCCTAAATAGTGAGTATTTGGTTAAGTTAGGGTATGTTATGGGATAGTTAGCATTGCTTAATTAAGCAAATAATGCAAGAATAAATATGGGATTTCATAAGGTTAAATCAGAGGCTTCTGTCAATAAGGGAGACTCCAGACTAGTAATGATATATGAAGATCGTCCCTCAGACAATAAGGAGAGTTCAGAGGAGAGTATGGGGGATCAGTCTGGAAAGTCTACAGTGGAGTATCCCATGGATGTTTCTATAGACTCAAACCTGTAGTCTAGAGGTAATGTAGAGATACACCCTGAAGCCTAATATGCACCAGTTGATATTGAGTCTAGTGACTCTACATAGTATAAAGATTGTTAGAGTGCCCTCTAACCCTGATATAAGCTCTATTCCTCTAATGAGAGGACAGATTATGGATGAGGAAGTTGAGTACTGGTACTAGATTATGGGTGGACTAAATATTATTCCTCCTTTACTAGAGTTTGAGGACAGAGATGTTATGAGTATTAGATAACAGTCTCCTAATTCAGACATCTAGTCAGAGCCTATGACTATTCCTGTCCATTCCTAAAGTCCAAGAATATTTTATGATCAGTAGATGTTCCTGGTCCTAATAAACCCCAGCTTTCTTTGTTAAAGATAAATAAGGTTAACCATATTGGTCTTTAGAAAGCTGTGGTGAGTGAATTATTCAGTCTAGGTCAAGGGATGGACAGAAGTAGAGATTAAGAACAATTAGTTATTTGCAGTTCCTCAATGCCATAGCAGGAATGATAAACATACATACAGTAGAGGGCATTAACCTAACATACTTTAGAGGACTGATATGAGATGATAGTAAGTCAAGTGTTATGAGACTAAAGATGCTAACCTCACTAAAGTCTATCAGTTAGAGGTTTAGCACAAAGTATAGGGAAGTTAAACAGTACGAAGCACTAAGATACAGAAGATTAGTTTAAGAAGAGGTTCAATAGTAGATCCTCCGTATGATCATCAGGAGTTGATCTACAGTATGAAAGACTTTGTGCAGCTAGCCTTTACGAAAAAGAATAATGAGAAGTTAGAATGACACTTGCCTAAGAATGATCTAATGTATAGCTTAAGGTTAAAGATGTGATGGTTAACAGATAAAAAGTTAATGTTCCCAATACAGAGGGATTCTATCACAAAGAGATACTAACCTAACGCTCTGCCCTAGAGAACAGAAATAGTAATGTTAGATCATGAATGAGATCCAAGTGACCTGAAGTGGTCAGGATCTAGAGGTAGACTAGAAAATGAATTACAGTCTAGTCCAGAGTAGACCGAGACTGACAGACAGAAAGAGTTCAGAGATACAGGGAGACACAGAAGCTACTCCATACGAGATGGAGAGTGATATGCTCACTTGAGAAGCTTTTCTCAAAGAATTTAGAAGAAGCATTCCTCTCAATTAGAGAGAGAGGTAAGCATGAGGCTAAGGGTTAGAGCTAAGGAAAAAGAACTCTTTTGATGGAAACTTAACCGAGTTCATTCATATAAAGCTTGAGGCTTAATAAGAGATACTTTCTCGTCTGTTAGTAATCCATGAGGATAAGGGAAAAACTTAGAAAGTTCAAATGGCATAGAGATGTGACCCGACCTTTCCTCAGTTAGCTAAAAGAAGGCAGCTGACTCAGCTATGGATTATATATAGATTACAGTGAGGCTAAGGACACATAAGTCCTTCAGTTTAGAGACATGGAAGTCTTACAGGCAATAAGAAATGTTATGATAAGAATGAATATGGTCTAGTAAGATAGCCTAATATGATAAGCTATCTTCGATTCGTAAATAAATAAATAGGATACTGGAGATTAAGCTAAAGATAATTGTCTCAGAAATTGGTTGAGGATTAGTAGAAAAAGATATATGTAAGCTAAGAGAAAGAAGTTTATGAGGTTTAAAGAAAGTAAGGTAGCCACATATTCAAAGGTAAAGCGACTTCCCAATTCTTTATGTAAGAAAGAGTAAGAAAGGGTTGAGTCTATACCCTAATAAGAGGGTAATATGGCAGCCTAAATGAAATAAGTAAATGATTCAGGTTCCTGAATAAATGATCAGGACCTAGTGATTAAGGTGATTAAGGGACATAATGCTTTAAAGTCTACCTAGTTCATTGCTTAATTGTAATGTGAGTATAAGGGATGGTTGAGCAGATGTATGTGATAGTGATATGGCTTATGTTGCCATAAGATATGATAAGAAGTTACATCTACTTGCAGTTGTCATATGATGACACGCATGTTAGTGAATACTTAAATGATTGCATCTCCTTGCATATTATACATGATAAAGTATGCTATGATAAATGAATACTCCCCTCACGTAGAACATATAGGGTAGAGTATATCAGATGAGAAAGTTATGTTGCTCCCATGCCCTACGACATATAATTAGATGATTCAACTTAGTAAGGATGAAGTAATAGAGAAGTAATGAACAAAATAGTTAGCCAACTAATTCCTAAAGAATGGAATGAGATTAAAGATGAGAATTACGATACTCAGGACATATCCCTTTAGTAGGGATAAGATATATGAAAGGAAATGAGACGCAGTTATGAAGGATGATGCGGCTCTAAGAAATAGCAGTTTTTAAATAATATGAGTTAATATTTTTGCAATAAGAGTTAGATTGCTTTTGCGATAGAGAAGGATTGCTTTTGAAATAAAGCCAAGAGATGGGCCAGTATAACTCAGATAGAGTAAGGTTCCTCTGATGAGATGAATATATGATGATAGATATATGCATGGTTGAACTTGTGTAGCTCCCTGCATTGTTAAATGTAATGAATTTATAAAAGATGAGGATGATATGAAGTTCCTGAGTGATAGAGGAAATGAGTTAAGTCCTAATAGATAATATTGCCTTCTGTAATCATTTTTTGAGAATTATTGTGGAGTTAACAACTATGTGGAAGTAACTAACCTTGTAACTTTGTCCGTTGATTTAGGTCTTCCAGAGATGAAAATACAGTATAACGGAATCGCAGTAGATTTTAGAGGATTACAGCTAGATCCTAGTATGGCTCACAGGGTCGCAGTTAGATCCTGAGAAGGCTTACAGTTGATCGCAGTAGATCCCGAGGGTCGTAGTAGACCAATCCTAGAGCAAGAAAGTAATGAGCCATAAGTACAATATTTCTTTAGAAGGATGAATACCAAGGAAAAGTTAAGGTATAGAAGCTTCACAAGTTGGTTAACTCATAATAGAGAGAGTACCCATGGTGTAATTTCAGATAGCCTTATTACTAGTAGGGACTGAACTCAGAATCTTCTTACACGTATCAGGAACTAAGTGATCAAAGTTAAAGTTGTTAATCCTAAGTCCCAAGGATTTATGGGAATATTACATAAGATATGAGAAGAGATCCTTATGATGAGATTACAGAAAATAAGAGATAAGTAGATCCTCCAGATGAGGATAAAGAGATTAGACGGCCAGATAGACCCAAGAGAGATAGTATAAGATAGGTTTAAAATAATAATGTACCAAGGTTAAAGCCTGTAAGCACCAGTACTTCAGATTCTTATCTGCGCCTTTCAGTTAAGCGTGCTCAGGCAAGAGAAATCTAATGATGGGTGACCCCCTGGGAAGTGATAGAAAAAGGTAGAAATGCCATAGAAATTGGCATATATGCACAGAGCTGTGTAAAATGATAGAAAGAGCTATGAAAAGCTAGAAAGGGTTATGAATAGTAAGAGACTATAACCCTTATGTCAAGTCCAAATGAAATGGATTGAAAGATGGACTATGCTATAGCCAAATTTGGCCAAAGATGCCTTGTTATGGCATGAAAGATATGAAATGAGATAAGTTATGAAAAGTATGTAATAAGATACGAAATAAGAAATATGTATTGAGAAGTACGATATGAAGTGGCTTTATAGATAGCCTTGTAAACAAATTGAGAGGCTCTATTTTTGAAAAGGATAAGATGTTCAAATGTTATATTACAAATGAAAGAGCAAATGAGAGCTTTCACTTCTTGCATGAAATGCCAGGCATTATGTTATGCTACGTTATGTTATGTCATGTGATGTTTACAGAATATGCTAAAGCTCCAAATGTTAGAGCAGTGCAAGCTCTATATGATAGAGCTGTGCAAGCTTCGAGTGTTAGAGCTATGCATATTAAGAGAAGGAATGCTTGAGCTCCGATGTTAGAGCTCTGCATTCATGAGCAAGTATGTAGTCCTGCAGTATGTTGGCCAGGCGTTATACATGTTAGAGTATGTGCTCCTATGTGCTCTTATGTGCTCCTAAGACATGAAAGAAAGAATAATGATATAAGTCATCTCTCTATATTATGATAAGTTATTAAAGATGATCATAAGTATGATAATATGAAAATAAGAGTTAGAGTGTGCGGATATTCAGAGAATTCCGCTAGATACTCAGATGAGAAAAAAGTGATTGCATTAAAAAGTATGATGAGCTGTTAATAGAAACTCCAGAATATAGTAGTATTCGAGGGAGTTTGATATGAAAGAAATGGACACTACTCACAAGTCTAGTATGGTGAGGAGTCCATACGAAAATGAATGCAAAGCGATGAAGTAAGTAGTAGAATGAGGTAGCGTACAACTCTGATTGAGTTTATTCAGAATAAAAGAAAGTAAAGATAACAAAGATATGAAGATCTGCGAACATGAAAAGTATTCCGCTAAAATGTTAAGATTGAAGATAAGAGATAGATACCCCAATCCTTAGTCAAGAAGAAGACAAGGATATCTATCCAAGATTATTGACTAAGGTGCTAAGTCAATTTCGAGGACAAAATTTATTTTAAGGGGGTAGAAATGTCATATCCTGATTTTTACCTATCGGTATAGTACTAATAGTGGAAAGAGGCTTGGAAAGGATTATGACAAAGATTTGAAGAAATAATAAAGGTTAGATGATTCTTTAAGGAAGAGAAGGACTAAAATGAAAATTAGAAAAGGTTAAAGGCAAAAAATGAAAGTCAAAACAAAAGTTGGGCCCTTAAGTGTACTTTTCAAAAGTTAAGGGACTTAAATGCAAATAGCTAAAAGTTCAAGGGCTAAAGTACAATTATTCAAAAGTTCAGGGACCTAAATATAAATATAGAAAAGTTGAGCCGAAATAGGCCAAAAATGCTTGAAATTAGATCTGACCCAAATTTTACCAGTAGATAGACAAAATTATTCCGGTCAATTTAACGCAACACATAATTTTGATTTGAGGTCCCGATTAATTGATATAAATTTATGAAGTCATAAGAATTATTACAGTATTTTTCAGACATCAGAATCAGATGAAACTTTATAGGAAATTCCTATATTTAGTGTAAGAATTTACGAAATTGACAGAGTCAGAAAAGAAATCCTGTAGAAGTCTTACGGGATTTTACGGTAAAATAAAATACCCAATAAATAGGATCGGGTGAGGTTTATTGGGATTTGTGCCATAAAGGGCATAAAGGCAATGAGCCCAAACTAAGGCCCAAATAGCACCATATTAGGCCCAATGTGATGACTGGACAGTTAAGTGGGCCAGAGTCCAAAGCAATCCAAGAAAAGTGCAAAATTATAGAAATACCCCTAGATGCCCATACTGTACCAGTGATGGGTAAAGGACCTTATGGTCATTCTGGACAGGACAAAAGTGTGTAAGATGGTATAAAGATGATTAATTAGAGCCAGTAAATACTCTGATGATGTTTGAAAAGACGATAATGCCCTTTAGGGAATTAAAGTAAAATCAGACACCGATAAAGGGTTAAAGGAAATATAGGGAATTATTATCAGGACTTCTGGGTCTCAGAAAATTATGAGACTTTACAAGGAATTCATTTTATATTAGAATGAATTTCTAAAAATGTTAGAACCATTAAAATAGATTTCTAGCATTTATTTCAAAATCAGGATATTTTAAGAATATCGGTATAAGGAAAGTACCTTGGGATTTGTGCCAATTAGCTATTGGACCCAATCAAGGCCTATAGCAGCCCAAAATTTCATGCTAGGCCATCCGAATAAGTCCCAAGAGTTGTCTTGGAGCCTAAGTCCAATAATGAATAATTTTTGAATTTTTGAAAAGAAAAAAAAGGGATAAAGGGAAAATTATGGTTTGCACATGGTGGGACCCACACACCCACACACTTGGCATACAAGACAAGGGGAAGGAGAAGATTTTTTTCATGTGGATTTATCTCAAGTTGGCTTGGAAAGGAAGCTTGATGTAAGAACAAATATGAGCCATTAGATTAAATAGTGTACAAAGTAATCTTGGCCATTCATTTTTCAAGGAATTTTTCTATAAGTACCCCCTCAATTCTGTAGCAAACCGTGAGCTTGTGATACCTTGGGGAAACTCTTGCAAAAAGAAATCTCAAGCCAAGACAAAGAGAGTCAAGGTTCCAAAGTTCAAGCAAGCTAGAGACTAAAGGTAAGCAATCTCTCCTAGGTTATTTTCCTTTGATTTGGGAGCTTGAACTTAGGGTTTTTATGGGGAAAAGTTGAGTTCTCTCTAAGGGGAGGTGCTGCCCAAATACCTTAAAGGAAAGGGGAAAGAAGAAATTAAAGTTAGAACTATATGATTGAAGCTTAAACAAGCTAGTTAAGGGGTTGATTGTTGAATCAAATTGATATTCTTGACTTTGCCATGGTGTACCCTATTTGGCCTGCACTGTTCCTGATGGAAGAAGATGGAATTTCAATGATTTAATGCTTCCATTGAGTTTATATGATGATTTTATGTAGGATTGGAAGTGTTTTGAACCTTGGAAATATTAAAATCTCAAGGTTGTAGTCATTGAGATTCGTTACAGTTACTGTTCACTCGTATGAACAGTGATTGGAATTTCATTATTTTGATAGTTCCAATGGTTTTAAAATGAAAAGTTGTGTAGGGTAAAGTGGAGAAACAAGTATGGGAAGCATTAGAGTCAAAATGAGAATTTTTGAAAGAATTGTATACTTATGTTCAGTTCTTTACAGTCGGCCATGAAGGAGCTGGAATTTTATGATTCTAAGCTCATAAATGGATTCAAAAGATGAAATTGTGTAGTTTAAAGTCAAGATATCAATTAGTTCAAGAGCCAAGTGGATTAGTGAAAATTAGAGGAAGTTATGACAATAAAGAGTATAACAAAGTTAGTCTTGAACATGGTTGGAGTTCATGAGTCCTAATGAGTTATAAGATGAATATGAATGTGTTTAGGACCTTGAAACATCCAAGAACATGTTGGTAAGTGATTGAAATAAAGTCTTCATGGTTGGAAAGCTAGGGAGCAAGTGCAAAAGATCAAGAGGAAAGCTTAAGTGTAAGGTAGTGAACTTGCTTCTTTATGTGCTTGATATGATATGCTTATGTGTTGAGATGTATATGATATTTGAATGATGTTGTGACATGATAAATGATGTTTAAAGTATTGTGAATAACATGTTTCCATGGCCATGCACTATTATGTAAAAGTATATATCATGATGGCATGTCACTAATCAAATGAAGTTTAATGAACTTACATATCATGCATTAGCATCCATCTTGCATATTTACGTGACAATGTTTGCTACTGAGATTCCCTAGAATCTCACTTTCCCATAACCAACCAATTTAGGTCAAGCATGAAGAAAAGGTATGCATGGAGAATAGCTAAAGAATGGAAGAAAGGAAGTGAAGTATTGAGATTTTAGCATATACTATAAATTGTTCATGTATGTAAATGCCACATAAGGTGTCGATTTATGTGATGAAACTATTGTAATACTTATGGCATATGTACATGATGTATATGAATGTTGATAAGATTATTTGATGGCTTGTGTATGCTGAAACAATTATTGGAAATGAAAGAAAATAAACTAAAATGGTAAAAACGTAGGTCTTGAAGCAGTTTTGTTGTGGCTTCAGTTTGACCTAGCACATGAAGGAATTAGTTCACTAAATTTTATGAGCATGTAGCACACATCCATATATTTAAATGCATAGATAGAACGTGTCATTTGGATCTCTATAACAAGAGAAATGAATTTCCAAAGTAAGGGACCAGAATTTGTTTCCTGAGTTTTTGACTAAATGAATAGTAAACTTCAACGAATAAACTGTATCAATTGGCTAATCATTTGGTCTGGAAATTATTTTTCCCTTAACTTTCAAGATGTTATATTCACATAGCTTTTTGAACCACTTCATTTTGAGTTTTCTAGAATTAATTATGATTTTTTGAAGTTCATTGCATAATCTGGAATACCTTATAAACAGTAACCCGAGAAAGAGTAAAATCTAAATTTGGCTAATGGACTTCTTGTTAGAAATCGTGCCCTAGGGGCCAATCATTGTCTTATGAACATTATTGATTTATGAATTTATTAATTGAGTTATCATATTATTTGCATGTTTACTATGATGACCATCCTTGGATAATTCATGATATTATCCTAAATGTCCCTGGTCGATCATCTATGTGGGAGCACAGATGAAATAAGACCAGTATGACTTTGAAGATGTATAGAGATATAAATCAAAGTCATAAGCACATGTAAGAGTACAGGGTGTTGGACTGACCCGCTATGAGAGAACTGCATGGGTAACGTCATAAGCTTCTCTCATATACAAACCATGTCAATATGCCCTTTGACCTGAGATCATCATGGATTCCTACATGACAAAACGCTCAGCTTTGACCTAGTCAAAAGTCACTTTTGACCGAGTGATCATAAAGACTATGTTCGGGCTTAGTGGTTTTTCATGCGGAGGAATGTGAATGGTCAAGATGGAATTTGTCCCTCATATTCGTGGAGAGATATTACTGGGCCCCTCGATGAGTGAGTCTGAGAAATGTATGGCCATACTGTAATGGAAAGGTAGTTCCATTTCTATAGTCAGACTACTCAGGGATCGAGAAAGTAACGGTCGGGAATAGGAGGATGACATTATCCATGCCTCATCCATGACCAAAATATCGCGTGACAGAAGGGACATGATATGGTTGTATAAAAGGTTACATCGTTTATCGATCCTCATATGATTTGGGTAGTTGTTATGTCTTGCTAGAGACCGCTTGCGACTTGTGGGCTAGTATAGCAAATGGCCCACTGCCAACTTCATATGGGCCTACAGGGTCGCACACAAAATAGCCCAACACGAGCTATGATGTCCAGATTCATTGAATCTAAGACATGTCCAGATTCAATGAAAGATCCAGGTGAATGTATATATATTTATTTATATTCGTATATATATAAAT
This sequence comes from Leucaena leucocephala, assembly GCA_037074615.1. NCBI lineage: Eukaryota > Viridiplantae > Streptophyta > Magnoliopsida > Fabales > Fabaceae > Leucaena > Leucaena leucocephala. Next base: position 20,323,469 of record CM073519.1, read on the forward strand.
TCGTATATATATATATATATTATATATATGAGATATATGAGATTTAATTTATAAGGATAAATTAAATCCCTATCACGTTTGAATTCGAAATTCAAATTGATAGGATATCTCATATAAGAGATATTTATAAGATTTAATTTATAAGGATAAATTAAATCTCTATCACGTTTGAAATTCGAAATTCAAATTGATAGGATATCTCATATAAGAGATATTTATAAGATTTAATTTATAAGGATAAATTAAATCTCTATCACGTTTGAAATTCGAAATTCAAATTGATAGGATATCTCATATAAGAGATATTTATAAGATTTAATTTATAAGGATAAATTAAATCTCTATCACGTTTGAAATTCGAAATTTAAATTGATAGGATATCTCAAATTTGATTTATGGGAATAAATCAAATATAACTCAGTCTCATCTTTATTTAAAGTTAAATAAATAAGTAATTAAATCTGTGGGACGGATTTAATATTATTTTATTTAATTAGTTTCTTATAAAATTATACAATATATGATATTGTATCAATTCGGAATTAATATAAGATTAACTCCAAAATCCAATTAGGTCAAGTGGAAAAACGCATAGCATCCTCTATATCTGATTGGAGGAGCTACGTTTGAAAATAACACAGAACACAAAAGGCCGAACGGAATCTGCAAAAGGTTTGCAGACAAGAAACTGCCGAAATAGAGACGGAGACTTGTGAAAGCCTTGGAGGGACAGGAGACGCTAGCACGTCGTTCGTGGTTGGAACGCTGTTCGTGTGGATACCAGTAGAGGAAGCCGACCTGAGGCGTCGACTTCTTGTGATCGGAAAGAGACCACCGTCCGCGGAGAGAATCTGTGAAGGTCGCTGAGGAACACTCCATCGATTTCTTGCGATCAGAAAGAGATCACCACCCACGTAGAGAAGCTGTGAAATTCGCTGAGCAACACTAAGGGTAATGATTCTTTCCACTTGACTTAAACACATACGGTAGATCCTGGCAAGGAATGGAAAATTTTTAAAGTTTATTTCCGCTGCGTGTCTTCCAATTCCTTACACTTCTAAGGTCTTGTTAGCGGTTCTAAATGCTACTGAATGGTCCCTATAAGTGGGAACATTTTAGATAATGAGTCTTCTAAAAGGAAAATTTGATGAGAATAGTGTTTATATTAATTTTGATAGGAAGTGATGGCATTGCTAGTGCCTATATGATAGGAGGTACAAATGTATCCTCCTGATCATGTGTATAGTAATTATATGATTTTCTGATTAGAAAAATAATAAAAGTCATACTTTACATATGCTATATATATGTAAATTCACTTAAATATTATATAGTTCAATAAATTAACGTGGGATAGGTTTGTCATAGATCGATATTGAACATTATTGTTTAATTAAACAAGGGGAAAAATTCAACGGGGACAATTGGGATATTTGGCACTAAAGGTCCAATATATTCTAGAATAATAGGATGCAATTAAGCAATTAACAATGGCAATGGTAGATCCTAAGGCTAAAAATATGGTCTAGCACAGGAGAGACTAGGAAGCATACATGTCCTACAAAAGGAATAATAGCATAGCAAGAATCACATTACTGAGTGTAATGGCTGATGATTTGAAGTGTGAGTTTGAGACACATATAACGACACAAGCTATATGGATTGCCTTAAAGGATAAGTTTAGTGGAGTCTCCATGAATAAGTTTAGAACATTGACAATTAAATTCAATACCTATAACATAAAACTAAATAATACTATGAGGCAACATCTAAGAGAAATGTCTAACAAGATTCAAGAACTAAAGGAGGTTGGGCATAATATATCTAATGAGCAGCAAGTACAGGCTGTCATTAGGTCACTCCCTGCTAGTTGGAAACACATGAAATTTAATCTAAAATATAATGAAAATATCATCACTCTCAATGATGTAGCTAAGCATTTAGAGTTAGAGGATGAGTGTTTGGAGGCTTATAAGGTTACTGGACAAGCCTATTTGATCGAAGATGTTAGTCCTTCCTATTCAAAGCCTGAATTTAAGAAGGGCATGAAATTTCAAAAAAATGGGAAGAAAAGCAATCCTCCATCCAAGAAAGGCAAGCAATAATACAAGAAGAAAGGAAAGAAAGGTGACAAGGAAAAGCTAGACCTAAAGAAGGTAAAATACTTTGCGTGCCACAACATGGGTATTTCACACGTCACTGTTCTAACAGGCCGAGAGCAGAAAGGTAACAGTGAATTCACATGTCCCATTTGTTTCTAGTACTAATTTTTTGACAAGACCCATTTCCTTTTCTTGGATTACTAACTCAGGCTCCATAGACCATGTAAGTTGAGATTAAGGATCTTTTATGGAATACTGTCAGTTGCCATTTTAAAGCAAGTGGCTTTAGTTGGCAATAATGCAAGGATCGAGTTTGAGGTATATGCACCTACAAAGTTGTTTTGCATGGTGGAAAGACCTTGATGCTGAATGATGTGCTTCATGCTCTCGACATCTGATGCAATTTAATTTCTATAATTTGCTTATTAGACTTTAGGTTTAATGTAAACTTTCAAAATATATAACTTTATAGAAAAGCTATATATGTCTCCTTTTACTTCATCAAGGCATTTGCAATATAAATGGTTGTTGTTCAAAAGAGAAAGGAGTCAGTACGCAAAACAGAAAATATAAAGTATTAAAATAAATTTACAACTTATAATATGATTAACTGGATAAGAGCTAAAACTAACATATGAAAATTTAGGAATTGCACTATGTCATTCCTGTCTAGGGTGAATTTATAAGGCTCCTCTGTAATTAAAATCACTGGTGGAATTGTGAAACTCAGTGCTTCCTCCGTAACATCTGCCAAAGTATAAAGAGTTACCATAATGTCATATCTCGATGATTTGCTCCAATGAAGAGGTTAGAGATTGTCTATTTTCTCCCTCTATAGCTTCATCCTCTGTAGCATATTTGGTTATGCCTTCTTTAATGTTTTATTCTCTGACGCCTTTTTTGGTTTTGACTCTAGTGTGACCCCTTCTTCAATTTGATCAGATGTGTTACCCATAGAAGAGACTTATGTGGAGCATCATTCAATATATAAACCTCGTCAGTTGGGCAGGGAACTGGTGTAGTGCTAAAAAAAATTCTGCTAACCTGTACTGTCACCTTCACTTTACTGTGTGGAATTTTATTCTAGTAAATTGTGGTGGAATCTAGGTACATGGCAGCATGAGTAGTAAGGGCTATAGTCTATTTGTCGTCAAAATGGAGAGACCACCATCTTGCCTATTGTCTTTGGTTTGATTATGGTTAAGGTCAATAACAAATGTTTAGGAGACAAACTTTTTCTTCTTTTTGTTACTACCCTTCCCACTTGTCATTGCAAGAGAACTCTAAAAATACGAAAGAAATTACTCAAGATAAAATACATGCTAAATGTCCCTTGGAAAGAAGTGAATATTTTTACCTCTAAACATTGGCCGACAGTGGGGAAGCCCATAATCATCATGTCTTGGTTGAGTTTGGCATCCACAACCTCATTAAGTTTGGTAACAATAGCTTGCTAGAGTTTAGCATCAATCTCCTAGCGTATCCTTTGCAACTCTACTTGATGTTGTGTTGTAAGTTGAGTAGTAAGATTATCTCGAACCTTGTGGAGCTCATCTCTGGACAACATATCTGTGGAGGATGCACTTCTTCATGATGTGGAGCCAAAAAAAACTCTTTTCAAATAACTCCTTTAGGTGTCACTCTTACTTCACTTGGGTGGTCAAGCCTCCCAATAGTTGTCTCTAAGATATCCATTCCTTTTTCAAGAATGAAAGACCCTTAGGTTTCTTATTCCTCTAGTACATCCTACAACATACAAGTAATCAACTTAAAATAACTGAAGAGCATGTATTAATGTATAAATTCTTAATTTTAAAATTAATTACATATAATCCTCTCAGCAATAGTAGCAATCTTTGGACTGATGTACTATCCCTTCTTAACCCTCACTACCTTATATTTTTGTTGGTGAGATGGACATTGGATGGATGCAGCAAGGTCTAATGCAACTCTTGTTGTACAACCTACAAATGCTTTTCTATTATTTTGCTTTCTAGAACAATGTACCCCTGAGACATGTAATGCTGATACATATTCTTCTTGGCTATTTCCTGATTCTTCTTACTCATAGCCTATGAAAATGAAATAAAGTTATATTAGTTGATTAAAGTGTACAGTTATTACTAACTATGTTAATTAAAATGTAAGTTTACACTCATTAAACCTTATAGTAGCCTATTCCCAATGTTGACAACACATTGTCCACACTTCATCACTGACATTAAGGTATGTATCCTTTGGATACTCCCCTATCTTACTTCCTAGGAGGTATTCCTTTGTAAGGTTCTCTCCACTATTTATCGTATTGCTTTAAGAACTGATGCCTCATACTTGCTGCCGTGGGAATATTAAAATGTTGCTACAATGAAGTACAAAAAACAAATAAAATAAAGCTACAATAAGAGACAAAAATCATTAATAACTAGAATAAATAGGTGAAACATATAATTAGAAATATACCAAAATATTGTTAAGCAATGTCCCATTAACTTCATGGGATGTGTCCCCTTATCTGTCTTAGCTACCCTTTCATACGAGTCAGTCCTTTGCCTCTTTTCTTGCCTTACTAATGTCATATCCCTAATTTTTGTATTTAGAGTACATGAAGTCTTTATCTAGTGTACATGAATTCTAGTAAAGGAAAAGGTTACAATGCAATGATAGGAAAGAACTAAATTGTAAACAAAGAAAGTTCCTCATGGCTTAAGTATAAAGTTTTGAAGGACTAAACTAAAAACTCTAAAAGATCCATGGTGTAAAGTGAAAGTATACATAAGTTGTGGGAACTAAGGGTAATTATGAAAAATTAAGGGACTTAGATGTAATTATGGACAAAGATTGGGACCTAAATGTCTATTTTAGAAAAGTTAATAGAATTTAAGAGAAGTTAGACGTGATTTCTTTGAGCAGTTGAGTAACAACATGATTTTTATTTGAGGTTCCAATTAATTATATAATTTTTTGAAATAATTAAATTTTTTATAAAAGTTTTTAGGTGATATTGGATCAGATTTCCAATAAAAAGTATAGATTTGGAAAGAAAATTAAGCAAAGAAAAATATAGGGCTAGTGCCCAGAAATATCCTGAAAAGTGAAAAATGACAAAAATACCCTTATGTTATAAAATAAATAAACAATTAATAGAGGGCATTTTAGACATTTAACCCATGTAAAAAAGTCAAAGAGGGCTACGTGAATATTTTACTTGGGTCAACAAATATTAGGTAATAATGCCCCTAGGTTTAATATAGTGGATAATTGTGAACCAAGGTCATTTTCTAAAGGCCAGTAATTAAATTTATACCGAGTTTAAGAATGTTAATGGTAGGAAAAATCTAGACACTAGATTTAATATTAGAAAATATATTATAGAATTTTACAAAAATTAAATTCATAAAATAATCTATTTTTTGGGAAATCAGACTGTGCTAGTACTAGATTAGACTTAAAATTTTCCAATTAGATTTCTTACCCTAGAAGTCGCCACCTCACATGCAATCTTGGTGGGCAAGTTAAGTTCAAGAAGTAATCTTGGCCATTAATCCAAATAGTGCAAGATTTATTCTTGGCCATTAATTCACCCATGATTTTTTCTATAAATACCACCCACTAGAAGTTGCATTTCATCATCATGAACCATAGGGAAACTCTAACAAAATTTCCATTTGAGACAAGAAGATGAAAGGAATTGGAAGACACGCAGCGGAAATTAATTTAAATTTTTTCATTCCTTGCCAGGATCTACCGTATGTGTTTAAGTCAAGTGGGAAGAAGCATTACCCTCAATGTTCCTCTGCGACTTCCACAGCTCCTCTCCACGGCTGGTGATCTCCTTTCGATCGCAAGAAGTCGACGGAGTGTTCCTCAGCGACCTCCACAGCTTCTCTCCGTGGCTCGTGCTTTCTTTCTGATTGCAAGAAGTCGACGCCTCAGGTCGACTCCCTCTACTGGTATCCACACGAACAGCGTTTCAACCACGAACGACGTGCTATCGTGTCCTATCCTTCCAAGGCTTTCTCAACAATTCGTCCTTTCTGTCTCTATTTCAGCAGTTTCTTATCTACAAACCTTTTGCAGATCCCCTTCGGCCTTTTGTGTTATGTGTGTTCTAAAATGTAGCTCCTAAAATCAGATATATAGGATGCTCTGCGTTTTTCTCAACCAAATTGGATTTTTAGAATTAATCTATATTAAATCTGAAATTAATACAATATCATATATTGTATAATTTGATAAGAAACTAATTAAATAAATAATGTTTATATTAAATCTGTCCTACAGATTTAATTCACCTATTTATTTAATTTAAAATAAAGATAAGACGGGACTATATTTGATTTATTCTCATAAATCAAATTTGAGATATCATGTTAATTTGAATTTCAAATTCAAACGTGAGAGAGATTTAATTTATCCTTATAAATTAAATCTTGTAAATATCTCTTATATGAGATATTCTATCAATTTGAATTTCAAATTCAAACATGATAGAGATTTAATTTATCCTTATAAATTAAATCTTGTAAATATCTCTTATATGAGATATCCTATCAATTTGAATTTCAAATTCAAACATCATAGAGATTTAATTTATCCTTATAAATTAAATCCTATATATCCCTTATATATAATGTATATATACGAATTTATATATATATACGAATATAAATATAAATAAATATATACATTAACCTTGGATCATTCATTGAATCTGGACACGTCTTAGATTCAATGAATCTGGACATCATAGCTCGTGTTGGGCTATTTTGTGTGCGACCCTATAGGCCCATATGAAGTTGGTAGTGGACCATTTGCTATACTAGTCCACAAGTCGCAAGCGGTCTCTAGCAAGACATAACGACTACCCAAATCATATGAGGATCGATAAACGATGTAACCTTTTATACAACCATATCATGTCCCTTCTGTCACGCGATATTTTGGTCGTGGATGAGGCATGGATAATGTCATCCTCCTATTCCTGACCGTTACTTTCTCGATCCCTGAGTAGTCTGACTATAGAAATGGAACTACCTTTCCATTACAGTATGGCCATACGTTTCTCAGACTCACTCATCGAGGGGCCCAGTAATATCTCTCTACGAATGTGAGGGACAAATTCCATCTTGACCATTCATATTCCTCCGCATGAAAAACCACTAAGCCCGAACATAGTCTTTATGATCACTCGGTCAAACTTGAGTTTTGACTAGGTCAAAGCTGAGCGTTTGTCATGTAGGAATCCAGGATGATCTCAGGTCAAAGGGTATAATGACGTGGTTTGTATATGAGATAAGCTTATGACGTAACCCATGCAACTCTCTCATAGCGGGTCGGTCCAACACCTTGTACTCTTACATGTGCCTATGAATTTGATTTATATCTCTATACATCTTTAAAGTCATACTAGCCTTATTTCATCTCTGCTCCCATATAGATGACCGACTAGGCACATTTAGGATAAGATCATGAATTATCCAAGGATGGTCATCACAATAAACATGCAAATAATATGATAACACAATTAATAAATTCATAAATCAATAATGTTCATAAGACAATGATTGGCCCCTAGGGCACGTTTTCAATAACCTCCCACTTGCACTAGGTACAATCGTTAATTTGACTAATTCCCATTTACCTAACATGATGCTCATGCTTTGCCTGCGCAAGCGGCTTTATTAGAGGATCAACAACATTGTCTTCTCCTGCTACTTTGCATATTTTTATATCACCTCTATCGTTGATTTCTCTGATGAGATGAAATCGCCTGAGTATATGCTTGGTCATTTGATGTGACCTAGGCTCTTTAGCCTGTGCAATGGTACCAGTATTGTCATAGAGCAAAGTTATTGGATTTGAGATGGTAGGTATCACCCCTAGTTCTATGATGAACTTCCTGATCCAAACATCTTCCTTAGCTGCATCAGATGCTGCTATATACTCAGCTTCCATTGCAAAATCTGCTATAGTGCCCTGCTTAGAGCTCTTCCAGCTCACTGCTCCATTATTGAGGAGGAATATATATCCAGACTGCGATTTTTGGTCGTGCTGGTCAGTTTGAAAACTCGCGTCTGTGTAACCAGTTACATAGAGTTCGTCATCTAATCTATCATAGACCAAGAATAAGTCCTTAGTCCTTCTTAAGTACTTAAGGATATTCTTGACAGTAGTCCAATGGCCCTCACCAGGGTCCTATTGATATCTGCTAGTCAAACTTAAGGCAAACGAGACATCCGATCGAGTACATAACATGGCGTACATGATAGATCCTATGGCCGAGGCATATGGAACTTTACTCATGCGACCTCGCTGATCAGATGTACTAGGACACATATCTTTGTTGAGGTGACTACCATGAGACATGGGTATGAAACCCCTCTTTGATTCGTGCATACTAAACCTATGCAGTATTTTGTCTATGTATGTACTCTGACTGAGTCCTAGAAGTCTTTTAGATCTATCTCTATAAATCCTGATTCCTAGGATGTAGGTGGCTTCACCTAAGTCTTTCATCGAGAAAGACTTTCCTAACCAAGACTTGACAATCTGTAAGGTAGGAATGTCATTCCCAATAAGTAGGATGTCATCGACATAGAGTACCAAAAACACAACTGTGCTCCCACTAACCTTCTTGTACACACAAGGTTCATCAATATTTTGAAGAAATATAAACTCTTTGACTACTTCATCAAAATGATGATTCCAACTCCGAGAGGCTTGCTTCAGTCCATAAATGGACCTTTGAAGCTTGCACACTTTACCAGAGTCCTCAGAACGCACAAACCCTTCAGGTTGTGTCATGTACACATCCTCAAGGAGCTTTCCATTAAGGAAGGCTGTCTTGACGTCCATCTGCCATATTTCATAGTCATAATATGCTGCTATGGTAAAGAGGATTATGATTGATTTGGCCATTGCAACTGGGGAAAAGGTCTCATCATAGTCCACACCATAAGTTTGAGTAAATCCTTTTGCAGCCAGTCGTGCCTTGAAAACATTTACATTGCCATCCATGTCAGTTTTCTCCTTAAAAACCCACTTGCACCCGACGGCTTTTGCACCTTCAGGCGGGTCGACTAAGGTCCAAACCTTATTGTCGTACATGGATTGCATTTCAGACTTCATGGCATTAAGCCACTTTTCAGAGTTTGGTCCCACTATAGCTTCTCGATAGGTAGTTGGCTCATTATGCTTAATGAGCAACACATCACGACTGTCAGAAATCAGAAATCCATATCTCTGAGGCTGAAGTCGTGTCCTATTAGATTTCTGTGGACCTTGCGTGACTTGAGGAGTCTCAACAACTTGTTGTGAGTCTTCTCTATTTTCCATCTGCAGTTTTGTGGTGTCTTGTGGCTCTCAAACTTCTTTGAGGTGTACCTTACTCCCACTGGTTCTTTTAGAGATAAATTCTCGTTCGAGAAAGATACCATTTTTGACAACAAACACTTTGTTATCAGCAGGGTTGTAGACGTAATATCCCTTGGTTTCCTTAGGATATCCCACAAAAAGGCACTTTGAGGATTTGGACGCTAATTTGTCTGAGGCTTGTTACTTAACATAGACCTCGCATCCCCAAATCTTGAGGAAAGACAAACTAGGCGTCCTCCCAGTCCATATCTCATACGGAGTCTTTTCAATTGCCTTAGATGGAACACGATTGAGTGTGAACGCAGCTATCTCTAGGGCATGGCCCCAAAAGGAGGGTGGAAGATCTGTTCGACTGATCATGGATCGAACCATATCTAATAGTGTTCGATTCCTCCTTTCAGAAATGCCATTCCATTGTGGTGTCCCTGGAGGAGTCAATTGTGAGACTATCCCACAACTCCTGAGATGATCTATGAACTCTTGGCTCAAATATTCACTACCCCGATCAGATCGAAGGGCTTTAATTTTTTTTGCCAAGCTGGTTTTATACTTCATTTTGAAATATCTTGAACTTTTCAAAAGATTCAGATTTATGTTTCATCAGATAGATGTACCCATATCTGCTGAAATCATCTATGAATGTTATGAAGTACGAATAACCTCCTCTGGCATTTGTGTTCATCGGTACACACACATCTGTATGTATGAGGCCCAATAAATCAGTGGCCCTCTCACTGTGCCCAGTGAAGGGTGACTTTGTCATCTTTCCTAACAAGCAAGACTCGCAAGTGTCATATGATTCAAAATCAAATGAGTTTTAGAAATCCATCTTGATGGAGTTTGGAAATGCGTTTCTCATTTATGTGGCCCAGACGATAGTGCCAGAGGTATGTCAGATTCAAATCGTTTGGTTTGACCCTTTTGGCGGTTATGTCATAGATATTTCCATGATTGGGTTGTTCCAAATTTAATATGTAATGATCAACATGCAAATCACCATGAGCATATAAAACATCATTACGATAAATAGACATCTACTATTCCCAGCAATGGAAGTGAAACCTTCCTTATCCAAATAAGAAAGTGAAACAATGTTACTACTTAAAGCAGGAACATAATAGCAATTGTTCAAAACTAACAAAAGCCCAGTGGGCAAAACTAATTCATAAGTGCCTACAGCTAACACAGCAACCCTTGCTCTGTTTCCAACTCGTAGGTCAACCTCACCCTTTTTCAGCTTCCTACTGTCCTTTAGTCCCTGCACATTTGTACAAACGTGAGGACCACATGCAATATCTAATACCCATAAAGTGGAAGTATAAAGATGAATGTCTATAACATAAATACCTGAAGCGATAGCCCCGCTATCCTTCTTGTTCTTTTTCAGATCTTCGAGGTAGAGTTTGCAATTCCTCTTCCAATGACCAGGTTCATTGCAGAAGAAGCAGACTCCTTCCTTTGGAGGCTTTGCCTTCTTTGGTGTAGGCTTGGTTTCGGGCTTGCCTTACTCTTTGGTCTTACCTGATGAGCCATGACCCTTCCCCTTGCCTTTGCCTTTCTTTTTCATACCCTTTCCTTTCTGAACCTTCAAAACAGCACTGGGCTTCTTCTTAAGACTCGGATAAGTAGTTTTAAGCATCCCATGCAGTTCAGAAATAGATTTCTCCATGTTGTTCATGTTGTAGTTCATGACAAACTGGTTATAACTTTCTGGGAGTAAGTTTAAGATCAAATCTGTAGCTAACTCATGGCTCACGGGAAATCCAACCCTTTCAAGGTGATCAATGTACCCTTTCATCTTTAAGACATGAGTACTGACTGATGCACCTTCAACCATCTTGCAGGAATGTAAGGCCTTAATGGTCTAATACCTCTCTTGCCTTGCCTATTGCTGGAACATTTCCTTGAGATGCACAATCATCTCATAAGCCTCCATGTGTTCCAGATCTCTTTGGAGCTCCGGAACCATGGTGGCTAGCATCAAGCATCCCATATCGACAGAGTCTTCCTTATGCTTTGTGTAAGCATCTCTCTGAGCTCTAGGAGCATTGGCCCCTGGCTCCTCAGGAATGGGTTGATCTAGGACATGCGCCTTTCTTTCCTGCTTGAGAACAATTCTCAAGTTCCTAAACTAGTCAAGAAAGTTTGTCCCATTAAGTTTGTCCTTTTCAAGTACAGATCACAGTGATAATGTAGCAGTATTACTAGTCATCATGATTCCACAATTAAAAATATGCAATTTAATTAGAAATCTCCCACTAAATAAAGAACCCTCAATGCAATAGTTAGTGGGCTAAGATCCATATTTGGCTCAAACTTAAGTCCGCTTTGGCAGGACGCTTAAATTAAGTTATTTAGGTAGGTAACACCTTTACCAATTACATCAAATGTAACTCTTAGATGTTCATGGGATTCTATCATCATATGATCTGTCATGTTTTTGATCCCATCTAATGCCTTGAGACCCAAAACCGTTTTGTTAATCTCAATTAAGTCAAACAATAATAAACATATGAGAGTAGCACTATTACTCTTGCTTATCTCCCCAAGATAACTCAAAAGCACTCACTTTGGTGAAGTCCACAATTAAGCTATTGAGGTTTTGACAAGTGTTCATAAATTGACAGCATTATGACTTAAGATTTCATTCAGAGGGCTTAATTTATCTATCTTGTTTATAAGAATGCATGTTTCTCAGTTTGTATCTCATACAAGTAATATACATGTTTCTGATATAATCATAAGATGCATAATTTAAACTTGATACAATATGGCTCACCTATCCTAAGTCCCCTCAAGCCAATGAGAGGAGCTCTCTAGTAAGAAAAGGGAAATTACATATAGAAATGTCTTTTAACATTCAAGGGGAGTGAGATGAGAAGAGAAGGTACATTGAGAGTATATAAAGGAAGGCACGACACGCAGGCCGTATTTAAAAAATTATAACACTTGCAATCTAGAGCTATATTGTTCACCATACCCAAACATTCAAGAATCAATATTCAGATCTAATTGAAGGGCAATTAATGTTTCAAATCTAAAACATTCACAAAATAACATGTGTTACGATTGTGTTGCACTACGAACAGGTAGCCATGGCGGTCCCGCTATGTTAATTGATCGAATCTGCATTCGGTTTTCTTAGACCCCATCTATGTTAATTGATCAAATCAAAACGCATCACCACCGATTTCAATTCCCTTTTAGATTTCTTTTATGTCATACATAACACGGATTCCTTATATGTCATACATAAAACGCATATTATATGAACGGCTACGACTAACACATATCATATTAATCAAAAATCAAGCCTAACTTAAACACAAAATAGCATGGCTCTGATACCACTGAAAGGAATTGGAAGACACGCAGCGAAAATTAACTTAAAATTTTTTTCATTTCTTGCCAAGATCTACCGTATGTGTTTAAGTCAAGTGGGAAGAAGCATTACCCTCAATGTTCCTCTGTGACTTCCACAGGTGATCTTCTTTCGATCGTAAGAAGTCGACTGAGTGTTCCTCAGCGACCTCCACAGCTTCTCTCCGTGACTCATGCTCTCTTTCTGATCGTAAGAAGTCAACGTCTCAGGTCGGCTCCCTCTACTGGTATCCACACGAACAGCGTTCCAACCACAAATGACGTGCTAGCGTCTCCTATCCTTCCAAGGTTTTCTCAACAATTCGTCCTCTCCGTCTCTATTTCAGCAGTTTCTTATCTACAAACCTTTTGTAGATTCCCTTCGGCCTTTTGTGTTATGTGTGTTCTAAAATGTAGCTCATAAAATCATATATATAGGATGCTCTGCGTTTTTCTCAACAAAATTGGATTTTTGGAATTAATCTATATTAAATCTGAAATTAATATAATATCATATATTGTATAATTTGAGAAGAAACTAATTAAATAAATAATCTTTATATTAAATCTATCCCACAGATTTAATTCACCTATTTATTTAATTTAAAATAAAGATAAGACGGGACTATATTTGATTTATTCTCATAAATTAAATTTGAGATATCATGTCAATTTGAATTTCAAATTCAAACATGATAGAGATTTAATTTATCCTTATAAATTAAATCTTGTAAATATCTCTTATATGAGATATGCTATCAATTTGAATTTCAAATTCAAACGTGATAGAGATTTAATTTATCCTTATAAATTAAATCTTAGAAATATCTCTTATATGAGATATCCTATCAATTTGAATTTCAAATTCAAACATGATAGAGATTTAATTTACCCTTATAAATCAAATCCTATATATCCCTTATATATAATGTATATATACGAATTTATATATATATACGAATATAAATATAAATAAATATATACATTAACCTTGGATCATTCATTGAATCTGGACAAGCCTTAGATTCAATGAATCTGGACATCATATCTCGTGTTGGGCTATTTTGTGTGCTACCCTGTAGGCCCATATGAAGTTGGCAGTGAGCTATTTGCTATACTGGCCCACAAGTCGCAAGCGGTCTCTAGCAAGACATAACGACTACCCAAATCATATAAGGATCGATAAATCATGTAACCTTTTATACAACCATATCATGTCCCTTCTGTCATGCGATATTTTGGTCATAGATGAGGCATGGATAATGTCATCCTCCTATTCCTGACCGTTACTTTTTTGATCCTTGAGTAGTCTGACTATAGAAATGGAACTACCTTTCCATTACAGTATGGCCATACGTTTCTCAGACTCACTCATCGAGGGGCCCAGTAATATCTCTCTACGAATATGAGGGACAAATTCCATCTTGACCATTCACATTCCTCCGCATAAAAAACCACTAAGCCCGAACATAGTCTTTATTATCACTTGGTCAAAAGTGACTTTTGACTAGGTCAAAGCTGAGCGTTTGTCATGTTGGAATCCATGATGATCTCAGGTCAAAGGGCATAATGACATGGTTTGTATATGAGAGAAGCTTATGACGTAACCCATGCATCTCTCTTATAGCAAGTCAGTCTAACACCTTGTACTCTTACATGTGCCTATGAATTTGATTTATATCTCTATACATCTTCAAAGTCATACTGGCCTTATTTTATCTCTGTTCCCACATAGATGACCGACCAGGGATATTTAGGATAAGATCATGAATTATTCAAGGATGGTCATCACAATAAACATGCAAATAATATGATAACACAATTAATAAATTCATAAATCAATAATATTCATAAGACAACGATTGGCCCCTAGGGCACATTTTCCAACAGAAGAAGCATCCAAACTTTAGCTAACTAAGGTAATTTCTTCTTCTAGTCTTTGGACTTTATAGTAGGAAGCTTTCTATTGAATTTGGTGGTTGAAATAGCATTTTTTTCTCTTCTTGGTTGCTTCTAGATGTAAGATGTAAGGGCTAGAAGAAAATCAATTTTAGGTTATGGATAGTTTAAACAAGCTTGAATCAAGTGGTTTTTACTTGAGAAAACATGTATGCTTGTAGTTCCAACTTTGAGGTTAAATCTGCCATTGAACAAGGATTGGAATTTGATTATTTTAATACTTCCAATGGATTTAAAATAAAAAATTGTGTAGGGATAAGTAAAGAAACAAGTATTGGAAGCATTGAAATCAAATTAGAAAATTTTGGAAAAAGGAGGGGAGTGCCATGTGTTCTGTACATATTTGGAGAAGGATTTTGAACTTTGAATTTATAACCTCATAATTGGATTCTACATGGAAATTGTGTGAGATTGGACCTTGGGAATTTATTTTGGATAAATAGAAACAAAGGTCCTAAAATTGAACAAGAAAGGAAACCTAGTTAGCTTAGTCTTTGACATAATGTCTGGAATTGAATTGTAACATGCCATTGCTTTGAAATGTATAGGTTTCAAAATTTGTTTAAAGAAAACATCAATTCAAGAAGGACTTATCAAGGAATCCATAAGATGTAGCAAGTATACTTAACTATAATATTAATGTTATTTGATTGCTTGCTTGCTTGTTGACACTGAAATATGCGTTTTAAAGCCACATTTTTAAATCGGTCCTTGCGAAGACAATTTAAAAAAATGACCAGCGCTATTTTTGTAAATAAGATTAGATAGTTACACCAAATGTACACATAAACAGGGTAAAATATAATTACTATGCCGGATACTAATATCAATAGGTGTAGATTAGCTGGGTCATATTCTGACTTTTTAGTTTCTTATCTATGCTTTCTCGCTTCTTTTCCTTAACTTATTTAGACCTTGTGGAGAAGCCTTAGAACAAATGACTGGTGACATTTTTGTAAATAAGATGAAATATTTACACCAAATTTAAATTTAACCGGTGTAAAAGATATATATCCGGTGTTAAATATACTTTCTATTATGACTCTTCAGTTTCTTGTCTATAATTTCTCGCTTATTTTCTCTATAACTTCTCAGGCTATGCATTTTACTTCTTTAATTCCCAATATTTGTACTCATTATGATAAAAGGCCAATTGCATTATTTGATATTCTTTTCTAAAATTGTTCTTATTCCTCAACCATATGTATACAATTCCTATGATCAAGTACTTTTCATCTCATTATATTATATCTGTTTTATTTTCTTTTCTTCTTTTTGAATACTCCAATGGCTTCTTCCTCATGCACACCTCTTCTCTGCCACACAAAAGAAACAGAGACAATTTTGAAGACAAACATCCTCATCCTCACCCTGTAGTTCCCTCTCTTTCTCCCCTATTGTCTTTCTGATGGAGCCTCATTGTGGAACTCATCATATGCTTCAATGTCCTTAAGGACTCAATGGAATAACTATCTTAGAAAGTTACTAGATTGAAAGAAAGTTTCAGATTTTTCCGCTCAGAATTTCACCACCATCAATAGCATGATAGCTTGTATCATCCTGTTGATCCTACCGACTTTAATGAATTCCATACCTCCAAGTCTGATGAGGAGTGAAAGCCTGTAACCTTTATCTATCCCTCTTATTTTATTATTTGTACTTAATGACAAAAAGAGATAATATATTATATATATTATGATAGATATTGTTTTGGAAATTTTATACTTTTGATGTAAAGTTATTAGTAAAGCTGAATGAATAAAGGTTCTTATTCTGATAACATGTTGTTCTTTTATTTTTCAAAAAAATGCAATAGATTTAAACCAAACATGTCAATGTCAGGTGTAAAATATAATGTCTACTTTTGAACAAGTAATTTTTACACCGGTCTTCTACTTTATCCTGTAGAGTTGTTCAACTTATATTATTTTACACTGGTGTAAAAGTGACTGGTGTAGATTATAATGTCTAGTTTAGAAAAAAAATTATATCTACACTGGTCTTGTATTTTATCTGGTGTAGATTTGCTTGTGAAATACACTTTAATTTAATAGAAAGCCCGTTCACGCCTTCTATCTATCATTTTTACTTATTCGTTCATTTAAGTCTTCTCGACCCTTCACAGCCGGTGAGTTTTATTTTGAACTTCTTGTCTCGAGATCTAAAGATTTTTACACTGTTGGTAGTACCTTTTACAGTTATTTATGGTAGATTTATTGTTGTCATTTACTTATTTTATTTGGTGAGTTCCTCCACTTGTGCATGGTATATTATCTCCCATAATTATATGCAAGTTAGGTTTTCTTATTTTCTATTTTCCTAGTTTTTTAGTCTTCCACAAATAAGGATCATACTTGGATAAATGCTAAACAAACAAGTGTTGAGTAAGCTGAGTAGGTGAAGGAGTTTTTGGATTTTGCTAAACAAAATGGTGATAATGACAGCGGAAGGTTTTATTGTCCTTATGTGAGTTGTTTGAATGAGAGGAAATAAAGTCCTACAAATATGTACACTCTTCTAATTTGTGAGGGGTTTTGCAAGAGTTACGCAATATAGGTATGGCATAGTGAAAATGTTGAAGGTCGAGTGTAACTGAATATTGGAACAGACCTTTGATGATGACATGGATACTGATAATCGGGTAGAGGACATGATTCGTGATATTGGAAAAGATGCTTTTATATAGTCATATGCATATGGTACTATGTGCAATGATGTAGAAAATACAACCTATTGAATGCGGTGTTGGTAAGTTTGAAAATACGGCATGGGTGGAGTGATAGAGGTTTTGCATAATTGCATGAGTTGTTGCAAGACATATTTCTAGAAGAAAAATACTACTATGATGCTAAGAAAATAGTGTCCTT
Source organism: Leucaena leucocephala (assembly GCA_037074615.1). Lineage (NCBI taxonomy): Eukaryota > Viridiplantae > Streptophyta > Magnoliopsida > Fabales > Fabaceae > Leucaena > Leucaena leucocephala. The sequence goes on from CM073519.1 coordinate 20,341,131, forward strand.
TAGGCATGCAGTATAGAAAGATTTATGCATGCCCAAATGATTGCATTTTGTATAGGAAAAATTTTGAAGATGAGTAGAAATGTCCAATATGTAAGACACCAAGGTTTAAGCGACTTTTTGCTAATGAAGATGATACACAAAAAATGTTATGGCATGCGACTGAAAGGATTTGTGATGAAATCTTCGTCATCCTACTGATTCTTTACAATAGAAGAAGATTAATGACTTATTTTTTGAGTTAGGCAAGAAACCACGAAACCTAAGGCTTGGACTTAGTATAGATGGCATGAACCCTTATGTTAGCCTTAGTAGTATACATAGTTCATGGCCTGTCCTCTTGGTGGTTTATAACCTATCTCCCTTGTTATGTATGAGAAACAAGTATGTAATGTTGTCTATGTTGATCTTAGGACCAAAACAACTGGGAAATGACATAGATATTTACCTAAAGCCCTTGATCGAAGATTTAAATAAGCTATGGGAAGGTGTGAATGTTTTTTATGCCATTAATAATGAGGTATTTAATATGCGGCTATGATCTTTTGTACAATTAATGACTTTCTTGAACACAAAAATTTGTTAGGGTATAGTGTTAAGGGTCATAAAGCATGTCCCATTTGTGAGGAAGTGACTTTCTACTTTCAACTTAGTCTTGGAAGAAAGACAATCTACCTAGGTTATAGGAGATTTCTAGACAAGACCACCCATACCGTCGGCTGAAGAAAAAAAAATTTTGGTAGCCAAGAATTTCAAAATGCTCTTGAGCCATTGACTGGAGAACAACTTTATGAAAAGGTGAAAGACATCAATGTTAATTGTGGTAAGACTACCAAGAGAAGTGAGAAAAATATATAGAAAAAAATATCTATATTCTTTGAGCTTCCGTATTGGCAACATCTGCAGGTAAGGCACTATATTGATGTCATGCATGTGGAGAAAAATGTGTGACAACATTGTTAGAACACTTCTCAACCTACATGGTAATTGTAAAGACGCTTTGAAGGCAATATTAGATTTGCAAGAAATGGGAATACATGAGGATTAATAGGCAAGGGGAGTTATTGTGTGAAGAGATTAATATTTTGTCTAATGATGAGAGAAGAAGTATTTGTGAAAGTTTACAAGGAATCAAAGTTCCCTCTAGGTACTCATCTAATCTTAAGAAGATTGTATTGATAAAAGATTTGAAATTGTAGGCCAAAAGTCTCATGATTGTCATGTCTTGATGCAACAATTACTCATAGTAGTTGTTCAAGGAATCCTTCAAGATGATTTGAGACATATTGTAACCTGACTTTGCTTCTTCTTCAATGATATATGTGGCAAAGTCTTTGAATCTAAAAAGTTGGATGAATTGGAACACAAGCGTTATGTTATTTTATGCCAACTTGAAAAAATGTTTATTCCAGGCTTTTTTTGACATCATGTTACACTTCATCATTCATCTAGTGTGAGAGATAAAATTGTGTGGCCCTGTGTACTTACGATGGATGTACCTATTTGAAACATACATGAAAATCCTTAAAGGGTACATGAAGAATCCAAATCAGCTTGAGGCATCCATCGTTGAAAAATATGTGTTTGAAGAAGCTATAGATTTTTAACAATACTATCTGTCTAAAGTAAGACTTACCAGTCTTACTAAAACCTGTGCCAAGCAACGAGTCAACACGAAATGTCAGTGAAGAGTGGTAATTATAATGAATTACAGTAAATACACTTACACATCTTAAACAACAATGATGAAGTTCAAGACTATATAGCTGTTCATAAAGAACTTGTCTACAAACAAAATAATATAATGATAGAGCAAAAGCTGATTAAAGAACACAACAAATCTTTTGCTACTTGGTTCAAACAGAATGTTGAAAATGAAGATTGTGTATCTGATTCAGTTAGATGGTTGGCATATGGTCTTGAATTTAAAGGATATGTTGGAATTCATTTGATATCAACGGGTATTCCTTTTATACGAAGTCCTATATGATAAAAGTAGTGTGTAGAATAATGGTGTTATATTCGTGGCTAAAGCTATGCACTTTTATAGTTCAAAAGATAATAATCATAGATTAGCAGACATCCCTTATTATGGTGTTGTTGAAGATATTTGGGAGTTGGACTACACCAAATTCACATTTCTCATGTTCAAATGCAAGTGGGCTAATGTAAATAATGGTGTTATGGTGGATTGTTTAGGCTTTATACTTGTTCATTTGAATAGTACAAGTTTTTGAAATAAGCCTTTCATTATGACAAAGCAAGCAAAGAAAGTGATCTAATATCATTGATCTAACAAATAAAAGATGGTATATCCCTCTCGAAGGAAAAAGGGTTATTGACGATGATGATTCAATTTGTCATACCTTTTCTTTTTCAGTAGGTTTACCAAAATTGAATTAAGAAGTGCATTCTGATTGATTTGTATGTGATTGCATATATTGTTTTCATATAATAATAGCACAAGTATATTGTTCTAATTACATATATTGTTTTGTTGTAACTTACAAGTGATGGGTTAATAAAAAGGTTGGTTTGAAAAAATAACTACAATATTTAAACTGGTTGTACATGTTATTCGGTGTAAAAAGTTATATGAAAAACTCAAGGTCACCTTTTTAAACCGATTGTACATTTTAACTGGTGTAAAAATTTATATGAGAAACACCATTTTTACACCAGTTTTATAATTTAGTCAGTGTAGAAAGTCTTTTGAAATTTAAAATATTAGTCATTTCATATTCAAATATGAATTTTACACTCGATTTGAATGTGAATCGGTGTAAAAGGTCTTAATGAAAATACTTTTTATCGAAGTCTACCCCTTGGCGCGTCTCTTATTTTCTCATTTATGAGGTTGTATTCAGTCTTACTTTTTACGCCGTCTATCATTATGCCAGTCATCATGCTCTGTGGTTTTCATCAGGCTTAGCTATGGTCAGTCGTTCTTCTCTATTCTCGCTCTTGTTGTGCTTTGTCGTATACGGGTTATGGACAATTATTTTCTCATGTACATGCTTTGCCTTTTACGTGTTATTTTAATCTAGGTCTTGTCATTCTTCTTTCCATCGATAAATACTTGCACTTATTTCACTGTGATAAGTCATTCTTCTCTATTTACTATGTTTATTTTTGTTAGTGCATATATAGGAATATGAGGGGTAGTGGTAATTAGAATGTGGCTAGCGATGCTCCAAGTGACTCTAATCAAAGGAGGGGTAGAAGTGCGATGCGATTAAAAGACGTTTCAAAAGATAGGAAGGAATGGAAATTACTACCGATTGAGTTTGACACACTTTGGAACCTAACTAGTGAACATAGACAAAGTACATGAGTTATGTCAGCCTACTAGAATGCAACAAGATTAACATCGCTATACAGACTTGGGATGCTAATGATAATCGCGTGAAGAATCAAATTTATGACTCTATCCGGGTATAAGTACTGACTATTGTATATTGTATGTAGACCAATACCAAAAAATATAACTATTTGTTGATAACTTTGCTTTCAATGGAAATTATTGTAGCTCACTTACGATGTTCCCAACAATGAAGTCTTGAATAAGAAGACGTTGTCTTATTGTGCTGACCATTATAGGGCATTCAAGACACAACTAGCTCATCAGTATGTGCATGGCTAGGATAAAGATGGTCAACTTCATCCTTCTCCACGTAACAAGTATCAATTCATTGATGAAGCTACTTGGGAAGAATTTGTTCAGCTTTAGACTACGGTAGTAACTATGGTGAGTTGATATGTCATAAAAAAGGAATCTTGCATTTCCCATGTTACTTCCTTTTATATGTATTGATTTTAACTACTTCAAGTCTTGTAGGAAAAAAGAGTAAAAGCCATTAAACACGCTCTCAAGAATGATTGTGCCCACACAATGTCTCGAGAGGTTAAGCGAAGGCTGAAAGAGACTTGTTGGGAGCCAAGAGGAAGAGGCTGGAAGAGGCTGCTGAGTCCGATCCTACTATTACTCTTGCTCCTTTATCTCTAATATGTCATGAAGATAAATGGCTGTACCCTCACCAAAAAAGGAGTGGATCTATCGTATCCTAATTTTTCCCTATTGGTATAATACTGATAGTGGAAAGAGGCTTGGAAAGGATTATGACAAAGATATGAAGAAATAATAAAGGTTAGATGATTGTTTAAGGAAGAGAAGGACTAAAATGAAAAGTAGAAAAGGTTAAAGGCAAACAGTGAAAGTAGAAAAAAAAAGTTTGGCCCTTAAGTGTAATTTTCAAAAGTTAAGGGGCTAAAATGCAAATAGCCAAAAGTTCAGGGGCCTAAGTGCAATTATGCAAAAGTTCAGGGACCTAAATATAATTATGAAAAAGTTGAGCCAAAACAGGCCAAAAATGCCCGGAATTAGATCAGACCCAAATTTTACCAGTAGATAGACAAAATTATTCCGGTCAGTTTAACGCAACACAGAATTTTGATTTGAGGTCCCGATTAATTGATATAAATTTATGAAGTAAGAAGAATTATTACAGTATTCTTTAGACATCAGAATAAGATGGGATATTATAGGAAATTCCCATATTTAATATAAGAATTTATAAAGTTGACAGAGTCAGAAAAGGAATCCTGTAGAAGCCTTACGGGATTTTACGGTGAAATAAAATACCCGATAAGTAGGATCGGGTGAGATTTATTGTGAATTGTGCTATAAAGGGAATAAAGGCAATGACCCCATACCAAGGCCCAAATGGAGCCATAACGAGCCCAATAAAGTAGTGAGACAGTTATGTGGGCCAGAGTCTAGAGCAATCTAGGAAAAGTGCGAAATTACAAAAATGCCCCTGGATGCCCTTATTGTACTAGTGATGGATGAAGGGTATTCTGGATAGGCCAAAAACGTGTAAGATGGTATAAAGATGATTAATTAGAGCCAGTGAATACTCAGACACCGATAAAGGGTTAAAGGAAATGTAAGAAATTTTTATCAGGACTTTTGGGTCTCAGAAAATGATGAGACTTTATAGGGAATTTATTTTATATTAGAATGAATTTCTAAAAATGTTAGAACCATTAAAAGAGGTGTCTAGCATTTATTTCAAAATCATGATATTTTAAGAATATCGGTATAAGAAAAGTACCTTGGGATTTGTGTCAATTAGCTATTGGACCCAAAGAAGGCCTATGGCAGCCCAAAATTTCGTGCTAGGGCAGCCCATTAAGTCCCAAGAGTTGTCTTGGAGCTCAAGTCCAATAATGAATAATTTATGAATTTTTTAAAAGAAAAAAAAAGAGATAAAGTGTGAATTATGGCTTGCACATGGTGGGACCCACACACCCATACACTTGGCGTCCAAGACAAGGGGAGGAGAAGATTTTTGTCATGTGGATTTATCTCATGTTGGCTTGGAAAGGAAGCTTGATGTAAGAACAAATATGAGCCATTAGATCAAATAGTGTACAAAGTGATCTTGGCCATTCATTTTCCATGGAATTTTTCTATAAATACCCCCTCAATTCTGCAGCAAACCATGGCTTCATGGACCCTTGGGGAAACTCTTGAAAAATAAAAACTCAAGCCAAGACAAAGAAGATTCAAGGTTCCAAAGTTTAAGCAAGCTAGAGATTAAAGGTAAGCAATCTCTCCTAGCTTATTTTTCTTTGATTTGGGAGCTTGAACTTAGGGTTTTCATGGGAGAAAATTTGAGTTTTCTCTAAGGGGAGGTGCTACCCAAAGACCTTCGATGAAAGGGGAAAGAAGAAATTAAAGTTAGAAACATATGATTGAAGTTTAAACAAGCTAATTAACAGATTGGTTGTTGAATCAAGTTGATATTCTTGACTTTGCCATGATGTGCCCTGTTTGGTCTACACTGTTCATGAGGGAAGGAAATTGAATTTCAATGATTTAATGCTTCCATTGAATTTAGATGTTGATTTTGTGTAGGATTGGAAAGGTTTTGAACCTTGAAAGCATTGAAATTCCAAGATTATAGTTTTTGAAACCTGTCTCTGTTACTATTCACATGCATGAACAGTGATTAGAATTTCATGATTTTGATGCTTTCAATGGTTTTAAAATGAAAAATTGTGTGGGATAAAGTAGAGAAACAAGTATGGGAAGCATTGGAATCAAAATGAGAATTTTTGAAAGAATTGAGTGCAGTTTCGGTTCTATACAGCATGTGATGAAGGAACTGGAATTTCATGATTCTAAGCGCATAAATGGATTCAAAAGATGAAATTGTGTAGGGTAAAGTCAAGACATCAATTGATTCAAAGGCCAAGCCCATTAGTAAAGATTAGAGAAAGTTATGAAAATAAAGAATGTAATCAAGTAGACTTGAACATTGTTGGAGTTCATGTGTCCTAATGAATTATGTGATGAATATGAATGTGTTTAGGACCTTGAAACATCCAAGAATATGTTGGGAAGTGATTGACATAAAGGCTTCATGGTTGGAAAGCTAGGGAGCAAGTGTTAAAGATCGAAAGGAAAGCTTAAGTGCAAGGTAGTGAACTTACCTCTTTATGTGCTTGATGTGGTATGCTTATGTGTTGACATGTATATGATATTTGAATGATGTTGTGACATGATTAATGATGTTCAATGTATTGTGAATAACATGTTTTCCATGGCTATACACTTTATGTAAGAGTATGTACCATGTTAGCATGTCACTAATCAAAGAAAGTTTAATGAACTTACATATCATGCATTAGCATCCATCTTGCATATTTAAATGGTAATGTTTACTACTGAGATTCCCTAGAATATCACTCTCCCTTAACCAACCAATTTAGGTCAAGCATGAAGAAAAGGGTATGCATGGAGAAGAGCTAAAGAAAGGAAGAAAGGAAGTGAAGTATTGAGATTTTAGCGTATACTATAAATTGTTCATGTATGTAAATGCCATGTAAGGTGTCCATTTATGTGATGAAACTATTGTAATACTTATGGCATATGTACATGATGTATATGAATGTTTAGAAGTTTATTTGATGGCTTGTGCATGCTGAAACAATTATTGGAAGTAAAAGAAAGAAAACTGAAATAGTAAAAATGTAGGTCCTGAAGCAGTTTTGTTGTGGCTTCAGTTTGATCTAGCAAATGAAGGAATTATTTCACAAAATTTTATTAGCATGTATCACACATCCAGAGCTTTAAATGCATAGGTACAACGTGTAATTTGGATGTGTGTATCAAGAGAAATGAATTTCCAAAGTAAGAGACTAGAATCTGTTTCTAGAGTTTTTGACCAAATGAACAATAAACTTCAACGAATAAACTGTATCAATTGTCTAATCATTTGGTCTGGAAATTATTTTTTCCTTAAATTTCAAGATGTTGTCTTCACGTAGCTCTTTGAACCACTTCATTCCGAGTTTTCTATAATTAATTAAGATTTTTTCAAAGTTCATTGCGTAATCTTCAATACCATATGAACAGTAACCTGAGAAAGAGTAAAATTATAGATTTGCCTAATGGACTTCCAAGGTCTTATAAGTGGTTCTAAATGCTACTAAATGGTCCCTAAGACATATAAAATTAAGGATGTTGCAGGATCATTTACAAGTGATCACGATCGCATGATTGCGAAAAAAATTGTAAGTACTACATGTATTATTTTGTTTTAATAGACTAATTATATTATTTATTGTGTTTGCTCTTTTTATGTTATATGTTGATCATAAACAACAAGAAGCCCATGGCTCCTTCAAGTCATATGGTAGGAATGACATCTTGACTGTTGCCATGGGCAAGCAAGAGCATGGGGCCTTGTCAGGGGAGTTGGAGGAGGTGTCGTATAAGAGATTTTTTTAGAGCATCTCCACGACATTCCCTATATATGTTGAGGGCAAAGCTAGAATCATTGTTATCCACCATGAGGGCAGAGGCTAAGGCAGAGGCTAGGGTATAGGCAGAAGCTTCAATTGAGAGACGATTACAAGAGGGGTTGGCAAAGATTAAGGAGAAATGTTGTCTGTGATGACATTAAGGCAACAGGAGCCAAGTACCCCCCAAATACTCTCACATGCAGCCCGTCCTAGCATTAAAGGGAGATGTTGCATAGCCGAGCCAGTGTTAGAGGATGATGAACCTTGTGATCTATTTGTGGAGGATCCTATCAAAAGGTTAGTGGCACATGGTTCCATCCATATCTTAGGGGTCACTACCCAACATATGTAAATTCAGGATGATCAGTTAAGGGTGGCAGTTGAAGACATGATAATTGAAGATGATCTTGTCCCAATTTTGATTGATAAGGTGAAGACTATGAGCCAGTCAAAAGGGACTTTCATATTATGGCTAAAGCATCTTGCTTTGGATCACGTCGCGTCATCCCCAACGAACTTCCTATACCTCCCAATTTGAGTGCCATGCAATGTGTGATCCAATTGGCTTATGACAAAATGTTCCATGTGGATGCGTTGTCTATGGATTCAGTTATGGGTGACATGGGGGAACTTGCCTTTGTTGACCCTGCAGATATGAAATATGTTATCACTCCTAGGAATGAACTAACCTCCAGGTGTGTCCAAGTGTTTTTGATGTAAGTCTAATTTAAATGTAAATATATGTAATAACAAAATTCATACAAGCTGATTGTTTGCATTAACTAACATCGTGTTTGCATTAATTGTAGTATATGCAAGCTGAGTTGGTTTCCAAGGGCCAACAAAGTTGGATCAGATTCCTTTACCCATTCAGATTTATTCAAAATGGACCTCCCAATCTTCAAGACTTCAATATATTTCAACGAGCCTTGGTAAAATTGATATTGATTGTTTCTTCGCACCATATATATAGGAGTAAGAATAATAATATTTCAATTTTTTCATACTAGGTTTGTATTTGTTTAATGCTAATAATCATTATTGTTTAATTATTTTCTATAGCAATTATTGGCAATTGATCATACTATGTAAGCATACTTATAAAATTTTGTTCTTATGCTCCCTCCACTACTAGCCATCAGTTGATGCTAGGAAGATTATGAACATGTGAGTTTTCTTCCTTACAGAACAATGGTGTTTGTAATAAATTAAATATGGTCTTTGTAATAAAACAATTACGAAGTTCATAACTTTGGTTATAGGGCTATAAGGACATTTACAATTGCAAGGGGTCTTAAGAAAGCCAACTCGGTGAGGGACCCTGAATAGATCACACCGAAGGTAATAAAAGTTTTAATTCTTATGCTCCACGTAATTTTTTGCTGATGACACATAATTTTATTCATGTTAATATTACAAAGTCAAAGGCAACCCAAAGAAAGAAACTTGTGTGGCTTCTACATGGTTAAACAAATGATCAATATCATCTTGTCAAATAAGACTGACCTAACTGAGGAGGTAAATTGTGTTTTTAACCATGTCATATAGCTCTTGTCAATTTAATATATCTTAGTAATGCTTTAATTCTTTTATTTAAATTTGATGTTTCAGATGTTTGATTAATCTGACATATTTCCTAAACAAGATATTGAGGACTTGCACAATATTTGGACTGAGTTTTTTGTTCAAAATATTCCTTCTCAATAGTATTTGTCTTCAAAAGAATACATTTTTTTTATTTTTCTATTCAAATTGTTGTATATTTTTATTGAATTTTATTAAATGAATAATGTAATGATCAATTGAAGATTTAATTTGTCTCTGCCACCTTGAACTCTGTCTTTGCTACTTTTGTAACATCTTTACTTTTATACGTCTTAGGGACCATTTAGTAGCATTTAGAACCACTTACAAGACCTTAAAGTCCATTAGCCAAATCTAAAATTTTACTCTATCACAAGAGCACTCTAGCTCTATTGCAAAAATATTAACTTATATTACTTAGAAACTGATCCTTCTTAGAGCCGCATCAGCTTTCATAACTACATCTCATTTCCTTTCATATTCATAGCACATCATTCATATATCTTATCCCTACTGAAGGGATATGTCCTGAGTACTGTAATCATTTATCTATAAATTCACTATTAATCTTTCATCTCTAATCTCATCCTCTGTCCCATTGACTATCATTGTCTGATCATAAATTCTTATTCCATTCTTTAGGAATTAACTGGCTAACTATTTTGTTAATCACTTTTCTATTGCTCTATCATCATCAGGTTAAATTATTTAATTGCATGTCATAGGATATGGGAGCAATAAATTTTTCAAAACTTTCTCATCATAGCTACTCTACCCTGCATGTAATGTAAAAGGGAGTATTCATTCATCATACCATACTCAACATGCGTAATAGTAAGAAGATGTAGTCATTTAAGCATTCTCTAACATGCATGCCATCATATTACAACTGCAAGTAGATGCAACTTCTCATCATAACTTATGGCAATATAAGCCATACCATTATTATATAGTTTGCTCAACCATCCCTTATACTCACATTGCAATTAAACAATTAACTAGGTAGGCTTTAAAGTATTTTGTCCCTTTATCACCTTAATTGCTAGGTACTAATTATCTATTTAGGAACCTGAGTCATTTACTTGTTTCACTTAGGCTACCATGTTACCTTTTTACTAGGGTATAGACTCAACCCTTCTTCACTCTTTCTTTTTCTTACATAGGAAATAGGGGAGTCCCTTTATCTTTGAACTTGTGGCTACCTTACTTTCTTTAAATCTCCTTTTAGGAATCTAATATACCTTGTCCTATCAGACTATCTTACCTTACTAGGCCATATCCATTCTTATTGTAACATTTCTCATCGCCTGTAAGACTTCTATGTCCTTGGCCTCACCTTAATCTAGCGGTAATCCATAACTAAGTCAGTTATTTTCTTTTAGCTAACTGAGGAAGGGTTGGCTCACATCTCTTATGCCATTCAAACTTTTAAGTTTTTCCTTTATCCTCTTGGATTACTAACAGGCGAGAAAATATCTCTTATTAAACCTCAAGGTTTATGTACATGAACTCAACTAATTATTCATCAAAAGGTTTCTCTTTCCTTTGCTCTAACCCTTAGCCTCACACTCACCTCCCTCTAATTAAGAGGAATGCTTCTTTTAAACTTCTTTGAGAAAAACTTCTCAAGTAAGTGAATCACTCTCCATCTTGTATGGAGTAAATTATGTTTCTCTCTACTATATTTTAACTCTTTCTGTCTATCAGTCTCAATATGCTCTTGACTGGACTATGTTTCCTCCTGGTTTGTCTTCAGATCCTGACTAATTTAAGTCACTTGGATCTCATTCATCACCTAGCATTATTATTTCAGTTCTCTAGGGCAGAGTGTTAGGTTAATATCTCTTCGTGATGGAATCCCTCTGCTTTAGGAACATTAACCTTTTATCTATTAGCCATCACATATTTATCCTTAAGCCATGTATTATACCATTCTTAGGCAAGTCTCATTTTAACTTCTCATTATTCTTTTCCTTAAAGACTAGCTACACAAAGTCTTTCATAATATAGATTAACTCCTGATGATCATATGGAGGATCTACTTCTGAACCCCTTCTTAAACTGATATTTTGTATCTTAGTGGTTCATATTGTTTAACTTGCCTACATTTTGTGCTAAACCTCTAACTGATAACCTTCAGTGAGGTCAGCATCTTTATAGTCAATTAAGACTCATTCATGTCTATACATCATAATCACATTAAAAAGGGAACATATTCACATACATGTTTAACCAACAATCATTTCATTATATCACACAAAACTTCATATTTCATGTCACCATAACATTTATACATATATTACATTTATGTCAAGTACATATTCGGGGTACATTATAACTATTATACGTCTTAGTAATTACTTTACTTTACACTTTACATATTTACATTACCCCTCATCTCCTTCTACATTCTTTTCTAGGAAATCATAGACTGCACATACTTCTGCACATAGAAGTGGCACCCTTGTATATCAATTGGCAGATCATTTGCCAAATACTCACTAGCTCTATGTGCCATATAGGGGTATATGGGAATACTTGACTTATTATCATCTCATGTTAGTCCTCTAGAGCATAAACTTGATTTAGGTTAATGCCCTCTACTGCATATATGTTTATCATCCCTAATATGGCATTGAGGAACTGCAGATAAACTGACTGTTCTTAATCTCTACTTCTATCTATCCTTTTACCTAGACTGAGTAATTCACTCTCCACAACTTTCTTTAGACTAATGTGGTTAACATTATCTGTCTTTAACAAAGAAAGATGGGGTTTACTAGGACCAGGAACATCCCACTGATCTTTCCCTATAAGGTCACATATTCCTGGAATGGACAAGAACTGTCATAAACTTTGACTGGATATCTGAATTAGGGGTATATGATCTATTACTTATAACAACTCTGTCCTCAAACTCTAGTGGAGGAGGAATAATATCTGGTTTACCCATAATCTAGTACCAGTACTCAGCTTCCTCAGCCATAATCTATCCTCTTATCGGAGGAATAGAGCTTATATTAGGGTTAAAGGCCACTCCAATAAACTCATACTGTGTAGAGTCACTAGACTCAACATCATCTGGTACATACACGACTTCAGGCTGAATCTCTACATGACCTCCAGACTACAGGTTTGGGTCTATAGAAATATCTATAGGACATTACACTGTAGACTTTCCTGACCGATCCCCTATACTCTCATCTAAACTTTCTTTATTGTCTGAGGGATGATCAAAGTCTGGATATACATTATCCTCACATATCACTACTGGCTGAGGGTCTCCCTTATTAATTGAAGCCTTTGACTTAACCTTATGAAATCCTATATCTACTCCTACAATATTTGCTTAATTAAGCAATGCTAACTATCTCAATACATACCCTAACTTAACAAAATACTTACTATTTAGAGTTAGGGTCTAGAAAATATATTAAATTATGCCAGAAACTTCTGCTCTGATACCAAAATATAACATCCTTACTTTTACACATCTTAAGGACCATTCAGTAGCATTTGGAACCACTCACAAGACCTTGGAAGTCCATTAGCCAAATATAAAATTTTACTCTTTCTCGGGTTACCGTTCATATGGTATTCCAGATTACACAATGAACTTCAAAAAAATATAATTAATTATAGAAAAATATAAATGAAGTGGTTCAAAAAGCTACGTGAAGATAACATCTTGAACATTAAGAAAACATAATTTCCCAAATATGATCACAGAAGCCAATATTATCTATTAGGACTTTACTCATTTCCTCTATCACTCAGGAATTTCTCATATCATTCTCATCTTTTATAACTCTACTATATCCATTATTGTAGAGAGCTACATAGGCTCAACCATGCACATATCTATCATTATCTATCCATCTCATCAGAGGGACCTTAATCTATATGAGTTATATCGTCCCATCTCTTGGCTTTATTTTAAAAGCAAATGATAAGTTACATATGAAGGAGCAAGTGAGAGCCTTCACTTTTTACATAAAATGCTAGGCATTATGTTATGTTCTGTTATGTTTGTAGAATATGCTAAAGCTCCAAATGTTAGAGCAGTGCAAGCTCTATGTGATAGAGCTGTGTGTCATATTCTAATTTTTCCCTATCTGTATAATACTGATAGAGAAAAGAGGTTTGGAAAGGATTATGATGATGATAACAAGAAATAATAGAGGTTAAATGAGTCTTGAAGGAAGAAAAGGACCTAAACAAAAATTAGAAAAGTTTAAAGACCAAAAGTGAAAGTAAAAACAAAAGCTAGGCCAAAAGTGGTAATTTCTAAAAAATAAGGGATTTAAATGTAATTAAGTAAAAAGTTCAAGGGAAAAATTGTAATTATGGAAAGGTCAGCCCCCAAAAAGGGTTAGAACTGCCCAGAAGTTTTTTATTCCCATATTCCATCAGTAAATAGAGGAAGATATGCTGGTTAATCTAGCATGATACAGAAATTTTATTAGGGCTCCACACAGCATATATTCATATGATAGTCTGAAAGTTATCTGAAATTTTATCAGATTTCATAGACTTCAGATATAAGTGGAGGAATTACAGGAAAGTTGCCCTGTAGTGTCAGATGCCTTAGATCTGACAGAAACCCATAAGATGTTATGCATAAAAAGTTATTCACATATTAGTGAATTTTGACGGGAGTTTGATAACACCCGTGATTCGATAATAGAACTTATCGGTATGTAAACCTAGATAGAATGAGATCAGATAACCTCATATATAGGCCCATGATGACGCCAAGGAGGGCCCAAAACCTAAGGTACCATTTTATTAGTAAAAGTAGCCAGTGTCCAGAAAAAGTACAAAATTATGAAAATGCCCCTAAATGCTCAGATTGTACCAGAGATAGATGGAGGGTATTTTGGTCATCTGGGATAGGCTAAAAATGTAGGATATAGCCTAAGTATGATTATTTAGAGCCAATGTAAACCCTGAGATAGTACACTAAAGGGTGAAAAGACGATTTTACCTTTAGGGTCAATATAGTGTAAGAAAGGACACTAAGGGTATTTTGGTCATTCCCCAAGGGATCTGTAATTAAGTATTGGCCTAGTACATGTAAATGGTATGAGAAGCCTGACATTATGTCCAAGATAGAATACAGATCCTGGTATATTATAAAAATTAGGAACAGAAAATAGTCCAGTTTTTGGTGAAACTGCTCCGATCGGTACCGGATTAGACTAGAATTTTTCCAGAAGCTTCCTTACATGAGAATTTCGCCATATACCCCCATGAGGTGTCCCTTGATCTGTCCTTTATGATGTCATAATTTTTCTTTTTGGAAAAAGTTAAATCCAAGATTAAATATGGGCCTTTAGATCAATTAGTGCACAAAGTAATCTTGGCTATTTATTTTCCATAAATTTTTCTATAAATACCCCCCCAAATCTGGTCCAAACCATGAGCTTGTGATACCTTGGGGAAACTCTTACAAAATGGAAACTCAAGCCAAGACAAAGAAGATTCAAAGTTCTAAAGTTCAAGCAAGCTAGAGATTAAAGGTAAGCAATCTATCCTAACTTATTTTCCTTTGATTTGGGAGCTTGAACTTAGAGTTTTCATGGAGAAAAATTGAGTTCTCTCTAAGGTGTTGTGCTGTCCAAAAATATTAAGATGAAAGAGAGAAGAAGAAATTAAAGTTAGAGACATATGATTGAAGATTAAACAAGCTAGTTAAGTGATTAGTTGTTGAATTAAGTTGATATTCTTGACTTTCCCATGGGTGAACCTGTTTGGTCTGCACTGTTCATGAGGGAAGGAAATGGAATTTCAATGATTTAATGATTCCATTAAATTTATATGATGATTTTGTGTGGGATTGGAAAGGTTTTGAACCTTAGAAGTATTGAAATTCCAGATTGTAGTTTTTGAAATTCTTCACAGTTACTGTTCACTCACATGAACAGTGATTGGAATTTCATGAATTTGATGCTTCCAATGGCTTTAGAATGAAAAGTTGTGTGGGATAAAGTGGATAAACAAGTATGGGAAGCATTAGAATCAAAATGAGAATTTGTGAAAGAATTGTATGCATAAGTTCAGTTCTGTACAGCAGGCCATGAAGGAGATGGAATTTCATTATTTTAAGCTCATAGATGAATTCAAAAGATGAAATTTTGTAGGGTAAAGTCAAGACATCAATTGATTCAAAGGCCAAGTGCATTAGTTAAGATTAAGGAAAATAAGTGAGCTTAATGTTAAAGAAGAAGTTATGTTAGTTAAAGTGAGTTTAATGCTCAAGGAAATTAGATGATGATGGATGAATGGTTATGTGATGTTAGGGATTGATTGATAAGTTCCAAAAGAGGCAGCCACATATCCAAGAGAAGTGAGAAGAAAGAAGCAAGATAAAGTGAAAGAAATCAAGTATATGAGGTAGTAAACTTATCCTCAACTTGTATGCATTGAATGTTATGCTTGATTGTGCTATGGCTTGGTTGAATTGTGTTGCATATGTGCTTATGTATGAAGCTCTGTTTCTATGATTACTTTGGCCAATTTTATTTCATATGTTTCATGGAAGCATGTACATTACACAATGTTAACATTTTCACAAGCAAGCACAAGTATCTACATTAATGTATGCATTGTTTAGTAATGTTTGCTACCGAGATTTCCCCAGAAATCTCATCCCTTTCCATGTAATCTCAATCCTACAGGTTTATGAATAATGAAAGAGGATGATGAAGCATGAAGAAAAGTTAGGGATGGGATAGTATATGTATTATGTGAGAAATTTTTAAGTGTAATGTTGCTGTATGACTAATGTAAGTAGTGGTGGTCTTGATGTAATGGAAAATAGAAAATGATGGAATAAATGTATGGAATTTTATAGACATTTAGTTGACATGCCAAGCTTCATTTTGACACCAAGAATGCCTTAATTCAATGTCTGTTCAAAGACAAATGAATTTCCAAAGTAAGGGACCAGAATTTGTTTCCAGAATTTTTTACCAAATGAACAGTAATATTTGGCGAATAAAGTGTATTAATTGACAAGTCATTTGGTCTGGAAATTATTTTTCCATTAAAATTCAAGATGTTATCTTCCCGTAGCTTTTTGAACCACTTCATTTTGATTTTTTTAGAATTAATTATGATTTTTTGAAGTTTGTTGTGTAATCTGGAATACCATATGAACAGTAACCTGAGAAAGTGTAAAATTTCAGATTTAGCTAATGGATTTCCAAGGTCTTGTAAGTGGTTCCAAATGCTACTAAATGGTCCCTAAGATGTATAAAATTAAGGATGTTACACTGTGTAAGCTTCGAGTTTTAGAGCTGTGCATATTAAGAGAAGGAATGCTTGGGCTCCGATGTTAGAGCTTTGCATTCATGAACAGGTATGTAATCCTGTAA
Source organism: Leucaena leucocephala (assembly GCA_037074615.1). Taxonomy (NCBI): domain Eukaryota; kingdom Viridiplantae; phylum Streptophyta; class Magnoliopsida; order Fabales; family Fabaceae; genus Leucaena; species Leucaena leucocephala. The sequence continues at coordinate 20,357,903 of CM073519.1, forward strand.
CATGTTGGCCAGGCATTATGCATGTTAGAGTATGTGCTCCTATATGTTTCTATATGCTTTTATGTGCTCCTCTCTAGGAGTAAAGTAAAGAAAGAAAAGATAATTATGTAAGTCCTCTCTCTGTATTATGATGAGTTATTAAAGATGATAGGAAGAAATAAAGTATGATGGTATGAAAAAGGGAGATAAAGTTTTGTGGATGTTTAGGAAATTCCACTTAATACTCATATGAGTAATAAATGATTATACTAAGAAGTATGATGAGTCGTTAATAGAAACTCCATAATATAGTAGTATACGAGAGAATTGGAAATGAAAGAAATTGACACTACTCACAAGTCTAGATAGTGAGAAGTCCATATGTAGATAAATGTATAGCAAGTAAGCAAGTAATAGAATGAGGTAGCGTTTCAACTCTGATTGAGTTAATTCAGAACAGAGGAAAAGTAATGATAGTAAAGATATGAAAATCTACAGATATGAAAGGTACTTCAGTAAGATATCTAGATAAAAGATAAGAGATAGATACCCCAATTCTTAGTCATAAAGAAGAAAAAGAGATCTATCCAAGTTTATTGACTAAGGTGCTAAGTAAATTTCGAGGACAAAATTTATTTTAAGGGGGGTAGAAATGTCATATCATAATTTTTCCTATCTGTATAATATTGATAGAGGAAAGAGTTTTGGAAAGGATTATGATGATGATCATAAGAAATAATATAAGGTTAAATAAGTCTTGAAGGAAGAAAGGGACCTAAATGAAAATTAAAAAAGTTTAAAGGCTAAAAGTTAAAGTAGAAACAAAAGTTAGGCCAAAAGTGGTAATTTCTAAAAATTAAGGGACTTAAATGTAATTAAGTAAAAAGTTTAAGGGCAAAATTGTAATTATAGAAAGATCAGCCGAAAAAGGTTAGAATTGCCCGAAAGTATTTCAATCCCACATTCTATCAGCAAATAGAGGAAGTTACACTAGTTAATCTGGCATGATACAGAAATTTTATTAGGGCTCTAGACAGCGGATATTTAGCTGATAGTCTAAAAGTTATCTAAAATTTTATCATATTTCATGGACTTTAGATATAAGTGGGGGAATTATAGGAAAGTGTGTCCTACAATGTCAAATGTCATGGATCTGACAGAACCTCAGAAGAAGTTCTGTATAAAAAGTTATCCCCATATTAGTGAATTTTGATGGGAGTTTGAAAATACCCGTGATCTAATAATGGAACTTATAAGTAAATAATCCTAAATAGAATGAACTCAGATGGCCTCATATATGGGCTTATGATGACGCCAAGAAGGGCCAAAAGCCCAAGGTACCAGTTTATCAATAGAAGGGGCTAGTGTCAAGAAAAAGTGTAAAATTACGAAAAATGCCCCTAGATGGCCATATTGTACTAGTAATGGATGGAGGGCATTTTGGTCATTTGGGATAGGCTAAAAACGTGGCATATAGTATAAATATGATTAGTTAGAGCCAGTATATGCCCTAAGGCAGTATAAGGAGGGGTGAAATAACAATTATGCCCTTAAGATTAATATAGTGCAAGAAAGGACACCAAGGGTATTTTGGTCTTTTCCTAAGGGATGGATAGTAGATAAATACTCAGTATAATAATGTCAATGGTATGAGAAGCCTAGACATTGATTTCTAGAATAGAATACATATCTTGGTATATTATAAAAAAATTAGGAACAGAAGGGTTTCATTATCCAAAGCCCCATATCAGAAGGGTTTGATTTGACCAAGTGTTTCAACTTAAGGTACTCTAGTATTATTCGTTTGAAAGAAGGACAGTAGTCTAAGATTGTGTATAGACTATAGGGTGCTAAATAAGATTATTGTCAAGAATAAGTACCCTCTTCTTAGAATTGATGACTTACTAGACCTGTTGGCTGGAGCAAGACTATTCTGTAAGATTGATTTGAGATCAGGCTACCACCAACTCATAATTAAGTTAGATGATATTTCTAAGACTGTATTTAGGACCCAAACGGGGATTTCAAATTTCTTGTGATGCCATTCCGTTTGAGTAATACACCTATTTTTATAGATTACATAAACATAATCTTTAGCCCTTACTTAGATCAGTTTGTTGTGGTCTTCATTGATGATATTCTAGTATACTCCAAGTTTACACATGAGCAAGAAAGGCACTTGAGAATTGTCCTCAATACCTTTAAAGAGAAATAGCTCTATGTTAAATTTAGTAAATATGAGTTTTGGATTCGAGAAGTCAAATTTCTCATTTATGTCATATCCCATAATGGGGCAGTTATGGATCCTAGCAAAGTTAAAGTTGTGCTAAGCTATGAACAACCAAAGACAATACAGATATTAGAAGTCTTTTGGGTTTAGTAGGGTATTATAGAAGATTTATTAAGGACTTTTCTTAAATTGCCCTACCGTTGATGGAGCTTACTAGAATGAACTAGCAATTTAGGTGGAAGGAGAAGTATGAGGCTAGTTTCCAAGAAGTGAAATAGAAGTTATCCCAAACCTATATGGTCTATATTGATGCTAGTAAATAGGGGTTGAGATGTGTATTGATGTAGCAAGGTCGAGTAGTAGCCTACGCCTCTCTATACTTGAAACTTAATGAAGAAAATTATCCCACTCATGATCTGGAGCTAGCAGCAGTAGTCTATGCTCTCAAGATATGGAGACATTATCTGGACAGAATGGCCATAATGTTAAATCGATACTTAATAATGTTTTAAAGATGTCAAAAGTAACTCAAAATGTTTTGATAAAAGATCATTTAATTAGTCAAGTTGTTTACCAAAAGTAAAAAGTTAATCAATCAAGTTAGATCAAGTTAATCAATTAGTCAGTCGATTAATGATACTTAATGATTAGTTGATTAATTAATGAGTATCATTTAATCCATTGAAGGTTATATTAATGTCAAGATATTACTATGTTGTTAAAAAACAAGTTAGTTAATCGATTAATGAGTGTCTATTAATCAATTGATTGTTCAATTAATCTCATGGAATTGCTATATGGAACTGAAAAGATAAGTCAATTAATCGACTTGTTAATCGATTAATTATACTTATTCTATTCTCTATTCATAACTATGTCTCTTTATACAAAACTAACTTTATTAATACATTAACTGTTCAATTAATCAGTTTGTGAAAATAAAATATGAATCTATTAATTGATTAATTTACATTAATGGATTGACTATTCAATTAACATGTTTTTTAAAACCTTTCTATGTCAATTCCTCCAGAGAATTAATCGACTAAGGATTTGATTAATTTATATTAATAGATTAGTTGTTCAATTAACTTCATATATTTCAATGATACTTATGTGTTTATGCTGAAATTAATTGCATCTTTCCTTGAACTATATATGTTTGATTCAAATAAAAAATATGCTCCTTTTTCTCATATTTCTTCATTATAAATCTTATGAAAAACTTATCAATTTATATTGAATGTGATTGAACAATTTAATCAATGTAATGCTCTATTTTCTGTTTTCTAGATTAATTGAATCATTTATTGCATTAATGATGATTAATTGATGAATACAATATATTTTTCAGAAAGTCATTCAAACCTTATTAGAACTTGATATTTGTAATGAGTTGATTATGAGTTGTTCATACACTTAATCAATGCTTAAACTCCTTACAATCTTTTGAGATTGAGTGTATTCAGAAAAGGCTAAAAGTTTGAAATGATGAAGGCTATATCACTAGAAACTTGCTACATCCGGTAAAGCATTAAATGCTCACCTAACCATAAACGTTGCCTTCAATCCAACATTTACAAGCTTGAGTATAACAGCTACCAAATGAAGTAAATTCTATTTAAGGAAAACTCAACATTAATGAAGAGAACTGAATATCAACAACTAAATTCATTACACCATTTGATTCTTTATTTTTTATTCTGTAATAAAACAACTGAATATATACTATATGAGAGAGATTGATAAAAAATATATTTATTCTGTATACATAAAAGACTGGATCTCTTAAGTTGGGATTGTTACCTTACTGGAAGTATGGGGGAGTGATTGAAAGGATCACTTGTTATATTGAGGCACCAAGAACCTGTTCAAATCTTGGGGTATAGTTGAAAATCTCAAAAGGCCTTTGGGGACTGGATGCAGGATAAGGGGATTAGTCTGAACCAACATAAACTAACTTGTGTTAATTATTCTATCTTTTGGTTATATATTTCTAATCTATCTTACCTTTAATCAATTATATTTTGGTTATCTTTAAGATTTAAAATTTTTGTTAAAAATTTTAACACACACAAGTCACATCTTTTTAGGTGTTTCTGTCGAGACTAATATTTGGTATCAAAGCAGGTCTCTTAGAAAAGATTTAACAATCTCAAGAGAGATCCAGTATTAATAGCAGGATTTGGAGGCAGTGTTTTACTAAAAGGAAGCTCCACCATGAAGCCACCAGGTTTCAATAGGGAAAACTTTATGTTATGAAAGATGAGAATGAAGACCTTCATCAAGGCCTTCAAATATGGTCTTTGGGATGTTATACAAGACAGGAACTACATTCCTGCAAAAGTCATTGATAAAAGTAAAGTTCAGAAGGAGCGAAGTGAATATGATGACGATGACAAGAAGATGATATTACTCAATAGCAAGGCCATTAACATTATAACATGTGTCTTAAGTTAAAAAGAATATTTTCAAGTATCTAGTCTAGAGACAACTAAAGAGATGTGAGAAGCCCTTGAAATAGCCCACGAAGGAGCTTATGGAGTCAAAGAAATAGAGTCAACACACTCAAAATAGTGTTTGAGCTTTTTAGATGGTTGATGGAGAAAGTATTAGAGACATAGAAGTGAGATTTCAACATCTCATCAACCACTTAATTACCCTTGGGCAATCATATTGCTCAAGAGATAAAGTATGGAAAATTATCAATAGTCTTACAAAGGAATAGGAGCCAAATGTCACAGCTACTGAAGAAGCCAAAATTGAATATATGACGTCGATCACTGCACTCTTCAAAGCCTAGTCGAATACAAGAGAAAACAGAAATTCAAAGATATCGAAGAAAAAAGTAGAAAATGAATTACTCTCAAAGTTCAAGAAAGTGATAATGATGATAAAGAGCTTAAAGATGACGAAATGGATCTCATAGTTTAGAGATTCAAAAAGTTCTACAGAAATCAAGCAACTAGGAAATTTCAATAAAAGATGAGTGCTTCATCATCGAAGGAGCAAAAGACTAGATTATTTACTTTGAATGCAAGAAGCTGGGTCACACTAAAGTTGAATGCCCATAACTCTCCAAGGAAGACAAGGAAAAGAAGAAAGAGAAGTTTCAGAGGAGGATAACATTTGTTTCATCAATATCAGGAGAAAGTTCTTCAGAATGTGAAGAAAAGTGACAAGGATGAATAAGCAAACATCTTTCTTGTAGCTCAAGAAGAAAATGAATTACATACTAGTTCATTAAATTGGTAAAGGAGTTAGTAAGTTATAAGAAATATATATGAAGGTTGAAAGAAAAGCTAAAACCCAAGGTTGCATCAAAGTCTGGAAAATTTGAAGAATCAGAAAAGAAAAACAAAGGGTTAACCAAAAATCTTGAAAACTTCACTAGAGGTAGCAAAATGCTTAACATTATACTCATCAGAGATGTGTCTCTAACAAATCCAGAATAGGAATAATCATAATTTAGACAAGCATAGAGGAAAGAAAGAATTAGGTAACAAATCATATTTGTATTACTTTAGAAATACTGTACATTAAATTCATTCTCTCTATGTTCATATTGCAACTGTAAGGGTCACTCTACTACATCTTGTTATATGTCTAGGTACCTAAAGTGAAATAATTTTGTTTTAGATTTGTCTCAAAGCTCCAAGACCAATAAATGGTACATCGATAGTGGGTGCTCCAGACATATAACTGAAGACATAGAGAAGTTCCTTTTAACATCCTAAATTTTCCCTAACTACATATGACTGATAGAGGAAAGAGGTTATGAAGGGATTGAGATGGTAATATGAAAAAAAGATAATGATTAGATAAGTTTTATGCCAAAGAAAGAGAGAGATATAAAGTTGTAAAGTTAAAAGGGCTAAATTATAATTAATGAAAGTTTCAAGGGTATAATGGTCATTTTAAAAATTAAAGGGACTAAAATGGAAATCCAAAAAAGTTCCATGGACTAAAGTGTAATTGTTCAGAGGAAAAATGGTAATTATAGAATGTTGAGCCAGAAAAGGCCCAAAATTGCCCAGAAATGTTTTGATCCCAAATTTTACCATCAAATAGAGAATAACAATTGGGTTAGGCATATTTCTCAAAATTTTAATTTAAGGTCCTGATAATCAAATGAAATTTTGTAGTAAATTCTTATAATTAATATAAGAATTTATAACACTAACAAGACTTAAAAAAAGTGTCGTAGAATTAATTAGATAATTTAAGGTGAAATTAGACACATATGAAGGATTAAAAGAAAACATGAATTTTTAACAGGATTGAGTCTCATAAAATTATGAGATTTTGTAGAAAATTTAGTTTATATTGAATTGGCCCCAATTTAGGCACAAAGTTGAATCAAATAAGAGCCCAAGATGTTAAGGAATTTATCATGTCGCTAAATGAATTTTTTAGGATATTTTACAAATTTTTAAAGAAAGAAATGAAGAAAAATCAAAAGATAATGCAAGGTGGCATGTGAGGTGTCCTTGGTGGGTCCACACCATGTGAAAAATTGCCACATGGAATCCAAGCAAGAGAGGAGAAGTTTTAGCACATGTGAAATTATATTAAAATAATGTAAGAATTAAGTTAAGCATGATTAAAGGATAATTAATGAAAGAATCAACCAATGAGAGGAAAGTTTAAGCCATTGTAATAATTAGTTAAAGGAAGGGTAAAATGGTCTCAAGACCCTTGAAAATTCCCTTATCAGGCAAAAATCGTGATGATCTTGAAGAACCAAAGGGAACCTCTTGAAAAATGACAAGTCTACCATTCTAAGGAAAATTCAAGAGGAGATCCAAGGTACTTTAGTCCAAGGTATCTAAGGATTAAGGTAAGCAATTCTTCATAGTTTATTTATAAGTATTTTGGAAGGATAGAACCTAAGTTTTAATGGAAGAAAAGTGATATATCCTCTTGTAATGGTACTGTCGAAATTTGTACAGCAAAGAAGAAAGAAGAAAAGTAAGTTAGAACTATGTAAAAGACGTTATGGAATTACATTGTGTTCTTGACTTTGCTCTTTCTTAAGCCTATTCTACCAATGTTGTTCTGGATAGAAGGATATTGATTTTAAATGATCTAATGCTTCCATTGAATTTATATGATGATTTTGTGTATGTTTGAAAACTTTGGAAGCATTGGAATTGAAAGTTGTAATTTGTAAGTCTTCTATGTACTGTTCAAACATATGAATAGTGATTGGAATTTCATTATTTTGATGGTTACAATGGTTTTAAAATAAAAAATTGTGTGGGATAAAGTAAAGAAACAATTATTGGAAGTATTAGAATCAAAATGAGAAATAAGAATCATTCAACTTGAGATAGAAGAAGATGAATTAAATAGATACAACTGTATTTTGTTATAGAATTACTCTAATTAACTACAACCATGTTTAACTCAGTCTAAGGATAAGAATCAATTAAAGCAATAAATTATGTAAAAGTAGGAAATCTAGCTCGGTTCCCTAATCATTAATTATCTCTAACTCTAATTGCATTAGTAATTATAGAATTAACTACATCAACTTGATGCAATTAAGTTTTAATAAATGACACAATAAACTTCTTGTTTAACTCAAGAATTCTTGTTCAACATCATCTCTAAGAGAGCACAATGGATCTAGCCTTCCATTGCTTCCAGACTTCAACAGCAGTAGTAAACAGATCAGCAATCATGGTAAATATGGAAGGAGAAGATTAAGGTAGAAGTTGAACTTTCCTCTAGTTATATTGCCTAGAACAGAGGGAAGTTACAGATGGAAAGAGAAAGAAAATAGAGATGGAGAGAGAGGAAGAATGGCGTGTGTGTAAGATATTTAGAGTGGAAGAAGTGAATGGGATGTTGTGTGCAGTATAGGATCTATAATATGGCATTAGGTGTATGGAATATGGGATGCTTTGTGTTCAATCATATGTGAAAGATATATAGTAGGGTGTGGAATGAGTGAGGTCATGTGTGTGAGCTATCCAAAATGTGTAATCCATACATGAGGGTGTTTGCCAGGATCTGTGGAGAATGTAAGTATGTCATATGCTTGACAGCATGTGCATCAATCTGTTAGCTTTTCCCTCCATATGATTTATGTTACAGCACATGTGTAATCCCTACTTGCTTATGTTTCAGCTCCTTAATTATAGCACATACTTAATCTGTTTACTTCTTCCCTTTAACACATGCTTAAATATCCTTGTGTCCAGTACATACTTAATGAGCATTTTCTTGAAATGGGAAATTAAAAGGAACATATTATTTATTCAATTAATCACTAAAAATGCATCAATTAATTCCCAACTATTCCAATTTAATTTTATTAATTAATTACTCATCATATTGATAAATGGGGATAAAATCAATAATAAAAGTCTCTTTGAACACACTAAAAATACTACAAATGAGTTTATGAACTCCCCACACTTAACTTTTGTACTCCTAGAAAAATTATAGATCAAGATTGAAATTCAAACACTCATGTTAAGCAAATTTGGCAAAAGATTCAGCATAAGTACTTGCAGTCATCGATCTTTTCCCTTCGATTAGCAACATTCCAAACTAATCTCATATCAATCAAAGTATCTAACTCATGTAATTAAATCATAGTAAGCAATTAGGTGAGATTTCCTCACAAGGTGAAGTGTTTCACTCATTCTCTTATCAAGGTAATTTCACTCAACCATCTAACTTAGGCTTCCCATAGGCTTGTAACCATCCTACATCTCCACTACTGTATGCCACAAGGGTTATGAATCAAAGGGTCTTTATTAGGTTGTAATGTTGGAAAGGCTAAGTGATGAAATGGAAATGCATGTCAATGATTAATGAAATACTACACATGATCTAACTTCTTCAAGTTATTTCAATACTTAATTGCAATTTGAACTCCACAATTGCAAAAAGTAATAGTCATAAGCTAATTTTCTTTCATTGAACATCACATCTTGTCAACTAGTCTATCCTTTTCTCTTTTCTTTCTTCTATCTCTTTTTTATGTACTTTTTCTTCATTTTATTTTCTTTCAACTATTAAAATAGATAACAAATACATTAAAGTTCAGACATCCAACACGTGATGCAACTTATCAGTTATTTCACAATTAAAGACTTACTATAGCAACAAATATCTGATACAACAATCATTAATTAAGGATGGAATTTTAAAAGAAAGTGAAGGTCTCAAAGGGGTGTAACCAAAGGATTTAATTTTTATGTGGCTACTATTTGATCAAAAAGGGTTTTGAAAGAAATGCCCTTATCATATTCATAATTCTAAGAAGCTAATGTAGTTTTGAATCAAGGATTGAGACAAGTTATGCAAAGTTACCAAACTAGACGGTGTCATATAATGTAAATAAGTATATGTTGGAGGCTCAAAAATCCTTCAATCTGGCTTACTCACCCTAATCAACTCACTATGATAAGATTGCATGAATATTAAACAAAATATATGAGATCAATTATTCATGCTGCATAATTTTCAGTAATCAATCAATGAAACAAGTAACTCATACTTCATCAAACTTGCCAATGTTCAAAAATTCAATTTTAAATCCATGGCAGTGAGTTCCATTAAACCAAGCAACAATCAGATTAAAACAGAAGAAATTTTAAGTAGAGGATAAATTTTAGTTGCGACAAAAATGACTTCAGGTCGAGCTATTTTTTACAGAGAAATTTTTTTTAGAAAATAATAAATATTGGTCACGATATAAATGGATATTAGTCACGACTCAATATCACAGAGAGTCACAGTCACGACAAAAATAAGCACATATCATGACTAAACATCATAGACAGGTAAACATCATAAAATAGGAATTATTGATCACTAAGAAGAAACTTGACATATTCGCACATATTAGTCACAACAAGAACGACACAAGGTCGCGAGTAGAATACATAATCATAGTAGTTATCTAATTTTTATTTACCCATTTTACACACTAAAGTTCATACTCCCCCACACTTAATTTCTACATTGACCTCAATATGGAGAAGTATTGAAACACATGCAAAGGCTTAAGTAATAAGGACAAAGCTGAACCATAATCCAAGATGAACTGATTAATTTCTATCTACCCTTATTGACTTGGTCTCCTCCCCAATACTTAATCAACAATTAAAAGCTCAAGTATATAAGTAAAATGATTAAAGCAGACTATTGTGAGTGGGGAAGCCAGGAAGGAGGCAACCTGAACATGAAGGTGGTTTGAAGTTCTCTTTGTATAGCTTCAATAAGTGATCATTGACCTGAAATGCTATACGATCTACTTTATCTATCAATTCAATTGTTTCATAATAATAGATCTTGGTCACTATATATGGACCATCCCATCTTGGAGCAAGTTTTCCAGGTTTGAAAGCATATCTAGCCTTAAATCTCAAAACCTTATCTCCAACCTAAAATTACTTATGCAGAATCTATTTATAATGAAAAAAACTTAACTCTTTCATTATAAATCCTAGAATTCTCATAAGCATCTAGCCTTATTTCTTCTAACTCCTAAATCTACAACATTCTTTCTTCTTTAACAGTGTCAAAATCCATGTTGCAAGCTTTGACTGTCCATAATGCTTTGTGCTCAACTTCTACTAGTAGATGACATATTTTACCATAGACCATTCTGTATGGGGACATCTCAAGTGGGGTTTTATGAGTTGTCCTGCATGCCCATAAAGATTCATTTGACATCTTTCCATGAGGGTCTTACTATCCTCTCCAGAATCCTCTTGATAGCTTTATTGGAATTTTCATCTTGACCATTTGTTTGGGGATGATAAGCTATTGAGACCTTATGCTTGATCCCAAGCTTAGCAAATAACCCCCTAAAATCTTATTACATAAATGAGAACATTGATCACTCACTATAACTCTTGGCACACCAAACCTTGAGAAGATGTGTGACTTGAGAAATTTGGAAATTGCTACTACATCATCTTTCCTTGTTGGTATAGCCTCCACCATCTTGAAAGATAATCCAAAGCTAGCAGAATATATGTATATCCAAAAGATGATAGAAATGGTCCCATGAAGTCAATGCCCCATACTTCAAATACCTCATAAAAATAGCATAGGTTGCTAAGGTATTTCATGCCTTTTGGTTAGTCTACCAAAGCATTGGCACCTATCACAAGCTTTATAGAAGTCATAGTAGTCTTTGAATAGTTATGGCCAATAAAAACCAGCATAAAAAATCTTCCTTGATGTCTTCTTTGCATTGAAATGTCCTCCACAAACAGAATAATGATAAGCTATAAGAATGTTGTCTACTTCTACATTTGGCACACATCTTCTTATAAATTGATCACTACATATTTTTCACAAAATGGGTAGTTCCCAAATGTAAAATTTCACCTCATGCTTGATCTTCTGGCCCTATAAATGAGATAAAGAAGGTGAAATTAAACCAGTAAAATATAATTCACTATGTGGTAATACTAAGGTGTACTTATAAAAATCACATAAACATAACAATCTCTAAATGTATCAAAATGATGTCAGAATCTAATACTCCCCTTATATTTTTAGGGAACCTGTTTAAATGATCGGGTACTACATTTTTTGCTCCCATCTTATCCTTTATCTCTATATCAAATTATTGGATTAGCAGCATCTACCTCAAGAGTCTAGGCTTACATGTGGCTTTTTAAATAAGAACTTGACAGCAGCATGGTCAGTGTATATAATTACTTTAGAACTTAGAAGATAAGATCTAAATTTGTCTAGTGCAAACACAATGGTAAAGAGTTATTTTTCTGTGGTAGTGTAGTTCTTTTGAGTATTATCTAATTTCTTAGAGGCATATGAAATGACTTTAGATAGCTTACCATCTTTCTGTCCTAACATTGCACCTATAGCTTCATTTGGTGTATCACATGAAAGCCCAAAATCTAAATGCCAATTAGGTACAGCAAGCATAGGTGGTGTAATAAGCATGGCTTTAATAATGTCAAATGCTCTCTTATAAGTATCATCAAAACATAACTGTATATCAAGTTAACAAATTAATCAGAGGATTTATGATATGAGGTGTTTGAACTAATTCTGAATGTAAATACTATGCTACTATTTATGAATTTTGGTGTTTATGGTGATGAAATGAATCAATTACAAGTGTGTTCCCTTGGAGATTACCTTAACTTCATTATCCATAGAATATTTAGAGTTAATTAATCGAATTAGAATATTTTATCTAACAACTCGCCAGCTAAATTCTCAATCAAAGCTATAGCTCACAAACATTTAATAGAGAAATAAGAATCATTCAACTTGAGATAGATGATGAGTTAAACAGATACAACTGTACTCTATCATAGAATTCCTCTAATTAACTACAGCCATATCCAACTCGATCTAAGGATAATAATCAATTAAAGTAATCAATTATGTAGAAGTTGGAAATCCAACTTAGTTCCCTAATCTTGAATCATCTCTAACTTTAATTGTATCAGTAATTACAGAATTAACTACATCAACTCGATACAAATTAAGTCTAAATTAAAGACACAATAAACTCCCTATTCAGCTCAAGGATTATGGTTTAGCATCATCTCCAAGAGAGCACAATGGATGTAGCCTTCTATTGCTATTGGGACTTTAACTGCAACAGTAAATAGATTAGCAGTCATGATAAATATAGAAGGAGAAGATTAAGGTGGAAGTTGAACTTTCCTCTAGTTCTATTGCCTAGAAAAGAGGAAAGTTACAATGGAAAGAGAAAGAAAATAGAGATGGAGAGAAAGGAAGAATGGCATGTGTGTAAGCTATTTGGAGTGGAAGAAGTGAATGAGATGATGTGTACAATGTGGGATCTATGATATGATGTCAGGTGTATGGAATATGGGATGCTTCCGTGTTCAGTGGTATGTGTCTGATATATAGCAGGGTGTGAAATGAGTGAGGTCATGTGTGTGAGGTGTGTGAGATGTCTAGAATATGTAATGAATGTGTGAAGTTATGAGTTAGAATCTGTGGAGAATGTGAGAGTGTGCCATCTGCATGACAACATGTGCATTAATCTGTTAGCTTTCCCCTCCATGTGATTTCTGTACAGCACATGTGTGATCCCTACTTGCTTTTGTTTCAACTCCTTAATTCAGCACATGCTTAATCTGTTTACTTCTTCCCTCCAGCACATGCTTAAATATCATTATGTCCAGCTATCAATTATAATCATTTATGTTTCATCTTTAAAGCAGTAAGTTGTTTTGGCAATTAATGAGCATTTTCTTGAAATGAGAAATTAAAAGAAATAGATTATTTATTCAATTAATCAGTAAAATCACATCAATGAATTCCCAACTGTTCCAATTTAATTTTATTAACTAATTGATCATCATATTGGTAGGATAAAATCAATAATAAAACTCTCTTTAAATACACTAAAAATACTACAAATATGAGTTTATCACCAACTCATGTGAATATGTATTAGGTTTCAAAACTAATTAAGAAAGATTTAGTAACTGGTTTACCTGAAATCAAATATGAAACTGGTCACATTATAATTTTCTTAAGTCTTAAAAGGGTCAAACGGTAGAATTTGGAACCACTTTTAAGGTCATTGAAGTCAAATTACATAATCTAGAATTTTACTCTACTGAGTACTGTTCACTATGTAAATTCCAGAGAAATTATTTGACTTCAAAAAATCATAATTTAATATAGAAAAATCAAAATGAAGTGGTTCAAATTAATACACAAAGCTAACTTAATTCTTTGTCAGGTAAAAATAACTCGTTGACCTCTCCTTGACCAAGTCAACTTCAATCAACGCTAATTTTAAGATCTAAAACCAACAGACTAAGTTATAAGGTTAATTGCTTCCACTTATTAATAACTCACTCAATAAATTTTAAGAAATACATTCAATAACCTATATTATTTACTAAGACTTTACTTAATTCTTCTCTTACTCAGGAGCTCCTTCTCATCTTTCTTACTTTGTTATTGCTTACCAATTATGGTCTAACCACCTGCCATTACATTATGTTGCTATGGGACATAACTTCTCATTTAAATATGTGCTCTAACTATGAGCCATTTGAACTATGCTCTAACTGTGAACAATCTGTATCAGATCTAACTCTTATATGAAGAGTGATCTGAACTTATCTGAATCTAGCTCTATCTGAGAGCCATCAATTTTAGATCCAACTCTTATCTGAAGAGTGATACGAAAATAATCTATTTACTGTTATCTTTTTTTCTTTCTGTATACTATTATATCCTAATTTTCCCCTACCTGTATAATACTGATAGTGGAAAGAAGTTTAGAAAGAATTATGATGATGATAAGAAGAAATAATAAAGGTTAAATGAGTCTTGAAGGAAGAGAGGGATTAAAATGAAAATTAGAAAAGGTTGAAGGCCAAAAATGATAGTAGAAACAAAAGTTAGGCCAAAAGTGGTAATCATCAAAAGTTTATGGGCATAAATGTAATTAAGAAAAGTTTAGAGACAAAAATGTAATAATGATAAAGTTGAACCGAAAAAGGTTAAAAAATGCCCAGAATCATATTTGTCCTAAATTTTACCAGTAGATAGATAAAATTATTCTGATCAGTTTAACGCAACACAGAATTTTGATTTGAGATCCCAATTAATTGATATGAATTTCTGAAGTCAGGAAGAATTATTACAATATTTTTTAGACCTCAAAATCAGATAAAACTTTATAGTAAATTCCTATTTTAATATAAGAATTTATAAAATTGACAGAGTCAGAAAAGGAATCCTGTAGTCGGGAGAGATTCCTAGGGATTTAAGCCATAAAAGTAATGGACCAATAATAAGGCCCAAATGGGGTCCAAAAAGGGCATTTTGGTACCAGAGATTATGAAATTGTGAACCCATAAAAAGTGTGAAATTATGAAAATACCCCTATGTAGCTGGATGATACTAGAGATGGATGGAGGGCATTTTGGTCATTCTGGATAGGGAAAAAACAAGCAAGCTAGTATAAAGATGATTATTTAGAGCCAGTATACACCCTGATGCACTATAAGGGAGTGTAAAATGATAATTATGCCCTTAGAGTTATTATAGTGCAAGATAGTGGACCAAGGACATTTTAGTCATTTTCCAAGCGATCCTTAATGAAGTTTTAGCCCAGTATATTATGGATTTAAGGTTAGACAGTATATTATGGAATCTCAAAAGAATTAGATTTATAAAACAGTCTGGTTTTTAGGAAATCAGACAGAGTCAGTACCAGATTTGACTGAAATTTTTCCAGAAGCTTCCCCCCATTGGATTTTTTCCATCTAGCCCTATGAGTTGTCCCTTGATGATGTCATGGATGATGTCATAATTCTCTTTTTGAAAAAGTTAAATCCAAGATTAAATGTGAGCCATTAGATCAAATAGTTCATAAACTAATCTTGGCTGTTGATTTTCCTTGAGATTTTTCTATAAATACCCCCTCAAAACTGATTCAAAATTGTGGAGCATGAGCCCTTGGGTAAACTCTTTCAAAATGAAAACTCAATCCAAGACAAAGAAGATTCAAGGTACCAAAGTTCAAGTAAGCTAGAGATTAAAGGTAAGCAATCTATCCTAGATTATTTTCCTTTGATTTGGGAGGTTGAACTTATAGTTTTCATGGAGGAAAGTTGAGTTCTCTCTAAGGTGTTGCGCTGTATAAAAACCTTAGATGAAAGGAGAAAGAAGAAATTCAAGTTAGAATTACATGATTGAAGCTTAAACAAGCCAGTTAAGTGATTGGTTGTTGAATCAAGTTGATATTCTTGACTTTGCCATGGTTGAACCATTTTAGTTTGCACTGTTCATGATGGAAAGAAATGGAATTTCAATGATCTAATGCTTCCATTGATTTTATATGATGATTTTGTGTAGGATTGGATAGGTTTTGAACCTTGGAAGCATTGGAATTCCAAGTTATGATTTTTGAGATTATTCTCTATTACTGTTCACTCGCATGAACAGTGATTGAAATTTAATAATTTTGATGCCTCCAATGGTTTTAAAATGAAAACTTGTGTGGGATAAAGTGGAGAAACAAGTATGGGAAGCATTAGAATCAAAATGAGAATTTTTTAAAGAAAAGAGGGTGTTATGTAATTCTGTACAGAACAATGCATAGAAGCTGAAATTTCATGATTCGAAGCTCATAAATTGATTCAAAAGATGAATTTGTGTGGGGTAAAGTCAAGATATCAATTGGTTCAAAGGCCAAGTTGGTTAGTGAAGACTAGAGAAAGTTATGTTAGAAAAAGTTAAGAATTTATCAAGGATAGTCTTGAACATTGTTGGAGTTCTTGGTGCTAATGGATTATGTGATGAGTATGAATGTGTTTAGGACCTTGAAACATCCAAGAAGATGTTGGGAAACAATTGACCGAAAGACTTCATGGTTGGAAAGCTAGGGAGCAAGTGCAAAAGATCAAGAGAAAAGCTTAAGTGCAAGGTACTGGACTTACCTCTTTATATGCTTGATGTGGTATGCTTATGAGTTGACATGTATATGATTATTGAATGATGTTGTGACATGATAAATGATGTTGAATATGTTATGAATAACATCTTTCCCATGTCCATGCACTTTTATGTGAAGGTAGATAGCATGATGTCATGTCACTAATTAAAGTAAGTTTAATGAAATTACATATCCTGCATTAGCATCCATCTTGCATATTTAAGTGGTAATATTTGCTACTGAGATTCCCTAGAATCTCACCCTCCCATAACTAACCAATTTAGGTCAAGCATGAAGGAAAATGTATGCATGGAGAAGAGCTAAAGTATGGAAGAAGGAAAGTGAAGTATTTAAGATTTTAGCATATGCTATGCATTTTCCATGTATGTAAATGCCATGTAAGATGTCTATTTATGTGATGAAATTGTATGAAATAAGTATGGTATATGTACATGATGTATATGAATGCATGAAAGGCAAAAGAGATGGTTTATGCATGCTAGAACAATTAATAAAAGTGAAAGAAAGGAAACTGAAATTGTAAAAATGTAGGTCCTAAAGTAGTTTTTTTGTGGATTCAGTTTGACCTAGCAAATGAAGTAATTAATCCACAAAATTTTATGATCATGTAGTACACATCCATATATTTAAATTCATAGGTAGTATGACACATTTGGATGTGTATATCAAGAGAAATGAATTTCTAAAGTTAAGAGACAGAATCTGGAAATTCCAGAATTTGCCATATGAATAGTAAAAAGTAACGATTTAACTGTATCAATTGGCAATGTAAATGTCCAGATTTATATTTTTCCCTTAAAGATATATGAAATATATTCAATTAGAAATTTGGATCACCTCCATACAATTTTTCTACAATTAGTTATGAATTTTTAAAGTTGGACTATAAATCTGGAAATCATCACGTGAATAGTACCTGATAAGTAAGTTTTAAAATTTTAATTCTTGGGCTAATGTAATGATTGCGCTAATCAAATACGCTTCCGAATATGTACTCTAAGGTGGTAAAAGTAGGATATTTCATTTTGGTATTAGAGCAAAATGTTCTGGCATGGGTATAGAACAAAGTTTTAGTATAGAACAGAGATTCTAGTGTAAAATAAACTTGCTCTGGTTGGGAAATAGAGAATGTAGCAGTTACCTAAGGCCCAATTGAGGTTGAGGTTGAGGTTAGTAATAGGTTACTTGTTCACAATCCAACTAAGATTATGGATTAGTGATTCATGCTCTAGGGAAATGGAACATTGAGGCTTAATAAGAGATACCTTCAGGCTTAATAAAAGATACCTTCTCACCTATTAGTAACCAGGAGGATAAGGGAAAACTTAAAAGTATGAATGGCATATAAATGTGAGCCAGACCCTTCCTCAATTAGCTAAAAGAAAATAGCTGACTTAGTTATGGATTACAATGAAGCTAAGGACACATAAGTCCTTCAGGCTAGGGACACATAAGTCTTATAGGCGATGAGAGATGTTATGGTAGAATGAATATAGCCTAGTTAAGGTAAAATGACCTAATATGATAAGCTATCTCAGATTCCTAAATGAGTAAATAGGATTTTGGAGATGTAAGCTAAAGATCAATAGCCTGAGAAATTTCTTGAGGATTAGTAGAAAGAGATGAAAGAGATTTAACATGAGTTTTTGGAGTGCCATCTAACCCTAATGTGAGTTTAATTCCTTTGATGAGAGGACATATTACGACTGAGGAAGCTAAGTACTGGTACTAGATTATAGGTAGACTAGATATTATTCCTCCTCTACCAGTATTTGAGGATAGATTTGAGATAAGTAATATACAACAGTCCCTTAATCCAGAGATCCAGTCAGAGTTTATGACAATCCCTGTCCATTCTCAAAATCTAGGAATATGTGATTTTATAGAGAAAAATCAGTATGATGTTCTTGGACCTAGTCAATCCTAGCCTTCTTTGCTAAATATAGATAATGTTGACTATATTAGTCTCAAGAAAGCTATGGAGAGTGAATTACTAAGTCTAGGTCAAGGGATGTATAGAAGTAGAGATCAAGAGCGGTTCATTTATCTGCAGTTCCTCAATGCCGTAGTAGGGATGATAGCAGATATACAATAGAGGGCATTGACCTGAATTATGTTTACACCCTAGTAGGCTGGCATGAGATAGTAGCAAGTTAAATACTGCCATATACCCCTATATGGTACATAGAGATAAGTGAGTTTTGGCAAATGATATGCCAACTGATATACATGGGTGGCACTTCTGTATGTAGAAGTATGTGCATTTTATGATCCCCTATAAAATAATGTAAAAGAGATTAGGGGTAATGTAAACATGTAACATGGTAAAGTAAAGAAATTACTCAGATGTATGGTAGTTATGATGTACCCGGATATGAAAGTGACATGTATGTAATGTATGTGCAAATATTAAGGTAATCTGAAATATGAGTTCTGATGTGATATAATAAGATGATAATTGGTTGAACATCTATATGAATATGTTTCCAATTTAATATGATTATGATATATAGATATGAATGAGTTTCAATTGACTCAAACCCATCAAAGTCAAGAACATTATAAGTGACTATATAGAAAAAGCTATGCCAAGTCGCGATAAGTTAAGCCACAGATCACAACAAATATTTATAGAAGTTTTTGGTCATAACGATTAAAGACCATTGGTCGCAACAGGAAGCTCCAGAGTTATCAGGTCACAATGAGTCTAAGCCATATGATGTGACTAATGTATAAGCAGAACATGTCACGACAGAAGATAACCTATGGTTGACACTGAAGGACACATAGTTGTCAAGTTGTGATGAGTAAGTTAAGATGGCTGCGACTAAAGTTTATAGAGAATATGAGTCATAACTAGCCAATACTCAGGTCACGACTGGAATGCACAGAGACTTGATGACAAGAATGAAGATGGTGACCTCACTTAAGTTTATTAGTTAGAGGTTTAGCACATGATGCAGGAAAGCCAATCGGTATGAGGTACTGAGATACAGAAGATCAATTTAAGAATATGTTTGGAAATAGATCCTTCATGATCATCAGGAGTAGATCTACATTACAAAAGAATTAAAGTCATATTAAGACTTGCCTAAAAATGAGCCTAGTATGTGGCTTAAGGTTAAAGACGTGCTGGCTAATAGATAGAAAGTTCATGTTCCCAGAACAGAGAGATACCATCATGAAGATATAATAACTTAGCAGACCTAGGGTAGAGTACCCTAGAGAACAAAAGTAATAGTACTAGATGATGAATGAGATCCATATAACTTAAGTTAGTCAGGATCCAGAGATAGACCAGAAAGGAACTGTAGTCTAGTCCTGAGCAGACTGAGACAGAGAGACAGAAAGAATTTAGAGATGGTAGAGAGATATAGAAGTTACTCCATATGAGATAGAGATTGATCTGCTCACCTGAGAAGTTTTCATCGAATAGTATACTAGAGGCGTTCATCTCAGTTAGATAGAGATGAGCATGAGGCTAAGGGCTAAAGTAGAAAAGAGAAACCCTTTGATCAATACTTAGCCGAGTTCATCCGCATGAGTAATGAGAGTTGAATGACTGAGAAGTTAGTTTGCGGATTGAATTTCGCGTTGCAAAGAAAGAGTTTTTCTCAAGTAGTTATAGAAGTTTAATAGAGCGGTAGATGTATGCAAAATAAGAAAAAAGTTTATGATGTTTAGAGAGAGAAAGGTAGCCATAGTTAAAAAGATAAAGTTACTCCTATATTCCCTATGTAAGAAAGAGTAATGAAGGGTTGAATCTATACCCTAGCAAGAGGGTAACATGGCAGCCTAAGTTAGATGAATAGGTACTTCAGGATTTGACAATGATATGATCAGATAATGTGATAGATAATTTAATTGCAGTATGCATATAAAGGATGGCTGAGCAAATTGTGTAATGATGATATGGCTTATGTTGCCATGAGTTATGATGAGAAGTTGCATCTCCTTATAGTTGTCATATGATAACACGCATGTTTGGGAATACTTAAATGATTGCATCTCCTTGCATATTATGCGTGTTGGAGTATGCTATGATGAATGGATATCCCTTCCGCATTTCATTAAGGATAGAGTATATATGATGGAAAAAGTTATTGCTCCCATGTCATACGACATGTAATTAGATAATTCAACTTGGTAATGATAAAGCAATAGATGAGATTAGAGATTAAGGTTAATAGTAAATCTATAGACAAATGATCATAGTACTTAGAACATATCCCTTCAGTAGGGATAAGATACATGGATGATATGCTATAAACATAAAATGAAATTAGACATAGTTATGAAAGATGATGTAGCTCTGAGAAGGAGCAGTATCAATGCAATAGAAGTTAACGTTTTTGCAATAGAGCTAGATGGCTCTTATAATAGAGTCAGATTGCTTTTAAAGATAAAGCCACAGGAATGAACAAATCATGATAGATATATGCATGGTAGGGCCTATGTAGCTCTCTGTAGTAATGGATATAGTCAAATTATGAAAGATATGAATGATATGAGAAATTCCTGAGTGATAGAAGAAATGAGTAAAGTCCTAATAGATAATATTGGCTTCTGTGATCATTTTTGGGGAATTGTCTATTGAATTAGCAACTATGTGGAGGTGACTAATGTCATATCCTTATTCTCAACCTCAATTATACTCATTTGAAAGTCATTGGAACCAATTACATGATCATTTGCTTCAGAACCATTCATTTTCAAAAGAATTGCTCTCAGGTACTGTTCATTTGGTAATTCTAGAACATGTACTTAACTTTGAAAATTCATACTTAAATGTAGAAAAATTAAAATAGGGTAGTTCAAATTTATAATGAAAGCTATTTCATTTATATTTGAAGGAAAAATATAAAATTGAGGTTCCAATGTCCCAATGAAATCAGTTTATTCGTTGAAAAACACTGTTTATTTGGTAAAATCTGGAAGTTCCAGTTTCTTTGCCTTAACTTCAAAAATTTATTTCTCTTTCATTACTTGTCCGAATGAACCATGTTACCTATAGATTTAAATATCTAGATGTGCTCTTTAATTTCACAAAGTTTCACTAAAAAACCCATTCATTTACTCTACAAAATTAACGTCGGAAGGTCATTGCCTCCAGTTGCTTACTTTTTCTTGATTCCAGATTTTAAATTCAACTTAGAAAAATCATAACAATTCGAATACTTAACCAATTGAGGTGTTATTGGTGTTCATTTAAATATATATCTTAGCTATCATCATCTAAATTTCATATTCAAATTCATGGTTTAAGGCATCATGATCATCGTCACAAGATCACAGCTTTAGAATACTACTACATGAACATACACCATGCATACTATCATCTTCTTCCATAGTGCCATGTAAGTGCTATAACTTATAATACAAATTCATCCATCTATGTTTACGCTTTTTCCTTGTTAAGTTCTAACACCTATAACATGGTTATTCATAGGAAAGGAATGAGATTTCATGGAAATCCCAATAGCAAGTTACATAAACTATAATATCATACATGAATAATTGGATGCTTAACATGTTATCATGAAATGGGAGCTACTTCATAATGGTACATAAGAAAACTCTAACATGCATATTTTTCATGACATAACTTGCAAGGAGTTGCAATCATTCATAAATCATCATCAACATGATGACACATTCTCATGCTCAACCAACCACTATAATCAACAAGCAAGCAAACAATTAAGCATACATGAAACTATAGTTAGGTAGTCTTGCTACCTCTTAGCTATCCTTGTCAAGGTCTTTTTGAGATGATTTCCTTCCTTCACAAATGTCAAAACCTAGCCATTACAAAGTAATACCAAGTTACAACTCAACTTGAACACAAAACCAAGACTAGGTTTTCACTAACTTCCTTTCTTTCTCCATTTTATGTTTCTTACTTCCATCATTCCAAAATAAATTCTCATAGTTCATTTCCACATAATTTTTCATTTAGAATCCAAATATAAAACTATAATTTCCAAAATCAAAACATCCCACATGCTACAGTACCAAACCGAAGTGAGCTATTCTTTTATCAAAAATTCACATTTTCATTCCAATGCTTCCAATACTTATTCTCCTACTTTATCCCCACACAATTTTCCATTTGAAACTCATTGGAAGCATCAAAATCTTGAAATTCCAAAATATGAATAGTGTCATGTACAGTAACAGCAAAAACACAAAACCCTAATTCCAAACATACTTGAGTTTCCAAGCTTATACCACTTGATTCTAACTTGTTTAGGCTTATCTAAACTATCCATAGTATAAAACTCATATTCTAACCATATATGGATAGCACTTCCAGCAGCAACCATAAGGAAAATATAGCATAAAAAACCCCTTAAAACCATGAGCTAACTTGCTAGAATAAAGCTCAAGATCAAGGGAGATGATTACCTTGCTTTTTGCTTCAAGTTGTGTGCTTCTTTCTAGGTTGAATGGAAATTTTGCAATAGGTTCCATATGGTTGTCAAGGCATGCCAAAACAAGCTGAATAAGGGGGTATTTATAGATGAGCTTGAGTTGAAATGGATGGCCAAGATTGATTTGGTTACTATGTGATCTAATGGTCCATATTCATTCTTCAACTTGGCTTGCCCTAGAAGCATCTCACTTGATTCCATGCATGACATCATTTAAGGTCATGTTTTTTTGGAAGAAGTAGAATATACTGATACAAAAAATTCTAGTCTAGTTTGGTACCAATCGGAGCAGTTTCACAAAAACTAGACTATTTTCTGTTCCTAATTTTTATAATATTCCAAGATATATATTATGTCCTAGAAATCAGTGTCTAGGTTTCTTATATCATTGAAATTGTTAGACTAAGTATTTATCTGCCATCCATACCTTGGAGAATGACCAAAATACCCTTGGTGTCCTTTCTTGCACTATATTAACCCTAAGGGCATAATTGTCATTTTATCCCTCTTTGTACTAGCTCAAGGCCTATCCTGGCTCTAACTAATCATATTTATACTATATCCCATATTTTTATCCTATCCATAATGACCAAAATACCCTCCATCCATCACTAGTATAATATAGTTATCTAGGGGTATTTTCGTAATTTCACACTTTTCCTGAACATTGGCCCCTTCTACTGATGAACTGGTATCATGGGTTTTGAGCCCTCCTTGGCATCATCATAGGCCTATATATGAGGTCATCTAAGCTCATTCTATCCAGGCTTACCTACTGCTAAGTTCTATAATCAGATCATGGGTGTCTCAAACTCCCGTCAAAATTTACTAATATGGGGATAACTTTTCATACAGAGCTCCTTTCGAGGTTCTATCAGATTCATGACATCTGATGTCATGGAACTCACCTTCCTATAACTTTTTCAATTATACCTGAGGTCCATGAGATCTGATAAAATTTCAGATAACTTTCAGACTATTAGATAAATATCCACTATTTGGAAACCTAATAAAATTTCTGTATTATGCTAGATTAACTAGAATAACTTTCTCTATTTACTGGAAATGCAGGACCGGAATACTTCCAGGCAGTTCTAAGCCTTTTCTGGCTGAATTTTTCTATAATTACATTTAGGTCCCTGACTTTTTGCTTAATTATATTTAGGTCCCTAAACTTTTGACTATTTGCATTTAGGTCTCTCCTTTTGTTTTTACTTTCACTTTTTTCCTTCAACCTTTTCTAATTTGCATTTAGGTCCTTGAACTTTCCTTAGTTATTAATCCCTTTCTTTCCTATCACAATATGATACAGTTTATTCCAATAATCTCATATCCATTTCATATAAACTGTACAATTATATTAGGTAAGAAAATTGGGGATATGACAACTAACCTTGTAACTTTGTCCATTAGTTTAGGTCTTCCATAGATGAGAATACAGTACAACGGAATGACAGTAGATTCTAGCATGGCTCACAGTGAATAAAATTCTAGGGTCACAGTTAGATCCTGAAAAGGCTTACAGTTGATCGCAGTAGATCCTAAGGATCGCAGTAGACCAAGTCTAGAGAAAGAAAGTAATGAGCCATAAGTATAGTATTTCTTTGGAAGGAAGAATACCAAGGAAAAGGTTAAGGTATAGAAGCTTCACAAGTTGGTAGAGTACCCATGATGTTAATTTCAAATAGCCTTATTATTAGGGATAAACTCATAATCTTCATACACGTAACAGGAACTAAGTGATCAAAGTTAAAGTTATTAATTTTGAATACCAAGGATTTATGAGAATATTTCATAAGATATGACACATGGTCAAGTAAGAAAAGAAAAATCCCTAAGATGAGATTGCAGAGAATAAGAATGAGAGACAAATATATCTTCCAGATGAAGATAAAGAGAATATAAGGCCAAATAAACCCAAAAGAAATAGTATAAGAAGGGTATAAGATAGTAAAATACCAGGGTTAGAGCCTATTAGCACCAGTGCTTCAGATTTATATCTACACTTTTTAGTTAAGTATACTTAGGCAAGAGTAGCCCAATGATGGGTGACTCCTTAGAAAGTGATGAAAAGGATGTAAATGCCACATAAGTTTAGCATATATGCACAGAGTTATATAAAATGATAGAAAAAACTATGAAAAGTTAGAAAGGGTTATGAATAGTAAGAGGCTATAACCCTTATGTCAAGTCTAAATGAAATGGATTTGAAAGGAAATATTTAGGAGAGATTTCTTAAAAGCTAGCAAAGTTATAAGTTAAAGGGAATGTTTAACTTATGGTATCTCATAATACGTTATAACAAGGCAAGATAGACTATGATATAGCCAGATTTGGCCATATATGCCATGATACGACATGAAAAGTACGTAATGAGATACGTTATGATACATATGTAATGTGATACATAATGAGAAATATGTATCAAGAAGTACAATATGAAATGGCTTTATAGCTAGCTTTGTAAACAGATAGAGAGGCTCCCTTTTTTGAAAGGGATAAGATGTTTTAGTGTTATGTTATAGATAAACTAGCAAGTGAGAGCTTTCACTTGTTGCATAAAATGCCAGGCATTATGTTATGCTTATAAAATATACTAAAGCTCTAAAAGTTAGAGCAGTACAAGCTCTGAGTGTTAGAGTTGTGTAAGCTCCGAGTGTTAGAGCTGTGCATATTAAATAAAGGAATACTTGATCTACGATGTTAGAGCTTTGTATTCATGGGCAGGTGTGTAATCCTGCAATATGTTGGCCAGGCATTATGCATGTTAGAATATGTTCTCTTACATACTCCTATCTAGCAGTAAAGTAAAGATAGAAAGAATGGATAATGACATAAGTCCTCTTTCTGTATTATGATGAGTTATTAAAGATGATAAGAAGAAAAGAAGTACGATGGTATGAAATTGAGAGATGAAGTTTTGCGGATATTCATAGAATTTCGCTAGATAATCAGATGAAGTAATAAGTGATTGCACTAAGAGGTATGAAGAATAGTTGACATAAACTCCAGAATATAGCAGTATTCAAGGGAGTTTTATATGAAAGAAAAGGACACTACTCATAAGTCCAATATGGTGAGAAGTCCATATGCAATTAGATCCATAGCAAGTAAGCAAGTAACAGAATAAGGTAGCGTTCAACTCTGATTAAGTTGATCCAGAAAAGAAGAAAAGTAATAATAGTAAAGATATGAAGATCTGTGGACATGAAAGATACTTCTCTATGATAAGAGATAGATACCCCAATTCTTAGTCATAAAGAAGAAAAATATATCTATCCAACATTGTTGGCTCAGGTGCTAAGTAAATTTCAAGGACGAAATTTATTTTAAGGGGTAGAAATGATATATCCTAATTTTTTCTCTATCTGTATAATACTGATAGTGGAAAAAAGGTTTGGAAAGGATTATGATGATGATCAGAAGAAATAATAAAGGTTAAATGGGTCTTGAAGGGAGAGAGGGACTAAAATGAAAATTATAAAAGGTTGAAGGCCAAAAATGAGAGTAAAAACAAAAGTTAAGCCAAAAGTGGTAATTATCAAATATTTAGGGACCTAAATGATATTAATCAAAAGTTCAGGGAAAATGCAATTATGAGAAAGTTAAACCGGAAAAGGCTCAAAAATGCCCAAAATCATGTTAGTCCCAAATTTTATCAGTAGATAGACAAAATTATTGTGATCAGTTTAATGCAACACAGAATTTTGATTTGAGGTCCCGATTAATTGATATGAATTCTTGAAGCTGGGAAAAATTATTACAGTATTTTTTAGACCTCAGAATTAGATGAAACTTTATAGTAAATTCCTATATTTAATATAACAAATTATAAAATTGATAGAGTCAAAAAAAGGAATCCTGTATAATTCTTACTAGATTTTACAGTGAAATAAAATACTGGATAAATACGGTCTGGAGAGATTCCTTGGGATTTGTGCCATAAAGGTAATGGACCAATACTAATGCCCAAATGGAATCCAAAGAGACCCAATAAGGTGGTGGAACAGTTAAGTGGGCTAGAGTCCAAGTAACCCAGGAAAAGTGTGGAATTATGAAAATATCCCTGTGTAGCCGGATGATACAGAGATAGATGGAGGGCATTTTGGTCATTCTAGACAAGGTAAAAACATGCAAGATAGTATAAAGATGATTAATTAGAGCTAGTATACACCCTGATGTAGTATAAGAGAGTGTATAATGACAATTATGCCATTAGGGTCAATATAGTGCAAGATAGTGGACCAAGGGCATTTCAGTCATTTCCCAAGGGATCTGTAATTAAGTTTTAGCCCAGTCCAAGAATGTCAATTATAGGGAGAATTTGGATACTGGATTTAAGGTTAGACAGTATATTATGGAATCTCAAAAGAATTAGATTTATAAAACAGTCTGGTTTTTGGGGAATCAGAATGAGTCAGTACCGGATTTGACTGGAATTTTTACAAAAAGCTTCCCCCCATTGGATTTTTTCCACCTAGCCCTATGATTTGTCCCTTGATGATGTCATGGATGATGTCATAATTCTCTTTTTGAAAAAGTTCAATCCAAGATTAAATGTGAGCCATTAGATCAAATAGTGCATAAACTAATCTTGGCCGTTTATTTTCCTTAAGATTTTTCTATAAATACCCCCTCAAATCTGATTCAAAACCATGGAGCATGAACCCTTGGGTAAACTCTTTCAAAATGAAAACTCAATCCAAGACAAAAAAGATTAAAGGTACTAAAGTTCAAGCAAGCTAGAGATTAAAAGTAAGCAATCTATCCTAGCTTATTTTCCTTTAATTTGGGAGCTTGAACTTACAATTTTCATGGAGGAAAGTTGAGTTCTCTCTAAGGTGTTGTGTTGTCCAAAAACCTTAGATGAAAGGAGAAAGAAGAAATTAAAGTTAGAATTACATGATTGAAGCTTAAACAAGCTAGTTAAGTGATTGGTTGTTGAATCAAGTTGATATTCTTGACTTTGCCATGGTTGAACCATTTTGGTTTAACCTGTTCATGATGGAAGGAAATAGAATTTCAATGATATAATGCTTCCATTGATTTTATATGATGATTTTGTGTAGCATTGGATAGGTTTTGAACCTTGGAAGCATTGGAATTCCAAGTTATGATTTTTGAGATTATTCTCTGTACTAGTCACTCGCATGAATAGTGATTAGAATTTCATGATCTTTTATACTTACAATGGTTTTAAAATGAAAATTTGTGTGGGATAAAGTGGAGAAACAAGTATGGGAAGCATTAGAATCAAAATAAGAATTTTTTAAAGAAAAGAGGGTGTTATGTAATTCTATACAGAACAGTGCATAGGAGCTAGAATTTCATGATTCTAAACTCATAAATGGATTCAAAAGATGAAATTGTGTAGGGTAAAGTCAAGACATCAATTGGTTCATAGGCCAAGTTGGTTAGTGAAGACTAGAGAAAGTTATGTTAGTAAAAAGTTAAGAATTTATCAAGGATAGTCTTGAACATTGTTGAAGTTCTTGATCCTAATTGATTATGTGATGAATATGAATGTGTTTATGACCTTGAAACATCCAGGAAGATGTTGGGAAGTGATTGATCGAAAGACTTCATGGTTAGAAAGCTAGGGAGCAAGTGCAAAAGATCAAGAGAAAAACTTAAGTGCAAGGTAGTGGACTTACCTCTTTATATGCTCGATGTGGTATGCTTATGTGTTGACATGTATATGATTATTGAATGATGTTGTGACATGATAAATGATGTTGAATATGTTATGAATAACATGTTTACCATGGCCATACACTTTTACGCGAAGGTAGATGGCATGATGGCATGTCACAAATTAAAGAAATTTTAATAAAATTACATTTCCTGCATTAGCATCCATCTTGCATATTTAAGTGGTAATGTTTGCTACTTAGATTCCCTAGAATCTCACCCTCCCATAACCAACCAATTTAGGTCAAGCATGAAGGAAAATGTATGCATGGAGAAGAGCTAAAGCATGGAAAAAGGAAAGTGAAGTATTTAAGATTTTAGAATATGCTATGCATTTTCCATGTATGTAAATGCCATGTAAGATGTCTATTTATGTGATGAAATTGTATGTAATAATTATGAAATAGAAGAATTTTTCAATAGAGGGTCACTTATAGTATCGACAAAAAGGACTTCAAGTCATGACTATTTTTCATAGAGAATAAATCTTTATAAAACAAGGAATATTGGTCACAACACAAATGGACATTAGTTGTGACTCATAATCACAAATATTTACAATCGCGAAAAATATAAGCATAGATTATGACTACACATCATAGATAGGTAAACTCCATAAAGTATGAAATCCTAGTCGTGACAAAAATAGGTATTGATCGTGCTAATTTTCACATAGAAGAAACTTGACATATTCGCACACATTAGTCGCGACAAGAACAACATATGGTCATGACTAAAAGATATAGAATCATAGTAATTATTTGATTTTTATTCATTATTTCACACACTAAAGTTCATCCTCCCCACACTTAATTTCTATATTATCCTCAACGTGAAAAAGTAATGAAGCACATGCAAAGTCAGAGGTACTGAGGACAAAACTGAACTAGAATCTAAGATGAATTCATGAGAGTTTCTATCTACCTCTACTGACTTGGTCTCCTTCCCCACACTTAATAATTAGCAGTTCAAGTATTTAAATAAAATTGTATAAATCATACTATTATAAGGGAGGAAACAAAGGACACAACCTAAACATTATAGGGGTTTGAAGTTTTCTTTGTATAGCTTCAATAAGTAGCCATTGACATAAAATGATGTACCATATACTTCATCCATCAATTCAATTATTCCATAGTCATGGATCTTAGTCACCATATATAGACCATCCCATCTTGCAGCAAGTTTTCTAGGTTTGCAAGCATATCTAGCCTTAAATCTCAAAACTTTATCTCAAACCTAAAATTTCGTATGTAGAATCTATTTATCATGAATAAGCTTGGCTCTTTCCATATAAATCCTGAATTCTTATAAGCATCAAGTCTTATTCTTCTAGTTCTTGAGATTGCAACATCCTTTCTTTTCCAACAGTGTCAATTCCATGTTGTAAGCTTTGATTGCCAAGAATGCTTTGTGCTCAACTTCTACTAGTAGATGACATGTTTTACCATAGACCATTCTATATAGGGACATCACAAGTAAGGTCTTATGAGCTATTCTATATGCTCACAAAGCTTCATCCAATCTTGCACTCTAATCCTTTCTTGAAGGTCTTACTATCCTCTCCAGAATCCTATTGATAGCTTTGTTGAAATTTTTAGCTTGACTATTTGTTTGGGAATGATAAGCTATTGAAACCATGTGCTTGATCCCAAATTTAGCAAATAATCCACCTAAAATCTTATTACAGAAATGAGATCCTTGATTACTTATTATATCTCTTGGCACACCAAACCTTGAGAATATGTTTGACTTAAGAAATTTGGAAACTGTCACGGCATCATCCTTTCTTGTTGGTATAGCCTCTACCTATCTTGAGAGATAATCTACAGCTAGAAAAATATATGTATAGCCAAAAGATGGTGTAAATGATCCTATCAAGTCAATGACCCATACTTCAAACACCTCACAAAATAGCACAGGATGCTGAGGCATTTCATGTCTTTTAGTTAGTCCACCAAAATGTTGGCACCTATCACAAGCTTTACAGGATTTGTAGCAGTCTTTGAATAGTTATGGCCAGTAAAATCTAGCATCAAGGATCTTCCTTGAAGTCTTTTTTGCACTAAAATATCCCCCATAAACAGAAGAATGACATGATGTAAGAATGTCGTCCACTTCTTCACTTAGCACACATCTTCTTATAACTTGATCACTGCATATCTTCCATAGAATGGATGGTTCCCAAATATAAAATTTTGCCTCATGCTTGATCCTCTGGCCCTAGAAATGAGATAAAGAAGGTGAAATTAAACCAGTAACGACATAGTTAACTATATAGCAATACCAAGGTGTAATTATAGAAATTACATAAACAGAATAATCCCTAAATGTATCACAAGTGATGCTAGAATCTAATACTCCCCTTGTATTTTTAGGCAACCAGCTTAAATGATCAGCTATCACATTATCTGCTCTAATTTTATCCCTTATCTCCACATAATATTATAGGATTAGCAGCATCCATCTCAAGAGCTGAGGCTTGAATTGTGGCTTTTTAAACAAGAACTTTATAGTAGTATGGTCAATGTATATAATCACTTTAGAACTTAAAAGGTAAGATATGAATTTGTGAAGTGCAAATACAATGGCTAAGAGTTCTTTTTCTATGGTAGTGTAGTTCTTTTGAGCACTATCTAATATTTTAGAGGCATATGAAATGACTCGAGACAGTTTACCAAATTTTTGTCCTAACATTGCACTTATAGCTTCATTTGATGCATCACATGAAAGCTCAAAGTCTAAATGCCAATTAAATGTAACAAGTATAGGTGGTGTGATAAGAATTGATTTAATAGTGTCAAATGCTCTCTTGCAAGTATCATCAAAATAGAACTCTATATCTTTTTGCACAAGTTTAGAAAGTGGAGATGTAGTCTTGCTAATGCCCTTAATGAATCTTCTATAGAATCCAGCATGTCCTATGAATGACCTTAGTTCTTTTAAAGATGTGGGATAAGGAAGAGAAGAAATAACTCCAATCTTAGCTTTATCTACTTCAATCCCATTCTTAGATATTAAATGTCCTAGAACTATGACTTTATCTACCATAAAATGGCATTTCTCAAAATTCAGCAAAAGTTTTTTCTCAATTCATCTTGCTAAAACTTTCTTTAAACAAGATAGATAAATTAAGCCCTCTGAATGAACTCTTAAGTCATAATGCTGTCAATTTATGAACACTTATCAAAACCTCGATAGCTCAATTGTGGACTTCACCAAAGTGAGTGCTTTTGAGTTATCTTGGGGAGATAAGCAAGAGTAATGGTGCTACTCTCATATGTTTATTATTGTTTGACTTAATTGAGATTAACAAAACGGTTTTGGGTCTCAAGGCATTAGATGGGATTAAAAACATGACAGATCATATGATGATACAATCCCATGAACATCTAAGAGTTACATTTGATGTAATTGGTAAAGGTGTTACCTACCTAAATAACTTAATTTAAGCATCCTGCCAAAGTGGACTTAAGTTTGAGCCAAATATGGATCTTAGCCCACTAACTATTGCATTAAGGGTTCTTTATTTAGTGGGAGATTGCTAATTAAATTGCATATTTTTAATTGTAGAATCATGACGACTAGTAATACTGCTACATTATCGCTGCGATCTGTCCTTGAGAAGGACAAACTTAATGGGACAAACTTTTTTGACTGGTTTAGGAACTTGAGAATTGTTCTTAAGCCAGAAAGAAAGGCGCATGTCCTAGATCAACCCATTCCTGAGGAGCCAGCGGCCAATGCTCCTAGAGCTCAGAGAGATGCTTACACGAAGCATAAGGAAGACTATGTCGATGTGGGATGCTTGATGCTAGCCACTATGGTTTCAGAGCTCCAAAGAGACCTGGAACACATGGAGGCTTATGAGATGATTATGCATCTCAAGGAAATATTCCAGCTACAGGCAAGGCAAGAGAGGTATGAGACCACTAAGGCCTTACATTCCTGCAAGATGGTTGAAGGTGTATCAGTCAGTACTCATGTCTTAAAGATGAAAGGGTACATTGATCACCTTGAAAGGCTTGGATTTCCCATGAGTCAGGAGTTAGCTACAGATTTGATCTTAAACTCACTCTCGGAAAGTTATGACTAGTTTGTCATGAACTACAACATGAACAACATGGAGAAATCTATTTCTGAACTGCATGGGATGCTTAAAACTGTTGAGCCGAGTCTTAAGAAGAAGCCCAGTGCTGTTTTGATGGTTCAGAAAGGAAAGGGTATGAAAAAGAAAGGCAAATGCAAGGGGAAGGGTCATGGCTCATCAGGTAAGACCAAAGAGTCAGGCAAGCCTGAAACCAAGCCTGCACCAAAGAAGGCAAAGCCTCCGAAGGAAGGAGTCTGCTTCTTCTGCAATGAACCTGGTCATTGGAAGAGGAATTGCAAACTCTACCTCGAAGATCTGAAAAAGAACAAGAAGGATAGCGGGGCTATCGCTTCAGGTATTTATGTTATAGACATTCATCTTTCTACTTCCACTTCATGGGTATTAGATACTGCATGTGGTTCTCATATTTGTACAAATGTGCAGGGACTAAAAGATAGTAGGAAGCTGAAAAAGGGCGAGGTTGACCTATGAGTTGGAAACAGAGCAAGGGTTGCTGCGTTAGCTGTAGGCACTTATGAATTAGTTCTGCCCACTGGGCTTTTGTTAGTTTTGAACAATTGCTATTATGTTCCTGCTTTAAGTAGTAACATTGTTTCACTTTCTTATTTGGATAAGGAAGGTTTCACTTCCAATGCTAGGAATAGTAGATGTTCTATTTATCGTAATGATGTTTTCTATGCTCATGGTGATTTGCATGTTGATCATTACATATTAAATTTGGAACAACCCAATCATGGAAATATCTATAACATAACCGCTAAAAGGGTCAAACCAAATGATTTGAATCCGACATACCTCTGGCACTGTTGTCTGGGCCACATAAATGAGAAACGCATTTCCAAACTC
The DNA here is from genome assembly GCA_037074615.1 of Leucaena leucocephala. Lineage (NCBI taxonomy): Eukaryota > Viridiplantae > Streptophyta > Magnoliopsida > Fabales > Fabaceae > Leucaena > Leucaena leucocephala. The sequence goes on from CM073519.1 coordinate 20,391,658, forward strand.
CATCAAGATGGATTTCTAAACTCATTTGATTTTGAACCATATGACACTTGCGAGTCTTGCTTGTTAGGAAAGATGACAAAGTCACCCTTCACTGGGCATAGTGAGAGGGCCACTGATTTATTGGGCCTCATACATACAGATGTGTGTGGACCGATGAACACAAATACTAGAGGAGGTTATTCGTACTTCATAACATTCATAGATGATTTCAGCAGATATGGGTACATCTATCTGATAAAACATAAATTTGAATCTTTTGAAAAGTTTAAGATATTTCAAAATGAAGTACAAAACCAGCTTGGCAAAACAATTAAAGCCCTTCGATCATCTCAGGAGTTATGGGATAGTCTCACAATTGACTCCTCCAGGGACACCACAATAGAATGGCATTTCTGAATGGAGGAATTGAACACTATTAGATATGGTTCGATCCATGATGAGTCGAACAGATCTTCCGCCCTCCTTTTGGGGCCATGCCCTAGAGATAGCTGCGTTCACACTCAATCGTGTTTCATCTAAGGCAATTGAAAAGACTCCGTATGAGATATAGACTGGGAGGATGCCTAGTTTGTCTTTCCTTAAGATTTGGGGATGCAAGGTCTATGTTAAGCAACAAGCCTCAGACAAATTAGCGCCCAAATCCTCAAAGTGCCTTTTTGTGGGATATCCTAAGGAAATCAAGGGATATTAGGTCTACAACCCTGCTGATAATAAAGTGTTTATTGTCAGAAATGGTATCTTTCTCGAACGAGAATTTATCTCTAAAAGAACCAGTGGGAGTAAGGTACACCTTGAAGAAGTTCGAGAGCCACAAGACACCACAAAACTGCAGATGGAAAATAGAGAAGACTCACAACAAGTTGTTGAGACTCCTCAAGTCACGCAAGGTCCACAGAATATCTCATATAAGAGATATTTACAAGATTTAATTTATAAGGATAAATTAAATCTCTATCATGTTTGAATTTGAAATTCAAATTGATAGAATATCTCATATAAGAGATATTTACAATATTTAATTTATAAGGATAAATTAAATCTCTATCACGTTTGAATTAGAAATTCAAATTGACATGGTATCTCAAATTTGATTTATGAGAATAAATCAAATATAGTCCCGTCTTATCTTTATTTTAAATTAAATAAATAGGTGAATTAAATCTGTGGGACGGATTTAATATAAACATTATTTATTTAATTAGTTTCTTGTCAAATTATACAATATATGATATTGTATTAATTTCAGATTTAATGTAGATTAATTCCAAAATCCAATTCGGTTGAGAAAAATGCAGAGCATCCTATATATCTGATTTTAGGAGCTACATTTTTTAACACACATAACACAAAAGGCCGAAGGGAATCTGCAAAAGGTTTGCATATAAGAAACTACTGAAATAGAGATGGAGATGACGAATTATTGAGAAAGCCTTGGATGGACAGGAGACACTAGCACGTCGTTCGTGGTTGGAACACTGTTCGTGTGGATACCAGTAGAGGGAGCCGACCTGAGGCGTCGACTTCTTGCGATCAGAAAGAGAACATGATCCGCGGAGAGAAGCTGTGGAGGTCGCTGAGGAACACTCCGTTGACTTCTTGCGATCGAAAGGAGATCACCAGCCGTGGAAAGGAGCTGTGAAAGTCGCAGAGAAACATTGAGGGCAATGCTTCTTCCCACTTGACTTAAACACATACGGTAGATCCTGGCAAGGAATGGAAAAAATTTTAAGTTAATTTCTGCTGCGTGTCTTCCAATTCCTTTCATAAATATCCTGAAAAGTCTAAAAAAACTAAAATGCCCTTATGTTGTAAAAGTAAATAAAGGTGAATGGAGGGAATTTTGGTCATTTAACGCTAGTCAAAAAGTCAAAGAAGGCTATAATAATAGTTGACCAGGGTTAGGAAGTATCTTGATGACCATGTGAAAAGACAATAATGCACCTAAAGTTATTAAAGTGAATAAAGATAAACTGAGGGCATTTTGGTCATTTTTAAGGGCCAGCAATTAAATTTATACCCAATATAAGAATGTCAATGGAAAGAAAAATCTAGACACTTAATCTAATGTCAGAAAACATATTATGAATTTCAAAAGCTTGGATTTAGAAAATAATCTGGTTTTTGAAAAATCTAACTGAGCTAGTACCATATTGAACTGAATTTTTTTCCAATCAAAGGAGATGCCACCACATTGCACAATGATGTCATGGAAAATGCCACTTGGTGGTTGAACGGCTAAATCTTAGCCATCTATCGCAAGGAACCTTCGAATGGAAAATGCCACCATTCTTGAGGAACCTAAGGGGAACCTCTTAAAAAATAAAAACTCAAGCAAGATCAAGGCAATTCGAAGGGTAATCAAGCAAGGATCCAAGTTAATATCTCTTCCTAAGTCTTTAAGCTTCCACTTAAGATGATTAATTGCTATATTAAGTGGTCAGAAATTATTTTATACCCTCCCTAAGGCTACTGGACAAAATACTAAAAGGTGGAGAAAGGATGAATTTTATGTTATACATAACTTAGACAAGTAGAAACAAGCTAGGATTACTTAGTCTAAGCTTGTAAAATCTTGTATTCTTGCAATTCCAGATTTAGTAATGGTTCTGCCACTATACATAAGTCTAAGTAGGAGATGGAATTTGATAATTTTGATGCTTCTAATGGGTTTAAATAACAAATTAGGTGGGGATATGTAGAAAAACAAGTATTAGAAACAAAATCAAATTTTTTGGAATTCCTAAAGGTAGCTTTTGGTTTCTTTCCAGACATCTAAGAGGGTGTTTTTGAAGTGGTTGATTGAAAGTTATATGGTTGGGAAGCCTAAAGAGTAAGTGCAAACCAAGGAAGAAAGCTTAAGCATAAGGTAGTAGACTTACTCCTTTATGTGCTTGATGTAGTAAGCTTATGTGTTGACATATATATGTTGATTGAATGATGTTATAACATGATAAATGATGTTGAAAATGTTGTTTATAACATGCTTCCTGTCATATCCTAAATTTTTAATATCTGTATAATACTAATAGTGGAAAGAGATTTGGAAAGAATTATAACAATGATCAGAAGAAATAATAAAGGTTAAATGACTCTTGAAGGAAGAGAGGGACCTAAACAAAAATAAAAGAGTAGTTGAAGGCCAAAAGTTAAAGTAGAAACAAAAGTTGCGCCAAAAGTGATAACTATTAAACGTTTAGGGACTTAAATGTAATTAAGCAAAAAGTCAGGGACCTAAATGTAATTATGAGAAAGTTGAACTGAAAAAGGCTAAAAAATGCCTGGAATTATATTAGTCCCAAATTTTACTAGTAGATAGACAAAATTATTCTGGTCTGTTTAAGGAGAACAGAATTTTGATTTGAGGTCCCGATTAATTGATATAAATTCCTGAAACTAGAAGGAATTATTGCAGTATTTTTTAGACCTTAGAATTAGATGAAACCTTATAGTAAATTTCTATATTTAATATAAGAATTTATAAAATTGACAGAATTAAAAAAGGAATCCTATAGAATTCTTACGGGATTTTACAGTGGAATAAAATACCCGATAAATACGGTCAAGAGAGATTCATTGGTATTTATACCAAAATAGCAATGAGCCCATACCAAGGCCCAAATAGTGCCACCATAGACCCAATAAGGTGACTGGATAGTTAAGTGGGCCAGAGTCCAGAATAACCCTAGAAAAGTGCGAAATTACGAAAATACCCCTGTACAGCCAAATTATACCAGTGATAAATGGAGGGCATTTTGGCCATTTTGGACAAGCCAACAATGTGTAAGAATAAATATAATTAGTTAGAGCCAGTATATGCCCTGAGGTAGTATAAAAGGGTGTAAAATGACAATTATGCCCTTATAGTTACTATAGTGCAAGAAAGGACACCAAGGGTATTTTGGTCATTTCCCAAGGGATGGATGGCAGATAAATAATCATTCTAACAATGTCAATGGTATGAGAAACATAGACAATAATTTCTAATATAGAATACATATCCTAGAATATTATAAAAATTAGGAGTAGAAAACAGTCTAATTTTTGTGAAATTGCTCCGATCGGTACCGGACTGGACTAGAATTTTTCCTATCATTATATTTACCTTTTTCTATACAAACATGGCCTTATGTGTTGTCATGCATGGTGTCAAGTGTGTGGCTTCTTGGGCAAGCTAAATTAAAGAATGAATATTTGGCATCCATTTCCGCCCTAATTTATCTATAACTACCCCCTTATTCAGATTAGATTTGGTATGCTTGGTAAAACATAGGAAAACTCTTGCAAAATTTCCATTCAACCAAGAAAGAAGCACACAAGTTGAAACAACAAGCAAGGTAATTATCTCCCTTGTTCTTGAGCTTAATTCTATCAAGGTAGCTCTTGATTTTAAGGGGTTTTGGTGCCATATTTCCCTTGTGGTTACTGCTGGAAGTACTGTCCATACATGGTTAGAATATGAGTTTATGTTATGGATAGTTTAGACAAGCTTAAACAAGCTAGAATCAAGTGATATAAGCTTGGGAATTCAAGTATGCATGTAGTTAGAAGTTTATGTTCATAGCTGCTACTGTATGTGTCACTATTCATATGTTGGAATTTCATAATTTTGATGCTTCCAATGAGTTTAAAATGGAAAATTTTATGGGGATAAAGTAGGAGAACAAGTATTGGAAGCATTGGAATCAAAGTGTGAATTTTGGAAAATAAAGGAGTTCACTTCAGTTTGGTACAATAGCTTGTGACATGATTTGATTTTGGAAATTCTAGCTTCCTATTTGGATTCTACATGGAACATTATGTGGAAATGATCTATAAGAATTTATTTTGGAAAGATGGAAGTATGAAACGCAAAATAAAGAAAGAATGGAAGTTAGTGAAAATCTCGTCTTGATTTTGTGTTCAGGTTGAGTTGTAACTTGATATTACTTTGTAATGGCTAGGTTTTGACATTTGTGAAGGAAGGAAATCATCTCAAGAAGACTTTGACAAGGATAGCTAAGAGGTAGCAAGAATACCTAACTATAGTTTCAAGTTTGCTTGATTGTATGCTTGCTTGTTAGTTATGATGTTTGGCTGAGCATGAGAAATGTGTCATCATGTTGATGATGAAGTATGAATGATTCCAACTCCTTCCAACTCATGTCATGACAATATACATGTTAGAGTTTGCTTATGTACCATTATGAAGTAGCTCCTATCTCATGATAATATGTTAAGCATTCAATTAATCATGCATGATATTATGGTTTGTGCCATATCCTAATTTTTCTCTATCTGTATAATACTGAAGTGGAAAGAGGTTTGGAAAGGATTATGATGAAAATCAGAAGAAATGATAAAGGTTAGATGAGTCTTGAAGAAAGAGAAGGACTAAAATGCAAAGTGAAAAGGTTAAAGGCAAAAAATGAAAGTAGAAACAAAAGTTGGGCCCTTAAGTGTAATTTTCAAAAGTTAAGGGACTTAAATGCAAATAGCCAAAAGTTCAGGGGCTTAAGTGCAATTATTCAAAAGTTAAGGAACCTAAGTGTAACTATGAGAAAATTGAGCTGAAACAGGCCAAAAATGCCTGGAATCATATTAGACACAAATTTTGCCGGTAGATAAACAAAATTATTCCGGTCAGTTTAACGCAACACAGAATTTTGATTTGAGGTCCCGATTAATTAATATAAATTTATGAAGTCAGAAGAATTATTATAGTATTATTCAGACATCAGAATCAAATGAAACTTTATAGGAAATTTCTATATTTAATGTAAGAATTTATAAATTTGATAGAGTCAAAAAAGGAATCCTGTAGAATCCTTACTGGATTTTATGGCAAAATAAAATATCCGATAAATAAGATAGGGAGAGTTATCTTGTGAATTGGACCATAAAGGCAATAAAGGCAATGCCCCATATTAAGGCCCAAATGGCACCATCATGAGCTCATTAAGGTGACTGGACAGTTAAGTGGGTCAGAGACTAGAGCAGTTTAGGAAAAGTGCGAAATTATGAAAATGCCCCTGGATGCCCAAACTGTACCAGTGAAGGATAGAGGTCATTATGGTCATTTTGGACAGGAATAAAATATGGGACATAGTATAAATATGATTAGTTAGAGCCAGTATATGCCCTGAGGTAGTGTAAAGAAGGGTAAAATGACAATTATGCCCTAGTGCAGTGCAAGAAATGACACCAAGGGTATTTTGGTCATTTTCCAAGGGATGGATGGCAGATAAATATTCAGTATATCATTTTCAATGGTATGATAAGCCTATACATTGATGTCCAGGACATAATACATATCCTGGTATAATATAAAAAATTAGGAATAGAAAACAGTTCGGTTGTTGTGAAAGTCTCCGATTGGTACCGGATTCGACTAGAATTTTTCTAGAAGCTTCCTTGCATGAAAATGGCACCACATACCCCCATGAGGTGTCCCTTGAGATGTCCCACATGATGTCATAATTATTCTCTTTTGAAAAAGTTAAATTCAAGATTAAATGTGAGTCCTTTAGATCAAATAGTGCACAAATCAATCTTGGCCATTGATTTTCCATGGATTTTGGCTATAAATACCCCCCAAATCTGAACCAAAATGTGAAGCACATGAACCCATGGGGACACTCTTGCAAAATGAAAACTCAAGCCAAGACAAAGAAGATTCAAGGTACCAAAGTTTAAGCAAGCTAGAAATTAAAGGTAAGCAATCTCTCCTAGCTTATTTTCCTTTGATTTGGGAGCTTGAACTTAGGGTTTTCATGGAGGAAAAGGGGTGATGCTACCCAAAGACCTTAAATGATAGGGAAAAGAAGAAATTAAGGTTAGATACATATGATTGAAGCTTAAACAAGCTAGTTAAGTGGTTGGTTGTTGAATCAAGTTCATATTCTTGACCTTGCCATGGTGTAACCTGTTTTGTTTGCACTGTTCATGAGGGAAGGAAATGGAATTTCAATGATTTAATGCTTCCATTGAATTTATATGATGATTTTGTGTAGGATTGGAAAGGTTTTGAACCTTGGAAATATTAAAATCTCGAGATTGTAGTTTTTGAAATCCTTTATGGTTACTGTTCACTCACATGAATAGTTATTGGAATTTCATGATTTTGATGCTTCCAACGGTTTTAAAATGAAAAGTTGTATGGGGTAAAGTGGAGAAACAAGTATGGGAAGCATTAGAATCAAATTGAGAATTTTTGAAAGAATTGTGTGCATGTGTTCGGTTATATACAACGGGCCATGAAGGAGCTGGAATTTCATGATTCTAAGCTCATAAATGGATTTAAAAGATGAAATTGTGTAGGGTAAAGTCAATACATCAATTGGTTCAAGAGCCAAGTGGATTAGTGAAGATTAGAGAAAGTTATGACAATAAAGAGTGTAACGAGGTTAGTCTTGAACATGGTTGGATTTCATGAGTCCTAATTAATTATGTGATGAATATGAATGTGTCTAGGACCTTGAAACATCCAAGAAGATGTTGGGAAGTGATTGACATAAAGGCTTCATGGTTGGAAAGCTAGGGAACAAGTGCAAAAGATCAAGAGAAAAGCTTAAATGCAAGGTAGTGAACTTACCTCTTCATGTGCTTGATGTGGTATGCTTATGTGTTGACATGTATATGACATTTGAATGATGTTGTGACATGATACATGTTGTTGAATATATTGTGAATAACTTGTTTTCCATGGCCATGCATTTTATGTAAAAGTATATAGCATGATAGCATGTCACTAATCAAAGAAAGTTAATGAAATTACATATCATGTATTAGCATCCATCTTGCATATTTAAGTGGTAATGTTTGCTACTGAGATTCCCTAGAATCTCACTCTGCCATAACCAACCAATTTAGGTCAAGCATGATGGAAAATGTATGCATGGAGAAGAGCTAAAGAACAGAAGAAAGGAATAGAAGTAATTGAGACCCTAGCATATGCTATAGATTATCTATGTATGTAAATGCCATATAAGGTGTCCATCTATGTGATAAAAATATTTGTAATACTTATAGCATATGTACATGATGTATATGAATATTGATCATCTTATTTGATGGATTATACTTGCTAGAACAATTATTGAAAGTGAAAGAAAGGAAACAGAAATGGTAAAAACGTAAGTCCTGAAGCAGTTTTGTTGTTGCTTCAGTTTGACCTAGCAAATGAAGGAATTATTTCATGAAAATATACCAGTATGGAGCACACATCCAGAGCTTTAATTGTATAGGTAGAATGTTTCATTTGAAAGTGTATATCAAGAGAAATGAATTTCCAAATTAAGGGACTAGAATCTGTTTCTAGAGTTTTTGACCAAATGAACAGTAAATTTCAATGAATAAACTGTATTAATTGGCTAATCATTTGGTCTGGAAATTATTTTTCTCTTAAATTTCAAGATGTTATCTTCACGTATCTTTTTTAACTACTTCATTTCAATTTTTTTAGAATTAATTATGATTTTTTGAAATTTGTTGTGTAATCTGGAATACCATATGAACAGTAACCCGAGAAAGAGTAAAATTCTAGATTTGGCTAATGGACTTCCAAGGTCTTATAAGTGGTTCCAAATGCTACTGAATAGTCTTTAAAACATATAAAAGTAAGGATGTTACATTTTGGTATCAGAGCAGAAGAGTCTAGCATGATTTAAGATATTTCCCAAACCCTAACTCTAAATAATAAGTACTTTATTAAGTTAGGGTATGTATTGAGATAGTTAGCATTGCTTAATTAAGCAAAGATTGTAGGAATAGATATGATATTTTATAAAATTAAGTCAGAGGTTTCAGTTAGTAAGGGACACCCCAGGTCAGTAGTGATGTATAGATATGGTGTATATCCAGACTTTGATCATCCCTTAAACAATAAAGAGAGTTCAGATGAGAATATAAGGGATCAGTCAAGAAAGTCTATAGTAGAATGTCCTATAGATATTTCTGTAGACTCAAACCTACAGTCTGGAGGTCATGTAGAGATTCATCATGAAGCTGTGTATGCACTAGATGATGTTAAGTCTGGTGACTCTACACAGTATGAGTTTGTTGGAGCACCCTCTAACCCTGATATAAGCTCTATTCCTCCGATAAAAGGACAGGTTATGGCTGAGGAAGCTAAGTACTGGTACTAGATTATGAGTAGACCAGATATTATTCCTCCTTCACCAGAGTTTGAGGACAGAGTTGTTATGAGTAATAGATCACAGTTCCCTAATTCAGACATCCAGTCAGAGTTTATGATAGTTTCTATCCATTCCCAAAGTCCAAGAATATATGACTTTATAGAGAAAGATTAGTGGGATGTTCTTGGTCCCAGTCAACCCTAGCCTTCTTTGCTAAAGACAGATAATGCTAACTATATCTGTCTCAAGAAAGCTGTGAAAAGTGAATTACTCAGTTTAGGTCAGGGGATAGATAGAAGTAGAAATCAAGAGTAGTTAGTTTACCTGTAGTTCCTCAATGCCGTAGTAAGGATGATAAACAGATACACAATAGAGGGCATTAACCTGAATCAAGTTTATGCTCAGACTGGCATGAGATGGTAGTAAGTCAAGTACTGCCATATACCCCTATATGGCATATAGAGTGTGCCACCCCTGAATATCAGTTGGCAGATTATCTGTCAACTGATATTCAGGGGTGGCACATCCGTATACAGAAGTATGTGCAATTTATAATTCCCTATAAAGAATGTAAAAAGGGATGAAGGGTAATGTAAACATGTAAACAGGGTAGAGTAAAGTAATTACTCAGATGTATGATAGTTATAATGTACCCCGAATATGTAATTGACATAAATGTAATGTATGTACAAATGTTATGGTGACATGAAATATGAAGTGTTGTGTGATATAACGAAATGATTGTTCGTTGAACATGTATGTGAATATGTTCCCTTTTTAATGTGATTATGATGTATAGACAAGAATGAGTCTTAATTGACTCTGAAGATGCTGACCTCACTGAAAGTTATCAGTTAGAGGTTTAGAACAGAGTGCAGGCAAGTTAAACAGTACGAACCACTAAGATACAGAAGTAGATCCTCCATATGATCATCAGGAGTTGATCTACAAAACGAAAGACTTTGTGCAGCTAGTCTCTATTGAACAGAATAATAATAAGTTAAAATGACACTTACCTAAGAATGATCTAATACATGGCCTAAGGTTAAAGATGTGATGACTAATAGATAGAAAGTTAATGTTCCCAAAATAGAGGGATCCCATCACAAAGGGATAATAACCTATTGTGCTACCCCAGATAACAGAAGTAATAGTGTTGGATGATAAATGAGATCCCTATGACCAAAATTAGTCAGGACCCAAAGACAAACCAGAAAGGAATCACAGTCCAGTCAAGAACAGACTGAGACTGATAGACAAAAAGAGTTAAGAGATACAGAAGTTACTCCATACGAGATGGAGAGTTATCTACTCACTTAAGAAGTTGTTATCGAAGAGTATAAAAGAAGTATTCCTCTCAATTAGAGAGAGGTGAGCATGAGGCTAAGGGTTAGAGCAAAGGAAAGAGAAACCCTTTGATGAATCCTTAGCTAAGTTTATCCATATGAACATTAAGGTGTAATAGGAGATATTCTCTCGCATGTTAGTAATCCAAGAGGATAAGGGAAAACTTAATAGTATAAATGGCATAAAAACAAGCCCTTCCTCAGTTAACTGAAAGAAAATAGCTTACTCAATTATAGATTACTGCTAGATTGTAGTAAGGCCAAGGACACAGAAGTCCTTAAGGTTAGAGACATAGAAGTCATACAGGCAATGAGAAAAGTTATGATAAAAATGAGTATGGCCTAGTAAGGTAGCCACATATTTAGAGATAAAGTGACTCCCCTATTCCTTATGTAAGAAAGAGTAAAGAAGGGTTGAGTCTATACCCTAATAAGAGGGTGATGTGGCAGCTTAAGTGAAACAAGTAAATGATTCAGGATCCTGAATAAATGATCAGGACCTAGTGATTAAGGTGATTAAGGGATAGAATACTTTAAAGTCTACCTAGTTAATTGTTTAATTGCAATGTGAATATAAGGGATGGTTGAGCAAACCATGTAATAGTGATATGGCTTATGTGCCATAAGTTATGATGAGAAGTTGCATCTCCTTGTAGTTGTCATATAATGACACGCATGTTAGAGAATGCTTAAATGATTGCATCTCCTTACATATTGTGTATGTTGAGTATGCTCTGATAAATGAATACTCCCCTTACACAATACGTACTGGGTAGAGTATACCAAATGAGAAAGTTATGTTGCTTCCATGCCCTATGACATGCAATTAGATAATTTAACTTGGTAATGATAAAGTAATAGAAAAATGATGAACGAGATAGGTAGCCAGTTAATTCCCAAAGAATAGAATGAGAATTATGATCAAGTAATGATAGTCAATGAGATAGAGAATGAGAATAATATGAGAAATTCTTGAGTGATAGGGAAATGAGTACAGTCCTACTAGTTAATATTGGCTTCTGTGATCATTTTTGGGGAATTATCTCTGGAGTTAACAACCATAGGGAAGTGACTAACCTTATAACTTTGTCTGTTGGTTTAGGTCTTCCAGAGATGAGAATATAGTACAATGGAATCATAGTAAATTCTGGAGGATTGCAGTAGATCCTAGTATGGCTCACAGGGTCACAGTTAGATCCTGAAAAGGCTTATGGTTGATCGTCGTAGATCCCGAGGGTCACAGTAGACCAAGCCTAGAGCAAGAAAGTAATGAGCCATAAGTACAGTATTTCTTTAGAAGGACGAATACCAAGGAAAAGTTAAGGTATAGAAGCTTCACAAGTTAGTTAACTCATAACAGAGAGAGTACCCATGATGCTAGTTTCATATAGCCTTATTACTATTAGGGACTGAACTCAGAATCTCCTTACACGTAACAGGAACTAAGTGATCAAAGTTAAAGTTGTTAATCCTGAGTTCCAAGGATTTATAAGAATATTTCATAAGATATGAGAAAGGGTCAAATGAGAATAAAGAGATCCTTACGATAAGATTACAAGGAATAAGAATGAAAGGTAAATAGATCCTCCAGATGAGGATAAAGAGATTAGAAGGCTAGATAGACCCAAGATAGATAGTATAAGATGGGTCTAAGATGGTAAAGTACTAGGGTTGAAGCCTATTAGCACCAGTGCTTCATATTTATATATGCACTTTTCAGTTAAGCGTGCTTAGGCAAGAGTAGCCCAATGATGGGTGACCCCTTGAAAAGTGATAGAAAAAGGTAGAAATGCCATAGAAATTGGCTTATACGCACAAAACTATGTAAAATGATAGAAAGAGCTATGAAAAGCTAGAAAGAGTTATGAACAGTATAAGACTAGAACCCTTATGTCAAGTCAAAATGAGATGGATTTGAAAGATAGACTGCGATATAGCCAAATTTGGCCAGATATGCCATGTTATGCCATGAAAGATACGAAATAAGAAATGCTATTGAATGGTCCCTAAGACGTATAAAAGTAAGGATGTTATAGTTTGTGTAACTTGCTATTAGGATTTCCATAAAATCTCATTCCTCCCATATGCATAACCATGTTATAGGTGCTGGAACTCCTCAAGGAAAGAGGGTACACATGGATGGTTAAACTTGTATAATAAGTCCAATGAGTTGCTTGACATTATGGAAGCACATGCTGGAATTTATATTGAATGTTCATGTGTTGGTGTTCTGAGGCAGTGACCTTTTTATGATATTTACCATACCTTAATCAATGAGTTTGAACTTGAAATTTAGCATGATTATAGTTAAGATGCAAAGATTTAAATGGACACCAAGAGAACCTCAAATGGTTAAGAATTTGATTTGTTGTGATTTTTCTAAGTTGGAGTTAAAATCTAAAATAGAGATAAAGTAAGTAACTGGAGGCAGTAATGTTTTGACGTTAATGTCATATGTTAAACAAATGATTTTTTTCTATGAAATTTTATGAACTTAAAGAACACATCTAGAGCTTTAAATTAATAGGTAACATAGTTCATTTGGACAAGTAAAAAAGAGAAATAAATTTTTGAAGTTAAGGTAAAGAAACTGGAACTTCCAGATTTTACCAAATGAACAGTGTTTTTCAATGGATAAACTGATTTCATTGGGACAATGGAATCTTAATTTTACATTTTTCAATAAAAATTTAATGAAATAGGTTTCTTTAGAAATTGGAATCATCCTATTTTGATTTTTCTACATTTAATTATGAATTTTCAAAGTTGGGTACATGTTCTAGAATTACCATATGAACAGTAGCGTTAACAATACCAAGAGCAATTCTTTTGAAAATGCTTATTTCCAAAGCAAATTGTCATGTAATTGGTTCCAATAACTTCTAATACAGTATAATTGAGGTTAAAATTAAGGATGTGACACTTCCCTTGGCCATGCATTTTTATTCAAAGCATAAAGCATGATGGCATGTACTAATTAGAGAAAGTTAAGTAAAATGGCATAGCATGCATTAACATCCATCTTGCATGTGTAAGTGATAATGTTTGCTACTGAGATTTTCTAAAATCTTACCCTCCCATAACCAACTATAAGAGGTCAATTATGATGGAAGACTTATGCTTGAAGGAGAGCTAAAGAATGCAAAAAGGAAAGTGAAGAAAATGTTTGTTCCAGCATGTGATGTATAATTTATCATTTTATGTAATGATGTATAATATGCCTATTTATAGGATGGATGTGTATAGAATATTTGTGGCATGTTCTCATGATGTAAATGAATATATGAGAAGCCAAGAGGAAAGTTAATGCATGCTACAATAATTTATGAGAATAATGAAAGCAAGTGACAATGGTAAAAAACGTAGGTCCAAGAGCAATCTTGTTTTGACTCCAGTTTAACCTAGTAAATGGATCAATTAATCCACGAGATTTGATGAACATAAATAAAACATTTCAACCTTTAAAATCATGGGTAGTTTTCCCTAATTGGATATGTATGCTAAGAGAAATAAATTTCTAAATTTCAGGGTCAGAATATAGAAGTTCCAAAAATGACCATATGAACAATAAATTTTAATGAATTAATTGTATTTAATGGGCAACCAAATGTCCAAATTTATATCTTTTACCTTAAAGAGCAATGAATGAGCTTCAAGTAGAAATATGGAGCACCTCCATAAGATTTTACCATAATTAGTTATGATTTTTTAAAATTTGACTGACAATCTAGAATTTACTATATGAACAGTACCCCAAGGACCAAATTAATTTTTTTTAATTTTTGGGTTAAAGTAATACTTCAATTAATTAAATACGTTTTTGAATGCATACTCTGAGAGGTTTTAGGAACCATTTTGGAAGGCCCAAGATTAAAGAAACTAAATTTGCAATTTTAATCTTCTCAGGTTACTATTTATTTAGAAATTCAAGAATTTGTGCTCAACTTTAAAAATTCATAACTAATTTTAGAAAACTCAAAATTGAGTGATTCCAAGTTATACTAAAAGCTACTTCATATTTATTTAAGAAAAAAATATGAAACTATAATTAATCTTTTCCAATTCTTACAGTTTATTTATTGAACTTTATTGTTCATTTAGTCAATTATAGAACTTCCAAATTGTTAACCCTAACTTTGAAAACTCGCCAGAAAATGTAAATAGCTCCAATTTAAGTTTTCTACTTATGAATTTAAAGCTCATTATGTTTACTTTAAGCATGCCAAGTTTCATGTTTAAATTCTGTCATATCCTAAATTTTTTCCTATCTGTATAATACTGATATTGGAAAGAGGTTCGGAAAGGATTATGACGAAGATCAGAAAAAATAATAAAGGTTAGATAAGTCTTGAAGAAAGAGAAGGACCTAAACAAAAATTGGAAAAGGTTAATGGCTAAAAGTTAAAGTAGAAATAAATGTTGGGCCAAAAGTGGTAATTTCCAAAACTTTAAGGACCTAAATGTAATTAAGTAAAAAGTCAGGGACCTAAATGTAATTATGGAAAAGTTGAACCAAAACAGGCTAAAAATGCCCAGAATCATATCTGACTCAAATTTTACCAGTAGATAGACAAAATTATTTCGGTCAGTTTAACGCAACACAGAATTTTGATTTGAGGTCCCGATTAATTGATATAAATTTATGAAGTCAGAAGAATTATTACAGTATTCTTCAGACATCAGAATCAGATGGGATATTATAGGAAATTCCCATATTTAATATAAGAATTTATAAAATTGACAGAATCAGAAAAGGAATCCTATAGAAGCCTTACGGGATTTTACGGTGAAATAAAATACCCTATAAATAGGATCGGGTGAGATTTATTGTGAATTGTGCTATAAATGGCATAAAGGCAATGAGCCCATACCAAGGCCCAAATGGCTCCATAATGAGCCCAAAAAAGTAGTGACACAGTTATATGGGCCAGAGTCCAGAGCAGTCCAGAAAAGTGGGAAATTACGAAAATGCCCCTGGATACCCCTATTGTACTAGTGATGGATGGAGGGTATTCTGGTCATTCTGGACAGGCCAAAAATATGTAGGATGGTATAAAGATGATTAATTGGAGCTAGTAAATACTATGATGATGTTTGAAAAGACGATAATGCCCTTTAAGAAATTAAAGTAAAATCAGACACCGATAAAGGGTTAAAAGAAATGTAAAGAATTTTTATCAGGACTTCTGGGTATTAGAAAATTATGAGACTTTACATGGAATTCATTTTATATTAGAATGAATTTCTAAAAATGTTAGAACCATTAAAATAGGTGTCTAGCATTTATTTCAAAATTACAATATTTTAAGAATATCGGTATAAGAAAAGTACCTTGGGATTTGTGCTAATTAGCTATTGGACCCAAGGAAGGCCTATGGCAGCCCAAAATTTTGTGCTAGGGCATCCCATTAAGTCCCAAGAGTTGTCTTGGAGCCCAAGTCCAATAATGAATAATTTATGAATTTTTTAAAAGAAAAAAAGGGATAAAGTGTGAATTATGGCTTGCACATGGTGGGACCCACACACCCACACACTTGGCGTCCAAGACAAGGGGGAGGAGAATATTTTTTTCATGTGGATTTATCTCAAGTTGGCTTGGAGAGTAAGCTTGATGTAAGAATAAATATGAGCCATTATATCAAATAGTGTATAAAGTGATCTTGGCCATTCATTTTTCATGGAATTTTTCTATAAATAGCCCCTCAACTCTTGCAAAATGGAAACTCAAGCCAAGACAAAGAAGATTCAAGGTTCTAAAGTTCAAGTAAGCTAGAGATTAAAGGTAAGCAATCTCTCCTATCTTATTTTCCTTTGATTTGGGAGCTTGAACTTAGAGTTTTCATGGGGGAAAAGTTGAGATTTCTATACGGGAAGGTGCTGCCCAAAAACCTTAGATGAAATGGGAAAGAAGAAATTAAAGTTAGAAACATATGATTGAAGCTTAAACAAGCTAGTTAAGTGATTGGTTATTGAATCAAGTTCACATTCTTGACTTTGCCAAGAGTGAACCTGTTTGGTCTACACTGTTCATGAGGGAAGGAAATTGAATTTCAATGATTTAATACTTCCATTGAATTTAGATGATGATTTTGTGTAGGATTGGAAAGGTTTTGAACCTTGAAAGCATTGAAATTCCAAGATTATAGTTTTTGAAACCCTTCTCTGTTACTGTTCACTCGCATGAACAGTGATTAGAATTTCATGATTTTGATGCTTCCAATGGTTTTAAAATGAAAAATTGTGTGGGTTAAAGTAGATAAACAAGTATGGGAAGCATTGGAATCAAAATGAGAATTTTTGAAAGAATTGAGTGCAGTTTCGGTTCTGTACAGCATGTGATGAAGGAGCTAAAATTTCATGATTCTAAGCTCATAAATGGATTCAAAAGAGAAAATTGTGTAGGGTAAAGTTAAGACATCAATTGGCTCAAAGACCAAGTCCATTAGTTAAGATTAAGGAAAGTTAATGGGCTTAATGTTCAAGAAGAAGTTATGTTAGTTAAAGTGAGTTTAATGCTCAAGGAAGTTAGATTGTGATGAATGAATGATTATGTGATGTTAGGAATTGATTGGTATGCTCCAAGAGAGGCAGCCACATGTTCAAGAAGAGTGAGAAGAAGGAAGCAAGATAAGGAGAAAGAAAGTCAAGTGTTCAAGGTAGTAAACTTATCCTAAACTTGTATGCATTGAATGTTATGCTTGATTATGCTATGGCTTGATTGAATGGTGTTGCCTATGTCTCATGTATGAATCTCTATTTATATGTTTACTTTGGCCAATTGTATTTCATATGTAACATGGAAGCATGCACATGACACAATAGTAACACTTTCACAAGCAAGTACAAGTAGTTACATTAATGCATGCATTGTTTAGTACCGTTTGTTACTGAGATTTCCCCCGAAATCTCATCCCTTTCCATGTAATCCTAATCCCACAGGTTTATGAATGATGAAAGAGGATGATGAATCATGAAGAAAAGCTAGGGATTGGATATTATATATGTTATATGAATGTGCAATATTGTTGTATGACTAATGTAAGTAGTGATGGTCATGATGTAATGAAAAATAGTAAATAATGGAATAAATGTATGAAATTTTACAAACATTTAGATGACATGTCAAGCTTCTTTTTGACACCAAGAATGCTTTATTTGGATGTTTGTACAAAGAGAACTGATTTTCCAAAGTAAGGGACCAGAATCTATTTCCAGGATTTTTTACCAAATGAATAGTAAATTTTGGCGAATAAACTGTATTAATTGGCTAATTATTTAGTCTAGAAATTATTTTTTTCTTAAATTTCAAAATGTTATCTTCACGTATATTTTTGAATCACTTCATTTTGAGTTTTCTAGAATTAATTATGATTTTTCGAAGTTCGTTGCGTAATCTGTAATACCATATGAAGAGTAACCCGAGAAAGAATAAAATTCCAGATTTAGCTAATGGACTTCCAAAGTCTTGTAAGTGGTTCTAAATGCTACTGAATGGTCCCTAAGACGTATGAAAGTAATGATGTTACAAATTTCAACATTAACCAATCAGAACATAGCATCAAAGTGACTGCCTCGTATAAACTTTACAAATTGTCATAAATATATACATACATAATTAATTCTCCCTCATGGTGTTCTTACCCCTTGCTTGATCATCTCCTAAATAATTGTTCATTTGGAGGAGTGAAATTTCAAAGAAATCCCAATAGTAAGTTACATCAACAATAATATCCACATACAAGATCAATATGTAACTAAGCATTATGCCACAATTAGAGAACTACTTCTATCTCATGCCAACTCACTTCATCACAAGGCAAGAGTAGTATCATATCATTATCTTTAGTTCAATAAACAATCATGGTAAACACACATGTAACAAGCAAGACATGTTAACATTAATGTTAAGTAAACTTACTACCTTGATTTAATAACTTTTTAATTATTGTTCTTTAAGTTTAATTATTTCCTCCCCAAATGTTAAATCCTATGCCAATATGACAAAATGGAGCATAACTATCAATACACCTCACATTAATTATGGCTTAAACATAAACCCCTTAAACCTTAATCTTTAACTTGATTTTTAGGATTTTGTTTTTACCAACTTAAAAATTATTCTCTTAGGTCATTTCTACATAATTTTTTATGTAGAATCTAAATATGAACTTGGATTCATGAAAATCAAACTCCTTTCTTAAATTTTTTTTATTGGCCAGACATGACCTACAAATCCTAAATTTCCAATACTTGTTTCTTAGGTACACCCTACACCATTTTCATTTTAAAAAATTGGAAGTATCAAAATCATTAAATTCTATTCCTATGAAACAAATTTTAGAGTGTCCGAGAGGCCTAGCTAATTTCCAATTCAAGGGAATTAAACAATCCTCATGCAATATTACTTAGATTAACCACTGATCCATGTCTTTAGCCTATGTTTAACATCAAAATCATATCCCTCTATGTCTCACACATTTTGTCCAACATGCATCCATGGGACATTCTAGATTTTTCAACTATCTAAGCCATGATTTAACTAGCTAAAACATAAACTAGGAGGTTGGAAACATAAACTAACCTTTTATCCAAACTAAATGCCCAAAGTAGCTAGCTTCTCCATGTCTTGATAGGTTGAGAAATAATTTTGCAAGAGGTTCTCAAGGCTACCAAAATATGCAATAGTGAGAAGGGGAGAGTGATATTTATAGACCATGGAAAATTAGTTAACCTCCAAGTTTAACCAACTTACAATGCTTATGTGTCAACCTTCCATAGCTTCTTCCAAATTTTTCCTACCAAAAATAATTTTAAATTAAATTATTTTTCAAGTTAATGTCCTCATCATCCTTGGCTTGCCAAATGGTGCTACACTTGATCCAATAAAATGGTTATATTATATCAATGCACTTTATACAGGAATAATTTCTTATTTTACAATTCCAATGTCCTAGGCACTTTAATTAATTTTTATCAGTCCCATAATATTCCTCATGTTTTTCTCATCCAATTCAGTCTCTCTTTACTACCATTATAATTTTATTGATGGTAAAATAAAAAGAAATCAATTTAATTCCTATTATCCAACCTTACTTAGGAATTAATTTATGGAGCTTATGAGTTAATTAAATACTTCTGTCTACTATATTATCTCATATTAATTCTAGAGAAACTACATGAATTTTTTGGAATTTATTTACCCCTATAGGTATTTTTTTGAAATTTCTCCAAATAAAATCCCTAATTGGCTCAACTTGCATTTAAATTCCTCTAAAATTTAACTAGGGGCATTATGGGTATAAAATCACTTTTACAATGTCTTATAATTCCTACATTATATTATCCATATCTTTCCTTAATTTTCTAAAGTCTCCTGATAGCTCAAATAATTAAATCTGATTAAATAATTTATATTTAGCCAAATATCTAAGAATTTCTTAAAATTATGCTAGGCGTATTTTTGTCATTTATGACCTCAAATGAGCCTTAATATCTCATTTCTCAGTTTTTAGGTTTTTTTTTAACTTTTATACCTTTTCCAAAATTACCCCTATTAACCCGAATCTTTTTGAAAATTATATTTATGTCACAGCTTTAATTTAACTGCATATATTGTATCAATAATGTTAATACAACTCTTCTAGCCTTAAAAATATAGGACGTGACATTTCTCCCCTAAATATATTGTCCTTTAAATTTAAAATGTAGCTTATAGGAAAAGTCTAGGATACTTTTCCTTTGTCTCTTCTTCCATCTCCCACATTGCTTCTTGTTATATCCCAATTTTTTTAGGCTCAACAGGCCAAAAGGGTAGCATGAAATAGATAGGGTACATGCCTCTTTAAGCAAAAGTTCCAGAAATATATGAAGAGTTTTCAATAATTAAACTGTAAATAATAAAAGTACTAGGAGTAAACTATAAATAATGAAAGTATAGGGACTAAACTATAAATAATGAAAGTACATGGACTTAATTATAAATATGAAAACTCTCTGGGGTAGTTGTGTAAATATAGAAAATTAAGGGAAATAGAACAAGGACCTAAATGGAGTTTTGAAATTTCAAGTACTAAACTGGAATTTCAGTAATTTGTAGTAAGAGATCAAAGTGGAATTTGACAAATTCAGGGGTTAAAGTGTATTTTATCAAATTCAAAGGTAAAATTATAGTTATAAAATATATTGGAAGCATCAAAATTATCAAATTCAATTCCTATGACAGAATTCTAGATGGCTAAGAGGCCTAGCCCATTTTCAATTCAACAGAATTAAACAATCATCATGCAAGATTACTTAAATTAACAATTAATCCATATCTTTAACCTAGGTTTAACATCAAAATTATATTCCCTATGTCTCACACATTTCGTCCAGCATGCATCCATGGGACATTCTTGATTTTCCAACTACCTAAACCATCATTTAACTAGCTAAAACATAAACTAAGAGGTTGGAAACATAAACTAACCTTTTGCCCAAACTAAATGACTAAAGTAGCTAGCTTCTCCATGTCTTGAAATGTTGAGAAATAATTTTGCAAGAGGTTCTCGAGGCTATAGAAATATGCAATAGTGAGAGGTGGAGAGTGATATTTATAGACCATGGAAAATTAGTTTAACCTCCAAGAACAACCAAATTATAAGGCTTATAAGTCAACTTTTCATAGTTCCTTCCAACTTTTTTCTACTTAAAATAATTCTAAATTAAAATATTTTTTAAGTCAAAGTCTTCATCATCCTTGGATTGCCAAATGGTGCCACACTTGGTCCAATAAAATGTTTAGATTATATAAGTGTATTTATACCAGAATAAAATCTAATTTTACAATTCCAGTGTCTTAGGTACTATAATTAATTTTTACCAGTCCCATAATATATTCCTCACATTTTTCTCATTCAATTCAGTCTCTCTTTGCTACATCATAATTTTATTGATGGTAAAATAAAAGGAAACCAATTTAATTCCTATTATCCAACCTTAGTAATTAATTTATGGAGCTTATGAGTTAATAAAAGACTTATGTCTACTACATTATCTCATATTAATTCTAGGGAAACCCCATAAATATTTTTGGAACTTATTTACCTTTATAGGTATTTGTTTGAAATTTCTCCAAATAAAATCCCTAATTGGCTCAACTTGCATTTAAATTCCTCTAAAATTTAACTAGGGGCATTTTGGGTATAAAATTACTTGTACAATGTCCTATAATTTCCAAAGTATATTATCCCTATGTTTCCTTAATTTTTCTTTTGTCTCCAGATAGCTAAAATAATTAAATCTAACTAAATAGTTTTTATCTAGCCAAATATCTAAAAATTTCTTAAAAATTATTCTAGGAATATTTTCATTATCTATCACCTCAAATGGGCCTTAATATATCTCATTTCTCATTTTTTAGGATTTTTCTTAAATTTTTATTTATTTTTCTGAAATTACCCCTATTGGCCTAAAATTTTCTAGAAATTACATTTATGTCTCAACTTTGATTTAACTTCATATATTATATCAATAATGTTAATAAAACTCTTCTAGCTCTAAAAATATAGGATGTGACAATTTGGTTATGACATTGAATCAATGGAGAACTTAGAATCGAAAGTTGTAACTTTTATCTCAATAATAGAACAATTATCTGAATAGGAATATGAAGAGAATAATCTTATTTTGGACCACTATTCGAATAATACTAAGAATACATGTTTAAACATATATAAGCTAGATACAGGATAACAGTATTCTAATAAGTGTGAATAACTTTTTTAAAATACTACGAATACTTCTTATACGAGAATAATATGATATAATTCACAAAAAAATCTCATCCGAATAAAACTGAGAATAACTTGAGAATAAGATTACAATTCCAAATAATAAGGTAACATTATCAGATAAAGAATAGAATCGAAGAATTTCTCAAATAAGCTTAGATTCGAATAAGATTGAAAATAATATTTAAGAACAACCTATTTATAAAATACTCAACTAATAGAAAACTCAAAGGTAGGATAGTGATTTAGGCACTTACCTTTACCTATATTGATGGTTGCATGTGGGTCTTGCTTTTCCTTTTTTTGCTAAGCATAGGTATGTTTCTATTAGAAATAATCAGACGTACTATCGGGCATTAAATGTGGGCACTTCTCTGGGTGAGAATTCGAATTTTAATTCATCACGTTATGAAAAATTAGCATGTTCTACTATACCCAACCCCGTTGGTTGGATAAAGTGTGGGGATAAGGGGTGGATGAAGGTTTTTTTTTTTTTTTTTTGCTAAGCATAAGTATTCATCTATTAGAAATAATCATATTTAAGGTACTATCATATACTAAATATAGGCACATTTCCCATTGGAAATTTAAATCTTAATTTATCATGTTGTGAGAAACTAACATGTTCTACTAGACCTAACCCTGTTGGTTGGATAGTGTTTTAAGTACGTAGAAAATGATATTATGACACTTGTTGGACCCACATACTAAAACACCTCCTTCTAAGCCTTTTTCTTCTATTTTCTTTGCCCAAATAAAATATGAAATTTTTTTGCCCACCTAGTTCACCTAAGCTTTGCTCTGACTACATCCGAATATAATACGTGTTACGCACCTCG
The DNA here is from genome assembly GCA_037074615.1 of Leucaena leucocephala. Classification (NCBI taxonomy): domain Eukaryota; kingdom Viridiplantae; phylum Streptophyta; class Magnoliopsida; order Fabales; family Fabaceae; genus Leucaena; species Leucaena leucocephala. Next base: position 20,414,727 of record CM073519.1, read on the forward strand.
CTATAATGGGTGAGTCTCATAACAAGAATTTTTTACATATGCCAAGGCTCGAACTCGAGACCTCGCTTAAGCGATATCGAGTCACTTACCACTTGGACTAACCACCGTTAGTATGAAATATGAAAATCTTTTTTAGTTGCCCACTGGGTTTATCGGAGCTTTACCCCAACTACATCCGGATCCGACTCGCGTCACGCACCTAACTATGGTAGGTGAGTCTCCCAACGGGGATTTTCTCTATATCCCAAGGCTCAAACTCGAGATCTCATTTAAACGATATCATGCTACTTACCACTCAGACCAATCACGATTAGTATGAAATATGAAAATTGTTTCCTCATAAAATCTGATGAGTCGCGTCCGTACCTTCATAAAATGGGCTTGGTCGTGACGCCAATGCATCTTTAGGTTTAGGGTAGGGAATTTACCATTTTATTTTGCTCTTACTTTATATAAATTTAACCACCTAATAAATTTCAAAAATTATTCCCCGTCACTTTATTATAATTTTCTTCTATACTTGGCATTTTTACCATATAAAATAGCTTCCCAAATATTTTCAAGACAAACAATCATTTCTAACTATTTTTAAAAAAATTTAAAAAATAGACTTTTAATTCTCAAATCTTTAAAATTAGTTATGCCACATATGTAGAATTAAAAAAAAATTTAAATCCAAAAAATACTGAATCATATTTTTTACATAATTTTCTAGGGCCTCTACATAATTTAAAAAACTATGCATCCATTTATTCCTTTGAAATTCAACCCAAAGATAGGCTTCTTAGGCTTCTTAACTTTTTGAGGCATTTTTCTTCTCAAATAAATACTCTACCTCAAAAATACCTTAAGAACCTCGTTAATATTTTTTTTCCCAGGATTTTCTTGAATTTTCTTCAATTTCTGTGCATTTTTTATATTAAAATTTTCGCTTGATATTTTTTCTTATTTACACTTTTGTCACTAAACTTTTTATAATTATATATTTTGGTCCAACGAACTTTTCCTCTCATTTTCCCTTACTTGGACTCAACTTATTGTTTTACTCTTAGCCAATTACATCATATTTCATCTCATCTTCCTTAGTTAATTAGTTTATGAAATACCAGATGTTATGTTATTCTACTTGTTCAAAATACTCTAAATACACTATAGGACTCTTTTAGAAACCCTAATTCAACCTTAAAACCCATAATGGATAAGGATATAAAAACTTGGATAGATAATATAAAGACTAAAGTATATGTTTGATTCTTAAAATTTACATCAACTATCATCTTTAGTTTTTTAAGTTTTAAAAATTTAATTTTTAATCATTTAATTTTAACACTGTTAATCTCATTAATATAAATTGTTGATCATACGGCAAAATACTGACAAAACATTCTTAAAATTTAATTCTTTAATATAATATTTTTATATTTTGAAAGATGAGTTGTTGAAGTTGAAAATTTAGATCATGGCATCTTCACTAATTTTATTTTAAACATTTAAAATTTATAATTTTTTTAATTAAAGATTAATATGTCAACATTTTATTACACAGTCACCGTTTAAATATGTTGAGTCCATATTTTCCTTAATTAGACTAATAGTATTAATATTAAGAACTAAAAATGTACTATATAAATTTAAATGACTAAATTGAAACTTAATATAAATTTAGAAGAATTAATATATACTGTAGCCTAATTTAAAATAATGATATATATGGCTAAAGGATAAATTTAAATGTTGAAGGGTATTTCAATTAGATTATTTGAATAATCTAATTTGTGTGAAAGGGTTTAATGAATAAATGGATTATCTAAAAATAACAAAGGATATTAGGAAATAGAATATATTTTAAAATGTTCAAGGATATGGAAGGATATTAAATTATTTAAAATAATCTAAGTTTGAATATAGTTGGCAAAAGAATATCTAGAAAGGATATTTAAATCATATTTTTACAATATATAATAATCTTATTATTTAATGGGATTTAAATAAGAAATTGTGTTTTAAGTCTATTCGATTTAAATAATAAATTGTGTTTTAAGTTTATTCATAATAAAATAAATAAATTCTAATATGTCATTAATGACTAAATTTAGTTATTAATGACTAAATGAATAAATGACATTTATGGGTTATTTGGTTTGAGGGATTTAGAGGGGAGAGAATAGGAGAGGAAATTTTTATGAGTAGAATTTATAAAAATTGAAGAAGTGGGGTTAAAATTTTTAATTAATTTTTCTCACTATTTTATCTTATTTTTTCTCTTTATTGAAATTCTATAACCACACTTCTTCAATTTTTTTAAATTGGGCACATAAAAATTTCTCATCCCCTCATAATCTCATATCATACAGCCCCTAAACACTAATTAATGACTCTTGACCCATGATTTTATTAAAAACGAAAATTCCAAAATCAAATAAAAAATTGACTTAAATTAAGTAAATGTACTCCAATGGGTTAGCATTCAATTAATGCCTTGTGTAGCTCACAACAAACCTTCTTTAAGCAAGCACATTAAGACTATTTCAAATACTACTCATGCTTATCAATTTCCATCATACATTAGGACATGCATTGATCCTAAATTTATAAAATTATGACCAATTTTGCCTCCGCTAAATATATATATATATATATATATATATATATATATATATATATTTATGTCCTGGGCCTCCAATAAAATGATTTGAGCACCAAATACATATTGTAGTGTCTTGAAAATAAATCTCTTTACTTGGACTTTCCTCCACCTTGGATGACTTTATTTTGGGTGACTTGATGACATGACATGCAACCTTAGACTTGGGTGTCGTGTTAGATGACATATATGCTATCGTATATGATTTGATCACCATATAGGATGTTAACTTGAATGCCATATATTGAACACCACTTAGAATGCCACCTTGAGCACTAATTGGGACATTACATACGATCACATCACTAAGACTTCAATAACATCTAGATTGCATGTAATGAAAAATAAACTAAAAAAGGAAAAGAATATATAAATAAATGTAAACAAAAGAAATTAAGATTAATGGACTAGCAAATTCATGTTTATTTCTTTTTGTAGAGTCAAGACAGTATGTCATAGTCAATAACTAGATACTATTTCTCCTGAGGTATATAAAGATTATTGAAGTAGTTTTGTCTCTTTAAAAAAAAATTATGTACATTATTTAGTTTAAACTTAGATATTATATTTAAGATATCTAACTACCTATCAACTATTATGAGTTTTGTTAATTTTTTTTAATTTAAGCCCAAGTTGCACTTGTTTCATTTTTGTTCGCTTTGGCATGGTTCTCCATACTTTTCTGTTTTGGGCTTTTTAGTGCCTATTCGGCTAAATCAGGGTGAAATTGGGCCTAAAAGATGGAAACTTTACATTTTCAACTTCTCCTTTCATTAAAAAATTTTTATTAGTAGACTCATCTATTATAATTAGACACACGATATAAATCAGATCTAAATATAGTCAGGGTAAAGTTTCGGTGAATCAAGTGGGTAACTAAAAAAAAATTCTCTTTTCATCAAATATATATCAGATTTGAGAATAGTAGATTATTTAAGTATCTAATCAAGAGTTGGATCTTTAATAGTGTGTATAGAGCAGTACTAAAATAAAGTGTACAATATAAAGGGATTAGTCACTAGTTTTGGTGATAAATATTATGATTAGTATAAAAACTTAAAATTTCAAACCGAGCAAAAAATCTACGATTATTATGCCTTGAGTTATTTATAACATTTGAATTACCGACTATGATAGTAATAATTACTTTTAATGGCATATATATAATACTAGTCATAGATTCAATTTCATCCACCGCGCAATATGGAAACTGATAGTGAAACAAACTTCAATTGCTTTTCAAAAGGATACTACTGTACCGTGATTGGAACTTTGGAAGACTGGTGCCATCCATCATGGAGCATCTCAAGCTACAGGGAAACTCTTCCGCGCATATCTTTTGCTCTATTCTGTGCATAGCAAATAAAAGCTGAAAATAGGATTGCCGTGAGATTTACAAAGGAGGTGTGCCTATTTTATTTTATTTAGAAGGCATATATCAACAGCATAAGATCACAATTGAGATCAAATCTGAGGCATTCCATTTACAAAAATAAATTCAAAATCTCTAATTAAGTTAAAATAACTCTTATCGATTGACCTAAACATTCAATGGTTACCTATTTTATTTCTATGTAGTACATCTTTTTAAGTTCCAAAATTTACAATTGTTTGAGAGGTTTACGATCCAAATTGCAACTTCAATATCACATAAACGTTTTGATCGTATTTTCATTTTTCTTCTGGCGTCAATCCATTTAAGAAAATTCATAGTTTTCACATGATTAAAAGCTTGTTTATTTAGATCCCAATCTTGGTTCTAATCTCTAATGAATAATCGATTTGTGATATCAAAAGTAAAGTCATGGGAATGTGGATCCTTGATTACCAAAAGAAAAATATTTGTATTGGATTTATGTATTAAACCCTAGTTAAAAAAAAGCATACAAGCGAGTTTAAATCATATTTTAATTCAAAATGTTAAGATATTATCTGAATTAATTAATTTGCTTTTCAGTGTCCTTGCGCGGTCAATCAGATTCCGCAAGGGGATGGAGATTCCTTTCGCTGCTGCGTCCAAGATAATAGGACACATAGGCTATAGCCTAGAGGAAACATGCAGAAAGAGCAATGCCAGTTTGCTCATTGGAATTCGAGAGATCATGTCTGTAGTAATAACATGGGAAAATCCCTCCCGAATCCCCCACAATATTTTAGAACATAAAAATGTCGCTACAAATCATTAAATTATTATTTCCATACTTCCTTTGCTTTTTATACTGGACACATTTTAGATATAACTTATTTTTATTTATAATAAATATTTAGTAGTTGTTTCACTTTTTTTCTCAATAAATTTATTATTTAATTTTATTTAATAAATAAGAGGTCTTAAATTTAAATTTTGCCAAAATCACTTTCCTATTATTTACTTGTCGCAAGGGGTGGGGGCTCTGGCAAGTGGCCACATGTGGAGGGAGATTTTTTATTTTTTTGTTGATAAATATGCATCAAACTTATTTACAATTAAAAAAAATGATACTTTAAAATAATTTGATAATTTTAAAAGAATTTTTTATCTTGGGATCTCAAAAGCAATTTTCCCCATTAACACATAGCATTAGTTCAAATGACATTCTCAAGAGTAGGGTAAAATTGTGGAGTGCCGGAAAACAACAATTCCAATTTCGTACACTTAGTCTGACAACTATATAAGTCTGTAGACGTAGAACAATGATGTGAATTAATCAACTTTTTCTAATCAGCATGTGAATTATACAACTGGCAGCTTTAAACTCGTGCAAGAATGGGGTCCAAAATTTACTTGGCATCATTAGTGAGCACCGTATGCATTGTGTCTGCTTTAGGGACCCCTCAATTCATTGCATGTTCAGCTTTTCATACAAAGTGCTCAAGGCTTTTCTATTTGGGTAGTTGATTCCAATCCTTCTCTCTATATACTATATATTGTCTGAAGAAAAGCTTCGTATGCATTCAGGACCATCAACCCTCATGTTTAACAATCCCTTGCCAAGAGATCTTAGCTTGATGTTATTTGTTTTCTTTTAATGGTGTAAAGTGTATATCTATTCCCTATTTTTGTATGTATTATAGTTCTATTATAGGGTCTTTAATTATATGTAATATGTAAACTCTCGTTTTATCCAATATCATTTTGTCTTGCATAAAAAAAGCAGTATTTTTCTTTATTAATTATTGCAGTCTTTAATATTTTTTAAATATTGTTATAGTAATAATTTTTAATATTATCATTATTTTCAATAAATATATTTCACTAAAAAATTGTTTTGATTTTACAAAAATATACTTTATTATATTTGATATACTGAATTATTTATAACTTCTAAAATTTTAAATCCACTTAATATATACATAAAAACGGCTCGAATTTAAAATATATATTCTGAAAATATTACCGTATACTCTTTTTATAACTTGTATAACATAATAGTAAGACTAAACACATTTGAAAATATACTATCACCAAATGAGGTTTTAAAAAAGCTTTTACAAAGGGAAAATGTTGAAACTAAATTTTTTAACTTGGTCTGAATTAAATATTTTAGTCTTAATTCATTTAAAAAAATCATTTTTAATTTAAAATTATAAATATGAATATATTCAACTCAAGATCTAATTTATTTATATATATATATATATATAAATCCTGTACACATTGCATCATTCATGAACCACAAACAATGCCACTCATTTATAATATAATATATTTTTGTGATAAATCAATACATTAAAATGATTAGTACTTTATACTTTCCCCAATCTGAGCCCAGGTGATAAGGCGGCCATAATACCATAAACCAAGCATATTGCACATGCATGGAATCACAACGTTGGGAGCTAAGGGGACAGAGATGGTGAGAAAGAAAATAAAATGGAAAAAGCAAAGATCTAGATCCATCTATTTGTCCACATGTGCAAAAGCTTTTTCCCTCAAATCCCAAATCTATTATATATTATCTCTTCTCAATCTCATTAATTTCTTTGCGTCATCTTCTAGCATATACCTCCTTTATTTATGATTAGCTTCCATATACAATATTGATATATATATATATATATAGTTACTTCTATCAAGCTTGTAATTTTTTTGGGTCTAATTTGTAATTATATTCATTGATACATAATTTTTATTTGTAAACCTTGATTCTATTGAACTCAATGACATGTAGAAAGAAAGTTGTTAGATGCACCAATAAGAAGAATAAATCTGATAATATGAAATTCTTTAAAAAGAGATAGATGGAAGTCAAAAAAGAATACTTTAAAGTTATTAAATTGAATAATTTGGTCAACAATATATCTAAATATTTTATTATTGATTAAACTCAATGAGGGATGTGATCTATATAGTCAATTCTATATAATAAGATAAGGCTGAACTCAATAATACATGATAATTAACATGGAAAGATAGTATTTTATGATCCATGTTCGTTCTGCATCTCATTTGGTCCAATCAAATTTTCATCTTATCTTACTGCGGGATAATATTTTTATCAGCTTGTATATATTTTGCCGTGTCGGCAATGCATAGTCTTCATCTCAGTCAACATGAATAAATTTTATTCGCATTCTAATGATTAAAGAAAGAAGTTATATAAATGCCTAATGGGTGAAAAACAATCACAGAGTTGTCCTATTTGTAAGATATGAAAGTGTCGTTGCACGTACAAGAGCCACTCTAACAAATATAAGGAACCATTAATTTCAAGTTTTGTATACTCTAGTAAAAATAAAAAGTGTAGAGGATTGCATTAATTAATTACGTACATATTAACTATGATGAGTATATCTTGGATTTCACATAAATGCACAAGACCCATTTTAACTGTAAAATGTGTTTTCATATGACGTATAAATAATATAATTTGTTACAATTTTTATATTAAATAAATATATAAATACTTGAAACATCAATGTTCTCTAATAGTTTTATAAAAATATAAAATTAATAACTACAAGCAGGATCAACCAAATATAGTGAACTATATATATTAACAATTTTACCATTCACACTTAATTACATACATGTAGCTCAATCATTTCACATGCCAAGCTTGCAGCTCAATGGCACCAAAGGAGGTCATGAATTTCATAATCTTAGATGACAAAGGGGGTTGTATTTGTGTTGTGTATGTGGGTCCCTACCCTATGGGAGTTTTTAAAAATTGTCTTAATAAAAAAAATCATTTCACACATAATAAACATGTCTAGGATTACCCTCTTATCAACTCAATCAAGTAGATCAAAGGACTCATCATGCAAAATTAATTGTTATATATTAAGAATTGGAGAAATATTTATATTTTTGTGCATCAATTGAAACCTATAGATAATAAGGCCTATAGAATTTATGAAGTCCTATATTGACTAATTAAGAGATTAATTAAATGTATATAATCTTAAAAGGAGTTATATCAAATTAACTCAAATTATTTTAATAAAAAAACAAATATGATATATACCTAATTCATTAAAAATCTAATAAGGATGTAGTACATCTATCAAGCACGGTAATATTCTATTATTAAAGTATAAATCCTTTTTATCTTACTCATCTATGATGAGTGAGGCAGAAGAAAAGAGAAGCAATCTCAAACTAGCAAACTATAGATATCAACATCAACAAAGCAAAAATCAGCACAATTTGGTCCATTTAATTGGTAAAATGAGAGTATTCTGGTAAGATTTTTTTACTACAAAAAAAATTGTTTTAGCAGCATACATTTTTAGCGGTTCACATGAATCACTAGAAACTTAGAATTTCTAGTAGTTATAAGATAAATTATTGAAAATGTTAACCTATTTGACTAGGTTTCTAGCGATTAAGCACCAACTGCTACAAATATCCGAGAATGCAAAATGTTGCCTTAATTTCTATAGTTTTGAGATATTTCTAACAATTCTAACATGTGGCATGGGTGATTATGGATATTTTTAGCAATTATGGAGACAACCGCTAGAAATGTCAAAAGAAATTTTTAGAGGTTGTCCTCAAAATCACTAGAAATATTTTCGATTAATAACTGCTAGAAATATCCACGTAAATTTTGAAGTTGAAATTCAATTTTTCCTCCAATCTGACATTAATTCCTTCATAATCACTAGAAATGTTTATTATGGAGAAAAATTTAGATTTCAAATTTTAAAAGATATGAGAAACGTTTCTAGCTGTTAGGAACTACTATAAATACTTCATTTTTATATATAAATTAAATACGTAAAAATAAATTAAAATTAATTCAATTTTTAAAAATTATATTTTTATTATTTTTAGTTGTTCAGATAAATCAAAATTAGTTTAATTTTTTTAAAAATATATTCTTGATATTTCTAGCGGTTCAGAGAGCCGCCAGAAATTGTCTGGGCATAAACAACCGCTACAAAATATACAAAACTATTAGAAATCCTTTACAGATCGTTATAAATACCACATCACCCCTTCATTCATTCACTCCTAGATTTTCTTTTCCTCTCTCTTCTCTCCTTCATCTCTTTCCTTAAAATTTTGCCTTCTCTTCTCATTCTCCTCCTCATTTTTTCTTTACATGGTAAGAATTTATTTATTTTATATATATTTATTTATAATTTACTAACATACTTATATTTTCTTTCTTCATCTCAACCAATGCAATTACTTCTTCAATTTATAAATTGAAGTTCAACACTACAAAATATCTCATCTCCAATTCTCGCATCTCTAACTCAATTACCTTGTCAAATTAAATTCTTATGATACAATTATAATTTAATTACTTATTATTTATCACAATATATTTTCATATGTAACATGTAATATATTGCTAATTACACATATCAATATAATCATCTAATATAATCTATTTAATAGTTTTTAATTAATAATATCATATTTTTTAATAATAAAAAATTGGATTTTTTTTTCACCTAAAATAAAATTTCTTGCGATTTCGTAACTGCTAGAAAATAATAAACTAAAAAAAATTATTTAAATTCAAATTCTGGCGTCATTCTCAACATTTTGTTTCCTGCTAACGAAGATGAACCACTAGAAAAGTGCTAGAATTTTGACTACTATACATAACAATTCTCTATAATTGCTAGAAATACTATAAAATAATTGCTACAAAATACCTATTTTTTTTATAGTGTTGGTTGATGTACAAGTACTTTATAATTCCTATGGATTACCTTAATCCTCACAAATTGTAAAGTATGTGTTTGAAAATCTGTGGTTTGTGGTTTTAACCAAAGTAATATGAGTATAACTTTCTCAAAAGTTGCAAATGCTCATTTAAATACAAAAAATAATGAGTATAATAGTGTAATTATAAAAAAAAAAAGAACAAGATGAGATATTTTTATTTTTAAGAACAAAAAATAAAATAAATTTAAGAATCATTTAAATACAAAACACTAATCTAATGAGTTTTTTTTTGTCTTTTGTAGAAATTGAAAACAATTTTTGAAAATGAAACCCAAACAACCCAATATGATACGTTGTTTTATTGGTATACATATAATGAATTTGGTCCTAGCCCTTATTAACGACAAATAAAAATAATAATGATAATAATTTAAAAACAAAAAGGAGTAAAATTAGGTGTGTTGTTGGAAAATTATTGGATTATTTGGGGAAGAAGATAAGCGAGAAAGAGAAGTCAAAAGAGGAGCAGGGTAGAGAGAGAGAGGGGGGGGGAAACGAAGGAATAGTAAACCACATAATGAAGTGGTCCCTTGGGACTGACTGACTTTCTTTAGTCTAACGGTGAAGTCATGAAAGGCTGTAGCAATCACAATTAAGATAATTTGGTGTTCTGTTTGGAACCGTCTAGAGACCGCCAAAACATCTTTACAACTTAATTTGTAATTTGCAATTTCATCCTCCTTCCCATCTGTGGCGCAATGTAAACCCCTTTAGCTTTCTTCTCCTTTATGTTTTCTAATACCAACTGAAATTCATTAATTCACAGCACAAAAACAAAACAGCAACCAGCAAGGTTTATTTTTCAAATTGAGAATCTTAATCAAGTACTCAATAAAAAAATTATCTAACTTTTATTCGCAAAAAATTTTAGAACTTCATTATAAACCCTAAGGCTGAAATGTAAATAAATATTTTATGGAGGGCTTGTTTGAGAATCTCCCTTTCTCAAAAATAAGAATTCTCTTGCAGGTGCTGTTATCTCACTTTATCTCTCGTGCCAAATCAATGTATTATAATTAAAAAAGTATATAACTTATGTGAATTATAAGGCATATGGAGGAGAAATCTGTAGTCCTGGAAAATTTATTCATCAGTTATTATTGAGTTCTCCCAGTTTCTTCAGCTATAAGAATTAATCTATATTTTCATTAATTAAGACTGACGTGGATGTTGAATAAATAATATGTAAATTATCACAAAATATAAAATTAAAAATAGCTTTTAAAAAATGATGAAATGAAATTTATTTATGATCAATTTACCAACATAAGAATAAAAAATTATTATGCTAAAAATTGCATGTATATATAATCCGTAATTTTGTTTTATATAAAAAAATTAACCTACGTGTATGTTGAGTGAGAATCACATCATCAACTGCTAATGTTGTTTATCTTCCAAATTTACAAATTAAATTATGAGTATAAGGAAGGGACAATTTTAATTGAGGAAACTTTAAGAACCCAATAAAAGAACTGCATGATCTAATTAAAAATTAGATAAAATTAGATATTAAATTTTTTATTAAAATATTTATTATATTTTTCTCCTATCACCTTTAATTAATTTTTTAAATTTATGCCTTATAGATTTAAGTGAGGATAAAAATAATTTTTTTTTGAAACAAAACTAAATCACACAGTTTGCTTCATTTTTATTTTCAAAAAATCAATTTTGAAAAGTAAAACAAAGTTTGCTTCATGCTGGAGAGACAATTCTGGTGGGCCACAAGATGGAGTCATCTTGACCTTTAATGATCATTTGTTTGGTTAAAGAAGGGAAGGGGAATAAAATGATTAATTTATCATTATACCCTTATTATTATTGACAAACTTGTGTATGTAAACTCGATTGTTTTTTTATGAAACTCAAGTTGTGTAATAAGAAGAAAATTGAGTTTTAGGAATGGAGGCAAATCATCATGTTAAGCAAGTGTGATATAAAATCAAGTTTTCCAATAAAACTCGCGTGACCACTTTTGCTAAGATATTTACTATTCTTAGTAACAACTAAGTTGCAATTGCTTTGGTCATTTACTACTCCTACAATGGAATTTACATTTGAGCAATGATTTTGATCACTTTCGCTAAAACATTTACTAACTCAGTAATAACTGAGTTACAAATAATTACTTTGATCATTTACTACTCCGCAATGGGATTTACCACTTGAGCAATAATTTTGACTACTTTAGCTAAGACATTTACTACTTTCAGTAACAAATCAGTTGCAAGTAATTGCTTTGGTCATTTACTATTCTTGCAATGGGATTTACCATTTGAGCAATGATTTTGACCACTTTTGCTAAGACATTTACTAATCTCAGTAACAACTGAGTTGCAAGTAATTACTTTTGTCATTTACTACTCCTGTAATAAGATTTATTATTTGAGCAATGATTTTGACCACATAAGCATAATAGAGGCAAGGCGAGGCGAGGTAAGGCATAGAAGAAGAACAGAGGTAAGGAGAGACACAGAACCAAAAAAGAAGCAAAACCTGAATCAGAACAAAGGCCCTCGCCCTTTTCCAATCATCTTCTCTAGGGACCTCAGGGATTTACTTCCCTTCTCTTTCTTCCCACATCCACTCTCTCTATTTTGAAGATGAGGAAGATGGATCTATAGATGCAACGGCAGAAACTCTAGCATGCACATTGAAGGTGGATGAAGAAAAACCATAGGGAAAGTTGACATTGGATGGAGAGAAGAAAGAGGGAAGAGAGAATGAGAAAATCAAGAAGGGCAATTTCATTTTTTTTCTCCCTGAATTTTAAAATGACAGATTAGGACTTATGCCCAATCTATCCTTTTTAAATTTCATATGTTTATTTTGTCTTTTTGAAATTTAGATGGTATTTATTCATCTTTTTCCCATTTTATAAACATATAGTGGGTGTTTGGATAGTGCCCAAACCATGGTTTAGGAAACAATCCAACCAAATAGCTTAGATTACTCTACAAGCGCTTTTTCCTTTTCATAAGTTAGTTTAAACCTAGGCTTTCAGATAACATGATAGAAATAGCTTCTTGGTGGGGAAAAGAACTTATAGGCTATCAAATTACCATTTTATCCCTATCGTTTTCCTACCCTCTCTCCTCCCTCTACTGACACCCCTTTCTCCTCCCTCTTCTTTCGTCATTGCAGATTTGTAGAGGAGTCGCTAGTCGTCCATCTGTCCTCTCTCATCTTTACCGCTGTGGTCTCCATCCGATGATCTGCAGAGGAGTAGTAGACATGAGAAAGGTAAATCTACAAATGTGGTCTCTATCCTCTGAAAGTCATAGAGGTGGTTCTCGTCATTGTCACTTTTCGATTATGGGTCCTGCGTTACCGTGTGTCTCCATCGTCTGTGTCATCCTTGCTCATCATGTAGACATTTTCTTTGATTGTCTACTTCCTCATAATCAGGTTTCCTTGAATGCAGCAACAAATAGATCCTTGAGAGATAAGACCCCACAAGTAAGTTGGTGGGAGTTATTCAAGAAAATGGCCAATGAAGACCATCAGACAGGGGATCCAAGGAGAATGCCCACATCTTCTTTGGGTAATTCAAATGTGATCTTAGCTAAAATAGCAGCCCTAGAAAACCTAATGGAGAAGAGGATGAATTTGATTTAAAGAGGCCGCATTCCACAAAACAAGTTCATGCAGTAGATACCTCACAAGCCTTGGTTACAGGATGTGAATCATGCAGTTCAATGATCCATGCTACCAGTACATGTGACAGAAAGTATGAAGAAGTGATAGCAATGTATCAAGGGAGAGACAATCAATACCAGAAGAGAGACCTATACTCCAACACATATAACCCTGGTTGGAGAGACCACCCAAACTTTAGGTGGGGGTAATAGGCCAAATCAATTTCAAGGAGGTGGTGCTTCCTCAAGCAACTACAAATATAATGTAAAGTCTATAGTTCCAACTCACTCTAATACCTTATTAACATCAAGGCCAGATGAGACTTCTCAGTTGTTGAAGAGTATGGCTGCGCAGATGAACAACATGGATATTAGAATGACCAATATATACAAGAAGCTCAAAGAGAATGATGGTCAATTCACCTCCATAGCTTTAATCCGTCAAAGTATGCAGAAGGATAATGCAGATGTGCACAGAAAACTTGAAGAGTTAAGTTCCAAGAATGCAGATATTGCAAGTCACTTAACTCAAATCTCCAATACAGTGAGTAACATCCAAACGAAGAGTAATGGCAGCATACCTTCAAACACCATCATTAATCTGAGGGGTTTGAATTTTATATCCCTCAGAATTAGTAGAAAGGTGAATTGGGAAATCTGAAAGTTCTAAAGAACATCAACTTATAATGAAGAAGCCAATCCAAGAGGAGAACTCATAAGCCCAAGTGGAGATACAAGAGTTGTAAGAATAAGCAACAACAGTACCAAGTCTAGCCTACAAAGGAAAGAAACCTGAGGAGAAGCCGGAGTCGAGCAAGCAAGGAGCCTCTATGCACAAAGGTAAGGAAGTAAGTATAAAAGATCTCCTTTTTTCTAACTCTTACTTTGCTGGAAAGAAAAAAATTGACCCTGATTTTGCAAAAGATACTTATACTTTATTCAATAAGTTAGAAATAAACATCCATTTGGTTGAGTTCCTCAAGAGAAATCCTAAATATGCAAAAAAATTTAAAGAACTGTGTGCTGATAAAAAGAAGTTTAGGCCTCTTGAGAGAATCTAGGTAAATGCTAATGTGTCATCACTCTTTAAGGTTGAACTACTTGTTAAGTGCCAAGACCCAAGATCCTACACAATCCCATGTACTATATGAAATGTTCTTATTAAAGGAGCGTTACTAGATCTAGGGGCAACCATTAATGTAATGCATTAGTCGATATATCAAGCCTTAGGTATCAACAATCTTAGAGATGCAAGCATAGTGCTCCAGTTAGCTGATAGGTCAATTAGGTATCCTAAGGGAATCCTTGAGGATATTCTAGTACAGGTGAAGGACTTAGTATTTCTAGCTGATTTTTATGTTTTGGACATGTCCAATGAGTTAGTAAATGATAGCACTTTGATCCTAGGCTGACCTTTCCTCTAAACTTCCAAGACCATCATTAGTATGAAGCATAGTTCCATCACAATGGAAGTTAGAGAGCATGTGGTAACCTTCAACATGAATGAAGCGATGAAATTTCCTTATGATAATTCTGCTTTTATTGCTTTGAATGCCATTGATTATGCTATTGAAGAGACTAGGGAAGAACATGAATTGAGTTGATAATGATAGAGATAATGTGTTTACAAAAGGTTTGTTGAGTAATTTTCCAGGATCCCAAGATATTCTGGAAGCTAGAAGTGCAACAATTGAAGAAGGGTTGAGTTTATGTGACCCAAGGTCATGACTAAATGACTTCCACGTCACGAGTAAACATCAATCTAAGATTCACTGTGAAGCTGAGTCCTGACCAAATAGCTTTAAGGTCACGATACAAACCTCCAGAGATGATCAGTCACAACATAAAGATGAAGCTGTCGAGACTAAACATCAATCTGCTGAGGGACAACATTTCTGTAACACCAAGTCGCGACTAAAAGATGAACAGGTCGTGACAACAAGTTTCAGAGACACACCCTGTCAACTGGAGTTGCAACTAGAAGCTGAAAGGTCACAACCAAGAATGCCAGACGCAACTAGGAAACTCCAAACTCTTTCAGTTTCACACTCCACTATTTTGGTTAAAGGGCCAATACATCTCAGACCTTAAGGGTTTTGAAAGATTTAATCTCTAATAATAATGTAGGTATGGAAAAGAATGATCCCAAGTATGTTATAGTTGTAGACTAACCTCAGCTTGGTGCAACAGTTAGGGAAGTATATGATAAATTGGAGGATCTACACAAGCTAGAGAAGAGCAACTGCAGGGAATATACAAGGGATGCGAAGGAAAAACCTTCCAAGTCTATTGCTGCTACATGCCAACCATAGTTGGGCAAGTTCAAGTTTAAAGAGGGAAAATTGAAGACGAACTTAGACAAATCTCAGTATAAGATGCGCGATTGTGGAATGCTAAAGTGGAGAGAGAGGGCAATGGGGAAAACCTTCCAATCAAATAGCAATCTCACAAAGTTTTATGATTTCCCACTACCTCCTTGAGGCTAGGTTATCCCTTTCCTATCTCCTACCTTTACAAGTTTTCCCTGATGTGATATGTTGATGATGGTTTGAGGATAGAAGGGATGTTTCAGTAGGATAGTTTTCATTTTCTATTTATTTATGTTTATTCTAGGTGTCTTTATGTTTTGAACAATAACCCGTTACTATCCATGTGTCACTTACTCATTGATTGTTCTCTGTAGAACTTACACACTCACATGCATGATCTTAGCTTAACCATCCTGTTATCTCTGCCTTACTAGTATTGCTTTGCATGACTTGAATGTGACTGTGTGCTGAACTGTTAATTTGCATTGAGTGATTATGCTACCTACTATTTTGAAGCTAGATTTGATTGACTTTATAAAGTGATTGTGATCTTTTCTACTTTAGTTCTGTTGACAGCGAGGACACTGTTAAGTTTAAGTGTGGGGGATGATGTTTTTGATTTTGATTCTATAAAAAAACTCTTCTATTAACCCAATCTTTCATCACAAATTTTTGGTTTTTGATCTTAATGTGTGATGAATTGCTGAAAATTAGATCTCCACTTTAAACTATGTTGATAACTAGAAAGGTGTTAGCATGAAAAATGTTTTGGGACTTTGACAATTATCACTCAGTAGTCTCTATGAAAACTGGTCGCGATATATTTGCTTTTTGGTCGTGACCTTTAATGAAATTTTGGACTTAACATACTCTCTGTGAATTACGGCTGTGACCTATGTACATAGTGGTCACAATAATAACTCTGTTTATTTGAGTTGCAACACGAGTAAGTACCTAGTCGCAACTGTTCCTCTCTGTGTATTTGCGTCGCAAAAGGTACATTCCATGGTCGCGACTAAATATCTTGAAAATCCTGAGCATGCACCCCTATGACAAGTGGTCGCGACCTTCACTGTTTTAAATCTCGACCTATATTTGAAAAATGTCCAATTACCTTCTCTTTGCCTTGTACAAAGCTGTAAAGAAGGATCCCTTTTGAACTATTGATATTCTTTCACAAATGATTCATTGTTCCCTTATTTCAAAACTTTTTTAGCTCCTAGAAACCACTACCTCACTTCAAGTTTTTTGTAAATTCTTGAAAATTGAATTTGAAACACCTAAGCTCTTGCTGTTAGATTTGGATTATCACATGGTTCTAAGCGATTACTTTAAAACTTTTAAATCATCGTTCAGAGGGTTTTTAGTTATGATGAGTGTTTTAATGCCTAGTGAATGATGAACATTGTTTGAGACTTTAACTTATGAGCAATCTAGATCAAAACCTTTGTTGGAAGGATTCTCGACCTTAAATTCTGTATTAAGTTATTATTCAATTGGTTTATACCCTCTAAAACATGTCTTGGCTTTGAGTTCAGAATTACTTGCGCATTTATGAATTTAACATGATAGAGGCATTCTTTCTAAACCCTTTTATCCCAAACACAAGCCTACTACATATTACATCCTTAGTCATCCCCTATTGACCCCATCACTTTTTCTTTTCATCATTCTTATAGAAAGTCATATATGCATAAACATCATTTTGAAATAATTTTTTTTCAAGTAAAAAATTCATTATTGTTATGTTATTGTGCTGCAGCTTCCATGAATGAGGTGCCACATAAAAGAAGAAGAGAAAAGAAGCATATAGCACTGAAAAAAAGAGAGTGCAAGAAAAAGAAAAGAAAAGAAAAAAATAGAAGAGGGCACCATTATCAACGCTTATTAGCACAATTACCATAGCTACATCCCTAGAGACATGAATTCATGCCACATATTCATTGTTGAATGCATATAGTACTTTCTATTCTTCATATTCCATTCCATGTGGCCCATCTCCATCATTTTAACCCTAAAATACCTCTTGATTCTTTGCATAAGTGTTATATAGTTGCTGAGATTTAGAGCCATTACAAGCATATGGTAAGATGTTTTCCAATTTGAATCTGAGTGAAAGAACCTTAACAATAACAGGAAATAGAGAGCTAAACACTTGTACCCTTTGAGAGGATCTATTGCGCTCATACAGTTGGGGTTGATTTCACTTAGTAGTTGATTACTTGGCATTACTCATATTATCACCTTTACATTCCCAAAAGATGATAAATTATTTATTTTCAGGGTACACTATAGATTATGTTGTTATCTTGAATTTAATAGTGTTGTCTAGATGTGATTCATTTCTTTGTCTAGGAGTACAAAGGTTCAAGTATGGGGGGATTGATAAGACACATTTTGTATATAGTTTCTATAACATTTTTAAGAGTTTTATAACAACTTTACCATTCATTTTATGCCTTAAATTGTACTTTTGTGATAATACATGATTGTGCGTAGCAATGTGCTAATTAAAGGGTAAAATGATAAATTAACTCTTCCAAACTGCATATATTATGTTATTTATTGATTTAGACCTTTACAGTGAGCTTTTATGTTAGATTGCAGGTGTTTTAGAAGAGAGCAAGGACCAAGAAAGAAATCATAAGTCAATAAAAGTGAAATCACCTTGATTCTTCTAGGAGTCTCTATGTTTACAGTTCACGACCAAAACATGGATCTAGTCACGACTAAAATGTGAAATCACTGAAACTGCGCGTTTTGAATTAGTTCATACAAAAATAAAAGGAGAGGAGGGATGCCGTCAAGCGAGAGGCTAGTTTTTGGCCTGATTAGGCTAAGAAGAAGTACTCGAGCGCTCTCTGATCACATTCTCCACATCTTCCATCGTTATACACCTCAACACAGATTTCTCCACATCTCTACACCATCAATCTACCGTCTTCTCATCATTTCTGTCATATCCCCAATTTTTTTACCTGATATAACTGTACAGTTTATATGAAATGGACATGAGATTCTTGGAATAAATTGTATCAGATTGAGAAAAGAAAGAGAAGGATTATTAACTAAGAAAAATTTAAGGACATAAACGCAAATTAGAAAAGGTTGAAGGCAAAAAGTTAAAGTAGAAACAAAAGTTGGACTAAAAGTGGTAATTTTTAAAAGTTTAGGAACCTAAATATAAATAAGCAAAAAGTGAGGGACCTAAATGTAATTATGGAAAAGTTGAGCCAAGACAGGCCAAAAATGCCCAGAATCATATTAGACCCAAATTTTACCAGTAGATAGAGAAAGTTATTTCAGTCAGTTTAAGGAGTCATAAAATTTTGATTTGAGGTCCCGATTAATTGATATAAATTTATGAAGTCAAACGAAATTATTATAGTATTTTTCAAACTTCAAAATCAGATGAAACCTTATAATAAATTTCTGTATTTAATATAAGAATTTATGAAACTGATAAAATTGGAGAATGGTCCCGTAGAATTCTTACGGGATTTTACGGTGAAATATAATACTCGATAAATATGGCCGGCAGAGTTATCTTGAGATTTGTTCCATAAAGGGCATAAAGACAATGAGCCCATGCCAAGGCCCAAATGGCGCCAATATGAGCCCAATATGGTGACTAGATAGTTAGGTGGGCCAGAGTCCAGAGCAGTCCAGGAAAAATATGAAATTACAAAAATGCCTCTGGATGCCCATATTGTACCAGTGATGGATGGAGGGTATTTTGATCATTTTGAATAGGTTAAAAATGTCCCATATAGTATGAATATGATTAGTTAGAGCTAGTACATGCCCTGAGGCAGTACAATGAGGGGTAAAATGATAATTATGTCCTTAGGGTTAATATAGTGTAAGAAATAATACCAAGGGTATTTTGGTCATTTTCCAAGGGATGGATGGCAGATAAATACTCAGTCTAATAATGTCAATGGTATGAGGAACCTAGACATTGGTTTCCATGATAGAATATATATCTTGGAATATTATAAAAATTAGGAACAGAAAACAGACTGTTTTTGTGAAATTGCTCTGATCGATACTGGACTGGACTAAAATTTTTTCTATCACTCTCTACAAACATCATTCCCCTCCTTCATCATTACTATTCACAAATACGAAGCCCTAATCCAACGGTTGCCAGAGCACCTGTCATCCCCGTGTCACATGTTACCTACTTGAAACCCAAGACATAGGATAACGTTTCTCACTCGTAGTCTACGAACATCATTTTTTCCTCCTTCATCTTTGGTATTCACAAATCCTAGCCCCTAATCTACTGGTCATCCTAGCACTTCTCCTCCCCATAGGAATGCCACTTGTTCCTTGCAAGGTACTTTGCCTTTAATATCATTTAAGCGGACTAACTGTGGTTGTTCCATGCTTTTTAGGATGGTTAGTTTGTAATGTGGGCCTTGGTATGAATGTCAGAGTGAATTCTGAGAATGGTTCTTGCAATTCACTCTAGGATTTTACGATTATGTATTGTTTCATTGCTATTGTTCTTGAGCATGGTTAGACTTAGTTGTTTGAACTCTAAGTGAATTTTGAAGAAAGATCCATGCTTGTGAAGGATAAATTTGTTGCAGTTCTTCCTTTTCTTTGCACACAATCTCAAAAGTTAGTTGTTTTCAGTTTAATCTTTCTACTTTATAAGTTAGAATAACTATAATTTTTTGGTCGACGGAGTAAAAAGTCAAAGTTATTTATTCCTTTCTCTGTTAATTTGTTTTCCAATACTCAAAATTATTCAATTTAATTGAGTGATCATTTCATTTGATTTGTGGCAGTTTGTGGGTCTCCTATTAACGATGGATTTGAATAGTTTCTTGTTAGTTTATGTTCTGGTTTACTTTATAGAATTTGTTGTTGTAAGCTAGAAGAGCTTGTTCAACTCTGTCATGGTGAGTATTTAGGTAGAATTTATGTGACAAATAATGTAATAGGCAATGATGTAATGCTAATTTGCCATGAAGATTTAGAGGGAAATATGTATAGTTAACAATGTTCTATAAGTGCAGATTTGTCTACCATAATTGTTCTTCTTAGCAATAGTAATATATCTATCAATAGTAATGTATATAGCAATAAGGAATTAAAGAAAAATCATGTAGGGAAAATATCTCTTGTTCTATAGGATTGAGTTTAATTCTATTTATTGATGAAAGTGGTTATTATTACAGGATAAAAATATGTCAATCTGGTAAAAATTGAAGGCAAATCAAAGAGTTGAAGCTTCTTAGGGTATGAACTATTCATGGAAGAGTACAATAATACAAACTCGAGAAAGAAGATGTCCTTAGAAGAGGCAGGTCTGTCACTAAGGGAAGCTTGGAATAAATTGTAGGAGGATGAGAGAGCTAATTACAGAAGGAAGTCCAAGGAATTAAGAGGCAAGGGCAAGGGCAAGAAATATGTTGTGCCCTTTTGCACGATATGTGCATCGAAACAGTTCATGGATGTCTATAAGAAGTTGAAGAGTAGAAAGAAAATGATGGAGAGGCTTAGGGTGATTGGGTTTGACAATTTAGTACACATAAGTTGGCCACACATTTAGCGAGATTTATGTGGGGAGTTTATGCATGCTTTTGACCTTCTAATAAAGACCATTTCAATTAGAGGGAAGACCCAAGAAATGGAGCCAATATATGTGAAATAAGATCATTGGTTTGCCAGTTGATAAAACTCAAATAATTCCAACGACGACTAATGACCAAACGTTCAAGGATCTGAAGATGGTGTATGGGAAGGTCTTATATATGAAAATAATGGGGTGGTTGGTTGATGAGAAGGAGAATGTTGATTTTGAGTTCATTTTTGTCTTGTACAACATAGAAATCCTCTTAAACCCTAGCTCATGCATATATGTGAGCAACAAGGTATTGAAGGTCATGTCCTCAACAAAGGATACTTTTGGGGAGTTTGATTAGTGCACCTTTGTGCTTAATAACCTGTCAAACTCTATTAAGGAGTACCATAAAGAGCTAAGGAAAGGCGATGGTGGTGGGAAGAAAAATATTAGAGGCTGCTTGTATTTCTTGATGGTAAATGGGTATGTGTAACTTTATTTGTGTGTGTAAAAACAATTAATGTTTAGTCTTCTAAAAATTGTTTTTAACTTGTGCATAACATTATATGTAGATTTATTGTCTACAATGTTTCCACTTAGACGATAAAAAGCCTCCAAGATTAGAGAAGCTATTAGTTACTAGAAGGATGAGGAGGTACAGTGAAGAAAGAGGTTGGAAAAGGATAACAAACAAGATGTTCTTCATGGTAAGACCAGTGAAGCCAGCCTAAAAGCGAGCACATTTAATCCGGACATTGATCTGACCTACCCGATACATTGGCTAATCTTTAATTTTCTGTGATGGTTTAGTAGAGTATAAGTGATGGGATAAATTGTTGTTTTCTTTCAACTGATAAAGGCAACATACACTAGATTGATCAATATGGTGGGGAAGGAACTACTGGCTCTCTAGAGAAGCCTCCTAGGGAAAAAGGAAGGTAGACAAGATGGAGTGGAAGGTGCAGATGAAGGAGGGGAGGGGAATAAGATGGTGATAAAGGTGTAGAAGAAGGACGAGACAAAGGTGAAAAGGAAGGTGATGATGACACAAGTGCTGACGAAGGTGGGATGAAGGCGAACAGGATCAATAGGGGCAAACACCATTGAGAAGATCATAGAGGGAAAAGAAGCATGCTGCTAGATCGCCCTACTATGTTGAATCAAAGGCTAGGGTTAGGAAGAAGAGGAAAACTGAAGTGGACAAGCAAGATGTGTTTAATATGTTTGCAAGTCAGTGTGATGGTGCTAAGTGTAACATCCTTATTTTCTTATGTCTTAGGGACCAAATAGTAGCATCTGGAACCACTTCTAAGGCTATTAAAGTCAAATTACATAATCTGGAATTTTACTCTACCAAGTACTATTCACTGTGCAAATTCTATAGGAGTGACCTGACTTTAAAAAATCATAACTAATTCTAAAAAAATTAAAATAAAGTGGTTCAAATTGCTATACAAATCTAACTTAATGATATTTCAGGAAAAACTAACTCGTTGACCACTACTTGACCATGTCAACGTCAGTCAATGTCTGAAATTTACTATTCATCTAGCATTTTTCCCTTATTCCAGCATTTCTGGTCCCAACTTTGAAAAATCATATCTTTATGTGTAGACATCCAAATGAGACATTCTATATATCAAATCGAATCTTGGAATGTCTAATATTTACTAGAAAAATGTTATATATTTATTCAATCATTTACTATTTATAATTACAGCTCAAATGTCACTACCTCACCATGAGTTACTGTTCACAATGACAATTTCCAGCAATTATACATACATAAATCACATATCAATCATGCTAAATAATTAACGTCTCTTTACGCATCTTTATCTCCTCCATCTTGAGAAGACCTACTGTAATTAGATTGATATGGAAGGGGTGAGATTTTTGGA
The DNA here is from genome assembly GCA_037074615.1 of Leucaena leucocephala. Lineage (NCBI taxonomy): Eukaryota > Viridiplantae > Streptophyta > Magnoliopsida > Fabales > Fabaceae > Leucaena > Leucaena leucocephala. The sequence goes on from CM073519.1 coordinate 20,437,968, forward strand.
AAAATCTCAGTAGCAAACGGAAACCATACAATGTATGCAACTATATACTTGATGTTACGATGTGTGTACTTAATGATCATGCTTGCATAATGATAACATACATGCTTCCATGTTACTTAATTATAACATATGGCCATAGCATAAAAAGAAATAGAGCATTACTTAATCATACATGCTTCACATAATCAAAGTAAGTAAATATCACATAAAACATCCAAGCAATATAAGCATACAAGTAGGTAAGTTTACTCCCTGATGTGGAGCCTTTCCTCTAGTCCTTAACCTTTACTCTAAGGTTCATTCTTTTCATAGGTCAGAACCTTATTCCTAAGCTAGCCAAATCCCTAAGATCCTTGGATTGCTCCTAGCTCCACCATAACTCCTTCCTTCTTTTCTCTTCCTTTCTTTCTTTCTCTCTTTCTCTTTTTCTCTCTTCTTTCTCTTATTTCTTGCTCTTGGCTGTGGAAATAAAGTGAGGGGGAGTGGGGTATTTATAGTTGAGTGGAGGTGGAATGGATGGTCCATATTGAATCGTGATAAATGGCTCAAATTGCTAAGCTTCCTCAAGAAGCTTTACCTACATCATCACGATGACATCATCATCCTAGATGACTCATCAAAGTGACATCATCTATGGGACACCTCACATGCTAGGTGGCATAATGGTGGGGCCCTTGGGACACCTCACCAGTTGACTCAGCATTTCCAGAGAATTCCAGAGTCTTTTCCTGGAATGAACGACTGAGATTGTGCCACATGTCCTTTTGCTTTTTTCTCCTTTTTCTAAACTCATGACATGTGTCCTTAACTTTTCTTCTTTTCCTAGAATCATGCCATGTGGCACCTTGTGGGTCCCATGAGGACATGTTTCATGCCACCTCATGATATAAAGTTTTATCTTGTCACTTTTCCCAGTTTTATCCTTAACCAGGTAACTTTACTTTATTGAAAAAGTACTAAAATATTATTTTAATATCACTTAAACCCCCACAATCACTAGGTCACGTTTTTGGACCCTTGGAATGTCATCTTGGGTTTCTAACCAATCCCAAGCACTCTGGTGGTACGATTCCCAAGAAACACCTTTAGTAAATTACTAGAATGCCCCCAGGGACTTTCACTATTTACGATTTAGTCCCTGAACTCTCATTATTTGCAGTTTAGTCCCTAAATATTATTTGTATACTTTTGGAACTTCCGCTTAACAAGGCCTGGTAGCATCCCTTTTTTAGGCAAATACTAGGATTCTAGGCCCAAATTTTGGGATATGACACTAAGTATCAAGAGTAAGTGCTTGAATTCCGTAACCTATTCAAAATGTACTAAACACCAGTCAAGTCTAAGTGCCTCACTTTTAGGTCAATTGTTGTAGGGTTTTTATACAGATGAATGGGCACTACCTAACTCATGGTGAGATATATTGCCTACGTCCTAGAGCATGTATAAGTATTAGTGTAAGACACTTGTCTATACTGACTTATATCATTCTGCACTATAATTGTGATTTACTGATTTATTGTAATGACCATGGTCTCGAATACATTGGTACGAGATGATAAGGACATGACCAGTTCATTCAATAGACATGTATTTTCTTCACAATGAAAAAGATGTTGTACAATCTCCTCCGATGGTTAGTTGAAGGGTATGAATCACAAATCTTGTCAAAACATGTTGGCTACAACATTGGGGATTGTGACTTCATTTTAGGGCCTGCCTATTTAAATGATCACTAGTTCTGTTATATTTTCAACAAGAAGAAGATGCAATTCTATTCTCTTGACTCATTGGTTGATACCATCATATTGATGAGATTACAAAGGCAGCAATAGCTTGAAAAAATTAAAGACGGTAAAAAAGGTAAGAGTAAGAAGAAGAAAACCAGGGGAAATATGTATTTTAAGAGAAGCAATGGGTAGCGAATGACTGTGTATGTATATTTATTCATGTCTAGTTCTTCGTTCCTTAAGTGTTAAATGGGGTGAACGTCGATTTTTCTTTTCCACTATGCATTTTGTCTTTGCAGAAAGGTTTCTTCCTAACAATACTTGGTACAGTGAAACCTTAGACAGGATCATTAATTTCAAGTCAACGGCCAAAGCTACATGTCCAAACTGATACGTAAGCATGCTAACCCTCTTGGTTGATTCGTGGCTGTTGGTTTTGACTGAAGGAAATAATGTTGTTATATTAATTGTGGAATATAGGTTTTTGTGTGAGGTTATTGTGTTATCGTGGCTTAAGACCTAGGATGGCAACACCGTAGATGAGGAAGGTTATACAATGCCAAATTACTTAGCTGAAGACCTCCACCAAGTGAGGGTTGATTGTTTATGGTGGTTCTTGAATCACCCTAACAACTCACGTCAGGAAAAATTGTTGTCAATTATTGGTGGGCAAGACCCAAGCAAGAACAATAAAATAGTTACTATTTAAGTATAATGTGGACTGTGACAAATACAACGAAAATGTGTAACACAGCATGTTGTATTGTGTACAATTGTTATTTTGTTGATGGAGGAATTTTATTCCCTTCATTCGTGTTCTGATGTGTATAATTGCTTCCTTAAATAAGAAAGTTGTCAACTGTAACGAAAGAAATGAAACAGGCTTATTATCCAAATTGACCTGTGTGGGGGAAAATTTAACAATTGGACCAGTATTAAATAAAGGAATAACAACTAAACTAACGGAAAATAACCACACCATATTGACAACTCAACCAACAAAAATTTAACAACCCACATCTGCAAAACTAACAACTCCACTAGGAGATAACAAACCCTTGTTGAAAGAATAATAACTCCACCACTAGGACATAACAACCCCATATTGAAGAAATAACTCCAGCATTAGGAAATGGCAACCTTGTATTAAAGGAATAATAACTTCATCACTAGGAAATAATAACACCCTCACTTGAGGAATAACATCTCCACCAGTAAAACATGACAATCCCGTATTGAAGGAATAACAACTCCACCACTAGAAAATAACAATACCATCCCTAGAGGAATAACAACTTCACCAATTGCAAATGACAACCCCGTATTGAAGAAATAACAACTCTACTACTAGGAAATAACGACACCCTCATTGGAGGAATAATAACTCCACCAGTGGGAAATGACAACCCCATATTGAAGGTATAACAACTCCACCATTAGGAAATAATGACACCCTTATTGGAGGAATAACAACTCTACTAGTAGGAAACGACAACCTTGTATTGAAGGAATAGCAACTCCACTATTAGCAAATAATGATACCCTCACTCAAGGAAGAAAAACAACAATAGAAATTAGCACCATAACAGTAGGAGTGACAACTCCACCATTAGGAAATAACAACCCCATATTGAAATAATAACAACACTGATGGAAAATAACAACACCATAATTATAGGAATAACAACTCCACCATTGGCAAATAATAACCCCATATTGAAGGAATAACAACCAATAAGGAAATCATTCAAAGAATTTGGTACACAAAAGTTGAACTAGATTGAACCAGATATAACATAATGTTGGTGAAAATATAACTATATATACGAAACTTACAAGCATACCAATTCATATTTACAGAAGGAGTACATCAGATCTAGTCACAATCATCCAGATACACCTTATCTTCCAATAGGTGGAGATTGATGAATGTTACAAAAAATTCCTTTCATCACTCTAAATTCATATTTACAAAGCAAAAATCAATGTGATTATGTATTTACATAGCAAAATATACAATTCACAACCCTTCCTCAACTTAGGTTTGGATTTTTACAAGTCTTAAATGTGTGACCAGGCTCATGGAATTTTTCATAATGATAAGTCTTTTTGTTCTCATATTAAGACTTAATCATTTTCCTCTTTGGCCTTCCCAAAGGCCTTATAGTAATAAGGGGTCAAGGAACTTGTCTTTCATTAATTTGGACACCATTGAGTCTTTAGGATATGGACAATCATGTGTAGCAATTGGCCTCATGCTGCTAACATATATTTTCTCTTAGGCAAATAATATATACCAATCATCCACTAGTATGTACACACTCCTATGCATTAGTTTGGTTGCAGCACATGCATGTATGATAAACTCATATTTGTAGTGATTTTTAGTGTGTTTTAAGTGAGTTTTATTATTGATTTTATCCCTATTTACTAATATGATGAGCAATTAATTAATAAAATTAAAATAAAGCAAGTAGAAATTAATTGATTTGATGTTAGTGATTAATTTAATAAATAATCTATTAAAATTCCACTTTGCAGTGACCAATCAGCATGTTAGATCAATTAACAACTGAATTTGTAAGCATGTGCTGGATCCAAGAGCTGCAGAATCACATGGAACATGTGCTAGATCCAAATCTGATAACATATTGTAAGTGGGAAATCATGCATGTGCTAGCACATGGAGAGCATTGTTCATGCACACACACTGGATCTGAATAGAATTACACATTTTAGCAGCACAAGCACATGTGCAGCACAACAGATTATAAGTAGGGATCACAACTGACTGGAAAGCATGTGTTGTCACATGGAAGAGCTTATACATACATGAACATACCATCTGCACATACTGATTCCACACATGATGTTACCCATTCCATACTTCCCTATATATCATGCATCATAGCTTATGTAAAGGGGGCACAGTTTCTAGAATCATGTCACACCCATTATGCATCATCACTCCACATCCATTCTATTCCATTGAGGCTATCCATCCATTCTCTCTCATTCTCCCTTTCTATTTTCTATTCTATAACTTTTCTCTGTTCTGGTCAGTAGAACCAGAAGAAAGTTCTGCAATTCATCTTCATCTTCTTCTATCATTTTCACTATGACTACTGCTGCATTTTCTATGGCTACTAAAGTTTAAATGCCAATGTAAAGCTAAGCCGCTGTGCTCTCTTGGAGATGATGCTGAACCAGAATCCTTGAGCTAAACAGGGAGTTCATTATATTTTTAATTTAGAGTAAATTGTATCGAGTTGATGTAGTTAATTTTGTAATTAATGATGCAATTAGAGTAGTAGAGGATAAAGAAGTAGAGAATCGAGTTGGATATCTTATTTCTGCATAACTATCATTTGATTGATTTGTATCTTTGATTGAGTTGAACTTAGCTATGATTAATTGAAGTGATTATGTTTAATTCATATTCTACTATCTCTGAGTTGAATGATTCATAATCTCTTTTGATGTCTGTGAGTTATAGCTTTAATTGAGATTTAGCTAGCGAGTTGTTAGCTAACATATTATAATTCAACTGATTAACTCCTCATATTCTATGGATAAGAAAGGTAAGGTAATCTCTAAGGGAACACACTTGTCATTCATTTATCTCATCATTATAAACACTTAAAAGGATAAACAATAGTATAGGATTTAGTTTCAGTAAAACTCATCAAACATCATCTTTATAACTTGAGAATTTATGGCTCATTAGATTAATTAGGCATCTTAACATCCATCTAGACTCCTTATGAATCGACCTAGGTTAGCCTCCACTTACTATTGGTTAGTTTAGTTTTGTTTGATAATTAAAATGACAGTTATCAATGTATACAAGGTTGTCCACTCATTTGCCAAGCTAAACAAGTGCATGTACATCTTTCACATCAACAATCAGCTTAATTGCTCCGTGGGAACCCCATGTCTCAACATGTACTGTGTCGTTCCCTAATATTAGGCATGCATATTTGTGGCAAACATAACTTACTGCATCAACTTCGCCTCAATATTTGGCCTAACACTATTCCTCCAATTTACTATTAACATTTTGCTTCTAAGCAACTTTTGGCCTAACTTCTATTGATGTTCAAGTATTAGAACAGACACATTGTGCCTCCTCTCTTACAAAATCCATTCATTGAACGATTATGCAAGATTATTCATTATGTTATCCCATCGTTTAAATAGAAACTTGCTCATAGCCCATCGTTTTACATCCCCTTGGGTGTCAACCCATTGTGCCAGCTGTGGACAAAAGGATTTTAGCTTTCCTATTATGATATTGAAATATCCCTCAAGCCTCATATATGTTATTCCATCCAGCATGTTTAGTGCATCCTCCTTTTGGACCCCTAATGCTCGTCCCTTACCTCTGGTATTTTTTGGAATGCAGCACTGTAGTTTTCTTTGACATATTGGTAGCAATAAGCATGTCTATCACCATAAAAAATAGTCTGAATAGCAGTATTAATTGCATTGTTCCAGTCTAACACAATTGTCATTTTCATAGTTCTTGTGAGGTCTTTAACATTTTGGAGAAACTAAGTCCACTCATCATTTATCTTGCTACTGACAATAGCATATGCCAGTAGAAATAATTCATTATCCATGTCATATGCATTGGCTATAAGCATTGTTTCCCTATATGGACCACTCAAATGACACCCATCTATATACAATATTAGTATGTACCCTTGCAAAAAAACTATCAATTGAGCATCTATACACAATGAATAACCTCTCAAATCTTTTTTACTATGAGCCTTCCCATCTAGCAACAATGTATGAATCAGTTTCTATAAGCCTATCACATATCTAGGGAATAATCTTGTATGAATTCTCTGCATTACTGTGCATTTCTCATAATTCTTGTTCTCTACCCTCATACGCTTGAGTGTAGTTCAATCACACACCATAGTCTCTATACAAGTCCTTGCTAATTTTGTTTAAATTCTTATTGATATTACTCCTAAGAGCATCAATCATTAAAGACGATGTTAATCTTGAGTTTCAATGGTGAGATACAACCAGATTTTCTTGTGCATTATAGATGTGCTGACTTGTGAATCTTCTTATACTTAAGAATTCTGAATCTTGATGTTCACCCATACAATATTCACCTATATACCACGGCATCCATCAAGCATGTACTTCATAATGATCTTTTGTTTATTGTTTTTTATAAATATGTATGAAAACTTATGCGCGATGTTGTACTTATATAGCATCTTCTAAAGAGCCCCCACATTTGGAAATGTTTGACCTTCTCCAACAATCAAATCCATCCACTTGGTAGAATTCATTCCTAGTGTAGCTGTTGGAATCATTTCGTCAGTACAAGACAATAACACTGGTACAAAATATGCGTTTTAAAGCCCTATTTTTAAACCGGTCTTTAAGGAGAAAAAAATGACCAGTGGCATTTTTATAAATAAGATGAAATAGTTACACTGGATGTACATGTAATCGGTGTAAAATATAATTACTTTATCTTATACTAATATCAATAGGTATAGATTAGTTGCGTCATATTCTGACTCTTCAGTTTCTTATCTATACTTTCCCGCTTCTTTTATGTAACTTCGTCAGACCTTGTAGAGACGTTTTAAAACAAATGACTGGTGGCATTTTTCTAAATAAGATAAAATATTCACACCAGATTTACATTGAACTGATGTAAAATATATATAATCGGTGTTAAATATACTTTCTATTTTGACTCTTTAGTTTCAAATCTATGCTTTCCCGCTTCTTTTCTCTGTACCTTCTCAGGCCGTTCATTTCACTTCTTCAGTTACCAACGTTTGTACTTATTATGATAAAAGGCCAATTACATTCTTCGATATTCTTTTCTAAAACCATTCTTATTCCTCAACCATATATATACCATTCCTATGATCAGTACTTTTTGTCTCATCACTTTATCTCTATTTTATTTTATTTTCTTCTATCTGAACACTCCAATGGCTTCTTTCTCACGTAAACCTCCTTCTCCACCTCACAAAAGAAATAGAGACAATTTTGAAGACAAATATCTTTACCCTCACCCTATAGTTTCTTCTCCTCCTCTCCTGGTTGTCACTCTGATGGAGCACCTTGAGGAACTCATCATGCGCTTTAATAGCCTGGAAGACTCAGTGGAAGAATCAAAAAGTTAATAGATTGAAAGACAATTTCAAAGCTTTCTGCTCAGAAGTTCACTGCCATCAACAGAATGATAACTTGTATAACCATGTTGATCCTACTGACTCTGATGAATCCCATACCTCTGAGTCTGATGAGGAGTGAAAGCCTGTAATATTTATCATCTACCCCTCCTATTTTATTTTTTGTACTTAATGACAAAAGGAGAGAATATATTATATATTCAGATAGATATTGTTTTAGAAATTTTATACTTTTGATGTAAAGTTATTAGTAAAGTTAAATGAATGAAGTTTCTTGTTCTTATGACATGTTCTTATATTGGTGTTAAAAGTAGCATGCAGAATAGTGGTGTTATTTTTGTGGCTAAAGCTATGCACTTCTCTAGTTCAAAAGATAAAAATCCCAAATTAGCAGTCATCCCTTATTATGACGTTGTTGAAGAGATTTGGGAGCTAGACTACACCAAATTCACAGTTCCCGTGTTCAAATGCAAGTAGGCTAATGTAAACAACAGCGTTATGGTGGATCATTATGATTTATACTGGTTGATTTGAATAGTACAAGTTTTAGGAATGAGCCTTTCATTATGGCAGACCAAGCAAAGCAAGTGCTCTATATCACTAATCTGGCAAATAAAAGATTGTCTATAGCTCTCCAAGGAAAAAGGGTTATTGACGACGATGATGATTTAATTTGTGAGACCCCTTCTTTTTCAATAGGTTTACCAAAATGAAGAAGAAGTGGATTGTAATTGATTTGTATGTGATTGCATATATTATTTTGATGTAATAATAGCACAAGTATATTGTTCTGATTGCATATATTATTTTGTTATAACTTACAAGTGATGGGTTAATAAAAGGGTTAGTTTGAAAAAACAACTCTAATATTTAAATATATGTTATTCGGTGTAAAAATTGATATGAATAAACCTAAGGTTATACATTGTGGTGATGTGTAAACCCAAGGTTGACATTTTTTTTTAGTTGGAAAGTCAGGTCAAGGTATAAATTAATGTAATTGTCTATTGCCCTATGAGAAAGGTTTTCAAACAATTTATTTTGCCAAAAAAATTTTCAATTATAATATCCCTTCATTCATTGTTTGTACTTAAATTTTGAGCTCACCTTTTCAAAGTTTCTTAGAACTTTACAATACATCTTCCAAATATGAAGATCTAGGATTCTTGTCATAAAATTTTCAATAATAAAAGGGTTGGTTTGAAAAATAACTCTAATATTTAAACTTTATATGTTATTCGGTGTAAAAAGTGATCTGCAAAATTTAAGGTCACCCTTTTAACACTGGAGTTATATGTTATCTGGTGTAAAAAGTGATCTGAAAAATTTAAGGTCACCTTTTTTACACTGGAGTTATATGTTATCCGGTGTAGAAAGTCTTATAAAATTCAAAATATTAGTCATTTCATACGCAAAATATGATTTTTACACCGGATTTAAATGTTAACTAGTGTAAAAAGTCTTAATGAAAATACTCTTTCGAAGCCCGCCCCTTGGCGCATCTCTTCTTTTCCATTTTTTAGGTTTTATTCAGTCTTATTTTTATCGTCTATCATTACTCCGCTCGTCATGCTTTATGGTTTTCATCAGGCTTTGTTGTGGTCAGTCATCTTTCTCTGTTCTCGCTCTCATTGTTCTTTGCTGTGTACGTGTTTTGGACACTTATTTTCTCATGTATGTGCTTCACCTTTTACCTGTTCTTTTAATCTAGGTTTTGTAGTTTTTTGCGATAAATGCTTGTACTTCTTTCCATCGATAAATGCTAAAGGAACAAATTTTGTGTATTCTAATGGAAGGCAAAAGGTTTAAGTCTGTTTACTATGTTTATTTTTGTTATTGCGTATATAGGAATATGGGGGTAGTGGTAATTAGAATGAGGTTAACGATGCTCCTAGCGACTCTAAGCAAAGGAGAGGCAGAAGTGCGATGCGATTGAAAGACATTTTGAAAGACATGAAGGAAGGGAAATTACTACCAATTGAGTTTGAACACAAGGCAAAGTACATGAGTTATGTCAGCCTTCTAGCACGCAACAAGACTAACATCGCCATACAGACTTGGATGCTATTAATAATCATGTGAAGCATTAAATTTAGGACTCTATTTGGGTATAGGAACTGACTATTGTATATTGTATGCAGTCAAATACCAAAAAATATAATTGTTTGTTGATAACTCTGCCTTCAATAGAAATTATTGTAGCTCACTCACGATGTTCCCAACAATAAAGTCTTAAAGAAGAAGACCTTGTCTTATTATGCTCAGCGTTGGAGGGCAATCAAGATACAACTAGCTCATCAGTATGTGCATAGCCAGGACAAAGATGGTCAACCTCATCATTCTCCATGTAGCAAGTATCAATTCATTGACAAAGCTACTAGGGAAGAATTTGTTAGGGTTCAGACTACGATAGTAGCTATAGTGAGTTGATATGTCATGAAAAAGTAATCTTGAATTTCCCATGTTTCTTCCTTTTGTATGTATTGATTTTAACTATTTCGAGTCTTATAGGAAAAAAGAGCAAAAGCCATTGAACACGCTCTCAAGAATAATTGTCCCCACACAATGTCTCGAGGGGTTATGTAAAGGCTGAAAGAGACTTGCCGAGGGCTAAGAGGAAGATGCTAGAAGAGACTACTGAGTCCGATCCTAGTGTTACTCTTGCTCCCCCATCTCCAATATGACGTGAAGACAAATGATTGTACGCTGGCCAAAAAAAGAGCAGATCATTTACAAGCAATCACTCTCGCATGATTGCTTAAAAAATTATAAGTACTACTTCTATTATTTTGTTTTAGTAGAATAATTATATTATTTATTATGTTTTCTCTTTATATGTTATAGGTTGATCTTAAACAACAAGAAGCCCATGGCTCCTTTAAGTCAGATGGTAGGAATGACATCTTGATTATTGCCACGGGCAAGCAAGAGCATGGGGTCGTGTGAGGGGAGTTAAAGGAGGTGTCGATATAAGAGATTATTTTAGAGTATCTCTACGACATTCCCCATATGTGCTGAGGACAAAGCTAGAATCATTGTTATCCACCATGAGTACAGAGGCTAAGGTAGAGGTTAGGGCATATGCAAAAGCTTCAATTGAGGCACGATTACAAAAGGGGTTAGCAAAGATCAAGAAATAAATATTGTCCATGATGACATCAAGGCAACAGGAGCCAAGTGCCCCCCAAATGCTCTCAAATACATCCTATCCTAGCATCAAAGGGACTTGTTGCATGGCTGGGCCAATTTCAGAAGATGTTAAACCTTGTGATCTATATATGGATGATCTTCTCAAAAGTTTAGTGGCAAATAGTTCTATCCTTATCTTAGGGGCAACTACCCACCACATCCAAATTTAGGACTATTAGTTAAGGGTGGCAGTTGAAGATGTGATAATTGAAGATACTCTTGTCCCAATTATGACTAATGAGGTGAAGATGGTGAGTCAGGCAAAGGGGACTTTCATATTATGGCCAAAGCATCTTGTTTCGGATCATGTCGCGTTATCCCCATGCGAACTTCACACACCTCCCAATTTGAGTGTCATATTACATGTGATCCGATTGACATCTGACGAAACACTCTATGTGGATGCGTTGCCCATAGATTCAGTTATGGGTGACACGGGGGCACCTGCCTTTATTGACCATGCAGATGTGAAATATGTTATCACTCATAGGAATGAACTAACCTCTAGGTTTATCCAAGTATTTTTTAAGTAAGTATAATTTAAATATAAATATATGTAATAACAAAATTCATATTTGCTGAGTGTTTGCATTAACTAACGTCATGTTTACATTAACTGTAGGTACATGCAAGCTAAGTTGGTTTATAAGGGAAAACAAGGTCAGTTCAAATTCCTATGCTCATTTCATATTTATGCAAAAGGGACCCCCCAACCTTTGAGACTTCATAACATTTTAAGAAGGCTTGGTGAAACCGATATTGATTGTTTCTTTGCACCATATATGCATGAGTAAAAATAATACTATTTCATTTTATTTCATACTAGTTTTATATTTACTTAGCTTAATGCTAATAATCATTATTGTTTAATTAATTTCTACAGCAATCATTGGCAATTGATTATACTATGTAAGCACATTTATAAAGTTTTTTTCTTATACTCTCTCCATTACAAGCCATTGGTTGATGCCAAGATTATGAACATGTGAGTTTTCTTCCTTACAGAACAATGGTGTTTATAATAAATTAAATATGGTCTTTGTAATAAAAAGGTTACTAAGTTCATAACTTTGGTCATAGGGTTATGAGGACGTTTGCAATTACAAAGGGTCTTAAGAAAGTCAACTCAGTGAGAGACTATGAATGGATCACACTAAAAGTTATAAAAGTGTTAAGTTTTATGCTCCACTCGGTTTTTTACTGATGACACATAATTTTGTTCATGTTAATATTACAGAGTCGAATGTAACCCAAAGAAAGCAACTTGTGCGGCTTCTACATGGTTAGACACATGATCAATATTATCTTGTCAAATATAATTGACATAACTGAGGAGGTAAATTGTGTTTTTAACGATTTTATATATTTCTTATCAATTTAATATATCTTAGTAATGCCTTAATTTCTTTTATTTTAATTTAATGTTTCAGATGCTTGATCAATCTAACCCATTCCCTGAACAAGATATTGAGGACCTACATAATATTTGGGCTAAGTTTTTTTTTGCTAAAATCATTCCTTCTCAATAGTATTTGTCGTTACCATAATACATTTTTTTTCTGTTCAAATTGTTGTATTTTTTTATTGAATTTTATTAAATGAATAATGTAATGAGCAATTGAAGATTTATCTCTACCATCTTGAACTCTGTCTCTGCTATTGTCTCTTTGAAAGGGATGGGGTTAATGAAATATTGATGGGGTTGTTTTTTAAAAATACATTTAAATCGGACAAAGAATACCAGCAAGTGTAGAAACCAGATGTAAATATTACAACATTTACACCGGTTGTCTTTATGGTGAGATGTAGAAAATGGATTATTCTACACGTGGTGTAAACACAACCTGTGTAAAAAATTCATTAATCTACTCCTATCGTTCACATAACCCGTGTAGACATTAGTAAATTATACTCCTAATTTTAAAATGGACCGGTTTAAATTCTACTTATTCTACACTGGTAAATCGCCCTATTTTAAAAGTGTACACTTTCTACACGGTATGTTTCTATACTAGTCATTGTTCGATGTAGAATACCATTTTCAACCGATTTAGAAAGCCTTTTTTACAATAGTGTAATAGTAGTACTTCATTCTCATTGCCCAATGCAGGTGAAGACATAGAGCATAAATTCTCACTTCCAAACAATTCATTAAACTTGCAGGAAATGACAACTTACTGTGTCAGTAATGACAACTTCCTACAACTGATATGATGACTTATATTACAACATTGACAGGAAAACATTATGAAATCAGCATAACATAAATCTTATACATCTTGGTCCTCTATTAGATCATTCATCCCAAGTTATGTATACTTATTATTTGCTTTCTCTCCCACATACACATGGCTACTTTCTCCACTGAACATTATTAAATGCTCAACTCCTTCATCATTAAAAAAGTCAATAAATGAGTGTTGATCAAATCTAAGAGTGAACTTTATCACAATTTCATCACATTTTCCCCAAAAAATGATGCTACTAATGCTTTGAACTCTTCATATGTTGTGCAATCCTTTATGGTCATTGTTCTCACTTGACCATCAACATATATATGACATCCTCCATCATTTTTAAACTGTCCCCTATATGAACACAACAAAATAGATGCTTTCTAAATGAACTTGCTATCAATAATGACAATCTGTACCAGACACATAATATTAACAACTCAACACCTCATATTAACAACTATCGTGTGGTATAATAACAACTCATGATTCCCTCCTATATTAGATCATGCTCTATCGTTCACAATTTATAGCAACATTTCTAAGGTTCATTTGTTCTTAGTACACTCAAGTAAACACACTATAAATTCCTACAAACTGAACCTTAGTTTTAAAACCCTAAATAAACACAGTGAACCCACAACTAAGATAGGGCTAATGTCCTCTAATCATGCTTTTCTATTCATTTACTATACCGTATAGATCACATTTCAACCACACAGTCTCATACGTACCAACACAATGACAAGGAAATGACTTCACTATTTTGATAGCAAACGACTTTAGTTTCCCATATTATAGTTCGAAAAGATGACAAATACGTCAAACATTCCTCAACGGGCAGCCACAATAATGACAAAACCCAACGCGATCACATGTAGACCATCGTAAGTTGTTTTCTTCGTTACTTTTTCTCCTCTTCTTTCCACACCAAGTCACCTCTACTCTTTACTATCTTTTTAATTCATATAGGCAGTTATGTCTTTTTATAATTGTAAAAAATTAATATCAGGTATCATGGGATTTCATATTAATTATACTATTTTATGAAATTTTATAATTTAATTTGTTCCACGAGACCCAGATACAATTCTCCCTAATAAAAAAGCAAATTATTGATGCATGGCCTTTTAAGTAGGGACTTTGCTTCCCAACGTGCAGACACGTTGAAAATACTTGTCCCACAGCACATGATCCCAGGTTTTAATTTTATTCTTTTGTGCAATAATTCATTTATATTATATATATATATATATATATCACATTTTTTTTAAAATTACACTTATTCTTGATATGGTATGATATAAATGTTTTTAGGTAACAAGTCATGTCCCTGCATGCATGTTGCGGACAAAAAAGAATGGGTTGAGCCTTAGAGACCCCAAGTCTGTTCTCATACAATTTCGTGATGGGTAGATCGATAAATAAAATAATAAGCTACTTAACGCCATGGTAATTGAGTTAATCACTCTAATTATAATTAAAATATTTATATATAATTATAAAAAGAGTGTAACATTTAAACACTGAAAATTACTTATTTTGTAAGTTTAAATAAACCACCCAAAATTAGATATTCAGTTAAGAAAAAGTTGACCTATCATCCAATTTAAATTTTATTATTGATATAAAAATTTTATTAATAAATAATCTTTACACCTTTTTTGAGCTATGAGTAATGCTCTAATTAGTAAGTCCATTCACCTAAACTTATTATTTATAAAAAATAAAAAGAAAATTCACCTATATATATATATATATAAATAATATTGGAATTTTTAGCCTTGAATAGTTTGGGTTCTAACTTGAAATAAAACATGGTGCCACCCAAAACTTAGTTCAAGACTTCAAATGAAATAGCATAACCCTACATATATATATATATATATATATACTCATCTTTTTAATACTCATTTGTCAAGTCACTTTCCTATAAATGGCAAAGAATTTACACAGTAGCATAAAAGGAAATAGAATTTTTTTGAGAATTGCCTGTTCTACCCTCTTTTACTAATAGTTTCAAGAGAGAATAATAATAGAGAAATACTCAAAACCTAGTGTTATTCATTATTCCCTCCCATATGGGAAAGGAATCACATTGTCTTTTTATCATTTATTTATTATTTATTCTCTTTCTTCGTACTCAGACAAGCAAGTAAAGTAGAAAAAGATATTGCATTAGAATAATCATCACCTACTCCCCTATAGGGTCATGAAGAGAGAAATGCACATCTAATGACCCGAACATTGCAAATTTTGTACGAACAACTTTAAAATTTACTGATTTTTTTTTTATTTTAGAAGAGAAACTACGAAATATAATTTTAAGATTTTATTTGATTTAAATAAAATAATAATTTTAGTGAAATTTAGTAATAAATTTTAACTCAATAAAATTTGAGGTAATTTTGATATCTAAAAATAATCAATATTTAAAAATTTTATATTTTTATTCGTAAAAATTTGTTTAACTTTTTATTTGTCTTTATATTTCAAATTTTTCATATTATTTTTAATTTATAATTTTTCACAATTATTTGATATTTTATCAAATAATTTATTTTTGAGCATTATTAAGTACAAACAAAAAATAAAGCTATCCGCATTTTTTTTATCAGTTTTAAGACTCAAACCCAATATTTTATCTATCAGATATTGTGTTCCTTCCACTTAATTAAATTTTCGTCGGTTTTAACTTATGATCCATACTAATTAAGTTTTGTTAGTATATATATCTGTTATAATAAATGCTATACTATATCTTAATACTTTCAAATTTCAATATATATATTTTTAATTAAAAATCTAATAAAAAATATGCATGATGAAATAAAATTTATTCACCATAGAAATATCAATAAAACATCATAAGGATTAAATTAAAAATATGTGAACTATTTATAAGGTAAATAGATGAGTTTGAACTTGGGATTTTCCCAAATTTTTTTATAAAATTTATTTGAATCTAAATATAAGAGTTAATAATATTAAATATAAAATTTTAATCTAATTTATTTATTAAATTTATAAGTTTTTTTAAATTATTCAAATTAATTATATATCTATTGAGGGGTTTTTATTAACAAATATTTCTAATATATATTTTATATAAATAACTAATTAAATTAATTATTTAGTTATTTTTATGAGAGGAAGCATTACTTTTATAGTGCAAAATTCTAAACCAACTCATAGCTTGTTACTAATTTTATTTTTAATGGAAGAATTTGTTTTTGATGGATTTAATACAAATCTCTTATCAAGATCAATTTATATAGTCTCAAAATTTAAAGAGTATTTACAGAAGATTTATGAGATAGTTTATTAAAAAAATTATTATAACAACAATAAAAATTAAATTTATATTTTTATAAAATATAAATTTATTATTTGTGTCCATTATAAAAAGCATAAGAGATGGCTTTGTGGCACATGCAAAAGGCCCACTCGTCACTGCTCCCGGCATCTCTCTGATTGTGGAGGGTCAACCACAACGGGCGGATAATGCCAAACCTTTTGTTCATAATAATAATAATAATCTCTCTGCTTTTTAAATTCTTCCTCACAATATTGATTGGTTAGTGATAAAAAATTAATAATGGAATAAAAAAATACTCTGGCGAATAATTGTTGTCTTAGATGGTACCTTCGCCTACATTATGATTATAATTTCATGATCTCCTCCGGTGACGGTGATTATAAAAATTGGCTTTGATCTACGATAGATATATTATTATTTTCCTCTAACTCTTCGTTTTTAGCATCATTATTCCACCATGTTTATTTTGATATTTAATATTCTTTTTGTTCCAGCTACTACTTGGTTATATTATATATATTATTGATTTATGTACCTGAATTCATGTACTTAAGAATTGGCTAATTTTATCAAAACAAAATAACTCAAAACGTCTTTAATTTGTCTCTTAACTAATTGGTAGCTAGCTAGATTAGTATAGGGAATATTGTACTTTGAATAGTATGCAATTGTGACCTAGTTATACAATTTTTTTTTTGTGACGCCTAGTTATACAATTTTATTAATCTTTCATTTTATTGCAATCTTACTACTCATCCTGTAGTTTTCGTGAATGAGCCGTAGGGTTGGGGCGTTCTTAATCAAGTAATTAAGATTTTATTTTATATAAACAATATACTCCATCCAATTTCATATATTTTAGTTTTCTTTTAAATATGCATTTGATAGTTTTAATGAGTAATCCCTCTAGTCTATAATATAAATTCTCTTCTAAAATAATAACTAGGTTTAAAATATATGTATACTCTCTCTCTATAATTCACATCCTAATGGACAAATATTTCAATTTAATTCATATTAAATAAGTTAATTGTCACTTTTTAATTCCCTGAATTAATTAAAGTAATTTACATTGTGGACTAGAAGAAGTATATTAAATATTTTTCTTTCATATATACCCATATTTTTTTGGATACATCCACTAGTATATGCACTACAAAAAAAGTAGTTTTGATAGCAGTTAGTTTCTAGCGGTTCAAGTGAATCGCTAAAACCTCATAGAATTTCTAGCAGTGATAAGACAAATTGCTAGAAATTTCAACCCTTTTTACCATATTTCTAGTGGTTCAACACCAACTGCTATAAACACTACTAGAGAATGTCGAATGTCGACATAATTTCTAGCAGTTATAGCAATTGATAGAAAATTCATGGACATTTCTAACAGTTTTGACAGGTGGCAGGGTCAGTAATTGACATTTATAGCGGGTCAATGCGATAATCGCTAGAAATGTTGAAAGAAATTTCTAACAGTTGTCCCTAGAACTACTAGAAATGTCTTCAGTTACCGAGAGGTCGGGATATGTGGTAGGTGGTGGATCACTTAGGGTTTACATTTTCTAGCGATTTTGGGGACAACTGATAGAAAATACAAACCTATATATACACAATGTTGCCCCCATTTTCATACTTTTGGCGAGTTATGAAGCGAAACTCTACCAAATTCTTTGCACAAATCAAATCCAAATCTACAAAGTACTATACATTTCAATGTAATAATAGAAATTTAACTCTCAATTTTTCTAAAATTATTTTTTATTTTTTTTATTTATTATATTTCTGAAATTATTATTTGGTATTATTTATATTGTTTGTATCAATTGTTATTTAATCTATACAATAAATATTAAATCAAAATAATCTATATGAATATAGAGTTTTTAGATAAATTATATATAGATTTAATATAGATTATATATAATCTATATTAAATGTATATAATCTATATAATGAATAAAATTTTGTCATTTATTTAATTATCAGGGTAATTTATAGTGGGAGAGGAGCTGAAGGCGGATACCTTCAAGAGAATAAAGATAGCATGGAAGAACCAGAGGGGTAATATGTGGCGCAAGAAGAATAAAGACAGGACAAGGCCCTTGTAAGAGATTTTAGCAGATATATTAGATGGAGTCCGAGTTAGCGGGCTCAACCTTAGGCCTACACTAAGTAGGCTAGCTCACTTGGGTGGTGTTGGGCCTTCACAAACGATGGGGACCTCTCAATATGTAGTAGCATCCTATCAAACGAGCACAATAATGAAGCGGGCTATAGCCCTTGAGATGGATGACCAACTGTGATAGGAGATCATCCAAGAATTGGGGGAGGATGTTAGATAAGTAGTGGGGGAGGAGATCCGACGTGAAGTGGGGGAGGAGGTAAGACGAGAAGTGGTGAAGATCTGGTGAGAAGTGTGCTAAGAGATGAGGGAGATGCAGATCCTATTGACCAGTTCCATGCAGCCGCTGTGGACATGCACGAGCTAGTGAAGACACTAGCTCTAAACCTCTAGATATGCCAATTCCCTAAAGTGGGCATGCTCCTGCAGTCCGCCTAGCCTCCCAACCACAGTAGCCCGATCAAGATGACGCTGATGCTAGCCCACACCCTTGATAGAAATTCAAATTTTAAGTTATAATTACAATATTTTACAATTTATTTCATTCAAAATTTTAATTATAAGTACAATTTTTTACAATGTGTCTACAATTTTATCTACTTTGTCACTACCTGCCTTCATCTCTCTCGCTTGCTCTACCTCTCATCTCTCTCACTCTCATCACTATGGCTCTATTCTCTAAATAAAAGAAGAAATGACGATGATGTATGAGAGAAATGAGATAGTGAGCTAGTGTTAGCAAAGGAGGACATGTATGAGGGAGCAGACAGGTGGATTAAGATAAGAGTACCAAGTATCCTTGGGTGTACAAATAAGTGACACATAACCTTTGAGTTAAGACAATAAGAGTCTATTTGTCTCCCAATTTAATTTTAGGCTTATATCATACTCTTTTTTTCTAGTATTATGAGTTTTCTAAAACTTACACCACATGTCAGAATTCAGATTTTCTTACTTCCATAGCTTCTTCAACCCATAATACAATTTCTAAAAGTTTTAGGGTAAACAATAACTCCTAGCTATTTTTCTTAAATTTTCTAAGAAAATAGGCCTTTAATTCTTAAAAAATAGCCATTAAATCATTTGGGTCTCTTTTGGGAAAATAAACTCTACCATAATTTTTTAAGTCTTAAGAATACTCATTTCTTGAATTTTCCTTAATTTTGCTGATCATTCTTTCCTTTTTTCTTTCTCTAAAATTTTACCTTTGAGGCTTTTTAATTTTAGGAAAATACTCTTAACTTTAATAACTCCTTATAAATCCCTTTTATAAAAATTTGGGATGTTATAGTTGGAGTTATTAGGAGATATTTTTCCTCAACCTGAAATCCCTCCATCCTTTTATGAATCAAAGAAGATTATTAATAAACTTGGTTTGAACTATAAGAAGATAGATGCATGCCCAAATGACTATATGTAATATTGGGGAGGGGATGAAAATAGGGAGATTTGTAAGCAGTGTAAGACATCTCGATTTAAGTCGGTATGCAAGGAGACAAAGCAAAAGAAGAAACAACCAAAATTCTAAAGTACAATTAATTGCAATGTTTACTTATTATGTACTAAACAAAATTTAATGTAGTTCTTAATACATTAAATTGTTAGGTACTTTCATTTGAAACCATAGTTATAAAGAATATATATGTCAAAAAATGGCTAAGTATATGAGGTGGCATAAGGAGCCATATATTTTTGCCTCTAAGTCACACTAGGTTTACTACTCCAAGACAAAATGCATAAAGACTAGAATATGGTCGTCCACCTTGTCATATCCTAAATTTTTCCTATTTGTATAGTACTGATAGTGGAAAGAGGCTTAGAAAAGATTATGATGAAGATCAGACGAGATAATAAAGGTTAGATAAGTCTTAAAGAAAGAGAAGGACCTAAACGCAAATTGAAAAAGGTTAAAGGCCAAAAGTTAAAGTAGAAATAAATGTTGGGCCAAAAGTGGTAATTTTCAAAAGTTTAGGGACCTAAATATAATTAATCAAAAAGTCAGGGACATAAATGTAATTATGAAAAAGTTCAGCCAGAAAAGGCTTAGAACTGCCTGTAAATATTTCAGTTCCACATTCCATCAGTAAATAGAGGAAGTCATGCTGGGTAATCTGGCATGATACAGAAATTTTATTAGGGCTCCAGACAGCAGAAAATTATCTAATAGTCTAAAAGTTATCTGAATTTTTATCAGATTCTATGGACATCAGATATATGTGGGGGAATTACAGGAAAGTGTGTCCTACAGTGTCAGATGTTATGAATCTGACGGAACTCCAAAAGAAATTCTGTATAAAAAGTTATTTACATATTAATGAATTTTGACGGGAGTTTGATAACACCCGTGATCCGATAATGGAACTTATCGGTATATGAGCCTAGATGAAATGAGACTAGATGACCTCACATATAGGCCCATGATGACGCCAAGAAGGGCCTAAAACCCAGGGTACCAGTCCATCAGTAGAAGGGGCTAGTGTCCAAAAAAAGTGCGAAATTACGAAAATGCCCTTGGATGCCCAGATTGTACCAGCGATGGATGAAGGGCATTTTGGTCACCTGGGACAAGCTAAAAATGTGGCACATGGTATAAATATGATTAATTGAGCCCAAATACACCTTGAGACAGTATAAAGAGGGGTAAAATGACGATTATGCCCTTAGGGTCAATATAATGTAAGAAAGGACACCAAGGGTATTTTGGTCATTTCCCAAGGAATGGATGTAGATAAATACTCAGTATAACCATGTCAAGGGTATGAGAAGCCTATACATTGATTTTCAGGATAGAATACATATCCTGGTATATTATAGAAAAATTCAGAACAGAAAATAGCCCGGTTGTTGTGAAACTGCTCCGATTGGTACCGGATTGGATTGGAATTTTTTTAGAAGCTTCCTGGCATGGTGAGCATGCCACATAACCCCTTGAGCTGTCCCTTGAGTTGTCCCACATAATGTCATAATTATTCTTTTATGAAAAAGTAAAATCCAAGATTAAATGTGAGCCTTTAGATCAAATAGTAACTAAATCAATCTTGGCCATTGATTTTTCTTGGATTTTGGCTATAAATACCCCTCCATTCTGAAGCCAAACCATAAGCTCATGGACCCTTGGGGAAACTCTTGCAAAATGAAAACTCAAGCCAAGACAAAGAAGATTCAAGGTTTCAAAGTTCAAGCAAGCTAGAGATTAAAGGTAAGCAATCTCTCCTAACTTATTTTCCTTTGATTTGGGAGCTTGAACTTAGGGTTTTGATGGGAGAAAAGTCAAGTTTTCTCTAAGGGGTGGTGCTGCCCAAAGATCTTAAAGGAAAGGGAAAAGAAGAAATTAAAATTAGAACTATATGATTGAAGCTTAAACAAGCTAGTTAAGTGGTTAGTTGTTGAATCAAATTGATATTCTTGACTTTGTCATGGTGTGCCCTATTTGATATGCACTGTTCATGAGAAAAGGAAATTGAATTTCAATGATTTAATGCTTCCATTGAGTTTGTATGATAATTTTGTGTAGGATTGGAAAGGTTTTGAACCTTGGAAACATTAAAATCTTAAGGTTGTAGTCTTTGAGATTCCTTATGGTTACTATTCACTCGCATGAACAGTAATTGGAATTTCATGATTTTGATGGTTCCAATGGTTTTAAAATGAAAAGTTGTGTGGGGTAAAGTGGAGAAACAAGTATGGGAAGCATTAGAATCAAAATGAGAATTTTTGAAAGAATTGTATGCTTATGTTCAATTCTGCACAGCAGGCCATGAAGGAGCAGGAATTTCATGATTTTAAGCTCATAAATGGATTCAAAAGATGAAATTGTGTAGGGTAAAGTCAAGACATCAATTGGTTCAAGAGCCAAGTGGATTAGTAAAAATTAGAGAAAGTTATGACAATAAAGAGTGTAACAAAGTTAGTCTTGAACATGGTTAGAGTTCATGAGTCATAATGAGTTATGTGATGAATATGAATGTGTTTAAGACCATGAAACATCCAAGAATATGTTGGGAAGTGATGGACATAAAGGCTTCATGGTTGGAAAGCTAGGGAGCAAGGGCTAAAGGTCAAGAGAAAAGCTTAAGTGCAAGGTAGTGAACTTATCTCTTTATGTGCTTGATGTGGTATGCTTATGTGTTAACATGTATATGTTATTTAAATGATGTTATGACATGATAAATGATGTTGAATGTATTGTGAATAACATGTTTCCATGGCCATACACTTTATGTATAAGTATCTAGCATGATGGCATGTCACTAATCAAAGAAAGTTAATGAAATTACATATCATGCATTAGCATCCATCTTGCATATTTAAGTGGTAATGTTTGCTATTGAGATTCCCTAGAATCTCACTCTCCTATAACCAACCAATTTAGGTCAATCATGATGGATAATGTATGCATGGAGAAGAGTTAAAGCATGGAAGAAGAAAAGTGAAGTATTTAAGATGTTAGCATATGCTATGCACTTTTCATGTATGTCAAAGCCATGTAAAGTATCTATTTATGTGATGAGATTATATAAAACAATTATTGTATAACCCCATGATGTATATAAATTCAGAAAAAGTAAAAGAGATTATTTATGTATGCTGGAACCATTATGGAAAGTGAAAGAGAGGAAACTGAAATGGTAAAAAACTAGGTCCTAAAGCAGTTTTGTTGTGGCTTCAGTCTGACTAAGCAAATTAAGGAATTATTTCAAGAAATTTTATGAGCATGTAGTACACATCTAGATATTTAAGTTCATAGGTAGAACATTTCATTTGGATGTGTATATCAAGAGAAATGAATTTCCAAAATAAGGGACCAAACTCTGTTTCCAGAATTTTTGACCAAATGAACAGTAAATTTCAATAAATAAACTGTATCAATTGGATAATCATTTGGTCTAGAAATTATTTTTCCCTTAAATTTCAAGATGTTATCTTCATGTAGCTTTTTGAACCACTTCATTTTGAGTTTTCTAGAATTAATTATGGTTTTTTGAAGTTCGTTGCGTAATCTGGAATACCATATGAACAGTAGCCCGAGAAAGAGTAAAATTCCATATTTGGCTAATGGACTTCCAAGATCTTGTAAGTGGTTCTAAATGCTACTGAATGGTCCCTAAGATGTATAAAAGTAAGGATGTTACACACCTCAAGTCAGGGATCTTTATGATATGGGTGATTTTGACATTACTTATGATAGTGAGCTCTTCCAATCAATTAATTTTGAAGATTTTTTTTCTAAAAAATATGATAATTTAGCCTATGTCTTTTATTAAATTATTTACTATTAACTTTTTTCTTTAATATATTTAATTATAATCCTAACAATATTTTTTTAATTTCTCCTTCCAGACAGGATGATAATCAAGAATAACATATTCAATAATCTATATCATTCATGTAATAATTTATTTTTGTACATAAATTAAATACGTACAAATACATCAAAAGTGATTCAATTTTTTAAAAATTAAATTTTTGACATTTATAGCTTTTGAAAGAACACTAGAAATTGTCTAAACAATAAAACCACTTTAAAATGCAAAAAATCACTAAAAACCCTTTTCAGAGTTCTATAAATACCATATCACCCCTTCATTCATTCACTCCTACATTTATTTTCCTCCATCTCCTCTCCTTTATCTCTTTCTTTAAATTTCGTCTTCTCTTCTTCTCCTCCTCTTTTTTTCTTTACAAAGTAAGAATTTATTTATTTTATTTATCTTCATTTATAATTTACTAACATACCTATAGTTTCTTTTTTCATATTTTTTATCTTAATCAATCCAACCATTTCTTCAACTTATAAATTGAAGTTCAATACTATAAACTATCTCATCTCAAATTCTTGTATCTCTAATTCAATTACCTTATCAAATTAAATTCATATGATCTAATCATAATTTAATTACTTATTATTTATCACAATATATTTTTAGATATAACATGTAATTCATTGCTAATTACACATATAATCTATTTAGTGGGTTCTTAATTAATAATATCATATTTTATAATAATAAAAAAATTAGATTTTTATTTTTTCACTTGGAATGAACTTTTTAGCAATTTTGTAACACCTAGAAAATAACAAGCCCAGAAAAAAATTATCCAAACTCTAATTTTATACCCTAAACGCGGGAATTCTTTTTCTAAAATTCAAATTTTAGAGTTACATTTCTAGATGTTCTTAACTTCTAGAAATTCTTGCGCTATCATGAAAATGTATATTAGAGTAGACTTAATTTTATTTATACATATTAAACCTTTCTATGAATATGTATATTAATCAATAAAACAGTAATTATAGAATCTTTTATGAAATCTTAATTAAATATGTTACAAACCCACTATTAATTATAAAAATGTTATTAAAATATTAAATATAATATCAAATACAAATAAATATTATGTCATATAAGAGTATGCATTATGAGCTATATTGCGGCAACATACGATTATTCTACATATAAATATAAAGGATGAGGTTATACAATTAATATAGCTATAATCAATCCTCCTAACCCTTCCTTGAAGTCCTATCACAAGACTATCACCTAAAAAATATTAAGAAATAGGGTGATACAAACATTTTAGTAACTAGCAATTCTACTCATCATGCATACTAATATGTGCTCATGAGGTGTCAAGTAGGACAGATCATAAAGTACAGTATATAGAAAATAACATATTATCATAATAAAATAAAATGGATAACCCACCCAAGTTTCTCTCATCAATTCAATCGAACCTCATTATCCTTATTAACTGAACCTATGGGCCTGAGATAACTACTATATACTTGATCACTCAAAAAGTTAACTTGTCAAATGTTATGGATATGCCAAAATCCATAGAGCACATGACTAGACCATATGTTCATTCTCCCTCGATAAACAGCGGGGGTGTCACATCCCCTCAGTGAATATGTGGGGCACATCCCTCGATAAACTGATGGGATAAAAGTTAATCATCGAACTCCAATGGAAGTTATACTATGTGGTAGAAATATAGCTTCCTCATCACCCATCTCTAATGCATAAATCTCATATTAATCAAAATCTCAATAGTTTGATAATCAATAATATCAATAAATATCACAATAAATTTTTCTCAAGATAATAACTTTCTTCAAATTCCAATCTCAAGATGCAATAAGTTTCAAATCTAAATTCAAGCCTTTCGAATTAAACTTTAAGTCTCACAATATTATTTTTAATATAAATCATAAAACAAGTTTTCTTAATATAATCATATCAACATCAAAATATTTATATATAAATATATATTAAATCACTCACAAATATCACATTAGCATACACAACGTGTATAAAGTAGTTACCTCTCTCGCCAAAGCAAGGAATAATCTAGTGGCCCCATGTACAACAACATTAATCATAAACAATCTTGTGCTTTAACAAAAGTTACTCTAAAATCTTAATGACAGTGTAATGTGAGTGATAAGAGAAACTATATGGCAATGTGAGTTAAGGACTAGACTTATAGTTCTTATATATAATTCGTAAAGTTTAAAATTTTAATCTTATCAAATATGATCTTATTATTTTTTAGTATTATTATTATCTTCCTCAAAATCCTATCACGTGTGGTAATGTAAAATTTAAATTATATTATCATTATAGTATAAATACGTATATTATTATATGTATATTTAATTAAAGATATAAATATATTATTATCTTTATCAAAATCCTATAAGATATTATAATTTAAAATTTAAATTATATTTTCAAAACTCAAATGCATATATAATCTGAATCTAAATCCTAATAAATTTCTAACTAATAATACCAATCAAATCATAAAATTTTAAATAAGATAAAAGTAGGATAATCTAGATATCCTATTTTATTAAAAATAATAAAAATACTAAATCATAATAATTTAATTAGGTAATATTTCTAAATTATTGATAAATAATATTTTTAATTGTGTTTAAATATAATAATAAAAATTAGGATGTTATATTTTTTCTAGCTTTTTACTATAAAAGTTCTACCATTTTGACAATTATACAGAGAACTACTAGAAAATATTTTTTAGCACCTAAATTCCTAGTGGTTTATCTAACCGTTAGAAACACTATAAACTAACTACTATAAAATACCTATTTTTTTGTAATGTTAATGCTACTAACAAGTAGCAACTGACTAATCTAGTTCACGAGACTGTTGGCCTACAATAGGGGAATATTGCTACCCTGGATTTGAATATGAGACCATTGATTAAGTTGGAAAAACCCACATCTAGTCAACCCAATCGCTTGGTGGTCATACATACTCATATTTAATTATAAGGGTAATGATGGACTAGAAATTAATATGAGATTGGGGTTTAGTGTAATTAATAAGAATAATAAATTTTATGACTTAGAAACACTATAAACTAACTACTATAAAATACCTATTTTTTTGTAATGTTAATGCTACTAACAAGTAGCAACTGACTAATCTAGTTTACGAGACTGTTGGCCTACAATAGGGGAATATTGCTACCCTGGATTTGAATATGAGACCATTGATTAAGTTGGAAAAACCCACATCTAGTCAACCCAATCGCTTGGTGGTCATACATACTCATATTTAATTATAAGGGTAATGATGGACTAGAAATTAATATGAGATTAGGGTTTAGTGTAATTAATAAGAATAATAAATTTTATGACAAATTTAATGTTTTTAATTAATTTTTATTAGTACTTAGAAATTAATTAGAAATGAATTATACTTACGACCAGGGAGTATATTGATAACTTCGGAAGCTACCAGTGTTATATGTTAACATTACTAATTTATCATTGTTTTGTCCTGAAGCTCCACTTTGGGCTATGTTAAAACTCAGATTATTCTATGCTTGATTTTTCATACATATATATATATATATATGTTGCTATTTAAGATGATATTCAATGACAATATATGATTGAAGTTTAAATGTAATTAGAGTTTAATATAATTCAATTAGTTTAAATAGAATTTAAAAATATCAAATCAATGCTCTACTAATTATAGCTAGGTTGTTGAAAATCACTGTTAAATCATGTGAGTTAATTGTTTTTTTCTAGAGTAAAATTACTTTTGTTGTTATGAATAAAAGAATAATAAAAATATTTTTTTGGTATAATATTAATTCAAGTTTGAGTTGACACTCAAACCTAAATAGCCATGGAATAGCTCTATCAGCATGGTTTCTCCACCTATGAAGATCAAACCGATAACTTTAATTAAAAAGTAGTGAAAGCTAGTATTTTATTTTCCTGGAAAAACCCATCTATTTAACCTAATTATAGTTATAATAAAAAAATATTTATTATTTAATAAGAATGATATGTATAATAGATATTATATATACCTAGATTTCCTAAAAAGAAATTTTCTTTTATCAAACAAAACCTATTGTAACCAATAGAGTTTTATAAAAGAGATTAGTCTTTAAAAATTTGACCAATCAAAATTTAAATTTTTATTAAGAAAGTGCCACATTTAATATTTAGTTGTATCTTGAATATAATTATCTAAGATATTTGGACAAAAAATCCATTATTGTTTTTTTTAATATGTTTTTTTTAAGAAATTGACTCTAAAATGGTCCCATAGTTTTATTCTTCACATCAATCTATAATAAAAAGAGATAAATTAATTATACTGTTGAGACCTCAAGAAGATTCTTACACTTTTTTTCACCGTCTTTTCTTTTGCTCAATTATATTTATTTTCCTTCTAATCAAGCATAGTCCAAGGTT
The DNA here is from genome assembly GCA_037074615.1 of Leucaena leucocephala. NCBI lineage: Eukaryota > Viridiplantae > Streptophyta > Magnoliopsida > Fabales > Fabaceae > Leucaena > Leucaena leucocephala. The sequence goes on from CM073519.1 coordinate 20,466,486, forward strand.
TGAACCTATTCCATCTAAATGGATGATACATATCCCTCTCTATACGAGTATAAATAAGGAAATTAAAGAATGTAATATCATTTTGATAATTAAATAAAGTAATACACACGTCCTTTTAGACTGTCATCTAAGAATTAGGGTGTACCATTTCGAAAAGTTCTAGATCGATCCTAATTATTTTCATCGATTAAATACTCCCAAAAGGCCATCGTTGTCAAACTCGAAACATAGATATCACAAATAATTGTTTATTTATTTAGGGCATGAAAATAGTTTTCCTTTCATCATGTAGTTACAAAGTTTGGTATACTTCTCCATTATTGTTGGATAAATAATTCATTAATGTGAAGCAACATATCAGTAAAATAAATCAATAATAATATATTTTTATAGGCGTATTGCTACAACACAAAAGTTTCTGTAGCTTTTTCTTTTTGGAAGATGAAATCTCTTTCACTTTAAAGAGTATTGTGCACTACGCATCCTTACTTTACGAAGTTAAAAGCTCCACAGATAAAAGTAAAAGAAATCGTCAATCGAGGCAACGCCATTCATTAGTAATAGCGGGGGAGGGAGAGAGAATAGCCATATGTATAGAATATAGAATACAGAGAATGCCACTTCAAAATTTGATGAAACAAATAATTACATTTAAAATGATATTGAAGGTCCCAACTCCCATGTCCGTAGGGTTTTTGGTTGATAAAAAAATGGCTATATATACCTAAATATTTCTACTCAGTTAGAAACTTAGTAATATTTTTTTTAAAAAAAAAACAGAAGCTCAATTATAAAATGCTAGAAGCTTGAGTATAACAAATGAGAAATACATCATTTAACACCAAGAAGACTTTTGAAATATTACCTATATTGATGACATGGACAATGTATTTAAAAAGTTGTGTCGGTGTCCATTCATATGGATATATGCTTAGCGAGATCGCAGCCTCCTTCAAATCAGAATTCGTGTTCCGAAACCCAACTTGTGTCAGATTGGTCTAAAAAGTAATTTTTTATTTATTCAGGCCTTAAAAGTAGAAATAAAACTAAAATTACCAATGGCGAGTGGTAGGTGGTAGGCGGTAGGCGGTAGGCGGTAGGTGGTAGCTGGGTAAGAATGAAACTATATAAAGGGAGGTGTTAGGTTGCAGAGAAGAGCAAAAACCAGTCCCAATTTGGGAGGCTGAAGAAGAAGAAGAGGATGGTGTCCAAAATGGCCTCCGCTACTCTCACTATCTTCTTAGCCATTGTGTGTGTGAGCGCTAACAACTACGTTTACTCCTCCCCTCCTCCTCCTCACTCTCCGCTACCTAAGCCTTACGTCTACCACTCTCCACCGCCGCCTCCGATGGTGTACACTCCTCCTAAGGCACCCTACCACTACGCATCTCCACCACCACCTCCTTACAAGAAGCCTGGTTACAAGTACCCATCACCACCTCCTCCGGTTTACCATTACAAATCTCCTCCACCACCACCCAAGAAGCCTTACAAGTACCCATCTCCTCCTCCTCCTGTTCATCACTACACTCCTCACCCAATCTACCATTCTCCTCCACCACCAAAGAAGCCATACAAATACCCATCTCCACCACCTCCAATTCACCATTACGCACCCCACCCGGTCTACCATTCTCCTCCACCACCAAAGAAGCCTTACAAATACCCATCTCCTCCACCTCCTGTTCATTACACTCCTCCCAAGGCTCCTTACCACTATGGATCACCACCACCACCACCTCTTAAGAAGGCTTACAAGTATCCTTCTCCTCCTCCTCCTATTCACCACTATCCTCCCCACCCAGTCTACCACTCTCCACCACCACCCAAAAAGTCATACAAGTACCCATTTCCTCCACCTCCAGTTCATCATTACGCCCCCCACCCGGTCTACCACTCTCCTCCATCACCCAAGAAGCCTTACAAATACGCATCTCCTCCACCTCCGGTTCACCATTATGCTCCCCACCCGGTCTATCACTCTCCACCACCAGCAAAGAAGCCTTACAAATACCCATCTCCTCCACCTCCGGTTCATTACGCTCATCCCAAGGCTCCTTACCACTACACATCACCACCACCTCCTCCTAAGAAGCCATACAAATATCCATCTCCTCCTCCTCCAGTTCACCATTATGCTCCCCACCCTGTCTACCATTCTCCACCACCTCCAAAGAAGCCATACAAATATCCATCTCCTCCGGTTCACCATTATGCTCCCCGCCCGGTCTACCACTCTCCACCACCTCCAAAGAAGCAATACAAGTACGCCTCTCCTCCACCACCGGTCCACGTGTACCCTAAGCCCCACCCACACCCACACCCACCTTACAAGTACCCATCTCCTCCACCACCGGTTCATGTCTACCCTAAGCCACACCCACACCCTAAGCCCGTTTACCACTCTCCTCCTCCTCCTCCGGTTCACAAGCCTTACATCTACGCTTCCCCTCCACCTCCTTACCACTTCTAGATAGTTCTTTCCTTTAGCTCTCTCTCGCTCCACGTGGTAAGCTTCGCTTCCTCTTCACTTCTACTATACTCTTTTTAATAATGTCATATGAATCTGTGGAAGTGTGTGTGCATCGAGAGTGTGCTGAGCGGGAATGTTAACAAGGGTTTGCTTTTCTAATTGCTTTAATTTTACATGTTTTGATGAAAAGGAGGTTTTAGAATTATTTGATGACTGAGATGTCGATCTTCGAAAAGAACTTGTTTCAGAATATAAATATCTAATATCGTACCTTATGGCTATGGAGTTTTCTTTTAAGTTTCGTCTAACGATATTAAGAACCGTCTTCTTTTCATGCAAACATTCGATGATATGTGTGGATCTGGTTGGGGGTCATGGCCCAGTGGTAAAGCCTAATAATGGGTTTCTGATATGCATGTGTATATTTCAGGATCGTAGAACTTGAGAAAATAAAGAAAGCGATGGACAGAACGAAGCACTTTACATACGGCAGAAGACGAAAGTTGAATGGAAGCAAAGTTTCCGTGTTTTCTCGAGAGAAAAAAAGTTGTGCTAAATTATTTATCCCACGATTTCGTTGGCTTTTTGCTTTATGATGTAATGTGGCAGTTGTGAGGCACTCTCTGGTCCATCATGTATTTCGTCCTTTGGTTGAAATATTATTATTAGTAAAACTATGCATGCCTTGAAGTTTTCAAGCTGCTGCTTTTACAGAGGGTTGATAAAATAATATATTAATAAAAAAATAAATATTCTCGTTCAAGCATTCTCTTCCTATTTCGCTGCTCTCTGTCTCTTCATACGTGGTCCACATTTTGAATTTTGCATTATGGTGTTTTCTGGGAATTATTATCTCGATGATTGAGAAAAAAGCTCAAGCATTATTATTCAAAGACTTTTCTTCGCGAGGAATGGTGTGACCCATATTCCTTCGGATGCTCTAATCCTGATTAATTCAATTATTTTATTCTTTAAATTTATAATTTTTAGATTTTTTATTGTTGTAAATATTAAAAGGAGATTTCTGTGTAGTTTTTAATTCAAAAAGATTAAAGACTATTTTAAAAAAATCAACATAGTTTGTAAAAAATTAACGTAATTAATAAATTAAATAATTTTTATATTTAAAATCTGATGGAGTATAAATTAAATTTGGAGTCCAAAATAAAACATGCTTCTCTGGGTCAGGTGCAATTTATTTTTGAGTTATAATGTAAATCTATCATAAAGTATTTACATATGTGTGTGGGATACATTACAAAAAAACTGAGTAGGAGCAATTACGTTGTAGCAGTTAAAGGGCAAAATGTGCAAAGTCTCATTTGTCCCTAAACCGCTATAAATTTGCAACACTTTGACCATAAATAGTATCTATAGAGATATTTACTGTTGTTCAAATCGCTATAAATATAGCGTCAAGCTAGTGCCATAAGGCGGGAACAAATTTATAGCGGTTTAAACTGCCACTAATTTTTGTGCCACAACACGTGAACAATTTTCAATAGTATAAATCACTACAAACTTCCAAGCAGATAAGTGATTGTTTATTTGCCAGGAGTCTAAGGAGTGACTGTTGGTATGCTTGAGTTTGCAGCTGTTTAAACATCCCTGAGGAAAATGATTGTTCTCATTCTGCTATGGGGACATGTTTGTAACAGTTTTAGTCGCTACAAAGTACCACGCATACCGATTCATGGAGACATGTCAAAGACCGTTGGAAATTTGAAGCAATTTGTCATCATTAACAGCTACAAATGTACAAGCTGCTATAAAAAATGTTCTTTTAGAAGCCTATAAATACCCCCTATGCCTTCATTTCAAAGTTTTACTATTTGCGAGCAGCGAAGCTTTGCCAAATTATGATCATAACTCTTACTTGCCGTGAAGACCAATATCTTAGTCCACTTTTGAGGTACGAATAGAAATTTTATTTACATAGTTTACTTATTTAAAAAATTGAGTTATTTATTTAATTTAGTTATATATTGATTATAAATCCTTATTTAGCGTTATTTAACTGTTTATTTAGTGAAGTTTAAATGGTTAGGTGGATTAGGAATACCTATTTGACTAGAAATATTTTTAATATGTTAGACTTTATTTTTATTTGTTAATTAGGAATATAAATTGGAGTACGAATACCAATTTGATTAGGAATACTTGTTAGACTTTATTTTTTTAATATGTTGGAATTAAGAGTGTTGTTTAACTAGTAATATTTTTATCTATTAATTAGAATTGCGATTAGGAATATTTTGTAAAGTTTAATATTTTAATTCTTGAATTATATTTTTTTTAATAAATTGGACTTTATTTATATATTGATTATTTTTTATTGATTAGTAATATGAATTAGGATTTTTTTATTTATATTTAATAAGATCTTGCATTGTATATTTGTAATTTGATTTAATATTCTATCATGTAACTATTTACTTATACTTAATAGAATATGTCGTTGTGTGTTTGTCATTCTAAATAGGGTGAGTCATCATAGTAGTAAGGAGCCGATTAAGCGTTATAGACCTACCCCTAGTCAGAGTGCTATTGATAGGGATTATGAGCTAGACATCAGCGTGGATGATTATATGCCCTATCAGCTCAACGAGGAAATGATGTTGGAAATGTTTGAGGGAAGATCTCCTCATACTGGAAAGTCTTCCTGCCAGCATGATTAGGCGAGGGAGCAGGCGGGGGGTAGGGATACTCAGGAGATGGATGAGTGGCTGTCGTAGAAGGTGGTAAATGGGGCAGTTAGTAGAAGCATAAGTAATAATTTATTTAATTTGTACTTTACAATTTACAATTTGAATTTTATGAGTTTGAATAATATAATATTTTAAATTACACTTTATAGAGGAGTAGGGGATCAGGTCAACTAGTAGAATGACAACTATAGACATCTTCATGATGACGAGGGGGCATGTGATCATGCAGATTAACCGTATAGACCAACGGATCTAATAAGGGAGCTAGCTGTACAACAAATACCTATTGTTGCTAGCAAAGGAGTGGACACCTGTTTCCTTATCAACAAGAAAGACTGAAGGGCGATGGATGCGCCGATCAAGGATAGAGTGTCAGAGCTAATAAAGGTAATTAATTTTAATCATACATCAATTATTTAAAAGAATGGATATTTTCTTAAAAATTAACATTTAATTTACTTAATTGTAGACTAAGTTTGTGGTGGAAGAGTGTGTGCAGGGGAATACCATGAAGAAGCTGGAGGAGAACTATAGGAATGCAAGGTTGGTCCTGTTTCATAGGGCAAGAGGTGACATGATGCGGAGTGAGGAGGACATAGGGAACGATGTACCCGATGGTGTCCCTATGCAAGATTGGAGGGAGTTCGTAAGATTGTAGTTTACACCGGAGGCGAGGGTATAAATTTAGTTAATTAAGTTTAAAATATTTAATATTTCACCCTGTTGACTGACCATATATGTAATTTGTTTTAGGAAATGTCCCAGAGAGGTACCGCTAGCATCCGTCACCAGACCATGAGGCACAGCGGCGACTCGAGATCTTTCTCGATTGTTTATGATGAGATCGTAAGTAGGGAAATTAAATTATTATATGTCATTAACTATTTATAAACTAATTTAATGTTTACATATTTATTTGTAATTGACTTTAGGAGAGGAGGGTTGTGGCGGAGTGGGGATATACTCTTACAATAGGTGAAATGTGGCCTGAGTTATATAGGCCTCGAGACGGGACTCCTACATCAGAGGGGTTGAAGAATTTACTGCATTTATTTAATTGCTATAATTTAGTATTTTTATAAATAATTAACATTTTTTAATTTTTTTACTTTTTCCAATTGTTTTGACAGGTGCGGATGACTCATATCGATGCAGAGATACTAGAGTCACAGGTGTCTACCTTGGATCCCACCGCATCACTCCTAGAGGCTCGTGGCCAACCTCAACACCACAACAAGATCATGGGACTCGATCTCGATCCCACACCAATTAGACTGAGACTGTATTTAAATACTCCTTGCCTATCATCCTTTCAATCACAAGCTGCACCAGCCCAGATAATCGTAGGAGTCTAACGCTAAAGAGAAGTATCTGTGGATGAGGTTAGACGCGAGACATAGTTGTAGTTGTAGACCATATAGTCATAGGTGCAGACCATGCACTGCAGATGTAGACCCAGTTGCAATCACATGTAACAAGCGCGGTGCAGTCCATTCAGAGCCAGGTGGACACCTTCCTGAGGGCCGTATCAACACAAATTCTAGGCATATCAACTCCTCCAACTATTAGCATTCCGCCTATAGTCATATCAATCTCACCACCCCCACTACCGCCCCACTGACTCCATAATAGTCACCTGCTGCTAGATCTCAATGAGGATGTGCAGGGTGATGCATAACACCCTTGAGTAGATTTATGTACTCTTTTTAAAACATTGTTATTACTTATGCTTTATTTCATAAAGTTTGGATATTATGAATTTAAATTTATAAATTTTATTTTATTTAATTATTTCACATGTTTTAGTTTATTTCATAAAATTTAGTACATTTCACAAATTGTAGTTTAATTTCACAAATGTTACTTTAATTCAATTAATCAATTTTAATTTGCTTTCACTTTTGTAGCGGTTATAAACCCTAAAAAGTTCTTTGATATGAATGATTGTAGCAGTTACTAATAGCTACAAACTTACAAATTTCAAATTCCCTCCATCTATATCTGCCATCATGACATTTTGTAGTAGTTACTAACTACTACAAACATGCAAATTTCAAATTCAAAATCCCCTCCATCCAGATATGCCATCATGACATATTTTAGCAATTTACAACTCTGCAAATGCTCAAATTTCAAATTCAAATTTCCCTCCATCCTTATCACATTTGTAACCACTACAAAATTGCACAGAAGTAATTTGACAATTGTTTAACTTTGTAGCAGTTTGTACAACCACTACAATTTTTTTACCGTTATAACTCGTCCTTATAAGGGGTGAAACTTCAGTTCAACTTCATAATAACTTCCAATAGAGCTTTTACTCTTTCATGTTCTCCATATAACTGCTACAACAATAATGGATAAGACTTGGATCAATGTGCTACTTATACCTCGTGATATCTAGCTGGACTCAACTCTTTATTGGATTTTGTGTTCATTAATACGTTGGTGAATAGTAAGATTCAATGTCCATGCCCTATATGTAATTTCAACAAGTGTCATATAAGAAATATTGTTAGGGACCATTTGATTGTTAAGCTCTTCTCACAAAATTACGTTATTTGGACTCTAAATGGGAAACAAAATGATATGATTGCTAAGTTAACTCCTGTTATATCACAAATGGGAGTTCAAGTAGACCAACCCGATGCCGTGAATGATACGGTATGTGATACATTCGACATTCATGAAGTTGACACTCCTGATGAAGTGTACAAGGCCTAGAGCCAAAGTTTGAGAGGAATGACACTGCTTGAGAATTTTTGAATTGATGAATGAAGTTGACAAGCCTTTGCATCATGGGTGTATAAGGTATTCTAAATTGTCCTCCTTGATAAAATGGTATCATATTAAATGCTTGTACAGTATTACAGACAAGGTTATGTCCATGCTATTGGAATTGCTTAGAGATGCTTCACCCAAGTTGTATTGCTGCCATCTTTTTATGAAGCAAAAAGATTATTAACAAGCTTGGATTGAACTACAACAAGATTGATGTATGCCCAAACGATTGTATGTTGTACTAGAGAGAGGGCGTGAATGCGAAGATCTGTAAGCATTGTAAGAAATCTCGATACAAGACAATATGAAAGGGGAAGGAAGCAGAAGACGAAACTTGCAAAAATTCTTCAGTATTATTTGTTACTTAATTTTTCTCTGGTTAATAAATAACAGTTTGAATTGTTAGGTACTTCCCATTGAAGTTGCAGTTGCAGCAATTGTATATGTCATCAAAGATGGCATAGCATATGAGGTGGCATGTTCTTGAGCAAAATACAGATGAGAGGCTAAGACATCCGTGAGAGTTAGAGGCCTAGAAAGTGTTTGACTCACATTTCCTAGATTTTATCAGTGATCCAAGAAATGCTCGTCTTGCTTTGGTGACTGATAATTTTAACCTATTATGTAACATGAACACCACCTATAGTTTTGACAGGTTGTGCTAATTCTATACAATCTCCCATCTTAGATGTGCAAGAAGCACAACTCAATTTTGCTTTCCATGATCATCCTTCTAAAGAAAGCACCGAGAAATGATATAGACATGTACTTACAGCTGTTGATACAAGAGTTAATGGAGCTATGGACGTTTGACTCATACGAGAAGCATATATTCAATCTCCATGCAGCGTTAATGTGGACGATAAGTGACTTTCCAGGTTTCAGAACTTTGTCTAGCTAGAATATGCATACTGGGTTGACCTATCCTGAGTGCAACTTTGATGCCATATCATCCGCCTTTGGCATAGTGATAACTGTCATGTCATTTATCAAACAAAACTAAGCTAACCAATAGTAAAGTGAAGCTACCTAGGTCGATTCATAAGGAGCCTAAATGGATGCTAAATTACCTAATTAATCTAATGAGCCACAAATTAACAAATTAATAAGATGAATTGTGAGATGAGATGTTTGAACTAATTCTGGATGTAAATCCTATACTACTATTTATGAATTAAGGTATTTATGATGATGATTTGAATTAATGACAAGTGTATTCCCTTAGAGATTATCTTACCTTCATTATTCACATAATATATGGAGTTAATTAGTTGAAGTAGAATGTGTTAGCTAACAACTCGCCAGCTAAATCTCAGTCAAAGCTACAACTTACAGATATTGAATAGAGAAATAAGAATCATTCAACTCAAGAGATAGAAGAAGATGAATTAAACAGATACAATTGTACTCTGTTATAGAATTACTCTAATTAATTACAGCCATGTTTAACTTGGTTCAAGGATGAAAATCAATCAAAGCATCAATTATGTAGAAATAGGAAATCAAATTTGGTCCCCTAATCATTAATCATCTACTAACTCTAATTGCATCAGTAATACTAGAATTAACTACATTAACTCGATACAATTAAGTCTGAATTAAAGGCATATTGACTCCCTATTTTAGATTAAGGATTCTGATTCAACATCATCTCCAAGAGATCACAACAACTCTAGCTTTCCATTCTTGTCAAGACTTCAATAGCAGTAGTAAAACTAGTAGCAGTCATGCAAAATGTAGAAAGAGAATATGAAGATGGAAATGGAATGTTCCTCTGGTTTTCCTGTCCAGAACATAGCAGAAAATGCAGATGAAGAGAAAGAAATGAAGGTGGATCTGTATGGAGTACGTGAATAAATGGAGAGGAATAAGAGCGTGAGAGTGAGATAGAGCTGCATATATGTGGGATTTGAAGGAAAATGTGATATGGAATGTGCTAATGGATGTGTGAATGATGTGTAATGTATATGAGAAGATGAATACTTGATCCCTTCCTATATGCAGATGATGTGAATATATAAGAGAATCATGGAATGAGTGATGTGGTTTGAATAGGGTGAATGGCAGCTGTTAACACATGCCCAATCTGTTACATCACATGTGTGAATCTCTCACTTAGTTTTGTTATCAGCTCCTTAATTCCTGGATCCAACACATGCTCAATTTGTTAGCAACTCTGATGTGTCCACCTTCTAGCTATCAAACCCATCTAATTCTCCTTCTCATTTTGTTATAGCAGCAAGTTAACTTGGTGATTAATGAATATTTTCCTGAAATGAAAAATTAAAAGATGCAAATTATTTATCTAATGTGATAATATTCCAATATATGACCAAAATTATATCAATTAATTTCCAACTATTCTAATTTTATATTATTAATTAATTGCTCAACATATTGATAAATGGGGACAAAAATTAATAATAAAACTCTCTTTAAACACACTAAAATAAATATATATAAGAGTTTATTAATTCCTCCACACTTAACTTTTGCACTTCGAGTAAAATTATGGATGAAAATTGAAATTTGAATACACATATTCTACAAATTTGGCAAAACAGATTTATCATGAGCACTTGCAATCATCAATCTTTTCCTTCAATTGGCAATAATCTATACTAATCTCATATCAATCAAGAATCTAATTCATGCAATTTAATCATAGTAAACAACTAGGTTGATATTTTCTCACAAGGTTTAGTGTTTCACTCACTTTCTTATCGAGGTAATTTTCACTCAACTATCTAGCTTAAGGCTCCCATAGGCTTGTAACCATCCTACATCTCCACCACTATATGCCACAAGGGTTCTGAATCAAAGGGTCTTTATTAGGTTGTAATATTGGAAAGGCTACATGATGAAATAGAAATGCATGTCAAAGATTAATGAAATACTACACATGATCTTACTTCTTCAAGCTATTTCAAATTTTTTTATTACAGTTCCAATTGTGCAATTGCAAAAAATCACAAGTCACAATTAACTCCTTTCATACAAGTTGAATATCACATCTTATCATCTAGTCTATCTCTTCTTTCTCTTTTCTTTTTTTCTTTTCTCTATATCGTTCTTTGTTTTTTCTTTCAACTATTGAACCAGATAACAAATACATTGAAGTTCAGATATTCAACAAGTGGTGCAACTTAATAGTTATTTCACAATTAGAGACTTACTAAAGCAATAAATATCTTGTACAACATTTATTAACTAATGATAAAATTTTAAAAGAAGGTAAAGGCCTCAAAGGGTTTAAGCAAATGATTTAATATTTATGTGGCAACTGTTTAGTCAAAAGGGTTTAGAAAGAAATGCCTTTATCATATTCACAATTCCAAGAAGCTAATATGGTTTTGAATCAAGGATTGAGACAAGTTCTGTAAAATTACTCAATTGAATGGTGTCACAAAATGTAATTAAGGATTGTTCATGCAAATCACATGCAGGATATCAACTACATCAACAATACAGCAATTTGAGAAATTGATATCAAGTAATCGCAGTTCAAAAATATAAGGTCGCGATCAAATAGGACTTTAGTTGTGACTAATAATTATAGAGAGTATCGCGACAAAATTGAACCTTAAGTAGTGACTATTAGTCACTGAGAGCAAAATTTTTGAATTAGGATTTTTAGTCACGACCAAATGTCCATGTGCTTCCTTTCTTTCTCTACATGTTTTCTCTTCTTTTTTTTCTTATTTGGTTCTTTCTTCACATGGTGGTAAGATCATTTCAATTTATAAGCTTATTTTTCTTTCACATTTGTATATTTATTTTTATTAACGTGTGTATTTATTATTTTCAGGTATTTCCTATACAAATTGCTGGATCTATTCAATCATTTATATATCATATTTTCTCTATTTTCTTCACTTTTTAACCCTCTTCTACACCTTTCTTTTCTTCTACTTCCATAACTTTCTACCTATTTAATATCAATTTGTACACTTTCTATATCTTAAGTATTTTTCATCAAATAAAATATATTAAATTAAATTAGATAGTACATCTAAATAATTAACTTAATTACTATAATAAAACTTTAACGTATCTAATTTATTAAATTATCTATATATTTACATATATACATACATGGTATTAAAAATTCATATATTTATACATATATAATTATAAGTACCATTACACATAATTTTTAATTTTTTTAACTATCGCTACAACATTTGTAATGGTTATATAACAGCTACAAAAGCTCAACGCGGGAAAAATTATCTTTTTCGAAAAAGTTTGTAGCATAAGCCAAATTTTGTAACCTTTATATAACCGCTACAAATTTTTTCGCAAACGGAAAAATTTTCATTTACCGCCTAAATATTTCTTTACAAATTTTTGCCAACCAACCACAATTTTGTAGCAATTTACTAATCACTACAAAATTTTATCCTTTGCATTAACATACTTATTTATAGTGGTTTTATTGACCGCTACAAAATAACATAAACCGCTATAAACATTTGCATCGTTTTGACCACCATACGCAGTAGTTATGTAAACTGCTACAAATTCATTTGTAGTGCCTAAATTTGTAGTAGTTAGTTAAACCATTGCAAATATCCTTGCCAATGGTTATAACCACTACAAAGTCAAAATTGACCGCTGCAAAACACCTTCTTTTTGTAGTGATATCACAAAGTTTATTTATTTAATATATAAAATTCCATATCAAAACTATATATTTTAAAAATAAATGGAGGGCGATAGGGAGGCCCCAGACCTGATGATTACCCACTTAATCTCCATGTCACTAAGACATTATTTGGTTGGGGATTTTTGGAATGGAGGGGAGGTTTAAATTTTTATCATTTTGTACCCCTCCCCTCCTCCTCCTTCCTTCCAAAATTGAGGGTTTTTGGAGGGTGAAAATTTTTTGTTCTAATTTTATCAAAAATATCCATAATGTATTTTTATTATTTATTATTCTAGTGTTACCCCTCGTGACTTAAAACTATTTTTTTATTGCACACCACTGTCAGCACTACTTTATTATTATTATTATTTGCATTTTTGACTATTGTCAGATAAAATAATTGTGTTGGATATATATTTTGAGTTACTTATCTAGATTAAGAACGCTCTTTTTTTTTTCTGTGTATGCTTGTATATAATTAATACGAAATATATATTTTAAGGTAAGTATATTGGCAAAAAATGGTATGTACATATTATAAATATATTTATATGCCTTATAATTACAAATCTAATGACAGCATGTTAATATTTTTCATATTTTATAATTTCTTGATTTTATAAGATATTAAAAATATATTAAAATTAATAGGATAATATGTTAAAATTCATGAAATCATGCTTTGAAGTGCATATAAAAATATTTTTATCTTATATAAATGATGTAATAGGTTTTCTAATATTCAAATTTTAGAAAATAATAATTATAATGTAAATATTATAAAAGAATAGAAGAAAATCTAAATAAAAAGATAATAATATATTTGTTAATTTCTAATTAGATTTTCTTCCCTTCCCTCTCTTAACTAAATAAGAAATCTCTCCTCTCATACCCTACCCTCTAACCAAATAAAACTTGTAATCTCACCTACCATTTCTTACCCTCCTCTCCTTCATTTAAACTAAACAAAGCCTAAAAGGGGTTTGGGGCCTCTCCATTGAGGGTCCCTCCATTGCCTCCATTTATCTCAAATTACGTATCCTTAATATTGAATGTTAAATAAATACAAGTTTAACTGCTATGAAAAGTTTGAGGAGCATGATGGACTTAGGTATTATTTATTTTTATTTTATTTATTTAACATATTGTATCTAGTATCAAAACTATGTAGTTTAAATAAATGGAAGGCCATAGTGGAGCCCTCAATGGAGAAGAGACCCATTGCCGACTACAAGGAGGCATTTTCTGATTCTCTCTTGGGCTTGGCCCTACATCCTCTCTCTTTCTTCGCCTGCTCCTCTCATCTCTCTAATCCCCAGTACTGAAGCAAGTTAATCAATTAGGCTGCCAAGAAAGCTAGGAGAGGATCAACATCTGCATGGGTAGAAATGTCCACAGTTGGAAAAGCAGTTGGTAAAGAAAGCAATGTTCAGAAGAGAGGCGTGGTTGAATCTGCAAAAATTGCCTTGGTGTCTAAAACCAGAGATTCCATAAAATAATTTTCAACATTTGCAATCAGCAGGTGTTCTCTGACTCTTTGGAAGCAGTTGACATTTTGTCAAGGGGCAGCGGTTTATTGGTCATCCACCGAGCAAAAGAAATAGAAGAAACTCGATCCCTTCTATATGTGAACTGATTCCTATTTTCCTAATTCAAGTATTAAATAATTAAACTACATACTTTTACATATATTGAAATAAAATATTGTTCTCATCTCCCATTAATTTCTTCTGATTCCACTTTTCCCTGATATTTAATATCTTCTATGTTCATAAAATATATTAAAATGATAACTCGGATTTTACTTTTAAAAATTGTGTTAAAAGTTAAATATTGAGTTATACCACCCATCACTATAATTAATTAAAGAGTTAATTTTAATTTTAAATAAAATATATATTTTTTATATTTTTTATTATTTTTTTAAATTATCTTTATTGATAATCTTTTAATAATAATTATAAATAAAAAAGAAAAAAAACTTAAGTAAAATAATTAAAATATTATAAAAATATATTATATTAATTAATTTAAATAATTTATTTAATTTAAATAAATTAATTAAATATAATATTATTTTTAATATTTTTATATGTGTTGGGAATGAGATAAATTCTAGAGCTGTGTCGCGAGTTAAGACGGTGATGGCTGATTGGTCAATCTCTCTTCGATTTCCTAAATTTTCTGGACAAATCTTACCTAAAACATTATATTGAAGAGCCTTAGCCCCACCACCTCCTATACTTCAAGTAAATGGCCACATGACCTGATTTCACCATACTCCCAAATTCATAAATCTAAAAATTAAATAATTAATTTATAATTATTAAAAAAATTAATTATCTAAAAAATACTTATGTTAATTTTTTTTTAAAATAATCTTTTTAATAATTTAAATTAGAAATTACTCTCTTAATAAAAAATATTTTTAATATACACAACCAATATAAAATTTTAATAAAGTTATAAATTTAAAAAATAAAATAGACTAAAAATTTACTTTTAAAATTAAAATACGCTGTTATTATTAGGGGTGGTCAAATTGTCCTGACCTGATCTGAGGTAATTTGGGACGGGTCCATCCCGTCCTGTGAAGGGTTAGGACAGGACGGGTCTCGGTCTGGCTCTCGGGATTCTCGTCCCATCCCGAATATTTTTTTTAAAAAAATATTTTTCTTTTATTTATTTTATTTATAAAAAATAAAAATAGAAAATTGTATTGGTTATATTATATTATTTATTAGATGATTGTATTTTTCTCTTCCTTATATGTATTTATTTCTTTACAGATGAAGCAGTAACTTCAGTTGGTGAAGTGAAAAAATTGAAAAAGTAATAGTATTTGTAGTATAATTAATAGTATTTATTATTTTAAATTACTAATCATAATAAAGAGAATTTAATTTATTCTATTACTTTTTGTATTTTGATTATATGTTACTAATATATAGGATGTG
Source organism: Leucaena leucocephala (assembly GCA_037074615.1). NCBI lineage: Eukaryota > Viridiplantae > Streptophyta > Magnoliopsida > Fabales > Fabaceae > Leucaena > Leucaena leucocephala. Next base: position 20,482,053 of record CM073519.1, read on the forward strand.
TATAAAATATCTAATAATTTTTTTTAAATTGGGTTTGGGAATTCGAGATTGGGACATATTCGGAATGGGACGGGATACGGGACGCATTTTGCATCCTGTGTCTTATCTCGAGACGGAACCGAGACAGGCTTATCCCGATCCCATTCTATCCCGTGCCCACCTCTAGTTATTATGATCACTCCTTATAGCTAAATAAAGAAAGCAAGAAAACTAATGGAAATAGCTATTGAATATAATTCTCAATTAGCCAATTAACTATAGGCCACAAGCTCTCATAAATAGGTTCAACAGTAGAAATTCAAAGGAAACAGTAGAAAAAAATTACAGAGTGAAGGGAAGAAACTATTTGGAAAGGAAGAAGAAGGAATTCAAAGAGAAAGGAAGATGAAAAGCCATGTAGAGAGAAGAGCCATAACATAATTTACTACCTCCCACGTAAATATAAACCTATTTCCTTCTGATGATTTGGGCCTCTTCGGATACCTAGCCCATTCTTTTCGCAAAGGATATTCCTTCTCGGCCCATACTAAAATAAGGTAACATTACCGCCCCTATTAAAATGGACCTTGTCCTCTATGTTCGAGTTTGGGAAACTAATTTGCAAAGTACCCCAAATTGCACAAAAACTTTGGAAGCATTTAATTGTTGAAGGATCTCTGGGTCCCTATCATAATCCTTTTCTGTCAATATCACAATTTGCTTGAAACCAAATTTAATCTCTAACTCTTCAAGTTTGGTTCTGATTATCTCAATATCCTCAACATCAAATATATGGCAATTACTAAAATCAACTCGATTATCCTGGTTGTCAAGTAGGTGAAACTCCTCCAATAACCTTGAGGTATATATCTTCACATGAATTACTGACAAATGCATTTTATTACATATTCATTAGGTGTTATTTGTTAGCTTTTTAATGGTATTATTGGGTATTCTGGGTATAGTTGAAGATATTTTGGGTACAGAAGTTGGTAAAGTTACTCGAGATTTTTAGTGTTTTTTTTATATACTTTAGTTGATTTTTGTGTATTTGTACTTTTATTCCCTTTACTTGGTATGCTTGGTAGGAAGTTTAGATCAATATTCATTAATTGGAGATGAAATTAAGAAATTTCATTCAAGGACTGAGTTATTGTTACTCAAGTACCTGATATTGGAGAAATATAGTTAAGAACCACGAGATATTATCAATTGAAGACCTGAATTTGAGGAATTGCAAAGGACCAAATGTGTAAAACGCACCGTTTGGCTTGGCACCAAGAGATCATAGCTCGATGGTGTTTGGAGGTTCTGAGATTCGATTTAGCTCGCTTCTAGCTATGGAGTCGTGATTTCTCACCTCCTTGATGATATGGCCAAGCTACTCTGAGTTACTAGAAAAGTTATTTGCATCTAATTTCAGTTTCTAAACTCTTGTATATGTCGATTTGAATTTCTAGGATCTTAGGACTTAGACTGCGGTATTTAGAGAGGTATTTAGAGAGGATTATTAGTGGCTTGTATAATCATGAGATGGAAATTTGCTTTGGATCCATGTTCTCTTGGATTATGACATATTAATTGATTGTGATTCATGAATTACTTGGCTATTGAATGGTATTTGACATTGTGCTTTCTTTATTCTCAATTTTTGTATACTTGCTGGGTCAGTGGTGTAATGAGATTGTGAAGATCTAGTGGCAATACTAGGTGGCTAGGTTGTTGGATGAAAAGTTCTAATATAGAGTTCTTGATCCTTATGAGGCCAAAGTCAATCTAGGTCTATTGCATTCATTTAGTTCATTCATTTAGTTGGGTCTAGTTAGGTGCAAGTGAACCAATCTTTAGCGAATTAGAAAGAGTGGTGAGTCATTCATCAAGGAGAGCTCACTTAATCCATTTCCATTATCTTCCATCTCCATCATAAAAATATAAAATCACAAATATTAGGTCGTTTAGTCTTAGATTGAGTCTAGTTAGTGTTTATTCCATCTACATCCCCCTTGGTTAATTTGTAATCTAACCTAGTTATCTAGTAGTGTCATCGGCTCCCTTCAAGAGACCAACACATAGGTTGATGCATTAGCTTAGTTTTAATTGTTTGATTTGGCTTAATTGTTTGATTTGGCCCCCATGACAAACACTTGTCAAAATGACACCGTTACTGGGGAGCCTAGCTCCTAGGTAATTAGGTGTCCATTACATGTGATCGGGGTAGCTTAGTGATTAGGATATGGTAGATACTAACTTGTTTTCATTCTTTTAGAAATTTCCAGAAAATCCATAGAGACCTTGGTTGTGTCCACTGTGGCTGTTGTGCTGTTTCCTTGGAAGTGAAATTTGTTTTTCTATCACTTAGAGTTACTTTTGCTGCTCTGGAGTTAAGGAACTAGTGTATTGAATTTGTTCTTGTAATTAATTCCACTTGGTTCTGTGAAGGGGAGGCATAATGTGGAAATTTGTGCATTAATTGGGATAATTGTTCACTGTGCTTAATTGAGGTTCTGTGACTGTTTTAATTGAGTTTGGTCTGCTGTAAACTCCGCCACACTTACCATTCATGAACTTGTGACTATCATTCAGTTGATGTTAGTGTGATTTGTAAGCTTAAACCTTGATTGCTGACATAACCTTTCATTGTTGGAATTTTTTTAAGTTGGAACTGGAACTATACATTTAATGGAATTGCTGATTAGTGGAATTGTTTTGTAGCTCAAAGTTCACCTTGCTGCTAGTTTGTGGGGGGATTTTATAGTCAATTTGTGTTACTTGTAAAAAGTCTTTTGGTTGATATTTGTGCTATCTTGTTGGATGCTTTATTACTCTCATTGCTTCCTTCTTTGGAAGTGTTGGGCAACCTTGGTATTTGACAATTTCCAGTTGTGAATCTAAAGTTTTTGCTACCATAATAGTGAAAATTGTTAGGCGAATGGGATTCTTGAGTTGATATTGTCTTTGGCATAAATCTAAGTTGATTGAACTTTGCAAGTGTTTGAATTTGTGGGTTATTACATACTCATATTTATCTCTGAGAGTTATCTTGCTGATACCTTATTCCCCCTCAAACTAACTGTTCTGCTGCTGATTTTGGACTGGAGTCACAGAATTTGTGTTTTGCAATCTGGTTTTTCAAATTTCCATCTATCTGGACATATTAATCCATTGAAATGCATTTTGGACTCTGTGGAAGCTCACTTGTAGATATATTCTGTCGCTTGGGATTAGTTTGCATATTTTGATAATTGTCTGGACACGTTGCGCTGGGATCTTAAAGTTTTGAAGTTACTCTTTTCATTACTAAGTTTTCATGTTAAATTTGTGACAGACTATGTTTATGTTCACTGTTTTGAAGAAAATCTGGTGCATTGGGGTTTGGCTTAGGAATTTTAGTGTCTTCACCTTTGACTTTGCTTGCCCCTACTCTAATTTTCATTTTTCTGGTATTGCATATCCACTGTGCTTATAATAACAACAACAACAAGAACAAGCCTTATCCCATTAAATGGGGTCGGCTACATGGATTATACGACACCATTGTGCTCTATAAAAAACTAAATCCTTGGATAGGTTATTGACCAGGAGATCCTGCTTAATGACCTCGTTGAGCGTTCTCTTTAGCATTCCTCTACCCCTTTTAACCGGAGTCCATACTTTTTGATCCATCCTCCTCACTGGCGCATCCCTTGGCCTTCTTTGCACGTGTCCAAACCACCTAAGGTGGTTCTCTACCAATTTCTCTTCAATAGGTGCCACTCCAACTCTTCCCCGTATATATTCATTACGATTCTTATCTTTTCTTATATGCCCACACATCTATCTCAACATCCTCATCTCAGTTATCCTAACTTTATGCTCTTGTTGTCATTTTAAAGCCCAACATTCACTTCCATAAAGCATTGCTAGTCTTATAGCAGTGCGATAAAACTTTCATTTTACTTTATCTGGTACTTTCTTATTACATATAACCCTAGTAGCATTTCTCCATTTAAACCACTCAACTTGAATTCTATGATTAACATCCTCCAAAATTTCACCATCCTTATGTAAAATTAATCCCAAATATTTGAACTTATCTATTTGAGGAATAGTTTGATCTCCCAATCTGACCTCCAAGTTACTTCTAACTTGCCTCTTATCAAAATTATAATGTATATATTTAGTCTTATTTCTACTCAGCCAAAAACCCTTCGATTCTAAAGTACTTCTCCATAACTCAAGTTTAAAATTAATCTCTTCTCTTGACTCCGTCACAAGAATTATATCGTCCGCAAAAAGCATGCGCTTAGGGATTTCTTCTTGAATAGGTTTAGTTAGAATATCCACTACTATATTAAATAAATAAGGACTCAAATATTATCCCTGATGTAGACCAATCCTTATGGGAAAATCTTTTGTTTTTCACCCAGCCGTTCTTATAGTAGTTGTTACCCCCTCATACATATCTTTTATTGCCTTGATATATGTCATACGCACACTCTTCTTTTTCAAAGTTTTCCAAAGCACCTCCCTTGGCACTCGATCATATGCTTTTTCTAAGTCAATGAAGACTATATGCAAGTATCTTCTTTTAGTCCGGTATCTTTCCATTAACTCCTTTAATAAAAGAATCACCTCTATTGTAGACTTACCTGGCATGAAACCACACTGATTCTCAATAATATCAGTCTCTAATATTAACTTGTGTTCAATTACCTTTTCCCACAACTTCATAGTGTGACTCATAAGCTTTATCCCTCTATAATTTACACAATTTTGAATATCCCCTTTATTTTTATAAATAGGAACTAAAGTACTTTTCCTCCAGTCATTGGGTATTTTCTTAGAACTTAAGATCACATTAAAAAGTTTAGCAAGCTACACCACCCTCACTTCGCCTAAACACTTCCAAAGTTCAATAGGAATACCATCAAGTCCAACAGCTTTACTATTTTCTATTTTCTTAAGCGCCTCTTTAACCTTGCCAACACGGATCCTATAGTAAAATACCAAATTTGGTTCAACTTCTCGTGTTAAATCCCCTAACTCATAACTCGACCCTCCTCCCTCGTCATTAAACAATTTGTAAAAATAGGTTTCCCACCATTCTTTAATATCACTATCTGCAATCAAAACCTTGCCTTCTTCATTCTTAATACATCGTACTTTATCCAAATCCCTCGATTTCCTTTCCCTGTCTCTTGCATCTTATAAATATTTCGTTCTCCCCTACTTTGTCCCTAACTCTTTATAAAATTCCTCAAAAGCCTTAAAACGATCTGCACTCACTGCCTTCTTAGTTTCCTTCTTAGCCAAATGATACTTTTCCCAATTTTCAGTATTATTACATAAGTGTATAGTTTTGAAACAGTCTCTCTTGTTCTTAACTTTCTCTTGTACGTTCTCGTTCCATCACCAAGTCTCCTTATCTCGTCGACTAAAACCTTTAGATTCTCCCAAAATTGCTTTAGCAACTGTTCGGATCTTTTTTGCCATTTCCTTCCACATGATATTAGCATTTTCCTACTCCTCCCAAACCCCTTCATTTAACATAGGTCTTTTAAAAGTTTCCCTTTTCTCCCCTTTAACTTCCATCACTTGACTCTTGTGTTTAAAACATGTCGGCGCTTTTCCTTTCTACACTTAATACGCACGTCAAGGACCATTAACCTATGCTGGGTTGTCAATCTGTCCCCTGGAATCACTTTACAATTTGTACAAAGATTCTGTCACGACTCCTTACCAAAAAGAAATCAATCTGACCTGTGGACCCCACTCTTATATGTGATCAAATGCTCTTCCTGCTTCTTAAAGCACGTGTTGACAATCTTGAGATTGTAATCTAAGGAAAAATCAATGATATATTGTCTTTCATTATTAATCTCTCCAAAACCAAAACCATCATAAGCCCCTGCATATTGCCCTGCCTCCTTACCAACACGACTATTAAGGTCCCCACCAATAAAAATCTTCTCAGTAAGTGGTATGCTCTGAATCAGCTCTTCCAAATCTTCCCAGAACTTTTCCTTAAGATATGCTTCTGTTCCCACTTGAAGTGCATAAGCACTAATAACATTGATTGTATCCCTACCAACAATTATTCTTAAAGATATAATTTTGTCATCAATCCTTTTAACATCCACCACATTCGTCTTCCACTCTTTATCAACAATGATACCAACACTATTCCTCGTACTTGTTTTACCTGTGTACTAAAATTTGAACTCATTGATTTCTCGAGATTTTTCTCCAACTCATTTGGTTTCCTGAAGGCACAAGATGTTAATCTTTCGCTTTACTATTACGCCCACTACCTCCCACTCTTTTCCACTCGTAGTTCCACTATTCCAAGTGTTAAATCTGATCTTTCTTTCCTGAACTAGCTTCTTTAGCCACCTCCGTCTGTAAGAGAGCTGTAGCCCTTGCTCATTTAACGCTACATCCAGGAAATGATGCAACGACCCTTACTCACTTTTCAATGTAATCAAGCCATACAACGCGTTACTTACGGGCAATGACCTAGTATTAGCGCAATTTCTTCGTATGTCCATGTTCATAAGATTCAACAAGTTTTACGTTAGTTGTCGGGGCCTAATACAACCGTCCTCCTTTACCCGGGTTTGGGATCGACTACATGCATAGGCAGAGTTATATCCATTGTGCTTAGTGAAGATATTTTTCTAAATGTCCTCTGTGAACACAAATTTTTCAAACATATTGGTTTGAGTTTACCCCATTTAATGGGATAAGGCTTGTTGTTGTTGTTGTTGTATTGGTTTGAGTTTAATTCTCTGAATTATTGTTCTAGCACCTGTGTGAGTGTATATTGTGGAACTTGGTGAAATTGGCACATTGAACTTTGCCTAATTTGCTAGGATTGAGTTATGAAATCTGGAATTTTCCACTGATTCACTGCACTAAACTTCATTGAGAACCAAAATTATGGTTCAATGCACTTCATTGATCAGGAATTTACTTGCTTGAGAGATTTGGTTGATGCGGACTTGTTCATTGATTTTCTTGAGGATTCACTTTGCATTTTCAAAAACCTCGCCCTGTTTTGCATAAGAACCAGTCTAAATGCATGTGGAAAAGGATTTGCAAACTGTTTTGAGAGTTTACACACTTAATTTTGCATTTTGACCTTTCATTCGCCAAAGTCACTGCTGCAATTGATTTGGAATTTGTGAAAATTGTTCTTAAGAGCTGAAAAAAATTCGTTGATATGATCTATTTTGGCTGTAATCACTGTGATTGATAGGTTTGCGCTGCTATGATTGAGATTGCCCATTGTCATGGTTTTCGGATTAAGATGGATTGTGATGAACATGTTTATTGTTAAATATTCAAATTTTACTGGATTATAGGTTTCATTTTCAAGTTCATTTGATTAAGTGGTACTTTGATTAATACCTTTATCGGAATTGATGTCTATAATATATACTTAATGTTCTAAATCTTCTATTTTATCTCCCGATGTTAAAGGTTCTTCTATTAATTATATTTCTTCATTATTTTGTAAAATTTTTTCAATTACTTGTACTTGTTTTCTCTTTGGTTCTTTACAATTTATAAATTTGTGTCTTAATTTTTCACAATTACAACATCTACACTTTATAGGGTTTTTTGGATATCTTGGTTTAAAATTTCTTTTCCTAAAAAATCTTTCTGGTTTCCAATTTTTCTTTGCTTTTCTAAAATCTATATTTCTAAATTTTGGATATTTATATTTTCTAAATCTCTTTTTCTTGAATTTTTTTCCTTTTTATAATAATTATTTCTTCCAATTTCTCTCTGATATCCCCACTTATGAGGGTAAATCTATCTCGACATTCAATGAGAATTCTAAAATGCCCAACTTCATTGCTACATTCATCCATATAGGTTGCAAACGTGGGACTGAGTGTATCTAGCTAGTAAAAGGGAACTTTTCACACTTATTCAAAATTGTATTAGAACTTACTACCCAACTCAACTTTTAATGAGGATTATGGAATGCCTACGTTAGTTGCTAAATTCATCAATATAAGTGACAAATGAGTGTTTCAAGCTAGTAAATGTACCAAACTTGTGGCACTATTTCAGAATTGAGTGAAAACTCATCACACATTTCAACTTCCAATGAGGATTCTAGAATATGCAACTTGATTGCTAAATTCATCCATATAGGTTATAGCTGATGGATCGAGTTTTTCTAACTGATAATTGTGAACTTCATATTGTTTTAGAATTGAGTGAAAACTCATGAGTCATCTCGACATTCAATAAGGATTCTAAAATGCCCACTTTCGCGGTTAAATTCATCCATATAAGTCACAAACTAGGGGTTAAGCATATCTTGCTAGTAAAAGGGATCTTTACACTGATACAAAATTGTGTGCAAATTAACCACCCATCTAAACTTCAAATGAGGATTATGGAATGCCTACTCTTGAGACTAAATTCATCCATATAGGTGATGCAATAGGGTTTCAAGCTAGTTGATGGCAAATATACTGAACTTGTGCCACTGTTTCTAAATTGAGTGAAAACTCGCCACATTTCTCAACTTTCAATAATGATTCTAGAATGCACAATTTGATTGCTAAATTCATCCATATAGGTCACAGTCGAGTAACTGAGTGTTTATAACTAATGATCGCAAACTTCACATTATTTTAGAATTGAGTGGAAACCCATAAGCCATCTCGACATTTAAAGAGGATTATAAAATGCCCACTTTCATGGATAAATTAATCCATATAGGTCACAAACGAGGGATCTAGTGTACTCAATGAGGAATATGCAATGCCTACGTTCGTTACTAAATTCATCGATATAGGTGACATACCAGTGTTTCAAGCTAGTTGATGGAAAATGTATCGAACTTGTAGTGCTATTTTAGAATTGAGAGAAAAGTCACCACCCATCTTAACGTTCAAGAAGGATTCTAGAATACACATTTTCATTGTTAAATTCATCCATATAGGTCACAGCCAAGTGATTGTGTTTTTAACTGATAACTGCAAACTTCATATTGTTTCAGAATTGAGTGGAAACTAACGACCCATCTCGACATTCAGTGAGAATTTTAAAATGCTCACCTTCATTGATACATTTATCCATATAGGTCATGAAACATCCTACTTTTAACCCCTCAGAGTGCAAATTCAGAAGTGTATTTAACTAGCAGAAGTATTACTTTGACCTACAAATAACAAATTTGTAATTTGGTCATCGGGTACTACTAATTGTTCATTTTTCAGATTGGTATTCCAACTTTGAAAATCATAACTAATTATAGAAATATTGTATGGAGGTGCTCCAAATTTCTACTTGAAGCTATTTCATTGCTCTTTAAGGAAAAAAAAAATATAAATATAGACATTTGTTTGACCATTCAATACAGTTATTCATTTGATCACTTTTGAAACTTCTAGATTCTAACCCTTAACTTTAGAAAATTATTTCTTTTAATGTACACATCCAAATAAGGCATACTACCTATTAATTTAAAGTTTAAGATGTGCACTAAAAGTAAACCAAATTTTGTTGCCAGACTCATTCGTTTACTAGGTCAAACTAGATTCAAAATATGACTGCTCTAAGACTTACTATTTTTATCGTCACTTTCATGGTTTCATAATTAATTACAGAATGCATAGCTCATCATCAAACTTTATAATAATTACATAGACATGTATATAGCATCATATACAATTTCATTACATCAATATACATGAACAACGTTTATAACAAATCATTTACGTAACTAGAGAATATAACAATACAACAAAATACATGTGATTCCCTAGTTTCCTCCTTCATTTCTTTAGCGATTCCATCATGCATAAGTCTTCCATCATAGTTGACATATTATGGTTGGTTAAGGGAGGGTGAGATTATAGGGAATCTCAGTAGCAAACATTACTAATCAATGCATACAAGATGAATGCAAGTGTATGGCATTCTTCTCTTAACTTTCTCTTGACATACAAGATGGTTGGTTAAGGGAGGGTGAGATTATAGGGAATCTCACTAGCAAACATTAGCAAACATGTACTGGCTTAGTCCATTTTCCTAAAAATTAAACTATTTTTTGAATCTAATTTTTCTAAGGTTTCATAATCTATCCTCTGACATTAGATTAATTGTCTAGATTTTTCCTGCCTTGGACATTCTTAGACTGGGTAAGGATGTTTATTAATTGACCCTTGAAAATTACCAAAGGGTTGTTCATAATTATTCACTTTATTAACCCTAGGGGCATTGTTGTCTTTTTACACTTCGTCAGGATATTTACTGGCCTTGGTTAACTATTCATGTGCTCTCTTTGACTTTTTGTCCAAGGTGAAATGACTAAAATGCCCTTCATTCATTTTTATTTATTCCTAAAACATTATGGGCATTTACGCCTTTTTACATTTTTCCAAGATATTTCTAGGCATTGCCCCTATTCTGGACCTGCATGCTTAATTTTTCTGTCCAAATTATTACCTTTTTATTGGATATATGATCTAATATTACTTGAAAAACCTTTACTGAACATTTAATTATTTTAATAATTAATATCAATTAATCGGGACCCTAACTCAAAATTTTGATCCACACGATTCTAATCAGAAAAATCTCCTCTATCTAACCTTATTTTTAAATCATGGGTTTACAGATATTTTTCCATAATGATGTTTAGGTCCCAATCTTTTTCCATAATTTTATCTATGTCCCTTTATTTTTTATAATTACACTTAAGGCCTTAACTTGTATCTACATTTGTTTTAGGCCTTGAGACTTTTATAATTTTCACTTTAGTCCCTTTAGCTTATGTCTACATCACTTTTATACAAGGAACCTTTATACTTTACACTTTGGTCTATTTTCTTTCTTACTTAGGCCCTAAAGGACTTTTCTTCTTTATATAATTTAGTCCTTTCTTCCTCTTTCCTCTTCTATGTCCAGAAGACTCTTTTGGAGCCTTTAACTTTATTTGTATACTTGCCCCTAGGAATTTTCCATGTTTATGTCATAGTCCCTGTATTTTCTCTATTTTACATTTTAGTCCTTGAAAATCTTATGTACATTTATAGATTTTTTGCTCAAAGGGAGCTGGTAGCCTACCTATTTTAGGCTACTTTTCGATCTTATGGGCCTAAAATTTGGGATATTACAATTCTCCCCTCTTAAAATAAATTTTGTTCTCAAAATTTCAGGGTTAAACCTCTATCCATACTCTGAATAAGAGATTTTTTAACCTTTATTCCTCAAATGACCTCTTACTTTTCTTAATTTTTCCTGACTTTTCTTAGTTAAACTTTGTGCAATTTTGCCATACTTTTTTGGCATTTGTACCTTTTCTCATAACTTTCTAGGGAGTCTACCAGCATTGGGTACTCTTACTTGAGCATGCTTAACTAAAAAGTGCTGATTAAAATCTAAAGTAATGGTGCTGTCAGGCTTAGAACTTGATACTTTACTCTCTTAGCCTTTATTACAGCCTTATCTATGGCAATTTTCTCATTTTTAGCATAATTGATAGCCTTCTTTATAGCCTTATTGGGATTTGAACATCAATACTCAGTATGTCTTTATGTCACATGTTTTTTTTTCATATTTGGGGCTAGCTAGAATGCCTCTTGTTCACAACTTATGGCTCTAACTCTTGCTAACTCTGACTTTCCTTTGTTAGTTGGAAGAAAATTGAGCTCAGCCTAATTAATGATAAGGTCATCTAGATGAAAGTTGTCATATCCTAATTTTGCCCTATCTGTATAATACTGATAATGGAAAGAGGTTTGGAAAGGATTGTGACGATGATTAGAAGAAATAATAAAGGTCAAATGAGTCTTGAAGGAAGAGAGGGACTAAAATGAAAAGTTTAAAAGTTCTATGATGAAAAATGAAAGTAGAAATAAACTTTGAGCCATTAAGTATAATTTTCAAAAGATTAAGGACCTAAATAAAAATTAGAAAAGGTTGAAGGCCAAAAATGAGAGTAGAAACAAAAGTTGGGCCAAAAGTGATAATTATCAAAAGTTCAGGGACCTAAATATAATTAAGCAAAAGTTCAGGGACAAAAATATAATTATGAGAAAGTTGAATTGAAAAAGACCCAAAAATACCCAGCATTAGATTACTCCTAAATTTAACTTGTAGATAGACAAAATTATTCTGATTAGTTTAACGCAACGCAGAATTTTGATTTGAGGTCCCGATTAATTGATATAAATTTCTGAAGTTAGAAAAAATTATTGCAGTATTTTTTAGACCTCAGAATCAAATGAAATTTGGCAGTAAATTTCTATAATTAATATAAGAATTTCTAAAATTGATAAGGCTAAAAAAGGAGTTATGTAGAATTTATTATAGAATTTACAGTGGATTAAAACACCCGATAAATATGTTTCAAGGGAGTTTCTCAAGAATTGAGCCCATGAACGCAGTGGATCATATAGAGGGCCCAGAATGGCGCCTTATAGGCCCAATGATATTTTCAGATAAGTATGTGGGCTAGGGCTAATAAAGAGCGAGAAAAATACAAAATTATAAAAAAGCCACTGAAGGTATGCCACTATGTTGTGTCATTGAGGCAGAGTTGGACGAAGGGCATTTTGGTCATTTGGACAAGACAAAAATGTGTATATGCCTTGATAAGAAGTAAAGAGGTGTAAAATGACAATTATGCCCTTAGGGTTAATATAGGGCAAGATAGTGAACTGAGGGCATTTAAGTCATTTTCTAAGGGATCTGTAATTAAGTTTTGGCCCAATCTAAGAATGTCCATTGTAGGAAGAATCTAGATACTGGATTTAAGGTTAGAAAGCATATTATAGAATTTTAAAAAAATTAGATTTATAAAATAGTTTGGTTGTTGGGAAATCGGACTGAGCTAGTACCGGATTAGACTGAAATTTTTCCAGAAGCTTCTCCCCCATGGAATGGCCCCACCTAGCCCTATGAAATATCCCTTGATGATGTCATGGATGATGTCATAATTATCTTTTTGAAAAAGTTAAATCCAAGATTAAATGTGAGCTTTAGATCAAATAGTGCACAAAGTAATGTTAGCCATTGATTTTCCATGAGATTTTTCTTTAAATACCCCCTCATTTCATCCTCCAAACCGTGAGGTCAAGAACCCTTAGGAAAACTCTTGAAAAATGAAAACTCAAGCCAAGATAAAGAAGATTCAAGGTACCAAAGTTCAAGCAAGCTAGAGATTAAAGGTAAGCAATCTATCCTAATTTATTTTCCTTTAATTTGGGAGCTTGAACTTAGGATTTTCATGGAGGAAAGTTGAGTTCTCTCTAAGGTGTTGTGCTGTTCAAAAACCTTAGATGAAAGGAGAAAGAAGAAATTAAAGTTAGAGTTATATGATTGAAGCTTGAACAAGCTAGTTAAGTGATTGGTTGTTGAATCAAGTTGATATTCTTGACTTTGTCATGGTTGAACCATTTTGGTTTGCACTGTTCATGATGGAAAGAAATGGAATTTCAATGATTTAAGGCTTCCATTGAATATATATGATGATTTTGTGTAGGATTGGATAGGTTTTGAACCTTGGAAGCATTGAAATTCCAAGTTATAATTTTTGATATTCTTCTCTATTACTATTCACTTGCATGAACAGTGATTGGGATTTGATGATTTTGATGCTTCCAATGGTTTTAAAATGAAAAGTTGTGTGGGGTAAATTGGAGAAACAAGTATGGGAAGCAATAGAATTAAAATGGGAATTTTTGAAAGAAAAGAGGATGTTATGTAATTCTGTACATAATAGTGCATGGGAGCTAGAATTTCATGATTCTAAGGTCATAAATGGATTTAAAAGATGAAATTGTGTTGGGTAAAGTCAATACATCGATTGGCTCAAGAGCCAAGTTGATTAGTGAAGATTAGAGAAAGTTATGATAATAAAGAGTGTAACAATGTTAGTCTTGAACATTGTTGGAGTTCATGGGTCCTAATGAATTATGTGATGAATATGAATGTGTTTAGCACCTTGAAACATCTAAGAAGATGTTGGGAAGTGATTGACATAAAGGCGTTATGGTTGAAAAGCTAGGGAGCAAGTGCAAAAGATCAAGAGAAACGCTTAAGTGCAAGATAGTGAACTTACCTCTTTATGTGCTTGATGTGGTATACTTATGTGTTGACATGTATATGATATTTGAATGATGTTGTGACATGATAAATGATATTGAATGTTATTGTGAATAACATGTTTTCCATGGCTGTGTACTTTTATGCTAAAGTATATAGCATGATGGCATGTCACTAATCAAAGTTTAATGAAATTACATATCATGCATTAGCATCCATCTTGCATTTTTAAGTGGTAATGTTTGCTACTGAGATTCCCTAGAATCTCACCCTCCCATAACCAACCATAATAGGTTATTCAATATGGAAGAATCATGTTTGGTACATGAGCTAAGGAATGGAAGAGGAAGAGTAGACAAGTGATGGCATGCATGTATGTTAGTTTTTATGTATTGTTATGTATTATCCATTATATGCAAAGAAAATGTATGAAAGAATTATGACATAGCCTCATGATGTATATGAATGCATGCAAGAGAAAAGAGATGGTTTATGCATGTTGGAACAATTATTGAAAGTGAAAGAAAGGAAACTGAAATGGTATAAACGTAGGTCCTAGAGCAGCTTTGTTGTGGCTTTAGTTTGACCTAACAAATGAAGGAATTAATCCACAAAATTTTTATGAGCATGTAGTACACATCCAAATATTTAAATGCATAGGTAGTACGCCTCATTTAGATGTGTATATTCAGAGAAATGAATTTTCAAAGTCAAGAGACAGAATCTGGAATTTCTAGAATTTGCCATATGAACAGATTTATATTTTTACCTTAAAGAGATATGAAAGAGCTTCAATTGAAAATTTAGATCACCTCTATACGAATATTTTACAATTAGTTATGAATTTTTAAAATTGGACTGTAAATCTAGAAATCACCAAGTGAACAGTACCCAATAAGTAAGTTTTAAAATTTTAATTTTTGAGCTAATGTAATGCTTTCGCTAATCAAATATGCTTCCGAATACGTACTCTGAGGTGGTAAGAGTAGGATGCTTCATTTTGGTATTAGAGCAAAAAGTTTTTGGCATTGGTACAGAATAAAGTTTAGCACAAAACAGAGGTTTTGGTGCAAGATAAATTGCTTTAATTGGGAAACAGAGTATGTAGCGGTTACCTAAAGCCCAATTGAGGTTGAAATTGAGGTTAGTAATGGGTTACTTGTTCACAGTCTAACTAAGATTATGGATTGGTGATTAATGCTCTAGGGAAATGGATCATTGAGGCTTAATAACAGATACCTTATCGCCTATTGGTGATCCAGGAGGTAAAGGAAAACTTAAGAGTATGAATGGCATAGAGATGTGAGCCAGACCCTTCCTTAGTTAGCTGAAAGAAAGCAATTGACTCAGTTATAGATTACAGTGAGGTCAAGAACACAAGAGTCCTTCAGGCTAGGGAACAGAAGTCTTACATGCAATAGGAGATGTTATATAGAATGAGTATATCCTAGTTAAGGTACAATGACCTAACATGATAACTATCTCAGATTCCTGAATTGATAAATAGGATCTTAGAGATATAAGCTAAAGAGTAATAACCTCATAAATTTCTTGAGGATTAGTAGAAAGAGATGAAAGAGATATAACATGAGTCTATGGTAGTGCCCTCTAACCCTTATGAGTTTAATTCCTCCGATGAGAGGATAGTTTATGGCTGAGGAAACTGAGTACTAGTACTAGATTATAGGTAGACCATATATTATTCCTCCTCTACCAGAGTTTGAGGATAGATTTGATATGAGTAATATACACTAGTCCCTTGATCCAGAAATCCAGTTAGAGTTAATGACAGTCTGTGTCCATTCTCAAAGTCTAGGAATATGTCATTTTATAGAGAAAGATCAGTGTGATATTCCTGGTCCTAGTTAACCCCAACCTTCTTTACTAAAGACAGATAATGTTAACTATATCAGTCTCAAGAAAGCTGTGGTGAGTGAATTACTCAGTCTAGGTCAAGGGATGGATAGAAGTAGAGATCAAGAGTAGTCCGTTTATCTATAGTTTCTCAATGCCGTAGTAGGCATGATAGGCAGATATACAATAGAGGGCATTGACCTGAATTAGGTTTACACCCTAACAGGCTGACATGAGATGGTAGTAAGTCAGATACTGCTATATACCCCTAAATAGCACATTGAGCTAAGCAAGTTTTTGGCAAATGATCTGCCAATTGATATACAGGGGTGGCACTTCTGTGTACAGAAGTATGTATAGTTCACTATTCCCTAGAAAAGAATGTAAAAAGAGATGAGGGGTAATGTAAACATGGTAAAGTAAGGTAATTACTCATATGTATGATAGTTACGTTGTACTCCGATATGAAATTGACATGTATGTAATGTATGTACAAATGTTAAGGTGACATGAAATATGAGTTCTGAGGTGATATAATAAGATGATAATTGGTTGAACATCTATGGGAATATGTTCCCAATTTAATGCGATTATGATATATAGATATGAATGAGTTTTAATTATCTCAAATTCATCAAAGTCAAGAACATTAGAAGTGAATATTTAGAAAAAGTTATGGCCAGGTCGCAATGTGAATCAGTTTAGGTCACGACTAGAAGTTCCAGAGAAGATA
Organism: Leucaena leucocephala; assembly: GCA_037074615.1. Taxonomy (NCBI): domain Eukaryota; kingdom Viridiplantae; phylum Streptophyta; class Magnoliopsida; order Fabales; family Fabaceae; genus Leucaena; species Leucaena leucocephala. The sequence continues at coordinate 20,498,674 of CM073519.1, forward strand.
AGTTGCTATGAGTTAAGCCACAAATTGCAACAAATATTTATAGAAGCTTTTGGTCATGACGAGTAAAGATCATTGGTCATGACAGGAAGCTCCAGAGCTATCAGGTCGTGACAGAACATGACCTATAGTCACGACTAAAAAACACTGAGTTGTCAAGTCGTGATGAGCAGGTGGAGATGGCCGTGACTAAAGTTTACAAAGAATGAGTCACGACTAGCCAGCACTCAGGTTGCGACTAGATTGCATAGAGACCTGATGACAAGAATGAAGATTATGACATCACTAAAGTTGACCAGTTAGTGGTTTAGCATAGTGTACAGGCAAGCCAAACAGTACAAGGCACTGAGATATAGAATATCAGTTTAAGAAAATATTCAAAGGTAGATCCTCCATATGATCACCAGGAGTTGATCTATGTTACAAAAGATTCATTCAGAAAATCTTTACTGAACATAATAATAAGAAGTTAGAATGAGACTTGCCTAAGAATGAGCCTAATACATGCCTTAAGGTTAGAGACATTATATTCAATAGATAAAAAGTTAAAGTTCCAGAAATAGAGGGATACCATCATGAAGAGATAATAACTTAGCAAATCTAGGGTAGAGCACCCTAGAAAACAAAAGTAATAGTACTAAATGATGAATGAGATCCAAGTGACTTAAGTTAGTCAGGATCCAGAGATAGACTAGAAAAGAATCGCAGTATAGTCTAGAGCAGACTGAGACTGACAGACAGAAAGAGTTTAGAGATAGTAGAGAGATACAGAAGTTACTCTATATAAGATAGAGATTGATCTGCTCACCTGAGAAGTTTTTCTCGAAGAGTTTACAAGAAGAATTCCTCTCAGTTAGAGAATGATGAGCGTGATGAATACTTAGCCAAGTTCATCCACATGAACATTGAGAGTTGAATGACTGAGAAGTTAGTTTACGGATTGAATTCTGTGTTACAAAGAAAGAGTTTTTCTCAGGTAGTTGTAGAAGTTAAACAGAGCGGTAGAAGTATGTAAAATAAGAAAAGAAGTTTATGATGTTTAGAGAGATAAAGGTAGCCAGAATTAAAAAGATAAAGTTACTCCCTTATTCCCTATGTAAGAAAGAGTAATGAGGGGTTGGTCTATACCCTAGTAAGAAGGTAACGTGGCAGCTTAAGTTAGATGAATAGGTACTTTAGGATTTGCCAAAGATTTGATAAGATAATATAGATAATTTAATTGAAGTATGCATACAGAGGATATGAAACATCCTTATTTTCTTATGTCTTAGGGACCAAATTGTAGCATTTGGAACCACTTTTAAGGTCATTGAAGTCAAATTATATAATCTGGAATTTTACTCTATCGAGTACTGTTCACTATGTAAATTCCAGAGGAGTGACCTAACTTTGAAAACTCATAATTAAATATAGAAAAATCAAAATAAAATAGTTCAAATTGCTGCACAAAGATAACTTAATGCTATTTCAGGAAAAAAATAACTCATTGACCATGACATGACTCAGTCAACATCAGTCAAGGCTCAAAGTTTACTGTTCATCCATTGTCCTTCCCCTAATTCCAGCATTTTTGGTCAAAATTTGAAAAATCATATCCCCATGTGTAGACATCCAAATGAGACATTCTATATATCAAATCGAAGCTTGGTATGTCTACTATTTACTGATAAAATATCATACATTTATTTAATCATTCACTATTTATAATTATAACTCAAATGTCACTGTCTCACCACAAGTTACTGTTCATAGTGACAATTTCCAGCAACTAATTATTCATATATCAATCACATATCAATCATGCTAAATAATTATTAACTTCTCTTCATGCATCTTTATCTCCTCCATCTTGAGAAGACGTGCTGTAATTGGATTGATATGGAAAAGGTGAGATTTCTGGGGAAATCTCAGTAGCAAATGGAAACCATACAATGTATGCAACTATATGCTTGCTCTTACTATATGTGCACTTAATGATCATGCTTGCATAATGATAACATACATGCTTCCATGTTACTTAATTATAACATATGGCCATGGTGTAAAAAGAAACAGAGCATAACTTAATCATACATGCTTTTCATCATCAAGATAAGTAAACATCACATAAAACATCCAACCAACATAAGCATACAAGTAGGTAAGTTTACTACCTGGCGTGTAGCCATTCCTTAGTCCTTAACCTTTGCTCTGAGGTTTTTTCCTTACATAGGTCAGAGCCTATACATAGCATAATAATATCTTTATTATTATTCTGTCCAATATAGCTCTACCTAACTCATGCTTTACTTGAGGTAATACCATTAATCTGACATTCCCTTAACTTTCTTTATATCCACGACTAACCTTATCAAGAGATATATTTCTCTATTCTAACTATTAAATTCATAAGAACAATCCTCTAATTTATTAGAGTAGGGACTAGAATAAATTACTTACCTTACTCTTAAGCTTGACAAGTCCCTAAGCTCCTTGGATTGCTTCTAACTCTGCTAGAGCTCCTCCTTTTTCCTTCCTTTCTCTCTTCTTTCTCTTCCTTTCTTTCTTCTTTTTGTGGATGCCTTGAATGGAAGGGGGAGTGTCTATTTATAGGTGAAAGGTGGTGGAATGGATGGTCCAGATTGAATCACAATGAACAGCTTAGATCGCTTGGCTTCCTCAAGAAGCCTTGCTTGCATCATCACGATGACATCATCATCCTAGATGACTTATCAAAATGACATCATCCATGGGACACCTCACATGATTAGGTGGCACAATGGTGGGGCCCTTGGGATACCTCACCAGCTGACTCAGCATTTCCAGATAATTCTAGAGTCCTGTCATAGAATAAACAGCTGAGATTGTGCCACGTGTCCTTAGCTTTTTCTTCATTCCCTAGACTCATGCAATGTGGCGCCTTGTGGGTCTCATGAGGATACTTTTCATTCCACCTCATGGTTCTGGATGAGTCTAAAGCTCTATCTAATCAATTTCCGCAGCTCTATCTTTAATCGGGTAACTTTACTTTATTGAAAAAGTATTAAACTAATATTTTAATGCCACTTTGACCCACATCACTCTTGGGCCACATTTTTGGATATATGGGAATGTCATCTTGGGTCTCTAATCATGCCCAATCACTCTTGTGACTCGATTCCCAAGAAACATCCCTTAACAAATTACGAAAATACCCTTGGTTACTCTTTATTAATTCTAGGGCATTATTGTCTTTTCATACTTTACCAGAGTATTTCCTAACCCTAGTCGATTATCCGGATAAACTTCCTTGACTATGTAACCCTAGTCAAATGACCAAAATACCCTTCACTTATTCTTTAAGTATTTTATAACATAAGGGCATTTTCATCATTTCACACTTTTTCTACATATTTCTGGCACTGACCTCTTTAACTGATAAACTGACATCATGCGTTTCGTCCTTACTTGGTGTCATCATGGGCCTCTCTATGACATCATCTGAGCTCATTCAGTCATAACTTGCTTATTGCTAAGTTTCATAATAAGATCTCGGGTATTCACAAACTCCCGTCAAATTTCACTAATATGGGAATAACTTCTTCTATAGATCTCCTTTCGAGGTTATGCCATATTCATGACATTTGGTGTCATAGGGCACACCTTCTTATATCTTTTCACTTATATCTGAGGTTGATAAGATCTGATAAAATATCAGATAATTTTTTAAACTATGAGATAAATACCGGCTACCTAGAACTCTGATAAAATTTCTGTATCATGCTAGATTAACTAGCATAACTTTCTCTATCTACTGATGAATTTTGGGACTAAAATGCTTCTGGGCAATTCTAAGCCTTTTGTAACTGAACTTTCCATAATTACAATTTTGCCCCTGGAAACTCTCCATCTTTTCAATTAAGTACCTTAACTTTTTCATAATTACACTTAATGGTCTACAACTTGTATCTACTTTTACTTTTGGCCTTGGGACTTTAAACTTTTCAGTTTAGTCCCTCTCTTTCTTTAAAATGACCATTATGCCCCTAGGGACTTTCACTATTTACAATTTAGTCCCTGAACTTTCACTTGTAATATAGTCCTTGAATATCATATGTATACTTCTCGGACTTCTGCTCAACAGGGCCTGGTAGCCTACCTCTTTCAGGTTACACGTTGGGCTTCTAGGCCTAAAAATCAGGATATGACATTTCTCCTTCCCTTAAAATAAATTTCATCCTCGAAATTTCAGGGTTAAATCTCTATTCATACTTTGATGAAGAGTTTTTTTTTGAAGAGAATGTCCCTTTCTTTCATTTCAAACTCTCTTGTTTACTACTATATCCTGGAGTTTTTGTTAACTCCTCATCATACTTCTTAGTGCAATCACTTATTACTCATCTGAGTATCTAGCAGAATTCTCTAAATATCCGCAAAACTTTATCTCTTATTTTCATACCATAATACTTCTTTCCTTCTTATCATCTTTAATAACTCATCATAATACTGAGAGAGGACTTATGTCATTATTCTTTCTTTACTTTACTGCTAGATATGAGCACATACTCTAACATACATAATGCCTAGCCAACATATTGCAGGACTACATCCTTGCTCATGAATGCAAAGATTTAACATCAGAGCTCAAGCATTCCTTTTTCTTAATATGCACAGCTCTAACACTCGAAGCTTGTACAGCTCTAACATTTGGAGCTTTAGCATATTTTATAAATATAACATAACACCTAGCATTTCATGCAAGGAGTGAAAGCTCTCAATTGCTTATTTCATATGTAACATAACATTTAAACATTTTTATCCCTTTCAAAAAGGGAGCCTCTCTATCTATTTATAAAGCTAGCTATAAAGCCATTTCGTATTGTACTTCTTGATACATATTTTTCCATTATGTATCATATTACATATTTCTCATAACGTATCTCATTATGTATTTTCATAGCATATCTTAGTACATATCTTTCATGCCATATCATGGCATATCTGGCCAAATCTGGCTACATCATGGTCTATCTTGCCTTATCATAATGTATTCTAAGGAACAATACATCAAACATTCTCTTTAACTTTGAAAAAAATTCTTCTAAATATTTCTTTTTGTAACATCCTTACTTTCATACGTCTTAGGGACCATTCAGTAGCATTTAGAACCACTTACAAGACCTTGGAAGTCCATTAGCCAAATCTGGAATTTTACTCTTTCTTAGGTTACTATTTATATAGTATTCCAGATTACGCAACGAACTTCAAAAAATCATAATTAATTCTAGAAAACTCGAAATGTAATGGTTCAAAAAGGATACATTAAGATAACATCTTTAAATTTAAGGGAAAAATAATTTCCAGACCAAATGATTAGCCAATTGATACAGTTTATTCGTTGAAGTTTACTGTTCATTTGGTCAAAACTCTGGAAACAGATTCTGGTCCCTTACTTTGGAAATTCATTTCTCTTAATATACACATCCAAATGAAATGTTCTACCTATGACCTTAAATCTATGGATGTTTACTACATGGTCACAAAATTTCGTGAAATAATTCCTTCATTTACTAGGTCAAACTGAAGCCACAACAAAACTGCTTCAGGACCAACGTTTTTACCATTTCAGTTTCCTTTCTTTTACTTTCAATAATTGTTCCAGCATACATGAATCATCTCTTTTGCCTTGTATGAATTCATATACTTCATGGGGTTATACAATAATTGTTTCATACATTCTCATCACATAAATAGATACTTTACATGGCTTTGACATACATGGAAAGTGCCTAGTATATGCTAACATCTTAAATACTCCACTTCCTTTATTCCATTCTTTAACTCTTCTCCATGCATACATTATCCATCATGCTTGACCTAAATTGGTTGGTTATGGGAGAATGAGATTCTCGGGAATCTTAGTAGAAAACATTACCACTTAAATATGCAAGATGGATGCTAATGCATGATATGTAATTTCATTAAACTTTCTTTGATTAGTGACATGCGATCATGCTATATACTCTTACATAAAGTGCATGGCCATGGAAAACATGTTATTCACAATACATTGAACATCATTAATCATGTCACAACATCATTCAAATATCATATACATGTCAAGACATAAGTATACCACATCAAGTACATAAAGAGATAAGTTCACTACCTTGCACTTAAGCTTTCCTCTTGATCTTTAACACTTGCTCCCTAGCTTTCCAACCATGAGGCCTTTATGTCAATCACTTCCCAACATGTTCTTGGATGTTTCAAGGTCCTAAACACATTTACATTCATCACATAATTCATTAGGACTCATGAACTCTAACCATGTTGAAGATCAACCTTATTATACTCTTTATCATCATAACTTTCTCTAGTCTCCACTAATGCACTTGGCTCTTGAACCAATTGATGTCTTGACTTTACCCTACACAATTTCATATTTTGAATCCATTTATGAGCTTAGAATCATGAAATTCCAGCTCCTTCATGGCCTGCTGTACAGAACTGAACATAAGCATATAATTCTTTCAAAAATTCTCATTTTGATTCTAATGCTTCCCATACTTGTTTCTCCACTTTACACCACACAACTTTTCATTTTAAAACCATTGGAACCATCAAAATCATGAAATTCTAATCACTGTTCATATGAGTGAACAGTACTGTAAGGAATTTCAAAGACTACGACCTTGAGATTTTAATGTTTCCAAGGTTCAAAACCTTTCCAATCCTACACAAAATCATCATATAAACTCAATGGAAGCATTAAATCATTGAAATTCCATTTCCGTCACTCATGAACAGTGCAGACTGAATAGGGTACACCATGGCAAAGTCAAGAATATCAATTTGATTCAATAACCAACCACTTAACTAGCTTGTTTAAGCTTCAATCATATGTTTCTAACTTTAATTTCTTCTTTCCCCTTTCATCTATGGTTTTTGGGCAGCACCTACCCTTAAAGAAAACTCAACTTTCCCCCATGAAAACCCTAAGTTCAAGTTCCCAAATCAAAGGAAAATAAGTTAGGAGAGATTGCTTACCTTTAATTTCTAGCTTGCTTGAACTTTGGAACCTTGAATCTTATTTGTCTTGGCTTGAGTTTTCATTTTGCAAGAGTTTCCCCAAGGTTCCATGCACTTATGGTTTGCTGCAGAAATGAAGGGGGTATTAATAGAAAAATCTTGGTGGAAATGAATGGCCAAGATTGATTTGGTTACTATTTGATCTAAAGGCCCACATTTAATCTTAGATTTAAATTTTTCAAAAAGGTAATTATGAGATCATAAAGGACAGCTCAAGGGACACTTCATGGGCTTATGTGGCAAAATTATCATGGTAGGAAGCTTCTGGAAAAATTCTAGTCCAATCCGGTACCGATCGAAGCAGTTTCACAGTAACTGGACTGTTTTCTGTTCTTAATTTTTTATGATATACCAGGATATGTATTCTATCCTGGAAATCAATGTCTAGGCTTCTCAAACCATTGACATACTTGTACTGGGCCACCACTTAATTACAGATCCCTTGAAAAATGACCAAAATACACTTGGTGTCCTTTCTTGCACTATATTGACCCTAAGGGCATAGTTGTCATTTCACCCCTCTTTGTACTGCCTCAGGGCATATACTGGCTCAACTAATCATATTTATACCATGTGCCACATTTTTAGCCTGTCCCAGATGACCAAAATGCCCTTCATCAATCTCTGGTACAATCTGGGCATCCAGGGCATTTTCATAATTTCACACTTTTTCTGGACACTGGCCCCTTCTACTGATGGATTGATACCCTGGGTTTTGGGTGCTCCTTGAAATGAGCCTATATATGAGGTCATCTGATCTCATTCTATCCAGGCTTGCATACCAATAAGTCCCATTATCGGATCACAAGTGTTATCAAACTCCCGTCAAAATTCACTAATATGTAGATAACTTTTTATACATAACTTATTCTGGAGTTCTGTTAGATCCAGGACATCTGGCACTGTAGGGCACACTTTCCTATAATTTGCCCACTTATATCTGAAGTCCATGAAATCTGATAAAATTTCATATAACTTTTAGACTGTCAGATAAATATCTGCTGTCTTGAGCCCTAATAAAATTTCTGTATCATGTCAGATTATCCAGCATACCTTCCTCTATTTACTGATAGAATATGGGACTGAAATACTTCTGGGCAGTTCTAACCCTTTTCGGGCTGATCTTTCTATAATTATAATTTTGCCCTTGAACTTTTCTCGTAATTACATTTATGTCTCTAACTTTTTGCATATTTATATTTAGGTCCCTAAACTTTTAGAAATTACCACTTTTGGCCCAACTTTTGTTTCTACTTCAACTTTTGGCCTTTAAACTTTTCTAATTTTCATTTAGGTCCCTTTCTTCTTCCAGACTCATTAACCTTTATCATTTCTTCTGATCTTCATCATAATCCTTTCCAAACCTTTTTCCACTATTAGTATTATACAGATAGGGAAAATTTATGATATGACACTTTTTAACTCCATTTCATTTGGATTTGACATAAGGGTTCTATTCTCTTATTGTTCATAACCCTTTCTAACATTTCATAGCTCTTTCTAACATTTTACATAATTCTGTGCATACATGCTAAACTTCTGTGGCATTTACCCCTTTTTCTATCATTTACCAAGGGGTCACCCATCATTAGCTACTCTTGTCAAGCACGCTTAACTGAAATATGCAGATAAAAATCTGAAGCATTAGTGCTAACAGGCTCTAACCCTATATTTTACTATCTTAGACTATTCTTATACTATCTCTCTTAAGTCTATCTGGCCTTCTAATCTCTTTATCCTCATCTTAGAGGATCTATTTGTCTCTTATTCTTATTCTCTGTAATCTTATCGTAGGGATCTCTTTATTCTCATTTGACCCCTTCTTATATCTCATGAAATATCCTCATAAATCCTTGGTACTCAGGATTAACAACTTTAATTTAGATCACTCAGTTCCTATTATGTGTAAGAAGATTCTGAGTTCAGTTCCCAATAGTAATAAGGCTATATGAAATTAACATCATGTGTACTATCTCTGTTATTAGTTAACCAACTTGTAAAGCTTCTCTGCCTTAACTTTATCCTTGGTATTTATCTTTCCAAATAAATACTATACTCATAGCTCAATACTTTCTTCTCTAAGCTAGGTCTACTGTGACCCTCAGGATCTACTGCGATCAACCACAAGCCTCTCTAGGATCTAATTGTGACCCTGTAATTCTATTCTCTGTGATCCATACTAGGATCTAACTGAAATCCTCCGAAATCTACTACAATTTCATTGTACTGTATTCTCATCTCTGGAAAACATAACCAACGGACAAAGTTACAAGGTTAGCCACTTCCACATAGTTGTTAACTCAACAGATAATTCCCCAAAAATGATCACAAAAGCCAATGTTATCTATCAGGACTTTACTCATTTCCTCTATCACATTATCTGCCAGATTCATTTAGGAACATGAATAACTACTTATTTAACTTAGGTTGCCGCATTACCCTCTTACTAGGGTATAGACTCAACCCTTCACTACTTTATCTAAATCTTTCTTATTACTCTTTCTTAAATTGGGGAGTCTCTTTATCTTTCAAAATGTGGTTACCTTTCTCTCTCTAGACATTATAAACTTCTTTTTCTTATCTTACATATACCGCTCTATTGAATTTTTGTAACTACCTGAGAAAATCTTTTCTCTATAATGGAATTCAATATATGAACTAACTTCTCATGTGAGCGGATCAATATCCATCTCTGTGGAGTACTTATGTATCTCTTTACTATCTCTTAACTTCAATCAATTAGTCCTAGTCTATTCTTGATCGGGCTATGGTTCCTTTCTAGTCTTCTTCTTGATCCTGAACTTATGTAATATAGATCCTAGTAATCATCTACTATTATTACTTATGTTCTCTAGGGTGCTCTACCCTAGGTCTGCTAGGTTATTGTTCTTTCGTGATATGGTCCCTCTGTCTTGGGAACATCAGCTCTATATCTATTAACCATCTCATCTCTAAATTTTAGGCTATGTATTATGATCATTCATAGGCAAGTCTCATTCTAACTTTTGTTTCTTTTGTTCAGGAAAGACTAGTTGAACAAATTCTTTCATAATGTATATTTACTCATATGGAGGATCTACTTCTGAATATTATCTTAAACTAATCTTTCATATCTTAGTACTTTGTACTATATGGCTTGATCACACTTTATACCAATCCTCTAACTGATGAACTTTAATGAGGTTGGTACCTTCATTATCATCGGCACTATAATGTCTGGCTACATAATGATACCTCAAGCTATTATTACAGCTTCCCTTGACCTTCGACTGGTTAACTTTTGTCTATATCAATAGAGGAAACTATGCCCTAGATATTATACTGCTTAGTTCAGGCATATCATGCTAAGAAACACAAGACCTCAGCGGTAACGGCTGACTAAGACTAGTCTATCGTAGTCATTTCCTTGAACATTATCTCGTAAAGTTGTAAGGTATGGGTATTGTTCTATTTATTTGGGTGTCACTGTCTTTTGTTTGAAATATTCTCTAAGTAGTGAATACCATCCCCATATCTCATACTAGGGAGGAAACCTTTTTAGTTCAAATCTCTAACTTGTTTAAAGGGGTTAGTCTAACTAAACCAGAGCATCACTAAGCCATATCCTCATGTTCTGTGCTAGAATCTTATGCTATGAGCCAGAACCCTTTGCTTTGATACCAAAATAAAATATCCATATTTTCTTACATCTTAGGGACCAAACTGTAGCATCTTGAACTACTTTTAAGCTAATTGAAGTCAAATTATACAATCTGGAATTTTACTCTATTGAGTACTGTTCACTGTATAAATTCCAGAGGAGTAACCCGACTTCAAAAAATAATAATTAAATCTAAACAAATTGAAATGAAGTGATTCAAATTGCTACACAAAGCTAACTTAATACTCTTTCATTGAAAAATAACTCGTTGATCATGACTTGACTCAATCAACGTCAGTCAAGGCTCAAAATTTACTATTCATCCAGCGTCCTTCCCCTGATTCCAGCATTTTTGGTCCAACTTTGAAAAATCATATCTCCATGTGTAGACATCCAAATGAGACGTTCTACATATCAAATCGAAGCTTGGTATATCTACTATTTATTGGTAAAATATAATATATTTATTCAATCATTTACTATTTATAATTATAACTCAAATGTCACTGTCTCACTATGAGTTACTGTTCACAATGACAATTCCCAGTAACTAATTATTCATATATCAATCACATATCAATCATGCTAAATAATTATTATTAAATTCTCTTCATGCATATTTATCTCCTCCATCTTGAGAAGACCTGCTGTAATTGGATTGATATGGAAAGGGTGAGATTTCTAGAGAAATCTCAGTAGAAAACGGAAACCATACAATGTATGCAACTATATTCTTCCTCTTACTATGTGTGCACTTAATGATCATACTTGGATAATGATAAAATACATGCTTCCATGTTACTTAATTATAACATATGGCTATGGTCTGAAAAGAAATAGAGTATTACTTAATCATACATGCTTCACATCATCAAGATAAGTAAACATCACATAAAACATCCAAGCAACATAAGTGTACAAGTAGGTAAATTTACTACCTGGCGTATAGCTATTCCTTAGTCCTTAACCTTTTCTCTAAGGTTCCTTCTTTACATAGGTCAGAGCCTATACATAGCATAATAATATCTTCATTATTATTCTATCCAGTATAGCTCTACCTAACTCATGGTTAACTTAAGGTAATACCCTTAATCTGACATTCCCCTAACTTTCTTTATATCCACGGTTAACCTTATCAAGAGAAATATTTCTCTATTCTAACTATTAAATTCATAAGAACAATCCTCTAATTTATTAGAGTATCGACTAGAATAAATCACTTGTCGTACTCCTAAAGTTTTCAAATCCCTAAGCTCCTTGGATTGCTCCTAACTTTATTAGAACTCCTCCTTTTTCTTTCCTTTCTTTCTCTTCCTTTCTCTCTTTTTCTTTTTCTCTCTTCTTTCTCTTCCTTTCTTTCTTCTTGTCGTGGATGCCTTGAATGGAAGGGGGAGTGTCTATTTATAGGTGAAAGGAGGTGGAATGGATGGTCCATATCGAATTGCGATTAACGGCTCAGATTGCTTGGCTTACTCAAGAAGCCTTGCCTGCATCATCATGATGACATCATCATCCTAGATAACTCATGAAAATGACATCATCCATGGGACACCTCACATGATTAGGTGGCACAATGGTGGGGTATTTGGGACACCTCACCAGCTGACTCAGCATTTCCAGATAATTCCAGAGTCCTGTCACAGAATAAACAGCTGAGATTGTGCCACGTGTCCTTAGCTTTTTCTTCATTCCCTAGACTCATGCAATGTGGCACCTTGTGGTTCTCATGAGGATACTTTTCATTCCACCTCATGGTTCTGGATGAGTCTAAAGCTCTATCTGATCACTTTCCGCAATTCTATCTTTAACCGGGTAACTTTACTTTATTGAAAAAGTATTAAACTAATATTTTAATACCACTTTGACCCACATCACTCTTGGGCCACATTTTTGGATATATGGGAATGTCATCTTGGGTCTCTAATCATGCCCAAGCACTCTTGTGACTCGATTCCCAAGAAACATCCCTTAATAAATTACAAAAATGCCCTTGGTTACTCTTTATTAATTCTAGGGCATTATTGTCTTTTCATACTTTACCAGAGTATTTTCTAACCCTAGTCAATTATCTGGATAACCTTCCTTGACTGTCTAACCCTAGTCAAATGACCAAAATACCCTTCACTTATTCTTTAAGTATTTTATAACATAAGGGCATTTTCGTCATTTAACACTTTTTCTGCATATTTCTGGCACTGACCTCTTTAACTAATAAACTGATATCATGCGTTTGGTCCTCACTTGGTGTCATCATGGGCCTCTCTATGACATCATCTTAGCTTATTTAGTCATAACTTGCGTATTTCTAAGTTTCATAATAAGATCTCGAGTGTTCACAAACTCCCGTCAAATTTCACTAATATGGGAATAACTTCTTCTATAGATCTCCTTTTGAGGTTCTGTCATATTCATGACATTTGGTGTCATAGGGTACACCTTCCTATAACTTTTCACTTATATCTGAGGTCGATAAGATCTGATAAAATATCAGATAATTTTTTAGACTATCAGATAAATACCGGCTTCTTGGAACTCTGATAAAATTTATGTATCATGCTAGATTAACCATCTAACTTTCTCTCTCTACTGATAAATTTTGGGACTGAAATGCTTCTAGGCAATTCTAAGCCTTTTGTAGCTGAACTTTCTATAATTACAATTTTGCCACTGGAAACTTTCTATCTTTTCAATTAAGTGCCTTAACTTTTTCATAATTACACTTAATGGCCTACAACTTGTATCTCTTTTCTTTTTTGGACTTGGGACTTTTAGACTTTTTAGTTTAGTCCCTCTTTCTTTAAAATGACCATTATTCCCCCAGGGACTTTCACTATTTACAATTTAGTCTCTGATCTTTAACTTTCTTGCAGTTTAGTCCCTAAACATCATATGTATACTTTTGGGACTTCTGCTCAACAGGGCCTGGCAGCTTATCATTTTTAGGCTACATATTGGGCTTCTAGGCCTAAAAATTAGGATATGACAAAGCTCATACTCATAGTTAGAATATTCAAAATGAGCAATATGGAGATAATAACATGAATAATAGAAGAGCATGCAGGAGCATAAAAGAAATCACTTCTTTTAATGCAGACGTTGATCCTTTTCGTACTTCTCCTACTTTAGATGTTAACTTTGAGCTGAAAGGTCCTTTATTAAGCAACTTACCAAAGTTGTGGATTGACAGGTGAAGGATCATTTCAAGCATTTTAAGACTATGCAGTGGTTTGCTCATCCATGAAACTTGTCGGTGTTGACATGGATGCTGTGTGTAATATCCTTAATTTTCTGTACTGGTTCCTATGTACAGATTAAACGAAATATATGAGCTCTGTTTTAGGAAAAACATGTGTACCTTTATGTAAAGAAAAGGATTAAATTGCAAAAGAAAGGAAATTAAGGGACCTAAATGCAATTATGGAAAGTTTAAAGTTAGGAATGAAAGGTAGACAAAAATATGGGGTCTTAAAGTGTAATTTTAGCCAAATTAAGGGACTTAATTATAAAGAAGGAAAAGTTCCCTGGGGCTAAAGTATAATTAAAGAAAATAGGCCAGAAGTGGTTTGCACCGCCCGACAGCATTTCAGTCCCAGATTCTACCAGAAGGTAGGGCAGGTGACGCCGGGTAACCAAGCCTAATACCAGAATTTTTGAAGACTCCAGATAGCCAGAAATGGACTGATCGTCCAAAAGTTATAAAAATTTATACCGGATACCCTAGATTTCAGATATAAGTGGGAAAATACAGGATGATGCGCCTTTATGGGCGGATGTCGGAAAACTGACAGGATACCGATAGGAGGTCTGTAGGAAAAGTTATTCACAAAATAAAAAAATCCAGACGGAGTGTGAGGCCTCCGGGGATCCGGGTAGGAGATTTATCGGTATTTTTAAAGAGGCTGAATGCGATCGGATGACTTCGGTCAGATGACCGTTATAACCCCCAAGGATGCCTGAACACAGTAGGACGCTATATCTGGGAAAAAGAGCCGGTGTCTGAAAAAGGTATATACTCGGTCAATAATAGTTAAAATATTCAATGAATTGTGTTAAAGGAAGATTTCTCGTAATGCGTGCCATACAGGTAATGGACCCAGGAAGCCCGAAAATGGCGCCATTAGAGGCCCAATAAGACTCTTGGACTGATAGGTGGGCCAGTGTCCAGCAGAACCCCGGAAAAGTACGAAATTACGAAAATGCCCCTATGTTGTACAAAAAGGGCAGCAGATGAATATAGGGTATTCTGGTCATTTTGGACAGACCCAGAGGTCAAGACATGTCTAAATAAGGTTGACTAGAGCCAGTATAAGCTTTGACCGGGTCCAGAAAGGTGTGAAATGATGATTTTGCCCTTAGGGATTAAAATAGGACAAGATAGGGCACCAAGGGCATTTTGGTCATTTCGCAGGGGATCTGTAATTGAGTCTGGACCCAGTATTAAAAAGTTAATGATATAAAGGGTCTAGATACTAAATGTGAGGTCAGTAGACATAAAAAGGATCTTCAGAAACATCAGATTCAGAAAACGGCACGTTTTTCGAGGCAATGGACCGGGCCGGTACCAGATTGGACCGGAAAGCTTCCAGAACCTCCAAATTTCGTCACATGAAGAATATGGGTGGTGAGGTGTCCTATGAGGTGTCCCATGAGGTGTCCAGGGTGATGCAGTAAAAAGAATTAAAGAAAATAGGAAATTCCAGGAAAAACCAGGACCACATGTTCAGATGGCTTCAAAATTACAAGAATGCCATCCATTAGAGCTATAAATACCCCCTTCCCCTCCCATTTTATGCATCCCACGTTTTTGGCAAGAAAAGAGAGAGAAAGAAGAGAGAGAAGGAGAAAGAAAGAAAGAAAGGAAGTTCTGGTGGAGTTGGAAGTAGTAAGGAAGTTCTGAAGCTCTGCTTTTGAGGTAACAACTAATCCTAGCTCTTATGTAATGTCTTTGTGATGTGTTGTTTTGTTTGGTTGATTGTTGTCCTATATGTTATGCTTGAAGCTCTATTCCAATGCTATGATCATATGTTATTGAATATGGAAGCATGCAGCATACTTATCTGTACACAGTCACAAGCAAGCACCGTCACTTTGCATTACATATTTTGTTATGATTGTTGTTACTGGGATTCTTTTGAATCTCATTCCCAAACATAACATTACAGGGGAGGTTCTGTCAAAATAAAATTTGGAAATCTTAAGAGACGCCGGTAGGCTGCCAAAATTCTGACAACGAAGACGGAACAAAGAAAGGAACTGATACGTACTGTGTACGTAGTGCTGTCTAAGGAGGCTGGAAGTGAGTGGACCCAGCAGGTTCATCCAGTCTTTCCTGGGTACTACGTAGAATGGTAGTTCGCATAAAGGAATTACCGAATCGGTACAACATCGGTTACTTTCTAAAGAAGAATTGTAGCAGTTATGCTGCCGGTTGTTAGACAGAAAAGGATGTAATAAAATATGAGGGAGTTAATCATGCACTAATATATAACAGTTGATTATTTATTAATTGTTATCTGGCCTGTATGACTGATATGTGTTGGCTGTATGCTTGAGTATGTAAAGACTAAATGCTGAAAATAGGCTCAGTGAACAGTAACTCGTGAAGACCTATTCATGTTTGATAAATCATTAAAAATAGTAAATGATTGAATTAATGTACGAAATTTTTAGAGTAAAAAGTAGACATACTAAGATTTAATTTGATATATAGAATGTATAATTTGGATGTATACACGAAAAGATATAAATTGTTAAAGTTGGGACCAGAATGCTGGATTCAGGAGAAAGTCATTGGATGAACAGTAAGATTGAAACGTTGACCCACGTGAAATTTGTCAAGGATTGGTCAACCAATGATTTTTCCCTGAAATATATTTGAGTTAGATTCATGTAGCAATTTGAACCACTTCATTTCGATTTTTATAGAATTAGTTATAAATTTTCAAAATCAGGTCACTCATCTGGAATTTGCCACAATGAACAGTACTCGATATGAATAAAATTCCAGATTAAGTGTTTAGACTTCAATGACCCTGAAAGTGGTTTAAGTGCTACTGAATGGTCCCTAAGATGTATAAATATAAGGATGTGACATTTTGGTATCAGAGCAAAGGATTATGGCTTAAGAAATGCTCTGAATAGATGATTTATAGAAAGATATACCATGATAAAGCCGTCATAATTGACACTAAGTAGTGTTTGCAGGATGGCTAGACATAGATTTGGGTCTGAAACTACGGTAAACCAATGGGAATTAAGACCAGAGGTCTCTAGTTCAGATAGTTCAGAAGAAGAGATAGTAAGCAATGATTCTGACCTCTGGACACCTCCAGTAGCTGGTGATTCTGAGGAGGATAGTTCCTCGATAGGATCAAACTTTCCAATTGATGATCAGGAAGTGATGATAACAGAAGGCCCTATTTCTGCCATTTCCATATGTGCGGTACCCTGAATATAACAGACAGTTTAGGGTCCAGCCAAGTACGTGTTCAGAGTAATGCGCCAGGTTCCAGTAGGCTCGAAGTGACTCTGGTAGAAATGTATTTGGGAGGTTTAATCGTAAGAATGGTCCCAGGGAGGAACCTGAGTAGAGAGCAACTTGAGAGCTCGGTAGCATTAGCCCGACAACTATACGAGTTGAGGCAGATCCTGTTCGAAAACATAGATCAAGATTATTCGGTCTACCAGGAGTTTATTACAAGGGTGAAAGCCATATATCAAGCCTGGGATTCAAATGTGTTAACCATGGGGTTTTGGCTAGAAATTATGAATGACGTATTGCCGAAGACTCCTACCTGGAGATCGGAGTTGGACCAGTATTTTGATAGAGAATCATATTGTACCATATCCGACTGGATCTACCTAGTAGAAGAATACATTAGAATAAAGTTTAAGAAAATTAGAGTATAAAAGACTAGAATGGTATTGTGATATGTACATATATTCTGTATGTATATTATGTGTAAAATGAAATTTATTGTATTCCCTTCTGTTTTTAAGTATAACAAAATGGTACGAACAAGGAGAACTATTCTAGCTGAGGAACCCCGAGAGGCTGGAAACCTTAATCAAATGATTCTAGAACGATTAGAACAGCAACAAAAGATGATAGAAGAAATGAGAGCTGCTCAAGCACGAAATGAACAAGACAGAGATGCTGCCATAGCCACGGCAGTAGCAGTAGCTGTAAATAATTTAAGACCGCCAGAGCCTTCAGGAGCAACTAGTAGAGAACCTGAAGAAGTACCACAGTAGGCAGAACAGCCCCAGAGAAGGGATGAATCAAGGGAGGAGGCAGTTGGCATCCAACAATGGATGGTGCGATTTTGCAAACACAATCCTCCCATATTCGAAGGGACATTTGAAGTACATGTAGCAGAAAATTGGGTCAGCAGATTAGAGAAGATCTTTAAGGTCCTCGACTGCCCGACTGAAACCAAGGCCCAAATGGCCATCTATCAATTGGAAAAGGATGCGGATAGATGGTGGAAGAATACAGAATTACTTCTCCAAGCAAGAGATATTCCAGTTACCTGGGAAGTATTTCTTGAGCAATTTTATGAGAAATATTTCCCTCAATCTGTCAGAGATGAAAGGGAGGCTGAATTCCTTGTGCTAAGGCAAGGAGAAAAAGAAGCTTTTGATGAATATTTGGCTAAGTTCATCCGGCTATCTCAATATTCAACTTACCTACGCCAAGTGGATGACGAACGCTGGATGACAGAAAGAATGATTCGAGGGCTGAATTCTATGTTAAAGGAGAAGTTAACTCCCCAACAATATAGCCAGTTCAATAAGGCTGTGGAAGCATGTCGAATTGTTGAGAACAGCATGAATCATAGAATGCTGTCCAGATATGGGAGTAAAGATCAAGCGACTCCTGATAAGGCCGGACGGAATCAAGAAGCGGCCAGTGGGAGCGGCTATAAGAAAAGAAAGCGCCCGTGGCAGACCAAGAGGCCTAATAAGGGAAATTTTCGCGGAAGATCCAATAACAGGGATCCGAAGGCCCCAGTATGTGAAAAGTGTGGAAAGAATCATGGTGACAGACCATGTTTGATGGGCCAGAATGTATGCTACACCTGCGGAAAGCCCGGACATTTTTCCAGAGAATGTCCTCAAGCTATAACTGATCCAAGGCCAAGGACGGCGGGACGAGTGTTTGCACTCACTAGAGAGGATGCTCAGCGATCATCTGAGATGATCCAAGGTACAATCCATCTCAATGATCATGTTGTGACTGCCCTATTTGATTCGGCTGCAAGTCATTCCTTTATATCTTATGAATGTGCTAAATGCCTAGGCCTTCTGATAAGCAAGTTATGTTATGATATACAGGTGAAAACCCCCACCAACGCTAGGGTGATCACATCTGATGCCTGTCTAAATAGTGTGGTGCGTTATGAGCACTGTAATACCACCCTGGACCTGATCTGTATGCCTTTCCAGGAGATTGAAGTCATACTCGGTTTAAATTGGTTATCCTCCAATAATGTGATGTTGGACTGCAGAAACAAGACCCTAGTTCTTGGTCCAAAGATCACTGATCGGAGCTTAGAAGTACAACTGAACTTCGTGACAGAGGCTCAGGCAGAAAAATGTCTACGGAAAGGATGTCAGGGATATGTGGTATTCTTTTCTGTTCAAACAGAAGTGGAGGAAGGCATCGAGGAGGTTCCTGTAGTTAATGAATTTCCTGAAGTCTTTCCAAAGGAGATTCAGGGATTGCCTTCGGAGCGTGAAGTGGAGTTTGTGATCGACATTGTACCTGGAGCTGGACCAGTATCAAAAGCCCCATACAGGATGGCTCCCAACGAAATGATGGAACTGAAGAAGCAAATTGAGTAGCTATTGGAGAAAGGTTTTATACAACCCAGTGTATCGCCATGGGGTGCTCCAGTACTGTTCGTCAAGAAGAAAGATGGTAGCTTAAGGCTGTGCATTGACTACAGGGAATTAAATAAGCTTACAGTTAAGAACAAGTATCCTCTTCCCAGAATTGATGACCTGCTAGATCAATTGGCAGGAGCGAGCTTATTCTCCAAGATTGACTTGAGATCTGGCTACTATCAACTAAGGGTCAAGCCAGATGATATTCCAAAGACGGCGTTCAAAATGTGCTACGGACATTTTGAATTTTTGGTGATGCCTTTTGGACTAACCAATGCACCTGCTATTTTCATGGACTATATGAACCGGATTTTCAGGCCTTATCTAGATCAGTTCGTTGTGGTCTTTATTGATGATATTCTGGTGTACTCCAAATCTCCAGAGGAGCATGAAAGGCATTTGAGGATTGTTCTTGGTATCCTTAAAGAGAAGAAGCTCTATGCTAAGCTGAGTAAGTGCGAGTTTTGGCTTTCAGAAGTCAAATTTCTCGGTCATGTCATATCCCGAGACGGGGTAGCTGTAGATCCTAGCAAAGTTGAAGCAGTTTTGAGCTGGGAACAGCCAAGGACAGTGACAGAGATTAGAAGTTTTCTCGGCCTAGCAGGGTACTACAGACGATTCATTCAAGACTTTTCTCGAATTGCCTTACCACTTACCAAGCTGACCAGAAAGAATCAGCAGTTTAAGTGGGATGAGAAGTGCGAGGCTAGCTTCCAGCAGTTGAAGCAGAGATTAACGACTACTCCCGTGCTGATTATTCCAGACCCAACTCAGACTTATGTAATCTACACTGATGCTAGGAAGCAGGGCCTGGGATGTGTGCTTATGCAGCAAGGTCGAGTAGTAGCCTACGCCTCTCGACAGTTAAAGCCACATGAAGAGAATTATCCCACTCATGATCTGGAGCTTGCGGCGGTGGTCTATACCCTGAAGATATGGAGGCACTATTTATACGGAGCAACGATAGAGTTGTTTTGTGACCACAAAAGCCTGAAGTATCTGCAGGATCAGAAAGAGCTGAACATGAGGCAGCGGCGATGGATGGAATTGTTAAAAGATTATGACTTCCAGATTAAATACCATCCAGGAAAAGCCAATGTGGTAGCTGATGCCCTGAGTAGAAAGGTGGTGTAGGTTGCATACATGATGATCAAGGAATTGGAACTGATAGAAGATACGCGCGACTGGAGCCCTCTATATCAAATGCAACTGACGGAGAATCCTTTTGGAGGAGTTCATGTCAGAACTTGCATAGAAGATGAGATCAAAGAGGCTCAGAAACAGGATAAGCTCGCAGCAATATTCAAAGACAAGCTAGAGAAAGGGAAGACAAGGGATTTTGAGATGTCCCCAGACGGATTGCTACAGTTTAGGGGAAAACCCTATATCCCAAATGTTGGGGGATTAAGGGAAAGAATTCTGGAGGAAGCACATAAAAGCCGATATACGGTACATCCAGGTATGACCAAAATGTACCATGATGTTAAAAGATTATTCTGGTGGCCTGGACTGAAGAAAGATGTTGTAGCTTACGTATCTAAGTGCTTAACCTGCCAGAAAGTGAAAGTTGAACATCAAAAACCAGCAGGAACGTTGCAGCCTTTAGATATTCCTGAGTGGAAATGGGATGGGATTGCCATGGACTTTGTGGAAGGACTACCCTTGACACCAAGTAGACATGATGCGGTTAGGGTAGTAATCGATCGACTGACAAAGTCAGCACATTTCCTGGCAATCAATAAGAGAGATTCTCTAGAAAAGCTGGCAAAGCTGTATATAAAGGAAATCGTTAGGCTCCATGGTATCCCAAGCAGCATTGTGTCTGATAGAGATCCACGATTTACTTCAAATTTCTGGAGGGCTCTACAGGAAGAAATGGGCACTACTCTCAGATTCAGTACAGCTTATCATCCTCAGACAGATGGTCAATCTGAAAGAACAATACAGACGTTAGAGGATATGCTGAGAGCATGTGTCCTAGATTTCAAAGGCAGCTGGGATATCCATTTACCCCTTATAGAGTTTGCATATAACAATGGTTATCAGGCCAGTATACAGATGGCACCTTTTGAAGCACTCTATGGACGAAAATGTAGATCCCCCTTATGCTGGCTAGAGTTGAGCGGGAGAAGAATGCTTGGTCCGGATATAGTGGATCAAACTGCAGAACAAGTTGCGGTAATTAGAAAACGATTGTTGACGGCTCAAAGCAGACAGAAGAGCTATGCAGATGTCAGAAGGAAGCCGTTGGAATTTGAAGAAGGAGAACATGTATTCCTTAAGTTAACTCCAACCACAGGAGCCGGACGATCGATTAAGGTGAAGAAGTTGCATCCAAGATACATCGGGCCATTCCAGATTCTCTCAAAGATAGGAGCAATAGCCTACAAGTTAGCTCTTCCTCCGAATCTCAGCCAGATACATGATGTGTTCCATGTTTCCCAATTAAAGAAGTATATTCCAGATCCATCTCATGTGATAGAGTAAGATGAGGTTACACTGCGAGATGACTTGACCTATGAGGTTGGACCGGTGCGAATTGCTGATAGAAAAGTCAAGCAGTTGCGGAATAAGCAGATTCCTTTAGTTAAAGTGATCTGGAAAGGTTTGACTGAACAAGAGGCTACATGGGAAACAGAAGAAAAGATGAGAGAAAAGTACCCTGAATTATTGGTATAGGATAGATGTAATGTAAATTTCGGGGACGAAATTTATTTTTAGGGGGAGAGAAATGTAATATCCTTAATTTTCTGTACTGGTTCCTATGTACAGATTAAACGGAATATATGAGCTCTGTTTCAGGAAAAACATGTGTACCTTTATGTAAAGAAAAGGATTAAATTGCAAAAGAAAGGAAATTAAGGGACCTAAATGCAATTATGGAAAGTTTAAAGTTAGGAATGAAAGGTAGACAAAAATATGGGGTCTTAAAGTGTAATTTTAGCCAAATTAAGGGACTTAATTATAAAGAAGGAAAAGTTCCCTGGGGCTAAAGTATAATTAAAGAAAATAGGCCAGAAGTGGTTTGCACCGCCCGACAGCATTTCAGTCCCAGATTCTACCAGAAGGTAGGGCAGGTGACGCCGGGTAACCAAGCCTAATACCGGAATTTTTGAAGACTCCAGATAGCCAGAAATGGACTGATCGTCCAAAAGTTATAAAAATTTATACCGGATACCCTAGATTTCAGATATAAGTGGGAAAATACAGGATGATGCGCCTTTATGGGCGAATGTTGGAAAACTGACAGGATACCGATAGGAGGTCTGTAGGAAAAGTTATTCACAAAATAAAAAAATCTAGACGGAGTGTGAGGCCTCCGGGGATCCGGGTAGGAGATTTATCGGTATTTTTAAAGAGGCTGAATGCGATCGGATGACTTCGGTCAGATGACCGTTATAACCCCCAAGGATGCCTGAACACAGTAGGACGCTATATCTGGGAAAAAGAGCCGGTGTCTGAAAAAGGTATATACTCGGTAAATAATAGTTAAAATATTCAATGAATTGTGTTAAAGGAAGATTTCTCGTAATGCGTGCCATACAGGTAATGGACCCAGGAAGCCCGAAAATGGCGCCATTAGAGGCCCAATAAGACTCTTGGACTGATAGGTGGGCTAGTGTCCAGCAGAACCCCGGAAAAGTACGAAATTACGAAAATGCCCCTATGTTGTACAAAAAGGGCAGCAGATGAATATAGGGTATTCTGGTCATTTTGGACAGACCCAGAGGTCAAGACATGTCTAAATAAGGTTGACTAGAGCCAGTATAAGCTTTGACCGGGTCCAGAAAGGTGTGAAATGACGATTTTGCCCTTAGGGATTAAAATAGGACAAGATAGGGCACCAAGGGCATTTTGGTCATTTCGCAGGGGATCTGTAATTGAGTCTGGATCCAGTATTAAAAAGTTAATGATATAAAGGGTCTAGATACTAAATGTGAGGTCAGTAGACATAAAAAGGATCTTCAGAAACATCAGATTCAGAAAATGGCACGTTTTTCGAGGCGATGGTCCGGGCCGGTACCAGATTGGACCGGAAAGCTTCCAGAACCTCCAAATTTCGTCACATGAAGAATATGGGTGGTGAGGTGTCCTATGAGGTGTCCCATGAGGTGTCCAGGGTGATGCAGTAAAAAGAATTAAAGAAAATAGGAAATTCCAGGAAAAACCAGGACCACATGTTCAGATGGCTTCAAAATTACAAGAATGCCATCCATTAGAGCTATAAATACCCCCTTCCCCTCCCATTTTATGTATCCCACGTTTTTGGCAAGAAAAGAGAGAGAAAGAAGAGAGAGAAGGAGAAAGAAAGAAAGAAAGGAAGTTCTGGTGGAGTTGGAAGTAGTAAGGAAGTTCTGAAGCTCTGCTTTTGAGGTAACAACTAATCCTAGCTCTTATGTAATGTCTTTGTGATGTGTTGTTTTGTTTGGTTGATTGTTGTCCTATATGTTATGCTTGAAGCTCTATTCCAATGCTATGATCATATGTTATTGAATATGGAAGCATGCAGCATACTTATCTGTACACAGTCACAAGCAAGCACCGTCACTTTGCATTACATATTTTGTTATGATTGTTGTTACTGGGATTCTTTTGAATCTCATTCCCAAACATAACATTACAGGGGAGGTTCTGTCAAAATAAAATTTGGAAATCTTAAGAGACGCCGGTAGGCTGCCGAAATTCCGACAACGAAGACGGAACAAAGAAAGGAACTGATACGTACTGTGTACGTAGTGCTGTCTAAGGAGGCTGGAAGTGAGTGGACCCAGCAGGTTCATCCAGTCTTTCCTGGGTACTACGTAGAATGGTAGTTCGCATAAAGGAATTACCGAATCGGTACAACATCGGTTACTTTCTAAAGAAGAATTGTAGCAGTTATGCTGCCGGTTGTTAGACAGAAAAGGATGTAATAAAATATGAGGGAGTTAATCATGCACTAATATATAACAGTTGATTATTTATTAATTGTTATCTGGCCTGTATGACTGATATGTGTTGGCTGTATGCTTGAGTATGTAAAGACTAAATGCTGAAAATAGGCTCAGTGAACAGTAACTCGTGAAGACCTATTCATGTTTGATAAATCATTAAAAATAGTAAATGATTGAATTAATGTACGAAATTTTTAGAGTAAAAAGTAGACATACTAAGATTTAATTTGATATATAGAATGTCTAATTTGGATGTATACACGAAAAGATATAAATTGTTAAAGTTGGGACCAGAATGCTGGATTCAGGAGAAAGTCATTGGATGAACAGTAAGATTGAAACGTTGACCCACGTGAAATTTGTCAAGGATTGGTCAACCAATGATTTTTCCCTGAAATATATTTGAGTTAGCTTCATGTAGCAATTTGAACCACTTCATTTCGATTTTTATAGAATTAGTTATAAATTTTCAAAATCAGGTCACTCATCTGGAATTTGCCACAATGAACAGTACTCGATATGAATAAAATTCTAGATTAAGTGTTTAGACTTCAATGACCCTGAAAGTGGTTTAAGTGCTATTGAATGGTCCCTAAGATGTATAAATATAAGGATGTGACACTGTGCAGAGACAAGTATTCCATTTTATACTTCAAGAAAAGGCAAAGGAATGGTTTTATATGCTGCCACATCATACACCTCAAGCCTTGGACTCTTGGAGTAACTTAATGAACGCCTTCTTAGAGAGATACTTCCCTACTTCCAAGACTACTACATTGAGGAATGAGATTTTTGCTACAAAATAGTATGATCAAGAGTCTTTCCATGAGTTTTGGGGAAGATTTCAAGAGCTACTACATAAGAGGTTAAGAAGGATAAGGAAACAAATGAGTAGCATAAAAGATCTGGAGTTGAAAAATTGATTGGAGAAACAACTTTACTCATGCCAGAATCAAAAAGTAGCAAAGAGAAGGAGACATTGCAGCAGGAAAATGAGCAAATGGTATTGAAAGATGCTACACAATCATCTGCTATGCATGAAGCAGTTGCTAGTTCTAGTAGTGCAAGTCAGAAATCAAATAAGAACTAGAATAAGAAGGAGCATGAATGTCACGTCCCTATTTTTGGACCGTGACCGGCACAGAATATAAATACATCATCTTCCGAAAGCCTAGCATTTTAAGTAAAACCTTTAAATTCTCCATAGCATTTTTCAAAATCATACAAACATTTTCTAAGGTTAATGCAGAGCATTATCCTTTCCAAAATAATAAAGGTTCTTAAGAAGCAATTACATCAAAAGTAGTATTTATCACACGAAGCTTCGGATCAACAGCAAGGCTCTTTACCGCTCAGCTGGAGAATTAGGGTCATCTGCACTATCTGAAGCCAAAAATCTACTCGTGAATAACGTCCCAAAAACATGATTTAAGCAATGCGGAAAATAAGCAATGCACAATCATATTGAAAATGTATTTCATGATATTTCGTAATCTGGTGCAAACCTTTCTGTAAACATTTGTATTTCAGGGGAAAATAACAATATGCAATATTTGCTTCAATAAACTATTTAAAACAATCCGATCAAAACCGTGATCTTTCTGTAGGACTTCAACAGAACGAAAACAGACGTGGACACACAGTCCACGAGGGTAACTAACTGATCTGGCAGCTCGAAGCCGCTAACTGTCGGTGGCTCAAGGCCACTAACCTTCGTGAGTACAAAACTCACGGTGAAATCTGGTAGCTCAACCACTACCCTTCGCGAGTACGAAACCCACGGTGAAATCTGGTAGCTCAACCACTACCCTTCGTGAGTACGAAACCCACGGTAAAATCTGGTAGCTCAACCACTACCCTTCGCGAGTACGAAACCCACGGTAAAATCTGGTAGCTCAACTACTACCCTTCGCGAGTACGAAACCCACGGTATAATCCATCGAGCTCGGGTAACCAAGGTGCACCAAGGACTAACAGTACTGCTGTTAGCAACCAGCGTTCTGTATTCCGTCCTAAAACATTTCCATCATGCATGGGGTTTATTTCACATGTAATAATCTCAACCGTTTCAATGCCATAACTGTTGGTAAAATCCACTTTGAATTTCAAAAACCCCAGCATGTACATTTAGAATCAGATTATTGTAAAATCATATGAAATTCGCATAAGAATATATTTCATAAATAACATCAGTTCAATGCAACTTTCGCCAAACTCTTTTCAAAAAGCTTATTCACCCATTTTCATGCATAATCATAATTCTTTTGTAAACCAATCGAAAGAAAATCATTTCTAACGATTTAAACCATACTTTAATAAAATTTGCTTTTCGAAATCCATAGGTGAAATTCATCATTTGAAATGACAATGCATTTAAATATGTAAATTTTTAGGGAACGTTATTCACTCACCTGTCACGCTCCTAAACCGTTACTCTTTTCAGCCCAACAACTTCGATTACATTCACTTCTCAATTCCCTGGTATCCCGAAACAATATATTAACATTCTATTTAAAGTTTTCCACAGAAATCAATCATCCTTAGACTATCATTTCAATCTATGACACACTATCAACCATACAACCACAACTCAATTCATAAGCTCCTACCATGACAATAATGTATATACTTATACCTCAAGCCAAAACAGTAACACATATGCACGTGTGTATATATTCCTAGAAAAATGATCTAAGCCTCCTTCCCAAATGTTTCCCAATTCATTTGCACGCACTCAGACATGCATAGCAATATAACCCCTTTCTTTCCTTCAACTAAAATTTTCCACACATATGAATCAGATTCCAATGATACCAACAATTGTTCCAAATGCTATTTCATTCACTAATTCCATTAATTACCGTCTTTCTTAAAATCTTAATACTCTTAATACACATACACATCTTATGCCTCTGCTCCTTTTTCTCTCCTTCAGCATAACCACACACACACATCAATTTATATCTTCACAGCACAAGCGCAAGTCACAATACATACACACCCAGCCACAATGTTAGCAAAACAAAATCTTCTGTTTTCCTCTTTATTTCACCCATGCAGCACATGTATAGATATATCTTCACAGCGAACAAAATGCTTATATGCATATATATTTATTTAGATTCAACCCAAAACAGTCGTGCCTTAAACAGTATATATATATATATATGCACCTGCATACATATATGCGCACATACCAATCTCCCTAACCAGCCCCAAAACCACCAGCTAGCATCACAGCACACACACACTTGCATTTCTGTCACAGAACCCGCGAGCACAGAGACCCCTGAATTGAAAAATTATTCCTGGCATCAACACCCTTAACAAAACAATGACCTAATACACAGCACACAAGGCGAGCATTCATAAAACTTTTCCTAAAACCAAACCAGTGACCATTTTCCCTGACAGCATCTTCTAATTATGATGTCTTTAGCTACAGAACGCATACCTCAACCACCAGAAGCAATTCGCCGCCAACACAATAAGGAACGATGGGTTAATGCTCTTAAGGCCCGCAACTCAGAATCTGGAAACCCCTAAAGCAAATACCTCATCAATTTCCATTTTTCTCTCGACAGCTCAAACAGAAGAGAACAGAAACAGGGGTGCCAGAGGTGAAGACAGAAAATCCCAGAATTTACCTTAAGCGATCGACGACCACACAAGATAAGTCTCTACTCTCCGAATACTATCTTGACAGCACTAAGAGTTCACTATCTTCCACCATCACTCTCCCTCTACACACACTGTTTCTCTGGGAAAAAAAGAAAAAAAACTTGCGGCAGTAAGAGAAATTGGCATCACCGACAAAAGAAACAGGCCATTGCACGGCGATAGGTTTCACGGCAGCGACAGAACTCCCCGAACGCGAAGCCTCTCTTTTCCTTTCCTCCTCCCTTTCCGTCTCCATTTATCAACCCAGTGGAGCCTGCCAATGATGCGACAATACACACTATGACGACTCAGCAGAGGCACTGACAGAACAATGCGGTAGCAGCATCAAGTCGCACGGCACCGGCTCTCCCATGGCGTGATGCTTCTGTCACCGCCTCTACCGCCTGCGTCGCTGAAAAGGAAACAGAGAAGGAAATGGCGAGGAGTACGGTGTCTGCAAGGCTTAAAAGAGCGAAGGGTATTTTGGTAATTTCGCCTGCCTAAAAAGAAAATAAAACCTCCACTCTTGCAACTGCCAGGGTTCGAACACGAGACCACAGAATTCTTCCTCCGCCTTTTGGACCACTCTGCTAACATGCTCCCATTGACATTTCCTGAACCAAATAAATATATATATATATTCTTATACTAAATTTTTTAAATTTTTTTTTTAAATTCCTGAGCCATGACAATGAAGATGCAAAATAGAAGGATAAAGAGGTAAGTATAAAACACTTGCCCTTTATTAATGCATACATGTGTCTAATAAGACGCAAATTGTGTTCGGTTTTTGTCATATGCCCAATTTTCTTATCTGATATGTATGTACAGTTTGTATGTAATAAATATGAGATTCTCTAAGGAAAGTTTAAGGACCTAAATGAAATTTAGAAAAGGTTTAAGGCCAACACTAAAGGTAGAAATAAAAGTTGGGACAAAAGGTGTAATTACCAAAAGTTATGGGACTTAAATGTAATTTATCAAAGTTCAAGGGCAAAAATATAATTATGAGAAAGTTGAGTCAGAAAAGGCCTAAAATTGCCCAAAAAATAGTTTACTCCCAAACATTACTGGTAAGTAGAGAAAATTATTTTGATCATTTTAACGCAACAAAGATTTTTGAGTTGCAGTCCAGATTAATTGATATGAATTTCTAAAGTTAGAAAAATTATTACAGTATTTTTTGGACCACATAATCAGGTAAAACTTTACAGTAAATTCCTATAATTAATATGAGAATTTATAAAATTGATAGTCAGAAAAGAAATTTTGTAGAATTTTTAAGGGAATTTACAGTGCAATAAAATACCCGATAAATACCTTCAGAAGAGATTGCTCGAGATTTGTACCATAAAGGTAATGGGCTCATATAAAGGCCTAATAAGATGGTTGAACAATTAAGGGGGCCAGAGTCCAGAGCAACCTTGGAAAAGTGAGAAATTACGAAAATATCCCTATGTTGTAAGATTGTACTAGAGAAGGATGGAGGGCCTTTAGTCATTTTGGATAGGTTAAAAACATCCAAGCAAGTACAAGGGTGATTAGTTAGAGCCAGTATATACTCTAATGAAGTATAAAGAGGTGTGAAATGACAATTACGCCCTTACGGTTAATATTGTGCAAAAAAGTGCAATAAGGGTATTTTGATCATTTCTTAAGGGATGGTTAGCAGATAAATACTTAGTCTAACAATGTTAATGGTAGGGAAAACCTAAACACTAGTTTTCATGCCAAAATACATATTCTAGAATATTATAAAAATTGGGAATATAAAATAGTCCAATTTTTGTGAAACTACCTAGATCGGTACCAGACTGGACTATAATTTTTCCTATCAGTATTTCTAATTTTCTTCAGCCAAACACAGCCCTAAATGATGTCATGGATGATGTTATTAATGAGGCTTCTAGGGCAAGTTTGATGAAAGGTGGATAATAGACCATTAGATCAAATAGTAACCAAACTAATCTTGACCTTCCATTTCCACCCAATTTTGTCTATAAATACCACACCATTTCAGACTTGTTTTCTAGCTTAGACACCTTATGGAACCTCTACCAAAATTTCCTTTGAAGCAAGAAAGAAGCACACAACTTGGAGCAACAAGAAAGGTAACTAGTTCCTTTATTCTTGGACTTTAATCTAGCAAGTTGGCTCTTAGTTTTAAGAGGTGTTTGTGATATATTTCCCTTGATGGTGATGCTGGGCATGCTTTCCATATGTGATAAGAATATGAGTTTTATGTTATGGATAGTTTAGACAAGCTTAAACAAGCTAGAATAGAGTGGTGTAGGCTTGGAAATTCAAGTGTGTATATAGTTAGGGTTTTATGTTCTTGGCTACCACTGTATGAATCACTATTCATGTGTTAGAATTTTATGATTTTGATGATTCCAATGAGTTTAAAATAGAAAATTGTGCAGGGATAAAGTAGAGAAACAAGTATTGGAAGCATTGGATCAAAATATGAATTTTTAAAAAATGTTAGAGGCATTTTTGGTTATGTACAGTAGCGAATAATGTGTTTTGATTTTTGAAATTCTGGTCTCATATTTGGATTCTACATGAAATATTGTGTGAAAATAAACCATGAGAATTTATTTTAGAAAGATGGAAGTATAGAACATAAAATGGAAAAAGAATGGTAGTGAAAACCTAGTCTTGGAAATGTTTTGAAGTTGAGTTGTAACTTGATGTTACTTTGTAATGGCTAGGTTTTAAAATTTGTGTGGAAAGAAGACCATTTTAAGAAGAGTGTGACAAGGATATCTTAAGAGGTAGCAAGAATACTTAACTATAATTTCATGTTTGTTTGATTGTATGCTTGCTTGTTAGTTATGATGTTTGGTTCAGCTTAATATTATGCCGTCATGATGATGATGAAGTATGAATGTTTGCAAATCCTTGCAACTAATGTCATCACAATATGCATGTTAGATTTTGTTTATGTATTATTATGAAGTAGGTCCCATTGCATGATAACATGTTAGGCATTTAATCAATCATGTATGATATCACATTTTGTATGACTTGCTATTGAGATTCTGATAAAATCTCATTCTTTCCATATGCATAACCATGTTATAGGTACTGGAACCTCTCAAGGAAAAGGTTAAATGTGGATGTTTGAATTTGTGTAATAAGTTATGCTTACTACTTGGGACTATAAGATGACTTGATAGGATACCTAGCATATTATAGTGTGTTTGTATTATGAGGTAGTAACCTTATGATGGTAATTATGATGATTTAACCAACGAGTTTGGATCTAAAATTTGGCAAGAAAATAGCTAAGATATGGAGCTTTAAATGGACACAAGAAACGTCTCAATTGGTTATTTTTTCAATTTACTATGATTTTTTAAATTTGGAGATAAAATTTGGAATTGAGATAAAGTGAGCGACTAGAGGTAGTGACTTTCAATCACTAATTTCATATAGTAAACGAACGAATTTCTCTATGAAATTTTATGGACTTAAAGAAAACATCTGGAGATTTAAATCCATTAGTAACATGTTTCATTTAGACAAGTAACTGAAGAGAAATCATTTTTTGAATTTAAGGCAAAAAAGCTAGAACTTCCAGTTTTATCAAATGAACAGTGTTTTCAATGAATAAATTGATTTCATTTGGACTATGAAACCTCATTTTTATATTTTTTCTTCAAATTTAAATGAAAGAGCTTCTATTAGAAATTAGAACCATTCTATTTCAATTTTTCTATATTTAATTATGAATTTACAAAGTTAGGGATGTATTATGGATTACCAAATAAACTGTACTAGTGAACAGTATCTGAGAAGCATTTTCTTGAGAATTCAAATTTCTAAAGCAAAGAGATATGTAATTGGTTCAAGTTACTTTCAATTGAGTATAATTGAAGTTGAAAATAAGGCTATGATATTTTGGTATCAGAGCAAAGGATTATGGCTTAGGAAATGCTCTAAATAGATAAGTTATAGATATATACATAATTGACACTAAGTTTGTTATTGTAAGATAAAGATGACTAAACACAGGACTGGATCAGAAACCATAGTTAATCAAGGGACCCTATGCCAGAGGTTTTTAGTTCAGATAAGTCTTGTTTAAACTTAGAAGAGGTGTTTATGATAGAGAATGATGATGATTATTGGCTTACACCAGTGATACATGAACTAGATTCTGCTGACTGAGTTAGATATATCCGATAGTTCATCTATTATGTCAAATGATATTGATACAGCATATGAGGAACCTATTCCCATTTCTCCTTTACCTAACACTGACCTACAAATGGAGGAGAGAGATATATCATATCCTCAGCCTTAACCACTACAATATGACGAGTGTCATTCCCAAGTTATAGGAACTATAGATCCTCCAGTCAGACAGTCTATCAACACACATATTCCAAGACCCAGTCAATTACCAAATTAAGCAGATACTCCAGGCCCTAGTAAACCAACAATAGTGATATCCCTTAAAAACCATATCATAGAACTAGTAAAAGCAGAAACAATGAATGAAGAAAAGTTCAAGAATGCTATGGAACTGGCTAGACGACTATATGATTTAGGTCAACTTTTGGTTCAAGAGATAGACCAAGATTGTAGGATCTTTCAAGATTTTATAGTCAAAGTCGCTAAAGCTTATTTGGTTTTGATCCATATACCCTTCTCTTAGGGGATTGGACCAATATTATGGATGATATCTTGCCGACCATTGAGACTTAGAGAGCGGGGTTAGATTGTTATTTTGATGAAGAACTATATGAAAGCATACCAGACTGGATCTTCCTAATAGAAGAGTTTATTAGAAGAACTTTTAAGAAATAGTAGTTTGATGTGATAGTGTTATGTATATAAGTGATGTATAATAGATATATATGACAGTTGTACTTAAGAAATGATACATCATAGTCTATGTGTATGATGTTTTAAAACCTATATGTGTGCAATGTTATAAATAAAGTATAAGTTGCATTATTTATGTTATTCCCTTTCATATTTAGATAGAAAAACAAAATAGTACAAATAAGAAGAATTGTTCCATTAAAAGAACCTCAAAACCCCGTAGATATTAATCAGTTAATTCTGGAATGCTTAGAGGCACAACAAAAGATGATAGAGGATATGAGAGCAGCTCAAGCTAGTAGTGACCAGCAGAAGCTATAGATAATCTAAGATAGCCAAAGCCTACAGGAGCAGTTAATGTGGAACCATAAGGGGTATCGCAACCAGTAGACCCACCTAGGCAAGCTGACCCGGTGGTAGATCTTATCGGTATCTAACAGTGGATAAAATTTTTTGCAAGCACAATTGTAACATCCTTTCTTTTATACGTCTTAGGGACCATTCAGTAGCATTTAGAACCACTTACAAGACCTTAGAAGTCCGTTAGCCAAATCTGAAATTTTACTCTTTCTCGGGTTACTGTTCATATGGTATTCTAGATTACGCAATGAACTTTGAAAAATCATAATTAATTCTAGAAAATTGAAATGAAGTGGTTCAAAAATCTATGAGAAGATAACATCTTTAAATTTAAGGGTAAAATAATTTACAGACCAAATGATTGGCAAATTGATACAGTTTATTCGTTGAAGTTTACTGTTTATTTTGTCAAAACTCTAGAAACAAATTCTGGTCCCTTACTTTGAAAATTCAGTTCTCTTTGTACAAACATCCAAATAAAATGTTCTTGGTGTCAAAACGAAACTTGGCATGTAATATAAATGTCTGTAAAATCTCATACATTTATTCTATCATTTACTATTTTTTATTATATCATGAGCCTCACTACTTATATTGGTCATACAGCAATAATACATTTAACAATTCTTCACATAACACACATATACTATTCAATCCCTAGCTTTTCTTCATGCTTCATCATTCATAAACCTGTGGGATTGGGATTACATGGAAAGGGATGAGATTTCTGGGGAAATCTCAGTTGCAAATATTACTAAACAATGCATGCATTAATGTAACTACTTGTGCTTGCTTGTGAAAGTGTTATGATTGTGTAATGTGCATGCTTCCATGTAACATATGAAATACAATTGGCCAAATTAATCATAGAAATAGAGCTTCATACATAAGCACAATTGCAACACAATTCACCAAAGCCATAGAACAATCAAGCATAACATTCAATGCATACAAGTTTAGGATAAGTTTACTACCTTGAGCACTTAACTTTCTTTCTCCTTATCTTGCTTCTTTCTTCTCACTTTTCTTGAACATGTGGCTGCCTCTCTTGGAGCATACCAATCAATTCCTAACATCACATAATCATTCATTCATCACAATCTAACTTCCTTGAGCATTAAACTTACTTTAACTAACATAACTTCTTCTTGAACATTAAGCCCATTAACTTTCCTTAATCTTAACTAATGGACTTGGTCTTTGAATCAATTGATGTCTTGACTTTATGCTACACAATTTCATATTTTGAATCCATTTATGATCTTAGAATCATGAAATTCTGGCTCCTTCATCACATGCTGTACAGAACCGAAACTGCACTCAATTCTTTAAAAAATTCTCATTTTGATTTCAATGCTTCCCATACTTGTTTCTCTACTTTATCGCACACAATTTTTCATTTTAAAAACATTGGAAGTATCAAAATCATGAAATTGTGATCACTATTCATGCGTGTGAACAGTAATAGAGAAGGGTTTCAAGAATTACAACCTTGGAATTTCAATACTTTCAAGGTTTAAAACCTTTCCAATCCTACACAAAATTGTCATATAAATTCAATGGAAGCATTAAATCATTGAAATTCCATATTTTGCCTCATAAAAAATGCAGACCGAACAGGGCACACCATGGCAAAGTCAAGAATATCAACTTGATTCAACAACCAATCTCTTAACTAGCTTGTTTAAGCTTCAATCATACACTTCTAACTTTAATTTCTTCTTTTCCCTTTCATCTAAGGTTTTTGGGCAGCACCACCCCTTAGAGAAAACTCAACTTTTCTCCCATAAAAACCCTAAGTTCAAGCTCCCAAATCAAAGGAAAATAAGCTAGGAGAGATTGCTTACCTTTAATCTCTAGCTTGCTTGAACTTTGGTACCTTGAATCTTCTTTGTCTTGGCTAAGTTTTTATTTTGCAAGAGTTTCCCCCAAGGGTCCATGAAGCCACGTTTTTGCTGCAGAATTGAGGGGGTATTTATAACCAAAATCCATGGAAAATGAATGGCCAAGATTGATTTGGTTACTATTTAATCTAAAGGCTCACATTTAATGTTGAATTTAACTTTTTCCAAAAAGAATAATTATGACATCATGTGGGACAGCTCAAGGGACACCTCATGGGGGTATGTGGCATGCTCACCATTCCAGGAATTTTCTAGAAAAATTCTAGTCCAATCCAGTACCGATCGGAGCAGTTTCACAACAACCGGACTGTTTTCTGTTCCTAATTTTTTATAATATTCCAGGATATGTATTCTATCCTGGAAATCAATGTCTAGGCTTCACATACCCTTGACATGGTTATAAAGAATATTTATCTACCATCCATCCCTTAGGAAATAACCAAAATACCCTTGGTGTCATTTCTTACACTATATTGACCCTAAGGGTAAAATCATCTTTTACCCCTCTTTGTACCGCCTTAGGGCCTATACTGGCTCTAACTAATCACATTTATACTATATACCACATTTTTAGCCTATCCCAGATGACCAAAATACCCTCCATCCATCACTTGTACAATATGGGCATCTAGGGGTATTTTCATAATTTTGCACTTTTTCTGGACACTGGCCTCTTCTGCTGATGAACTGGTACCCTGGGTTTTGGGCCCTCCTTGGTGTCATCATAGGCCCATATATGAGGTCATCTGGTCCCATTTTATCTAGGCTTATTTATATCGGATCACGGGTGGCTTCAAACTCCCGTCAAAATTCACTGTTATGGGAATAACTTTTTGTACAGGACTTCTTTTGGGGTTATGTCAGATTCATAACATCTGACACTGTAGGGCACACTTTCCTATAATTCCCTTACTTATATATGATGTTCATGGAATCTAATAAAAATTCAGATAACTTTTAGACTATCAGATAATTTTCTGTTGTTTGGAGCCCTAATAAAATTTCTGTATCATGCCAGATTAACCAGCGTAACTTCCTCTATTTACTGATGGAATATGGGATTGAAAAAACTCCCGGGCAGTTCTAACCCTTTCTAGGCTGACCTTTATATAATTACAATTTTGCCCTTGAACTTTTTACTTAATTACATTTAAGTCCCTTAACTTTTAAAAATTAACACTTTTGGCCCAACTTTTGTTTCTACTTTAACTTTTGGCCTTTAACCTTTTCTACTTTTTATTTTAGTCCTTCTCTTCCTTAAAGAATAATCTAACCTTTATCATTTCTTATGTTCTTCATCATAATCCTTTCCAAATCTTTTTCCATTATCAGTAGTATACCGATAGGAAAAAACCAGGATATGACAACAATCCTCTAACATTTGAAGGGATATTTGATGCTCAAATGGAGGAGAACTGGATCAGTCGATTGGAAAAGATTTTCAAGGTGCTTGGTTATCCATCTGAAAGTAAGGCTGAGATAGCCATTTATCGGCTAAAAAAGATGCAGACTGGTGGTAGAAGAACACTGAACTACTGCTAGAAGCCAGAAATATTGCTACTACATGGGAAGTGTTTCTTGAACAATTCTATGAGAAATATTTTCCTCAATCGATATGTGATGAGTGGGAAGCTGAATTCCTTGTACTGAGGCAAGGAGAGAAGTGTAACATCCTTACTTTCATATGTCTTAGGGACCATTCAGTAGCATTTAGAACCACTCACAAGACCTTGGAAGTCCATTAGCCAAATCTGGAATTTTACTCTTTCTTGGGTTACTGTTCATATGGTATTCCAGATTATGCAACAAACTTGAAAAAATCATAATTAATTCTAGAAAAATAGAAATGAAGTGGTTCAAAAAGCTACGTGAAGATAACATCTTTAAATTTAAGGGAAAAATAATTTTCAGACCAAATGATTAGCCAATTGATACAGTTTATTCGTTGAAGTGTACTGTTCATTTGGTCAAAAACTCTGGAAACAGATTCTGGTCCCTTACTTTAAAAATTCATTTCTCTTCATATACACATCCAAATGAAACGTTCTACCTATGCACTTAAAGTTATGGATGTGTTCTACATGCTGGTAAAATTTCATAAATTAATTACTTCATTTGCTAGGTCAAACTGAAGCCACAATAAACCTGCTTTAGGACCTACATTTTTACCATTTCAGTTTCCTTTCTTTCACTTTCCATAATTGTTCCAGCATACATAAATCATCTCTTTTGCCTTTTCTGAATTCATATACATCATGGGGTTATACAATAATTGTTTCATACAATCTCATCATATAAATAGATATTTTACATGACTTTGACATACATGGAAAATGCATAGCATATGCAAACATCTTAAATACTTCACTTTTCTTCTTCCATACTTTACCTCTTCTCCATGCATACATTATCCATCATGCTTGACCTAAATTGGTTGTTTATGGGAGAGTGAGATTCTAGGGAATCTCAGTAGCAAACATTACCACTTAAATATGCAAGATAGATGCTAATGCATGATATGTAATTTCATTAAACTTTCTTTGATTAGTGACATGTGATCATGCTATATACTCTTACATAAAGTGAATGGCCATAGAAAACATGTTATTCACAATACATTGAACATCATTAATCATGTCACAACATCATTCAAATATCATATACATGTCAACACATAAGCATACCACTTCAAGCACTTAAAGAGGTAAGTTCACTACCTTGCACTTAAGCTTTCCTCTTGATCTTTAACACTTGTTCCCTAGCTTTCCAACCATGAAACCTTTATGTCAATCACTTCCCAACATCTTATTAGATGTTTCAAGGTCCTAAACACATTCATATTCATCACATAATTCGTTAGGACCCATGAACACCAACAATGTTCAAGTCTACTTTATTACATTCTTTAGTATAAAAACTTTCTCTAATCTTCACTAATGGGCTTGGCCTTTGAATCAATTGATGTCTTGACTTTACCCTTCACAATTTCATATTTTGAATCCATTTATGATCTTAGAATAATGAAATTCCAGCTCCTTCATCACATTCTGTATAGAACCGAAACTACACTCAATTCTTTCAAAAATTCTCATTTTGATTCCAATGCTTCCCATACTTGTTTCTCTATTTTATCCCACACAATTTTTCATTTTAAAACCATTGGAAGCATCAAAATCATGAAATTGTGATCACTGTTCATGTGTGTGAACAGTAATAGAGAAGGGTTTCAAGAACTATAACCTTGGAATTTCAATGCTTTCAAGGTTCAAAACCTTTCCAATCCTACACAAAATTGTCATCTAAATTCAATGGAAGCCTTAAATCATTGAAATTCAATTTCCTTCCCTCATGAACAGTGTAGACCAAACAGGGCACACCATGGCAAAGTCAAGAATATCAATTTGATTCAACAACCAACCACTTAACTAGCTTGTTTAAGCTTCAATCATACGGTTCTAACTCTAATTTCTTCTTTCCCCTTTCCTTTAATGTCTTTGGGCAGCACCTCCCCTTAGAGAAAACTCAACTTTTCCCCATGAAAACCCTAAGTTCAAGCTCCCAAATCATAGGAAAATAAGCTAGGAGAGATTGCTTACCTTTAATCTCTAGCTTGCTTGAACTTTGGAACCTTGAATCTTCTTTGTCTTGGCTTGATTTTTTATTTTGCAAGAGTTTCCCCAAGGGACCATGAAGCCAAAGTTTTCTGCAGAATTGAGGGGGTATTTATAGAAAAATTCCATGGAAAATGAATGGCCAAGATCACTTTGTACACTATTTGATCTAATGGCTCATATTTGTTCTTAGATCAAGCTTCCTTTCCAAGCCAACTTGAGATAAATCCACATGACAAAAATCTTCTCCTCCCCCTTGTCTTGGATGCCAAGTGTGTGGG
Source organism: Leucaena leucocephala (assembly GCA_037074615.1). Classification (NCBI taxonomy): domain Eukaryota; kingdom Viridiplantae; phylum Streptophyta; class Magnoliopsida; order Fabales; family Fabaceae; genus Leucaena; species Leucaena leucocephala. The sequence continues at coordinate 20,537,836 of CM073519.1, forward strand.
TGTGTGGGTCCTACCATGTGCAAGCCATAATTGACACTTTATCCCCTTTTTTTCCTTTCAAAAATTCATAAATTATTCATTATTAGACTTGGGATACAAGACAACTCTTAGGACTTAATGGGATTCCCTAGCACGAAATTTTGGGCTGCCATAGGCCTTCCTTTGGTCCAATAGCTAATTGGCGCAAATCCCAAGGTACTTTTCTTATACCGATATTCTTAAAATATCCTAATTATGAAATAAATGTTAGACACCTCTTTTAATGGTTCTAACATTTTTAGAAATTCATTATAATATAAAATGAATTCCCTGTAAAGTCTCATAATTTTCTGAGACCCAGAAGTCCTGATAAAAATTCCCTATATTTCCTTTAACCCTTTATCGGTGTCCGATTTTACTTTAATTCTCCAAAAGGCATTATCGTCTTTTCAAACATCATCAGAGTATTTACTAGCTCTAATTAATCATCTTTATACCATCTTACATACTTTTGGCATGTCCAGAATGAGCAGAAGGTCCTTTACCCCTCACTGGTACAGTATAGGTATCCAGGGACATTTCTGTAATTTCGCACTTTTCTTGGACTGCTCTGGATTCTAGCCCACTTAACTGTCTAGTCATCACATTGGGCCTTCGTTTGGGCTCATTGCCTTTATGTCCTTTTTGGCACAAATCCCAATAAACCTCACCCGATCCTATTTATTGGGTATTTTATTTAACCATAAAATCCAGTAAGACTTCTACAGGATTCCTTTTCTGACTCTATCAAATTCATAAATTCTTACATTAAATATAGGAATTTCCTATAAAGTTTCATCTGATTCTGATGTCTAAAAAATACTGTAATAATTCTTCTAACTTCAAGAATTTATATCAATTAATCGGGACCTCAAATCAAAATTTTGTGTTGCGTTAAACTGACCGGAATAATTTTGTCTATCTACTGGTAAAATTTAGGTCTTATCTTATTTTGGGCATTTTTGGCCTGTTTTGGCTCAACTTTCTCATATTTACATTTAGGTCCCTAAACTTTTGCATAATTGCACTTAGGCCCCTGAACTTTTGGCTATTTGCATTTTAGCCCCTTAACTTTTGAAAATTACACTTAAGGGCCCAACTTTTGTTTCTACTTTCACTTTTTGCCTTTAACCTTTTCTACTTTTGATTTTAGTCCTTCTCTTCCTTAAAGAATCATTTAACCTTTATTATTTCTTCATATCTTTGTCATAATCCTTTCCAAGCCTCTTTCCCACTATCAGTATTATACCGATAGGGAAAAATCAGGATATGAGAAGAAGGAGCCCTTTGATGAATATCTGGCTAAGTTTATCTGTCTTTCTCAGTATTCCATGTATCTTCGACAAGTAGATGATGAACGATAGATGATTGAAAGAATGATTAGAGGACTGAATGTTACCTTGAAAGAGAAGATGACTCCTCAACAATATAGTCATTCAACAAAGCAGTGGAGGCATGTCGAATAATTGAAAATAGTATAAATCATCAAATGCTATTTAAATAGTGAGCAAAGGGAATGTTATTCCTAAAAGGACTAGTCAAAGTTGAGATGTTGCTAATGGTAGTGGCTATAATAAGAGGAACATGCAGTGGCAGAATATAAGGCATAATCAAGGAATGAGGCAATATTGGCAACCGGTACTCAAGGTTTCGTCCATGTGACAAGTGTGGAAAGAATCATGGTAACAAGCCGTGTTTGATGGGACAAAATTTTTGTTATACATGTGGGAAACCTAGACATTTTTATAAGGATTATCCTCAAGTAAATAATCAAAGGCCATGAACTCAGGGACGAGTGTTCACACTTACTCGTGAATATGCTCATAAATCACCCAAAATTATCCAAGGTATAATTTATCTCAATAATCACTCTATGATTGCTATGTTTGACTTGGGTACAAGTCATTCCTTTATTTCTTATGAATGTACTGGACGCCTAAGCCTTATAATTAGTAAGTTGCATTATGCTATATATGTGACAACTCTTACAAATGATAGAGTAGTTACATCTGATGTCTACCTAAATAGTATTGTTCAATATGAACATTGTTGCACTACTTTAGACTTCATATGTATGCCTTTTTGTGATATTGATATCATAATTAGATTAAACTAGTTATCTTCTAATAACATGATGTTAGGTTCTAAGAATAAGACCCTAGTTCTTTGTCTAAGAGCAATAGATGTAAGTCTAGAAGTAAGGCTAAATTGGATGACGGAGGCTCAGGCAGATAAATGCTTACACAAAAGATGTCAAGGGTATATGATCTTCTTTTCTGTTTAGGCAGAAATAAAAGAAGGGGTTAAGGAGATTTTAGTTGTCAAGGAATTTTCTGAAGTTTTTCAAAAGGAGATTCGTGGATTACCTCCTAAACGAGAAGTGGAGTTTGCAATTGATATCATACCTGGGGCTAGACCAGTATCCAAAGCCCCATATCGTATGGCCCTTAATGAGATGATGGAGTTAAAGAAGCAGATTGAAGAGCTTTTAGAGAAGTGTTTCATCTGACCTAGTGTTTCACCATGGGGTACTCCAGTGTTCTTTGTTAAGAAGAAGGATGGCAGTCTAAGATTGTGCATTGATTATAGGGAATTGAATAAGATTACTATTAAGAATAAGAACCCTCTTACCATAATTGATGACCTACTAGATCAGTTGGCTGGAGCCAGTTTATTCTCTAAGATTGATTTGAGATATGGCTATTATCAATTTAGGATTAAATCAGATGATATTTCAAAGACCGCTTTCAGGACTCATTATGGTCATTTTGAATTTCTTGTGATGCCTTTTGGCCTGACGAATGCACCTGTAATTTTCATGGATTACATGAACCGAATCTTTAAGCCCTATTTGGATCAATTTGTTGTGGTCTTCATTGATGATATTCTGGTGTACTCCAAATCTGCTGAAGAGCATGGATGACATTTGAGAATTGTCCTTAGTATTGTTAAAGAAAAATAGCTTTATGCTAAGCTTATTAAATGTGAGTTTTGGCTTCAAGAAGTCAAATTTTTCGGTCATGTTATATCTCAGGAAGGGGTAGCTGTAGATCCTAGCAAAGTTGAATCAGTATTAAGCTGGGATTAGCCAAGGATAGTGACAGAGATTAGAAGTTTTTTGGGCTTAACAGGGTATTATAGAAGATTTATTAAGGATTTTTCTCAACTTGCCTTGTCGTTGACTAAGTTAACTAGAAAGAATCATCCTTTCAAATGGGATGAGAAGTACGAGGCTAGTTTTCAAGAATTAAAATACAAGTTAACCACTACTCCATTGCTGATTATTCTAGATCCCTGATGAGGTCAGATTGTCGTGGTCCGATCATTCAAAATAAAGTTATTACACCAAATTAATATAGTATAAGACACAACCCTATCATTCTTCTTGAGGAGCCTTTTGTGGAAACCTAGTAGATTGGATGTCAAAATCAATGAAAAACCTGAGCAGGGATAAAATGCTTTTTGGATTTGAGTGATTGATGCAATAAAAGTAAGGTGCAGAAAAGTAGATATTTTTGGATTTTTGTTTATGATGAAAACAAGTTAGTTGAGTTGAGAAGTATGCTATGACAGACTCTTGATGATAAAAACATATCTATCCTTGCTCTCACGTTTAAAATTGGAGTTAGAAATCATTAACTCTTAAAGAAAACCTCAATCTATCGATTGAGTCCAGAACCCTAATTTTCCTTAAACCCTTTTGATCAAAGCTGGTCTAAGAACTATTAGTGAACTGTTGTAAATCACTTAGCGTGTAAATTGAATTTAGATTATGAAAATGCCCTCGAATAGTCCTCGATCGAAAAACCTAGATTTCAAGCAATGAAATAATTAACAATGATCGCTGATAATAACCCTTTCTTAAAATTGAAACTGAAATATTCTATTAAAAGCAAACATTCAAATCATCCAAATCTAGTTACAAAATCTAATCTGATGAAAAATCAATCGATATTCAAACTTGCTCATAAGATAAAAACCCTAGATCTAGTAGCAATCATAAGATGAGAAGATACAAATTAGAACAGAAGAAACTCCCCGTTTGAGTCCGTGAGCTCAAGATATATGATTCATCACCATGAGGCTAAAGGTTTAGCCTCTCATTACTCCTGCTGCACTGCAATCGCTGTTCAATTAAGACGTTATGAAGAAATAGTAAGGTGGTAGGTTGATGGCGTGGAGAGGTAGAGAAGTCTGTGGAGAGGTATAGAATGATGGTAGGGATGGAGAAGATGATCAGAGAGCTCCAGAGTATTGCTTGTTAGCCTAATCAGGTCCAAAAACCAGCCTCCCTCGACGGCAACCTTCCTTCCCTTATTATTTATGCATAACCTAATTCAAAATACGCAACTTTAGCGATTTCGCATATTAGTCATGACAAGATCCATATTTTGGTCGTGACCTATAAACACAGAGAATATTCCAGAAGAATCAAGGTCATGACCTGTGGACTCTTTGGTCACGACTAAAATATGCATGAGCGTGGTTTCACTTTCATTGACTTGTGATTTCTTGCTTGGTACTTCCTCTCTTCCAAAATACCTACAATCCAATATAAAAGCTCACTATAAAAGTGCAAATAAGTGAATAACAGAATATATGTAGTTTGGAAGAGTTAATTTACCATTTTACCCTTTTATTAGCACATTACCACACACGATTATGTATTACCACAAAGCTATAATTTAAGGTATAAATGAATGGTAAAGTTGTTATAAAGCTCTAAAAAGTGTCACAGCAACCATATACAAAATATGTCTTATCAATCCCACCTAGACCTATGTGGTCTATACTGATGTTAGTAAACAAGGGTTGGGATGTGTGTTAATGCAATAAAGTAGAGTGGTAGCCTACGCTTCTTGGCAGTTAATGCCACATGAAGAAAATTAGCCTACTCATGATCTAGAGCTTGTAGCAGTAGTTTATGCTCTTATGATTTGGAGGCATTATTTGTATAGAGCCACTATAGAGTTGTGCTGTGATCATAAAAGTCTGAAGTATCTGTATGACTAAAAAAATTGAATATGAGACAAAGTAGATGGATGGAATTGTTGAAAGATTATGATTTTCAAATTAAATACCATCTAGGAAAGGCAAATGTTGTAGCTGATGCTTTAACCAGAAAAGTGATGTAGATGGCAAGTCTAATAATCAAAGAATTGAAATTAATAGAAGATGTCAGAGATTAGAGTTTGTTATATCAAGGAATCCTTACGGAGGAGTACTAGTCAAAGCTTTTATTAAAGATGAGATAAAAGAACCTTAAAAGTATGATAAGCTCGCAACAATTTTTAAATATAAGTTGGATAAGGGAAACTAAAAATTTTGAGATTTCTCAAGATAGATTGCTACGATTTAGGGGAAGACCGTATATTCCTAACGCTATGGGATTAAAAGAGAAGATTTTAGATGAAGCACATAAAACCCGATATATTTTGGTGTTAAAAGTTTATTTTGGTGGCCTGGATTAAAGAAGGATGTTGTGCCATATGTATCCAAGTGCTTAACATGTCAGAAAATAAAGATTGAACATCAGAAGCCAGCAGGAAAGTTGCAATCGTTAGATATTCTTGAGTGGAAATGGGATAGTATTGCCATGGATTTTGTAAAAGGACTGCCCATGACTCCCACTATGTGTGATGCAATATGGGTGGTAATTGATCGATTGACAAAGTTAGCTCATTTCTTGGCAATAAATAAAAGAGATTCTCTATAAAAGTTAGCAAAATTGTATATCAAAGAGATTGTTAGACTTCAAAATGTTCCAAGTAGTATTGTGTATGACAGAGACCATAGATTCACATCTAATTTCTGGAAAGCTTTGCACAAAGAAATAGACACTACTCTCATGTTTAGTACAGATTATCATCCTCAAACAGATGAACAGTCTGAGAGAACAATCTAGACACTATAAGATATGCTAAGAGCTTGTTTTTGGATTTCAAAGAAAGTTGGGATGTCTATCTGCAATTAATAGAATTTGCTTATAATAATAGTTATCAGACTAGTATTTAGATGGCCCCATTTGAAGCACTATACAGACATAAATGTAGATCTCTATTATGTTGGTTAGAGTTAAGCAAAAGAAGAATGTTTGGTCTTGATATAGTAGATCAAACGATAACACAGATTGATATGATTAGGAAAAGATTGTTAACAGCTTAAAGTAGACAGAAAAGTTATGCTAATGTCAGAAGAAAACCATTAGAGTTTTAAGAAGGAGAACATGTGTTTCTTAAGTTGACTCCAACTATGAGAGCTAGAAGATCAATTAAAGTGAAGAAGTTACATCCCAGATATATCGGACCATTTCAAATTCTCTCGAAGGTAGGATAAGTGGCTTATAAGTTAGCTCTTCCCCTAAATCTTAGCCAGATACATGATGTATTTCATGTTTCCCAATTAAAGAAGCATGTTCTAGACTTATCACATGTGCTTGAACAAGGTGATATCGTGCTATGAGATAACCTAACTTATGAAGTTGGACCAGTAGGAATTATTGATCGAAAGGTTAAACAACTACGAAATAAACAAATTTCGTTAGCCAAAGTAGTATGGAAAGGATTAACAGAGAATGAAGCCACATGGGAAGCAGACACAAGAATGAAGGAGGTATATCCTAAATTATTTCCTTAATATGTATATATTGTAAAATTTGAGGACGAAATTTATTTTAAGGGGGAGAGAAACGTCATATCCTCAATTTTCTTATCTGATATGTATGTGCAGTTTGTATGTAATAAATATGAGATTCTCTAAGGAAATTTCAAGGACCTAAACAAAATTTAGAAAAGGTTTAAGGGTAAAACTAAAGGTACAAATAAAAGTTGGGCCAAAATGTGTAATTATCAAAAGTTAAGGGACTTAAATATAATTTATGAAAAGTTCAAGGGCAAAAATATAATTATGAGAAAGTTGACCCAAAGAAGGTCTAAAATTGCCCATAAACAAATTAGTCCCAAATTTTATCAGTAAATAGATAAAATTCTTCTGATCAGTTTAACGCAACAAAGATTTTCGATTTGAGGTCCTAATTAATTGATATGAATTTTTGAAGTTAAGAAAAATTACTATAGTATTTTTTGGAACTCAAAATTAGGTGAAACTGAACAGTAAATTCTTATAATTAATATGAGAATTTATAAAATTGACAGAGTCAGAAAAGGAATCTTGTAGAATTTTTAAGAGAATTTACAGTGTAATAAAATACCCGATAAATACCTTCGGGAGAGGTTTCTCGAGATTTGTGCCATAAAGGTAATGGACCCATATAAAGGCCAAAAATGGCATCCCAAAGGCCTAGTAAGATGGTTGAATAGTTAAGTGGGCCAGAATCCAAAGCAACCCCAGAAAAGTATGAAATTACAAAAATACCCCTATGTTGTAAGATTGTACTAGAGAAGGATGGAGGACATTTTGGTCATTTTGGAAAGGTAAAAAACATCCAAGCAAGTATAGGGGTGATTATGTAGAGCTAGTATTTACTCTGATGAAGTATAAAGAGGTGTGAAATGACAATTATGCCCTTACAGTTAATATAGTGCAAGAAAGTGTAATAAGGGTATTTTGGTCATTTCTCAAAGGATGGTTGGCAGATAAATACTTAGTCTAACAATTTCAATGGTAGGAAAAAACTTAAACACTGATTTTCATGCCATAATACATATTATGGAATATTATAAAAATTGGGAACATAAAACAGTACGATTTTTGTGAAACTGCCTAGATCAATATCGAACTGGACTGTAATTTTTCCTATCAATATTTCTAATTTTCTTCAGCCAAACACATCCCTAAATGATGTCATGGATGATGTGATTAATGATGCTTTTTGGGAAAGTTTGATGGAAGGTGGATTATGGACCATTAGATCAAATAGTAACTAAACTAATCTTAGACTTCCATTACCATCCAATTTTGTCTATAAATACCACACCATTTCACAATTGTTTGGCAGCTTAGACACATTAGGGAAACTCTACCAAAATTTTCTTTGAAGCAAGAAAGAAGCATACAACTTGGAGCAACAAGAAAGGTAACTAGTTCCTTTGTTCTTGGACTTTATTCTAGCAAGTTGGCTAATAGTTTTAAGAGATTTTTGTGACATATTTCCCTTGATGGTGCTTCTGGGCATGCTATCCATATGTGATAAGAATGTGATTTTTATGTTATGGATATTTTAGATAAGATTAAACAAGCTAGAATCAAGTGGTGTGGGCTTGGAAATTCAAGTATGCATGTAGTTAGGGTTGTGTTTTTGGCTGCCACTGTGTGAATCATTGTTCATGTGTTAGAATTTCATAATTTTGATGCTTACAATGAGTTTAAAATGGAAAATTGTGTGGGGATAAAGTTGAGAAATAAGTATTGAAAGCATTGGAATCAAAATGTGAATTTTTGGAAAATGGTAGAAATATTTCAGTTATGTACAGTAGCTAAGGATGTGTTTCAATTTTGGAAATTCTGGTTTCATATTTGGATTATACATGAAAAAATTGTGTGGAAATAAACCATGAGAATTTATTTTAGAAAGATGGAAGTATAAACATAAAATGGAAAAAGAATGGAAGTTAGTGAAAGCCTAGTCTTGGAACTGTTTTGAAGTTAAGTTGTAACTTGATATTACTTTGTAATAGCTAGGTTTTGACATTTGTGTGGAAAGAATACCATTTCAAGAAGAGTGTGACAAGGATATCTTAAGAGGTAGCAAGATTACCTAACTATAATTTCATGTTTGTTTGATTGTATGCTTGCTTGTTAGTTATGATGTTTGGTTGAGCTTAAGATTATACCATCATGATGATGATGAAGTATGAATGATTGCAACACCTTGCAACTAATGTCATCACAATATGCATGTTAGAGTTTTTTTATGTATTATTATGAAGTAGCTCCCATTTCATGATAACATGTTAGGCATTTAATCAATCATGCATGATATCATAGTTTGTATGACTTGCTATTGAGATTGCCATGAAATCTCATTCTTTCCATATGCATAACCATGTTATAGGTGCTAAAACCTTTCAAGGAAAAGGTTAAATGTGGATGTTTGAATTTGTGTAATAAATTATGCTTACTAATTGGCACTATGAGATGACTTGATAGGATACCTAGCATATTATAATGTGTTTGTATGATGAGGCAGTAACCTTATGACAGTAATTATGATGACTTAACCAACGAGTTTAAATGTGAAATTTGCAAGAACATATCTAAGATATAGAGATTTAAATGGACACCAAAAATGTCTCAATTGGTTAAATTTTCGATTTACTATGATTTTTCTAAGTTGGAGATAAAACCTGGAATTGAGATAAAGTAAGCGACTAGAGGTAGTGACGTTCAATCACTAATTTAATATAGTAAACGAATGAATTTCTCTACTAAATTTTATGGACTTAAATGACACATCTGGAGCTTTAAATCCATAGGTAACACGTTTCATTTGGACAAGTAACCAAAGAGAAATGAATTTTGAATTTAAGGCAAAGAAGCTAGAACTTCCATATTTACCAAATAAATAGTGTTTTCAACGAATAAACTGATCTCATTTGGACATTGAAACCTCATTTTTATATTTTTTTTTCAAATTTAAATGAAAGAGATTCCAGTAGAAATTGGAACCACTACATTTCAATTTTTCTATATTTAATTATGAATTTGAAAATTTAGGGATGTATTATGGATTACCAAATAAACAGTACCAGTTAACAGTACCGGAGAAGCATTTTCTGGCGAATTCAAATTTCTAAAATAAAGATAAATGTAATTGGTTCAAGTTACTTCTATTTGAGTATAATTGAAGATTAAAATAAGGATATAATAGTTTCTATGACATTTTAAAGGTATTATTACAACTTTACCATTCATTTTATGCCTGTATTTGTGCTTTCGTGGTAATACATGATTGTACCTGGCAATGTACTAATTAAAGGATAAAATGGTAAATTAACTCTTCCAAACTGCATAAATATTGTTCTCCACTGATTTGGACTTTTACGGTGAGCTTTGGTTTTTGAATCGTAGGTATTTTAGAGGAGAACCAAGGACTAATGTGAGCATAAAAGAAATCATAAGACAGAGAAAATTAGATCATGCCTCTAAAAGAGACAATCGCTGAAGCTGCGCATTTTGGATTAGGTTATGCGAGAAAAAAGGAAGAGGAAGCTGCAGATATAGGGGGCTAGTTTTTGGACCTGATTAGGCTAAGAAGTAGTACTCGAATCCTCTCTACACGTTCTCCACAACCTACACACTCATCTTCTATCTTTCTGCACCTTTCCACATAATCTCACATCTCTACATCATTAATCCATCACCTCTTTCTGCTTTCTTCATGGCATCAAATCTGGACAGCGCTTGTGGCATAGTAGGAGTCATGAGAGGCTAAATCTTTAGTCTCTTAGTGATGGATTACATATCTTGAGCTCATGGACTACAATGCACACGGGGAGATTTCTGTTTTAATCTCACATTTCTTATGTTTCAGAATTCCTAAATCTAGGGTTTTCATTTTATGAGTAAGGATTGAATATCGATTGTTTATTTTGAGATTAAGTTTTATAATTTGATTTGGATGATATGGATATTGGTTTAATATGAATATTTTAGTTTTAATTTTTGGATAATTAAGGTTTTATAAACGATCATTGCTAACTAATTCGATTGCTTGAAATCTATGGTCATCAATCGATGATCATTTGAGGGCATCTACATCATCTTATTTAAATTGCACGTTAAGTGGCTTTTAACAGTTCATTAAGAGTTTTTAAACTAGCTTTGATCAAAGGAGTTTAAGGAATGTTAATGTTCTGGACTCAATCGATAGATTGAGGTTTCTTTTAAGACTTAGTGATTTTAAAACTCCATATCATATTAAGAGCAAGGATAGATAGCTTTTCATCATCAAGCATCTGTCTCAACACATTCCTTTCAAAATCCATTTTTTAACTTAATAAAAAATAGAGAAACATTTGCTTTTTACTACACCCTTATTTTATTGCTTGGAAAACCGATCAAACCCAAAATCCAAATTTTACTTTCACTCAAGTTTTCAATGGTTTTGTCACCAGTTTGCTAGGTTCCAATAAAAAGGTTCCTCAAGAAGAACGATAGGATTATGCCTTATACTATATTAATAGGGTGCAATGAATTTTATTTTGATGCATAGGATGACGATAGCCCATGCAAATCAGTGTCCAAAGAAAGTTTTGAAAGATAAACAAGAACAAGATATTTTGACTCTGTTGGGTAAATTGGAAGTGAATGTGCCACTTGTAGATCTGATTATAAGTATACCTAAGTATGGGAAATTCATGAAAGAACTCTGTACTAATAAAAGAATCTACAAATCAAATGAAAGGGTTCAAGTAGGATCTAGTGTGTCAGCTTTATTTAAACCAAAATTCCAATTATATGTGATGATCTAGGTTCCTTTACAATCCCAAACATTATAAGCAAGTTTCAGTGTGCTAGTGCTCCATTAGTACCTTTTGAACCTGAAATTGAGAGACAACTCAGGAAACTAAGGAGAGAATTTAGAGAAGAGGCAAGATCAATGGAGTCTAGTTCACCCTCTAGTGCTCAGGGATATAAAATTGAACTCAAATTAGAGATTCCATTAGAAATTTCTAATATGGCTGATATTAATCCTAATGGACATAATGGGCATAATAGGCAAGGAGAAAATGAAATACCAGTGAACGTAGAAGATAATAGAAGTGTGAGGAAAATAAATTATTTGCATGTGAATTATGATCCTTGTGGTTTTTAAATTGAAGAGCCTAATTTTGAAATTAAAGTACATTTGATTATAGCCTTACCTAAATTTCATGGTCTTACAGGAGAATGTCCACATCGGCATTTACAAACCATGCATATGATCTGCTATTCGATGAAGCCTCCAATGACTGTATTAGATGATATTTTAAGGAGGTGTTTCCATTTCACTTTGGAAGGGAAGGCTAAGGAGTGGTTAGACAATCTGCCAACTCATTTCTCAACTCTTACATAGGATTAATTGAAGTCAACATATCTAGAATAGTTCTTCCCGGCCTCAAAGACAACTCAGATGAAGAAGGAGATTACAAACATTCTACAACAAGATGGAGAGTTATTACATGAATATCGGACAAGATTTATCAATTTGTTAGCTCGTTGTCCGCATCACAATATGACAAAAGATGATCTAGTAGACATTTTCTTTTATGGTCTACTCCCTCACAATTAGGTGTCCTTGAATATGTAACATCCCAAATTTTCCCTATCTATATAAGACTGATAGAGGAAAGAGATAATAAAGAGATTGGGATGGTAATAAGAAGAAAAGATAATGAGTAAGATAAGTGTTAAGCCAAAGAAAGAGAGAAGGTATAAACTTGAAAAGCAAAAAGGGCTAAATTGCAATTTAGAAAAAGTTTAGGGACTAAATTGCAATTAGTGAAAGTTTCAAATGGTCATTTTGGAAAAGAAAGGGATTAAAGTGAAAACTTTAAAAGTTTCATTGTGTAAAATGAAAGTAGACATAAGCTTTGGGCAATTAAGTGTAATTATGAAAAGTTGAGGGCCTTAAGTGCAATTTCTAAAAGTTCATAGGCAAAATGATAATTTTGGAAATTTGAGCCAGAAGAGGCCAAAAAATGCCCAGAAGCATTTTAGTCCTAAATTTTACCATAAAATAGATAAATTTATTCTGATTAGTTTAACGCAACACAGAAGTTTGATTTGAGGTCCCAAAATAATTGATATAAATTTTTGAAGTCGGGAGATTATTGCAGTATCTTTCAGACCTCATAATCAAATGAAATTTGATAGTAAATTATTATAATTAATATAAGTATTTATAAAACTAATAGAAGTTAAAAAGGAGTCTTGTAGAATTAATTATAAAATTTTGGTGAAATCAGGCACCGATAAAGGGTTAAAGGAAATGTAGGGAATTTTTATCAGAACTTCTGGATCTCAGAAAATTATGAAACTTTGTAGAAAATTAATTTTATATTATAGTGAATTTCTAAAAATGTTAGAACCATTAAAATAGGTGTCTAGCATTTATCCTAAAAAATAGGGTGATTTAAGAACATCGGTATAAGGAAAGTGCCTTGGGATTTGTGCCAAGTAGCTATTGCACTTAAAAGAGGCCCAATATGACGTGCTATGCAAGCCTAATAAGCCCAAGGAATTGTTATGTGGTCAAATGAATTTTTAGAATATTTTATGTATTTTTTAAAAGATAAAGAATTTAAGAAAGTCTAAGAAGCATGTGAGGTGTCCTTGTGGGACCCACAAGCTTTACACATGGAACCAAGAAGAGGAAAGGAAGATTATAGCATGTGTTAAAATATAATAAAATAATATAAGAATTAATCTAATGATGATTAATGTTAATTAATCCAAAAACTAACCAATCAAATTCAAGATTAAGCCATTATAATAATTAGGAAAAGTGAGGACATTATGGACCCAAGGTGCCAAAATTTTGGCTATAAATACCCATCCCATTCTTCACAAAACCGTGCACCCTTGGTTACCTTGGAGAAACTCTTGTCATTTGAAAACTCAACCAAAATAAAGGCAATTGAAGGCACTTAGAGATCAAGGTAGTCAAGGCATAAGATATGTGATCCTTCCTAGTTTATTTAGATGTGTTTTGGAAGGGTAAAACCTAGGTTCTAGTGGTTGGAAATTCCATTAAACCTAGAGTATGCTTGCTGTCCAAATTTTAAGTTAAAGGAGGAAGAAGAAAATAAAGGTAGAACTAGGTGATTAAGGTTTAGATAAGTTGGTTTTGATGATTGGTTATTGAATTAAGTTGTGCTCTTGACTTTGTCATTGATGGAGACATTCAGCCTAGGTCTGTTCTGGACCAAGAAGAATGAATTTCAATGATCTAATGATTCCATTGAATTTATATGATGATTTTGTGTAGGATTAGATAGATTTGGAACCTTGGAAGCATTAGAATTAAAAGTTGTAAGTTTTAAACCTTCTCTGTTACTGTTCATGCGTATGAACAGTTATTGAAATTTCATGATTTTGATATTTCCAATGGGTTTAAAATGCAAAATTGTGTAGGATTAAGTAAGATCAAAGTCTTGGAAGCATTGGAATTGAAAAAGGGAATGTTTGGAAAAATTCATGTGCTATTTCTGTTTCTGTCCAGACCTGAAGGAAACATTAGAATTTTGAAATTCTGAATCCATATTTGGATTCCTTGAGCAAAATTGTGTGGGATATAGTCAAGGCACCATTTAATTCAATGGATAAGACAATTAACTACAAATACAAAAAGTTAGGAGTTTATTGGTTTAGGAAAATGGAAGTAAATTTATTGAGGTAGGTGCAGAACTGAATTGGTATGGACTGTAATAAGTGTGTTACTCTACCATGATTAGGCTTTGATATTTGTGAAAGAGGAGACTAAAAGATCAAGAAAGAAAAGGTTAAAGGAGAGCTATTCCAAGGTAGTAAACTTACCTAACTTGTATGCTTTGCTTGCTTAGATGTTTTATGTGTTGGATGTTTACTTTGATGATGTGAAGCATGTATGATTGAATGATTCTCTATTTCTTTTTATGCTATGGACATATGTTATAATTTAAGGAACATGGAAGCATGTAAAGATATCATTATGCAAGCATGATCATTAAGCACACACATTAACATCAAGCATTGAGTTGCATACACTGTTTGGTTTATGTTTGCTACTGAGATTTTTCCCGAAATCTTACCCCTTCCATGATACAAATATCACAAAATCAAGGAAGGAGAATGAAGAAGTTATGATGCATAGATACTTTATTGTATAGGAGACTTTTTATGAAAACATGTAATGTGTGTATTAAGTACTTATTTTAGTTCTGGTTATGTTTTGTTGAGACTTGGAAAAAATAGTTAACCATTGGATAAATGTATAAGATTTTATAGTATGATAATAGACATGTTAAACTTTGTTTTGGTACCTAGTACGCCTTATTCCGATATTTGTACAAAGAGGACAAATTTTTCAAATTTAGGGAACCAAATCTGGAAACTGTGAAACTGACCAAATGAACAGTAATATTTCACGCCAATATTGTATTAATTGGTATGAAGTTTGGTCAGATTCATATTTTTCTTTCAAAGAGGCTTATGTTAGCTTCATATAGCAACTTGAAACACTTCATTTTGAGTTTTCTAGAATTAGTTATGAATTTTTGAAGTTGCATCACTTATATGGAGTTTTGCCAAACATATAAGTGGTTCCAGATGCTACTGTTTGGTCCCTAAGACGTTAAAAAGTAAGGTGTTATAGAATGCAGTAGTAAATGGCTATTTGAGAGATAAGACTCCATAAGCAAGTTGGGATTTATTCCATAAAATGGTTAATGAAGACCATCAGACTGGGGATCCAAGGAGAATGCCTTCATCATCTTCGGGTAATTCAAATGATATCTTAGCAAAAATAGCAGATTTGGGAAATCAAATGAAAAAGAGGATGAATGTAATTGAAAGATAGCTGCATTCCACAAAGCAAGTTCATGCAGTGGGAACCTCACAAGCACTAGTTACAGGATGTGAATCATTCAGTTTAATGATGCACGCTACTAGGACATGTGACAGACAGTATGAAGAAGTGGCAGTAATGTATAAAGGGAGAGACCATTAATACCAGAAGAGAGACCCATACTCCAATACATAAAAACCTGGTTGGAGAGACCACCCAAATTTTAGGTGGGGGAGTGGGGAAAACAGGGCAAACCAATTCTAAGGAAGTGGTGCTTCCTCAAGCAACTAACAAAATAATGCAAGGTCTATAGTTCTAACTCACCCTAATGCCTTAGTGGCATCAAGACCAGATGAGATTTCTCAGTTGTTGAAGAGTATGGCTACACAGATGAACAACATGGACGGTAGAATGACCAATATAGATAACAAGCTCAAAGAGAATGATGGTCAATTCACCTCCATAGCTTCAATCCTTCAAAGTATGCAAAAGGATAATGCTGATGTGCATAGGAAACATGAGGAGTTAAGTTCCAAGAATGCAGCTATTACAAGCCATTTAACTCAAGCCTCCAATACAGTGAGTAACATCCAAACGAAGAGTAATGGCAGTATACCTTTAAATACTATCATTAATCTGAAGGGTCTGAATCCCATATCACTCAGAAGTGGAAGAAAAGTGCATTTTAAGGAAGATGATATAGTACAGGAGGATATGGAAGATCTTGAAATTGAAAATTCATCAATGTCATAGATGAAGATTGGAAAATCAGAAAGTATTAAAGAACAACAACTTATACTCAAGAAGGCAACCCAAAAGCAAGAAGAGGAGGTGATAATGCCAAGTCCAGCATATAAGGGAAAGCCAACTGAGGATAAAGTAGAGTCGAGCAAGCAAGGAACCTCTACACATCCAGGTAAGGAGGTAGGTATAAAAGATCTCCCATTTTCTAAATCTTATTTTGCTGGAAAGAAAAATATTGATTTTGAATTTGCAAAAGATGCTTTCAATCTCTTCAATAAGTTAGAAATAAATATTCCTATGGTTGAATTCTCAAGAGAAACCTAAATATGCTAAATTTTTAAAAGAATAATGTGCTGATAAGAAGTTTAGGCCTGTTGAGAGAATTTTGGGTAGTGCTTATGTGTCATCACTTTTTAAGACTGAATTGATAGTTAAGTGCCAAGACCTAAGATCCTACATAATCCCTTGCACTATAGGAAATGTTCATGTCAAGGGAGCGTTATTAGATATAGGGGCTGCCACTAATGTAATGCCTTGGTCAGTATACTTAGCTTTAGGTATTGACAAACTTAGAGATACAAGTGTAGTGCTCTAATTAGCTGATAGATCAAGTAGGTACCCTAAGGGAGTTCTGAACGATATTCTAGTACTGGTGAAGAACTTAGTGTTCCAAGCTGATTTTTATGTTTTGGACATGTCTAGTGAGCTAATGAAGGAGAGCACTTTGATCTTAGGCAGACATTTTCTCTAAACTTCCAAGATAATCATTAGTATTAATCACAGTTCCATTACAATAGAAGTTAGAGGACATGTGGCGACTCCCAATATGAATGAAGCAATGAAATATCCTTTTGATAATTCTACTTGTGCTAGTTTGAATGCTATTGATTATGCTGTTGAAGAGACTAGGGATAAGCATGAAATGAGTTTGCATGATAGGTATGATTTCTCATTGTTACCAAATCTCAATTCTATTTCATCAATTGCCAGTGATAATGCTTTTAGGAAGGAGTTTTTTAGTGATTTTACAGGGTCATAAGATAATTTGGGAGCTGTAAGCGGAACAAATGAAGCAGGGTCGAGCATATGTGATACCAAGTCACGACTCGAAGACCTCTAAGTCACCACTAAACATCAATTTACTGAGGCAGGGACTCTGTGAAAATGAGTCGCGACATGAGATGATAATGTCATGACTTACAACTCCCGAGATTGTGTGTCACGACCAGAAGATCAACATAAAATCTCTGTGAAGTAGAGTTGCGATAAGATGTTAGTATGGTCGTGACATAAAACTGCCATAATGTTCAGTCACCACTAAAAGACCATGACATCATGACCAAAAATTTTAGAGACACTCACTGTTAGTTTGGGTCACGACTAGAAGTTGACAATGAACCTAATAGGTCACAACTAGGAATGGCATACATAACCAGTGAATCTTATATCCCTTCAGTTCCACGCTCTACTTCTTTGGTTAAAGGGCCAATATGTTCTAACTCTACTTCTCCTCCCTCACATTCAACAATTACCTCTCATACTTTAAGATTCTTAAATGATTTGATCTCAAATAATGATGCAGGAATGAAAGAGTCTGATCTCAACTATGTTGCAATTGTGGTCTAACTTAAGCTGGGTGCAACTCCTAAAGAGACTACATTTTTGTATATAGTTTCTGTGACATTTTTAAGAGTTTATACAAACTTTACCATTTATTTTATGCCTTAAATTGTACTTTTTTGGTAATATAGGACTGTGTATGGCAATGTACTAATTAATGGATAAACTGCATATATTATGTTGTTTACTGATTTGGACTTTTACAGTGAGCTTTTATGTTGGATTTCAGGTATTTTGGAAGAGAGCAAGGACTAAGAAAGAAATCATAAGTCAATGAAAGTGAAATCATGCTCCTATACCTTTTAGTTGGGACCAAAGAGTCTACCGGTCGTGACCTTGATTCTTTTGGAAGTCTCTTTGTGTTTACAGGTCGCAACCAAAACATGGATCTGGTTACGACTAAAATACAAAATTACTAAAATTGTGCGTTTTGAATTAGGTCATACAAAAATAAAAGGAGATGAGGGCTACCGTCAAATGGGGAGGCTAGTTTTTGACCTATTTAGGCTAAGAAGTAGTACTCAAGGGCTCTCTAATCACCTTCTCCACATCTTCCATCGGTCTACACCTCTCTACAGACTTCTCCATATCTCTACAGTATTAATCTACCATCCTCTCATTATTTCTTCATGGCATCATATCTAGACAGCGATTGCTGAACATCAAGAGTCATGAGAGGCTAAATCTTTAGTCTCTTGGTGATAGATATGATATCTTGAGCTAATAGATTGAAAGGAGGAGTTTCTACTGTTCTAATTTACATCTTCTCATGTTATGATTGCTGCTAGATCTAAGATTTTTATTTTATGAGCAAGTTTTGAATATCGATTGATCATTCTCATATTATACTTTTTAATTGAATTCAGATGATTTAAACGTTTTCTTTTTTATACAATAATTTAGTTTCAATTTTAAGAAAGTTGGGTTATTATCAGCGATCATTGTTAATTAATTCAATTGCTTGAAATCTAGGGTTTTTTAGTGACACCATTCGAGGGTATTTTCATCATCTAATTCAACTTATACACTAAGTGGTTTTTGACAGTTTACTAATAGTTATTAAACTAGCTTTGATAAAAGGGGTTTAAGGAAAATTAGGGTTATGGACTCAATCGATTGATTGAGGCTTTCTTTGAGATTTAGTGAGTTTAAAACTCTAATTTTAATGTGAGAGTAAGGATAGATACGTTTTCATCATCAAGAGTCTTTCATAACATATTTCTCAAATGAACCAGCTCGTTATCATCTTAATCAAAAATCTAAAAACATTTACTTTTCTGCACCCTACTTTTATTGCATCAATCACTAAAACCCCAAAAACTATTTTATCCCTGCTCAGGTTTTTCATTGATTTTGACATCCAATCTGCTAGATTTCCAAATAAAAGGCTCTTTCAGAAGAATGATTGGGTTGTGCCTTATACTATATTATATTGGGTACAACTAACTTTATTTTGATGGATCAGAAGTTGAACGATTCTATTAGGAAAGATCATTTGCCTTTACCTTTTATTGATCAAATGCTTGAGAGATTAGTAGGGAAAAGTCATTATTGTTTCCTAGATGGGTATCCAGGATATTTTTAGATTCTAATATATCCAAAGGACCAGTAAAAGACCATATTTACATGTCCCTTTAGTACATATGCCTATAAAAGAATGCCATTTGGTTGGTAATGCTCCGGGTACATTTCAACGTTGTTTGCTTTCTATATTTGCTGATTTCATTAAAAAATTCATGGATGTGCTCATGGACAATGTTACTGTTTATGGCAATTCTTTTGATGAGTGTCTAGAAAGCCTTGATAGCATCCTTGCTAGATGTATTGAGAAAAAATTGGTTTTGAACTTTGAAAAGTGCCACATCATGGTTGATCATGGAATAGTACTTGGATATCTTATATCTAGCAAGGGGATTGAGGTGGATAAAGCAAAAATTGAAGTCATTTCCTCTTTGCCCTACCCCACAACTTTAAAAGAACTTTGATCTTTTCTGAGGCACATTGGATTTTATAGAAGATTCATCAAAGAATTTAGTAAAATTGTTTTGCCATTCTTAAAACTTCTTCAAAAGGACATTGAATTTATTTTTTCTGCTGATTGCAAAGAGGCTTTTAAAAAATTGAAGGATAGGTTCGTTTCTCCACCTATCCTAACTTCACCAAATTGGGATCTTCCTTTCAAACTATCATGGGATGCTTCCAATTATGCTGTGGGAGCTATGATATGACAAAAGGAAGGTAGTTTATCTAGGGCGATTGCTTGTAGTTTATCTAGGAAGGTAGTTTAGTGGATTTGGATAAAGTCAGAGTATATCTCATTAACTCTAGAGTTGTTGTTTACATAGATCATGCAGTAATCAAGTACTTGTTCTATAAACCTCAATCTAAACCAAGACTTATATAGTGGATGCTACTGCTTCAAGAGTTCGATATAGAAGTGAGGGATCGAGCTAGAAATATGAATCACATTAAAGATCATCTAAGTAGGTTACTGTCATATCCTAATTTTTCCTTATCTGTATAATACTGATAGTGGAAAGAGATTTGGAAAGCATTATGACGATGATCAGAAGAAATAATAATGGTTGGATGAGTCTTTAAGGAAGAGAGGGACTAAAATGAAAATTAGAAAAGGTTGAATGCCAAAATATAGGCCCATGATGATGCCAAGGAAGGCCCAAAACCCAGGGTACCAGTCTATCAGTAGAAGGGGCCAATGCCAGAAAAAGTACAAAATTACAAAAATGCCCTTGGATGTTCAGATTGTACCAGGGATAGATGAAGGGAATTTTAGCCATTTGGGACATGCTAAAAATGTGGCACATGGTATAAATATGATTAGTTGAGCCAATATATGCCCTGAGGCAGTACAAGAAAGGGTGAAATGACAATTATGCCCTTAAGGTCAGTACAGTGCAAGAAAGGACACTAAGGGTATTTTGGTCATTTCACAAGGAATAGATGGCAGATAAATACTCAGTATAACTATGTCAAGGGTATGAGAAGCCTAGAAATTGATTTCCAGGACATAATACATATCCTAGTATATTATAAAAAATTAGGAACAGAACACAGTCCAGTTGTTGTGAAACTGCACTGATCAGTACCGGATTAGACTGGAATTTCTCCATAAGGTTCCTTACACTATGAGCACGCCACATAACCCCTTGAGGTGTCCCTTGATGGGTCCCACATGATGTCATAATTATTATTTTATGAAAAAGTTAAATCCAAGATTAAATGTGGGCCTTTAGATCAAATAGTAACCAAATCAATATTAGCCATTCATTTTTCTTGGATTTTGGCTATAAATACCCCTCAATTCTAGTTCAGAACCGTAAGCTCATGTACCCTTGGGGAAGCTCTTGCAAAATGGAAACTCAAGCTAAGACAAAGAAGATTCAAGGTTCCAAAGTTCAAGCAAGCTAGAGATTAAAGGTAAGCAATCTCTCCTAGCTTATTTTCCTTTGATTTGGGAGCTTGAACTTAGGGTTTTTATGGGAGAAAAGTTGAGTTTTCTCTAAGGGGTGGTGCTGCCCAAATACCTTAAAAGAAAGGGAAAACAAGAAATTAAAGTTAGAAGTATATGATTGAAGCTTAAACAAGCTAGTTAAGTGGTTGGTTGTTGAATCAAATTGATATTCTTGACTTTGCCATGGTGTGCCCTGTTCGGTATGCACTGTTCATGAGGGAAGGAAATTGAATTTCAATGATTTAATGCTTCCATTGAGTTTGAATGATGATTTTGTGTAGGATTGGAAAAGGTTTTGAAACTTGGAAACATTAAAATCTCAAGGTTGGAGTCTTTGAGATTCCTTACGGTTACTGTTCACTCGCATGAACAGTGATTGAAATTTCATGATTTTGATGGTTCCAATGGTTTTAAAATGAAAAGTTGTGTGGGGTAAAGTGGAGAAACAAGTATGGGAAGCATTAGAATCAAAATGAGAATTTTTGAAAGAATTGTATGCTTATGTTCAATTCTGCACAGCAGGCCATGAAGGAGCTGGAATTTCATGATTCTAAGCTCATAAATGAGTTCAAAAGATGAAATTAGGGTAAAGTCAAGACATCAATTGGTTCAAGAGCCAAGTGGATTAGTGAAAATTAGAGAAAGTTATGACAATAAAGAGTGTAACAAAGTTAGTCTTGAACATGGTTGGAGTTCATGAGTCCTAATGAGTTATGTGATGAATATGAATGTGTTTAGGACCATGAAACATCCAAGAAGATGTTGGGAAGTGATGGACATAAAGATTTCATGGTTGGAAAGCTAGGGAGCAAGGGCTAAAGGTCAAGAGAAAAGCTTAAGTGCAAGGTAGTGAACTTACCTCTTTATGTGCTTGATGTGGTATGCTTATGTGTTGACATGTATATGTTATTTGAATGATGTTGTGACATGATAAATGATGTTGAATATATTGTGAATAGCATGTTTCCATGGCCATGCACTTTATGTAAAAGTATATAGCATGATGGTATGTCACTAATCAAAGAAAGTTAATGAAATTACATATCATGCATTAGCATCCATCTTGCATATTTAAGTGGTAATGTTTGCTACTGAGATTCCCTAGAATCTCACTCTCCCATAACCAACCAATTTAGGTCAAGCATGAAGAAAATGTATGCATGGAGAAGAGCTAAAGAATGGAAGAAAGGAAGTGAAGTATTAAGATTTTAGCATATACTATAAATTGTCCATGTATGTAAATGCCATGTAAGGTGTCCATTTATGTGATGAAACTATTGTAATACTTATGGCATATGTACATGATGTATATGAATGTTAAGGAGCTTATTTGATGATTCATGTATGCTTGAACAATTATTGAAGGTAAAAGAAAGGAAACTGCAATAGTAAAACGTAGGTTCTGAAGCAGTTTTGTTGTGGCTTCAGTTTGACCTAACAAATGAAGGAATTAGTTCACGAACTTTTATGAGCATGTAGTATACATCCATATATTTACATGCATAGGTGGAATGTTTCATTTGGATGTGTATATCAGGAGAAATGAATTTCCAAAGTAAGGGACCAGAATCTATTTCCAGAGTTTTTGACCAAATGAACAGTAAACTTCAACGAATAAACTGTATCAATTGGCTAATCATTTGGTCTAGAAATTATTTTTACCTTAAACTTCGAGATGTTATGTTCATGTAGATTTTTGAACCACTTCATTTCGAGTTTTCTAGAATTAATTATGATATTTTGAAGTTCGTTGCGTAATCTGGAATATCATATGAACAGTAACCCGAGAAAGAGTAAAATTCTAGATTTGGCTAATGGACTTCCAAGGTCTTGTAAGTGGTTCTAAATGCTACTGAATGGTCCCTATGACATATAAAAGTAAGGACGTTACAGAGTTCAACTCTGATTGAGTTGATTCAGAACAGAAGAATAATCATAGTAAATATATGAAAATCTGCGGATATGGAAAGTACTCCACTAAAGATATCAAGATAGAAGATAAGAGGTGGATACCCCAATCCTTAGTCATGAAGTGAGAAAAGAATATCTATTCAAGATTGTTGACTAAGGTGCTGAGTAAATTTCGAGGACAAAATTTATTTTAAGGGGGTAGAAATATCATATCCTAATTTTTTCCTATATGTATAATACTGATAGGGCAAAGAGGTTTGGAAAGGATTATGACAATGATCAGAAGAAATAGTAAAGGTTGGATGAGTCTTGAAAGAAGAGAGTGACTAAAATGAAAATTAGAAAAGGTTGAATGCCAAAAATGAAAGTAGAAACAAAAGTTGGGCCAAAAGTGATAATTACCAAAAGTTAAGGGACGTAAATGTAATTTATCAAAAGTTCAAGGGCAAATATGTAATTATGAGAAAGTTGAGCCAGAAAAGGCCTAAAAATGTCTAGAATTAGATTAGTCCCAAATTTTTCTAGTACGTAGAGAAAATTATTCTGATCAATTTAACGCAACACATAATTTTGATATGAGGTCCTGAAAAATTTATATTAATTTTTAAAAGAAAAAATTAATATAGTATTCTCTGGACCTCAAAATTAGATGGATTTTGTCAAAAAGTTTCTATAATTAATATAAGAATTTTTAAAGCTGACAGAGCTCAAAAAGGAGTTATGTAGAATTTATTATAGAATTTATAATAGATTAAAACACCTGATAAATATGCTTTAGAGGAATTTCTCAGGAATTGAGCCCATGAAGGCAGTGGATCATATAGAGAGTCCAGATTGGTGCCTTATAAGCTTAATCATATTTTCATATAAGTATGTGGGCCAGGGCTAATAAAGACCGGGAAAATACAAAATTACGAAAATGCCACTGAAGGTATGCCACTGTGTTGTGTCATTGAGGCAGAGTTGGATGAAGGGCGTTTTGGTCATTTGGATAAGCCAAAAAATCTAGGCAAGTACATGAGTGATTATTCAGTGTCAGTATATGCCCTGATAAGAAGTAAAGAGGTGTAAAATGATAATGATGCCCTTAGGGTTAATATGGTGCAAGATAGCAACCAAGAGCATTTTAGTTATTTCCCAAGGGATCTGTAATTAAGTTCTAACCCAATACAAGAATATCAATGGTAGAAAGAATCTAGATACTAGATTTAAGGTTAGATAGTATATTGTGGAATCTCAGAAAAATTAGATTTAGAAAACAGTCTGATTTTTAGGAATCGGACTGAGCCGGTACCAGATTGGAGTAAAATTTTTTTAGAAGCTTCCTCCCCTTGGAATTTCACCACCTAGCCCTATGAAGTAGCCCTTGATGATGTCATGGATGATGTCATAATTTTCCTTTTTGAAAAAGTTAAATCCAAGATTAAATGTGAGCCATTAGATCAAATAGTGCACAAAGTAATCTTGGCCTTTGATTTTTCATGACATTTTTTATAAATAACCCCTCAAATATGAAACCAAATTGTGAGCACAAGAACCTTAGGGAAACTCTTTAAAAATGAAAACTCAAGCCAAGACAAAGAAGATTCAAGGTACCAAAGTTCAAGCAACCTAGAGATTAAAGGTAAGCAATCTATCGTAGCTTATTTTCCTTTGATTTGGGAGCTTGAACTTAGGGTTTTCATGGTGAAAAGTTTAGTTTTCTCTAAGGTGTTGTACTATCCAAAAATCTTAGATGAAAGAAAAAAGAAGTTAAACTATATGTGATTGAAGCTTAAACAAGCTAGTTAAGTGATTGGTTATTGAATCAAGTTGATATTCTTGACTTTGCCATGGTTGAACCTGTTTGGTCTGCACTGTTCATGATGGAAGGAAATGGAATTTCAATGATTTAATTCTTCCATTGAATTTATATGATGATTTTATGTAGGATTGGAAAGGTTTTGAACCTTATAAGCATTGAAATTCCAAGATTGTAGTATTTGAAATCTTCTCTATTACTGTTTACTCGCATGAACAGTGATTGGAATTTCATAATTTTGATGCTTACAATGGTTTTAAAATGAAAAGTTGTGTGGGGTAAAGTAGAGAAACAAATATGGGAAGCATTAGAATCAAAATGAGAAATATTGAAGGAATTATGTGCATGTTTTAGTTCGTATAGTAGGCCATAAAGGAGATGGAATTTCATGATTCTAAGCTCATAAATGGATTCAAAAGATGCAATTGTGTAAGGTAAAGTCAAGACATCAATTGATTCAAAGGCCAAGTCCATTAGTTATGATTAAGGAAAGTTAAGGTAGTTAAGTGAGCTTAATGTTCAAGAAGAAGTTATGTTAGATAAAGTGAGTTTAATGCTCAAGGAAGTTAGATTGTGATGGATAAATGATTATGTGATGTTAGGAATTGATTGGTATGACCAAAAGAGGTAGACACATATCCAAGAGAAGTGAGAAGAAAGAAGCAAGATAAAGTGAAAGAGAGTCAAGTATATGAGGTGGTAAACTTATCCTAAACTTGTATGCATTGAATGTTATGCTTGATTGTGCTATGACTTTATTGAATTGTGTTGCATATATGCTTATATATGAAGCTCTGTTTCTATGATAACTTTGGTCTATTGCATTTCATATGATACATGGAACCATGCACATTACACAATGTTAACACTTTCACAAGCATGCATAAGTATTTACATTAATGTATGCATTGTTTAGTACCGTTTGCTACTGAGATTTCCCCAGAAATCTCATCCCCTTCCATGTAATCCTAATCCCATAGGTTTGTTAATGATGAAAGAGGATTGAAGAAGCATGAAGAGAAGATAGGTATTGGATAGTATAAGTGTTATGTGAAGAATTGTTATATGTAATGTTACTATTTGACCAATGCAAGTAGTGATGATCATGATGCCATGAAAAATAGTAAATGATGAGATAAATGTATGACATTTTACAAACATTTAGATAACATGTCAAACTTTGTTTTAACACCAAGAACACCTTATTCTGATGTTTGTACAAAGAGAACGAATTTTCTAAATTAAGGGACCATAATCTATTTTCAGAATTTTTGACCAAATGAATAGTCATATTTGACAAATAAACTGTATTAATTGGCTAATCATTTGGTCAAGAAATTATTTTTCCCTTAAATTTCAATATGTTATCTTCATATATCTTTTTGAACCACTTCATTTTGACTTTTCTAAAATTAATTATGATTTTTTGAAGTTCGTCGCTTAATCTGGAATACCATATGAACAGTAACCCGAGAAAGAGTAAATTTCATATTTGGCTAATGGACTTCCAAGGTCTTGTAAGTGGTTATAAATGCTACTGAATGGTCCCTAAGATGTACGAAAGTAAGGATGTTTCAGTTACCAATAGAGACAAGGGGAGCACTTAGTTCTGATCTTATTTGTGATTATTTCCCTGATCAATCCCTTATTTGATTACTGTTGTATAACCTTGGTATGCTCATTTAGTTAATTTCATTAAGACTGGCTTAATCCTATCTCATTTGTCTAAGTTTCAGGCCCAAAAGCTCAAGAGTGAATCTAAATACTTTATTTTGGACAAACCTTTTCTGTGGAAGTTGTGCTCAAATCAAGTATTAAGACGATGTGTCCCATACTAAGATCAAAAATTAGTGTTGGAAGCTTCCTATCCCGGGTTTATGGTGGTCATTTTGGGGGGAAAAGGACTACACGTAGGGTCCTTGAATCTAGTTTTTATTGGCCTTCCCTTTTCAAATATGCTTTTGAGTTTTATAAAGGCTGTGATAGGTGCTAAAGATTTGGGAGGATTAGTAAAAGGCATGAGATGCCGCAATAACCTATTATGTTTTGTGAGGTTTTTGATGTTTGGGGAATAGATTTCATGGGATGTTTTCCATCTTCAACAAGATTTTATTACATTTTATTAGTTGTAGACTATTTATCTAGGTGGGTATAGGCCATTCCTACAAGACTAGATGATGCCCAAACGATCTCCAAGTTTTTAAGGTCTCACATCTTTAGTGGATTTGGAGTACCGAAAGCATTAATTAGTGATCAAGGTACCCATTTTTGCAATAAGTTAATCAATAGCTTATTGGCAAAATATGGTATCACTCATAAAGTCTCAACCCCATACCACCCTCAAACTAATGGCCTAGCAGAGCATTTTAATATGGAAATTAAGCATATTCAAGAAAGTATTGTTAAGCCATCCAATAAGGATTGGAAATTAAGACTTAATGATGCCTTATGGGCGTACATAACAGCTTGTAAAACCCTATGGCCACGTTTGGTACGCTGACTTTCATTTTGATGGATAGGGAATGGGATTGGGATTGGGAGTGGGAGTGGGATTGGATAATACTAAGGGGATGGTGGTATTGGACAATCCCATCTAAGTGGCATTGGGCAATCCCAAGTATTGCTTAGTCCATCATACCAAACATATTAAAATGTCCAATCCCAATGCCAATGCCAATCCCAACCTTCTCAATGCTACGTACCAAACGTGGCCTATAGGAATGTCCCCTTATAGGACAATTTTTGGTAAGGCTTGTCACATGCCTGTGGAAATAGAGCATAAGACATTTTGGGCAGTGAAAGCCTATAATGAGGACCTTGCAGATGCTAGTTCAGAGAGGTTGTTGCAGATTTAATAGCTAGAAGAGATTAGATTATATGCCTACAACATCTCTGAGATTTATAAATATAAAACAAAGTTAATCCACGATACTTATATTCTGATAAAGAGTTTTAAGGAGGGTGATAGAGTATTAAGGTACCAAGTTAGGTTCAAGTTCAAACATTAAAAATTCAAAACTAGCTGGGACGGACCTTACAAACTCACATGCATGATTTTAGCTTACCCATCATGTCATCTTTGCTTTACTTATATTGCCATGTATGATTTGAATGTGACTGCGAGCTTCATTGTCAAAATTGTATTGAGTAATGTGTGTGACTACTGTACTGGGGCTATATTAAATTGACCTTATATAGTGCTGTGATTTCTATATTCCGCTGATAGTGAGGACATTGCCAAGTTTAAATGTAGAGGAGATCTTATTGTTTCTGTGCTACTCAATGTGAAATTCTTCGATTAATCCAATCTTTCATCATAAAATTTTTGTTTTTGATCTTAATGTTTGATGAATTGTTGAAAATTGGATCCCCACTTTAAACTGTCTTGCGGTTAGCTAAAAAGGTTTTGGGCTTTGAAAAGCATTACGTAGTAGTCTTTGTGGTGTTCAGTCGTAACCTATATGTTTTATGGTCACGACTGGACATAGAATTTTGGAGTTAATATGCTCTCTATGAAACTTAATCGCAACCCCAGTGCATTAGGTCATGACAAAACCTCTCTGTGTATTTGTGTCATGACCAAAACTCTTTCCTGGTTGCGACTAGTTTCTATAAGTTTAGAGCAAGCACTCACTGTGAAATGGGGTCACGACCTTCATTATTTTTAGTCACAACCTGACACAAAAACATCTATATACCTTCTCTTTTCTTTTTGTAATACTATATAGAAAGATTCCTTTTGAGCTACTAAAGTTTTTATAAATGATTCATTGCCCTCCTATTTTCAACCTTTTGCATGAAATAGCTTATAGAAACCATTGACACACTTGAATTTTGAAAATGGAAATTGAATTGGAAACACTAAAGTGTTTACAGTTAGATTTGGGATTATTACATGATTCTGAGTTATTACTTTAGAACTTTTAATTTGTTATTCAAGAGGGTTTTTAATTATGATAAGTGTTTTAATGCCTAGTGAATGATGAACATTGTTTGAGACTTTAGCTTATGAGCAATTTAGATGAAAACCTTAGTTGGAAGGATTCTCAGCCTAAATTTCTATATTGAGTGGTTATTCAGTTGGTTTATATCCTCTAGAACTTGTCTTAGCTCTAAGTTGAAAATTACTTGTGCATTTATGTTATTGAATATGATATAGGCATTCATTTCTAAACCATTTTATCCCAAACACAAGCCCGTCACACATTATATCCATAGTCACCCCCTTTGAGCCCATCACTTTTCTTCTTTCTATCATAGAAAGTTACATATGCATGAGTACCTCTTTGAAATCAACTTCTTATTCATGTTATAAAATCAAATCATTGTGAAATTGTGCTACATCTTTTATATAAAAAGTGCCAAATAAAAAAAAGGGGAAAGCATATTGCACTAAAAAGAAAAGAAAACGAACAAAAAAAGAAGAGAGATAGTGCAAGAAAAATTGAAGAGGAAAGAAAAGAGAAATGAATTAGGCACTATTATCAATTCCTATTAGCATAAATACCACCTCTACATCTCATAAGAGATAAATTCATGCTATATATTCATCATCACATACATATGGTACTTTCTATCCTTCATACTCCATTACATGTGGCCTATCTCTATCATCTCACTCTTAAAAGACCTCTTGATTCTTTGCATAATGTCATATCCTGGTTTTTCCTATCGGTATACTACTGATAGTGGAAAAAGGTTTGGAAAGGATTATGACAAAGAATAGAAGAAATGATAAAGGTTAGATGATTCTTTAAGGAAGAGAAGGACTAAAATAAAAAGTAGAAAAGGTTAAAGGCCAAAAGTTAAAGTAGAAACAAAAGTTGGGCCAAAAGTGGTAATTTCCAAAAGTTAAGGGACTTAAATGTAATTAAGTAAAAAGTTCAAGGGCAAAATTGTAATTATAGAAAGATCAGCCCAGAATGGGTTAGAACTGCCCATAAGTATTTCAATCCGATATTCCATCAGTAAATAGAGGAAGATATGTTGGTTAATCTGACATGATACAGAAATTTTATTAAGGCTCCAGACAGCAGATATTTATCTGATAGTCTAAAAGTTATCTAAAATTTTATCATATTCCATGGACATCAGATATATGTGGGGGAGGTACAAGAAAGTGTGCCCTACAATGTCAGATGTTATGAATATGACAGAACCCCAGAAGAAGTCCTGTACAAAAAGTTATTCCCATAATAGTGAATTTTGACGGGAGTTTGATAACACCTGTGATCTGATAATAGAACTTATCGGTATATGAGCCTAGATATAATGATATTATATGACCTCATATATGGGCTTATGTTGATGCCAAGGAGGGCCCAAAACCCAGGGTACCAGTTCATCAGTAGAAGGGGCCAGTGTCCAAAAAAAGTGTAAAACTACAAAAATGCCCCTGGATGCCCATATTGTACCAGTGATGGATGGAGGGCATTTTTGTCATCTGGGACAGGATAAAAACGTGGCATATAGTATAAATGTGATTAGTTAGAGCCAATATATGCCCTGAGACAGTACAAAGAGGGGTGAAATGACAACTATGCCCTTAGGGTCAATATAGTGCAAGAAAAGACACTAAGGGTATTTTGGCCATTTCCCAAGGAATGGATGATAGATAAATATTTATTATAACTATGTTAATGGTATGAGAAGCCTAGATATTGATTTTCAGGATAGAATACATATCCTGGTATATTATAAAAAAATTCAGAATAGAAAATAGTCCGGTTGTTGTGAAACTACTTCGATTGGTACCGGATTGGACTAGAATTTTTCCAGAAGCTTCCTTACACTATGAGCACGCCACATACCCCCATGAGGTGTCCCATGAGCTTTCCCACTTGATGTCATAATTATTCTTTTATGAAAAAGTAAAATTCAAGATTAAATGTGAGCCTTTAGTTGAAATAGTAACCAAATCAATCTTGGCCATTGATTTTTCATGGATTTTGGCTATAAATACCCCCTCATTCTGCATCAAAACCGTGGCTTCATGGATCCTTGGGGAAACTCTTGCAAAATGAAAACTCAAGCCAAGACAAAGAAGATTCAAGGTTCCAAAGTTCAAGCAAGCTAGAGATTAAAGGCAAGCAATCTCTCCTAGCTTATTTTCCTTTAATTTGGGAGCTTCAACTTAGGGTTTTCATGGGAGAAAAGTTGAGTTTTCTCTAAGGGGTGGTGCTTCCCAAAGACCTTAGATGAAAGGGGAAGGAAGAAATTAAAGTTAGAAGCATATGATTGAAGCTTAAACAAGCTAGTTAAGTGATTGGTTGTTGAATCAAGTTGATAATCTTGACTTTGCCAAGAGTGAATCTGTTCGGTCTGCACTGTTCATGAGGGAAAGAAATAAGATTTCAATGATTTAATGCTTCCATTGAATTTATATGATGATTTTCTGTAGGATTGGAAAGGTTTTGAACCTTAGAAACATTAAAATCTCAATATTGTAGTCTTTGAGATTCCTTAAGGTTACTGTTCACTCTCATGAACAGTGATTGGAATTTTATGATTTTGATGGTTCCAATGTTTTTAAAACGAAAAGTTGTGTGGGGTAAAGTGGAGAAACAAGTATGGGAAGAATTAGAATCAAAATGAGAATTTTTGAAAGAATTGTATGCTTATGTTCAGTTCTGTACAGCAGGCCATGAAGGAGCTGGAATTTCATGATTCTAAGCTCATAAAGGGATTCAAAAGATGAAATTGTGTAGGGTATAGTCAAGACATCAATTGGTTCAAGAGCCAAGTGGATTAGTGAAGATTAGAGAAGGTTATGACAATAAAGAGTGTAATAAAGTTAGTCTTGGACATGGTTGGAGTTCATGAGTCCTAATGAGTTATGTGATGAATATGAATGTGTTTAGCACCAAAAAACATCCAAGAAGATGTTGGGAAGTGATTGATGTCACATCCTTACTTTTAACTCAATTATACTCCAATAGAAGTGATTAGAACCAATTACATGATCATTTGCTTTGAAAACATCCATTTCCAAAAGGGTACTGTTCACTTTTACTGTTTCTTTGGTAATTCCAGAACATGTATCCTACTTTGAAAATTCATAATTAATTATAGAAAAATAAAAATAATGTGGTTCCAATTTATAATGAAATTTTTTTGATAAATATTTGAGGGAAAATATGAAATTGAGGTTCTCTAGTTCACACGAAATCAGTTTATTGGTTTAAATCACTGTTCATTTGGTAAAATCTGAAAGTTCCAGTTTCTTTACCTTAACTTCAAAAATTCATTTCTCTTTGGTTACTTATCCAAATGAACTGTGTTGCATATGGATTTGAATCTCTAGAAGTCATATTTAAGATCATAAAATTTCATAGAAAAACGCATTCATTTGATATATGAAATATTGCATGAACGTCACTGCCTCTCAGCACTCATTTTTATCTCAATTCCAGATCTTACTTCCAACTTTGGAAAATCATAACAATTCGGATACTTATCCAAACGAGGTGTTCTTAGTGTTCATTGAAAGATATGTATATTAACTTTAATCATGCCAAAATTCAAACTAAAAATCGTTGATTTAGGCATCATAATCATTGTCACATCACCACTGCCTCAGAACAGGGTTATAAAAAGATACACCATGCATACTAGCATATCATCCCATAGTGTCATGTAAGTCATGTAACTTATTATGAAAACTTATTCATCAACATTTACTCTCTTCCCTTGAGAGGATCCAGCACCTAAAACATAGTTATGCATGTGGAAGGAATGAGATTTCATGGAAATCCCAATAGCAAGTTACACAAACCATAATATCATGCATGAATAATTGAATGCTTAATATGTTATCATGTGATGGGAGCTACTTCATAATAGTACATAAGCAAACTCTAACATGCATATTGTCATGACATAACTTGCAAGGAGTTGCAATCATTCATACTTCATCATAACATGATGACATAAGCTCAAACTCAACCAAACACCATAATCAACAAGCAAGCAAAACAATTAAATAAACATGAGTTATAGTTAGGTATCCTTGCTACCTCTTAGCTATCTTGGTCAAGACCTTCTTGAAGTGCTTTCCTTCCTTCACAAATGTCAAAACCTAGCCATTACAATATAATATCAAGTTACAACTCAACTTGAAACGAAATCCAAGAGTAGGTTTTCGCTAACTCCCTTTCTTTCTCTACTTTATGTTTCCTACTTCCACCTTTCCAAAATAAATTCTCATGGTTCATTTCCACATAATTTTTCATGTATAATCCAAATATGAAATCATAATTTCCAAAATCAAAACATACCAATTGCTACAGTGCCAAACCGAAATGCATGCTCTTATTTTCCAAAAATTCACATTTTGATTCCAATGCTTCCAATACTTGTTCTCCTACTTTATCCCCACACAATTTTCCATTTTAAACTCATTGGAAGCATTAAAATCATGAAATTCCATCATATGAACAGTTTCACTAACAGTTCCAGCAAGAACACAAAATCCTAAATCCAAACATACTTGAATTCCCAAGCTTATACCACTTGATTCTAGCTTGTTTAAGCTTATCTAAACTATCCATAACATAAAACTCATATTTTAACCACATATGAGCAACACTTACAGAAGCAACCATAAGGGAAATATAGCATGAAAACCACTTAAAACCATGAGCTAACCTACTAGAACAAAGCTCAAGATCAAGGGAGATGATTACCTTGCTTGTTACTTCACTTTGGTTGCTTCTTTCTTGGTTGAATGGAAATTTTGCAAGATTTTCCATATGGTTCACCATGCATACCGAAGTGATCTGAATAGGGGGTATTTATAGAGAAATTTGGGTTGAAATGGATGGCCAAGATTGATTTGGTTACTATTTGATCCAAGAGCTCACATTTAATCTTGGATTTAACTTTTTCTAAAAATAATAATTATGAAATCATGTGGGACAGATCATTGGACACCTAAGAGGGTTAGGTGGCGTGCTGCCCATGTAAGGAAACTTCTAAAAAAATTCCAATCCAATCCGGCACCGATCAGTGCAATTTCACAACAATCAAACTGTTTTCCGTTCCTAATTTTTTATAAAAAACCAGGATATGTATTCTGTCCTAAAAATCAATATCTAGGCTTCTCATACCATTGAAAGTGATATACTAAATATTTATCTGCCATCCATCCCTTGGAAAATGACCAAAATACCCTTGGTGTCCTTTCTTGCACTGTACTAACCCTAAGGGCAAAATCGTCATTTCACACCTCTTTATACTGCCTCAGGGTGTATATGGGCTCTAAATAATCCTCTTTATACTATATGACTCATTTTTGGCCTATTCAGAATGACCAAAATGACCTCCATCCACTATTCGTACAGTATGGGCATCCAGGGGCATTTTAGTAATTTCACACTTTTACTGGACTGCTCTGGTCTCTAGCCCACATAACTGTCCAGTCACCTTAATAGGCTCATGATGGCGCCATTTGGGCCTTATTATGGGCTTATTGCCTTTATGGCCCAATGCACAATACAACTCTCTTGATCCTATTTATCGGGTATTTTATTTCACTGAAAAATCCGATATGGCTTCTATAGGATTCCTTTTCTGATTCTGTCAATTTTATAAATTCATATATTAAATATATGAATTTTCTATAAGGTCTCATCTGATTCTGAGATCTACAAAAATACTATAATAATTCCTTCCGACTTCAAGAATTTATATCAATTAATCGGGACCTCAAATCAAAATTCTGTGTTGCGTTAAATTGACCAGAATATTTTTGTCTATCTACTGGTAAAATTTGGGTCTGATCTGATTCTGGGCATTTTTGGCATGTTTTGGCTCAACTTTTCCATATTTACATTTAGGTCCCTTACTTTTGAATAATTGCACTTTAGTCCTTGAACTTTTCATTAATTGCATTTAGGTCCCTCTTTTTATTTCTACTTCAACTTTTTGTCTTCAAACTTTTCAATTTGTGTTTTGGTCACTATTATTTTCTTAGTTATTAATCCTTCCCTTTCTTTTCTCAATCTGATACAGCTTATTCCAAGAATCTTATATCCAATGCAGATATACTGTACAGCTACATCAAGTCAGAA
This sequence comes from Leucaena leucocephala, assembly GCA_037074615.1. Taxonomy (NCBI): domain Eukaryota; kingdom Viridiplantae; phylum Streptophyta; class Magnoliopsida; order Fabales; family Fabaceae; genus Leucaena; species Leucaena leucocephala. The sequence continues at coordinate 20,572,959 of CM073519.1, forward strand.
AATTGGGGATATGACAATTGACATAAAGGCCTCATGGTTGGAAAGCTAGGGAGAAAGTGCAAAAGATCAAGAGGAAAGCTTAAGTGCAAGGTAGTGAACTTACCTCTTTATGTGCTTGATGTGGTATGCTTATGTGTTGACATGTATATGATATTTGAATGATGTTGTGGCATGATTAATGATGTTGAATGTATTGTGAATAACATATTTTCCATGGCCATGCACTTTATGTAAGAGTATATAGCATGATGGCATGTCACTAATCAAAGAAAGTTTAATGAAATTACATATCATGTATTAGCATCCATCTTGCATATTTGAGTGGTAATATTTGCTACTGAGATTCCCTAGAATCTCACTCTCCCATAACCAACCAATTTATGTCAAGCATGATGGATAATGTATACATGGAGAAGAGTTAAAGCATGGAAGAAGGAAAGTGAAATATTTAAGATGTTAACATATGCTATGCACTTTCCATGTATGTCAAAGCCATGTAAAACATCTATTTACGTGATGAGATTGTATGAAACAATTATTGTATAACCCTATGATGTATATGAATTCATACACGGCAAAAGAGATGATTCATATATGCTAGAACAATTATTGAAAGTAAAAGAAAGGAAACTGAAATAGTAAAAACGTAGGTCCTGAAGCAGTTTTGTTGTGGCTTCAGTTTGACCTAGCAAATGAAAGAATTGTTTCACAAAATTTTATGAACATGTAGTACACATCTAGAGCTTTAATTTCATAGGTAGAATGTTTCATTTGAATGTGTATATGAAGAGAAATGAATTTCCAAAGTAAGGGACCAGAATCTGTTTCCAAAGTTTTTGACCAAATGAACAGTAAACTTTAATGAATAAACTGTATCAATTGGCTAATCATTTGGTCTGAAAATTATTTTTCCCTTAAAGTTCAAGATGTTATATTCATGTAGCTTTTTGAAACACTGTATTTCGATTTTTCTAGAATTAAGAATGATTTTTCAAAGTTCATTGCATAATCTGGAATGTCATATGAATAGTAACCCAAGAAAGAGTAAAATTCCAGATTTGGGTAATGGACTTCCAAGGTCTTGTAAGTAGTTCTAATTGCTACTGAATGGTCTCTAAGACGTATAAAAGTAAGGATGCTACACATAAGTTGATATGTAAAATATAAATAAATAATTTAAGTAGTTTTACTATTTTATTAGAATTAGTATTAGATATTCTACAATTAAGATTAGATATCATAATATATATCATGATTAGATATTATAATATATTAGTATTAGATATTTAATTAGGATTAGGATTACCCATCACTTATAAATAAGGGTGATCATCAGTCTTATGAGGATATGCTTTGATTATGATGTGAACCCTTGAGTATTCAGTATAGTTTCTGTTTCTCTTCTATTTCCTTCAATTCTTCTCTATTTCCCTTTTCTTTCTACAATTACGTAACAGTGGTATCAGAGCGATCATTCCTCAGCTATTCACAAGAATAAATAATAGAATGAGCATGGATATAGAACCTTGTCTTCAGAATATAGCGAATAATCTTGACAGGATGAGCATGGATATAGAGCGGTGTTTTCAGAATATGGTAAGGCATCTTGATAAGATGAGTTTCCTTTTACAGAAAACTCATCCGGTAAAGAAAGATGTGACAGAGTCATAGAAAATATTGCAAAAGGAAAATGACATTTCTGGTGATAAAGAAGAGTACACGGCAACCCAAGGAGATGAGTCTTCCCTTTCAGCACCTATTGATGAGGAAAAAAATATGCAAGAAAGTCCCAAGAACCCTAACCAAACTCAAGATTCTAATGTGGTACAGATAACAGTTCAGGAAGAGTTGACAATTCAGTCTATTATTCTCCAAGATGTAAGAAGTTTAGCATGTTCAAAGGAGAGCAATTTTTAGAGCACAACTAATAGTTTACAAGAACCTTCACACATAACGTGTAAAAAGAAAGTGATGAAACAAAAGTTTAGAGCAAATGGATCATTAAGTCTCAACTGTTGTGAGGGGTTTAAGAGTGCACTTTGCAACACGTCTTCAAACTTGACACTAATAACACTGACAATTTCAAATCTCCTAGTCCAGATTTGGTTCAAAGGAAAATTGATTAAAATGCTTCTTGGCTCTAGTTTAGTATCGTTTTTGGTACTTGACCCTTAGGGACAAGGGTCTTTTGGGGAGGGAGTATTGATATGTAAAATATAAATAAATAATTTAAGTTGTTTTATTATTTTATTAGAATTAGTATTAGATATTTTACGATTAGGATTAGATATCATAATATATATCATGATTAGATATTATGATATATTAGTATTAGATATTTAATTAGGATTAGGATTACCCATCACTTATAAATAAGGGTGATCATCAGTCTTATGAGGATATGCTTTGATTATGATGTGAACCCTTGAGTATTCGGTATAGTTTATGTTTCTCTTCTATTCTCCTTCTATTCTTCTCTATTTCCCTTTTCTTTCTACAATTATGTAACATAAGTGATGTCTAGTTGATGAGATTTAGAGCAATTACAAGCATATGGTAAGATGTTTTCACTTTGAATATGAGTGAAAGAACCTTGACAATGAGAGCTAAATACTTACATCCTTAGAGAGGATCTATTACGCTCATATAGTTAAGGTTGATTTCAGTTAGTAGTTAATTACTTGGCCTTTCTCATATTATCACTTTTGCATTCCTAAAAGATGGTGCATTAATTGTCTTAAGGGTTCACTGTGGGTTATGTTTTTACCTCAGATTTAATAGCTTTAGCTTATATGTACTTCATGTCTTTGTCCAAGAGTACAAAGGTTTAAGTGTGGGGGAATTGATAAGATACAAATTGTATCTAGTTTCTATGACATTTTCAAGGTCTTATTACAACTTTACCATTCATTATATGCATGTATTTATGCTTTTGTGGTAATACATGTTTGTGCTTGGCAATGTGCTAGTTTAGAAGTTGTCATATCCTAATTTTTCCCTATCTGTATAATACTGATAGTGAAAAGAGGTTTGGAAAGGATTATGATGATGATCAGAAGAAATAATAAAGGTTAAATGAGTCTTGAAGGAAGAGAGGGACTAAAATAAAAATTAGAAAAGGTTGAAGGCCAAAAATGAGAGTAGAAACAAAAGTTGGGCCAAAAGTTATAATTATCAAAAGTTTAGGGATATAAATGGAATTAAGCAAAAGTTTAGGGACAAAAATATAATTATGATAAAGTTGAACCGGAAAAGGCTAAAAAATGCTCAGAATCATATTAGTCCCAAATTTTACCAGTAGATAGACAAAATTATTCTGATCAGTTTAACGTAACACAGAATTTTGATTGGAGGTCCCAATTAATTGATATGAATTCCTGAAGTCGGGAAGAATTATTACAGTATTTTTTAGATCTCAGAATCAGATAAAACTTTATAGTAAATTCTATATTTAATATAAGAATTATAAAATTGACAGAGTCAGAAAATAAATCTTGTAGAATTCTTACGGGATTTTATAGTGAAATAAAATACCCGATAAATACGGTCAGGAGAGATTCCTTAGGATTTTTGCCACAAAGGTAATGGACCAATACTAAGGCCCAAATGTCATCCAAAGAGGCCCAATAAGGTGGAGGGATAGTTAAGTAGGCTAGAGTCCAGAGCAACCTAGGAAAAGTGTGGAATTATGAAAATACCCCTGTGTAGCCGGATGATACTAAAGATGGATAGAGGGCATTTTGGTCATTCTGGACAAGGCAAAAATATGCAAGCTAGTATAAAGATGATTAGTTAGAGCTATTATACACCCTGATGTAGTATAATGGAATGTAAAATGACAATTATGTCCTTAGGGTTAATATAGTGCATGATAGTGCACCAAGGGCATTTCAATCATTTTCCAAGGGATCTGTAATTAAGTTTTAGCCCAGTCCAAGAATGCCAATGGTAGGGAGAATCCGACTACTGGATTTAAGGTTAGACAATATATTATGGAATCTCAGAAGAATTAGATTTATAAAATAGTTTGGTTTTTGGTGAATCGGACTGAGCCAGTATCGGATTAGACTAGAATTTTTTCAGAAGCTTCCCTATTGGAATTTTGCCATATAGCCCTATGAGAGTTGTCCCTTGATGATGTCATAATTCCCTTTTGAAAAAGTTAAATCCAAGATTAAGTGTGAGCCATTAGATCAAATAGTGCACAAACTAATCTTGGCCATTAATTTTCCATGAGATTTTTCTATAAATAACCCCTCAAATCTGATTTAAAATCGTGGAGCATGAACCCTTGGGAAAACTCTTGCAAAATGAAAATTCAAGCCAAGACAAAGAAGATTCAAGGTACCAAAGTTCAAGCAAGCTAGAGATTAAAGGTAAGCAATCTATCCTAACTTATTTTCCTTTGATTTGGGAGCTTGAACTTATAGTTTTCATGGAGGAAAGTTGATTTCTCTCAAAGATGTTGTGCTGTCCAAAAACCTTAGATGAAAGGAGAAAGGAGAAATTAAAGTTACAATTATATGATTGAAGCTTAAACAAGCTAGTTAAGTGATTGGTTGTTGAATCAAGTTGATATTATTGACTTTGCCATGGTTGAACCATTTCAGTTTGCACTGTCCATGATGGAAGGAAATGGAATTTCAATGATTTAATGCTTCCATTGAATTTATATGATGATTTTGTGTAGGATTGGATAGGTTTTGAACCTTGGAAGCATTAGAATTCTAATTTATGATTTTTGAGATTATTCTCTGTTACTGTTCACTTGCATGAACAGTTATTGGACTTTCATGATTTTGATGCTTCCAATGGTTTTAAAATGAAAAGTTGTGTGGGATAAAGTGGAGAAAAAAGTATGGGAAGCATTAGAATCAAAATGAGAATTTTTGAAAGAAAAGAGGGTGTTATGTAATTCTGTACAGAACAGTGCATAGGAGCTGGAATTTCATGATTCTAAGATTATAAATGGATTTAAAAGATGAAATTGTGTAGGGTAAAGTCAAGACATCAATTGGTTCAAATGCCAAGTTGGTTAGTGAAGACTAGAGAAAATTATGTTAGTAAAAAGTTAAGAATTTATCAAGGATAGTCTTAAACATTGTTGGAGTTCTTGGTCCTAATAGATTATGTGATGAATACGAATGTATTTAGGACCTTGAAACATCCAAGAAGAAGTTGGGAAGTGATTGACCGAAAGACTTCATGGTTGGAAAGCTAGGGAGCAAGTGCAAAAGATAAAGAGAAAAGCTTAAGTGCAAGGTAGTGGACTTACTTCTTTATGTGCTTGATGTGGTATGCTTATGTGTTGACATGTATATGATTATTGAATGCTCTTGTGACATGATAAATGATGTTTAATATGTTATGAATAACATGTTCCCATGGCCATGCACTTTTATGCGAAGGTAGATATCATGATGGCATGTCACTAATTAAAGAAAGTTTAATAAAATTACATATTCTACATTAGCATCCATCTTGCATATTTAAGTGGTAATGTTTGCTACTGAGATTTCCTAGAATCTCACCCTCCCATAACCTACCAATTTAGGTCAAGCATGAAGGAAAATGTATGCATGGAGAAGATCTAAAGCATGGAAGAAGGAAAGTGAAGTATTTAAGATTTTAGCATATGCTTTGCATTTTCCATGTATGTAAATGCAATGTAAGATGTCTATTTATGTGATAAAATTGTATGAAATAATTATGGCATATGTACATGATGTATTTGAATGCATGAAAGACAAAAGAGATGGTTTATGCATGCTGGAACAATTAATAAAAGTGAAAGAAAGGAAATTGAATTGGTAAAAACGTAGGTCCTGAAGCAGTTTTGTTGTGGATTCACTTTGACCTAGGAAATAAAGGAATTAAACCACTAAATTTTATGAGCATGTAGTACACATCCAAATCTTTAAATTTATAGGTAGTACGTCTCATTTGGATGTATATATGAAGAGAAATGAATTTATAAAGTTAAGAGATAGAATCTGGAAATTTCAGAATTTGCCATGTGAACAGTAAAAAGTAATGATTTAACTGTATCAATTGAAAATGTAAATGTACATATTTATATTTTTCCCTTAAATATATGTGAAATATCTTCAATTAGAAATTTGGATCACCTCCATACAATTTTTCTACAATTAGTTATGAATTTTTAAAGTTTAACTGTAAATCTAAAAATCACCAAGTGAACAGTACCCGATAAGTAAGTTTTAAAATTTTAATTTTTGGGATAATGAATACTTCCGTGAATCAAATATGCTTCCGAATATGTACTCTAAGGTGGTAAAAGTAGGATGTTTTAGAGGTCACAACCAAAACATGGATCTGGTTGTGACTTAAAGAGACATTCGCTGAAGTTACGTGTTTTGGATTAGCTCATGCGGGGAAAAAGGAAGAGGAAGCTGCAAACGTAGGGGTTGGTTTTTGGACCTGATTAGGCTAAGAAGTAGTACTTGAATCCTCTCTACACCTTCTCCACAATTTACACACTCATCTTCCATCTTTTTGCAGCTTTCCACATAATCTCACATCTTTACATCATTAATCTATCACCTCTTTCTGCTTTACTCATGGCATCATATATGGACAGCGATTGTGGCACAGTAGGAGTCATGAGAGGCTAAATCTTTAGTCTCTTGATGATGGATCACATATCTTGAGCTCATAGACTATAGTGCACATGGGGAGTTTTCTGTTTTAATCTCACCTTTCTTATGTTTTTGGAATTCCTAGATCTAGGGTTTTGATTATGAGTAAGGATTGGATATCGATCTATTATTCTGAGATTAACTTTGTAATTAAATTTAGATGATTTGGATGTTGGTTTAATATGAATATTTCAGTTTCAATTTTTGGATAATTGGGTTTTTATCAACGATCTTTGTTAACTAATTCAATTGCTTAAAATCTATGGTCATCGATCGATGATCATTTGAGGGCATCTACATCATCTTTTTTAAATTACACGCTAAGTGGGTTTTAACAATTCATTAAGAGTTTTTAAACTAGCTTTGATAAAAGGAGTTTAAGGAATGTTAATGTTCTAGACTCAATTGATCGATTGAGGTTTCTTTTAAGACTTAATGCTTTGAAAACCCCATATCATATTAAGAGCAAGAATAGATAGTTTTCCATCATCAAGAGTATGCCTCAACACATTCCTTTCAAAATCCATTCATTTTCTAACTTAATCAAAAAAAAATATTTACTTTACTATACACTTATTTTATTGCTTCGAAATCAATCAAACCGAAAAACCAAATTTTACTTTCACTCAAGTTTTCAATAGTTTTGTCACCAGTTTGCTAGGTTTCTAATAAAAAGGTTCCTCGAGAAGATCGATAGTGTTGTACCTTATACTACATTAATAGGGTGCAATTAATTTTATTTTGATGCATAGGATGACGATAGCCCATGCGAATCAGTGTCCAAGAAAGGTTTTAAAAGATAAACAAGAACAAGATATTCTGACTCTGTTGGGTAAATTGGAAGTGAATGTGCCACTTGTAGATATGATTATAAATATACCTAAGTATGGAAAATTCGTGAAAGAACTCTACACTAATAAAAGAATCTACAAACCAAATGAAAGGGTTCAAGTAAGATATAGTGTGTCAGCTTTATTTAAACCAAAATTCCTATTAAATATGATAATCCAGGTTCCTTTATAATCCCAATCATTGTAAGGAAGTTTTAGTGTGCTAGGGCTCTGTTAGATCTTGGTGCAGCCATTAATGTAATACCAACTTCCACTTATACATCACTAGGCATAAGTATAGGCTTACTTAAAGAAAATCAATGATAGTGCAACTTGTTGATCGAACCATTAGGAATCCTGAGGAACTTCTAGAGGACATACTAGTGAAGGTCAAAGACTTGATTATACCTACATATTTTTATGCCTTGGATATGTCACATGAGTTAAATTTAAAGGGACCTATTATCTTAGGTAGGCCATTCCTTAGAACAGCTAACATTGTGATAAGTATGAAAAATAGGAGCATCACAATAGAAGTGGGAGACAATGTTATAACTTTTATGTCTATGAAGCAATGAGACATCCATTTGAAGATTACCCACTTTTAGGCTTAAGTACAATTGATGCATACATTGAAGAAGCTAAATAGGAACATAAATTGGTACTGTTGCAAAATTATGATAAAGCTGAATGTGAATTGCTTGAATATAAAATTTCTTCTTCTTCTATATTTTCTTTAGATAGTAGTGGTGATGTGTCAAGTATTAACCATATTTTAGTTGATAGCTTACTTTTCACTCTACAATCTTTTCCTTTATCTGTTGCTGATTTTTTGAATGAAGGATTTGGAGAGAATAGCAGGATAAAATTACAGGAGAAATCATAGTTGTTGGAACTCTCATTATAGGAATAGGATTGGATAACATAGCCTATGAGGAAAGAATTGGTGAAGCCTGTTGCAGCTGTAGAAACTAAGAAGTTGGTTCCATCAATTGTCCAGCCACATGAGTTGGAACTCAAACCACTTCTTAGTAACCTTAAACATGTGTTTTTATCTGGACATGATATATTACCTGTTACAATTGCTAACTCACTTTCTATTTCTGAGGAAGAAAGACTTATTTCAGTTTTAAAAACACAAAGAGAGCAATAGGTTAGGCTCTAGGTTATATACCTGGTATAGATGCATCTATATGTACACATAAAATTATGTTAAATGATGGAGCCAAACCTATTAAACAACAACAAAGAAGGCTAAACCCCTTGATTTCTAATATGGTCAAGAAAGAGGTAACTAAACTGTTGAATGCTGGCATTATTTACCTAATTTTAGGCAGTGAATGGGTAAGTCTAGTTCATTTGGTGCCTAAAAAAAGTGGAATAACTGTGGTAAGGAATGAAAAGAATGAACTAATCCCTACTAGAGTGTAGAACTCATGGAGAGTGTGTATTGATTACAAAAATTTAAATGATGCAACTAGGAAAGATAATTTTCCTTTACCATTTATTGATCAAATGTTGGAAAAACTTGCTGAAAAGGTCCATTATTGTTTTCTTTATGGTTTTTAGGATATTTGTAGGTTCCAATTGCACTGGAGCATAAAGAGAAAACCACATTCACATGTCCCTTTGGTACATACGCTTATAGGAGGATGCCATTTGGCTTGTGCAATGCTCCTGGAATATTTCAAAGAGCTATGATATCCATATTCAGTGAATTCTTGGAAAGCAACATGGAGTTATTTGTGGTTGATTTTATAGTGTATGGTAAGGACTTTGATGAATGTTTAGAAAGGATCTAAGGTTATTTCTAGGATATGCTAGATTCTATAGAAGATTAATTAAGGACTTTAGCAAGATTACGTCTCCACTTTCTAAACTCATGCAGAAAGATATAGAGTTCTGTTTTGATGATACTTGCAAGAGAGTATTTGACACTATTAAAGCTATGCTTATCACACCGCCTATACTTGCTGCACGTAATTGGCAATTATATTTTGCTCTTTCATGTGATGCATCGAATGAAGATGTAGGTACAATGTTACGAGAGAAAGATGGAAACCTATCTAAAGTCATTGCATATGCCTTTAAGACATTAGATAATGCTCAAAAGAATTACACTACCATATAAAAAGAACTCTTTGCCATTGTGTTTGCACTAGACAAATTCAGATCTTATCTTTTGAGTTCTAAAGTGATTATATACTCTGACCATGATGCTGTAAAGTTCTTATTTAAAAAGCCACATTCTAAGCCTAGACTCTTGAAGTGGATGTTGCTAATCCAAGAATTTGATGTGGAGATAAGGGATAAAATGGGAGCAGAAAATATGGCAGCTAATCATTTAAGTAGGTTATCTAAAAATACAAGAGGAGTATTAGATTCTAACATCACTTGTGATACATTTAGCGATTGTTCTATTTTTGAGATTTATGTAATTATACCCTGGTATTGCCACTTAGTGAATTATATGGTTATTGGTCTAATTTCACCTTCTTTATCTCATTTCCAAGGCCATAAGATCAAGCATGAGGCAAAATTTTACATTTGGGAACCACCCATTCTATGGAAAATATGCAGTGATCAAGTTCTAAGAAGATGTGTGCCAAGTGAAGAGGTGGACAACGTTCTTACAGCTTGCCATTCTTGTATTTGTGGATGACATTTTAGTGCAAAGAAGACATCAAGAAAGATTCTTGGTACTAGTTTTTATTGGCCATAACTATTCAAAGACGGCTATGAATTATGCAAAGCTTGTGATAGGTGCCAACACTTTGATGGATTGACTAAAAGGCATGAAATGCCTCAGTAACCTATGGTGTTTTGTGAGGTGTTAAAGTATGGGCCACTGACTTCATGGGACCATTTTCACCATCTTTTGGATATACATATATTTTGCTAGCTGTGGACTATCTTTCAAGATGATTGGAGGCTATACCAACAAGGAAAGATGATGCAATAACACTTTTTAAATTTCTCAAGTCACACATCTTTTCAAGGTTTGGTACACCAAGAGCACAAGGTTTCAAAAGCTTACCATCCCTAAACAAATGGTCAAGCTAAAAATTCTAACAAAACTATCAAGAGGATTATGGAGAGAAAAGTATGACCCTCAAGGAATGATTAGAGTTCAAGGTTAAATGAAGCTTTGTGGGCATACATAACAGCTCATAAAACCCCACTTGAGATGTCCCCATATAGAATGGTCTATGGTAAAGAAATAAGGCTGGATGCCTATGAGAATTCTAGAATTTATAAAGAAAGAGCCAAGTTTCTTCATGATAAACAGATCCTGTGGAAGGAATTTTAGGTTTGAGATAAGGTTTTGGTATTTAAAGCTAGATATGCTTTCAAATATGGAAAACTTACTACAAGATGGGATGGTCTGTATCTGGTGACCAAGATCAATTATTATGGAGCAATTGAATTACTAGATGAAGCAGATGGTACAACTTTTCAGGTCAATGACACTTATTGAAGTTGTACAAGGAGAACTTTAAACCCTCATATACTCAGGTTGTCTCCTTCCTTATTTCCCCACTTATAATAGTCTGCTTTAATCAGTTTACTTATATACTTGAGTTGTTAATTTTTGATTAAGTGTGGGGGAGGAGATCAAGTCAATAGGGGTAGATAATAATTAATAAGTTTATCTTGGATTCTAATTAGCTTTGTCCTTATTATTTCTGCCTTTGCATGTGCTTCATCACTTCTTCACATTGAGGACAATGTAGAAATTAAGTGTAGGGGAGTAGTTTGTGAAATTGGTAAATAAAATTAGATAATTACTATAACTCTATATTCTAGTCTCAACCTTGTCCTATTATTATCGTGACTAATATGTGCAAATATGTCAAGTTTCTTCACTATGAAACATAGTTGCGATCAATTCTTATGTTTGTCGCGACTCTAACTCTCTATGACAATTTGTCATAACCAATGATTATGTTTATCGCAACCAGTAATTCCATTTTATGATGTTTATCTATCTATGATGTTAGTCATGATATGGACTTATCTTTATCGCGATTGTAACTCTGTGTATTTTGGTTATGACTGGCTTGACACATGGGTCGTGACCTGAGAATGTGTGTTTGGCAAGATTACTCACTATAATTATGAGTAGCGACTAGTGTCTATGTAGATCGTGACTAATGTTCCCTATTTTCTGAAAATTATCCTCTGTGTAAAACAGTTGCAACTTGAAGTCCTGTTTGTCGCAACTACAATTAGTTCTCAGCTGAAAAATTCTTCTGTTTCATCTGCTTGTTACGTGGTCTAATTGAACTTAATGTCATGGATTTAAAATTGAATTTTGAACACGTACTTTTGAACATTGGCAAGCTTGATGAATTTGAGTTGCTTGTTTCATTGATTTACTACTAAAAATTGTGCAGCATGAATGATTGATCTCATATATTTTGTTTAACATTCATGCAACCTTGTCATAGTGAGTTGATTAAGGTGAGTAAGCCAGATGGAAGGATTTTGATCCTCCAACAGATACTCATTACATCGTGTGACACCATCTAGTTTGGTAACTTTGCAAAACTTGTCTCAATCCTTGATTTAAAACCACATTGGCTTCTTGACATTGTGGATATGATAAGGGAATTTCTTTCCAAACCCTCTTTACCAAATAGTAGCCACATAAAAATTAAATCCTTTGCTCACCCCTTTGAGACCTTCACTTTTTTTAAAAATTCTATCCTTGATCAATGAATGATGTACAAAATGTTTGCTATTGTAGTACGTTTTAAATTGTAAAATAACTGATAAATTGCACCTCTTGTTGCATATCTTAATTTCAATATATGTGCTATCTGGTTCCATAGTGAAACAAAAGAAAAATAAAAAGAAAAAGTATAAAAAAGAAAAAATAAAGAAAGAAAGAGTGAAGGGATAGACCAAATAAAAAGATGTGATATTCAACTTGTATGAAAGAAAATTATTTAATGACTTGTGATTCTCTGCAGTTCTACAATTAAAATTATGATCAAGACTTGAAATAGTTTGCAAAAATAAGTTCATATGCAGTATCTCATTAATGATTGACATGTATTTCCATTTCATCACTTAGCCTTGCCAACATTACAACCTAATAAAGACCCTTTGATTCAGGAACCTTGTAGCATGTAGTGGTAGAGATATAGGATGGTTACAAGCCTATGGGAAGCCTAACCTAGATGTTGACTGAAATTACCTTGATAAAAGAATGAGTAAAACACTACACCTTTTGTGGAAATATCACCTAGATTCTTATATGATTTAATTGCATTAGTTAGATTCTTTGATTGATATTAGTTTGGACTATTGCCAATTGAAGGCAAAAGATTGATGACTACAAGTGTTTATGCTGAATCTTTTGCCAAATTTGCTTTACATTAGTTTTTGAATTTCAGTTTTGATCTATAAGTTTGCTCAGAGTGCAAAAGCTAAGTGTTGGTAAGTTGATAAACTCATATTTGTAGTGATTTTTAATATGTTTAAAGTGAGTTTTATTATTGATTTTATCCCCATTTATCAATATGATAAGCAATTAATTAATAAAATTAAAATGGAACAAGTAGAAATTAATTGATTTGATTTAGTAATTAATTAGATAAATAATCTATTAAATATCCATTATGTAGTGACCAATCAGTATATTAGATAAATTGACAACTGAAAAGAAAATTAGACATGTGCTGGATTGAAGAAGCTGATAACAGATGTAAGCATATGGCAAATAGGAACAAGTGGGCTAACAGATCACATGCTGGTAGGAGCTGATGACAAGTAGGAGATTTAGCACATGTGCAGAATAACAGAAGCAAGTGGCATATTTAGCATATGTTCTATAATAGATTCAGGTACATGTTGTCATCACACACTTCACATAGCTAATCATTTAAGATTTGTGTCACCCACAATTGAATCCATAGGCAACGCAACCACATGGAACGTTTTGTCGTATGCCAATTGGATCATAAGTTGCATGGTACTCAAATTAGGAGGTGTGGGAAATTCGCTTGGGGATGATGCGACGTGATCCGAAACAAGTTTCTTTGGCCATAATATGAAAGACCCCTTTGCTTGACTCATAGTCTTTACCTCATCAGTCAGAATTGGGACAAGAGCATCAAGGGTAAAATGGTAAATTAAGTCTTCCAAACTGCATATATTCTGTTATTTATTGATTTAGACTTTTACAGTGACCTTTTTATGTTGGATTGCAAGTATTTTAGAAGAGAGTAAGGACCAGGAAAGAAATCACAAGCCAATGAAAGTGAAACCATGCTCCTGCATCTTTTAGTCACGACTAAAGAGTCTACAGGTCGCGACCTTGATTCTTCTGGAATTCTTTCTATGTTTACAGGTTGTGACCAAACACATGGATTTGGTCGCAACAAATATGTGAAATCGCTGAAACTGTATGTTTTGAATTAGGTTATGTATAAATAAAAGGATAAGGAAGGTTGCCATCAATAGAGGCTATTCTTTTGACCTGATTAGGCAAAGAAGCAATACTCTCATACTCTCTGATCACCTTCTCCACCTCTGCCATTAGGGTTAATATAGTGCAAGACAGTGAACCAAGGGCATTTTAGTCATTTCCCAAGGGATCTGTAATTAAGTTATGGCCAGTACAAGAATGTTAATGGTAGGAACAATCCAGATACTGGATTTAAGGCCAGAAAGTATATTTTGAAATAGTAAAAAAATTACATTTATAAAACAGTTTGGTTTTTGGGGAATCGGACCGAGCCGGTACTGGATTGGACTAGAATTTTTCTAGAACATTCTTCCCCATTAGAATTATGCCACATAAACCCATGAGGTGTCCCTTGAGCTGTCCCTTATGATGTCATAATTATTCATTTTTGAAAAAGTTAAATCCAAGATTAAATGTGGACCTTTAGATCAAATAGTGCAGAAAGTAATATTGGCCATTGCTTTTTCGCAAATTTTTCTATAAATACCCCCTCAAATTCTGCCCAAAACTGTGAGCTTGTGATACCTTGGGGAAACTCTTGTAAAATGGAAACTCAAGCCAAGACAAAGAGGATTCAAGGTTCCAAAGTTCAAGCAAGCTAGAGATTAAAGGTAAGCAATCTATCCTAGCTTATTTTCCTTTGATTTAGGAACTTGAACTTAGGGGTTTCATGGGAGAAAAGTTCATTATGTGGCTAGACGTTATAGTGATAATGATAATGAAGGTACCAACCTCATTAAAGTTCATCAACTAGAGGATTGGTATAAAGTGTGACCAAGTCAGATAGGTACTAATATACGAGAGATTAGTTTAAGACAATGTTCAGAACTAGTTCCTCTATGTAAGTAGATCTATATTATGAAAGAATTTATTTAGCTAGTGTTCTCTGAACAAAAGAATCAAAAGTTAGAGATGATTAATAGATAGAAAGCTGATGTTTCTAAGACAGAGGAACTATAGTCTAGTCTAGAGTAGACTGAGACTAATAGAAAGAAAGAGTTAAGAATAGTTGAGAGTTGAATGACTAAGAAGTTAGCTCATGGATTGAATTCTGTGTTACAAAGAAAGAAGTTTATAATATTTAAAGAGAGAAATGTAGCCATAGTTTGAAAGACAAAGTGACTCCCCTATTCCCTATGTAAGAAAGGGTAATGAATGGTTGAGTCTATACCCTAGTAAGAGGGTAATGTGGCAACCTAAGTTAGATGAATAGTTATTTCTAGTTCTAGAATAAATTACTAGATCTTGATCAAATAATGTGATAGAGGAAAGAATGTTTTAAAGTTTACTTTGATAATTGTTCAATTGCAGTGTACGCATGATGGATGGTTGAGCAAATTCATGTGATGATAATATGGCTTATGTTGCCTTATGTTAGATTATGCTATGAATACTCCCCTCATGTAGTACATGCAGGGTAGAGTTTATGATGAGGAAGTTATGTTGCTCCCATACCATATGACATGCAATAAGAATGTTCCCAGGATGATAGACAGTCTCAGTAAGTTGGACAATTATTACAATATGATTGGGGTTACTAAGGTATTTCTACATACTTGTGAATATAGTACTTAGGACCATTTCTTATATTAGGGTTACAACAAGTACCAAGAAGGTGGTAGTGTTATAACTCTATCAAAAGAAATGGTATACAGAAAGAGCAAAAGATAACAGTAAAGAGATTGTTCTCATATCACTCTTTAGATAAGAGTTGGATATGAAATAGATGGCTCTTAGATAGAGCTAGATTCATATGAGTTTAGATTACTCTTTAGATAAGAGTTAGATCTGATACAACTTGCTCGCAGTTAGAGCATAGTTGAAATGGCTCGCAGTTAGAGCACAGATTGAAATGAGAGGTTATGATGAGGCCAGAGCAATAGAATATAATGGCAGGTGGTTAGACCATAATTGGTAAACCATAATAGAGTAAGAAAGATAAGAAGGAACTCCTAAGTAAGAGGGGAAATAAGTAAAGTCTTGGTAAATAATATGGGCTACTGAATGCATTTTAAAATTTTATTGAGTTATCAACAAGTGGAAGCAGTTAACCTTATAGTTTAGTCTGTTGGTTTGAGATCTTTTAGAGATGATAATACAGTACAACAAAATCACAGAGGATTTTGGATGATTGCAGTTAGATCCTAGAATGGCTTAAGGGTCATAGTTAGATCCTAATAGCTTCAGAGTCGCAGTTAGATTTTGAAGAGGCATACGGTTGATTGCAGTTCGAACCCGAGGTCGTAGTTAGACCTAGCCTAAGGAAAGTAATGAGCCATGAAGAAATGAGAATAGTATAGTATCTCTCTGGAAAGATGATTACCAAGGACGAAGTTGTCAAGGTAAGAAAGCTTCACGAGTTGATTAACTCCTCCAGAAAACTTATTTATAATGATTTTCCTCAAATAGCCTATATTATATATAGACTAAACTTAGTTTTCCTTAAACAAAGGAGTCCAAGTTCAAGTATGGGTGCTGATATTCAAAAGTTTTGTAGAAGTATGCCTGAGGAATAGAGAAGAGAACCCCATATATTTTGAGAATAGAAAAGTATGAGTAGATAGATCCTTTAGATAAGGATAAAGAGATTAAGAGGCTAGCAAGACCCAGAGAAGAGGGCCTAAGGTAGATTAAAGATAGAACACAATTTTATGTGAAAGAATATGCTAGGGCATAAAGCTATAAGAAAAGTAGCCTAGCCCTAACCCAGTAGAACGTTTAGCTGAAAGTTGCTCAGGTAAGGTAGCCCAATGATAGGTAAACCCCTGGGAATTAATGAGAAAAGGTGTAAATGCCACAAAAGTTTGGCATAGATACACAAAGTTATGTAAGATAGTCAGAAAAGTCAAGAAGAGCTAGAAAGGTCAAGGAAATATTATGAAAAGAAAGGGACATTCTCCTCAAAAAAACTCTTCATCAAAGTATGAATAGAGATTTGACCCTGAAATTTCGAGGACAAAATTTATTTTAAGGGGAGGAGAAATGTCATATCCCAATTTTTGGGCCTAAAAGCCGAGTATTTGCCTAAAAAAGAGATGCTACCAAGCCCTGTTGAGTAGAAGTCCCATAAGTATACAAATAATGTTTAGGGACTAAACTGCAAATAATGAGTTCAGGGACTAAATCGTAAATAGTGAAAGTCTCTGGGGGCATTTTGGTAATTTACTAAAGGTGTTTCTTGGGAATCGAGCAACCAGAATGCTTGGGCTTGGTTAGAAACCCAAGATGACATTCCAAGGGTCCAAAAACGTGGCCCAATGATTATGGGGGTTTAAGTGATGTTAAAATAATATTTTAGTACTTTTTCAATAAAGTAAAGTTACTCGGTTAAAGAAAGAACTGGGAAAAGTGATCAGATAAAGCTTTAGACCATGAGGTGACATGAAAGGTGTCCTCATGCGACTCACAAGGTGCCACATGGCATGATTCTATGAAAAGAAGAAAAGTTAAGGACATATGTCATAAGTTTAGAAAGAGGAGAAAAAGCTAAAGGACACGTGGCATAATCTCAGCCATTCATTCTGGTAAAAGACTCTGGATTGAGTCAGCTAGTGAGGTTTCCCAAGGGCCCCACCATTGCTCCACCTTGCGTGTGAGGTGTCCCATGGGTGATGTCATATTGGTGAGTCATTGAGGAAGGTGATGTCATCGTGATGATCTAAGCAAAGCTTCTTGAGGAAGCTAAGCGATTTGAGCCGTTTATCGCGATTCAATCTAGACCATACATTCCACCTCTTCTCAACTATAAATAGACCCCACCCCCTTCAAGAAACTCTATGGCCAAGATCAAGAAACAAGAGAAAGAAGAGAGTAAAAGAGAAAGAGAGAAAGGAAGAAAGGAAGAGAAAGAAAGGAAGGAGTTCCAGTGGAGTTAGGAGCAGTCCAAGGAGCTTAGGGACTTGGCAAGCTTAGGAATAAGGTAAGTAATTTATTCTAGTCCCTAGTCTAATAAATTAGAGCATTGTTCTTATAAAGTTAATAGTTAGAATAGAGAATATCTCTCTTGAAAAGGTTAGACATGGATATAAAGAAAGTTAGGGGATTGTTAGATTAAGGGTATTACCTCAAGTTAAGCATGAGCTAGGTAGAGCTATATTAGATAGAATAATAATGGAGATATTATTATGATATTATTAATATTAAGGACTAAGGAAAGGCTACATGCCAGGTAGTAAGCTTATCCTAAACTTGTATGCATTGAATGTTATGCTTGATCGTGCTATGGTTTTGTTGAATGGTGTTGCATATGTACTTATGTATGAAGCTCTGCTCCTATGATTACTTGGCCAATTGTATTTCATATGTTATATGGAAGCATGCACATTATGCAATGTTAACACTTTCACAAGCAAGCAAAGTATTCGCATTAATGCATGCATTATTTAGTACTGTTTGCTACTGAGATTTCCCCAGAAATCTCACCCCTTCCATATCAATCCAATTACAGTAGGTCTTCTAAAGATGAAGGAGATAAAGATGCATGAAGAGACGTTAATTATTTAGCATTATTGATATGTGATTCGTGTATGTATAATTGCTGGAAATTGTCACTGTGAACAGTAACTCGTGGTAAGGCAGTGACATTTAAGCTAACTTATCAATAGTAAATGATTGAAGAAATGTATGATATTTTTACAGTAAATAGTATACATGTCATGCTTTGATGTGATATATAGAACGTCTCATTTGGATGTCTACACATGGAGATATGATTTTTCAAAGTTGGGACCATAAATGCTGGAATCAGGGGAAAGACGCTGGATGAATAGTAAAATTGGAACATTGACCGACATTGACTTGGTCAAGTCGTGGTCAACGAGTTATTTTTACCTGAAAGAACATTAAGTTAGATTCATGTAGCAATTTGAACCACTTCATTTTGATTTTTCTATAATTATTTATGATTTTTTGAAGTCAGGTCATTTCTCTAGAGTTTGCACAGTGAACAGTTCTTGCTAGAGTAAAATTCCAGATTGTGTAATTTGACTTCAATGACCTTAGAACTGATTCCAGATGCTACCGTTTGGTCCCTAAGACGTAAAAAAATAAGGATGATTCATTTTGGTATCAAAGCATAAGGTTCTGGTACAGAATCGAGAGGGTTCCAGTACAAAGCAAAGGGTTCTAGCTCAGAGCATAAGATTCTGGCACAGAATAGAAGGTTCTGGCTCAATGATGCTCTAGTTTAGTTAGACTAACCCCTTAAACAAGTTGGAGATTTGAACTAAAGAGGTTTCCTCCCTAGTATGAGATATGTGGATGGTGTTCACTACTTAGAGAATAATTCAGACAAGAGACAGTGACACCCAGATAAATAGAACAATACCCCATACCTTACAACTTTATGAGATAGTCTTCAAGGAAATGACTATGATAGACTAGTCTTAGTTAGCGGTTACCACCAAGGTCTCGTGTTTCTTACCACGATGTGGCTAGACTAAGTAGTATAATGTCTGGGGAGCAGTTTCCTCTATTGATAGAGACAGAAGCTGACTAGTCTAAGGTCAAGGGAAGCTATAATAGTAGCTTGAGGTATCATTATGTGGTTAGACATTACAGTGGCGATGATAATTAAGGTGCTAACCTCGTTGAAGTTCATCAACTAGAGGATTGGTATAAAGTGTGATCAAGCCAAATAGTACAAAGTACTGAGATATGAAATATTAGTTTAAGACAATGTTCAGAAGTAGATCCTCCATGTGAGTAGATCTATATTATGAAAGAATTTGTTCAGTTAGTGTTTCCTGAACAAAAGAATTAAAAGTTAAAGCAAGGCTTGCCTAGGAATGATCCTAGCTTGAGACGAGATGATTAATATATAGAAAGCTGATGTTCCCAAGAGAGGGGGACTACATCATGAAAGAACAGTAATCTAGTATACCTAGGTAGAGAACCCTAGAGAACAAAAGTAATAGTAACAGATGATGAATGAGATTCATACGACATAAGTTCAGGATCAAGAAAAAGAATAGGAAGGAACCATAGTCCGGTTAAGAATATACTGGGACTAATAGATTGGAAAAGTTAAGAGATAGTAAAGAGATACAGAAGTACTCCACAGAGATGGAGATTGATCCGCTTACCTAAAAATTTAGTTCATAGATTGAATTATAAAGGATTTTTCTCAGGTAGCTGCAAAAGTTCAACAAAACGGTATATGAAAAAGAAGTTTATGATGTATAGAGAGAGAAAGGTAGCCACAGTTTTACAGATAAAGAGACTCCCCAATTTAAGAAAGAGTAATAAGCAAGAGTTAGATAAAGTAATGAAGGGTTGAGTCTATACCTTAGTAAGAGGGTAATGTGGCAACCTAAGTTGAATAAATAGTTATTTTAGGTTCCTAATATGATAGAGAAAATGAGTAAAGTCCTAATAGTTAACATTGGCTTCTGTGATCATTTTTGGGGAATTATCTGTTGAGTTAAGAACTATATGGAAGTGGCTAACCTTGTAACTTTGTCCGTTGGTCATGTCTTCTAGAGATGAGAATGCAATACAACCGAATCATATAGATTATAGAGGATTGCAGTTAGATCCTAGTATGGCTCATAGAGAATAAAATTCTAGGGTCGCAGTTAGATCATGAAGAGGCTTGTAGTTGATCGTAGTAGATCCTGAGGGTCATAGTAGACTTAGCCTAGAGAAAGAAAGTATTGAGCCATAAGTACATTATGTCTTTGGAAGGACGAATACCAAGGATAAAGTTAAGGTATAGAAGCTTCACAAGTTAGTTTGCTCATAACAGAGAGAGTACCCATGATGTTAGTTTCAGATAGCCTCATTACTATCAGGGATTGAACTCAGAATCTCCTTACACATAACAAGAACTCAGGGATCAAAGTTAAAGTTGTTAATCTTGACTCTCAAGGATTTATGAGAATATTTCATAAGATATGAGAAAGGGTCAAATGAGAATAAAGAGATCCTTATGATAGGATTACAAAGAATAAGAATGAAAGATAAATAGATCCTCCAGATAAGGATAAAGAGATTATAAGGTCAGATAGACCCAAGAGAGATAGTATAAGATAGATCTAAGATAGTAAAGTAATAAGGTTGGAGCCTGCTAGCACTAGTGCTTCAGATTTTTATCTTCATATTTTAGTTAAGCGTGCCCAAGCAAGAGTAGCCCAATGATGGGTGACCCCCTGGAAAGTGATAGAAAATGTGTACATGCCATAGAAAATTGGCATATATGTAAAGAATTATGTAGAATGATAGAAAGAGCTATGAAAAGTTAGAAAGGGTTATGAACAGTAAGAGATTAGAACCAATATGTCAAGTCCAAATAAAATGGATTTGAAAGATAGAATGTGATATAGCCAGATTTGGCAAGATATGCCACGAAACATCCTCATTTTTATACATCTTATGGACTAAATGGTAGCATCTGGAACCACTTCTAAGGCTATTGAAGTCAAATTACTCAATCTAGAATTTTACTCTTAGCGAGTACTGTTCACTGTGTAAATTCCAGTGGAGTGACCTGACTTCAAAAATTCATAACTAATTCTAGAAAAATTGAAATAAAGTGATTTAAGTTGCTACATGAAGCTAACTTAATGATCTTTCAGGAAAAAATAACTCATTGACCATGCCTTGACCAGGTCAACATCAATCAATGTCCAAAGTTTACTATTCATCCAGCGTGTTTTTCCTTGATTCCAGCATATTGGTACCAACATCTGCACTATCCAATCCCCAGCTTCTCT
Source organism: Leucaena leucocephala (assembly GCA_037074615.1). NCBI lineage: Eukaryota > Viridiplantae > Streptophyta > Magnoliopsida > Fabales > Fabaceae > Leucaena > Leucaena leucocephala. The sequence continues at coordinate 20,594,635 of CM073519.1, forward strand.
CCATGATTCTTCAATCCTCTTATAACATACCTGTGGGATTGGGATTACATGGAAGGGGATGAGATTTCTGGGGAAATCTCATTAGCAAACGGAAACCATACAATGTATGCAACTATGTGCTTGATGTTACTATGTGTGTACTTAATGATCACGCTTGCATAATGATAACATACTGTTGGAAATTGTGCCCTAGGGACCAATCATTGTCTTATGAACATTGTTGATTTATGAATTTATTAATTGTATTATCATATTGTTTGCATGTTTACTGTGATGACCATCCTTGGATAACTCATGATCTTATCCTAAATGTCCCTGGTCGGTCATCTATACAGGAGCGGAGATGAAATAAGACCAGTATGACTTTGAAGATGTATAGAGATATAAATCAAAGTCATAGGCACATGTAAGAGTACAAGGTGTTGGACTGACCCACTATGAGAGAGCTGCATGGGTTAAGTTATAAGCTTCTCTTATATACAAACCATGTCACTATGCCCTTTGACCTGAGATCATCATGGATTCCGACATGACAAACGCTCAGCTTTGACCTAGTCAAAAGTCACTTTTGACCGAGTGATCATAAAGACTATGTTCTGGCTTAGTGGTTTTTTCATGCGGAGGAATGTGAATGGTCAAGATGGAATTTGTCCCTCACATTCGTAGAGAGATATTACTGGGCCCCTCGATGAGTAAGTCTGAGAAAGGTATGGCCATACTACTCAGGGATCGAGAAAGTAACGGTCAGGAATAAGAGGATGACATTCTCCATGCCTCATCCATGACCAAAATATCGTGTGATAAAAGGGACATGATATGGTTGTATAAAAGGTTACATCGTTCATTGATCCTCATATGATTTGGGTAGTCGTGATGTCTTGCTAGAGACCGCTTGCGACTTGTGAGTCAGTATAGTAAATGGGCCACTGCCAACTTCATTTGGGCCTACAGGGTCACACACAAAATAGTATAACACGAGCTATGATGTCCAGATTCATTGAATCTAGGACATGCCCAGATTCAATGAATGATCCAGGGTAGATGTATATATTTATTTACATTTATATTCGTATATATATTTTATATATAAGAGATATTTACAAAATTTAATTTATAACGATAAAATTAAATCTCTATCATGTTTGAATTTGAAATTGAAATTGATATGATATCTCATATAAGAGATATTTACAAGATTTAATTTATAAGGATAAAATTAAATCTCTATCACGTTTGAATTTGAAATTCAAATTGATATGATATCTCAAATTTGATTTATGAGAATAAATCAAATGTAATTCCATCTTATCTTTATTTTAAATTAAATAAATGGGTGAATTAAATATGTGGGACAGATTTAATACAAACACTATTTATTTAATTAGTTTCTTATCAAATTATACAATATATGATATTGTATTAATTTCAGAATCAATATAAGATTAATTCCAAAAATCCAAGTCTGTGGTAACACGCATAGCATCCTATATATCTGATATTTAGGAGCTGCAGTTGGAATAGAAAAAAAGCATGAACGGGAATCCGCAAAAGGTTTGCAGATAAGAAACTATCGAAATAGAGACGGAGAGGACAAATTCTTGAGTAAGCCCTGGAGGGACAAGAGGCGCTAGCATGTCGTTCATGGTTGGAACGCTGTTCATGTTGATACCAGTAGAGGAAGCCGACCTGAGTCGTCAACTTCTTGTGATAGAAAAGAGATCACGAGCTACGGAGAGAAGCTGTAGACGTCGTAACCAGAAGCTGAGAAAGTCACGACTGAATACTGAGGGTAATACTTCTTTCCACTTGACTTAAACACATACGGTAGATCCTGGAAGGGAATGGAAAAAATTTTAAGTTAATTTCTGCTGCGTGTCTTCCAATTCCTTACACATACATAATCATTCATGCTTCACATTATCAAAGTAAGTGAACATCACAAAAAATATCTAAGCAGCATAAGCACACAAGTAGGTAAGTTTACTACCTGGCATGTAGCCTTTCCTTCCAGCTCTTAGCCTTGCCTCTAAGGTCCCTTATGTATATAGCCTAGTATATAGCCTAGTATATCACATCCCAATTTTTAGGCCTAGAAGCCTAGTATATAGCCTGAAAAAGGTAGGCTACCAGGCCCTATTGTGTAGGAGTCCCAGAAGTATACAAATGATGTTTAGGGACTAAACTGCAAATAATGAGAGTTTAGGGACTAAATTGTAAATAGCAAAAGTCCCTAGGGCATAATGGTCATTTTGAAAAAGGAGAGGGACCTAAATGCAAATTAGAAAAGTTTAAAGGCTAAAAGTTAAGATAGAAACAAAAGTAGGGCTAAAAGTGGTAATTTCTAAAAGTTAAGGGACTTAAATGTAATTAAGTAAAAAGTTCAAGGGCAAAATTGTAATTATGGAAAGTCAGCCCGAAAAGGGTTAGAACTACCCGAAAGTATTTTAGTCACATATTCCATCAGTAAATAGAGGAAGATATGCTGGTCAATCTAGCATGATACATAAATTTTATTAGGGATCCAGACAGCAGATATTTATCTAACAGTTTGAAAGTTGTCTAAAATTTTATTATATTTCATGGACTTCAGATATAAGTGGGGGAATTATAGGAAAGTGTGCCCTACAGTGTCAGATATCCTGGGTTTGACAGAACCCCAGAAGAAGTTCTGTATAAAAAGTTTGATAACACCCGTTATATGATAATGGAACTTATCAGTATGTAAGCCAAGATAGAATAAGATCAGATAACCTCATATATAGGCCCATGACGATGCTAAGGAGGGCCTAAAACCCAGGGTACCAGTTTATCAGTAGAAGGGGCCAGTGTCCAAAAGTGCAAAATTATGAAAATGTCCCTAGATGCCCAGATTGTACCTGAGATGGATAGAGGGTATTTTTGTCATCTGGGACATGCTAAAAATATGGGATATAGCCTAAGTATGATTAGTTTGAGCTAGTATAGGCCCTGAGGCAGTATAAAGAAGGGTGAAAAGACAATTTTACCCTTAGGATTAATATAGTGTAAGAAAAGACACCAATGGTATTTTGGTAATTTGCTATGGGATATTTCTTGGGAATCAAGCCACCAGAGTGCTTGGGCTTGATTAGAGACACAAGATGACATTCCCAGATATCCAAAAGCGTGGCCCAAGAGTGATGTAAGTCCAAGTGGCATTAAAGTATTAGTTTAATACTTTTTCAATATAGTAAAGTTACCTAGTCAAAGGTAGAACTGGGGAAAGTGATCAGATAAGGCTTTAGACTCATCCAGAACCATGAGGTGGAATAAAAGGTTTCCTCATGGGACCCACAAGGGGCCACATGTCATGAGTCTAGAAAAAGAAGAAAAATCTAAGGACACATGGCACGATCTTAATCGTTTATTCCAAGAAAAGACTCTTGAATTATCTGGAAACGCTGAGTCAACTGGTGAGGTGTCACAAGGACCCCACCATTGCACCACTGAGCATGTGAGGTTTTCCATGGATGCTATCACTTTGATGACTCATTGAGGATGATGATATCACCGTGATGATGCAGGCAAAGCTTCTTGAAGAAGCTAAGCGATCTGAGCAATTCATCGTGATTCGGTCTGGACCATCTATTCCATCTCTACTCGACTATAAATACCCCCACCCCCTTCCATTCCACTCCATGTCCAGCCAAGATAAAAGCAAGAAAGAAGAGAGAAAAAGGAGAAAGAGAGAAAGGAAGGAAGAAAGAGAAAGAAATAAAGGAGTTTTGGTGGAGTTAAGAGCAATCCAAGGAGCTTAGGGACTTGGCAAGCTTAGGAATAAGGTAAGTAATTTATTCTAGTCCCTGCTCTAATAAATTAGATGATTGTTCTTATAAAATTAATAGTTAGAATAGAGAATATCTCTCTTGATAAGGTTAGCCGTGGATAAAAAGAAAGTTAGGGGTTTGTCAGATTAAGGGTATTACCTCAAGTTAAGCATGAGCTAGGTAGAGCTATACTGGATAAAATAATAATGGAGATATTTTTATGCTATGTATAGGCTCTGACCTAGGAAAAGAAGGAACATCAGAGTAAAGGTTAAGGACTAAGGAAAGGCTACATGCCAGGTAGTAAACTTATCCTAAACTTGTATGCATTGAATGTTATGCTTGATCGTGCTATGGCTTTGTTGAATGGTGTTACATATGTACTTATGTATGAAGCATGCACATTACGCAATGTTAATACTTTCACAAGCAAGCACAAGTATTCGCATTAATGCATGCATTATTTAGTACTATTTGCTATTGAGATTTCCCCAGAAATCTCACCCCTTCCATATCAATCCAATTACAGCAGGTCATCTGAAGATGGAGGAGATAGAGATGCATGAAGAGACGTTAATTATTTAGCATTATTGATATGTGATTCCTGTATGTATAATTGCTGGAAATTGTCACTATGAACAGTAACTCGTGGTGAGGCAGTGACATTTGAGCTGTAATTATAAATAGTAAATTGTTGAAGAAATGTATAATATTTTTCCAATAAATAGTAGACATGCCAAGCTTTGATTTGATATATATAATGTCTCATTTGGATTTCTACACATGGAGATATGATTTTTCAAAATTGGGACCAGAAATGCTGGAATAGGGGAAGGACGTTGGATGAACATATAAGTTTAGGATACGTTTACTACCTTAATGCTTTACTTTTTCCTTATCCTCTTTCTTGTCACCTTTCCTTAAAGTAAGGTTGTCTTCTTGAATACACAAATCAAATCCTAAACATCACATATTCATTCATCCATCATGATTCAACTCAATTGGCATATAAAGACCTTAAACTTAATCAATTAGTCCTATCTTTCTTAACTTGTGGTCAATTGTCTTGTCTTTTGAATTAATTTGTGTCTTGACATTACCCTACACAATTTCATCTTCTAAATCCATTTATGAAGTTAGAATCATGAAATTATATCTCCTTCATGGCCTACTGGACATACCCAAAAATATGTATATAATTATTTTAAAAATTCTCATTTTGATTGCAATGCTTCCAATACTTGTTTCTCTACTTTATCCCACACAATTTTTCATTTTAAAACAATTGGAAGTATCAAAATTATTAAATTCTAATTCTTGTTCATGTGTATGAATAGTACCAGTGAAGACTTAAAAATTACAACTTTCTAGTCCAATGTTTCCAAAGTTCCAAACCTATCCAATCCTCTTATCATTTAATTTCAATCGAAGCATTAAATTATTTAAATTCATTTTTCTTGGTCCAAAATAAACCTAGGCTGAATGCCTCCATCAATGACAAAGCCAAGAGCACAACTTAATTTAATAACCAATCATCAAAACCAACTTATCTAAACCTTGATCATCTAGTTCTACCTTTATTTCCTTCTTCCTCCTTCATCTTACAATTTGGACAGAAAGCATACTCTAGGTTTAATGGAATTTCCAACCACTAAAAATTAGGTTTTACCCTTCCAAAACACATCTAAATAAACTAGGAAGGATCACATAGCTTATGCCTTGACTACCTTGATCTCTAAGTGCCTTGAATTGCCTTTTTCTTGGTTGAGTTTTCAAATAACAAGAGTTCCTCCAAGGGAACAAAGGGGACACAGTTTTGTGAAGAATAGGAGGGGTATTTATAGCCAAAACTCTTGCACCTTAGGTCCACAATGTCCTCACTTTTCCTAATTATTTCAATGTCTTAATCTGGAATTTGATTGATTAGTTTTTGGATTAATCAATCTTAATTATCATTAGGTTAATTCTTATATTATATTATTATATTTTGACACATGAGATAATCTTCCTTTCCTCTTCTTGGTGCCATGTGTAAAGCTTGTGGGACCCACTATGTGTAAAACCCTATTTCTCCTTTATCTCTTATTTTTTCAAAAATTCATAAATTATTCATTATTAGACTTGAGCTCCAAGATAACTTTTGGGACTTATTGGGCTACCCTAGGACGAAATATTGAGCCTTCTGTGGGCCCAATAGCTAATTGGCATAAATCCTAATGCATTTTCCTTATATCGATATCCTTAAATTACCCTAATCTTGAAATAAATGCTAGACACCTCTTTTAATGATTCTAACATTTTTATAAATTCATTCTAATATAAAATGAAGTCCCTACAAAGTCTTACAATATTTCGAGATCCAGAAGTCCTAACACAAATTCCCTATGTTTCCTAAAAACCCTTTATCGGTGTCCGATTTCATTTTAATATCTCAAGGCATTATTGTCTTTTCACACATAATTAGAGTATTCTATTGTATCCTTATTTTCAACCTCAATTGTATTCAATTGAAAGTTATTTGAACCAATTACATAACCTTTTGCTTTATAAACATGCATTTGTAAAATATTTCTTCTCAGGTACTGTTCATGGTTACTGTTCATTTGGTAATCTAGAACATATACCTAACTTTGAACATTCATAATTAAATCTATAAAAATCAAAATATGGTAGTTTCAAATTTCTAATGAAATCTCTTTCATTCAAATGTGAAGGAAAAATGTAAAAGTGAGGTTTCATTGTCCCAATGAAATTAGTTTATTCGTTGAAAAATACTGTTCATTTGGTAAATCTGAAAGTTCCAATTTCTTTGCCTTAATTTCAAAAATTCATTTCTCTTTGGTTACTTGTCCAAATGAAATGTGTTATCTATGGATTTAAATCCCCATAAATTTTCTCCAAGCCCATAAAATTTTGTAAGAAAACTTGTTCATTTACTATATTAAATTAACATTGGAACGTCACTGCCTCCAGTTGCTTTCTTTATGGCAATTCCAGATTTTATCTCTAACTTTGAAAAATCATAGTAAAGCAATTACTTAACAAATTGAGGCATTATTGGTGTCCATTTAAAGCTCTATATCTTATCTATTATCATACTAAATTTCAATTTCAAACTCATTGGTTAAATCATAGTAAATGTCATCATAAAGCTATGGCCTTAGAATACAACCCTACCATATCATGCTAGGTATCCCATCAAGTCATCATCATAGTGTCAAGTGCTCAAAATAACTTATTACACAAGTTCAACCATCTATATTTATCCTTTTTCCTTGAGATGTTCCAACACCTATAACATGGTTATCCATATGGAAAGAATGAGATTTCATGGAAATCTCAATAGCAAGTCATACAAACTATAATATCATGCATGATTAATTAGATGCTTAACATGTTATCATGAGATGGGAGATACTTCATAATAATACATAAGAAAACTCTAACATGCATATTGTCATGACATTAGTTACAAGGAGTTGCAATCATTCATACTTCATCATCAACATGATGGCATAATCTCAAGCTCAACCAAACATCATAATTAACAAGCAAGCATACAATCAAGCAAACATGAAACTATAGTTAGGTATTCTTGCTACCTCTTAAGATATCCTTGACAAAGTCTTCTTGAGATGGTTTCCTTCCCTCACAAATGTCAAAACCTAGCTATTACAAAGTAACATCAAGTTACAACTCAACTTGGAAACAATTCCAAGACTAGGTTTTCACTACTTCCATTGTTTTTCCATTTTATGTTCCATACTTCCATCTTCCTAAAATACATTCTTATGGTTCATTTCCACATAAGTTTTTATTTAGAATCCAAATATGAAACCAAAATTTCTAAAATCAAAACATACCATCAGCAACTGTACAGGACTGAAGTGATACTAGATTTTTTCAAAAATTCATATTTTGATTCCAATGCTTCCAATTCTTGTTCTCCTACTTTATCCCCACACAATTTTCCATTTTAAACTCATTAGAAGCATCAAAGTTATGAAATTGTAACATATGAATAGTGATTCATACAGTAGCAGCCAATAACACAAAACCCTTACTACATGCATACTTGAATTGCTAAGCATATACCACTTGATTCAAGCTTGTTTAAACTTGTCTAAACTATCCATAACATAAAAATCATATTCTTATCACATATTGGCAGCACTTCTAGCAGAACTGTCAAGGGAAATATGTCACAAAAACTCCTTAAAACCAAGAGCTAACTTGCTAGATTAAAGTCTAAGAACAAGGGAGCTAGTTACCTTAATTGTTGCTCCAAGTTGTTTGCTTCTTTGTTGTTCAAAGAAAATTTTGGAAGAGGATCCCTAAGGTGCTCCAAGGTGCTGCACAAGTCTGATTTGGGTGGGGTATTTATAAGAAAATTTGGGTGGAAATGGAAGGCCAAGATTAGTTTGGTTACTATTTATCTAATGGTCCATATCTTGCCTTCAACCAAGCTTGACCTAGAAGCCTTGTAATGACGCCATGCATTACCTCATTTAGGGTTGTTTTTGGATATAAAAAGGTAAATATATTGATAGGAAAATTTTAGTCTAGTTCGGTATCGATCTGAGCAGTTTCACAAAATCTAGACTGTTTTATGTTCCTATTTTTTATAATATTCCAGAATATGTATTCTGTCATGAAAACCAGTGTCTCGGTTTTTCCTACCATTGACATTGTTAGACTGAGTATTTATCTACCAACCATCCCTTGGAAGATGACTAAAATACCCTTATGGCACTTTCTTCCCCTATATTAACCCTAAGGGCATAATTATCATTTCACACCTCTTTATACTGTATTAGAGTATATACTGGCTCTAACTAATCATATTTGTACTTTCTTGTATGTTTTTAGCCTGTCTAAAATGACCAAAATATCCTCCATCCATCTCTGGTACAATTTGGCTACACAGGGCATTTTCATAATTTCACACTTTTCCTTTGTTGCAATGGACTCTGGCCCACTTAACTGTCCAACCACCTTATTGGGCCTCTTGGGAGCGATTTGGGCCTTAATATTGGTCCATTACCTTTTATGGCATAAATCCCAAGGAACCTCTCTCAACAATATTTATTAGGTATTTTATTACACTGTAAAATCCTGTGAGAATTCTACAGGATTCCTTTTTTGACACTGTCAATTTTATAAACTCTTATATTAAATATAGGAATTTACTATAAAGTTTCATCTGATTATGAGGTGTAAAAAATACTGCAATAATTCTTCCAAACTTCAGGAATTCATATCAATTAATCTGGACCACAAACCGTAATTATATACTTATAGGTTTGCCACTAACATTCATCTCTAATTTCATTCTGTTCCCAACAGACTATTATTGTCTAAACGTAAATTCTCATTCTATTGTTTAGGAATTAACTGGCTAATTATCTCGTTTATCACTTTTCTATTGCTTTATCATTACCAAGTTGAATTATCTAATTGCAAGTCGTATGGTATGGGAGCAACATAACTTTCTCGTCCGATATACTCTACCTTGCATGTACTATGAAGGAGAGTATTCATTCATCATAGTATACTCTAATATGCATAATATAGAAGGAGATATAATCATTTAAGCATTCTCTAACATGCATGCCATCATATGATAACTGCAAGGAGATGCAACTGTTCATCATAACTTATGGTAACATAAGCCATATCATCATTATATAATTTGCTCAACCATCCCTCATACGCATACTGCAATTAAACAATTAACTAAGTAAACTTTAAAGCATTATTTCCTCTATCACCGTATCTGTGAAATTATCTATCACATTATCTGATCAAGATCTGACAGTTTATTCAAGAACCTAAAATAACTATTCGTCAAACTTAGGCTACCATGTTGCCCTCTTACTAGGGTATCAACTCAACCCTTCATCACTCTTTCTTACATGGGGAATAGGGGAGTCACTTGACCTTTGAAACTGTGGCTTCCTTTCTCTCTCTATACATCATAAACTTTTGTTTATAATCTTGCATACATCTACCACTCTGTTGAACTTCTACAACTACTTGAGAAAAACTCTTTCTTTGTAACACGAAATTCAATTCATGAACTAACTTCTCAGTTATTCAACTCTCATTGCTCATGTCGATGAAGTCAGCTAAGTATTTCATCAAAGGGTTTCTCTATCCCTACTTTAACCTATAACCTTATGCTCATCTCTATCTAACTGAGAGGAATGCTTCTTATAACTTATTTGAGAAAAACTTCTCAAGTGAGTGGATTAATCTCCATCTCTATAGAGTAACTTTTATATCTCTCTACTATCTCTTAACTCTTTTTGTATGTATATCAGTCTCAGTCTGCTCTTGACCAAAGCATGGTTCCTTTATAGTCTTTTCCTTAATCCTAACTAACTTAAGTCATATGGAACTCATTCGTCATCTAGCATTATTACTTCTATGCTCTAAGGTGCTCTACCCTAGGTCTGCTAGGTTACTGTCACTTTGTGATGGGAACGTTATATTTTTGGAATATTAAATTTCTATCTATTAATCATTACGTCTCTAACCTTATGCCATGTATTAGGCTCATTTCTAGGCAAGTCTCATTCTAATTTCTAATTATTTTTTTAGTAAAGACTAGCTGAATAAAGTCTTTTGTAACATAGATCAACTCCTGATGATCACAAGGAGGATCTAGTTTTGAACCTATTCTTAAACTGATCTTCTGTATCTTAGTACCTCATACTCTTTGGCTTGCTTGCACGCTGTGCTAAACCTCTAACTGATAAACTTCAGTAAGGTTAGCATTTTCATTCTTGTCATCAGGTATTTGTATATTATAGTCGCGACATGAGTTCCTCTGTGAATAATTGTTGAGACCCATGTCTTAACTTGTCGCAACTTCATTTGTCTGTGACTACTAGTCACGACCTAAACATATTCACATCGCGACTTGGACATAGCTTTCTCTAAACATTCTCTTCTAATGTTCTTTGTCTAGTCTTTACTCTAGCAATAGCCGATTCTTGTTCATAACTTTGATGAACTTGAGTCATTTAAAACTCATTCATATCTTTCTACCATATTTAATTTAAATAGGGAACATATTCATATACATGTTCAACCAATTATCATTTCATTATATGATATCAAAACTCATATTTCATGTCATCAAAATATTTCTAAATACATTACATGCATGTCAACTACATATTCGGGGTACATCATAACTACCATATCTATGTAATTACTTTATTTTACACTATTTACATATTTACATTACCCCTCAACTCAATTTATATTCTTTTCAAGGGGATGGTGAATTGCAAGCATTTATGCATACAAAAATGCAAACCCTATATATCAATTAGCAGATTATTTGCCCAAAACTCACTTAACTTTATGTACCATGTAGGGGTATATGGTAATATATGGTTCACTACCATCTTATGCCAATCTTCTAGAGTGTAAACCTGATTCAGGTCTATGCCCTCTATTGTATATCTATTTATCATCCCTACTATGACATTGAGGAAATATAGATAAACTAATTGCTCTTGATTCTACTTCTATCAATCCCTTGACCTAGACTGAGTAGTTCACTTTCCACAACTTTCTTGAGATTGATATAGTCAAATTTATATATCTTTAACAAAGAAGGCTTGGATTGACTAGGACCAAGAATATCACACTGATCTTTATCTATACAGCCATATATTCTTAGACTGTAAGAATAGGAAGGGACTGTCGAAGACTCTGACTGGATCTCTGGATTAAGGGACTATTGTAGGTTAATCATATCAAATCTATCCTCAAACTCTTATATAGGAGGAATAATATCTGGTCTAACTATAATCTAGTACCAGTACTTAGCTTTCTCAGCCAGAATCTGTTCTCTTATATGAGGAATAAAGTTTATATCAGGATCAAAGGGTACTCCTACAAACACAAACTGTATAGAGTCACTAAACTCAGTATCATCTGGTACATGCACAACTTCATATTGAATCTCTACATAACCTCCAGACTGTAGGTTTGTGAGTACAAAAATATTTATGGGATATTTACTGTATACCTTCTTGACTGATCCTCTATACTATCATCTGTACTCTCTTCACTATATGAAAAAGAATTAAAGTCTGGATGTATATGATGTTCATATATCATTACTGGCCAGGGATCTCCCCTATTAACTAATAGCTCTAACTTAACTTTATGAAATCCCATATCTACTCCAGCATGATTTGCTTAAAAAGCAATGCTAAACTATCCCAACAATTACCCTAACTTAACGAAGTACTTACTACTTATAGTTTGGTTCTAGGGACTGTCCTATCTGATGCCAGAAACTTCTGCTTTGATGTAAAATGAAACACCCTTACTTTCATACGTCTTAGGGACTATTTAGTAGCATTTAAAACTACTTACAAGACCTTGGAAGTCCATTAGCTAAATCTAAAATTTTCTCTTCTCGAGTTACAGTTCATATGGTATTCCAATTTTGTTGATGAACTTAGAAAAATCATAATTAATTATAAACAAATCAAAATGATGTGTTCAAAAAGCCATGTGAAGATAACATCTTGAAATTTAAGAAAAAAATAATTTCTAGACCAAATACTTACTCAATTAATATATTTTATTTATCACATATTACTGTTCATCTAGTCAAAAATTATGAAAAAAAATCTGGTCCCTTACTTTGGAAATTTTGTTCTCTTTGTACAGACATCAAAATAAGGTGTTATTGGTGTCAAAATGAAGCTTGACATGTTCACTAAATGTATGTAAAATTTCATTCATTTATTCTATAGCATCCTAATTTTCTTACATCTTAGGGACCAAATGGTAGCATCTAGAACTACTTTTAAGATCATTGAAGTCAAATTATACAATATGGAATTTTACTCTATCGAGTACTGTTCATTGTATAAATTCTAGAGAAGTGACCTGACTTCGCAAAATCATAATTAAATCTAGAAAAATCAAAATGAAGTGGTTCAAATTGATACACAAAGCTAACTTAATTCTCTTTCAGGAAAAAATAACTCGTTGACCACGCCTTGACACAGTCAATATCAGTCAATGCTCAAAGTTTACTGTTCATTTAGCGTCCTTCCCCTGATTCCAGCATTTTTGTCCCAACTTTGAAAAATCATATCTCCATGTGTAGACATCCAAATGAGATTTTATATATACCAAATTGAAGCTTGGTATGTCTACAAATTACTGGTAAAATACCATACATTTATTCAATCATTTACTATTTATAATTACAACTCAAATGTCACTGTCTCACCCTAAGTTACTGTTCACAATGACAATTTGCAGCAACTAATTATACATATATCAATAACATATCAATCATGCTAAATAATTATTAACTTCTCTTCATGCATCTTTATCTCCTCCATCTTGAGAAGACCTACGATAATTGGATTGATATGGAAAGGGTGAGATTTCTGGGGAAATCTCAGTAGCAAATGGAAACCATATAATGTATACAACTATATGCTTAATTTTACTATGTGTGCACTTAATGATCAAGCTTGCATAATGATAACATACATGCTTCCATGTTACTTAATTATAACATATGGCCATGGTATAAAAAGAAATAGATCATTACTTAATCATACATGCTTCACATTATCAAGATAAATAAACATTACATAAAACATCCAAGCAACATAAGCATACAAGTAGGTAAGTTTACTACCTGGAGTGTAGCCATTCCTTAGTCTTTAACCTTTGATATGAGGTTCTTTCTTTACATAGGTCAGAGCCTATACATAGCATACTAATATCTTCATTATTATTCTATACAGTATAGCTCTACCTAACTCGTGCTTAACTTGAGGTAATACCCTTAATATGACATTCCCCTAACTTTCTTTATATCCACTGCTAACATTATCAAGAGATATATTTCTCTATTCTAACTATTAAATTCATAATAAAAATCCTCTAATTTATTAGAGCAGGAACTAGAATAAATTACTTACCTTACTCCTAAGCTTGCCAAGTCCCTAAGCTCCTTGGATTGCTACTAGCTCTGCCATAACTCCTCATTTTTCCTTCCTTTCTTTCTCTCTTTCTCTTTTTCTCTATTCTTTCTCTTCCTTTCTCGCTTCTTGCTATGGATGCCTTGAATGGAAGGGTGTGTGTCTATTTATAGGTGAAAGGAGGTGGAATGGATGGTCCAGATCAAATCGCGATGAATGGCTAAGATCGCTTAACTTCCTCAAGAAGCTTTGCCTGTATCATCATGATGACATCCTCCTCCTAGATGAATCATCAAAATGACAGCATCCATGGGACACCTCACGTGCTTAGGTGGCACAATGGTTGGCCCCTTGGGATACCTCACCAGCTGACTCAGCATTTCTAGAGAATTCTAAAGTCTTGTCCTGGAATAAACGGCTGAGATTGTGCCACGTGTCCTTAGCTTTTTCTTCTTTCCCTAGACTCATGCCATGTGGTGCCTTGTAGGTCCTATGAAGATACTTTTCATGCCACCTCATGGTTCTCGATGAGTCTAAAGCTTTATGTCATTACTTTCCCTAGTTCTATATTTAACTAGGTAACTTTATTGAAAAAGTACTAAACTAATGTTTTAATGCTACTTTGACCCACATTACTCTTGGGCCACATTTTTGGATATCTGGGAATGTCATCTTGGGTCTCTAATCAAGCCCAAGCACTCTGGTGGCTCAGTTTCTAAGAAACATCCCTTAACAAATTACCAAAATGCCCTTGGTTACTCTTTATTAATTTAGGGCATCATTGTCTTTTCATACTTTACCAGAGTATTTCCTAACACTGGTCAATTATCCAGATAACCTTCCTTGACTGTCTAACCCTATTCAAATGACCAAACTACCCTTCACTCATTCTTTCAGTATTTTATAACTTAAGGTATTTTCGTCATTTCTCACCTTTTCTGCATATTTCTGGCACTGACCTCTTTAACTGATAAACTGACATCATGGGTTTAGGCCTCACTTGGCATCATCCTGGGCATCTCTGTGACATCATCTGAGCTGATTAAGCCATAACTTGCTTGCTACTAAGTTTTGATAATAAGATCTCGGGTGTTCACAAACTCCCGTCAAAATTTACTAATATGGGAATAACTTCTTCTATAGATCTCCTTTCGAGGTTCTGTCAGATTCATGTTATCTGGTGTCATAGGGCACACCTTCCTATAACTTTTCACTTATATCTAAAGTCCATCAGATATGATAAAATATCAAATAATTTTTTAGACTATTTGATAAATACCGGCTATCTAGAACTCTAATAAAATAGTTGTATTATGCTAGATTAACCAACATAATTTTCTTTATCTACTGATGAATTTTAGGATTGAAATCTTCTAGGTAGTTCTAAGCCTTTTTTTTGCTAAACTTTCTATAATTACAATTTTGCCCTTAGAAACTTTCCATCTTTTCATTTATGTCCCTTAACTTTTTCATAATTACACTTAATGGCCAACAACTTGTATCTACTTTTATTTTTGTCCTTGGAACTTTTAGACTTTTCAGTTTAGTCCCTCTCTTTCTTTAAAATGACCATTATGCCCCCAGGGACTTTCATTATTTACAATTTAGTCCTTAATCTTTCACTTTCTTGCAGTTTAGTCTATGAACATCATATATATACTTCTTGGACTTTTGCTTAACAGGGCCTGGTAGCTTATCTTTTTCAGGCTACATATTGGGCTTCTAGGCCTAAAAATCAGGATATGACATTTCTCCTCCCCTTAAAATAAATTTCATCCTCAAAATTTCAGGGTTAAATCTCTATTCATACTTTGATGAAGAGTTTTCTAAGGAGAATGTCCTTTTCTTTCATATCAAATTTTCTCGTATACTACTATATCATGGAGTTTCTGTTAACTACTCATCATACTTCTTAGTGCAATCACTTATTACCCATATGAGTATCCAGCAAAATTCTCTAAATATCCACAAAACTTCATCTCTTATTTTTGTACCATCATACTTCTTTCCTTCTTATTATCTTTAATAACTCATCATAATACAGAAAGAGGGCTTATGTCATTATTCTTTCTTTACTTTACTGCTATATAGGAGCACATAATCTAACATGCATAATACCTGGCCAACATATTATAGGACTACATCCTTGCTCATGAATGCAAAGCTTTAACATCGGAGCTCAAGCATTCCTTTCTCTTAATATGCGCAGCTCTAATACTCGTAGCTTGGACAGCTCTAACATTCGGAGCTTTAGCATATTTTATAAACATAACATAATGCTTGGCATTTCATGCAAGGAGTGAAAGATCTCACTTGCTTATTTCATATGTAACTTAACATTTAAACATTTTTGTCCCTTTCAAAAAGGGAACCTCTCTATCTTTTTATAAAGTTAGCTACAAAGCCACTTCATATTGTACTTCTTGATACATATTTTTCCATTATGTATCATATTACATATTTCTCATAACGTATCTCATTACGTATTTTCATAGCATATCTCAGTATGTATCTTTCATGCTGTATCATGGCATATCTGGCCAAATCTGGCTACATCATGGTACATCTTGCCCTGTCATAACGTATTATAAGATACCATAATTTAAACATTCCCTTTATCTTATAACTTTGCTAGATTTTAAGAAATCTCTTCTAAATATTTCTTTTGAAATCCATTTCATTTGGACTTGACAAAAGGGTTATAGTCTCTTACTATTCATAACCCTTTTCTTATCATTTTACATCATTGTCATATCCTAATTTTTCCCTATCCGTATAGTACTGATAGTGGAAAGAGGCTTGGAAAGGATTATGATGAATATCAGACAAAATAATAAAGGTTAGATGATTCTTTAAGGAAGAGATGGACTAAAATGAAAAGTAGAAAAGGTTCAAGGCAAAAAGTGAAAGTAGAAATAAGATTTGGGCCAAAAGTGGTAATTTTTAAAAGTTAAGGGACTTAAATGTAATTAAGTAAAAAGTTCAGGGGTAAAATTGTAATTATAGAAAGATAAGCCTGGAAAGGGTTATAACTGCCCAGAAGTTTTTTAGTCCCATATTCCATTAGTAAATAGAGGAAGTTATGCTAGTTAATCTGGCATGATACAGAAATTTTATTAGGGTTCATACATCTTAGAGACCATTCAGTAGCATTTAGAACCACTTACAAGACCTTGGAAGTTCATTAGCTAAATCTGTAATTTTACTCTTTCTCGGGTTACTGTTCATATGGTATTATAGATTACGCAACGAACTTCAAAAAATCATAACTAATTCTAGAAAACTCAAAATGAAGTGGTTCAAAAAGCTAAGTAAAGATAACATCTTGAAATTTAAGAGAAAAATAATTTAAATACCAAATGATTATCCAATTAATACAGTTTATTTGCCAAAATTTACTGTTCATTTGGTCAAAAATCCTAGAAACAGAATCTGGTCCCTTACTTTGGAAATTCAGTTCTCTTTGTACAAACATCCAAATAAATAATTCTTGGTGTCAAAATGAAGCTTGGCATGTCATCTAACTGTCTGTAAAATCTCATACATTTATTCTATGATTTACTATTCTTCATTACATCATGACCATCACTGCTTACATTGGTCATACAACAACATTACACATTCACATAACTACTTGTGCTTGCTTGTGAAAGTGTTACTATTGTGTCATGTGCATGCTTCCATGTTACATATGAAATACAATTGGCCAAAGTAAACATATAAACAGAGCTCCATACTTAAGCACATAGGCAACACAATTCAATCAAGCCATAGCACAATCAAGCATAACATTCAATGCATACAAGTTTAGGATAAGTTTACTACCTTGAACACTTGACCTTCTTTCACCTTAACTTGCTTCTTTCTTCTCACTTTCCTTGAACATGTGGCTGCCTCTCTTGGAGCATACCAATCAATTCGTAAAATCACATAATCATTCATCCATTACAATCTAACTTCCTTGAGCATTAAACTCACTTTAACTAACATAACTTCTTCTTGAACATTAATCTCATTAACTTTCCTTAATCTTAACCAATAGACTTGGACTTTGAATCAATTGATGCCTTGACTTTACCCTACACAATTTCATCTTTTGAATCCATTTATGAGCTTAGAATCATTAAATTCCAGCTCCTTCATGGCCTGCTGTACAGAATCGAAACTGCACTTAATTCTTTCAAAAAATCTCATTTTGATTCCAATGCTTCCCATACTTGTTTCTCTACTTTATCCCACACAACTTTTCATTTTAAAACCATTGCAAGCATCAAAATCAAGAAATTCCAATCACTGTTCATGCGAGTGAACAGTAATAGAGAAGGGTTTCAGAAACTACAATCTTGGAATTTCAATGCTTTCAAGGTTCAAAACCTTTCCAATCCTACACAAAATTATCATCTAAATTCAATGGAAGCATTAAATCATTGAAATTCCATTTCCTTCCCTCATGAATAGTGCAGACCAAACAGGTTCCATTAAGGCAAAGTCAAGAATATCAACTTGATTCAACAACCAATCTCTTAATTAGCTTGTTTAAGCTTCAATCATATGTTTCTAACTTTAATTTCTTCTTTCCCCTTTCATCTAAGGTTTTTGGGAAGCATAACCCCTTAGAGAAAACTCAACTTTTCTCCCATGAAAACCCTAAGTTCAAGCTCCCAAATCAAAGGAAAATAAGCTAGGATAGATTGCTTACCTTTAATCTCTAGCTTGCTTGAACTTTGGAACCTTGAATCTTCTTTGTCTTGGCTTGAGTTTTCATTTTGCAAGAGTTTCCCCAAGGTATCACAAGGCCACCGTTTTGGGCAGAATGAGGGGGTATTTATAGCCAAAATCCAAGAAAAATGAGTGGCCAAGATTGATTTGGTTACTATTTGATCTAAAGGGTGACATTTAATCTTGGATTTAACTTGTTCATAAAAGAATAATTATGACATCATGTGGGACACCTCAAGGGACACCTCAAGGGGTTAGGTGGCGTGCTCATAGTGTAAGGAAGCTTCTAGAAAAATTTCAATCCAATCAGGTACTGATCGGAGCAGTTTCACAACAACCGGACTGTTTTCTGTTCAGAATTTTTCTATAATATACAAGGATATGTATTCTATCCTAGAAATCAATGTCTAGGCTTCTCATACCCTTGACATGGTTATACTGAGTATTTATCTGCCATCCATTCATTAGGAAATGACCAAAATACCCTTAGTGTCCTTTCTTACACTATATTGACCCTAAGGGCATAATTGTCATTTTACCCCTCTTTATACTGCCTCAGGGTGTATCTGGTCTCAGCTAATGATATTTACACCATGTGCCACATTTTTAGCCTATCCCAGGTGATCAAAATGCCCTTCATCAATCTCTGGTACAATCTGGGCATCTAGGGTCATTTTCATAATTTTACACTTTTTCTAGACATTGGCCCCTTTACTGATGGACTAGTACCCTGGGTTTTGGGCCCTTCTTGGTGTCATCATAGGCCTATATATGAGGTCATCTAGTCTCATTTCATCTAGGCTCACATATTGATAAGTTCCATTATCGAATCAGGGGTGTTATTAAACTCCCATCAAAATTCATTGTTATGGGAATAACTTTTTATACAGGACTTCTTCCGGGGTTCTGTCCAATTCACAACATCTGACACTATAGGGCACACTTTCTTGTAATTTCCCCACTTATATCTGATGTCCATAGAAACTGATAAAAATTCAGATAACTTTTAGACTATCAGATAATTTTCTGCTGTCTAGAGCCCTAATAAAATTTATGTATCATGCCAGATTAACTACCATAACTTCCTCTATTTACTGATAGAATATGGGACTAAAAAACTTCTGGGCAGTTATAACCCTTTCCGGGCTGATCTTTTTATAATTATAATTTTGCCCTTGAACTTTTTACTTAATTACATTTAAGTCCCTTAACTTTTAGAAATGATCACTTTTGGCCCAAATCTTATTTCCACTATCAGTACTATTCGGATAGGAAAAAATTAGGATATGACAGGTAATGTAAATAGGTAAAGTGAAAAGAAAAGTAATTACTCATGTGTATGATGTTATGATGTACCCCAAATATGTAATTGATATGTATGTAATGTGTGTACAAATGTTATAGTAATATAGAATATGGATGTTGGTTGAACATTTATGTGAATATGTTCCCTATTTAAGTGTGACTATGATGTATGTATATGAATGCGCTTTAATTAATTTAGAGTCATCTAAAGACAAGGATTTTACGAGCTGCTAGGTCGCAACAGAAGATGACCTATGGTTAGGGGTGAGCAATTAGCTGGGAGCCTGTGGGCCCGCCCGCAACCCGGTACTATTTGAGCCCGTTTAAGCCGGCCTAAAATAGGCTTGTAATGGGCAGACTTAAACGGGCTCAAACAGTAAATTATATGGGTGGGCTACGGGCTGACCATTAGGCAGCCCGCAGTCCGCCCATATATTTTTTTATTAATTATTATATTATATTTATTTAAATTTATTTTTATTATATACTAATATACTTTTTTAAATTTATTTTGTAGAGGTATGGGTAATTATATCTACAACCATCACAAGTAAATATAATGTAGATTATGTATAATCATAATCCAATTGAATAATTAAGATTATAAGTGATTAGATTATGTAAGCATTGTAGACTGTGTGCTTATAAATTTGAAGCTATTATTATGATATTTTATTTTCTAATTTTAGGATGAATAATCATATCATGTGTGTAATATTATTATTTTATTTTCATTGTTATTAAAACTTTAAATGGGTTTAAATAAAAAAATATTTTTATTTTTTATAAATGGGCTGCCCATGCCCATTAGAACCCAAACGGGTTTAGTCTAACCCGTTTAGTATGGGCTTAAATAGGCTGAGGCACAAGCATGGGCTAGCCCGTGCCCATAAAAAAAATAAATGGGAGGGGCACGGGCTGACCATCGGGCCAGCCCATCTCGCCCATTACTCAGCCCTACCTATGGTCACGACTAAAAGCTACAGAGAATATGAGATGGCTAGCAAGTACTTAGGTGGTGACTAAAATGCATAGAGACCTGATGATAAGAATAAGATGCTGACCTCACTAAAGTTTATCAGTTAGAGGCTTAGCAGAGAGTGTGGGCAAGTTAGATAGTATGATACACTGAGATATAGAAGATCAGTTAAAGAAGAGGCTCAAAAGTAGATCCTCCGTATGAGCATCAGGAGTTGATCTATGTTACGAAAGACTTGCCTAGAAAGGAGCCTAATGTATGACTTAAGGATAAAGATATGATGGCTAATAGATAGAAAGTTAATGTTCCCAACACAGAGGGATTCCATCACAAAGAGATAGTAACCTAACACTCTACCCTAGAGAATAGAAATAGTAATGTTAGATGATGAATGAGATCTAAGTGACTTAAATTAGTCAGGATTTAAAGACAGGCCAGAAAGGAATAACAGTCTAATCTAGAGTAGACTAAGACTAATAGACAGAAAGAGTTAAGAGATACAGAGAGGAACAAAAGTTACTCCATATGAGATGGAGAATGATCCGCTCTCTTGAGAAGTTTTTCTCAAAAAGTTTAAAAGAAGCATTCCTCTCAATTAGAGAGAGGTCAGCATGAAGTTAAAGGTTAGAGGAAAGGAAAGAGAACCCTTTTGATGGATACTTAATCAAGTTCAATCATATGAACCTTGAGGCTTAATAAGAGTTACTTTCTCGCCTGTTAGTAATCCAGGAGGATAAGGGAAAACTTAAAAGTTTGAATGGCATAAAGATATGAGTTAAACCTTTCCTCAATTAGCTAAAAGGAAATAACTGACTCAGTTATAGATTACTGCTAGATTTCGATGAGGACAAGGACACATAAATCCTTCAGGCTAGAGACATAGAAGTCTTACAGGCTATAAGATATGATATGATAGAATGAATATGACCTAGTAAGGTAACCATAGATTCAAAGATGAAGTGACTCCCCTATTCCTTATGTAAGAAAGAGTAAAGAAGGGTTGAGTCTATACCTTAGTAAGAGGGTAAAGTGGCAACCTAAGTGAAAGAAGTAAATGATTCAGGTTCCTGAATAAATGATCAGGACCTAGTGATTAAGGTAATGAAGGAACAGAATACTTTAAAGTCTACTTGGTTAATTATTTAATTGCAATGTGAGTATAAGGGATGGTTGAGCAGATGTATGTGATAGTGGTATGGCTTATGTTGCCACAAGATATGATGAGAAGTTGCATCTCCTTGCAGTTGTCATATGATGACACGTATGTTAGAGACTACTTAAATGATTGCATCTCCTTGCATATTATGCATGTTGAGTATATTATGATGGATAAATACTCCCCTTTACATTAAATGCAGGGTAGAGTAGATATGATGAGAAAGTTATGTTGCTCCCATGCCCTAAGACATGCAATTAAATAATTCAACTTGGTAAGGATGAAGCAACAGCAGAGGGCAAAACGAGATAGTTAGCTAGTTAAGTCCCAAAGAGTAGAAAGAGAAATTATGATCAAACAGTGATAGTCAATGAGATTAAAGATGAGAATTAATAGTGAATCTGCAGATAAATGATTATGATACTCAGGATATACCCCTTCAGTAGGGGTAAGATGTATGAATAGATGATGATGGACATGTGCATGATAGAGCTTGTGCAGCTCTCTGCAGTAACGGATAAAGTAAAGTTATAAAGATGAGAATGGTATATGAAGTTTCTGAGTGATAGAGGGAATGAGTCAAATCCTAATAGATAATATTAGCTTATGTGATCATTTTTGGGGAATTGTCTGTGGAGTTAACAACGATGTGGAAGTGACCAACCTTGTAACTTTGTCCGTTGATTTAGGTCTTCCAAAGATGAGAATACAGTACAACAGAATCGCAATAAATTTTGAAGGATTGCATTTAGATCCTGGTATGGCTCACAGGATCGCAGTTAGATCCTAAAAGGCTTACGGTTGATCACAGTAGATCCCGAGGGTTGCAGTAGACCAAGCCTAAAGCAAGAAAGTAATAAGCCATAAGTACATTATTTCTTTGGAAGGATGAATACCAAGGAAAAGTTAAGGTATAGAAGCTTCACAAGTTGATTAACTCATAACAGAGAGAGTACCCATGATGCTAGTTTCAGATAGCCTTATTGCTATTAGGGACTGAACTCATAATCTTCTTACACATAACAGGAACTCAGTGATCAAAGTTAAAGTTGTTAATCCTGAGTTCCAAGGATTTATGAGAATGTTTTATAAGATATGAGAAAGGGTCAAATGAGAATAAAGAGATCTTTACGATGAGATTACAAAAACTAAAGGTAAGTAGATCCTCCAGATGAGGATAAAGAGATTAGAATGCCAGATAGACCCAAGAGAGATAGTATATGATGGGTCTAAGATGGTAAAGTACCAAGGTCAGAGCTAGTGAGCACCAGTGCTTTAGATTTTTATCTGCACATTTCAGTTAAGCGTGCTCAGGCAAGGGTAGTCTAATGATGGGTGACCCCCTGAGAAGTGATGGAAAAAAAAGTTTGAATGCCACAAGAAATTGACATATATGCACAAAGCTATGTAAAATGATAGAAAGAGGTATGAAAAGCTAGAAAGGGTTATGAACAGTAAGAGACTAGAACCCTTATGTCAAATCCAAATGAAATAGATTTGAAAGATAAACTATGATATAGCTAGATTTGACCAGATATGCTATTTTATGTCATGAAAGATACGAAATGAGAAGATATACCTTTAGAAGCGGCTGTATAGCGAGCTTTGTAAACAGATAGAGAGGCTTCCGTTTAGGAAAAAAATAAGATGTTTGAATGATGAGCTATATGTGAAAGAGCAAATGAGAGCTTTGAGAGCTTCCACTCCTTGCATAGAATGCCAGGCCTTATGTTACGTTATATTATGTGATGTTTATAGAATATGCTAAAGCTCTGAATGTTAGAGCAGTACAAGCTCTGAGTGTTAGAGTTGTGCAAGCTCTAAGTGTTAGAGCTATGCATATTAAGAGAAGGAATGCTTGAGCTCCGATATTAGAGCTTTGCATTCGTGGGCAGGTATGCAGTCCTGCAATATGCTGGCCAGGCATTATGCATGTTAGAGTATGTGCTCCTATATGCTCCTAAGTGCTCCTATTTAGTAGTAGAGCAATGAAAGAAAGAATAATGATATAAGTCCTCTCTCTGTATTATGATGAGTTTTTAAAGATAATAAGAATATATGATGATATGAGAATGAGAGTTAAAGTGTGCGGATATTCAGAGAATTCTGTTAGATACTCAGATGAGAAAGCAGTGATTGCACTAAAATGTATGATGAGTTGTTAATAGAAACTCCAGAATATAGTAATATTTGAGGGAGTTTGATATGAAAGAAATGGACACTACTCACAAGTCTAGTATGGCGAGAAGTCCATATGCATATAGATATATAGTGAGTAAGTAAGTAATAGAATGAACTAGAGTTCAACTCTGATTGAGTTGATTCAGAATAGAAGAATGACCATAGTAAAGATATGAAGAATTGCGGATATGAAAAGTACTCCATGAATATGTTTATTTTAAGAGATAAATACCCCAATCATTGACTGAGATGTTGAGTAAATTTTGAGGACGAAATTTGTTTTAAGGGAGGTAGAAATGTCATATCCTAATTTTTCCCTATCCGTATAGTACTGATAGTGGAAAGAGGCTTGGAAAGGATTATGACAAATATCAGAAGAAATAATAAAGGTTAGATGATTCTTTAAGGAAGAGAAGGACTAAAATGAAAAGTAGAAAATGTTAAAGGCAAAAAGTGAAAGTAGAATTAAAATTTGGGCTAAAAGTGGTAATTTCTAAAAGTTAAGGGACTTAAACGTAATTAAGTAAAAAGTTCAAGGGCAAAATTGTAGTTATAGAAAGATCAGCCTAGAAACGGTTATAACTGCCCAAAAGTTTTTCAGTCCCATATTCCATCAGTAAATAGAGGAAGTTACGCTGGTTAATCTGGCATGATACAGAAATTTTATTAGGGCTCTAGACAGCAGAAAATTATCTGATAGTCTAAAAGTTATCTGAATTTTTATCAAATTCTATGGACATCAGATATAAGTGGGGGAATTACAGGAAAGTGTACCCTATAGTGTCAGATGTTATGAATTCGACAGAACCCCAGAAGAAGTCCTGTATAAAAAGTTATTCCCATAACAGTAAATGTTGACGGGAGTTTAATAACACCCGTGATCTGATAATGAAACTTATCGGTATATGAGCCTAGATAAAATGAGACTAGATGACCTCATATATAGGCCCATGATGATGCCAAGAAGGGCCCAAAACCCAGGGTACCAGCCCATCAGTAGAAGGGGCCAGTGTCCAGAAAAAGTGCAAAATTACAAAAATACCCCTGGATGCCTAGATTGTACCAGAGATGGATGAAGGGCATTTTGGTCACCTGGGATAGGCTAAAAACGTGGCACATGGTATAAATATGATTAGTTGAGCCCAGATACACCCTGAGGAATATAAAGAGGGATAAAATGATGATTATGCCCTTCGGGTCAATATAGTATAAGCAAGGACACCAAGGGTATTTTGGTCATTTCCCAAGGAATGGATGGTAGATAAATACTCAGTATAACCATGTCAAGGGTATGAGAAGCCTAGACATTGATTTCCAGGACAGAATACATATCCTGGTATATTATAGAAAAATTCAGAACAGAAAATAGTCCAGTTGTTGTTAACAGCTCTGATCAGTACCTGATTGGAATGGAATTTTTTCATAAGCTTCCTTACACTATGAGCAAGCCACCTAACCCCTTGAGGTGTCCCTTGAGGTGTCCCACATGATGTCATAATTATTCTTTTATAAACAAGTTAAATCCAAGATTAAATGTTGGCCTTTAGATCAAATAGTAACCAAATCAATCTTGGCCATTCATTTTTCTTGGATTTTGGCTATAAATACCCCCTCATTCTGCCCAAAACCGTGGCCTTGTGATACCTTGGGGAAACTCTTGCAAAATGTAAACTCAAGTCAAGACAAAGAAGATTCAAGGCTCCAAAGTTCAAGCAAGCTAGAGATTAAAGGTAAGCAATCTATCCTAGCT
Organism: Leucaena leucocephala; assembly: GCA_037074615.1. Classification (NCBI taxonomy): domain Eukaryota; kingdom Viridiplantae; phylum Streptophyta; class Magnoliopsida; order Fabales; family Fabaceae; genus Leucaena; species Leucaena leucocephala. The sequence continues at coordinate 20,620,487 of CM073519.1, forward strand.
TATTTTCCTTTGATTTGGGAGCTTGAACTTAGGGTTTTCATGGGAGAAAAGTTGAGTTTTCTCTAAGGGCTTGTGCTTCCCAACAACCTTAGATGAAAGGGGAAAGAAGAAATTAAAGTTAGAAACATATGATTGAAGCTTAAACAAGCTAATTAAGAGATTGGTTGTTGAATCAAGTTGATGTTCTTGACTTTGACTTAATGGAACCTGTTCGGTTTGCACTATTCATGAGGGAAGGAAATGGAATTTCAATGATTTAATGCTTCCATTGAATTTAGATGATAATTTTGTGTAGGATTGGAAAGGTTTTGAACCTTGAAAGCATTGAAATTCCAAGATTATAGTTTTTGAAACCCTTCTCTATTACTGTTCACTCACATGAACAGTGATTAGAATTTCTTGATTTTGATGCTTCCAATGGTTTTAAAATGAAAATTTGTGTGGGATAAAGTAGAGAAACAAGTATGGGAAGTGTCATATACTAAATTTTCCCTATCTGTATAGTACTGATAGTGGAAAGAGGTTTAGAAAGGATTATGATGATCAAATGAAATAATAAAGGTTAGATAAGTCTTAAAGAAAGAGAAGGACCTAAATGCAAATTGGAAAAGGTTAAAGGCCAAAAGTTATAGTAGAAATAAATGTTGGGCCAAAAGTGGTAATTTCCAAAAGTTAAGGAACTTAAATGTAATTAAGTAAAAAGTTCAAGGGCAAAATTATAATTATAGAAAGTTCAGCCCGAAAAGGGTTAGAACTGCCCAAAGTTTTTTAGTCCCATATTCCATCAGTAAACAGAGGAAGTTACACTGGTTAATCTGGCATGATACAGAAATTTTATTAGGGCTCCAGACAGCAAAAAATTATCTGATAGTCTAAAAGTTATCTAAATTTTTATCAGATTCCATGGACATTAGTCATAAGTGGGGGAATTACAGAAAAGTGTGCCCTATAGTGTCAGATGTTATGAATCTGACAGAAGCCCAGAAGAAGTCCTATATAAAAAGTTATTCCCATAACAGTGAATTTTGACGGGAGTTTGATAACACCCGTGATCCGGTAATGAAACTTATTGGTATGTGAGCCTAGATAGAATGAGATCAGATGACCTCATATATGGGCCTATGATGATGCCAAGAAGGGCCCAAAACCCAGGGTACCAGTCAATCAGTAGAAGGGGCCAGTGTCCAGAAAAAGTATAAAATTACGAAAATGCCCCTGGATGCCCAGATTATACCAGAGATGGATAAAAGGCATTTTGGTCATCTGGGACAGGCTAAAAACATGGCACATGGTATAAATATGATTAGTTGAGCCAGTATATGCCCTGAGGCAGTACAAAGAGGGGTGAAATGACAATTATGCCCTTAGGGTTAATACATTGCAAGAAAGGACACCAAGGGTATTTTGGTCATTTCCCAAGGGATAGATGGCAGATAAGTCTTCAGTATAACCATGTTAATGTTATGATAAGCCTAGATATGTATTTCTAAGACAGAATACATATCCTGGTATATTATACAAAATTCGAAGTAGAAAATAGTCCGGTTATGGTGAAACTGCTCCAATCTGTACCAGATTGGACTGGAATTTTTCCAGAAGCTTCCTTACACTATTAGCATGCCATATAACCCCTTGAGGTGTCCCTTGAGCTATCCCACATGATGTCATAATTATTCTTTTATGAAAAAGTAAAATCCAAGATTAAATGTGAGCCTTTAGATCAAATAGTAACCAAATCAATCTTGGCCATTGATTTCTCTTGGATTTCGGCTATAAATACCCCTCCATTCTGCAGCCAAACCATAAGCTCATGGACCCTTGGAGAAACTCTTGCAAAATGAAAACTCAAGCTAAGACAAACAAGATTCAAGGTTCCAAAGTTCAAGCAAGCTAGAGATGAAAGGTAAGCAATCTCTCATAGCTTATTTTCCTTTGATTTGGGAGCTTGAACTTAGGGTTTTGATGGGAGAAAAGTTAAGTTTTCTCTAAGGGGTGGTGCTGCCCAAAGACCTTAAAGGAAAGGGGAAAGAAGAAATTAAAGTTAGAACTATATGATTGAAACTTAAACAAGCTAATTAAGTGGTTGGTTGTTGAATCAAATTGATATTCTTGACTTTGCCATTGTGTGCCCTGTTCGGTCTGCACTGTTCATGGGGGAAGAAAATTTAATTTCAATGATTTAATGCTTCCATTGAGTTTGTATGATGATTTTGTGTAAGATTGGAAAGGTTTTGAACCTTGGAAACATTAAAATCTCAAGGTTGTAGTCTTTGAAATTCCTTACAGTACTGTTCACTTGCATGAACAGTGATTAGAATTTGATGATTTTGATGGTTCCAATGGTTTTAAAATGAAAAGTTGTGTGGTGTAAAGTGGAGAAACAAGTATGGGAAGCATTAGAATCAAAATGAGAATTTTTGAAAGAATTGTATGCTTATGTTCAGTTCTGTACAGCAGGCCATTAAGGAGCTGGAATTTCATGATTCTAAGCTCATAAATGGATTCAAAAGATGAAATTGTGTAGGGTAAAGTCAAGATATCAATTGGTTCAAGAGCCAAGTGGATTAGTGAAAATTAGAGAAAGTTATGACAATAAAGAGTGTAACAAAGTTAGTCTTGAACATGGTTGGAGTTCATGAGTCCTAATGAGTTATGTGATGAATATGAAAGTGTTTAGGACCATGAAACATCCAAGAAAATGTTGTGAAGTGATGGACATAAAGGCTTCATGGTTGGAAAGCTAGGGAGCAAGGGCTAAAGGTCAAGAGAAAAGCTTAAGTGCAAGGTAGTGAACTTACCTCTTTATGTGCTTGATGTGGTATACTTATGTGTTGACATGTATATGTTATTTGAATGATGTTGTGACATGATAAATGATGTTGAATGTATTGTGAATAACATGTTTCCATGGCCATGCACTTTATGTAAAAGTATATAGCATGATGGCATGTCACTAATCAAAGAAAGTTAATGAAATTACATATCATGCATTAGCATCCATCTTGCATATTTAAGTGGTAATGTTTGCTACTGAGATTCCCTAGAATCTCACTCTCCCATAACCAACCAATTTAGGTCAAGCATGATGGATAATGTATGCATGGAGAAGAGTTAAAGCATGGAAGAAGAAAAGTGAAGTATTTAAGATGTTAGCATATGCTATGCACTTTCCATGTATGTCAAAGCCATGTAAAGTATCTATTTATGTGATGAGATTGTATGAATCAATTATTGTATAACCCCATGATGTATATAAATTCAGACAAAGCGAAAGAGATGATTTATGTATGCTGGAATAATTATAGAAAGTGAAAGAAAGGAAACTGAAATGGTAAAAAAAACTAGGTCCTGAAGCAGTTTTGTTGTGGCTTCAGTCTGACCTAGCAAATGAATGAATTATTTCAATAAATTTTATGAGAATGTAGTACATATCCAGAGCTTTAAGTGCATAGGTAGAACGTTTCATTTGGATGTGTATATCAAGAGAAACGAATTTCCAAAATAAGGGACCAAAAACTGTTTCCAGAGTTTTTGACCAAATGAACAGTAAACTTCAACAAATAAACTGTATCAATTGGCTAATCATTTGGTCTAGAAATTATTTTTCCCTTAAATTTCAAGATGTTATCTTCATGTAGATTTTTGAACCACTTCATTTCGAGTTTTCTATAATTAATTATGATTTTTTGAAGTTCATTGCGGAATCTGGAATACCATGTGAACAGTAATCCGAGAAAGAGTAAAATTCAAGATTTGGCTAATGGACTTCCAAGGTCTTGTAAGTGGTTCTAAATGCTACTGAATGGTCCCTAAGACGTATAAAAGTAAGCATGTTACAGGAAACATTGGAATCAAAATGAGAATTTTTGAAAGAATTAAGTGCAGTTTCGGTTCTGTACAGCAGGCCATGAAGGAGCTGGAATTTCATGATTCTAAGCTCATAAATGGATTCAAAAGATGAAATTGTGTAGGGTAAAGTCAAGGCATCAATTGATTCAAAGACCAAGTCCATTGGTTAAGATTAAGGAAAGTTAATGAGATTAATGTTCAAGAAGAAGTTATGTTAGTTAAAGTGAGTTTAATGCTCAAGGAAGTTAGATTGTAATGGATGAATGATTATGTGATGTTAGGAATTGATTGGTATGCTCCAAGAGAGGCAGCCACATGTTCAAGGAAAGTGAGAAGAAAGAAGCAAGTTAAGGTGAAAGAAGGTCAAGTGTTCAAGGTAGTAAACTTATCCTAAACTTGTATGCATTGAATGTTATGCTTGATTGTGCTATAGCTTGATTGAATTGTGTTGCCAATGTGCTTATGTATGAAGCTCTGTTTATATGTTTACTTTAGCCAATTGTATTTCATATGTAACATGGAAGCATGCACATGACACAATAGTAACACTTTCACAAGCAAGCACAAGTAGTTACATTAATGCATGCATTGTTTAGTACCGTTTACTACTGAGATTTCCCCATAAATCTCATCCCTTTCCATGTAATCCCAATCCCACAGGTTTATGAATGATGAAAGAGGATGATGAAGTATGAAGAAAAGCTAGGGATTGGATAGTATATATGTTATGTGAATGTGTAATGTTGTTGTATCACCAATGTAAGCAGTGATGGTCATGATGTAATGAAAAATAGTAAATGATGGAATAAATGTATGAAATTTTACAGACATTTAGATGACATGCCAAGCTTCATTTTGAAACCAAGAATTATTTATTTGGATGTCTGTACAAAGAGAACTGATTTTCCAAAGTAAGGGACCAGAATCTGTTTCCAGGATTTTTGACCAAAGGAATAGTAAACTTTGGAGAATAAACTGTATTAATTGGCTAATCATTTGGTCTGGAAATTATTTTTCCCTTAAATTTAAAGATGTTATCTTCACTTATCTTTTTGAACCACTTCATTTTGAGTTTTCTGGAATTAGTTATGATTTTTTGAAGTTCGTTGCATAATCTGGAATAACATATGAACAGTAACCCGAGAAAGAGTAAAATTCAAGATTTAGCTAATGAACTTCCAAGGTCTTGAAAGTGGTTCTAAATGCTACTGAATGGTCCCTAAGACGTATGAAAGTAAGGATGTTACAATCATTCTGTGTATATATGCAAAACTTCTATGGCATTTACCCCTTTTTTATCACTTCCTAGGGGTTACCCATCATTGGGCTACTCTTGCCTAAGCATGCTTAACTAAAAATGCAGATAAAAATCTAAAGCACTAGTGCTAACAGGCTCCAATCCTAGTACTTTATCTTCTTATACTATCTCTCTTGTGTCTATCTAGCCTTCTAATCTCTTTATTTTAATCTGAAAGTTATATTTGTCTCTCATTCTTATTCTTTGTAATCTCATCGTAAGGATCTCTTTATTCATATTTGACCCCTTCTCACATCTTATGAGATATTCTCATAAATCTTTGGTACTCAGGATTAACAACTTTAACTTTGATCACTTAGTTCCTACTGCATGTAGGAAGATTCTGAGTACAGTCCCTGATAGTAATAAGGCTATCTAAAATTAACATCATGGGTACTCTTTCTCTTATGAGTTAACTAACTTGTGAAGCTTCTATACCTTAACATTTTCCTTGGTATTCATCCTTCCAAGGAAATACTATACTTTTGGCTCAATACTTTCTTCTCTAGGCTAGGTCTACTGTGACCTTTAGGATCTACTGCCATCAACTGTAAGCCTCTTCAGGATCTAACTGTGATCCTATAATTCTATTCTATGTGAGCCATACTAGTATCTAACTGAAATCCTCCAAAATCTACTACGATTCTATTATACTGTATTCTCATCTCTGGAAAACATGACCAACAAACAAAGTTACAAGGTTAGCTACTTCCACATAGTTGTTAACTCAATAGATAATTCCCCAAAAATGATCACAGAAGCCAATGTTATCTATCAGAACTTTACTCATTTCCTCTATTACATTATCTGCCAGATTCATTTAGGAACATGAAATAACTACTTATTTAACTTATGTTGCCACATTACCCTCTTACTAGGGTATAGACTCAACCCTTCACTACTTTATCTAACTCTTGCTTATCACTCTTTCTTAAATTGGGGAGTCTTTTTATCTTTGAAACTGTGGCTACCTTTCTCTCTCTAGATATTATAAACTTCTGTTTCTTATCTTACATATACCGCTCTGTTGAACTTTTGCAACTACCTGAGAAAATCCTTTCTCTGTAATGGAATTCAATCTATGAATTAACTTCTCAGGTGAGCGGATCAATCTCCATCTTTATGGAATACTTTTGTATCTCTTTACTATCTCTTAACTTCTTCAATCTATCAGTCTTAGTCTATTCTTGACCGAACTATGGTTCCTTTCTAATCTTCTTCTTGATCCTGAACTTATGTCGTATGGATCCCATTCATCATCTACTATTATTACTTATGTTCTCTAGGGTACTCTACTCTAGGTCTGCTAGGTTACTGTTCTTTTGTGATGTAGTCCCTTTGTCTTAGGAACATCAGCTCTCTATCTATTAACCATCTCATCTCTAATTTTTAGGCCATGTGCTAGGATTATTCCTATCAAGTCTTATTCTAACTTTTTGTTCAGAAAGCACTAGCTGAAAAAATTCTTTTGTAATGTAGATCTACTCACATAGAGGATCTACTTCTGAACATTGTCTTAAACTAATCTTTCATATCTCAGTACTTTATACTATCTGGCTTGATCATGCTTTATACCAATCCTCTAGCTGATGAATTTCAACGAGGTTGGTATCTTCATCATTATTGCCATTATAACTTCTGGCCACATAATGATACCTCGAGCTACTATCACAACTTCCCTTGACCTTAGATTGGTCAACTTCTATCTTTATCAATAGAGGAAGATACTCCCCAGATGTTATCCTGCTTAGTCCACATCGTGCTAAGAAACATGAGACCTCGGTAGTAACGGCTGATTAAGAATAGTCTATCACAATCATTTCCTTGCAGACTACCTCGTAAAGCTGTAAGGCATGGGGTATTGTTCTATTTATCTGGTTATCACTGTCTTTTGTTTAAAACATTCTCTAAGTAGTGAATACCATCCCCATATCTCATACTAAGGAGGGAACCTTTTTAGTTCAAATCTCTAACTTGTTTAAAGGGGTCAGTCTAACTAAACTAAAGCATCACTAAACCAGAACCTTATGTTTTGTGCCAGAATCTTATGCTATGAGCCAGAATCTTATGCTATGATACCAAAATAGAACATCCTAATTTTCTTACATCTTAGGGACCAAACGGTAGCATCTGGAACCACTTTTAAGGTCATTGAAGTCAAATTATACAATCTGGAATTTTACTCTATCGAGTATTGTTTAACGTGTAAATTTCAGAGAAGTGACCTGACTTCAAAAAATCATAATTAAATCTAGAAAAATCAAAATGAAGTGGTTCAAATTGATACACAAAGCTAACTTAATGCTCTTTCAGAAACAAATAACTCATTGACAACGCCTTGACTCAGTCAATGTCAGTCAACGTTCAAAAGTTACTGTTCATCTAGCATCCTTCCCTTGATTCCAGCATTTTGGTCCCAAATTTGAAAAATCATATCTCCATGTGTAGACATCCAAATGAGACATTCTATATATCAAATCAAAGCGTGGTATGTCTACTATTTACTAGTAAAATATCATATATTTATTCAATTAGTTACTATTTATAATTATAACTCAAATATCACTGTCTCACTACGAGTTACTGTTCACAATGACAATTTCCAGCAACTAATTATACATATATCAATCACATATCAATCATGCTAAATAATTATTAACTTCTCTTCATGCATCTTTATCTTGTCCATCTTGAGAAGACCTGTTGTAATTGGATTGATATGGAAAGGGTGAGATTTCAAGGGAAATCTCAGTAGCAAATAGAAATCATACAGTGTATGCAACTATATGCTTGCTATCACTATGTGTGCACTTAATGATCATGCTTGCATAATGATAACATACATGCTTCCATGTTACTTAATTATAACATATGGCCATGGTATAAAAAGAAATAGAGCATTACTTAATCATACATGCTTCACATCATCAACACAAGTAAGCATACAAGTAGCTAAGTTTACTATCTGGTGTGTAGCCATTCCTTAGTCCTTAACCTTTGCTCTGATTCCTTCTTTACATAGGTCAGAACTTATGCATAACATAATAATATCTTCATTATTGTTCTATCCAGTATAGCTCTACCTAACTCATGCTTAACTTGAGGTAATACCCTTAATCTAACATTCCCCTAACTTTCTTTATATCCACGGCTAACATTATCAAAAGAGATATTTCTCTATTATAACTATTAAATTCATAAGAACAATACACTAATTTATTAGAGTAGGGACTAGAATAAATTACTTACCTTACTCATAAGCTTGCCAAGTCCCTAAGCTCCTTAGATTGCTCCTAGCTCTGCCATAACTTGTCATATCCAAATTTTTCCTTATCCATATAGTACTGATAGTGGAAAGAGATTTGGAAAGGATTATGATGAACATAAGAAGAAATGATAAAGGTTAGATGATTCTTTAAGGAAAAGAAGGACAAAAATGAAAAGTAGCAAATGTTATAGGCAAAAAGTGAAAGTAGAAACAAGATTTGGGCCAAAAGTGGTAATTTCCAAAAGTTAAAGGACTTAAATGTAATTAAGTAAAAAGTTCAAGGGCAAAATTGTAACTATATAAAGATCAGCCCGGAAAGGGTTATAACTGTCCAGAAGTTTTTTAGTCCCATATTCCATCAGTAAATAGAGGAAGTTACACTGGTTAATCTGACATGATACAGAAATTTTATTAAGGCTCCAGACAGCAGATATTTATCTGATAGTCTAAAAGTTATCTGAATTTTTATCAGATTTTATGGACTTCATATGTAAGTGGGAAAATTACAAGAAAATGTGCCCTACAGTGTCAGATGTCCTGGATCTGATAGAACTCCAGAAGAAGTTCTATATAAAAAGTTATTCACATATTAATGAATTTGGACGGGAGTTTGATAACACCCGTGATCCGATAATAGAATTTATCGGTATGTAAGCCTAGATAGAATGAGATCATATGAACTCATATATAAGCCTATGATGACGCCAAGAAGGGCCCAAAACCCAGGGTACCAGTCCATCAATAGAAGGGGCCAATGCTCAGAAAAATTGTAAAATTACAAAAATGCCCCTGGATGCCCAGATTGTACCAGAGATGGATGAAGGGCATTTTTGTCACCTGGGACAAGCTAAAAACATGGCATTGGAAGCATTTTAAAACGATTGGAAGCATCAAAATCATGAAATTCCAATCATTGTTCATGCGAGTGAACAGTACAGAGAAGGGTTTCAAAAACTAGAACCTTGGAATTTCAATGCTTTCAAGGTTCAAAACCTTTCCAATCCTACACAAAATCATCATCTAAATTCAATGGAAGCATTAAATCATTGAAATTCCATTTCCTTCCATCATGAACAGTGCAGACCGAACAGGTTCCATTAAGGCAAAGTCAAGAATATCAACTTGATTCAACAACCAATCTCTTAATTAGCTTGTTTAAGCTTTAATCATATATTTCTACCTTTAATTTCTTCTTTCCCCTTTCATCTAAGGTTGTTGGGCAGCACAACCCCTTAGAGAAAACTCAACTTTTCTCCCATGAAAACCCTAAGTTCAAGCTCCCAAATTAAAGGAAAATAAGCTAGGAGAGATTGCTTACCTTTAATTTCTAGCTATCTTAAACTTTGGTACGTTGAATCTTCTTTGTCTTGGCTTGAGTTTTCAATTTGCAAGGGTTTCCCCAAGGGTTGACAAGCCATGGTTTGGATGCAGATTTGAGGGGGCATTTATAGAAAAATCTTGGTGGAAATCAATGGCCATGATTAGTTTGTACACTATTTGATCTAATGACCCACATTTAATCTTGGATTTAACTTTTTCAAAATATAATAATTATGACATTATGTGAGACAGCTCAAGGGACACATCATGGGGGTTAGGTGGCAAAATTGTAATGGGGGAACCTTCTGAAAAAATTTCAATCCAATCTTGTACCGATCATAGCAGTTTCACAACAATCGGACTATTTTCCGTTCCTAATTTTTTATAATATACTAGGTCATGTATTCTGTCCTAGAAATCAATGTATAGGCTTCTTATACCATTTACAATGATATACTGAATATTTATCTACCATCCATCCCTTAGAAAATAACCAAAATACCCTTGGTGTCCTTTCTTACACTGTACTAACCCTAAGGGCATAATCGTCATTTTACCCCTCTTTGCACTACCTTAGAGCATATACTGGCTCTGACTAATCATATTTATACTATATGACACATTTTTGGCCTATCCAGAATGACCAAAATGTCATCCATCCATCACTGGTATAATATGGGCATCCAAGGGAATTTTCGTAATTTCGCACTCTTCCTAGACTGCTCTAGACTCTGGCCCACTAAACTGTCCAGTCACCATACTGGGCCTACTATGGCACCATTTGGGGCTTGGTTTGGGCTTATTGCCTTTATTTCCTTTATGGCACAAATCCCAAGACACCTCTCCCGATCCTATTTATCGGGTATTCTATTTTACCGTAAAATCTCGTAAGAATTCTATAGGATACCTTTTATGACTCTGTCAGTTTTATAAATTCATATATTAAATATAAGAATTTACAGTAAAGTTTCACATGATTCTGAGATCTGAAAAATACTACAATAATTCCTCTTGACTTCAGGAATTTATATCAATTAATCGGGATCTCAAATCAAAATTCTGTGACTCCTTAAACTGACTGGAATCACTTTGTCTATCTACTGGTAAAATTTGGGTCTTATATGATTTTGGGCATTTTTTGTCTTGTTTTGGTTCAACTTTCTCATATTTACATTTAGGTCCCTGAACTTTTGAATAATTGCACTTAGGTCCCTGGACTTTTAGCTATTTGCGTTTAAGACCCTTATCTTTTGAAAATTACACTTAAGGGCCCAACTTTTGTTTCTACTTTCACTTTTTGCCTTTAACCTTTTATGCTTTGCGTTTTAGTCCTTCTCTTTCTTCAAGACTCATCTAACATTTATCTTTTCTTCTTATCTTTGTCATAATCCTTTCTAAACCTCTTTCCACTATCAGTACTATACGGATAGGGAAAAATTAGGATATGACAACTTGCTTGCTAATAAGTTTCATAATAAGATCTCGGGTGTTCACAAACTCCCGTTAAAATTCACTAATTTGGGAATAACTTCTTCTATAGATCTCTTTTTGAGGTTCTGTCAGATTCATGACATCTGGTCTCATAGGGCACAACTTCCAATAACTTTTCACTTATATATGAGGTCTATAAGATTTGATAAGATATCAGATAATATTTTAGACTATTAGATAAATACCGGCTATTTGGAACTTTGATAAAATTTCTATATCATGCTTGATTAACTAGCATAACTTTCTCTATCTATTGATGGATTTTGGGGTTGAAATGCTTCTGGGCAGTTCTAAGCCTTTTTTTGCTGAACTTTCTATAATTACAATTTTACCCCTGGAAACTTTCCATCTTTTCAATTAAGTCCCTTAACTTTTTCATAATTACACTTAATGGCCCATAACTTGTATCTACTTTAATTTTTGGCCTTGGGACTTTTAGACTTTTCAGTTTAGTCCCTCTCTTTAAAATGACCATTATGCCCCTAGGGACTTTAACTATTTACAATTTAGTCCCACTTTCCTGTAGTTTAGTCCCTGAACATCATATGTATAATTCTGGGACTTCTGCTCAACAGGGCCTGGTAGCTTATCTTTTTTAGGCTACATATTAGACTTCTAAGCCTAAAATTTAGGATATGACATATTCCATAATTTAATATTTTTTATTGCATCATGAACATTATTGTTCAAACTTGTTATACAAGATCATTACAGCTAACAATTTTTCATGTAGCATTTACACTATCAAATCTCTAACTTCTCTCCATATTTCTTCATCTTCATTGCCCATGAACCTATTGGGATTGGGATTACATGGATAGGATGAGATTTTTGGGAAAATCTCAGTAGCAAACGATACTAAACAATGTATGCATTAATGTAAATACTTATTCTTCCTTGTGAAAGTGTTAACATTGTGTAATGTGCGTGCTTTCATGTAACATATAAAATATAATGGACCAAAGTAATCAAAGAAATGGAGCTTCAATCATATACACATGCAACACAATTCAACAAAGACATAGCACAATCAAGCATAACATTCAATACATATAAGTTTAGGATAAGTTTATTACCTTAATGCTTTAATTTTTCCTTATCCTCTTTCTTGTCACCTTTTCTTGAAGTAAGGTTGTCTTCTTGAATACACAAATCAAATCCTAAACATCACATATTCATTCATCCATCATGATTCAACTCAATTGGCATATAAGGACATTAAACTTAATTAATTAACCCTATCTTTCTTAATTTGTGGTTAATTGTCTTATCCTTTGAACTGATTCGTTTCTTGACTTTACCCTACACAATTTCATCTTCTAAATCTAGTTATGAACTCAAAATCATGAAATTACATCTCCTTCACAGCCTTATGGATAGAACCAAAAATATGTACATATTTCTTTCAAAGATTCTTGTCACATCCTTAGTTTTAACCTCAATTGTACTCATTTGAAAGTCATTGGAACCAATTACATAATCTTTTGCCTGAAAAACATTCATTTCCCAAAGAATGGCTCTCGGGGACTGTTCATGTTACTGTTCATTTGGTAATTCCAAAACATGTACCTTAATTTTGAAAATTCATAATTAATTGTAGAAAAATTGAAATAAGGTGGTTACAATTTCTAATGAAAGCTATTTCATTTAACGTTGAAGAAAAAATATAAAACTGAGGTTCTATTGCCCCAATGAAATCAGTTTATTCATTGGAAAATACTTGTTCATTTGGTAAAATCTAGAAGTTCTAGTTTCTTTGCCTTAACTTCAAAAATGCATTTCTCTTTGATTACTTATCCAAATGAACCGTGTTACCTATAGATTTTAAGCTCCAGATGTGTTCTTTAAGCGCATAAAATTTCATAAAAAAACTCGTTCAGTTGCTATATTAAATCAACATTGAAACGTCACTGCCTTTGTATGCTCACTTTATCTTAGTTCCAGATTTTAACTCTAATTTCAAAAAATCATAGTAAATCGAATTCTTAACCAATTGAGGTGTTCTTGGTGTCCATTTAAATATCTGTATCTTAACTATAATCATACCAAATTTCAAGTTCAAACTCGTTGATTACATAATCATACATCTTACATCATACATCCATCATATCCTTTCACAGTGACATGTAACTCATATATTTGATCATACAAGTTCAACCATCTATGATTACCCTTTTTCATTGTGAAGTTCCAGCACCTATAACATAGTTATGCATATAGGAGGACTGAGATTTCATGGAAATCCCAATAGCAAGTTTCACAAACCATAATATCATGCATGATTAATTGGATGCTTAACATGTTATCATGAGATGGGAGCTACTTCATAACGATACATAAGCAAACTCTAACATGCATATTGTCATGACATAACTTTCAAGGAGTTGCAATCATTCATACTCCATCATCAACATGATGACATAATCCCATGCTCAACCAAACATTATAACTAATAAGCAAGCAAATAATTAAGTAAACATGAAACTATAGTTAGGTATTCTTGCTATCTCTTAGCTATCCTCGTCAAAGTCTTCTTAAGATGATTTTGTTCCTTCACAAATGTCAAAACCTAGCCATTACTAAGGAACATCAATCTATAACTCAACTTGAACACAATACCAAGACAAGGTTTTCACTAGTTTCCATTCTTTCTCTATTTTAGATTTCATACTTCCATCTTTCCAAAATAAATTCACATAGTTCATTTCCACATAATTTTTCATGTAGAATTCAAATGTGAAACTAGAATTTCCAAAATCAAAACATACCATCAGCTTCTGTACAGAACCAAAGTGATACTAGATTTTTTCAAAAATTCACATTTTGATTCCAATGCTTCCAATACTTGTTCTCCTACTTTATCCCCACACAATTTTCCATTTTAAACTTATTGGAAGCATCAAAATCATGAAATTCCAACATATGAATAGTGTCATGCACAGTAGCAGCCATGAACACAAAACCCTAACTTCATGCATACTTGAATTTTCAAGCTTATACCACTTGATTCTAGCTTGTTTAAGCTTATCTAAGCTATCCATGACATAAAACTCATATTCTAACCATATATGGATAGCACTTCCATCAGAAACCACAAGGGAAATATGGCACAAAAACCCCTTAAAATCAAAAGCTAGCTTGCTAGAATAAAGCTCAAGAACAAGGGAGATGATTACCTTACTTGTTGCTTCAAGTTGTGTGATTTTTCTTGGTTCAAGGGAAATTTTGCAAGAGTTTCCCTATGCTTCCTAAGGCTGCTGAATGGGGTATGAAATGAGGGGGTATTTATAGATAAATTTGGGTGGAAATGGATGGCCAAGATTGATTTGGTTACTATTTGATCTAATGATCCATATTCATTCTTGAACCAAGCTTGCCCTCGAAGCCTTAGCATTTATGCCATGCATGACATCATACAAGGCCATGTTCAGCTAGAAAAATTTAAATATATTGATAGGAAAAATTCTACTCCAGTCCAGTACCGATCGGAGCAGTTTCACAAAAACCAGACTATTTTATGTTCCTAATTTTTATAATATTCCAGGATATGTATTATGTCCTATAAATCAATGTCTAGGTTTCTCATACCATTGAAATTGTTAAATTGAGTATTTATCTACCATCAATCCCTTAAGATATGACCAAAATACCCTTGCACTATATTAACCTTAAAGGTATAATTATCATTTCACACCTCTTTATACTACCTTAGGGCATATACTGGCTCTAACTAATCATCTTTATACTATCTTACACATTTTTTGCCTGTCCAAAATGACCAAAATTCCCTCCATCTATCTCTGGTACAATCTAGCTGTATAGGGGCATTTTCATAATTTCGCACTTTTCAAGTATTATTCTGGACTCTGGCCCACTTAACTGTCCAATCACCTTACTGGGCCTATGGTGGCACCATTTGGGCCTTTATATGGGCTCATTACCTTTTATGGCACAAATCCCAAAGAATCTCTACCAACAATATTTACCAGGTATTTTATTCTACCGAAAATCATGTAAGAATTCTACAAGATTCCTTTTCTGACTTTGTCAGCTTTATATATTCTTATATTAAATATAGAAATTTACTGTAAGGTTTCATATGATTCTAAAGTTTGAAAAATACTGTAATAATTCCCTTTGACTTTAGGAATTTATATCAATTAATCGGGACCTCAAATCAAAATTCTATGTCTAACAGGAATAATTTTGTCTATCTAATAGTAAAATTTGTGACTAATATGATTTTGGGTATTTTTGAGCCTTTTTCAGTTCAAATTTATCATAATTAGATTTAGATCCCTAACTTTTTGCTTAATTACATTTAGGT
Organism: Leucaena leucocephala; assembly: GCA_037074615.1. Taxonomy (NCBI): domain Eukaryota; kingdom Viridiplantae; phylum Streptophyta; class Magnoliopsida; order Fabales; family Fabaceae; genus Leucaena; species Leucaena leucocephala. The sequence continues at coordinate 20,636,039 of CM073519.1, forward strand.
CGCTAAACTTTTAATAATTACCACTTTTGGCCTAACTTTTGTTTCTACTTTAACTTTTTGCCTTCAATATTTTCTAATTTGCATTTAGGTCCCTCCCTTTAAGACTCATTTAACCTTTATTATTTCTTCTTATCATCGTCATAATCATTTCCAAACCTCTTTGCACTATCAGTATTATACAGATAGGGAAAATTTAGGATATAACAATTCTCATTTTGATTCCAATGCTTCCAATACTTGTTTCTCTACTTTATCCCACACAAATTTTCATTTTAAAATATTTGGAAGCATCAAAATCATGAAATTCTAATCACTATTCATTTAAACAACTCATTCATTTGCTAGATCAAATATAGCATAAATACGACTGCTCAAGGACCTATATTTTTACCATTCCAACTTCTTTCTTTAATTTTCATTTATTATTCTAGCATGTTTGATGTCATATCCCAATTGTTTTAAGCATAGAAGCTAAGAAAAGTAGCCTAAAATAGATACGCTACCAGGTCTATTTGAGCAGAAGTCCCAAAAATATATGGAGAGTTTTTAGGGACTAAACTATAAATAATAAAAGTATAGGGACTAAACTATAAATGATAAAAGTCCAGGAACTTAGCTGTAAATATGAAATGTCTCAGGGGCAAGTGTGTAAATATAATTTGAGATTTTAGCTACTAAATTTGAGTTTCAGTAATTTGTAGTAAGGGACTAAAGTATAATTTGAAAAATTTAGGGACTAAAGTGTATTTTCTCAAGTTAAGGGATAAAATTGTGATTATGAGATAGTTGAGCTAGAAATGGCCAAAAATGTTCTAGTACCAAATTTTACCAGTAAATAGAGAATAGTAATTGGGCCAAGCATATTTTTTAGAATTTCGATTTGAGGTCTTAAATAATTGATATTAATTTTAAATGTCTAAAAGTTATTACAGGACATTGTGGACCTCAAAATCAAATCAAATTTTACAAGAAATTCTTATAATTAATATAATAATTTATTAAACTGACTAAACTTAAAAAGGAATTCTATAGAATTTATAATAGAATTTAAGGTAAAATAAGAACACGCTAAATACTGTTAGAGGAAGTTTCTTAGGAATTGAGCTCATAAAAGGGTTAAAACTAATCAAAGGCCTAAGTTGGTGTCCGAGAGGACCAATAATGTGCTCGAACAGTTATGGGGGCCAGTGTTCAGAAAACCCTTGTAAAGTGAGAAATGACAAAAATGCCTATGTTATCATATTGAACAAGAGATGAATTGAGGGTATTTTGGTCAGTTATCCATGACCAAAAGGTCAGAGAAAGACACAAGAGTACTTGACTAGAGTCAGAAAATATTCTAATAAAGTTAAAATGACAATAATACCCCTAGGTTTAATATAGTATAAAATAGTGAACCAAGGGCATTTCAATCGTTTTTCAAGGGTTAGTAATCAGATGAATACCTAGTCTAACAATGTCAATGGTAGGAAAAATCTGGATACTAGATTTAATGTGAGAAAATATATTATGGAATCTCAAGAAAATTATATTCATAAAAGAGTCTGATTTTTGAGAAATTGGATTGAGCTAGTACTATATTGGATTAAAATTTTTCCTATTAGTATTTTGCCCTATGTTACACCAAACAATGTCATATATGATGTCATGGATGATGTCATTTTTGGCTTGGTGGGCAAGACAATTTGTATGTCAAATCCTACTTTCAACCCCTTATAGTACGTATTCAAAGGCTTATTTAATTAGAAGAAGTATTACTTTAGCCCAAAAATTATAAAATTTAAAATTAATTATCAGGATATTGTTGATTTGATAAATTATAGATTGACAATATAATTTTAAAAATTCATAATTAATTATAGAAAATTGTATGGATATGGTTCAAAGCTCTAGCAACAGCTCTTTCATTCATTTTTAAGAAAAAAAATCAAATTAAACATTTACTAGTCCATTGATCCAGTTAGATTTCAAAGATTACTATTCATATAGTAAACTCTAGAAGTTATAGATTCTCTCTCTTAAATTAAGAAATTCATTTCTCTTGATAGACATGTAACATCCTGACTTTCATATGTCTTACGAACCAATCAGTAGCATTTATAACCACATACAAGACCTTGGAAGTCCATTAGCCAAATCTAGAATTTACTCTTTCTTGGTTTACTGTTCATATGGTATTCCAGATTACGCAATAAATTTAAAAAAATCATAATTAATTTTAGAAAAATCAAAACGAAGTGGTTCAAAAAGCTACATGAAAATAACATCTTGAAATTTAAGGAAAAAATAATTTCTAGACCAAATGATTAGCCAATTAATAATACGATTTATTCGTTAAAGTTTCCTGTTCATTTGGTCAAAAATCCTGGAAACAGATTCTGGTCCCTTACTTTGGAAAATTAGTTCTCTTTGTACAGACATCCAAATAAAGCGTTCTTGGTGTCAAAATGAAGCTTGGCATGTCAACTAAATGTCTATAAAAATTTGTACATTTATTCTATCATTTACTAATTTTCTATACATCATGACCATCACTATTTACATTAGTCATACAACAACATTACACATCTACATAACATATATACCATCCAATCCCTAGCTTTTCTTCATGTTTCATCATCCTCTTTCATTATTCGCAAACCTGTGGGATTGGGATTACATGGAAAGGGATGAGATTTATGGGAAAATTTCAGTAGCAAACAATACTAAACAATGCATACATTAATGTAGATACTTGTGCTTACTTGTGAAAGTGTTAACATTGCGTAATGTGCATGCTTCCATGTAGCATATGAAATACAATTAGCCAAAGTAATCATAACAACAGAGCTTCATACATAAGCACATATGCAACACAATTCAACAAAGCCATATCACATTCAAGCATAACATTTAATGCATACAAGTTTAGGATAAATTTACTACCTTATACACTTGATTCTATTTCACTGCATCTTGCCTCTTTCTTCTCACTTCTCTTGGATATGTGGCTACCTCTTTTGGAGCACACCAATCAATTCCTAACATCACATAACCATTTATCCATCACCATCTAACTTCCTTGAGTATTAAACTTACTTTAACTAATATAACTTCCTCTTGAACATTAATCTCATTAATTTCCATTAATCTTTACTAATGGACTTGGCCTTTGAATCAATTGATGTCTTGACTTTACCCTACACAATTTCATCTTTTGAATCCATTTATGAGCTTAGAATCATGAAATTCCAGCTCCTTCATGACATGCTGAACAGAACTGAAACTGCACCCACTTCCTTCAAAAATTCTCATTTTGATTCCAATGCTTCCCATACTTGTTTCTCTACTTTATCCCACACAACTTTTCATTTTAAAACCATTGGAAGCATCAAAATCATGAAATTTTAATCACTGTTCATGTGAGGGACAGTAACCGTGAAGAATTTCAAAAACTACAATCTTGGAATTTCAATACTTCCAATATTCAAAACCTTTCCAATCCTACATAAAGTCATCATATAAATTCAATGGAAGCATTAAATCATTGAAATTCCATTTCCTTCCCTCATGAACAGTGAATACCAAATAGGTTCCATTATGGCAAAGTCAAGAATATCAACTTGATTCAACAACCAATCACTTAACTAGCTTGTTTAAGCTTCAATCATATGTTTCTAACTTTAATTTCTTCTTTTCCCTTTCATATAAGGTTTTTGGGCAGCACAACACCTTAGATAAAACTTAACTTTCCCCCCATGAAAACCCTAAGTTTAAGCTCCCAAATCAATGGAAAATAAGCAAGGAAAGATTGCTTACCTTTAATCTCTATCTTGCTTGAACTTTGGTACTTTGAATCTTCTTTGCCTTGGCTTGAGTTTGCATTTTGCAAGAGTTTCCCCAAGGTATCACAAAGCCACAGTTTTGATGCAGAAATGAGGGGGTATTTATAGCCAAAATTCATGGAAAATCAATGGCCAAAATTGATTTGGTTACTATTTGATCTAAAGGCCCACATTTAATCTTGGATTTAACTTTTTCCAAAAATAATAATTATGACATCATGTGGGACAGCTCAAGGGACACCTCATGGTGGTTAGGTGGAAAAATTCTAATAGGGGGAACCTTCTAGAAAAATTCTAGTCCAATCCAGTACCGATCGGAGCAGTTTCATAGCAACTTGACTATTTTCTGTTCCTAATTTTTTATAATATACCAGGTTGTGTATTATGTCCTAGAAATCAATGTCTAGGCTTTTCATACCATTGAAAATGATATACTGAATATTTATCTACCATCCATCCCTTGAAAAATGACCAAAATACCCTTTGTGTCCTTTATTGCACTATACTAACCCTAAGGGCATAATTGTCATTTCACCCCTCTTTGCACTGCCTCAGAGTACATACTGGCTCTAACTAACCATAATTAGACTATATGTCACATTTTTTTTCCTTTCCAAAATGACCAAAATGCCCTGTATCAATCACTAGTACAATTTAGGCATCTAGCGGCATTTTTGTAATTTTGTACTTTTTCTGGACTGCTCTGGACTCTGGCCCACTTAACTATCTCACTACCTTATTGGGCTCATGATGGCTCCATTTAGGCCTTAATAGGGGCTCATTGCCTTTATTACCTTTATTACCTAATTCACATGACAACTCTCCCGATCCTATTTATCGGGTATTTTATTTCACCGTAGAATCCCGTAAGGATTCTACAAGATTCCTTTTATAACTCAGTCAATTTTATAAATTCTTACATTAAATATAGGAATTTGTAGTAAAGTTTCATCTGATTCTGATGTCTAAAAAATACTGTAATAATTCTTCTAATTTCAGTAATTTATATTAATTAATCGGGACCTCAAATCAAAATTCTATGTTACATTAAGCTGACCGGAATAATTTTGTCTATCTACTGGTAAAATTTGGGTCTAATATGATTCTGGCATTTTTGGTCTATTTCAGCTCAACTTTCTCATATTTACATTTAGGTCCTTGAACTTTTGAATAATTATACTTAGGCCCCTGGACTTTTAGCTTGCGTTTAAGCCCTTTAACTTTTGAAAATTACACTTAAGGGCCCAACTTTTATTTCTACTTTCACTTTTTGCCTTTAACCTTTAATGCTTTGCGTTTTAGTCATTCTCTTTCTTCAAGACTTATCTAACCTTTATCTTTTCTTCTGATCTTCGTCATAATCATTTCAAAACCTCTTTCCACTATCAGTACTATATGGATAGGAAAAAATTAGGATATGACAATACATATCCAAATAAGGCATGTTACCTATGCATTTAAAGCTCTAGATGTGTACTACACGCTCATAAAATTTTATGAATAGTAGGGTTATACCATTATTATATAGACATTGTAGGGTTATACCATCATTATATCATACATTTTATTCACATCTAATGGCATATTACATAACATAAGCATAGTTGTCAAATTATACAATTCTTGCTAAAATGAATAATTGGCACTTTCATTATTTCATTCTTTAGCTCTTTCCATGCATATGTGTCTTATCATAATTGGCCTATATTGTATGGTAATGGGAGGGTGAGATTCTGGGGAATCTCAGTTGCAAACATTACCACTTAAATATGCAAGGTGGATGCTAATGCATGATATGTAATTTCATTAAACTTTCTTTAGTTAGTGGCATGCTATCATGCTTTATGATTTGAATAAAAATGCATAGCCATGGGAAACATGTTATACATAACATATTCAACATCATTCAATCAACATATACATGTCAACACATAAGCATACCATATCAAGCACATAAAGAGGTAAGTTCACTACCTTAAAACTTTATCCTTTTCTCTTTGCTCCCTTTGTCTCCAACCACATATGGGTTTCTTGCTCATCCTCTTTAACTCATTTTATTTGACATATCATGGCCCTAAATACAATTACATTGTGTATACAACTCATTAAGGCCATTACATAAACATTGTACATCAAGTTCCTTAAAACCCATAACTCAGCTCAATTCTTAGAGTTAGTGGTTTAGCTTTGTAATAATTATTTCCATAGACAAATCCTACACAATATTCTCCAAGGAATCCAAATATAAACTTTGAATTATAAAAATCAAACTCCTTATATCATTGCCATATACAACTGTGAAGCACCCTCCAATTTTTAAAAAATTCTTATTTTGATTCCAATACTTCCAATACTTGTTTCTCTACTTCACCCACACAAATTTTCATTTAACCTCATTGTAAGTATCAAAATCATTAATTTCTCATATATGAATAGTGATTATTACAGTGGTAACCAATAACATAAAACCCTACTTACATGCATACTTGAATTTCTAAGCCAATACTATTTGATTTTAGCTTATTTAAGCTTATCTAAACTATCTATAACATAAAATTCATATTCCTTCCACACTAGGGCAACATGTCCAGCAGCTATACTTAGGGAAGAATTTCCATTAAAACCTCTTAAAACTAAGGGCGATCTTCCTATTACATGGTACAAAGATAGGAGAAAGAAATTGCTTGAATCTTTAGTTGATTGGCCTTTGAATTGCTTCTTCTTCTTGCTTAGGTTTTCATTTTAGTAGCTCCTACCCATAGCTCTCTTTTTTCAAGCCAAAATGAAGAGAACTGGAGGGGTATTTATAGACCAAAATCCAAGGACATGAATGGCCAATATTGGTTCAAATACTATTTAGGGTCCGTTTGGATAAGATTTTGGAAAAGGGCTTATGAAAAAAGGGCTTTTGGGTAGGTTTTAGAAAAGGGCTTTTGGAGAAGAGCTTATGAAGAAAAGTGGTTTTGAATAAATGAGTGTTTGGATAGTTATTTCTAGATGTACTTTTATTATTAGTAAATTATGAAAAAGGGTATGATTATTAGATATAGGAGAGAGGATTGATGAGAGAGGATAGAGGAGAGAGGAGATAGGGTATAGAAGAGAGATGAGAGAGGAGAGAGGGTGTAGAAAATAAAGGAGAGAGGAGAGAGTGTGGGAAAAAGTAGGGGTAATATAGTAATTGGTTAGTCTATAAGCTCTTTTACTATTCCACAAGCTACTCTAACTAGCTTATCTAAAACCTTGGGTTTAAATAATGGTTTGGTCCAAAAGCTCTTTTGAAAAAATATAGCTGTTTGTTTTAAAAAATTTCAAAACCTAAGTTTTGGGTTTGGGCTCTTTCCAAACACCCACTTAATCTAATGGTTCATAATTGGTCTCATTTTTTACTTAACCTCCAAACAATATAAAGGATAAAATCACATGCTACAATCCTCCTTTCTCCCTTGCATATGGTGCCATTTGGACTTGAGGTGGGTCCCACAAGGACACCTCACATATTCTTTAATTTTCTTTACTTTTTCTCTTTAAAAGTTGATAAAATATCCTAGATAATTCATTGGGCCACATTATAAACTTCTTTACCTATTGGACCTGTATATGACACCATTTTGGGATCTCTTAGAGTCCAACACATTATTTGGCACACATCCCAATGTATTTCCTTTACTAGGTACCATAATATACCTTAATTTTTGGAATAAATTTTATAAATATATTTTAAGAGTCCTGACATTTTTATATATTCATTCTACTATTAAATAAATTTCCTACATAGTTTTATAATTTTTTGAGACCTAGAAATCCTAATAAAAATTCTATATTTCATTAAATCCTTTTATTGATATCCTTTTTCACCTTAAATTCCACAATAAATTCTATATGATTCCTTTATGAGTTATATCAACTTTGTAAATTCTTATAATAATTATAAAAATTTTCTATCAAAATCATCTGATTATGAGGTCTAGAAGGTCCTGTATAAGTTTCTAGACTTTGTAGATTAATATTAATTTTGGGGACCTCAAATCAAAATTTTGAAAAATATACCTGGCCCAATTACCATTCTCTATTTACTAGTAAAATTTAGGACTATAATACTTTAACTTTATCATAATTACTATTTTACCGATAAATTTGACAAATTACACTTTAGTCCCTAAATTTGCCAAATTCAATTTTAGTCCCTTACCATACACTTTTTGTAATGTCATTTTAATCCCTTTCTAGACATTTTGAAATTATAATTTAGCTTCTGAATTCACAAAACTCCATTTAGGTTCCTTGAATTCTTTATAGTAAACTTTCATAAAAATGACGTTTAGGTCCCTAAGCATTATAACTTTATACTTTTCATTTATTTCTTCAACTTAAAACTCCTCTAATCATTATAAATTATTTTGATCATTGCCACAATCCTTTCCTTACCTCTTTCCCCAATCAGTCATCTACATATAGGGAAAATCAGTCATCTACAAATAAGGAAAAATTAGGATGTGACATTTTTTTCTCCCTTAAATAAATTTCATCCTCGAAATTTAACTCGTACCTTAGTCAAACAATTCTGGATATATATCTCTTATATCCTTCTCTATTTCATTACTAATGTTTGGGGGTATTTTTACGAAATTGCATCTCTTGTCCTAGCCTATGTCATAATTTTCTTAGTATCCGTAGAGCTTTACATCCTTTCCGTGTTATCATACTCTGTTTCTAGTTCAACTCAATTAGAGTCAAAGTTTGCTTCTTTATATTTTTTTCTTATCTATCATTCATTCATCTATTTATGGTAGACTCACCGTACTGGTCTTGTGAGTAGTGTCCATTTCTTTCATAGATAACCCTTCAGAAATTTAATGAAATTTTAGGGTTTATGTATTTCATCATACTTGTTATCTCATTATATGTTTCTCTTTATATCTTGAGATATCATAAGTCTAATACTTTCCTTGACATATAGCTTTGACAATCTCTTAGGAGAATCTTGCTTTCATGTTTTTCAAGTTTTCTCTTGAAGCAAAGCCATAATCTGAATCTTTCTTTATAGATCTTCTTTAATTGGATCTGCCATAAAGGTTCTGATCCTTTCCTTTCATAACTTTTTCATAATTTTCTTAACTTTTGCTATCACTTTGTTTTTACCAACTTTTTTTGGCATTTGCACCTTCTTTTATCACTTCATATGGGTCACCTATCATTGGGTTACTCTTGCTTATCATGCTTAATTTCAAAGTGCTTATAAAAATATGAAGTACTAGTGCTAATAGTCTCCTACTCTAGTACTTCACTATCTTATACTTATTATATTGTCTTTCTTGGGTCTATATGGCTATTATTTTCTTTAATTTCATATTAGGGATCTTTCTGCTTATATTTTGATCACTTCTTATTTCATGTGGGGTCCTTATTCTCTTTGTTAGGTATTCTCCCTATAGCCTTATGAATAACTTGTACTTAGGACTATAAACTTTAACTCTGTTGACTTTTAATTCCTTATTCGTGTAAGATGATTTTAATTTCAGTCAATATAAGAAAATATCTAAAATAATGTTGTGGGTACTCTCGCTATATGAGTAAAAAACTGTGAGGATATCCTACTTTAACCTTGTCCATAGTAATCATCTTTATAGAGAAATACTACACTATACTTATAACTTCATGGCTTATTCCTTTCCTTAGGCTAGGTCTACTCCAACCCTCAGGGTCTCCTACGATCTACATAAGCCTCTCAGGATCTAACTGTGACACTAAAACTGTGCATAAGCTATGTGATAAGACACATTTTGTATATGGTTTATATGATACTTTTAAGAGTTTTATAACAACTTTACCATCTATTTTGTGCCTTAAATTGTACTTTCATGGTAATATATGATTGTGCATGGCAAGGTGCTAATTAAAGGATAAAATGGTAAATCATAAATCAAATATAGTTCAGTCTTATCTTTATTTTAAGTTAAATAAATAGGTGAATTAAATCTGTGGGACAGATTTAATATAAATATTATTTATTTAATTAGTTTCTTATCAAATTATACAATATATGATATTGTATTAATTTCAGAATTAATATAAGATTAACTCTAAAATCTAATATGGTAAAGGAAAACGCATAGCATCCTATATATCTGATTTTAGGAGCTACTTTTTGAAATATAGAACACAGAAAGGCCGAAGGGGAATCTGCAAACGGTTTGCAGATAAGAAACTGCCGAAATAGAGACGGAGAGGACGAATTATTGAGAAAGCCCTAAAGGGATAGGAGACGCTAGCACGTTGTTCGTGGTTGGAACGTTGTTCGTGTGGATACCAGTAGAGAAAGCCGACCTGAGTCGTCGACTTCTTGCGATCAGAAAGGGAGCACGAGCCGCGGAGAGAAGCTGTGAACATCGTGACCAGAAGCTGTGAAAGTCACTGAGGAACACTAAGGGTAATGCTTCTTCCCACTTGACTTAAACACATACGGTAGATCCTAGCAAGGAATGAAAAAAATTTTAAGTTAATTTATGTTGCGTGTCTTCCAATTCCTTACATACCCATAATTTAGTACCAGTACTAAGCTTCCTTAGCCTTAATCTATCCTCTCATCAGAGGGATAAAGCTTATATCAGGGTTAGAGGGCACTCCAACAAACTCATACTGTGTAGAGTCACTCGACTCAATATCATCTGGTGCATACACGGCTTTAGGCTGAATTTCTACATAATCTCCAGACTGCAGGTTTGAGTCTACAAAAATATCTATGGGTCATTCTACTGTAGACTTTCCTGATTAATCCCCTATACTCTTATCTGAACTCTCTTCATTGTCTGAAGGATAATCAAAGTATAGATATACACCATATCCACATGTCACTACTAGCCTGGGGTCTTATTATCTAAAGTCTCTGACTTAACTTTATGAATATCATATCTATTCTTGCAGTCTTTGCTTAATTAAGCAATGCTAACTATCACAATACATAACCTAACTTAACAAAGTATTTTCTATTAAGAATTAGGGTCAAGGAACTATCTTATATCATGCTAGAACTTATGCTCTGATACCAAAATGAAATATCCTTACTTTTATACATCTTAGGGATCACTTAGCAGCATTTATAACCACATACAAGTCTTTGGGAAGTCCATTAGCTCAATCTGGAATTTCTCTCTTTCTCGGGTTACTGTTCATATGGTATTCCAGATTACGAGATGAACTTCAAAAAATCATAATTAATTATAAAAAAAATTGAAATGAAGTGTTTCAAAGAGATACATGAAGATAAAATCTTGAAATTTAAGGGAAAAATAATTTCCAGACCAAATGATTAATCGATTAATACAGTTTATTCGTCAAAGTTTACTGTTTATTTGGTCAAAAAATTTGAAGACAGATTATGGTCCCTTACTTTGCAAATTCATTTCTCTTGATTTACGCATCCAAATGAAATGTTATACCTATGCACTTAAAGCTCTGGATGTGTGCTATATGCTTGTAAAATTTTGTGAAATAATTATTTCATTTGCTAGGCCAAACTGAAGCCACAACCAAACTGCTTCAGGGCCTACGTTTTAACTATTTTAGTTTATTTTCTTTCACTTTCAATAATTGTTCCAGTATGTATAAGCCATCAAATAAGCTTCTCAATATTCCTATATCTCATATACATATGCCATAATTATTACAAATAGTTTCATCACATAAATGGACACCTTACATGGCATTTACATACATAGATAATTCATAGCATATACTAAGATCTCAATTACTTCCATTCCTTTCTTCTATTTTTTAGCTCTTCTCCATGTATACCTTTTCTATCATGCTTAAGCTAGATTGGTTGGTTATGAGAGAGTGAGATTCTAGGGAATCTTAGTAGCAAATATTACCACTTAAATATGAAAGATGGATGCTAATGCATGATATGTAATTTCATTAAACTTTCTTTGATTAGTGACATGCCATTATGCTATATACTTTTACATAAAATGCTTTGCCATGGAAAACATGTTATTCACAATACATTCAACATAATTTATCATGTCACAACATCATTCAAATATCATATACATGTCAACACATAACCATACCACATCAAGCACATAAAGAGGTAAGTTTACTACTTTGCACTTAAGCTTTTCTCTTGATCTTTTGCACTTGCTCCCTAGCTTTCCAACCATAAAGCCTTTATGTCAATCACTTCCCAAAATCTTCTTGGATATTTCAAGTTCCTAAATACATTCATATTTGTCATATCCCCAATTTTTTTGACCTGATGTACCTGTACAGTTTATCTGCAATGGATATAAGATTCTTGGAATAAACTGTATCAGATTGTGAAAGGAAACGGAAGGATTAATAGCTAAGGAAAGAATAGGGACCAAAATGAAAATTTAAAAGTTTGAAGGTGAAAAGTGAAAGTAGAAGAAAAAGGAGGGACCTAAATGCAATTAATGAAAAGTTCAGGGACTAAAGTGCAATTATTCAAAAGTTAAGGGACCTAAATGTAAATATGGAAAAGTTAAGCCAAAACAGGCCAAAAATGCCCAGAATCAGATTATACCCAAATTTTACCAGTAGATAGACAAAAATATTCCGGTCAGTTTAACGTAACACAGAATTTTGATTTAAGGTCCCGATTAATTGATATAAATTCCTGAAGTCAGAAGGAATTATTGCAGTATTTTTGAGATCTCATAATTAGATGAGACTTTATAGAAAATTCATATATTTAATATATGAATTTATAAAATTGACAGAATCAGAAAAGGAATCCTGTAGAAGCCATACGGGATTTTATAGTGAAATAAAATACCCGATAAATATGATCGGGAGAGTTGTATAGTGAATTGGGCCATAAAGGCAATATAGGCAATAAGCCCATAATAAGGCCCAAATGACACCATCATGAGCCCATTAAGGTGACTGGACAGTTATATGGGCCACAGGCCAGAGCAGTCCAGGAAAAGTGCAAAATTACGAAAATACCCCTGGATGCCTATATTGTACCAGTGATGGATGAAGGTCATTTTGGTCATTATGGATAGGCCAAAAATGTGGGACATAGTATAAATATGATTATATAGAGTCAATATATGCCCTGAGGCAGTGTAAAGAGGTGTGAAATGACGATTTTGCCCTTAGGGTTAGTACAGCACAGGAAAGGACACTAAGAGTATTTTGGTTATTTTTCAAGGAATGGATGGCAGAGAAATATTCAATATATCATTTTCAATGATATGAGAAGCCTATATATTGATTTCCAGGACATAATACATATCCTGGTATATTATAAAAAAAATTCAGAATAGAAAACAGTCCAGTTGTTGTGAAACTGCTCCGATCGGTACCGGATTGGACTGGAATTTTTCTAGAACCTTCTTGACATGGGCAGCACGCCACCTAACCCTCTTAGGTGTCCCATGAGCTGTCCCACATGATGTAATAATTATTCTTTTTAGAAAAAGTAAAATCCAAGATTAAATGTGAGCCTTTAGATCAAATAGTAACTAAATCAATCTTGGCCATCCATTTCAACCCAAATTTCTCTATAAATACCCCGCCTATTCAGAACACTTCGGCATGCATGGTGAACCACAGGGAAACTCTTGCAAAATTTCCATTCAACTAAGAAAGAAGCAACCAAAGTGAAGTAACAAGTAAGGTAATCATCTCCCTTGATCTTGAGCTTTCTTCTAGCAAGTTAGCTCATGGTTTTAAGGGTTTTCATGCTATATTTCCCTTATGGTTGCTGCTGGAAGTGCTGCTCATATGTGGTTAAAATATGAGTTTGATGTTATGGATAGTTTAGACAAGTTTAAACAAGCTATAATCAAGTGGTATAAGCTTGTGAATTCAAGTATGTTTGGATTTAGGGTTTTGTGTTCTTGCTGGTACTGTATGTGGTACTGTTCATATGATGGAATTTCATGATTTTGATGCTTCCAATGAGTTTAAAATGGAAAGTTGTGTGGGAATAAAGTAGGAGAATAAGTATTGGAAGCATTGGAATCAAAATGAGAATTTTTGGAAAACAAGAGCATGCATTTCGGTTTGGCATTGTAGCAATTGATATGTTTTGATTTTGGAAATTCTGATTTCATATTTAGATTCGACATGAAAAATTATGTGGAAATGAACCATGAGAATTTATTTTGAAAAGATGGAAGTAGGAAACATAAAGTAGAGAGAGAAAGGGAGCTAGTGAAAACCTAGTCTTAGATTTGGTTTCAAGTTGAATTGTAACTTGATATTATTTTGTAATGGCTAGGTTTTGACATTTGTGAAGGAAGGAAATCATCCCAAGAAGGTCTTGACCAAGATAGCTAAGAGGTAGCAAGGATACCTAACTATAACTCATGTTTGTTTAATTGTTTTGCTTGCTTGTTGATTATGGTGTTTAGTTGAGCTTGAGCTTATGTCATCATGTTATGATGAAGTATGAATGATTGCAACTCCTTGCAAGTTATGTCATGACAATATGCATGTTAGAGTTTGCTTATGTACCATTATGAAGTAGCTCCCATCTCATGATAACATGTTAAGCATACAATTATCCATGCATGATATTATAGTTTGTGTAACTTGCTATTGGGATTTCCATGAAATCTCATTCCTTCCACATGCATAACTATGTTTTAGGTGCTGGATCTTTTCAAGGGAGGAGAGTAAATGTTGATGAATAAGTTTGTATAATAAGCTACATGACTTACATGACACTATGGGATGATATGCTAGTATGCATGGTGTATGTTTCTCTAGTCCTGTTTTGAGGCCGTGGTGATTTGACAATGTTTTTGGCATCTAAATCAATGAGTTTTAATCTGAAACTTGGTCTACTTAAATTTAAGACACAGAGCTTTAAATGAAAACCAAGAATGCCTCATTTGGATAAGTATCTGAATTGTTATGATTTTCCAAAGTTGGAAGTAAGATCTGGAATTGAGTAAAACGAGTGCTGAGAGGCAGTGACGGTTACACAAAGATTTCATATACCAAATGAACGCGTTTTTCTACGAAATTTTATGAGCTTAAAGATGACGTCTAAAGCTTCAAATCCATAGGTAACATAGTTCATTTGGATAAGTAACCAAAGAGAAATGAATTTTTGAAGTTAAGCAAAGAAACTGAAACTTCTAGATTTTACCAAATGAACAGTGATTTTCAACGATTAAACTGATTTCATTGGGACAAGAAAACCTCAGTTTCATATTTTTCCCTCAAATATATGTGAAAGATATTTCATTAGAAATTGGAACCATGTTATTTATATTTTTCTACAATTAATTATGAATTTTCAAAGTAGGGTACATGTTCTGGAATTACCAAATGAACAGTAAAAGTGAACAGTACCCAATAGCAAATCTTTTGGAAATGGATGTTTTCAAAGCAAATGATCATGTAATTGGTTCCAATCACTTCTAATCAAGTATAATTGAGGTTAAAAGTAAGGATATGACAATATTTATCACATAATTCATTATGACTCATGAACTCTAACAATGTTCAAGACTAACCTTGTTACACTATTTATTATCATACTTTCTCTATTCTTTACTAATCAACTTGACTCTTGAACCAATTGATGTCTTGACTTTACCATACACAATTTCATCTTTTGAATCCATTTATGAGCTTAGAATCATGAAATTCTAGCTCCTTCATGGCCTGCTATATAGAACTGAACACATGCACACAATTCTTTCAAAAATTCCCATTTTGATTCTAATGCTTCCCATACTTGTTTCTCCACTTTACCCCACACAACTTTTCATTTTCAAACCATTGGAAGCATCAAAATCATGAAATTCTAATAACTGTTCATGCGAGTGAACAGTAACCATTAGGAATTTCAAAAACTATAACCTTGAGATTTTAATGTTTCCAAGGTTCAAAACCTTTCCAATCCTACACAAAATCATCATATAAATTCAATGGAAGCATTAAATCATTGAAATTCCATTTCCTTCCCTCATGAACAGTGCAGATCGAATAGGGTACACCATGGCAAAGTCAAGAATATCAAATTGATTCAACAACCAATCACTTAACTAGCTTGTTTAAGATTCAATCATATGTTTCTAACTTTAATTTCTTCTTTCCCCTTTCATATAAGGTTTTTGGGAAGCACAACACATTAGAAAAATTCAAATTTTTCCCATCAAAACCTTAAGTTCAAGCTCCCAAATTAAACGAAAATAAGCTAGGATAGATTGCTTATCTTTAATCTCTAGCTTACTTGAACTTTGGTACCTTGAATCTTCTTGATCTTTGCTTGAGTTTCCATTTTGCAAGAGTTTCCCAAAGGTTCATGATCTCACAGTTTTTAACCAGATTTGACGGGGTATTTGTAGAAAATTTCATGGAAAATCAATGGCCAAGATTACTTTGTGCACTATTTGATCTAAAGGTTCACATTTAATATTGGATTTAACTTTTTTAAAAAGAAGAATTATGACATCATCCATGACATCACGAGGGGCAACTCATGGGGGTTATGTGACACCACTTTTAGAGGAAGAAACTTATGGAAAATTCCCAGTCCAATCCAGTACTGGCTCAGTCTGATTCCCTAAAAATCAGACTATTTTATAATTCTAATTTTTTTGAGATTTCATAATATGCTTTCTGACCTTAAATCCAATATCTGGATTCTCCCTACCATTAACATTCTTGTACTAGGTTAGTACTTAATTACATATCCCTTGAAAAATGACTGAAATGCCCTTGGTCTACTGTCTTGCACTATATTAACCCTAAGGGCATGATTGTCATTTCACACCTCTTTATACTGTCTCAGGATGTATACTGGCCCTAACTAATCATACTTATACTACACTACACATTTTTTGCCTATCCTTGATGAGCAAAATGCCCTCCATCTATCTCCAGTATGTCATATCCCCAATTTTCTGACCTGATGTACCTGTACAGTTTATCTGCAATGGATATAAGATTCTTGGAATAAACTGTATCAGATTGTGAAAGGAAAAGGAAGGATTAATAACTAAGGAAAGAATAGGGACCAAAATGAAAATTTAAAAGTTTGAAGGTGAAAAGTGAAAGTAGAAGAAAAAGGAGGACCTAAATGCAATTAATGAAAAGTTCAGGGACTAAAGTGCAATTATTCAAAAGTTAAGGGACCTAAATGTAAATATGGAAAAGTTGAGCCAAAATAGGCCAAAAATGCCCGGAATCAGATCAGACCCAAATTTTACCAGTAGATAAATAAAACTATTCCGGTCAGTTTAACGCAACACAGAATTTTGATTTGAGGTCCCGATTAATTGATATAAATTTCTGAAGTCAGAAGGAATTATTGTAGTATTTTTCAGATCTCATAATCAGATGAGACCTAATAGAAAATTCATATATTTAATATATTAATTTATAAAATTGAGAGAGTAAGAAAAGGAATCCTGTAGAAATCATACAGGATTTTATAGTGAAATAAAATACCCGACAAATAAGATCGGGGAAGCTATAGTGTGAATTGGGCCATAAAGGAAATACAGGAAATAAGCCCATAGTGAGGCCCAAATGACGCCATCATGAGCCCATTAAGGTGACTGGACAGTTTATGTGGGCTAGAGACCAGAGCAGTCCAGGAAAAGTGTAAAATTACGAAAATGCCCCTGGATGCCCATACTATACCAGTAGTGGATGGAGATTATTTTGGTCACTCTAGACAGGCTAAAAACGTGTCATATAGTATAAATAGGATTATTTAGAGCCCATATACACCCTGAGGCAGTATAAAGAGTTGTGAAATGACGATTTTGCCCTTAGGGTCAGTACAGTGCACGAAAGGACACCAAGGATATTTTGGTCATTTTCCAATGGATGGATGGAAGATAAATACCCAGTCTAACATTTTCAATGATATGAGAAGCCTAGACATTAATTTCCAGGTTAGAATACATATCCTGGTATATTATAAAAAATTAGGAACAGAACACAGTTCGGTTGTTGTGAAACTGCACTGATCGATACCGAATTGGACTGAAATTTCTCCAGAAGGTTCCTTGCATGGGAAGCACGCCACCTAACCCTCTTAGGTGTCCCATGAGCTGTCCCACATGATGTAATAATTATTCTTTTTAGAAAAAGTAAAATCCAAGTTTAAATATGAGCCTTTAGATCAAATAGTAACCAAATCAATCTTGGCCATCCATTTCAACCCAAATTTCTCTATAAATACCCCTATTCAGAACACTGTGGCATGCATGGTGAACCATAGGGAAACTCTTGCAAAATTTCCATTCAACCAAGAAAGAAGCAACCAAAGTGAAGTAACAAGCAAGGTAATCATCTCCCTTGATCTTGAGCTTTGTTCTAGCAAGTTAGCTCATGGTTTTAAGGGGTTTTCATGCTATATTTCCCTTATCGTTGTTGCTGGAAGTTCTGCTCATATGTGGTTAAAATATGAGTTTTATGTTATGGATAGTTTAGACAAGCTTAAACAAGCTAGAATAAAGTGGTATAAGCTTGTGAATTCAAGTATGTTTGGATTTAGGGTTTTGTGTTCTTGCTGATACTGTACGTGGTACTGCTCATATTATGGAATTTCATGATTTTGATGCTTCCAATGAGTTTAAAATGGAAAATTGTGTGGGAACAAAGTAGGAGAACAAGTATTGGAAGCATTGGAATCAAAATGAGAATTTTTGGAAAACAAGAGCATGCATTTCGGTTTGACACTGTAGCAATTGGTATGTTTTGATTTTGGAAATTCTGATTTCATATTTGGATTCTACATGAAAAATTATGTGGTAATGAACCATGAGAATTTATTTTGGAAAGGTGGAAGTAGGAAACATAAATTAGAGAAAGAAAGGGAGCTAGTGAAAACCTAGTCTTGGATTTGGTTTCAAGTTGAGTTGTAACTTGATATTATGTTGTAATGGCTAGGTTTTGACATTTGTGAAGGAAGGAAAGCACTTCAAGAAGGTATTGACCAAGATAGCTAAGAGGTAGCAAGGATACCTAACTATAACTCATGTTTGTTTAATTGTCTTGCTTGCTTGTTGATTATGGTGTTTGGTTGAGCTTGAGCTTATGTCATCATGTTATGATGAAGTATGAATGATTGCAACTCCTTGCAAGTTATGTCATGACAATATGCATGTTAGATTTTGCTTATGTACCATTATGAAGTAGCTCCCATCACATGATAACATGTTAAGCATACAATTATGCATGCATGATATTATAGTTTGTGTAACTTGCTATTGGGATTTTCATGAAATCTCATTCCTTCCACATGCATAACTATGTTTTAGGTGCTGGATCCTCTCAAGGGAAGAGAGTAATTGTTGATGATTAAGTTTGTATAACAAGTTATATGACTTACATGACAATATGGGATGATATGCTAGTGTGTATGGTGTATGTTTCTGTAACCTTGTTTTGAGGCCGTGGTGATGTGACAATGTTTATGACATTTAAATCAACGATTTTTAGACTGAAACTTGGCATGATTAAATTTAATATACATAGCTTTAAATTAACACCAAGAATGCCTTAATTGGCTAAGTATCCGAATTGTTGTGATTTTCCAAAGTTGGAAGTAAGATCTGGAATTGAGATAAAACGAGTGCTGAGAGGCAATGACGTTCACGCAATGATTTCATATATCAAATGAACGAATTTTTCTATGAAATTTGGTGAGCATAAAGAGGACATCTAGAGATTTAATTCCATATGTAATATAGTTCATTGGGATAAGTAACCAAAGAGAAATGAATTTTTGAAGTTAAGCAAAGAAACTGGAACTTCCAGATTTTTACCAAATGAACAGTGATTTTAACCAATAAACTGATTTCATTTGGACCAGAAAACCTTAGTTTCATATTTTCCCCTCAAATATTTACGAAAGAGCTTTCATTAGAAATTGGAACCACATTATTTTGATTTTTCTACAATTAATTAAGAATTTTCAAAGTAGGGTACATGTTCTGAAATTACCAAATGAACAGTAACAGTGAACAGTACCCGGAAGCAAATCTTTTAGAAATGAATATTTTCAAAGCAAATGATCATGAAATTGGTTCCAATCACTTCTAATAGAGTATAATTGAGGTTAAAAGTAAGGATGTGACACAGTACAATCTAGCTACATGGGGGCATTTTTGTAATTTTGTACTTTTTCTAGACACTTGCCCTTTCTACTGATGAACTGGCACCATAGGTTTTGGGCCCTCCTTCGCATCATCATGGGATATATATGAGGTCATTTGAGCTCATTTTATCCAGGCTTACTTAATGCTAAATCCCATATCAGATCACGGGTGTTCTCAAACTCCCGTCAAAATTCACTTATATGGGTATAACTTTTTATACAAAGCTCCTTCCGGGGTTCTGTCAAATCCATGACATCATCAAGGGAAAATTGATAGGGTTATGTGGTGCCATTCCAAGGAAAATAAACTTATAGAAAAATTCCAGTCTAATCCGATACCGACTTAGTCCGATTTCCCAAAAACCATACTGTTTTATAAATCTATTTTTTCTAAGATTCCATAATATGCTTTCTAACCTTAAATCCAGTATCCAAATTCTTCATACCATTGACATTCTTGGACTGAGCCTAAACTTACTTACAGATCCCTTGGTAAATTGCCAAAATGCCCTAGTTCTTTTTTATTTACTTGAATATCCTAAGGGCATTATCGTCTTTTCACACCTCATCAGAGTATTCCCTGACCTTGATCAACTATTCTGGGAATTCTCCTTGACCATATAACCTTAGTTAAATGACCAAAATGCCCTCTGTCTGACTTTGACTCAATGACACAATACAGTGGCATACTGGTGGCATTTTCGTAATTTTATATTTTCCCCGGTCTTTATTAGCCCTGGCCCACATACCTATCTAAAAATATTATTGGGTCTATAAGATGCCATTTTGGGCCCTCTACATGGTCCACTACCTTCATGGGCAAACTCCTAAAAATTTTCTCGAAACATATTTATTGGGTGTTTTAATACACTGTAAATTCTATAATAAATTCTACAAAACTCCTTTTTGAGCCATGTTAGGTTCATAAATTCTTATATTAATTATAGGAACTTACTGCCAAATTTCATCTGATTCTGAGGTCCAGAGGATACTGTATTAATTTCCCTTTTTTAGAGATTAATATCAATTTTCTGGGACTTCACATCAAAATTCTGTGTTGCGTCAAACTTATCAGAATAATTTTCTCTATTACTGGGAAAATTTGGGACTAATATGATTTTAGGCATTTTTGGGCCTTTTCGGCTCCACTTTCAATCATTACCATTTTACCCTTTAACTTTTGAAAATTACACTTTAGGCCCTCAACTTTTCATAATTACACTTAATGGCCCAAAGCTTTTGCCTACTTCACACTTTGTACCATAGAACTTTTAAACTTTTCATTTTAGTCCCTGATCTTTATACCTATATCTAATCATTATATTTCCTTTCTATTCATCATCACAATCCTTTCTAAACCTCTTTCTACTATCAGTATTATACTGATAGGAAAAAGTAGGATGTGACATTTGTACCCCCTTAAAATAAATTTTGTCTTCAAAATTTACTAAGCACCTCAGCCATCTATCTTAGATATATGTCCTTTTCCTACTATAAGACTAAGGATTGGGGTATCTATCTCTTATTATCTTGACATTTAGCGGAGTACTTTCCATATCCGCAGATCTTCATATTTTTGCTATGATTATTTTTTGTTATAGATCAACTCAATTAAAGTTAAACTCTACTTCATTCTATTACTTGCTTACTTGCTATGCATCCATTTGCATATGGACTTCTCACCATATTGGACTTGTGAGTAGTATCCATTTCTTTCATATAAAATTCTCTCAAATATTATTGTATTTTGGAGTTTTCATCAACTACTTATTATACCTTTAACACGTATCTCATATTATTTCTCTAAGTATCTCGTGGAAAAGTTGAGCCAAGATAGGCCAAAAATGCCCGAAATCATATCAGACCCAAATTTTAGTAGTAGATAGAAAGTTATTCCAGTCAGTTTAAGAAGTCACATAATTTTGAGTTGAGGTCCTAATTAATTGATATAAATTGCAGAAGTCAGAAGGAAGTATTATAGCATTTTTAGACTTTAGAATAAAAAAAATTATAATAAATTCCTATATTTAATATATGAATTTATAAAACTGACAGAATAAGAAAAGGAGTCCTTTAGAATTCTTATGAGATTTTACAGTGGAATAGAATACCCGATAAATATGATTGGGAGAGTTATCTTGGGATTTATGCCATAAAGGGTATAAAGGAAATGAGCCTATGCCAAGGCCCAAATGGCGCCATCATGCGCCCAATATGATGACTGGATAGTTAGGTAGGCCAGAGTCCAGAGCAGTCAAGGAAAAGTGTGAAATTATGAAAATGCCCTTGGATACCCATATTATACTAGTGATGGATGGAGGGCATTTTGATCATTTTGGACAGGCCAAAACCATGTAACATGGTATAAATATGATTAGTTAGAGCCAGTATATGCCCTGAGGCAGTACAGAGAGGCGTGAAATGACAATTATGCCCTTAGGGTTAATATAGTGCAAAAAAGGACACCAAGGATATTTTGGTCATTTTCCAAGGGATGGATGGTAGATGAATACTCAGTATAACAATGTCAATGGTATAAGAAACCTATACACTAGTTTCCAGGACATAATACATATCCTAGAATATTATAAAAATTAGGAACAGAAAACAGTCTGGTTTTTGTGAAACTGCTCCGATCAGTACCGGACTGGACTAGAATTTTTTCTATCAGTATATTTTACTTTTTCTAGCCAAACATACCCCTAAATGATGTCATGCATGGTATCAAAAGAATGGTTTCTTGGGCAAGCCAACAATAAGAATGAATATGGACTATTAGATCAAATAATAACCAAATCAATCTTGGCCATCCATTTCAACTCAAGCTCATCTATAAATACCCCCTATTCAGATTGGTTTGACATGCCTTTACAACCATCGGGAACCTCTTGCAAAATTTCCATTAAACCAAGAAAAAAGCACACAACTTTAAGCAAAAAGCAAGGTAATCATCTCCCTTGATCTTGAGCTTTGTTCTAGCAAGTTAGCTCATGGTTTTAAGGGATTTTTGTGCTATATTTACCTCATGGTTGATGCTGGAAGTGCTGTCCATATATGGTTAGAATATGTATTTTATGTTATGGATAGTTTAGATAAGCTTAAACAAGCAACAATCAAGGGGTATAAGCTTGGAAATTCAAGTATGTTTAGAATTAGGGTTTTTGTGTACTTGGCTGGTACTGTGTGTGACACTATTCATATGCTTGAATTTCATGATTTTAATGCTTCCAATGAGTTTAAAATAGAAAATTGTGTGGGGATAAAGTAGGAGAACAAGTATTGGAATCAAAATGTCAATTTTTAGAAAGAGAATAGTGTACTTCGGTTTGGTATTGTAGCATGTGACATGTTTTAAGTTTGGAAATTCTAGTTTCATATTTTGATTGTAAATAAAAAATTATGTGAAAATGAACCATGATAATTTATTTTGGAAAGATGGAAGCATAAAACCTAAAATAGAGAAAGAAAGGAAGTTAGTGAAAACCTAGTCTTGGATTTGGTTTCAAGTTGAGTTGTAACTTGATTTTACTTTGTAATGGCTAGGTTTTAACATTTGTGAAGGAAACAAATCATCTCAAGAAGACCTTGACAAGGATAGCTAAAAGGTAGCAAGAATACCTAACTATAGTTTCCTGTTTGCTTAATTGTTCGCTTGCTTGTTGATTATGGTGTTTTGCTGAGCATAAGAATGTGTCATCATGTTGATGATGAGTTATGAATGATTGCAACTCTTTGCAAGTTATGTCATGAAAATATGCATGTTAGAGTTTGCTTATGTACCATTATGAAGTATCTCCCATCTCATGATAACATGTTAAGCATCCAATTATTCATGCATGATATTATAGTTTGTGTAACTTGCTATTGGGATTTCCATGAAATCTCATTCCTTCCATATGCATAACCATGTTATAGGTGCTGGAACTTCACAAGGAAAAAGGGTAAACATAGATGGATGAATTTGTATTATAAGTTATAGCACTTACATGGCACTATGGAAGAAGATGATAGTATGCATGGTGTATGTTCGTGTAGTAGTATTCTGAAGCTGTGATCTTTTGACGATGATCATGATGTCTTAAACCGTGAATTTGAATCTAAAATTTAGAATGATGATATATAAGATACATAGCATTAAATTAACACTAAGAATTCCTCAATTGGTTAAGTATTCGAATTGTTATTACTTTTCTAAGTTAAAGTTAAAATCTGGAATCAAGAAAAAGTAAGCAACTTGAGGCAGTGAACTTCCGATGTGAATTTTGTAGAGTAAATGAATGAGTTTTTCTGTCAAATTTTGTGAACTTAAATATCACCTCTAGAGCTTTAAATCCATAGGTAACATGGTTCATTTGGACAAGTAATAAAAGATAAATGAATTTGTGAAGTTAAGGTAAAGAAACAGGAACTTCAAGATTTTACTAAATGAATAGTGTTTTCCAACGAATAAACTGATTTCATTGGGTCATTGGAACCTCAATTTTATATTTTTCCTTTATAGATCAATTAAATAGATTTTATTATAAATTAGAACCACCCTATTTCAATTTTTCTATATTTAATTATGAATTTTTAAAATTGGATACATGTTCTGAAATTACCAAATGAACAGTGAAAGTAAACAGTCCCGAGAGCAATTCTTTTGAAAATGAATGGTTTCAAAGCAAATGATCATGTAATTAGTTCCAATGACTTTCAAATGAGTATAATTGAGGTTGAGAATAGGGATATAATATTTTGGTATCAGAGCAAAGGATTATGGCTTAGGAAATACTCTGAATAGATTATTTATAGACTGATGTATAAGTAAACATTTGCATAATTGACACTAAGTTAGTTATTGTAGGGTAAATATGGTTGAGTCTAGGACTTCAGAGACTACAATAAACTAGTGGGATTCTATGCCTGAGGTATTTAGTTCAGATAGATCAAGGTTGAACCCATAGGTGGTTGAGGCTTTAGTGAATGATCTGGAGTTTGGGCTTCCTCCAATGATCCATATTTGAGATTCCAGTAGTGATTAAGAACTGGACAGGATAGATACTTCTTCAATTGGATCAAATGGGACAGATGATGATGAGTCATCAGAGGAGGATGTACCTGAGGAACCTATTCCAGCCCCACCTATTAATGTTATACCACCTGAAGAGGCTGACCCTAGTGCAATGGATGATGCATATCAGGTAGATGATATAGATATGGTAGACCCTTAGGAGGAACAATATGATGAGGGATACTCTTATGTTAGGGGTGCTACAGAACCTATATATAGGCAGGCTGCTGAGGTAGAAGTTCCTGGTCAAAGTCAGTGCCTAACTAGTTGATCCAAGTTATACAGTTGACATACCTAGACCTAGTCATATACCAGACCCTACAGATATCTCAGGTCCTAGTGGAACTAAGAAGCCAATAGTAGAGATATATCTAGATAACCACTAGGTTATAGAGCTAACCCCTGGGGATGATATGAGTGAAGAGTACTTCAAGAAAGCTGTGGAACTAGCTAGATAGTTGTATGACATAGGAAGACTGTTGATTAGAGAAGTCGATCAGGATTACAGAATTTATAAGGACTTCATAACAAGAGTACAAGAAGCCTATCGAGCTTATGATCCATATACCCTTACTCTTAAGGCTTGGACTAATATCATGGATGATTTCTTACCTCTCATCGCGACGTGGAAATAAGGTATGGATCAATACTTTGATGAGGAACCTTATGAGGATATCCATGACTGGATCTATATGATATGAAAGATTATTATGATCCATTATGATAAAGCATAATGTAATGGTTGTATCTATAGATGTTACTGTGATCTATGTATTTATGACCAGTAATGATATTGTACATGTATGTATGTTATGAAAGATCTATGTAATGCTATTGAACTTGTTGTATGCTATGTTTTGAATGGAATATGAATTGTGTTAATTATAGTATTCCTTTCCTATTACAATAGTAAAATAAAATGGTAAGAACAAGAAGAGCTAGTTCTTCAGGAGAACCCCAAAATGCTAGAGACATTAACCAGCTGATCTTAGAGCGATTAGAACAACAATAGAAGCTAATTGAAGAGGTGAGAGCAGCTTGTCACATCCTTACATTTAACCTCAATTATACTTCATTAGAAGTTATTGGAACCAATTACATGATCATTTGCTTTGGAAACATTTATTTTCAAAAGAATTGCTCTCGGGTATTGTTCATTTGGTAATTCCAGAACATGTACTCTACTTTAAAAATTCATAATTAATTACAAAAAAATTGAAATAAGGTTGTTAAAATGTCTAATGAACTCTATTTCATAAATCTTTGAAGGAAATATATGAAACTGAGGTTTCCTTGTCCAAATAGAATCAGTTTATTCGTTGAAAATCACTGTTCATTTGGTAAAATCTGGAACTTCCAGTTTATTTGCTTTAACTTCAAAAAATCATTTCTCTTTCATTACTTGTCCAAATTAACTATGTTACCTATGGATTTAAATCTCTAAACATTCTCTTTAAGTTCAAAAACTTTTACAGAAAAACACATTCATTTACTCAACAAAATTCATGTTAGAAAGTCACTGCCTCTAGTTGCTTACTTTCTCTTGATTCCAGATTTTAACTTCAATTTAGAAAAATCATAACAATTCGAATACTTATCCAATTGAGGCATTATTGGTGCTGATTTAAATATCTATATCTTAGCTATTATCATGCCAAATTTTAAGTTCAAATTTAGTTATTAAGGCGTCATAATCATCATCACACCACCACTTCCTCACAACACAATTACAAAATCATACATCATACATCCATCATATCCTTTCATAGTGACATGTAACTCATGTAAATGGTTATACAAGTTCAACCATCAATGTTTACCCTTTTTCCTTATGAAGTTCAAGCACCTATAACATGGTTATGCATATGGAAGGAATGAGATTTCATGGAAATCCCAATAGCAAGTTACACAAACTATAATATCATGCATGAATAATTGGATGCTTAACATATTATCATGAGATAGGACATACTTCATAATGGTGCATAAGCAAACTCTAACATGCATATTGTCATGACATAACTTGCAAGGAGTTGCAATCATTCATAACTCATCATCAACATGATGACACATTCTTATACTCAACAAAACACCATAATCAACAGGTAAGCAAACAATTAAGCAAACAGGAAACTATAGTTAGGCATTCTTGCTACCTTTTAGCTATCCTTGTCAAGGTCTTCTTGAGACAATTTCTTTCCTTCACAAATGTTAAAACCTAGCCATTACTAAGTAATATCAAGTTACAACTCAACTTGAAACCAAATCCAAGACTAGGTTTTCACTAACTTACATTCTTTCTCTATTTTATGTTTCATACTTCCATCTTTCCAAAATAAATTCTCATAGTTCATTTCCACGTAATTTTTCATTTAGAATCCAAATATTAAACTATAATTTCCAAAATCAAAAAATCCCATATGCTACAGTACCAAACCGAAGCAAACCCTCTTGTTTTCCAAAATTCATCGTTTGATTCCAATGCTTCCAATACTTGTTCTCCTACTTTATCCCCACAAAATTTTCCATTTTAAACTCATTGGAAGCATCAAAATCATGAAGTTCCAACATATGAATAGTGCCACGTACAGTAACAGCAAGAACACAAAACCCTAATTTCAAACATACTTGAATTCCCAATCTTATACCACTTGATTCTAGCTTATTTAAGCTTGTCTAAACTATCCATAACATAAAATCATATTCTAACAACATATGGACAGCACTTCCAGCAGCAACAATAAGGGAAATATGGCACAAAACCCCCTTAAAATCAAGAGCTAACTTACTAGAATAAAGCTCAAGATCAAGGGAGATGATTGCCTTACTTTGTGTTCCAAGTTGTGTGCTTCTTTCTTGGTTGAATGGAAATTTTGCAAGAGTTTCCCTATGGTTGTCAAGGCATGCTGAACCAAGCTAAATAGGGGGTATTTATAGATGAGCTTGAGTTGAAATGGATGGCCAAGATTGATTTTGTTACTATTTGATCTAATGGTCCATATTCATTCTTCAACTTGGCTTGCCCTAGAAGCCTCTCACTTGATGCCATTCATGACATAATTTAAGGTCATGCTTGGTTGGAAAATGTAGAATATACTGATAGGAAAATTTCCAGTCCAGTTTGGTACCGATCGGAGCAGTTTAACAAAAGCCAAACTATTTTCTATTCCTAATTTTTATAATATTATAGGATATGTATTATGTCCTGAAAACCAGTGTATAGGTTTCTTATACCATGCACATTGGTAGACTGAGTATTTATCTGCCATCCATCCCTTAGAAAATGACCAAAATACCCTTGGTGTCCTTTCTTACACTATATTAACCCTAAGGGCATAATTGTCATTTTGTCCCTCTTTGTACTGTCTCAGGGCCTATACTAGCTCAAATTAATCAAATTTATACTATATTCCATAGTTTTAGACTATCCAAAATGACCTCTATCCATCACTAATATAATATAGTTATCTAGGGACATTTTCGTAATTTTGTACTTTTCCTAAACACTGGCCCCTTCTACTGATAAACTGGTATAATGGGTTTTGGGCCTTCCTTGGCATCATCATAGGCCTATATATGAGGTGTCTGAGTACATTCTATCCAGGCTTACTTATTGCTAAGTTTCATAATCGGATCACGGGTGTTCTCAAACTCCCGTCAAAATTCACTAATACGGGGATACCTTTTTATATAGAGCTCCTTCCAGGGTTTTCTCTGATTCATGACATCTGATGTCATGGGGCACACCTTCCTATAACTTTTCTACTTATACTTGAGGTCTATAAGATCTAATAAAATTTTAGATAACTTTTAGACTATTAGAAAAATATCCACTATTTGGAACCCTAATAAAATTTCTATATCATGCTAGTTTAACCATCATAACTTTCTCTATTTATTGAAAAAATATGGGATTGGAATACTTCTAGGTAGTTCTAAGCCTTTTCTGGCTAAACTTTTCCATAATTATATTTAGGTTCCTGACTTTTTGCTTAATTATATTTAGGTCCCTAAACTTTTGACTATTTGCATTTAGGTCCCTCCTTTTGTTTCTATTTTCACTTTTTGGCCTTCAACCTTTTATAATTTGCATTTAGGTCCCTGAACTTTCCTTAATTATTAATCCCTTTCTTTCCTATCTCAATCTTATATAGTTTATTCAAAGAATCTCATACATTTCATATAAATTGTATAGTTACATCAGGTAAGAAAATTGAGGATATGACACAGCTTAGGCAAGGAGCGAACAGGAAAGGGATGCTGCTATAGCAGAAGCAGTAGAGAATCTTAGAAACCCAAAATCTATGGGTACAGCTAATATAAAACCAGAGATCGTTCAACAGACAATAGAGCCACCAAGACAGATAGGTCAGACAGTGGATCCCACTGGCATTCAATAGTGGATAGCTAAATTCTATAAGCATAGTCCTCCAACATTTGAGGGGATATTTGATGTACAGAAAGTAGAAGATTGGATCAGCAGACTAGTGAAGATATTCAAGGTACTTGATTTTCTGTCTGAGAGTAAAGCACATATAGCAATCTATTTTCTAGAAATAGATACAGATAGATGGTAGAGGAACAATGAGCTATTACTGCAGGCTTGAAATATTCCTATTACATGGGAAGTGTTTGTGGAACAGTTTTACGAGAAGTATTTCCCTCAGTCTGTACGGGATAAAAGAGAAGCAGAGTTCCTTGTGCTGAGGCAAGGAGAGAGATAATCTTTTGATGAGTACTTGGCGAAGTTCATCCGTCTTTCTTAGTATTCAACTTACCTGTGACAGGTGGATGATGAAGAGAATGATCAGGGGACTGAATGTTACCCTGAAAGATAAGATGACTCCTCAACAATGTAATCAATATAATAAAGCAGTAGAGGCCTACAGGATCATTGAGAATAGCCTGAATCATCAGTTATTGATGAGACCAATGAGCAGAGAGAGCAATATTCCTGATAGGGCTAGCCAGAACAGAAATATAGCTAGTGGCAGTAGCTATAATAGAAAAAAAAAGGCAATAGCAATCGAACAGAATGCTTGCAAGAGGAAACTTCAGGGGCAATACTAATAATAGAGATATGAGATTCAAAACATGTGACAAGTGCAAGAAAAGCCATGGAGATAGACCATTCTTGTTGGGGCAGAACGTCTATTAAACATGCGACAAACCTGGACATTTCTATAGGAATTGTCCCTAAGTAGCTAATGATCAAAGGCCACACACTCAAGGGCGAGTGTTTGAATTAACAAGGGAAGATGCACAAAGATCACCCAAAATGATTCAAGGTATCATTTATCTCAATAATCATTTTGTGATCGCTATGTTTGATTTGGGTACAAGTCATTCCTTTGTTTCTTATGAAAGTGCTAAACAGCTAGGCCTTACAATTAGCAAATTGCATTATGCTATATGTGTGATAACCTTTACCAATGCCAAAGTAGTTATATCACATGTCTGCCTAAATAGTGTTATTCGATATGAGTGTTGTTACACTACTCTATACCTAATATATATGCCCTTTCATGAGATTGATGTTATAATTGGATTTAATTGGTTGTCTGCCAATAATGTGATGTTGGATTATAGGAACAAAACTCTAGTTCTTTGTCCACAAGCCATAGATATGAATCCAGAAGTGAAACTAAATTTCCTGATGGAGGCTCAGGTAGATAAATGTGTACAGAAAGGATGTCAGGGATATATGGCCTTCTTTTCTGTTCAAGTAGAAGTCGAATAAGGAATTGATACGATTCCAATAGTTAAAGAATTTCCTGAAGTCTTTCTAAAGGATATTCAAGGACTACCTCCAGAATGAGAAGTAGAGTTTGCAATCGATATCATACCTAGAGCTGGACTAGTATCCAAGGCCCCATATCATATGGCTCCTAATGAGATGATTGAGCTAAAGAAGCAGATTGAGGAGCTTTTAAAGAAGGGTTTCATTCAACCCAATGTCTCTCCGTGGGGTGCTCCAGTGTTGTTCGTTAAGAAGGATGGTAGTCTCAGACTGTGCATTGACTATCGGGAGTTGAATAAGATTACAGTTAAGAATAAGTACACTCTTCCCTGAATTGATAATTTGCTAGACTAGTTGGTTAGACTGAGTTTATTTTCCAATATTTATCTGAGATCAGGTTATCACTAACTCATAATCAAAGCATATGATATTTCAAAGACTGCATTCAGGACTGACTATGGTCATTTTGAAATTCTAGTAATGCCCTTTGGTATAACGAATGCACCTACAATTTTCATGGATTATATGAACAGGATCTTTAGGCCTTATCTAGATCAGTTTGTTGTGGTATTCATTGATGATATCATAGTGTACTCTAAATCTACTAAAGAGCATGAAGAGTATTTGAGAATTGTTCTTAGAACTCTTAAAGAAAAATAACTCTATGCTAAGCTTAGTAAATGTGCATTTTGGCTGCAAGAAGTCAAATTTCTCGGTCATGCCATATCCCATGAAGGGGTAGCTGTAGATCCTAGCAAAGTTAAAGCAATGCTAAGCTAGGAACAATCGAGGATAGTAACAGAGATCAGAAGTTTTCTGGGCTTAGCAGGGTATTACAAAAGGTTTATTAAGGACTTTTCTCAATTTGCTCTGCCATTAACTAAGCTGACCATAAAGAACTAGCAATTCAAGTGGGATGAGAAGTGTGAGGCTAGTTTCTAAGAATTAAAGTAGAGATTAACCATGACTCCTATGCTGATTATTCTATACCTAACTCAGACTTATATAGTCTATATAGATGCTAGCAAGTAGGGGTTGGAATGTGTGTTAAAGCAGCAAGGTTGAGTGGTAGCCTCGGCAGCTAAAGCCACATGAAGAAAACTACCCCACTCATGATCTATAGCTTGTAGCGGTAGTTTATGCTCTTAAGATATAGAGACACTACCTGTGTGGAGCTACCATAGAGCTGTGCTATGACCACAAAAGCTTGAAGTACCTGCAAGATCAGAAAGAATTGAATATGAGGCAGCAGAGATGGATGGAATTTCAGAAGCATTATGATTTCCAAATCAAGTACCATCGAGGAAAAGCAAATGTAGTAGACAATGCCTTGAGTAGGAAGGTGGTACAGGTTGCAAACCTAATGATCAAAAAGCTAGAATTGATAGAAGATATTTAGGATTGGAGTCCTTTATACAAAATACAAACAGCATAAAGTTCTTATGGAGGAATGCATATTAAAGCTTTTATTGAGGATGAGATAAAAGAAGCTCAAGAGCATGATAAGCTCGCAGAGAGTTTCACAAATAAGTTAGGAAGAGGGGAAACTAGGAATTTTGATGTCTCCAAGGATAGATTGCTACGATTTAGGGGACGACTATATATTCCCAATGCAATGGGATTGAGGGAGAAGATCCTAGGTAAGGTGCATAAAAGAAAATATACAATACATCCAGGTATGACTAAGATGTATCATGATGTTAAAAGTTTATTTTGGTGGCCTAGATTGAAGAAGGATATTGTGGCTTATGTGTCAAAGTGCCTAACATGTCAAAAGGTGAAAGTTTAGCACCAAAGGCCAGCAGGGAAATTGCAAACACTAGAGATACCTGAGTGGAAATGGGACATCATTGCCATGGATTTTGTTGAAGGACTACCCATGACTTCTAATAAGCATTATGCTATATAGGTAGTAATTGACCGATTAACAAAGTCAGCTCATTTCCTAGAAATCAACAAGAAAGATTCTCTTGAGAAGCTAGGGAAACTATATATAAAGAAGATTGTTAGACTACATGGCATTCCCAGTAGTATCGTATCTAATAGAGATCCTCGATTTACGTCAAATTCTTGGCGGGCTTTACATAAAGAAATGGACACTACTCTCAGATTTAGTACAACTTATCATCCCATACAGATGGTCAATCTGAGAGAATGATCCAAACACTAGAGGATATGCTGAGAACATACATGTTAGATTTCAAAGGGAGTTAGGATGTCCATCTACCATTGATAGAGTTTGCCTATAACAATAGTTATCAGGCTAGTATTCATATGGCCCAATTTGAAGAACTTTACGGACATAAGTATAGATGTCCCTTGTGCTGGGTGGAGCTTAGCAAAAGGAGGATGTTTAGTCCTGATATAGTGGATCAGACAGCAGCACAGATCGATAAGATCAGAAAAAGGTTACTGACAGTTCAAAGTAGACAGAAGAGTTATGCTGATATCAGAAGAAAGCCGTTAGAGTTTAAAGAAGGAGAACATGTATTCCTAAAGTTGACTCCAATGCAGGAGGCAGATGATCGATCAAAGTAAAGAAGCTACATCTTAGATACATTGGGCCATTCCAGATCCTTACAAGAGTAGGATCAGTGGCTTACAAGTTAGCTCTTCCTCCAAATCTTAGCAAGATCCATGATGTATTTCATGTTTCCCAATTAAAGAAGTATGTTCCAGATCCATCACATGTGATTGAGTAGGATGACATTGCACTGCAAGATGACCTAACTTATGAATTCAAACCAGTATAGATTGTAGATAAAAAGGTCAACTAGTTACGAAATAAGTAGATATCTCTAGTTAAGGTGGTTTGGAAGGGATTAATGAAGAATGAAACTACCTGGGAAGCAGAGGAAAGGATGAAGGAAGCATATCCTAAATTATTTTCTTAGTGTATATGTAACATAAATTTCAAGGACAAAATTTATTTTAAGAGGGAGAGAAATGTCATATCCCCAATTTTCTTCAATGATGTAACTGTAAAGTTTATATGAAATGGATATGAGATTTTTGGAATAAATTGTATTAGAATGAACAAGGAAAGAGAAGGATTATTGTCTAAGGGAAATATAGGGACCTAAACAAGAAGTAGAAAAGGTTAAACGTCAAAAGCTAAAGTAGAAACAAAAGTTGGGCCAAAAGTGGTAATTTTCAAAAGTTTAGGGACCTAAATGTAAATAAGCAAAAAGTCAGGGACATAAATGTAATTATGGATAAGTTGAGCCAAGACAGCCCAAAAATGCCTGTAATCAGATCAGACCTAAATTTTACCAGTAGATAGACAAAGTTATTCCTGTCAGTTTAAGGAGTCACATAATTTTGAGTTGAGGTCCCGATTAATTGATATAATTCTTGAAGTCAAAAGGAATTATTATAGCATTTTTTAGACTTCAAAATCAGATGAAACTTTATAATAAATTCCTATATTTAATATATGAATTTATAAAACTGACAGAGTCAGAAAAGGAGTCCTGTAGAATTCTTACGGGATTTTACGGTGGAATAGAATACCCGATAAATATAGTTAGGAGAGTTGTCTTGGGATTTGTGTCATAAAGGGCATAAAGGCAATGAGCACATGCTAAAGCCCAAATGGTGCCATCATGAGCCCAGTATGATGACTGGATATTAGGTGGGCCAGAGTCCAAAGTAGTCTAGTAAAAGTGTGAAATTACGAAAATGCCCCTAGATGCCCATATTGTACTAGTGATGGATGGAGGGCATTTTTTCATTTTGGACAGGCCAAAACCATGTAACATGGTATACATATGATTAGTTAGAGCCAGTATATGCCCTAAGGTAGTATAGAGAGGGGTAAAATGATAATTATGCCCTTAGGGTTAATATAGTGCAAGAAATGACACCAAGGGTATTTTGGTCATTTCCCAAGGGATGGATGGTAGATAAATACTCAGTATAGCAATTCCAATGGTATAAGAAACCTAGACACTAGTTTCTATTATAGAATATATATCCTGGAATATTATAAAAATTAGGAACAGAAAACAGTCTGGTTTTTGTGAAATTGCTCTGATCGGTACCAGATTGGACTAGAATTTTTTCTATCAGTATATTTTACTTTTTCTAGCCAAACAAGCCCCTAAATGATGTCATGCATGGCATCAAAAGAATGGCTTCTAGGGCAAGCCAAGAATAAGAATGAATATGGACCATTATATCAAATAGTAACCAAATCAATCTTGGCCAACCATTTCAACTAAAGCTCATCTATAAATACCCCCTATTCAGCTTGGTTTGGCATGCCTTGACAACCATGGGGAACCTCTTGCAAAATTTCCATTCAACCAAGAAAAAAGAACACAACTTGAAGCAAAAAGCAACGTAATCATCTCCCTTGATTTTGAACTTTGTTTTAGCAAGTTAGCTCATGGTTTTAAGGGATTTTTGTGCTATATTTCCTTTATGGTTGTTGCTAGAAGTGATGTATATATATGGTTAGAATATGAGTTTTATGCTATGGATAGTTTAGATAAGCTTAAATAAGCTAGAATTAGGTGGTATAAACTTGGAAATTCAAGTATGTTTGGAATTAGGGTTTTGTGTTCTTTGCTGGTACTATGCTGGACACTGTTCATATGTTGGAATTTCATAATTTTAATGCTTTCAATGGGTTTAAAATGGAAAATTGTGTTAGGATAAAGTAGGAGAACAAGTATTGGAAGCATTGGAATCAAAATGTGATTTTTTTGAGAAAGGAGAGTGCACTTCGGTTTGGTATTGTAGCATGTGACATGTTTTGAGTTTGGAAATTCTAGTTTCATATTTGGATTCTACCTGAAAAATTATGTGGAAATGAACCATGAGAATTTATTTTGTAAAGATGGAAGTATGAAACCTAAAATAGAGAAAGAAAGGAAGTTAGTGAAAACCTAGTCTTGGATTTGGTTTCAAGTTGAGTTGTAACATGATATTACTTTGTAATGGCTAGGTTTTGACATTTGTGAAGGAAAGAAATTGTCTCAAGAAGACCTTGACAAGGATAGCTAAAAGGTAGCAAGAATACCTAACTATAGTTTCCTGTTTGCTTAATTGTTTGCTTGCTTGTTGATTATGGTGTTTTGTTGAGCATGAGAATGTGTCATCATGTTGATGATGAGTTATGAATGATTGCAACTCCTTGCAAGTTATTTCATGAAAATATGCATGTTAGAGTTTTCTTATGTACCATTATGAAGTAGCTCCCATCTCATTATAACATGTTAAGCATCCAATTATTCATGCATGATATTATAGTTTGTGTAACTTGCTATTGGGATTTCCATGAAATCTCATTCCTTCCATATGCATAACCATATTATAGGTGCTAGAACTTCACAAGGAAAAAGGGTAAACATAGATGTATGAATTTGTTTTATAAGTTATAGCACTTACATGGCACTATGGAAGAAGATGATGGTATGCATGGAATATGTTAATGTAGTAGTATTCTAAAGCTGAGATCTTTTGACGATCATCATGATGCCTTAAACCGCAAATTTGAATCTAAACTTTATCATGATGATAGCTAATATACAGAGCTTTAAATTAACACCAATAATGCCTCAAATGGTTAAATATTCGAATTGTTATGATTTTTCTAAGTTAACGTTAAAATCTGGAATCAAGAAAAAGTAAGCAACTGGAGGCAGTGAGATTCTGACGTGAATTTTGTAGAGTAAATAAACGAGTTTTTCTGTGAAATTTTGTGAACTTAAATAGAACATCTAGATATTTAAATCCATAGGTAACACGGTTCATTTGGACAAGTAATGAAAAAGAAATAAATTTTTGAAATGAAGGCAAAGAAACTGGAACTTCCAGATTTTACCAAATGAATAGTGTTTTCTAGTGAATAAATTGGTTTCATTGGGACATTGGAACCTCAATTTTATATTTTTCATTTATATATCAATTAAATAGCTTTCATTAGAAATTATAACTACCCTATTTTGATTTTTCTACACTTAATTATGAATTTTCAAAGTTAGGTACATGTTCTGGAATTACTAAATGAACAGTGAAAGTGAACAGTTGCGAGAGCAATTCTTTTGAAAATGAATGGTTCCAACGCAAATGATCATGTAATTGGTTCCAATGAATTTCAAATGACCATAATTGAGGTTGAGAATTAGGATTTGTCAACCAGGTTATAGAGCTAATCCCTGGGGATGATATGAATGAAGAGCACTTCAAGAAAGCTGTGAAACTAGCTAGACAGCTTGATGACATAAGAAGAATGTTGATTAGAGAAGTCGATCAGGATTACAGAATTTATAAGGACTTCATAACAAGAGTAAGAGAAGCCTATCGAGCTTATGATCCAGATACCCTTACTCTTGAGGCTTAGACTAATATCATGGATGATATCTTGCCACTCACAGCGACGTGGAGAGAAGGTCTGGATCAGTACTTTGATGAGGAACCTTATGAGGATATCCATGACTGATTAATATGATAGGAGAATTTATTAGGATCCATTATGAGAAAGCATAATGTAATATTTGTATCTATGGATGTTACTGTGATCCATGTATTTATGACCAGTAATGATATTGTACATGTATGTATGTTATGAAAAATCTATGTAATGCTGTTAAACTTGTTGTATGCTATGTTTTGAATGGAATATAAATTATGTTAATTATAGTATTCCTTTCCTATTATAATAGCAAAACAAAATGGTAAGAATAAGAAGAGCTAGTTCTTCAGGAGAACCCTATAATGCTGGAGACGTTAACCAGTTAATCTTAGAAAAACAATATAAGCTGATTGAAGAGGTAAGAGCAGCTCAGGTAAGGAGTGAGCAGGAAAGGGATACTGCCATAGCAGTGGCTGTAGCAAAAGCGGTAGAGAATCTTAGAAACCCATAATCTGCGGGTACAATTGTTGGAAAACGTGCCCTAGGGGCCAATCATTGTCTTATGAACATTATTGATTTATGAATTTATTAATTGTGTTATCATATTATTTGCATATTTACTGTGATGACCATCCTTGGATAATTCATGATCTTATCCTAAATGTCCCTGGTCGGTCATCTGTGTGGGAGCAGAGATGAAATAAGACCAGTATGACTTTGAAGATGTATAGAGATATAAATCAAAGTCATATGCACATGTAAGAGTACAAGGTGTTGGACCGACCAGCTATGAGAGAGTTGCATGGGTTACGTCATAATCTTCTCTCATATACAAACCATGTCACTATGCCCTTTGACCTGAGATCATCATGGATTCCTACATGACAAACACTCAGCTTTGGCCTAGTCAAAAGTCACTTTTGACCGAGTGATCATAAAGACTATGTTCGGGCTTAGTGGTTTTTCATACGGAGGAATGTGAATGGTCAAGATGGAATTTGTCCCTTACATTCGTAGAGAGATATTACTGGGCCCCTCGATGAGTGAGTCTGAGAAATGTATGGCCATACTGTAATGGAAAGGTAGTTCCATTTCTATAGTCAGACTACTCATGGATCGAGAAAGTAACGGTCAGGAATAGGAGGATGACATTATCTATGCCTCATCAATGACCAAAATATCGCGTGACAGAAGGGACATGATATGGTTGTATAAAATGTTACATCGTTTATCGATTCTCATATGATTTGGGTAGTCGTTATGTCTTGCTAGAGACCACTTGCAACTTGTGGGCCAGTATAGCAAATGGCCCACTGCCAACTTCATATGGGCCTACAGGGTCGCACATAAAATAGCCCAACACGAGCTATGATGTCCAGATTCATTGAATCTAAGATGTGTCTAGATTTAATGAATGATCCAGGGTTGATGTATATATTTATTTATATTTATATTCGTATATATATATAAATTCGTATATATATATATATATTATATATAAGGGATATATATGATTTAATTTATAAGGATAAATTAAATCTCTATCACGTTTGAATTTGAAATTTAAATTGATAGGATATCTCATATAAGAGATATTTACAAGATTTAATTTATAAGGATAAATTAAATCTCTATCACGTTTGAATTTGAAATTCAAATTGATAGGATATCTCAAATTTGATTTATGAGAATAAATCAAATACAGTCCAATCTTATCTTTATTTAAATTAAATAAATAGGTGAATTAAATCTGTGGGACGGATTTAATATAAACATTATTTATTTAATTAGTTTCTTATCAAATTATACAATATGTGATATTGTATTCGGAATTAATATAGATTAATTCCAAAATCCAATTCGGTTGAGAAAAACGCAGAGCATCCTATATATCCGATTTTAGGAGCTACGTTTTGAATACAACACATAACACAAAAAGGGCCGAACGGAATTTGCAAAAGGTTTGCAAATAAGAAACTGCTGAAGTAGAGACGGAGAGGACGAACTCTTGAGAAAGCCTTGGAGGGACAGGAGACGCTAGCACGTCGTTCGTAGTTGGAACGCTGTTCGTGTGGATACCAGTAGAGGAAGACGACCTGAGGAGTCGACTTCTTGCGATCAAAAAGAGAGCACGAGCTGCGGAGAGAAGCTGTGGACGTCTCCTTACGATCAGAAAGAGATCACTGGCCGCGGAGAGAAGCTGTGGAAGTCGCTGAGAAACACTGAGGGTAATGCTTCTTCCCACTTGACTTAAACACATACGGCAGATCCTGGTAAGGAATGGAATTTTTTTTTTAATTAACTTCCGCTGCGTGTCTTCCAATTCCTTACAACAACTAATATAGAACTAGAGATAGTTCAACAGATAGTTGAGAAACTAAAACAGATAGGATAGACAGTGGATCCCACTGGCATTCAAAAGTGGATGGCTAAATTCTATAAACATAGTCTTCCAACGTTTCAGGGGACATTTGATGTACAGAAAGTAGAAGACTGGATTAGTATATTAGAGAAAATTTTCATGGTACTTGATTGTTTGTATGAGAGTAAAGCATAGATGGCAATCTATCAGATAGAAAGAGATGCAAATAGATGGTGGAGGAACACTTAGCTATTACTGCAAGCTAGACACATTCCTTTCACATGGGAAGTATTTCTTGAATAGTTTTATGAGAAGTATTTACCTCAATTGACATGGGATGAAAGAGAAGCAGTGTAACATCCTTACTTTTATACGTCTTAGGGACCATTCAGTAGCATTTAGAACCACTTACAAGACCTTGGAAGTCCATTAGCCAAATATGGAATTTTACTCTTTCTTGGGTTACTGTTTATATGGTATTCCAGATTACGCAACGAACTTTGAAAAATCATAATTAATTCTAGAAAACTCAAAATGAAGTGGTTCAAAAAGCTACATGAACATAACATATTGAAGTTTAAGGGAAAAATAATTTCTAGACCAAATGATTAGCCAATTGATACAGTTTATTCGTTGAAGTGTACTGTTCATTTGGTCAAAAACTCTGGAAACAGATTCTGGTCCCTTACTTTGGAAAATCATTTCTATTGATATACACATCCAAATGAAACGTTCTACCTATGCACTTAAAGCTATTGATGTGTGCTACATGTTCATAAAATTTCATGAAATAATTCCTTCATTTGCTAGGTCAAACTGAAGCCGCAACAAAACTGCTTTAGGACCTACGTTTTTACCATTTCAGTTTCTTTTCTTTCATTTCCAATAATTGTTTCAGCATGCACAGGCCATCAAATAAGCTTCTTAACATTCATATACATCATTTACATATTCCATAAGTATTACAATAGTTTCATTACATAAATGGACACCTTACATGGCATTTACATACATGGAAAATGCATATCATATGCTAGAATCTTAAATACTTCACTTTCCTTCTTCCATGCTTTAGCTCTTCTCCATGCATACCTTTTCT
Source organism: Leucaena leucocephala (assembly GCA_037074615.1). Taxonomy (NCBI): domain Eukaryota; kingdom Viridiplantae; phylum Streptophyta; class Magnoliopsida; order Fabales; family Fabaceae; genus Leucaena; species Leucaena leucocephala. The sequence goes on from CM073519.1 coordinate 20,676,580, forward strand.
TCATGTTTGACCTAAATTGGTTGGTTATGGGAGAGTGAGATTCTAGGGAATCTCAGTAGCAAACATTACCACTTAAATATGCAAGATGGATGCTAATGCATTGTATGTAATTTCATTAAACTTTCTTTGGTTAGTGACATGCTATCATGCTATATACTTTTAAATAAAGTGCATGGCCATGGAAAACATGTTATTCACAATACATTGAACATCATTAATCATGTCACAACATCATTCAAATATCACATACATGTCAACACATAAGCATACCACATCAAGCACATAAAGAGATAAGTTCACTACCTTGCACTTAAGCTTCCCTCTTGATCTTTAGCATTTGCTTCCTAGCTTTCCAACCAATAAACCTTTATGCCAATCACTTACCAACATGTTCTTGGATGTTTCAAGGTCCTAAACACATTCATATTCATCACATAATTCATTAGGACTCATGAACTCCAACCATGTTCAAGATTAACTTTGTTACACTCCTTATTGTCATAACTTTCCCTAATATTCACTAATCCACTTGGCTCTTGAATCAATTGATGTCTTGACTTTACCCTACACAATTTCATCTCTTGAATCCATTTATGAGCTTAGAATCATCAAATTCCAGCTCCATCATGGCCTGCTGTACAGAACTGAACATAAGCATACAATTCTTTCAAAAATTCTCATTTTGATTCTAATGCTTCCCATACTTGTTTCTCCACTTTACCCCACACAACTTTTCATTTTAAAACCATTGGAACCATCAAAATCATGAAATTCCAATTACTGTTCATGCGAGTGAACAGTAACCGTAAGGAATCTCAAAGACTATAACCTTGAGATTTTAATGTTTCCAAGGTTTAAAACCTTTCCAATCCTACACAAAATCATCATATAAACTCAATGGAAGCATTAGATCATTGAAATTCAATTTCCTTCCCTCATGAACAGTGCAGACCGAACAGGGCACACCATGGCAAAGTCAAGAATATCAATTTGATTCAACAACCAACCACTTAACTAGCTTGTTTAAGCTTTAATCATATGGTTCTAACTTTAATTTCTTCTTTCCCCTTTCATCTAAGGTTTTTGGGAAGCACCCTCCCTTAGAGAAAACTCAACTTTTTCCCCATGAAAACCCTAAGTTCAAGCTCCCAAATCAAAGGAGAATAAGTTAGGAAAGATTGCTTACCTTTAATCTCTAGCTTGCTTGAACTTTGGAACCTTGAATCTTCTTTGTCTTGGCTTGAGTTTCCATTTTGCAAGAGTTTCCCCAAGGGTCCATGAAGCTACGGTTTGCTGCAGAATTGGGGGGGTATTTATAGCCAAAATCCAACAAAAATGAATGGCCAAGATTGATTTGGTTACTATTTGATCTAAAGGCCCACATTTAATCTTGGATTTAACTTTTTCATAAAATAATAATTATGACATCATGTGGGACACCTCAAGGGACACCTCAAGCGGTTAGGTGGCGTGCTGCCCATGCAAGGAACCTTCTGGAGAAATTCCAGTCCCATCCGGTACCGATCAGTGCAGTTTCACAACAACCGGACTGTGTTCTTTTCCTAATTTTTATAATATACCAGGATATGTATTCTATCCTGGAAATTAATGTATAGGCTTCTCATACCATTGAAAATGTTAGACTAAGTATTTATCTTCCATCCATTCCTTGGGAAATGACCAAAATATCCTTGGTGTCCTTTCTTGCACTGTACTGACCCTAAGGGCATAATTGTCATTTCACCCCTTTTGTACTGCCTCAGGGCATATATTGGCTCAAATAATCATATTTATACCATGTGTCACATTTTTAGCCTGTCCCAGATGACCAAAATGCCCTTCATCCATCTTTGGTATAATCTGGGCATCCAGGGGTATTTTCGTAATTGTGCACTTTTTCTGGCACTGGCCCCTTCTACTGATAGACTGGTACCCTGGGTTTTGGGCCTTCCTTGGCGTCATTATGGGCCTATATATGAGTTCATCTGATCTCATTCTATCCAGGCTTACATACCGATAAGATCCATTATCGGATCACGGGTGTTAACAAACTCCCGTCAAAATTCACTGATATGTGAATAACTTTTTATACATAACTTCTTCTGGAGTTCTGTCAGATCCAGGACATCTGACACTGTAGGGCACACTTTCCTGTAATTTGCCCACATATATCTGATGTCCATAGAATCTGATAAAAATTCAAATAACTTTTAGACTATCAGATAATTTTCTGCTGTCTGGAGCCCTAATAAAATTTTTGTATCATGCCAGATTACCCAGCATGACTTCCTCTATTTACTGATGGAATGTGGGACTGAAATACTTACAGGCAGTTATAAACCTTTTCTGGCTGAACTTTTCCATAATTACATTTATGTCCCTGACTTTTTGCTTAATTACATTTATGTCCCTAACTTTTTGGATATTTACATTTAGGTCCCTAAACTTTTGGAAATTACAACTTTTGGCCCAACTTTTGTTTCTACTTTAACTTTTGGCCTTTAAACTTTTCCAATTTTCGTTTAGGTCCCTTTCTTCCTTCAAGACTCATTTAACCTTTATTATTTCTTCTGATCTTTGTCATAATCCTTCTTAAACCTCTTTCCACTATTAGTACTATACAGATAGGGAAAAATTAGGATATGACATTTCTACCCCCTTAAAATAAATTTCGTCCTCGAAATTTACTTAGCACCTTAGTCAGTGATTGGGGTATCTATCTCTTATCTTTTATCGTGACATATTAACGGAGTTCTTTTTATATCCGCAATTCTTCATATCTTACTATGATCATCCTTTTGTCATGAATCAACTCACTCAGAGTTGAACTCCAGTTCATTCTATTACTTACCTTCTTGCTATGCATTTATCTATATATGGACTCCTCACTATACTGGACTTGTGAGTAGTGTCCATTTCTTTCATATTAAACTCTCTCGAATACTGCTATATTCGGGAGTTTCTATTAACAACTCATCATACTTTTTAGTGCAACTACTTCTTTCTCATCTGAGTATCTAGCAGAATTCTTTGAGTATTCGCACACTTTAACTCTCATTCCCATATCATCATGCATTCTTATCATCTTTAATAACTCATCATAATACAGAGAGAGGACTTATATCATTATTCTTTCTTTCAATGCTCTACTACTAAATAGGAGCACATAGGAGCATATAGGAGCATATAGGAGCACATATGAGCATATAGGAGCACATACTCTAACATGCATAATGCCTGGACAACATGCTGCAGGACTACATACCTGCTTACGAATGCAAAGCTCTAACATCGGAGCTCAAGCATTCCTTCTCTTAATATGCACAGCTCTAACACTCGGAGCTTGCACAGCTTTATCATATAAAGCTTGCACTACTCTAACATTCGGAGCTTTAGCATATTTTACAAACATAACATAACATAACATAACATAACATAATGCCTGGCACTTTATGCAAGGAGTGAAAGCTCTCATTTGCTTTTTCATACGTAACGTATTATTCAAATGTCTTACCCCTTTTAGCAGGGAGCCTCTCTCTCTGTTTACAAGGCTAGCTATTATGCCACTTCGTATTGCATTTCTCAATATACCTTTCTCATAACATATCTCAGTTTGTATCTTTTATATCATAACATGACATATCTAGCCACATCTGGCTATATCATAGTCTATCTTTCAAATCCATTTCATTTGGATTTAACATAAGGGTTCTAGTCTCTTATTATTCATAACCCTTTTTAGCTTTTCATAGCTCTTTCTATCATCTTACATAGCTCTGTGCACATATGCCAATTTCAATGGCATTTACACACTTTTCCATCACTTCCCAGGGGGTCCCCCATCATTGAATTACCCTTACCTGAGCATGCTTAACTGAAATGTACAGATAAAAATCTAAAGTACTGGTGCTCACAGGCTTTAACCCTGGTACTTTATTATCGTAGACCCATCTTATACTATCTCTTTTGGGTCTATCTGGCCTTCTAATCTCTTTATCCTCATCTAGAGGATTTACTTGTCTCTTATTTTTTGTAATCTTATCATAAGGATCTCTTCTTATATCTTACGTAATATTCCCATAAATCCTTAGGACTTAGCATTAACAACTTTAACTTTGATCACTTAGTTCCTGATACGTGTAAGGAGATTCTGAGTTCAATCCCTGATAGTAATAAGGCTATCTGAAACTAGCATCATGGGTACTCTCTCTGTTATGAGTTAATCAACTTGTGAAGCTTCTATACCTTAACTTTTCCTTGGTATTTGTCCTTCCAAAGAAATACTGTACTTATGGCTCATTACTTTCTTCCTCTAGGCTTGGTCTACTGCGACCCTCGGGATCTACTGCGATCAACCGTAAGCCTCTTCAGGATCTAACTGCGACCCTGTGAGCCATACTAGGATCTAACTGCAATCTTCCAGAATCTACTGGATTCTGTTGTACTGTATTCTCATCTCTGGAAGACCTAAACCAACGGACAAAGTTACAAGGTTAGTCACTTCCACATAGTTGTTAACTCCACAAATAATTCCCCAAAAATGGTCACAGAAGCCAATATTATCTATCAAGACTTCACTCATTTCCTCTATCACTCAGGAACTTCATATACCATTCTTATCTTTATAACTTTATTACATTTAACATTGCAGGGAGCTACACAAGCTCTACCTTGCACATATCTGTCGTCATCTATTTATCTCATCAGAGGGACTTTACTCTATTGCAAGAGCAATCTAGCTCTATTGCAAAAACATTAACTTATATTACTTAAAAACTGCTCTTTCTTAGAGCCATATCATCTTTCATAACTGCGTCTCATTTCCTTTCATCTATCTTATCCCTACTAAAGGGATATGTCCTAAGTATTATACTCATTTATCTATAGGCTCACTACTAATCTTCATCTTTAATCTCATTCTCTATCCCATTGACTATCATAGTCTGATCATAAATTCTCTTTCTATCTTCTGAGAATCAAATAGCAACTTTCTAGTTTAGCACTTTGCTATTGCTTCATTCTTGCTAAGTTGAATTATTTAATTGCATGTCATAGGGCATGGGAGCAACATAACTTTCTCATCTGGTATACTCTACCCAGTACGTACTGCATAAGGGGAGTATTCATTTATCATAGTATACTCAACATGCATAATATGCAAATAGATGCAATCAGTTAAGCACTCTCTAGTATGTGTGTCATCACATGACAACTGCAATGATATGCCAATTCTTATTATAACTTATAACAACATAAGCAATATCATTATTACATACATCTGCTCAACCATCCCTTATCACCTTAATCACTAGGTCCTGATCATTTATTCAGGTACCTGAGTCATTTACTTGTTTTACTTAGGCTGCCATATCACCCTCTTACTAGGGTATAGGCTTAACCCTTCTTTACTCTTTCTTACATAAGGAATAGGGGAGTCACTTCATCTTTGAATCTATGGCTACCTTACTATGCCATATTTATTCTATCATATCATCCCTTATTGCCTGTAAGATTTCTATGTCTCTAGCTTGAAGGATTTATGTGTCCTTGGCCTCACAACAATCCATAACTGAGTCAGCTATTCTCTTTCAGCGAACTGAGGAAGGTTTAGCTCCTATCTTTATGCCATCTGTACTTTTACGTTTCTCCCTAATCCTCTTGGATTACTAACAGGCAAGAAAGTATCTCTTATTAAGCCTCAAGGTTCATATGAATGAACTCGATTAAGTATCCATCAAAAGAGTTCTCTTTCCTTAGCTCTAACCCTTAACTTCATGCTCACCTTTCTCTAATTGAGAGGAATGCTTCTTTTAAACTTTTTGAGAAAAACTTCTCAAGTGAGCGGATAATTCTCCATCTCATATGGAGTAACTTTTGTGCCTCTCTGTATCTCTTAACTCTTTCTGTCTATCAATCTCAGTCTACTCTATACTAGATTGTGATTCTTTTCTGGTTTGCCTCTAGTCCTGACCAATTTAGGTCACTTGGATCTCATTCATCACTTAATATTACTATTTATGTTCTCTAGGTCAGAGCGTTAGGTTACTATCTCTTCGTGATAGAATCCCTTTGCTTTGGGAACATTAACTTTCTATCTATTAACCATCACGTCTTTAACCTTAGGATGTGTATTAAATCATTCTTAGGCAAGTCTTATTCTAACTTCTCATTATTCTTTTCTGTAAAGACTAGCTGAACAAAGTCTTTCGTACTATAGATCAACTCCTGATGATCATACGGAGGATCTACTGTTGAACATCTTCTTAAACTGATCTTCTGTATCTTAGTGCTTCGTACTATTTAACTTGCCTATACTCTGTGCTAAATCTCTAACTAATAGACTTCAGTGAGGTTGGCATCTTTAGTCTCATGACACTTGACTTACTATCATCTCATACCAATCCTCGAAAGTATATTAGGTTAATGCCCTCTACTGGATGTCTGTTTATCATTCCTGCTACGGCATTGAGGAACTGCAGATAACTAACTGTTCTTAATCTATACTTTTGTCCATCCCTTGACCTAGACTGAGTAATTCACTTTTCACAGCTTTCTTTAGACCAATATGGTCAACACTATCTGTCTTTAATGAAGAAGGCTGGGGTTGACTAGGACTAGGAACATCCCACTGATCTTTCTCTATATAGTCACATATTCTTGGACTTTGGGAATGGACAAGAACTATCATAGGCTCTGACTGGATGTCTGAATTAGGGGACTGTTGTATCTTAATTATCGTAAATCTATCCTCAAACTCTGATAGAGGAGGAATAATATATGGTCTACCCATAATCTAGTACCAATACTCAGCTTCCTCAGCCGTAATCTATCATCTCGTAAGAGGGATAAAGCTTATATCAAGGTTAGAGGGCATTCCAATAAACTTATACCGTATAGAGTCACTAGACTCAACATCAACTGGTGCATATTAGGCTTTAGGCTGAATCTCTACATCACCTCTAGACTGTAGGTTTAAGTCTACAGAAATGTCTATGGGACATTCCACTGTAGATTTTCCTGAATGATCCCCTAAACTCTCATCTGGACTCTCTTCATTGTCTAAGGGATGTGGATATATATCATCTTCATATATCACTATTGGTCTGGAGTCTTCCTTATTAACTGAAGCCTCTGACTTAATCTTATGGAATCTCATATATATTCCTGCAACATTTGCTTAATTAAGCAATGTTAACCATCCCATAACATACCCTAACTTGACAAAATACTTACTGTTTAGGGTTAGGGTCTGGGTATAATCTCATATCAATTCATAAATAATATATTCAGAGCATTTCTTAAGCCAGAATCCTATGCTCTGATACCAAAATATAACATCCTTACTTTTATACGTCTTAGGGACCATTCAGTAGCATTTAGAACCACTTACAAGACCTTGGAAGTCCATTAGCCAAATATGGAATTTTACTCTTTCTTGGGTTACTGTTCATATGGTATTCCAGATTACGCAACGAACTTTGAAAAATCATAATTAATTCTAGAAAACTCAAAATGAAGTGGTTCAAAAAGCTACATGAACATAACATACTGAAGTTTAAGGGAAAAATAATTTCTAGACCAAATGATTAGCCAATTGATACAGTTTATTCGTTGAAGTTTACTGTTCATTTGGTCAAAAACTCTGGAAACAGATTCTGGTCCCTTACTTTGGAAAATCATTTCTATTGATATACACATCCAAATGAAACGTTCTACCTATGCACTTAAAGCTATGGATGTGTGCTACATGTTCATAAAATTTCATGAAATAATTCCTTCATTTGCTAGGTCAAACTGAAGCCACAACAAAACTACTTTAGGACCTACGTTTTTACCATTTCAGTTTCTTTTCTTTCATTTACAATAATTGTTTCAGCATGCACAGGCCATCAAATAAGCTTCTTAACATTCATATACATCATTTACATATGCCATAAGTATTACAATAGTTTCATTACATAAATGGACACCTTACATGGCATTTACATACATGGAAAATGCATATCATATGCTAGAATCTTAAATACTTCACTTTCCTTCTTCCATGCTTTAGCTCTTCTCCATGCATACCTTTTCTTCATGTTTGACCTAAATTGGTTGGTTATGGGAGAGTGAGATTCTAGGGAATCTCAGTAGCAAACATTACCACTTAAATATGCAAGATGGATGCTAATGCATTGTATGTAATTTCATTAAACTTTCTTTGGTTAGTGACATGCTATCATGCTATATACTTTTAAATAAAGTGCATGGCCATGGAAAACATGTTATTCACAATACATTGAACATCATTAATCATGTCACAACATCATTCAAATATCACATACATGTCAACACATAAGCATACCACATCAAGCACATAAAGAGATAAGTTCACTACCTTGCACTTAAGCTTCCCTCTTGATCTTTAGCATTTGCTTCCTAGCTTTCCAACCAATAAACCTTTATGCCAATCACTTACCAACATGTTCTTGGATGTTTCAAGGTCCTAAACACATTCATATTCATCACATAATTCATTAGGACTCATGAACTCCAACCATGTTCAAGATTAACTTTGTTACACTCCTTATTGTCATAACTTTCCCTAATATTCACTAATCCACTTGGCTCTTGAATCAATTGATGTCTTGACTTTACCCTACACAATTTCATCTCTTGAATCCATTTATGAGCTTAGAATCATCAAATTCCAGCTCCATCATGGCCTGCTGTACAGAACTGAACATAAGCATACAATTCTTTCAAAAATTCTCATTTTGATTCTAATGCTTCCCATACTTGTTTCTCCACTTTACCCCACACAACTTTTCATTTTAAAACCATTGGAACCATCAAAATCATGAAATTCCAATTACTGTTCATGCGAGTGAACAGTAACCGTAAGGAATCTCAAAGACTATAACCTTGAGATTTTAATGTTTCCAAGGTTTAAAACCTTTCCAATCCTACACAAAATCATCATATAAACTCAATGGAAGCATTAGATCATTGAAATTCAATTTCCTTCCCTCATGAACAGTGCAGACCGAACAGGGCACACCATGGCAAAGTCAAGAATATCAATTTGATTCAACAACCAACCACTTAACTAGCTTGTTTAAGCTTTAATCATATGGTTCTAACTTTAATTTCTTCTTTCCCCTTTCATCTAAGGTTTTTGGGAAGCACCCTCCCTTAGAGAAAACTCAACTTTTTCCCCATGAAAACCCTAAGTTCAAGCTCCCAAATCAAAGGAGAATAAGTTAGGAAAGATTGCTTACCTTTAATCTCTAGCTTGCTTGAACTTTGGAACCTTGAATCTTCTTTGTCTTGGCTTGAGTTTCCATTTTGCAAGAGTTTCCCCAAGGGTCCATGAAGCTACGGTTTGCTGCAGAATTGGGGGGGTATTTATAGCCAAAATCCAACAAAAATGAATGGCCAAGATTGATTTGGTTACTATTTGATCTAAAGGCCCACATTTAATCTTGGATTTAACTTTTTCATAAAATAATAATTATGACATCATGTGGGACACCTCAAGGGACACCTCAAGCGGTTAGGTGGCGTGCTGCCCATGCAAGGAACCTTCTGGAGAAATTCCAGTCCCATCCGGTACCGATCAGTGCAGTTTCACAACAACCGGACTGTGTTCTTTTCCTAATTTTTATAATATACCAGGATATGTATTCTATCCTGGAAATTAATGTATAGGCTTCTCATACCATTGAAAATGTTAGACTAAGTATTTATCTTCCATCCATTCCTTGGGAAATGACCAAAATATCCTTGGTGTCCTTTCTTGCACTGTACTGACCCTAAGGGCATAATTGTCATTTCACCCCTTTTGTACTGCCTCAGGGCATATATTGGCTCAAATAATCATATTTATACCATGTGTCACGTTTTTAGCCTGTCCCAGATGACCAAAATGCCCTTCATCCATCTTTGGTATAATCTGGGCATCCAGGGGTATTTTCGTAATTGTGCACTTTTTCTGGCACTGGCCCCTTCTACTGATAGACTGGTACCCTGGGTTTTGGGCCTTCCTTGGCGTCATTATGGGCCTATATATGAGTTCATCTGATCTCATTCTATCCAGGCTTACATACCGATAAGTTCCATTATCGGATCACGGGTGTTAACAAACTCCCGTCAAAATTCACTGATATGTGAATAACTTTTTATACATAACTTCTTCTGGAGTTCTGTCAGATCCAGGACATCTGACACTGTAGGGCACACTTTCCTGTAATTTGCCCACATATATCTGATGTCCATAGAATCTGATAAAAATTCAAATAACTTTTAGACTATCAGATAATTTTCTGCTGTCTGGAGCCCTAATAAAATTTTTGTATCATGCCAGATTACCCAGCATGACTTCCTCTATTTACTGATGGAATGTGGGACTGAAATACTTACAGGCAGTTATAAACCTTTTCTGGCTGAACTTTTCCATAATTATATTTATGTCCCTGACTTTTTGCTTAATTACATTTATGTCCCTAACTTTTTGGATATTTACATTTAGGTCCCTAAACTTTTGGAAATTACAACTTTTGGCCCAACTTTTGTTTCTACTTTAACTTTTGGCCTTTAAACTTTTCCAATTTTCGTTTAGGTCCCTTTCTTCCTTCAAGACTCATTTAACCTTTATTATTTCTTCTGATCTTTGTCATAATCCTTCTTAAACCTCTTTCCACTATTAGTACTATACAGATAGGGAAAAATTAGGATATGACAAGCAGAGTTCCTTGTGCTGAGACAAGGAGAAAGAGAATCTTTTGATGAGTACCTGGCTAAGTTTATCCATCTTTCTCAGTATTCCACTTACCTGCGACAGGTGGATAATGAACATTGGATGATAGAGAGAATGATTAGGGACTAAATGTTACCCTGAAGGATAAGATGACTCCTCAACAGTACAATCAGTTTAATAAAGCAGTAGAGGCTTGCAGGATCATTGAGAATAGCCTGAATCATCATATGCTGATGAGACCGATGAGCATAGAGAAATTCGTTTATTTACTATATGAAATTAGGGGATGAACGTCACTAACTCCAGTCGCTCACTTTATCTGAATTCTAGATTTTATGCCCAACCTAGAAAAATCATAGTAAATTGAAAGTTTAAGTAATTGAGACGTTCTTGGTGTCCAGTTAAATCTATGTATCTTAGCTATTTTCATATGAAATTTTAAGTCCAAAATCGTTGGTTAAGTCATCATAATCATCGTCATAAGGTTACTGCCTCATAATACAAACACACTATATCATGCTAGGTATGCCATCAAGTCATCTCATAGTGCCAAGTGATCAACATAACTTGTTACACAAATTCAAACATCCGCATTTAACCTTTTAATTGGGAGGTCCAGCACCTATAACATGGTTATGCATATGAAAAGAATGAGATTTCATGGAAATCTCAATTGCAAGTCATACAAACTATAATATCATACATAATTGATTAAATGCCTAATATGTTATCATGAGATGGGAGCTACTTCATAATAATACATAAGCAAACTCTAACATGCATATTGTCATGACATTAATTGTATGGAGTTTCAATCATTCATACTTCATCATCATGATGGTATAATATTAAGCTCAACCAAAAATCATAACTAACAAGCAAACACACAATCAAGCAAATATGAAATTATAGTTAGGTATTCTTGCTACCTCTTAAGATATCCTTGTCACACTCTTCTTGAAATGGTCTTCTTTCCACACAAATGTCAAAATCTAGCCATTACAAAGTAACATCAAGTTACAACTCAACTTCAAAACAATTCCAAGACTAGGTTTTCACTAACTTCCATTCTTTTTCCATTTTATGTTCTATACTTCCATCTTTCTAAAATAAATTCTCATGGTTCATTTTCACCCAATTTTTCATGTAGAATCCAAATATGAAACCAGAATTTCCAAAATCAAAACACATCCTTGGCTGCTATACAAAACCAAAATGCCTCTAACATTTTTCAAAAATTCACATTTTGATTGCAATGCTTCCAACACTTGTTTCTCTACTTTATCCCCACGCAATTTTCTATTTCAAACTCATTGGAAACATCAAAATCATGAAATTCTAACACATAGACAGTTATTCGTATAGTGGCAGCCAAGAACACAAAACCCTAACTAAATGCATACTTGAATTTCCAAGCCTATACCACTTGATTCTAGCTTGTTTAAGCTTGTCTAAACTATCCATAACATAAAATTCATATTCTTATCACATATGGACAGCATAGCCAGTAGCACCATCAAGGGAAATATGTCACAAAAACTTCTTAAAACTAAGAGCCAACTTGCTAGATTAAAGTCTAAGAATAAAGGAACTAGTTACAATTCGTCTTACTCCAAGTTATATGCTTCTTTCTTACTTCAAAGGAACTTTTGGTAGAGGTTCCCTAAGGTATCTAAGCTACTGAACAGGTCTAGAATTGGGGGTATTTATAGAAAAAAATGGGTGGAAATAGAAGACCAAGATTAGTTAGGTTACTATTTGATCTAATGGTTCACATTCCACCGGCCATCAAGCTTGCCCTAGAAGCCTCATTAATGACACCATGCAGGACCTCATTTAGGGTTATGTTTGGCTGAAGAAAAGTAGAAATACTAATAGAAAAAATTCTAGTCTAGTCTAGTACCGATCTGAGCAGTTTCATAAAAACTAGACTGCTTTTTTGTTCCCAAATTTTATAATATTCTAGAATATGTATTCTGTCATGAAAACTAGTGTATAGGTTGTTCCTACCATTGAGATTGCTAGACTAAGTATTTATCTGCCGACCATCCCTTGAAAAATGACCAAAATACCTTTATTGCACTTTCTTGCACTATATTAACCCTAGGGGCATAATTGTCATTTCACACCTCTTTATGCTTCATCAGAGTATATACTGGCTTTAACTAATCACCCCTATACTTGCTTGGACTTTTTGACTTGTAAAAAATGACCAAAATGCCCTCCATCCTTCTCTGATACAATATTACAATATAGGGGCATTTTCATAATTTCACACTTTTTCGGGGTTGCTATAGACTTTGGCCCACTTAACTGTTCAACCACCTCATTGGGTCTTTGGGACGCCATATTGGGCCTTGACCTTTTTGGCACAAATCCCAATAAACCTCTCCTGAAGGTATTTATTAGGTATTTTATTACACTGTAAATTCCCTTAAAAATTCTACAGGATTCCTTTTCTGACTCTGTTAATTTTATAAATTCTCATATTAATTATAGGAATTTACTGTAATGTTTTATCTAATTCTGAGGTCCAAAAAATACTATAATATTTTTTCCTGACTTTAAGAATTTATATCAATTAATCGGGACCTCAAAGCAAAAATATGTGTTCTGTTAAATTGATTAGAATAAGTTTCTCTACTTACTGGTAAAAATTATGAGTAAACTATTTTCAGGCAATTTTAGGCCTTTTCTGGCTCAACTTTTTCATAATTACATTTTTAACCTTGAACTTTTGTTAAATTACATTTAAGTCCTTTAACTTTTGGTAATTACACCTTTTTACCCAACTTTTATCTCCACCTTTATTTTTGGCCTTAAGACTTTATAAATTTTATTTAGGTCCTTGAACTTTCCTTAATTACCAGTCACTCTCTTTCCTTCCTTAATCTGATGCAATTTACTTCAAGAATCTCATGTCGACTATGTATAAACTGTACATATATACCAGATAAGAAAATTGGGAATATCACATATTCTCATCTCTGGAAGACCAAACCAACATACAGAGTTACAAGGTTAGCCACTTCCACTTAGTTGTTAACTCAACAGATAATTCCCCAAAAATGATCACAGAAGCCAATATTATCTATTAGAACTTTACTCCTTTCCTCTATCACTCAGGAATTTCTCATATCATTCTCATCTTTCATAACTTTACTATGTCTATTACTGCAAAGAGCTGCACAGGCTCTACCATGCCATATCTATCATAATATGTTAATCTCATTTTGTGGGCATTACTCTACATGAGTTGTATTGTCCATTCTCTTGGCTTTATCTCAAGAGCAATTTGACTCTATCACAAGAGCAATCTAGCTTTATTGCGGGAATGTTAACTTTTATTACATTGATATTGCTCCTTTTTAGAGCTGCATCATCTTTCATAATGCTTCTGATTTTATTTCATATTCATGGTACATCATTCATGTATCTTATCCATGCTTAAGGGATATGTCTTCAGTACTATAAATATTTATATATAGATTCACTATTAACCTTAATCTCTAATCTCATTTATTACTTTTCTATTGCTTTATCAATACCAAGTTGAATTATCTAATTGCATGTCGTATGGTATGGGAGCAACATAATTTTCTCATCATATATACTCTACCCTAAATGAAATGCAAAAGGAGAGTGTTTATTCATCATAGCATACTCTAACATGCATAAAATGCAAGGAGATGCAATCATTTAAGCCTTCTCTAACATAGTGTCATCATATGACAACTGCAAGGAGATGCAACTTTTCATCATAACTCATGGCAATATAAGGCATGTCATTATTACATAATTTGCTCAACCATCCCTTATACGCACACTGCAAGTAAACAATTATCACAATAACTATCAAATTATCTATTATATTATATGATCAGATCATTATCAGATCCTGAAGTAACTATTCATCTAACTTAGGCTACCACGTTACCCTCTTACTAGGGTATAGACTAAACCCTTCACTACTCTTTCTTACCTAGTGAATAGGGGAGTCAATTTATCTTTTTAACTGTGGCTACCTTTCTCCTCTAAGCATCATAAACTTCTTTTTCTTATCTTGCATACATCTACTGCTCTATTGAACTTCTACAACTACCTGAGAAAAACTCTTTCTTTATAATACATAATTCAATTCGTGAACCAACTTCTCAGTCATTTAACTTTCATGGTTCATATGGATGAATTTGGCTAAGTAATCATCAAATAGTTTCTCTTTCCCCTCTTTGACCTTAACCTCATGCTCATCACTATCTAAATTGAGAGGAATGCTTCTTGTAAACTATCCAGGAAATACTTCTCACGTGAGCAGATAAATCTCTATCTCTGTAGAGTAACTTTTGCATCTCTCTACTATCTCTTAACTTTTCTTGTCTGTTAGTCTTAGTCTACTCTGGACTCTTGATCCTAACTAAATTAAGTCACTTGGATCTCATTCATTATCTAGCACTATTACTTTTATTTTCTAGGGTGCTCTACCCTAGGTCTGCTAAGTTATTGTCTCTTTATGATGGTATCCCTCTATTTTGGGAACTTTAACTTTTTATCTATTAACCATCATGTCTCTAACCTTAAGCCATGTATTAGGCTCATTCTTAGGTAAGTCATATTCTAGCTTCTTATTATTTTATTTAGTAAAAACTATCTGAATAAATCTTTCGTAACATAGATCAACTCCTGGTAATCATATGGAGGATCTACTTTTGAACATTTTCTTAAACTAATCTTCTATATCTGAATGCCTCGTACTGTTTGGCTTGCCTGTACCCTATGCTAAACCTCTAATTGATAAACTTCAGTGAGGTCAGTCTTTTCATTCTTGTCATCAGGTCTCTGTGCATTATAGTCGTGACCTGAGTACTGGCTAGTCATGACTCATATTCTCTGTGAACTTTAGTTGCAACCATCTCAACTTACTTGTCACGACTTGATAGCTCTACGCCCTTAAGTTGCTACTAAAGGTCATCTTCCATCGTGACCTAACAGCTCTAGAACTTCCAGTCACGATGAATGGTCCTTACTTGTCACTACCAAGATACTTCTATGAATCTTTGTCGTGCCCTCTAACTTAACTCATCACGACTTAACTTCTCTGGAACTTCTAGTCATGACCTAAACTGCTTCACATCGTGACCTAAGCATAGCTTTTTCTAAACATTCACTTCTAATGTTCCTGACTTTGATAAGCTTGGGTCAATTGAAACTCATTCACATCTCTCTACTATAATCATATTAAATAGGGAACATATTCACATAGAAGTTCAACCAACTATCATTTTATTATATCACATCAAAACTCATATTTCATATCACCATAACATTTGTACATACATTTCATACATGTCCATTACATATTTGGGATACGTCATAACTATCATACATCTATGTAATTACTTTACTTTACATTATTTACAAATTTACATTACCCCTAATCACTTTTTACTTTTTTTTCTAGGAAATAGTGAACTGTAAATACTTTTGCATACAAAAATGCCACCACTATTTATCAGTTGGCAAATCATTTGCCAAAAACTCACTTAGCTCTATGTGCCATGTAGGGGTATATAGAAATATCTAGCTTACGACCATCTCATCCCAATCTTCTAGGTGTAAACTTCATTCAAGTTAATGCCATCTATTGTATATCTGTCTATCATCCCTGCTACGATATTGAGAAACTACAGATAAACTGTGTAATATCCTTACTTTTATACGTCTTAGGGACCATTCAGTAGCATTTAGAACCACTTATAAGACCTTGGAAGTCCATTAGACAAATCTGGAATTTTACTCTTTCTCGGGTTACTGTTCATATGGTATTCTAGATTACGCAACAAACTTCAAAAAATCATAATTAATTCTAGAAAACTCAAAATGAAGTGGTTCAAAATGCTATGTGAAGATAACATCTTACAATTTAAGGAAAAAATAATTTACATACCAAATGATTATCCAATTGATTCAGTTTATTCGTTGAAGTTTACTGTTCATTTGGTCAAAAACTCTGGAAACAGATTCTGGTCCCTTATTTTAAAAATTCATTTATCTTGATATACATGTCCAAATGAAACGTTCTACCTATGAACTTAAAGCTATGGATGTGTACTACATGCTCATAAAATTTCGTGAACTAATTCCTTCATTTTCTAGGTCAAACTGAAGCAACAACAAAACTGCTTTAGGACCTACGTTTTTACCATTTCAGTTTCTTTTCTTTCATTTCCGATAATTGTTTCAGCATGCACAAGCCATTAAATAAGCTTCTTAACATTCATATACATCATGTACATATGCCATAAGTATTACAAATAATTTCGTTGTTGGAAATCGTGCCCTAGGGGCCAATCATTGTCTTATGAACATTATTGATTTATGAATTTATTAATTGAGTTATCATATTATTTGCATGTTTACTATGATGACCATCCTTGGATAATTTATGATATTATCCTAAATGTCCCTGGTCGATCATCTATGTGGGAGCACAGATGAAATAAGACCAGTATGACTTTGAAGATGTATAGAGATATAAATCAAAGTCATAAGCACATGTAAGAGTACAGGGTGTTGGACCGACCCGCTATGAGAGAACTGCATGGGTAACGTCATAAGCTTCTCTCATATACAAACCATGTCAATATGCCCTTTGACCTGAGATCATCATGGATTCCTACATGACAAAACGCTCAGCTTTGACCTAGTCAAAAGTCACTTTTGACCGAGTGATCATAAAGACTATGTTCGGGCTTAGTGGTTTTTCATGCGGAGGAATGTGAATGGTCAAGATGGAATTTGTCCCTCACATTCGTGGAGAGATATTACTGGGCCCCTCGATGAGTGAGTCTGAGAAATGTATGGCCATACTGTAATGGAAAGGTAGTTCCATTTCTATAGTCAGACTACTCAGGGATCGAGAAAGTAACGGTCGGGAATAGGAGGATGACATTATCCATGCCTCATCCATGACCAAAATATCGCGTGACAGAAGGGACATGATATGGTTGTATAAAAGGTTACATCGTTTATCGATCCTCATATGATTTGGGTAGTTGTTATGTCTTGCTAGAGACCGCTTGCGACTTGTGGGCTAGTATAGCAAATGGCCCACTGCCAACTTCATATGGGCCTACAGGGTCGCACACAAAATAGCCCAACACGAGCTATGATGTCCAGATTCATTGAATCTAAGACATGTCTAGATCCAATGAAAGATCCAGGTGAATGTATATATATTTATTTATATTTATATTCGTATATATATAAATTCGTATATATATATTATATATATGAGATATATGAGATTTAATTCATAAGGATAAATTAAATCTCTATCACGTTTGAAATTCGAAATTCAAATTGATAGGATATCTCATATAAGAGATATTTATAAGATTTAATTTATAAGGATAAATTAAATATCTATCACGTTTGAAATTCGAAATTCAAATTGATAGGATATCTCAAATTTGATTTATGGGAATAAATCAAATATAACTCAGTCTCATCTTTATTTAAAGTTAAATAAATAAGTAATTAAATCTGTGGGACGGATTTAATATTATTTTATTTAATTAGTTTCTTATAAAATTATACAATATATGATATTGTATCAATTCGGAATTAATATAAGATTAACTCCAAAATCCAATTAGGTCAGGTGGAAAAACGCATAGCATCCTATATATCTGATTGGAGGAGCTACGTTTGAAAATAACATAGAACACAAAAGGCCGAACGGAATCTGCAAAAGGTTTGCAGACAAGAAACTCCCGAAATAGAGACGGAGACTTGTGAAAGCCTTGGAGGGACAGGAGACGCTAGCACGTCGTTCGTGGTTGGAACGCTGTTCGTGTGGATACCAGTAGAGGAAGCCGACCTGAGGCGTCGACTTCTTGTGATCGGAAAGAGACCACCGTCCGCGGAGAGAATCTGTGAAGGTCGCTGAGGAACACTCCGTCGATTTCTTGCGATCAGAAAGAGATCACCACCCACGTAGAGAAGCTGTGAAATTCGCTGAGCAACACTAAGGGTAAGGATTCTTTCCACTTGACTTAAACACATACGGCAGATCCTGGCAAGGAATGGAAAATTTTTAAAGTTTATTTCCGCTGCGTGTCTTCCAATTCCTCACAGTGGTATCAGAGCCATGCCGTTTTGTGTTTAAGTTAGGCTTGATTTGTGATTTATATGATATATGTTAGTAGTAGCCGATCATATAATAAGCGTTGTATGTGTGACATATATGGAATCCTTGTTGTGTATGACATAAAAGGAATCTAAAAGGAAATTGAAATCGGTGGTGATGCTTTTTGATTTGATCAATCCGCATAGATGGGGTCTAAGAAAACCGAATTCGAATTTGTGATTATTTGTGAAAACCGAATTCAGATTCGTGATTATTTATGAAACAAAACAAAAAAAAAATTTCTTCCGGGGCGCTGCCCCAGAGACCCCGCCCGCTAACCGGCTAGCGGGACAGCCGCCCGCTAACCGGCTAGCGGGACCGCCGTAGCTACCTGTTCGTAGCGCAACATAACCGTAACATATGTTACTTTGTAAATGTTTTTTGCCCTTCGATTAGATCTGAATATTGATTCTTGAATGTTTGGGTATGGTGAACAATATGGCTCTAGATTGCAAGTGTTGTAATTTTTAAAAATACGGCCTACGTGTCGTGCCTTCCTCTATATACTCTCAATGTACCTTCTCCTCTCATCTCACTCCCCTCAAATGTTAAAAGAGGTTTCTATATGTAATTTCTCTTTTCTTACTAGAGAGCTCCTCTCATTGGCTTGAGGGGACTTAGGATAGGTGAGCCATATTGTATCACGTTTGAATTATGCATCTTATGATTAGATCAGCACATGCATATTACTTGTATGAGATACGAACTGAGAAACATGCGTTTTATAAACCAGATAGTTAAATTAGGCCCTCTAAAAGAAATCTTAAGTCATAATGCCGTCAATTTATGAACACTTGTCAAAACCTCGATCGCTCAATTGTGGACTCCACCAAAGTGGGTGCTTTTGAGTTATCTTGGGGAGATAAGCAAAGAGTAATGGTGCTACTCTCATAGGTTCATTATTGTTTGACTTAATTGAGATTAACAAAACGGTTTTGGATCTCAAGGCATTAGATGGGATTAGAACATGCCAGATCATATGATGATAGGATCCCATGAATATCTAAGAGTTACATTTGATGTAATTGGTAAAGGTGTTACCTACCTAAATAACTTAATTTAAGTGTCCTGCCAAAGCGGACTTAAGTTTGAGCCAAATATGGATCTTAGCCCACTAACTATTGCATTGAGGGTTGTTTATTTAGTGGGAGATTACTAATTACATTGCATATTTTAATTGTAGAATCATGACGACTAGTAATACTGCTACATTATCGCTGCGATCTGTCCTTGAGAAGGACAAACTTAATGGGACAAACTTTCTTGACTGGTTTAGGAACTTGAGAATTGTTCTCAAGCAGGAAAGAAAGGCGCATGTCCTAGATCAACCCATTCCTGAGGAGCCAGCCGCCAATGCTCCCAGAGCTCAGAGAGATGCTTATATGAAGCATAAGGAAGACTCTGTCGATGTGGGATGCTTGATGCTAGCCACCATGGTTCCGGAGCTCCAAAGAGATCTGGAACACATGGAGGCTTATGAGATGATTGTGCATCTCAAGGAAATGTTCCAGCAACAGGCAAGGCAAGAGAGGTATGAGACCACTAAGGCCTTACATTCCTGCAAGATGGCTGAAGGTGCATCAGTCAGTGCTCATGTCTTAAAGATGAAAGGGTACATTGATCACCTTGAACGGCTTGGATTTCCCATGAGCCAGGAGTTAGCTACAGATTTGATCTTAAACTCACTCCCGGAAAGTTATGACCAGTTTGTTATGAACTACAACATGAACAACATGGAGAAATCTATTTCTGAACTGCATGGGATGCTTAAAACTGCTGAGCCGAGTCTTAAGAAGAAACCCAGTAGTGTTTTGATGGTTCAGAAAGGAAAGGGTACGAAAAAGAAAGGCAAAGGCAAGGGGAAGGGTCATGGCTCATCAGGTAAGACCAAAGAGTCAGGCAAGCCCGAAACCAAGCCTGCACCAAAGAAGGCAAAACCTCCGAAGGAAGGAGTCTGCTTCTTCTGCAATGAACCGGGTCATTGGAAGAGGAATTGCAAACTCTACCTCGAAGATCTGAAAAAGAACAAGAAGGATAGCGGGGCTATCGCTTCAGGTATTTATGTTATAGACATTCATCTTTCTACTTCCACCTCATGGGTATTAGATACTGCATGTGGTTCTCACATTTGTACGAATGTGCAGGGACTAAAGGACAGTAGGAAGCTGAAAAGGGGTGAAGTTGACCTACGAGTTGGAAACAGAGCAAGGGTTGCTGCGTTAGCTGTAGGCACTTATGAATTAGTTCTGCCCACTGGGCTTTTGTTAGTTTTGAACAATTGCTATTATGTTCCTGCTTTAAGTAGTAACATTGTTTCACTTTCTTATTTGGATAAGGAAGGTTTCACTTCCATTGCTGGGAATAGTAGATGTTCTATTTATCGTAATGATGTTTTCTATGCTCATGGTGATTTGCATGTTGATCATTACATATTAAATTTGGAACAACCCAATCATGGAAATATCTATAACATAACCGCCAAAAGGGTCAAACCAAACGATTTGAATCCCACATACCTCTGGCACTGTCGTCTGGGCCACATAAATGAGAAACGCATTTCCAAACTCCATCAAGATGGATTTCTAAACTCATTTGATTTTGAATCATATGACACTTGCGAGTCTTGCTTGTTAGGAAAGATGACAAAGTCACCTTTCACTGGGCACAGTGAGAGGGCCACTGATTTATTGGGCCTCATACATACAGATGTGTGTGGACCGATGAACACAAATGCCAGAGGAGGTTATTCGTACTTCATAACATTCATAGATGATTTCAGCAGATATGGGTACATCTATCTAATGAAACATAAATCTGAATCTTTTGAAAAGTTCAAGATATTTCAAAATGAAGTACAAAACCAGCTTGGCAAAACAATTAAAGCCCTTCGATCTGATCGGGGTGGTGAATATTTGAGCCAAGAGTTCATAGATCATCTTAGGAATTGTGGGACACTCTCACAATTGACTCCTCCAGGGACACCACAATGGAATGGCGTTTCTGAACGGAGAAATCGAACACTATTAGATATGGTTCGATCCATGATGAGTCGAACAGATCTTCCGCCCTCCTTTTGGGGCTATGCCCTAGAGACAGCTGCGTTCACACTCAATCGTGTTCCATCTAAGGCAATCGAAAAGACTCCGTATGAGATATGGACTGGGAGGACGCCTAGTTTATCTTTCCTCAAGATTTGGGGATGCGAGGTCTATGTTAAGCAACAAGCCTCAGACAAATTAGCGCCCAAATCCTCAAAATGCCTTTTTGTGGGATATCCTAAGGAAACCAAGGGATATTACGTCTACAACCCTGCTGATAACAAAGTGTTTGTTGTCAGAAATGGTACCTTTCTTGAACGAGAATTTATCTCTAAAAGAACCAGTGGGAGTAAGGTACAACTCGAAGAAGTTCGAGAGCTACAAGACACCACAGAACTGCAGATGGAAAATAGAGAAGACTCACAACAAGTTGTTGAGACTCCTCAAGTCACGCAAGGTCCACGAAAGTCTAATAGGACACGACTTCAGCCTCAGAGATATGGATTTCTGATTTCTGATAGTCGTGATGTGTTGCTCATTGAGCATAATGAGCCGACTACCTATCGAGAAGCTATAGTGGGACCAAACTCCGAAAAATGGCTTAGTGCCATGAAGTCTGAGATGCAATCCATGTACGACAATCAGGTTTGGACCTTAGTCGACCCGCCTGAAGGTGTAAAAACCGTCGGGTGCAAGTGGGTTTTCAAAGAGAAAACTGACATGGATGGCAATATAAATGTCTTCAAGGCACGACTGGTTGCAAAAGGTTTTACTCAAACTCATGGTGTGGACTATGATGAGACCTTTTCCCCAGTAGCAATGGCCAAATCAATCAGAATCCTCTTTGCTATTGCAGCATATTATGACTATGAAATATGGCAGATGGACGTCAAGACAGCCTTCCTTAATGGAAAGCTCCTTGAGGACGTGTACATGACACAACCTGAAGGGTTTGTGCGTTCCGAGGACTCTGGTAAAGTGTGCAAGCTTCAAAGGTCCATTTATGGACTAAAGCAAGCCTCTCGGAGTTGGAATCATCGTTTTGATGAAGTAATCAAAGAGTTTGGATTTCTTCAAAACATTGATGAACCTTGTGTGTACAAGAAGGTTAGTGGGAGCACAGTTGTGTTTTTGGTACTCTATGTCGATGACATCCTACTTATTGGGAATGACATTCCTACCTTGCAGATTGTCAAGTCTTGGTTAGGAAAGTCTTTCTCGATGAAAGACTTGGGTGAAGCCACCTACATCCTAGGAATCAGGATCTATAGAGATAGATCTAAAAGACTTCTAGGACTCAGTCAGAGTACATACATAGACAAAATACTGCATAGGTTCAGTATGCACGAATCAAAGAGGGGTTTCATACCCATGTCTCATGGTACTCACCTCAGCAAAGATCTGTGTCCTAATACATCTGATCAGCGAGGTCGCATGAGTAAGGTTCCATATGCCTCGGCCATAGGATCTATCATGTACGCCATGTTATGTACTCGACCGGATGTCTCGTTTGCCTTAAGTATGACTAGCAGATACCAACAGGACCCTGGTGAGGGCCATTGGACTGCTGTCAAGAATATCCTTAAGTACTTAAGAAGGACTAAGGACTTATTCTTGGTCTATGGTGGATTGGATGATGAGCTCTGTGTAACTGGTTACACAGATGCGAGTTTCCAAACTGACCAGGACGACCAAAAATCGCAGTCTGGATACATATTCCTCCTCAATAATGGAGCAGTAAGCTGGAAGAGCTCTAAGCAGGGCACTGTAGCAGATTCTGCAACGGAAGCTGAGTATATAGCAGCATCTGATGCAGCTAAGGAAGCCGTTTGGATCAGGAAGTTCATCACAGAACTAGGGGTGATACCTACCATCTCAGATCCAATAACTTTGCTCTGTGACAATAGCGGTGCTATTGCACAGGCCAAAGAGCCTAGGTCACATCAAAGGACCAAGCATATACTCAGGCGATTTCATCTCATCAGAGAAATCAACGATAGAGGTGATATAAAAAATATGCAAAGTAGCAGGAGAAGATAATGTTGCTGATCCTCTAACAAAGCCGCTTGTGCAGGCAAAGCATGAGCGTCATGTTAGGTCAATGGGAATTAGTCAAATTAATGATTGTACCTAGTGCAAGTGGGAGGTTGTTGGAAATCGTGCCCTAGGGGCCAATCATTGTCTTATGAACATTATTGATTTATGAATTTATTAATTGAGTTATCATATTATTTGCATGTTTACTATGATGACCATCCTTGGATAATTTATGATATTATCCTAAATGTCCCTGGTCGATCATCTATGTGGGAGCACAGATGAAATAAGACCAGTATGACTTTGAAGATGTATAGAGATATAAATCAAAGTCATAAGCACATGTAAGAGTACAGGGTGTTGGACCGACCCGCTATGAGAGAACTGCATGGGTAACGTCATAAGCTTCTCTCATATACAAACCATGTCAATATGCCCTTTGACCTGAGATCATCATGGATTCCTACATGACAAAACGCTCAGCTTTGACCTAGTCAAAAGTCACTTTTGACCGAGTGATCATAAAGACTATGTTCGGGCTTAGTGGTTTTTCATGCGGAGGAATGTGAATGGTCAAGATGGAATTTGTCCCTCACATTCGTGGAGAGATATTACTGGGCCCCTCGATGAGTGAGTCTGAGAAATGTATGGCCATACTGTAATGGAAAGGTAGTTCCATTTCTATAGTCAGACTACTCAGGGATCGAGAAAGTAACGGTCGGGAATAGGAGGATGACATTATCCATGCCTCATCCATGACCAAAATATCGCGTGACAGAAGGGACATGATATGGTTGTATAAAAGGTTACATCGTTTATCGATCCTCATATGATTTGGGTAGTTGTTATGTCTTGCTAGAGACCGCTTGCGACTTGTGGGCTAGTATAGCAAATGGCCCACTGCCAACTTCATATGGGCCTACAGGGTCGCACACAAAATAGCCCAACACGAGCTATGATGTCCAGATTCATTGAATCTAAGACATGTCTAGATCCAATGAAAGATCCAGGTGAATGTATATATATTTATTTATATTTATATTCGTATATATATAAATTCGTATATATATATTATATATATGAGATATATGAGATTTAATTCATAAGGATAAATTAAATCTCTATCACGTTTGAAATTCGAAATTCAAATTGATAGGATATCTCATATAAGAGATATTTATAAGATTTAATTTATAAGGATAAATTAAATATCTATCACGTTTGAAATTCGAAATTCAAATTGATAGGATATCTCAAATTTGATTTATGGGAATAAATCAAATATAACTCAGTCTCATCTTTATTTAAAGTTAAATAAATAAGTAATTAAATCTGTGGGACGGATTTAATATTATTTTATTTAATTAGTTTCTTATAAAATTATACAATATATGATATTGTATCAATTCGGAATTAATATAAGATTAACTCCAAAATCCAATTAGGTCAGGTGGAAAAACGCATAGCATCCTATATATCTGATTGGAGGAGCTACGTTTGAAAATAACATAGAACACAAAAGGCCGAACGGAATCTGCAAAAGGTTTGCAGACAAGAAACTCCCGAAATAGAGACGGAGACTTGTGAAAGCCTTGGAGGGACAGGAGACGCTAGCACGTCGTTCGTGGTTGGAACGCTGTTCGTGTGGATACCAGTAGAGGAAGCCGACCTGAGGCGTCGACTTCTTGTGATCGGAAAGAGACCACCGTCCGCGGAGAGAATCTGTGAAGGTCGCTGAGGAACACTCCGTCGATTTCTTGCGATCAGAAAGAGATCACCACCCACGTAGAGAAGCTGTGAAATTCGCTGAGCAACACTAAGGGTAAGGATTCTTTCCACTTGACTTAAACACATACGGCAGATCCTGGCAAGGAATGGAAAATTTTTAAAGTTTATTTCCGCTGCGTGTCTTCCAATTCCTTACATTCATCACATAAATAGATACTTTACATGGCTTTGACATACATGAAAAGTCCATAGCATATGCTAACATCTTAAATACTTCACTTTTCATCTTCCATGCTTTAGCTCTTCTTCATGCATACCCTTTTCCATCATGCATGACCTAAATTGGTTGGTTATGGGAGAGTGAGATTCTAGGGAATCTCAGTAGCAAACATTACCACTTAAATATGCAAGATGGATGCTAATGCATGATCTGTAAGTTCATTAAACTTCCTTTGATTAGTGACATGCTATCATGCTATTTACTTTTGCATAAAGTGCATGGCCATGGAAAACATATTATTCACAATACATTCAACATCATTTATCATGTCACAACATCACTCAAACATCATGTACATGTCAACACATAAGCATACCACATCAAGCACATAAAGAGATAAGTTCACTACCTTGCACTTAAGGTTTTCTCTTGATCTTTAGCATTTGCTCTCTAGCTTTCCAACCAATAAGCCTTTATGCCAATCACCTCCCAATATGTTCTTGGATGTTTCAAGGTCCTAAACACATTCATATTCATCACATAATTCATTAGGACTCATGAACTCCAACCATGTTCAAGATTAACTTTGTTACACTATTTATTGTCATAACTTTCCCTAACATTCACTAATCCACTTGGCTCTTGAATCAATTGATGTCTTGACTTTACCCTACACAATTTCATATTTTGAATCCATTTATGAGCTTAGAATCATGAAATTCCAGCTTCTTCATGGCCTCCTGTACAGAATTGAACATAAGCACATAATTCTTTCAAAAATTCTCATTTTGATTCTAATGCTTCCCATACTTGTTTCTCCACTTTACCCCACACAACTTTTCATTTTAAAACCATTGGAACCATCAAAATCATGAAATTCCAATCACTGTTCATGCGAGTGAACAGTAACCGTAAGGAATCTCAAAGGCTACAACCTTGAGATTTTAATGTTTCCAAGGTTCAAAATCTTTCCAATCCTACACAAAATCATCATACAAACTCAATGGAAGCATTAAATCATTGAAATTCAATTTCCTTCCCTCATGAACAGTACAGACCGAACAGGGCACACCATGGCAAAGTCAAGAATATCAATTTGATTTAACAACCAACCACTTAACTAGCTTGTTTAAGCTTCAATCATATAGTTCTAACTTTAATTTCTTCTTTCTCCTTTCCTTTAAGGTCTTTGGGAAGCACCACCCCTTAGAGAAAACTCAACTTTTCTCCCATCAAAACCCTAAGTTCAAGCTCCCAAATCAAAGGAAAATAAGCTAGGAGAGATTGCTTACCTTTAATCTCTAGCTTGCTTGAACTTTGGAACCTTGAATCTTCTTTGTCTTGGCTTGTGTTTCCATTTTGCAAGAGCTTCCCCAAGGGTACATGAGCTTATGGTTCTGAACCAGAATTGAGGGGTATTTATAGCCAAAATCCAAGAAAAATGAATGGCCAAGATTGATTTGGTTACTATTTGATCTAAAGGCCCATATTTAATCTTGGATTTAACTTTTTCATAAAAGAATAATTATGACATCATGTGGGCCAGCTCAAGGGACACCTCAAGGGGTTATGTGGCGTGCTCACCATGCCAGGAAGCTTCTGGAAAAATTTTAGTCCAATCCGGTACCGATCGGAGCAATTTCATAACAACCTGACTGTTTTCTATTCTGAATTTTTCTATAATATACCAGGATATGTATTCTGTCCTGGAAATCAATGTCTAGGCTTCTCATACCCTTGACATGGTTATACTGAGTATTTATCTGCCATCCATTCCTTACGAAATGACCAAAATACCCTTCGTGTCCTTTATTGCACTGTACTGACCCTAAGGGCATAATTGTCATTTCACCCCTTCTTGTACTGCCTCAGGGCATATATTAACTCTATATAATCATATTTATACTATGTCCCACGTTTTAGGCCTGTCCAAAATGACCAAAATGCCCTTCAACCATCTCTGGTACAATCTGAGCATCCAGGGGTATTTTCTTAATTTCACACTTTTTCTAGGACTGGCCCCTTCTGCTGATAGACTGGTACCCTGGGTTTTGGGCTTTCCTTGGCATCATTATGGGCCTATATATAAGGTCATCTGATCTCATTCTATCGAGGCTTACATACCGATAAGTTCCATTATCGGATCACGGGTGTTAACAAACTCCCGTCAAAATTCACTGATATGTGATTAACTTTTTATACAGAACTTCTTTTGGAGTTCTGTCAGATCCAGGATATCTGACACTGTAGGGCACACTTTGCTGTAATTCCCCTACTTATATCTGATATCCATAGAATCTGATAAAAATTCAGATAACTTTTAGACTATCAGATAATTTTCTGCTGTCTAGAGCCCTAACAAAATTTCTGTATCATGTCAGATTAACTAGCGTAACTTCCTCTATTTACTGATGGAATATGGGACTGAAATACTTATAGGCAATTCTAAGCCTTTTCTGGCTGAACTTTTCTATAATTACATTTATGTCCTTGACTTTTTGCTTAATTACATTTAGGTCCCTAAACTTTTGGAAATTACCACTTTTGGCCTAACATTTATTTCTACTTTAACTTTTGGCCTTTAACCTTTTCCAATTTTCGTTTAGGTCCTTCTCTTTCTTCAAGACTTATCTAACATTTATTATTTCTTCTAATCTTCATCATAATCCTTTCCAAACCTCTTTCCACTATCAGTATTATACAGATAGAGAAAATTTAGGATATGACATTTCTACCCCCTTAAAATAAATTTAGTCCTCGAAATTTACTCAACATCTCAGTCAAAGATTGTGGTATTTATCTCTTAAAATAAACATCTTAGTGGAGTACTTTTCATATCCGCAATTCTTCATATCTTTACTATGGTCATTCTTCTATTCTGAATCAACTCAATCAGAGTTGAACTCCAGTTCATTCTATTACTTACTTTCTTGCTATGCATTTATCTGCATATGGACTTCTCACTATGCTGGACTTGTGAGTAGTGTCAATTTCTTTCATGTCAAACTCCCTCAAATATTGCTATATTCTGGAGCTTCTACTAACTATTTATCATATTTTTTAGTGCAATCACTTATTGCTCATTTGAGTATCTAGCAGAATTCTCTGAATATCTGCAAACTTTAACTCTCATTCTCATATCATCATACATTCTTATTATCTTCAATAACTCATCATAATATAGAGAGAGGACTTATATCATAATTCTTTCTTCCATTGCTCTACTGCCTAGCAGGAGCACATAGGAGCACATATGAGCATATAGGAGCACATACTCTAACATGCATAACTCCTGGCCAACGTGTTGAAGGACTACTTACCTGCTCATGAATGCAAAGCTTTAACATTGGAGCTCAAGCATTCCTTCTCTTAATATGCATAGCTCTAACATTTGGAGCTTGCACAGCTCTATCACATAGAGCTTGCATTGCTCTAATATTCGGAGCTTTAGCATATTTTACAAACATAACATAACATGGTATAACATAGTACCTGGCGTTTCTGCAAGGAGTGAAAGCTCTCACTTGCTCTTTTACATATAGCTTAACATTCAAATATCTTATCCCTTTCGAAAAGGGAGCCTCTCTATCTATTTACAAGGCTAGCCATTAGCCACTTCGTATTGTATTTCCCAATACATCTTTCTCATAACATAACTCATTTCATATCTTTACATGCCATAATATAGCATATCTAGCCAATTCTGGCTATATCATAGTTTATCTTTCAAATCCATTTCATTTGGACTTGACATAAGGCTCTAGTCTCTTACTATTCATAACCCTTTCTAGATTTTCATAGCTTTTTCCATCATTTTACATAGCTTTGTGTATATATGTCAATTTCTTGTGGCATTCACACTTTTTTTTCATCACTTCCCAGGGGGTCACCCATCCTTGGATTACCCTTGCCTAGGCATGCTTAACTAAAATGTGCAGATAAAAATCTAAAGCGCTGGTGCTTACTGGCTCTGACCCTGGTACTTTACCATCTTAGACCCATCTTATACTAACTCTCTTAGGTTTATCTGGCCTTCTAATCTCTTTGTCCTCATCAGGAGGATCTACTTACCTTTATTTTTAGTCTTTGTAATATCATCGTAAGGATCTCTTTATTCTCATTTGACCCTTTCTCATATCTTATAAAACATTCTCATAAATCCTTGGAACTCAGGATTAACAGCTTTAACTTTGACCACTTAGTTCCTGTTATGTGTAAGAAGATTCTGAGTTCAGTCCCTGATAGTAATAAGGCTATCTGAAACTAGCATCATGGGTACTCTCTCTGTTATGAGTTAACCAACTTGTGAAGCTTCTATACCTTAACTTTTCCTTGGTATTCATCCTTCTAAAGAAATACTGTACTTACGGCTCATTACTTTCTTGCTCTAGGCTTGGTCTACTGCGACCCTCAGGATCTACTACGATCAACCGTAAGCCTTTCAGGATCTAACTGCAACCCTGAGAGCCATACTAGGATCTAACTGCAATCCTCTGGAATCTACTGGATTCCGTTGTACTGTATTCTCATCTCTGGAAGACCTAAACTAACGAACAAAGTTACAAGGTTAGTCACTTCCACATAGTTGTTAACTCCACAGATAATTCCCCAAAAATGATCACAGAAGCCAATATTATCTATTAGGACTTGACTCATTTCCTATATCACTCAGGAACTTCATATACCATTCTCATCTTTATAACTTTATTACATTTAACATTGCAGGGAGCTACACAAGCTTTACCATGCACATATCTATCATCATCTATTTATCTCATCAGAGGGACTTTACTCTATTGCAAGAGCAATCTAGCTCTATTGCAAAAACATTAACTTATATTACTTAAAAACTGCTCTTTCTTAAAGCCATATCATCTCTCATAACTGCGTCTCATTCTCTATCCTATTGACTATCATAGTCTGATCATAAATTCTCTTTCTATCTTCTGAAAATCAAGTAGCTAACTTTCTAGTTTAGTACTTTGCTATTGCTTCATTCTTGCTAAGTTGAATTATTTAATTGCATGTCATAGGGCATAGGAGCAACATAACTTTCTCATCTGGTATACTCTACCCAGTACGTACTGCATAAGGGGAGTATTCATTTATCATAGCATACTCAACATGCATAATATACAAGTAGATGCAATCAATTAAGCATTCTCTAGTATGTGTGTCATCACATGACAACTGCAATGAGATACAATTTCTTATTATAACTTATGGCAACATAAGCCATACCACTATCACATACATCTGCTCAGCCATCCCTCATACTCACATTGCCATTAAGCAATTAACTAGGTAGACTTTAAAACATTTTGTCCCTTTATCACCTTAACTGCTAGGTCTTGATCATCTATTCAAGTGCCTGAGTCATTTACTTGTTTCACTTAAGCTGCCACATTACCCTCTTATTAGGGTATAGACTCAACCCTTCTTTACTCTTTCTTATATAAGGAATACGGGAGTCACTTTATCTTTGAATATATGGCTGCCTTACTAGGCCATAGTCATCCTACCATAACATTTTTCATCGCCTGTAAGACTTCTATGTCTCTAAACTGAAGGACTTCTGTGTCCTTGGCCTCACTGTAATTTATATGTAATCCATAACTGAATCAGCTATTCTCTTTCAGCTAACTGAGGAAGGTTTGGCTCCTATCTTTATGCCATTTACACTTTTATGTTTCTCTTATCCTCCTGGATTACTAACAGGCGAGAGAAAGTAACTCTTATTAAGCCTCAAGGTTCATATAAATGAACTCAATTTAGTATCTATCAAAAGGGTTCTCTTTCCTTAACTTCATGCTCACCTTTCTCTAATTGAGAGAAATGCTTCTTTTAAACTTTTTGAGAAAAACTTCTCAAGTGAGTGGATCATTCTCCATCTCATATGGAGTAACTTCTGTGCCTCTCTGTATCTCTTAACTCTTTCTGTCTATCAATCTCAGTCTATTCTGGACTAGACTGTGATTCTTTTCTGGTCTGCCTCTAGATCCTGACCAATTCAGGTCACTTGGATATCATTCATCATTTAACATTACTATTTATGTTCCCTAGGGCAGAGCGTTAGGTTACTATCTCTTTGTGATAAAATCCCTCTATATTGGGAACATTAACTTTCTATCTATTAACCATCACATCTTTATCCTTAAGCCATGTATTAGATCATTCTTAGGCAAGTCTCATTCTAACTTCTCATTATTCTTTTCTGTAAAGACTAGCTGCACAAAGTCTTTCGTACTGTAGATCAACTCCTGATGATCATACAG
The DNA here is from genome assembly GCA_037074615.1 of Leucaena leucocephala. Lineage (NCBI taxonomy): Eukaryota > Viridiplantae > Streptophyta > Magnoliopsida > Fabales > Fabaceae > Leucaena > Leucaena leucocephala. Next base: position 20,708,807 of record CM073519.1, read on the forward strand.
AGGATCTACTGTTGAACCTCTTCTTAAACTGATCTTCTGGATCTTAGTGCTTTGTACTGTTTAACTTGCCTATACTCTGTGCTAAATCTCTAGCTAATAGACTTCAGTGAGGTTGGTATCTTTAGTCTCATGACTCTTGACTTACTATTATCTCATACCAGTCCTCTAAAGGATATTAGGTTAATGCCCTTTACTATATGTCTGTCTATAATTCCTGCTATGGCATTAAAGAACTGCATATAGCTAACTATTCTGAACGTATACTTCTATCCATCCCTTGATTCGGACTGAGTAAGTCACCCTCCGTAGCTTTCTTCAGACCAGTATAGTCAACACTATCTGTCTTTAACAAAGAAGGCTGGGGTTGACTAGGACCAAGAACATCCCACTGATATCTCTTTATAAAGTCACATATTCCTGGACTTTGGGAATAGACAAGGACTATCATAAACTCTGACTAGATATCTGAATTAGGGGACTGTGGTATCTTACTCATAGTAACTTTATCCTCAAACTCTAATGGAGGAGGAATAATATCTGGTCTACCCATAATCCAGTATCAGTACTCAGCTTCCTCACCCGTAATTTGTCCTCTCATAAGAGGAATAGAACTTCATCAGGGTTAGAGGGCACTTTAACAACCTCATACTGCGTGGAGTCAGTAGACTCAATATCATATGGTGCATACACGGCTTTAGGCTACATGTCTACATCACCTCCAGACTGCAGGTTTAAGTATACAAGAACATCTATGGGGTATTCTACTGTAGACTTTCTTGACTGATCCCCCATACTCTCCGCTGAACTCTCTTCATTGTCTGAGGGATGATCTTTATATATCATTACTGGTCTCGGGTCTCCTTTATTAACTGAAGCCTCTAACTTAATCTTATGGAATCTTATATCTATTCTTGCACTATTTGCTTAATTAAGCAATGTTAACTATCCCATAACATACCCTAACTTAACAAAATACTTACTGTTTAGGGTTAGGTTCTGGGAATAATCTCATATCAGTTCATAAATAATCTATTCAGAGCATTTCTTAAGCCAGAATCCTATGCTCTGATACCAAAATGTAACATCCTTACTTTTATATGTCTTAGGGACCATTCAGTAGCATTTAGAATCACTTACAAGACCTTGGAAGTCCATTAGCCAAATCTGGAATTTTACTCTTTCTCGGGTTACTGTTCATATGGTATTCCAGATTACGCAACAAACTTCAAAAAATCATAATTAATTCTAGAAAAGTCGAAATGAAGTGGTTCAAAATGCTACGTGAAGATAACATCTTACAATTTAAGGAAAAAATAATTTACATACCAAATGATTATCCAATTGATTCAGTTTATTCGTTGAAGTTTACTGTTCATTTGGTCAAAAACTCTGGAAACAGATTCTGGTCCCTTATTTTAAAAATTCATTTCTCTTGATATACACGTTCAAATGAAACGTTCTACCTATGAACTTAAAGCTATGGATGTGTACTACATGCTCATAAAATTTTGTGAACTAATTCCTTCATTTTCTAGGTCAAACTGAAGCAACAACAAAACTGCTTTAGGACCTACGTTTTTACCATTTCAGTTTCTTTTCTTTCATTTCCGATAATTGTTTCAGCATGCACAAGCCATTAAATAAGCTTCTTAACATTCATATACATCATGTACATATGCCATAAGTATTGCAAATAGTTTCATCACATAAATAGATACTTTACATGGCTTTGACATACATGGAAAGTGCATAGCATATGTTAACATCTTTAAATACTTCACTTTTCATCTTCCATGCTTTAGCTCTTCTTCATGCATACCCTTTTCCATCATGCATGACCTAAATTGGTTGGTTATGGGAGAGTGAGATTCTAGGGAATCTCAGTAGCAAACATTACCACTTAAATATGCAAGATGGATGCTAATGCATGATATGTAAGTTCATTAAACTTCCTTTGATTAGTGACATGCTATCATGCTATTTACTTTTGCATAAAGTGCATGGCCATGGAAAACATATTATTCACAATACATTCAACATCATTTATCATGTCACAACATCACTCAAACATCATGTACATGTCAACACATAAGCATACCACATCAAGCACATAAAGAGATAAGTTCACTACCTTGCACTTAAGCTTTCCTCTTGATCTTTAGCATTTGCTCTCTAGCTTTCCAACCAATAAGCCTTTATGCCAATCACCTCCCAACATGTTCTTGGATGTTTCAAGGTCCTAAACACATTCATATTCATCACATAATTCATTAGGACTCATGAACTCCAACCATGTTCAAGATTAACTTTGTTACACTCTTTATTGTCATAACTTTCCCTAACATTCACTAATCCACTTGGCTCTTGAATCAATTGATGTCTTGAATTTACCCTACACAATTTCATATTTTGAATCCATTTATAAGCTTAGAATCATGAAATTCCAGCTTCTTCATGGCCTCCTGTACAGAATTGAACATAAGCACACAATTCTTTCAAAAATTCTCATTTTGATTCTAATGCTTCCCATACTTGTTTCTCCACTTTACCCCACACAACTTTTCATTTTAAAACCATTGGAACCATCAAAATCATGAAATTCCAATCACTGTTCATGCGAATGAACAGTAACCGTGAGATTTTAATGTTTCCAAGGTTTAAAACCTTTCCAATCCTACACAAAATCATCATATAAACTCAATGGAAGCATTAGATCATTGAAATTCAATTTCCTTCCCTCATGAACAGTGCAGACCGAACAGGGCACACCATGGCAAAGTCAAGAATATCAATTTGATTTAACAACCAACCACTTAACTAGCCTGTTTAAGCTTCAATCATATAGTTCTAACTTTAATTTCTTCTTTCCCCTTTCCTTTAAGGTCTTTGGGAAGCACCACCCCTTAGAGAAAACTCAACTTTTCTCCCATCAAAACCCTAAGTTCAAGCTCCCAAATCAAAGGAAAATAAGCTAGGAGAGATTGCTTACCTTTAATCTCTAGCTTGCTTGAACTTTGGAACCTTGAATCTTCTTTGTCTTGGCTTGAGTTTCCATTTTGCAAGAGCTTCCCCAAGGGTACATGAGCTTACGGTTCTGAACCAGAATTGAGGGGTATTTATAGCCAAAATCCAAGAAAAATGAATGGCCAAGATTAATTTGGTTACTATTTGATCTAAAGGCCCACATTTAATCTTGGATTTAACTTTTTCATAAAAGAATAATTATGACATCATGTGGGCCAGCTCAAGGGACACCTCAAGGGGTTATGTGGTGTGCTCACCATGCCAAGAAGCTTCTGGAAAAATTTTAGTCTAATCCGGTACCGATCGGAGCAGTTTCATAACAACCTGACTCTTTTCTATTCTGAATTTTTCTATAATATACCAGGATATGTATTCTGTCCTGGAAATCAATGTCTAGGCTTCTCATACCCTTGACATGGTTATACTGAGTATTTATCTACCATCCATTCCTTGCAAAATGACCAAAATACCCTTCGTGTCCTTTATTGCACTTTACTAACCTTAAGGGCATAATTGTCATTTCACCCCTTCTTGTACTGCCTCAGGGCATATATTAACTCTATATAATCATATTTATACTATGTCCCACGTTTTTGGCCTGTCCAAAATGACCAAAATGCCCTTCATCCATCTCTGGTACAATCTGGGCATCCAGGGGCATTTTTGTGATTTCGCACTTTTTCTGGGACTGGCCCCTTCTGCTGATAGACTGGTACCCTGGGTTTTGGGACTTCCTTGGCGTCATTATGGACCTATATATAAGGTCATCTGATCTCATTCTATCCAGGCTTACATACCGATAAGTTCCATTATCGGATCACGGGTGTTAACAAACTCCCGTCAAAATTCACTGATATGTGAATTACTTTTTATACAGAACTTCTTCTGGAGTTCTGTTAGATCCAGGAAATCTGACACTGTAGGGCACACTTTCCTATAATTCCCCTACTTATATCTGATATCCATAGAATCTGATAAAAATTCAAATAACTTTTAGACTATCAGATAATTTTCTGCTGTCTGGAGCCCTAATAAAATTTTTGTACTATGCCAGATTAACTAGCGTAACTTCCTCTATTTTCTGATGGAATATGGAACTAAAATACTTACAGGCAATTCTAAGCATTTTCTGGCTGAACTTTTTCATAATTACATTTATGTCCTTGACTTTTTGCTTAATTATATTTAGGTCCCTAAACTTTTGGAAATTACCACTTTTTGCCCAACATTTATTTCTACTTTAACTTTTGGCCTTTAACCTTTTCCAATTTTCATTTAGGTCCTTCTCTTTCTTCAAGACTTATCTAACATTTATTATTTCTTCTGATCTTTGTCATAATCCTTTCCAAACCTCTTTCCACTATCAGTATTATACAGATAGGGAAAATTTAGGATATGACAAACTGGCTACTCTTGATCTATACTTTTGTCTATGCCTTGACCTATACTGAGTAATTCACTCGCTACAGCTTTCTTGAGACTGATATAGTCAACATTATCTATCTTTAGCAAAGAAGGCTGGGGTTGGCTAGGACAAGGAATATCACAATGATCTTTCTCTATAAAATCACATATTCTTGGACTTTGAGAATGGAAAGGAACTGTCATAGACTCTGACTGAATCTCTGGATTAAGAGACTATTTTATATTACTCATAGCAAATCTATCCTCAAACTCTGGTAGAGGAGGAATAATATATAGTCTACTTGTAATCTAGTACTAGTACTCAACTCTTCAGCCGTAATTTGTCCTCTCATCGGAGGAATATAGCTTACATATGGGTTAGAGGGCACTTCCACAAACTCATACTATACAGAGTCACTCGACTCAGGATCATCTGATGTAATATCACCTAGTGCGTGCACAACATTAGGCTGAATCTATACATAGCCTCCAGACTATAGGTTTGACTCTACAGAAATATGTATGGGATATTCTACTGTAGATCTTCCTGACTGATCCTCTATACTACCACCTGAACTCTTTTCACTATTTAAAGGAGGATCATTATCTAAATGTACATCATCTTCATATATCACTACTGGCCGTGGGTCTCCCTTATTAACTGAAGGCTCTGATTTAACTTGATAAAATCTCATATCTACTCCTATAATATTTGCTTAAAAAAGCAATGCTAACTATCCCAACCAATACCCTAACATAACAAAGTACTTACTATTTAGAGTTAGAGTATGGGGATTGTCTTATATTATGCCAGAAACTTCTGCTCTAATACCAAAATGAAACATCATTACTTTTATACATATTATGGACCATATAGTAGCATTTAGAACCACTAACAAGACCTTGGAAGTCTACTAGCTAAATCTATAATTTTACTCTTCTTGAGTTACTGTTCATATGGTATTCTATATTAGATGATAAACTTCAAAAATCATAATTAATTCTACAAAAAATGAAATAAAATGGTTCAAAAAGCTATGTGAAGATAACATCTTGAACTTTAAGGAAAAAATAATTTCCAGGCCAATTGTTAGTCAATGAATACAGTGTAATTATCAAAAATTACTGTTCATTTGGTCAAAACTTCTGAAAATAGATTATCGTCCCTTACTTTGAAAAATATGTTATCTTTGTACAGACATTGAAATAAGATATTCTTGGAAATTTTCATACATTTATCTTGTCACATCCTAATTTTTCCTCATTTGTATAATACTGATAGAGGAAAGAGGTTTGGAAAGAATTGTGATGATGAACATAAAGGAAAAATAATGATTAGACAAAGGTATAAACATGAGAGACTAACTCTAAATAGTAAGTACTTTGTTATGTCAAGGTATTGATTGGGATAGTTAGCATTGCTTATTTAAGCAAATATTACATGAGTAGATATGTGATTTCATAAAGTTAAGTCAGAGCCTTCAGTTAATAAGGAAAACCCTCTGCCAATAGTGATATATGAAGATGATGTACATCGAGACTATGATCCTCCTTCAGATAGTGAAGAGAGTTCATATGGTAGTAAAGAGGATTAGTTAGGAATATCCCATAGATATTTTTGTAGACTCAAACCTGCAGTATGGAGGTTATGTAGAAATTCAGCTTAATGTTGTGCATGCACTAGATGATATTGTACCAGATAATGCTGAGTCTAGTAACTCTGTACAGTATGAGTTTATGGGAGTGTCCTCTAATCCTGAGGTAAGCCATATTCCTCTTATGAGAGGATAGATTACGGCTGAGGAAGCTAAGTACTGCTACTGGATTATAGGTATACCAGACATTATTCCTCCTTTATTAGAGTTTAAGGATATTTTTTCTATGAGTAATATCCAACAGTCCCTTAATCTAGAGATCCAGTTAGAGTCTATAACAGTCCCTGTCCATTCTCAAAGTCCAAGAATATGTGACTTTATAGAGAAAGATCAGTGTGATATTCCTGGTGTCACATTCTTACTTTCAACCTCAATTATACTTTATTAGAAGTTCTTGGAACCAATTACATGACTATTTGCTTTAGAAACGTCCATTTCTAAAAGAATTGCTCTCGAGTACTATTAATGTTACTGTTCATTTGGTAATTTCAACCATGTACCCTACTTTGAAAATTCGTAATTAATTGTAGAAAAATCAAAATAATGTAGTTCCAATTTGTAATGATATTTTATTCACTTAAATTTGAAAGAAAAATACCAAACTAATATTTCATTATTCCAATAAAATCAGTTTATTCATTGAAAAACACTGTTCATTTGGTAAAATCTGAAAGTTCCTGTTCTTTGCCTTAACTTCAAAAATTCATTTCTCTTTGGTTACTTGTCCAAATGAACCGTGTTAACTATAGATTTAAAGCTCCAGATGTGTTTCTTAAGTCCACAAAATTTCATAAAAGAATTCGTTCATTTGCTATATAACATCAACGCGTGAACATCGCTGCCTCCAATCACTCACTTTATCTCAATTCCAGATCTTAATTCAAATTTAGAAAAATCATAACAAATCTAATTCTTAACCATTTGAGGCTTTCTTGGTGTCCATTTAAAGCTCCTTATCTTAACTATAATCATACCAAATTTAAAGTTCAAACTCATTGATTAAGGTATCATAATCATTGTCAGATCATCACGGCCTCAAAACATAATTACATAATCATACATAATACATCCATCATAGCCTTTCATAGTGACATGTAACTCATATAATTGATCATACAAGTTCAACAATCTATATTTACCTTTTTTCCTTGAGAGGTTCCAGCACCTATGACATGGTTATGCATATGGAAGGAATGAGATTTCATGGAAATCACAATAGCAAGTTACACAAACCATAATATCATGCATGATTAATTGGATGCTTAACATGTTATCATGAGAGGGGAGCTACTTCATAATGGTACATAAGCAAACTCTAACATGCATATTGTCATGACATAACTTGCAAGGAGTTGCAATCCTTCATACTTCATCATCAACATCATAACACATTCTCATGCTCAACCAAACATCATAACTAACAAGCAAGCAAACATGAAACTATAGTTAGGTATTCTTGCTACCTCTTAGGTATCCTTGTCAAAGTCTTCTTGAGATGATTTCCTTCCTTAAAAAATGTCAAAACCTAACCATTACAAAGCAATATCAAGTTACAACTCAACTTGAACCTAAAACCAAGACTAGGTTTTCACTAACTCCCATTCTTTCTCTATTTTAGGTATCATACTTCCATCTTTCCAAAATAAATTCTCATAGTTCATTTTCACATAATTTTTCATGTAGAATCCAGATATGAAACCAAAATTTCTAAAATCAAAACACATCAAAACCCCTTGCTCTTTACCAAAGTGAATGCTCTTGTTTTCTAAAATTTATATTTTGATTCCAATGCTTCCAATGCTTGTTCTCCTACTTTATCCCCATACAATTTTCCATTTTAAACTTATTGGAAGCATCAAAATCATGAAATTCCAAAATATGAACAGTGTCACATATAGTAATAGCCAAGAACACTAAACTCTAATTACAAACATACTTGAATTTGCAAGCTTATACCACTTGATTATGGCTTGTTTAAGCTTATCTAAACTATCCATAACCTAAAATTCATATTCTAACCACATATGGACATCACTTCTAGCAGCAACCACAAGTGAAATATGGTACAAAAGCCCCTTAAAATCAAGAGCTAACTTGCTAGAATAAAACTCAAGATCAAGGGAGATGATTCCCTTGCTTGTTGCTTTAAGTTGCATGCTTCTTTCTTAGTTGAATAGAAATTTTGCAAGAGTTTCCTTATGGTTCCAAGGGCTGCTGAATGAGGTCTGAAATGAGGGGGTATTTATAGATAAATTTGGGTGGAAATGGATGGCCAAGATTGATTGGTTACTATTTGATCTAATGGTCCATACTCAATCTTGAAAAAACTTGCCCTGCCATGCCTTTTGACGCCATGCATGACATCACACAAGGCCATGTTTGGCTAGAAAAAGGTGAATATACTGATAGGAAAAAATCTAGTCCAGTCCGGTACCGATCGAAGCAGTTTCATAAAAAACAGACTGTTTTCTGTTCCTAATTTTTATAATATTCCAAGATATATATTCTATCCTAGAAACTAGTATCTAGGTTTTTTATACCATTGACATTGTTAAACTGAGTATTTATTTGCCATCCATCCCTTGCAAAATGACCAAAATACCCTTGGTGCTCTTTCTTGCACTATATTAAGCCTAAATGGATAATTGTCATTTTACCCCTCTTTGTACTACCTTAGAGCATATACTTACTCTAACTAATCATATTTATAATATATGGGATGTTTCTAACCTGTCCAGAATGACCAAAATACCCTCTATCCATCAATGGTATAATCTGGCTACACAGGGGTATTTTCATAATTTTGTACTTTTCCTTGATTGCTCTAGACTCTGGCCCACTTAACTGTCCAACCACCTTATTGGGCCTCTTGGGATGTCATTTGGGCCTTAATATTGGTCCATTACCTTTATGGCATAAATCCCAAGAAATCTCTTCTGACCCTATTTATCAGGTATTTTATTCCACTATAAACCCCCGTAAGAATTCTACAAGAATCCTTTTCTGACTCTATCAATTTTATAAATTCTTATATTAAATATAGGAATTTACTGTAAGGTCTCATCTGATTCTAAAGTCTATAAAATACTGTAATAATTCCTTATAACTTTAGGAATTTATATCAATTAATCGGGACCTCAAATCAAAATTCTGTGTTGCGTCAAACTGACCAGAATATTTTTGTCTATCTACTGGTAAAATTTGGGTCTGATCTAATTATGGGTATTTTTTTGCCTTTTTCAGTTCAACTTTCCCATAATTACATTAGGTCCCTGATTTTTTGCTTATTTACATTTCGGTCCCTAAACTTTTGATAATTACATATTTTGCCCAACTTTTGTTTTTACTTTAACTTTTTACCTCAACCTTTTCTAATTTGCATTTAGGTAAATTTTCCTTAGTTAAAAATCCTTCTCTTTCTTTTCTCAATCTGATACATTTTATTCCAAGAATCTCTTGTCTATTTCATATAAACTGTATATTTACATCAGGTAAGAAAATTAGGGATATGACACCTGGTCCTATTCAACCCCAACCTTTTTTGCTAAAGACAAATAATGTTAACCATATCAATCTCAAAAAATCTGTAGAGAGTGAATTACTCAGTCTAGGTCAAGGGATGGACAGAAGGAGAGATCAAGATCAGTTAGTTTATCTATAGTTTCTCAATACCATAGTAGGGATGAAAAATAGATATACAATAAAGGGTATTGACTTGAATCAGGTTTACACTCTAGAAGACTAGCATGAGATGGTAATAAGTCAGATTTTACTATATACAACTACATGGAAAATAGAGTTAAGTGGGTTTTTGGCAAATGATCCACCAACTGATATACAGGGGTGGCACTTGTATATACAGAAGTATTTGTAGTTTATGATTCCCAAGAAAAGAATGTAAAAAGAGTTGGGGTAATGTAAATAATATAATTACATAGATGTATGACAGTTATGATGTACCTCGAATATGTAGTAGACATGTATGTAATGTATATACAAATGTTATGGTGATATGAAATATGAGCTTTGATGTGATATAATAAAATAATTGTTGATTGAACATCTATGTGAATATGTTCCCTATTTAATGTGATTATAGTAGATAGATATGAATATTTTTAATTGACCCAAGCTCAACAAAGTCATGAACATAAGAAGAGAATGTTTAAAGAAAGTTATGCCCAGGTCGCGATATGAAGCAGATGAGGTAGCGACTAGAAGTTCCATAGAAGTTAAGTCATGATGAGTTAAGTCACAGGGAGCGACAAAGATTCACAGAAGTATTTTGGTCATGACAAGTAAAGACCATTGGTTACGACGTAAAGTTCTAGAGCTATAAGGTCACGACGAAAGATGACCTATGGTCGCGACTGAAGAACACATAGCTATCAAGTTGTGATGAGTAAGTTGAGATGGTTGCAACTAAAGCTCACAGATAATATGAGTCGCGACTAGCCAGTATACAGGTCATGACTAGAATGCACAGAGACCTGATGATAGGAATAAAGATGCTGACCTAACTAAAGTTTATCAGTTAGAAGTTTAGAACATGGTACAGGCTAGCCAAATAGTACGAGGCATTGAGATATAGAAGATTAGTTTAAGAAAATGTTCAAAAGTAGATCCTCCAATCACCAGGAGTTGATCTATGTTACGAAAGATTTATTTAGCTAGTCTTTACTAAGTAGATTAATAAGAAGTTAGAGTGAGACTTGCCTAAGAAATAGCCTAATGCATGGCTTAACGTTAGAGACATGATGGTTAATAGATAAAAAGTTAAAGTTTCCAAAATAGACGCATACCATCATGAAGAGACAATGACTTAGCAGACCTAAGGTGAAACACCCTAGAGAATAGAGGTAATAGTGCTACATGATGAATGAGATCCATGTGACATAAGTTAGTCAGGATCCAAAGATAGACTATAAAGGAACCATAGTCTAGTCAAGAGTGGACTGAGACTGATATACATATAGAAAGAGTTAAGAGATAGTAAATAGATGCAAAAGTTACTCCTTAGAGATGGAGATTGATCCGCGCACCTAAGAAGTTCTTGTTGAATAGTTTACGAGAAGCATTCCTCTCGGTTAGATAGAAATGAGCATGAGGCTTGTCATATCCTTACTTTTAACCTCAATTATACTTGATTAGAAGTGATTGGAACCAATTACATGACCATTTGCTTTGAAAACATCCATTTCCAAAAGATTTGCTCTCGGGTACTGTTCACTTTTACTGTTCATTTGGTAATTCCAGAACATGTACCCTACTTTGAAAATTCATAATTACTTGTAGAAAAATTGAAATAACATGGTTCCAATTTCTAATGAAAGATATTTCACATATATTTGAGGGAAAAATATGAAATTGAGGTTTTCTTGTCCCAATGAAATCAGTTTAATCATTGAAAATCACTGTTTATTTGGTAAAATCTGGAAGTTCCAGTTTCTTTGCTTAACTTCAAAAATTCATTTCTCTTTGGTTACTTATCCAAATAAACTGTGTTACCTATGGATTTGAAGCTTTAGACGTTATCTTTAAGCTCATAAAATTTCGTAGAAAAACGCGTTCATTTGGTATATGAAATCTTTGTGTAACCGTCACTGCCTCTCAGCACTCGTTTTACTCAATTCCAGATCTTACTTCCAACTTTGGAAAATCATAACAATTCAGATACTTATCCAAATGAGGCGTTCTTGGTGTTCATTTAAAGCTCTGTGTCTTAAATTTAAGAAGCCCAAGTTTCATATTAAACTCGTTGATTTAGATGCCAAAAACATTGTCAAATCACCACGGCCTCAAAACAGGACTAGAGAAACATACACCATGCATACTAGCATATCATCCCATAGTGTCATGTAAGTCATGTAGCTTACTATACAAACTTATTCATCAACATTTATTCTCCTCCCTTGAAAAGATCCAGCACCTAAAACATAGTTATGCATGTGGAAGGAATGAGATTTCATGGAAATCCCAATAGCAAGTTACACAAGCTATAATATCATGCATGGATAATTGTATGCTTAACATGTTATCATGAGATGGGAGCTACTTCATAATGGTACATAAGCAAACTCTAACATGCATATTGTCATGACATAACTTGCAAGGAGTTGCAATCATTCATACTTCATCATAACATGATGACATAAGCTCAAGCTCAACCAAACACCATAATCAACAAGCAAGCAAAACAATTAAACAAACATGAGTTATAGTTAGGTATCCTTGCTACCTCTTAGCTATCTTGGTCAAGACCTTCTTGAAGTGCTTTCCTTCCTTCACAAATGTCAAAACCTAGCCATTACAACATAATATCAAGTTACAACTCAACTTAAAACCAAATCCAAGACTAGGTTTTCACTAGCTCCCTTTCTTTCTCTAATTTATGTTTCCTACTTCCACCTTTCCAAAATAAATTCTCATGGTTCATTTCCACATAATTTTTCATGTAGAATCCAAATATGAAATCAGAATTTCCAAAATCAAAACATACCAATTGCTACAGTGCCAAACCGAAATGCATGCTCTTATTTTCCAAAAATTCTCATTTTGATTCCAATGCTTCCAATACTTGTTCTCCTACTTTATCCCCACACAACTTTCCATTTTAAACTCATTGGAAGCATCAAAATCATGAAATTCCATCATATGAACAGTACCACGTACAGTACCAGCAAGAACACAAAACCCTAAATCCAAACATACTTGAATTCACAAGCTTATACCACTTGATTCTAGCTTGTTTAGGCTTGTCTAAACTATCCATAACATAAAACTCATATTTTAACCACATATGAGCAGCACTTCCAGTAGCAACCATAAGGGAAATATAGCATGAAAACCCCTTAAAACCATGAGCTAACCTACTAGAACAAAGCTCAAGATCAAGGGAGATGATTACCTTGCTTGTTACTTCACTTTGGTTGCTTCTTTCTTGGTTGAATGGAAATTTTGCAAGAGTTTCCCTATGGTTCACCATGCATGCCGAAGTTATCTGAATAGGGGGTATTTATAGAGAAATTTGGGTTGAAATGGATGGCCAAGATTGATTTGGTTACTATTTGATCTAAAGGCTCACATTTAATCTTGGATTTAACTTTTTCATAAAAGAACAATTATGACATCATGTGGGACAGCTCATGGGACACCTAAGAGGGTTAGGTGGCGTGCTGCCCATGTCAAGAAGGTTCTGGAAAAATTCCAGTCCAATCCGGTACCGATCGGAGCAGTTTCATAACAACCGGACTGTTTTCTGTTCTGAATTTTGTTATAATATACCAGGATATGTATTATGTCCTGGAAATCAATATTTAGGCTTCTCATATCATTGAAAATGATATATTGAATATTTATCTGCCATCCATTCCTTAAAAAAATAACCAAAATACTCTTAGTGTCCTTTCCTGTGCTGTACTAATCCTAAGGGCAAAATCATCATTTCACACCTCTTTACACTGCCTCAGGGCATTTATTGACTCTATATAATCATATTTATACTATGTCCCACGTTTTTTGCCTATCCATAATGACCAAAATGACCTCCATCCATCACTAGTACAGTATAGGCATCTAGGGGCATTTTCGTAATTTTGCACTTTGCATGGACTGCTCTGGCCTATGGCCCATATAACTGTCCAGTCACCTTAATGGGCTCATGATGGTGTCATTTGGGCCTTATTATGGGCTTATTGCTTATATTGCCTTTATGGCCCAATTCACTGTACAACTCTCCCGATCATATTTATCGGGTGTTTTATTTCACTGTAAAATCCCGTATGGCTTCTACAGGATTCCTTTTCTGATTCTGTCAATTTTATAAATTCATATATTAAATATATGAATTTTCTATAAAGTCTCATCTAATTATGAGATCTCAAAAATACTGCAATAATTCCTTCTGACTTCAGGAATTTATATCAATTAATCGGGACCTCAAATCAAAATTCTGTGTTGCGTTAAACTGATCGGAATATTTTTGTCTATCTACTGGTAAAATTTGGGTCTGATCTGATTCCGGGCATTTTTGGCCTGGTTTGGCTCAACTTTTCCATATTTACATTTAGGTCCCTTAACTTTTGAATAACTGCACTTTAGTCCCTGAACTTTCCATTAATTGCATTTAGGTCCCTCTTTTTATTTCTACTTCAACTTTTTGTCTTCAAACTTTTCAATTTGCATTTTGGTCCCTATTCTTTTCTTAGTTATTAATCCTTCTATTTCTTTTTGCAATCTGATACAGTTTATTCCAAGAATCTTATATCTATTATAGATAAACTGTATAGGTACATCAGGTCAGAAAATTGGGGATATGACAAGGCTAAGGGTTAAAGCAGAGAAAGATAAACCTTTTGATGAATACTTAGCCGAGTTCATCAACATGAACATTAAGAGTTGAATGACTGAGAAGTTAGTTCGCAAATTGAATTCCATGTTGAAAAGTAAGAGTTTTTCTCATGTAGTTGTAAAATTTCAATAGAGCGATAGATTTATGCAATATAAGAAAAAGAAGTTTATGATGTTTAGAGAGAGAAAGGTAGCCACTGTTAAAAAGATAAAGTGACTCCCCTATTTCCTATATATGAAAAAGTAATAAAGGTTTGAGTCTATACCCAAGTAAGAGGGTAACGTGGCAGCCTAAGTTAGATGAATAGTTATTGTACGGTTTGTCAATGATCTGACTAGATAATGTGATAGATAGTCTGACAGATAAGATGACATAATGCCTTACAATGTGCTTGTGAGGGATAGTTGAGCAAATTATGTGATATGGCTTATATTGCTATAAGTTATGATGAACAGTTGCATCTCCTTATAGTTGTCATATGATGACATGCATGTTAGAGAATGCTTAAATGATTGCATCTCCTTGCATATTATACATGTTAGAGTATGGTATGATGAATGGATACTCCCCTTTTAGATTTCATTAAGGGTAGAGTATATATGGTAAGAAAATTTTGTTGCTTCCATGCCATATGACATGAAATTAAATAATACAACTTGGTAATGATAAAGTAATAGAAAAGCAATAAATGAGATTAAAGATGGATGCTAATGGCAAATCTATAGACATATGATTACAGTACTCAGGACATATCCCTTCAGTAGGGATAAGACAATGAATGATGTACCATGAATATGAAATTAAATGAGAAGCATTTATGAAAGAAGAAGCAGTGTCTATGTAATAAAAGTTAATGTTCTCGCAATAGAGCTAGATTGCTCTTGTGATAGAGTCATATTGCTATTGAGATAGAGCCACGAGATGAGATAAACAGATTATGATGGATATATGAATGGTAGAGCCTATATAGCTCTATGCAGTAATGGACATAGTAAAGTTATGAAAGATAGGAATGATATGAGAAATTTCTGAGTAATAGATGAAATGAGTAATGTCCCAATAGATAATATTGGCTTCTGTGATCATTTTTGGGGAATTATCTATTGAGTTAACAACTAAGTGGAATTGGCTGACCTTGTAACTTTGTCTGTTGGTTAGGTCTTCCAGAGATGAGAATATTGTACAACAAAATCATAGTAGATTCTAGAGGAATGCAGTTAAATCCTAGCATAGCTCACAGATAATAGAATTCCAAGGTCACAGTTAGATCCTGAAGAGGCTTACGGTTGATCACAGTAGATCCTAAGGGTCATAGTAGAGTAGACCTAGCCTAGAGAAAGAAAATGAATGAGCCATAAGTACAGTATGTCTTTGGAAGAACAATTACCAAGGACAAGGTTAAGGTAGAGAAGCTTCACAAGTTGGTTAACTCATAATAGAAAGAGTACCCATAATGTTAATTTCAAATAGCCTTATTACTATTATGGACTGAACTCATAATCTTCTTACACGTAATAGGAGCTAAGTAATCAGAGTTAAAGTTTTTAGTCATTAGTAACAAATATTTATGAGTTTGTAAATAATATGCCTGAGAAAGAGAAAAAGAATATCTCATAAGATATGACAAGGAGTCAAATGAGAATAAAGAGATCCCTAAGATGAGAATATAGAGAATAAGAATGAGAAACAAATAGATCCTCCAGATGAAGATAAAGAGATTAGAATGATAGATAGACCCAAGAGAGATAGTATGAGAAGGGTCTAAGATAGTAAAGTACCAGGGTTAGAGCCTGTTAGAAACAGTGCTTCAAATTTTTGTTTGCACTTTTTAGTTAAGCGTGCTCAGGAAAGAGTAGTCTAATGATAGATAACCCCTAGGAAATGATGAGAAAAGGAGTAAATGCCATAAAAGTTTGGCATATATGCACATAGTTATGTAAAATGATAGAAAGAGCTATGAAAAGTTAGAAATGGTTATGAATGGTAAGAGATTAGAATCCTTATGTCAAGTCCAAATAAAATGCATTTGAAAGGAAATATTTAGAAAAGTTTTCTCAAAAGCTAGCAAAGATATAAGTTAATGTTTGACTTATGGTATCTCAAGATAAGTCATGAAAGGTGAGATAGACCATGATATAGCAAGATTTGGTCAGATATACCATAATACATCCTAAAAAGTACATAATGAGATATGATATGAGAAATATGTAATATGATATATAATGAAAAATATGTATCAAGAAATACAATACGAAGTGGCTTTATAGCTAGTTTTGTAAACCGATAGAGAGGCTCCCTTTTTGAAAAGGATAAGATGTTTGAATATTATGTTACAAATAAAGTGGCAAGTGAGAGCTTTCACTCCTTTCATGAAATGCTAGGCATTGTGTTATGTTTGTAAAATATGTTAAGGCTCCAAATGTTAGAGTAGTGTAATCTCCATGTGATAGAGTTGTGCAAGCTCTGAGTGTTAGAGCTATGCATATTAAGAAAAGGAATGATTGAGCTCCGATGTTTGAGCTGTGTATTCATGGGTAGGTATGTAGTCTTGCAACATGTTAGCCAGGCATTATACATGTTATAGTATGTGCTTTTACCCAGCAGTAAAGTACAGAAAGAAAAAATAATGACATAAGTCATCTCTCTGTATTATGATGAGTTATTAAAGATGATAAGAAGAAAATAATTACGATGATACAAAAATGAGATATAAAGCTTTGTGGATGTTAAGAAAATTCTGCTAGATACTTAAAGAAATAATAAAAGATATGTGTTAAAGGTATGATGAGTAGTTGATGAAAACTCCATAATACAATAGTATTCGAGAGAATTTTATATGAAAGAAATATACACTATTCACAAGTCCAATATGGTGAGAAGTCCATATGCAAATAGATGCATAGCAAGTAAGCAAGTAATAGAACAAAGTAGAGTTCAACTCTGATTGAGCTGATTCAGAACAGAAGAATAGTCACAGCAGAGATATGAAGATCTATGGATATGGAAAGTACTCCGCTAAGATGTCAAGATAGAAGACAAGAGATAGATACCCCAATCCTTAGTCATTAAGTAGGAAAAAGATATATATTTAAGATAGTTGACTAAGGTACTAATTCGAGGACAAAATTTATTTTAAGGGAGTAGAAATGTAACATCCTAATTTTTCATTATATGTATAATACTAATAGTGGAAAGAGGTTTGGAAAGAATTGTGATGATGAATAGAAAAGAAAAACAATGATTAGCCAAAGGTATAAAGATGAGGGACTAAAATGAAAAGTTTAAAAGTTCTATAGTGCAAAGTGTAATTTTCAAAGGTTCAGGGCAAAAAGGTAATTATGATAAAGTTGAACCGAAAAAGGTCCAAAAATGCCTAGAATTATATTAGTCGCAACTTTTCCCAGTAAATAGAGAAAATAATTATAATAAGTTTGACGCAACACATAATTTTAATGTGAGGTCCCGAAAAATTTATATTAATTTCTAAATAAAGGGAAATTAATATAGTATCCTCTGGACCCCATAATAAGATGAAATTTGGTAAATTCCTATAATTAATATAAGAATTTAT
Organism: Leucaena leucocephala; assembly: GCA_037074615.1. Lineage (NCBI taxonomy): Eukaryota > Viridiplantae > Streptophyta > Magnoliopsida > Fabales > Fabaceae > Leucaena > Leucaena leucocephala. The sequence continues at coordinate 20,726,811 of CM073519.1, forward strand.
GAAACTAACAGAGTTCAAAAAGGATTTCTGTAGAATTTCTTATGGATTTTACAATGTACTAAAACACCCAATAAATATGTTTTGGGGTAATTTCTCGTGAGTTTAGCACATAAAGATAGTGGATCATGTAGAGGGCGCAAAATGATATCTTATAGGCCCAAAAATATTTTCAGATAAGTATGTGGGTCAGGGCTAATAAAGACTCAGAAAAATATAAAATTATGAAAATGCCACTGAGTATGCCACTGTGTTGTGTCATTGAGTCAGAGTCAGATGAAGGGCATTTTGGTTATTTGACTAAGGTTTGACAGTCAAGGAGAGCTCCCAAAATAGTTGACCAAGGTCAGAAAATACTCTAATGAGATGTGAAAAGATGATAATGCCCTTTGAGAAATTAAAGTGAAATTGGATACCGATTAAAGGTCTTGAAGAAATGTAAAGAATTTCTATCAGGACTTATGGGTCTAAAAAATTATGAGACTTTGTAGGGGAGTTATTTTATATTTGAATGAATTTCTAAAAATGTTAGAACCAATAAAAGAGGTGTCTAGCATTTATTTCAAAATTAGAATATTTTAAGGATATCGGTTTAAGGAAAGCGCCTTGGGATTTGTGCCAATTAGCTATTGGACCCATGGAAGGCCTAGGGTAGTCCAATATTTCATCCTAGGGCAGCCCAATTAGTCCCAAAAGTTGCCTTGGATCCCAAGCCCAATAGTGAATGATTTATGATTTTTTGAAAAAGAAAAGAAAAAGGAATAAAGTGAGAACTAGAGTTTGTACATAGTGGGACCCACGCACCCTCATACTTGGCATCCAAGACAAGAGGGAGGAGAAGAGTTTTGTCATGTGATCTTATCTCAAGTTGGCTTGGTGGGTAAGTTTGATGTAAGGGCAATTATGAGCCATTAGATCAAATAGTGCACAAAGTGATCTTGGCCATTGATTTTCCATGAGATTTTTCTATAAATACCCCCACTATTTCTACTCAAAACTGTGGCATGAGAACCCTTGGGGAACCTTGTCATATCCTGATTTTTCCCTATCAATATAATACTGATAGTGGAAAGAGGCTTGGAAAGGATTATGACAAAGATCTGAAGAAATAATAAAGGTTAGATGATTCTTTAAGGAAGAGAAGGACTAAAATAAAAATTTGAAAAGGTTAAAGGCAAACAGTGAAAGTAGAAACAAAAGTTGGGCCCTTAAGTGTAATTTTTAAAAGTTCAGGGGCTAAAATGCAAATAGCCAAAAGTTCAAGGGACTAAGTGCAATTATGCAAAAGTTCAGAGACCTAAATGTAAATATGAGAAAGTTGAGCTGAAACAGGCCAAAAATGCCCAGAATCATATCAGACCCAAATTTTACTAGTAGATAGACAAAATTATTCCGGTCAGTTTAACGCAACACATAATTTTGATTTAAGGTCCCATTTAATTGATATAAATTTTTGAAGTCATAAGAATAATTACAGTATTTTTCATACATCAGAATCAGATGAAACTTTATAGGAAATTCATATATTTAATGTAAGAATTTATGAAATTGACAAAGTCAGAAAAGGAATCCTGTATAAGTCTTACGGGATTTTACGGTTAAATGACATACCCGATAAATAGGATCAGGTAAAGTTTATTGGGATTTGTGCCATAAAGGGTATAAAGGAAATGAGCCCAAACTAAGGCCCAATGTGATGACTGGAAGTTAAGTGGGCTAGAGTCCAGAGCAGTCCAAGAAAAGTGTGAAATTACGAAAATGCCTCTGGATACCCACATTGTACCAGTAATGGGTAAAGGACCTTCTGGTCTTTTTAGACAGGCCAAAAGTGTGTAAGATGGTATAAATATGATTAATTAGAGCCAGTAAATACTCTGATGATGTTTGAAAAGATGATAATGCCCTTTGGGGAATTAAAGTAAAATCGGACACCTATAAAGGTTTAAAGGAAATGTAGTGAACTTACCTCTTTATGTGATTGATGTGGTATGCTTATGTGTTGACATGTATATGATATTTGAATGATGTTGTGGCATGATTAATGATGCTCAATGTATTGTGAATAACATGTGTTCCATGGCCATGCACTTTATGCAAAAGTATATAGCATGATAGCATGTCACTAACCAAAGAAAGTTTCATGAACTTACATATCATGCATTAGCATCCATCTTGCATATTTAAGTGGTAATGTTTGCTACTGAGATTCCCCAGAATCTCACTCTCCCATAACCAACCAATTTAGGTCAAGCATGATGGATAATGTATGCATGGAGAAGAGTTAAAGCATGGAAGAAGAAAAGTGAAGTATTTAAGATGATAGCATATGCTATGCACTTTCCATGTATATCAAATGCCATGTAAGTTGTCCATTTATGTGATGAAACTATTGTAATACTTATGGCATATGTACATGATGTATATGAGTGTTGAGAAGCTTATTTGATTGCTTGTGCATGATGAAACAATTATTGGAAATGAAAAAAAAGAAACTGAAATAGTAAAAACGTAGGTCCTGAAGTAGTTTTGTTGCGGCTTAAGTTTGACCTAGCAAATGAAGTAATTAGTTCACAAAATTTTATGATCATGTAGCACACATCCATAGCTTTAAATGAATAAGTAGAACGTGTCATTTTGATGTGTATAGCAAGAGAAATGAATTTCCAAAGTAAGCGACCAGAATATGTTTCCAGAGTTTTTGACCAAATGAACAGTAAACTTCAACGAATAAAATGTATCAATTGGCTAATCATTTGGTACAGAAATTATTTTTCCTTAAATTTCAAGATATTAGCTTCACGTAGGTTTTTGAACCACTTCATTTTGACTCTTTTAGAATTAATTATGATTTTTTGAAGTTCGTTGTGTAATCTGGAATACTATATGAACAGTAACCCGAGAAAGAGTAAAATTCCAGATTTTGCTAATGGACTTCCAAGGTCTTGTAAGTGGTTACAAATGCTACTGAATGGTCACTAAGACATATGAAAGTAAGGATGTTATATTTTGGTATCAGAGCAAAGGATTCTGGCTTAAGAAATGCTCTGAATAGATTATTTTTGGACTAATATGAGATTATTCCCATACCCTAACCCTAAACAGTGAGTATTTGGTTAAGTTAGGGCATGTTATGGGATAGTTAGCATTGCTTAATCAAGCAAAGACTGCAGAAATAGATATGATATTCTATAAAGTTAAGTTAGAGGCTTCAGTTAGTAAGGGAGACCCCAGGCCAATAGTGATGTATAGACATGGTGTACATCCAAACTCTAATCATCCCTTACACAATAGAGAGTTCAGATAAGAGTATAGGGGATCAGTCAGGAAAGTTTACAATGGAATATCCCATAGATATTTTTGTAGACTCAAATCTTCAGTTTGAACGTCATGTAGAGATACAGTCTGAAGCCCAGTATACCCCAGATAATGTTGAGTCTAGTGACTCCACACAGTATGAGTTTGTTGGAGTGCCCTCTAGCCCTTATGAAAGTTCTATTCCTCCAATGAGAGGACATATTACGGCTGAGGAAGTTGAGTACTGGTAATGGATTATGGGTAGACCAGATATTATTTCTCCTCCACTAGAGTTTGAGGATAGAGTTACTATGAGTAAGATACCATAGTCCCCTAATTCAAATATCCAGTCAGAGTTATGATAGATCCTGTCCATTTCTAAAGTTCAGGAATATGTGACTTTATAGAGAAAGATCAGTGTGATGTTCTTGGTTCTAGTCAACTCCAGCCTTCTTTGTTAAAGACAGTTAGTGTTAACCATATGGTCTGAAGAAAGTTGTGGAGAGTGAATTACTCAGTCTAGGTCAAGGGATGGATAGAAGTAGAGATTACGAATAGTTAGTTATATACAGTTCCTCAATGCTGTAGCAGGAATAATAAACAAATATCCCGTAGAGGGCATTAACCTAATATACTTTAGAGGACTAGTATAAGATGATAGTAAGTCAAGTGTTATGAGACTAAAGATGCCAACCTCACTGAAGTCTATCAGTTAGAGGTTTAGCACAGAGTATAGGCAAGTTAAACAGTATGAAGCACTAAGATACAGAAGATCAATTTAAGAAGAGGTTCAACAGTAGATCCTCCGTATAATCATCAGGAGTTGATCTACAGTACGAAAGACTTTATGCAGCCAGTCTTTATGGAAAAGAATAATGAGAAGTTAGAATGAGACTTGCCTAAAAATGATCTAATACATGGTTTAAGGCTAAAGATGTGATGGTTAACAAATAGAAAGTTAATGTTCCCGATACAGAGGGATTCTATCACGAAGAGATAGTAATTTAACGCTCTGCCCTAGAGAACATAAATAGTAATGTTGGATGATGAATGAGATCTAAGTGACTTAAATTAGTCAGGATCCAAAGACATACCAGAAAGGAAGTACAGTCCAATCAAGAGTAGACTGAAACTGATGGACAGAAAGAGTTAAGGATGATACAGAGAGACACAAAAGCTACTCTATATGAGATGGAGAGTGATTAGCTGACTTGAGAAGTTTTTCTCAAGAATTTAAAAGAAGCATTCCTCTCAATTAGAGAGAGGTGAGCGTGAGACTAAGGGTTAGAGCTAAGGAAAGAGAACTCTTTTGATGGATACTTAATCGAGTTCATTCATATGAACCTTGAGGCTTAATAAGAGATACGTTCTCGCCTATTAGTAATCCAGGAGGATAAGGGAAAACTTAAAAGTTCTAATGGCACAAAGATATTAGCCAAACCTTTCCTCAGTTAGCTGAAAGAAGACAACTGACTCAGTTATGGATTACAGATAGATTACAGTGAGGCCAAGAACACAAAAGTCCTTCAGTTTAAAGATATGGAAGTCTTACAGGCGATGAGAAATGTTATGATAAGAATGAATATGGCCTAGTAAGATATCCTGATAGGATAAGCTAACTCCGATTCCTAAATAAATAAATAGGATACTGGAGATGTAAGCTAAAGCTAATTGCCTCATAAATTGGTTGAGGATTAGTAGAAAAAGATATATGTAAGCTAAAAGAAAGAAGTTTATGAGGTTTAGAGAAAGTAAGGTAGCCACACATTCAAAGGTAAAGCGACTTCCCTATTCTTAATGTAAGAAAGAGTAAGAAAGGGTTGAGTCTATACCCTAATAAGAGGGTAATGTGGCAGCCTAAGTGAAATAAGTAAATGATTTAGGTTCCTGAATAAATGATCAAGACCTAGTGATTAAGGTGATTGAGGGATATAATGATTTAAAGTCTACCTAGTTAATTGCTTAATCACAATGTTAGTATAAGGGATGGTGGAGTAGATGTATGTGATAATGGTATGGCTTATGTTTCCATAAAATATAATGAGAAGTTACATCTACTTGCAGTTGTCATATGATGACCCGCATGTTAGTGAATGCTTAAATGATTGCATCTCCTTGCATATTATACATGATAGAGTATGCTATGATAAATGAATACTCCCCTCACGCAGTACATACAGGGTAGAGTATATCAGATGAGAAAGTTATGTTGGTCCCATGCCCTACGACATACAATTAGATGATTCAACTTAGCAAGGATGAAGCAATAGCAAAGTGCTAAAGTGGAAAGTTAGCTACTTGATTCTCATAAGATAGAAAGAGAATTTATGATCAGACTATGATAGTTAATGGGATAGAGAATGAGATTAAAGATGAGGATTCATAGTGAATCTACAGATAAATGATTATGATACTCAGGATATATTCCTTCAGTAGGGGTAAGGTATATGAGTGATGTGCTATGAAATGAAATGAGAAGCAGTTATGAAAGATTATATGGCTCTAAGAAGGATCAGTTTCTAAATAATATAAGTTAAGGTTTTTGGCAATAGAGTTAAATTGCTCTAGTGATAGAGTAAGATTACTCTTGGAAATGAAATCAAGGGAATAGACATCATAGCTCATATAGAGCAAGTCCCTTTGATGAGATGAATAGATGATGACAGATATGTGCATGGTAGAGCTTGTGTAGCTTCATACAATGTTAAATGTAATAAAGTTATAAAAAATGAGAATGGTATACGAAGTTCCTAAGTGATAGAGGAAATGAATTAAGTCCTAATAGATAATATTGGCTTATGTGATCATTTTTGGGAAATTATCTGTGGAGTTAACAACTATGTAGAAGTAACTAACCTTGTAACTTTATCCGTTGGTTTAGGTCTTCCAGAGATGAGAATACTGTACAACAGAATCGCAGCAGATTCCAGAGGATTGCAGTTAGATCCTAGTATGGCTCATAGGGTCACAATTAGATCCTGAAAGGCTTACAGTTGATCGCAGTAGATCTCGACGATCGTAATAGACCAAGCCTATAGCAAGAAAGTGATGAGCCATAAGTACAATATGTCTTTGGAAGGACGAACACCAAGGAAAAGTTAAGGTATAAAAGCTTCACAAGTTGGTTAACTCATAGCAGAGAGAGTACCCATAATGCTAGTTTCGGATAGCCTTATTACTATCAGGGATTGAACTCAGAATCTTCTTACACGTAACAGGAACTAAGTGATCAATGTTAAAGCTATTAATCCTGAGTTCCAAGGATTTATGAGAATATTTCATAAGATATGAGAAAGGGTCAAATGAGAATAAAGAGATCCTGATGATAAGATTACAAAGAATAAGAATGAATGGTAAATAGATCCTCCAGATGAGGATAAAGAGATTACAAGGCCAGATAGACCCAAGAGAGATAATATAAGATGGGTCTAAGATAGTAAAGTACCAGGGTTAGAGCCTATAAGCACCAGTGCTTTAGATTTTTATCTACACATTTCAGTTAAGCGTGCTCAGGCAAAGGTAGTCCAATGATGGGTGACCCCCTGGGAAGTGATAGAAAAACAAAGTAAATATCACAGAAGTTTGGCATATATGAATAGAGTTATGTAAAATGATAAAAAGAGCTATGAAAAGCTAGAAAGGGTTATGAACAGTAAGAGACTAGAACCCTTATGTCAAGTCCAAATGAAATGGAATTTAAAGATAGGCTATGATGGAGCCAGATTTGACCAAATATGCCATGTTATGGCATGAAAAATACGAAATGAGGTATGTTATGAAAAGTATGTAATGGGATATATTATGAGAAATATGTAATGAGAAGTATGATATGAAATTGCTTTATAGCTAGCCCTATAAATAGATAGAGAGGCTCCCTTTTTATAAGGGATAAAATGTTTGAATGATAAGTTACAGGTGAAAGAGCAAATGAGAGCGTTCACTCCTTTCATGAAATGCCAGGCATTATGTTATGCTATGTTATGTTATGCTTGTAAAATATGCTAAAGCTCTGAATGTTAGAGCAGTGCAAACTCTATGTGATAGAGCTGTGCAAGCTCTGAGTGTTAGAGCTGTGCATATTAAGAGAAGGAATGCTTGAGCTCCGATGTTAGAGCTTTACATTTGTGAGCAGGTATGTAGTCCTGCAGCATGCTGGCCAGGCATTATGCATGTTAGAGTATGTACTCGTGCTCCTATGTGCTCCTATATGCTCCTGTTTAGCAGTAGAGAAATAAAAGAAAGAATAATGATATAAGTCCTCTCTCTGTATTATGATGAGTTATTAAAGATGATAAGAATGCATGAGAATGAGAGTTAAAGTGTGCGGATATTTAGAGAAGTGATTGTATTAAAAAGTATGAAGAGCTATTAATAAAAATTCCAAAATATAGTATGGTGAGGAGTCCATACGCAAATGAATGCAAAGCGATAAAGTAAGTAGTAGAATGAGGTAGCGTTTAACTCTGATTGAGTTGATTTAGAATAAAAGAAAGTAGAGATAGTTAAGATATGAAAATATGCGGACATGAAAGGTACTCCACTAAGATGTTAAGATGGAAGATAAGAGATAGGTACCCAAATCCTTAGTCAAGAAGAAGACAAGGATATCTATCTAAGATTACTGACTAAGGTGCTAAGTAAATTTTGAAGACGAAATTTTTTTTAAGGGAGGTAGAAATGTCATATCCTGATTTTTCCCTATCGGTATAATACTGATAGTGGAAAGAGGCTTGGAAAGGATTATGATAAAGATATGAAGAAATAATAAAGGTTAGATGATTCTTTCAGGAAGAGAAGGACTAAAATGAAAATTTAAAAAGGTTAAAGGCAAAAAGTGAAAGTAGAAACAAAAGTTGGGCCCTTAAGTGTAATTTTCAAAAGTTAAGGGGCTAAAATGCAAATAGCCAAAAGTTTAGGGGCCTAAGTGCAATTATGCAAAAGTTCAGAGACCTAAATGTAAATATGAGAAAGTTGAGCTGAAACAGGCCAAAAATGCCTAAAATCAGATCAGACCCAAATTTTACTAGTAGATAGACAAAATTATTTCGGTCAGTTTAACGCAACACAGAATTTTGATTTGAGGTCCCGATTAATTGATATAAATTTTTGAAGTCATAAGAATTATTACAGTATTTTTCATACATCAGCATCAGATAAAACTTTATAGAAAATTCATATATTTAATGTAAGAATTTATGAAATTGACAAAGTCAGAATCAGATAAAACTTTATAGCGCACATCCAGAGATTTAAATGCATAGGTAGAACGTGCCATTTTGATGTGTACAACAAGAGAAATAAATTTCCAAAGTAAGCAACCAGAAACTGTTTTTTAGAATTTTTGACCAAATGAACAGTAAACTTCAATGAATAAACTGTATCAATTGGCTAATCATTTGGTCTAGAAATTATTTTTCCCTTAAATTTCAAGATATTAGCTTCACGTAGCTTTTTGAACCACTTCATTTTGACTTTTCTAGAATTAATTATGATGTTTTGAAGTTTGTTGCGTAATATGGAATACTATATGAACAATAACCTGAGAAAGAGTAAAATTCCAGATTTTGCTAATGGACTTCCAAGGTCTTGTAAGTGGTACAAAATGCTACTGAATGGTCCCTAAGATGTATGAAAGTAAGGATGTTACAAACCTCTTGCAAAATGAAAACTCAAGCCAAGACAAAGAAGATTCAAGGTACCAAAGTTTAAGCAAGCTAGAGATTAAAGGTAAGCAATCTATCCTAGCTTATTTTCCTTTGATTTGGGAGCTTGAACTTAGGGTTTTCAAAGAAGAAAGTTGAGTTTTCTCTAAGGTGTATATGCTGTCCAAAACCTTAGATGAAAGGAGAAATAAGAAATTAAAGTTAGAGATATGTGATTGAAGCTTAAACAAGGTAGTTAAGTGATTGGTTATTGAATCAAGTTTATATTCTTGACTTTGCCATGGTTGAACATTTTGGTCTATACTGTTCATGATAGAAGGAGATGTAATTTAAATGATATAATGCTTCCATTGAATTCATATGATGATTTTTGTGTAGGATTGGATAGGCTTTGAACCTTGGAAACATTTGAATTCTAAGTTGTAGTTTTTGAAGTTTTTCTCTATTACTGTTCACTCATATGAACTGTGATTGGAATTTCATGATTTTGATGTTTCCAATGGTTTTAAAAAGAAAAGTTGTGTAGGATAAAGTAGAGAAACATGTATGGGAAGTACTGGAATCAATACGAGAATTTTTGGAAGAATTATGCATATTTTTCAAATCTATCTTGAACAGTACATAGGAGCTGAAGTTTCATGATTCTAAGCTCATAAATGGATTTAAAATTGTGTAGTGTAAAGTCAAGACATCAATTGCTTCAAAGACCAAGTCCATTAGTTAAGATTAAGGAATGTTAATATAGTTAAATGATCTCAATGTTCAAGAGAAAGTTAGATTGTAATGAATGAATGATTATATGCTGTTAGGATTTGATTGTGGACTTCAAAGAGGCAGCCACACCTCAAAGAGGAGTAAGAAGAAATAGGCAAGGTTAGAGTAAAATAAATCAAGCAAGTGAGGTAGTAAACTTATCCTAAACTTGTATGTATTGAATGTTATGCGTAGTTGTGCCATGGCTTGGTTGAATTGTATTGCATATGAGATTATGATTGAAGCTCTATTTTTATGATTACGTTGGCGAATTGTATTTCATATGTTACATGGATGCATTCACATTACACAATGTTAACACTTTCACAAACAAGCACAAGTATTTACATTAATGCATGCATTGTTTAGAACCATTTGCTACTAAAATTTCCCCAGAAATCCACCCTTTCCATGTAATCCCAACCCTAGTATGTTTATGAATGATGAAAGAGGATGATGAAGCATGAAGAGGAGCTAGGGATTGGATAGTATATATGTTATGTGAGGAATTGTTATATGTAATGTTGCTATATGACCAATATAAGCAGTGATGGTCATGATGTAATGAAAAATAGTAAATGATGAGATAGATGTATAAAAATTTACAGACATTTAGTTAACATGTCAAACTTTGTTTTGACATCAATAACACCTTATTCCGATGTTTGTACAAAGAGAACGAATTTTCCAAAGTAAGGGACTAGAATATGATTTTATAAATATTGACCCAATGAACAATAATCTTTGAACCACTTCATTTCAGTATTTATAGAATTAATTATGATTTTTTAATTTGTTGCCTAATCTGGAATACCATATAAATAGAAACTTGAGAAGAGTAAAATTCTAGATTTAGCTAATGGACTTGCCAGGGTCTTGTAAGTGGTTTTAAATGCTACTGTATGATCCCTAAGATGTATAAAAGTAAGGATGTTTCATATCTTATCATTTACTATTTCTTATTAAATCATGACCATTACTACTTATATTGATCATATAGCAACATTACATATAACAATCTTTCACATAGCATTTATACTATCCAATCCATAGCTTCTCTTCATGCTTCATCATCCTCTTGCATCATTCATAAACCTGCTAGGATTGTGATTACATGGAAGGAGTGAGATTTATAGGGAAATCTCAGTAGCAAACGGTATTAAACAATGCATGCATTAATGTAAATACTTGTGCTTGCTTGTGAAAGTGTTAACATTGTGTAATGTGCATGTTTTCATGTAACATATGAAATACAATTGGCCAAATTAATCATAGAAATAGAGCTTCAATCATAAACACATGTGCTACACAATTCAACAAAGCCATATCACAACTAAGCATAATATTCAATACATACAAGTTTAGGATAATTTACTACCAAACTTGCTTGATTTCCTTCACTCTAACCTTGCCTCTTTCTTCTTACTCCTCTTGGATGTGTGGCTGTCTCTTTGGAGTCCACAATCAAATCCTAACATCACATAATCATTCATCTATTACAATCTAACTTCCTCTTATAACATTGAGCTCATTTAACTACATTAACTTTCCTTAATCTTAATTAATGGACTTGACCTTTGAATCAATTGATATCTTGGCTTTACCCTACACAATTTAATCTTTTGAATCCATTTATAATCTTAGAATCATGAAATTCCAATCAATGTTCATACGAGTGAACATTAACAGAGAAGAACTTCAAAAACTACAACTTGGAATTCCTATGCTTCCAAGGTTCAAAATATATTCAATCCTATACAAAATTATCATATGAATTCAATGGAAACATTAGATCATTGAAATTCCATCTCCTTCTATCATAAATAGTGCATACCAAAATGGTTCAACCATGGCAAAGTCAAGAATATTAACTTGATTCAATAACCAATCACCTAACTAGCTTGTTTAAGCTTCAATAACATATATCTAACATTAATTTCTTCTTTATTGTTTCATCTAAGCTTTTTTGAAAACATATACACCTTAGAGAAAACTTAACTTTCTTCCATGAAAACCCTAAGTTCAAGCTCCCAAATCAAAGGAAAATAAGTTAGAATAGATTGCTTACCTTTAATCTTTAGCTTTCTTGAACTTTGGTACCTTGAATCTTCTTTGTCTTGGCTTGAGTTTTCATTTTGCTACGAGGTTTCCCAAGGGTTCTTGCTCCATAGATTGCATCAGAAATTGTGGAGGTATTTATAGCCAAATTCCATAGAAATTTAATGGCCAATATCACTGCGTAGATTTAATAGCTCATAATTAGTCTTGGATTTAAATTTTCTAAAAAGCTAATTATGACATCATCAAGAGACAAATCATAGCGTTATGTGGAATCATTCTAAGGGAAAGAAATTTCTAGAAAAATTTTAGTCCAATCCGGTATCAACTAGTCCTATTTCCCAAAAACTATAATGTTTTATAAATCTAATTTTTATGAGATTCTATAATATGCTTTCTAACCTTAAATCCTATATCTAGATGCTTCCTACCATTGACATTCTTGGACTATGTCTAAGTTTAATTACATATCCCTTAGTAAATTACCAAAATGCCCCTTGGTTATTCTTTATTTACTTTAACATCCTAATGGCATTATCGTATTCCCTTATCTTGGTCAACTATTTTGGGAATTCTCCTTGACCATCTAACCTTAGTCAAATTATAGAAATGCCCTCCATCTAACTATGACTCAATGACACAACACAGTGACAAACTCAGTGGCATTTTCATAATTTTATATTTTTCTCGATCTTTATTAGCCCTAACCCACATACTTATCTAAAAATATTACTGGGCCTATAAGATGACATTTTGAGCCCTCTGCATGGTCCACTACCTTCATTGGCTAAACTCCCAAGAAATTTCCCTGAAACATATTTATCGGGTGTTTGAATACACTGTGAATTCCATAATAAATGCTACAAAACTCCTTTTTGAGCTCTGTCAGTTATAAATTCTTATATTAATTATAGGAATTTACTGCCAAATTTCATCTGATTATGAGGTCCAGAGGATAATGTATTAATTTCTCATTTTTAGAGATTAATACAAATTTTTTGGGACCTCACATCAAAATTCTGTGTTACGTCAAACTTATCAGAATAATTTTTCTATTTACTGGGAAAATTTGGGACTAATCTAATTTTGGGCATTTTGGGCCTTTTCTGGCTCCACTTTCAATAATTACCATTTTTCCCTTGAAGTTTTCAAAATTATACTTTAGGCCCTCAACTTTTCATAACTACACTTAATAGCCCAAAGCTTTTGTCAATTCACAATTTATACCATAGAACTTTTAAACTTTTCATTTTAATCCCTCATCTTTATACCTTTGTCTAATCATTATGTTTCCTTTATATTCATCATCACAATATTTTCCAAACATCTTTCCACTATCATTATTATACTGATAGGAAAAAGTAGGATGTGATCTTAACTATGTTGCAACTGTAGACCAACTTAAGCTTAGTGCAACAATTAAGGAGATTGAAAGCAAGATAGAGAATCTGAATGAATCATAGGAGAGTGATCCTAAGTATGTTGCAGGGATATACCAACCTCGACTGGGTGAAGCACTTAAAGAAGGGAAATATAAAAAGGATATAAAGGGAACACCACCCAAGTTTGTTGTTAATGTATACCAACTACAGTTGGGCAAGTTCAAGTTTAAACAAGGAAAATTCAAGACAAGCTTGGATGGACTTTGCAATGTAATCAAAGTGCTAGGGTGGAGAAAGAAGGAAATGGGGAAGATTTTTCAATCAAACAACAATCTCTCAAAATTCTATGAGTTCCCAACACTACCTTAAGGTCAGGTTGTCCCTTTCCTATCTCTTACCTTTTACTAGTTTCTTAATGTGATATATGTTTGACACATTGGTTTCATGATTAGAAAGGGATGAGCCAGTAGAAATAGGAGTAATTTTTTCTGCTTGATGATTCAATAGGATAATGTTTAATTTTAGTTTGCTTCTAGTTTGAATAATACCCCTGTGTTGCCATGTTTTGTTTACTTATTATTGGTTATCTGAGTTGAATCCACACTTAATTGCATGATTTTAGCTTACCCATCTTGTCATCTTTGCTTTCCTTGTATTACAATGTATGATTTGATTATGACTACGAGCTTCACCGTGAAATTGCATTGAGTAATGTGTTTAACTGTTGTGCTCAAGAGGGATTTAAATTAATCTTATATAGCACTATGGTGTTTATAATTCTATTGATAGTGATGACACTATCAAGTTAAGTATAGGGGAGATGTTCTTGTTTATGTGCTAGTTAATGTGAAATTCTTATATTAATCCTATATTTCATAACAAAATTTACTTGTTTTTTGATCTTAATGTGATGAATTGCTGAAAATTGGATTCCTGCTTTAAACTATTTTGTTGTTGGTTAAAAGGTTTTAGTGGAAACTATGTTTTGGGCGTTGAAAACTATCAAGTGGTAGTCTCTGTGATTTTTCATCGTGACCTATTTGTTGCATGATCATGACTTAACATGGAACTTTGGACTTAATATGCTCTCTGTGAAAATAAGTCATGACATGAGTGCAATTAGGTTGCGACAATATCTCTATGTATTTTGGTTATGACTTAATCTTTCCTGGTCGTGACTAGATATTGTAAGTTCAGAGCAAGCACTCATTGTGAAATTTGGTCGTGACCTACACTGCTTTCAGTCGTGACCTGAGTGTGGAAATGCCCATTTACCTTCTTTTTGCTTTGTGTAATGCTATATAGAAGGATTTATCATGAGCTACTATGATTTTATAGAAACCATTGTCGCACTTAAATTTTTAAAAATGGAAATCAAATGGGAAACGCTTAAGCTTTTATTGTCAGATTTGGGATTATTTCATGATTCTGAGTGATTACTCTGGACCTTTTAATTCATCATTTAAGAGGGTTTTCAATTGTGATAAGTGCTTTAATGCCTAGTGAATGATGAATATTGTCTAAGACTTTAACTTATGAGCAATTTAGATGAAAGCCTTAGTTGGAAGGATTATTTGCCTAAATTTCTATATTGAGTGGTTATTCAATTGGTTTATATACTTTAGAAATTGTCTTAGCTTTGATTTGAAAATTACTTGTGCATTTTGCATGAACATCTTTTTGAAATAAACTTCTTAATCATGTCAAAAAATCATTGTTATTGTGAAATTGTGCTACATCTTTTATATACAAGGTGCCAAATAGAGAAGAGAAAAAGCATATTAAACAAATAAATAAAAAAAGGGAGATAGTGCAAGAAAAATGGAAGAAATAAAAGAATAATGAATGAGGCACTATTATCAATTCCTATTAGCACAATTACCACCTCTACATCTCAGAAGACATTAATTCATGCTATATATTCATTATCAAATGCATATGGTACTTTCTATCCTTCATAGCCGATTCCACGTGGCCTATCTCTATCATTGCACCCTTAAAATACCTCTTGATTCTTTGCGCAAGTATTGTATAGTTAATAAGATTTAGAGCCATTATAAGCATATGGTAGGATGTTTTCCAATTTCAATGTGAGTGAAAGAACCCTAATAATAACAGGATATAGAGAACTAAACACTTACATCCTTAGAGAGAATCTATTACGCTCATATAGTTAAAGTTGGTTTTGTTTAGTAGTTGGTTACTTAGAATTGCTCATATTATCACTTTTGCATTCCCAAAAAGATGGTGTAGTAATTGTTTTAAGCTGTCACTATGGATTATGTTGTTACCTCAGATTCAATAGCGTTAGCCTATGCGTACTTGATTTCTTTGTCTAAGAGTACAAAGGTTCAAGTGGGGGAATTGATAAGACACAAAATGTGTATGGTTTCTGTGATAGTTTAAAAGTTTTGTGAGAACTTTACCATTCATTCTATGCCTGCAATTGTGCCTTTATGGTAAAATATGATTGTGCTGGGCAATATGCTGATTTTAGGGTAAAATGGTAAATTAACTCCTCCAAATTGCATATATGTTCTTTAGTAACTAGTTAGACTTTTACAGTGAGCTTTGAAATTGAATTGCAGGTATTTTGGAGTAGAACCAAGGATTGATGTGAGCAGAAAAGAAATCACAAGATAAAGAGAATAAAATGAAGTAAGACATCTTCTGTGCTCTTTAGTCGCAACTAAAGTGTCCACAGGTCAATACCTCATTTCTTCCAAGAAGTTTACCTGCGTTGACAGGTCTCAACCAAAAGTAGGATCTAGTTGTGACCAAATAAGAGAATCAATGAAGCTGTGCATTTTTTATTAGGTCATTCTGGCTTTAAAAAGATAGGGAAGCCACAAAAGCAAAGGGAGGTTGTTTTTACCTAATACGGCTAAGAAGCAGTTCTCGAACATTCTCTCCACAACCTACCCATAAAACATCCTACTTTTACCACCTCAGAGTACGTATTCATAAGAGTATTTGATAACTAATTTTAAAACATCCTACTTTAAAATTTTAAAACTTAATTCACGGGTACTATTCATTTTGGGATTTCCATATTTACAGTGTCACTTTAAAAATTCATAACTAATTATAGAAAAATCGTATGGAGGTGATCTAAATTTATAATTGAATCACTTTCATAGCTCTTTAAGGGAAAAATATAAATCTAGACATTCACTTTGCCAATTGATACAGTTAAATCGTTACTTTTTACTATTCATATGACAAATTATGGAAATTCCAGATTCTATCTCTTAACTTTGGAAGTTATTTCTCTTGCTATACACATCCAAATTAGGTGTGTTTCCTATGAATTTAAAGATCTGGATGCGTACTACATGCTTATAAAATATTGTGAAATAATCCTTTGATTTGCTTGGTCAAACTGAAGTCCCAACAAAATTGCTTCTGGACCTATGTTTTTACAATTTCATCTTCTTTCTTAAATGTTCATAAACTAATATAGCATTCCTAAACCATCGAATAAGCTTCTCATATATTCATATACATCATGTACATATGCCATAATTATTTCATACATTTTTATCACATAAATAGACACCTTACAGGGCATATACATACATGAAAAATTTATAGCATATGCTAGGACCTCAATTACTTCACTTTCTTTATTCCATTCTTTAGCTCTTCTCCATACATACATTTTCCTTCATGCTTGACCTAAATTGGTTAGTGGTGGGATGGTGAGATTCTAGGGAATCTCAGTAGAAAATATTACCTCTTAAATATGCAAGATTGATTCTAATGCATGATATGTAATTTTATTAAATTAGTGACATGCCATCATGCTATATACTTTGCATAAAAATTCATGGCCATGGAAACCATGTTATTCATAACACATTCAACATCATTCAAACATCATATACATGTCAACACATAAGCATACTGTCGTATCCTTATTTTTAACCACAATTATACTCATTTGAAAGTCATTGGAACCAATCATATAGTATTTTTCCTTAGAAATATTCATTTTCAAAAGAATTGCTCTCGGATACTGTTCATTTCGTAATTCTAGAACATGTCCCCAACTATGAAAATTCATAATTCAATGTAAACAAATCAAAAAGGGTGGTTCCAATTTCTAATTAAAGCTCTTTCATTGAACTTTAAGGGAAAAATATAAAAGTGAGGTTCTATTGTCTGAATGAAATCAGTTTATTCGTTAAAAAATACTGTTCATTGTTAAAACCTGGAAGTTCTAGTTTCTTAGCCTTAATTACAAAAATTCATTTCTCTTTCGTTACTTTTCCAAATGAACTGTGTTACCTATGGATTTAAAGATCTAGATGTTCTCTTAAAGCTCACAAAATTTCATGGAAAAACTCATTCATTTACCTTACAAAATTAACATCGGGACATTACTGCCTCCAGTTACTTACTTTATCTCCATTATAGATTTTAACTTCAACTTAGAAAAAGCATAACAATTCGAATACTTAACCAATTGAGGCATTCTTGGTGTTCATTTAAATCTTTGTATCTTAGCTATTACCATGCCAAATTTTAGATTCAAACTCATGGGTTAATGAATTATAACAATCGTCACAAAGTCACAACCTCAGAATAACACTACTTGAACATACACCATGCATACTATCATATCCTATCATAGTGTCATGTAAGTAATGTAACTTATTATACAAACTCATACATCTATGTTTACCCTTTTTCCTTGTAAGGTTCCAGCACCTATGACATGGTTATGCACCTAGATAGAATGAGATTAGATGACCTCATATATAGGCCCATGATGATGCTAAGGAGGGCTCAAAACCTAGGGTACCAGTCCATCAGCAGAATAGACCAGTGTCCAGAAAAAGTGCAAAATTACAAAAATGCCCCTGGATACCCAGATTGTACCAGTGATGGATGGAGGGCATTTTGGTCATCTGGAATAGGCTAAAAACATGGGATATAGTATAAATATGATTATTTAGAGCCAGTATATGCCCTGAGGCAGGACAGTGAGGGGTGAAATGATAATTATGCCCTTAGGGTTAATATAATGTAAGAAAGGACACCAAGGGTATTTTGGTCATTTCCCATAGGATGGGTGGCAGATAAATATTCAGTATATCAATGTCAATGGTATGAGAAGCCTAGACATTGATTTCCAGGATAGAATATATATCCTGGTATATTATAAAAAATTAGGAACAGAAAACAATTCAGTTGTAAAATTGCTACGATCAGTACTGGATTGGACTGAAATTTTTTCAGAAGCTTCCTTACATAAGAATTCCGGCACATGCCCCATGATCTGTCCCTTGAGCTGTCCCTTATGATGTCATAATTATTATCATATCCCAATTTTTAGGCTTAGAAGCCTACTATATAGCCTTAAAAAGGGATGCTACTAGACCCTATTGAGCAAAGGTCTCAATAAATAGAGAAAATTATGATGAACAGTTTGATGCAACACAAAGTTTTGATATGAGGTCTCGAAAGATTTATATTAATTTTTGAAGATAAAGAAAATTAATATAGTATTCTCTAGACCTCATCATCAGATGAAATATGACAATAAATTTCTATAATTAATATAAGAATTTCTGAAACTTACAGAGCTCAAAAAGGAGTTCTGTAGAATTTACTATAGAATTTACAGTGGATTAAAACACCCAATAAATAGGTTTCAGGGGAATTTCTTGGGAATTGAGCCCATGAAGATAGGGGATCATACAGAGGGTCCAGAATGACACCTTATAGGCCCAATGATATTTTCAGATAAATATGTGGGCCAGGGCTAATAAAGACCGAGAAAAATAAAGAATTACGAAAATGCCACTAAAGGTATGCCACTGTGTTGTGTCATTAAGTCAGAGTCAGACAAAGGGCATTATGATCATTTGACTAAGGTTAGACAGTTAAGAAAGGGTATCTGGATAGTTGACCAGGGTCAAGAGATACTCTGGTAAGGTATGAAAAGACAATAATGCCCCTAGAAGTACTAAAGAGGTAGTAAGGGCATTTTGGTAATTTACTAAGGATGTTTCTTGGGAACCGAGCCACCAGAGTGCTTGGGCTTGGTTAGAAACCCAAGATGATATTTAAAGGCCCAAAAACGTAGCCCAAGAGTAAAGTGGGCTCAAGAGGCATTAAAATAATGTTTTAGTGCTTTTTCAATAAAGTAAAGTAACCCGGTTCAAGATAGAACTGGGTAAAGTGATCTAGAATCATGAGATAGCATAAATGGGGCCCACAAGGTGCCACATGGCATGATTATAGTAAAAGAGGAAAAGCAAAGGACACATGGCATGATTAGAGAAAAAGGAGAAAAAGCAAGAGGACACGTGGCACAATCTCGGCCGTCTATTCACGGAAAAGACTCTGGAACTCTCTGGAAAGGCTGAGTCAGCTGGTGAGGTGTCCCAAGGGCCCCACATTTTGCCACATATACCCTTGAGGTGTCCTAGATGATGTCATGAGTGGTGAGTCATTAGGGAAGGTGATGTCATCGTGATGATGCAGGCAAAGCTTCTTGAGGAAGCAAGCAATCTGAGCCATTCATCACGAATCAATCTGGACCATTCATTCCACCTCCACTCACCTATAAATAGGCCACTCCCCTCCCATTCCAAGGCACACCATGGCCTAGAAAGTAAAAGGAAGATAAAGAAGAGAGAAAGAGAGAAGGAAAGAAAGAAAGGAAAGAAAAGAAGGAGTTCTGGTGGAGCCAGGAGCAGTCTAAGGAGCCGAGGGACTGGGCAAAGCTTAGGAATGAGGTAAGAAAGTTATCTAGTCCCTGCTCTAATAAAGTAGAGGATTGCTCTTAATTGTTAGAATAGAGAAATATCTCTATTAATAAAGTTAGCTATAGATAGAAAGCAAGTTAGAGGAATGTCAGAGTAAGGATATTTCCCCTAGCTATGCATGAGTTAAATAGAGCTATACTGATAGTGTAATAATGAAGATATTATTATGCTATGTATAGGCTCTAACCTATGGAAAGAATGAACCTTAGACCAAAGGCTAAGAGCTAGAAGGAAAGCTACATGTCAGGTAGTAAACTAATCCTAAACTTGTATGCATTAAATATTATGCTTGATGTGCTATGGTTTTGTGGAATTGTGTTGAATATGTGCTTATGTATGAAGCTCTGTTCTTATGATTACTTTGGCCATTTGTATTTCATATGTAACATGGAAGCATGCACATTATGCAATGTTAACCCTTTCACAAGCAAGCATAAGTATTCACATTAATGCATGCATTCTTTAGTGTTGTTTGCTACTGAGATTTCCCCAGAAATCTCACCCCTTCCATATCAATCCAATTACAACAGGTCTTCTCAAGATGGAGGAGATAAAGATGCATGAAGAGATGTCAATTTCTTAGTATGATTGATATGTGATTCATGTATGTATAATTGTTGGAAATTATCACTATGAACAGTAACTCGTGATGGAGGCAGTGACATTTGAGCTGTAATTATAAATAGTAAATGATTGAATAAATATATGATATTTTACCAATAGTAGACATTCTAATCTTCGATTTGATATATAGAACATCTCATTTGGATATCTACACATAAAGATATGATTTATCAAAGTTGGGACCAGAATGCTGGAATCAGGGACAAGACGTTGGATGAACAGTTATTTCAGAATATTGACCAATGTTGACCTGGTCAAGGCGTGGTCAATGAGTCATTTTTACCTGAAATATTATTATGTTAGCTTCGTGTAGCAATTTTAACCACTCCATTATGATTTTTATAGAATTAGTTATGATTTTTTGAAGTCAGGTCACTTCTCTGAAATTTGCTCAGTGAACAGTACTCGCCAGAGTAAAATTTCAGATTGAGTAATTTGACTTCCACAGCCTTGGAAGTGGTTTCATATGCTACTGTTTGGTCCCTAAGACATACGAAAATGAGGATGTTATAATTTTGTATCAGAGCATAAGATTCTGGCACAGAACAGAAGGTTCTGGCTTAGTGATGCTCTGGAGTAGATAGACTAACCCCTTAAAACAAGTTAGAGATGTGAACTACAGAGGTTTCCTCCCTAGTATGAGATATGGGGATGGTGTTCACTACTTAGAGAATCATTTGAACAAGAGATAGTGACACACAGACAGATAGAATAGTACCCCATAACTTATAGCGGTACAGGGTAATCTTCAAGGAAGTGACTAGTCTTAGCCAGCCGTTATCGCCGAGGTCTCGTGTTTCTTAGCTCGATGTGGTTGGACTAAGCAAGATAACATCTGAGGAGCAGTTTTCTCTATGAATAGAGATAAAAGCTGACTAGTCTCAGGTCAAGGGAAACTGTCAAATGTTATAGTAACAGTGATAATGAAGGTACCAACCTGGTTGAAATTAATCAACTAGAGGATTGGTACAAAGCATGATCAAGCTAGATAGTATAAAGTAAGGAAATGTGAAAGGTTAGATGATGTTCAGAAGTAGATCCTCTATGTGAGTAGATCTATCAGCTAGTGTTTCCTGAACAGAAGAATGAGGCTTACCTAGGAATAATCCTAGCACATGACCTAAAGTTAGAGATGAGATGGGCCATTGATGTCCCCAAGATAGAGGAACCACAGTCTAGTCTAGAGTAGACTAAGACTGATAAAGAGAAAGGTAGCCACAGTTTTAAAGATAAAGTGACTCTCCTATTCCCTATGTAAGAAAGGGTAATGAAGGGTTGAGTCTATACCCTAGTAAGAGGGTAATGTGGCAGCCTAAGTCAGATAAATAGTTATTTCTGATTCCTAAATAAATGTTTAGGATTTGGACAATATGATTAGACAATGATAGGTAATGAGATTAAGATGATGATTAATAGTGAATCTACAGATAGATGATTTCGATACTCAGGACATATCCCTTAAAGGGTAAGGTATATGAGTGATGAAAGTGAAATGAAAAGAGAAGCATGCATGAAAGACAGTACAGCTCTAAAGAAAGAGCAGTAAAGATATAAGTTAGTATTGTTGCAATAGAGCTAGATTGCTCTTGCAATAGAAAAGGATTGCTTTTGAAATAAAGCCAAGAGATGGGATAGTATAACTTAGATAGAGTAAGGTCCCTCTGATGAGACGAATAGATGATGATAGATATATGCATGATAGAGCCTGTGTAGCTCTCTGCAGTAAAGGGTATAGTAAAGTTATGAATGGTATGAGAAGTTCCTAAGTGATAGTAAGGGCATTTTGGTAATTTACTAAGGATGTTTCTTGGGAACTGAGCTACCAGAGTGCTTGGGCTTGGTTAGAAACCCAAGATGATATTTAAAGGCCCAAAAACGTAGCCCAAGAGTAAAGTGGGCTCAAGAGGCATTAAAATAATGTTTTAGTGCTTTTTCAATAAAGTAAAGTAACCCGGTTCAAGATAGAACTGGGTAAAGTGATCTAGAATCATGAGATAGCATAAATGGGGCCCACAAGGTGCCACATGGCATGATTACAGTAAAAGAGGAAAAACAAAGGACACATGGCATGATTAGAGAAAAAGGAGAAAAAGCAAGAGGACACGTGGCACGATCTCAGCCGTCTATTCAGGGAAAAGACTCTATAACTCTCTGGAAAGGCTGAGTCAGCTGGTGAGGTGTCCCAAGGGCCCCACATTTCTCCACATATACTCATGAGGTGTCCCTTAAGGTGTCCTAGATGATGTCATGAGTGGTGAGTCATCAGGGAGGGTGATGTCATCGTGATGATGCAGGCAAAGCTTCTTGAGGAAGCAAGCAATATGAGCCATTCATCGCGAATCAATCTGGACCATTCATTCCACCTCCTCTCACCTATAAATAGGCCACTGCCCTCCTATTTCAAGGCACACCACAGATCTAGCAAGAAAAGGAAGAGAAAGAAGAGAGAAAGAGAGGATGAAAGAAAGGAAAGAAAGGAAGGAGTTATGGTGGAGCCAAAAGCAGTCTAAGGAGCCGAAGGACTGGGCAAAGCTTAGGAATGAGGTAAGAATGTTATCTAGTCCCTGCTCTAATAAATTACAGGATTTCTCTTAGTAGTTAGAATAGAGAAATATCTCTATTAATAAAGGTAGCTAAAGGTAGAGAGAAAGCCAGGGGAATGTCAGAATAAGGATATCACCCCTAGTTAAGCATGAGTTAAGTAGAGCTGTACTGGATAATAATAAAAATATTATTATGCTATGTATAGGCTCTAACATATGAAAAGAATGGACCTTAGAGACAAGGCTAGGAGCTGGAAGGAAAGGCTACACGCCAGGTAGTGAACTTATCCTAAACTTGTATGCATTGAATGTTATGCTTGATATGCTATGGCTTTGTTGAATTGTGTTGAATATGTTCTTATGTATAAAGCTTTGTTCCTATGATTACTTTGGCCAATTGTATTTCATATGTAACATGGAAGCATGCACATTACTCAATGTTAACACTTTCACAAGCAAGCACAAGTATTCACATTAATGCATGCCTTGTTTAGTGTTGTTTGCTACTAAGATTTCCCCAGAAATCTCACCCCTTCCATATCAATCCAATTACAGCAGGTCTTCTCAAGATGGAGGACATAAATATGCATGAAGAGATGTTAATTACTTCGCATGATTGATATGTGATTCATGTACGTATAATTGCTGGAAATTGTCACTTTGAACAGTAACTCGTGATGGAGGCAGTGACATTTGAGCTGTAATCATAAATAGAAAATGATTGAATAAATGTGTTATATTTTTCCATTAAATTGTATACATACCAAGATTCTATTTGATATATAGACATCTCATTTGGATGTATACACATAAAGATATGATTTATCAAAGTTGGGACCAAAATGTTCGAATCAGGGACAGGATGCTGGAGGAACAGTAAAATTCATACTTTGACCAAAGTTGACCTGGTCAAGGTATGGTCAACGAGTCATTTTTCCCTGAAAGATAATTATGTTATATTCGTGTAGCAATTTGAACCAATCCATTTTGATTTTTATAGAATTAGTTATGATTTTTCTAAGTCAGGACACTTCTCTAGAATTCGCCTAGTGAACAGTACTCGCTAAGAGTAAAATTCCAGATTGAGTAATTGGACTTCAACAGCCTTGGAAGTGGTTCCAGTTGCTACTGTTTGGTTCCTAAGACATATGAAAATGAGGATGTTATACTATTGGAATTTGGAAATATCCTGAATATCCATCTAGGAAATAATAATGGATTTTCCCTGCTAATCTCTCAAGTATTTGATCAATAAAAGGTAAGGGGAAATGATCTTTCCTAGTAGAATCGTTCAACTTCTAATAATCAACACAAACCCTTCATGAATTTTGTACTCTAGTAGGTATCAATTCATCGTTCTCATTCTTGACTACTGTCAATCCTCTCTTCTTAGGCATTACATGCACAGGAGATACCCATTCACTATCTGAAATAGCATATATGATTCCTACCTTTACCAATTTACTAATCTCCATCCTAACCACATCAGAGATCAATGGATTTAATCTTCTTTGGGATTGTTTAATTGGCTTGGAATCATCACTTAGTAGAATCCTATGGGTGCAAATGTGGCATTTATCCCTTTTATATCAGCTAATTGCTAACCCTAGGCCTCTATATTCTTTCTAAGCATATTTAATAACCTAGCCTCTTCACTAATAGTGAAAGAACTGGAAATTATGACTGGCAATTTCTAGTTTGGCTCAAGGTAAGTATACTTTAGGTTAGTAGGTAAATCTTTTAACTCTAATTCAGGGGATTAGATAATAGAAGGGATCAAATGGAGGAATCATTTAAATTATAAATACTCCCTTTTGTAGATCCTTTGAGGTTGTGCATATATGATTCAGTAGGATATTCTGTAACATCCTTACTTTTATACGTCTTAGGACCATTCAGTAGCATTTAGAACCACTTACAAGACCTTGGAAGTCCATTAGCCAAATCTGGAATTTTACTCTTTCTCAGGTTACTGTTCATATGGTATTCCAGATTACGCAACGAAATTTGATAAATCATAATTAATTCTAGAAAACTCGAAATGAAGTGGTTCAAAAAGCTACATGAACATAACATATTGAAGTTTAAGGGAAAAATAATTTCTAGACCAAATGATTAGCCAATTGATACAGTTTATTCGTTGAATTTTACTGTTCATTTGGTCAAAAACTCTGGAAACAGATTCTGGTCATTTACTTTGGAAATTCATTACTCTTGTTATACATATCCAAATAAAACGTTCTACCTATGCACTTAAATCTATGGATGTGTGCTACATGTTCATAAAATTTCATGAAATAATTCCTTCATTTGCTAGGTCAAACTGAAGCCACAACAAAACTGCTTAAGGACCTACGTTTTTACCATTTCAGTTTCTTTTCTTTCATTTCCAATAATTGTTTCAGTATGCACAGGCCATCAAATAAGCTTCTTAACATTCATATACATCATTTACATATGCCATAAGTATTACAATAGTTTCATCACATAAATGGACACCTTACATGGCATTTACGTACATGGAAAATGCATATCATATGCTAGAATCTTAAATACTTCACTTTCCTTCTTCCATGCTTTAGCTCTTCTCCATGCATACCTTTTCTTCATGCTTGACATAAATTGGTTGGTTATGGGAGAGTGAGATTCTAGGGAATCTCAGTAGCAAACATTACCACTTAAATATGCAAGATGGATGCTAATGCATTGTATGTAATTTCATTAAACTTTCTTTGGTTAGTGACATGCTATCATGCTATATACTTTTACATAAAGTGCATGGCCATGGAAAACATGTTATTCACAATACATTGAACATCATTAATCATGTCACAACATCATTCAAATATCACATACATGTCAACACATAAGCATACCACATCAAGCACATAAAGAGATAAGTTCACTACCTTGCACTTAAGCTTCCCTCTTAATCTTTAGCATTTGCTTCCTAGCTTTCCAACCAACAAACCTTTATGCCAATCACTTCCCAACATGTTCTTGGATGTTTCAAGGTCCTAAACACATTCATATTCATCACATAATTCATTAGGACTCATGAACTCCAACCATGTTCAAGATTAACTTTGTTACACTCCTTATTGTCATAACTTTCCCTAATATTCACTAATCCACTTGGCTCTTGAATCAATTGATGTCTTGACTTTACCCTACACAATTTCATCTTTTGAATCCATTTATGAGCTTAGAATCATGAAATTCCAGCTCCATCATGGCCTGCTGTAAGAACTGAACATAAGCATACAATTCTTTCAAAAATTCTCATTTTGATTCTAATGCTTCCCATACTTGTTTCTCCACTTTACCCCACACAACTTTTCATTTTAAAACCATTGGAACCATGAAAATCATGAAATTCCAATTACTGTTCGTGCAAGTGAACAGTAACCGTAAGGAATCTCAAAGACTATATAAACTCAATTTAAGCATTAAATCTTTGAAATTCAATTTCCTTCCCTCATGAACAGTGCAGACCGAACAGGGCACACCATGGCAAAGTCAAGAATATCAATGATTCAACAACCAACCACTTAACTAGCTTGTTTAAGCTTTAATCATATGGTTCTAACTTTAATTTCTTCTTTCCCCTTTCATCTAAGGTTTTTGGGCAGCACCTTCCCTTAGAGAAAACTCAACTTTTTCCCCATGAAAACCCTAAGTTCAAGCTCCCAAATCAAAGGAGAATAAGTTAGGAAAGATTGCTTACCTTTAATCTCTAGCTTGCTTGAACTTTGGAACCTTGAATCTTCTTTGTCTTGGCTTGAGTTTCCATTTTGCAAGAGTTTCCACAAGGGTCCATGAAGCTACGGTTTGCTGCAGAATGAGGGGGTATTTATAGCCAAAATTGAAGAAAAATGAATGGCCAAGATTGATTTGGTTACTATTTGATCTAAAGGCCCACATTTAATCTTGGACTTAACTTTTTCATCAAATAATGATTATGACATCATGTGGGACAGCTCAAGGGACACCTCAAGGGGTTAGGTGGCGTGCTGCCCATGCAAGGAACCTTCTGGAGAAATTCCAGTCCAATCCGGTACCGATCAGTGCAGTTTCACAACAACCGGACTGTGTTCTTTTCTTAATTTTTTATAATATACCAGGATATGTATTCTATCCTGGAAATTAATGTATAGGCTTCTCATACCATTGAAAATGTTAGACTGAGTATTTATCTTCCATCCATCCCTTGGGAAATGACCAAAATACCCTTGGTGTCCTTTCTTGCACTGTACTGACCCTAAGGGCATAATTGTCATTTCACCCCTTTTGTACTGCCTCACGGCATATATTGGCTCAAATAATCATATTTATACCATGTGTCACATTTTTAGCCTGTCCCAGATGACCAAAATGTCCTTCATCCATCTCTGGTATAATCTGGGCATCCAGGGGCATTTTCGTAATTGTGCACTATTTCTGGCACTGGCCCCTTCTACTGATAGACTAGTACCCTGGGTTTTGGGCCTTCCTTGGCGTCATTATGGGCCTATATATGAGGTCATCTGATCTCATTCTATCCAGGCTTATATACCGATAAGTTCCATTATCGGATCACGGGTGTTAACATACTCCCATCAAAATTCACTGATATGTGAATAACTTTTTATACATAACTTCTTCTGGAGTTCTATCAGATCCAGGACATCTGACACTGTAGGGCACACTTTCTTGTAATTTGCCCACATATATCTGATGTCCATAGAATCTGATAAAAATTCAAATAACTTTTAGACTATCAGATAATTTTCTGTTGTCTGGAGCCCTAATAAAATTTCTGTATCATGCCAGATTACCCAGCATGACTTCCTCTATTTACTGATGGAATGTGGGACTGAAATACTTATAGGAAGTTATAAACCTTTTATGGCTAAACTTTTTCATAATTACATTTATGTCCCTGACTTTTTGCTTAATTACATTTATGTCCCTAACTTTTTGGATATTTACATTTAGGTCCCTAAACTTTTGGAAATTACAACTTTTGGCCCAACTTTTGTTTCTACTTTAACTTTTGGCCTTTAAACTTTTCCAATTTTCGTTTAGGTCCCTTTCTTGCTTCAAGACTCATTTAACCTTTATTATTTCTTCTGATCTTTGTCATAATCCTTCTTAAACCTCTTTCCACTATCAATACTATACAGATAGGGAAAAATTAAGATATGACATTTCTACCCCCTTAAAATAAATTTCGTCCTCGAAATTTACTTAGCACCTTAGTCAGTGATTGGGGTATCTATCTCTTATCTTTTATCGTGACATATTAACAGAGTTCTGTTTATATCCGCAATTCTTCATATCTTACTATGATCATCCTTTTGTCATGAATCAACTCACTCAGAGTTGAACTCCAGTTCATTCTATTACTTAGCTTCTTGCTATGCATTTATCTATATATGGACTCCTCACTATACTGGACTTGTGAGTAGTGTCCATTTCTTTCATATTAAACTCTCTCGAATACTGCTATATTCGGGAGTTTCTATTAACAACTCATCATACTTTTTAGTGCAACTACTTCTTTCTCATCTGAGTATCTAGCGGAATTCTTTGAGTATCCGCACACTTTAACTCTCATTCCCATATCATCATGCATTCTTATCATCTTTAATAACTCATCATAATACAGAGAGAGGACTTATATCATTATTCTTTCTTTCAATGCTCTACTACTAAATAGGAGCACATAGGAGCATATAGGAGCATATAGGAGCACATATGAGCATATAGGAGCACATACTCTAACATGCATAATGCCTGGACAACATGCTGCAGGACTACATACCTGCTTACGAATACAAAGCTCTAACATCGGAGCTCAAGCATTCCTTCTCTTAATATGCACAGCTCTAACACTCGGAGCTTGCACAGCTTTATCATATAAAGCTTGCACTGCTCTAACACTCGGAGCTTTAGCATATTTTACAAACATAACATAACATAACATAACATAATGCCTGGCACTTTATGCAAGGAGTGAAAGCTCTCATTTGCTCTTTCATACGTAACGTATTATTCAAATGTCTTACCCCTTTTAGCAGGGAGTCTCTCTATCTGTTTACAAGGCTAGCTATTATGCCACTTCATATTGCATTTCTCAATATACCTTTCTCATAACATATCTCAGTTTGTATCTTTTATATCATAACATGACATATCTAGCCACATCTGGCTATATCATAGTCTATCTTTCAAATCCATTTCATTTGGATTTAACATAAGGGTTCTAGTCTCTTCTTATTCATAACCCTTTTTAGCTTTTCATAGCTCTTTCTATCATCTTACATAGCTCTGTGCACATATGCCAATTTTAATGGCATTTAAACACTTTTCCATCACTTCCCAGGGGGTCACCCATCATTGAATTATCCTTACCTGAGCACGCTTAATTGAAATGTGCAGATAAAAATCTAAAGCACTGGTGCTTACAGGCTTTAACCCTGGTACTTTATTATCTTAGACCTATCTTATACTATCTCTTTTGGGTCTATCTGGCCTTCTAATCTCTTTATCCTCATCTAGAGGATTTACTTGTCTCTTATTTTCTGTAATCTTATCATAAGGATCTCTTCTTATATCTTACGTAATATTCCCATAAATCCTTAGGACTCAGCATTAACAACTTTAACTTTGATCACTTAGTTCCTGATACGTGTAAGGAGATTCTGAGTTCAATCCCTGATAGTAATAAGGCTATCTGAAACTAGCATCATGGGTACTCTCTCTGTTATGAGTTAATCAACTTGTGAAGCTTCTATACCTTAACTTTTCCTTAGTATTTGTCCTTCCAAAGAAATACTGTACTTATGGCTCATTACTTTCTTCCTCTAGGCTTGGTCTACTGCGACCCTCGGGATCTACTGTGATCAACCGTAAGCCTCTTCAGGATCTAACTGCGACCCTATAAGCCATACTAGGATCTAACTGCAATCCTCCAGAATCTACTGGATTCCATTGTACTGTATTCTCATCTCTGGAAGACCTAAACCAATGGACAAAGTTACAAGGTTAGTCACTTCCACATAGTTGTTAACTCCACAAATAATTCCCCAAAAATGGTCACAGAAGCCAATATTATCTATCAAGACTTCACTCATTTCCTCTATCACTCAGGAACTTCATATACCATTCTTATCTTTATAACTTTATTACATTTAACATTGCAGGGAGCTACACAAGCTCTACCATGCACATATTTGTTGTCATCTATTTATCTCATCAGAGGGACTTTACTCTATTGTAAGAGCAATCTAGCTCTATTGCAAAAACATTAACTTATATTAGTTAAAAACTGCTCTTTCTTATAGCCATATCATCTTTCATAACTGCGTCTCATTTCCTTTCATCCATCTTATCCCTACTAAAGGGATATGTCCTAAGTATCATAATCATTTATCTATAGGCTCACTACTAATCTTCATCTTTAATCTCATTCTCTATCCCATTGACTATCATAGTCTGATCATAAATTCTCTTTCTATCTTCTGAGAATCAAATAGCAACTTTCTAGTTTAGCACTTTGCTATTGCTTCATTCTTGCTAAGTTGAATTATTTAATTGCATGTCATAGGGCATGGGAGCAACATAACTTTCTCATCTGGTATACTCTACCCAGTACGTACTGCATAAGGGGAGTATTCATTTATCATAGCATACTCAACATGCATAATATGCAAGTAGATGCAATCAATTAAGCATTCTCTAGTATGTGTGTCATCACATGACAACTGCAATGAGATGCAATTTCTTATTATACCTTATGGCAACATAAGCCATGCATCATTATATAGTTTGCTCAATCATCCCTCATACTCACATTGCCATTAAGCAATTAACTAGGTAGACTTTAAAACATTTTGTTCCTTCATTACCTTAATCACTAGGTCCTGATCATTTATTCAGGAACCTAAATCATTTACTTGTTTCATTTAGGTTGCCACTTTACCCTCTTATTAGGGTATAGACTCAACCCTTCTTTACTCTTTCTTACATAGGAATAGGGGAGTCACTTTATCTTTGAATCTATGGCTACCTTACTAGGCCATATTTATTCTACCATATCATCCCTTATTGCCTGTAAGATTTCTATGTCTCTAGCCTGAAGGATTTAGTTGTCCTTGGCCTCACAACAATCCATAATTGAGTCAGCTATCTTCTTTCAGCTAACGGAGGAAAGGTTTGGCTCCTATCTTTATGCCATTCAAACTTTTAAGTTTTCCCTAATCCTCCTGTATTACTAACAGGCGAGAAAGTATCTCTTATTAAGCCTCAAGATTCATATGAATGAACTCGATTAAGTATCCATCAAAAGAGTTCTCTTCCCTTAACTCTAACCCTTAACTTCATGCTCACCTTTCTCTAATTGAGAGGAATGCTTCTTTTAAACTTTTTGAGAAAAACTTCTCAAGTGAGCGGATAATTCTCCATCTCATATGGAGTAACTTTTGTGCCTCTCTGTATCTCTTAACTCTTTCTGTCTATCAATCTCAGTCTACTCTGTACTAGATTGTGATTCTTTTTTGGTCTTCCTCTAGATCCTGACCAATTCAGGTCACTTGGATCTCATTCATCACTTAATATTACTATTTATGTTCTCTAGGTCAGAGCGTTAGGTTACTATCTCTTCGTGATAGAATCCCTTTGCTTTGGGAACATGAACTTTCTATCTATTAACCATCACGTCTTTAACCTTAGGCTGTGTATTAAATCATTCTTAGGCAAGTCTCATTTTAACTTCTCATTATTCTTTTCCGTAAAGACTAGCTGTACAAAGTCTTTCGTACTATAGATCAACTCCTGATGATCATACGGAGGATCTACTGTTGAACATCTTCTTAAACTATCTTCTATATCTTAGTGCTTCGTACTATTTAACTTGCCTATACTCTGTGCTAAATCTCTAACTGATAGACTTCAGTGAGGTTGGCATCTTTAGTCTCATGACACTTGACTTACTATCATCTCATACCAATCCTCGAAAGTATATTAGGTTAATGCCCTCTACTGGATGTCTGTTTATCATTCATGCTACGGCATTGAGGAACTGCAGATAACTAACTATTCTTAATCTATACTTTTGTCCATCCCTTGACCTAGACTGAGTAATTCACTTTTCACAGCTTTCTTCAGACCAATATGGTCAACACTATCTGTCTTTAATGAAGAAGGCTGGGGTTGACTAGGACTAGGAACATCCCACTGATCTTTCTCTATAAAGTCACATATTCTTGGACTTTAGGAATGGACAAGAACTATCATAGGCTCTGACTGGATGTCTGAATTAGGGGACTATTGTATCTTAATTATCTTAAATCTATCCTCAAACTCTGGTAGAGGAGGAATAATATATGGTCTACCCATAATCTAGTACCAATACTCAGCTTCCTCAGCCGTAATCTATCATCTCGTAAGAGGGATAAAGCTTATATCAAGGTCAGAGGGCATTCCAACAAACTTATACTGTATAGAGTCACTAGACTCAACATCAACTGGTGCATATTAGGCTTTAGGCTGAATCTCTACATCACCTCCAGACTGTAGGTTTAAGTCTACAGAAACATCTATGGGACATTCCACTGTAGATTTTCCTGACTGATCCCCTAAACTCTCATCTGGACTCTCTTCATTGTCTAAGGGATGTGGATATATATCATCTTCATATATCACTATTGGTCTGGAGTCTTCCTTATTAACTGAAGCCTCTGACTTAATCTTATGGAATCGCATATATATTCCTGCAACATTTGCTTAATTAAGCAATGTTAACATCCCATAACATACCCTAACTTGACAAAATACTTACTGTTTAGGGTTAGGGTCTGGGTATAATCTCATATCAATCCATAAATAATCTATTCAGAGCATTTCTTAAGCCAGAATCCTATGCTCTGATACCATAATGTAACATCCTTACTTTTATACGTCTTAGGGACCATTCAGTAGCATTTAGAACCACTTACAAGACCTTGGAAGTCCATTAGCCAAATCTGAAATTTTACTCTTTCTCAGGGTACTGTTCATATGGTATTCCAGATTACGCAACAAACTTTGATAAATCATAATTAATTCTAGAAAACTTGAAATGAAGTGATTCAAAAAGCTACATGAACATAACGTATTGAAGTTTAAGGGAAAAATAATTTCTAGACCAAATGATTAGCCAATTGATACAGTTTATTCGTTGAAGTTTACTGTTCATTTGGTCAAAAACTCTGGAAACAGATTCTGGTCCCTTACTTTGGAAAATCATTTCTATTGATATACACATCCAAATGAAACGTTCTACCTATGAACTTAAATATGTGGATGTGTGCTACATGTTCATAAAATTTCATGAAATAATTCCTTCATTTGCTAGGTCAAACTGAAGCCACAACAAAACTGCTTAAGGACCTACGTTTTTACCATTTTAGTTTCTTTTCTTTCATTTCCAATAATTGTTTCAGCATGCACAGGCCATCAAATAAGCTTCTTAACATTCATATACATCATTTACATATTCCATAAGTATTACAATAGTTTCATCACATAAATGGACACCTTACATGGCATTTACGTACATGGAAAATGCATATCATATGCTAGAATCTTAAATACTTCACTTTCCTTCTTCCATGCTTTAGCTCTTCTCCATGCATACCTTTTCTTCATGCTTGACATAAATTGGTTGGTTATGGGAGAGTGAGATTCTAGGGAATCTCAGTAGCAAACATTACCACTTAAATATGCAAGATGGATGCTAATGCATTGTATGTAATTTCATTAAACTTTCTTTGGTTAGTGACATGCTATCATGCTATATACTTTTACATAAAGTGCATGGCCATGGAAAACATGTTATTCACAATACATTGAACATCATTAATCATGTCACAACATCATTAAAATATCACATACATGTCAACACATAAGCATACCACATCAAGCACATAAAGAGATAAGTTCACTACCTTGCACTTAAGCTTCCCTCTTAATCTTTAGCATTTGCTTCCTAGCTTTCCAACCAACAAACCTTTATTCCAATCACTTCCCAACATGTTCTTGGATGTTTCAAGGTCCTAAACACATTCATATTCATCACATAATTCATTAGGACTCACGAACTCCAACCATGTTCAAGATTAACTTTGTTACACTCCTTATTGTCATAACTTTCCCTAATATTCACTAATCTACTTGGCTCTTGAATCAATTGATGTCTTGACTTTACCCTACACAATTTCATCTTTTGAATCCATTTATGAGCTTAGAATCATGAAATTCCAGCTCCATCATGGCCTGCTGTAAGAACTGAACATAAGCATACAATTCTTTCAAAAATTCTCATTTTGATTCTAATGCTTCCCATACTTGTTTCTCCACTTTACCCCACACAACTTTTCATTTTAAAACCATTGGAACCATCAAAATCATGAAATTCCAATTACTGTTCATGCAAGTGAACAGTAACCGTAAGGAATCTCAAAGACTATAACCTTGAGATTTTAATGTTTCCAAGGTTTAAAACCTTTCCAATCCTACACAAAATCATCATATAAACTCAATGGAAGCATTAAATCTTTGAAATTCAATTTCATTCCCTCATGAACAGTGCAGACCGAACAGGGCACACCATGGCAAAGTCAAGAATATCAATTTGATTCAACAACCAACCACTTAACTAGCTTGTTTAAGCTTTAATCATATGGTTCTAACTTTAATTTCTTCTTTCCCCTTTCATCTAAGGTTTTTGGGCAGCACCTTCCCTTAGAGAAAACTCAACTTTTTCCCCATGAAAACCCTAAGTTCAAGCTCCCAAATCAAAGGAGAATAAGTTAGGAAAGATTGCTTACCTTTAATCTCTAGCTTGCTTGAACTTTGGAACCTTGAATCTTCTTTGTCTTGGCTTGAGTTTCCATTTTGCAAGAGTTTCCACAAGGGTCCATGAAGCTACGGTTTGCTGCAGAATGAGGGGGTATTTATAGCCAAAATCGAAGAAAAATGAATGGCCAAGATTGATTTGGTTACTATTTGATCTAAAGGCCCACATTTAATCTTAGACTAAATTTTTTCATAAAATAATGATTATGACATCATGTGGGACAGCTCAAGGGACACCTCAAGGGGTTAGGTGGCGTGCTGCCCATGCAAGGAACCTTCTGGAGAAATTCCAGTCCAATCCGGTACCGATCAGTGCAGTTTCACAACAACCGGACTGTGTTCTTTTCCTAATTTTTTATAATATACCAGGATATGTATTCTATCCTGGAAATTAATGTATAGGCTTCTCATACCATTGAAAATGTTAGACTGAGTATTTATCTTCCATCCATCCCTTGGAAAATGACCAAAATACCCTTGGTGTCCTTTCTTGCACTGTACTGACCCTAAGGGCATAATTGTCATTTCACCCCTTTTGTACTGCCTCACGGCATATATTGGCTCAAATAATCATATTTATACCATGTGTCACATTTTTAGCCTGTCCCAGATGACCAAAATGCCCTTCATCCATCTCTGGTATAATCTGGGCATCTAGGGGCATTTTTGTAATTTTGCACTTTTTCTGGCACTGGCCCTTTCTACTGATAGACTGGTACCTTGGGTTTTGGGCCTTCCTTGGCGTCATTATGGGCCTATATATGAGGTCATCTGATCTCATTCTATCCAGGCTTACATACCGATAAGTTCCATTATCGGATCACGGGTGTTAACAAACTCCCATCAAAATTCACTGATATGTGAATAACTTTTTATACATAACTTCTTCTTGAGTTCTATCAGATCCAGGACATCTGACACTGTAGGACACACTTTCCTGTAATTTGCCCACATATATCTGATGTACATAGAATCTGATAAAAATTCAAATAACTTTTAGACTATCAGATAATTTTCTGCTGTCTGGAGCCCTAATAAAATTTCTGTATCATGCCAGATTACCCAGCATGACTTCCTCTATTTACTGATGGAATGTGGGACTGAAATACTTACAGGCAGTTATAAACCTTTTCTGGCTGAACTTTTCCATAATTACATTTATGTCCCTGACTTTTTGCTTAATTACATTTATGTCCCTAACTTTTTGGATATTTACATTTAGGTCCCTAAACTTTTGAAAATTACAACTTTTGGCCCAACTTTTGTTCTACTTTAACTTTTGGCCTTTAAACTTTTCCAATTTTCGTTTAGGTCCCTTTCTTCCTTCAAGACTCATTTAACCTTTATTATTTCTTCTGATCTTTTATATAATCCTTCTTAAACCTCTTTCCACTATCAGTACTATACAGATAGGGAAAAATTAGGATATGACATATTCCATCTTGTTTGTAGTCTCTTCAGGAGTTACGCCCATTTACGTTGGTCCACGGCTACAACATATTTGATTGTTAAACTCCCTCAGCCTTGAATCATTATTGGAGATCAAATCATTTAAGGTATGGGATGTAATTTTGGAATAAGAATAAGGTTGAGAAGAGTTAGAATGTATTGGCCCTTTAATCAAAGCAGTGGAGTGTGGAATTGAAGGAGTTTGGAGTTCCCTGATTGTACCTGGTATTTATGGTCACGACCTTTCAAATTCTCGTCGTGACTCCAATTGACAGGGTATGTCTCTAGAAGTTGTTTTCATGACTTATTCATCTTTTAATCCTGACTTTGGGTCACAGAAGGGCTCTCCCTTAGCAGATTGATGTTTAGTCACGATATCTTCATCTTTGTGTCACGACTGATAGTCTCTGGAGTTTTGTGTCATGACCATAATATCAATTGGTCATGACCCTTATTCATAGTGTGTCTCATATTGATGTGCAGTCATGTCAGGGAGGTCAATTGGTTGTGACCTTGGGTCACAGAAATTCGACCCTTCTTCAATCATTATACTTCTAGCTTCCATAACATCTTGGGATCCTGCAAGATCACTCAACAAAAATTTTATAAATGCGTTACTCTATCATTATCATGTACACTCAGTTCATGTTCATCCCTATTCTCTTCAACAACATAATCAATGGCATTTAAAGCAGTAAAAGCAGAATTATCACGAGGGAATATCATTGCTTCATTAATGTTGAAGGTTACCACATGCTCTCCAACTTCCATTGTGATGGAACTATGCGTCATACTAATGATGGTCTTGGAAGTTTAGAGGAAAGGTTAGCCTAGGATCAGAGTGATATCATTTACTAACTCATTGGATATGTCCAAAACATAAAAATCATCTGGGAACACTAAGTCCTTAAACTGTACTAGAATATCCTCAAGGATTCCCTTAGGATACAAAATTGACCTATCAACTAACTGGAGCACTACATTTGTGTCTCTAAGGTTGTTGATACCTAAAGCTTGATATACCAACCAAGGCATTACATTAATAGTTGCTCCTAAATCTAGTAACGATCCCTTAATAAGAACATTTCTTATAATTCATGGGATTGTGTAGGATCCTGGGTCTTGGCACTTAACAGGTAGTTCAGCCTTAAATAGTTATGTCATTAGCACTCATCTGGTTTCTCTTAAGAGGCCTAAACTTCTTTTTATTACCACACACTTCTTTTAAAAATTTTGCATATTTAGAGTTTCTCTTGAGGAACTCAATGAAAGGGACATTTATTTTAAACTTGTTGAATAGATTATAAGCATCTTTTGCAAAGTTAGGGTCAATTTTTTTCTTTCCAGCAAATTAAGAGTTAGGAAAAGGGAGATCTTTTATACTTACCTCCTTACCTTTGTACATAAAGGCTCCTTGCTTGCTCGACTCTAGCTTCTCCTCAGGTTGGTTTTCTTTATAGTCTACACTTGGTACTGTTTTTGCTTCTTCTTGTAGCTCTTGTATCTCCATTTGGGCTTGTGAGTTCTTCTCTTAAGGTAGCTTCTTCATTATAAGCTGCTGTTCTCTAGCACTTTTAGATTTCCTAATTTGCACCTATGGCAGAGATGAATTCTCAAATTCAGTATCTTCTACATCCTACTTCAGTGTATTAGTTTCCTTAAAATGCACCTTTCTGCCATTTTTGAGTGATATAACAGTTAGACCCCTCGGATTAATGACAGTGTTCGAAGGTATGCTACCACTATTCTTTCCTTGAATGTCACCTATGGTATTCGAGACTTGAGTTAAGTGACTTATGATATTTGCATTCTTTGAACTTAACTCCTCAAGTTTCCTATACACATTAGCATTATCCTTCTGTATATTTTAAAGGATTGAAACTATGGAGGTGAATTGACTATCATTCTCTCTGAGCTTGTTATATATATTGGTCATTCTACCATCCATGTTGTTCATTTGTGTAGCCATACTCTTCAACAATTGAGAAGTCTCATCTGGCCTTTATGTTAATAAGGTTATAGGGTGAGTTGAAACTATAGACCTTATATTAGTTTGGTAGTTGCTTGAGGAAATACCACCTCCTTGGAATTGATTTGGCCTATAAGCCCCACCTAAAGTTTGGGTGGTCTCTCCAACCAGGGTTGTATGTGTTGGAGTATGAGTCTCTCTTATGGTATTGATTGTTCCTCCCTTGATACATTATTGCCAACTCTTCATACTATCTGTCACATGTACTAATAACATGCATCATATAACGTATGATTCATATCTTGTAACCAAGGCTTGCGAGGAACCCATTGCATGAAATTGTTTTGCAGAATGTAGCTCTCTTTTAATCAGATTCATCCTCTTCTTCATTATGTTCCTAGGGCTTCTATTTCTTCTAAGATCTCTTTTGAATTACCTTAAGATGATGTGGATATTCTCCTTGGATCCCTTATCTAATGGTCTTCATTGGCCATTTTTTAGAATAACTCCCAACTTACTTATGTAGTCTTATCTCTCAAGGATCTATTTGCTACAACATTCAAGGAAACTTGATTATGAGGAAGTAGACCATCAAAGAAAATTTCTAATAAATCAGCCTTGGTCATGTTGTGGTGACGGCATCGAGCCAACAGGTTAAGAAACCTCATCCAATACTCATTTAGAGATTCCCCATCCTGCTATAGAATATATGTGATCTCCTTCTTCATTCGGGTGGTCTTTGAAGCTGGGAAAAATTGTTCAAGATACATTGACTTCAGTTTATCCCATGTAAGAGTGGAGAAATAAGTTGGCAAATTATATAGCCACTACTTAGCCTTCCTTTCCAAGGTAAAATGAAAACACCTTGTCAAGACATCATCAAGTGTAGTCATTAGAGGTTTCATTGAGGAACAAATCATATGCATGTTTATAAGTGCCTATGTAGACATTGTCCTACAAAACCACAAGGATCATAATTCACATGCGAATGATTAACTTCCCTCACACTTCTATTATCTTCTTGATTCATTGGTATTTCATTTTCTCCATGCCGATTAGGCCTATTATGATTAATATCATCCATATTCGGTTTAGTTTAAGACTCTAGAATACTATAGGAGGAACTAGATTTTGCTTCTTCTTCTCTAAATTCTCTCTTTAGTTTCCTAAGTCTTCTCTCAATTTCAGGTTCAAAAGGAACTAATGGACCAGCTCTTTTACGCATGCAATGCAGAAAAGATAGAAAATAATCAATGCAATCAGTTATAGTCAGTCACGGATGTCATATCCCCAATTTTCTTATCTGATGTATATGTACAATTTATCTGTAATAGACAAGAGACTCTTTGAATAAACTGTATCAGATTGAGGAAAGGAAAGAAAGGGATTAATAACTAAGGAAAGTTCAGGGACCTAGGTGAAAATTAGAGAAGATTGGAGGCCAAAAGTTAAAGTAGACACAAAATTTTGGCCAAAAGTGGTAATTATCAAACGTTTAGGGACCTAAATGTAATTAAGGAAAAATTCAGGGACCTAAATGTAATTATGAGAAAGTTGAACCAAAAAAGGCTTAAAAAGGCCCATAATCATATTAGACCCAAATTTTACTAGTAGATAGACCAAATTATTCTAGTCAGTTTAACACAATACATAATTTTGATTTGAAGTCTCGATTAATTGATATAAATTCCTAAAGTTAGGAAGAATTATTACAGTATTTTTTAGACTTTAAAATCATATTCAAGCTTACAGTAAATTCTCATATTTAATATAACAATTTATAAAACTGACAGAGTCAGAAAAGGAATCCTGTAGAATTCTTATGCGACTTTACAGTGGAATAAAATACCCGATAAATATTGTCGGGAGAGATTTCTTTAGAATTGGGCAAAAAGGTAATGAGCCCATAAAAAGGCCCAAATGGCACCACAATAGGCCCAATAAGGTGACTGGACAGTTAAGTGGGTCAGAGTCCAAAACAACACAGGAAAAACGCGAAATTATGAAAATGCCCCTATGTAGTCAGATTGTACCAGTGATAGATGGAGGGCATTTTGGTCATTCTGGATAGGCTAGAAATGTCCCATATAGTATAAATATGATTAGATAGAACCAGTATATACCCTAATACAGTGTAAAGTGGTGTGAAATGATAGTTTTGCCCTTAGGGTTAATATAGGGCAAGAAAAGGCAACAAGGGTATTTTGGTCATTTTCCAAGGGATGTATGGTAGATAAATACTCATTCTAACAATCTCAATGGTATGGGAAACCTAGACACTAGTTTCCAGGACATAATACATATCCTGAAATATTATAAAAATTAGGAGAAAAGGATTATATAAATCTATATAAAAGTCATCCACACCCTCTTTTTTTTTATTTATTTATTTTGAAATTGAATTTCGTTTGTTGATTAGGATTAAGTTCCATAAAAACACCAGCCTTTCCCGTATTTCAAATACTTCGTACAGTGCCCAATAAGTTATTGGGTGTTCTTTTAATGGTTTCGGTACCGGCGGGATTATTAACAGTACCCTTTTTAGAGAATGTTAATAAATTCCAAAACCCATTTCGTCGTCCAGTAGCAACAACCGTCTTTTTGATTGGTACCGCAGTGGCCCTTTGGTAATAGTTAATATATTCAAGATGATTATGTATTTACAAAATACCGTCTCAATTCATCCTATTTCATCAGATCCGGGATAGATTCTATATCTATCTATATCTATAAAATTGTAATAAAATTGTTATTGTATAAGTATATAAGTAAAAGTAATCACAATTGTATAATAAGTAATCAATTCTAAGTAATCAATAAGTAATCAAATCGTATTGTATATAAAATTATATATAATTTATAAGATTATATATAATTATATATTATTTATTATTATTATATTTATCTATCTATATAATAATAAAATAATATAATAAATTAATAAAATAATATAATAAATAAAGAATTCTATTTTTTTGATTTGTTAATGAGTCTATTTCTTGTTTTTTGTAAAGAATTAATCCGTTTTTTTCATATGAATGATATTTGGTTAAATCCTTATTTTGAGCCACATGGCCTTCATTCATTTTATTTCGCCATTTTTATTCCACCAAATAGAACATGACCATATGAGTTGATATCCTTCCTATAGATAGGAAAGATATCCGCTATGGGTCTATTTTTCTATCTGTATATATATACATGCAGGATCCCCTGTTCTTCCATCAAATATTCCGCTTTTTCTCGGATACTCAGGTTCAAATATCCATGGATTCGCTGTTTGCTTACTGGCTTCATATAATTTAGAAAACTAATAAATAAATAAAAATATTAAAATGGATTCTATATTTATATATTTCTATTTCTATATTATTTAGATTTCTATATTCTAATTATAAAATTTCAAATCCAGCTATAAATGGATAAAATCTTTGTCTTAATGTATACGAGTTTTTGAACGTAAAGGAGCAATAATTCATTTCTTGTTCTATCAAGAGGGTTGATATTGCTCCTTTACTTTTTATTAGTTTTTTTCTTCATACATCAATTTTGTATTTACTTCAACATTCTTTACCATTATTTTAAGATAAGAAAAAAGATATTGGTGTTTCATACTTTTTGTTTCTTTTTTACTAATTACGAGAATTTTTATGAAAGCCTTTCATTTGCTTCTCTTCGATGGAAGTTTTATTTTCCCAGAATGTATCCTAATTTTGGGCCTAATTCTTGTGAAATTGCTCCGATCAGAACTGGACTGGACTGGAATTTTTCCTATCAAAATATTTACTTTTTTCCAGAAAAACATGCCCCTAAATGATGTCATGCATGGCTTCAAGTTTTGGCTTCTTGGGCAAGCTAGATTAAAGACTTAATATGGACATTAGATCAAATAGTAACCAAATAAATATTGTACATCCATTTCCACCCAAATTTATCTATAAATAGCCCCGCATTTCAAACTTCATTCGGCAGCTTTGGGAACCTTAGGGAAACTCTATTAAAATTTCATTTGAACCAAGAAAGAAACACACAACTTGAAGCAATAAGCAAGGTAATTATCTCCCTTATTCTTGAGCTTTATTCTAGCAAGTTAGCTCTTTATTTTAAGGGATTTTTGTGCCATATTTTCCTTGTGGTTGCTTCTAGAAGTGCTGTTTATATATTATTAAAATAGGAGTTTTATGTTATGGATAGTTTAAAAAAGCGTAAATAAGCTAGAATCAAGTGGTATAAGCTTGGAAATTCAAGTATGCATGAAGTTAGAGTTTTATGTTCATAGCTGCTACTATGCGTGACACTATTCATATGTTGAAATTTCATGATTTTGATGCTTCCAATGAGTTTAATATGGAAAATTGTGTGGGGATAAAGTAGGAGAACAAGTATTGGAAGCATTGGAATCAACATGTGAATTTTTGGAAAATCAAGTGTTTGCTTCGGTTTGGCCCAGCAGCTTGTGACATGTTTTGATTTTGGAAATTCTGGTTTCATATTTGGATTCTACATGAAAAATTATGTGGAAATGAACCATGAGTATTTATTTTAGAAACAAGGAATTATGTAACATAAAATGGAAAAATAATGGAAGTTAGTGAAAACCTAGTCTTGGAATTGTCAGTTGAGTTGTAACTTGATGTTACTTTGTAATGGCTAGGTTTTGACATTTGTGAAGGAAGGATATCATCTCAAGAAGACTTTGTCAAGGATAGCTAGAGGTAGCAATAATACCTAACTATAATTTCATGTTTGCTTGCTTGTTAGTTATGATGTTTGGTTGAGCTTTAGATTATGTCATCATGTTTATGATGAAGTATGAATGATTGCAACTCCTTACAAGTAATGTCATGACAATATTCATGTTAGAGTTTGCTTATGTATTATTATGAAGAAGCTCTCATCTTATGATAACATGTTAAGCATCCAATTATTCATGCATGTTATTATCGTTTGTATACCTTGCTATTGAGATTTCCACGAAATCTCATTCTTTCCACATGCATAACCATGTTTTATGTAACATCCTTACTTTCATATGTCTTAGGGACCATTCAGTAGCATTTAGAACCACTTACAAGACCTTGGAAGTTCATTAGCAAAATCTGGAATTTTAATCTTTCTCGGGTTACTGTGCATATGGTATTCCAGATTACGCAACGAACTTCAAAAAATCATAATTAATTATAGAAAAATAGAAATTATGTGGTTAAAAAATCTAAGTGAATCTAACATCTTTAAATTTCATGGAAAAATAATTTCAATACCAAATGATTAGCCAATTAATACAGTTTATTCGTTGAAGTTTACTGTTTATTTGGTCAAAAACTCAGGAAACAGATTCTGGTCCCTTATTTTGGAAATTCATTTCTCTTGATATACACATCCAAATGAAACTTTCTACCTATTCAATTAAAGCTCTGGATGTGTTCTACAGGCTTGTAAAATTCCATGAGATAATTCCTTCATTTGCTAGGCCAAACTGAAGCCACAACAAAACTGCTTCAGGACTTACGTTTTTACCATTTTAGTTTCCTTTCTTTTACTTTTAATAATTGTTCCAGCTTGTATAAGCTATCAAATAAGCTTCTCAATATTCATATACATCATGTACATATGGCATAAGTATAACAAATTGTTTTATCACATAGATGGACACCTTATATGGCATTTACATACATAGATAATCCATAGCATATGCAAGGATATCAATTACTTCCATTCATTTCTTCCATTCTTTAGCTCTTCTCCATGCATACACTTTCTATCATGCTTGACCTAAATTGGTTGGTTATCGGAGAGTGAGATTCTAGGGAATCTCAGTAGCAAACATTACCACTTAAATATGCAAGATGGATGCTAATGCATGATATGTAATTTCATTAAACTTTCTTTGATTAGTGACATGCCATCATGCTATATACTCTTACATAAAGTGCATGGCCATGGAAAGCATGTTATTTACAATACATTCAACATCATTTATCATGCCACAACATCATTCAAATATCATATACATGTCAACACATAAGCATACCACATCAAGCACATAAAGAGGTAAGTTCACTACCTTGCACTTAAGCTTTTATCTTGATCTT
This sequence comes from Leucaena leucocephala, assembly GCA_037074615.1. Lineage (NCBI taxonomy): Eukaryota > Viridiplantae > Streptophyta > Magnoliopsida > Fabales > Fabaceae > Leucaena > Leucaena leucocephala. The sequence goes on from CM073519.1 coordinate 20,771,294, forward strand.
TTGCACTTGCTCCCTAGCTTTCCAACCATGAAGCCTTTATGTCAATCACTTCCCAACATCTTCTTGGATATTTCAAGTTCCTAAACACATTCATATTCATCACATAATTCATTAGGACCCATGAACTCTAACCATGTTTAAGACTAACCTTGTTACACTCTTTATTATCATACTTTCTCTAATCTTTACTAATCAACTTAGTTCTTGAACCAATTGATGTCTTGACTTTAACCTACACAATTTTATCTTTTGAATCAATTTATGAGCTTAGAATCATGAAATTCCAGCTCCTTCATGGCCTGCTATACAGAACCGAACACATGCACAAAATTCTTTCAAAAATTCCCATCTTGATTCTAATGCTTCCCATACTTGTTTCTCCACTTTACCGAACACAACTTTTTATTTTAAAACGATTGGAAGCATCAAAATCATGAAATTCCATTCACTGTTAATGCGAGTGAACAGTAACTGTTAAGAATTTCAAAAACTATAACCTTGAGATTTTAATGTTTCAAAGGTTCAAAACCTTTCCAATCCCACACCAAATCATCATATAAATTCAATGGAAGCATTAAATCATTGAAATTCCATTTTCTTCCCTCATGAACAGTGCATACCAAACAGGGTACACCATGGCAAAGTTAAGAATATCAACTTGATTCAACAACCGATCACTTAACTAGCTTGTTTAAGCTTCAATCATATGTTTATAACTTTAATTTCTTCTTTCCCCTTTCATCCATGGCCTTTGGGCAACACCACCCCTTAGAGAAAACTCAACTGTTCCCCCATGAAAACCCTAAGTTCAAGCTCCCAAATCAAAGGAAAATAAGCTAGGAGAGATTGCTTACCTTTAATCTCTAGCTTGCTTGAACTTTGGTACCTTGAATCTTCCTTGTCTTGGCTTGAGTTTTCATTTTGCAAGAGTTTCCCCAAGGTATCACAAGGCCATGGTTTGCATGCAGAAATGAGGGGGCATTTATAGAAAAATCTTGGTGGAAATCAATGGCCAAGATTAGTTTGTATAATATTTGATCTAATGGTCCACATTTAATCTTAGATTTAACTTTTTCTAAAAATAATAATTATGACATCATGTGGGATATCTCAAGGGACACCTCATGGGGGTTAGGTGGCAAAATTCTAATGGGGGAATCTTCTGGAAAAATTCCATTCCAATCCGATAACGATCGGAACAGTTTGACAGCAACTGGACTGTTTTCTGTTCCTTTTTTTTTATAATATACTAGGTTATGTATTTTGTCTTGGAAATCAATGTCTAGGCTTCTCATAACATTGAAAATGATATACTGAATATTTATCTTCCATCCATCCCATGGGAAATGATCAAAATACCCTTGGTGTCCTTTCTTGCACTATACTAACCCTAAGGGCATAATCGTCATTTTACCCCTCTTTGCACTACCTCAGAGCATATATTGGCTCTGAATAATCCTATTTATACTGTATGACACATTTTGGGCCTATCCAGAATGACCAAAATACCCTCCATCCATCACTGGTACAGTATGGGCATCTAGGGGCATTTTTGTAATTTCACACTTTTCCTGGACTACTCTGGCCCACATAACTGTCCAGTCACCTTAATGGGCTCATGATGGTGCCATTTGCGCCTTGACATGGGCTCATTACCTTTATACCTTTTATGGCACAAATCCCAAGACAATTATCCTAACCTTATTTATCGGGTGTTTTATCTAACTGTAAAATCCCGTAAGGATTTTACAGGATTCATTTACTGACTCTATCAATTTTATAAATTCTTACATTAAATATGGGAATTTCTTATAAAGTTTCATTTGATTCTGATGTCTGAAAAATAATGCAATAATCCTTCTAACTTCAGGAATTTATATTAATTAATCAGGACCTCAAATCAAAATTCGATGACTCCTTAAACAGACTGGAATAACTTTATTTATCTACTGGTAAAATTTGGTTATAATCTAATTCTGGGCATTTTTTGCCTATTTCAACTTAACTTTCTCATAATTACATTTAGGTCCCTGAACTTTTGCATAATGGGCTATTTGCATTTAAGTCCCTTAACTTTTGAACATTACACTTAAGGGCCCAATTTTTATTTCTACTTTTACTTTTTGCCTTTAACCTTTTATACTTTGTGTTTTAGTCCTTCTATTTCTTCAAGACTCATCTAGCATTTATCTTTTCTTATGATCTTCGTCATAATCCTTTCCAAACCTCTTTCCACTATCAGTACTATACGGATAGGGAAAAATTAGGGTATGACATTTTAGGTGTTGAATTATCTCAAGGAAAAAGGGTAATCATGGATGATTGAACTTGTATAATAAGTCATATGAGTTGCTTGACATTATGGAAGCATATGCTGGAATGTATATTGTATGTTCATGTGTTGGTGTTCTGAGGTAGTGACCTTTTGATGATATTTACAATACCTTAAGCAACGATTTTGAACTTGAAATTTGGCATGATTATAGTTAAGATACATAGCTTTAAATGAACACTAAGAAAGTGTCAATTGGTTAAGTATTCGAATTACTATGATTTTTCTAAGTTGGAGTTAAGATCTGGAATTGAGATAAAGTGAGTTGTTAGAGGCAGCGACGTTCACGCGTTGATTTTATATAGTAAATGAATGAATTCTTTTATGAAATTTTGTGGACTTAAAGTACACATCTGGAAATTTAAACCATGGGTGACAAGTCTTATTTAGACAAGTAACCAAAGAGAAATGAATTTTTGAAGTTAAGCAAAGAAACTAGAATTCTAAATTTTTACCAAATAAACAGTAATTTTCAATGAATAACTTGATTTCATTTGGACAAGGAAACCTTAGTTTTATATTTTTCCTTCAAATATCCATGAAAGATCTTTCAACATAAATCTAAACCACCTTATTTAGTTTTTTTACATTTAATTATGAATTTTTAAAGTTAGGCACTTTTTCTAGATTACCAAATAAACAGTGCCAGGAACAGTAACCGTAAGATTTTTTTTTGTAAATACATGTTTCAAAGCAAATGGTTATGTAATTGGTCGAAATAGTTTCCAATTGAGTATAACTGGTGTTGAAATTAAGGAAGTGACATTTTGGTATCAGAGAATAGGATTCTGGCTTAGAAAATGCTCTGAATATATTAGGTATAGACTAATACATAATTGAAAATACACATAATTAACACTAAGTTAATTATTGCAGGGTAAAAATGACTAAGACTAGGACTGGATTAGAGGCTAATATGAACCTGGGGGACCCTATACCAGAAGTCTTTAGTTCTGATAAGTCAGGGTTAAACTCAGAGGAGGTTGATGCGTTGATAAATGATCTTGATTTGGGACTTCCTCCAGTGATAAACATTTCAGATTCTAGTGACTTATAACTGGGTAAATCAGATAGTTCCTCAATAGGGTCCAATGAAATGAATGATGTGTCAGATGATGATGAATCTGAGGAACCTATTCCAACCCTCCTATTAATGATGTACCCCCAAAAGACAGTGACCCTAATGTAGAAGGAAATGTAGTTCAGGGGGATGATAGAGACATAGTATACCCCCATATAATACAGTATAATGAGGGTTATTCTTATGTAATGGGTACTATAGGCCATACACCTAAACAGTCTGTTGAGGTAGACATTCCTGGTCCTAGCCAAGTACAGAACCCAACTGATACTCCTAGACTTAGCGGTGTACTAGACCAGACAGATATCCCAAGACCTAGTAGAGCAAAGACACCAGTTGTGGAAATATACCTGGACCATCATCAGGTATCAGGAAAGAATATGACCGAAGAACGGTTCGAAAAGCTGTGAGCTAGCTAGGCAACTGTATGATATAGGAAGAATGTTGGTTAAAGAAGTAGATCAAGATTATACAATTTATATGGATTTCATAACTAGAGTACGCGAAGCCTATCAAGCTTATGATCCAGATACCCTTTGTAATATCCTAAATTTTAGGCCTAGAAGCCTAGTATATAGCTTGAAAAAGGAAGGCTACTATACCCTATTGTGTAGGAGTCCCAGAAGTATATAGATGATGTTCAGGGACTAAACTGCAAGAAAGTGAAAATTTAGCTTAAATAGTGGAACTCCCTGTAGGCATAACGGAAAAAGTAAGAGGCATTTCTTGGGAACTGAGCCACTAGAGTAGTTAGGCTTAGTTAGAAACTCAAGATGACATTTAAAATCCCAAAAACATAGGCCCAATAGTTATGGGAATTTGAGAGGTATTAAAATAATATTTTAGTGCTTTTCCATAAAGTAAAGTTACCCCGTTAAGGATAGAACTGGGAAAAGTGATCAGATATGACTATAGACCATGAGGGGGCATGACAGGTGTCCTTATGGGACCCACAAGGTTCCACATGGTATTATGACAGGAAAAGAACAAAAGTTAAGGACATATGTCATGAGATTAGAAAAAGGAGAAAAAGTAAAGAGGACACGTGGCACAATCTCGGTCGCTCATTCAAGGAAAAGGCTCTAGAATTCTCTAGAGAGGCTGAGTTAGCTAGTGAGGTGTCCCAAGGGCCCCACCAATTGTGCCACATACCCCATGAGATTTCCCCTGTGGTGTCCTTGGATGATGTCATAATGGTGAGTCATTAAAGAGGATTATGTCATCGTGATGATGCAAGAGAAGCTTTTTAAGGAAGCTAAGCAATCTGGGCTATTCATCACGATTTGATCTGAGCCATTCATTGCATCTCCACTCACCTATAAATAGGCCACTCCCTTCACTTCATTCCCATGGACAAGCATGGCAAGACAAGAGAAAGAAGAGAGAAAGAGAGAAAGAGAAAGAAAGGAAAGGAAGGATGGAGTTCTGGTGGAACCAGGAGTAGTCCAAGGAGCTTAGGGACTGGGAAGAGCTTAGGAATGAGGTAAGAAAGTTATTCTAGTCCCTTCTCTAATAAAGTAGATAATTGCTCTTAATAGTTATAATAGAGAAATATCTCTATTAGTAAAGGTAGCTAAAGGTAGAAAGAAAGCCAGGGGAATGTCAGAGTAAGGATATTACCCCTAGTTAAGCATAAGGTGAGTAGAGCTATACTGGATAATAATAAAGATATTATTATGCTATGTATAGGCTCTGACTAATGAAAATAAGGGACCTTAGATATAAGGCTAAGAGCTAGAAGGAAAGGCTACACGCCAGGTAGTAAACTTACCTACTTGTATGCTTATACTGCTTAGATGTTTTATGTGATGTTTTCTTACCTTGATGATGTGAAGTATGTATGATTAAGTAATGCTCTATTTCTTTTTATACTATGGCCATATGTTATATTTAAGTAACATGGAAGTATATATTTTAACATGATGCAAGCATGATAATTAAGTACACACATAGTAACATCAAGCATATAGTTGCATACATTGTATAGTTTCCATTTGCTACTGAGATTTCCCAAGAAATCTCATCCCCTTTCATGTAATCCCAATCCCACAGATTTAAGATGAGGAAAGATTGAAGAAGCATGAAGAGAAGCTGGGGATTGGATAGTGCAAATGTTGGACCAAAATGCTAGAATCAGCGAAAAACGAATAATGAATAGTAAACTTCATATGTTTGCTGACGTTGACCTAGTCAAGGCGTGGTCAATTAGTTATTTTTCCCTGAAAGAGCATTATGTTAGCTTCTTGTAGCAATTTGATCCACTTCATTTTGATTTTTCTAGAATTAGTTATTATTTTTTTATGTCAGGTCACTTATGTGGAATTTACACAGTGAACAGTACTCACTAAGAGTAAAATTCTAGATTGTGTAATTTGACTTCAATAGCCTTAAAAGTGGTTCCAGATGCTACCGTTTGGTCCCTAACACGTAAGAAAATGTGGATGTTTCATTTTGGTGTCAGAGCAGAGGATTCTAGCTCAGATAATAAGGTTCTGGTACATAATCGAGAGGGTTCTAGTACAGAACAAAGGGTTCTGGCACAAAGCATAAGATTATGGCACAGAATAGAAGGTTCTGGCTCAGTGATGCTCTTGTGTAGTTAGAGATTTGAATTAAAAGGTTCTCCCCTAGTATAAGATATGGGGATGGTGTTCACTACTAAGAGACAGTGACACCTAAATAAATAGAACAGTACCCCACACCTTACAGCGGTACAGGGTAATCTTTAAGGAAGTAGTTAGTCTTAGTAAGCCATTATCGCTGAGGTCTCATGTTTCTTAGCACGATGTGGCTGGACTAAGCAGGATAACATCTGGGGAGTAGCTTTCTCTATAGATAGAGACAGAAGCTGACCAGTCCCAAGTCAATGGAAGCTGCCAGACATTACAGTGGCAATGATAATGAAGGTACCAACCTGGTTGAAGTTAATCGACTAGAGGATTGGTATAAAGCATAATCAAGCCATATAGTATAAAGTAAGGAGATATGAAAGATTAGTTTAAGACAATGTTCAGAAGTAGATCCTCTATGTGAGTAGATCTACATAATTTGTTCAACTAGTGTTTCCTGAATAAAAGAATCAATGGTTAGAGATGAGATGATTAATAGATAGAAAGCTGATGTTTCCAATATAGAGGAATTTCAGTCTAGTCCAGAGTAAACTGAGACTGATAGAAAAAAAGAGTTAAGAGATAGTTGAGAGTTGAATGACTAAGAAGTTACCTCACGAATTAAATTCTGTGTTACAAAGAAAGAAGTTTATAATGTTTAAAGAGAGAACGGTAGCCACAGTTTCAAAGATAAAGTGACTCCCCTGTTTCCTATGTAAGAAACGGTAATGAAGGGTTGAGCCTATACCCTAGTAAGAGGGTAATGTGGCAGCCTAAGTTAAATGAGTAGTTATTTTAGGTTCTTAAATGAATATTTGGAATATGGCAGATGATGTAATAGAGGAAAGAATGTTCTAAAGTTTAGTTAATTGTTGAATTGTAGTGTAGGTATGATGGATGTTGAGCAAATTTATGTGATGATGATATGGCTTATGTTGCCATGAGTTATGATGAGTAGTTGCATCTCCTTGGAGTTGTCATATGATGACATGCATGTTAGAGTATGCTATGAATACTCCCCTTATGCAGTACATGCAGGGAAGAGTTTATGATGAGATAAGAAAGTTATGTTGCTCCCATACCATACGACATGCAATAAGAATGTTTCTAGAATGGTAGATAGTCTCAGTAAGCAAGACAGTTGTTACAGTATGATTAGGGTTACTTACGTATTTCTACAGACTTGTGAATAGAGTATTAGGGCCATTTCTTATGTTAGGGTTACAGTAAGTACTCTATCAAAAGAAATGGTATACAGAAAGAGTAAGAGATACCAGTAAAGAGATTGTTTTCATATCACTCTTCAGATAAGAGTTGGATATGAATCATATGGCTTTCAGATAGAGCTAGATTTAGATGAGTTTAGATCACTCTTCAGATAAGAGTTAGATCTAATACATATTGCTCGCAGTTAGAGCATAGTTTAAATGGCTCGTAGTTAGAGCACAAATTTAAATGAGAAATTATAATGAGGCCATAGCAACAGAATGCAATAGCAGGTGGTTTGACCATAACTGGTAAACCACAATAGAGTGAGAAAGATGAGAAGGAACTCCTGAGTAAGGGGAAAATAAGTAAAGTCTTGGTAAATAATATGGGCTACTGAATGTATTTTAAAACTTTTATTAAGTTATCAACAAGTGGAAGCAGTTAATCTTATAACTTAGTCTGTTGGATGAGATCTTTTAGAGATGATGATACAGTACAACAGAATAACAGAGGATTCTGGAGGGTCATAGTTAGATCCTAGCATGGCTCAAGGGTCGCAGTTAGATCCTAACAGCTTCAGAGTCACAGTTAGATTCTGAAGAGGCTTACGGTTAATCACAGTTAGATTCTGAGGTCGTAGTTAAACCTAGCCTAAGGAAAGTAAAGAGCCATGAAGAAATGAGAACAGTATAGTATCTCTCTAGAAAGATGAGTACTAAAGACGAAGTTAAGGTAAGGAACTTCACGAGTTGATTAACTCATCTAGAAAACTTATTTATAGCCTATATTATATATAGACTGAACTTAGTTTACCCTTATGAAGATAGAGTCCAAGTTCAAGTCAGAGTGTTGATATTCAAAAAGTTTTATAGAAGTATGCCTGAGGAATAGAGAAGAGAACCCCATATGTTGTGAGAATGGAAAAGTATGAATAGATAAATCCTTCAGATAAGAATAAAGAAGCTAAAAGGTTAGCAAGACCCAGAGAAGAGGGTATAAGATAGAGTAAAGAAAGAACACAGTTATATGAGAAAGGGTATAAATGCCACAAAAGTTTGGCATAAATACACAAAGTTATGAAAGGTAGTAAGAAAAGTTAAGAAGAGCTAAGAAAGTCAAGAAAGTGTTATGAAATGAAAGGGACATTCTCCTCAGAGGAAACTATTCATCAAAGTATGAATAGAGATTTGACCGTCAAATTTCTAGGACGAAATTTATTTTAAGGGGAGGAGAAATGTCATATCCCAATTTTTAGGCCTAGAAGCACAGTATGTAGCCTAAAAAAGGAAGGCTACTAGACCCTATTGTGCAGGAGTCTCAGAAGTGTACAGATGATGTTCAGGGACTAAACTGCAAGAAAGTGAAAATTCAGCGTAAATAGTAAAAGTCCCTATAGGCATAACAGAAAAGTAAGAGGTTTTTCTTGGGAACTGAGCCACCAGAGTGGTTGGGCTTGATTAGAAACCCAAGATGAAATTTAAAAGCCCAAAAACATAGGCCCAGTAGTTATGGGAATTTGAGAGGCATTAAAATAATATTTTAGTGCTTTTTCATAAAGTAAAGTTACCCCGTTAAGGATAGAACTGGTAAAAGTAATTAGATATGGCTGTAGACCATGAGGTGGCATGACAGGTGTCCTTATGGGACTCACAAGGTGCGACGTGGTATTATTACAGGAAAAAAAAGAAAAGTTAAGGACACATGTCATGAGATTAGATAAAGGAGAAAAAGTAAAGAGGACACGTGGCATAATCTCGTCCGCTCATTCCAGGAAAAGGCTCTGGAATTCTTCGGAGAGGTTGAGTCAGCTGGTGAGGTGTCCCAAGGGCCCCACCAATTGTGCCACATACCCTATGAGGTGTCCCCTGTGGTTTACTTGGATGATGTCATAATGGTGAGTCATTGAGGAGGAGGATGTCATCGTGATGATGCAGGCGAAGCTTCTTGAAGAAGCTAAGCAATCTGGGCCATTCATCATGATTTGATCTGAGCCATTCATTCCACTTCCACTCACTTATAAATAGGCCACTCCCTCTCACTTCATTCCCACGGCCAAGAATGGCAAGACAAGAGAAAGAAGAGAGAAAAAGAGAAAGAAAGGAAAGTTCTGGTGGAACCAAGAGCAGTCCAAGGAGCTTAGGGACTGGGCAGAGCTTAAGAATGAGGTAAGAAAATTATTCTAGTCCCTGCTCTAATAAAGTAGATAATTGCTCTTAATAGTTATAATAGAGAAATATCTCTATTAGTAAAGGTAGCTAAAGGTAGAAAGAAAGCCAGGGGAATGTCAGAGTAAGGATATTACCCCTAGTTAAGCATAAGGTGAGTAGAGCTATACTGGATAATAATAAAGATATTATTATGCTATGTATAGGCTATGACTAATGAAAATAAGGGATCTTAGATATAAGCTAAGAGCTGGAAGAAAAGGCTACACGCCAGGTAGTAAACTTACCTACTCGTATGCTTATACTGCTTGGATGTTTTAGGTGATATTTTCTTACCTTGATGATGTGAAGCATGTATGATTAAGTAATGCATTGTTTCTTTTTATACTATGGCCATATGTTATATTTAAGTAACATGGAAGCATGTATTTTATCATGATGCAAGCATGATCATTATGTACACACATAGTAACATCAAGCATATAGTTGCATATATTGTATGGTTTCCGTTTGCTACTGAGATTTCTCCATAAATCTCACCCCTTCCATGTAATACCAATCCCATATGTTTAAGATGAGGAAAGATTGAAGAAGCATGAAGAGAAGATGGGGATTGGATAGTGCAAATGTTGGACCAAAATGCTGGAATAAGGGAAAAACGCATGATGAACAGTAAACTTCATATGTTTGCTGACGTTGCCCTGGTCAAGGCATGGTCAACGAGTTATTTTTTCCTGAAAGAGAATGATGTTAGCTTCATGTATCAATTTGAACCACTTCATTTTAATTTTTCTATAATTAGTTATGATTTTTTGAAGTCAAGTCACTCCTTTAGAATTTACACAGTGAATAGTACCACTAAGAGTAGAGTTCCACATTGTGTAATTTCACTTCAATAGCCTTAAAAGTGGTTCTAGATGCTACCGTTTGGTCCTTAAGAAGTATGAAAATGAGGATGTTTCACCCTTACCCTTATAGATTGGACTAACATCATGGATGACATTTTACTTCTCAGAGCGACGTGGAGAGTAGAGCTGGATCAGTATTTTGAGGAGGAACCTTATGAGGATATTCCTGACTGGATCTATACGATAGAAAAGTTCATTAGGATTAATTATGAGAAAGCATAATGTAATGGTTGTATTTTGAGTGCTACTGTGATCCATATACTTATGAATAATGATGATATTGTACATGTACTTATTAAAGATCGATGTAATGCTTCTGAACTTATTGCTATGTTATGTTTGAATGAAAAATATGTCAATTATGGTATTCCTTTCCCATTTCAATAGTAAAATAAAATGATAAAAACCATAAGAACTGTTTCCTCAGGAGAACCCAAAAACCCAAGAGACATTAATCAACTAATTTTAGAACGATTAGAGCAGCAATAGAAGATGATCGAAGAAATAAGAGCAGCTCAGGCAAGAAGTGACTAGGAAAGAGACATTGCTATAGCATAAGTAGTAGAGAATCTAAGGCATCCAGATTCTGCAGGCATAGCTAATACAGAACCATAAATGGTGTATAGACAACAGAGCTACCAAGACAGATGGGACAGGCGATTGAACCCACTAGTATTCAATAGTGGATGACCAAATTCTGTGAGCAGTCCTCCAATATTTGAGGGGACGTTTGATGCACATAAAGCGAAAGATTGGATTAGCTGACAAGAGAAGATCTCTAAGGTGTTTGATTGTCCATCTAAAAGTAAATCCCATATGGCAATCTATTAGTTAAAAAGGGACACAGACTGATGGTAGAGGAATATCGAGCTGTTATTATAGGCTAGAAACATTCCTATGACCTGGGAAGTGTTTTTTGAGTGTTTTTATGAGAAGTATTTCCCTCAGTCGGTATGGGACGAGAGAGAAGCAGAGTTCCTTGTACTGAGGCAAGGAGAAAAAGAATATTTTGATGAGTACCTAGCTAAGTTCATTCGTCTATCCCAATAGTCCACTTATCTGTGACAAGTGGATGATGAGAGCTAGATGACAGAGAGAATGATAAGGGGATTGAATGTTACTCTGAAGGAAAAGATGACTCCCCAGTAATATAGACAGTTCAATAAAGTAGTGGAGGCCTGCAGAATAATTGAGAACAGTTTGCATCACCGAATATTGATAAAACCAGTGAGCAGAGAGAATAGCAGAAAGAACTAGCCATAATAGAAATGTGACCAGTGGTAGTGGCTATTCCAGAAAAAGGAAGAGGCAATAGCATAATAGAAGGCCTGCTAGAGGGAACTTTAGAGGCAATACAAGTAATAGAGACTCGAGATTCAGAGTATGTGACAATTGCGGAAAAACCCTGGCGATAGACCGTGCTTGATGGGGCAAAATGTCTGTTACACATGTGGAAAACCTGGACATTTTTCCAAGAATTCTCCTCAGGCAATGAATGATCAAAGGCCTACTCAAGGGCGAGTATTCACACTAATAAGGGAAGATGCCTAAAGGTCACCTGAGATGATCCAAGGTACCATTTATCTTAATAATCACTCTATGATTGCTATGTTTGATTCAGGTGCAAGTCTTTCCTTTGTTTATTATGAATGTGCTAAACGGTTAGGCCTTACAATTAGCAAGTTGCATTATGCCATGTGTGACAACCCTTACAAATGCTAGACTCATTACATCAGATGTTTGCCTAAACAGTGTCATTCGATATGAGTATTGTTATACTACTCTAGACTTAATATGTAAACCCATTCATGAGATCGATGTCATAATTGGACTAAATTGGTTGTCTGCCAATAATTTGATGCTAGATTGTAAGAACAAAACTCTAGTTCTTTGTCCACAAGCCACAAATATGAATCCAGAAGTGAGACTTAATTTTATAATAGAGGCTTAGGCAGATAAATGTTTATGAAAAATATGCCAAGGATATATGGTCTTATTTTCTATTCAAGTAGAAGTAGAAGAAGGGATTGAGACAATTCCAGTAGTCAACGAATTTCTCAAAGTTTTTTCAAAGGAGATTCAAGGATTACCTCTGGAATGAGAAGTAGAGTTTGCAATCAATATTGTACTTGGAGCTGGACCGGTATCTAAAGCCCCATATCGTATGGCTCCCAACAAAATGATTGAACTAAAGAAGCAGATTGAGGAGCTATTAAAGAAGGGTTTCATCCGACCCAGTGTTTCTCCGTGGGTTGCTCCAGTGTTATTTGTTAAGAAGAAAGATGGTAGTCTCAGACTATGCATTGACTATCAAGAGTTGAATAAGATTACTATTAAGAATAAGTACCCTCTTCCCCGGATTAATGATTTACTATACCAATTAGTGGGAGCAAGTTTATTCTCCAAAATTGATCTGAGATCAGGTTATCACCAACTCAAAAACAAGGCAGATGACATTTCAAAGACTGCGTTCAGGACTCGATATGGTCATTTTGAATTTCTAGTAATGCCCTTTGGTCTGATGAATGCACCTGCAATTTTCATGGATTATATGAACAGAATCTTCAGGCCTTATCTATATCAGTTTGTTGTGGTATTCATCAATGATATTCTAGTGTACTCTAAATCTGTAGAAGAGCATGAAGAGCATTTGAGAATTGTTCTTAGTACTCTTAAAGAAAAACAACTCTATGCTATACTTTGCAAATGTGAGTTTTGGCTTCAAGAAGTCAAATTTCTCGGTCATGTCATATCCCATGAAGGGGTAGCTATATATCCTAGTAAAGTTGAAGCAGTGTTAAGCTGGGAATAGCCAAGGACAGTGACATAGAGAAGAAGTTTTCTAGGCTGAGCAGGGAATTACAGAAGATTTATTAAAGACTTTTCTCAGATTGTTCTGCCGTTAACTAAGTTGACCAGAAAGAACTAGCAATTTAAGTGGGACGATAAGTGTGAGGCCAAATTTTAACAATTAAAGTAGAGATTAACCACGACTCCTATACTGATTATTCTAGACCCAACTCAGACTTATATAGTCTATACTGATGCAATCAAGCAAGGGTTGGGATGTATGTTAAAGTAGTAGGGTCGGGTGGTAGCCTACGCTTCTCGACAGATAAAGCCACATTAAGAAAACTATCCCACTCATGATCTTGAGCTTGTAGTGGTAGTATATGCTCTCAAGATATAGAGGTATTATCTATATAGAGTGACCATAGAGCTGTACTGTGACCATACCAGCCTGAAGTATTAGTAAGATCATAAAGAATTGAACATGAGGTAGTGGAGATGGATGGAATTTCTGAAGGAATATGATTTCCAAATTAAGTACCATCTAGGAAAAGCCAATGTAGTAGCTGATGCCTTAAGTAGAAAGGTGGTACAGGTGGCAAGTCTAATGATCATAGAGCTGGAATTAATAAAAGACGTTCAAGATTTGAGTCCTTTATATCAAATGCAGATAGCAGAATATCCTTATAGAGGAATGCAAATTAAAGCTTTCATTGAGGATGAGATAAAGGAAGCTCAAGAGCATATCCCCAATTTTCTTGTTTGATGTGTATGTACAGTTTATCTGTAATGGACATGAGACTCTTTGAATAAACTATAACTGATTAAGGAAAGGAAAGAAAGGGATTAATAACTAAGGAAAGTTCAGGGACCTAAGTGAAAATTAGAGAAGGTTGGAGGCCAAAAGTTATAGTAAAAACAAAAGTTGGGCCAAAAGAGGTAATTATCAAAAGTTTAGGGACCTAAATATAATTATGAAAAAGTTGAACCAAAAAAGGCTAAAAAATATCCGTAATCAGATTATACCTAAATTTTATTAATAGATAGACAAAATTATTCTGGTCAGTTTAATGCAACACAGAATTTTGATTTGAGGTCCCGATTAATTGATATAAATTCCTAAAGTCAGGAAGAATTATTATAGTATTTTTCAGACTTCAAAATCAGATGGAACCTCACAGTAAATTCTTATATTTAATATAAGAATTTATAAAATTGACAGAGTCATAAAAGGAATTATGTATATTTACTTTTTGTGCTTGTGCAGGACAGAATATATATCCTTAAATATTATATCAAAATTAGGAACATAAAACAGTCTGGTTTTTGTGAAACTGCTTCGATCAGTACCTGACTGGACTAAAATTTTTTCTATCAGTATATTTACCTTTTTCCAGTGAAACATAACCCTAAATGATGTCATGCATGGCGTCAAGTTTTGGCTTATTTGGAAAGCTAGATTAAAGACTTAATATGTCCTATTAGATCAAATAGTAACCAAATAAATTGTTGCCATCCATTTCCACCCAAATTTATCTATAAATACCCCTCATTTCAGACTTCATTTAGTAGCTTTGGGAACCTTAGGGAAACTCTGGAAAAATTTCATTTGAACCAAGAAAGAAGCACACAACTTGAAGCAACAAGCAAGGAAATTATCTCCCTTGTTCTTGAGCTTTATTCTAGGAAGCTAGCTCTTAGTTTTAAGGGGTTTTTGTGCCATATTTCCCTTGTGGTTTCTACTAGAAGTTCTATTTATATATGGTTAGAATAGGAGTTTTATGTTATGGATAGTTTAGAAAAGCTTAAATAAGCTAGAATCAAGTGGTATAAGCTTGGAAATTCAAGTATGCATGAAGTTAGAGTTTTCTATTCATAGCTGCTACTATGCATGACACTATTCATATGTTGGAATTTCATGATTTTGATGATTCCAATGAGTTTAAAATGGAAAATTGTGTGGGGATAAAGTAGGAGAACAAGTATTGGAAGCATTGGAATCAAGATGTGAATTTTTGGAAAATCAAGGGTTTGCTTCGATTTGGCCCATCAGCTTGTGACATGTTTTGATTTTGGAAATTCTGGTTTCATATTTGGATTCTACATAAAAATTATGTAGAAATGAACCATGAGTATTTATTTTAGAAAGATGGAATTATGGAACATAAAATAGAAAAAGAATGGGAGTTAGTGAAAACCTAGTCTTGGAATTGTCTCAAAGTTGAGTTGTAACTTAATGTTACTTTGTAATGGCTAGGTTTTGACATTTGTGACTGAAGGAAATCATCTCAAGAAGACTTTGTCAAGGATAGCTAAAGAGGTAGCAAGAATACCTAACTATAATTTCATGTTTGCTTGCTTGTTAGTTATGATGTTTGGTTGAGCTTGAGATTATGTCATCATGTCTATGATGAGGTATGAAAGATTGCAACTCCTTGCAAGTAATTTCATGACAATATGCATTTTAGAGTTTGCTTATGTATTATTATAAAGTAGCTCCCATCTCATGATAACATGTTAAGCATCCAATTATTCATGCACGTTATTATAGTTTGTATACCTTGCTATTGAGATTTCCATGAAATCTCATTATTTCTCTCACATCCTTACTTTTAACCTCAATTATACTCCATTAGAAGTGATTGGAACCAATTACATGATTATTTGCTTTGAAAACACCCATTTACAAAAGATTTGCTATCGGTACTGTTCACTTTTACTGTTCATTTGGTAATTCTAGAACATGTACCCAACTTTGAAAATTCATAATTGATTGTATAAAAATCAAAATAATGTGGTTCCAATTTATAATGAAAGCTATTTCATAAATATTTGAAGGAAAAATATGAAACTGAGGTTTTCTGGTCCAAATGAAATCAGTTTATTGGTTAAAAATCACTGTTCATTTGGTGAAAATCTGGAAGTTCCAGTTTCTTTGCTTAACTTCAAAAATTCATTTCTCTTTGGTTACTTATCCAAATGAGCTGTATTACCTATTTATTTGAAGCTCTAGACGTGCTCTTGAAGTTCATAAAATTTCATAGAAAAACTCATTCATTTGTTATATGAAATCATTGCGTGAACGTCACTGCCTCTCAGCACTTGTTTTATCTCAATTCCAGATCTTACTTCCAACTTTGAAAAATTAGAACAATTCGGATACTTATCCAAATGAGGCATTCTTGGTGTTCATTTAAAGCTATATATCTTAATTTTAATCATGGCAAGTTTCAGTCTAAAACTCGTTGATTTAAATGTCATAAACATTGTCACATCACCACGGCCTCAAAACAGGGTTACAAAAACATACACCATGCATACTAGCATATCATCCCATAGTGTCATGTAAGTCATATAACTTGTTATACAAACTTAATCATCAACAATTACTCTCTTCCCTTGAGAGGATCCAGCACCTAAAACATAGTTATGCATGTGGAAGGAATAAGATTTCATGGAAATCCCAATAGCAAGTTACACAAACTATATTATGCATGTATTATGTCCTGAAAATCAATATCTAGGCTTCTCATACCATTAAAAATTATATTTTGAATATTTATCTGCCATCCATCCCTTGAAAAATGACCAAAATACCCTTGGTGTCATTTCCTACACTGTACTAACCTTAAGGGCAAAATCATCATTTCACACCTCTTTATACTGCCTCAGGGTGTATATGGGCTCTAAATAATCCTCTTTATACTATATGACACGTTTTTAGCCTGTCTAGAGTGACCACAATGACCTCCATCCATTACTGGTATAGTATGGGCATCTAGGGACATTTTCATAATTTTGCACTTTTCCTGGATTGCTCTGGTCTCTGGCCCACTTAACTATCTAGTCACCTTAATGGGCTCATGATGCCGCCATTTGGGCCTTATTATGGGCTTATTGCCTGTATTGCCTTTATGGCCCAATTTACAATACAACTCTCTTGATCCTATTTATCGGGTATTTTATTTCATTGTAAAATCCCGTATGGTTCCTATAGGATTCCTTTTCTGACTCTCTCAATTTTATAAATTCATATATTAAATATATGAATTTTCTATAAGGTCTCATATGATTATGAGATCTGCAAAATATTGTAATAATTCCTTCCGACTTCAGGAATTTATATCAATTAATCGGAACCTCAAATCAAAATTCTGTGTTGCGTTAAATTGACCAGAATATTTTTGTCTATCTACTGGTAAAATTTGGGTCTGATTTGATTCTGGGCATTTTTGGCTTGTTTTGGCTCAACTTTGCCATATTTACATTTAGGTCCCTTAACTTTTGAATAATTGCACTTTATTCCCTGAACTTTTCATTAATTGCATTTAGGTCCCTTCTTCTATTTCTACTTCATCTTTTTGTCTTCAAACTTTTCAATTTGCATTTTGGTCCCTATTCTTTCCTTAGTTATTAATCAATCCCTTTCTTTTCATAATCTAATATAGTTTTATTCCAAGAATCTTATATCCATTACAGATAAACTGTACAGGTACATCAGGTCAGAAAATTGGGGATATGACATTTCTCTCCCCTTAAAATAAATTTCGTCCTCGAAATTTACATTACATATACATTAAGGAAATAGTTCAGAGTATATTTCTCTCATCCTTTCCTCTGCTTCCTAGGTAGCTTCACTCTCTGTTAATCCCTTCCATACCACCTTAATTAGAGGGATCTACTTATTTCGCAACTGCTTGACCTTTCTATCTACAATCTATATTATTTCGACTTCATAAGTCAGGTCATCTCGCAGTGCAATATCATCCTGCTCAATCACATGTGATGGATCTGGAACATACTTCTTTAATTGGGAAACATGGAAAACATCATGGATCTTGCTGAGATGTGGAGGAAGAGCTAACCTGTAAGTCACTGATCCTACTCTTGAGAGGATCTAAAATGGCCCAATGTATCTAGGGTGCAGCTTCTTCACTTTGATCAATCGGCCGGCTCTTGTCGTCAGAGTCAATTTAAGGAAAACATGTTCTCCTTCTTCAAACTCCAACGGCTTCCTTCTAACATCAGCATAACTCTTCTGTCTACTTTGAGTCGTTAATAGCCTTTTTTACGATCTTATCAATTTGTACTATTGTCTGGTCTACTATATCAGGACCAAACATCCTCCTTTCACTCAACTCCACCCAGGATAAGGGAGATCTACACTTCCATCCATACAGCGCTTCAAATGGAGCCATCTGAATGCTAGCCTGATAACTATTGTTATAGGCAAATTCTATCAACGGCAGATAGACATCCCAACTCTCTTTGAAATCCAAGACACAAGCTCTCAACATATCCTTGAGCGTCTGGATCATTCTCTCATATTGACCATCTGTCTGAGGATGGTAGGCTGTACTAAATCTGAGAGTAGTGTCCATTTCTTTATTTAGAGCTCGCCAAAAGTTTGATGTAAACTGAGGATCTTTGTCATAAATGATAGTACTGGGAATACCATGTAGTCTAATAATCTCTTTTACATAGAGTTTTGCCAGCTTCTCTAGAGAATCCTTTTTATTGATTGCTAAGAAATGAGCCGACTTCGTTAATCGGTCAATTACTACCGATATAGCATCATGCTTAGTAGGAGTCATGGGCAGTCCTTCAACAAAATCTATGGCAATACTGTCCCATTTCCACTCGGGTATCTCTAATGGTTGTAATTTCCCTGCCGGCTTCTGATGCTCAACTTTCACCTTTTAACATGTTAAACATTTGGACACATAATTTACAACATCTTTCTTCAATCCAGGCCACCAAAATAAACTCTTAACATCATGATACATCTTGGTCATACCTAGATGTACTGTATACTTTCTTTTATGTGCCTCCTCTAGGATCTTCTCTCTCAATCCCATTGCATTAGGAATATATGGTCGTCCCCTAAATCATAGTAATCCATCTTGGGACACATCAAAATTTTTAGTTTCCCCTCTTTCCAGCTCACCTTTGAAAATCTCAGTGAGCCTATTCTACTCCTGAGCCTCTTTTATCTCATCCTCAATAAAAGCTTTAATCTACGTTCCTCCATAAGAACTTTCTGATGTCTGCATTTGATACAGAGGACTTCAATCTCGAACATCTTCTATCAGTTCTAGCTCTTTGATCGTGAGACTAGCAACCTGCACCACCTTTCTGCTCAAGGCATCGGCCACTACATTAGCTTTTCCTGGATGGTATTTGATCTGGAAATCATAATCCTTCAGAAATTCCACCCATCTCCGTTGCCTCATGTTTAATTCTTTCTGGTCTTGCAGGTACTTCAGGCTCTTATGATCATAGTACAGTTCTATGGTAGCTCCATACAAGTAGTGCCTCCATATCTTAAGAGCATAAACTACCGTTGCCAGCTCCAGATCATGAGTGGGATAATTCTCTTCATGTGGCTTTAACTGTCAAGAAGCATAGGCTACCACTCATCCCTGCTGCATCAACACACATCCCAACCCTTGCTTGCTAGCATCAGTATAGACTACATAAGTCTGAGTTGGGTCTGGAATAATTAGCACAGGAGTCATGGTTAATCTCTACTTTAGTTCATGAAAACTGGCCTCACACTTCTCATCCCACTTGAACTGCTGATTATTTCTGGTCAGCTTGGTTAACGGTAGAGCAATTCGAGAAAAGTCCTTAATAAATATTCTATAATACCCTACTAAGCCCAAAAAACTTCTGATCTCTGTCACTGTCCTTGGTTGTTCCCAGCTTAGCACTGCTTCAACTTTGCTAGGATCTACAGCTGCCCCTTCGTGGGATATGACATGACCGAGAAATTTGACTTCTTGTAGCCAAAACTCACATTTACTAAGCTTAGCATAGAGTCATTTCTCTTTAAGAGTACTAAGAACAATTCTCAAATGCTCTTCATGCTCTACAGCAGATTTGGAGTACACCAGGATATCATCAATGAAAACTACCACAAACTGATCTAGATAAGGCCTGAAGATTCTATTCATGTAATCCATAAAAGTTGCAGGCGCATTCGTCAGACCAAAGGGCATCACTAAGAATTCAAAATGTCCATAGCGAGTCCTGAATGCAGTTTTTGAAATATCATCTGCTTTAATTCTGAGTTAGTGGTAACCTGATCTCAGATCAATCTTAGAGAATAAGCTTACTCCAACAAACTGGTATAGCAAATCATCAATTCGGGGAAGAGGTACTTATTCTTAACAGTAATCTTATTCAACTCCCGATAGTCAATGCACAATCTGAGACTGCCATCCTTCTTCTTGACGAATAACACTAGAGCACCCCACGGAGAAATACTGGGTCAGATGAAACCCTTCTCTAATAGCTCCTTTATCTGCTTCTTAAGTTCAATCATCTTATTGGGAGCCATACGATATGGGGCTTTAGATACTGGTCCAGCTCCAGGTACGATGTCAATTGCATACTCCACTTCTTGTTCTAGAGGCAATCCCTGAATCTCCTTTGGAAAGACTTCAGGAAATTCTTTGACCACTGGAATCGCTTCAATTCCTTCTTCTACTTCTGCTTGGACAGAAAAGAAGACCATATATCCCTGACATCCTTTTCGTAAACATCTATCTGCTTGAGCCTCTGTCAGGAAATTCAGTTTTACTTTTGGATTCACATTTGGGGCTTGTGGACAAAGAACTAGAGTTTTGTTCTTACAATCCAGCATTACATTATTGGCAGACAACCAATTCAATCCAATTATGACATCAATTTCATGAAATGGCATGCATATTAGGTCAAGAGTAGTGCAACAACATTCATATCGAATGACACTATTTAGGCAGACATATGATGTAACTACTTTAGCATTTGTAAAGGTTGTGACACATATGGCATAATGCAGCTTACTACTTGTAAGGCCCAAACATTTATCACATTCATAAGAAATAAAGGACTGACTTGCACCCAAATCAAACATAGCAATCACAACATGATTATTGAGATAGATGATACCTTGGATCATCTCGAGTGATCTCTGTGCCTCTTCCCTTATTATTGCAAATACTCACCCATGAGTACGCGGCCTTTGATCATCAGCTGCTTGAGGACAACTCCTAGAGAAATATCCAAGCTTTCCATATGTGTAACAAATATTTTGCCCCAAGCATGGTCTGTCTCCATGGTTCTTCACACATTTGTCACATACTCTAAACCTCTGATCTCTATTATTTGTGTTACCCCTGTAATTCCCTCTGCTAGGTTTTCGGTTCTGCAGCTACTGCCTTTTTCTTTTCTTGTTATAGCCACTGCCACTGGCTGTATTTCTATTCTGGTTAGGTCTCTCAGGAGCAACTGTCTCTCCACTCACCAGTTTCATTAGCATCTAGTGATTTAGGCTATTCTCAATAATTCTGTAGGCCTCTACTACTTTATTGAACTGATGATATTGTTGGGGGGTCATCTTATCCTTCAAAGTAGTATTTAATCCCCTGATCATCCTCTCTGTCATCCATCGTTCATCATCCACCTGTCGCAGGTAAGTGGAATACTAGGAAAGACGGATAAACTTTGCTAAGTCTTCATCATTGGATTCTTTTTCTCCTTGTCTCAGCACAAGGAATTCTGCTTCTCATTCATCCCTCATTGACTGGGGAAAATACTTTTCATAAAACTGTTCAAGGAATACTTCCCATGTGATAGGAATGTGTCTGGCCTACAATACTAGCTCTGTGTTCTTCCACCATCTGTCGGCATCTCTCTCTAACTGGTAGATTGCCATATGTGCTTTACTCTCATATAGACAATCGAGTACCTTGAAGATATTCTCCAGTTTGCTGATCCAATCCCCCGCTTTCTGAACATCAAATGTTCCCTCGAATGTCAGAGGACTGTGCTTACAAAACTTAGCCATCAACTGTTGAATACCAGCAGGAATTATTGTCTGTCCTGTCTGTCTTGGCTGTTCTATTGTCTGTTGAACCATCTATGGTTCTATATTAGTTGTACCACTGGATTCTGGTTGTCGTAGGTTCTCTACTATAACATCCTCATTTTCTTACATCTAAGGGACCATTCAGTAGCATTTGGAACCACTTCTAGGGCCATTGAAGTCAAATCATACAATCTGGAATTTTACTCCCAGCGAGTACTATTTACTGTGTAAATTCCAGTGGAGTGACCTGACTTCAAAAAATCATAACTAATTCTATAAAAATCTCAATAGAGTGGTTCAAATTTCTACATGAAGCTAACATAATTATCTTTGAGGGAAAAATGACTTGTTGACCACGCCTTGACTAGGTCAATGTTCCGAAATCACTGTTCATCTAGCGTCCTATCCCTGATTCCAACATTCTGGTCCCATCTTTGAAAAATCATATCTTTATGTGTAGACATCCAAATAAGACGTTCTATATATCAAATAGAAGATTGGAATGTATACTATTTACTGGAAAAATATCATACATTTATTCAATCATTTACTATTTATAATTACAGCTCGAATGTTACTGCCTCCATCATGAGTTACTGTTCATAGTGACAATTTCCAGCAATTATACATACATGAATCACATATCAATCATGCTAAGTAATTATCATATCTTCATACATCTTTATCTCCTCCATCTTGAGAAGACCTACTGTAATTGGATTGATGTGGAATGGGTGAGATTTCTGGGGAAATCTCAGTAGCAAACATCACTAAACAATGCATACATTAATGTGAATACTTGTGCTTGCTTGTGAAAGTGTTAGCATTGCATAATGTGAATGCTTCCATATTATATATGAAATACAATTGGCCAAAGTAATCATAGGAACAG
The DNA here is from genome assembly GCA_037074615.1 of Leucaena leucocephala. Classification (NCBI taxonomy): domain Eukaryota; kingdom Viridiplantae; phylum Streptophyta; class Magnoliopsida; order Fabales; family Fabaceae; genus Leucaena; species Leucaena leucocephala. Next base: position 20,794,134 of record CM073519.1, read on the forward strand.
AGCTTCATACATAAACGCATGTTCAACACATAAAATAGTAAATTAGAATAAAGTAGAGGATTGCTCTTAGTGGTTAGAATAAACAAATATCTCTATTAATAAAGGTAGCTAAAGGTAGAAAGAAAGATATGGGAATGTCAGATTAAGGATATCACCACTAGTTAATCATGAGTTAAGTAGAGCTATGCTGATAGAATAATAATGAAGATATTATTATGCTATGTATTGGCTCTAACCTATGGAAAGAATGAACCTTAGAGCAAAAGCTAAGAGCTAGAAGTGAAAGCTACATGTCAGGTAGTAAACTAAGCTTCGATTTGATATATAGAACGTCTCATTTGGATGTCTACACATAAAGATATGATTTATCAAAGATGGGACTAGAAAGCTGGAATTAGGGATAGGACGCTGGATGAACAGTGATTTTGGAACATTGACCAACGTTGAACAAGTCAAGGCATGGTCAACAAGTCATTTTTCCCTCAAAGATAATTATGTTAGCTTCATGTAGAAATTTGAACCACTCTATTTAGATTTTTATAGAATTAGTTATGATTTTTTGAAGTCAGGTCACTCCACTAGAATTTTCACAGTAAACAGTACTCACTGATACCAAATTATAACATCCTCCTTTTCTTATGTCTTAGGGACAATTCAGTAGCATTTGGAACCACTTCTAGGGCCATTGAAGTCAAATCATACAATCTGGAATTTTACTCCCAGCGAGTACTGTTCACTATGTAAATTCCAACGAAGTGACCTGGCTTTGAAAAATCATAACTAATTATAGAAAAATCAAAATGGAGTGGTTCAAATTGCTACTCGAACATAACTTAATGTTATTTCAGGGAAAAATGACTCATTGACCACGCCTTGACCAGGTCAACGTTGGTCAATGTTCTGAAATCACTGTTCATCCAGCGTCCTGTCCCTAATTCCAGCATTCTGGTCCCATCTTTGATAAATCATATCTTTATGTGTAGACATCCAAATGAGACGTTCTATATATCAAATCGAAGCTTAGAATGTATACTATTTACTGGAAAAATATCATACATTTATTCAATCATTTACTATTTATAATTACAGCTCAAATGTCACTGCCTCCCCACGAGTTACTGTTCATAGTGACAATTTCCAGCAATTATACATACATGAATCACATATCAATCATGCTAAGCAATTAACATCTCTTCATGCATCTTTATCTCCTCCATCTTGAGAAGACCTGCTGTAATTGGATTGATATGGAAGGGGTGAGATTTCTGGGGAAATCTCAGTAGCAAACAGCACTAAACAATGCATACATTAATGTAAATACTTGTGCTTACTTGTGAAAGTGTTAATATTGTCTAATGTGCATGCTTCCATGTTACATATGAAATACAATTGGCCAAAGTAATCATAGAAACAGAGCTTCATACATGAACACATATTCAACACAATTCCACAAAGCCATAGCACATTAAGCATAATATTTAATACATACAAGTTTAGGATAAGTTTACTACCTGACATGTAGCTTTTCTTCTAGCTCTTAGCCTTTGCTCTAAGGTTCACTCTTTCCATAGGCTAGAGCCTATACATAGCATAATAATATTTTCATCATTACTCTATCAGTATAGCTCTATTTAACTCATGCATAGCTAGGGGAAATATCCTTACTCCGACATTCCTCTAACTTTCTTTCTATCTATAGCTAACTTTATTAATAGAGATATTTCTCTATTCTAACCATTAAGAGCAATCCTCTACTTTATTAGAGCAGGGACTAGATAACTTTCTTACCTCATTCCTAAGCTTTGCCTAGTCCCTCGGCTCCTTAGACTGCTCCTTGCTCCACCAGAACTCCTTCCTTTCTTTCCTTTCTTCCTCTCTTCCTCTCTTTCTCTCTTTCTCTCTTCTTTCTTTTACTTTTCTTGCTAGATCCGTGGTGTGCCTTGAAATGGGAGGGGAGTGGCCTATTTATAGGTGAGAGGAGGTGGAATGAATGGTCTAGATTGATTCGCGATGAATGGCTCAGATTGCTTGCTTCCTCAAGAAGCTTTGCCTGCATCATCACGATGACATCACCCTCCCTGATGACTCACCACTCATGACATCATCTAGGACACCTCAAGGGTATATGTGGCGAAATGTGGGGCCCTTGGGACACCTCACCAGCTGACTCAGCCTTTCCAGAGAGTTCCAGAGTTTTTTCCCTGAATGGACGGCCGAGATCGTGCCACGTGTCCTCTTGCTTTTTCTCCTTTTTCTCTAATCATGCCATGTGTCCTTTGCTTTTCCTCTTTTAATATAATCATGCCATGTGGTGCATTGTGGGCCCCATTTATGTCCTCTCATGATTCCAGATCACTTTACCTAGTTCTATCTTGGACCGGGTTACTTTACTTTATTGAAAAAGCACTAAAATATTATTTTAATGCCTCTTGGGCCCACTTTACTCTGGGCTACGTTTTTGGGCCTTTAAATATCATCTTGGGTTTCTAACCAAGCCCAAGCACTCTGGTGGCTTAGTTACCAAGGAACATCCTTAGTAAATTACCAAAATGCCCTTATTACCTCTTTAGTACTTCTAGGGGCACTATTGTCTTTTCATACCTTACCAGAGTATCTCTTGACCCTGGTCAACTATCCAGATACCCTTTCTTAACTATCTAACCTTAGTCAAATGATCATAATGCCCTTCGTCTAACTCTAACTTAATGACACAACACAGTGGCATACCTTTAGTGGCATTTTCGTAATTCTTCATTTTTCTTGATCTTTATTAGCCCTGGCCCACATATTTATCTGAAAATATCATTGGGCCTATAAGGTGCCATTCTAGACCCTCTGTATGATTCACTATCTTCATAGGCTCAATTCCTGAGAAATTCCCCCGAAACCTATTTATCGGGTCTTTTAATCCACTGTAAATTCTGTCGTAAATTCTACAGAACTCCTTTTTTAGCTCTGTCAGTTTCATAAATTCTTATATTAATTATAGGAATTTACTGCCACATTTCACCTGATTCTAAAGTCTAGAGAATACTATATTAATTTTTCTTCTCTTCAGAAATTAATATAAATCTTTCAGGACCTCATATCAAAACTTTGTGTTGCATCAAACTGATCATCATAATTTTCTCTACTCAATAGGGTCTGGTAGCATCCCTTTTTCAGGCTATATACTGGGTTTTAAGGCCTAAAAATTGGGAAATAAGTTCACTACCTTGCACTTAAGATTTCCTCTTAATCTTTAGCATTTGCTCCCAAGCTTTCCAACCAATAAGCCTTTATGTCAATCACTTCCCAACATGTTCTTGTCATACCTTTCCCTAATATTCACTAATCCACTTGGCTCTTGAATCAATTGATGTCTTGACTTTACCCTACATAATTTCATCTTTTGAACTCATTTATGAGCTTAGAATCATGAAATTCCAGCTCTTTCATAGCCTACTGTACATAATTGAACATAAGCATACAATTCTTTCAAAAATTCTCATTTTGATTCTAATGCTTCCCATACTTGTTTCTCCACTTTACCTTATACAACTTTTCATTTTAAAACCATTGGAACCATCAAAATCATGAAATTCCAATCACTGTTCATGCGAGTGAACAGTAACTGTAAGGAATCTCAAAAACTACAACCTTGAGATTTTAATGTTTCCAAGGTTCAAAACCTTTCCAATCCTACACAAAATCATCATACAAACTCAATGGAAGCATTAAATCATTGAAATTCAATTTCCTTCCCTTATGAACAGTGCAAACCGAACAGGGCACACTATGGCAAAGTCAAGAATATCAATTCGATTCAACAACCAACCACTTAACTAACTTGTTTAAGCTTCAATCATATGGTTCTAACTTTAATTTCTTCTTTCCCCTTTCCTTTAAGGTTTTTGGGCAGCACCACCCCTTAGAGAAAACTCAACTTTTCTCCCATCAAAACCCTAAGTTCAAGCTCCCAAATCAAAGGAGAATAAGCTAGGAAAGATTGCTTACCTTTAATCTCTAGCTTGCTTGAACTTTGGAACCTTGAATCTTCTTTGTTTTGGCTTGAGTTTCCATTTCGCAAGAGCTTCCCCAAGGGTACATGAGCTTACGATTCTGAACTAGAATTGAGGGGTATTTATAGCCAAAATCTAAGAAAAATGAATGGCCAATATTGATTTGGTTACTATTTGATCTAAAGGCCCATATTTAATCTTGGATTTATCTTTTTCATAAAATAATAATTATGACATCATGTGGGACAGCTCAAAGGACACCTCAAGGGGTTATGTGGCGTGCTCACCATGCCAGGAAGCTTCTGGAAAAATTCCAGTTCAATTCGGTACCGATCAGTGTAGTTTCACAACAACCACAACTTAATTACAGATCCCTTGGAAAATGACCAAAATACCCTTGGTGTCCTTTCTTACACTATATTGACCCTAAGGGCATAATTGTCATTTCACCCCTTTGTACTGCCTCAGTGCATATATTGGCTCAAATAATCATATTTATACCATGTGTCACATTTTTAGCATGTCCCAGATGACCAAAATGCCCTTCATCCATCCCTGGTACAATCAAGGCATCAAGGGGCATTTTCATAATTTCGCACTTTTTCTGGCACTGGCCCCTTCTACTGATAGACTGGTACCTTGGGTTTTGGTCCTTCCTTGGCGTCATTATGGGCATATATATGAGGTCATCTGATCTCATTCTATCCAGGCTTACATACCGATAAGTTTTATTATCGGATCACGGGTGTTAACAAACTCCCGTCAAAATTCACTAGTATGTGAATAACTTTTTATACAGAACTTCTTCTGGAGTTATGTCAGATCCAAGACATATGACATTGTAGGGCACACTTTCCTGTAATTTGCCTACTTATATCTGAAGTCCATGAAATATAATAAAATTTTAGATAACTTTTATACTATCAGATAAATATCTGCTGTTTGAAGCCCTAATAAAATTTCTGTATCATGTTAGATTATCCAACATACCTTCCTCTATTTACTGATGGAATATGGGACTAAAATACTTTTGGGCAGTTATAACCCTTTTCGGGCTGATCTTTCTATAATTATAATTTTGCCCTTGAACTTTTTACTTAATTACATTTAAGTCCCATAACTTTTAAAAATTACCACTTTAGGCCCAAATCTTGATTCTACTTTAACTTTTGGCCTTTAACCTTTTCTACTTTACGTTTTAGTCCTTCTCCTTCTTCAGGACTCATATAACCTTTATCATTCCTTCTTATCTTTGTCATAATCCTTTCTAAACCTCTTTCCACTATCAATACGATACAGATAGAAAAAAAAATTAGGATATGAAATTTCTACCCCCTTTAAAATAAATTTCGTCCTCAAAATTTACTCAACATCTCAGTCAATGATTGGGGTATCTATCTCTTATCTTTTATCGTGACATATTAACGGAGTTCTTTTTATATCCACAATTCTTCATATCTTACTATGATCATCCTTTTGTCATGAATCAACTAACTTAGAGTTGAACTCCAGTTCATTCTATTACTTACCTTCTTGCTATGCATTTATCTACATATGGACTCCTCACTATACTGGACTTGTGAGTAGCGTCCATTTCTTTCATATTAAACTCTCTCGAATACTGCTATATTCAGGAGTTTCTATTAATAACTCATCATACTTTTTAGTGCAACTACTTCTTTCTCATCTGAGTATCTTGCTGAATTCTCTGAATATCCGCATACTTTAACTCTTATTCTCATATCATCATACATTCTTATCATCCTTAAAAACTCATCATAATATAGATAGAGGACTTATATCATTATTCTTTCTTTCATTGCTCTACTGCTAAACAGGAGCACATAAGAGTATATAGGAGCATATAGGAGCACATACTCTAACATGCATAATGCCTGGCTAACATATTGCAGGACTGTATACCTACCCATGAATGCAAAGCTCTAACATCGGAGCTCAAGCATTCCTTCTCTTAATATGCACAGCTCTAACACTCAAAGCTTGCACAGGTTTAACACTCAGAGCTTGCACTGCTCTAATATTCGGAGCTTTAGCATATTCTGTAAACATCACATAATGTAACGTAACATAAGGCCTGGCATTCTATGCAAGGAGTGGAAGCTCTCAAAGCTCTCATTTGATCTTTCACATGTAGCTCATCATTCAAACATCTTATCTTTTCCCGAATGGAAGCCTCTCTATCAGTTTACAAAGCTAGCTATACAGCCGCTTCTCAAGGCATATCTTCTCATTTCGTATCTTTCATGACATAAAATGGCATATCTGGCCAAATCTGGCTATATCATAGTTCATCTTTTAAATCCATTTCATTTGGACTTGACATAAGGGTTCTAGTCTCTTACTGTTCATAACCATTTCTAGCTTTTCATAGCTCTTTCTATCATTTTACATAGCTTTGTGAATATATGCCAATTTCTTGTGGCATTCACATTTTTTTCATCACTTCCCAGGGGGTCACCCATCATTGGACTACCCTTGCCTGAGCACGCTTAACTAAAATGTGCAGATAAAAATCTAAAGTACTGGTGCTCACTGGCTTTGACCCTAGTAATTTACCATCTTAGACCCATCTTATACTAACTCTCTTGGGTCTATCTGGCCTTCTAATCTCTTTATCCTCATATGGAGGATCTACTTACCTTTATTTTTAGTCTTTGTAATATCATCGTAAGGATCTCTTTATTCTCATTTGACCCTTTCTCATATCTTATAAAACATACTCATAAATCCTTGGAACTCAGGATTAATAGCTTTAACTTTGATCACTTAGTTCCTGATATGTGTAAGGAGATTCTGAGTTCAGTCCCTAATAGTAATAAGGCTATCTAAAACTAGCATCATGGGTACTCTCTCTGTTATGAGTTAATCAACTTGTGAAGCTTCTATACCTTAACTTTTCCTTGGTATTTATCCTTCCAAAGAAATATTGTACTTATGGCTCATTACTTTCTTCCTCTAGGCTTGGTCTACTGCGACCCTTGGGATCTACTACGATCAACCGTAAGCCTCTTCAGTATCTAACTGCAACCTTGTGAGCCATATCAGGATCTAACTGTAATCCTCTGGAATTTACTGTGATTCCGTTGTACTGTATTCTCATCTTTGGAAGACCTAAACCAACGGACAAAGTTACAAGGTTAGTCACTTCCACATAGTTGTTAACTCCACATATAATTCCCCAAAATTGGTCACAGAAGCCAATATTATCTATCAAGACTTCACTCATTTCCTCTATCACTCAGGAACTTCTCATATCATTCTCATACTTTATAACTTACTAGATCCATCACTACAGAGAGCTACATAGGCTCTACCATGCACATCTATTTATTCATCTCATCAGAGGGACCTTACTCTATTTGAGTTATACTGTCCCATATCTTACCTTTATTTCAAAGGCAATCTTACTCTATTGCAAGAACAATCTAGTTCTATTACAAAAATATTAACTTACATTACTTAGAATTTACTCCTTCTTTGAGCCATATCATTCATACATCTTACCCCTATTGAAGGGATATATCCTGAGTATCATAATCATTTATCATAGCATACTCAACAAGCATATTATGCAAGGAGATGCAATCCTTTAAGCAATCTCTAACATGCGTGTCCTCATATGACAACTACGAGGAGATACAACTTCTCATCATAACTTATAACAACATAAGCAATATCATTATTACATACATCTGGTCAACCATCCCTTATCACCTTAATCACTAGGTCCTGATCATTTATTCAGGTACCTGAGTCATTTACTTGTTTCACTTAGGCTGCCACATTATCCTCTTACTAGGGTATAGGCTCAACCCTTCTTTACTCTTTCTTACATAGGAATAGGGGAGTCACTTTATCTTTGAATCTGTGGCTATCTTACTAGGCCATATTCATCCTATCATAACATTTCTTATCGCCTGTAAGACTTCTATGTCTCTAAACTGAAGGACTTCTGTGTCCTTGGCCTCACTGTAATTTATATGTAATCCATAACTAAGTCAGTTGTCTTCTTTCAGCTAACTGAGGAAAGGTCAGGCTCACATCTATATGCTATTCAAACTTTTTAAGTTTTCCTTTATCCTTCTGGATTACTAATAGGCGAGAGAAAGTAACTCTTATTAAGACTCAAGGTTCATATAAATGAACTCGATTTAGTATCCATCAAAAGGGTTCTCTTTCCTTTGCTCTAACCCTTAGCCTCACGTTAACCTCTCTCTCTAATTGAGAGGAATGCTTCCTTTAAACTTCTTTGAGAAAAATTTCTCAAGTGAGCGAATCACTCTCCATCTCGTATGGAGTAACTTCTGTATCCCTTAATTCTTTTAACTCTTTCTATCCATCAGTCTTAGTCTACTCTGGACTAGACTATGATTCTTTTCTTGTCTGCCTCTAGATCCTGACCAATTCAGGTCACTTGGATCTCATTCATCACTTAACATTACTATTTATGTTCTCTAGGTTAGAGCGTTAGGTTACTATCTCTTCGTGATAGAATCCCTCTATATTAGGAACATTAACTTTCTATCTATTATCCATCACAACTTTAACCTTGGGCCATATATTAGATTATTCTTAGGCTAGTCTCATTCTAACTTCTCATTATTCTTTTCCGTAAAGACTAGCTGCACAAAGTCTTTCGTACTGTAGATCAACTCCTGATGATCATACAAAGGATCTACTGTTGAACCTCTTCTTAAATTAATCTTCTGTATCTTAGTGCTTCGTACTGTTTAACTTGCCTATACTTTGTGCTAAATCTCTAACTGATAGACTTCAGTGAGGTTGGCATCTTTAGTCTCATGACACTTGACTTACTATCATCATATACCAATCCTCTAAAGTATATTAGGTTAATGCCCTCTACTGGATGTCTGTTTATCATTCCTGCTATGGCATTGAGGAACTGCAGATAATTAACTGTTCTTAATCTCTACTTCTATCCATCCCTTGACCTGGACTAAGTAAGTCATTCTCCGCAGCTTTCTTCAGACCAATATGGTCAACACTAACTCTCTTTAACAAAGAAGGTTGGGGTTGACTAGAACCAGGAACATCACACTGATCTTTCTTTATAAACTCACATATTTCTGGGCTTTGGGAATAGACAGGGACTATCAAAAACTCTAACTGGATATCTGAATTAGGGGACTGTGGTATCTTACTTATAGTAACTTTATCCTCAAACTCTAATGGAGGAGGAATAATATCTGGTCTACCTATAATCTAGTATCAGTACTCAGCTTCCTCAGCCGTAATTTGTCCTCTCGTAAGAGGGATAAATCTTATATCAGGGTTAGAGGGCATTCCAACAAACTTATACGGTATAGAGTCACTAGACTCAACATTAACTGGTGCATATTAGGCTTCAGGCTGAATCTCTACATCACCTCCAGATTACAGGTTTAAGTCTACAGAAATGTCTATGGGACATTCCACTATAGATTTTCCTGGTTGATCCCCTAAACTCTCATCTGGACTCTCTTAATTGTCTAAGGCATGTGGATATATATCATCTTCATATATCACTATTGGTCTGGAGTCTCCCTTATTAACTGAAGCCTTTGACTTAACCTTATGGAATCTCATGTATATTCCTGCAACATTTGCTTAATTAAGCAATGTTAACCATCCCATAACATACCCTAACTTAACAAAATACTTACTGTTTAGGGTTAAGGTTTGGGTATAATCTCATATCAGTCCATAAATAATCTATTCAGAGCATTTCTTAAGCCAGAATCCTTTTCTCTGATACCATAATGTAACATCCTTACTTTTATACGTCTTAGGGAACATTCAGTAGCATTTAGAACCACTTACAAGACCTTGGAAGTCCATTAGCCAAATCTGGAATTTTACTCTTTCTCGGGTTACTGTTCATATGGTATTCCAGATTACGCAACGAACTTCAAAAAATCATAATTAATTCTAGAAAATCAAAATGAGGTGGTTTAAAAAGCTACATGAAGATAACATCTTAAAATTTAAGGGAAAAAATAATTTCCAAACCAAATGATTCTTCAATTGATACAGTTTATTCGTTGAAGTTTAATGTTCATTTGGTCAAAAACTCTGGAAACAGATTCTGGTACCTTAATTTGGAAATTCATTTCTCTTGATATACACATCCAAATGAAATGTTCCACCTATACATGTAAATATCTGGATGTTTACTACATGCTCATAAAATTTTGTGAAATAATTCCTTCATTTGCTAGGTCAAACTGAAGCCACAACAAAACTGCTTCAGGACCTACGTTTTTACCATTTCAGTTTCATTTCTTTCATCTCCAATAATTGTTTCATCATGCACAGGCCATCAAATAAGCTTCTTAACATTCATATAAATCATGTACATATGTCATAAGTATTACAATAGTTTCATCACATAAATGGACACCTTACATGCCGTTTACATACATGGACAATTTATAGTATATGCTAAAATCTCAATACTTCACTTCCTTTCTTCCATTCTTTGGCTCTTCTCCATGCATACCTTTTCTTCATGCTTGACCTAAATTGGTTGGTTATGGGAGAGTGAGATTCTAGGGAATCTCAGTAGCAAACATTACCACTTAAATATGCAAGATAGATGTTAATGCATGATATGTAATTTCATTAACTTTCTTTGATTAGTGACATGCCATCATGCTATATACTTTTACATAAAGTGCATGGCCATGGAAACATGTTATTCATAACACATTCAACATCATTTATCATGTCACAACATCATTAAAATATCATATACATGTCAACACAAAAGTATACCACATCAAGCACATAAAGAAGTAAGTTCACTACCTTGCACTTAAGCTTTCCTCTTGATCTTTAGCATTTGCTCCCAAGCTTTCCAACCAATAAGCCTTTATGTCAATCACTTCCCAACATGTTCTTGGATGTTTCAAGGTCCTAAACATATTTATATTCACCACATAATTCATTAGGACTCATGAACTCCAACCATGTTCAAGATTAACTTGTTACACTCTTTATTGTCATACCTTTCCCCAATATTCACTAATCCACTTGGCTCTTGAATCAATTGATGTCTCTACTTTACACTACATAATTTCATCTTTTGAACTCATTTATGAGCTTAGAATCATGAAATTCTAGCTTATTATGAAAATCATTCATATGAACCTTGAGGCTTAATAAGAGTTACTTTTTCTTGCCTGTTAGTAATCCAGGAGGATAAGAGAAACGCAAAAGTATAAATGGCATAAAGATAGGAGCCAAACCTTCCTCAGTTAGATGAAAAAGAACAGCTGACTCAGTTATGGATTGTTGTGAGGCCAAGGACACATAAATTCTTCAGGCTAGAGATACAGAAATCTCACCCCTTCCATATCAATCCAATTACAGCAAGTCTTCTCAAGATGGAGGAGATAAAGATGCATGAAGAGATGTTAATTGCTTAGCATGATTGATATGTGATTCATGTATGTATAATTGCTGTAAATTCTCACTGTGAACAGTAACTCGTGGGGAGGCAGTGACATTTAAGCTATAATTATAAATAGTAAATGATTGAATAAATGTATGATATTTTTCCAGTAAATAATAGACATGCTAATATTCAATTTGATATATAAAACGTCTCATTTGGATGTCTACACATAAAGATATGATTTATCAAATATGGGACCATAATGCTGGAATCAGGGACAGGACGCTTGATGAATAGTGATTTTAGAACATTGACCAGCGTTAACCTGGTCAAGGCGTGGTCAATGAGTCATTTTTCCCTGAAATAAAATTAAGTTATATTCGAGTAGTAATTTGAACCACTCCATTTTGATTTTTCTATAATTAGTTATGATTTTTTGAAGTCAGGTCACTCCGCTAGAATTTACACAGTGAATAGTGCTTGCTGGGAGTAAAATTCCAGATTGTATGATTTGACTTCAATGGACCTAGAAGTGGTTTCAAATGCTACTGAATGGTCCTTAAGACATAAGAAAAGGAGGATGTTATAATTTGGTATCAGAGCATAAGATTCTGGCACAGAACAGAAGGTTCTAGCTCAGTAATGCTCTAGAGTAGATAGACTAACCCCTTAAAACAAGTTAGAGATGTGAACTACAGAGGTTTCCTCCCTAGTATGAGATATGGGGATGGTGTTCACTACCTAGAGAATGATTTGAACAAGAGATAGTGATACCCAGGCAGATAGAATAGTATCCCATAGCCTACAGCGGTACAGGGTAATCTTTAAGAAAGTGGCTAGTCTTAGTCAGTCGTTACCGCTGAGGTCTCGTGTTTCTTAGCACGATATGGCTGGACTAAGCAGGATAACATCTGGGGAACAGTTTTCTTTATGAATAAAGATAGAAGTTGACCAGTCCCAGGTTAAGGGAAACTGTCAGACGTTACAGTAACAATGATAATGAAGGTCTAATCTGGTTGAAGTTAATCAACTAGAGGATTGGTATGAAGTATAATCAAGACAAATAATATAAAGTAAGATATGAAAGGTTAGATGATATTCAGAAATAGATTCTCTATGTGAGTAGATCTATATTACGAAAGAATTTGTTCAGCTAGTGTTTCCTGAACAAAAGAATTAAAAGTTAGAATGAGGCTTGCCTAGGAATAATCCTGGCCCATGGCCTAAAGTTAGAAACAAGATGGGCTGCTGATATCCCCAAGATAGAGGAACCATAGTCTAGTCTAGAGTAGACTAAGACTGATAAAGAGAAAGGTAGCCACAGTTTTAAAGATAAAGTTACTCTCCTAAGAAAGGGTAATGAAGGATTGAGTCTATACCCTAGTAAGAGGGTAATGTGGCAGCCTAAGTCAGATAAATAGTTATTTTTGATTCCTAAATAAATGTTTGGGATCTGGACAATATGATCAAACAATGATAGGCAATGAGATTAAAGATGAGGATTAACAGATACATGATTATGATACTCAGGATATATCCCTTCAGTAAGGGTAAGGAATATGAGTAATATGAAATGAAATAAGAAGCATTTATGAAAGATGGTACAGCTCTAAAGAAATAGTAGTAAAGACATAAGCTAGTGTTGTTGCAATAGAGCTAGATTGCTCTTGCGATAGAAAAGGATTGCTTTTAGAATAAAGCCAAGAGATGGGATAGTATAACTCAGATAGAATAAGGTCCCTCTGATGAGATGAATAGATGATGATAGATATGTGCATGGTAGAGCCTGTGTAGCTCTCTGCAGTAAAGGATATAGTAAAGCTATGAAAGATGAGAATGGTATGAGAAGTTCCTGAGTGATAGAGGAAATGAGTAAAGTCCTAATAGATAAAATTGGCCTATGCGATCATTTTAGGGGAATTATCTGGTGAGTTAACAACTATGTGGAAGTGATTAACCTTGTAACTTTGTCCGTTGGTTTAAGTCTTCCAGAGATGAGAATACAGTACAACAGAATCACAGTAGATTCTGGAGGATTGCAGTTAGATCCTAGTATGGCTCCCAGAGAATAGAATTCTAAGGTCACTGTTAGATCCTGAAGAGGCTTACGGTTGATCGCAGTAGATCCTGAGGGTCGCAGTAGACCTAGCCTAGAGAGAGAAAGTATTGAGCCATAAGTACAGTATGTCTTTGGAATGACAAATACCAAGGAAAAGTTAAGGTGCAGAAGCTTCACAAGTTGGTTAGCTCCTAACAGAGAGAGTACCCATGATGTTAGATAGCCTTATTACTATCAGGGACTAAACTCAGAATCTTCTTACACGTAACAAGAACTGAGTGATCAAAGTTAAAGTTGTTAGTCTCGAGTCCCAAGGATGTATAAGAATATTGCATAAGATATCAGAAAGAGACTAGAACCCTTATGGAAAGTCCAAATGAAATGGATTTGAAAGATATACTATGATATACCCAGATTTGGCCAGATATGCTATGATATGGAATAAAAGATATGTGATGAGATATGCTATGAAAGATATGAAAACTATGGAGCGGCTTTATAACTAGCCCTATAAATAGATTGAGAGGCTCCCTTTTTGAAAGGAAAAAGATGTTTGAATGATAAGTTATGTGTGAAAGAGCAAATGAGAGCTTTCACTCCTTGCATAAAATGCCAGGCACTATGTTATGCTATGTTATGTTATGTTTGTAAAATATGCTAAAGCTTCGAACGTTAGAGTAGTGCAAGCTCTGAGTGTTAGAGCTATGCATATTAAGAGAAGGAATGCTTGAGCTCTGATGTTAGAGCTTTGCATTCATGAGCAGGTATGTAGTCTTGCAGCATGCTGGCCGGGCATTATGCATGTTAGAGTATCTGCTCCTATATGCTCCTATATGTTAGAGTATGTGCTCCTATATTCTATTATGTGCTCCTGTTTAGCAGTAGAGCAACGAAAGAAAGAATAATGATATAAGTCCTCTCTCTATGTTATGATGAGTTAGTAAAGATGATAAAAGTATATGATGATATGAGAATGAGAGATGAAGTTTTGCGGATATTTAGAGAATTCCGCTAAATACTCAGATAAGTAATAAGTGACTGCACTAAGAATCATGATGAGTAGTCAACAAAAACTCCAGAATATAGGAGTATATGAGAAAGTTTAGTGTGAAGGAAAGGGACATTCTCCTCAGAGGAACTCTTCATCGAAGGATGAATAGAGATTTAGCCCTGAAATTTCGAGGATGAAATTTATTTTAAGGGGAGAAGAAATGTCATATCCCAATTTTTAGGCCTTAAAGTCCAGTATATAGCCTGAAAAAGGGATGCTACCAGACCCTATTGAGCAGAGGTATCAATAAATAGAGAAAATTATGATGATCAATTTGATGTAACACAAAGTTTTGATATGAGGTCTCGAAAGATTTATATTAATTTTTGAAGAGAAGAAAAATTAATATAATATTCTCTAGACCTCAAAATTAGATGAATTATGGCAATAAATTCCTATAATTAATATAAGAAGTTATGAAACTAACAGAGCTCAAAAAGGAGCTATGTAGAATTTACTATAGAATTTATAGTGGATTAAAAGACCCGATAAATAGGTTTCAGGGGAATTTCTCGGGAATTAAGCCCATGAAGATAGGGGATCATACAGAGGGTCTAGAATGGCACCTTATAGGCCCAATGATATTTTCAGATAAATATGTGGGCCAGGGCTAATAAAGACCGAGAAAAATGAAGAATTACAAAAATGCCACTGAAGGTATGCCACTGTGTTGTGTCATTAAGTTAGAGTCAGACGAGGGGCATTATGATCATTTGACTAAGGTTAGATAATTAAGAAAGGGTATCTGGATAGTTGACCAGGGTTAAGAGATACTTTGGTAAGGTATGAAAAGACAATAGTGCCCCTATAAGTACTAAAGGTATTTTGGTAATTTACAAAGAATGTTCCTTGGGAACCAAGCCACCAGAGTGCTTGGGCTTGGTTAGAAACCCAAGATGATATTTAAAGGCACAAAAATGTAGCCCAAGAGTAATGTGGGCCCAAGAGGCATTAAAATAATGTTTTAGTGCTTTTTCAATAAAGTAAAGTGACCCGGTCCAAGATAGAACTGGGTAAAGTGATCTGGAATCATGAGAGGACATAAATGGGGCCCACAATGTGCCACATGGAATGATTATAGTAAAAGAGGAAAAGCAAAGGACACATGGCATGATTAGAGAAAAAGGAGAAAAAGCAAGAGGACATGTGGCACGATCTCGGCCGTCCATTCAGGGAAAAGACTCTGGAACTCTCTGAAAAGGCTGAGTCAGCTGGTGAGGTGTCCCAAGGGCCCCACATTTTGCCACATATACCCATGAGGCATCCCTTCAGGTGTCCTAGATGATGTCATGAGTGGTGAGTCATCAGGGAGGGTGATGTCATCGTGATGATGCAGGCAAAGCTTCTTGAGGAAGTAAGCAATCTGAGCCATTCATCGCGAATCAATCTAGACCATTCATTCCACCTCCTCTCACCTATAAATAGGTCACTCCCCTCCCTTTTCAAGGCACACCACGGATCTAACAAGAAAAGGAAGAGAAAGAAGAGAGAAAGAGAGAAAGAGAGAAAGAGAGAAGGAAAGAAAGAAAGGAAAGAAAGGAAGGAGTTCTGGTGGAGCCAGGAGCAGTCTAAGGAGCCGAGGGACTGGTCAAAGCATAGGAATGAGGTAAGAAAGTTATATAGTCCCTGCTCTAATCAAGTATAGGATTGCTTTTAGTGGTTCGAATAGAGAAATATCTCTATTAATAAAGGTAGCTAAAGGTAGAAAGAAAGACAGGGGAATATCAGATTAAGGATATCACCCCTAGTTAATTATGAGTTAAGTAGAGCTATGCTGATAGAATAATAATGAAGATATTATTATGCTATGTATAGGCTCTAACCTATGAAAAGAAGGAATCTTAGAGCAAAGGCTAAAAGCTAGAGGAAGGTTGTATGCCAGGTAGTGAACTTGATATGCTATGGCTTTGTGGAATTGTGTTAAATATGTGCTTATGTATGAAGCTCTATTCTATGATTACCTTGGCCAATTGTATTTCATATGTAACATGGAAGCATGCACATTAGACAATATTAACCCTTTCACAAGCAAGCACAAGTATTCACATTAATGCATGCATTGTTTAGTGCTGTTTGCTACTGAGATTTCCCCAGAAATCTCACCCCTTCCATATCAATCCAATTACAGCATGTCTTCTCAAGATGGAGGAGATAAAGATGCATGGAGAGATGTTAATTTCTTAGCATGATTGATATGTGATTCATGTATGTATAATTGCTGGAAATTGTCACTATGAACAGTAACTCGTAGGAAGGCAGTGATATTTGAGTTATAATTATAAATAGTAAATAATTGAATAAATGTATGATATTTTTCCAGTAAATAGTAGACATGCTAAGCTTCGATTTTATATATAGAACGTCTCATTTGGATGTCTACACATAAAGATATGATTTATCAAAGATGGGACCAGAATGCTGGAATCAGGGACAGGAGGCTGGATTAACAGTGATTTCGGAACATTGACCAACGTTGACCTGGTCAGGAAGTGGTCAATGAGTCATTTTTCCTTGAAATAAAATTAAGCTATATTCGAGTAGCAATTTGAACCACCCCATTTCAATTTTTCTATAATTAGTTATGATTTTTTGAAGTCAGGTCACTCCGCTGGAATTTACACAGTGAACAGTACTCGCTGGGAGTAAAATTCCAGATTGTATGATTTGACTTCAATGGCCCTAGAAGTGGTTCCAAATGCTACTGAATGGTCCCTAAGACATAGGAAAAGGAGGATGTTATAATTCTAATGAGTACTATTTACTGTGTAAATTCCAGTGGAGTGACCTGACTTCGAAAAATCATAACTAATTCTATAAAAATCTAAGTAGAGTGGTTCAAATTTCTACATGAAGCTAACATAATTATCTTTGAGGGGAAAATGACTTGTTGACCACGCCTTGACTAGGTCAACATTGGTCAATGTTCCAAAATCACTGTTCATCCAGCGTCCTATCCCTAATTCCAGCATTATAGTCCCATCTTTGAAAAATCATATCTTTATGTGTAGACATCCAAATAAGTTGTTCTATATATCAAATAGAAGCTTAGAATATATACTATTTACTGGAAAAATATCATACATTTATTCAATCATTTACTATTTATAGTTACAGCTCGAATGTTACTGCCTCCATCACGAGTTACTGTTCATAGTGACAATTTCCAGCAATTATACATACATGAATCACATATCAATCATGCTAAGTAATTAACATCTCTTCATGCATCTTTATCTCCTCCATCTTGAGAAGACCTGCTGTAATTGGATTGATATGGAAAGGGTGAGATTTCTGGGGAAATCTCAGTAGCAAACAGCACTAAACAATGCATGCATTAATGTGAATATTTGTGCTTGCTTGTGAAAGTGTTAGCATTGCATAATGTGCATGTCCATGTTACATATGAAATACAATTGGCCAAAGTAATCATAGGAACATAGCTTCATACATAAGCACATGTTCAACACAATTCCACAAAGCCATAGCACATCAAGCATAACATTCAATGCATACAAGTTTAGGATTATTTTACTACCTGACATGTAGCTTTCCTTCTAGCTCTTAGCCTTTGCTCTAAGGTTCATTCTTTCCATAGGTTAGAGCCTATACATAGCATAATAATATCTTCATTATTATTCTATCAGCATAGCTCTACTTAACTCATGATTAACTAGTGGTGATATCCTTAATCTGACATTATTAGAGCACGGACTAGATAAATTTCTTACCTCATTCCTAAGCTTTGCCTAGTCCCTCGGCTCCTCATACTGCTCCTGGCTCCACCAGAACTCATTCCTTTCTTTCCTTTCTTTCTTTCTTCCTCTCTTTCTCTCTACCTCTCTTCTTTCTCTTCCTTTTCTTGCTAGACCCGTGGTGTGCCTTGAAATGGGAGGGGAGTGGACTATTTATAGGTGAGAGGAGGTGGAATGAATGGTGCAGATTGATTCACGATGAATGGCTCAGATTGCTTGCTTCCTCAAGAAGCTTTGCCTATATCATCACGATGACATCACCCTCCCTGATGAGTCACCACTCATGACATCATCTAGGACACCTCAAGGGACACCTCAAAGGTATATGTGGCAAAATATGGGGCCCTTGGGACACCTCACCAGCTGACTTAGCCTTTCTAGAGAGTTCCAGAGTCTTTTCCCTGAATGGACGGCCGAGATCGTGCCATGTATCCTCTTGCTTTTTCTCCTTTTTCTCTAATCATGCCATGTGTCCTTTGCTTTTCCTCTTTTACTGTAATCATGGCATGTGGCACATTGTGGGCCCCATGTCCTCTCATGATTCCAGATCACTTTACCCAGTTCTATCTTGGACCGGGTCACTTTACTTTATTGAAAAAGTACTAAAATATTATTTTAATGCCTCTTGGGCCCACTTTACTCTTAGCTATGTTTTTGGGCCTTTAAATATAATCTTGCGTTTCTAACCCAGCCCAAGCACTTTGGTGGCTCGGTTCCCAAGGAATATCCTTAGTAAATTACCATAATGCCCTGAGTTCCTTTTTAGTACTTATAGGAGCACTGTTGTCTTTTCATACCTTACCAGAGTACCTCTTGACCCTGGTCAACTATCCAGATACCCTTTCTTATCTATCTAACCTTAGTTAAATAATCATAACGCCCTTTGTCTGACTCTGACTTAATGACACAACACAGTGGCATACTTTCAGTGGCATTTTCGTAATTCTTCATTTTTCTCAGTCTTTATTAGCCCTGGCCCACATATTTATCTAAAAATATCATTGGGCCTATAAGGTGCCATTCTGGACCCTCTATATGATCCATTTTCTTCATGGGCTCAATTCCCGAGAAATTCCCCTGAAATCTATTTATTGGGTCTTTTAATCTACTGTAAATTCTGTAGTAAATTCTGCAGAACTCCTTTTTAAGCTCTGTCAGTTTCAAAAATTCTTATATTAATTATAGGAATTTACTGCCATATTTCATCTGATTCTGAGGTCCAGAGAATACTGTATTAATTTTCCTTCTATTCAGAAATTAATATAAATCTTTCGGGACCTCATAACAAAACCCTGTGTTGCATCAACTGATCAGCATAATTTTCTCTATTTATTGAGACCTCTGCTCAATAGTGTATGGTAGCATCCCTTTTTCAAGATATATACTGGGCTTCTAAGCCTAAAAATTGGGATATGACATCTACCACTTATGCTACAGCCACTACTATAACAGCATCCCTTTCCTATTCACTCCTTACTTGAGCAGCTCTTACTTCTTCAATCAGCTTCTGCTATTGTTCCAGTCATTCTATAATCAACTGGTTAATGTCTCCGATGTTTTGGGGTTCACCCGAAGAACTAGCTCTTGTTGTTCTTACCATTTTGTTTTACTATCGTAATAGGAAAGGAATATTATAATTAACATACTTTATATTTTATTCAAAACATAGCATACATCAAGTATAACATCATCACATAAACTTTTCTTAACATACACACATACAGGTACTATGTCATTACTAGTCATAAGTACATAGATTACAACAACATTCATACATACATCTATTACATTATGTTTCCTCATAGTGGATCCTAATGAACTCCCCTATCATATAGATCCAATCATGGATATCCTCAAAGGGTTCCTCTTCAAAGTACTGATCTAACCCTTCTCTCCATGTTGCTATAGTAGGCAAAATATCATCCATGATATTAACCCAAGCTTCTAGGGTAAGGGTATCTGGATCATATGCTCGATAGGCCTCTCTTACCCTTGCTATGAAGTCTTTATAAACTCTATAGTCTTGATCAACACCTCTAATCAACATTCTTCCTATCTCATATAGCTGCTTTGCGAGCTCCATAGTTTTCCTGAAATGTTCTTTATCCATATCCTCCCCAGGGGTTAACTCAATTATCTGATGGTTACCCAGATATATCTGTACCATTAACTTCTTGGTTCCACTTGGACCTGGAATATCTGTAAGGTCTGGTCTCTGACTAGGTCCAGGTATATCAGCTACATGACTAGGTTTAGGCACATTAGCTATATGGCTGGGTCTAGGTACATTAACTGGTTTAAGCACTTGACTCGGTCCAAGAACATCTACCTCATCCACCTGCCTAGGCACAGGGTCTGTAGCACCCCCAACATAAGAGTAACCCACATCAGATTGTTCCTCTTGAGGGTCTATCATCTCTCTATCATTCATCTGATCTATATCTCCCTCTCCATTAGGGTTAGCTACCTCAAGAGGTACCACATTAATAGGCAAAGCTGGAATAGGTTCCTCATCTGATAACTCATATGTCCCATTTGACCTAACTGAAGAACTATCTAAACTGGCCAATTCTGATTCACTGCTAGAATCACGAATATGGATTACTGGAGACAATCCATATTCTGGGTCATATACCAAAGCCTTTACTACTTCTGGGTTCAAACCTGACCAATCTGAACTAAATACCTTAGGCATTGGGTCCCCTTGGTTTACTGTAGTCTCTGATGTTCTAGACTCAGTCATCTTTACCCTACAATAACCAACTTTGTGTCAGTTATGTAGATATTTACTTATGTATCAGTTTATAAATAATTTAATCAAAGCATTTCCTAAGCCAGAATCCTATGCTCTGATACCAAATTGTCACATCCTTACTTTTAACCTCAATTATACTCCATTAGAAGTGATTGGAACCAATTACATGATAATTTGCTTTGAAAACATCCATTTCCAAAAGATTTGCTCTCGGGTACTGTTCACATTTACTATTCATTTTGTAATTCCAGAACATGTACCCTACTTTAAAAATTCATAATCAATTCCAGATCTTACTTCCAACTTTGGAAAATCAGAACAATTCGGATACTTATCCAAATGAGGCGTTCTTGGTGTTCATTTAAAGCTCTATATCTTAATTTTAATCATGCCAAGTTTCAGTCTAAAACTCATTGATTTAGACGTCATAAACATTGTCACATCACCACGGCCTCAAAACAGGGTTACAAAAACATACACCATGCATACTAGCATATCATCCCATAGTGTCATGTAAGTCATATAACTTGTTATACAAACTTAATCATCAACAATTACTCTCTTCCCTTGAGAGGATCCAGCACCTAAAACATAGTTATGCATGTGAAAGGAATGAGATTTCATGGAAATCCCAATAGCAAGTTACACAAACTATATTATCATGCATGAATAATTAGATGCTTAACATGTTATCATGAGAAGGGAGCTACTTCATAATAGTACATAAGAAAACTCTAACATGCATATTGTTATGACATAACTTGCAAGGAGTTGCAATCATTCATACTTCATCATAACATGATGATATAAGCTCAAGCTCAACCAAATACCATAATCAACAAGCAAGCAAAACAATTAAACAAACATGAGTTATAGTTAAGTATCCTTGCTACCTGTTAGCTATCTTGGTCAAGACCTTCTTGAAGTGCTTTCCTTCCTTCACAAATGTCAAAACCTAGCCATTACAACATAATATCAAGTTACAACCCAACTTGAAACCAAATCCAAGACTAGGTTTTCACTAGTCCCCTTTCTTTCTCTAATTTATGTTTCCTACCTCCACCTTTCCAAAATAAATTATCAAGGTTCATTTCCACATAATTTTTCATGTAGAATCCAAATATGAAATCAGAATTTTCAAAATCAAAACATACCAATTGCTACAGTACCAAACCGAAATGGATGTCCCTTTTTCCAAAAATTCACATTTTGATTCCAATGCTCCCAATACTTGTTCTCCTACTTTATCCCCACACAATTTTCCATTTTAAACTCATTGGAAGCATCAAAATCATGAAATTCTATCATATGAACAGTACCACGTACAGTACCAGCAAGAACACAAAATCCTAAATCCAAACATACTGGAATTACCAAGCTTATACCACTTGATTCTAGCTTGTTTAAGCTTGTCTAAACTATCCATAACATAAAACTCATATTTTAACCACATATGAGCAGTACTTCCAGCAGCAACCATAAGGGAAATATAGCATGAAAACCCTTTAAAACCATGAGCTAACTTGCTAGGACAAAGCTCAAGATCAAGGGAGATGATTGGCTTGCTTGTTACTTCACTTTGGTTGCTTCTTTCTTGGTTGAATGAAAATTTTGCAAGAGTTTCCCTATGGTTCACCATGCATGCCGAAGTGTTCTGAATAGGGGGGTATTTATAGAGAAATTTGGGTTGAAATGGATGGCCAAGATTGATTTGGTTACTATTTGATCTAAAGGCTAACATTTAATCTTGGATTTAACTTTTTCATAAAAGAATAATTATGACATCATGTGGGACAGCTCATGGGACACCTAAGAGGGTTAGGTGGCGTGCTGCCCATGTAAAGAAGGTTCTAGAAAAATTCCAGTCCAATCCAGTACCGATCGGAGTAGTTTCACAACAACCGGACTGTTTTCTGTTCTGAATTTTTTTATAATATACCAGGATATGTATTATGTCCTGGAAATCAATATCTAGGATTCTCATACCATTAAAAATTATATATTGAATATTTATTTGCCATCCATCCCTTGCGAAATGACCAAAATACCCTTGGTGTCCTTTCCTACACTGTACTAACCCTAAGGGCAAAATCATCATTTCACACCTCTTTATACTGCCTCAGGGTGTGTATGGGCTCTAAATAATGCTCTTTATACTATATGACACATTTTTAGCCTGTCTAGAGTGACCAAAATGACCTCTATCCACTACCGGTACACTATGGGCATCCAAGGGCATTTTCATAATTTCGCACTTTTCTTGGACTGCTCTGATCTCTGGCCCACTTAACTGTCCAGTCACTTTAATGGGATAATGATGGCGCCATTTGGGCCTTATTATCGGCTTATTTCTTATATTGCCTTTATGGCCCAATTTACAATACAACTCTCCCGATCATATTTATCGAGTATTTTATTTCATTGTAAAATCCCTTATGGTTTCTATAGGATTCCTTTTCTGACTCTCTCAATTTTATAAATTTATATATTAAATATATGAATTTTCTATAAGGTCTCATCTGATTCTGAGATTTGAAAAATACTGTAATAATTCCTTCTGTCTTCAGGCATTTATACTAATTAATCGGGACCTCAAATCAAAATTCTGTGTTGCGTTAAACTGACCGGAATATTTTTGTCTATCTACTGGTAAAATTTGGGTCTGATCTGATTCTGGGCATTTTTGGCCTATTTTGGCTCAACTTTTCCATATTTACATTTAGGTCCCTCCCTTTATTTCTACTTCAACTTTTTGTCTTCAAACTTTTCAATTTGCATTTTGGTCCCTATTCTTTCCTTAGTTATTAATCCTTCCCTTTCTTTTCGCAATCTGATACAGTTTTATTCCAAGAATCTTATATCCATTGCAGATAAACTGTACAGGTACATCAGGTCAGAAATTTGGGGATATGACACTTTCCACATGCATAACCATGTTTTAGGCGATGGATTATCTCAAGAAAAAAGGGTAATTATGGATGATTGAACTTGTATAATAAGTCATATGAGTTGCTTGACATTATGGAAGCACATGCTACAATGTATATTGTATTTTCTTGTGTTGTTGTTCTGACGATATTTACAATACCTTGATCAATGAGTTTGAACTTGAAATTTGGCATGCTTATAGTTAAAATACATAGCTTTAAATGAACACCAAGAATGCCTCAATTGGTTAAGTATTCTGATTACTATGATTTTTCTAAGTTGGAGTTAAGATCTGGAATTGAGATAAAGTGAGGGGTTAGAGGCAGTGACGTCCTCGTGTTGACTTTATATAGTAAATGAATGAATTCTTCTATGAAATTTTGTGGAATTAAATTAAACATATGGAACTTTAAATCCATGTGTAACACGTCTCATTTGGACAAGTAACCAAAGAGAAATGAATTTTTGAAATTAAGCAAAGAAACTGGAAATTACAGATTTTTACAAATGAATAGTAATTTTCAATGAAAAAACTGATTTCATTTGGACAAGGAAACCTCAGTTTTATAGTTTTTCTTCAAAGCTCCATGAAAGAGCTTTTAATATAAATCAGAACCACCTATTTTAAGTTTTTTTTACATTTAATTATGAATTTTTAAAGTTAGATACTTTTCTGGATTACCAAATGAACAGTGGCATGAACGGTAACAGTAAGAAAATTATTTGGAAAATTCATGTTTCAAATAAAAATGTTATGTAATTGGTTCAAATGGTTTCCAATTGAGTATAACTGAGGTTAAAATTAAGGATGTGACAATAGAAGTTGCATAGTAGCAAATTTTGATTTAGTCGCGACTAAAGTGTGGTTTAGTCGTGACATAATATCACAAGGCAAAATAGTCACGACTGAAGGTGTCAAATGTCGCGATTGGTTTTCGCATAGTAGTCAAATTTCATAGGGAAGCAATAAGGTCGTGACACAAATATTGTTTGGTCGTGACTTAAAGTCACAGAGTAATTGTCGTGACGTAGGTGAGTTTAGGTCACGACCCATAGTCACAGAGACTAATTTTGCAAAAACTCATAAAAGTGCAGAATGCAATGCAATTTTAAAAACTACTAAAAAACTAAAATACAAACAAAAACAAGAAAACTAACTCATGTAGCTAATGAAATTTACAATCAATTACTAGGAAACCAATTACTTGGCTCCCCGACAATGGTGCCATTAATAAAGGCAGATTGTCGTAGTTTGGTCCATCAAAATAAAACTTATTGCACCCAATATAATATAGTATAAGTCACAACCCTATCATTCTTCTTGAGGAGCCTTTTATGTGGAAATCTAACAGATTGGATGTCAAAATCAATGAAAAACCTGAGCAGGGATAAAATGGTTTTGAGGTTTTAGAGATTGATGTGATAAAAGTAAGGTGTAGAAAGGTAAATGTTTTTTAATTTTTGATTAAGATAAAAACGAGTTGCTCATTTAATCCTAGAAAAATTGCATGGAGATGGTTCAAAGATATAATGAAAGATCTCTCATTGCTCTTTAAGGAAAAAATATATAATTAAACATTTAATAACCCATTTAATCCAGTTAAATCGCCAAAGTTTACTTTACATATGGTATATCCTGGAAGTTCCAGATTATGTGCCTTAATCTTAAAATTCATTTATGTTAATATACAAATCCAAATGAGGTGTGTTGCCTATTAATTTAAATCTCTGGATATGTACTATATGCTCACAAAATTTTGTGAATTAATTCCCTCATTTGATAGGTCAAATTGGAGTCAAATTAAGACTACTCCAGGACCTACATTTTTGCCATTTCATCTTCTTTCTTTAATTTCCATAAATTAATCTAGCATTCATAAACCATCAATTGGGCTTACCATATATTCCTATACATCATGTAAATATGCCATAATTATTTCATACATTTTCAACACATAAATAGGCACTTTACATAGCATTTTCATAAATAGGGAAACCATACATTATAAGCTAGAGTATCAATTTGTTCACTTTCTTTCTTCCATTCTTTAGCTCTTCTCCATGCAAAGATTTTCCATCGTGCTTGACCTAAATTGGTTGGTTATGGGAGGGTGAGATTATGGGGAATCTCAGTAGCAAATATTACCATTTTCAACTCATATATGCAAAATAGATGTTATTGCATAATATGTAATCTCATTCAACTTTCTTTAATTAGTGACATGCTATCATGCTTTATGCTTTGTATAAAATGAATGGCCATGGGAAGCATGTTATACGTAACATTTTCAACATAATTTATCATGTAATAACATCATTTAATCATCATATACATGTTAACATATAAGCATACAACATCAAGCACATAAAGGGGTAGGGCCTCTACCTTAAACATAAGCTTTTTCTCTTGTTCTTGTACTTTCTCCCTAAGGTTCCAACCATGCATACCTTCGGCCAACCACTACCTTAATAACTCCAAGTTTTGTAATATTCTAAAATATGTATTATGTCAATAAATCTAGTGCCATGATTTTTCCTACCATTGATATTATTATTCTAGATATTTATCTGCTTACTGTCTCATCCTACTTTTTCCCTAACCGTATAATACTAATAGTGGAAAAAGATTTGGAAAGGATTATGATGGCGAATATAAAGGAAAAATAATAATTAGATAGAGGTATAAAAATGAGGGACTAAAATGAAAAGTTTAAAAGTTCTATGGTGAAAAATTAAAGTAGAAATAAACTTTGATCCATTAAGTATAATTATGAAAAGTTGAGAACCTAAAGTGTAATTTTCAAAAGTTCAAGGGCAAAATGGTAATTATGAGAAAGTTGAGCCAAAAAAGGCCCCAAAATGCCCAAAATCATATTAGTCCCAAATTTTCCTAGTAAATAGAGAAAAGTATTCTTATCAGTTTGACCCAGCACATAATTTTTATATGAGGTCTCGAAAAAATTATATTAATTTATGAATAAAGGAAAATTAATATAGTATCCTTCAGACCTAATAATTATATGAAATTTGGCAGTAAATTCCTATAATTAAGATAAGAATTTCTAAAACTGACAGAGCTTAAAAAGGAGTTTTGTAAAATTTATTATGGAATTTACAATGGATTAAAACACCCGATGAATGTTTCAGGGAAATTTCTGGGGAATTGAGCTCATGAAGGTAGTGGATCATGTAGAGGGGCTAAAATGATTCCTTATAGGCCCAATGATATTTTCAGATAAGTATGTAGGCTAGGGCTAATAAAGACCGGGAAAAATATAAAATTATGAAAATGCCACTGAATGTATGCCATTGTGTTGTGTCATTGAATTAGAGTTAGACAAAGGGCATTTTGGTCATTTGGATAGGTAAATAATGTCTAGGAAAGTAGAGGAGTGATTAGGAGTAAAGAGGTGTAAAATGACAATTATGCCCTTAGGGTTAATATAGTACAAGATAGTGAACTAAGGCCATTTAGTCATTTTACAAGGGATCTGTAATTAAGTTTTGGCCCAGTCCAAGAATGTCAATGGTAGGAAGAATCTAAATACTGGATTTAAGGTTAGACAGTATATTATGGAATCTCAGAAAAATTAGATTTATAAAATAGTCTGATTTTTGAGAAGTCGACTGAGTCGGTACCAAATTGACTAGCATTTTTCTACAAGCTTCTCCCCTTGGAATGGCGCCACATGCCCTATGAGTTGTCCCATGGTGATGTCATGGATGATGTTGCAATTAGCTTTTCAAAAAAATTAAATCCAATATTAAATGTGAGGCATTAGATTAAATAGTACATAAAGTAATCTTAGCCATTGATTTTCCATGGGATTTGGCTATAAATACCCCCACAAAATCTGAAGCAAGCTATGGCATGATAACCCTTTGGAAACCTCTTGGAAAATGAAAACTCAAGCCAAGACAAAGAAGATTCAAGTTACCAAAGTTCAAGCAAGCTAGGGATTAAAGGTAAGCAATCTATCCTAGCTTATTTTCCTTTAATTTGGGAGCTTGAACTTAGGGTTTTCATGGAAGAAAGTTGGGTTTTCTCTAAGGTGTTTTTGCTGTCTAAAACCTTAGATGAAAGGAAAAAGAAGGAATTAACGTTAGAGTTATATGATTTAAGCTTAAACAAGCTAGTTAAGTGATTGGTTATTGAATCAAGTTGATATTCTTGACTTTGCCATGGTTGAACCATTTCGTTTTGCACTATTCATGATGGAAGGAAGTGGAATTTCAATGATCTAATGCTTCCATGGAATTTATGTGATGATTTTGTGTAGGATTGGATAGGTTTTGAACCTTGGAAGCATTGGAATTCCATGTTGTAGTTTTTGAAGTTCTTCTCTATAACTATTCACTCACATGAACAGTGATTATAATTCCATGATTTTGATGCTTCCAATGGTTTTAAAATGAGAATTTGTGTGGGATAAAGTGGAGAAACAAGTATGGGAAGTATTAGAATCAAAATGAGAATTTTTGAAAGAAAATAGGGTGTTATGCAATTCTGTATAGAACAGTGCACAGGAGCTAGAATTTCATAATTCTAAGCTCATAAATAGATTCAAAAGATTAAATTGTGTAGGATAAAGTCAAAACATCAATTGGTTCAATAGCCAAGTTAATTAGTGAAGACTAGAGAAAATTATGTTAGTAAAGAGTTAAGAATTTATCAAGGATAGTCTTGAACATTGTTGGAGTTCATGGTCCTAATGAATTATGTGATGAATATGAATGTGTTTAGGACCTTAAAATATCCAAGAAGATGTTGGGAAGTGATTGACCAAAAGGCTTCATGGTTGGAAAGCTAAGGAGCAAGTGCAAAAGATAAAGAGAAAAAATTAAATGCAAGGTAGTGGACTTATCTCTTTATATGATTGATATGGTATGCTTATGTGTTGACATGTATATGATATTTGAATAATGTTGTGACATGATAAATGATGTTGAATGTATTTTGAATAATATGTTTTCCATGGTCATGCACTTTTAAGCAAAAGTATATTGCATGATGGCATGTCACTAACTAAAGAAAGTTTAATGAAATTACATATCATGCATTAGCATCCATCTTGCATATTGAAGTGGTAATATTTTCTACTGAGATTCTAGGCTACTGATATTCCCTAGAATCTCACCCTCTCATAACCAACCATAATAGGTTATTCATAGTGGAAGAATTATGTTTTGGTACATGAGCTAAGGAATGGAAGAGGAAGTGTAGACAAGTGATAGGATGCATGTATGTTAGCCTTTTTTTGTAATGTAATGAAATATCCATTATATGTAAAGAAAATGTATGAAAGAATTATGGCATAACTCCATGATGTATATGAATGCATGAAAGGCAAAAGAGATGGTTTATGCATGCTGGAACAATTATTGAAAGTGAAAGAAAGGAAGCTGAAATGGTAAAAACATAGGTCCTAAAGTAATTTTGTCGTGGCTTCAGTTTGACCTAGCAAATGAAGGTATTAGCCATGAGATTTTATGAGCAAATAGTACACATCCAGATATTTAAATTCATATGTAACATGAATCATTTGGATGTGTATATCAAGAGAAATGAATTTCCAAATTAAGAGACAGAATATGGAAATTCCAGAATTTGCCATATGAACAGTAAAAAGTAACAATTTAACTGTATCAATTGGCAAAGTAAATGTGCAGATTTATATTTTTACCTTAAAGAGATATGAAATAGCTTAAATTAAAAATTTAGATGACCTCCATACGAGTTTTTTACAATTAGTTATGAATTTTGAAAGTTAGATTGTAAATCTGGAAATCACCAAATGAACAGTAACCGAGAAGTTTTAAAATTTTAATTTTTGGGCTAATGTAATGCTTCTAGTAATCAAATACACTTCTAAATATGTACTTTAAGGTTGTAAAAATAGGATGTTTCACTTACAATTATTTGGAAAATGACTGAAATGCCCTTGGTTTACTATTTTGTACTATATTAACTCTAAAGGCATAATTATTATTTTACACCTCTTTACAATCCGTCAGGGCATATTATGACTTTGATCAATCATTCTTGTATCTTCCTTGATGTTTTACCTATGTACAAATGACCAAAATACTCTCTATTTATCTCTTGGTCAATATTATAACATAAGTGCATTTTTGTAATTTTACACTTTTTAGGGTCTTTCTAAATACTATCCCACATAACTGTTAGAATATATTACTAGGCCCATGAGGAGTAATCTTGGGCCTTTTACTAGATCCCACGCCTTCGTGAGCTCAACTCCCAAGAAACTTCCCTGAAGAGTTCTATTAGGCCCATGAGTTGGATATTTTATTTCACTATAAATTCTATTAGAAATTCTACATAACTCCTTTTTGAGTTCTGATAGTTTCTTAAATTCTTATATTAATTATGATAATTTTCTATAAAATTTTATTTGATTATGAGGTCCAGAAGATCCTATAATAATCTTTAGACTTTGAAAATTAGTATTAACTTTCTATGACCTCAAATCAAAATTCTGAAAAAATATTTGGCGCAATTACCATCCTTTATTTGTTGGTAAAATTTGGGTATGTAGTATTTTAGGGCAATTTTAGGCCTTTTCTGGTTCAACTTTCTCATGATTACAATTTTACCCCTAAATTTTGATTAAATTACACTTTACTCCCTGAACTTTCACTATTTCCACTTTGATCCCGAACTATACGTTTTATAATTACACTTTATGGTCCAATACATGTCTCTACATTTATTTTAGGCCTTATAACTTTTCTAAATTACACTAAAATCCTTAAACTTTCTATTATTTGAAATTTATTCCCTAGATTTTCACTATTTATAGTTTAGTAACAGAAGTCAATTGTCTATGGTAGTTGTAGGTGGTTAGTTAAGGCATGATTGCACATAGCAATAGCCCATGTAAACCAAAGTAAAGTAAGAAATATAACAAGTAACTCCTAAGTAAAAGAAAAAATAAGTAAAGTCTTGATAGATAATATTGGCTATTGGATGTACTTAAAATTTTTTGTTGGTTGAGTAATCAACAGAAAGGGAATGGCCAACCCTGTAACTTTGTTTGGTGGTAATTTTTTTAAAGAAATTATAGTTGATTGTAATGTGGGTAATGGAGATAAGGGATAAGATAAGTTGATATTTTCTGGAAAGAAGATCATCAAACATAAAATGTCGATCAACTCAATTAGAGGAAGTATTTATAATGTTTTCCCCAGATAGCCACTAGACTAAACTAATTTTCTCTTAAATGAAGATGAAGTTCAAGTTCAAATATGAGTATTAGCATTAAAAAGATTGTAGTAGTATGCCTATGGAATAGAGAAGAGACAAGTATGAGTATATAAATCCTTCAGATAAGGATGAAGAGATTAAAAAGGCAAGATAGACCCAGAGAAGTGGGTCTAAGATAGAGTAAGAAGTAGGTCTCAGATAGAGTAAAGTTAGAACATAGTTTTATGAGAAAAGTACGCTATGGTTCATAACCATATGAAGAGTAACGTAGCCCTAACCCAGCAGCACGTTTAACTTAAAGGTGAGAGGTCAAAGAAGTCCAGAGTGTAGCAAAGTTTTAGACAGTTCAGTATGAAAGAAATGGACACTACTCACAAGTCTAGTACAGTGAGTTGTCTATATGTATGATAAGATAGATAGATAACAGATGGATAAGAAAAAGAAAGAAGCAAAGTTTGACTCTAATTCAGTTGACTAAGGCAAAAGAAGACCTGTAGAATTAATTATGGGATTTAAGTTGAAATATGATGTATGAAAGTATGGTGTTACAATATCTGTATACTTATTGCCTTTAACATTAATTGTCTAAGTAAGGATTTTATTACTTGACCCTTGAAACTTACCAAAATGCCCTTTATTCACTTTTATAACACTAGGGGCATTTTCATGTTTTCACATCTCACCAGGGTATTTCTTAGCCGTAAACCACTATTGTTGTACCCCTCTTTTACTTCTTGGCCAAGGTCATATCATTTGTTAGAGATATGATCTAATATTCCCCATGAATTTCTACTGTATCTTTAATTACTTCTAAAATTCATATCAATTAATCGAGGCCTCAAATCAAAATTCTAACTATGGTCAAATGGCTCAGAAACATTTCCTCTATCTTCTCCTAGATTATGGTTTATGGGAACATTTCCATAATTACATTTTTATCCCTGACTCTTTCAAGAATGATGCTTGTGTCCCTTAATTCTTCATAATTATGCTTATGTTCACTTAACTTGTCACTACCTTAACTTTAATCCTTTGAACCTTATACTTTACACTTTAGTCCCTTTAACTTTCTTACTTAGGCCCTATAAGACTTGTTTCCTTATAGTTTAGTTCTTCCTTCCTCATTCCTATTTCTGTGCCCTAGAGCTTCTAACTTTATTTACATACTTTCCTCAATAACTTTCGTTATTTATATCATAGTCCTTATACTTTATCTATTTGTAGTTTAGTCTCTAAAAACTCTCTATATATTTTTGGGACTTTTGCTCAAAGGGTTCTAGTAGCTACCTATTTTAGGCTACTTTCTTAACTTCTAGGCATAAAAATTGGGATGTGATAATGAGACTCCTTTTCCAAGAAAGAGTAATGACTAATAGTTAGATAAGATAGTTAGGTGTTTTTCACATCCTAATTTTTCCCCATCTGTATGGAAAAGACAGTGGAACCTGTAAGGGACATATAAATGAAAAAGTTTGGAAGGGATTGTGACGATGATCAAAAGAAATGATAAAGGTTAGCTGAGTTTTGAAGAAAGAGAGGGATTAAATTGAAAAGTCTAGAATTTCTATGGTGCAAAATAGAAGTAGACATAAGTTATAAGCCATTAAGTATAAGTATAAAAAATTGAGGGACTAAAGTACAATTTTCAAAAGTTCAGGGGCAAAATGGTAATTATAGAAAGTTAAGCCGAAAAGGGCCTAAAACTACCCATAAGCATTTTAGTCCCAAATTATACCAATAAATAGATAAAATTATTTTGATCAATTTAATGCAATACAAAATTTTGATTTGAGGTCCCGATAAATTGATGTGAATTTCTGAAGTTTATAAATTAGTATAGTATCTTCTGGACCTCAGAATCAGATGAAATTTTATAGTAAATTCTTATAATTAATATAAGAATTTATGAAACTAATAGAACTCAAAAAGGATTTATGTAAAATTTATAATGGAATTTATAGAGAAATAATACACTCGATAAATACTTTTAGGTGGGTTTTCTTGGGAATTGTGCCATAGAGACATTAGACCATGTAAAGGCCCAAGTTGGCATCTCATAGGCTAGTAAGACACTTGAACAGTCATATGGGCCAGAGTCAAGAGAAACCATAAAAATTCAAAATTACAAAAATGCCCATATGTTGTAATATGAAGTAAAGGGCATTATGGTCATTTGGGCATGATCAATACACTAGATTTATTGATAGAAAACATATTTTGGAATATTAGAAAAATTATAGTTTTAAAATAGTAGGTTTTTTGTGAAATTTGACTGAAATTATTCCAATAAGATCTTAGCCCTAAATTTAACCAAACATGGTATTAAATGATGTCATGGATGATGTCATCTTTTAGCTTGGTAGGCAAGAAAAATCCAAGATTGAATATAGACTATTAGATGAAATAGTAACCAAAGTAATCTTGGCCTTTCATTTTCATCCAAGATTTCCTATAAATACTCCCTCATTTCTGCACACTTAAGTACAACTAGAAGAGCCAACAGAAAGTTTACCAAAATTTATATTAAATGGAAATGCAATGAAAAATGTCAATGGTAGAAAAAATTTGGATACTGGATATAAGGTTAGAAAATATATTATGGAATCTTATAAAAATTAGAGTTATTAAACTGTATAGTTCTTGTAAAATTTGCTTGGGCTGGTACCGGATTGGATTGAAATTTTTCCAATCAAATCCTAGCCTTAAATTGCACCAAACAAGAACCTAAATGATGTCATGGATGATGTCATAAAGTGGCTTGGTGAGAATTTTTCCAATCAGATCCTAGCCCTAAATTGTACCAAACAATAACCTAACTGATGTCATGGATGCTGTCATAAAGTGGCTTGGTGGGCAAGACAAGTTTAAGATTGAATATGGACCATTGGATCAAATAATAAAAGATTAAATCATAGCCATCCATTTTCACCCAAATTTTTCTATATATACCCCCTAATTTCTACACATTTAAACCAATCATTGGGAACTATGGGGAGGTGCTGCCAAAATGGAATTCAAGGAAGAAGAAAAGGAAATTCAAGTAGCTAAACAAGCAAGGATCCAAGGTAACTTCTTCCTCTTACCTTTGTATTATGTTATAGGAAGATTTCTCTTAGAGTTGAATGGTTAAAACACCATTTTTCTATCCGTGTGAGCTACTAGATGTTTTGTCTTAATAGGGGAAGAAGATGAATATTGAGTTATAAAATGTTTAGATAAGCTTAAATAGGCTAGAATTAAGTAGTTTGAGCTTAGGAAATCATGTAATCTTGAGACCTTTTTGTCACTATTCATGGCCTAGGTAGGAGTTCAAATTTCATGATTTGATGCTTCCAATGGTTTTAAAATGAAAAATTGTGTGGGATAAAGTAGAGAAACAAATATTGGAAGCATTAGAATTAAAATGAGAATTTTTGGAATTTAGTAAGATGTTGTACGGTTTTGGACAGGTTTCATAGGAGGAGTTTCATTTTCATAATTCCAATATCATATTTGTATTCCTTAGACAAAATTATATGAGATTGGTCTAAGGAAATAATTATTACAAAGCTAAACTACTAACTCCAAGATTAAGTTTAGAGCTAGGGTTTTAAAAAAGTTAGTGTGCATGTATTATGTAATGGCTCTAATAAGTTGTACATACCATGTTATTATATTTAGGACCTTAAGAAATCCAAGAAGACGTTGTTAGTAAGTGGTGACCGAAAGTATGCATAGTTGGAAGCTTAGGGAGCAAGTACAAGAACAAGAGACAAAGCTTATGTTTAAGGTAGTGGACTTACCTCTTTATGTGCTTGATGTGGTATGATTATGTGTTGACATGTATGTGATAATTGAATGATATTGTGATATGATAAATCATGTTGAATATGTTATGAATAACATGTTTCCCATAGTCATGCATTTTTATACAAAGTATATAGCATGATGGTATGTCACTAAATGTATAAACTTTAATGAAATTACATAACATGCATTAACATCCCTCTTGTATATTTAAGTGGAAATATTTGCTACTGAGATTCCATAAAATCTTACCCTCCCACAACAAACCAATTTAGGTAAAGCATGATAAAAAGGTATACATGGAGAAGAGCAAAAGAAAGGAAGAAAGAAAGTGGAAATTTTTTGTTCTAGCATGTATTGTATAAATTGCCAACTATGTTCATGTCATATAATATGCCATTATATGTAAAGAAAAATATATGAAATAATTGTGGCATTACTCCATGCTGTATATGAGTGTATGGGAATTGAAGTTGGTGATTTATCAAAGTTGGAATAATTTAGGAGATTTATGAAGGAAAGTCAAATGGTAAAAACGTAGGTCCTAAAGCATTTTTATTATGGCTTTAGTTTGACCTAGCAAATGAAGGAATTAATGTACGAAATTTTGTGAGCAATTAAAATATATATCCATAGATTTAAATTTATAGGTAGCACATCTCATTTGGCTGTGTATATCAAAAGAAATGAATTTTCAAAGTTACAAGACATAATCTAGAATTTCTAGAATTTGCCATATGAACAGTAAAAAGTAACCATTTAACTATATTGATTGGCAAGGTAAATGCCCATATTTATATTTTTTCCTTAAAGAACTACGAAAGAGCTTCAAATAAAAATTTTGATCACCTTCATATATGAATTTTCAAAGTTGGACTATCATTTTGGAATTTACCAAATGAACAGTACACAATAATTAAATTTAAAATTTTTTATTTTTGGGCTAAAGTAATATTCCCACTAGTTAAATATGCTTCAAAATATATACTCAAAGAGGTTAAAAGTAGAATGTTTTAGGGTTTGAGATTGTAGCATAACAGGAGGTATTGTGGCAACTTAAGCTAGATGAATTAATATAGCCTTGTTAAGGCTATGATATCTTAATAGAATAGCTATCTTAGATTCCTGAAGTAGGACCCCAGACATAGTAAACTCAAGATGGATAGCCCTTGTGAAATTTCTTGGGGATGAAGATAAAGCGAAAGATAATGAGACAGATGGTTATTTTCACATCCCTAAATTTCTTATCTTGGGCAAAAGAAGCCTAGTAAAGGAAAATATTAGAGTATGGTTGGTGGAAGGAACAAATTACAATTTTGGCTTCAGAGTAATGATTATGCATAGGAAGAGAATAAACTGAGTATTAACAATCAAATCCTCATAAGGCTGCATATGAGGTCAAAAGTGAGAAAGTTGCCATAGATAGGGCTATGGTTGAGGAGAGAGTGAAATATCCTACTTTTAACCTCTTAAAGTATGCATTCGGAAGCATATTTGATTAGTAGACGCATTACCTTAGTCAAAAAATTAAAAATTTTCAATTTAGTCCTTGGGTACTATTAACTGTTCATTTTTCAAATTGGCAGTCTAACTTTGAAAAATCATAACTAATTCTACAAAAATCATATGTAGGTGCTCCAGATTTCTACTTGAAGTTCATTCATTTCTCTTTAAGGGAAAAATTTCAATTTGAATATTTTCTTTCCCATTCAATACAATTAATTTGTTAAAATTTATATTTCATATGGTCATTTCTCGAACATCCAAATTCTAACCCTTAAATTTGAAAATTTATTTCTCTCAGTACACACATCCAATTAAGGCAAAATACCTATACTTTTAAATATTGATATATGTACTTTATATTCACCAAATACCATGGATTAATTTATCCATTTAATAGGTCAAACTAGTGTAAAAACAATACTACTTTAGGACCTTCTTCATTTTTACCTCTATCACTTTCTTTAATTATGCTCAAATTATTCTAGCATGCATTAACCTTCCTTTTGGCTTATCCTACATTCAATTACTTCATGAGAACATGTTATAAAAGGATAAATTATACATCACATGCTAGAACATACATTTTCTTCACTTTCCTTCTTCCATTCTTTAGCTCTCCTTCAATCATAAGTCTTCCATAATAATTTACATATTATGGTTGGTTATAGGAGGGTAAGATTCTGCAGAATCTCAGTAGCAAACATTATCACTTACATATGCAAGATAGATGCTAATGTAAATATGTCATCCTGTTTAAGCTTACTTTAGTTAGTGACATGCCATCATGCTTTATAATTTGAATAAAAATGTATGGTTATGGGAAGCATGTTATAAACAGCATTTTTAACATCATTTATCGTGTCACAATATAATTAAATTATCATATACATGTTAACACAAATGCATATGACATTAGCACATAAAGGGATAAGTCCATTACCTTGTACTTAAGCTTTCTTCCTTGTTCTTGTACTTGTTCCCTAGGCTTCCCAACCATATAACTTTTGGTCAACCACTTTGAAACATCCTCTTGGATGTCTCAAGGTCCTAAACACATTTACACTCATCACATAATTCATTAGGACCATGATCTTACCAAGTGGAAGATTAACTTACATAACTTAAAGTTATTCTAGTAAAATTAATTCCCATGGTCCAATCCTACATATTTATTTATGTAAAATTCAATTATGGAGTTTGAATTTTAAAAATCAAACTCCTCCTTCAAGTATAGATAGAAATCAAAAGCTACCTCGAGGAATTCCAAAATTTCCTATTTGGATTCCAATGCTGGTACTTGCTTCTCTACTTATCCTCATACAATTTTTCATTTTAAACCCATTGGAAGCATCAAAATAATCAAATTCAGTCTCCTACCCAAACTTCTGTACAATGCCATAACCATTACCTTATATAGAATTGCAAGAATACATGATTTTACAAGCATAAACCAAGTAATCCTATCTTGTTTCTACTTGTCTAAGCTATGTATAACATAAAATTCATCCTTTCCCTACCACTTAACATTTTATCTAGCAACCTTACGGAGGGTATAAAATAATTTATAACACTTAATCTAGCAATTAATCCTCTTAAGTACAAGCTTAAAGACTTAGGAAGAGATATTAAATTGGATCCTTGCTTGATTCCCCTTGAATTGCCTTGATCTTGCTTGAGTTTTCATTTTGAGAGGTTCCCCTTAGGTTCCTCAAGTATGGCATGCAACTGTTGGTGGGTGTATTGATAGAAAAAAATAAGATTAGACTAAGGGCCAAGATCAAATCTTACAATGGATGTCCAAGATTGCATCTTGAGATCAATGGCCAAGATTTAGCCATCCAGCCACCATATGACATCATTGTGGAAGGTGGCTTTCCCCTTGGAAATTCGATAATATATTTTTTGATATTAGATTTAGTGTGTCATATCCTAAATTTTTCCTATTTGTGTAAGACTAAAAGAGGAAAGAGGTTTCGGAAAGATTATGAGAATGAATATAAAGGAAAAATGATTATTAGATAAAGGTATAGAGAAGAGGGACTAAACTGGAAAATTTAAAAGTTCTATGGAGCAAAAATGAAAGTAGACATAAACTTTGGGCCATTAATTGTAATTATGAAAAGTTGAGGACTTAAAGTGTAATTTTCAAAAGTTTAAGGGCAAAATGGTAATTATTTAAAGTTGAGCAGGAAAAGGCCCAAAAAGTGCCCAGAATCAGTTTAGTCCCAAATTTTCTTAGTAAATATAGAAAATTATTCTGATCAGTTTAACAAAACACAGAATTTTGATTTGAGTTCCCGAAAAATTGATATGAATTCCTAAAGAAAGGAAAATTAATACAATATCATTTGGACCTCAAAATCAGATGAAATTTTGTAGTACACTCTTATAATTATTATAATAATTTATGAAATTGATAGAGCTCAAAAAGGAGTTCTGTAGAATTTATTATGGAATTTACAGCGAATTAAAACATCCGATAAATACGTTTCATGTGAATTTCTCAGGAGTTAAGCCTATAAAGGTAGTGGACCATGTAGAAGGCCCAAATTGGTGCCTTATAGGCCCAATAATATTTTTAGATAAGTGTATGGGACAATGCTAATAAAGACCAGAAATAATGTAAAATTATGAAATGCCACAAAGTATGCCACTTTGTTGTGTCATTGAGCCAGAGTTAGAACAAGGACATTTTGGTCATTTAGATAGGGTCAAACATGTCAAGGAAAGTGTAGGGATGAATAATAGAGTTATCACATACCCTGATAAGATGTAAAGAGGTATGAAATGACAATTATGCCCTTAGGGTTAATATAGTGCAAGATGGTGAACTAAGGGCATTATAGTATTTTGCCAAGGGATCTATAATTAAGTTTAGACCCAGTCCAAGAATGTCAATGGTAGGAAGAATCTGGATAATGGATTTAAGGTTAGAAAGAATATGGTAGAATCTCAGAAAACTTAGATTCAAGAAACAATCTGGTTTTTGGAAAAGCGGACTGAGCCGGTACCGGATTAGACTTGGAATTTTTCCATATGCTTCCTCCCCTTGCAAGTTTGTCACATGGGCAATGAGGTGTCCCTTGATGATGTCATCTCATTGGCTTTTTGGACAAGCTAATCCAAGATCAAATATGAGCTATTACATCAAATAGTGCATAAAGTGATATTGGCCATTCATTTTCCATGGAATTTTTCTATTTATACCCCATTTTTTTTTTGCACAAAATTGTGGCCCTTGTAACCCTTGGGGAGGTGCTACTAAAATGAAGAGTCAAGCCAAGATAAAGAAGAATTTAATGACCAAAGTTCAGTAAGCAATCTATCATAGCTAATTTTCCCTTGATTTGGGGGCTTGAATTTATGGTTTTCATCGAAGAAATATGAGGCTTATCTAGGGTATATGTGCTTCTTAAAAACCCTAGATGAAAAGAGAGAAGAATTTAAAGCTATAGTTATGTGATTGATGCTTAAATAAGCTAGTTAGATGATTGGTTGTTGAATCAAGTTGATATTTTTTACTTTGCCATGGTTGAAATCTTTTAATATGCACTGTTCATCATAGAAGGAGATGGAATTTCAATGATGTAATACTTCCATTTAATTTTTGAACCTTGGAAGCATTGGAATTGAAAGTTTTAATTCTTGAAATTCTTCTCTATTACTGTTCACTCGTGTGAACAGTGATTAGAAATTCATAATTCTAATGCTTCCAATAGTTTTAAAATGAAAATCTGTGTGGGGTAAATTAGAGAAATAAGTAATTGAAGCATTTGAATCAAAATGAGAATTTTTGGAAGAATTGTGTATGTTTTGTATATCTATCAAGAACAGTACATAGGAGCTAAAATTTCATGATTCTAAGCTCATAAATGGATTCAAAAGATGAAATTGTGTAAGGTCAAGTTAAGACATCAATTGGTTCAAAGTCGAAGTTAATTAGTAATGATTAAGGAAAGTTGATGTAGTTAAGTGTGCTCAATGTTTAAGAGAGTTAGATTGTAATGAATGGATGGTAATGTTATGTTATGAATTGATTGTGGACTCAAAAGAAGTAGCCACATATCAAGGACAAGTAAGAAGAAAAATGCAAAGTTAAAGTAAAGGAATGTCAAGTATGTGAGGTAGTAAACTTATCCTAAACTTGTATGTATTAAATGTTCTGCTTAGTTGTGCTATGGCTATGTTAAATTGTGTTGCATATGTGTTTATTGTCATATCCTATTTTTTCCCTATCTGTATAGTACTGATAGTGGAAAGAGATTTGGAAAGGATTATGACGAAGATCAGAAGAAAAGATAAAGGTTAAATTAGTCTTGAAGAAAGAGAATGACTAAAATGAAAATTAGAAAAGGTTGAAGGCAAAAAAGTGAAGGTAGAAACAAAAGTTAAGCCCTTAAGTGTAATTTTCAAAAGTTAAGGAACTTAAATACAAATAGGTAAAAGTTCAGGGGCCAAAGTGCAATTATTCAAAAGTTTAGGGACCTAAATGTAAATATGAGAGAGTTAAGCCGTAACAGGCAAAACATTTCCAGAATCAGATTATGCCCACATTTTACTAGTAGATAGACAAAATTATTCAGGTCAGTTTAACGCAATACAGAATTTTGATTTGAGGTCCCGATTAATTGATATAAATTTATAAAGTCAGAAGAATTATTACAGTATTTTTCAGACATCAGAATCAGATGAAACTTTACTAGAAATTCCCATATTTAATTTAAGAATTTATAAAATTGATAGAGTCAGAAAATGAATCCTGTAGAATCCTTATAGGATTTTACAGTAAAATAAAATACCCAATAAATAGGATCGGGAAAGTTATATTGTGAATTGAGCCATAAAGGTAATAAAGGCAATGAGCCCATATTAAGGCCCAAATGTAACATCCTTACTTTCATAAATCTTAGGGACTATTCAGTAGCATTTAGAACCACTTATAAGACCTTGGAAATCCATTAGCCAAATCTTGAATTTTACTCTTTCTCAGGTTACTGTTCATATGGTATTTCAGATTACGCAATAAAATTCAAAAAATTATAATTAATTCTACAAAAATCAAAATGAAGTGGTTCCAAAAGATAAATAAAGCTAACATCTTTATATTTCAGAAAAAAATAATTTCCAGACCAAATGATTAGCCAATTAATACAATTTATTCGTTGAACTTTACTGTTCATTTGGTTAAGAACTCTGGAAACAGATTTTGGTCCCTTAATTTAAAAATTAATTTCTCTTGATATACACATCCAAATGAAACGTTCTACCTATGAACTTAAATCTCTGGATGTGTGCTACAGTATTGTAAAATTGTATGAGATAATTCCTTCATTTTCTAGGTCAAACTGAAGCCACAGCAAAACTACTTACGGACCTAAGTTTTTACCATTTCAGTTTCCTTTCTTTTACTTTTAATAATTGTTCCAGCATGCATAAGCCATCAAATAAGCTTCTTAATATTCATATACATCATATACATATGGCATAAGTATTACAAATTGTTTTATCACATAGATGGACACCTTATATGGAATTTACATACATAGATAATCCATAGCATATGCTAGGATCTCAATTACTTCAATTCCTTTCTTCCATTCTTTAGCTCTTCTCCATGCATACATTTTCCATCATGCTTGAC
Source organism: Leucaena leucocephala (assembly GCA_037074615.1). NCBI lineage: Eukaryota > Viridiplantae > Streptophyta > Magnoliopsida > Fabales > Fabaceae > Leucaena > Leucaena leucocephala. Next base: position 20,836,255 of record CM073519.1, read on the forward strand.
CTAAATTGGTTGGTTATGGGAGAGTGAGATTCTAGGGAATCTCAGTAGCAAACATTACCACTTAAATATGCAAGATGGATGCTACTGCATGATATGTAATGTCATTAAACTTTCTTTGATTTGTGACATGCCATCATGCTATATACTCTTACATAAAGTGCATGGCCATGGAAAACATGTTATTCAAAATACATCCAATATCGTTTATCATATCACAACATCATCCAAATATCATATACATGTCAACACATAAGCATACCACATCAAGCACAAAAAGATGTAAGTTCACTACCTTGCACTTAAGCTTTTTTCTTCATGTTTTGCACTTGCTCCCTAGCTTTCCAACCATGAAGCCTTTATGTCAATCACTTCCCAACATCTTCTTGGATGTTTCAAGGTCCTAAATACATTCATATTCATCACATAATTCATTAGGTCTTATGAACTCCAACCATGTTCAAGACTAACCTTGTTACCCTCTTTATTATCATAAATTTCTCTAATCTTCACTAATCCACTTGGCTCTTGAACCAATTGATATCTTGACTTTACCCTACACAATTTCATATTTTGAATATATTTATGATATTGGATTCATGTTCCAGATCCTTCATGGCCTGCTGTAAAGAACCGAACACATGCACTCAATTCTTTCAAAAATTCCCATTTTGATTCCAATGCTTCTCATACTTGTTTCTCCACTTTAACCCACACAACTTTTCATTTTAAAACCATTGGAAGCATCAAAATCATGAAATTACAATCACTGTTCATGCGAGTGAACAGTGATTGTTAAGAATTTCAAAAACTACAACCTTGAGATTTTAATATTTCCAAGGTTCAAAACCCTTCCAATCCTACACAAAATCATCATATAAATTCATTGGAATCACTAAATCATTCAAATTCCATTTCCTTCCCTCATGAACAGTGCATACCAAATAGGGTACACCATGACAAAGTCAAGAATATCAACTTGATTCAACAACCAATCACTTAACTAGCTTGTTTAAGCTTCAATCATATATTTCTAACTTTAATTTCTTCTTTCCCCTTTCATCTATGGTCTTTGGGCGGCACCACCCCTTAGAGAAAAGTATACTTTTCCCCCATGAAAACCCTAAGTTCAAGCTCCCAAATCAAAGGAAAATAAGCTAGGAGAGATTGCTTACCTTTAATCTCTAGCTTGCTTGAACTTTGGTACCTTGAATCTTCGTTGTCTTGGCTTGAGTTTTCATTTTGCAAGAGATTCCCCAAGGTATCATAAGGCCACAGTTTGGATGCAGAAATGAGGGGGTATTTATAGAAAAATCTTGGTGGAAATCAATGGTCAAGATTAGTTTGTACACTATTTGATCTAATGGCCCACATTTAATATTAGATTTAACTTTTTCCATAAATAATAATTATGACATCATGTGGGACAGCTCAAGGGACACCTAATGGGGGTTAGGTGGTGAAATTCTAATGGGGGAACCTTCTGGAAAAAATCCAATCCAATTCGGTAATGATCGGAGCAGTTTCACAGCAACCAGACTGTTTTCAGTTCCTAATTTTTTATAATATACCAGGTTATGTATTTTGTCCTAGAAATCAATGTCTAGGCTTCTCATACCATTTACAATGATATAATGAATATTTATCTGCCATCCATCCCTTAGGAAATGACCAAAATACCCTTGGTGTCATTTCTTGCACTGTACTAACCCTAAGGGCATAATCGTCATTTTACCCCTCTTTGCACTGCCTCAGAGCATATAATGGCTCTGACTAAACATATTTATACTGCATGACATGTTTTTGTCCTATCCAGAATGACCAAAATACCCTCCATCTATCACTGGTACAGTATAGACATCCAGGGGCATTTTCATAATTTCACACTTTTCCTAGACTGCTCTGGTCTCTGGTCCACTTAACTGTCCAGTCAACTTAATGGGCTCATGATCGCGCCATTTGGGCCTTGATATGGGCTCATTGCCTTTATGCCATTTATAGCACAAATCCCAAGAAAACTCTCCTAACCTTATTTATCGGGTATTTTATCTCACTGTAAAATCTCATAAAGATTCTACAGGATTTATTTTCTAACTCTATCAATTTTATAAATTCTTACATTAAATATGGGAATTTTCTATAAAGTTTCATCTTATTTTGATGTCTGAAAAATACTGCAATAATTCCTTTTGACTTCAGGAATTTATATTAATTAATTAGGACCTCAAATCAAAATTTGGTGACTCCTTAAGCAGGCCAGAATAACTTTATCTATCTACTGGTAAAATTTGGGTCTAATATGATTTCGGGCATTTTTGGCCTATTTTAGCTCAACTTTCTCATAATTACATTTAGGTCCCTGAACTTTTGCATAATTGCACTTAAGCCCCTGAACTTTTGACTATTTGCATTTAAGTCCCTTAACTTTGATTAGTTATTGCGAGTATAAATATAGTATAAATATGATTAGTTAGAGCGAGTATATGCTCTGAGGCAGTGCAAAGAGGGGTCAAATGACGATTATGCCCTTAGGTAGTGCAAGAAAGGACACTAAGGGTATTTTGGTTATTTCTGAAGGGATGGATGGAAGATAAATATTCAGTATATCATTGTCAATGGTATGAGAAGCCTAAACATTGATTTCCAGGACATAATACATATCCTGGTATATTATAAAAATGTAGGAATAGAAAACAGTCCTGTTGCTGTGAAACTGCTCTTATCGATACCGGATTGGACTGAAACTTTTCCAGAAGGTTTCCCCGTTAGAATTTCGCCACCTAACCCCCATGAGGTGTCCCTTGAGCTGTCTCACATGATGTCATATTTATTATTTTTGGAAAAAATTAAATCTAAGATTAAATGTGGGCCATTAGATCAAATAGTGTACAAACTAATCTTGGCCATTGATTTCCACCAAGATTTTTCTATAAATACCCCCTCAAAACTACATCCAAATCGTGGCTTGTCAACCCTCAGGGAAACTCTTGTAAAATGAAAACTCAAGCCAAGACAAAGAAGATTCAAGGTACCAAAGTTCAAGCAAGCTAGAGATTAAATGTAAGCAATCTCTCCTAGCTTAAGGCTTTAATGGGGGACAAGTTGAATTTTTTCTAAGGGGTTGTGCTGCCCAAAAACCTTAGATGAAAGGGGAAAGAAGAAATTAAAGTTAGAAGTATATGATTGAAGCTTAAACAAGCTAGTTAAGTGACTGGTTGTTGAATCAAGTTGATATTCTTGACTTTGCCATAATGGAACCTATTCGATCTGCACTGTTCATGATGGAAGGAAATGGAATTTCATTGATTTAATGCTTGCATTGAATTTATATGATGATTTTGTGTAGGGTTGGAAAGGTTTTGAACCTTGGGAACATTAAAATCTCAAGGTTGTAGTTTTTGAATTCCTACACAGTTACTGTTCACTCGCATGAACAGTAATTGGATTTTCATGATTTTGATGCTTCCAATGGTTTTAAAATGAAAAGTTGTGTGGGGTAAAGTGGAGAAACAAGTATGGGAAGTATTAGAATCAAAATGAGAATTTTTGAAAGAGTTGTGTGCATGTGTTCGGCTCTGTATAGCAGGCCATGAAGGATATGGAATTTCATGATTCTAAGCTCATAAATTGATTCAAAAGTTAAAATTATGTAGGGTAAAGTCAAGACATCAATTGGTTAAAGAGCCAAGTGAATTAGTGAAGATTAGAGAAAGTTATGATAATAAAGAGTGTAACAAGGTTAGTTTTGAACATGGTTGGAGTTCACAAGTTGATTAACTCATAACAGAGAGAGTACCCATGATGCTAGTTTCAGATAGCCTTATTACTATCAGGGACTGAACTCAGAATCTCCTTACACGTATCAGGAACTAAGTGATCAAAGTTAAAGCTGTTAATGCTGAGTCCCAAGGATTTATGGGAATATTACGTAAGATATAAGAAGAGATCCTTATGATAAGATTACACAAAATAAGAGACAATTAAATCCTCCAGATGAGGATAAAGAGATTAGAAGGCCAAATAGACCCAAAAGAGATAGTATAAGATGGGTCCAAGATAATAAAGTACCAGGGTTGAAGCCTGTAAGCACCAGTGCTTTAGATTTTTATCTGCACATTTCAGTTAAGCGTTCTTAAGTAAGGGTAATTCAATGATGGGTGACCCCCTGGGAAGTGATGAAAAAAAATGTGAATGCCACAAGAAATTGGCATATATGCACAAAGCTATGTAAAATGATGGAAATACCTATGAAAAGCTAGAAAGAGTTATGAATAATAAGAGACTAGAACCCTTATGTCAAGTCCAAATTAAATGGATTTGAAAGATAAACTATGATATAGCCAGATTTGGCCAGATATGCCATTTTATGTCATGAAAGATACAAAATGAGAAGATATGCCTTGAGAAGTGGCTGTATAGCTAGCTTTGTAAACAGATAGAGAGGCTTTCGTTCAAGAAATGATAAGATGTTTGAATGATGAGCTAATGTGAAAGAGCAAATGAGAGCTTTCACTCCTTGCATAGAATGCCAGGCCTTATGTTACGTTACATTATGTGATGTTTACAGAATATGCTAAAGTTCTGAATGTTAGAGTAGTGTAAGCTCTGAGTGTTAGAGCTATGCAAGCTCATAGTGTTAGAGCTGTGCATATTAAGAGAAGGAATGCTTGAGCTCCAATGTTAGAGCTTTGCATTCATGAGCAGGTAAGTAGTCCTGTAACACGTTGGCCAGGCGTTATGCATGTTAGAGTATGTGCTCCTATATGCTCCTATGTGCTCCTGTTTAACAGTAGAGCAATGAAAGAAAGAATAATGATATAAGTCCTCTCTCTGTATTATAATGAGTTTTTAAAGATGATAAGAATGCTTGATGACATGGGAATGAGAGTTAAAGTGTGTGGATACTCAGAGAATTCCACTAGATACTCAGATGAGAAAGAAGTAGTTGCACTAAAAAGTATGATGAGTTATTAATAGAAACTCCCGAATATAGCAGTATTCGAGAGAGTTTAATATGAAAGAAATGGACGCTACTCACAAGTCCAGTATAGTGAGGAGTCCATATGTAGATAAATGCATAGCAAGAAGGTAAGTAATAGAATGAACTGGAGTTCAACTCTGAGTGAGTTGATTCATGACAAAAGGATGATCATAGTAAGATATGAAGAATTGCGGATATAAAAAGAACTTCGCTAATATGTCACGATAAAAGATAAGAGATAGATACCCCAATCATTGACTGAGATGTTGAGTAAATTTCGAGGACGAAATTTATTTTAAGGGGGGTAGAAATGTCATATCCTACTTTTTTCCTATCTGTATAGTACTGATAGTGGAAAGAGGTTTAGAAAGGATTATGACGAAGATCAGACGAAATAATAAAGGTTAGATAAGTCTTAAAGAAAGAGAAGGACCTAAACGCAAATTGGAAAAGGTTAAAGGCCAAAAGTTAAAGTAGAAATAAATGTTGGGCCAAAAGTGGTAATTTCCAAAAGTTTAGGGACCTAAATGTAATTAAGCAAAAAGTCAGGGATATAAATGTAATTATGGAAAAGTTCAGCCAAAAAAGGCTTAGAACTGCCTGTAAGTATTTCAATCCCACATTCCATTAGTAAATAGAGGAAGTCATGCTGGGTAATCTGGCATGATACAGAAATTTTATTAGGGCTCCAGACAGCAGAAAATTATCTGATAGTCTAAAAGTTATCTGAAATTTTATCAGATTTTATGGACTTCAGATATAAGTGGGCAAATTATAGGAAAGTGTGCCCTACAGTGTCAGATGTTATGAATCTGACAGAACTCCATAAGAAGTTATGTATAAAAAGTTATTCACATATTAGTGAATTTTGACGGGAGTTTGATAACACCCGTGATCCGATAATGAAACTTATCGGTATGTAAGCCTGGATAGAATGAGATCAGATGAACTCATATATAGGCCCATAATGACGCCAAGGAAGGCCTAAAACCTAGGGTACCAGTCTATCAGTAGAAGGGGCCAGTGCCAGAAAAAGTGTGAAATTACGAAAATACCCCTGGATGCCCAGATTGTACCAGGAATAGATGAAGGACATTTTGGTCATCTGGGACATGCTAAAAACGTGGCACATGGTATCAATATGATTAGTTGAGCCAATATATGCCCTGAGGCAATACAAAGAGGGGTGAAATGACAATTATGCCCTTAGGGTCAATATAGTGCAATAAAGGACACCAAGGGTATTTTGGTCATTTTCCAAGGGATCTGTAATTAATTTGTGGCTAGTATAAGTATGTCAATGGTGTGAGAAGCCTAGACATTGATTTTCAGGATAGAATACATATCCTGGTATATTATAGAAAAATTTGGAACAGAAAACAGTCCGGTTGTTGTGAAACTGCTCCGATCGGTACTGGATTAGACTGGAATTTTTCCAGAAGCTTCCTTACACTATGAGCACGCCACATAACCCCTTGAGGTGTCCCTTGAGCTGGCCCACATGATGTCATAATTATTCTTTTATGAAAAAGTGAAATCCAAGATTAAATGTGAGCCTTTAGATCAAATAGTAACCAAATCAATCTTGGCCATTCATTTTTCATGGATTTTGGCTATAAATACCCCCTCATTTTGCAGCAAACCGTGGCTTCATGGACCCTTGGGGAAACTCTTGCAAAATGAAAACTCAAGCCAAGACAAAGAAGATTCAAGGTTCCAAAGTTCAAGCAAGCTAGAGATTAAAGGTAAGCAATCTTTCCTAGCTTATTGTCCTTTGATTTGGGAGCTTCAACTTAGGGTTTTCATGGGAAAAAGTTGAGTTTCTATAAGGGAAGGTGCTGCCCAAAAACTTTAAAGGAAAGGGGAAAGAAGAAATTAAAGTTAGAACCATATGATTGAAGCTTAAACAAGCTAGTTAAGTGGTTGGTTGTTGAATCAAATTGATATTCTTGACTTTGCCATGGTGTGCCCGTTCAGTATGCACTGTTCATGAGGGAAGGAAATTGAATTTCAATGATTTAATGCTTCCATTGAGTTTGTATGATGATTTTGTGTAGGATTGGAAAGGTTTTGAACCTTGGAAACATTAAAATCTCAAGGTTGTAGTCTTTGAGATTCCCTACAGTACTGTTCACTCGCATGAACAGTGATTGGAATTTCATGATTTTGATCGTTCCAATGGTTTTAAAATGAAAAGTTGTGTGGGGTAAAGTGGAGGAACAAGTATGGGAAGCATTATAATCAAAATGAGAATTTTTGAAAGAATTGTGTGCTTATGTTCAATTCTATACAGCAGGCCATGAAGGAGCTGGAATTTCATGATTCTAAGCTCATAAATGGATTCAAAATATGAAATTGTGTAGGGTAAAGTCAAGACATCAATTGATTCAATAGCCAAGTGGATTAGTGAATATTAGGGAAAGTTATGACAATAAAGGGTGTAACAAAGTTAATCTTGAACATGGTTGGAGTTCATGAGTCCTAATGAATTATGTGATGAATATGAATGTGTTTAGGACCTTGAAACATCCAAGAACATGTTGGGAAGTGATTGGAATAAAGGCTTAATGGTTGGAAAGCTAGGGAGCAAGGGCTAAAGGTCAAGAGGAAAGTTTAAGTGCAAGGTAGTGAACTTACCTCTTTATGTGCTTCATGTGGTATGCTTATGTGTTGACATGTATATGTTATTTGAATGATGTTGTGACATGATAAATGATGTTGAATGTATTGTGAATAACATGTTTCCATGGCCATGCACTTTATGTAAAAGTATATAGCATGATGGCATGTCACTAATCAAAGAAAGTTAATGAAATTACATATCATGCATTAGCATCCATCTTGCATATTTAAGTGGTAATGTTTGCTACTGAGATTCCCTAGAATCTCACTCTCCCATAACCAACCAATTTAGGTCAAGCATGAAGAAAAAGTATGCATGGAGAAGAGCTAAAGCATGGAAGAAGGAAAGTGAAGTATTTAAGATTCTAGCATATGCTATGCATTTTCCATGTATGTTAATGCCATGTAAGGTGTCTATTTATGTGATAAACTTGTATGTAATAATTATGGCATATGTACATGATATATATGAATGTTAAGAAGCTTATTTAATGGCTTGTGCATGCTGAAACAATTATTGGAAATGAAAGAAAAGAAACTGAAATGGTAAAAACGTAGGTCCTAAAGCAGTTTTGTTGTAGCTTCAGTTTGACCTAGCAAATGAAGGAATTAGTTCACGAAATTTTATGAACATGTAGCATACATCCATAGCTTTAAGTGCATAGGTATAATGTTTCATTTGGATGTGTATATCAAGAGAAATGAATTTCCAAAGTAAGGGACCAGGATCTGTTTCCAGAGTTTTTGACCAAATAAACAGTAAACTTCAAAGAATAAACTGTATCAATTGGCTAATCATTTGATCTGGAAATTATTTTTCCCTTAAATTTCAAGACGTTATCTTCACGTAGATTTTTGAACCCCTTCATTTCGAGTTTTTTAGAATTAATTATGATTTTTCGAAGTTCATTGCGTAATCTGGAATGACATATGAACAGTAACCCGAGAAAGAGTAAAATTCCAGATTTGGCTAATGGACTTCCAAGGTCTTGTAAGTGGTTCTAAATTCTACTGAATGGTCCCTAAGACATATAAAAGTAAGGATGTTACACCTCACCAGCTGACTCAGCCTTTCCAGAGAATTATAGAGTCTTTTCCCGGAATGAACAGCTGAGATTGTGCCTCATGTCCTTTAGTTTTTTCTCCTTTTCCTTGAATCATGCCATGTGTCCTTAGCTTTTCTTCTTTTCCTATAATCATGCCATGTGGCACCTTGTGGGTCCCATGAGGACACCTTCCATGCCACCTTATGGTCTAAAGCTTTATCTGATTACTTTTCTCAGTTCTATCCTTAACCGGGTAACTTTACTTTATGAAAAAGTACTAAAATATTATTTTAACATCATTTAAACCCTCATAATCATTGGGCCACGTTTTTGGACCCTTGGATTGTCATCTTAGGTTTCTAACTAAGCCCAAGCACTCTGGTGGCTCGATTCCTAAGAAACACCCTTAGTAAATTACCAAAATGCCCCATGGACTTTCACTATTTACAATTTAGTCCCTAAACTCTCATTATTTGCCGTTTAGTCCCTAAACATCATTTATATACTTTTGGGACTTCTGCTCAATAGGGCCTTGTAGCATACTTTTGTCAAGCTACATATTAGGCTTCTAGGCCTAAGAATTGGTATATGACAAACTGAGATCAACCGTAATCCTCTTCAAGATCTAACTGCGACCCTAGAATTCTATTATTTGTCAGCCATGCTAGGATCTAACTGTAATCATCCAGAATCTACTGCAATTTTGTTGTACTATATTCTCATCTTTGGAAGACCTAAACTAATGGACTAAGTTACAAGGTTAGCCACTTCCACTTAATTGTTAACTCAGCAGATAATTCCCCAAGAATGGTCACAAAAGCCAATATTCTTTGTTCAGCCTTTACTTATTTCCTCTATAACTCGGGAATTTCTCATATCATTCCCATATTTCCTAATTTTACTATATCTAGTACTGTAGAGAGCTACATAGGCTCTACTATCTACATATTTGTCATAATCTATATATCTTATCTAGTTGACATGGCTTTAACATTAGCTATATTGTCTATTCTCTTGGCTCTATCACAAGAGCAATCTGACTCTATTACAAGAGCAATATATCTCTATTGCGAGAACATTAACTTCTATAACATAGACGCTGCTCCCTCTCAGAGTTGCATCATCTTTCATAACTACAGTCTCATTTCATTTTATATTCATGGTCCATTATTCATTTATCTTATCCTATTGAACGGATATGTCTTGAGTGTTGTAATCACATGCCTATAGGTTTACAATTAACATTTATCTCCAATCTCATTCTCTGTCTAATTGACTATCATTTTCTATCTTAGATTCTCATTATATTCTTTGGGAATTAACTAGCTAACTATCTCATTTATTAATTTTCTATTGCTTTATCATTACCAAGTTGAAATATCTAATTACATGTCATATGGTATGGGAGCAATATAACTTTATCATCATATATACTCTACCCTTAATGAAATGCGAAAGGGGAGCATTAATTCATCATAGCATACTTTAACATGAATAATATGCAAGGAGATACAATTATTTAAGTATTCTCTAATATATGTGTCATCATATGACAACTGCAAGGAGATGCAACTATTAATCATAATTTATGTCAACATAAGCCATATCATCATCACATAATTGCTCAACATCCATTATACGCACATTGCAATTAAACAATTAACTAGGTAACCCCTCTTTTTTTTAAAACATTCTATCCCTTTATTACCTTAACTGCCATATCCAAATTATTCATTTAGGTACTTGATATATTTACTTATCTAACTTAGGCTACCACGTTACCCTCCTACTAGGGTATAGACTCAACCCTTCATTACTCTTTCTTATATAGGAAATAGGGGAGTCACTTTATCTTTGAAACTATGGTTACCTTTCTCTTTCTAGACATTATACATCTATATTTATAATTTTGCATACATTTACCACTCTGTTAAACTTCTACTATTACATGAGAAAAATTCTTTCTTTATAACATGGAATTCAATCCGTATACTAACTTCTCAGTCATTCAACTCTCATTATTCATGTTGATGAACTCGGCTAATATTCATTAAAGGGTTTTCCTACTTTAACCCTTCGACACATGCTCATCTCTATGTAATTAAGAGGAATGTTCTCGTGAAACTATTCAAGAAAAACTTCTTAGATGAGCGAACCAATCTCCATCTCTATTGAGTAACTTCTGTATCTCTCTACTATCTCTTAATTATTTATGTATATATATCAGTCCCAGCCTGCTCTTGATCAGACTATTGTCCCTTTATAGTATGTCTCTTGATCCTGACTGACTTAAGTCACACATATCTCATTCATCATCTACTACTATTACTTTTGTTCTCTAAGGTACTATACCCTAGGTCTGCTAGGTTACTTTTCTTCATGATGGAATCCCTTTGTATTGGGAACATCATCTCTCTATCTATTAACCATCATGTCTTTAACCTTAAGCTATGTATTAGGATCATTCTTAGGAAAGTCTCATTCTAACTTCTAATTATTTTGTTCAATAAAGACTAGCTGAACAAAGTCTTTTGTAACATAGATTGGCTCTTGGAAATCATACAGAGGATCTATTTATGAACCTCTTCTTAAACTGATATTTTGTATCTTAGTACCTTGTAGTATTTGGCTTGCCTGCGCTGTGCTAAACATCTAACTGATAAACTTTAGTGAGGTCAGCATCTCCATTCTCATCATCAGGTCTCTATGCATTCTAGTCATGACCTAAGTATTGGCTAGTCATGACTTATATCTTCTGTGAACTTTAGTCGCAACTATCTCAATCTACTAGTCATGACTTGACAGCTGTGTGCCCTTCAGTCACTTCCAAAGGTCTTCTCACGTCGTGACCTAAACTGCTTTGTGCATATTAGTCGTATCCTATAACCTGACTCATTGTGACTTGATAGTTCTAGAACATCCCATCGTGACCAATGGACTTTACTCATCACGACGAAAACACATGCAAATCTTTGTCACAACCTATGTATTAACTAATAACAACTTAACTTCTCTGTGACTACTGATTGATACCAAAATATCTTCACATCAAGACTTAGACATAGCTTTCTCTAAGCATTCTCTTATAATGTTCTTTGTCCAGTCTCTACTATAGCAATTGCCAATTCTTGTTCTTACTTTGAAGAGCTTGAGTCCATTGAAACTTATCCATATCTATCTACCATAACCAAATTAAATAGGGAACATGTTTACATAGATGTTTAACCAACTATCATTTCATTATATCATGTCAAAACTCATATTTCATGTCATCATAACGTTTGTACGTACATTATATACATGTCAACTACATATTTGGGGTACATCGTAACTATCATACATCTATGTAATTACTTTACTTTACGTTATTTACATATTTATAATACCCCTAATATCTTTTACATTCTTTTATAAGGGACGGTGAACTGGAAGTACTTCTAAATACATTAATGTCATCCTTATATATCATCTGGCATATCATTTGCCAAAAACTCACTTAGCTTTACATGCCATGTAGGAGTATACAGTTATATCTGACTCACTAACATCTCATGCCAATCTTTTAGAGTGTAAACTTGATTTAGGTCAATGCCCTCTATTGTATATCTATTTATCATCCCTGATATGACATTAAGAAAATATAGATAAAGTGACCTATTTTGATCTTTACTTCTATCCATCCCTTGACCTAGACTAATTAATTCACTATCCACAGCTTTCTTGAGACAGATATAGTCAACATTATTTGTCTTTAATAATGAAGGCTGGGGTTAACTAGGACTAGGAGTGTCACACTAATATTTATCTGTACAGTCATATATTCTTGGACTACATGAATATGAAGGGAACATCGTAGATTATGATTGGATCTCTAGATTAAGGGAATGTTGTATGTTACTCGTATCAATTCTATCCTTAAACTCTAGTGAATGAGGAATAATATCTGGTCTACTTGTAATCCAGTACTAGTACTTAGCTTCCTCAACTGTAATTTGTCCTCTCATTGGAGAAATATGGCTTATATTAGGGTTATAGAGTACTCCTACAAACTCATACTATATAGAGTCATTAGACTCAACATCATCTTGTACATGCATAACTTCATATTGAATCTCTTCATAACCTCTAAATTGCATGTTTGAGTTTACAGAAATATCTATGGGATATTCTACTATAAACCTCCATGATTGATTCCTTATACTACCATCTGAACTCTCTTTACTATCTATAGGAGGATTCAAGTTTAGATGTACATCATCTTTATATATCATTACTGGTCGGGGGTGTCTCTTATTAACTGATGCCTCTAACTTTATGAAATCCCATTATACTTCTGTAGAAGTTAATTAAATAAACAATACTAACTATCATAATAAATACCATAACTTAACAAAGTGCTTATTATTTAGAGTTAGGCTATGGGGATTCTCTTATATTATGCCAAAAACTTCTACACTTATACCAAAATATAACATCCTTACTTTCATATGTCTTAAGGACCAATTAGAAGCATATATAACCACTTATAAGACCTATGAAGTCCATTAGCTAAATCTAATGTTTTTTACTCTTCTCGAGTTACAGTTCATATGGTATTCCATATTCGGTGACAAATTTCAAAAAATCATAGTTAATTTGAGAAAACTAGAAATGATGTGGTTCAAAAAGCCACGTGAAGATAACATCTTTAAATTTAAGAAAAAAATAATTTCCTGACCAAATACTTAGTCAATTAATACAGTTCAATCGTCAAAGTTTACTGTTCATTCTGTCAAAAGTCCTAAAAATAGATTATGGTTCCTGACTTTAGAAAATTTGTTCTATTTATACAGACATCAAAATAATGTGTTATTGTCAAAACGAAGCTTGACATGTTAACTAAATTTCTCTAAAATTTAATACATTTATTCCATCATTTAATACATTTAACATCATTACATGTAACAATTGTTCATGTAATATTTATACTATCCAATCCCTAACTTCTCTTCATGCTTATTCATCCTCTTTCATCGTTCTTGAACATGTTGGGATTGGGATTACATGGGGGGTGAGATTTATGGGAAAATCTCAGTAGCAAATGGTACTAAACAATGCATGCATTAATGTAAATACTTTGAGATTGCGTGTGAAAGTGTAAATATTGTGAAATGTGCATGCTTTGATGTAACATATGAAATACAATTTGCCAAAGTAATCATAGAAATAGAACTTCAATCATAAATGTAACATCCTTACTTTCATATATTTTAGGGACCATTCAGTAGCATTTAGAACCACTTAAAAGACCTTAGAAGTCCATTAGCCAAATCTAGAATTTTACTCTTTCTTGGGTTACTATTCATATGGTATTCCAGATTACACAATGAACTTTAAAAAATCATAATTAATTATAGAAAAATCAAAATGAAGTAGTTCAAAAATATACGTGAATTTAACATCCTTCAATTTAAGGGAAAAATAATTTCCAGACCAAATGATTAGCCAATTAATACAGTTTATTCGTTCAAATTTACTGTTCATTTGGTCAAAAACTCTGGAAACAAATTCTGGTCCCTTACTTTGGAAATTCATTTCTCTTGATATAAACATCAAAATAAACTGTTCTACCTATTAACTTAAAGCTCTGGATGTGTGATACATGCTTGTAAAATTTCATGAGATAATTCCTTCATTTGCTAGGCCAAACATAAGCCACAACAAAACTGCTTGAGGACCTACGTTTTTACCATTTTAGTTTCCTTTCTTTTACTTTCAATAATTGTTCCAGCGTGCATAAGCCATCAAATAAGCTTCTCGATATTATATACATCATGTACATATGCCATAAGTATTGTAAATTGTTTCATCACATGGATGGGCACCTTATAAGGCATTTACATACATAAATAATACATAGCATATTCTAGGATCTCAATTACTTCCATTCCTTTATTCCATTCTTTAGCTCTTCTCCATGTATACATTTTCCACCATGCTTGACCTAAATTGGTTGGTTATGGGAGAGTGAGATTCTAGGGAATCTCAGTAGCAAACATTACCACTTAAATATGCAAGATGGACACTAATGCATCATATGTAATTTCATTAAACTTTCTTTGATTAGTGACATGCCATCATGCTATATACCTTTACATAAAATGCATGGCCATGAAAAACATGTTATTCACAATACATTCAACATCATTTATCATGTCACAACATCATTCAAACATCATATACATGTCAACACATAAGCATACCACATGAAGTACATAAAGAGGTAAGTTCACCGCCTTGCACTTAAGCTTTCCTCTTGATCTTTTGCACTTGCTCCCTAGCTTTCTAACCATGAAGCCTTTATGTCAATCACTTCCCAATATCTTCTTGGATGTTTCAAGGTCCTAAACACATTCATATTCATCACATAATTCATTAGGACTCATGAACTCCAACCATATCCAAGGCTAACCTTGTTACACTCGTTTTTATCATAACTTTCTCTAATCTTCACTAATCCACTTGGCTCTTGAACCAATTGATGTCTTGACTTTACCCTACACAATTTCATCTTTTGAATCCATTTATGAGCTTAGAATCATGAAATTTCAACTCTTTCATGGCCTGCTGGACAGAACCGAACACATGCACACAATTCTTTCAAAAATTTTCATTTTACTTCTAATATTTCCCATACTTGTTTCTCCACTTTACCCCACACAACTTTTCATTTTAAAACCATTGGAAGCATAAAAATCATGAAATTCCAATCACCATTCATGCGAGTGAACTGTACTATGGAGGATTTCAAAAACTATAAACTTGAGATTTTAATGTTTCCAATGTTCAAAACCTTTTCAATCCTACACAAAATTATCATATAAATTCAATGGAAGCATTAAATCATTGAAATTATATTTCCTTCCCTCATGAACAGTGTATACTAAACAGGGTACACCATGGCAAAGTTAAGAATATCAACTTGATTCAACAACCAATCACTTAACTAGCTAGTTTAAGCTTCAATCATATACTTCTAACTTTAATTTCTTCTTTCCCCTTTCCTACCATTGACATACTTGAATTGGCCATAACTTAATTACAGATCCCTTGGGAAATGACTGAAATTCCCTTAGTTTGCTATCTTGTACTATATTAACCCTAAGGACATAATCATCATTTGACCCCTCTTTGCACTGCCTCAGGGTGTATACTGGCTCTAACTAATCATCTTTATACTATCTTGGACGTTTTTGGCCTTTTCATAATGACCAAAGTGCCCTCTATCTATCTCTAGTACAATCTGGGCATCTAGGGGCATTTTTGTAATTTCATATTTTTCCTTGATTGCTCTGGACTCCAGCCCACTTAACTATCTAGCCACCATATTGGGCCTACTATGGTGCCATTTGGGCCTTGGTCTAGGCTCATTGTCTTTATTGCCTTTATGGCCTAATTCACAAGACATCTCTCTCGATCCTATTTATCAGATATTTTATTTCACTGTAAAATCTCGTAAGAATTCTATAGGATTCCTTTTCTAACTCTGTCCATTTTATAAATTCTTACAATAAATATGGGAATTTCAAGTAAAGTTCCATCATATTCTGATGTCTGAAATATACTGTAATAATTCTTCTGACTTCAAAAATTTATATCAACTAATCGGGCCTCAAATCAAAATTCTGTGTTGTGTTAAACTGACCGGAATATTTTTGTCTATCTACTGATAAAATTTGGGTCTTATCTGATTCTGGGCATTTTTGGCCTATTTTGGCTTAACTTTCTCATAATTACACTTAGGTCCCTGAACCTTTGAATAATTATACTTAAGCCCCTGAACTTTTGGCTATTTGGATTTAAGTCCCTTTACTTTTGAAAATTACACTTAAGGGCCCAACTTTTGTTTCTGTTTTCACTTTCTTCCTTTAACCTTTTCTACTTTGCGTTTTAGTCCTTCTCTTCCCTCAAGACTCATCTAACCTTTATCTTTTCTTCTGATCTTCATCATAATTCTTTCCAAACCTCTTTCCACTATTAGTACTATATAGATAGGGAAAAATTAAGATATGACAAAGCATGAAGTAGAGCTATACTGGATAATAATAAAGATATTATTATGCTATGTATAGGCTCCAACCTATGAAAAGAAGAAATCTTATAGCAAAGGCTAAAAGCTAGTGGAAGGTTATATGTCAGGTAATGAACTTATCCTAGACTTGTATGCATTGAATGTTATGCTTGGTTATGCTATGGCTTTGTTGAATTGTGTTGCATATGTGCTTATGTATGAAGCTCTATTTCTAAGATTACTCTGGGCAATTATATTTCATATGTTACATGGAAGCATGCATATTACGCAATGTTAACACTTTCACAAGTAAGCACCAGTATTCACATTAATGCATGCATTATTTAGTACTGTTTGCTATTGAGATTTCCCAATAAATCTCACCCCTTCCATATCAATCCAATTACAGCAGGTTTTCTCAAGATGGAGGAGATAAAGATGCATGCATAGATGAAACATCCTCCTTTTCATACGTCTTAGGGACCAAATGGTAGCATATGGAACAACTTTTAAGGCTATTGAAGTCAAATTACTTAATCTGGAATTTTACTCTTAGCGAGTACTGTTCACTGTGTAAATTCCAGTGGAGTGACTTGACTTCAAAAAATCATAAATAATTTTAGAAAATATGAAACAGAGGGGTTAAAATTGCTACACGAAGCTAACTTAGTGACCTTTCAGGGAAAAAATAACTCGTTGACCATGCCCTAACTAAGTCAACGTCAAAGTTTACTGTTCATCCAGCGTTTTTCCCTAATTCCAGCATTTTGGTCCCAACATCTACACTATCCAATCCACAGCTTTTCTCCATGATTCTTCAATCCTCTCTCATCTTAAACCTGTAGGATTGGGATTACATGGAAGGGGGTGAGATTTATTGGGAAATCTTAGTAGCAAACAGAAACCATACAATGTATGCAGCTATATGATTGATGTTACTATGTGTGTACTTAATGATCATGCTTGCATAATGATAATATATATGCTTCCATGTTACTTAATTATAACATATGGCCATAGCATAAAAAGAAACAGAGCTTTACTTAATCATACATGCTTAACATAATCAAGATAAGAAAATATCACATAAAACATTCAAGCAGTATAAGCACACAAGTAGGTAAGTTTATTACCTGGCGTGTAGCCTTTCCTTCCAGCTCTTAACCTTGTCTCTAAGGTCCCTTATTTTCATTAGTTAGAGCCTATACATAGCATAATAATATCTTTATTATTATCTAGTATAGCTCTACTTAACTCATGCTTAACTAGGGGTAATATCCTTAATTTGACATTCCCCTAACTTTCTTTCTATCTATGGCTACCTTTATTAATAGAGATATTTCTCTATTCTAACCACTAAGAGCAATCATTTACTTTATTAGAGCATGGACTAGATAACTTACTTACCTTATTCCTAAGCTTTGCCCAGTCCCTATGCTCCTTAGACTGCACCTAACTCCGCCAGAACTCCTTCCTTTCTTTCTTTTCCTTCATTTCTTTCTCTCTTTCTCTCTTTCTCTCTTCTTTCTCTTCTTTCTTGGCTCTTGTCCATGCATAACATGAAGAAAGGGGTGGCCTATTTATAGGTGAGTGGAGGTGAAATGGATGACTCAGATCGAATCATGATTAATGGCTTAGATTGCTTTGCTTCCTCAAGAAGCTTCACCTCATCATCACGATGACATCCTCCTCCTCAATGACTCACCATCATGACATCATTCATGGACAACTCAAGGGACACCTCAGGGGGTATGTGGAACAATGGTGGGGCCGTTAGGATACCTCACCAGCTAACTCAGCCTTTCTAGAGAATTCGAGAGTCTTTTATTGGAATGAGTGGCCGATATTTTGCCATGTGTCCCTTTTAGTTTTTCTCCTTTTTCTAATCTCATGACATGTGTCCTTAACTTTTCTTCTTTTCCTGTAATCATGCCATGTGGCACCTTATGGGTCCCTTTTATGCCACCTCATGATTCCATATCACTTTTCCCAGTTCTATCTTTGACTAGGTCACTTTACTATATTAAAAAGTACTAAAATATTATTTTAATGCCTCTCAAACTCCCATAACTACTGGGACTACGTTTTTAGGCCTTAAAATGTTATCTTGGGTTTTTGTAACCAAGCCCAACCACTCTGGTGGCTCAGTTCCCAAGAAACACCTCTTACTTTTCTGTTATGCCCCTAGGGACTTTCACTATTTACACTTTAGTCCTTGAATTTTCACTTTCTTGCAGTTTAGTCCCTGAATATCATCTGTATACTTCTGGGACTCCAACATAATAGGCCTAGTAACCTTCCTTTATTAGGCTTCACATTAAGCTTCTAGGCCTAAAAATTGGGATATGTCAATAGACGTTAATTATTTAGCATGATTGATATGTGATTCATATATGTATCATTGCTAAAAATTGTCACTGTGAACAATAACTCATGTGAGGTAGTGACATTTGAGCTATACTTATAAATACTAAATGATTGAATAAATATATGATATTTTTTAAATAAATATTATACCTATCAAGCTTCAATTTGATATATAGAATGTCTCATTTGGATGTCTACACATGGAGATATAATTTTTCAAAGTTGGGACTAAAAATGCTAGAATCAGGGGAAGACGCTGGATTAATAGTAAACTTTGAGTGTTAACTGACATTGACTTGGTCAAGGCGTGGTCAATGAGTTATTTTTCCTTGAAAGAACGTTAAGCTAGCTTTATGTAGCAATTTGAACCACTTTATTTTGATTTTTCAAAAATTAGTTATGATATTTTGAAGTAAGGTCACTTCTCTAGAATTTGAATAATGAATAGTACTCGCTAGAATAGAATTCTAGATTGTGTAATTTGACTTCAATAACCTTAAAAGTTGTTCTAGATGCTACTGTTTGGTCCCTAAGATGTAAGAAAATAAGGATGTTTCATTTTAGTATCAGAGCATAAGGTTCTGGTATAGAATCGAGAGGGTTCTAGTATAGAGCAAAAGGTTTTCGCATAGAGCATAAGATTCTGGCTCAGTGATGCTCTAGCTTAGTTAGACTAACCCCTTTAAAAAAGTTAAAGATTTGAACTAAAAAGGTTTCCTCCCTAGTATGAGATATGGGCATGGTGTTCACTACTTAGAGAATGTTTTAGACAAGTGAAAGTGACACCCAGATAAATAGAACAACACCCCATACCTTATCTTTATTTTAAGTTAAATAAATAGGTGAATTAAATATGTGTGATGGATTTAATATAAATATTATTTATTTAATTATTTTCTTATCAAATTATACAATATATGATATTGTATTAATTTTAGAATTAATATAAGATTAACTCTAAAATCCAATTCGGTAGAGGAAAACGTATAGCATCCTATATATATGATTTTAGGAGCTATGTCCTGAAATATATAGAACACAGAAAGGCCGAAGGGGAATCTGCAAAAGGTTTGCAGATAAGAAACTATCAAAATAGAGACAGAGATGACGAATTTTTGAGAAAGCCCTGGAGGGACGAGAGATGCTAGCACATCGTTCGTGGTTAGAACGCTGTGCGTGTGGATACCAGTAGAGGAAGACGACTTGAGTCGTCAACTTCTTGCGATCGGAAAGAGAGCACGAGCCGCAGAGAGAAGCTGTGAACGTCGTGACCAAAAGCTGTGGAAGTCGCTGAGGAACACTGAGGGTAATGCTTCTTCCCACTTGACTTAAACACATACAGTAGATCCTGGCAAGGAATGGAAAAATTTTTAAGCTAATTTCTGCTACGTGTCTTCCAATTCCTTACATGAAGGTACCAACCTCATTGAAGTTCATCAACTAGAGGATTGGTATAAAGTAATCAAGCTAGATAGTACAAAGTACTGAGATATGAAATATTAGTTTAAGACAATGTTCTGAAGTAGATCCTCTATGTGAGTAGATCTACATTATGAAAGAATTTGTTCAGCTAGTGTTTCCTGAATAAAAGAATCAAAAGTTAAAGCAAGACTTACCTAGGAATGATCCTAGCATGTGGCCTAAAGTTAGAGACAAAATGTTTAATAGATAGAGAACTGATATTCCCAAGACAGAGGGACTACATCACGAAGAAATAGTAACCTAGCAGACCTAGGGCAGAGTGCCCTAGAGAACATAAGTAATAGAAATAGATGATAAATAAGATCCAAGTAACTTAAGTTAGTCAGGATCCAGAGATAAACCAAAAAGGAACTACAGTCTAGTCCAAAGTAGACTAAGACTAATAGAGAAAAAGAGTTAATAGATAGTAAATAAATGTAGAAGTTACTCCATAGAAATGGAGATTGATCTGCTCACCTGAGAAGTTAGTTCATAGATTGAATTCTATTATAAAGAAATAATTTTTCTCAGGTAGTTGTAAAAGTTCAACAGAGTAGTGTATGTAAGATAAGAAAAAGAAGTCTATAGAGAGAAAGGTAGCCACAGTTTCAAACATAAAGAGACTCCCCAATAAAAAGTAATAAGAAAGAGTAAGATAAAGTAGTGAATGGTTGAGTCTATACCCTAGTAAGAGGGTAATATGGCAGCCTAAGTTAAATAAGTAGTTATTTCAGGTTTCTAAATGAATTTTTGGGACCTGGCAGATAATGTGATAGGGGAAATAATACTTTAAAATTGTTTAATTGCAGTATATGTGTGATGGATGGTTGAACAAATTTATATGGCTTATGTTGCCATGAGTTATGATGAGAAGTTGCATCTCCTTGCAGTTGTCATATAATGACATGGATGTTAGAGTATGCTATGATAAATGAATACTCCCCTCATGCAGTACATGCAGGGTAGAGTTTATGATGAGAAAGTTATGTTGCTCCCATACCATATGACATGCAATAAGAACGTGCCCAGGATGATAGGCAGTCTCAATAAGTGGGATAATTGCTACAGTATGATTGGGGTTACTCAGGTATTTCTACAAACTTGTGAATACAATACTTAGGGCCATTTCTTATGTTAAGGTTTCTGCAAGTACAAAGAAGGTGGCAGTATTATGACACTATCAAAAGAAATGGTATACATAAAGAGCAAAAGATAACAGGAAAGAGATTGTTTTCATATCACTCTTCAGATAAGAGTTGGATATGAAACAGATGGCTCTCATATATAGCTAGATTAAGTTGAGTTCAGATTACTCTTTAGATAAGAGTTAGATCTGATACAGATTGCTGCAGTTAGAGCATAGTTCAAATGGCTCACAGTTAGAGCACATATTTAAATGAGAAGTTATGGTGAGGCCATAGCAACTGAATGCAATGGCAGGTGGTTAGACCATAATTGGTAAGCCATAACAGAGTAAGAAAGATGAGAAGGAACTCCTGAGTAAGAGGGAAAACAAGTAACGTCTTAGTAAATAATTTGGGCTACTGAATGTATTTCTTAAAATTTATTGATTAAGTTATCAACAAGTGGAAGCTATAAACCATATAACCTAGTTTGGTGGTTTGAGATCTTTCAGTGATGATGATACAGTACAACAGAATCACAGAGGATTCTGGATGGTAGCAGTTAGGTCCTAGCATGGCTCAAGGGTCGTAGTTAGATCCTAACAGCTTCAGAGTCGCAGCTAGATTCTAACAGCTTCAGAGTCACAACTAGATTCTGAAGAGGCTTACGGTTGATCATAGTTAGATCCCAAGGTCATAGTTAGACCTAGCCTAAGGAAAGTAATAAGCCATGAAAAAATGAGAATAGTATAGTATCTCTCTGGAAAGATGATCACCAAAGACGAAGTTAAGGTAAGGAAGCTTCACTAGTTGATTAACTCCTATAGAAAACATATTTATAATGATTTTCCTCAAATAGCCTATATTATATACATACTGAACTTAGTTTTCCTTAAATGAAGATGGAGTCTAATTTCAAGCATGAGTGCTAATATTCAAAAAGTTTTGTGGAAGTATGCCTGAGGAATAGATAAGAGAACCCCATATGTTTTGAGAATGGAAAAGTGTGAGTAGATAAATCCTTTAAATAAGGATAAAGAAATTAAAAGGTTAGCGAGACCTAGAGAAGAGGGTCTAAGATAGAGTAAAGATAGAACACAATTCTATGAGAAAGAATATGCTAGGGCTTAGAGCTATCAGAAAAGTAACATAGTCCTAACCCAGTAGAATAGTTAGCTGAAAAGTGCTAAGGCAAGAGTAGCCCAATGATGGGTGACCCCTGGAATTAATGAGAAAAGGGTATAAATGCCACAAAAGTTTGGTATAGATATACAAAGTTATGTAAGATAGTAAGAAAAGTTAAAAAGATCTATAAAAGTCAAGGAAGTATTATGAAAATAAAGGGATATTCTCCTCAGATAAAGTCCTTATCAAAGTATGAATAGAGATTTAACCCTGAAATTTCGAGGATAAAATTTTCTTTTAAGGGAAGGACAAATGTCATATCTCAATTTTTAGGCCTAGAAGCCTAATATGTAGCATAAAAAGGGTATGCTACCAGGCCTTGTTGAGCAGAAGTCCCATAAGCATACAAATGATGTTTAGGGACTAAACTGCAAATAATGAGAGTTTAGGGACTAAATCGTAAATAGTGAAAGTCCCTGAGGCATTTTGCTAATTTACTAAGGGTGTTTATTGGGAATCCAGCCACCAGAGTGCTTGGGCTTGTTTAGAAACCCAATATGACAATCCAAGGGTCCAAAAATGTGGCCCAATGATTATGGGATTTTAAGTTATGTTAAAATAATATTTTAGTACTTTTTCATAAAGTAAAGTTACCCAGTTAAGGATATAACTGAGAAAAGTGATCAGATAAAGATTTGGACTATGAGGTGGCATTAAAGGTGTCCTCATAGGACACACAAGGCACCACATAGCATGATTCTAGGAAAAGAAGAAAAGCTAAAGACACATGGCATGATTCTAGGAAAAGGAGTAAAAGCTAAAAGACACGTGGCACAATCTCAGCCGTTCATTTTGGGAAAAGACTCTGGAATTCTCTAGAAAGGCTGAGTCAACTGGTGAGGTGTCCCAAGGGCCCCACCATTGTTCCACCTTTCATGTGAGGTGTCCTATAGATGATGTCATTTTGGTGAGTCATTGAAGAGGGTGATGTCATCATGATGATGTAGGCGAAGCTTCTTGAGGTAGCTAAGCAACCTGAGCCATTCATCGTGATTCAATCTAGACCATCCATTCCACCTCCTCTCAACTATAAATAGCCCACCCCTCCTTCCATTCTATTCATGGCCAAGTATGGCAAAAAGAAGAGGAAAAAAGGAGGAGTTATGGTGGAGCTAGTAACAGTCCAAGGAGCTTACGGACTTGGCAGAACTTAGGAATAAGGTAAGTAAGTTATTCTAGTCCCTACTCTAATAAATTAGAGGATTATTCTTAATGGTTAGAATAGAGAAATATATCTCTTGATAAGGTTAGCCGTAGATAGAAAGATAGTTAGGGGATTATCAGATTAAGGATATTACCCCAAGTTAAGCATGAGTTAAGTAGAGCTATACTGGATAATAATAAAGATATTATTATGCTATGTATAGGATATGACCTATGAAAAGAAGGAATCTTAGAGCAAAGGCTAAAAGCTAGAGGAAGGCTAGATATCAGGCAGTGAACTTATCCTAGACTTGTATGCATTGAATGTTATGCTTGGTTGTGCTATAACTTTGTTGAATTATGTTGCATATGTGCTTATGTATGAAGCTCTATTTCTATGATTACTTTAGGCAATTATATTTCATATATTACATGGAAGCATGCACATTACGCAATGTTAACACTTTCACAAGCAAGCACCAGTATTCACATTAATGCATGCATTGTTTAGTACTATTTGCTACTGAGATTTCCCCAAAAATCTCACCCCTTCCATATCAATCCAATTACAGCAGGTCTTCTCAAGATAAAGGAGATAAAGTTGCATGAATACATGTTAATTATTTAGCATGATTGATATGTGATTCATGTATGTATCATTGCTAGAAATTGTCACTCTGAACAGTAACTTTTGGTGAGGCTGTAACATGTGAGCTATACTTATAAATACTAAATGATTGAATAAATGTATGATATTTTTCTAGTAAATAGTATACATACCAAGCTTTAATTTGATATATAGAATGTCTCATTTGGATGTCTACACATGGAGATATGATTTTTTAAATTTGAGACCAAAAATGCTAGAATGAAGGGAAGACGTTAGATGAATAGCAAACTTTGAGTATTGACCAACATTCACTTGGTCAAGGTGTGGTCAACGAGTTATTTTTCCCTAAAGAGCATTAAGTTAGCTTCTTATAGCAATTTGAACAACTTCATTTTGATTTTTTCTAGAACTAGTTATGATATTTTGAAGTCAGGTCACTTCTCTGGAATTTGCACAGTGAATATTACTCACTATAGTAGAATTCTAGATTGTGTAATTTGACTTCAATAACCTTAAAAGTGGTTACAAATGCTACTGTTTGGTCCCTAAGAGGTAAGAAAATAAGGATGTTTCACAGTAGATGTCATATCCTAATTTTTCCCTATCCATATAATACTGATAGTGGAAAGAGGTTTGGAAAGGATTATGAGAAAGATCAGAAGAAAAGATAAAGGTTAGATGAGTATTAAATAAAGAGAAGCATCTAAATGAAAATTAGAAAAGGTTGAAGGTAAAAAGTGCAGGTAGAAATAAAAGTTGGGCCCTTAAGTGTAATTTTTAAAAGTTAAGGGACTTAAATACAAATAGCTAAGAGTTCAGGTGCCAAAGTGCAATTATTCAAAAGTTCAGGGACCTAAATGTAAATATGAGAAAGTTGAGCTAAAGCAAGCCAAAAATTCCCTGAATAAGATAAGACCCAAATTTTACCAGTAGATTGACAAAAAATATTTGAGTCAGTTTAAAGCAATGCATAATTTTGATTTGAGGTCCCAATTAATTAATATAAGTTCTTGAAGTCAGAAGGAATTATTGTGGTATTTTTCAGACATCAGAATCAGATGAAACTTTATAGGAAATTCTTATATTTAATGTAAGAATTTATAAAATTAACAGACTCAGAAAATGAATCCTGTAGAATTCTTACGTGATTTTATAGTGAAATAAAATACCCGATAAATAGGATCAGGAGAGATGTCTTGGGATTTGTGTCATAAAGGTCATAAAGACAATGAGCCCAAACAAGGCCCAAAAGGTACCATAGTAGGCCCAATATAATTACTGGACAGTTAAGTGGGCCAGAGTCCAGAGCAATCTAGGAAAAGTGCGAAATTACGAAATGCCCCTGGATGCCCATACTGTACCAGTTAAGGATGGAGGTCATTATGGTCATTTTGGACATGCCAAAAACGTGGTACATAATATAAATATAATTAGTTAGAGCCAGTATATGCCCTGAGGCAGTATAAAGAGGGGTAAAATGACAATTATGCCCTTAGGGCTAGTACAGTACAAGACAAGACACCAAGGGTATTTTGGTCATTTTCCAAGGGATGGATGGCAGATAAATATTCAGTATATCATTGTCAATGGTATGAGAAGCCTAGACATTGATGTCCAGGACATAATATATATATTGGTATATTATAAAAAATTAGGAACAGAAAATAGTCCGATTGTTGTGAAACTGCTCTGATCGGTACCGGATTAGACTAGAATTTTTCCAGAAGCTTCCCCCCAATGGAATTTTGCCACATACCCCCATGAGGTGTCCCTTGAGATGTCCCACATGATGTCATAATTATTCTTTTATGAAAAAGGAAAATCCAAGATTAAATGTGGGCCGTTAGATCAAATAGTATACAAACTAATCTTGGCCATTGATTTCCACCAAGATTTTTCTATAAATACCCCCTCAAATCTGCATCCAAACCGTGGCTTGTCAACCCTTGGGGAAACTCTTGTAAAATGAAAACTCAAGCCAAGAAAAAGAAGATTCAAGGTACCAAATTTCAAGCAAGCAAGAGATCAAAGGTAAGCAATCTCTCCTAGCTTATTTTCCTTTGATTTGGGAGCTTGAACTTAGGGTTTTAATGGGGGAAATTTGAGTTTTCTCTAAGGTGTTTTTCTGCCCAAAAACCTTAAATGAAAGGGGAAAGAAGAAATTAAAGTTAGAAACATATGATTGAAGCTTAAACAAGCTAGTTAAGTGATTGGTTGTTGAATCAAATTGATATTCTTGACTTTGTCATGGTGTATCCAGTTCGGTATGCACTGTTCATGAGGGAAAGAAATGGATTTTCAATGATTTAATGCTTGCATTGAATTCATATGATGGTTTTGTGTAGGATTGGAAAGGTTTTGAACCTTAGAAACAATAAAATATAAAGGTTGTAGTTTTTGAAATCCTTTACAGTTACTGTTCACTCACATAAACAGTGATTAGAATTTCATGATTTTGATGCTTCCAATGGTTTTAAAATGAAAAGTTTTGTGGGGTAAAGTGGAGAAATAAGTATGGGAAGCATTAGAATCAAAATGAAATTTTTTGAAAGAATTGTGTGCATGTGTTGGTTCTGTATAGTAGGCCATGAAGGAGCTAGAATTTCATGATTCTAAGCTCATAAATGGATTCAAAAGATGAAATTGTGTAGGGTAAAGTCAAGACATCAATTGGTTCAAGAGCCAAGTGGATTAGTGAAGTTTAGAGAAAGTTATGATAATAAAGGGTGTAACAAGGTTAGTTTTGAACATGGTTGGAGTTCATGAGTCCTAATGAATTATATGATGAATATGAATGTGTTTAGGACCTTGAAACATCCAAGAAGATTTTGGGAAGTGATTGACATAAAGGCTTCATGGTTGGAAAGCCAGGGAGCAAGTGCAAAAGATCAAGAGGAAAGCTTAAGTACAACGTAGTGAACTTACTTCTTTACGTGCTTGATGTGGTATGCTTATGTGTTAACATGTCTATGATATTTTAATGATGTTGTGACATGATAAATTATGTTTAATGTATTGTGAATAACATGTTTTTCATGGCTATGCATTTTATGTAAAGGTATATAGCATGATGGCATGTCACTAATCAAAAAAAGTTTAATGAAATTACATATCATGCATTAGCATCCATCTTGCAAATTTAAGTTTTAATGTTTGCTACTGGGATTCCCTAGAATCTCACTCTCCCATAAGCAACCAATTTAGGTCAAGCATGACGGAAAATGTATGCATGGAGAAGAGCTAAAGAATGGAAGAAAGGAATTTAAGCAATTAAGATCCTAGCATATGCTATGGATTATCTATGTATGTAAATGCCCTATAAGGTTCCCAACTATGTGATGAAAATATTTGTGATACTTATGGTATATGTATATGATGTATATGAATATTGAGAAGCTTATTTGATGGCTTATGCATGCTGGAACAATTATTGAAAGTAAAAGAAAGGAAACTGAAATGGTAAAAATGTAGGTCCTAAGGCAGTTTTGTGGTGGCTTTAGTTTGACCTAGCAAATGAAGGAATTATTTCATGCAATTTGACAAGCATGTCTCACACATCAAGTGATTTAAGTGCATAGGTAGAACATTTCATTTGGATGTGTATATCAAGAGAAATGAATTTCCAAATTAAGGGACCAAAATCTGTTTCCAGAGTTTTTGACCAAATGAACAGTAAATTTGAACGAATAAACTAAATTAATTGGCTAATTATTTGGTCTGGAAATTATTTTCCCTTAAATTTCAAGATGTTATCTTCACTTAATTTTTTGAACCACTTCATTTTGAGTTTTCTAGAATTAATTATGATTTTTCAAAATTCATTGCATAATCTGGAATACCATACGAACAGTAATCCGAAAAAGAGTAAAATTTCAGATTTGGCTAATAGACTTCCAAGGTCTTGTAAGTGGTTCTAAATGCTACTGAATAGTCCCTAAGAGGTATAAAAGTAAGGATGTTACAGTAGATCCTGAGGGTCACAGTAGACCTAGCCTAAAGAAAGAAGATGAAAGAGCCATAAATATAGTAGTTCTTTGGAAAGACAATTTATAAGGACAAGGTTAAGGTAGGGAAGCTCCACAAGTTGGTCAACTCATAATAGAGAGTATCTGCAATGTTAACTTCATATAGCCTTTTTATTATCATGGATTGAACTCATAGTCTTCTTACATGAAAAAGGAATTAAGTGATTAAAGTTAAAGTTTTTAGTTATGAGTAACGAATATTTATGAGTCTGTAGATAATATACCTAAGGAAGAGAAAAAATAATCTCATGTGATATGAGAAGGGGTCAAGTAAGAACAAAGACATCCCTAAGATAAGGTTACAGAGAATAAGAATGAGAGATAAATAGATTTTTCAGATGAAGATAAAGATATTAGAAAGCCAGATAAACCCATAAGAGATAGTATGAGAAGGGCCTAAGATAATAAGTGACTAGAACCCTTATATTATGTCAAAAAAAGTGGATTTGAAAGGAAAGATTTAGAAAAGTTGTTCTCTGAAACTAGTAAAGTTTTCAATTAAAGATAATGTTAAACTTATGGTATCTCGAGATATGTCATGAAAAGGTGAGATACGTTATGGTAAAGTAAAATTTCATGATATAGCCAGAAACAACAAGATACACCATGATGGTTTAAGAAGCACATAATGAGATACGCTATGAGAATCATGTAATGTGATACATGATGAGAAATATATATGGAGAAGTATAATACGAAATGGATTTGTAGCTAATTTTATAAACTGATAAAGAGGCTCACTTTTGGTAGTGATAAGATGTTTGAATGTTATGCTATAGATGAAATAACAAATAAGAGATTTCACTCCTTTCATGAAATGTTAGACATTATGTTATGTTTGTAAAATATGTTAAAGTTCCAAATGTTATGTAGTGTAAGCTCCATGTGATAGAGCTGTGGAAACTCTGAGTATTAGAGCTATGTATATTAAGGAACGCAATACTTAAGCTTTGCATTCATGAGCAGGTGTATAATGTTGGCCAATCATTATACATGTTAGACTATATGCTCTTATATGCTCCTACTTAGTGATAAAGTAAAGAAAGAATATTGCATAAGTCCTCTTTCTGTACTATGCTTAATTGTTAAAAATGATATGAGCAACTAGTAGAGCGATAGAATTTCTAAGGAAATAAGTATGATGATGCGAAAATGAGGATGAAGCATTGTGAATGTTAAGAAACTCAGCTATATACTAAGATAAGCGATAAGAGATGTACAATAAAAAGTATGATGAATAGTTGATAAAAACCCCACAATACAATAATATTCGAGATAGTTTAATATGAAAGAAATAGATACTACTCACAAGTATAGTATAGTGAGATGTCCATAGGCAAATAGATGCATAGCAAGTAAGCAAGTAACAAAATGAAACATAGTTCAACTCTTACTAAGTTGATTCAGAAAAGAAGAATAATGGCAACAAAGATAAGAAATAGATACCATAATTGTAACATCCTTATTTTCTTATGTGTTAGGGATGAAACGCCAGCATCTGGAACCACTTTTAAGGCTATTGAAGTCAAATTACTCAAACTGGAATTTTACTCTACCGAGTACTGTTCATAGTGTAAATTCCAGAGGAGTAACCTGACTTCAAAAAATCATAACTAATTATAAAAAAATCAAAATGAAGTGGTTCAAATTGCTACACAAAACTAACTTAATACTCTTTCAGAAGAAAATAACTCGTTGACTATGACTTAACTCAGTCAATGTCAGTCAATGCTCAAAAGTAACTGTTCATCCAGTGTCTTTCCCCTGATTCCAACATTTCTGGTCCCAACTTTGAAAAATCATATCTTTATGTGTAGACATCCAAATAAGATGTTCTAAATATCAAATTGAAGCTTAGCATGTCTACTATTTACTAGAAAAATATCATACATTTATTCAATCATTTACTATTTATAATTATAGCTCAAATGTCACTGCCTCACCATGAGTTACTGTTCATAGTGACAATTTCCAGCAATTATACATACATGAATCACATATCAATCATGCTAAATAATCAACTTCTCTTCATGCATCATTATCTCCTCCATCTTGAGAAGACCTGCTATAATTGGATTGATATGGAAGGGGTGAAACTTTTGGGGAAATCTCAGTAGCAAACAGAAACCATACAATATATGCAACTATATGCTTGATGTTACTATGTGTGTACTTAATGATCATGCTTGCATAATGATAACATACATGCTTTCATGTGACTTCATTATAACATATGGCCATAACATAAAAAGAAACAGAGCATTACTTAATCATACATGCTTCACATCATCAAGGTAAGTAAACATCACATAAAACATCCAAGTAGTATAAGCATACAAGTAGGTAAGTTTACTACCTGACACGGAGCCTTTCCTCTAGTCTATAACCTTTTCTCTAAGGTTCCTTCTTTTTATATGTCAGAACCTTATTCCTAAGTTGGCCAAATCCCTAATCTCCTTGGACTGCTCCTTGCTCCACTAGAACTCCTTCCTTTATTTCTCTTCCTTACTTTCTTTCTCTCTTTATCTTTTTGTCTCTTCTCTCTCTTGTTTCTTGCTCTTGGCCGTGGGAATAAAGTGAGGGGGAGTGGGGTATTTATAGTTGAGTGGAGGTGGAATGGATGGTCCATATTGAATCGCGATGAATGGCTCAGATCGCTTAGCTTCCTCAAGAAGCTTTGCCTGTAACATCATGATGACATCATCATCCTAGATGACTCATCAAAGTGACATCATCCATGGGACACCTCACATGCTAGGTGGCACAATGGTGGGGCCCTTGGGATACTTCACCAGCTGACTCAACACTTTCAGGGAATTATAGAGTCTTTTCCCAGAATGAAGGGCTGAGATTGTGCCACGTCTCCTTTAGCTTTTCTCTTTTTTCCTGTAATCATGCCATGTGTCCTTAGCTTTTCTTCTTTTCCTATAATCATGCCATGTGGCACCTTGTGGGTCCCATGAGGACACCTTTCATGCCACCTCATGGTCTAAAGCTTTATTTGATCACTTCCCCTAGTTCTATCTTTAATTGAGTAACTTTACTTTATTGAAAAAGTACTAAACTAATATTTTAATGCCACTTGGGCCCATATCACTGTTGGGCTACGTTTTTGGATGTATGGGAATGTCATCTTGGGTTTCTAATTAAGCCCAAGCACTCTGGTGGCTCAGTTCCCAAGAAATATCTCTTTCTTATCCAAAATAACTATTATGGCCCCAGGGACTTTCACTATTTACAATCTAGTCCCTGAATTTTCACTTTCTTACAATTTAGTCCCTGAACATCATATGTATATTTCTGGGACTTATGCTCAATAGGGCCTGGTAGCATACCTTTTTCAAGCTACGTACTAGGCTTCTAAGCCTAAAAATTAGGATATGACAATAATCTGTAGTCATAAAGCAGAAAAGGATATCTATTCAAGCTAGTTGACTAAGGCGCTAAGTAAATTTTGAGGACAAAATTTATTTTAAGGAGGTAGGAATGCCTAATTTTTTTCTATCTGTATAAGACTAATAGAGGAAAGGGGTTTGGAAACGATTGTGATAATGAATAGAAAAGAAAAATGATGATTAGATAAAGGTATAAAAGGAGAGACTAAATTGAAAATTTTAAAAGTTCTTTGGGGCAAAAATGAAAGTTGACATAAAATTTGGGCCATTAAGCGTAATTATAAAAAATTGAGGGCCTAAAGTGTAATTTTCAAAAGTTCAAGGGTAAAATGGTAATTATTGAAAGTTGAGCAGGAAAATGCCCGAAACTGGCTAGAAACAATTTAGCCCCAAATGTTTCCAGTACATAGAGAAAATTATTCTGATAAGAGTAACGTAACAGAATTTTTATGAGGTCTTGAAAAATTGATATGAATTCCTAAAGAAAGGAAAATTAATATAGTATTACCTAGACCGCAGAATCAGATGAAATTTTGTAATAAATCTTATAATTAATATAATAATTTATGAAATTAACATAGCTCAAAAAGGAGTTATGTAGAATTTATTATGGAATTTACAGTGAATTAAAATACTCGATAAATATGTTTTTGTGATAATTTCTTGGGAGTTGAGCCTGTGAAGATAGTGGACCACGTAGAAGGCCCAAGAATAGTGCCTTATAGGCCCAATAATATTTTTAGATAAGTTTATGGGCTAATGCTAATAAAGACCAGAAAAATGTAAAATTATGAAAATACAAAGTATGCCATTTTGTTGTGTCATTGAGCCAGAGATAGAAGAAGGGAATTTTGGTCATTTAGACAAGGTTAAACATGTGAAGAGAAGTACAGTGATGAATAATAGAGTCATTACATATCCTGATAAGATGTAAAGAGATATGAAATGACAATTATGCCCTTAGGGTTAATATATGGCACGATAGTAAACTATGGGCATTATAGTCATTTGCCAATAGATCTATAATTAAGTTTAGGCCCAATCCTAGAATATCAATGGACGGAAGAATCTGGATAATGGATTTAAGGTCAAAAAGCATATGGTGGAATCTCAGAAAAATTAGATTAAGAAAATAGTATAGTTTTTGGGAAAGCGTACTGAGCTGGTACTAGATTAGACTAGAATTTTTCTAGATGCTTTTTCCCCTTGCAATTTCATCATATGGGCTATGAGGTGTCCCTTGATGATGTCATGGATGATGTCATCTCATTGGCTTCTAGGGCAAGCAAATCCAAGATCAAATATTAGCCATTAGATCAAATAGGGCACGAAGTGATCTTGGCCAATAACCCCCCTTTTTCTACACAAAACCATGGCACTTGGAACCCTTGGGGAGGTGCTGCTCAAATGAAGAGTTAAGCCAAGATAAGGAAGAATTCAAGGACCAAAGTTCAAGGTAGCTACGAATTAAGCTAAGCAATCTATCCTATCTTATTTTTCTTTGATTTGGGGGCTTGAACTTAGGGTTTTTATGGAAGAAATATGAGGTTTATCTAGGGTGTATATGCTACCTAAAAACACTAGATGAAAGGAGAAAGAAGAATTTAAAGTTAGAGTTATGTGATTGATGCTTAAATAAGCTAGTTAGATGACTGGTTGTTGAATCAAGTTGATATTTTTTACTTTACCATGGTTGAAACCCTTCAATCTACACTATTCATGATAGAAGAAGGGATTTCAACAATATAATGCTTCCATTTAATTTATATGATAATTTTGTGTAGGATTGGATAGGTTTTGAACCTTGGAAGTATTAGATTTAAAAGTTGTAGTCTATAATTCTTCTTTGTGACTATTCACTCATATGAATAGTATTTATAATTTTATGATTTTGATGCTTTCAATAGTTTTAAAATGAAAAGTTGTGTGGGATATATGTCATATCCCAATTTTTAGGCTTAGAAGCCCCGTATATAGCCTGAAAAAGGGATGCTACTAGACCCTATTGAGCAGAGATCTCAGTAAATAGAGAAAATTATGCTGATCAGTTTGATGCAACACAGAGTTTTGATATGAGGTCTCAAAAGATTTATATTAATTTTTGAAGAGAAGGAAAATTAATATAGTATTCTCTAGACCATAGAATCAGATGAATTGTGGCAGTAAATTCCTATAATTAATATAAGAATTTCTGAAACTAACAAAGCTCAAAAAGGAGTTCTGTAGAATTTACTACAGAATTTACAGTAGATTAAAAGATCCGATAAATAGGTTTCAGGGGAATTTCTCGGGAATTGAGCCTATGAAGATAATGGATCATATATAGGGTCCAAAATGGCACCTTATAGGCCTAATGATATTTTCAGATAAATATGTGGGCCAGGGCTAATAAAGACCGAGAAAAATGAAGAATTATTAAAATGCCACTGAAGGTATGCCACTGTGTTATGTCATTAAGTTAGAGTCAGACGAAGGGCATTATGATCATTTGACTAAGGTTAGATAGTTAAGAAAGGGTATCTAGATAGTTGACCAGGGTTAAGAGATACTCTGGTAAGGTATAAAAAGGCAATAGTGCCCTATAAGTACTAAAGAGGTAGTAAGGGCATTTTGGTAATTTACTAAGGATGTTCCTTAGGAACCGAGCCACCAGAGTGCTTGGGCTTGGTTAGAAACCCAAGATGATATTTAAAGGCCCAAAAACGTAGCCCAAGAGTAATGTGGGCCCAAGAGGCATTAAAATATTATTTTAGTACTTTTTCAATAAAGTAAAGTGACCTGGTCCAAGATAGAACTGGGTAAAGTGATCTGGAATCATGAGAGGACATAAATGGGGCCCATAATGCGCCACATGGCATGATTATAGTAAAAGAGGAAAAGCAAAGGACACATGGCATGATTAGAGAAAAAGGAGAAAAAGCAAGAGGACACATGGCACGATCTCGGCCGTCCATTCAGGGAAAAGACTTTGGAACTCTCTGGAAAGGCTGAGTCAGCTGGTGAGGTGTCCCAAGGGCCCCACATTTTGCCACATATACCCATGAGGTGTCCCTTGAGGTGTCCTAGATGATGTCATGAGTGGTGAGTCATCAGGGAGGGTGATATCATCGTGATGATGCAGGTAAAGCTTCTTGAGGAAGCAAGCAATCTGAGCCATTCATCGTGAATCAATCTGGACCATTCATTCCACCTCCTCTCACCTATAAATAGGCCACTCCCCTCCCATTTAAAGGTACGCCATGGCCTAGCAAGGAAAAGGAAGAGAAAGAAAAGAGGAAGAGAGAAAGAGAGGAAGAAAGAAAGGAAAGGAAGGAAGGAGTTCTGGTGAAGCCAGGAGCAGTCTGAGGAGTTGAGGGACTGGGCAAAGCTTAGGAATGAGGTAAGAAAGTTATCTAGTCCATGCTCTAATAAAGTATAGGATTTCTCTTAGTAGTTAGAATAGAGAAATATCTCTATTAATAAAGGTAGCTAAAGGTAGAGAGAAAGCCAGGGGAATGTCGGAATAAGGATATCACCCCTAGTTAAGTATGAGTAAAATAGAGCTATGCTGATAGAATAATAATGAATATATTATTATGCTATGTATAGGCTCTGACCTATGAAAAGAAAGAATCTTAGAGCAAAGGCTAAAAGCTAGAGGAAAGCTATATGCCAGGTAGTAAACTAATCCTAAACTTGTATGCATTGAATGTTATGCTTGATGTGGTATGGCTTTGTTGAATTGTGTTGAGCATGTGCTTATGTATGAAGCTCTATTCCTATGATTACTTTGGCTAATTTTATTTCATATGTAACATGGAAGCATGCACATTAGACAATATTAACACTTTCACAAGCAATCATAAGTATTCACATTAATACATGCATTGTTTAGTGTTGTTTGCTATTGAGATTTCCCCAGAAATCTCACCCCTTCCATATCAATCCAATTACAGCAGTTCTTCTCAAGATGGAGGAGATAAAGATGAATGAAGAGATGTTAATTGCTTAGGATGATTGATATGTGATTCATGTATGGAATTGTCACTGTGAACAGTAACTCCTGGGGAGGCAGTGACATTTGAGTTGTAATTATAAATAGTAAATGATTGAATAAATGTAAGATATTTTTCCAGTAAATATTATACATGCCAAGCTTCGATTTGATATATAGAACGTCTCATTTGGATGTCTACACATAAAGATATGATTTATCAAAGTTGCGACCAGAATGCTGGAATCAGGGACAAGATGCTGGATGAACAGTGATTTTGGAACATTGACCAACGTTGACCTGGTCAAGATGTGGTCAATGAGTAATTTTTACCTGAAATATTATTATGTTAGCTTCATGTATCAATTTGAACCACTCCATTCCAATATTTATAGAATTAGTTATGATTTTTCGAAGTCAGGTCACTCCGCTGGAATTTACACAGTGAACAGTACTCGATGGGAGTAAAATTTCATATTGTATGATTTGACTTCAATGGCCCTAGAAGTGGTTCCAAATGCTACTGAATGGTCCCTAAGACATAAGAAAAGGAGGATGTTATAATATATTAGAGAAACAAGTATTGGGAGCATTGGAATCAAAATGAGAATTTTTGGAAGAATTGTGTATGTTTTGTAAATCTGTCTAGAACAGTGCATAGGAGCTAGAATTTCATTATTCTAAACTCATAAATGGATTCAAAAGATGTAATTGTGTGGGGTCAAGTCAACTCATCAATTTGTTCAAAGGACAAGTTAATTAGTAAAGATTAAAGAAAGTTACTGTAGTTAAGTGAGCTCAATGTTCAAGAGAGGTAGATTGTAATGAATGGATGGTAATGTTATGTTATGAATTGATTGTGGACTTAAAAGAGGAAGCCACACATCAAGGAGAAGTAAGAAAAAAAAGGAAACATTAAAGTAAAGGAAGGTCAAGCATAGAGGTAGCAAACTTATCATAAACTTGTATGTATTGAATGTTATGGTTAGTTGTGCTATGGCTATATTGAATTGTGTTGCATATGTGTTTATTATTGAAGCTCTATTTCTATGATTTCTTTGGCCAATTGTATTTCACATGTCACATGGAAGCATGCAAATTACACAATGTTAACACTTTCACAAGCAAGCGCAAAGTATTTACATTAATGCATGCATTGTGTAGTTCCATTTGCTATTGAGATTTTTCCATAAATCTAACCCCCTCCATGTAATCCCAATCCCAATAGGTTCAAGAATGATGAAAGAGTATGAAGAATCATGAAGAGAAGTTAGGGATTTAATAGTATAAATGTTACGTGAACAATTGTTACATGTAATGATGTTACATGACAAGTTTAAACAAGAATGCTCATGATATAAGGAAAAATAGTAAATGATGGAATAAATATATGAAATTTTACAGAAATTTAGTTAACATATCAAGCTTCATTTTGACAGTAAGAAAACCTTATTTTGATGTCTGTACAAAGAGATCAAATTTTTCAAATTCAGGGAGCAGAGAATATTTTTAGAATTTTTGACAAAATGAACAGTGAATTTTAACGATTAAACTGTATTAATTGACTAAATATTTGGTTAGGAAATTATTTTTCTCTTAAATTTCAAAATGTTATCCTCAAGTACCTTTTTGAACCACATCATTTTGATTTTTTATAATTAATTATGATTTTCTGAATTTTGTCACTAAGTCTGGAATACCATATGAATAGTAACTCGAGAAAGGTAAAAAATCCAGATTTAGCTAATGGATTTCCAAGGTATTATAAGTGGTTATCAATACTACTAATTGGTTCCTAAGACATACAAAAGTAAGAATGTTTCACAGTGTCTAGATTTTTCCTTCCATTGACATTCTTAAACTGGGTATAAATTTAATTACTGGCCCTTGAAAAAATGACCAAAATGCCCCTAATTCATCTTTCTTCACTTTAATAACTATAGGGGCATTATTATCTTTTCACACTTCATCAGGATACTTTCTGATATTTGACTTTTTGACCTAGGGTAAATGACTAAAATACCCTCCATTCACTTTATTTATTTTATAACATAGACATAGGGGCATTTTCGTCTTTTCACACTTTCTATAAAATTTCTGGCCGCTAGCCCCTATATTTTAATTTGCATAATGTATTACCTAAATCTATATTTTTATTGGATATTTGGTCCAATATTCTCTAAAAAACCTTTACTGAACATTTAATTATTTAAAAAATTATATCAATTAATCGATACCTCAGATCATGGATTTAAAGACCTACCTTGATCTTTTCTATTAATGATGTTTAGGTCCCTATCTTTTTGCTTAATTCCATCCATGTCCTTTTCTTTTCAAAAATTACCATTATGTCCTTTACCTTATGACATCCATATCCCTTTATTTTTCATAATTATACTTAAGACCCTTAACTTGTCTGTATATTTATTTTAGGCCTTATGACTTTTATAATTTTCACTCTAGTACCTTCATCTTATGATTACATTCACTTTGTGTTTACAAGTGGCGACCAAAAAATGGATTTGGTCACGACTAAAATGCGAAATCGCTGAAACTGCGCATTTTGAATTAAATCATACAGATATAAAAGGAGAGGAGGGATGCCGTCAAGGTGGAGGCTAGTTTTTGGACTAATTAGGTTATGAAGTAGTACGCAAGCGCTCTCTGATCACCTTCTCTATATCTTCCATCGTTCTACACCTCTCCACAGACTTCTCCATATCTCTACACCATCAATCTACCGTCTTCTCATTGTTTCTTCATGGCATCACATATGGATAGTGATTGTAGTACAATAGGAGTTATGAGAGGCTAAATCTTTAGCCTCCTGGTAATGGATATGATATCTTGAGCTCATATACTAAAACAGGGAGTTTCTACTATTCTAATTTGCATCTTCTTATGTTATGATTGTTGCTAGACCTAGGGTTTTCATTTCATTCCCATAACTTGTACTGTTCAAATCAACCAGTATAAATCCTATCCGATTCACAGTAACTATAACATCCTCATTTTCTTACGTCTCAGGGATCAAATGGTAGCATCTGGAGCCACTTCTAAGGTCATTGAAGTCAAATTATATAATCTAGAATTGTACTCTCTCGAGTACTGTTCACTGTGTAAATTCTAGAGGAGTATCTTGACTTCAAAAAATTATAACTAATTCTAGAAATATAGAAATAAAGTGGTTCAAATTGCTACACAAAGCTAACTTAATTATTTTTCAGGGAAAAATAACTCGTTGACCATGCCTTGACTTAGTCAACGTCTGAAGTTTACTGTTCATCTAGTATTTTCGCCTGATTCTAGCATTTCTGGTCTCAAATTTGAAAAATCATATCTTTATGTGTAGACATCCAAATAAGATGATCTATATATCAAATTGAAGCTTAGCATGTCTAGTATTTACTGGAAAAATATCATACATTTGTTCAATCATTTACTATTTATAATTACAGCTCAAATGTCACCGCCTCACCACGAGTTACTGTCTAGCAATGATACATCTCCTCCATCTTGAGAAGACCTACTGTAATTGGATTGATATGGAAGGGGTGAGATTTCTGAGAAATCTTAGTAGCAAAGGGAAACCATACAATGTATGCAACTATATGCTTGATGTTACTATGTGTGCACTTAATGATAATGCTTGCATAATGATAACTTACACACTTCCATGTCCCTTAATTATAACATATGGCCATAGCATAAAAAGAAACAGAGCATTACTTAATCATATATGCTTCACATCATCAAAGTAAGAAAACATCACATAAAACATCCAAGCAGTATAAGCATACTAGTAGGTAAGTTTACTACCTGATGTGGAGCCTTTCCTCTAGTCCTTAACCTTTGCTATAAGGTTCCTTCTTTTCATAGGTCAAAACCTTATTCCTAAGCTCGCCAAATCCCTAAGCTCCTTGGACTGCTCCTAGCTCCACCAGAACTCCTTTCTCTCTTTCTCTTTTTCTATCTTCTTTCTTCCTTCTTTTCAATTAGATTGAATCGCTACAAATGGCTCAGTTGCTTAGCTTCCTTAAGAAGCTTTGCCTACATCATCATGATGATATCATCATTCTAGATGACTCATCAAAGTGACATCATCCATGGGACACCTCACATGCCAGGTGGCTCAATGGTGGGGTCCTTGGGATACCTCACCAGCTGACTCAGCCTTTCCAGAGAATTCTATAGTCTTTTCCTGGAACGAACGGCTGAGATTGTGCCACATGTCCTTTTGCTTTTTCTCCTTTTTCTAAACTCATGACATGTGTCCTTAACTTTTATTCTTTTCCTAGAATCATGCCATGTGGCACCTTGTGGGTCTCTTTTATGCCACCTCATTATTCCAGATCACTTTCCCCAGTTCTATCTTTGACCAGGTCACTTTACTTTATTGAAAAAGTACTAAAATAATATTTTAATGCCTATTGGGCCCACATCGCTCTTGGGCTACGTTTTTGAACATCTAGGATGCTATCTTGGCCTCTGATCAAGTTCAAGCACTCTGGTTGCTCAATTCCCAAGAACATCCCTTTCTTTTCTAAAATGACCATTATAGCCCCAGGGACTTTAACTATTTACAATTTAGTCTCTGAACTTTCACTTACTTGCAGTTTAGTCCCTAAACATCATTTGTATACTTCTGGGACTTTTGCTCAACAGGGCCTGGTAGCATCCCTTTTTCAAGCAAATACTAGGCTTCTAGGCCCAAAAATTGGGATATGACAATAATAATGTTGTTTACATTAGCCCACTTGCATTTGAACATGGGAACTTTGAATTTGGTGTAGTCCAGCTCCCAAATCTCTTCAACAATGCCATAATAAGGGATGGCTGCTAATTTAGGATTATTGACTTTTGTACTAGAGAAGTGCATAGCTTCAGCCACTAACATAACACCACAATTATGGATTCTACTTTTATCATCTAGGGAATGCGTATAAAAGGAATACCCGTTGATATCAAATGAATTCCAACATATAATATTAAATTTAGGACCATATTTCAACTATCTAACTAAATCATATATATAATCATTATTTTCAACCTTCTATTTGAACTATGTGTAAAAGATTTGTTGTATTCTCTAATCATCTTTTGCTCTGTCATTTTATTCTTTTGTTTCCAGATAAGCTCTTTATGAATAGCTATATAGCCTTAAACTTTATCAATATTATTCAAGATATGTAAGTGTATTTGCTATAATTCATTACGATAAATACTCTTCACTGACATTCCACGTTGACCCCTTATTTGGCACAGGGTTTAGTGAGATCGGTAAGTGTTACCTTAGACAAGTAGTGTTGAAAAAAATCTATAGCTTCTTTGGAATTATATTTTTCAACAATTGATGCCTCAGGCCGATTTGGATTCTTCATGTACCCTTTTTGAATTTTCATGTCTCTTTCAAATGTGTACATCCATCGTAAGTATAAAGGTGATAAGAGACAATTTGTATATGGTTTCTGTGACATTTTTAAGAATTTTATAACAACTTTACCATTCATTTTAGATCTTAAATTGTACTTTTTGTGGTAATACATGATTGTCCATGGCATTGTGGTAATTAAAGGGTAAAATGGTAAATTAACTCTTCCAAACTGTATATATTCTATTATTTACTGATTTGGACTTTTACAGTGAGCTTTTATGTTGGATTGCAGGTATTTTGGAATAGAGCAAGGACCAATAAAGAAATCTCAAGCAAATGAAAGTGAAATCATGCTCCTGTACATTTTAGTATCAACTAAAGAGTCCACCGGTCATGTCCTTTATTTTTCTGGAAGTATCTCTGTGTTTACAGGTCACGATTAAAACACAGATCTAGTCATGACTAAAATACAAAATCGCTGAAACTGCACATTATGAATTAAGTCATACAGAAATAAAAGGAGAGGAGGTATGTTGTCAACGGGGAGGCTAGTTTTTGACCTGATTAGGCTAAGAAGCAGAACTTGAGTGCCTTCTTATCACCTTCTCGACATATTCCATCATTTTACACCTCTCCACAGACTTTTCCATATCTCTATACCATCAATCTACTATCTTCTCATCGTTTTTTCATGGCATCATATCTTAACATCGATTGTAGAACAATAGGAGTCATGATAGGCTAAATCTCTAGTCTCTTGGTGATGGATATGATATCTTGAGCTCATTGACTGAAATAGAGAGTTTCAACTATTATAATTTGTATCTTCTATCGTATCCTTAATTTCAACCTCAATTATACTCAATTGGAAGTAACTTGAACTAATTACATATCCTTTTGCTTTAGAAATATGCATTTTTGAGAAATTTCTTATCGAGTACTCTTCACGGATACTATTCATTTGGTGATCTAGAATACATACCTAACTCTAAAAATTTATAATTAAATATAGAAAAATAAAAATGAAGTGGTTCCAATTTCTAATGAAAGCTCTTTCATTTAATTTTGAAGGAAAAATATAAAATTGAGATTTCATTGTCCCAATAAAATTAGTTTATTCGGTAAAAAAACACTATTCTCTTTGACTTAAATTCAAAAATTTATTTCTCTTTGGTTACTTGTCCAAATGAAACATGTTACCTATGGATTTAAAGCTCCCTATGTGTTCTTTAACTCCATACAATTTTGTAGAGAAATTCATTCGTTTACTATATACAATTAGTGATTAAACGTCACTACCTTCAGTCGCTCACTTTATCTCAATTCCAGATTTTATCTCCAACTTAGAAAAATCATAGTAAATTGAAAACTTAACCAATTAAGATGTTCTTGATGTCCATTTAAAGCTCTGTATCTTATATATTTTTATACCAAATTTCAAGTCCAAAATCATTGGTTAAGTTATTGTAATTATCATCATAGAAAAACATACATACCTTCCCATAGTTTATTCAAATCTTCGATCAAGGGCATTCGGTGAACGTCTATGTCATTTCCCAGTTGTATCAGTCCTGAGATCAACATAGACAATATTGCATACTCGTGTCTCACATACAACAAGGGAGATAGGTTATAAACCACTAAGAAGATAGGCCATGAGCTATGTATACTACTAAGGCTACCAAAAGGGTCAATGCCATATGTACTGAGTCCAAGCCTTAGGTTTCATGGTTCATTTCTGAACTCAAGAAATAAGTCATAAATATTTTTTCATTGCAAAAAATTAGCTGGATGACGAAGCTTTCCATCATAAATCTTTTTAGTTGCATGCCATAACATTTCTTTTACATCTTCGTCATTAGCAAAAAGCCTCTTAAACCTTGGTATAATTGGAAGATACCATAACACCTTTGTAGGAGACTTGTTTGATCTGTACCTTAGTGTCTTACATATTAGACATTTCTCTTCATCTTCAAAATCTTTCATGTACAATATGTAATTATTTGGGCATGCATGAATATTTCTTATTGCATACTTAAACGACATATTG
Organism: Leucaena leucocephala; assembly: GCA_037074615.1. Classification (NCBI taxonomy): domain Eukaryota; kingdom Viridiplantae; phylum Streptophyta; class Magnoliopsida; order Fabales; family Fabaceae; genus Leucaena; species Leucaena leucocephala. Next base: position 20,879,658 of record CM073519.1, read on the forward strand.
TTTTCTTAGCATCATATTAGCGTTTGGTTAACACATTTTCATCTATAAACATGTCTTACAACAACTCAAGTGTTATATCCCCAATTTTCTTGTCAAATATATATGTACAGTTTATATGTAATCGACATGAGATTTTTAAAGTAAATTGTATTAGATTTAGGAAGGAAAGAGAGTGACTTGTAACTAAGGAAAGTTCAAGGACCTAAACGAAATTTAGAAAAGTCTTAAGGCCAAAACTAAAGGTAAAAATAAAAGTTAGGCTAAAAGGTATAATTATCAAAAGTTAAGGGACTTGAATGTAATTTATGAAAAGTTCAAGGGCAAAAATGTAATTATGAGAAAGTTGAGCCAGAAAAATTCCTAAAACTGCCCAGAAACAGTTTAGTCCTAAATTTTACCAGTAAATAGAAAAAATTATTCTTATAAGTTTAATGTTACACATATTTTTTATTTGATATCCTGATTAATTGATATGAATTCCTAAAGTTAGGAAAGATTATTACAGTATTTTTTAGACCTCAGAATCAGATGAAACTTTATAGTAGATTTCTATAATTAATATGAGAATTTATAAAATTGACAGAGTTAGAAAAGGAATCTTGTAGAATTTTTAAGGGAATTACAGTGTAATAAAATACCCGATAAACACTTTGGGGAGAGGTTTCTCAGGGTATATGCTAAAAAGGTAATAGACCCTTATAAAGGCCCAAAATAGAATTCCAAAGGCTCAATAAGATGGTTGAATAGTTAAGTGGGCTAGAGTCCAGAGGAACCCTGGAAAAGTGTAAAATTATGAAAATACCCCTATGTTGTAAGATTGTACCAAAGAAGGATGGAGGGCATTTTGGTAAAACAATTGAAATGAAGCAGTTCAAAAGGATACTAAAAAGATAACATCTTGAAATTTAACAAAAAGAAATCTTTCTCATACCCATTGACCAGTCAATTGAGTAAATTATGATGTCAAAATTTACTGTTCATTTGGTAAGAATTTCTATAAACAGTTTATGGTCCCCAACTTTAAAAATTCTGTTCTTTTTACGTAGACATCGGAATAAGGTGTACTTGGTGTCAAAATGAAGCTTGACATGTTAAATAACTACTAGTAAATTATTGTATATTTATTCCATCATTTACTATTTTTTATTATGTCATGAACATTGCTATTCAAATTGGTCATATAACATCATTACATATAAGAATTCATACATTTATCATATAACATTTATATTATCCAATCCCTAACTTCTCTTCATGCTTCCTGATCTTCTTTCATCATTCATGAACTTATTAGGATTGGGATTACATAGAGGGGGTGAGATATCTGGGGAAATCTCAGTAGTAAATAGAACTAAATAGTGTATGCATTAATGCTAATGCTTATGCTTGCTTGTGACTGTGTCAACTTAATGTGATAAGTATGCTACCACGTTACATATAAAATACAATTGGTCAAAGTAAATATAGAAACATAGCATCTATCAAATACATATATTGCACAACAATTCACATAGCCATAGCACCATAACACATTACATTCAACATATACCAGTCTAGGTTAGTTTACTAACTCACATGCTTGACTTTCCTTTACTTTATCTTTGCCTCTTACTTCTTACTTCTCCTTGATATGTGGTTGCCCTCTTTTGAGCACATAATTCAAATCCTAATATCACATTATCATCCATTCATTACAATCTAACTTCTCTTGGACATTAAGCTTACTTCATTAAAATAACTTTCCTTAATATTTACTAATTTACTTGGCCTTCGAATCAATTGATATCTTGACCTTACTCTACACAATTTGGCCCTTTGAATCCATTTAGGAACTCATAATTTCCAAATTATAGTAGCTACATACTATTCATGATATAACCAAAACATGCCCCGTTTGTTTCCAAAAATTCTCATTTTGATTCTAATACCTCCAATACTTGTTTCTCTACTTGATCCCACACAATTTTTTTATTTTAAAACTATTGAAAGTTTCAAAATAGGAAATTCCAATCACTGTTTATATATGTGAACAGTAATAGAGAAGACTTAAAAAATTATTTTTTAATTCCAATGTATTTAAGGTTCCAAACCTATCGAATCCAGCAAAACATCATCTTCTAAATTCAATGGAAGCATTAGATCATTAAAATATTTTCTCTTTCTATACAAAATAGTATTGATCGAAGGGTCTCAATCATGATAAAGTCAAGAATATCACTTGATTCAATAACCAATCATATAAACTAACTTATCTAATATTAATCTCAGTTATAACTTTAGCTTCTTTTTTTCATCTAGGGTTTTAGACAACATATATACCCTAGATAAATTTCCATTTTTCTTCCATAAAAACCCTAAATTCAAGCCTCCAAATTAAAGGAAAATAAACTAGGATAGATTACTTACCTTAATCCCTAGCTAGCTTGAAATTTGATGCCTTGAATTTACCTTTGTCTTGGCTTGAGTGTCCATTTGGCCATAGTTTCCCTAAGGATACCATATGCCACAATTTTGGACAGCATGGGGTGGGATATTTATAGAAAAAATCCATGGAAAATGACAGGCCAAGATTCACTTAAACACTATTTAATCCAATGGTCCATATTTGCTCTTGAAACTTGGCTTGCCTACCAAGCCAAATTTGGATAAAATCACAAGTTAAAAATCTTCTCCCTTCTTGCTTTGGACACTATGTGTGTTGCCTTGTGGGGTCCACCATGTGCAACCCCCAAAATTCCACTTGAAGCTTCTTGACTTTCTTTTCTTTTCTTTTTCAAAAATTCATAAATTATACAATAGTTGACTTGGACTCTAAAATAACTTTTAAGACTTATTGGGATGCTGTATGATGCTATAATTAGGCCTCCCTTAGGTCTAATTGCTAATTGAACAAATCCCAAGGGATTTACTTTACTAATATCCTCAAATTATCCTATTTTATAGATAAATTCTAAACACCTCTTTTATTAGTTCTGACATTTTTAGAAATTCATTATAATATAAAATGAATTTCTTGCAAAGTCTCATAATTTTGTGATACCCATAATTCCTAATAAAAATTACATATATTTCCTTTAAACCCTTTATCGGTATCCTTTTTCACCGTAAGTTCCATAATTAATTATGCATGGGTCCTTTTTCAATTTTGTTAGTTTAATAAATTATTTTATTAATTATAAGAATTTACTACAAAATTTTATCTGATTATGAGGTCTGAAAGATACTATAATAATCTCCAGACTTTGAAAAATATCAATTTACCGGGACCTTAAATCAGAATCCTGAGAAATATGCCTAGCCCAACTTCTATTCTCTATTTATTGGTAAAAATTATAACCATAATATTTTCGGGCAGTTCGGGACCTTTTATGATTTAATTTTCTTGTAATTCCCATTTTTCCCTTGAACCCTTGAAAATTGCACTTTATCCCTCGAATTTTCATAATTACACTTAAATGGCCTAAACTTGTGTCTACTTCCACTTTGCACCATGAAACTTTTAGGGTTTTAAGTTTAGTCCTTCTCTTTCTTCAAAATAATCATTATGCCCTTGGAACTTTTTAAAATTACTATTTTACCCCAGCTTAGGCTTAACACCATAAATTATCCCTTTGAGGTCTTTAGCTTAACCCTAGGCCTGTAACTTACCTCTTTTCTCTTTCTATGCCCAAGAGACTCTTCTGAAGTCTCTAACTTATATATATATTTGCCCCAAGGACTTTCACTATTTAGAATTTAGTCCCTAAACTTTTATTATTTGCAGTTTAATTCCTAAATATTATTTGTATATTTCTGGGACTTCTGCTGAAAGTGGTCTAGTAGCTTACCTATTTTAGGCTATAATATGGGCTTCTGAGCCTAAAAATTGGCTTATGACACTTCTCCCCTTAAAATAAATTTTATCCTAAAAAAATTAGGGTTATATCTCTGTTCATACCTTGATGAAGAGTTTTTTTGAGGTAAATATCCCTTACATTTCATACCTTTTCCTGACTTTTCTCTCTAATCATCGTAAATCAACAACAATGGCTGCTACAGCTATCATGATAGTAATATCTCTTTCTTATTGCTATCAAACTTGAGTTACCGTGATCCCATCTATCATATACTATTTTTACTCCTGCCTTCTAGAGTACCTTACACTGGGTCTATTAGTTCCTTCATGATAGGTTTCTCTACTTCGAGAACATTAGCTCTCAGTATCAGTCTCATATTTATGAACCTTCTATTCAAGAAAGACTAACTTAATGATGTCTTTTACATAGTAGATCAACTATTGACTATCTTATAGAGGATATACTTCTAATCGCCTTCTTAAGCTGGTCATCTATGTTCTAGCACCTCATACATTTGGTTTGCTAGCAAACCGTACTAAACCTCTAGCTGATAAACTTTAGCGAGGTTGGTACCTTTGTTCTCATTATTACTGTAATATCTGGTCTCTGTTCTAGATAATTTAGATTCATAGAACAATTCTATTGCCTTCTCCTAACGTTATCTTGAACTAACTCCTACAACTTAGCTTTCTTGACCTTGGAACTTCTATCTCTATCAGTGGAGAAAATTGCTTCTTGAATTATGTACTTCTAAATCAAGCCACATCATGTAAAGAAACTCGAGACCCCTGCGGTATTGGCTGACTAAGACCAGTCTATTGTAATTGCATCTTTGAATATTGTCTTATAAGACTATAAGGCTAGGGTATACTGCAACATACCCATCTAAGAGGCATTGTCACTTTTAGTCACGCCCATCATACTAGCTCATCATGACTATAATTCTTTGTGATATGTCATAGCATCTACCTCACTTGATACATCATAACCAGATTATTCTATGTTCTTTTGCCATAGTAACTTCTCTTTGTACATTAGTCATAACCCATGTCCTGGCTCTTCGTGGCTTAACTTCTCTGTAAAAAAAAGTCAAAATCTAAACACCTTTCTCTTGTGACTTAAGCATACTTTTCTTTAAACATTCTCTTCCTAAGGCTCCTTATTTGCCTCCTACTTTAAATAGTAAACCCATCATAGGGAGGAAATCTTCTTGGTTCACTTAAGATTAAGACTTAAATGATGATATTAACTTCTCACTAAATACCCTAACCTTAACATAATGTTAACTAGATAGGTTTAGGGTATGTGAATTATCCTATTTGATGCCATAAACTTTGTTCTGATACAAAAAAATATAGCACGTTACTTCTGTACATCTTAGGGACCATTTGGTAGCATAAACCACTTAAACATCCATTGAAGTTCAATTACAAAATATGGAATTTCCAAGCTTCACGGATATTGTTCATATGGTAATTCTATATTAAGTGACAAACTTAAAAAATTATAATTAATTCTAGAAAAATTGAAATGAAATAGTTAAAAAGGATACTCGAAGCTAACATATTGTACTTTAATGGAAAAATAAATTTTAGACCAAATGATTAGCCAATAAATATAGTTTATTTGGTCAAAAATTACGGAAAGCAATTTCTAGTCCCTCACTTTGAAAAATTCGTTCTCTTTTAGGTCTGGACATAAACTGAAATAAGGCATACAACTTGCCAAAAATTTCTCTTTTCAATTCGAATGCTTCCAAGACTTTGATCTTACTTAACCCTGAACAATTTTGCATTTTAAACCCGTTGGAAACATTAAAATTATGAAATTCTAATCATTGTTTATTCGTATGAACAGTAATAGAGAATGTATCAAATCCTCCCTTTCTCTATTTAAATGTTTCCCAGGTTCCAATCTTATTCAATCATACACAAAATCATCATATAAATTCATTGGAAGCATTATAATAATGAAATTCAATCTTCTTCCTCCATTTATGTCCTAGGCTGAAAGGTTACATATGTTGGGATTTCAAGGATTACACAATTAATTCAAGTAATAACCAACAATGTAAGCCTATCTAAGTTAATATTTCATGATTATATCTTGCTTTTCTTTTTTCTTCATTTCTGTCCATATTTGGATGGCACCATTACCAAGAGAATAACTCACTTTTCTTCCATTAAAACTTAGATTTTATCCTTCCAAAACGTATACAAATAAACTAGGAAGAATTACATACCTTAAGTTCTAACTACCTTGGATAAAAGTCCTTGAACTTCCTTTTGGAATTGCCTTAGATTAGGTGATTTTTAATTTTACAAGAGTTTCCCCAAGGCTTCATCTTTTGAATAGTTTTGGATAGCATTGGGGTATTTATAGCAAATTTTCAAGGCTCAAGGGACTAAAATATCCCTTATTCACATAATTATTATAATGCCTGAATCTTGAACTTGATTTGGTTAGTTTTTGAATTAATTAACTTTAATCATAATTCCTTAATTCTTATATTATTTTATTACAAAGAAGTAAATGGGATAACCTTTTCTTCTTGCTCTTGGTGCCACTTGGTAGATAGTGGGTCCCACAAGACACCTCACAAGCCACCTTGCACCACGTGGAAATTTCCTTTCTTTTCCATTTTGAAAATTCTATGAAAATATCTTAAAATCTAACTTGTACTCTAAAACACTCCTTGACACTTTGGACCTTCTTATATGATGCCATCTTGGGCCTTCCTCAGGTCTAATTGCTAATTGGCAATATCCCAAGGTACTTCCCTTATACCAATATTATTAAATTACCCTGATTTTGAGATATATTATAGACACCCCTTTTTATAATTATGACATTTTTAGAAGTTTATTCTAATATAAAATAAATTTTCTACAAAGTCTCATAATTTTTTGAGACTCATAAGCCCTGTTAAAAGTTCCATACATTTTTTTAATCATTTATCAGTGTCCTTTTTCACCTTAAATTTCATATTTAATTTTACAGGACTCCTTTTTTACTTCTATCAATTCCATAAATTATTATATTAATTATAATAATTTACTATAAAATTTTATCTTATTCTTAGATCCATAAGATACTGTATTAATCTCCAGATTTCAAAGATTAATATCAATTTATGGAGACCTTAAATAAAAATTTTGAGAGATATGCCCAGTCTAATTTTCATTCTCTATTTATTGGTAGAATTTGGGACCAAAAAAGTTTTGGCCCTTCTCTAGCTCAACTTTTTATAATTACCACTTTGCCCCTAAACTCTTAAAAATTGCAGTTTAGTCCCTCAATTTTTCATAATTATACTTAATAGCTCATAATTTGTTTTTACTTTCATTTTGCACCTAAAACTTTTAGGGTTTTCACTTTAGTATCTTTCTTTTTCAAAATTACTATTATGTCCTTAGAACTTTCAGTAATTACAATTTAGCCCCTTTTGCTTACAACTTTATATCGTTCGTCTTTCTTTTGCTTAAAATTTATCTAATCATTATATTTTCTTCTTATTACCATCATAATCCCTTTATAACCTATTTCTTCAATCAGTCTTATATAGATACAGAAAATTTTGGATGTTACAAAAAGTAATTTAATTTAGATTATTTTTTGTAGGAAAAATGGTTGCAAGAAGCCATGACAATTTGACACATAAACATGTAATTAGGGTGAACTTAGAGGCTAAAAAGTTATCCATGGTCTATAAATAGCATCCCTCTTCCTCTCACTATTGCATATTTTGGCACCTAACATAACCTCTTGCAAATTTATTTCTTGACCTTTCAAGACAAGGAGAAGCTAGCACTTTTGCTATGTAGGTTAGAGAGATATGATTTTGATGTTAAACCTAGATTAAAGACATTGATTAGTAGATAGTTTAAGTGGTATAGGAAGGTGCATCTTATAAAGCCAAAGGATAGGGAACTGATGAAACCCCGAAAGGAGTTCTGTAGGAAAAGTTATTCACGCTTTAGTGAATTTTAACGGTAGTTTGTGGACACCCGATATCCTATTATGAAACTTAAACAATAAGCAAATTGGGACTGAATGAGCCCAAATGATATCACAAGAGGCCCATGATGATGCCATCTAAGGCCTAAACACATGATATCAGTTCAACAGTTAAAGGGGACAGTGTCCAAAAATATTCAAAAAATGTGCAAAATGATGAAAATGCCCATGTTTTATAAAAATAATTAAAAAATGAGTGAAGGATATTTTAGTCATTTTACCCAAGACATAAGGTCAAAGAGAGCTACAGGAATAGTTGAATTGGGTCAAGAAATATTTTGTTAAAATGTGAAAAGACAATAATGCCCTAGAATAATTAAAGTAAATAAAAAGGAACCAATGGCATTTTGGTAAATTGCCAAGGGAAGTTTCTTAGGAATTGAGCTATCCATTTACTAGAGCTTGATCAAAGACCCAAGATGACATTCCAAGAAGTACAAAAACTTAGCCCAATGATTATGTGGGTCTAACTTGAGTTATAATAATGTTTTAGTGATTTTCAGTAAAGTATAATTACCCAGTTGAAATTCTAACTGGGGAATTGATCAGATGAACTTTGGATTTGCCCGAAAGCCATGAGATGGCATGAAATGTGTCCTCAGGGAACCCACTAAGATGCCACATGGCACTAATCTAAGGAAAGAAGAAAACTCAAGAAAAAGCTAAGGACATGGGGCACAATCTCGGCCATTTATTACGAGATAAGATTATTGAATTCTCTGGAAGCATTGAGTCAACAGCTGAGGTGACCCAAGGGCCCCACCATAGTGCTAGCTAGCATGAAAGGTGTTTTGGTAATGTAAGCCCACCAAAACTTGGTTGGCAAGACAAATTAAAGTGCAAGGTAGATTATGGACTATTGTATTAAATAGTAACCAAAGCAATCCTAGCCATCCATTTTCCTTGCTTTAAGTCTATAAATACTCTCCATTTTCATTCACATTTGTGTCAAGTTAGAGAAGGAATAGGGAGGTTCTGCCCAAGTGAGAAGCAAGCAAAGACGAGAGGATTGAGCTTGATCTTGGGATTTTAATGGAAGAAAAGTGAGATATTCCCTATATGATGATGCTGTCTAGAACTGTACAATATTGGAGAAAGAAGAAATTGAAGTTAGAGACATGAAATTAAGACTTAGACAAGCTTAGATTGTTGGTTAGTGCTTGAATTAATTGTGTAGTTTCCATTTTCCTACTTTGTGAGACTTTTAGGTCTGTGCTGGAAAAGTACCAAAAAAGTTGATTTTGATGACTTATATGCTTCCAATGAGTCCATAAGGTGAAATTGTATAGGATTGAGCCAAGGTACAAGAGTTGAAAGCATTAAAATCAAAAGTGAGATTTTTGAAAAAGAACCCTTGTTGCCACGGTTCTATTCTGACCAGTGCACGAAGGAGGAGTTGGAATTTGTTAATTTTGAATTCATATTTGGATTCCTTGGATAAAATTGTGTGGGATATGGTCAATGCACAATTTAATTCGAAAGGCAAAGTAACTAGCCAAAATTAAAGAAAAATAAAGACTTATTGATTTAGGAAGTTTAGAACTTGATAGTAATAGATTGTAATCAGTATGTTGTTATGTTAGGATTTGGTTGGTGTTCTCAAAGAGGGTAATCACACCTTAAGGATAAGTAGGAAGCAAAAGGTAAAGGAAAAGGATATGGAAAAGCAAGGAGTAAGAGGTAGTAAACTTACCTAACTTGTATGCTTTGCTTGGTTGGATGTTTTATGTGTTGGATGTTTACTTTGATGATGTGAAGCATGTATGATTGAATGATGCTCTATTTCTTTTTATACTATGGCCATATGTTGTAATTTAAGGAACATGGAAGCATGTAAAAATATCATTATGCAAGCATGATCGTTAAACACACACATATTAACATCAAGCATTGAGTTGAATACATTGTTTCATTTCCGTTTGCTACTGAGATTTATCCAATAATCTCACCCCTTCCATTATACAAATATTACAGCAAGGCCATATTATGGAAGCAAGGAATGAGAATGAAGAAGTTATGATGCATAGATACTTTGTTGTATGAGACTTTTTGTGAAAATATGTAATGTGTGTATTAAGTACTTATTTCAATTCTGGTCATGTTTTATTGAGACTTAGGAGAATTGTTAACCTTTGAATAAATATACGAGACTTTATAGTATGATAATAGACATGTTGAAATTTGTTTTGGTATCAAGAATGCCTCATTCCGATATTTGTATAAAGAGAACAAATTTTTTAAAGTTAGGGAACTAAAGCTGAAAAATGTGAAACTGACCAAATGAATAGTAATTTTCCACACTAATATGGTACTAATTGGTCTAGAGTTTGGTCAAATTCATATTTTTCCTTTAAAAAGGCTTATGTTACCCTCATATAGCAACTTAAACCACTTTATTGCAATTTTTCTAGAATTAGTTATGAATTTTTGAAGTTGAATCACTTGTCTGGAGTTTTGCCAAATGAACAGTAACTCATTAGAGTGAAATTATAGATTGTGTAATTTGACTTCATTGATCATATAAGTGATTCTAAATGCTACCAAATGGTCCCTAAGATATACGAAATTAAGGTGTTACAAATTAGATTCTTCCAATGCCATTTGAATCTTAAAATAAAAATTGTGATGTTACACATAATGGTCCTAATGGATATAAATTAACCTTAATATGGTTAAAACTAAGGTATGATAGGTATAAAGCCTTATAAACCTTGATCACCGATAGTGGAAACCTAACTCACAATAGAACTTCATCAAGTATTGACTTCAATAGTGAAAGTACACTATCAAAGTGCATGTTAGTACTTGATTTTTTTATACATCCCATAGTTCAAAAGTACTTGGTAACCATGAGACTAAAAGGAGGAAGGTTAAGCATCAATTAGGCTCTTAATAAACCTACAAACATATATTTACTTTAGTATTTATTCATAGTGGGGCTCTTGACAGAGTTTACCTATGAGAGTGAAGTGGAGCCATCTTTTATGATTATAAGGGCTTGACTCTGGAAGCTCTCATGAAAAGGATATAGATACAAGGCCATAAATGTATAAGTTAAAGTTGCATACAATGGTCTGAGATCCCATGCATAATGCATGCACACTTATTCACATGAGATAATTGATTCAAAGGTTAGTCTACCATATTATTTCAAATGGGTGAAACCATTTTACTTAGGTAAAGGTTCAAATACTTGAGATACCTTTACTGATAACAAGAGATTTTTGAGGTGACAATAGCTTGTGATCATTTTAAAATGGTGGGGGATTGTTGAAACATTATAAAATGAAGAGATGTGTCTTTTGGAAAGTCATGGCCTTATGAATTAATGAATTTATGTGAAGGGAGTTATATCCCTGAAAGGTTGTTACTCTTCATGGAAAATAACTATTAGTTACTTAATTTATGTTGGTTCATGAATTAACATATGAGGTTCAATGAATATACATATGGAGTTCATGATGAATCTCAACATATGGTTATGATGACTTTCTAATTAAGGAGTTGCTTCAAGAGACACCACTTTAAGATATCTCTACAAGGCCTATAACTACACATCACCTTCTCTCATTTGACACACATATTTGATATACATAACAAGATCAAACTTATTGCCTTTGTTTTTTAGTGCACCTAGAGATAGAGTCAAATTATCACTTTTTAAAGGCTATTGTTGTCTTGGCTTGAGATTGGGAGTGCAATCCAAACCTAAGGATTTTCAATGTATCATACAGTAAATTCGTCAGTTAACCCAACTTGCACCCTTATAAGATAAGAATAGGTGGGGCAAATTAAGCCTAAAGGAAAATGTTGCCACACCTTAAGACTGTGCACAACTTTATTCTTCATCTTTTCTTGTTGTACTCTTCATAAAAGCAGTCCTACCAACAATACTTCCTACCTTATAGCATTAATTAATTTGTTTTCTCTATATACTATTTGGGTAAAAATGTTAAAGGGGGAGGAAACTACCAAAGCAATGTGCAAGACAAGGACGAGTTACTATGATAACAATTAGATCAAATTGATGACATCTTGTCTATGGGTGTCATATGATTTATTTAATTTGTAAAATTCTAAAAGAAAAGTGGTAATTATTAGATGTCTGTTAAAAAAAAAGCATAACCTTTAGTCCTGATTGTATGAATTAAATAAAAAGTTTATTTTAGTCATAAATATAAAATCTCAATTTATTTTTTCTCATAATTTTATAATTTTCTCAAAATATCCGTATTTATTATACATATTAAGGGGTTTCCATCAAAGATAGTTTCAATTCATATAATTAAGAGGTATATTAAGAAGACAAACACATATTTATTATAAATAACTAATTTAAATAATTTTTTTAATATTTATAAATTAGTTATTTAGATTTTATATTGAAGAGCTAAATGAGTATTAATTATTATGAGACCTAGTAAGTCTTCGGATGATTCGTGTTTTCTGTAGGTGTTATTATCTTTCAGCAGGAGATTGAGATGTTCAAAATTAGTCTACTTACAAGTAAGCCTCATTTAAGAATTATAAGGGAAATTCAAATTTACCATGGAGTTCAAAAAATATAGATATATTAAATATTAAAATCAAAATTTTAAAAATATACTAACAATATTTGAGCTGGGTTGAGTTGAGTTAAAGAAATTCAAATTCCCTTAAATAAGATTAAAATCTTGATATTCTATACAATTGGTAGATGACTTGATTCATTAGACATGATATCCTAGTTTAAACTATTATTAGCTAGGAGATACCACTTGGACTCAACTAAAACAAATTTTAAACTTTATTAATTGAAAAAATTATATTAGAAAAAATATTTTTAATTGAATTTGACAATGTTTAAATTTGATCAGCCATAACTGATTATAATTTTAAGTGAACTACTCATGGTGCATATAAAGACAATTCCAATCAATTGATAAAAGAAACGGGAAAGTCAAACCAACAAAAGACATTCAAAAAAATGTAGGCATCCAAAAACATAAACCCAAAAAAAACAAGGGGCTATAGGGAAACGCACCTTCATATCTTTATCTAACTTCTGCAAGTCGAAGGATTAAGATAGCTAGTATACAATTAAGTTTCCTATAATAGGTTTTTCTAAACTCCCCCACTATCTCATTAAAAAAATGTCATATTAAACCAAAAACCAAATTAGTGGTTCAATAGAGAAATAATCAAAGAAATGCTAAGCTTGTTGAACTCGTGGTGGCATCGAGAATCCTTTAGTATTGTCGAAGAAGAGTTGCTATGGCAAAAAAAGAGGTGGCTCTAGCGTCCTCTACTACAGTGGCATTGAGAAGGCTAAAAATAGGAGTTAGAAGACTAAAGGCAATCACGTCGCATTGAAGAACGAAGAAGAAAGATGCACAGAGGTGAGGCTGGAGGCTGAACGATGAGTAAAAGTGACCTTTTCTATAGATGTTTTTTTATTTATTTACCCTAGATGTTTTAACAAAAAAAATCTGTTCTTGTCCCTTTTAAGAATTGTCGTGGATTGACAACATAAAAACTCTATTTTGTAATAATGCATACCTTGTGTTAGGGAGGTTTGTGGATGATGAAAACAATACAAACTTACAAAATAATCACATATGAAAGTGTAGGATTATGGGCATACCTATAGTTGGTTCTGCTTCAGCTACCCACATGGTAACCCAACACCATTATTGGACTCAGGTTTCTGGGTCATAGCAAAGGCACACTCAAGAGAGGAGAGAAAATTCTATTTATGTTCTTCACAAGGAGAAGAAGAGAGCTTCTGTGTGGTTTTTTCCAGAGAGAACAACTTCATTTTCTCTATTTTTGTGTCCCCCATTTACGTATGATCAGATAATGGGGGAGGGGGAGGTTTTCTAACTGTTCCTTTCATCAGTTTGAATATCTTAGGATATTCATTCTGATGACCCAACTCTTTGGGTATTTACACTTCAGTCCCATATACACATATGTGGGTCTGGGCCTAATACGCCAAGGGTGGACCGTCCTATTGTCCTACATCTCCCACTCATACTTGGTGGGTTAGGGATCATGGGTTTATACTCTCTTTTCCTTCTTTCATACTAAGTGATTTGCCGTGGCCATATAGGCATGATGTCTGCATCTAGGTGCCTGTACTATAAATCCCTTTTATAGGACCAACACAATACAACCTTTCATTTGTGTAGCTTGCGTTTAATAATATGCCTCAAATGTCCTAGATTTACCAATATACAATTTTCTTGCGGCTAATCTAATCCCTCTTAAGTCAGTATATAACTCAGATAGCATCCATATATGCATAGTATCCACACTTATGAAATTAACAAAATAATATCACAAGGAACCGATCACAGACACTAGCATGGATGTATATATTCTGGCAATCTTTCTTTCTCTCATATATCATTTTGATATGAATCAACCGCTTTCCTAGCATAATACCTTTGGTTCATATATAATTTGACCATAGGACATATACCGAAATAGCAATCGCTAAAACATATCTCCATAATATTGTCAAAGTTAAAGGACATTAATGAAAGGATTATACCTTTCTAGAACTCACACAACAATAAAGCAGGGATTGATTCACTTGCTTTCCATTTGCGGTTCTTTAGCACATGTGGTATGAATCACATGTTATGGTGTTCCTCTTATCCTTAAAGAGTGTACGTCGCTTTGATTCTATCAACTACACCATACAGACTTAAGTCTAGACACTCATAGTATCTAAACCCAAACTCTTCAATTATATTCACATAATATGACGTCAATTTTGAAGAATTTGTTATCTGGCAACAGGTTTTATGGATGTGGGTATCTATTGTTCGATCCATACCCTTACTTATGGATCTCATCTCATCTCGACTCACTCCACTTTTTAAGCCAAGGCGACACTTATTGTGTTTCTTCTTTACCATATCTGCACTCTTGCTGCTTTACTAGTGAACATGTCTCATCTTTGAACGCTTTTATAACATTAAAGGCGGTTGCTCATGTGAGAGAGCTACCCTTTTCAAACTGTACAGCATACTAGACATTGTATACTTTTATCCATACATATAAGTAATAATAAATGACATGATATCATTAATGAAAAACAAAAGTATTACATACAATCTGTAACTTTACATTTTTAACATTTCAATAGCTTTTACATATTTCTCAAATGTTTCTTTGCTTATTGGCTTGGTTAGGGAATCTGTAACCATATATTTGGTTGAAATGTATTGTACAGTTACAATTTTCTATTCTATATAATCCCTCACAAAGTTATACTTTATATCAATGTGTTTGGTCTTACTGTGATACTTAGGGTCTTTAGTATAGGCTATAGCTGCAGTATTGTCACAGTGTATCAACACAGGATTGGTACTCTCATTCCCAAATCCTAGGTGTTTGATAAATCTCTTTAAGTAAACAGCCTCTTGCGCTGCTGTAGTGCATGCCACAAACTCAACTTCCATAGAGTGTAAAGCAATGCACGTCTACTTCTTGTTACTCTGGCATATGGCGTCATTGTTAAGCAATAAGGTGTATCCTGAAGTCGATCTTCGTTCTTTCTCATCACCACCTACATCAGCATCAAAATATCTGATTAAGCGTAAATCGCTTCCTTGATAACACAACGCATATTTTGCTATGCCCTTTAAGTATCTCAAAATTCTTTTCACTGTTTTCTAGTGTTTCTCACCAAGGTTGGACTATAATCTATTAACTAGCCCCTTGGCATAACAAATATCTGGTCTTGTACACATCATACATACATCAGGTTACCAACATCACTGGCATATAGAACTCTTTCCATTTACTCTTTATCTGATTCAGTTTTGGGACATATGTCAGAACTCAAGGCTACTCCAGTGGCCACAGGGATATCCATGGGTTTGCATTCACTCATATTGAATCGCTCAAGTATCTTCTTGATATAATTCTCTTGTGAAAGAGTAAGGATTCTCTTAGAATGATTCCTTCTAATCTTGACTCCAAGTATGTATTCTGCTTCACCCATATCTTTCATCTCAAAATTTGATGAAAGCCATTCTTTAATAGCTATCACCGAGTCAAGACTATTTCTGGCTAAGAGTACATCGTCTACGTATAAGGATAATATCAAAGTTACCCTCAAACCACTTAACGTAGACACAGTGGTCTTCCTCTATCATTTGGAAGTTATATGAGGTAATCGCCTTGTGAAACCTCAAGTATCACTATCTGGATGACTATTTTAATCCATAAATGGATCTATTGAGTTTACACTTCTTTTGTTCAAACCCTTTTTCAACGAAACCTATTGCTTGTTCCATATATATTTCTTCGTCCAGATCACCATTCAGAAATATGGTTTTTACATCCATATGATATAACTCTAAGTTTAACTTGTTTACTATTGCTAGAATAAGTCTTATTGAATTGAAGTGCACAATAGGTGAAATAGTATCCTCATAATCTATACCTTCCTGTTGTGTATATCCCTTTGCAACTAATCAAGCTTTGAATTTGTCAATTGATCCATCCACCTTTCTCTTAAATTTGATAACCCACTTGTTCCTAATGGCTTTACGCCCTTTTGGCAGATCAACCAATTCCCAAACTTAGTTTTTCATCATTGAGTCCATTTCCTCTTTCATTACTTTCTTCCATTCTTCCTTCGTAGGACCTGCTAATGCCTAATGAATAGTGTGGGGTTCATTATCCACTTCTGGAGTAACTAAGAGTGCTTCACCTTCTATTTGGAAGCGTCTCTTTGGAACACTTTCCCTGTTACTCTTTCTGGTAGGAGCAACTTGGTTATCTTTTCTCATTTATCTCAGTCTTTATGTTGACTATTCTTAACTCCTACTCAGATTAACATACCTAGATGATTATGGTCTGTCAATTTGTTCGGCACTGTCCTCTTCCTGAGTCTCATAAAGAGATACAGTGCGATCAATATCTCCCTTACTGGGAAACTCTGTTTCAATAAATACAGCATCTATTGATTCTGTTTTAGTCACTGTTCCATTTTCAATTTTAGTTATGAATATATATCCTTTTGAGGGTTCAGAGTACCTTATAAAAATACATTTCTTCCTTCTAGGACCCAGTTTCCTATGTCTATAATAATTGTCATGGATATATGCCACAGAGCCCTAAGGTCTAAGGATACTTAGATATGGCTGACATTTAGTCCATAACTCATAGGGTGTGGAAGTGACTGACTTTGAGGGCACACAGTTAAGTATAAAGGTTTCTGCCAATAAAGTATCACCCTAATGTGAAATCATAAGGTTTGCCTGAGCCATCATAGACCTAACCATGTCTATAAGAGTTATATTTCTTCTTTCGGCAACCCCATTTTGTTGAGGTGTGCAAGGGATAGTTAGTTACCTAATAATCCCTTTTTCTTCACATAGCTGTTTGAATTGATCTGAAAGGTATTCATGACCTCGATCAGTATATAATGCCTTGATTCTATTGTCTATTTGATTCTGTACTTCATTCATGTATCATCCCAAGCACTATAGTGCTTCAAACTTATACGAAATCAAATAGACATGACCATATAGTGAAAAATTATCAATAAAGGTAATGAAATATCAAGCCTTCTTGGATTAATTGCAATGGGTTTTCGGCTCATATTCCCTTACCGAATGGATTCATGGTAGCCTTACCAGCTAAACAGCTTTTGCATAATGACATATCCATGTTAGGGACCACCCCCAACAAGCCTTCTTTAGCCAATTTAATCATTCTATTTTGATTAATATGTCCTAGTCTAGCGTGCCAAATATTCATATCAGGATTATTCGAAGTAATAGCAAAGCAATTATGAACATTAAAATCACTAGCAAGATCCAAAATAAATAACTTTTTAAATCAGAAAGTTGAACCATAAAATATTGAGTTGCTATAAATGTCTGCAACTTTACCATAAAAGTTTACATTAAACCCAAAGTCTAATAAGCAAATTAAAGAAATTAAATTATGTCAGATGTCAGGAGCATGAAGCACATCATGCATCATCAAGGTCTTTCCACCACGCAAAATAAGTTTACAGGTGCCAATGCCTCGATCCTTGATCCTTGCATTATTGCCAATGAAAAGCCACTTGCTTTGAAATGGCAACCGACGATATTCCACGAAAGATCCTCGATATCGACTTACGTGGTCTATGGAGCCTGAGTCAATAATCCAAGAAAAAGAAATAGGTTTTGTCAAAAAATAGTGCTAGAAACAAATAAGACATGTGAATTCACATAATTCACTGTTACCTTTCTGCTCTCAGCCTGTTTAGAATAGTCACATGAGAAATGTCCCATATTCTGGCAGGCAAAGCATTTGAACTTCTTTCAGTCTATCTTTTTCTTGCCTCCTTTCTTTCCCTTCTTATTGTCCTGTTACTTGCCCTTCTTAGGTGGAGGTTTCATATCCTTACTTTTAACCTTAATTATACTCCATTAGAAGTGATTGGAACCAATCACATGATCATTTGCTTTGAAAACATTCATTTCCAAAAGAATTGCTCTCAGGTACCGTTCACTTGTACTGTTCATTTGATAATTTCAGAACATGTACCCTACTTTAAAAATTCATAATTAATTGTAGAAAAATCAAAATAATGCGGTTCCAATTTCTAATGAAAGCTCTTTCACAGATATTTGAAGGACAAATATGTAAATGAGGTCTTCTTGTCCAAATGATATCAGTTTATTTGTTGAATATCACTATTCATTTGGTAAAATCTGGAAGTTCTAGTTTCTTTGTCTTAACTTCAAAATACATTTCTCTTTGGCTACTTATACAAATGAACTGTGTTACCTATGTATTTTAATCTCTAGACATTCTCTTTCAGCTCAAAAAATTTTGTGGAAACATTCATTCGTTTGATGTATAAAATTGTTGTGTGACCGTCGCTGCCTTTTAACACTCATTTTATCTCAATTCCAGACTTAGTTCCTAATTTGGAAAATCATAACAATTCGGATACTTATCCAATTAAGGAGTTATTGGTGTAAATTTAAATCTCTATATCTTAGCTATTACCATGCCAAATTTCAAAACAAAAATCATTGATTTAAGTATCATAATCATCGTCACATCGCCACAGCTCCAAAACAGGGTTATAGAAGCATACACCATGCATACTAGCATATCATCCCATAGTGTCATGTAAGTCATGTAACTTATTATACAAACTTAATCATCAACATTTACTCTCTTCCCTTGAGAGGATCCAGTACCTAAAACATAGTTATGCATGTGGAAGGAATGAGATTTCATGGAAATCCCAATAGCAAGTTACACAAGATATAATAACATGCATGATTAATTGGATGCTTAACATATTATCATGAGATGGGAGCTACTTCATAATAGTACATAAGCAAACTCCAATATACATATTGTCATGACATAACTTGTGTCATATCCCAATTTTTAGGCTTAGAAGCCCCGTATATAGCCTGAAAAAGGGATGCTACTAGACCCTATTGAGCAGAGGTCTCAATAAATAGAGAAAATTATGATGATCAGTTTGATGCAATACAAAGTTTTGATATGAGGTCTCAAAAGATTTATATTAATTTTTGAAGAGAAGGAAAATTAATATAGTATTCTCTAGACCTCAGAATCAGATGAATTGTGGCAGTAAATTCCTATAATTAATATAAGAATTTCTAAAACAAATAAAGCTCAAAAAGGAGTTATGTAGAATTTACTACAGAATTTACAGCAGAATAAAAGATCCGATAAATAGGTTTTCGGGGAATTTCTCAGGAATTGAGCCCATGAAGATAGTGGATTATACAGAGGGTCCAGAATGGCACCTTATAGGCCTAATGATATTTTCAGATAAATATGTGGGCCAGGGCTAATAAAGACCGAGAAAAATGAAGAATTACAAAAATGCCACTAAAGGTATGCCATTGTGTTGTGTCATTAAGTCCGAGTCAAACGAAGGGCATTCTGATCATTTGACTAAGGTTAGATAGTTAAGAAAGGGTATATGGATAGTTGACCAGGGTCAAGAGATACTCTGGTAAGGTATGAAAAGACAATGGTGCCCCTAGAAGTACTAAAGAGGTAGTAAGGGCATTTTACTAATTTACTACAGAAGTTCCTTGGGAACCGAGCCACCAAAGTGGTTGGGCTTGGTTAGAAACCCAAGATGATATTTAACAGCCCAAAAACGTAGCCCAAGAGTAATGTGGGCCCAAAAGGCATTAAAATATTATTTTAGTACTTTTTCAATAAAGTAAAGTGACCCGGTCCAAGATAGAACTGGGTAATGTGATCTGGAATCATGAGAGCTCATAAATAGGGCCCACAATGCACCACATGGCATGATTACAGTAAAAGAGGAAAAGCAAAGGACACATGGCATGATTAGAGAAAAAGGAGAAAATGCAAGAGGACACGTGGCACGATCTCGGCCGTCCATTCAGGGAAAAGACTCTGGAACTCTCTGGAAAGGCTGAGTCAGCTGGTGAGGTGTCCCAAGGGTCCCATATTTCATCACATATACCTATGAGGTATCCCTTGAGGTGTCCTAGATGATCTCATGAGTGGTGAGTCATTAGGGAGGGTTATGTCATCGTGATGATGCAGGCAAAGCTTCTTGAGGAAGCAAGCAATCTGAGCCATTCATCGCGAATCAATCTGGACCATTCATTCCACCTCCTCTCACCTATAAATAGGCCACTCCCCTCCCATTCCAAGGCACACCACGGTCTAGCTAGGAAAAGGAAGATAAAGAGGAGAGAAAGAGAGAAAGAGAGAAGGAAAGAAAGAAAGGAAAGAAAGGAAGGAGTTCTGGTAGAGTCAGGAGTAGTCTAAGGAGCCGAGGGACTGGGCAAAGCTTAGGAATGAGGTAAGAAAGTTAACTAGTCCCTGCTCTAATAAAGTAGAGGATTACTCTTAATGGTTAGAATAGAGAAATATCTCTATTAATAAAGTTAGCTATAGATAGAAAGAAAGTTAGAGGAATGTCGGAGTAAGGATATTTTCCCTAGCTATGCATGAGTTAAATAGAGCTCTACTGATAGAGTAATAATGAAGATATTATTATGCTATGTATAGTCTCTGACCTATGGAAAGAATGAACCTTAGAGCAAAGGCTAAGAGCTAGAAGGAAAGCTACATGTCAGGTAGTAACTAATCCTAAACTTGTATGCATCGAATGTTATACTTGATGTGCTATGGCTTTGTTGAATTGTGTTGAGTATGTGCTTATGTATGAAGCTCTGTTCCTATGATTACTTTGGCCAATTGTATTTCATGTGTAACATGGAAGCAAGCACATTAGACAATATTAACACTTTCACAAGCAAGCACAAGTAATCACATTAATACATGGATTGTTTAGTGCTGTTGCTACTGAGATTTCCCCAGAAATCTCACCCCTTCCATATCAATCCAATTACAGCAGGTCTTCTCAAGATGGAGGAGATAAAGATGCATGAAGAGATGTTAATTGCTTAGCATGATTGATATGTGATTCATGTATGTATAATTGCTGGAAATTGTCACTGTGAACAGTAACTGGTGATGGAGGCAGTGACATTTGCACTATAATTATAAATAGTAAATGATTGAATAAATGTATGTTATTTTACCAGTAAATAGTATACATTCCAAGGTTCGATTTGATATATAGAACGTCTTATTTGGATGTCTACATATAAAGATAAGATTTATCAAAGTTGGGACAAGAATGCTTGAATCAAGGACAGGATGCTGGAGGAACAGTAAACTTCAGACATTGACCAACGTCGACCTGGTCATGTTATGGTCAACGTCGACAGGTCACTCCTCTGGAATTCGCACAAGTGAACGGTGCTCGCTAAGAGTAAAATTCTAGATTGAGTAATTTGACTTCAATAGCCTTGGAAGTGGTTCCAGATGCTACTGTTTGATCCTTAAGATGTATGAAAAGGAGGATGTTATAATTTTTAATGGCCCAAAAACGTAGCCCAAGAGTAATGTGTGCCCAAGAGGCATTAAAATATTATTTTAGTACTTTTTCAATAAAGTAAAGTGACCCGGTCCAAGATAGAACTGGGTAAAGTGATATGGAATCATGAGAGGACATAAATGGGGCCCACAATGCGCCACATGGCATGATTACAGTAAAAGAGGAAAATCAAAGGACACATGGCATGATTAGAGAAAAAGGAGAAAATGCAAGAGGACACGTGGCATGATCTCGGCCGTCCATTCAGGGAAAAGACTCTGGAACTCTCTGGAAAGGCTGAGTCAGCTTGTGAGGTGTCCCAAGGGCCCCATATTTCATCACATATACCATGAGGTGTCCCATGAGGTGTCCTAGATGATCTCATGAGTGGTGAGTCATTAGGGAGGGTGATATCATCGTGATGATGTAGGTAAAGCTTCTTGAGGAAGCAAGCAATCTGAGCCATTCATCGCGAATCAATCTGGACCATTCATTCCACCTCCTCTCACCTATAAATAGGCCACTCCCCTCCCATTCCAAGGCACACCACTTCCTAGCCAGGAAAAGGAAGATAAAGAAGAGAGAAAGAGAGAAAGAGAGAAGGAAACAAAGAAAGGAAAGAAAGGAAGGAGTTCTGGTGGAGCCAGGAGCAGTCTAAGGAGCCGAGGAACTGGGCAAAGCTTAGGAATGAGGTAAGAAAGTTATCTAGTCCCTGCTCTAATAAAGTAGAGGATTGCTCTTATTGGTTATAATAGAGAAATATCTCTATTAATAAAGTTAGCTATAGATAGAAAGAAAGTTAGAGGAATGTCGGAGTAAGGATATTTTCCCTAGCTATGCATGAGTTAAATAGAGCTATACTGATAGAGTAATAATGAAGATATTATTATGCTATGTATAGGCTATGACCTATGGAAAGAACGAACCTTAGAGCAAAGGCTAAGAGCTAGAAGGAAAGCTACAAGTCAAGTAGTAAACTAATCCTAAACTTGTATGCATCGAATGTTATACTTGATGTGCTATGGCTTTGTTGAATTGTGTTGAGTATGTGCTTATGTATGAAGCTCTGTTCCTATGATTACTTTGGCCAATTGTATTTCATATGTAACATGGAAGCATGCACATTAGACAATATTAACACTTTCACAAGCAAGCACAAGTATTCACATTAATACATGCATTGTTTAGTGCTGTTTGCTACTGAGATTTCCCCAGAAATCTCACCCCTTCCACATCAATCCAATTACAGCAGGTCTTCTCAAGATGGAGGAGATAAAGATGCATGAAGAGATGTTAATTGTTTAGCATGATTGATATGTGATTCATGTATGTATAATTGCTGGAAATTGTCACTGTGAACAGTAACTGGTGATGGAGGCAGCGACATTTGCGCTGTAATTATAAATAGTAAATGATTGAATAAATGTATGATATTTTACCAGTAAATAGTAGACATTCTAAGCTTCGATTTGATATATAGAACATCTTATTTGGATGCCTACATATAAAGGTATGATTTATCAAATTTGGGACCATAATGCTGGAATCAAGGACAGGATGCTGGAGGAACAGTAAACTTCAGACAATGACCAATATTGACCTGGTCATGTTATTTCAATGAGTCATTTTCCCCTGAAATATAATTATGTTAGCTTCGTGTATCAATTTGAACCACTCCATTTCTATTTTTATAGAATTAGTTATAATTTTTCAAAGTCAGGTCACTCCTCTGGAATTCGCACAAGTGAACAGTACTCGCTAAGAGTAAAATTCTAGATTGAGTAATTTGACTTCAACAGCCTTGGAAGTGGTTCCAGATGCTACTGTTTGGTCCCTAAGATGTATGAAAAGGAGGATGTTATAATTTGGTATCAAAGTATAAGATTCTGGCACAAAACAGAAGGTTCTGGCTCAGTGATACTCTGGAGTAGATAGACTAACCCCTTAAAACAAGTTAGAGATGTTAACTACAGAGGTTTCCTCCCTAATATGAGATATGGGGATGGTGTTCACTACCTAGAGAATGATTGGAACAAGAGATAGTGACACCCAGACAGATAGAGTAGTACCCCATAACTTACAGTGGTACGGGGTAATCTTCAAGGAAGTGACTAGTCTTAGTCAGCCGTTATTGCCGAGGTCTCGTGTTTCTTAGCTCGATGTGACTAGACTAAGCAGGATAACATCTGAGGAGCAGTTTTCTCTATGGATAGAGATAGAAGCTGACCAGTACCAGGTCAAGGGAAACTGTCAGACGTTATAATGACAATAATGATGAAGGAACTAACCTAGTTGAAGTTAATCAACTAGATGATTGGTACAAAGCATGATCCAGCTAGATAGTATAAAGTAAGGAGATATGAAAGGTTAGACAATATTCAGAAGTAGATCATCTATAAGAGTAGATCTACACCACGAAAGAATTAAAGTCAGATTGAAGGATTGCCTAGAAATGATTCTAGCATGTGGCCTAAAGTTAGAGATGAGATAGGCCGCTGATGTCCCCAAAATAGAGGAACCACAGTATAGTCTAGAGTAGACTAAGATTGATAAAGTGAAAGGTAGCCACAGTTTTAAAGATAAAGTGACTCTCCTGTTTCCTATGTAATAAAGGGTAATGAAGGATTGAGTCTATACCCTAGTAAGAGGGTAATGTGGCAGCCTAAGTCCAATAAATAGTTATTTTCGATTCCTAAATGAATGTTTCGGATATGGACAATATGATTAGACATTGATAGGCAATGAGATTAAGATGATGATTAATAGTGAATCTACAGATACATGATTACGATACTCAGGATATATCCCTTCAGTAAGGGTAAGGAATATGAGTGATATGAAATGAAATAAGAGGCATTTATGAAATATGGTACAACTCTAAGAAAGAGCAGTAAAGATATAAGTTAGTATTGTTGCAATAGAGCTAGATTGCTCTTGCAATAGAAAAGGATTGCTTTTGAAATAAAGCCAAGAGATGGGATAGTATAACTCAGATAGAGTAAGGTCCCTCTGATGAGATGAATAGATGATGATAGATATGTGCATGGTAGAGCCTGTGTAGCTCTCTGCAGTAAAGGATATAGTAAAGCTATGAAAGATGAGAATGGTATGAGAAGTTCCTGAGTGATAGAGGAAATGAGTAAAGTCCTGATAGATAATATTGGCCTATGTGATCATTTTAGGGGAATTATCTGTTGATTTAACAACTATGTGGAAGTGATTAACCTTGTAACTTTGTCCGTTGGTTTAAGTCTTCCAAAGATGAGAATACAGTATAATAGAATCACAGTAGATTCTAGAGGATTGCAGTTAGATCCTAGTATGGCTCCCATAGAATAGAATTCCAGGGTCACAGTTAGATCCTGAAGAGGCTTATGGTTGATCACAGTAGATCCCGAGGGTCACAGTAGAACTGGCCTAGAGGGAAAAAGTATTAAGCCATAAGTACAGTATGTCTTTGGAAGGATGAATACCAAGGAAAAGTTAAGGTACAGAAGCTTCACAAGTTAGTTAGCTCATAACGGAGAGAGTACCCATGATGTTAGATAGCCTTATTACTATCAGGGACTGAACTCAAAATCTCCTTACACATACAGGAACTGAGTGATCAAAGTTAAAGTTATTAATACTAAGTGCCAAGGAGTTATGAGCAAATCTCATAAGATATGAGAAAGGGTCAAATGAGAATAAAGAGATCCCTGTGCTGAGATGACAGAGAATAATAATGAAAGATAAATAAATCCTCCAGATGAGGATAAAGAGGTAAGAAGGCCAGATAGACCCAAGAGAGATAGCATAAGATGGGTCTAAGATAGTGGAGTACCAGGGTTGGAGCCTATGAGCACCAGTGCTTCAGATTTATATCTGCACATTTCATTTAAGCGTGCTTAGGCAAAGAGTAGCCCAATGATGGGTGACCCCCTGAGAATTAATGAAAGAGGTTTGAATGCCACAAGAGGTTAGCATATATGTACACAGAGTTATGTAAGATGATAGAAAGAGCTATGACAAGTTAGAAAGAGAATAGAACCCTTATGTCAAGTCCAAATGAAATGGATTTGAAAGGAAATATTTAGAAGAATTCTCTTAAAGGCTTGCAATGTTTTATGTTAGAAGAGAATGTTTTATGACAAGGCCAGATAGACTATGATATTGCCAAATGTGGCCAGATATGCTATGATATAGCATAAATGATATGTGATGAGATATGCTATGAAAAGTACGTAATGAGATACGTTATGAGAAATATGTATTAAGAAGTACACTATGAAGTGGCTTTATAGCTAGCCCTATAACATATTGATAGGCTCTGTTTTTGAAAGGAAAAAGATGTTTGAATGATGAGTTACGTGTGAAAGAGCAAATGAGAGCTTTCACTCCTTGCATGAAATGCCAGGCATTATGTTATGTTATGCTAAAGCTCCGAATGTTAGAGCAGTGCAAACTCTGAGTGTTAGAGCTGTGCAAGCTCTGAGTGTTAGAGCTGTGCATATTAAGAGAAGGAATTCTTGAGCTCCACTATGAGAGCTTTGCATTCATTTGCAGGTATGTAGTCCTGCAGCATGCTGGCCGGGCATTATGCATGTTAGAGTATGTGCTCCTATATGCTATTATGTGCTCCTGTTTAGCAGTAGAGCAACGAAAGAAAGAATAATGATATAAGTCCTCTCTCTGTATTATGATGAGTTAGTAAAGATGATAAAGCATATGATGATATGAGAATGAAAGATGAAGTTTTGCAGATATTTAGAGAATTCCGCTGGATACTCAGATGAGTAATAAGTGACTGCACTAAGAATCATGATGAGTAGTCAACAAAAACTCCATAATATAGGAGTATATAAGAAAGTTTAGTATGAAAGAAAGGGACATTCTCCTCAAAGGATGAATAAAGATTTAGCCCTGAAATTTCGAGGATGAAATTTATTTTAAGGGGAGGAGAAATGTCATATCCCAATTTTTAGACTTAAAAGACCCGTATATAGCCTGAAAAAGGGATGCTACCAGACCCTATTGAGCAGAGGTCTCAATAAATAGAGAAAATTATGATGATCAGTTTGATGCAACACAAAGTTTTGATATGAGGTTTCGAAAGATTTATATTAATTTTTGAAGAGAAGGAAAATTAATATAGTATTCTCTAGACCTCAAAATCAGATGAATTGTGGCAGTAAATTCCTATAATTAATATAAGAATTTCTGAAACTGACAGAGCTAAAAAAGGAGTTCTATAAAATTTACTAAAGAAATTACAACAGATTAAAAGATCCGATAAATAGGTTTTCGGGGAATTTCTCGGGAATTGAGCCCATGAAGATAGTGGATCATACAGAGGGTCCAGAATGGCACCTTATAGGCCTAATGATATTTTCAGATAAATATGTGGGCCAGGGCTAATAAAGACCGAGAAAAATGAAGAATTACGAAAATGCCACTGAAGGTATGCCACTGTGTTGTGTCATTAAGTTCGAGTCAGACGAAGGGCATTCTGATCATTTGACTAAGGTTAGATAGTTAAGAAAGGGTATCTGGATAGTTGAACAGGGTCAAGAGATACTCTGGTAAGGTATGAAAAGACAATGGTGCCCCTAGAAGTACTAAAGAGGTAGTAAGGGCATTTTACTAATTTACTACAGATGTTCCTTGGGAACTGAGCCACGAAAGTGCTTGGGCTTGGTTAGAAACCCAAGATGATATTTAAAGGCCCAAAAACGTAGCCCAAGAGTAATGTGGGCCCAAGAGGCAATAAAATATTATTTTAATACTTTTTCAATAAAGTAAAGTGACCCAGTCCAAGATAGAACTGGGTAAAGTGATCTGGAATCATGAGAGGACATAAATGGGGCCCACAATGCACCACATGGCATGATTATATTAAAAGAGGAAAAGCAAAGGACACATGGCATGATTAGAGAAAAAGGAGAAAAAGCAAGAGGACACGTGGCACGATCTCGGCCGTCCATTCAGGGAAAAAACTCTATAACTCTCTAGAAAGGCTAAGTCAGCTGATGAGGTATCCCAAGGGCCCCACATTTTGCCACATATACCCATGAGGTGTCCCTTGAGGTGTCCTAGATGATGTCATGAGTGGTGAGTCATCAGGGAGGGTGATGTCATCGTGATGATGTAGGCAAAGCTTCTTGAGGAAGCAAACAATCTGAGCCATTCATCGCGAATCAATCTGGACCATTCATTCCACCTCCTCTCACCTATAAATAGGCCACTCCCCTCCCATTCCAAGGCACACCACGGCCTAGCAAGGTAAAGGAAGATAAAGAAGAGAGAAAGAGAGAAAGAGAGAAGGAAAGAAATAAAGGAAAGAAAGGAAGGAGTTCTGGTGGAGCCAGGAGCAGTCTAAGGAGCTAAGGGACTGGGCAAAGCTTAGGAATGAGGTAAGAAAATTATCTAGTCCCTGCTCTAATAAAGTATAGGATTGCTCATAATGGTTAGAATAGAGAAATATCTCTATTAATAAAGTTAGCTATAGATAGAAAGAAAGTTAGAGGAATGTCGGAGTAAGGATATTTTCCCTAGATATGCATGAGTTCAATAGAGCTATACTGATAGAGTAATAATGAAGATATTATTATGCTATGTATAGGCTCTGACCTATGGAAAGAATGAACCTTAGAGCAAAGGCTAAGAGCTAGAAGGAAAGCTACTTGTCAGGTAGTAAACTAATCATAAACTTGTATGCATCAAATGTTATACTTGATGTGCTATGGCTTTGTTGAATTGTGTTGAGTATGTGCTTATGTATGAAGCTCTGTTCCTATGATTACTTTGCCCAATTGTATTTCATATATAACATGGAAGCATGCACATTAGACAATATTAACACTTTCACAAGCAAGCACAAGTATTCACATTAATACATGCATTATTCAGTACTGTTTGCTACTGAGATTTCCCCAGAAATCTCACCCCTTCCATATCAATCCAATTACAGCAGGTCTTCTCAAGGTGGAGGAGATAAAGATGCATGAAGAGATGTTAATTGCTTAGCATGATTGATATGTGATTCATGTATGTATAATTGCTGGAAATTGTCACTGTGAACAGTAACTCGTGATGGAGGCAGTGACATTTGCGCTGTAATTATAAATAGTAAATGATTGAATAAATGTATGATATTTTACCAGTAAATAGTATACATTCCAAGGTTCGATTTGATATATAGAACGTCTTATTTGGATGTCTACATATAAAGATAGGATTTATCAAATTTGGGACCAGAATGCTGGAATCAAGGACAGGATGCTGGAGGAACAGTAAAATTTGGACATTGACCAACGTTTACCTGGTCATGTTATGGTCAACGAGTCATTTTTCCCTGAAATATAATTATGTTAGCTTCGTTTAGCAATTTTAACCACTCCATTTCAAGTTTGATAGAATTAGTTATGATTTTTTGAAGTCAAGTCACTCCTCTAGAATTCGTAGAAGTGAACAGTACTCGCTAAGAGTAAAATTCTAGATTAAGTAATTTGACTTCAACAGCCTTGGAAGTGGTTCCAGATGCTACTGTTTGGTCCCTAAGATGTATGAAAAGGAGGATGTTATAACTTGCAAGGAGTTGCAATCATTCATACTTCATCATAACATGATGACATAAGCTCAAGCTCAACCAAACACCATAATCAACAAGCAAGCAAAAAAATTAAACAAACATGAATTATAGTTATGTATCCTTGCTACCTCTTAGCTATCTTGGTCAATACCTTATTGGGATGATTTTCTTCCTTCACAAATGTCAAAACCTAGCCATTACAAAATAATATAAAGTTACAACTCAACTTGAAACCAAATGCAAGACTAGGTTTTCACTAACTTCCTTCCTTTCTCTCTTTTATGTTTCCTAATTCCATCTTTCAAAAATAAATTCTCATGGTTCATTCCCACATAATTTTTCATGTAGTATCCAAATATGAAATTAGGATTTCCAAAATTAAAACATACCACTTGCTACAGTACCAAACCGAATGCATGCTCTTGTTTTCCAAAATTGCACATTTTGATTCCAATGCTTCCAATACTTATTCTCCTACTTTATCCCCACAAAATTTTCCATTTTAAACTCATTGTAAGCATCAAAATCATGAAATTCCATCGTATGAATAGTGTCATGCACAGTACCAGCAAGAACACAAAACCCTAAATCCAAACATGCTTAAATTCCCAAGCTTATACCACTTGATTCTAGCTTGTTTAGGCTTGTCTAAACTATCCATAACATAAAACTCATATTTTAACCACATATGGGCAGCACTTCCAGCAACAACCATAAGGAAAATGGTTTACCTTGATTACCTTGATTGTTGCTTCACTTTGTGTGCTTCTTTCTTGGTTGAATGGAAATTTTGCAAGAGTTTCCCTATGTTTCGCCATGCATACCAAAGCCATCTGAATAGGGGGTATTTATAGAGAAATTTGGGTTGAAATGGATGGCCAAGATTAATTTGGTTACTATTTGATCCAAGGGCTAACATTTAATCTTGGATTTAACTTTATCTAAAATGAATAATTATGACATCATGTGGGATAGCTCATGGGACACCTAATAGAGGTATGTAGCATGATTCCCATGTAAGGAAGCTTTTGGAAAAATTCCAGTCCAATCCGGTACCGATCGGAGTAGTTTCACAACAACCAGACTGTGTTCTGTTCCTAATTTTTTAATACTATACCAGGATATGTATTATGTCCTAGAAATCAATGTCTAGGATTCTCATACCATTGAAAATATTAGACTGAGTATTTATTTGCCATCTATCCCTTGAGAAATGACCAAAATACTCTTGGTGTCCTTTCTTGCACTATATTGACCCTAAGGGCATAATTATCATTTCACCCCTCTTTGTACTACCTTATGGCAAATACTGGTTCTAACTAATTATATTTATACTATGTGCAACATTTTTGGCCTTTCCATAATGACTAAAATGACCTCTATCCATCACTGGTATAGTATGGGCATCCAGGGGCATTTTCATAATTTCACACTTTTCCTGTACTGCTCTGGTCTCTAGCCCACTTAACTATCTAGTCACCTTAATGGGCTCATGATGGTGCCATTTGGGCCTTGATATGGGCTTATTGCCTGTGTTGCCTTTATGGCCCAATTCACAATACAACTTTCTCGATCCTATTTATCGGGTATTTTATTTCATTGTAAAATCCTGTATGGCTTCTACAGGATTCCTTTTTTGACTCTGTCAATTTTATAAATTCTTACATTAAATATATTAATTTCTTATAAGGTCTTATTTGATTATGAATTCTGAAAAATACTGTAATAATTCCTTCTGACTTCAAGAATTTATATCAATTAATCGGGACCTCAAATCAAAATTCTGTGTTGCGTTAAACTGACCGAAATATTTTTGTTTATATACTGGTAAAATTTGGGTTTGATATGATTCTGGGTATTTTTGAACATTTTTAGTTTAACTTTTCCATATTTACATTTAGGTCTCTCAACTTTTTAATAATTGCAGTTTAGTTCCTGAACTTTTCATTAATTGCATTTAGGTCCCTCATTTTTCTTCTACTTTCACTTTTTGCCTTCAAGCTTTTCTAATTTGCCTTTTTGTCCCTATTATTTCCTTAGTTATTAATTCTTTGCTTCCCTTTCTCAATCTGATACAGTTTATTCTAAGAATCTCATATCCATTACAGATAAACTGTATAGTTACATCAGATGAGAAAATTGGGGATATGAGATTTCTCTCCCCTTTAAAATAAATGTTGTCCTCAAAATTTACATTACATGTACTAGGAACATAGTTCAGGGTATGCTTCTCTCATCCTTTCCTTTGCTTCCCAGGTAGCTTAATTTTCTGTTAATCCCTTCCAGACCACCTTAATTAGAGAAATCTTCTTGTTTCACAACTGCTTGACCTTTCTATCTATAAAAATTACTGGTCCAACTTCATAAGTGAAGTCATCTCGCAGTACAATATCATCCTACTCAATCACCTATGATGGGTATGAAACACACTTCTTTAACTGGGAAACATGGAACACATAATGAATCTTGCTGAGATGTTGAGGAAGAGCTAACTTGTAAGCTACTGATCCTACTCTTGAGATGATCTAAACTGGCCTAATGTATCTAAGATGCAGCTTCTTCACTTTAATCGATCGTCTGACTCCTGTTGTCGGGGTTAACTTAAGGAATACATGTTCTCCTTCTTCAAACTCCAATGGCTTCCTTCTAACATCAGCATAACTCTTCTGTCTACTTTAAGCTGTCAGCAATCTCTTTCTAATCTTATCGATCTGTGCTGCTGTCTGGTCTACTATGTTAGGACCAAACATCTTCCTTTCGCTCAACTCCACTCAGCACAAGGGAGATCTACACTTTCGCCCATAAAGTGCTTTAAAAGGGGCCATCTGAATACTAGCCTGATAACTGTTGTTATAGACAAACTCTATCAATGGCAAATGGACATCCCAACTCCCTTTAAAATCTAAGACACAAGCTCTCAACATATCCTTAAGTGTCTAGATCGTTCTCTCATATTAACCATCTGTCTAAGGATGGTAAGCTGTACTAAATCTGAGAGTAGTATCCATTTCTTTATGTAAAGCCTACCAAAAGTTGGACGTAAACTGAGGATATCTGTCATATATGATCCTAATGGGAATATCATGTAGTCTAACAATCTCCTTTACATACAATTTTGCCAGCTTCTCAAGAAACTCCTTTTTGTTGATTTCTAGGAAATGAGCCGACTTGATTAATCGGTCAATTACTACCCATATAGCATCATGCTTAGTATAAGTCATGGGCAGTACCTCAACAAAATCCATGGCAATATTGTCCCATTCTTACTCAGGTATGTCTAGTGGTTGCAATTTCCCTGTCAGCCTCTGGTGCTCAACTTTCACCTTTTGGCACGTTAGGCACTTGGACACATAGGCCACAATATCCTTCTTCAACCCAAGCCACCAAAATAAACTCTTAACATCATGGTACATTTTGGTCATACCTAGATGTACTGTATACTTACTTTTATGTGCCTCATCTAGGATTTTCTCTCTTAATCCCATTGCATTAGGAATATATGGCCGTCCCCGAAATCGTAACAATCCATCTTGGGACTTCTCAAAATTCTTAGTTTCCCCTCTTTCCAGCTTATTCTTGAAAATCTCAATGAGCCTATCCTGCTCCTTAGCCTCTTTTATCTTATCCTCAATGAAAGCTTTAATCTGCATTCTTCCATAAGACCTTTTTGTTGTCTTCATTTCATACAAAGGACTCCAATCTCGTACATCTTCTATCAGTTCTAGCTCTTTGATCATGAGACTAGTAACCTGCACCACCTTTCTACTCAAGGCATCAGCCACTACATTAGCTTTTCCTGGATGGTATTTGATCTGGAAATCATAATCCTTCAAAAATTTCATCCATCTCTGTTACCTCATGTTCAATTCTTTCTGATCTTGCAAGTACTTTAGGATATGACATGACTAAGAAATTTGACTTCTTGTAGCCAAAACTCATATTTACTAAGCTTAGCATAGAGTCATTTCTTTTTAAGAGTACTAAGAACAATTCTCAAATGCTCTTCATGCTCTTCATGCTCTTCATGCTCAAGATATTATCAATGAAAACTACCACAAACTGATCTAAATAAGGCCTGAAGATCCTGTTCATATAATTCATAAAAATTGCAAGCGTATTCGTAAGACCAAAGGGCATTACTAGGAATTCAAAATGACCATATCGAGTCCTAAACGCAGTCTTTGAAATATCATCTACTTTGATTCTGAGTTGGTGATAACCTGATCTCAGTTCAATCTTACAGAATAAGTTGCTCCAACCAACTGGTCCAGCAAATCATCAATTTGGTGAAGAGGGTACTTATTCTTACATGTAATCTTATTAAACTCCTGATAGTCAATGCACAATCTGAGACTACCATCCTTCTTCTTGATGAATAACAGTAGAACACCCCATGGAGAAATACTAGATCAGATAAAACCCTTCTCTAAAAGCTCCTCTATCTGTTTCTTTAACTCAATCATTTCGTTAGGAGCCATACGGTATGGGGCTTTAGATACTAGTCCAGCTCCAGGTACAATATCGATTACAAACTCCACTTCTAGGTTTGGAGGCAATCCTTTAATATCTTTTGGAAAGACTTCAGGAATTCCTTAACTACTGGAATAGCTTCAATTCCTTCTTCCACTTCTTCTTGCACATAAAAGAAGACCATATATCCCTGACATCCTTTATGTAGACATCTATCTACCTGAGCCTCCGTCAGGAAATTCAGTTTCACTTTTGGATTTACATTTGAGGCTTGTGGACAAAGAACTAGAGTTTTGTTCTTACAATCCAGTATTACATTATTAGCAGACAACCAATTCAATCCAATTATGAAATCTATTTCATGAAATGGCATGCATATTAGGTCAAGAGTAGTGCAGCAACATTCATATCAAATAACACTATTTAGGCAGACATCTGATGTAACTACTTTAGCTTTTGTAGGAGTTATGACACATATGGCATAATGCAGCTTACTAATTGTAAGGCCCAAATGTTTAGCACATTCATAAGAAATAAAGGAATGACTTACACCCGAATTAAACATAGCAATCACAGCATGATTATTGAGATAGATGATGCCTTGGATAATCTCGGGTGACCTTTGTGCCTCTTTCCTTGTCATTGCAAACACTCACCCTTTAGTGCGAGGCCTTTGATCATGAGTTGCTTGAGGACAATTTTTGGAGAAATGTCTAGGATTTCCACATGTGTAACAAACGTTCTGCCCCATCAAGCATGGTTTGTCTCCATGGTTCTTCCCGCATTTATCGCACACTCTAGACCTTTGGTTTCTATTATTTACATTACCTCTAAAATTCCCTTTGTTAGGCTTCTTGTTCTGTTACCAATGTCTTTTCCTTTTCCTTTTATAGCTACTGCCACCAGTTGTATTTCTGTTATAGTTAGTTCTCTCAGGAGCAGTAGTCTCTCTACTCACAGTCTCATCAGCATCCAGTGATTCAGGCTATTCTCAATGATCCTGCAAGTCTCTACTTCTTTATTAAACTGGTTATACTGTTGGGGAGTCATCTTTTCTTTCAGAGTAGCATTCAATCCCCTAATCATCCTCTCCGTCATCCACCGCTCATCATCCACCTGTTGCAAGTGAGTGGAATACTGGGAAAGACGGATGAACTTTGCTAAGCACTCATCAAAAGATTATTTTTCTCCTTGTCTCACCATAAGGAACTCTGCTTCTAGTTCATCCCACACTGACTGGGGAAAATACTTCTCATAAAACTGTTTAAGGAATACTTCCCGCATGATAGTAATGTGCCTTGCTTATAATACTAGCTCTATATTCTTCCACCATCTATCATCATCTCTCTCTAGCTGGTATATTGCCATATGCGCTTTACTCTCAAACAGACAACCCAGTACCTTAAAGATCTTCTCAAGTCTGCTGATCTAATCCTCTACTTTCTGTACATCGAACGTTTCCTCGAACGTCAGAGGACTATGCTTACAAAACTTAGCCATCCACTATTGAATACCAGTAGGATCTACTATATGTCCTGTCTGTCTTGGCGGCTCTATTGTCTGTTGAAATATCTCTAGTTCTGTATTAGCTATACCAGTAGATTATGGTTGCTGTAGGTTCTCCACCGCTTTTGCTACAGCCGCTGCTATGGCAGCATCCCTTTCCTATTCGCTCCTTGCTTGAATGGCTCTTGCTTCTTCAATTAGCTTCTGTTATTGTTCTAGTCGTTCTAGAATCAACTGGTTAACGTCTCCGGTGTTTTGAGGTTCACCCGAAGAACTAGCTCTTCTTGTTCTTACCATTTTGTCTTACTATAGTAATACGAAATAGGAAAGGAATACTATAATTAACATAATCCATATTTCATTCACAATACATCATACAACAAGTTTAACAGCATTACATAGACTTATCATAACATACACACATACATGTACAATGCCATTACTAGTCATAAGTACATAGATTACAACAACATTCATACATACAGCTATTAAATTATGTTTTCTCATAGTGGATCCTAATGAACTTCCCTACCATATAGATCCAATCATAAATATCCTCGAAGGGATCCTCATCAAAGTATTGATCCATGCCTTCTCTCCATGTTGCTGTAAGAGGCAATATATCATCCATGATATTTATCCAAATTGTAAGGGTAAGGGTATCTGGATCATATGCTAGGTAGGCCTCTCTTACCCTTGCTATGAAATCCTTGTAGATTTGGTATTCTTGATCTATTTCCCTGACCAACATCCTTCGTAAATCATATAGCTGCTTTGCTAACTCTATAGCTTTCTCAAACTGACCCTCTGTCATATTCTTTCCTAGCACCAACTCTATAACATGATTAGGGTACAGGTATATCTATACCATTGGTTTCTTGGTTCCACTAGGACCTGGGATATTTGTCTGGTCTGGTCTGTGATTAGGTCCAGGTATGTCAACTATATCACTAGGTCTAGGTTCATCAACTGGTTCAGGCACTTGATTTGTATCAGGGACATTTATCTCAGTAGCCTGTCTGGGTACAGGTTCTATAGTTCCCATAACATAAGAGTACAACTCCTCAACCTGTTCTTTATAAGGATCTTCCATCTCTATATCATTCATCTGATCTATATCTCCCTTTCTATTAGGGTTAGCTTCCTCAGGAGGTACCACATTAATAGGCGGGGTTAGAATAGGTTCCTTATCTGATGACTCATCTGTCCCATTTGACCCAACTGAAGAACTATCTAACCTGGCCAGTTCTGATTCACTGCTAGAATCATGAATATGGATTATTGGAGGCAGTCCATATTCTGGATCATATACCAAAGCCTCTACTACTTTTGGGTTCATACTTGACCTATCTAAACTAAATACCTCAGGCATCAGGTCTCCTTGGTTTACTGTAGTCTCTAAAGTTCTAGACTCAGTCATCTTTACCCTGCAATAACCCACTTTGTGTCAGTTATGTAGATATTTACTTATGAATCTGTTTATAAATAATTTAATCATAGCATTTCCTAAGCCATAATACTTTGCTCTAATACCAAAATGTCATATCCTTACTTTTAACCTCAAGTATACTCCATTAGAAGTGATTGGAACCAATTACATGATCATTTTCTTTGAAAACATTCATTTCCAAAAGAATTGCTCTTGGGTACTGTTTACTTGTACTGTTCATTTGGTAATTCCAGAACATGTACCCTATTTGAAAATTCATAATTAATTATAGAAAAATTGAAATAATGCGGTTCCAATTTCTAATGAAAGCTCTTTCATAGATCTTTGAAGGAAAATATGGAAATAAGGTGTTCTTGTCTAAATGAAATTAGTTTATTCGTTAAAATCACTGTTCATTTGGTAAAATCTGTAAGTTCCAGTTTCTTTGCCTTAACTTCAAAAAAACTTTTTTCTTTGGTTACTTATCCAAATGAACTGTGTTACCTATGGATTTGAAGCTCTATATGTCCTCTTTAATATCACAAAATTTTGTGGAAAAAATAGTTCGTTTGGTATATAAAATCGTAGCATGAACGTCATTGCCTTTTAACACTCGTTTTATCACAATTCCATATCTTAGTTCCCACTTTGGAAAATCATAACAATTTGGATACTTATCCAATTAAGGCGTTCTTGGTGTCCATTTAAATATCTATATCATAGCTATTATCATGCCAAATTTCAAACTAAAACTCGTTGATTTAAGCATCATAATCATCATCACATCGCCACAACTCCAAAACAGGGTTATAGAAAAATATACCATGCATACTAGCATATTACCCCATAGTGTCATGTAAGTCATATAACTTATTATACAAACTTAATCATCAACATTTACTCTCTTCCCTTGAGAGGATCCAGCACCTAAAACATAGTTATGCATGTGGTAGGAATGAGATTTCATCGAAATCCCAATAGCAAGTTACACAAGCTATAATATCATGCATGATTAATTGGATGCTTAACATGTTATCATGAGATGGGAGCTACTTCATAATGGTACATGTCATATCCCAATTTTTAGGCCTTAAAGCC
The DNA here is from genome assembly GCA_037074615.1 of Leucaena leucocephala. Lineage (NCBI taxonomy): Eukaryota > Viridiplantae > Streptophyta > Magnoliopsida > Fabales > Fabaceae > Leucaena > Leucaena leucocephala. The sequence goes on from CM073519.1 coordinate 20,917,502, forward strand.
CAGTATATAGCCTAAAAAAGGGATGCTACCAGACCCTATTGAGCAGAGGTCTTAGTAAATATAGAAAATGATGCTGATCAGTATGATGCAACACAGAGTTTTGATATGAGGTCCCGAAAAATTTATATTAATTTTTGAAGAGAAGGAAAATTAATACAGTATTCTCCAGACCTCAAAATCATATGAATTATGGCAGTAAATTCATATAATTAATATAAGAATTTTTGAAACTGACAGAGCTCAAAAAGGAGTTCTGTAGAATTTACTACAGAATTTACAGTAGATTAAAAGACCCGATAAATAGGTTTCGGGGAAATTTCTCAGGAATTGAGCCCATGAAGATAGTGGATCATACAGAGGGTCTAGAATGGCACCTTATAGGCCCAATGATATTTTCAGATAAATATGTGGGCCAGGGCTAATAAAGACCAAGAAAAATGAAGAATTACGAAAATGACACTGAAGGTATGCCACTGTGTTGTGTCATTGAGTTAGAGTCAGACGGAGGGCATTATGATCATTTGAATAAGGTTAAATAGTTAAGAAAGGGTATCTGGATAGTTCACCAGGTCAAGAGAAACTCTGGTAAAGTATAGAAATATAACAGTGCTCCTATAAGTACTAAAGAGGTAGTAAGGGCATTTTGGTAATTTACTAAGGATGTTCCATGGGAACCGAGCCACCAGGGGCCAAAAACCCAAGATGATATTTAAAGGCCCAAAAATGTAGCCCAAGAGTAAAGTGGGCCCAAGAGGCATTAAAATAATGTTTTAGTGCTTTTTCAATAAAGTAAAGTGACCTGGTCCAAGATAGAACTAGGTAAAGTGATCTGGAATCATGAGAGGACATAAATGGGGCCCACAATGCACCACATGGCATGATTATATTAAAAGAGGAAAAGCAAAGGACACATGGCATGATTAGAGAAAAAGGAGAAAAAGCAAGAGGACACGTGGCACGATCTCGGCCGTCCATTCAGGGAAAAAACTCTATAACTCTCTAGAAAGACTAAGTCAGCTGATGAGGTATCCCAAGGGCCCCACATTTTGCCACATATACCCATGAGGTGTCCCTTGAGGTGTCCTAGATGATGTCATGAGTGGTGAGTCATCAGGGAGCGTGATGTCATCATGATGATGCAGGCAAAGCTTCTTGAGGATGCAAGCAATCTGGGCCATTCATCATGAATCAATCTGGACCATTCATTCCACCTCCTCTCACCTATAAATAGGCCACTCCCCTCACATTCCAAGGCACATCACGGCCTAGCAAGGAAAAGGAAGATAAAGAAGAGAGAAAGAGAGAAAGAGAGAAGGAAAGAAAGAAAAGAAAGAAAGGAAGAGTTCTGGTGGAGCCAGGAGCAGTCTGAGGAGCCAAGGGACTGGGCAAAGCTTAGGAATGAGGTAAGAAAAGTTATCTAGTCCCTGCTCTAATAAAGTAGAGGATTGCTCTTAGTAGTTAGAATAGAGAAATATCTCTATTAATAAAGGTAGCTAAAAGTAGAGAGAAAGCCAGGGGAATGTTGGAATAAGGATATCACCCCTAGTTAAGTATGAGTAAAATAGAGCTATGCTGATAGAATAATAATGAATATATTATTATGCTATGTATAGGTTCTGACCTATGAAAAGAAGGAATGTTAGAGCAAAGGCTAAAAGCTAGAGGAAAGCTATATGCCAGGTAGTGAACTAATCCTAAACTTGTATGCATTGAATGTTAGGCTTGATGTGCTATGGCTTTGTTGAATTGTGTTGAACATGTGCTTATGTATGAAGCTCTGTTCCTATGATTACTTCGGCCAGTTGTATTTCATATGTAACATGGAAGCATGCACATTATGCAATGTTAACACTTTCACAAGCAAGCACAAGTATTCACATTAATGCATGCATTTTTTAGTGTTGTTTGCTACTGAGATTTTCCCAGAAATCTCACCCCTTCCATATCAATCCAATTACAGCAGGTCTTCTCAAGATGGAGGAGATAAAGATTCATGAAGAGATGTTAATTGTTTAGCATGATTGATTTGTGATTCATGTATGTATAATTGCTAGAAATTGTCATTGTGAACAGTAACTCGTGATTGAGGTAGTGACATTTGAGCTGTAACTATAAATAGTAAATGATTGAATAAATGTATTTTACCAGTAAATAGTAGACATTCCAAGCTTCAATTTGATATATAGAACGTCTCATTTGAATGTCTACACATAAATATATGATTTATCATAGTTGGGACCAGAATGCTGGAATCAGGGACAGGATGCTGCAGGAACAGTAAACTTCGGACATTGACTGATGTTGACCTGGTCAAGTCGTGGTCAGCGAGTCATTTTTCCCTAAACGATAATTATGTTAGCTTCGTGTAGCAATTTGGACCACTCCATTCCGATTTTTATAGAATTAGTTATGATTTTTCGAAGTCAGGTCACTTCTCTGGAATTTGCACAATGAACAGTGCTCGCCAGAGTAAAATTCCAGATTGAGTAATTTGACTTCAACAGCCTTCGAAGTGGTTATAGATACTACTTTTTGGTCCCTAAGACGTATGAAAATGAGGATGTTATAATTTGGTATCAGAGCAAGTTATGAGATAGCTAAGATTCTTCACCATGATCGGGGGTTCTCACTGCGTGAGAGTGGGACAAAGCGTTGGCTCTTACCCCGACATGGCCAACCGGCTTTGCCACCGGGAGATTGCATTGCAGTCGAGAGGCTGGTGCATAAAACTTGTGTCTGAGGTACCTTTTGTAGTCCCAAGAAGTACTCTACAATTTGGTATCTGAGCATAAGATTCTGGCATGGAACAGAAGGTTTTTGCTCAGTGATGCTCTGGAGTAGATAGACTAACCCCTTAAAACAAGTTAGAGATGTAAACTATAGAGGTTTCCTCTATAGTATGAGATATGGGGATGGTGTTCACTACCTAGAGAATGATTTGAACAAGAGATAGTGACACCCATATAGATAGAATAGTACCCCATAACTTACAGCGGTCGGGGTAATCTTCAAGGAAGTGGCTAGTCTTAGTCAGCTGTTACCGCCGAGGTCTCGTGTTTCTTAGCACGATGTGGCTGGACTAAGCAGGATAACGTCTGGGGAGCAGTTTCCTCTATGAATAGAGATAGAAGCTGACCAGTCCTAGGTCAAGGGAAACTGTCAGACGTTAAAGTAACAATGATAATGAAGGTAACAACCTAGTTGAAGTTAATAAACTAGAAGATTGGTATAAAGTATAATCAAGCCAGATAATATAAAGTAAGATATGAAAGGTTAGATGATGTTTAGAAGTAGATCCTCTATGTGAGTAGATCTACATTACAAAAGAATTTGTTCAGCTAGTGTTTTCTGAACAAAAGAATTAAAAGTTAGAATGAGGCTTGCCTAGGAATAATCCTAGCACATGACCTAAAGTTAGAGACGAGATAGGCCATTGATGTCCCCAAGATAGAGGAACCACAGTATAGTCTAGAGTAGACTAAGACTGATAAAGAGAAAGGTAGCCACAGTTTTAAAGATAAAGTGACTCTCATGTTTCCTATGTAAGAAAGGGTAATGAAGGGTTGAGTCTATACCCTAGTAAGAGGGTAATGTGGCAGCCTAAGTCAAATAAATAGTTATTTCTAATTCCTAAATGAATGTTTAGGATATGTATGATCAGACAATGATAGGCCATGAGATTAAGATGATGATTAATAGTGAATCTATAGATACATGATTACGATACTCAGGATATATCCCTTCAATAAGGGTAAGGAATATGAGTGATATGAAATGAAATAAGAAGCATTTATGAAAGATGGTGCAGCTCTAAAGAAAGAGCAGTAAAGACATAAGCTAGTGTTACTGCAATAGAGCTAGATTGCTCTTGCAATAGAAAAGGATTGCTTTAAGAATAAAGCCAAGAGATGGGACAGTATAACTCAGATAGAGTAAGGTCCCTTTGATGAGACGAATAGATGATAATAGATATGTGCATGGTAGAGCCTGTGTAGCTCCCTGCAATGTTAAATGTAATAAAGAATGAGAATGATATGAGAAGGTCCTGAGTGATAGAGGAAATGAGTAAAGTCCTGATAGATAATATTGGCCTATGTGATCATTTTAGGGGAATTATCTGTTGAGTTAACAATTATGTGAAAGTGATTAACCTTGTAACTTTGTCCGTTGGTTTAAGTCTTCAAAAGATGAGAATACAGTACAATGGAATCACAGTAGATTCTAGAGGATTATAGTTAGATCCTAGTATGGCTCCCAGAGAATAGAATTCTAGGGTCACAATTAGATCCTGAATAGGCTTACGGTTGATCGCAATAGATCCCGAGGGTCACAGTAGACCTGGCCTAGAGAAAGAAAGTAATGAGCCATAAGTACAGTATGTCTTTGGAAGGACGAATACCAAGGAAAAGTTAAGATACAGAAGCTTCACAAGTTGGTTAGTGTCATATCCCCAATTTTCTGACCTGATGTACCTGTACAGTTTATCTGGAATGGATATAAGATTCTTGGAATAAACTATATCAAATTGTGAAAGGAAAGGGAAGGATTAATAACTAAGGAAAGAATAGGGACCAAAATGAAAATTTAAAAGTTTGAAGGTGAAAAGTGAAAGTAGAAGAAAAAGGAGGGACCTAAATGCAATTAATGAAAAGTTCAGGGACTAAAGTGCAATTATTCAAAAGTTAAGGGACCTAAATGTAAATATGGAAAAGTTTAGCCAAAACAGGCCCAAAATGCTCGGAATCAGATTAGACCTAAATTTTACCAGTAGATAGACAAAAATATTCCAGTCAGTTTAACGCAACACAGAATTTTGATTTGAGATCCCGATAAATTTCTGAAGTTGGAAGGAATTATTACAGTATTTTTCAAATCTCATAATTAGATGAGACCTTATAGAAAATTCATATATTTAATATATGAATTTATAAAATTGAGAGAGTCAGAAAAGGAATCCTGTTGAAACCATATGGGATTTTACCGTGAAATAAAATACCCGATAAATAGGATCGGGGAAGCTATAGTGTGAATTGGGCCATAAAGGCAATACAGACAATAAGCCCATAGTGAGGCCCAAATGATGCCATCATGAGCCCATTAAGGTGACTGGACAGTTTATGTGGACTAGAGACCAGAGCAGTCCAGGAAAAGTGCAAAATTACAAAAATGCCCCTGGATGCCCATACTATACCAATAGTGGATGAAGATTATTTTGGTCACTCTAGATAGGCTAACAACGTGTCATATAGTATAAATAAGATTATTTAGAGCCCATATACACCCTGAGGCAGTATAAAGAGGTGTGAAATGACGATTTTGCCCTTAGGGTCAGTACAGTGCACGAAAGGACACCAAGGGTATTTTGGTCATTTCCCAATGGATGGATGGCAGATAAATACTTAGTCTAATATTTTTAATCATATGAGAAGCCTAGACATTAATTTCCAGGATAGAATATATCCTGGTATGTTATAAAAAATTAGGAACAGAACACAGTACGGTTGTTGTGAAACTGCACTGATCGGTACCGGATTAGACTGGAATTTCTCCAAAAGGTTCCTTGCATGGGCAGCACGCCACCTAACCCTCTTAGGTGTCCCATGAGCTGTCCCACATGATGTAATAATTATTCTTTTTAGAAAAAGTAAAATCCAAGATTAAATGTGAGCCTTTAGATCAAATAGTAACCAAATCAATCTTGGCCATCCATTTCAACCCAAATTTCTCTATAAATACCCCCCTATTCAGAACACTTCGGCATGCATGGTGAACCATAGGGAAACTCTTGCAAAAGTTCCATTCAACCAAGAAAGAAGCAACCAAAGTGAAGTAACAAGCAAGGTAATCATCTCCCTTGATCTTGAGCTTTGTTCTAGCAAGTTAGCTCATGGTTTTAAGGGGTTTTCATGCTATATTTCCCTTATGGTTGCTGCTGGAAGTGCTTCTCATATGTGGTTAAAATATGAGTTTTATGTTATGGATAGTTTAGACAAGCTTAAACAAGCTAGAATCAAGTGGTATAAGCTTGTGAATTCAAGTATGTTTGGATTTAGGGTTTTGTGTTCTTGCTGGTACTGTACGTGGTACTGTTCATATGATGGAATTTCATGATTTTGATGCTTCCAATGAGTTTAAAATGGAAGATTGTGTGGGGATAAAGTAGGAGAACAAGTATTGGAAGCATTGGAATCAAAATGAGAATTTTTGGAAAACAAGAGCATGCATTTCGGTTTGGCACTGTAGCAATTGGTATGTTTTGATTTTATTCTGATTTCATATTTGGATTATACATGAAAAATTATGTGGAAATGAACCATGAGAATTTATTTTGGAAAGGTGGAAGTAGGAAACATAAATTAGAGAAAGAAAGGGAGCTAGTGAAAACCTAGTCTTGGATTTGGTTTCAAGTTGAGTTGTAACTTGATATTATGTTGTAATGGCTAGGTTTTGACATTTGTGAAGGAAGGAAAGAACTTCAAGAAGGTCTTGACCAAGATAGCTAAGAGGTAGCCAGGATACCTAACTATAACTCATGTTTATTTAATTGTTTTGCTTGCTTGTTGATTATGGTGTTTGGTTGAGCTTGAGCTTATGTCATCATGTTATGATGAAGTATGAATGATTGCAACTCCTTGCAAGTTATGTCATGACAATATGCATGTTAGAGTTTGCTTATGTACCATTATGAAGTAGCTCCCATCACATGATAACATGTTAAGCATACAATTATTCATGCATGATATTATAGTTTGTGTAACTTGCTATTGGGATTTCCATGAAATCTCATTCCTTCCACATGCATAATGTCACATCCTTACTTTTAACCTCAATTATACTCCATTAGAAGTGATTGGAACCAATTACATGATCATTTGCTTTGAAAATATCCATTTCCAAAAGATTTGCTTTCGGGTACTGTTCACTGTTACTGTTCATTTGGTAATTCCAGAACATGTACCCTACTTTGAAAATTCATAACTAATTGTAGAAAAATCAAAATAATGTGGTTCCAATTTCTAATGAAGTATATTTCATAAATATTTGAGGGAAAAATATGAAATTGAGGTTATCTTGTTCACATGAAATCAGTTTATTGGTTAAAAATCACTGTTCATTTGGTAAAATCTGGAAGTTCCAGTTTCTTTGCCTTAACTTTAAAAATTTGTTTCTCTTTGGTTACTTGTCCAAATGAACTGTGTTACATATGGAATTAAAGATCTAGACGTCCTCTTTAATATCACCAAATTTCATAGAAGAATTCGTTCATTTGATATATGAAATCATTGTGTGAACGTCACTACCTCTCAGCACTCGTTTTATCTCAATTCCAGATCTTACTTCCAACTTTGGAAAATCATAACAATTCGGATACTTATCCAATTAAGGCGTTCTTGGTGTCCATTTAAAGGTCTGTATCTTAACTTTAATCATGCCAAGTTTCAGACTAAAACACGTTGATTTGGGCATCATAAACATCGTCACATCACCATAGTCTCAAAACAGAATTACAGAACCATACACCATTCAACCATACATACTATCATATGCTTCCATAAGGTTAAGTAACTCATGTGACTTATTATACAAACTCATTCATCTATGTTTACCCTTTTTCCATGTGAAGTTCCAGCACCTATAACAGGATTATGCATATGGAAGGAATGAGATTTCATGGAAATCCCAATAGCAAGTTACACAAACCATAATATCATGCATGAATAATTGAATGCTTAACATGTTATCATGTGATGGGAGCTACTTCATAATAGCACATAAGCAAACTCTAACATGCATATTGTCATGACATAACTTGCAAGGAGTTGCAATCATTCATACTTCATCATAACATGATGACATAAGCTCAAGCTCAACCAAACACCATAATCAACAAGCAAGCAAAACAATTAAACAAACATGAGTTATAGTTAGGTATCCTTGCTACCTCTTAGCTATCTTGGTCAAGACCTTCTTGAAGTGCTTTCCTTCCTTCACAAATGTCAAAACCTAGCCATTACAACATAATATCAAGTTACAACTCAACTTGAAACCAAATCCAAGACTAGGTTTTCACTAGCTCCCTTTCTTTCTCTAATTTATGTTTCCTACTTCCACCTTTCCAAAATAAATTCTTATGGTTCATTTCCACATAATTTTTCATGTAGAATCCAAATATGAAATCAGAATTTCCAAAATCAAAACATATCAATTGCTACAGTGACAAACCGAAATACATGCTCTTGTTTTCCAAAAATTCTCATTTTGATTCCAATGCTTCCAATACTTGTTCTCCTACTTTATCCCCACACAACTTTCCATTTTAAACTCATTGGAAGCATCAAAATCATGAAATTCCATCATATGAACAGTGCCACGTACAGTACCAGCAAGAACACAAAACCCTAAATCCAAACATACTTGAATTCACAAGCTTATACCACTTGATTCTAGCTTGTTTAAGCTTGTCTAAACTATCCATAACATAAAACTCATATTTTAACCATATATGAGCATCACTTCCAGCAGCAACCATAAGGGAAATAGAACATGAAAACCCCTTAAAACCATGAGCTAACCTACTAGAACAAAGCTCAAGATCAAGGGAGATGATTACCTTGCTTGTTACTTCACTTTGGTTGCTTCTTTCTTGGTTGAATGGAAATTTTGCAAGAGTTTCCCTATGGTTCACCATGCATGCCGAAGTGATCTGAATAGGGGGGGTATTTATAGAGAAATTTGGGTTGAAATGGATGGCCAAGATTGATTTGGTTACTATTTGATCTAAAGGCTCACATTTAATCTTGGATTTAACTTTTTCATAAAAGAACAATTATGACATCATGTGGGACAGCTCATGGGACACCTAAGAGGGTTAGGTGGCGTGATGCCCATGTCAAGAAGGTTCTGGAAAAATTCCAGTCCAATCCGGTACCGATCGGAGCAGTTTCACAACAACCGGACTGTTTTCTGTTCTGAATTTTTTTATAATATACCAGGATATGTATTATGTCCTGGAAATCAATATTTAGGCTTCTCATATAATTGAAAATGATATATTGAATATTTATCTGCCATCCATTCCTTGAAAAATAACCAAAATACTCTTAGTGTCCTTTCCTGCGCTGTACTAACCCTAAGGGCAAAATTGTCATTTCACACCTCTTTACACTGCCTCAGGGCATATATTGACTCTATATAATCATATTTATACTATGTCCCACGTTTTTGGCCTATCCATAATGACCAAAATGACCTCCATCCATCACTGGTACAGTATAGGCATCCAGGGGCATTTTCGTAATTTTTCACTTTTCCTGGACTGCTCTGGCCTGTGGCCCATATAACTGTCCAGTCACCTTAATGGGCTCGTGATAGTGTCATTTGGGCCTTATTATGGGCTTATTGCTTATATTGCCTTCATGGCCCAATTTACTATACAACTCTCCCGATCATATTTATCGGGTATTTTATTTCACTGTAAAATCCCGTATGGCTTCCACAGGATTCCTTTTCTAATTCTGTCAATTTTATAAATTCATATATTAAATATATGAATTTTCTATAAAGTCTCATCTAATTATGAGATCTCAAAAATACTGCAATAATTCCTTCTGACTTCAGGAATTTATATCAATTAATCGGGACCTCAAATCAAAATTCTGTGTTGCGTTAAACTGACAGGAATATTTTTGTCTATCTACTGGTAAAATTTGGGTCTGATCTGATTCCGGGCATTTTTGGCCTGTTTTGGCTCAACTTTTCCATATTTACATTTAGGTCCCTTAACTTTTGAATAATTGAACTTTAGTCCCTGAACTTTTCATTAATTGCATTTAGGTCCCTCCTTTTATTTCTACTTCAACTTTTTGTCTTCAAACTTTTCAATTTTCGTTTAGGTCCCTATTATTTCCTTAGTTATGAATCCTTCCCTTTCATTTCTCAATCTGATACAATCTATTCCAAGAAACTCATATCCATTTCAGATAAACTGTACAGCTACATCAGGTCAGAAAATTGGGGATATGACATTTCTCTCCCCCTTAAAATAAATTTCGTCCTCGAAATTTACATTACATATATATTAAGGAAATAGTTCAGGGTATACTTCTCTCATCCTTTCCTCTGCTTCCCAGGTAGCTTCACTCTCTGTTAATCCCTTCCAGACCACCTTAACTAGAGGGATCTGCTTATTTCGCAACTGCTTGACTTTTCTATCTACAATCTGTGCTGGTCCAACTTCATAAGTCAGGTCATCTCGCAGTGCAATATTATCCTGCTCAAGCACATGCGATGGATCTGGAACATACTTCTTTAACTGGGAAACATGGAATACATTATGAATCTTGCTGAGATGTGGAGGAAGAACTAACTTGTAAGCCACTGATCCTACTCTTGAGAGGATCTGAAATGGCCCAATGTATCTAGGATGCAGCTTCTTCACTTTAATCGATCGTCCAGCTCCTGTCGTCGGAGTCAACTTAAGGAATACATGCTCTCCTTCTTCAAACTCCAACGGCTTCCTTCTGACATCAGCATAACTTTTCTGTCTGCTTTGAGCCGTCAGCAATCTCTTTCTAATCTTATCGATCTGTGTTGCTGTCTGGTCTACTATATCAGGACCAAACATCTTCCTTTCGCTCAACTCCACCCAGCACAAGGGAGATCTACACTTCCGTCCATAAAGTGCTTCAAACGGAGCCATCTGAATGCTGGCCTGATAACTATTGTTATAGGCAAATTCTATCAACGGCAGATGGACATCCCAACTCCCTTTGAAATCCAAGACACAAGCTCTCAACATATCCTCGAGCGTCTGGATCGTTCTCTCAGATTGACCATCTGTCTGAGGATGGTAGGCTGTACTAAATCTGAGAGTAGTGTTCATTTCTTTATGTAAAGCACGCCAAAAGTTTGATGTAAACCGAGGATCTCTGTCAGAAATGATACTACTGGGAATACCATGTAGTCTAATAATCTCTTTTACATAGAGTTTTGCCAGCTTCTCAAGATAATCCTTTTTATTGATTGCCAGGAAATGAGCTGACTTCGTTAATCGGTCAATTACTACCCATATAGCATCATGCTTAGTAGGAGTCATGGGCAGTCCTTCAACAAAATCCATAGCAATACTATCCCATTTCCACTCAGGTATCTCTAGTGGTTGTAACTTCCCTGCTGGCTTCTGGTGCTCAACTTTCACCTTTTGACATGTCAAGCATTTGGACACATAATCTACAACATCTTTCTTCAATCCAGGCCACCAAAATAAACCTTTAACATCATGGTACATCTTGGTCATACCTGGATGTACTGTATACTTGCTTTTATGTGCCTCTTCTAAGATCTTTTCTCTCAATCCCATTGCATTGGGAATATATGGTCGTCCCCTAAATCGTAGTAATCCATTTTGGGACACATCAAAGTTTTTAGTTTCCCCTCTTTCCAGCTTACCTTTGAAAATTTTAGCGAGTTTATCTTGCTCCTGAGCCTCTTTAATTTCATTCTCAATGAATGCTTTAATCTGCGTTCCTCCATAAGAACTTTCTGATGTTTGCATTTGATACAAAGGACTCCAATCTCGTACATCTTCTATCAGTTCTAGCTCTTTGATCATAAGACTAGCAACCTGCACCACCTTTCTGCTCAAGGCATCGGCCACTACATTAGCTTTTCCTGGATGGTATTTGATCTGGAAATCATAATCCTTTAGAAATTCCATCCATCTCCGCTGCCTCATGTTTAATTCTTTCTGATCTTGCAGGTACTTCAGGCTTTTATGATCACAGTACAGTTCTATGGTAGCTCCATACAAGTAGTGCCTCCATATCTTAAGAGCATAAACTACCGCTGCAAGCTCCAAATCGTGAGTGGGATAATTCTCTTCATGTGGCTTTAACTGTCGAGAAGCATAGGCTACCACTCGTCCCTGCTGCATCAACACACATCCCAACCCCTGCTTGCTAGCATCAGTGTAGACTACATAAGTCTGAGTTGGGTCTGGAATAATCAGCACAGGAGTCGTGGTTAATCTCTGCTTTAGTTCATGAAAACTAGCCTCACACTTCTCATCCCACTTGAACTGCTGATTCTTTCTAGTCAGCTTGGTTAACGGTAAAGCAATTCGAGAAAAGTCCTTAATAAATCTTCTATAATACCCTGCTAAGCCCAGAAAACTTCTGATCTCTGTCACTGTCCTTGGTTGTTCCCAGCTTAGCACTGCTTCAACTTTGCTAGGATCTACAGCTACCCCTTCGTGGGATATGATATGACCGAGAAATTTGACTTCTTGCAGCCAAAACTCACATTTACTAAGCTTAGCATAGAGTCGTTTCTCTTTAAGAGTACTAAGAACAATCCTCAAATGCTCTTCATGCTCTACAGCCGATTTGGAGTACACTAAGATATCATCAATGAAGACTACCACAAACTGATCTAGATAAGGCCTGAAGATTCTATTCATGTAATCCATAAAAATTGCAGGCGCATTCGTTAGACCAAAGGGCATCACTAAGAATTCGAAATGTCCATAGCGAGTCCTGAACGCAGTCTTTGAAATATCATCTGCTTTGATTCTGAGTTGGTGGTACCCCGATCTCAGATCAATCTTAGAGAATAAGCTTGATCCAACCAACTGGTCTAGCAAATCATCAATTCGGGGAAGAGGGTACTTATTCTTAACTGTAATCTTATTTAACTCCCGATAGTCAATGCACAATCTGAGACTGCCATCCTTCTTCTTGACGAATAGCACTGGAGCACCCCACGGAGAAACACTGGGTCGAATGAAACCCTTCTCTAATAGCTCCTCTATTTGCTTTTTTAGCTCAATCATCTCGTTGGGAGCCATACGGTATGGGGCTTTGGATACTGGTCCAGCTCCAGGTATGATGTCGATTGCAAATTCTACTTCTCGTTCTGGAGGCAATCCTTGAATCTCCTTTGGAAAGACTTCAGGAAATTCTTTGACCACTGGAATCGCTTCAATTCCTTCTTCCACTTCTGCTTGAACAGAAAAGAAGACCATATATCCCTGACATCCTTTTCGTAAACATCTATCCGCTTGAGCCTCCGTCAGGAAATTCAGTTTCACTTCTGGATTCATATTTGGGGCTTGTGGACAAAGAACTAGAGTTTTGTTCTTACAATCCAGCATTACATTATTGGCAGACAACCAATTCAATCCAATTATGACATCAATCTCATGGAATGGCATGCATATTAGGTCAAGAGTAGTGCAACAACATTCATATCGAATGACACTATTTAAGCAGACATCTGATGTAACTACTTTAGCATTTGTAGGGGTTGTGACACATATGGCATAATGCATCTTGCTAATTGTAAGGCCCAAACGTTTAGCACATTCATAAGAAACAAAGGAATGACTTGCACCCGAATCAAACATAGCAATCACAGCATGATTATTGAGATAGATGATACCTTGGATCATCTCGGGTGATCTCTGCGCTTCTTCCCTTGTCATTGCAAACACTCGCCCTTGAGTGCGCGGCCTTTGATCATTAACTGTTTGAGGACAACTCCTAGAGAAATGTCCAGGCTTCCCACATGTGTAACAGACATTCTGCCCCATCAAGCATGGTCTGTCTCCATGGTTCTTCCCGCATTTGTCACATACTCTAGACCTCTGATCTCTATTATTTGTGTTTCCCCTGTAATTCCCTCTGCTAGGTTTTCGGTTCTGCTGCCACTGCCTTTTCCTTTTCTTGTTATAGCCACTGCCACTGGCTGCATTTCTATTCTGGTTAGGTCTCTCAGGAACAGTAGTCTCTCTGCTCAACGATCTCATCAGCATCCTATGATTCAAGCTGTTCTCAATAATTCTGCAGGCCTCTACTGCTTTATTGAACTGATGATATTGTTGGGGGGTCATCTTATCCTTCAGAGTAGTATTCAATCCCCTGATCATCCTTTCCGTCATCCACCGCTCATCATCCACCTGTCGCAGGTAAGTGGAATACTGGGAAAAACGGATGAACTTTGCCAAGTATTCATCAAATGATTCTTTTTCTCCTTGTCTCAGCACAAGGAATTCTGCTTCTCGTTCATCTCGTACTGACTGGGGAAAATACTTCTCATAAAACTGTTCAAGGAACACTTCCCACGTGATAGGAATGTGCCTGGCCTGCAATACTAGCTCTGTGTTCTTCCACCATCTGTCAGCATCCCTTTCTAGCTGGTAGATTGCCATCTGTGCTTTACTCTCAGACGGACAACCCAATACCTTGAAGATCTTCTCCAGTCTGCTGATCCAATCCTCCGCTTTCTGTACATTAAATGTTCCCTCGAACGTCGGAGGACTATGCTTACAGAACTTTGCCATCCACTGTTGAATACCAGCAGGATCTACTGTCTGTCCTGTCTGTCTCGACAGTTCTGTTGTCTGTTGAACCATCTCTGGTTCTGTATTAGCTGTACCTGCAGACTCTGGGTGTCTGAGGTTCTCTACTGCTTCAGCTACAGCTGCTGCTATAGCAGCATCCCTTTCCTGCTCACTCCTTGCTTGAGCAGCTTTTACTTCCTCTATCAGTTTCTGCTGTTGTTCCAGCCGGTCTAGAATCAACTGATTAATATCTCCAGCGTTTTGGGGTTTACCCGAAGCACTAGCTCTTCTTGTTCTTACCATTTGTTTTACTATCATAATAGGAAATAGGAAAGGAATACTATAATTAACATACTTTATATTTCATTCAAAACATAGCATACACCAAGTTTAACATCATTACATAAACTCTTCATAACATACACACATACATGTATTATGTCATTACTAGTCAAAAGCACATAGATTACATCAATATTCATACATACAGCTATTACACTATGTTTTCTCATAATGGATCCTAATAAATTCCCCTACCATGTAGATCCAATCATGGATATCTTCAAAGGGTTCCTCTTTAAAGTACTGATCTAACCCTTCTCTCCATGTTGTCGTAAGAGGTAAAATATCATCCATGGTATCAACCCAAGCTTCTAAGGTAAGAGTATCTGGATCATATGCTTGGTAGGCCTCTCTTACCCTTGCTATGAAGTCTTTATAAACTCTATATTCTTGATCAACACCTCTAATCAACATTCTTCCTATCTCATATAGCTGCTTCGTGAGTTCCACAGCTTTCCTGAATTGTTCTTCATCCATATCCTCCCCAGGGGTTAACTCAATTATCTGACGGTTACCCAGATATATCTGTACCATTAACTTCTTAGTTCCACTTGGACCTGGAATATCTGTAGGGTCTGGTCTCTGACTAGGTCCAGGTATATCAGCTACATGACTAGGTTCAGGTATATTAGCTACATGACTAGGTTCAGGTATATTAGCTACATGACTAGGTTCAGGCATGTTAGCTGTATGGCTGGGTCCAGGTACATCAACTGGTTTAGGTACCTGACTCGGTCCAGGAACATCTACCTCATCCGCCTGCCTAGGTACAGGGTCTGTTGCACCCTCAACATAAGAGTAACCCACATCAGATTGTTCCTCTTGAGGGCCTATCATTTCTTTATCATCTATCTGACCTGCATCTCTTTCTAGTACAATATTCATGGGTGGGGCTGGGTTAGGTTCCTCAAGTTCATCATCTTCTGATGGTATATCCTCATCTGATATTTCCTCTTCTTCATCATCATCCTCATCCATCTCATTTGATCCCACCGAAGAATTATCTAACCTGCCCAATTCTGATTCACTACTGGAATCCCGGATATTGATCACGGGGGGAAGACCAAACTCTGGATCATGTATGAAAGCATCTATCTCTTCTGAGTTCCACCCTGATCTATCAGAACTATAGACTGCGGGTCTAGGGTCCCCCTGGTTCACTGTAGTCTCTGATGTTCTAGACTCAGTCATTGGTATCCTGCAATAATTAACTTAGGGTCAATTATGCAAATCTCTACTTATGTTTCAGTCTATAAAAAATGTAATCAGAGCATTTCCTAAGCCAGAATCCTTTGCTCTGATACCAAAATGTCACATCCTTACTTTTAACATCAATTATACTCCATTAGAAGTGATTGGAACCAATTACATGATCATTTGCTTTGAAAATATCCATTTCCAAAAGATTTGCTTTCGGGTACTGTTCACTGTTACTGTTCATTTGGTAATTCCAGAACATGTACCCTACTTTGAAAATTCATAACTAATTGTAGAAAAATCAAAATAATGTGGTTCCAATTTCTAATGAAGTATATTTCATAAATATTTGAGGGAAAAATATGAAATTGAGGTTATCTTGTTCACATGAAATCAGTTTATTGGTTAAAAATCACTGTTCATTTGGTAAAATCTGGAAGTTCCAGTTTCTTTGCCTTAACTTTAAAAATTTGTTTCTCTTTGGTTACTTGTCCAAATGAACTGTGTTACATATGGAATTAAAGATCTAGACGTCCTCTTTAATATCACCAAATTTCATAGAAGAATTCGTTCATTTGATATATGAAATCATTGTGTGAACGTCACTACCTCTCAGCACTCGTTTTATCTCAATTCCAGATCTTACTTCCAACTTTGGAAAATCATAACAATTCGGATACTTATCCAATTAAGGCGTTCTTGGTGTCCATTTAAAGGTCTGTATCTTAACTTTAATCATGCCAAGTTTCAGACTAAAACACGTTGATTTGGGCATCATAAACATCGTCACATCACCATAGTCTCAAAACAGAATTACAGAACCATACACCATTCAACCATACATACTATCATATGCTTCCATAAGGTTAAGTAACTCATGTGACTTATTATACAAACTCATTCATCTATGTTTACCCTTTTTCCATGTGAAGTTCCAGCACCTATAACAGGATTATGCATATGGAAGGAATGAGATTTCATGGAAATCCCAATAGCAAGTTACACAAACCATAATATCATGCATGAATAATTGAATGCTTAACATGTTATCATGTGATGGGAGCTACTTCATAATAGCACATAAGCAAACTCTAACATGCATATTGTCATGACATAACTTGCAAGGAGTTGCAATCATTCATACTTCATCATAACATGATGACATAAGCTCAAGCTCAACCAAACACCATAATCAACAAGCAAGCAAAACAATTAAACAAACATGAGTTATAGTTAGGTATCCTTGCTACCTCTTAGCTATCTTGGTCAAGACCTTCTTGAAGTGCTTTCCTTCCTTCACAAATGTCAAAACCTAGCCATTACAACATAATATCAAGTTACAACTCAACTTGAAACCAAATCCAAGACTAGGTTTTCACTAGCTCCCTTTCTTTCTCTAATTTATGTTTCCTACTTCCACCTTTCCAAAATAAATTCTTATGGTTCATTTCCACATAATTTTTCATGTAGAATCCAAATATGAAATCAGAATTTCCAAAATCAAAACATATCAATTGCTACAGTGACAAACCGAAATACATGCTCTTGTTTTCCAAAAATTCTCATTTTGATTCCAATGCTTCCAATACTTGTTCTCCTACTTTATCCCCACACAACTTTCCATTTTAAACTCATTGGAAGCATCAAAATCATGAAATTCCATCATATGAACAGTGCCACGTACAGTACCAGCAAGAACACAAAACCCTAAATCCAAACATACTTGAATTCACAAGCTTATACCACTTGATTCTAGCTTGTTTAAGCTTGTCTAAACTATCCATAACATAAAACTCATATTTTAACCATATATGAGCATCACTTCCAGCAGCAACCATAAGGGAAATAGAACATGAAAACCCCTTAAAACCATGAGCTAACCTACTAGAACAAAGCTCAAGATCAAGGGAGATGATTACCTTGCTTGTTACTTCACTTTGGTTGCTTCTTTCTTGGTTGAATGGAAATTTTGCAAGAGTTTCCCTATGGTTCACCATGCATGCCGAAGTGATCTGAATAGGGGGGGTATTTATAGAGAAATTTGGGTTGAAATGGATGGCCAAGATTGATTTGGTTACTATTTGATCTAAAGGCTCACATTTAATCTTGGATTTAACTTTTTCATAAAAGAACAATTATGACATCATGTGGGACAGCTCATGGGACACCTAAGAGGGTTAGGTGGCGTGCTGCCCATGTCAAGAAGGTTCTGGAAAAATTCCAGTCCAATCCGGTACCGTTCGGAGCAGTTTCACAACAACCGGACTGTTTTCTGTTCTGAATTTTTTTATAATATACCAGGATATGTATTATGTCCTGGAAATCAATATTTAGGCTTCTCATATAATTGAAAATGATATATTGAATATTTATCTGCCATCCATTCCTTGAAAAATAACCAAAATACTCTTAGTGTCCTTTCCTGCGCTGTACTAACCCTAAGGGCAAAATTGTCATTTCACACCTCTTTACACTGCCTCAGGGCATATATTGACTCTATATAATCATATTTATACTATGTCCCACGTTTTTGGCCTATCCATAATGACCAAAATGACCTCCATCCATCACTGGTACAGTATAGGCATCCAGGGGCATTTTCGTAATTTTTCACTTTTCCTGGACTGCTCTGGCCTGTGGCCCATATAACTGTCCAGTCACCTTAATGGGCTCGTGATAGTGTCATTTGGGCCTTATTATGGGCTTATTGCTTATATTGCCTTCATGGCCCAATTTACTATACAACTCTCCCGATCATATTTATCGGGTATTTTATTTCACTGTAAAATCCCGTATGGCTTCCACAGGATTCCTTTTCTAATTCTGTCAATTTTATAAATTCATATATTAAATATATGAATTTTCTATAAAGTCTCATCTAATTATGAGATCTCAAAAATACTGCAATAATTCCTTCTGACTTCAGGAATTTATATCAATTAATCGGGACCTCAAATCAAAATTCTGTGTTGCGTTAAACTGACAGGAATATTTTTGTCTATCTACTGGTAAAATTTGGGTCTGATCTGATTCCGGGCATTTTTGGCCTGTTTTGGCTCAACTTTTCCATATTTACATTTAGGTCCCTTAACTTTTGAATAATTGAACTTTAGTCCCTGAACTTTTCATTAATTGCATTTAGGTCCCTCCTTTTATTTCTACTTCAACTTTTTGTCTTCAAACTTTTCAATTTTCGTTTAGGTCCCTATTATTTCCTTAGTTATGAATCCTTCCCTTTCATTTCTCAATCTGATACAATCTATTCCAAGAAACTCATATCCATTTCAGATAAACTGTACAGCTACATCAGGTCAGAAAATTGGGGATATGACACATAACTATGTTTTAGGTGCTGGATCCTCTCAAGGGAAGAGAGTAATTGTTGATGATTAAGTTTGTATAACAAGTTATATGACTTACATGACAATATGGGATGATATTCTAGTGTGTATGGTGTATGTTTCTGTAACCCTATTTTGAGGCCATGGTGATGTGACAATGTTTATGACATTTAAATCAATGAGTTTTAGACTGAAACTTGGCATGATTAAATTTAATATACATAGATTTAAATGAACACCAAGAACGCCTTAATTGGATAAGTATCCGAATTGTTATGATTTTCCAAAGTTGGAAGTAAGATCTGGAATTGAGATAAAACGAGTGCTGAGAGGCAGTGACGTTCACGCAATGATTTTATATATCAACTGAACGAATTTTTCCATGAAATTTGGTGATCTTAAAGAGGACATCTAGAGATTTAATTCCATAGGTAACACATTTCATTTGGATAAGTAACCAAAGAGAAATGAATTTTTGAAGTTAAGCCAAGAAACTGGAACCTCCAGATTTTTACCAAATAAACAGTGATTTTAACCAATAAACTGATTTCATTTGGACTAGAGAACCTCAGTTTCATATTTTTCCCTCAAATATTTATGAAAGAGATTTCATTAGAAATTGGAACCACATTATTTTGATTTTTCTATAATTAATTATGAATTTTCAAAGTAGGGTACATGTTCTGGAATTACCAAATGAACAGTAACAATGAACAGTACCCAAGAGCAAATCTTTGGAAATGGATGTTTACAAAGCAAATGATCATGTAATTGGTTTTAATCACTTCTAATGGAGTATAATTGAGGTTAAAAGTAAGGATGTAATAGTTAGCTCCTAACAGACAGAGTACCCATAATGTCTGATAGCCTTATTATTATTAGGGACTGAACTCAAAATCTCCTTACACGTACAGGAACTAAGTAATCAAAGTTAAAGTTATTAATCCTGAATACTGAGGAGTTATGAGCAAATTTCATGAGATATGAGAAAAGGGTCAAATGAGAATAAAAAGATCCTTACGATAAGATTATAGAGAATAAAAGACAAATAGATCCTCCAGATGAGGATAAAGAGATTAGAAGGCCAGATAGACCCAAGAGAGATAGCATAAGATGGGTCTAAGATAGTAGAGTACCAGGGTTGGAGCCTGTGAGCACCTGTACTTCAGATTTATGTCTGCACATTTTAGTTAAGCGTGCTCAGGCAAGAGTAGCCCAATGATGGGTGACACCCTGGGAAGTGATGAACGAGGAATAAATGCCACAAGAAGTTGGCATATATGTACCCAGAGTTATGTAAGATGATAGAAAGAGTTATGAAAAGTTAGAAAGGGTTATGAACAGAAAGAAAATAGAACCCTTATGTCAAGTCCAAATGAAACGGATTTGAAAGGAAATATTTGTAAAGGCTAGCAATATTTTAAGAGAATGTTTTAAGACAAGGCCAGATAAACTATGATATCGCCAAATATGGCCAGATATGCTATGATACAGCATAAATGATATGTGATAAGATATGCTATGAAAAGTACGTAATGAGATACGGTATGAGAGATATGTATTAAGAATTACACTATGAAGTGGCTTTATACCTAGCCTTATAACAGATTGAGAGGCTCTATTTTTGAAAGGAAAAAGATGTTTGAATGATGAGTTACGTGTGAAAGAGCAAATGAGAGCTTTCACTCCTTGCATGAAATGCCAGGCATTATGTTATGTTATGCTAAAGCTCCGAATGTTAGAGCAGTACAAGCTCTGAGTGTTAGAGCTGTGCAAGCTCTGAGTGTTAGAGCTGTGCATATTAAGAGAAGGAATGCTTGAGCTCCACTATGAGAGCTTTGCATTCATGAGCAGGTATGTAGTCATACAGCATGCTAGCGGGGCATTATGCATGTTAGAGTATGTGCTCCTATATGCTATTATGTGCTCCTATTTAGCAGTAGAGCAACGAAAGAAAGAATAATGATATAAGTCCTCTCTCTATATTATGATGAGTTAGTAAAGATGATAAAAGCATATGATGATATGAGAATGAAAGATGAAGTTTTGCGGATATTTAGAGAATTCCGCTAGATACTTAGATGAGTAATAAGTGACTGCACTAAGAATCATGATGAGTAGTCAACAAAAACTCCAGAATATAGGAGTATATGAGAAAGTTTAGTATGAAAGAAAGAGACATTCTCCTCAAAGGAACTCTTCATCAAAGGATGAATAGAGATTTAGCCCTGAAATTTCGAGGATGAAATTTATTTTAAGGGGAGGAGAAATGTCATATCCCAATTTTTAGGCCTTAAAGCCCAGTATATAGCCTGAAAAAGGGATGCTACCAGATCCTATTGAGCAGAGGTCTTAGTAAATATAGAAAATGATGCTGATCAGTATGATGCAACACAGAGTTTTGATATGAGGTCCCGAAAGATTTATATTAATTTTCGAAGAGAAGGAAAATTAATACAGTATTCTCCAGAACTCAAAATCAGATGAATTGTGCAGTAAATTTCTATAATTAATATAAGAATTTTTTAAACTGACAGAGCTCAAAAAGGAGTTCTGTAGAATTTACTACAGAATTTACAGTAAATTAAAAGACCCGATAAATAGGTTTCGGGGGAATTTCTCAAGAATTGAGCCCATGAAGATAGTGGATCATACAGAGGGTCCAGAATGGCACCTTATAGGCCCAATGATATTTTCAGATAAATATGTGGGCCAAGGCTAATAAAGACCCAGAAAAATGAAGAATTATGAAAATGACACTGAAGGTATGCCACTGTGTTGTGTCATTGAGTTAGAGTCAGACGAAGGGCATTATGATCGTTTGACTAAGTTTAGATAGTTAAGAAAGGGTATCTGGATAGTTGACCAGGGTCAAGAGAAACTCTGGTAAGGTATAGAAATATAACAGTGCTCCTATAAGTACTAAAGAGGTAGTAAGGGCATTTTGATCATTTACTAAGGATGTTCCTTGGGAACCGAGCCACCAGAGTGATTGGGCTTGGTTAGAAAGCCAAGATGATATTTAAAGGCCTAAAAACGTAGCCCAAGAGTAAAGTGGGCCCAAGAGGCATTAAAATAATGTTTTAGTGCTTTTTCAATAAAGTAAAGTGACCCGGTCCAAGATAGAATTGGGTAAAGTGATCTAGAATCATAAGAGGACATACATGGGACCCACAATGTGCCACATGGCATGATTATATTAAAAGAGGAAAAGCAAAGGACACATGGCATGATTAGAGAAAAAGGAGAAAAAGCAAGAGGACACGTGGCACGATCTCGGCCGTCCATTCAGGGAAAAAACTCTGGAACTCTCTGGAAAGGCTGAGTCAGCTGATGAGGTATCCCAAGGGCCCCACATTTTGTCACATATACCCATGAGGTGTCCTAGATGATGTCATGAGTGGTGAGTCATCTGGGAGGGTGATGTCAACGTGATGAAGTAGGCAAAGCTTCTTGAGGAAGCAAGCAATCTGAGCCGTTCATCACGAATCAATCTGGACCATTCATTCCACCTCCTCTCACCTATAAATAGGCCACTCCCCTCCCATTCCAAGGCACACCACGGCCTAGCAAGGAAAAGGAAGATAAAGAAGAGAGAAAGAGAGAAAAAGAGAAGGAAAGAAACAAATGAAGGAGTTCTGGTGGAGCCAGGAGCAGTCTGAAGAGCCAAGGGACTAGGCAAAGCTTAGGAATGAGGTAAGAAAAGTTATCTAGTCTTTGCTCTAATAAAGTAGAGGATTGCTCTTAGTAGTTAGAATAGAAAAATATCTCTATTAAGAAAGGTAGCTAAAGGTAGAGAGAAAGCCAGGGGAATGTCAGAATAAGGATATCACCCCTAGTTAAGTATGAGTAAAATAGAGCTATGCTGATAGAATAATAATGAATATATTATTATGCTATGTATAGGTTCTGACCTACGAAAAGAAGGAATCTTAGAGCAAAGGCTAAAAGCTAGAGGAAAGCTATATGCCAGGTAGTGAACTAATCCTAAACCTGTATGCATTGAATGTTATGCTTGATGTGCTATGGCTTTGTTGAATTATGTTGAACATGTGCTTATGTATGAAGCTCTGTTCCTCTTATTACTTCGGCCAATTGTATTTCATATGTAACATGGAAGCATGCACATTATGCAATGTTAACACTTTCACAAGCAAGCACAAGTATTCACATTAATGCATGAATTGTTTAGTGTTGTTTGCTACTGAGATTTCCCCAGAAATCTCACCCCTTCCATATCAATCCAATTATAGCAGGTCTTCTCAAGATGGAGGAGATAAAGATTCATGAAGAGATATTAATTGTTTAGTATGATTGATATGTGATTCATGTATGTATAATTGCTGGAAATTGTCACTGTGAACAGTAACTCGTGATTGAGGTAGTGACATTTGAGCTGTAAGTATAAATAGTAAATGATTGAATAAATGTATTTTACCAGTAAATAGTAGACATTCCAAGCTTTGATTTGATATATAGAACGTCTCATTTGGATGTCTACACATAAATATATGATTTATCAAAGTTGGGACCAGAATGCTGGAATCAGGGCAGGACGCTGGAGGAACAGTAAACTTCGGATGTTGGCTGACGTTGACCTGGTCAAGTCATGGTCAACAAGTCATTTTTAACTGCAAGATAATTATGTTAGCTTCGTGTGGCAATTTGAACCACTCCATTCTAAGTTTTATAGAATTAGTTATGATTTTTCGAAGTCAGGTCACTTCTCTGGAATTTGCACAGTGAACAGTACTCGCCATAGTAAAATTCCAGATTGAGTAATTTGACTTCAACAGCCTTGGAAGCGGTTCTAGATGCTACTGTTTGGTCCCTAAGACGTATGAAAATGAGGATGTTATAGTACATAAGCAAACTCTAACATGCATATTGTCATGACATAACTTGCAAGGAGTTACAATCATTCATACTTCATCATAACATGATGACATAAGCTCAAGCTCAACCAAACACCATAATCAACAATCAAGCAAAAAAAATTAAACAAACATGAGTTATAGTTAGGTATCCTTGCTACTTCTTAGCTATCTTGGTCAATACCTTATTGGAATGATTTCCTTCCTTCACAAATGTCAAAACCTTGCCATTACAAAATAATAAAAAGTTACAACTCAACTTGAAACCAAATCCAATACTAGGGTTTCACTAACTTCTTTTCTTTCTCTCTTTTTTGTTTCCTACTTCCATCTTTTCAAAAATTCACATTTTGATTCTAATGCTTCTAATACTTGTTCTCCTACTTTAACCCCACACAATTTTCCATTTTAAACTCATTGGAAGAATTCAAATCATGAAATTCCATTGTATAAACAGTTTCACGCACAGTACCAGCAAGAACACAAAACCCTAAATCCAAACTTGCTTGAATTCCCAAGCTTATACCACTTGATTCTAGCTTGTTTAAGCTTGTCTAAATTATCCATAACATAAAACTCATATTTTAACCAAATATGGGCATCACTTGCAGCAGCAATCATAAGGAAAATAAAGCATGAAAACTCCTTAAAACCATGAGCTAGCTTACTAGAACAAAACTCAAGATCAAGGGAGATGATTACCTTGATTGTTGCTTCACTTTGTGTGCTTCTTTCTTGGTTGAATGGAAATTTTGTAAGAGTTTCCCTATGGTTCACCATGCATACCAAAGCCATCTGAATAGGGGGTATTTATAGAGAAATTTGGGTTGAAATGGATGGCCAAGATTAATTTGGTTACTATTTGATCCAATGGCTAACATTTAATCTTGGATTTAACTTTTTCTAAAACAAATAATTATGACAGCATGTGGGACAGCTCATGGGACACCTAATAGGGGTATGTAGTATGATTCCCATGTAAGGAAGCTTCTAAAAAAATTCCAGTCCAATCCGGTATCGATTGGAGCAGTTTCACAACAACTGGACTGTGTTCTGTTCCTAATTTTTTAATACTATACCAGGATATGTATTATGTCCTAGAAATCAATGTCTAGGATTCTCATATCATTGAAAATATTAGACTGAGTATTTATCTGCCATCCATCCCTTGAGAAATGACCAAAATACCCTTAGTGTCCTTTCTTGCACTATATTGACCCTAAGGGCATAATTGTCATTTCACCCCTCTTTGTACTACCTTATGGAAAATACTGGCTCTAAATAATCATATTTATACTATGGGAAATATTTTTGGCCTGTCTAAAATGACTAAAATGACCTCCATCCACCACTAGTACAGTATGGGTATTTAGGGGCATTTTTGTAATTTCGCACTTTTCATGGACTGCTCCAGTCTCTGGCTCACTTAATTGTCTAGTCACCTTAATGGGATCATGATGGCCCTATTTGGGCCTTGATATAGGCTTATTGCCTGTGTTGCCTTTATGGCCCAATTCACAATACAACTCTTATGATCCTATTTATCGGATATTTTATTTCACTGTAAAATCCCGTATGGCTTCTACAGGATTCCTTTTCTGACTCTGTCAATTTTATAAATTCTTACATTAAATATATGAATTTCCTATAAGGTCTCATCTAATTATGAGGTTTAAAAAATACTGTAATAATTCCTTCCAACTTCAAGAGTTTATATCAATTAATCGGGACCTCAAATCAAAATTTTGTGTTGTGTTAAACTGATCGAAATATTTTTGTTTATCTACTGGTAAAATTTGGGTCTGATCTGATTTTGGGCATTTTTTAACATTTTTTAGTTCAACTTTTCATCTTACATTTAGGTCCCTCAACTTTTGAATAATTGCACTTTAGTCCTTTAACTTTTCATTAATTGCATTTATGTCCCTTCTTTTTCTTATACTTTCACTTTTTGCCTTCAAGCTTTTCTAATTTATGTTTTGGTCCCTATTGTTTCCTTAGTTATTAATTCTTCCCTTTCATTTCTCAATCTGATACAGTTTATTCCAAGAATCTCATATCCATTGTAGATAAACTGTATAGTTACATCATGTAAGAAAATTGGGGATATGATAGGAGGACTAAAATATCCTACTTTTACCACCTGAGAGTACGTATTCGGAAGCATATTTGATTAGCGGAAGCATTACATTAGCCCAAAAATTAAAATTTCAAAACTTACTTATCGGGTACTGTTTATTCGGTGATTTATAGATTTACAGTCGAACTTTAAAAATGCATAACTAAATATAGAAAAATCGTATGGAGGTGATCCGAATTTATAATTGAAGCTCATTCATAGATGTTTAAGGTAAGAATATAAATCTGGACATTTACCTTGCCAATTGATACAGTTAAATCGTTACTTTTTACTGTTCATTTGGCAAATTCTGGAAATTCCAGATTCTATCTCTTAAATCTAGAAATTAATTTCTCTTGATATACACACCCAAATGAGGTGTATTACCTATGAATTTAAATATCTGGATGTTTACTACATGCTCATAAAATTTTGTGGATTAATCCCTTCGTTTCCTAGCTCAAACTGAAGTCACAACAAAACTGCTTCAGGACCTACGTTTTTACCATTTTAGTTTTCTTTCTTTCACTTTCAATAATTGTTTCAGCATACATAAATCTTCTCTTTTTCCTTTTATGCAATCATATACATCATGGGGTTATGTCATAATTCTTTTATACATTTTCTTTACATATAATGGATAATACATAACAAAACATAAAAACTAACATACATGCATGTTATTACTTGTCTACTCTTCCTCTTCCATTCTTTAGCTCATGTACCGAACATGATTCTTCCATCTTGAATAACCTATTATGGTTGGTTGTGGGAGGGTGAGATTCTAGGGAATCTCAGTATAAAATATTACCACTTAAATATGCAAGATGGATGCTAATGCATGATATGTAATTTTATTAAACTTTCTTTAATTAGTGACATGCCATCATGCTATATACTTTTATATACAAGTGCATGGCCATGGGAAACATATTATTCACCATCCATTCAACATCATTTATCATATCACAATATCATTCAAATATCATATACATGTCAACACATAAGCATACCACATCAAGCACATAAAGAGGTAAGTTCACTACCTTGCACTTAAGCTTTTCTCTTGATCTTTTGCACTTGCTCCCTAGTTTTCCAACCATGAAGTCTTTTGGTCAATCACTTCCAAACATCTTCTTGGATGTTTCAAGGTCCTAAACAAATTCATATTCATCACATAATTAATTAGGACTAAGAACTCCAACAATGTTCAAGACTATCCTTGATAAATTCTTAACTCTTTACTAGCATAACTTTCTCTAGTCTTCACTAATCAACTTGGCCTTTGAATCAATTGATGTCTTGACTTTACCCTACACAATTTCATCTTTTGAATCCATTTATGAACATAGAATCATGAAATTCTAGCTCCTATGCACTATTTTGTACAGAATTACATAATACCCTCTTTTCCTTCAAAAATTCTCATTTTGATTCTAATACTTCCCATACTTGTTTTGTAACATCCTTACTTTTATACGTCTTAAGGACCATTAAGTAGCATTTGGAACCACTTACAAGATATTGGAAGTCTATTAGCCAAATCTAGAATTTTACTCTTTCTTAGGTTACTGTTCATATGGTATTCTAGATTACGTAATGAACTTCAAAAAATTATAATTAATTCTAGAAAAATTGAAATGAAGTGGTTCAACAAGCTAAGTGAAGATAACATCTTAAACTTTAAGGAAAAATTAAATTTCAAACCAAATTACTCGTCAATTAATACAGTTTATTCGACAAAAATTACTGTTCATTTGGTCAAAAATTCTGGAAACAAATTATGGTCCCTTACTTTGGAAAATTAGTTCTCTTTGTACAATCATCCAAATAAAGTGTTCTTGGTGTCAAAACGAAGCTTGGCATATCATCTAAATGTATGTAAAATTTTATATATTTATTCTATCATTTACTATTTTTCTTTACATCATGACCATCACTACTTGCATTGGTCATACACCAACATTACACATTTACATAAAACTCAGAATGATATTTCTGGGGAAATCTTGTCATATCCCAATTTTTAGGCCTTAAAGCCCAATATATAGCCTGAAAAAGGGATGCTACCAGACCCTATTGAGCAGAGGTCTCAATAAATAGAGAAAATTATGATGATCAGTTTGATGCAGCACAAAGTTTTGAGATGAGGTCTCGAAAGATTTATATTAATTTTTGAAGAGAAGGAAAATTAATATAGTATTCTCTATACCTCAGAATCAGATGAAATATGGCAGTAAATTCCTATAATTAATATAAGAATTTCTAAAATTGATAGAGCTCAAAAAGGAGTTCTGTAGAATTAACCACAGAATTTACAGTGGATTAAAAGACCTCATAAATAGGTTTCGGGGGAATTTCTCAGAAATTAAGCCCATAAAGATAGTGGATCATACAGAGGGTCCAGAATGGCACCTTATAGGCCCAATGATATTTTCAGATAAATATGTGGGCCAGGGCTAATAAAGACCGAGAAAAATGAAGAATTACGAAAATACCACTGAAGGTATGCGACTGTGTTGTGTCATTGAGTTAGAGTCAGACGAAGGGCATTATGATCATTTGACTAAGGTTAGATAGTTAAGAAAGGGTATCTAGATAGTTGACTATGGTCAAGAGATACTCTGGTAAGGTATGAAAAGACAATAGTGCCCCTAGAAATACTAAAGAGGTATTAAGGGTATTATGGTAATTTACTAAGGATATTTCTTGGGAACCGAGCCACCAGAGTGTTTGGGCTTGGTTAGAAACCCAAGATGATATTTAAAGGCCCAAAAACGTAGCCCAAGAGTAAAGTGGGCCCAAGAGGCATTAAAATAATATTTTAGTGCTTTTTCAATAAGAGGATATACATGGGGCCCACAATGCGCCACATGGCATGATTATAGTAAAAGAGGAAAAGCAAATGACACATGGCATGATTAGAGAAAAAGGAGAAAAAGCAAGAGGACACGTGGCACGATCTCGGCCGTCCATTCAGGGAAAGACTCTGGAACTCTCTGGAAAGGCTGAGTCAGCTGGTGAGGTGTCCCAATGGCCCCACATTTCGCCACATATACCCTTGAGGTGTCCCTTGAGGTGTACTAGGTGATGTCATGAGTGGTGAGTCATCAAGGAGGGTGATGTCATCGTGATGATGCAGGCAAAGCTTCTTGAGGAAGCAAGCAATATGAGCCATTCATCACGAATCAATCTGGACCATTCATTCCACCTCCTCTCACCTATAAATAGGCCACTCCCCTCCCATTTCAAGGCACATCATGCATCTAGCAAGAAAAGGAAGAGAAAGAAGAGAGAAAGAGAGGAAGAAAGAAAGAAAGGAAAGAAATGAAGGAGTTATGGTGGAGCCAGGAGCAGTCTGAGGAGCAAAGGGACTGGGCAAAGCTTAGGAATGAGGAAAAAAAGTTATCTAGTCCCTGCTCTAATAAAGTAGAGGATTGCTCTTAGTGGTTAGAATAGAGAAATATCTCTATTAATAAATGTAGCTATAGATAGAAAGAAAGCTAGGGGAATATCAGAGTAAGAATATTACCCCTAACTATGCATGAGTTAAATAGAGCTATGCTGATAGAATAATAATGAAGATATTATTATGCTATGTATAGGCTCTGACCTATGGAAAGAATGAACCTTAGAGCAAAGGCTAAGAGCTAGAATAAAAGCTACATGTCAGGTAGTGAACTAATCCTAAACTTGTATGCATTGAATGTTATGCTTGATGTGCTATGGCTTTGTTGAATTGTGTTGAACATGTGCTTATGTATGAAGCTCTGTTCCTATGATTACTTTGGCCAATTGTATTTCATATGTAACATGGAAGCATGCACATTATGCAATGTTAACACTTTCACAAGCAAGCACAAGTATTCACATTAATGCATGCATTGTTTAGTGCTGTTTGCTACTGAGATTTCCCCAGAAATCTCACCCCTTCCATATCAATCCAATTACAACAGGTCTTCTCAAGATGGAGGAGATAAAGATGCATGAAGATATGTTAATTGCTTAGCATGATTGATATGTGATTCATGTATGTATAATTGCTGGAAATTGTCACTGTGAACAGTAACTCGTGATGGAGGCAGTGACATTTGAGCTGTAAGTATAAATAGTAAATGATTGAATAAATATATGATATTTTACCAGTAAATAGTAGACATTCCAAGCTTCTATTTGATATATAGAACGTATCATTTGGATGTCTACACATAAAGATATGATTTATCAAATTTGGGACCAGAATGCTGGAATCAGGGACAAGACGCTGGATGAACAGTGATTTTAGAACGTTGACCAACGTTGGCCTGGTCAAGGCATGGTCAATGAGTCATTTTTACCTGAAATACTATTATGTTAGCTTTGGGTAGAAATTTGAACCACTCCATTCTGATTTTTATAGAATTAGTTATGATTTTTCGAAGTTAGGTCACTTCTCTGGAATTTGCACAATGAACACTACTCACCAGAGTAAAATTCCAGATTGAGTAATTTGACTTCAACAGCCTTGGAAGTGGTTCCAGATGCTACTGTTTGGTCTCTAAGATGTATAAAAGTAAGGATGTTACAAATCTCAGTAGCAAACATTACTAAACAATGCATACATTAATGTAGATACTTGTACTTGCTTGTGAAAGTGTTAACATTGTGTAATGTGCATGCTTCCATGCAACATATGAAATACAATTGGCCAAAGTAATCATAGCAACAGAGCTTCATACATAAGCACATATGCAAAACAATTCAACAAAGCCATAGCACATTCAAGCATAACATTCAATGCATACAAGTTTAGCATAAGTTTACTACCTCATTTACTTGATTTCTTTCACTTTATCTTGTTTCTTTCTTCTCACTTCACTTGGATATGTGGGTGCCTTTTTTGGAGCATATCAATCAATCCCTAACATCACATAACCATTCATCCATCATCATCTAATTTCCTTGGGCATCAAACTCACTTTAACTAACATAACTTCCTCTTGAACATTAAGCTCACTTATTTTCCTTAATCTTAACTAATAGACTTGGCCTTTGAATCAATTGATGTCTTGACTTTACCCCACACAATTTCATCTTTTGAATCCATTTATGAGTTTAGAATCATGAAATTCTAGATCCTTCATGGCCTGCTTTACAAAACTAAACATAAGCATACAATTCTTTCAAAAATTATCATTTTGATTCTAATGCTTCCCATACTAGTTTCTCCACTTTACCCCACACAACTTTTCATTTTAAAACCATTGGAAACATCAAACTCATGAAATTCCAATCACTGTTCATGCGAGTGAACAGTAACTGTGCATAATTTCAAAAACTACTATCTTGGAATTTCAATACTTCCAAGGTTCAAAACCTTTCCAATCCTACACAAAATCATCATATAAATTTAATGGAAGCATTAAATCATTGAAATTCCATTTCCTTCCCTTATGAACAGTGCAGACCAAATAGGTTCAGCCATGGCAAAGTCAAGAATATCAACTTGATTCAACAACGAACCATTTAACTAGTTAGTTTAAACTTTAATCATATGTCTCTAACTTTAATTTCTTCTTTTCCCTTTCATCTAAGGTTTTTAGGCAGCAAAATACCTTAGAGAAAACTCAAAATTTCTCCCATGAAAACCCTAAGTTCAAGCTCCCAAATCAAAAGAAAATAAGGTATAGCTTGCTTGAACTTTGGAACCTTGAATCTTCTTTGTCTTGGCTCGAGTTTCCCCAAGGTATCACAAGCTCACGGTTTTGGGAAGAATTTGAAGGGGTATTTATAGAAAAAATTCATGGAAAATCATTGGCCAAGATTACTTTGTGCACTATTTGATCTAAAGGCTCAGATTTAATCTTGGATTTAACTTTTTCAAAAATAATAATTATGACATCATCCATGACATCACAAGGGACAACTCATGAGACATGTGGCGAAATTCTCATGGTCGGAAGCCTCTGGAAAAAGTCCAGTCCAATCCGGCACCGATCGGAGCAGTTTCACAAAAAAACAAACTATTTTCTGTTCCTAATTTTTGTAATATACAAGGATATGTATTCTATCCTGAAAATCAATGTCTAGGCTTCTCATGCCATTGACATTGTTATACTGAGTATTTATCTGCCATCTATCCCTTGGAAAATAAACAAAATACCCTTGGTATCATTTCTTACACTATATTAACTGTAAAGGCATAATTGTTATTTTACCCCTCTTTGTACTGCCTCAGGGCCTATACTGGCTCTAACTAATCATATTTATACTATATTCCACATTTTTAGCCTATCCTAGATGACCAAAATACCCTCCATCTACCTCTAGTACAATCTGGCTATATAGGGGCATTTTCATAATTTTGCACTTTTTTCGGACACTAGACCCTTCTGCTAATGGACTGGTACCCTTGGTTTTGGGCCTTCCTTTGCGTCATCATGGGCCTAGATATGAGGTCATCTGATCTCATTCTATCTAGGCTTACATACTGATAAGTTTCATTATCGGATCACGTGTGTTATCAAACTCTCGTCAAAATTCACTAATATGGGGATAACTTTTTGTACATAACTCATTCCGAGGTTCTGTCAGATCCATGACATCTGACACTATAGGGCACACTTTCCTGTAATTCTCCCACTTATATCTAAAGTCCATTAAATCTGATAAAATTTTATATAACTTTCAGACTATCAGATAAATATATGATGTCTAGAGCCCTAATAAAATTTCTATATCATACTAGATTAACCAGTGCAACTTCCTCTATTTACTGATGGAATGTGGGACTAAAATACTTTCGGGCAGTTCTAACCCTTTTCAGGCTGACCTTTCTATAATTACAATTTTGCCCTTGAACTTTTTACTTAATTACATTTAAGTCCTTTAACTTTTGGAAATTACCACTTTTGGCCCAACTTTTGTTTCTACTTTAACTTTTGGCCTTTAAACTTTTCTAATTTTTGTTTAGGTCCCTTTCTTCCTTCAAGACTCATTTAACCTCTATTATTTCTTCTGATCATCATCATAATCCTTTCCAAACCTCTTTTCTCTATTAGTATTATACAAATAGGGAAAAATTAGGATATGACATTTCTATCCCCTTAAAATAAATTTCATCCTCGAAATTTACTCAACACCTCAATCAAGGATTAGGGTATATATCTCTTATCTTTTATCTTGACATCTTAGAGGAGTACTTTTCATATCCGCAATTCTTCATATCTTTACTATGATCATTCTTCTATTCGAAATTAACTCAATCAGAGTTGAACTCTAATTCATTCTATTACTTAGTTTATTGCTATGCATCTATCCACATTTGGACTTCTCACCATACTAAACTTGCGAGTAGTGTCCATTTTTTTCATAGTAAACTCTCTTATATACTACTATACTATGGAGTTTTTGTTGATGATTCATCATACTTCTTAGAGCAATTACTTATTGCTCATCTGGGTATTTAACGAAATTCTCTGAACATACGCAAAACTTTATCTCTCATTTTCATATCATCACACTTCTCATCATCTTTAATAACTCATCATAATACAGAGAGAGGACTTATGTCATTATTCCTTCTTTCTTGCTTTACTACCAAATAGGAGCACATAAGAGCATATAGGAGCACATACTCTAACATGCATAATGCCTGGCCAACATATTGTAAGACTGCATACCTGCCCATGAATGCAGAGCTCTAACATCGTAGCTCAAGCATTCATTTCTTTAATATGTACAGCTCTAACACTCAGAGCTTGTACTGCTCTAACATTCAAAGCTTTAGCATATTCTATAAACATAACATAATGCCTAGCATTTCATTCAAAGAGTGAAAGCTCTCACTTGCTCCATCATCTGTAACTTATTATTCAAATATCTTATCCCTTTCAAAAATAGAGCCTTTCAATCTGCTTACAAGGCTAGCTATAAAGCCACTTCATATTATACTTCTCAATACATATTTCTCATAACATATCTCATTACGTACACTTCATAGCATTTCTCATTTCATATCTTTCATGCCATAACATGGCATATCTGGCTATATCATATTTTATCTTTCAAATCCATTTCACTTAGACTTGACATAAGGGTTTTTATTACTGTTCATAACCCTTTCTAGCTTTTCATAGCTCTTTCTATCATTTTACATAGCTTTGTGCCTATATGCCAATTTCTATGGCATTTCTACCTTTTTCTATCACTTTCCAGGGGATCACCCATCATTGGGCTACTCTTACCTTAGCGCGCTTAACTAAAATATGCAGATAAAAATCTAAAGCAATGGTGCTAACAGGCTTTAAACCTGGTACTTTACTATCTTAGACCCATCTTATACTATCTCTCTTGGGTCTATCTGGCCTTGTAATCTCTTCACCCTCATCTGGAGGATCTATTTGTCTTTCATTATTATTCTTTGTAATCTTATCGTAAGGATCTCTTTATTCTCATTTGACCCTTTCTCATATCTTATGAAATATTCTTATAAATCCTTAGGACCAGGATTAACAACTTTAACTTTAATCACTTAGTTCCTGTTATATGTAATCTGAGTTTAGTCCCTGATAGTAATAAGGCTATCTGAAACTAGCATTATGGGTACTCTTTCTGTTATGAGTTAACCAACTTGTGAAGATTATATACCTTAACTTTTCCTTGGTATTCGTCCTTCAAAAGACATACTGTACTTATGACTCAATACTTTCTTTCTTTAGGCTAGGTATATTGTGACCTTCAGGATCTACTACGATCAACCATAAGCCTCTTTAAGATCTAACTGTGACCCTAGAATTCTGTTCTCTAGGAGCCATACTAGGATCTAACTGTAATCCTCCAGAATCTACTGTGATTATGTTGTACTGTATTCCAATCTCTGGAAGACCTAAACTAACGGACAAAGTTACAAGGTTAGTCACTTCCACATAGTTGTTAACTCAACAAATAATTCCCTAAGAATGATCACAGAAGCCAATATTATCTATTAGGACTTTACTCATGTCTTATATCACTTAGGAACTTCATATATTATTCTCATCTTTTATAACTTTACTATATCCATTTCTACAGAGAGCTACACAGGCTCTACCATACACATATCTATCGTTATCTATCCATCTCACCAGAGGGATCTTACTCTATCTGAGTTATACTATCCCGTCTCTTAGTTTTATTTTCAAAGCAATCTTACTCTATCGTAAGAGCAATCTTGCTCTATTGCCAAAAACTTCAACTCATATTATTTAAAAACTGCTCTTTATTAAATTCGCATCATCTTTTATAACTGCATCTTATTTCCTTTAATATTCATAGCACATCATTCATATATCTTATCCCTACTAGGGATATGTCCTGAGTACTGTAATCATTTATCTATAAATTCACTATTAATCTTTCATCTTTAATCTCATTCTATATCCCATTGACTATCATTGTCTGATCATAAATTCTCATTCCATTATTTAGGAATTAATTGGCTAACTATTTTGTTCATCACTTTTCTATTGATCTATCATCATCAGGTTAAATTATTTAATTGCATGTCTTAGGATATGGGAGCAATAATTTTTTTCAAAACTTTCTCATCATATCTACTCTACCCTGCATGTAATGTAAAAGGGAGTATTCATTCATCATAGCATACTCAACATGCATAATATGCAAGGATATGTAATCATTTAAGCATTCTCTAACATGTGTGTCATCATATGATAACTACAAGGAGATACAACTTCTCATCATAACTTATGGCAACATAAGCTATATCACTATTACATAGTTTGCTCAACCATCCCTTATACTCACATTGCAATTAAACAATTAACTAGGTAGACTTTAAAGTATTTTGTCCCTTTATCACCTTAACTACTAGGTCCTAATCATCTATCCATCCACCTGAGTCATTCACTTTTTTCACTTAGGCTGCCACGTTACCCTCTTACTAGGGTATAGACTCAACCTTTCTTTACTCTTTCTTACATAGGGATAGGGGAGTCACTTTATCTTTGAATATGTGGCTATCTTACTAGGCCATATTCATTCTTATCATAATATTTCTCATCGCCTGTAAGACTTCTATGTCTCTAACCTGAAGAACTTCTGTGTCCTTGGCCTAATGGTAATCTAACTATAATCCACAACTGAGGAAAGTTTTGGCTCATATCTTTATACCATTTATACTTTTAAGTTTTCCCTTATCCTCCTAGATTACTAACAGGTGAGAGAATATCTCCTATTACGCCTCAACGTTCATGTGGATGAACTTAGCTAAGTATTCATCAAAGGGTTTCTCTTTCCTTTACTCTAACCCTTAGCCTTACACTCACCTCTATCTAATTAAGAGGAATGCTTCTTTTAAACTTCTTTGAGAAAAACTTCTTAAGTGAGCGAATCACTTTCCATCTTGTATGAAGTAACTTCTATATCTCTACTATCTTTTAACTCTTTCTGTCTGTCTGTCTCAGTCTACTCTTGACTGGACTGTGTTTCCTCCTGATCTATCTTTAGATCCTGACTAATTTAAGTCACTTGGATCTCATTCATCACCTAGCATTACTATTTCTATTCTTTAGGGAAGAGCGTTAGGTTACTATCTCTTTGTGATAGAATCCCGCTGCTTTAGGAACATTAACCTTCTATCTATTAGCTATCACGTCTTTATCATTAAGCTATGTATTAAATCATTCTTAGGCAAGTCTCATTCTAACTTCTCATTATTCTTTTCCATAAAGACTAGTTGCACAAAGTCTTTTGTATTATAGATCAACTCCTGATGATCATACGAAGGATGTCATATGCTAATTTTTCCTTATCCGTATAGTACTGATAGTGGAAAGAGGTTTGGAAAGGATTATGACAAAGATTAGAAGAAATGATAAAGGTTAAATAAGTCTTCAAGAAATAAAGGGACCTAAACAAAAATTAGAAAAGTATAAAGGCCAAAAGTTAAAGTAGAAACAAAAGTTGGGCCAAAAGTGGTAATTTCTAAAAGTTTAGGGACCCAAATGTAAATAAGCAGAAAGTTAGGGACCTAAATATAATTATGAGAAAGTTGAACCGAAAAAGGATAAAAAATGCCCAGAATCATATTAGACTCAAATTTTACCAGTAGATAGATAAAGTTATTCTGGTCAATTTAAGGAGTCACAAAATTTCGATTTGAGGCCCTGATTAATTAATATAAATTCCTGAAGTCATAAGGAATTATTGTAATATTTTTTAGACATCATAATCAGATGAAACTTTATAGAAAATTCCTACATTTAATGTAAGAATTTATAAAATTGACATAGTCAGAAAAGGAATCCTGTAGAATTCTTACAGGATTTTACGGTAAAATAAAATACCCAATAAATAGGATTAGGAGAGATGTCTTGGGATTTGTGCCATAAAGGTCATAAAGGTAATTAACTCAAACCAAAGCCCAAATAATGCCATAGTAAGCCCAATTTGATGACTAGACAGCTAAGTGGGCCAGAGTCCAGAGCAGTCTAGGAAAAGTGTGAAATTACAAAAATACCCATTGATGCCCATACTATACAAGTGAAGGATGGAGGTCATTATGTTCATTATGAACAGCCCAAAAATGTAGAACATAGTATAAATATGATTAGTTAGAGCCAATATATGCCCTGAGGCAGTATAAAGAGTGGTAAATGACAATTATGCCCTTAGGGCTAGTACAGTGCAAGAAAGGACACCAAGGGTATTTTGGTCATTTCCTAAGGATGGATGACAGATAAATATTCAGTATATCATTGTCAATGGTATGCGAAGCCTAGAAATTGATTTCCAGGATATAATACATAACCTAGTATATTATAAAAAATTAGGAACAGAAAATAGTCCGGTTGTTGTGAAACTACTTCAATCGGTACCATATTGGACTAGAATTTTTCCATAAGCTTCCTGGCATAGTAAGCACGCCACATACCCCCATGAGGTGTCCCTTGAGCTGTCCCACATGATGTCATAATTATTCATTTTAAAAAAAGTTAAATCTAAGATTAAATGTGAGCCCTTGGATCACATAGTAACCAAATCAATCTTGGCCTTTGATTTTTCATGAAATCTTCTATAAATACTGTTGGAAATCGTGCCCTAGGGGCCAATCATTGTCTTATGAACATTATTGATTTATGAATTTATTAATTGAGTTATCATATTATTTGCATGTTTACTATGATGACCATCCTTGGATAATTCATGATATTATCCTAAATGTCCCTGGTCGATCATCTATGTGGGAGCACAGATGAAATAAGACCAGTATGACTTTGAAGATGTATAGAGATATAAATCAAAGTCATAAGCACATGTAAGAGTACAGGGTGTTGGACCGACCCGCTATGAGAGAACTGCATGGGTAACGTCATAAGCTTCTCTCATATACAAACCATGTCAATATGCCCTTTGACCTGAGATCATCATGGATTCCTACATGACAAAACGCTCAGCTTTGACCTAGTCAAAAGTCACTTTTGACCGAGTGATCATAAAGACTATGTTCGGGCTTAGTGGTTTTTCATGCGGAGGAATGTGAATGGTCAAGATGGAATTTGTCCCTCACATTCGTGGAGAGATATTACTGGGCCCCTCGATGAGTGAGTCTGAGAAATGTATGGCCATACTGTAATGGAAAGGTAGTTCCATTTCTATAGTCAGACTACTCAGGGATCGAGAAAGTAACGGTCGGGAATAGGAGGATGACATTATCCATGCCTCATCCATGACCAAAATATCGCGTGACAGAAGGGACATGATATGGTTGTATAAAAGGTTACATCGTTTATCGATCCTCATATGATTTGGGTAGTTGTTATGTCTTGCTAGAGACCGCTTGCGACTTGTGGGCTAGTATAGCAAATGGCCCACTGCCAACTTCATATGGGCCTACAGGGTCGCACACAAAATAGCCCAACACGAGCTATGATGTCCAGATTCATTGAATCTAAGACATGTCCAGATTCAATGAAAGATCCAGGTGAATGTATATATATTTATTTATATTTATATTTGTATATATATAAATTCGTATATATATATATATTATATATATGAGATATATGAGATTTAATTTATAAGGATAAATTAAATCCCTATCACGTTTGAATTCGAAATTCAAATTGATAGGATATCTCATATAAGAGATATTTATAAGATTTAATTTATAAGGATAAATTAAATATCTATCACGTTTGAAATTCGAAATTCAAATTGATAGGATATCTCATATAAGAGATATTTATAAGATTTAATTTATAAGGATAAATTAAATCTCTATCACGTTTGAAATTCGAAATTCAAATTGATAGGATATCTCATATAAGAGATATTTATAAGATTTAA
Source organism: Leucaena leucocephala (assembly GCA_037074615.1). Taxonomy (NCBI): domain Eukaryota; kingdom Viridiplantae; phylum Streptophyta; class Magnoliopsida; order Fabales; family Fabaceae; genus Leucaena; species Leucaena leucocephala. The sequence continues at coordinate 20,957,042 of CM073519.1, forward strand.
TTTATAAGGATAAATTAAATCTCTATCACGTTTGAAATTCGAAATTTAAATTGATAGGATATCTCAAATTTGATTTATGGGAATAAATCAAATATAACTCAGTCTCATCTTTATTTAAAGTTAAATAAATAAGTAATTAAATCTGTGGGACGGATTTAATATTATTTTATTTAATTAGTTTCTTATAAAATTATACAATATATGATATTGTATCAATTCGGAATTAATATAAGATTAACTCCAAAATCCAATTAGGTCAAAGGAAAAAAAACGCATAGCATCCTCTATATCTGATTGGAGGAGCTACGTTTGAAAATAACACAGAACACAAAAGGCCGAACGGAATTTGCAAAAGGTTTGCAGACAAGAAACTGCCGAAATAGAGACGGAGACTTGTGAAAGCCTTGGAGGGACAGGAGACGCTAGCACGTCGTTCGTGGTTGGAACGCTGTTCGTGTGGATACCAGTAGAGGAAGCCGACCTGAGGCGTCGACTTCTTGTGATCGGAAAGAGACCACCGTCCGCGGAGAGAATCTGTGAAGGTCGCTGAGGAACACTCCGTCGATTTCTTGCGATCAGAAAGAGATCACCACCCACGTAGAGAAGCTGTGAAATTCGCTGAGCAACACTAAGGGTAAGGATTCTTTCCACTTGACTTAAACACATACGGCAGATCCTGGCAAGGAATGGAAAATTTTTAAAGTTTATTTCCGCTGCGTGTCTTCCAATTCCTTTCAGCCCCTCAATTCTGCATCCAAACTGTGGCCTCATGAACCTTGGGGAAACGCTTGCAAAATGAAAACTCAAGCCAAGATAAAGGAGATTCAAGGTACCAAAGTTCAAGCAAGTTAGAGATTAAAGGTAAGCAATCTCTCCTAGCTTATTTTCCTTTGATTTGCGAGCTTTAACTTAGGGTTTTTATGGGGGAAAAGTTGAGTTTTCTCTAAGGGGAGGTGCTTCCCAAAAACCTTAGATGAAAGGGGAAAGAAGAAATTAAAGTTAGAAAAATATGATTGAAGCTTGAACAAGCTAGTTAAGTGATTGATTGTTGAATCAAATTGATATTCTTGACTTTGCCATGGTGTACCCTATTTGGTATGCACTGTTTATGAAGGAAAGAAATGAAATTTCAATGATTTAATGCTTTCATTGAATTTATATGATGGTTTTGTGTAGGATTGAAAAGGTTTTCAACCTTGGAAACATTAAAATCTCAAGGTTGTAGTTTTGAAATCCTTCACGGTTACTGTTCACTCACATGAACAGTGATAGTAATTTCATGATTTTGATGGTTCCAATGGTTTTAAAATTAAAAGTTGTGTGGGGTAAAGTGGAGAAACAAGTATGGGAAGCATTAGAATCAAAATGAGAATTTTTGAAAGAATTGTATGCATATTTTCAGTTATGTACAGCAGGCCATGAAGGAGTTGGAATTTTATGATTTTAAGCTCATAAATGGATTCAAAATATGAAATTGTTTAGGGTAAAGTCAAGACATCAATTGGTTCAAAAGCCAAGTGGATTAGTGAAGATTAGAGATAGTTATGATAATAAAGTGTGACAAGGTTAGTCTTGAATATGGTTGGAGTTCATGAGTCCTAATGAATTATATAATGAATATGAATGTGTTTAGGACCTTGAAACATCCAAGAAGATATTGGGAAGTGATTGACATAAAGGCTTCATGGTTAGAAAGCTAGGGAGCAAGTGCAAAAGATCAAGAGGAAAGCTTAAGTGCAAGGTAGTGAACTTACTTCTTTATGTGCTTGATGTGGTATGCTTATGTGTTGACATGTATATGATATTTGAATGATGTTGTGACATGATAAATGATGTTGAATGTATTGTGAATAACATGTTTCCATGGCCATGCATTTTATGTAAAAGTATATAGCATGATACCATGTCAATAACCAAAGAAAGCTTAATGAAATTACATATCATGCATTAGCATCCATCTTGCATATTTAAGTAGTAATGTTTGCTACTGAGATTCCCTAGAATATAAATCTCCCATAACCAACCAATTTAGGTCAAGCATGATGGAAAATGTATGCATGGAGAAGAGTTAAAGAATGGAAGAAAGAATGGAAGTAATTGAGATCCTAGCATATGCTATGGATTATCTATGTATGTAAATGCCATATAAGGTGTGCATCTACATGATGAAACTATTTGTAATACTTATGGCATATGTACATGATGTATATGAATATTGAGAAGCTTATTTGATGGCTTATGCATGCTGAAACAATTATTGAAAGTGAAAGAAAGAAAACTGAAATGGTAAAAACTTAGGTCCAAAAGCAGTTTTGTTGTGGCTTCAGTTTAACCTAGTAAATGAAGGAATTGTCCCATGAAAAATTACAAGCATGTAGCACACATCCAGAGTTTTAAATTCATAGGTAGAACGTTTCATTTGGATGTGTATAACAAGAGAAATGAATTTCCAAAATAAGGGACCATAATCTGTTTCTAGAATTTTTGACCAAATGAACAGTACACTTTAACAAATAAACTGTATCAATTGGCTAATCATTTGGTCTGTAAATTATTTTTCCCTTAAATTTAAAGATGTTATCTTCCAGCGGCTTTTTGAAACACTTAATTTCTATTTTTGTAGAATTAATTATCATTTTTTGAAGTTCGTTGTGTAATCTGGAATACCATATGAATAGTAACCCGAGAAAGAGTAAAAATCCAGATTTGACTAATGGACTTCCAAGGTATTGTAAATGGTTCTAAATGCTACTGAATGGTCCCTAAAACGTATGAAAGTAAGGATGTTACAGAGGATCTACTTTTGAACCTCTTCTTAAACTGATCTTTTGTATCTTAGTGCTTCGTACTGTTTAACTTGCCTACACTCTATGCTAAACTTCTAACTGCTAACCCTTAGTGAGGTCAATATCTTCATAGTCAATTAAGACTCATTCATGTCTATACATCATAATCACATTAAAAAGGGAACATATTCACATACATGTTCAACCAACAATCATTTCATTATATCACACAAAACTTCATATTTCATGTCACCATAACATTTATACATACATTACATTTATGTCAATTACATGTTCGGGGTACACCTAAACTTTTGATAATTACCACTTTTGGCCTAACTTTTTGTTTCTACTCTCATTTTTGGCCTTCAACTTTTTCTAATTTTTATTTTAGTCTCTCTCTTCCTTCAAGACTCATTTAACCTTTATTATTTCTTCTGATCATCATCAAAATCCTTTTCAAATATCTTTCCACTGCCAGTATTATACAGATAGGGAAAAATTAGGATATGACAAGGACCACCTTTCTTTCCATTTTTCTAAAATTTCTTGCCCTTTTTGAATTCAGGCTTTGATTGGGAATGACTAACACCTTCAGTCAAATAGGCTTATCCAGTGTCCTTATAAGCCTCTAGACGTTCATCCTCCAGCTCCAAATGCTTAGCTACATCATTGAAAGTAATGGTATTTTCATTATGGGTCAAATTAACTTTCATGTGCTCCCAACTGGCAGGGAGTGACCTGATGACAACCTGTACTTGCTATTCGTCAGATAGATTATGTCCAGCTTCTTTCAGTTCACAAATCATTGTGGACATCTCTCGTAGATGTTGACTCACAGGATTATTTAGTTTTAGCTTATAAGTATCGAATTTAATCGTCAACCTTCTAAGCTTAATCATAGACACTCCCCCAAACTTATCCTTTAAGGCAATCCACAATGCTTGTGCCGTTCTGTGTGTCTCAAACTTAAACATCAAATCATCAGCCATTGCACTCAGCAGGGTGATTCTTACGATGCTATTCTTCCTTTTCAAGACAAGTATGCTTCCTGGTCTTCCTTGTGTTTGTTGGAAATCGTGCCCTAGGGGTCAATCATTGTCTTATGAACATTATTGATTTATGAATTTATTAATTGAGTTATCATATTATTTGCATGTTTACTATGATGACCATCCTTGGATAATTCATGATATTATCCTAAATGTCCCTGGTCGATCATCTATGTGGGAGCACAGATGAAATAAGACCAGTATGACTTTGAAGATGTATAGAGATATAAATCAAAGTCATAAGCACATGTAAGAGTACAGGGTGTTGGACCGACCCGCTATGAGAGAACTGCATGGGTAACGTCATAAGCTTCTCTCATATACAAACCATGTCAATATGCCCTTTGACCTGAGATCATCATGGATTCCTACATGACAAAACGCTCAGCTTTGACCTAGTCAAAAGTCACTTTTGACCGAGTGATCATAAAGACTATGTTCGGGCTTAGTGGTTTTTCATGCGGAGGAATGTGAATGGTCAAGATGGAATTTGTCCCTCACATTCGTGGAGAGATATTACTGGGCCCCTCGATGAGTGAGTCTGAGAAATGTATGGCCATACTGTAATGGAAAGGTAGTTCCATTTCTATAGTCAGACTACTCAGGGATCGAGAAAGTAACGGTCAGGAATAGGAGGATGACATTATCCATGCCTCATCCATGACCAAAATATCGCGTGACAGAAGGGACATGATATGGTTGTATAAAAGGTTACATCGTTTATCGATCCTCATATGATTTGGGTAGTCGTTATGTCTTGCTAGAGACCGCTTGCGACTTGTGGGCTAGTATAGCAAATGGCCCACTGCCAACTTCATATGGGCCTACAGGGTCGCACACAAAATAGCCCAACACGAGCTATGATGTCCAGATTCATTGAATCTAAGACATGTCCAGATTCAATGAAAGATCCAGGTGAATGTATATATATTTATTTATATTTATATTCGTATATATATAAATTCGTATATATATATATTATATATATGAGATATATGAGATTTAATTTATAAGGATAAATTAAATCCCTATCACGTTTGAATTCGAAATTCAAATTGATAGGATATCTCATATAAGAGATATTTATAAGATTTAATTTATAAGGATAAATTAAATCTCTATCACGTTTGAAATTCGAAATTCAAATTGATAGGATATCTCATATAAGAGATATTTATAAGATTTAATTTATAAGGATAAATTAAATCTCTATCACGTTTGAAATTTGAAATTCAAATTGATAGGATATCTCAAATTTGATTTATGAGAATAAATCAAAAATAGTTCAGTCTCATCTTTATTTAAAATTAAATAAATGGGTAATTAAATCTGTGGGACGGATTTGATATTATTTTATTTAATTAGTTTCTTATAAAATCATACAATATATGATATTGTATTATTTTGGAATTAATATAAGATTAACTCCAAAATCCAATTCGGTTGACAGAGAAAAACGCATAGCATCCTATATATCTGATTTTAGGAGCTGCGTTTTAAAGAGTGAAACACACATAGAACACAAAAAGGCCGAAGGGGACTCTGCAAAAGGTTTGCAGATAAGAAACTGCCGAAATAGAGACGGAGAGGACGAACTCTTGAGAAAGCCCTGGAGGGACAAGAGACGCTAGCACGTCGTTCGTGGTTGAAAAGCTGTTCGTGTGGATACCGGTAGAGGAAGCCGACCTGAGTCGTCGACTTCTTGTGATCAGAAAGGGAGCATGAGCCGCAGAGCGAAGCTGTGAACGTCGTGACTGAAAGCTGTGGAAGTCGCTGAGGCACACTAAGGGTAATACTTCTTCCCACTTGACTTAAACACATACGGTAGATCCTGGCAAGGAATGGAAAAATTTTTAAATTAATTTCCGCTGCGTGTCTTCCAATTCCTTACAGTGTTTGCCCATATTTCCAGCCTCAAGCTCTACCACGGCCATTGTTAATGGCTCAATTGCATCCTACTCTTCTAGAATATATTGGACCTTTCTATGCCAAATATACCAATTATCCCCATTGAGTTTTCCCCCTTATTCAATTCAGCAATAATGTTCTTTGATGCCATTGTTCAATATCGGTTATGTGACAAACATTTTCCATATTAATTTATTGAACCATAGAACATTTAAGTGAATTTACATATATATATATATATAGCACATGTAAAGTATACAATGTCACGTACTTTTATTATTTTTGATTAGAAAATAATAATATCATTAGACCCATGATCAAGATAATCCGTTTGTACCTCCCATCACATAAGCACTAGCAATACCATTATTTCCTATAAAAAATTAATATAAGCATTATTCTCATCAAATATTACTTTTTAAAATACTCATCGTCTAAAAAAAGCTCCCACTTATAAAAGGTATACATGAATCATAATTAAGATAAAGAAATGAAATGAAACATGTTTTTCTTGCATATAAGGCATGTAATATATGACAAGTCTTTACAAAGAAATAGTAATAAAGGATGTCCTTAACAAAGTAAAGCAATGGAAAACAAAATACAAATTTACATCATTTGATATGAGCTTTACAATATTCTAACATCATTTTTCTTAGTTTCTTAAGCTCACGAGGCGGCTTTCTAAAGTTTGATACAAATTCTATTGTTCTAAACTAATTTGTTTTGCTCATACGTCTTGTTTTGGGCTTGCCTCTAACTCTTGTTGCTCTTATATATTCCATTATGACTTTCAAGTATAATTCAATATGCTTCTTATCTGTCATGCATTCAATGTACTTACCAATCATGCCATTGACATCTTTTATGTTTGTTAACTTGGCTGCATCTCTTTCAGCTATGGTCATGGCCAAAGTAGGGCTTAGAGGTTGGTTCACTTTTTCTCCATCCTCAACTTGAGATTCACCATTAAGAGTAAGCACTATCTTGGAGTTAAAATCTGAAGATACCATGAAAGGCTGTAGAGGAAGTGGTTCGATGGGGAATAAAGTTTCTGAGCACGGTCCGGAATCATTTATTACTTCAGGTTCCTCTTACGAAACTTCCTCCATCAACTCCTCTAGGTCCTCTTCAGAAAGTTCATCGAGATCTTGTTCTAGATCCTCCTCAGACTCCCCCTCGGGGTCCTCTTGAAGGTTTTCCTCTAGGTTATTGACCTCATCCAAAAATGAGATGTCATCATTTAAAGTATATCCCAGAGGTTCAGTGCTAGATGAAGTCATTCGCACCTGAATAATAAAAAAATATTAATTATTATATTTTTAGAATTTTTTAAACACTAGAAAATACACTGAATATTCATAAATATGTCCATAATTGCCCCTAAAATTAGGCAAATTATACGTCAAAATAAGATTTTGATTTTAGGAATTTTTAGGAACAAACTGCACCTCAATCAGAGTTCGAACGAACCCTCACGCGCCCCTAGAAAATTAAATCCAGGAAAAATAAAAAAGATGGATAGACCCACTCTTAGCATAGACGCGTGTAGTACACGCACCAGTCAGGAATTGGCACGTGCCATACTCACCAGTAGACACGTGTCACGTTCATATAAATTTTTTTATATATTTTTTATTTTTTTCATGTTTTTTTTATGGATTTGGGTTAGCTCCACTGATTTGACCTAGTCCAATACCCCTTGGCCCAATTTTTTTTTTCAATGGGTCTTTCTGCACCCCAAAAACAACCTTCCCCCTTTTTTCAATGCTTCACCATCTTTCCTTTTTTTTAGGTAGGGACTAAAACGGCGTCGTTTCGGCTAGAGGTTATCTTCAACCTCCAGTCGGGTCTAGACAACCCATTTTACATACAGACTTGCCACCTTCTCTCCTCTGTAATTTCACCGACCGATTTCCGTTTTTATGTTCTTATAGTCTATTCTCATTATTTTCGCGAGCTCTTCTCAATGATACTATTTTTAGAGGCTAAATTGGTTGTTTACAGAAAGTCAAAAATTTGTAACGAATGTTGTACGTGCTATTTTTCGCCCTCTTACTTTTATAGTATGAACTTATATGAAAAACAAAGTAGCAGAGACATATTCATGCAGTGGAAATAGTCATGAAAATAAGAACCTGGCTCATGATACCATTGTAGGATTACAGGCACACCTGTAGTCGGTTCTACTTCAAGTACCCACACGGCAACCCGGCACTGTTGTTGGACTCGGGTTTCTAGTACACAACAAAGGCACACTCAAGAGAGGATAGGATACTATGTTTCTGTTCTTCACAAGGAAAAGAAGAGAGCTTCTGTGTGTTTTTTTCATAGGGAACAACTTCCTTTTTTCTTTTTATTGTGTCCCCCATTTACACATGACCAGGTAATGGGGGGAGAGGGGAGGTTTTCTAATTGTTCCCTCCATCAGTTTGAATATCTTAGGATATTCATACTGATGGCCCAACTCTTTGGATATTTACACTTCAGTCCCATATACACATATGTGGGTCTGGGCCTAATACACTAAGGGTGGACTGACCCATTTTCCTACAAAAAGTTTCAACAAGTATTTCAAGTCGTGTATAGCAGGTACTTAAGGTTTCCAATTTAATACAAATATTATATAGCTTAAATTTACCCTAAACTATAACAATAATAAAAAACATAATACAGTTATCTCAAGAGTGAAATAAAGTTACCCATTTCGTATATTCTAATTTTTAGTCATCAAACTTGTTAAAAAATGAGAGAACCAAAGCATTAGAAATAAGAGGAAGGCAGTATAGATAGATTACAGAAGTGAATACAGCACAAATGCGAAAAATTGACCACGAACAATGAAGATGGCAATCGATGGGCAACAGAGGTGGAGACGACTAAAAAATGTTGGCAAAATGCCGGTTACAACTAGAGTAAGAAGTTTTGGCAATGGGGCAGTGGTAGATTAAAATTGTAGAAAGTGAGAGGGAAATTGTAAAACACTAGGGTTCTAGATTAAAATTCAAACTGAGGATATATACCGTCAAAAAAGCAACATTGTTTGTTAGCCTTTGTTCACAGTTTTGTTCCCTGGATGACATGGGTCATCGGTTTCCTATATAAGCTGACGTTATAAATTTTTAAAATATTACAACAATGCCATTACCTTTTTCTTATGTTCCTTTACATAAAAACTAATATTAATTAGTGACGTTATAAGTGTATTTTATAGTAGTATGGGTTTATGTGATAGTTTTCCTACACCTATTATAATCATCTACATAGAAAACTGCTCCCTTAATAAAAAATACTCACTTTAAATAAAAAAAAATCATAAACTTAGTAGACAAAATGAATTTAAGTCTTATATTTAGGATTAAAATAAACTCATCAAATAGCTCTTACATTTAAGATTGGAGGGAGTATTATATTTATAATAATTGGCATCCTAATTATCCTTGTTCTGTAACCCTCGTTTATATGTAGTAATAGTGGATCAATAATTTAATTGCATTTTGTTTTTTTTTTTGGGCCTGTTTGTATAGTTTCTTTATAGTAGGGCTTGCCACCACAGCTAGTCTGTTTTTTACAGTGACTATTTGAAATTGAACCTTTAATTTAGTGGGGTAGCTGGATCTTTTGGGTCCTATTTACTTTGGAATTTTCGTGTTTTGTGATAGTTAAATTGACTATTTTTTTATATAAAAAGTTTGGTAGCAACGGTCCCAACAAAGGATACAACCCAATTTCAGGTCTCATAGAATACTAACAGGAAACTAAAAAAATCGCCTACTAGAGAAACATTCATAATGACAATAGGAATTGAACTCATATCCTTATAAGATATAAGTATGTTCTTTGCTATATGTGTCAAATCTCAATGACTATGTTTTTGTTGTGTTTGGTAGAGGGGTATAACATAAAGCCCAAATAATTCGGGTGGGTCCACGGCACAAGGAGTAATTATTTTATTATTTTTTGGCATACACAAGGAGTAATTATTAATTAGTATTGTTATTAGGGAGAATGACATTTAGTTCTCAAAATTTTAATTTAATGACAGTCAAGTTTCAAAACAATTTAGTGAAACATAAGTTACGAATATCAATTCAATAATTTTAAATATAGAAATCTCAATTATAAATTATGATACTTAACTGTCATTAATTTATGATTTGCAAATGTCTACATAAATATTTGTTAACTTATCTTTTAACAAAGTTTTTTCGAGCACTTCCATGTCATTAAATTGAAGCTCAATAACCTAATTGTCATTTTGACATAGACATTATTCGGTATTATTGACCGATAAAATCCACTGTGTCGAAAAAGGAAACTATCAGGCCAAAACAATCATAATATTTATTTATTTTCATACGAAACATTTGTACATATATTTTAAATATTAACAATCAAATTAAACAGTATGCTACCCAACTCAACTCATGTATATAGCATTTATATAGTTAGCTAACTTAAATGTATTTATACGCATCTATATGTTAACTAATATATAATATAATCAGAAAGGTTAAAAATAAGAACCAAACAAATTACCGTTGGGTTTTGGATTATTTTAATAATTATATATTATTTGTGATATTTTTTCACTATTATATATACATCATGCAAATGGAAGAAGACAAAAATATGACCAAGTGAATTTGAGAACGACAATTTGGGCGTATGAATATCTAAAATGACACATTGAGCAGGAGACCCAATATGTCTTTTAAAAATTTGGGTGAGAATACCAAATTATCCCTAGAAGCATTTGAAGTAAAAGCGAGAGAGTGAAGCTCAAAACGCGTATCATCCCTCGACTATTTGAGACTATTTCACATCTCCCCAAAACTATGCTCCCGTTGTTGTCGTGGAAGAGTGTAGGAGCTCATTACAGCACCATTGGTGAAGTTGCAAATCTAATTGCTTGAGTTGTAAACCCAAAAGCAATATCTTGCAATTCCATAATTATAAATATGTTAGGGAAAATTGTCAAAACAATTACTGATGTTATAAATACCATTATAGAAGTTGCAAACCCAAAAGCAGTTGCAATCACTTGTTACAGAGAGTTGTAAATATCTTAGCTCAAATTATCAAAATTATTACTAAAGTTTCAAATCCTATTAAAGAATTAGTAAATGACACAACTAATTACACCTAACTTTTTCCACAGAGTATTAAATGTCTTGACTAAAGTTGCAAAAATCATTCATGAATTTGTAAATATTATTAGAAGATTAGTAAATCTTTCATGTACTTAGTTCAATGACTTGCAAGTAAGTCTTATTATAAACATCCATTCATGCAAAAGGCAAGGGTCTTGTCTTTCACAAATGACTACTCTTTCTCATTCAATTTGAATGGGTTGAAAAGGAATACCCTAATCCAAAAAAGCAATGGACCATAGGACACATAAAGCAATGAATTTGTGATTTCTCATACTTCTTTCTTAAACTAGTATAAACTATAGTAACATCTATAATCTTTCTCCTAAGATAACCATCAGCATGAACAAAATAATGGTGATTATCGGAAGAGTAAAATAAGAAGATTTGTATAAAATTTTTACTTATAATTCCTCCTTTCTAGCTTCAGCTCAGCCAAAAAAATCTCCCATAAACTTTGTCTCCCGTGCGCGCCAATGGTTCCTTCTTCACATTGATGCCTTAGTTATATGTTTCATTTAGTCCAAGAGTAATTTGATATTCTCACCCAAATTTGTAAAAGACATATTGAGACATTTAAATATTCATATACCCAAATTATCATTCTCAAATCTACATTATCTTTCTTTGTCTTTTTCCCTAATGCAAATAATAACATGTTGATTCATTAGTATAAATAAAATCTTTTCTCGCTACCTCTATTGACTGGAAATCTTCCCTGTGGGGCAATTATTTGTTGTTGCAATTTTATAAAATAAAAATAATATTATGATTATAAAGTAAAATGATATTTATTATTTCATTTATATATAAATTATTTCATTTTTAAATAAATAGTACGAAAATTTAAATAAAAGATCAAAATATTAGAGAGGAAAATATGCATTGAATTATGATGAAACAATGTTTTGAAAATATGATCATCAGATATATAATTTTTTAAAAAATATCTTGTAGAAATATAAGCAGTCAAGCTGCAACAATTGAAAATTATAACTTATTAATAACACCATTTTAGAAAAATTAATAAAATTAAGGGAACACATAGGCTTTGGTATGAATTTTTTTAATGAAAATTCAAACATATGCATACATAAAAATGAGAGGAATGGAAAATGGGGGGGGGGGGGGGAACGGACCTGTAATGGACTGAACTTTTGAAATCCAAAACTACGTTTATGTAAATAATAGTTTTATAATCTTATGATAAAATTCCATGAACCAAGGAAAAAGCTTAACTTCTTTAATTCACTTATCTCGTCATTAAAAATTAAAGAGAACAAAACATTTAACATATCATTACATAGAAAGGTTATAAAAATCTATGAGCTTGATATAAAAAAAATAAAACACACTTGAAAAAACTATCATACACAAACATATCAAGTACATATATTTCAAGAGAACCTCTTCTCCTATATGCTTATATGTACATGTTGATTCTTAATGAAGATATATATATATATATCATAATTAACCATATATCTAATGAAGATTAATTAACTAAAGCCCACTTGAGCCGATCAACTTGGTGAGTCCAAAGGTTATAGCCATGGCTAGCCACCCTCCAAATAAGACCCTTCCGCTAGAACTCAACGTAGGTGCTTTCCCCAACACTGCCCCTAACCACCCAAACGCCACCAACGCCACACTCACCGAACCCACTACCACCCCAACCCTAACCTTATAGTCTCTTATGAATGATGCCGCGAGCAACGGCACCATCGCGCCGACCGAGAAGGCCAGTGCCGATGCCGCTCCTGCTTGTAAAGGGTTCGGCAAACTCTCATTCTCATCATCATCATCTTCATTGCCTTTATAATCATTCTTTTCTTCATCAGCATCATGGTCCATCTCCCTGAAACTTTTTCTTTCTTTGTCTCTCTTCATCTGAGCCACCTCTATATCTAACTGGGAATACACTGACACAAACTCGCCGATAGCCATGCTACAAGCTCCAGCAACTAACCCAGCAAACCCAGAGAGGATCATGGCCTTGATGTCTTGCCTAACTGCTCCGATACCCATCATTAGAGATGCCGTCGAGACCAACCCATCATTGGCTCCGAGAACTGCGGCCCGTAGCCACTGTGCTCGCTTCGAGTAGTCCAACTGATCTGCAACGACGTTCTTTGTTTGGGTGTCTAGGGTTGTCAGAGTTGGTTGGTAATGCTGCTGCTCAAGGTCGCTGTTGGGAAGGGCAAATTTAGTTTGGATAGTGGTGGTGGGAGTTTGATTGGAAGCCATTAGAGAAAAGGTGATAAGATATTGGTGGAAGAAGAGAAGAGAGAAGAGAGTAGTGTGGAGGACACACGCAAGGAAGAAGGGTATTTATGGACGAAGATGGAGAGTGTAATGGAGGCAAAAGTGGGGCAAACCCACTAATTTAAAGCAAAGTTTTTTTTTATTGGGTCAACAATTTATAAAAGCAATCATAAAAGGACAATCTACAACACTACACGGAAAATAAAACGGGACGTGGTTTCTCTGCTGCTAGAAAACATACGGGGTTGCGGCTTCTAGCAATATATTTCAATCTTTTAAAAAATGACAAAAAGGGTACTTTGGTACTCTAACTTTATATATATATCTATGAGGATTCAATTTAGTTGTTTAATTTTATCAACTATCATTTTCAATTCTCTAATCATGGTTAGTTTTAAATAATAGTTTTTTTTTTTGTGCCAATCATTTTTGTTCTAAAAAATTAAACTTAATGTATTAACATTTTGAGAATGTTTCGTCAAAATTTAAAATTTTAATATAAATTTTGTTTGTTAATGAATCTAATAGTGTTAAGGTTAGAGAGAACTAAAAAAATATTTTATAAAATTGAAATACCAAAACAAAACACTGTGCAAAGTTAAAGAACCAAATACACACTTTTAGCTTAAGAATTTGAATGATCTAGATTTAAAATTGTATTTTTATTTTATTTTTACTTCTATTCATTATTTTTATAAGTTTATAAACGAGAAGTTATTTTTATTCTTTGTTTAAATTCTTTTAAATTAGTATGGTGATTTGCACAATCCAAATTTAATTATAAAGTAGCTAGTAAGGAAACTCATTTTGGTTTCGAGTTGGAAATAAGATTTTGTAACTTCTGAGATAAAGGTACCCTTATATTATTTTAGTGTGGTTTTGATCAAGAATAACGGATTTCGAAACATAGAGAAAGTATATAAATTCCATTACGCATATATACATACTATTACTGTTAGCCCTAATTATAAGATTCAATTGATTTTTTTGAATTATGAAGTAAAATAAATAAATAAATTTTAACTAATATAATAGCTAATTGACTAATTTAGGTAAGTGTATATAATATGAATTCATCTTAAGATGTTGAATTTCATCATAATTAATTGATTTATTGGACTTCTTAGATTTGTCTAAAAACTTCAATTGAATTATATAATTAGGATGTGAGGGAGTATCTATGTATGCGTACATGAATGTTCTTTTTTGGAAACATGTATAAATAAAGTTTGGTTAAAATACTTTGACAATAGGACTAATTAATCATATTGCTTTCACAATGTCCAACTTATAATTTTTTTTAGTGTTAAAATACACACGCTTCCATTAAAAATCAAACTATGAATAAAACATTCTCAAAGATCATACTAATTTCTATTAAAATTATGATTTAAGCATATTTCCTTATTTTCTTTTATTTCAATCATATATTATGCCCTGTTGAATATTAAATTGTTTTTCCCCAATGATGGGAAAAAACTCTCGAGAAACCCTCTGGGTGGAAGAGGGGGTGTCTTAACCTAATAGGAAGGACTGCTTTGGTTGAAGCTGTACTGCTTTCAGCTCTTCCCTCTTATCATATGCAAACTACACTTCTCTTAAAGCATCTTCTAGTAATTGATTTGGAAAAGAAGAGGCAGGGCTTCTTATGAGAAAAGGAAAATGAATCTTCTTTCATGAGACTAGAGTGTAATGACAAAAAGGATGGAGTATTGGGAATAAGAAATGTTAGTAACACTGGTACAAAATATGCTTTTCAAAGCCCCATTTTTACACTGGCCCTTGCGGAGACGGTCTAAAAAAATGACCAGTGGCATTTTTATAAATAAGATGAAATAGTTACACTGAATTAACATGTCACTGGTGTAAAATATAATTACTATGCCGTATACTAATATCAATAGGTGTATATTAGTTCATTCTAACTCTTCAGTTTCTTGTCAATACTTTCTCGCTTATTTTCTTTAACTTTTTCAGACCTTGCGGAGAAGCTTTTAGAACAAATGAAATGTGGCATTTTTTTAAATAAGATGAAATATTTGCACTAGATTTAAATTGAACCGGTGTAAAATATATATAACTGGTGTTAAATATATTTTCTATTATAACTCTTCAGTTTCCTGTATATGCTTTACCGCTTCTTTTCTCTATACCTTCTCTGGCCGTTCATTTCACTTCTTCAGTTTTCAACGTTTGTACTCATTATGATAGACTGCCAATTGCATTTTTTGATATTCTTTTATGAAATCGTTCTTATTCCTCAACCATATTTATACCATTCCTATGATCAATACTTTTGTCTCGTCACTTTATCTCTGTTTTATTTTCTTTTATTCTATTTGAACGCTTCAATGGCTTCTTTCTCACACATACCTCCTTCTCCGTCGTACAAAAGAAATAGAGACAATTTTAAAGACAAACATCCAAACCCTCATCCTGTAGTTCCTTCTCCTCCTCCCCTAGTTGTCAAACTGATAGAGTGCCTTAAAGAACTAATTATACGCTTCAATGCTCTAGAGGACTCAGTAGAAGAACTATCTCAGAAAGTTACTAGATTGAAAGACAGTTTCAGAGCTTTTCGCTCAGAAGTTTTCTGCCATCAACAGCATGATAGTTTCTATCATCTTGTTGATCTTACCCACTCTGATGAATCCTAGACCTCCAAGTCTGATGAGGAGTGAAAGCCTGCAACCTTTGTCTGTTTCCCCTCCTATTTTATTTTTTGTACTTAATGACAAAAGAAGAGAGAATATATTATATATTTTGATAGATATTGTGTTTGGAAATTTCATGTTTTTGATGTAAATTTATTAGTAAAGCTGAATGAATGAATTTTCTTGTTCTGATGACATGTTCTTCTTTTATTTTCCAAAAAAAAATGCAAGAGCTTGAAACTAGATATATCAATGTCAGGTGTAGAATATAATGACCGGTTTAAAAAAAAAGTTATTTCTACACCGATGTTGCATTTTATCCAGTGTAGATTTGCTTACGAAATACCCTTTAATTTAATCGAAAGCCACTTCGCGCTTGCCATCTATTAGTCACTTGTTCACGCGTTTAAGTCTTCTCAACCCTTCAAAGCCTGTGTGTTTTGTTTTAAACTCTCAATAACTGAAGATTTATGCACTACTAGCAGTACCTTTTGCTGTTATTTGTGTTGGATTCATTGTTGTCATTTACTTGTTTAATTTGATTCATTGCTACAAGCTAGGTTTTCTTGTTTTCTATTTTTCTAGTTTTTTAGTCTTCCACAAATATGGATCGTAGTTGGATAAATGCTAAACGAACAAGTGTAGAGTATGCTGAAGGGGTGAAGGAGTTATTGGATTTTGCTAAACATAATGGTGATGATGACAATGGAAGGTTTTATTGTCCTTGTGTGAGTTGTTTGAATGAGAGGAAATAAAGTCCTGCAGATATGTATACTCATCTAATTTGTGAGGGGTTCTACAAGAGTTACACAGTATGGATATGGCATGGTAAAAATGTGGAATGGTCGAGTACATCTGAACAGTTGGAATAGACCTTTGATGATGACATGGATACTGATGATGATGCAAAAAAAAATGTTATGGCATGCGACTGAAAGGATTTGTGATGGAAAGCTTCATCATTCGGCTGATTCTTTGTAATGGAAGAAGACTAATGACCTATTTCTTGAGTTCGACAAGGAACCACGAAACCTAAGGCTTGGACTCAGTAAGATGGCATGAACCCTTATGGTAGCCTTAGTAGTATACATAGTTTATGACCTGTTATCTTAGTGGGTTACAACCTATCTCCCTTGTTGTGTATGAGACGCAAGTATGTAATGTTGTCTATGTTGATCTCAGGATCAAAATAACCGAGAAATGACATAGACATTTACCTAATGCCCTTGATCGAAGATTTGAAGAAGATATTGGTAGGTGTGGATGTTTTTAATGCTATTAAGAAGGAGGTATTCAATATACGGGCCATAATCTTTTGTACAATTAATGACTCTCTTCCATACGGAAATTTGTCAGGATATAGTGTTAAGGGCCATAGAGCATGTCCCATTTGTGAGGAAGGGACTTGCATACAGAAATTGTGGATTTTTTTTTTAAAAAAATAGGCATTTTCAAGATCTCAATCAAACGGTCAATCGAGGAATGAAGTGGGTTAAATGGGACTTAAGGCATGAAGTGGGTTTCATCCATACCAAAACGATTCAAAGTGCTACTCTCTTTGGTTACATTTGTTGGAATATTTGGGTGTCTAGATGTACCAAACTTTAATTTTTGAGACAATTGATACCTTTTATTACCTTAATGCTCATTCTAGCTTTTTCAGAGCTTGCGTAGACCATGACCTCCTGAGCAATTGTGTGTTCTATAAGCGTACTCGCTCTAGAAGAAGTGGTAAATATCAATAGAGAGGGTTTGTCGCTCTTTAAGTGGATGGATCAATCCAACACAACAAGTAAAGTGGTTGTGGATGAGTCATTTGGGATAGTGACCACAGATGAATTTGTGGATATTAATTGCTACAAACTTACAAATGTCCCTCCAGCCATTGCAAAAGTTATTGGAATGATACATGACCTTAATTTGTGCTAAGCCAAAGGATACGAAAAACTATTTTTTTTTATTCTGATTGTGTAGAAGCGATTACCTAGTAATTAGGGGGGGTGATGATCTCAATCATTGTAATTAGAGATGTTGTGGATGATTCTATGTTAATTGTTTATGTAATGTCAAGTTTTGATTAAACGTATGTTTATAGGGAAGATATTTCTATACCTGATTATTTAGTGAAAAGCTCGCGTAGTATGTATTGAAATTTTTGTATCTTGATCACCCTCCTCCTTATTGATCCAAAAGGTGGAAATTGATGAAAGAAGCAAGTCTTTATCATTTGATATATCAACCCTTTGAGGTAATGGATTTGTGTTCATTAAAAAAAATATTTAATTAAATGAATATAACACCAATTGAACTTACCCACACAGGAAAAACTAAACATGTCTCATCCACTGAAAGTACGATATTGATTTTTAATATTTTTATATTCATGTACTAATTTCATAAAAATATCTAATGCTCATACAGCTTCAAATTCTCTCGTCTCGCTCTGCATCCTTTAAGTTGATGAAAAACTTCATAATGAGGTTACATATAAAATTAATAAACTATTCTTTTAAAAAGGATATTGATAAAATATTTATAATAACTAATATATAATATTGGTAAGCTGAAAATGTTGACATTTCTAGAACAGTAAAAAGATGAGTTACATTATAAATATTTTAAAAAAGGGAAAAAAGCACAAATTACATTGGGGTCTTACAATAATCAATTTATTATTTATTATTAGCTTCCCACCATTTCATTTCGGGTCAAACAATGGACCGTTAAAATCATCTCTTCCCCTATAATTTAACCCAGAAGAGTTAATATAAACTTTAATCCATTAAATTTATATTCATTTTAGTTTTAGTCCATTAAATTTTAAATTATAGATTTTGGTCTTTCAATTTTTTTATCTAAAATATTGGTCCCTATAATTTAATAAAAAATTGGACCATTTTACCCTTTGAGAGACAAAAGCCCATGATTTGAAAGTTGAAGGATTAAATATTATATTAACTTAACCCAAAAAGGAAGTACCCCTCATCTTCCCTCCAACAAATTATTTTGATAAAAGTAATTGTAATGATAATTTGTTTGATACAACTATATAGTATTATGTTCCAAGTCATTTCGGATATTGTCCAATTTAACTTGGGGAGCTCTCCCAGTGTATTTTTTTGATCCATAATTTTCCAGCCCCTCAACTATTTTCAAGAGGAATCAATTATCCCCTTCGATCGGCCCAACCATTGTTGGTAATGTAATTAAAAATTGTAAGGAGAATGACATTTATACCTCTTACAAGTAAATTATTGATACCTTGATTCAATGAAGACATGACCCTCTTAAGAGATTGACAATTGTTATATACTATATTTACATATTTTATTTTTAAGAGACTAAAGCATTGTTAAAAATTCTCTTACTCTCTCCGATCCTTAATATAAGAGTTAGTTTGAGATTTAGATTTAGTCATAAATATAATACCTCAATCCACTTTATCTATCAAATTTGTAATTTTTCTCTAAAGTATATTCCTATTGATTACACACACTTCTAAGAGTAATCATAATAAAATATGTTATTTTAAGAAAATTAAAATACATTTGTTACCAATAACTAACATGATTAATTTCTTTTATACATAACATAATTAATTTTCTTAATTTGCCAAAATTAGTTATCTAACTTTTATATTAATAACTAAAGATACTAATATTAGAGACCCAAATATTATTATCCCTAATTTTAATTTGGTTTAATTCTTAAAACAATCACCACAAACAAAAGGAATCACCCTCCCTAGTTCATTTGTTTTCATGTAAGTATATTATATAATGCTAATAATATCTTCCCATATACCTGTTAATCTGTGGTTATCCGACTAACAAAACGATGTGTGAGCGTGTAAAGGAATTCTACTATGATGTATGACGTCCCTCTTCTAATAACAGAATCTTAACTACTGTATTTGAATCTTAATCAACGATACACTAAAAAGATAAACCGAATCACTCACTGGAAAGCATATTCTGCTTTGATATGTGAGGTCCCTCTTCTGATAAAAGAATCTTAACTACAGCATTTGAATCTTCATAGATTGATTATATATCAGTCAAGTGGAGGAAACAAATATTAGTAAAAAGGTTAAATTACTTATTTTAACGTCAGAAGAAAAGAAATAAAGAAAGAAAGAGCTCCTTTTTTTAAAGTTTCAAATAGTGATGGAGAGCCCTTCAAGAAATATTATGGACTACTATTCTGGAATAGTAGTTTAAATCATTGAATTGAATGATAATAAAAAGGAATTATCATAAGCCAATTAGATTAATTTTTTTGGGGGGTGATTGTGATAAAAGTGATCAGTTGGCGATTGATGAAGAAAAGTAAAATAATCTAACCTGGATAGAAAGCATAAATCAATTTCATATATAGTTTGGGAAAAACACACTTTGATTAATACATGTATACTAATATTATTTTTTGTTAGATTTAAATTATGTTAGCATATTGTCATGAGTCCTACATTTGGACGGTGACCTTGAAAGAGTGGCCTTATAAAGATTTGGGTATAGTCTCGGCAGAAACACCCAAAACTGGGGTGAATTTAGTGTTTTGAAATTTTTAATGGAAATTTAAAATCTTAAAGACAACCAGAATATAATGGAGTAAATAGAATAGAGATTAGAGAGATATCACCAAAGGATAAAAGAATAAACAAAAGTCAGTTTATCCTAGTTCAAACCAATCCTCCTGTCCTTCGTCTAATCCCCATAGACCTTATTAGATTTTCAACTATACCCCAAGATTTGAACAGGTACTTAGTGTCTTAGTATAACAAGTGATCCTCTCAATCAATCCCTCTTACTTCCCATAAGATAACAATCCCAACTTAAGAGGTCCAATCTCTTAAGTCTATAGAATGAATGAAAATTTTCTCAATCTCTCTCAGAGTATATATGATGTTGAATACTGAAGCACAATAATATCGAGTTACAGAATAAAGTATGAAGAATCAAAGAGTGTAATGAATTCAGTCGTTGATGTTCCATTTTCTTCATTAATGTTGAGTCTTCCTTAAATAGCATTTACTTCATTTGGTAACTATTAGACTAAAGCTGGTAAACGTAGTAACCATTGGGGTGAAGACGTCATTGGTGGTTAGGTGAGCATTTAATGCTTTGCCGAATGTAGTATGTTTCAATTGAGGTAGCCTTCATCATTTCAAACTTTTAGCCTTTTTTGAACACACTCAATCTCAAAAGATTTGTCAGGAGTTTAAGCATTGTTTAAGTGTATGAACAACTAATAATCAACTCATGTTATAAAGATCAAGTTCTTATAAGGTTTAGAAGGCTTTCTAAAAAATATATTGTATTAATCCATTAACTAATGAATTAATCATCATTAATTTGATAAATATTTCAATTAATGTATAAAATAGAAAACAAATCATTACATTTATCATATTGTTCAACCATATTCAATATAAATTGATAAGATAAGTTTCAAAAGATTTATAATGAAGAATGATCAGAAACAGGAGCATACTTTAGATTTGAATCAAACATATATAGCTCAGTGAGAGATGCAATTAGTTTGAACATAAATAGAGAAGTATCATTGAAATATATGAAGTTAATTGTCATATCCCAATTTTTAGCCCTAGAAGCCTAATATGTAGCCTGAAAATGGTATGCTACCAGGTCTTATTGAGCAGAAGTTCCAGAAGTATACAAATGATATTTATGGACTAAACTACAAGTAAGTGAAAGTTCAAGGACTAAATTATAAATAGTGAAAGTCCCTGAGCCATAATGGTCATTTTAGAAAAGAAATGGATGTTTCTTAGGAATTGAGCCACTAGAGTGCTTAAGCGTGATCAGAGACCAAGATAGCATCCTAGATGTTAAAAAACGTAGCCCAAGAGGGATGTGGACCCAAGTGGCATTAAAATATTAGTTTAGTACTTTTTCAATAAAATAAAGTGAGTTGGTCAAAGATAGAACTGGGGAAAGTGATCTGGAATCATGAGGTGGCATGAAAGGGACCCACAAGGCGCCACATAGCATGATTCTAGGAAAAGAAGAAAAGTTAAGGACACATGTCATGAGTTTAGAAAAATGAGAAAAAGAAAATAGACATATGGCACAATCTCAGCTGTTCATTCCAGGAAAAGACTCTGGAATTCTCTGAAAAAGGCTGAGTCATCTGGTGAGGTATCCCAAGGGCCCCACCATTATGCCACCTAGCATGTGAGGTGTCCCAAGGGCCCCACCATTTAGAAGTTCCAGTTTCTTTGCCTTAGCTTCAAAAATTCATTTCTCTTTTGTTACTTGTCCAAATGAACCATGTTACCTATGAATTTAAAGATCCAAACGTGTTTTTTAAGCTCATAAAATTTAATAGAAAAACTTGTTCATTTACTATACTAACTTAATGCTGGAACCTTACTGCTTCTAGTTGCTTCTCACAAACTATAATATCATTCATGATCAATTGGATGCTTAACATGTTATCATGAGATGGGAGCTACTTCATAATAGTACATAAGCAAACTCTAACATGCATATTGTCATGATATAACTTGCAAGGAGTTGCAATCATTCATACTTCATCATCAACATGGTGTCATAATCTCAAGCTCAACCATATTGTCATAATCCCAAATGTAATTATGAAAAAGTTAAACCAAAAAAGGCTAAAAAATGTAACTAAGCATAAAGAGATTTGCTTATTTTGTAACTACCTGACCTTTCGATCCACAATTCATACTTGTCTAGCTTCATAAGTTATGTTATCTTGCAGTGCAATCTCATCTTGCTTAATCACATATGATGAGTTTGGAACATACTTCTTCAACTGGGAAACATGGAATACATCATGTATCTTATTGAGGTTTGGAGGAAGAGCTAACTTGTAAGCCACTGATCCTATTCTTGTGAGGATTTGGAATGGTCCAATATATCTAGGATGCAACTTCTTTGCCTTAATTGATCGTCCAGATCCTATAGTTTGAGTCAACCTAAGGAATACATGCTCTCTTTCTTCAAACTCCAATGACTTCTTTCTGACATCAGCGTAACTCTTATGTCTGCTTTGAGCCGTCAGCAATGTTTTTATAATCTTATCGATCTGCACTGCTGTATGATCTACTATGTTAGGACCAAATAGCCTTCTTTTGCTCAATTCCAACCAACATAAGGGATATCTACATTTACGACCATAAAGTGCTTCAAATAGGGCCATCTGAATACTAGCCTAATAATTATTGTTATAGGAAAATTCTATCAATGGCAGATAGACATCCTAACTCCCTTTGAAATCCAAAACACATGCTCTTAACATATCCTCTAGTGTATGGATCGTTCTCTCATATTGACCATTTGTCTGAGGATTATAAGCTGTACTGAATCTGAGAGTAGTGTTTATTTCTTTATGCAAAGCCTACCAAAAATTTAACGTAAATCGAGGATCTATATCAGATATAATACTACTAAGGACACCATGTAATCTAACAATTTTTTTACATATAGCTTTGCCAATTTCTCTAGAGAATTTTTCTTATTGATTGCCAGGAAATAAGCCGATTTTGTCAATCGATCAATTACTACCCATATAGCATCATGCTTAGTAGGAGTCATGAGCAGTCCTTCGATAAAATCCATGGCAATATTGTCCCATTTCCACTCAGGTATATCTAGTGGTTGTAGTTTTCCTGCTAGCCTTTGGTGCTTAACCTTTACTTTCTGACATGTTAAGCATTTTGACACATAAGCCACAATAACCTTCTTCAATCCAGGCCACCAAAAGAGTTTTAACATCATCATACATCTTGGTCATACCTAGATGTATTGTATATCTGCTTTTATACACTTCATCTAAGATCTTCCCTCTTAGTCTTATTGCATTTGGAATATATGGTCTTCCTCTAAATCATAATAATCCATCGTGGGAGATATCAAAATTTTTAGTTTCCCCTATTTCCAGCTTATTCCTAAAAATTGTTGTGAGCTTATCATGCTCTTACGCTTCTTTTATCTCATTCTCAATAAAAGCTTTAATATGTGTTCCTCCATTAGAGTTTTCTGCTGTCTGTATTTGGTATAAAGGACTCTAATCTCTAACATCTTCTATTAACTCTAACTCTTTGATCATTAGACTTGCCACCTGTACCACCTTTCTGCTTAAGGCATCAGTTACCACATTTGCTTTTCCTGGATGGTACTTAATCTATAAATCATAATCTTTCATAAATTCCATCCATCTTCGCTGCCTCATGTTAATTCTTTCTAATTTTGCAGATACTTCAGGAATTTATATCAATTAATCGGGATCTCAAATCAAAATTCTGTGTTGTGTTAAACTGACCGAAATAATTTTGTCTATCGACTGGTAAAATTTAGGACTAATCTGATTCCAGGCATTTTTGGTTCAACTTTCTCATAATTATATTTAGGTCCCTAAACTTTTGGTTATTTGCATTTAGGTTCCTTTTGTTTATACTTTCATTTTTAGCTTTCAATCTTTTCTAATTTTTATTTAGGTCCCTAAACTTTCCTTAGTTACTAATCCCTCTCTTTCCTTCCTCAATCTAATACAGTTAATTCCAAGAATCTCATGTCCATTACATATAAACTGTACATATACATCATATAAGAAAATTAGGGATATGACAGAGCACCTATAATATGATTAATAGAACTAAATTTCAACTTTATCTCCCGACATCTCAGTCTAGTAGTCAAATAGCTATCCATAATATCTCATCATCATTCAATGTGTCAAAAATCTCCATATTGCAGTAAAACCTCTTGACAACATCCAGGCTATATGGTTCATTAATCCTAAGCCAACTCTCAAAATAGTATAGTAGCTCTATCAAATCCAAATTGACCTTCTGATTACCCTTAAGTATAGGAATATCAACATAAACTACTAGGCAACATTTCTTATCCCTAAACTTTGGGTTAAACTTAGCTAGATCAATATCTAAATCAAATTTACCTTGTATAAAAAGTAAACTTGATGGCTAAGAACTTGAAGGAGCTAGAGTTGTAGAGGCCTTAATTGAAGTCTTATGCCTCTTACTAAGTGCTTTAGTGGCAGTCTTCACTATCTTTTCCAACGTTGCAGGAATTCAGAATCAGAGTCTGTGTTAGAATGAGATTCTTGTGACCTTATCTTTCTCTTTGAAGCAGATAAAGGAGAAGGCTAAGAAATACGAACTTTGCTTCTATCCTTGGTTGTTTCTTTTAATACTTATTTTTGCTATTTCAGGTATATGGGCCATCCTTGGCCAACTTAGCCTGATATTTCTTCTTCTTATCCTTTAAAACTGATACCTAAAGAGCATTAGATGTCAACTTGGATGGATTATGCTTATAGTCATCAAATTGTTTGTCTTGGTTCTTGTCATTGCTTCCGCAAAGAATATAGGATTTGAGGGATTAAATAGTGAAATGGATGAATTTGTGAATGATTTTTGGTGGTTTTTTATCTATTGAGTGTACGCAAGGTATCCCATGAACATATTTGAGGATTTGTGAAGGTTGAAATTGAGAGAAAATGTAGTCAATTAGGGCTCGAGTTGAATAATAAAGAGTCATAATTGATTTCTTATAAAACTCGATATTAATCAATTAACTAATCGAATAATGCCTATTAATCGATAAGTAATTGATTAATTTTATCAGATGTACACATATTTAGACAAATTAATTGATTAGTTGTTAGATTAATTACAATTAATTGAATTGTTAATAAATTAATTTCAGAGAAAAAGAACATTTAACACATATTCAACACTAATTAATCGATTAGATATTCAATTAATGAATATTAATCGAATTGTTAAGCAATTAATTTCAAAGAAAAATAACATTTAACAATATTCAACACAGATTAATCGATTATATATTTGATTAATTAACATTAATCCATTTGTTAATCGATTAATTTCAAAGAAAATAACATTTAACACATATTCAACACTGATTAATCGATTAGATGTTCGATTAATGAATATTAATCAAAATATTAATCGATTAATTTCAAAGAAAAACAACATTTAACAATATTCAGCACAGATTAATCAATTATATATTCGATTAATTAACATTAATCAATTTGTTAATTGATTAATTTCGAAGAAAACAACATTTAACACATATTCAACACTGATTAATCAATTAGATATTCGATTAATGAATATTAATCAAAATGTTAATCGATTAATTTCAAAGAAAAACAACATTTAACAATATTAAGCACAAATTAATCGATTATATGTTCGATTAATTAATATTAATCAAATTGTTAATCGATAAATTTTAAAGAACAAAATTAACACATATTAATCGATTAGATGCTCGATTAATCTCAATTAATAGAACTGTTAATTGTCACATGCTAATTTTCCCTATCTTTATGGAACAGATAGTGGAACCTGTAAAGAATAGATAGAGAAAAGAGTTTTGGAAGGGATTATGATGATAATAATAAGAAATAATAAAGATTAGATAAGTTTTAAGTTGAAGAAACACTTGAAAGGTATACAGTTATAAAGCTTTGGGATGTGAACGTCATTTTAATAAAAGTATAAGGAGTTAAGTGAAATTTACAAAAGTTATTGGGCTAACATGAAATGTAGAGATAAATATTAGGCCAAGAAGTATAATTTTAAAAAGTGAGGGACTTAAATAAAATTTGTCAAAAGTTCTAGGACAAAATTATAATTATGAGAAATTTGCCCAAAATTGCCAGAAGCAGTTCAGTCCCAAATATTACCAGTAAATAGAGAAAATTAATATGATCAGTTTAACGCAACACGGAATTTTGATTTGAGGTCCTAATGTATTGATATGAATTGTTGAAGTTTGAAAACATTAGTACAGTATCTTCTGAACCTCAGAATTAGATGAAATTTTATACTAAATACTTATGATTAATATAAGAATTTATGAAATTGACAACTCAAAAAGGAGTTATGTATAATTTATGATGAAATTTATAGTAGAATAAAATACCTGATAAATAGTTTTTGATAGATTTATTAAGAGTTGAGCCCATGAGGGAAGGGGACCATATAGAAGGCCCAAAATTGTGCACATCATAGGCCCAATAATATTTTTAGATAAGTATATGGGCTAGAGCTAATAAAGATGTCATATCCCCAATTTTTTTACCTGATGTAACTGTACGGTTTATGTGAAATGGATATGAGATTCTTGGAATAAACTGTATCAGATTGAGAAAGGAAAGAAAGGGATTATGAAGTAAGGAAATTTTAAGGACCTAAACGCAAATTAGAAAAGGTTGAAGGCCAAAAGTTAAAGTAGAAACAAAAGTTGGGCCAAAAGGGATAATTTCCAAAAGTTTAGGGACCTAAATGTAAATAAACAAAAAGTCAAGGACCTAAATGTAATTATGGAAAAGATCAGCCATAAAAGGCTTAAGACTATCTAAAAGTATTTCAGTTCCACACTTCATCAGTAAATAGAGGAAGATAAGCTGGTTAATCTAGTATAATACAGAAAATTTATTAGAGTCCCAAATAGTGGATATTTATATGATAGTCTGAAAGTTATATGAATTGTTATAAGATCTTATGGACTTCAGATATAAGTGGAGAATTTACAAGAAGGTGTGCCTCAATATATCTTATGCCATGAATCTCACAGGACCCTGAAAGGAGCTCTATAGGAAAAGTTATCCCCATATTAGAGAATTTTGACGGGAGTTTGAGAACACCCGTTATCCGATTATGGAACATAGAAGTAAATAAGCCTGGATAGAATGAACGCATATGGCCTCATATATGGCCCTATGATTATGCCAAAGAGGGCCCAAAACCCAGGGTACCAGTTCATGAGTAGAAGGGGCAAGTGTGCAAGAAAAGTATGAAATTATGAAAATGCCCCTGGATACCTATATTGTACTAGTGATGGATGGAGGGTATTTTGGTCATCTAGGATAGGCTAAAAACATGGCATATAGTATAAGTATAATTAGTTAGAGCCAGTATATGCCCTGAGGCAGTACAAAGAGGGGTGAAACGATAATTATGCCCTTAGGGTTAATATAGTTCAAGAAAGGATACCAAGGGTATTTTGGTCATTTCCCAAGGCATGGATGGCATATAAATACTCAATCTAAGAATGCCAATGGTATAAGGAACCTAGATATTGATGTCCAGGATAGAATACATATCCTAGAATATTATAAAAACTAGGAATAGAAAATAGTCCAATTTTTGGGGAATCGGACTGAGCCAGTACTGGATTGGACTTGAATTTTTTCAGAAGCCTCCTCCTTATGAGAATTATGCCACATAACCCATGAGGTGTCCCTTTAAGTTGTCCCTTGTGATGTCATAGATGATGTCATAATTCTCCTTTTTGAAAAAGTTAAATCCATGATTAAATGTGAGCCTTTAGATCAAATAGTGCACAAATCAATCTTGGCCATCCATTTCCACCCAAGTTCATCTATAAATACCCCCACTTTCAGCTCACTTTTGGTATGCATGGTGAACCATAGGGAAACTCTTGCAAATTTCCATTCAACCAAGAAAGAAGCATACAAATTGAAGCAACAATCAAGGTAATCATCTCCCTTGACCTTGAGCTTTATTCTAGCAAGTTAGTTCATGGTTTTAAGGGTTTTTTGTTCTATATTTCCCTTATGGTTGCTGCTGGAAGTTATGTTCATATGTGGTTGGAATATGATTTTTATGTTATGGATAGTTTAGACAAGCTTAAACAAGCTAGAATCAAGTGGTATAAGCTTGGAAATTCAAGTATGTTTGGATTTAGGGTTTTGTGTTCTTGCTGTTACTGTATGTAGCACTGTTAATATTATGGAATTTCATGATTTTGATGCTTCCAATGAGTTTAAAATGAAAAATTGTGTGGGGATAAAGTAGGAGAACAAGTATTGGAAGCATTGGAATCAAAATGTGAAATTTTGGAAAACAAAAGTTTTGGTTCGGTCAAGGGCAGGACATTTTGATGTGTTTTGATTTTGGAAATTCTGATTTCATATTTGGATTCTACATGAAAAATTATGTGGAAATGAACTATGAGAATTTAGTTTGGAAAGATGGAAGTATGAAACATAAAAGGGAGAAAGAAAGCAAGTTAGTGAAAACCTAGTCTTAGATTTGGTTTCAAGTTGAGTTGTAACTTGATATTATTTTGTAATGGCTAGGTTTTGATATTTGTGAAGGAAGGAAATCATATCGAGAAGACCTTGACAAGGATAGCTAAGAGGTAGCATTCAGTAGCATTTATAACCACTTACAAGACCTTGGAAGTTTATTAGCTAAATCTGGAATTTTTCTCCTTCACCGGTTACTGGTAGTCCAGATTTCACAAGAACTTTGAAAAATCATAATTAATCCTAGAAAAATCAAAATGAAGTGGTTCAAAAAGCTATGTGAAGATAACATCTTGAAATTTAAGGGAAAAATAATCTCCATACCAAATGATGCGTCAATCAATACAGTTGATTCGTCAAAGTTTACTGTTCATTTATTCAAAAATTATGGAAACAGATTCTGGTCCCTTACATCATTCAAATATCACATACATGTCAACACATAAGCATACCACATCAAGCACATAAAGAGGTAAGTTCACTACCTTGCACTTAAGCTTTTCTCTTGATCTTTAGTATTTGCTTCCTAGCTTTCCAACCAATAAGCCTTTATGTCAATCACTTCCCAATATCTTCTTGGATGTTTCATGGTCCTAAACACATTCATATTTATTACATAACTCATTAGGACTCATGAACTCCAACCATGTTCAAGATTAACTTTGCTACACTCTTTATTGTCATAACTTTCCCTAATATTCACTAATCCACTTGGCTCTTGAATCAATTGATGTCTTGACTTTACTCTACACAATTTCATCTTCTGAATCCATTTATGAGCTTAGAATCATGAAATTCCAACTCCTTCATGGCCTGCTGTACAGAACTGAACATAAGCATACAATTGTTTCAAAAATTCTCATTTTGATTCTAATGCTTCCCATACTTGTTTCTCCACTTTACCCCACACAACTTTTCATTTTAAAACCATTGGAACCATCAAAATCATGAAATTCCAATCACTGTTCATGCGAGTGAACAGTAACTGTAAGGAATCTCAAAGACTACAACCTTGAGATTTTAATGTTTCCAAGGTTCAAAACCTTTCCAATCCTACACAAAATCATCATACAAACTCAATGGAAGCATTAAATCATTGAAATTAAATTTCCTTCCCTCATGAACAGTGCATACTGAATAGGGCACACCATGGCAAAGTCAAGAATATCAATTTGATTCAACAACCAACCACTTAACTAGCTTGTTTAAGCTTCAATCATGTGTTTCTAACTTTAATTTATTCTTTCCCCTTTCATATAAGGTTTTTGGACAGCACCTCCCCTTAGATAAAACTCAAAATTTCCCCATAAAAACCCTAAGTTCAAGTTCCCAAATCAAAAGAGAATAAGCTAGGAAAGATTGCTTACCTTTAATCTCTAGCTTGCTTGAACTTTGGAACCTTGAATCTTCTTTGTCTTGGCTTGAGTTTTCATTTTGCAAGAGTTTCCGAAAGGGTCCATGAAGCCACGGTTTGCTGCAGAATGAGGGGGTATTTATAGCCAAAATCCAAGAAAAATGAATGGCCAAGATTGATTTGGTTACTATTTGATCTAAAGGCCCACATTTAATCTTGGATTTAATTTTTTCATAAAATAACAATTATGACATAATGTGGGACCCATCAAGGGACACCTCAAGGGGTTAGGTGGCGTGCTCATAGTGTAAGGAAGCTTCTGGAAAAATTTCAGTCCAATCCAGTACCGATCGGTGCAGTTTCACAGCAACCGGACTATTTTCTGTTCCTAATTTTTTATAATATACCAGGATCTGTATTCTGTCTTGGAAATCAATGTCTAGGCTTCTCACACCATTGAAATACTTGTACTGGCCACAACTTAATTACAGATCCCTTGGGAAATGACCAAAATACCCTTGGTGTCATTTTCTTGCACTATATTGACCCTAAGGGCATAATTGTCATTTCACCCCTCTTTGTACTGCCTTAGGGCATATATTGGCTCAAATAATCATATTTATACCATGTGTCACATTTTTAGCCTGTCCCAAATGACCAAAATGCCCTTCATCTATCTCTGGTACAATCTGGGCATCCAGGGGCATTTTCGTAATTTCACACTTTTTCTGGCACTGGCCCCTTCTACTGATAGACTGGTACCCTGGGTTTTGGGCCTTCCTTGGTGTCATTATGGGCCTATATATGAGGTCATCTGATCTCATTCTATCCAGGCTTACATACCAATAAGTTCCATTATCGGATCACGGGTGTTAACAAACTCCCATCAAAATTCACTAATATGTGAATAACTTTTTATACAGAACTTCTTCTGGAGTTCTATCAGATCCATAACATCTGACACTGTAGGGAACACTTTCTTGTAATTCCTCCATATATATCTGATGTCCATAGAATATGATAAAAATTCAGATAACTTTTAGACTATTAGATAATTTTCTGCTGTCTGGAGCCCTAATAAAATTTCTGTATCATCCAGATTACCCAGCATGACTTCCTCTATTTACTGATGGAATGTGGGACTGAAATACATACAGGCAGTTCTAAGCCTTTTCTTGCTGAACTTTTCCATCATTACATTTATGTACCTGACTTTTTACTTAATTACATTTAGGTCCCTAAACTTTTGAAAATTATAACTTTTGGCCCAACTTTTGTTTCTACTTTAACTTTTGGCCTTTAAACTTTTCCAATTTGTGTTTAGGTCCTTCTATTTCTTTAAGACTTATCTAACCTTTATTATCTTGTCTGATCTTCGTCATAATCCTTTCTAAGCCTCTTTCTACTATCAGTATTATACAGATAGGGAAAATTTAGGATATGACATGACTGGTGTAAAATATGAAATATTCTACACCAGATAGAATGATATCTGGTGTATAATGTCTTCGCTATTAAAAATCTAACAACAAGCCTTAGTTTTTATGCGCTTCCTTATCTTCACAAATCACATCTTCGTTCTTGGACAAAGCTAGCCATGGGAAAACACATGGTGATTGGAAGCTCTGGCTTTGTAACACACCGTCTAAAGATCACTTAAGAATAAGACCTACTAGATATGCGATGACCCATACCTATGCTCGTCGTTCTCTATTGTTGAAGTCTGTCGTTCTCACCTTTAAAGCTCACCAAAGAAGCAAACCCATATCTACGATGGTAGGTATCTATTTTTCTATTTCTTTCTTTCTGGGTCTTCTTTAAATATATTTCTGTCCACTTTTGACTAGGTGAGTCAAAGGAATTGTGACGAAAATTTTATGATGTCTTCAATTAGGTGATGACGTTCTATATTTTTGTGACCAAATTAGGTGTAGAATATCAGATTTTCTACACGGGTTATTTCTATACCGAACCAAGGTCAGGTGTAGAAGCCTATTTTTAACCAGTTTAGAAAACCAATTTTATAGCAGTGAAAGAAAAACAAGTTTTGTTAAGTTAATAAGGAAACAAAAATCTTACAACTCATTTGGATTTACTATTTCCAATTCTCTCATGATATTGTTGAATTGGTCCTGGGCAAACGATTTAGTGAAAATATCTACTAGTTAAAGATGAGTTGGGATGAATTCAACTTTCATATGTTTCTTCTGCACATGATCTCTTATAAAGTGATGTCTAATATCAATGTACTTAGTTCAGAACAAAGTATGAAATTCTTTGACAAGCTGATTGTACTTGTATTGTCATAGAGAATTGGAATATCGTTCAAATGTATTATGAGATCTTGGAGTTGTTGTTTGAGCCATAATACTTGTGTACAACAACTTCCAATGGCTACATACTCAATTTATGTTGATGATATAGCTACAGTGTATTGCTTTTTATTGAACATGAGACTAAACAATCACCAAGGAGTTCACATTATCCACTAGTACTTTTCCTATATGTTTTGTATCCTCCATGGTCAAAGTCTAAGTATGCTATCGAGTATTCTACTCCTCCTTTGGGAAACCATATCCCAAGATCAATGGTTTTAACGAGATATCTGAATATTCTCTTTACAGCTTCAAAATATAATTCCTTTGGAGAAGCTTAATATCTTGTACACATCCCTACACTAAATTGCATGTCTAGTATACTTATAATAAGGTATATAAGAGATATGTCACACCCTTACTTTTAACCTCAATTATACTCCATTAGAAGTTATTGGAACCAATTACATAGCCTTTTGCTTTGAAATCATTCATTTTCAAAAGATAACTCTCAGGTATTATTCACTTTCACTATTCATTTTGGAAATTCCAGAACATGTACCCTACTTTGAAAATTCATAATTAAATGTAAAAAAATTGAAATGAGTTTGTTCTAATTTCTAATGAAAGAAATTTCATTGACCTTTGAGGGAAAAATATAAAACTGAAGTTCTATTGTCTTAATGAAATCAGTTTAATCATTGAAAATCACTGTTCATTTGGTAAAAACTGGAAGTTCCAGTTTCTTTGCCTTAATTTTAAAAATTCATTTCTCTTTCATTACTTGTCCAAATGAACCATGCTACCTATGGAATTAAGGCTCTAGACATCCTCTTTAATCTCAAAAATATTTGTGGAAAAGCTCATTTATTTGCTATACAAACTCAACGCGTGAACATCGTTGCCTCTAATCACTCCCTTTATCTCAATTCCAGATTTTAGTTCCAACTTGGGAAAATCATAACAATTCGGATACTTATCCAATTACGCTATTCTTGGTTTCCATTTAAATCTATATATCTTAGCTAGTATCATGCCAAATTTTAGACTAAAACTCATTGAAAGGTACTGTAAATGGCATCAAAAGGTCACGGCCTCAGAACACCAACGGATGAACAATCAATATACATTCCAGCATATGCTTCCATAATGTCAAGCAACTCATTTGACTTATTATACATGTCTAACCATCCATGCTTACCCTCTTTCCTTGAGAAATCCTAGCACCTAAAACATGGTTATGTATATGGAAGGAATGAGATTTCATGGAAATTCCGATAGCAAGTTACACAAACCATAATATCATGCATGAATAATTAGATGCTTAACATGTTATCATTAGATGGGAGCTACTTCATTACGGTACATAAGCAAACTCTAACATGCATATTGTCATAACATAACTTGCAAGGAGTTGCAATCATTCATACTTCATCATAACATGATGACATAAGCTCAAGCTCAACCAAACACCATAATCAACAAGTAAGCAAACATGAAATATAGTTAGGTATCCTTGCTACCTCTTAGCTATCTTGGTCAAGCCCTTCTTGGGATGATTTCCATTTTAAACTCATTGGAAGCATCAAAATCATGAAATACCATTATATGAACAGTGCCACATACAATACTAGCAAGAACACAAAACCCTAAATCCAAACATAATTGAATTCCCAAGCTTATACCACTTGATTTTAGCTTGTTTAAGCTTGTCTAAACTATCCATAACATAAAACTCATATTCCAAACCCATATGGAAAGCACTTCCAGCAGCAACCATAAGGGAAATAGAGCACAAAAACCCCTTAAAACCAAGAGCTATCTTGCTAGAATAAAGCTCAAGATCAAGGGAGATGATTACCTTGCTTCTTGCTTCAAGTTGTGTGCTTCTTTCTTGGTTGAGTGGAAATTTTGCAAGAGTTTCCCCATGGTTCCAAGGGCTATAGAATAGGTCTAAAATGAGGGGGTATTTATAGAGAAATTTGGGTTGAAATGGATGGCCAAGATTAATTTGATTACTATTTGATCTAAGGGCTCACATTTAATTTTGGATTTAACTTTTTCTAAAAAGAATAATTATGACATCATGTGGGATAGCTCATGGGATACCTAATAGGGGTATGTGGCATTCTTCCCATGTATGGAAGCTTCTGGAAAAATTTTAGTCCAATCCAGTACCGATCGGAGCAATTTCACAACAACCAGACTGTGTTATGCTCCTAATTTTTTTATAATATACCAGGATATGTATTCTGTCCTGGAAATCAATGTATAGGCTTCTCATACCATTGACAATATTAGACTGAGTATTTATCTACTAACCATCCCTTGAGAAATGATCAAAATACCCTCGGTGTCCTTTCTTGACCTATATTGACCCTAAGGGCATAATTGTCATTTTACCCCTCTTGGTACTACCTTATGGCATGTACTGGCTCTAACTAATCATATTTATACTATGTGACACGTTTTTAGCCTATCCCATATGATCACAATGCCCTACATCCATCACTGGTACAATCTGGGCATCTAGGGGCATTTTCATAATTTCACACTTTTTCTGGACACTGGCCCATTCTATTGATGGACTGGTACCCAGGGTTTTGGGCCCTTCTTGGAGTCATCATGGGCCTATATATGAGGTCATCTAATCTCATTCTATCCAGGCTCACATACCGATAAGTTCTATTATCGGATCATGGGTGTTATCAAACTCCCATCACAATTCACTAACATATGAATAACTTTTTATACAGAACTTATTACGGGGTTCTATCAGATCCAGGACATCTGACACTGTAGGGCACACTTTCCTGTAATTCCCCCACTTATATATGAAGTCCATGAAATATGATAAAATTTCATATAACTTTTAGCCTATCACATAAATATCTGTTGTTTGGAGCCCTAATAAAATTTCTGTATCATGCTAGATTGACCATCATATCTTCCTATATTTTCTGATGGAATATGGGACTGAAATACTTTTGGGCAGTTCTAGCCCTTTTTGAGATGAACTTTCTATAATTACAATTTTGCCCTTGAACTTTTCTCTTAATTACATTTATGTCCCTAACTTTTTGCATATTTACATTTAGGTCCATAAACTTTTAAAAATTACCACTTTTGGTCCAACTTTTGTTTCTACTTTAACTTTTGACCTTTAAACTTTTCTAATTTTTGTTTAGGTCCCTTTCTTCCTTCAAGACTCATTTAACCTCTAGTATTGCTTTTGATCATCATCAAAATCCTTTCCAAACCTCTTTCCACTATCAGTATTATCCAGATAGGGAAAAATCAGGATATGACATTTCTATTGCCCTTAAAATAAATTTTGTCCTCTAACTTTACTCTACACCTCAGTCAAGAATCTTGGATAAATATCCTTATCTTCTTTTTTACTAAGGACTCGGGTATCTATTTCTTATATTTTATTTTAACATCTTAGCGGAGTACCTTTCATGTCCGCATATCTTCATATCTTTACTCTTATGACTTTATCTTATTCTGAATCAACTCAATTAGAGTTGAACGCTACTTCATTCTGCTACTTGCTTACTTGCTATGTATCTATTTGTATATGGACTCCTCCCTATACTGAACTTGTGAGTAGTGTCTATTTCTTTCATATCCAACTCTCTCGTATACTACTATATTCTGGAGTTTATGTCAACTACTCATCATACTTCTTAGTGGAATCACTTATTACTCATATGAGTATCTAGCAGAATTCTTTGAACATTCACAAAACCTTATCTCTCATTTTCATATCATCATATTTCTTATCATCTTTAATAACTCATCATAATACAGAGAGAGAAGACTTATGTCATTACTCTACTGCTAGTTAGGAGCACATAGGAGCATATAGGACTTACGTAAGAGAGATGACTCATTTTTGTTACTTCATTACTAAATAGGAGCATATAGGAGCACATACTCTAACATGCATAATGCCTGGCTAACATATTGCAGGACTACATTCCTGCCCATTAATGCAAAGCTCTAATATTGGAGCTCAAGCATTCCTTCTCTTAATATGCATAGCTCTAACACTTGGAGCTTGCACGACTCTATCACATAGAGCTTGCACTGCTCAAACATTTGGAGCTTTAGCATATTTTACAACATAACATAATGCCTAGCATTTTATGCAAGGAATGAAGGCTCTCCCTTGCTCCTTCATCTATAACTTATCATTCAAACATCTTATCCCCTTTTAAAAACTAGAGCCTCTCAATCTGTTTACAAGGCTAGCTATAAAGCCACTTCATACCGTACTTCTTAACACATATTTTTATAACATATCTCATTATGTACTCTTTATAGCATTTCTCATTTTGTATCTTTCATGCCATAACATGGCATATCTGGCCACATTTGATTATATTATAGTCTATTTTTCAAATCCATTTCATTTAGACTTGACATAAGGGTTCTAGTCTCTTACTATTCATAACCCTTTCTAGCTTTTCATAGCCTTTTCTATCATTTTATATAACTTTGTGCATATATGCCAATTTCTATAGCATTTACACCTTTTTCTAGCACTTCCCAGGGGGTCACCCATCATGGGACTACCCTTGCCTGAGCACGCTTAATTGAAATGTGCAGATAAAAATCTGAAGCACTGGTACTCACAGGCTCCAACCATGATACTTTACTATCTTAGACCCATCTTATACTATCTCTTTTGGGTCTATCTTGCTTTCTAATCTCTTTCTTATCATATGGAGGATCTATTTACCTTTCATTCTTATTCTTTGTAATCTTCTCATAAGGATCTCTTTATTCTCATTGACCCTTTCTCATATCTTATGAAATATTCTTATAAATCCTTGGGACTCAGGATTAACAACTTTAACTTTGATCACTTAGTTCCTATTGCGCGTATAAAGACTCTAAGTCCAGTTCCTAATAGTAATAAGGCTATCTGAAACTAGCATCATGGGTACTCTCTTTGCTATGAGTTAACCAACTTGTGAAGCTTATATACCTTAACTTTTCCTTGGTTTTCGTCTTTCCAAAGAAATACTGTACTTATGGCTCATTACTTTCTTGCTCTAGGCTTGATCTATTACAACCCTCGGGATCTACTATGATCAACCGTAAGACTTCTCAAGATCTAACTGTGACCCTATGAGCCATACTAGGATCTACTACAATCCTTGGAAATCTACTGCGACTCTGTTATACTGTATTCTCATCTCTCTAAGGCAATGCATCATGTTTTAATTATTTTGATGTAAATAGCATACTTTTAGTCTCTAAATATTTCTCATTCCCATCTAACTTTGATACAGTTTCAACATCCTCCAGTGATAATGTTTTTGGAAAGGAATTTATGAGTGATTTTATAAGAATACAAGACATTGTGGAAGATGAAAGAGGAGTCGAGCTTATGTGATCTCAAGTCATAACGTAAAGACCTAAAAGTCGTGACTAAAAATGAACTTGCTGAAGGAGAGACTCTCTATGCAACTGAGTCGCAATGTGATAATTGTTTGGTCGCGACCAATAACTCCTGAGACATCCAATCGCGACGCAAAAAGGATGAAGTTGCGACCAAATATCAGGGTGCCGGGAGACATTCTCACTATGATTCCAAGTCATGACAAAAAGATGACTACATCATGACCAAACATTTTAGAGACACTCACTGTAAATTTGTGTCACGACGAGAAGTTGAATATAAACCTGAGTGGTCATGACCAAAAATAGCTAACACAACTAGTGAATTTCAAATTCCTTTAATTCCACATTCTTCTGATTTGGTTAAATGCCCAATATGTTCTAACTCTATTTATTCTCACTTACATTCAACAATTACCTCTCATACTTTAGGATTCTTGAATGATTTGATATCAAACAGTGATGTATGAATGAAAGAGACTGATGTCAACTATGTTATAGCTATAGACGAACTTAGGCTTGGTGTAACACCTAGGATATCGAAAGCAATATGGAGAATATGAATGAATCGAAGGAGGTGATCCTAAGTATGTTGTAGCAGTATACCAACCTCGACTGGGTAAAGTACTTGAAGAAGTGGAATATACAAAGGATATAAAGGGAATACCAACCAAGTTTATTACTAATATATACCAACCACAGTTAGGTAAGTTCAAGTTTAAATAGGGAAAATTCAAGACAAGCTTGGATGGACTTCACAATATAATCAAAGTGCATGATTTTGGGATGCTAGGGTGGAGAGAGAAGGCAATGGGGAAGATTTTTCAATCAAACACTATCTCTCAAAATTTTGAGTTCCCACCACCACCTTGAAGCCAAGTTGTCCCTTTCCTATCTCTTACCTTTTACTAGTTTTCCAAATTGCAAAAGGATGAACTAGTAAAAGTAGGAGTTAATTTTTTCTGCTTGATGATTCAATAGGATAGTGCTTAATTTTAGTTTGCTTTTATTTTGAATAATACCCCTATGTTGCCATGTGTTGTTTACTTGTTATTGGTTCTCTGAGCTGAATCCATACTCAATTGCATGATTTTAGCTTACCCATATTGTTATCTTTGCTTTCCTTGTATTGCGAAGTATGATTTGAATGTGACTACGAGCTACACCGTGAAATTGCATTGAGTGACGTGTTTAACTACTGTGTTGAAGCTGGATTTAAACTGATCTTATATAGCGTTGTGGTGTCTATAATTATGTTGACAGTGAGGACACTGTCAAGTTTAAGTGTGGGGAAGATGTTCTTGTTTTCGTGCTATTTAATGTGAAATTCTTCTATTAATCCAATATTTCATCAAAATAATTACTAGTTCTTTTATCTTAATGTGTGATGAATTACTGAAAATTGGATTCCTACTTTAAACTGTTTTGTTTTTAGCTAAAAGGTTTTAGTGCAAATTATGTTTTGGGCATTAAAAATTATCAAGTGGTAGTCTCTATGGTTTTTCTTTGTGACCTATATGTTGCATGATCGCAACCTGACATAGAACTTTGGACTTAATATGCTCTCTATGAAAATAAGTAACGACACGAGTGCAATTAGGTTACGATAATATCTCTCTGTCTATTTTGGTCACAACTTAATCTTTTATGGTTGCGACTAGATGTTGTAAGTTCAGAACAAGTACTAACTATGAAATTTGGTCGTGACCTACACTGCTTTTAGTTGCGACCTGAGTGTGAAAATGTCCATTTACCTTCTCTTTGCTTTGTGCAATGCTGTACATAAGGATTTCTCTTAAGCTACTAAGGTTTTATAAATGATTCAATGCCCTCTTGTTTTAAACCTTTTGCATAAATAGTTTATTGAAACCATTGTCACACTTGAAGTTTTACAAATGGAAATCGAATTGGAAAGACTTAAGCTTTTACTGTTACAGTTGGGATTATTTCATAATTATGAGTGATTACTTTGGAACTTTTAATTCATCATTTAAGAGGGTTTTCAATTGTGATAAGTGTTTTAATGCCTAGTGAGTAATGAACATTGTCTAAGACTTTATCTTATGAGCAATTTAGATGAAAGTCTTAGTTGGAATGATTCTCAGCCTAAATTTCTATATTGAGTGGTTATTCAATTAGTTTATATCCTCTAGAACTTGTCTTAGGTCTGAGTTGAAAATTACTTGCACATTTATGTGATTGAGTGTGACAGAGGCATTTCTAAACCTTTTATCCCAAACACAAGCTAGCACATATTATATCCATAGTCACCCCCTTTAAGCCCATCATTTTTCATTGTCCATAATAGAAAGTCATATATGAATAAAAATAGGATCTGGTTGTGACCAAAGAAGAGAATCAGTGAAGCTGCACATTTTTTATTAGGTCATTATGGCTTTAAAAGGAGAAGGAAGCTACAGACACAATTGGAGGCTAGCTTTTACCTGATACGGCTAAGAAGCCGTTCTTGAATATTCTCTCTACACTCTCTCCACAACCTACCCATATATCTTCCATCATTCATCTTTCTATCACCATTTTTTTTCTTTCTTAATGGTATCACATCTGAGCAGCGATTGTAGCTCGTAAGGAGTTATGAGAGGCTAAACCCTTTAGTATCTTGGAGATAGATCACATATCTTGAGTTTATGGACTGGACTACACTGCACTGGGGAGTTTTCTATTTTGATCTCGACTTTTTCATGTTTTGGTATTTCTAGATCTTGGGTTTTCATTGTATGAGTAGTGATTGAATATCGATCGATTATTCTGAGATTAGGTTTTGTAATTTAATTTGGATTATTTGAATGTTGATTTTATTATAAATATTTTAGTTTTAATTTCTGGATAATTAGGCTTTTATCAATGATCATTGCTAACTGATTCAATTGCTTGAAATTTATGGTTATCGATTGATGATCATTTGAGGGCATTTTTATCATTTGATTAAAGGAGTTCAAGGGATATTAATGTTCTGGACTCAATCGATCGATTGAGGTTTTATTTAAGACTTAGTGATTTTAAAATTTCTATATCATATTAAGAGTAAGGATAGATAGGTTTCCATCATCAAGAGTCTTTCTCAACATATTTCTTTCACAATCCACTTATTTTCCATCTTAATAAAAAATACAAAAAATATTTACTTTACTTTGTACCCTTATTGCATCAAAAATCAATCAAACCCAAAACTCATTTTAATTTCATTCAAGTTTTCGATGATTTTGTCACTGATATGCTAGTGTTCCAATAAAAAGGGCTCCTCGAGAAGAACGATAGGGTTGTGCCTTATACTAATTAATAGGGTGTAATTATTTTATTTTAATGAATTGAACGATAGGGTTGTGTCACAATCCATTCTTCTGTTGTTTGATTTGAAGTCCAAGAAAGTAGTCAATTCTCCAATCATAGACATTTCAAATTCTCCCTATATTAACTTGGCAAATTCTTGACAAAGATCCTCATTAGTAGCACTGAAGATAATATCATCAACATAAATTTGAACTACTAAAAATTCTCGTTTGTTTCTTTTAATAAATAATGTATTATCCAATTTTCCTCTTAGAAAGCCTTTTTCTATCAAGAATTTGATGAGATGATCATACCAAACTCTAGGAGCTTATTTTTTAACCCATATAATGCTTTCTTAAACTTGTACACATGATCTGAAAATGATGGTTTTCAAACCAAAGAGGTTGTTCTACGTAGACCTCTTCCATTATATATCCAATACTTTAACAATACTCACAAAAGGAATTAGGCATTACGGGTATTAGATATCCAACACTCAACAATCATTTAAGTAATCTTAAAGCATTCAAATAATGCAATAAAACAAAAAAATTCTTGAAAACAAAAAAAAGAGGACTATACGATAAATATATAAATATATATATGTATATGTGTGTGTGTGAGGTTCATCAAATTGACTAGCTGAAAATGGAATAAATAGATAAATAATAAGTTTGAGATAAAACACCATTTGGAAGCAAGAAAACTATATTTTTGACCATTACTAGCTGAACCCTAGCAACTTATATAACATAATGCAAGCAAAATTGTAGCATTAGCATGGGTCGAATGAAACAAACATAGGATCAAGCAAAGAATGAACCCAAGCAACATAAACAAACACAATGCAAGAAAAAGAGAGAGAGAGAGGAATTAGGGCAACTACTTATAGAAAATATGGAGCATGATGGCATAGACGGGAGAGTAAGAGAACCCTGCGATAGTAAGAGCCACAAGTAAATAAGGAGCAAAGTGGCTATAGATAGATTCACAAAGTTATTATAGATTAGGTCATAATATTTACACTAGACATACCCACAAACCAGTATATATATACAACTTTTGATATTCATGTATGAGACCGAATTTCCTCTAACAACCGGTGTAAATTTAATTAAACCCATATTAATAATCATTTCTAGCCATGCCATTATTATTATTTGGCCAAATTAAAGAATAAGAGACTAAAATAATAACAATTTATACAGTTTTATATATATTAATGTAGCCCACGAGGGCCAACTCCAAAAACACACACACACATATATATATATATATATATATATTCATAAATTCAAAATTAAAACCTAATAACTAGAAACCTACTTAAAAACCTAAAACCTAATTAAACAACAAATTAAACGAAAAACCTAATAAATTAAAAAAACTAAAATTCTTCCTCCTTATCACTGAAGTAGTGAGAGGTGATAACTGTTGTTCTAATTACAAAAATAAACTAAGCTAACCAATAGTAAATAAAGGCTAACCTAGGTTGATTCATAAGGAGCCTAGATGGACGCTAAGCTGCCTTATTAATTTAACGAGCTACAAATTAACAAGTTAAAAAGATGGTATTTTATGAGATTCTATCTAACTTCTGAAAGTAAATCCTATGCTATTGTTTATACTTTTAAGTGTTTAAAATGATGACATGAATGAATGACAAGTATTTTCCGTTGGAGATTACCTTACCCTCATTATCCACAAAATATGAGAAGTTAATCAGTTGAATTACAATATGTTAGCTAACAACTCGCTAACTAAATCTCAATCAAAGCTACAACTCACAGACATTAAAAGAGATTATGAATTATTCATCTCAGAGATAGAAGATGAATTAATAGATACAACTATACTCTATTTATGATTACTCTAATTAACTACATCCATGTCCAACTCACTCCAAGGATGAAAATCAATCAAAACATCAATAAGCAGAAATAAGAAATCTAACTTGATTCCCTACTTCTTTGTCCTATACTAGCTCTAATTGAATCAATAAACCAGCAATAACTATATCAACTCGATACATCATATGTGGATTAAAGACACAATGAACTTTCTATTCAGCTCAAGGATTCAAGTTCAACATTATCTCCAAGAGAGCATAACAACTTAGCCTTGCATTGCCAACTGAACTCTATTGCAATGGAAAATACAGCAGTAATCATGGTGAATATGGAAGAAGAAGATGATGATGATAACTGCACTTTCCTCTGGTTCTACTGTCTAGAATAGAGGAAAGTTGTAGAATGGAAATGGAGATTGAGAAAGAATAGAAGAATGGCGTGTGGATGTGAGATGAATAGAGTGGAAAGTGAGAATAGAGTGAAGATTGGATCTAAGTGTGAAGTGTCTAGGCATGAAATGTAATGACTATTCTAGCATTCCCTGAATAAAAATATGGAATAGAATATATAGCAGAAGTGTGTAATGAGTGTGAGTAAGATGTAATCAGCTTGTGTAGATAGCATGAAAGAAAGAGTGCATGGTGTGCGTGTGTGAGTTTATAGAAAATGTGATATGGAATGTGGGATGATCTTACATGTGATAGCACATGCATTTCATATAGCTTTAGCCTACTTGCTTCTGTTATGATGTACATATGCTAAATCCACCACTTGTTTCTGTTAACAACTTCTCAATTCCATGTGATCTAGCCTGTGCAACTTTACTGTGTGATCTCTATGTGTAATTCACATGCAATGCCTCCTGAAT
The DNA here is from genome assembly GCA_037074615.1 of Leucaena leucocephala. Taxonomy (NCBI): domain Eukaryota; kingdom Viridiplantae; phylum Streptophyta; class Magnoliopsida; order Fabales; family Fabaceae; genus Leucaena; species Leucaena leucocephala. Next base: position 21,001,051 of record CM073519.1, read on the forward strand.
TGTACTCCTTTTTAGCTACAGCACCTATAGCTTGTGATGCATTTTCTATTTGCATCTTCTCCAGCACATGCTTACATCTTTGATTATCTAACTGTCACTAACTTCCTCCAAATCTATTGGTTGGTTACTGCATTTCTGTAATAGAACTTCAATAGATTATTTATCCAATTAATCACTAAAATCAAATCAATTAATTTTCATTTGTTCCATTTTAATTTTATGAATTAATTGCTCATAATACTGGTAAATGGGGATAAAATCAATTATAAAACTCACTTAAAACACACTAAAAATTACTACGAATATGAGTTTATCAACTCCCCTAAACTTAGCTTTTGCACTCTGAGCAAAATTATGGATCAAAACTGAAATTGAAACACTAATGTTTAGTAAATTTGGAAAAATATATTTAGCATAAGTAATTGTAGTCATCAATCCTTTCCCTTCAGTTGGTAACAGTCTAAACTAATCTCATATCAATCAAATAATCCAACTCATGCAATTAAATCATAGTAAGCAGCAAGGTGAGATTTCCTCACAAGGTGTGGTGTTTCACTATTCTCTTATCAAGGTAATTTCACTGAACTATCTAGCTTAGGCTTCCCATAGGCTTGTAACCCTCCTACATCTCCACTACTCCAAGCCATAAGGGTTGTGAATCAAAGGGTCTTTATTAGGTTGTAATGTTGAAAAGGCTAAGTGATTAAATGGAAATGCATGTCAATGATTAATGAAATACTGCCCATGATCTGACTTCTTCAAGCTATTTCAACACTTCATCACAGTTTCAATTGTGCAACTCCAGATAATTACAAGTCCCTAATATTTTTTCTTTCATACAAGTTGAATATCACATTTTTCATTTGGTCTATCTCTTCTTTCTTTCTTTTTCTCTCTTTTCTATACTTTTTCTTTTTTCTTTTATTTTCTTTCACTACTGAACCAGATAGCAAATACATTGAAGTTTAGATACCTAGCAAGCGGTGCAATTTATTTCATAATTTAAGACTAACTACAGCAACAAATCACATGTGCAACATTCATTAACAATGGATGGAATTTTAAAAGCAAGTGAAGGGGTAAGCAAAGGATTTAATTTTTTATGTGGCTACTATTTGGTAAAGAGGGTTTAGAAAGAAATGCCCTTATTATTTCCACAATTCCAAGAAGCTAATATGGTTTTGAATCAAGGATTGAGACAAGTTATGTAAAGTTACCAAACTAGATGGCATCGCACAATGTAATTAGTATCTGTTGGAGGCTCAAATTCCTTCTATATGGCTTACTCACCCTAATCAACTCACAATGACAAGATTGCATGAATATTCACTAAATACATGAGATCAATCACTCATGCTGTACAATTTCCAGAAATCAATCAATGAAACAAGCAACTCATATTTCATCAAGCTTGCCAATGTTCAAAAGTATGTGTTCAAAATTCAATTTTAAATCAATGACAGTAAATTCAATTAGACCAAACAACAATAAGATGAAATAGAAGAATGTTTTAGCTGAGGATCAATTTTAGAAATGACAAAAAGGACTTCAGATAGTGACTGCTTTACACAAAGAGGAAATTTTCATAAAACATGGAATATTGGTCGCAACGTACATGGACATTAGTCATGACTCATGATCACAGAGTAATCCTACCAAACACACAAACTCATGTTGCGACCAATTGTCAATCCAATCATGACCAAAATTCACAGAGAGTTACAGTCGCGACAAAGATAAGCACATATCACAACTACACATCACAGACAGGTAAACATCAGAAAATATGAAATCATGGTCCCGACAAAAATGAGCATACGCCGCAACTAATTTTTATAGAGAGCTACAATTTTGACAAAGGTATACAAAGGTCACGACTAATTTTCAAAGAGAAGAAACTTGACATATACACACACATTAGTCATAACAATAACAACACAAGGTTATGACCTGACTACAGAATCTCAGCAGTTATCTAATTTTTATTTACCCATTTTACACACTAAAGTTCATACTCCCCCACACTTAATTTATACATTGTCCTCAATATGAAGAAGTACTGAAATATATGCAAAGCCTGAGTATCATGGGGATTTGAAGTTCTCCTTGTACAGCTTCAATAAGTGGCCATGAACCTGAAAAGCTATACCATCTACTTTATCTAGAAATTCAATTGTTCCATAATCATGGATCTTAGTCACCAGATAATGACCATCCCACCTTGCAACAAGTTTTCCAGGTTTGAAAGAATATCTAGCTTTAAATCTCAAAACCTTATCTCCAACCTGAAATTCCTTACACATAATCTGTTTATCATGAAGAAGCTTGGCTCTTTCTTTATAAAACCTAGAATTCTCATAGGCAACTAGACTTATTTCCTCTAGTTCCTAAATTTGTAAAATTGTTTCTTCTCCAGCAGTGTCAAAATCCATGTTGCAAGCTTTGACTACCCATAATGCTTTGTGCTCAACTTCTACTGGTAGATGACACGTTTTACCATAGACCATTCTGTATGGGGACATCATTAGTGGGGTTTTATGAGCTATTTTGTATGCCCACAAAACTTTAGTTAACCTTGCACTCCAATCTTTCCTTTAGGGTCGTACTATTATGCCCATAATTATTGTCTCTATCCCTCTATCTGAAATTAGGATGATCCCTCAATCCTTCATTATATGTGTTGGAGTATAGATTCTTTTATGGATATTAGTTTGCTTTTCCTAAATAGATGGCTGATACATCTTCACAGTGTGTAGGACAATTGACAGTAGTATGCATAGGAGAATAATAAAGCTAACAACTAGGAGCAATAAGAGCTAGAGAGTATGAGCTTTCAACATGTTAATTGCTCAACTGAGTAGCTAGACTATTGATCTAAGCATTCATGGCAGCAACTTGAGAAGACAAGCTATTGTAATCTTGAGAAGGCCTTATAGAAACTTAATGGACTTGCTTAGCATCATAGCCCCATATTGCTGGTCATTGCTTGCTATCTTCTCAATCAAGTTCCATGCTTTATCTGGAGTTAAATCATCAATGGAACCTCCAGCAGTTGCATCTAAATTCTTTCTACGTGCATAGTATCATATCCTTAATTTCAATTTCAAATATACCTTATTAGAAGTTATTGGAACCAATTACATTACCTCTGTCCTTAAAAACATGTATTGCCAAAAGAATTGTTCTCAGGTACTGTTTACGCTACTGTTCATTTGGCAATTCCAGAATATGTACCCAACTTTGAAAATTCATAATTAAATGTAGAAAAATCAAAATAAGGTGTTTCCAAGTTCTAATGAAATCTCTTTCATTAAAATTTGAAGGAAAAATATAAAACTGAAGTTCCATTTTCCCAATGAAGTTAGTTTATTCATTGAAAAACACTATCATTTGGTAAAATCTGGAAGTTCCAGTTTCTTTGCCTTAACTTCAAAAATTCATTTATCTTTGGTTACTTGTCTGAATGAACCATGTTACCTATGGATTTAAAACTACATATGTGTTATTTAAGTCCACAAAATTTCATAAAAGAATTTGTTCATTTACCCTACAAAAATAATGTCGGGATGTTACTACCTCCATTTGATTACTTTCTCTTCATTCCATATTTTAACTTCAACTTAGAAAAATCATAACAATTCAAATACTTATGCAACTGAGGCATTCTTGGTGTTCATTTAAATCTCTATATCTTAGCTATTACTATGCCAAATTTCTGATTCAAACTCGTGGGTTCAGGCATCATAATAATCACCACAAGGTTACAGCCTCAGAATAACACTACTTGAACATACACCATGCATACTATCATATCCTTCCATAATGTCATGTAAGTAATTTAAATTATTATACAAACTCATCCATTTATGTTTAACCTTTTTCCTTGTGAGGTTCCAGCACCTATGACATGGTTATGCATATGGAAAGAATGAGATTTCATGGAAATCCCAATAGCAAGGCATACAAACTATAATATCAAGCATGATTAATTGGATGCTTAACATGTAATCATGAGATGAGAGCTACATCATAATGGTACATAAAAAAACTATAACATACATATTGTCATGACATAAGTTGCAATGAGTTGCAATCATTCATACTTCAGCATCAACATGATGACACAATCTCATGCTCAACCAAACACCATAACTAACAAGCAAGCAAACAATTAAGCAAACATGAAACTATAGTTAGGTATTCTTGTTACCTCTTAGCTATCCTTGTCAAAATCTTCTTGAGATGATTTCCTTCCTTCACAAATATCAAAACCTAGCCATTACAAAGTAATATCAAGTTACAACTTAGAACATCCTCCTTTTCTTACATTTTAGGGACCAAACGGTAGTATATGGAACCACTTTTAAGGCTATTGAAGTCAAATTACATAATCTGAAATTTTACTCTCTCGAGTACTGTTCACTGTGTAAATTCCAGAGGAGTGACCTGACTTCTAAAAATCGTAACTAATTCTAGAAAAATTGAAATGAAGTGGTTCAAATTTCTACACAAAGATAACATAATGCTCTTTCAGGGAAAAATAACTCGTTGACCACGTCTTAAATAGGTCAATGTCAGTCAATGTCTAAAGTTTACTGTTCATCATGCATTTTTCCCTAATTCTAGCATTTTGGTCCCAACATTTGCACTATCCAATCCCCATCTTTTCTTCATGCTTCTTTAGTCCTCTTCTAACATACTTATGGGATTGGGATTATATGGAAGGGGATGAGATTTCTGGGGAAATCTCAGTAGCAAATGAAAACCATACAATGTATGTAACTATATGCTTGATATTACTATGTGTGTACTTAATCATAATACTTGCATAATGATAACTTACATGCTTCCATGTCCCTTAATTATAACATATGGCCATAGCATAAAAACAAATAGAGCATTACTTAATCATACATGCCTCACATCATCAAGGTAAGAAAACATCACATAAAAAATCTAAGCAATATAAGCATACAAGTAGGTAAGTTTACAACTTGCCGTGTAGCCTTTCCTTCCAGCTCTTAGCCTTGCCTCTAAGGTCCCTTCTTCTCATAAGTCAGAGCCTATACATAGCATAATAAGATCTTTATTATTATCCAGTATAGCTATACTTAACTCATGCTTAACTAGAGGTAATATCCCTAATCTGACATTCCCCTAACTTTCTTTCTATATATGGCTATCCTTATCAATAGAGATATTTCTCTATTCTAACCATTAAGAGAAATCCTCTAACTTATTAGAGAAGGGACTAGAATAACTTACTTACCTCATTCCTAAGCTTTGCCAAGTCCCTAAGCTCCTTAAACTGCTCCTAGCTCCACCAGAACTCCTTCCTTTCTTTCTTTCTTTCTCTCTTTCTCTTCTTTCTCTTATTTTGCCTTGCTTGTCCATGGGAATGAAGTGAGGGGGATAGGTCTAATTATAGGTGAGTGGAGGTGGAATGAATGGCTCAGATCGAATCGCGATAAATGGCTCAGATCGCTTAGCTTCCTTAAGACATCATCAATATGACATCATCCAAGGACACCTCAGGGGGTATGTGGCGCAAATGGTGGGGCCCTTGGGACACCTCACCAGCTGACTCAGCCTTTCCAAAGAATTCCATAGCCTTTTTCTGGAATGAGCGGCCGAGACTGTGCTACGTGTCCTTTTTACTTTCTCCCCTTTTTCTAATCTCATGACATATGTCATTAACTTTTCTTCTTTTCCTGTAATCATGCCATGTGACACCTTGTGGGTCCCAAGAGGACACCTTTCATGCCACCTCATGGTCTAAAGTCATATCTGATTACTTTTCCCTGTTCTATCCTTAAGTAGGTAACTTTACTTTATGGTAAAGCACAAAAATATTATTTTAATGCCTCTCAAACTCCCATAACTGTAGGCCTACATTTTTGGGCCTTTAAATATCATCTTGGGTTTCTAACTAAGCCTAAGCACTCTGGTGGCTTGGTTCCCAATAAACACTTCTTACTTCTTCTTTATGCCCACAGGGACTTTCACTATTTTTCCTTAATTTTCACTTTCTTGCAGTTTAGTCCATGAATATTATCTATATACTTCTGGGACTCCTGCATAATATGGTCTAGTAGCCTGCATTTTTTAGGCTACAAACTGAGCTTCTAGGCCTAAAAATTGGGATATGACACAACTTAACTTGAAAACAAATCCAATACTAGGTTTCTACTAACTTCCATTCTTTCTCTATTTTTGGTTTCATACTTCCATCTTTCAAAAATAAATTCTCATAGTTCATTTTCACATATTTTTTCATGTAGAATCCAAATATGAAATCAGAATTTTCAAAATCAAAACATCCCACGACCTCTGCGCTTGACCGAAACAAACCCTTTTTTTTTTCCAAAAAATCACATTTTGATTCCAATGCTTCCAATACTTGTTCTCCTACTTTATCCCCACACAATTTTCCATTTTAAACTCATTTGAAGCATCAAAATCATGAAATTCCAACATATGAATAGTATCACATACAGTAACAGCCATGAACATAAAACCCTAACTTCATGCATACTTGAATTTCCAAGCTTAAAACACTTGGTTCTAGCTTGTTTAAGCTTATCTAAACTATCCATAACATAAAACTCATATTCTAACCACATATGGATAGCACTTCCAGCAGCATCCACAAGGGAAATATGGCACAAAAATCCCTTAAAATCAAGAGCTAGCTTGCTAGAATAAAGCTCAAGATCAAGGGAGATGATTACCTTGCTTGTTGCTTCAAGTTGTGTGCTTCTTTCTTGGTTAAATGCCAATTTTGCAAGAGTTTCCCTATGGTTCCCAAGCATGCCAAATGGGGTATAAAATAAGGGGGTATTTATATATAAATTTGGGTGGAAATAGATGGCCAATATTGATTTGGTTACTATTTGATCTAATGGTACATATTCATTCTTGAACAAACTTGCCCTAGAAGCCATGCCTTTTGACGCCATGCATGACATCACACAAGTCCATGTTTGTATAGAAAAAGGTAAATATACTATTAGGAAATATTATAGTCCAGTCCAGTATCGATCGTAGCAGTTTCACAAAAACCAGACTATTTTCTATTCCGAATTTTTATAATATTCCAGGATATGTTTTATGTCCTAGAAACTAGTGTCTAGGTTCCTCATACCATTTCCATTGTTAGACTGAGTATTTATCTACCATCTATCCCTTGGGAAATGACCAAAATACCCTTGGTGTCATTTCAAGAATTTATATCAATTAATTGGGACCTCAAATTAAAATTATGTGTTACGTTAAACTGACTAGAATATTCTTGTCTATCTACTCGTAAAATTTGGGTTTAATATGATTATGGGCATTTTTGATCATTTTTCGGTTCAACTTTCTCATAATTACATTTAGGTCCCTGACTTTTTGCTTAATTACATTCATGTCCCTAAACTTTTGATAATTAACCCTTTTGGCCTAACTTTTGTTTCTACTTTAACTTTTGCCTTCAACCTTTTTTAATTTGTGATTAGGTCCCTAAATTTTCCTTAGTTAATAATCCTTCTCTTTCTTTTCTCAATCTAATACAGTTTATTTCAAGAATCTCATATCTATTTCATATAAACTGTACAGTTACATCAGGTTAGAAAATTGGGGTAGCGTAATCCTGAATGAAAATACTACACTAAATGCTCACATGGAATATGATGGTATGGACATCTAGTTAGCAGCTCTTGAAATCTTCCCCAAAACTCATGGAAAGACTCTTGATCATACTATTTTGTAGCAAAAATCTCCTTCCTCAATGTAGTAGTCTTCGAAGTAGGGAAGTATCTCTCTAAGAAAGCAATCTTCAAGTTATTCCAGGAATCTAAGGCTTGAGGTGTATAATGTGGCAGAATATAAACTATTCCTTTGCCTTCCCTTCAAGTGTAAAATGTAATACTTGTCTCTGCATAGCATCTATGTCAGCACTACATGTTTCATGGATGAGCAAACCCACTGCATAGTCTTCAAATGCTTGAAAGGATCATCTCCTGCTAATACATACAACTTTGGTAAGATACTTAATAAAGGATCTTTTAACTCAAAGTTAACATCTAAAGCAGGACAAGTGCAAAATGGATTAAAGTTTGCATTAGATAAAGTGAGTTATTTTATGCTCCTACGTGCTCTTCTATTATTCATGTTATTCTCTCCATATTGCTCATTTTGAATATTTTGATTATGAGTATATGCTTCTCCTTCATTAACATGCTCTATGACAAAAGGATTATCTAATATAGCACCAGATGCACCAGATGCACAATCAGTGTTAGCTGCAATAGATTCACCATAAGAACTAAACTCAACAACATATGTAACAGTAGCTTGATTTAAGATTTTAGCCTTCTTAATTTGCCTAAGTATTCTATTGATTTCTACATCCAAAGGAAAGAACTCAAAGCTTATGTTCATGCAAATAACACTCAACAATAATGTAGGCTATCAAATATATCACAGATGCATTAACTCTAGAAATTCAGATAGATAATTACAGTTCAAATAAGCCAGGTCACGACTAAAAGGTCACCAGGTTGGGACTAATAATTACAAATAATAGAGATAGCGACAAAATTGAACTCAGGTCATGATTGTCAGCCACAGAGAGGAAAAGTTTTGAATCAGGATTTTTGGTTACAACCAATATCACTTTGGTGGTGACTAAAAATCACAGAGAGCAAATGCTTAAAGTTTTTAGTCTTTGGTTGCAACCAATAGTTACTCAGGTCATGACTAAAAATCACATAAAGTAAATCTGATTAAAACATTGATTTTTGGTCTTGACGAAGTGTCAAATTGGTTGTAACTAGAAATCACTAAGTGTCAAATTGACAAAAGTTCACATAAATGCTCAAAAATCAATTTTAAACACGTTGGTCGTGACTAGAAGGGCAATTGGTCATGACTCAATAACACAAAAACACTAAATTCACAAAAAAACTTATACACTTATTGACTTTGTATAGTTTTTTGGCTCAAGAGATTGCTTAGGAAACCGTAACAAGTAAGGCTCCCCAGTAACAGAGCCATTTTGATAACTATCATTTTAATTATCAAACTAAACTAAGCTAACCAATAGTAAAGTAGAGGCTAACATAGGTCAATTCACAAGGAGACTAGATGTATGCTAAGATACCTAATTAATCTAATGAGCCACAAATTAACAAGTTAAAGAGATAATGTGTGATGAGATTTTATCTAATTTCTGAAAGGAAATCCTATGCTATTGTTTATGCTTTTAAGTATTTATGTTGATGAGATGAATGAAAGACAAGTGTGTTCCCTTAGAGATTACCTTACCTTCATTATCTACAAAATATGAGAAGTTAATCAGTTGAATTAGAATATATTAGTTAACAACTCACTAGCAAAATCTCAATCAAAGCTACAACTCGCAAACATTAATAGAGATTATGAATCATTCAACTCAAAGATAGAAGAAGATAAATTAACAGATACAACTGTACTCTATTTTATGATTACTCTAATTAACTACAGCCATATCCAACTTGGTATAGGGATGAAAACCAATCAAAGTATCAATAATGTAGAAATAAGAAATCTAACTCGGTTCCCTACTTCTTTGTCCACTACTAGCTCTAATTGAATCAATAAATAAGAAGTAAGTATATCAACTCGATACAATTAAATCTAACTTAATACACAATAAAACTCCCTATTTACCTCAAGAATTATAGTTCAACATTATCTCCAATAGAGTATAACATCTTAGCCTTACATTGCCATTTGTACTTTAGGATCAACATAAAACAAAGTAGTAGTCATGGTGAATATGGAAAAAGATGAAGATGATAGATACACTTTCCTCTAGTTCTATTGTCTAAAATAGAGGAAAATTGTATAATAGAAATGGAGATGGAGAAAAAAATGGAAGAATGGCATGTGAATGTAAGATGAATGGAATAGAAAGTGAGAATAGAGTGAAGAATGGACTGAGTGTGAAGTGTTTAGGCATGAAGTGTAATGACTAGTTTAGCTTCCTTGAATAAAAATATGGTATGGAATATACAGTAGAAGTATGGAATGAGTGTGAGAGTCAGCATATGTAGATGGCATGAATGAAAGAGTGCATGGTGTGTGTGTGTGAGTTGATAGAAAATGTGATATGGAATGTGGAATGATCTAACATATGCAAGCACATGCATGTATGAGAGTTGTTAGCCTACTTGCTTCTATTATGTTGCACATGTGCTGAATCCACCACTTGTTTATGTTAACAACTTCTTAATTCCACGTGATCTAGCCTATGCAACTTTACTGTGTGATCTTTGTGTGTAATTCATGTGCAATGCCCACTTAATTGTACTCCCTTTCATCTACAGCAAGTGCAGCTTGTGATGCATTTTCTGTTAGCATATTCTCAGTACATACTTATATCTTTGATTGTCCAACTGTCACTAACTTCCTCTAAATTTGTTGATTGGTTACTGCATTCCTGTAATGGAACTTCAATAGATTATTTATCCAATTAATCACTAAAATCAAATCAATTAATTTCCACTTATTACATTTTAATTTTATTAATTAATTACTCATCATACTGGTAAATGGGGATAAAATCAATTATAAAACTCACTTAAACACACTAAAAATCACTACAAATATGAGTTTATCACACATAAGGTGTAGTAAATTATATTTCTAAACATGAATAATGCAATAACTGGTTTAAAAAGATGTATACTTATTTCAAAAATGCCACCTTTAATATTTTGAATTTCAGAAGACCTTTTACATCAAATAACATATAAATCCACTGGAGCATGGAGTTTAATTGATTGATAAGGCTAGCCTCATTGTTTGCTTAGGCGAGAACAGACTGTACCCTATTCATCTAGTTTAGGAACTTACTGTGTTCTGTCATACAGAGGAATTGGGGATTTTGTTTAAACCATCTCTCGACTGCTTGAGTGTTTATTCTTGAAAGATCAAACTTGGCCACCACTTGATAAACGGAAGTCTTTAGAGTATTGGCAAGAATCTTGATCCTTCAATTTGAGAAAATCTATAATTCCAAGAAAAAATCCAAGATACAGATAAGTTTGAAAAATAGTGAAGTTCAATAGGAAAAGGGTTTTCTTCAATGTTAAACTTCTGTTTAAAAAGCTCAAGAGCTCGAACTACTTCTACAGGAAATATCTCTGGAGTAGGTCCAAAGAAATCCCACCAGTGTCCATCCCTAAACCCTAAACCCTAAACCCCTTCCCTTACACTTAGAGAGAGATACTCCTGAGTCTAGAGAGAGAGTCTCCTCCTCCTTCTTTCTGTATCCCTTCCTCTTATTGTAAGTTGTTTATGTTTTAATCTATCTTACTTTCAGTTCTTCTAAGCTTTCTTCTTCTCTTTTCATATCATTGCCTTCTCTTTTCATATAATTGCCTCCTCTTAAGTTTATATGTTATACAGTGTAAAAAATATTTTAATTTATTTACAAAAATTACTCGTTCAGTTTTTCATATTACTTTTTACATCAGATAACATATAAGACTGGTTTAACTATTGTAGTTAGTTTTTCCCATCAACTATTTTCTTACCATATCCCTTTAAGTTACAGCATATATATTCAATCAAAACAAGAAACTTAATTGCATTATTATATTACATCAAAAACATAAAATACTCACATACAAATCAATCAGAATCCACTTCTTTATTCAAGTGTATTTGTTAAGCAAACTACACCAGATAAAATGGAACATCGGTGTAGAAATAACTTTTCTAAACTGACATTGACATGTCCAATTTCAATATATTGTATTTTTTGTTTTTGAAAAATAAAAGAACACCATGTCATCAGAACAAGAAACTTTGTTCATTCAACTTTACTAATAACTTTACATCAAAAGTTTGAAATTTTAAAATAATATCTATCAGAATAGTGGGCAGGATCAATAGGATTATAGAAGCTATAATCCTATTTATGGCTGCAAACTTCTCAGTGGAAAGCTCTAAAACTGTCTTTTAGTCTGTTAACTTTTTGAGTAAGTTCTTCTATAGAGTCATCACGGCCATTAAAGCGCATGATGAGTTTCTTAAGGCGCCCTATCAGAGTGAGAACCAGAGGAGGAGGAGAAGGAACTACAGGGTGAGGTTCAAGATGTTTGTCTTCAAAATTGTCTCTATTTTTTTTGTGCGGCAAAGAAGGAGGTGTGCATGAGGAAGAAGCCATTGGAAGGTTCAGATAGAAGAAATGAAAAGAAAATAGACATAAAGTGATGAGATAAAAAGTACTGATCATAGGAATGGTATATATATGGTTGAAGATAAGAACAGTTTCATAAAAGAATACCAAATAATGCAATTGGCCTTCTATCGTAATGGTGACAAATGTTAGGAACTAAAGGAGTAAAATGAATGGTCTAAAGAAGGTATAGAAAAGAAGTGGGAAAGCATAGACAAGAAACTTAAGAGTCAGAATAGAAAGTATATTTAAAGTCAGAATAGAAAGTATATTTAACACTGGTTATAGATATTTTACAATGGTTATCTATAAATTCGGTGTAAATATTTCATCTTAGTTACAAAAATGCCACCGGTCATTTTTTTAAATCATCTTCGCAAGGACCGATTTATAAATTGGGCTTTAGAAAGCATATTTTGTAGTAGTAACACTCACTCTCTCGCTCTCCTTCTATTTCATGTCACTTCAGTGCTGTCTTACCTACTTTCTCTTTTCTCTACAGACTACAGCATGGTTTGAAGAAATATGAGGGAAGGCTAGTGCTTGACAGAGAGAAAAGACACGTGTGAGAGTGTGTTGGTGATGTGTAAATTGGAGAGAGTTTTGTAAGGAATTGGAAGACACACAGCAGAAATTAACTTAAATTTTTTTCCATTCCTTGCCAGGATCTACCGTATATGTTTAAGTCAAGTGGGAAGAAGCATTACCCTTAGTGTTCCTCAGCGACTTCCACAGTTTCTGGTCACGATGTTCACAGCTTCTCTCCGCAGCTCGTGCTCCTTTTCCGATCGCAAGAAGTCGATGACTCAGGTCGGCTTCCTCTACTGGTATCCACATGAACAGCATTCCAATGACGAACGAAGTGCTAACGTCTCCTATCCCTCCAGGGCTTTCTCAAGAATTCATCCTCTCCGTCACTATTTCGTCAGTTTCTTATCTGTAAACCTTTTGCAGATTCCCCTTCGGCCTTTATGTGTTTTGTATCTTTCAAAACGTAGCTCCTAAAATCAGATATATAGGATGCTATGCGTTTTTCTCTATCGAATTGGATTTTGGAGTTAATCTTATATTAATTCCAAAATTAATACAATATCATATATTGTATAATTTGATAAGAAACTAATTAAATAAATAATATTTATATTGAATCCGTCCCACAGATTTAATTCACCTATTTATTTAACTTAAAATAAATATAAGACTGAACTATAATTGATTTATTCTCATAAATCAAATTTGAGATATCATATCAATTTGAATTTCAAATTCAAACGTAATAGAGATTTAATTTATCCTTATAAATTAAATCTTATAAATATCTCTTATATGAGATATCCTATCAATTTGAATTTCAAATTCAAACGTGATAGAGATTTAATTTATCCTTATAAATTAAATCTTATAAATATCTCTTATATGAGATATCCTATTTGAATTTCAAATTCAAACGTGATAGAGATTTAATTTATCCTTATAAATTAAATCTCATATATCTCTCATATATAATGTATATATACGAATTTATATATATATACGAATATAAATATAAATAAATATATACATCCACCCTGGATCATTCATTGAATCTGGACATATCTTAGATTCAATGAATCTGGACATCATAGCTCGTGTTGGGCTATTTTGTGTGCGACCCTGTAGGCCCATATGAAGTTGGCTGTGGACCATTTGCTATACTGGCCCACAAGTAGCAAGCAGTCTCTAGCAAGACATAATGACTACCCAAATCATATGAGGATCGTTAAACGATGTAAACTTTTATACAACCATATCATGTCCCTTCTGTCACGCGATATTTTGGTCATGGATAAGGCATGGATAATGTCATCCTCCTATTCCTGACCGTTACTTTCTCAATCCCTGAGTAGTCTGACTGTAGAAATGGAACTACCTTTCTATTACAGTATGTCCATACATTTCTCAGACTAACTCATCGAGGAGCCCAATAATATCACTCTACGAATGTGAGGGACAAATTCCATCTTGACCATTCACATTCCTCCGCATGAAAAACCACTAAGCCCGAACATAGTCTTTATGGTAGAAGGGCAACTGCATTCTTCAATATTCTTTTCTGAAATTGTTCTTATTTCTCAACCATATATATACCATTCCTATTATCACTACTTTTCGTCTTATCACTTTATCTCTGTTTTCTTTTCTTTTCTTCTATATGAATGTTCCCTTCTCCACCGCACAAAGGAAACAGAGACAATTTTGAAGCCAAACATCCCAACCCTCACCTTGTAGTTCCTTCTCCTCCTCCCTTAGTTGTCACTCTAATGGAGCACCTTGAGAAACTCATCATGCGCTTCAATAGACTGGAGGACTAAGTGAATAACTGACTCATAAAGTTAATAGACTAAAAGACAGTTTTAGAGCTTTCCGCTCATAAGTTTGCTGCCATCAACAGAATGATAGCTTGTATAATTTCGTTGATCCTACCAACTTCGATGAATCTTATACCTCCTAGTCTATGAGGAGTAAAAGCTCGCAACATTTATCTGCCCCTCCTATTTTATTTTTTGTATGTAATGACAAAAATAGAGAATATATTATATATTATGATAGATATTATTTTGGAAAATTCATACTTTTGATGTAAAGTTATTAGTAAAGCTAAATGAATGAAGTTTCTTATTCTGATGACATTTTTTATTTTTTAAAAACAAAACAAAAATGCAACAGATTGAAATTGGACATGTCAATATCAGCTATAGAATATAAAATCTGATTTAGAAAAAGTTATTTCTAAACCTATCTTTCATTTCATACGGTGTAAATTTGCGCAATTTATAATATTTTATACCAGTGTAAAAGTGATTGGTGTAGAATATAATGTCAGTTAAAAAAAGTAATTTCTATACCAATGTTACATTTTATCCGCTGTAGATATGCTATATAGTTTTAAAAGCTCATTCATGCCTCCCATTTGTCATTTTTCAGTTATTCTCCCATTTAAGTCTTCTCAACCCTTCACAGCTGGTGAGTTTTCTTTTGAACTCCTTGTCTCCAGAACTGAAGATTTATGCACTACTAGCAGTAACTTTTGCTATTATTTGTGTTGGATTTTGCTAAATGAACAAGTGTTCAGTGTGCTGAGGGGTGAAGTAGTTTTTGGATTTTGCTAAACAAAACGATGATGGCGATAATGAAAGGTTTTATTGTCCTTTTGTGACTTATTTGAATGAGAGGAAACAAAGTCCTACAGATATGTACACTCATCTAATTTGTGATGGGTTTTGCGAGAGTTACACAATATGGGTTTGGTATCATATCCTAAATTTTTTCCTATCTGTATAATATTGATAGTGGAAAGAGGTTTGGAAAAGGCTATGATGAAGATCAGAAGAAATAATAAAGGTTAGATAAGTCTTGAAGAAAGAGAAGGACCTAAACGAAAATTGAAAAAGGTTAAAGGCTAAAAGTTAAAGTAGAAATAAATGTTGGGCCAAAAGCGGTAATTTCTAAAAGTTTAGGGACCTAAATATAATTAAGTAAAAAGTCAGGGACCTAAATGTAATTATATAAAAGTTGAGCCAAAACAGGCAAAAAATGCCCAGAATCAAATCATACTCAAATTTTACCAGTAGATAGACAAAATTATTCTGGTCAGTTTAATGCAACACAGAATTTTGATTTCAGTTCTCGATTAATTGATATAAATTTATGAAGTCAGAAGAATTATTACAGTATTCTTCAGACATCAGAATCATATGGGATATTATAGGAAATTCTCATATTTAATATAAGAATTTATAAAATTGACAGATTCAAAAAAGGAATACTGTAGAAGCCTTACAGGATTTTATAGTGAAATAAAATACCCGATAAATAGGATCGGGTGAGATTTATTGTGAATTGTGGTATAAAGGGCATAAAAGCAATGAACCCATACCAAGGCCCAAATGGCACCATAACGAGCCCAATAAAGTAGTGAGACAATTATGTGGGCCAGAGTCAAGAGCAGTCCAGAAAAAGTGCAAAATTATGAAAATGCCCCTAGATGCCCCTATTGTACCAGAGATGGATAGAGGGCATTCTGGTCACTCTGATGATGTTTGAAAAGACGATAATGCCCATTGGGGAATTAAAGTAAAATCGGAAACCGATAAAGGGTTAAAGGAAATATAGAGAATTTTTATCAGGACTTCTGGGTCTCAAAAAATTATGAGACTTTACAGGGAATTCATTTAATATTATAATGAATTTCTAAAAATGTTAGAACCATTAAAATAGGTGTCTAGCATTTATTTCAAAATCAGGATATTTTAAGAATATTGATATAAGGAAAGTACCTTGGGATTTGTGCCAATTAGCTATTGGACAGAACGAAGGCCTATGGCAGCCCCACAATTTTGTGCTAGAGAAGCCCATTAAGTCCCAAGAGTTGTCTTGGAGCCCAAGTGCAATAATGAATAATTTATGAATTTTTGAAAAGAAAAAAAGGGATAAAGTATGAATTATGGCTTGCACATGGTGGGACCCACACACCCACACACTTGGCGTCCAAGACAAGGGGGAGGAGAAGATTTTTGTCATGTGGATTTATCTCAAATTGGATTGAAGAGTAAACTTGATGTAAGAACAAATATGAGCCATTAGATCAAATAGTGTACAAAGTGATCTTGGCTATTCATTTTCCATGGAATTTTTCTATAAATAGCCCCTCAATTCTGCAGCCAAATTGTGAGTAAAGAACCCTTGGGAAACTCTTGTAAAATGGAAACTCAAGCCAAGACAAAGAAGATTCAAGGTTCCAAAGTTCAAGCAAGCTAGAGATTAAAGGTAAGCAATCTCTCCTAACTTATTTTCCTTTGATTTGGGAGCTTGAACTTAGGGTTTTCATGGTGAACAAGTTGAGTTTTCTCTAAGGGAAGGTGCTGCCCAAAATCCCTAGATGAAAGGTGAAAGAAGAAATTAAAGTTAGAAACATATGATTGAAGCTTAAACAAGCTAGTTAAGTGATTGGTTGTTGAATCAAGTTGATATTCTTGACTTTGCCAAGAGTGAATCTGTTTGGTCTGCACTGTTCATGAGGGAAGGAAATTGAATTTCAATGATTTAATACTTCCATTGAATTTAGATGATGATTTTGTGTAGCAGTGGAAAGGTTTTGAACATTGAAAGCATTGAAATTCCAAGATTATAGTTTTTGAAACCCTTCTCTCCTACTGTTCACTCGCATGAACAGTGATTGGAGAATTTCATGATTTTAATTTATTGGAATTTCATGATTTTGATGCTTCCAATAGTTTTAAAATGAAAAATTGTGTGGGATAAAGTAGAGAAACAAGTATGGGAAGCATTGGAATCAAAATGAAATTTTTTTAAAAAATTGAGTGCAGTTTCGGTTCTGTACAGCATGTGATGAAGGAGCTGGAATTTCATGATTCTAATATAATAAATGGATTCAAAAGAGGAAATTGTGTAGGGTAAAGTCAATACATCAATTGATTCAAAGACCAAGTCCATTAGTTAAGATTAAGGAAAGTTAATGGGCTTAATGTTCAAGAAGAAGTTATGTTAGTTAAAGTGAGTTTAATGTTCAAGGAAGTTAGATTGTAATGAATGAATGATTATGTGATGTTAGAAATTGATTGGTATTCTCCAAAAGAGGCAGCCACATGTTCAAGAAAAGTGAGAAGGAGGAAGCAAGATAAGGAGAAAGAAAGTTAAGTGTTCAAGGTAGTAAACTTATGCTAAACTTGTATGCATTGAATGTTATGCTTGATTGTGCTATGGCTTTATTGAATTGTGTTGCCTATGTACTCATGTATAAAGCTCTGTTTATATGTTTACTTTGGACAATTGTATTTCATATGTAACATGGAAGCATGCACATGACACAATAGTAACACTTTCACAAGCAAACACAAGTAGTTACATTAATGCATGCATTATTTAGTACCATTTGCTACTGAGATTTCCCCCGAAATCTCATCCCTTTCCATGTAATCCCAATCCCATAGGTTTATGAATGATGAAAGAGGATGATGAAGCATGAAGAAAAGCTAGGGATTGGATAGTATATATGTTATGTGAATGTGTAATGTTGCTGTATGACTAATGTAAGCAGTGATGGTCATGATGTAATGAAAAATAGTAAATTATGGAATAAATATATGAAATTTTACAGACATTTTGATGACATGCCAAGCTTCGTTTTGACACCAAGAATACTTTATTTGGATGTCTGTACAAAGATAACTGATTTTCCAAAATAAGGGACCAAAATCTATTTCTAGGATTTTTGACCAAATGAATAGTAAATTTTGGCGAATAGACTGTATTAATTGGCTAATCATTTGGTCTGGAAATTATTTTTCCCTTAAATTTCAAGATGTTATATTCACTTAGCTTTTTGAACCACTTCATTTCGAGTTTTCTAGAATTAATTATGATTTTTTGAAGTTTGTTGCGTAATCTAGAATACCATATGAACAATAACCCGAGAAAGAATAAAATTCCAGATTTGGCTAATGGACTTCCAAGGTCTTGTAAGTGGTTCTAAAGGCTTCTGGTTAGTCCCTAATACATATGAAAGTAAGGATGTTACATTTGGCATGGTGAAAATATGGAAAGGTCTAATGCATCTGAATAGTTGTAACAGACCTTTGATGATGACATGGATACTGGTGATTGGGTAAAGGACATGATGCTTGATATTGAAGAAGATTCTTTTATGCAGTCACATGCATATGGTAATATGTGCAATGATGCAAGAAAACCTATATACCAAAGGTGCAAAAATAGAACCTATTGAATGTGATGTTGAGATTGGTAAGTGTGAAAGCACAACATGGGTGGAATGATAGAGGTTTTTTAGAATTGTTTGAGTTGTTGCAAGACATGTTTCCAAAAGAAAATGTGTTACCCAACCGATACTATGATGGTAAGAAAATAATATGTCATTTAAGCATGCAGTATAGAAAGATTCATGCATGCCCAGATGATTGCATATTGTACAAGAAAGATTTTGAAGATGAGGAGAAATATCTAATATGTTAGACACCAACGTACAAATCAAACAAGTCTCCCGCAAAGGTGTTATGGTATCTTCAAATTATACCAAGGTTTAACGGCTTTTTGCTAATGAAAATTATGCACAAAAAATGTTATGGCATACGATTGAAAGGATTTGTGATGGAAAGCTTTGTCATATGGTTGATTCTTTACAATGGAAGAAGATTGATGACTTATTTCTCGAGTTTGGCAATGCACCACAAAACCTAAGGCTTTGACTTAGTACAGATGGCATGAACCCTTATGGTAGCCTTAGTAGTATACATAGTTGATGGCTTGTCTTCTTGGTGGTTTACAACCTATCTCCCTTGTTGTGTATGAGACGTAAGTATGTAATGTTGTCTATGTTGATCTTGTTACATCCTATTTTTTCCCTATCCATATAATAGATAGTGGAAAGAGGTTTGGAAAGGATGGTGATAATGAATATAAAAAAAATGATGATTAGACAAAGATAGAAAGAAAAGGGACTAAAATGAAAAGTTTAAAAGTTCTTTGGTGTAAAAATGAAAGTAGAAAAAAACTTTGGCCCATTAAGTGTAATTATGAAAAGTTGAGGGCCTAAAGTGTAATTTTCAAAAGTTTAAGGAAAAATGGTAATTATGAGAAAGTTGAGCCGGAAAAGGCCTAGAAATGCCTGAAATCATATTAGTCCTAAATTTTTTCAGTAAATAGAGAAAACTATTATGATCAATTTGATGCAACACAGAATTTTGATGAGGTCCCAGAAAATTAATATTAATTTCTAAAGAAAGGCAAATTAATATAGCATCCTCTAGACCTTAGAATCAGATGAAATTTGGCAGTAAATTCCTATAAGTAATATAAGAATTTATGAAACTGATAGATCATAAAAAGGAGTTTTGTATAATTTATTATGGAATTTGTAGTCGATTAAAACACCTGATAAATATGTTTCAGGGGAATTTCTCGAGAATTGAGCCCATAAAGGCAGTGGATTATGTAGAGGGCCTAAAATGACACTTATAGACCCAATGATATTTTTACATAACTATGTGGGTCATGATTAATATGTAGGAAATCGTGCGTAGGGGCCAATCATTGTCTTATGAACATTATTATTTATGAATTTATTAATTGTGTTATCATATTATTTGCATGTTTATTGTGATGACCATTCTTGGGTAATTCATGATCTTATCCTAAATGTCCCTGGTCGGTCATCTATGCGAGAGCAGAGATGAAATAAGACCATTATGACTTTGAAGATGTATAAAGATATAAATCAAAGTCATAGGCACATGTAAGAGTACATGGTGTTGGACTGACCCGCTATAAGAGAGCTGCATGGGTTATGTCATAAGCTTCTCTCATATACAAACTATGTCACTATGCCCTTTGACCTGAGATCATCATGGATTCCTACATGACAAACGCTCAGCTTTGACCTAGTCAAAAGTTACTTTTGACCGAGTGATCATAAAGACTATGTTCGGGCTTAGTGGTTTTTCATGCGGAGGAATGTGAATGGTCAAGATGGAATTTGTCCCTCATATTCATAGAGAGATATTACTGGGCCCCTCGATGAGTGAGTCTGAGAAATGTATGGCCATACTGTAATGGAAAGGTAGTTCCATTTCTATAGTCAGACTACTCAGGGATCGAGAAAGTAACGGTCAGGAATAGGAAGATGACATTATCCATGCCTCATCCATGACCAAAATATCGTGTGACAGAAAGGACATGATATGGTTATATAAAAGGTTACATGGTTTAACGATCCTCATATGATTTGGGTAGTCATTATGTCTTGCTAGAGACCGCTTGCTACTTGTGGGCCAGTATAGCAAATGGCCCATTGCCAACTTCATATAGGCCTAAAGGGTCACACACAAAATAGCCCAACACGAGCTATGATGTCCAGATTCATTGAATCTAAGACATGTCCAGATTCAATGAATCATCCAGGGTGGATGTATATATTTATTTATATTTATATTCGTATATATATAAATCCGTATATATACATTATATATAAGAGATATATGAGATTTAATTTATAAGGATAAATTAAATCTCTATCACGTTTGAATTTGAAATTCAAATTGATAGGATATCTCATATAAGAGATATTTATAAGATTTAATTTATAAGGATAAATTAAATCTCTATCACGTTTGAATTTAAAATTTAAATTGATAGGATATCTCATATAAGAGATATTTATAAGATTTAATTTATAAAGATAAATTAAATCTCTATCACGTTTGAATTTGAAATTCAAATTGATAGGATATCTCATATAAGAGATATTTATAAGATTTAATTTATAAGGATAAATTAAATCTCTATCACGTTTGAATTTAAAATTCAAATTGATATGATATCTCAAATTTGATTTATGAGAATAAATCAAATATAGTTCAGTCTTATCTTTATTTTAAGTTAAATAAATAGGTGAATTAAATCTGTGGGACAGATTCAATATAAATATTATTTATTTAATTAGTTTCTTATCAAATTATACAATATATGATATTGTATTAATTTCAGAATTAATATAAGATTAACTCCAAAATCCAATTCGGTAGAGGAAAATGCATAGCATCCTATATATCTGATTTTAGGAGCTACGTTTTAAAATATATATACCACAGAAAGGTCGAAGGGGAATGAGCAAAAGGTTTGCAGATAAGAAACTGCCGAAATAGAGACGGAGAAGACGAATTCTTGAGAAAGCCCTGGAGGGACAGGAGACACTAGCACGTCATTCATGGTTAGAATACTGTTTGTGTGGATACCAGTAGAGGAAGCTAACCTGAGTCGTCGACTTCTTGCGATCGGGAAGGGAGCATGAGCCGCGGAGAGAATCTGTGAACGTCGTGACCCAAAGTTGTGGAAGTCGTTGAGGAACACTGAGGGTAATGCTTCTTCCCACTTGACTTAAACACATACGGTAGATCCTGGCAAGGAATGGAAAAATTTGTAAGTTAATTTCCGCTGCGTGTCTTCCAATTCCTTACATAATAAAGACCTAAGAAAACGAGAAATTATGAAAATGCCACTAGTATACCATTGTGTTGTAATATTGAACAAGAGATGAATGAAGAGTATTTTGGTCATTTGGACAGGTAAAAAATGTCCAAGCAAGTACAGGAGTGATTAGTTAGTGTCAGTATATGCCCTGATAAGAAGTAAAGAGGTGTAAAATGATAATTATGCCCTTAAGGTTAATATAGTGCAAGATAGTGAACTAAGGGCATTTCAGTCATTTGTCAAGAGATATATAATTAAGTTTTGGCCAAGTCCAAGAATGTCAATGGTAGGAAGAATCCAGATACTAGATTTAAGTTTAGACAATATATTATGGAATCTCCAAAAAATTAGATTTATAAAACAGTGTGGTTTTGAGAAATCAGACTGAATCGGTGTTGCCAGATTAGACTATAATTTTTCCTGAGTTATCCCTTGATGATTTCATGGATGATGTCATAATTAGCTTTTTAGAAAAGTTAAATCCAAGATTAAATGTGAGCCATTAGATCAAATAGTGCACAAAGTGATCTTGGCCATTGATTTTCCATCGGATTTGGCTATAAATAACCCTACAAATTCTGAAGGAAATCATGGCATGAGAACCCTTGGGGAACCTCTTCCAAAATGAAAACTCAATCCAAGACAAAGAAGATTCAAGGTACCAAAGTTTAAGCAAGTTAGAGATTAAAGGTAAGCAATCTATCTCCGCTTATTTTCCTTTGATTTAAGAGCTTGAACTTAGGGTTTTTATGGAAGAAAGTTGAGTTTTCCCTAAGGTGGTGTGCTGTACAAAAACCTTAGATTAAAGGAAAAAGAAGAAATTAAAGTTAGAGATATGTGATTGAAGCTTAAACAAGCTAGTTAAGTGATTGGCTGTTAAATCAAGTTGATATTCTTGACTTTGCCATGGTTGAACCATTTCGGTTTTCACTGTTCATGCTGGAAAGAAATGTAATTTCAATGATCTAATGGTTACATTGAATTTATATGATAATTTTGTGTAGGATTGGATAGGTGTTGAACCTTGGAAGCATTAGAATTCCAAGTTGTAGTTTTTGAAGTTCTTCTCTATAAATGTTCACTAGAATGAATAGTGATTGTAATTTCATGATTTTGATGCTTCAAATGATTTTAAAATGAAAAGTTGTGCAAGATAAAGTGGAGAAACAAGTATGGGAAGCATTAGAGTCAAAATGAGTATTTTTGAACGAAAAGATGGTGTTATGCAATTCTGTACATAACAGTGCATAGGAGCTAGAATTTAATGATTATAATCTCATAAATGGATTCAAAATATGAAATTGTATAGGGTAAATTCAAGACATCAATTGGTTCAAAGGCCAAGTTAATTAGTGAAGACTAGAGAAAGTTATGTTAGTAAAGAGTTAAGAATTTATCAAGGTTAGTCTTGAGCATTGTTGGAGTTCATGGTCCTAATGAATTGTGTGATGGATATGAATGTGTTTAGGACCTTGAAACATCCAAGAAGATGTTAGGAAGTGATTGATCGAAAGACTTCATGATTGGAAAGCTAGGGAGAAAGTGCAAAAGATGAAGAGAAAAGCTTAAGTGCAAGGTAGTGAACTTACCTCTTTATGTGCTTGATGTGGTATGCTTATGTGTTGACATGTATATCATATTTGAATGATGTTGTGACATGATAAATGGAATGGTAAATAATATGTTTCCCATGGCTATGCACTTTTATGCAAAAGTATATAGCATGATGGCATGTCACTAATCAAAGAAAGTTTAATGAAATTACATATCATGCATTAGCATCCATCTTGCATATTTAAGTAGTAATATTTGCTACTGAGATTCCCTAGAATCTCACCCTCCTATAACCAACTATAATATGTTATTCATGATAGAAGAATCGTGTTTGGTACATGAGCTAAGGAATGGAAAATGAAGAGTAGACAGGTGATGGCATGCATATATGTGAGCCTTTTTATGTAATGTTATGTAATTTCTATTATTTGTGAAGAAAATGTATGAAAGAATTATGGCATAACCCCATGATGTGTATGAATGCATAAAAGGAAAAAGAGAAGGTTTATGCATGCTGGAACAATTATTGAAAGTGAAAGAAAGGAAACTGAAATGGTAAAAATGTAGGTCCTGAAGCAGTTTTATTGTGGCTTCAGTTTGACCTAGCAAATGAAGGAATTAATCCACGAAATTTTATAAGCATGCATTACACATCTAGAGCTTTAAATTCATAGGTAACACATCTCATTTGGATGTGTATATCAAGAGAAATGAATTTCTAAATTGAAGAGACAGAATCTAGAAATTCCAGACTTTACCATATAAATAGTAAAATGTAACAATTTAACTGTATCAATTGGCAAAGTAAATGTCCAGAGTTATATTTTTCTCTAAAGAGCTATGAAATATCTTCAATTAGAAATTTTGATCACCTCCATATGAGTTTTCTACAATTAGTTATGAATTTTTAAATTTGGATTGTAAATTTGGAAATCACCAAATGAACAGTACCCGATAAGTAAGTTTTAAAATTTTAATTTTTTGGCTAATGTAATGATTCCACTAATCAAATATTCTTCTCAATACATACTATGAAGTGGTAAAAGTATGATGTTTCAGATCTCAGGACTAAAACAACTGGAAAATGACATAGACGTTTACCTACTGCCCTTGATCGAAGATTTGAAGAAGGTATGGGAAAGTATGGATGTTTTTTGATGTGATTAATAAAGAGGTATTCAATATGCTGGCCATGATCTTTTATACAATTAATGATTTTCCTGCATACAAAAATTTGTCAAGGTATAGTGTTAAGGGCCATAAAGCATGTCCGATTTGTGAGGAATGGACTTCCTACTATCAACTTTGTCATGGAAGAAATACAGTCTACCTAGGTTATACGAGATTTCTAAGACAAGGCCACCCATACCGTCGACTGAAGAAAAAAAATTTTGGCAGCCAAGAATTTGAAAATGTTGTGGAGCCATTAACTAGAGAACAAGTTTATGAAAAGGTGAAAGATATCAAAGTTACTTGTAGTAAGACTACCAGGAGAAGTGAGAAAAATATATGGAAAAAATATGTCTTATTTGAGCTTTCGTATGGGCAACATCCTCAGGTAAGGCACTGTATTGATGTCATGCATATGGCGAAAAATGTGTGTGACAACATTGTTAGAACACTTCTCAACCTACATGGTAGTTCCCAAGATGCTTTGAAGGCAATATTTGATTTGCAAAAAATGGGAATATGTGAGGATTTACATCCAAGGCCAGATGGTGAGGGGAGTTATTGTGTTGAAGAGATTAACATTTTGTCCAAGGATGAGAGAAGAAGTATTTGTGAATATTTGTAAGGAATCAAAGTTCCCTCTCAGTACTCATCTAATCTTTAGAAGATTGTGTTGATGAAAGATTTAAAATTAGTAGACCAAAAGTCTCATGATTGTCATGTCTTGATGCAACAATTACTCCTAGTAGCTATTCAAGGAATCCTTCAAGATGATTTGAGATACATTGTAACCCAACTTTGCTTCTTCTTCAAGCTATATGTGGTGAAGTCTTTGAGACTAAAAAGTTAGATGAATTGGATCACAAGGGTTATGTTATATTGTGCCAACTTGAAAAACTGTTTCTTCCAAGCTTTTTTGAGATCATGGTACACCTCATCGTTCAGTTAGTATGAGAGATAAAACTACGTGGCCCTGTATACTTACAATATATATACCTATTTGAAAGATACATGAAAATCCTTAAAGGGTATATGAAGAATCCAAATCGGCCCAAGGCATCTATTGTTAAAAACTATATTTTTAAAGAAGCTGTGGATTTTTGTCAACACTACCTATCTAAAGTAAGACTTTCTGGTCTCGCTAAACCCCGTGCCAAACAGGGGGTTAACATGAAATATCAATGAAGAGTGTTGATTGTAATGAATTATAGCAAATACACTTACACATGTTGAATAACATTGATAAATTTTAAGAATATATAGCTCTTCATAAAGATATTGTTTGGAAACAAAATAATAGAATGACAGAGCAAAATCTTATTAGAGAACATAACAAATCTTTTGCACAATGGTTCAAACATAAGGTTAAAAATGATGATTGTGTATCTGATTCAGTTAGATGATTGGCATATGGTACTGAATTTAATGTGATATGTTGGAATTCATTTGATATCAATGGGTATTTCTTTTATACGAAGTCCCTATATGATAAAAGTAGCGTGCAAAATAGCGGTGTTATGTTACTGGCTGAAGCTATGCACTTCTCTAGTTCAAAAGATAACAATCCTAAATTAGTAGTTATCCCTTATTATAGGGTTGTTAAAGAGATTTGGGAGCTAGACTACACCAAATTCATAGTTCCCGTGTTCAAATGCAAGTGGGCTAATTAGCAATTAAAGATATGTCTCTGCCATCTTGAACTCTGTCTCTGCTGCTGTCTCTTTGAGTATCTATATTTTGGCAGTTTATTCATACATCTTCAGGGGATGGGGTTAATGAAATATTAAAGGGGTTATTTTTTTAAAAATACATTTAAACTGGACAAAGAATACCGGCAGGTGTAGAAACAATATGTAAATATTACAACATCTACACTGGTTGTCTTTATGGTGAGGTATAGAAAATTGATTAATCTATACCGCGTGTAAACATGTTATATCCTAATTTTTTCCTATATGTATAATACTGATAGTAGAAAAAGGATTGGAAAGGATTATGACGACGATCAAAAGAAATAATAAAGGTTAAATGAGTCTTGAAGGAAGAGATGGACTAAAATGAAAATTAGAAATGGTTGGAGGCTAAAAGTGAAAGTAGAAACAAAAGGAGGGACCTAAATGCAATTAATCAAAAGCATAGGGACCTAAATGCAATTAACTAAAAGTATAGGGACCTAAATGGAATTAGCTAAAAGTTGAGGGACCTAAACATAATTATGAGAAAGTTGAACCAAAAAATGCTCAAAAATGCCTAGAATCATATTAATGTAAAAAGTAAACCATCACTACATGTACATGGAAAGGATGTATGTGAGGTATCCTTATGAGCATTTCCTTTAAGAACTTTATTGTCCTTATGTGCATGCAAGGGGAAAAAGGAGATTCAAGCAAGTTATCATTACTGGATAAGTCAATATTAACACTCAAGCAAGGCTCAATGTTCGTAACATGTCGACTATCATCTCTAGTACAAGAGGATACACATGTATTACTAGGAATACTAGGAAGAGAAATATGACACATATTATTATAATCATGTAAAGTGGTAGAGGCATTGAGAGTAACATATTTATTTAAGGTACTATTATTAGAGTTAACTTCTTCAAGGATATAAGCTATATTATCAATGGGATAAGATGATCCCTCTAGGGTTTATTCTTGACTTACCTTTTGTTAAAAGTTGTTTGAGGCTTTGTCTAAAGCTGTTACTTGCTTATTACATGAATCTTGAGGACATGAGGCTCTTTTTTTCTTTAAATTCAATTTGGGCTATGGTGCTTAAAAGATTATTCATAATGTGTTTATGTTCCTCAAATTCTTCATACTTTCCAAACACCTCTGCCTCAATAAGTAATGCGGGTATTGTGATACCAAGCGATCATACAGTTTTTCATAAATTGTATCTCCTCATCCTTAGAAATAGAAAAGAATGAGGAATGTCTATTAAATTGAGAGTCACCATATGGCTTGCATGGGTAGGTTAGGGTTAGTAAGGTGGCACATAATGGGTAAATAGAGGCTTAGAGTATGGTCTATGTGGTGGGAAGGGCGATCCATGATATAATTAAGGTGGCAATTAAGTAATGCGATGTTGCTTACTCATGACAAATGATCTAAGAAGCTTCAAGCTTCATATGCAGTTAGATCCAATAAGTCTCCTACTACTATACCACCTATTATTTTTTGGTCTTGCTCTTTCAAAGCCCTATGGAAATATTCAAATATAGTATTAGGTATTCATCAAGTATTTGGTGATGATGATACTAGTGCATGATGTATTGGAATTGATCCAAATATTCATCAAAAGATTCATAGATATTTAGTATATTTGCTTTCTTGCCTTATCCCTTGAAATATTATAACCTATGAAAGACTGGAGGGCATGGTTAGATTAGGATTATATTGATGATGATTATTGAACCAAGCTATCATGTAATTTAGAGAAGTAAACAAAGAAAATGAGAATAACGGATAAATTTGAAAAATAAAAAATATAAAACAAAATAGAAAACTGACTCCAATGTCCAAATTTGGCACAAATAGGTTAAACCTAATAGCCAGGCTATGAAAAATGTTTAGAATGTTAAACAGTTGTAGTATGAATTTTTTTCAAATTTTTTTGGGCAAGTTAAAAACAATTCTAGCAAATCAATATCAAACTGAAATTTACCAAATCAAAAAAATACCTAAAGACTAGATTCTAGAGCACACTAAAAAAATAAAGGTAGAAAAAAAAACTTAATTAACTTAAAAGTCAGGGGAATTGACTCCCCACCAACTGTGCCAAAATTTGACATCACTTGTCATTAGCACTCAAATTAATTACTTATTAATTTAATCTCTATTTAGTATAGAAGTCAAACTATGTCGTATTATTTGTATGGGTTCAATGCGTGGCTTAACTCTAGATTAGACTAATTGTGAGAATGAGGAGTAGTAGAAGAGAACTTGATTAATAATTTTTAGAAAGTAAAAAGAGATAATAACAAAAATAAAATAAAATAAAAGCAATAGTATAAACGAATATCACCAATAAGACAAGTGGCCCAAAGGATTCATATGTAGCTATCATCGTTTAATAGTATATTTTATTTATAATAATTATATAGGCTAAGTCACTATCATCCAGAACCCTAGATGACCATTATGATCATAACCAAACAATCTACAATTATACCACAATCTCGCATACAATTGTATCAAGAATGATTAGTGAAGATCCACTTAACATGTAATAAATTAAACAATAAATGACTTGTTCCTCTATAATAGATTTTCAATTGAAAACTCTATAACTAACCATGTGAACCCAACATGAATAATTATAATAGAAAACTAAAGATATTTAATAAAGAATAGCAAATCATAAATTGAAATAATAAATCACAAAGGAGTCTCAACTGAGACCCTAGATCCAACATATACAAATCTTCAGACCTAAACCTAGGAAATCATAAACTTGCATATAGAAAAAAATATCAAATCATAAAATTGTTCAACTCCTACTCTAAAGCACATGAACTTAAACCACAATATCTCTCCTAAAGAACTTAGAAAGAAATTGATGGAATTGTGGAAAACATGAAGAAGATTATTGTGGTGGTGGTGGTGATTGGTTTGTTGAAGAGAGGAGTCTTAGAGCCCTTTCTATCGCTTTTGTGAGTCCTGTTGATGTGGGTCTCTTCACTGATTGGCTTTCCAAAAGATAATGATAATCTCGATTTGTCTTTAGTATCTTTCTAAGCTGTTATCTTTTCCAATATCTCCAAATATAATCTTTTTTTAACTCAATATCATATAAACAATTCAAATAAAAAGTAATAGGATAAAAGGGATAAAATAATTAATGAGAAAATATGAAAAGATGACACATTTATCTATCATCCTTTGATTAAATTCAAATGTTAGATATTCAGTAATTATATTTGAATTAATTCAAATGAAAAATAATATAAAATAATACTAATATAAAATAATATTAAAGGAATTAATTAATATAATTAATATAATATTGTAGATTACCCTTCCTCATGGATATAATATAATATATTTTATAGTAGTTAATGTGGGTCATGGTCATTATTTATTTATTTTTCCTAATTTTCTAAAATACATAAAAGTAAAATACCTTCATACAAATTAGTTTAATCAATAGAAATAATAAAATAAATAAAAACACAAGAAAATGACTTTTTTAATCATTTAATTCTTATAATCAATTAAAGCATAAAATAGGCACAACTACTGCAACGATGCATGTTAAACATGATAAATTCCCAAAAGCATATATGAAATAATATAATAAAATAGGGATTCATCAATTACACAAGATGTGGGTATGTTAATTAGGAAGTTTCTCTGATATTATATAAAGAGAAAGTTCTTTAGATATTTGAACTTTCATCATAGGTTAATTAGCATATTTTGGTATTAAAAACAAATTTGACAAAGTTTTTTGTTCACTGCATATGTATGTATGTGTGAAGGAGTTATGTGAAGAATGATCATAAAGTTTTTTTCATCCTATAATCCAACTTTTCTTTTGCTTCTCTGATTTGAGTTTTACTAATAGTAACCTCATTTGACATATATACTCCTTTTGATCTGCTCAATTTATAGAAAATGCAATGTTTACTTATTCACCGGTACAAGATATGCTTTTTAAAGCCCCATTTTTAAAGCCCCATTATGATAGAAGGTCAATTGCATTCTTTGATATTCTTTTGTAAAACTATTCTGATTCCTCAACCATATGTATACCATTCCTATGATCATTACTTTTCATCCCATCACTTTATCTCTGCTTTATTTTCTTTTCCTCTCTCAAAACACTCTAATGGCTTCTTCCATAGTGACACCTCTTTATTTGCCACATAAAAGAAATAGAGATAATTTTAAAGGCAAACATCCTGACCCTCACCCAATAGTTCCTTCTCCTCCTCCCTTGGTTGTTACTCCAATGGAGTTCCTTAAGGAACTCATCATGCACTTCAATGCCTTGGAGGACTCAGTGGAAGAATTGTCTCAGAAAGTTACTAGACTAAAAGATAGTTTTAGAGTTTTCCAGTCAGAAGTTCACCACTATCAACAGATGATAGCTTATATTATCCTGTTGATCCTACTGACTCTAATGAATCCCAAACCTCTAAGTCTGTTCAGGAGTGAAAGCCTACAACCTTTTTATACTTAATAACAAAAAGAGAGAATATATTATATATTTTGATAGATGTTTTAGAAATTTCATACTTTTGATGTAAAGTTATTAGTAAAGTTGAATTAATGAAGTTTCTTATTGTGATGACATGTTCTTTTATTTTTTAAGAAAAGTGCAACAGATTAAAACTGGACATGTCAATATCAGGTATAGAATATAATGACAGGTTTAAAACAAGTTATTTCTACAGCGATTTCCCACTTCATCCGGTGTAGAGTGATTCAGTTTATAATATTTTACACTAGTATAAAAGTAACCGGTGTAGAATATAATGTCCAGTTTAGAAAACAATTATCTCTACATTGGTCTTGTATTTTATCTGGTATAGATTTGCTTATGAAATACACTTTAATTTAATTGAAAGCCCCTTCGAGCCTCCTATATATCATTTTCACTTGTTCGCCTGTTTAAGTATTCTCGAATCTTCACAGCTGGGGAGTTTTGTTTTGAACTCCATGTCTCGAGAACTGAAGATTTATCCACCACTAAAAGTACTTTTGCCATTATTTGTGATGGATTCATTACTTTCATTTACTTGTTTTATTTAGTGAGTTCTTCCACTTGTGCGTGGTATATTCTCTCCAGTAATTAGCTGCAAGCTATGTTTTCTTGTTTTCTATTTTCCTAGTCTTTTAGTCTTCCACAAATATGGTTCGTAGTTGGATAAATGCTAAATTAACAAGTGTTGAGTATGCTAAGGGATGAAGGGGTTTTTGGATTTTGGTAAACAAAAAGGTGATGATGACAATAGAAGGTTTTATTATCCTTGTGTGGGTTGTTTGAATGAGAGGAAACAAAGTCCTCTAAATATGTACACTAATATAATTTGTGAGGGGATTTGCAAGAGTTTCACAGTATAGGTACGGCATGGTGAAAATATGGAAAGGTTGAGTGTATATGAACAGTTAGAACAGACCTTTAATGATGATATGGATACTGATGATCGGGTAGAGGACATAATTCGTGATATTAGAGAACTTGCTTTTATACGATCACATACATATGGTACTATGTGCAATGATGCAGAAGCACCTTTATACCTAGGGTACAAAAAATAGAACCTGTTGAATGTGGTGTTGAGATTGGTTAGTGTGAAAGTACGGCATGGGTGGAGTGATAGAGGTTTTTTAAAATTGCTTGAGTTATTGCAAGACATGTTTCTAGAAGAA
The DNA here is from genome assembly GCA_037074615.1 of Leucaena leucocephala. Lineage (NCBI taxonomy): Eukaryota > Viridiplantae > Streptophyta > Magnoliopsida > Fabales > Fabaceae > Leucaena > Leucaena leucocephala. Next base: position 21,033,409 of record CM073519.1, read on the forward strand.
AATGTTTTACCTAAACGCTACTTGATGCTAAGAAAATAATATGTCCTTTAGGCATGGAGTATAGAAAGATTCATGTATGCCCAAATGATTGCATATTGTACAGGAAAGATTTTGAAGATGAGGAGAAATGTCCAATATGTAAGACACCAAGGTACAAATCAAAAAAGTCTCCTGTAAAGGTGTTATGGTATCTTCAAATTATACCAAGGTTTAAGCGGATTTTTGCTAATCAAGATGATGCGTAAAAGATGCTATTGCATGCGACTGAAAGGATTTATGATGGAAAACTTCGTCATCCGGCTGATTCTTTACAATGGAAGAAGATTGATGACCTATTTCCTGAGTTTGGCAAACCAAGCAAAGCAAGTATTATATATCACTAATCTTGCAAATAAAAGATGGTCTATCGCTCTCCAAGGAGAAAGGGTTATTGATAATGATGATTTAATTTGTGAGACCCCTTTTTTTTCATTATGTTTACTAAAATTGAATGAAGAAGAAGTGGATTCTGATTGATTTGTATGTGATTTCATATATTGTTTTGATGTAATAATAGCACAAGTATATTGTTCTGATTGCATATATTGTTTTGTTGTAACTTATAAGTGATGGGTTAATAAAAGGGTTCGTTTGTAAAAACAACTCCAATCTTTAAACCGATTGTACATGTTATCTAGTGTAAAAAGTAATATAAAAAACTTAAGTTTTTACACTGGTTGTACAAGTTACCCAGTGTAAAATGTCTTTTAAAATTCAAATATTGGTCATTTCATATTCAAAATATGATTTTTACACTAGATTTAAATGTTAACTGGTGTAAAAAGTCTTAGTGAAAATCCATTATCGAAGCCCGCCCCTTGGCTCTTCTATTCATTTCTCATTTCTTAGGTTGTATTCAGTCTTTTTTTTACGTCATCTATCATTACACCAGTCATTGTCCTTTGTGGTTTTCATTAGGCTTCGTCGTTGTCAATCGTTCTTCTCTATTCTCGCTCTCATTATACTTTGTCATGTATGTGTTATGGACACTTATTTTCTCATGTATGTGCTTCACCTTTTACATGTTCATTTAAACTAGGTTTTGTAGTTTTCTATGATAAATGCTTGCACTACTTTCGCTGTAGTGAGCCATTTTTCTCTGTTTACTATGTTTGTTTTTATTATTGCGTATATAGGAATATGGGGGTAGTTGTAATCAGAATGAGCTAGTGATACTCCAAGCGACTCTAAGCAAATGAGGGGCAAAATTGTGACACGATTGAAAGATAGGGAGGAAGGGAAATTACTACCGATTTAGTTTGACACACATTGGAACCCAGTTGGTGAACACAAGACAATGTACATGAGTTATGTCAGCCTCCTAGCATGCAACAAGACTAACATCGCCATACAGACTTGGGATGCTGTTGATAATCTTGTGAAGAATAAAATTTGGGACTCTATATAGGTATAAGAACTAACTATTGCATATTGTATGCACACCAATACCAAAAATCATAACTATTTGTTAATAACTCTGCTTTCAATTAAAAATATTGCAGCTCACTTACGATGTTCCTAATAATGAAGTTGATAGAACACAAATTGTGTATGGTTTCTATAAAATTTTAAGGGTCTTATTATGACTTTACCATTCATTTTATGCATGTATTTGTTCTTTTGTGGTAATACATGATTGTACTTGGCAATGTGATAATTAGAGGGTCAAATGGTAAATTAACCCTTCCAAACTGCATAAATATTGTTCTCTACTGATTTAGACTTTTATAGTGAGCTTTGGTTTTGAATTGTAGGTATTTTGGGGGAGGCCTAAGGATAAATGTGAGCAAAAAAGAGATCACAAGATAAAGAAAATTAGATCATGCTTTTGTGATTTTTAGTCATGACCAAAGTGTCCACAGGACGTTACCTCATTTCTTCTGGGAAGTTTCTCTATGTTAACCAAAACATGCATTTGGTCATGACTAAAATAGACAATCATTGAAGCTACATGTTTTGAATTAGGTCATGTGGAAATAAAAGGAAGATGAAACTGCAGACGCTGAGAAGGTTGGTTTTTGACCTGATTAGACTAAGAAGTAGTACTAAAATTCTCTCCACACCCTCTCCCTAACCTACACATTCATCTTCCATCATTATGCACCTGTCCACATAATCTCATGTCTCTACACCATTAACTCATCACCTTTCTATGCTTTCTTAATAGCATCATATCTGGATAGCGATTGTAGCACAGTAGAAGTCATGAGAGGCTAAATCCTTAGTCTCTTGGTGACTGATCTGATATCTTGAGCTCATGGACTACACTAGGGAGTTTTATGTTTTAATCTACAACATTTTCATGTTTTTATGCTGCTAGATCTAGGGTTTTCATTATATGAACAAGGGATTGAATGTAGATTGATCATTCTCATATTAGACAACTGTAATTTACTTTGTATGACTTGGATGCTGATTTTTAATATAGTTTTTAGTTTCAATTTTAAGATAGTTGGACTATTATCAACGATAGTTATTAAATAATACAATTGCTTGAAATTTATGTTCATCAATCGATGATCATTCGAGGGCATTTCATCATCTAATTTAATTTCATGCTAAGTGGTTTTTAACAATTCATTAGGAGTTTTTAAACTAGATTTTATTAAAGAAGTTTAAGAATTATTAATGTCTGGACTCAATCGATCGGTTGAGGTTTTATTTAAGACTTAGTGATTTTAAAACTCCTATATCAAATTAAGAGCAAGGATAGATAGGCCCCCATTATCAAGAGTCTTTCATAACAGATTTCTTTCTTAATCCATTGAATTTCCATCTTAATCAAAAAGACAAAAATACTTACTTTATTGTATCAAAAATCAATCAAACCCTAAAACCCATTTTACTTTAACTCAGGTTTTCAATGGTTTTGTCACCTATTTGCTAGGTCTCCAATAAAAGGCTCTTCAAGAAGAACGATAGGGTTGTGCCTTATACTACATTTATAGGATGCAATTATTTTTGTTTTGATGACTCAGACAACGACAATTTGTACTTCAAATCATAAGTCTTGAAGAAGCAACGTTGTCTTATTGTGTTGAACATTGGAGGGCATTCAAGACACAACTAGCTCATCAATATATGCATGGCAGAGACAAAGATGGTCATCAGCCTCATCCTTCTCCATGCAACAAGTATCAATTCATTCACGAAGCTACTTGGGAAGAATTTGTTAGGATTTGGATTACGATAGCAGTTATGATGAGTTGATATGTTGTGAAAAAGGAATCTTGCATTTCCCATGTTCCTTCATTTTGTATGTAGTGATTTTAACTACTTCAAGTCTTGTAGGAAAAAAGAGCAAAAGCTATTGAACACGTTCTCAAGAGTGATTGCCCCATACAATGTCACGAGAAGGTTACTCGAAGGTTGAAAAAGACTTGTTGGTGGCCAAGAGGAAGAGTCTGGAAAAGGCTGCTGAGTCTGATCCTAGTGTTACTCTTGCTCCCCCATCTCTAATACGTCACGAATATAAATGGTTGTACGCTTACTAGAAAAGGGACGAATCATTTACAAGCGATCACGCTCGCACGATTGCGGAAATATTGTAAGTACTGCTTGTATTATTTTGTTTTAGTAGACTAATTATAAAAAGGCTATAATTACTGAGTCTTGAGTGCTTAACCCATATTGGGTTCTAATTCAAAGGATAGCAGCAACAGGGATATGATTGTATAGGTGGAACTCAAAAATAGAGAGCTAAGTTGGTGAAGTTCTTTTGGTTTGTTGAGACATAAGTTTCCCCTCGTTGTGATAAACAGTCATAGAAAGCTTGATCATAGAGAGTTTATCTCATTCGTCGCGACATAGGCCTATTTTGGTCAGACTAAATATCATAAAGTATAGTTAGATAAGTTTCCTTAATTAGTCATAACATAGACCTTTTATTGCCATGACAAACAGTCACATAAAGCTTAGTTAGAGAGTTTCATTTGTTCATCACGATATAGGCCTCTTCCAGTCGCGATAAAAAATCACACAGTATGGTGGGATAAGTTTCCTTTATTTGTTGTGACATAGACCTTTTATCGCTACAACAAACTATTTTAGAAAATTGGTATGAGAGATTCCTCACATTAGTCAAGCTCGCCTAGACACCCAGCAAAAGGGAAAGGGAAAATGAGGTAAATTTGAATAAGGAGATATTGGTAGTAAGTGTTTATCTTCATTACTTTATATATATATAGATTACATGCTAAGCATGGTTTGCATGCATGAGGCATCGTTACAGTCTTGATGACTAGTTGCTCATAAAAGCTAGATTGTACTCAAGAAGAGTACCAGAATGACTGGCAGTCGCTGAGGCGACACTATTTCAAGTATTTATATGTACAAGATAGTTGTCAACCTTTTATGTTGACTAGAGATTTTATGCATATCAGTCATGAATTATGCATATTTGTATGAAGGATTATATGTTGGTATGGAGATTCTTTGAATTTCACCAATTTTCTTGCATGACATACAACAAAGTTAGGTAGCTTTAGGGTAAGGGCGAAGATACATAGAGTAAAGGTGGTAGCTAGAAGAGTTGTACATATTTTGTTTAAGTCTATTTAGGGTCATAGACATATATATACTTTCTAATGTGTATTATGATATACAATGGAGTATGTAATCCTCCTTTAAGGGAAGTACAACTTTTTGAAGGAAAGAAAAGTTTAACTTGAAAAAAGGAAAAAATTACTCAAGATTTTTAAGTTCTTTAATAGGAATTTAAGTAAACTCATAATTAAGGTGTCAGCTTATAAGGTGTTTTATTAGTAACCCTGGCATAAGAAACATAACAAGTGCGATGATTGTTTTGATAACTGCAGATACTAGAGGAGTTTAAAGGCTAGAACATGCCCTAAGTGCAATAGAAACCATGGCAGGATCCTTGCCAGTTTGTGCATAATATCTACTACAAATGTGATGAGCTGAGACATTATGCACAAGATTAAAACCAAAACCCAATAGAGAATAGGCGCAGAAATCAAAGCATTGTGTTAGCCCTAACTCATAAAGAAGCATAAAGGTCTCCTTATATAATTCAAGGTATGATTAAAGTTAACAAATTCATCGTCCAAACTTTATATGATTTTGGTACTAGACATTATTTTATTGTGTATAAATGTGCTAGAAAGATAGGTTTAAAACTGGATAGGTTACCATATGATTTAGTCGTGTGTATGGTATCACATGCTATGACTACCTGTGCATGTTTGAGTTGTATATTTAGTTACAAACAATAGGAATATGTGATAGATCATGTACATTTTCCCCTACAAGGGACAAATATCATAATAGTTCTCAATTGGCTATCTATCAATAACATATTGTTGGACTTTGGAATGAAGAGAATAATATTTCTAACTCCCCAAAAGACTCTAAATATCTAAACAAAATTAAGTTTTATCTTGGTAGCTCAAGCTAAGAAATATTTGCATAGGGTTTGCCAAGGATACATGGTATTCTTTTCAATGCAAGCAGAAGCAAAAGTGAGAGTGGAAGACATTCCAATGGTGAATGGATTTCTTGAAGTATTCCCAGAGGATATTAGAGGACTACTGTCAGAAAGAGAAATGGATTTCGCTATTGAGATAGCACTTGGAGTAGGACCAATATCTAAAGCCACATATAAAATGGCTCCAAATGAAATAGCAGAGCTAAATGATAAGACACATTTTGTATATGGTTTATGTAACACTTTTAAGAGGTTTATAACAACTTTACCATCCATTTTGTGCCTTAAATTGTACTTTTATGGTAATGCATGATTGTGCGCTATAATGTGCAAATTATTCTGGAACTCTCTTTGTGTTCACAGGTCATGACCAAAACATGGATCTTATCATCACTGGAATTGCTCATTTTGAATTAGGTTATGTAGAAATAAAAGGGGAGGCTAGTTTTTGACCTGATTAGGCTAAGAAGCAGTGCTTTATCGCTCTCTGATCACCTTCTCGATCTCTTCCAATGTTCTACACCTTTCCACAGATTTCTCCACATCTCTACACCACTAATCTGCCATATTTCTGTTGTTTCTCCATGGCATCTTAACTGAACAATGATTGCAGTACAGTAGGAGTCATGAGAGGCTAAACCTTTAGCCTTTTGGTGATGAATCAGATATGTTGAGCTCATGGACTCAAATGGGCAGTTTTTACTATTCTAATTTGGATGATTTGAATGTTTTCTTTTAATAGAATATTTTAGTTTTGATTTTAAGAGAGTGGGTTATTATCAACGATCGTTGTTAACTAATTCATTACTTGAAATATAGGGTTTTCGATGGATGACCATTCGAGGGCATTTTCATCATCTGAATTCAATTTACATGCTAAGTGGTTTATGACAGTTCATTAATAGTTCTTAAACCAGCTTTAATCAAAGGGGTTTAAGGAAAATTAGGGTTCTAACCTCAATCAATTGATTGAGGTTTTCTTTGAGACTTAGTGCTTTCTAAACTCCAATTTTAAATGTGAGAGCAAGGATAGATACGATTTCATCATCAAAAGTCTTTCATGACATATTTCTGAACAAACCAACTTGTTTTCATCTTAATCAAAAATCCAAAAACATTTATCATTCTGTACCCTACTTTTATCGCATTAATCTCTAAAAACCCCAAAACCATTTTATCCGTCCTCAAGTTTTTTATTGACTTTGACATCCAATCTACTAGGTTTCTACATAAAAGGCTCCTCGAGAAGAACGATAGGGTTGTGCCTTATACTACATTATATTGGGTGTAATAAACTTTATTTTGATGGATCAGACCACGACAGTCCGAAATCATCAATGGTGCCGTTGTCAGGGAGCCACGTTATTGGTTCCCAAGTAATTGATTGTCAATTTTATTAGCTACCTAAGTCATTTTTCTTGTTTTTGTTTGCATATTAGTTTCTTTTAGTAGTTTGTTAAAATTGCACTGCATTCTACAATTTTCTGAGTTTCTACAAAATAGTCTCTGTGACTGTGAGTCGCGACCTAAACTAACTTGTGTCGCGACAACTACTCTCTATGACTTTGAGTAATAACCAAACACCATTTGTGTCACGACTTGGTTGCTTCCCTGTGAAATTTGACTACTCTACAAAAACCAGTCGCGGCATTTATCACTTTAGTCACAGCTTATTTTCTCTGTGAAATTGCGTCACGACTAAAACGCGCTTTAGTCACGACAAACTGAAAATTTTCTGCTCTGTAACTTCCGTGATTGGCTTTGATTGATTGCATTTATTATTCTCTATATGTTCTACATTGAATGCGTAAAAGAGCCAAACAATTAGTGCCTTTTGAACTTGAAATTGAGAGAAGGCATAGGAAACTAAAGAGAGAGTTTAGAGAATTTAGAGAAGAAGCAAAATCTAGTTCCTACTCTAGTATTCCAGAGTCTAAAACTGAATCGAATATAGATGATATTAATCACAATGGGCCTAATAGGCATGGAGAAAATGAAATACCAATGAACCCAAAAGATAGTAGAAGTGTGAGGGAAATTAATCATGCGCATGTGAATTATGATCCTTATGGTTTCTATACTAAATAAGCTAATTTTGAGATTAAATGAGCTTTAATTGTAGCCTTACCTAAATTTCATAGTTCTATAGGAGAATATCCATATAGACACTTACAAAACATGCATATGATCTGTTCGTCAATGAAACCTCCAATGACTGCACTGGACGATGTCTTAAGGAGGTGTTTTCATTTTACCTTATAAGGGAAGGCTAAGGAGTGGCTATACAATTTGCCCACCTATTTCTCTACTCTTACATAGGATCAGCTAAAGTCGACGTATCTTGAATAGTTTTTCCCAGCTTGAAAGTCCACTCAAATGAAGATGGAGATCACTAATATTCTGCAACAGGACAGAGAATCTTTACATGAGTATTATATGAGGTTTCTTAACCTGTTGACTCGATGCCCTCACCATAACATGACCAAGGCTGATTTAGTAGACATTTCCTTTAATGGTCTACTTCCTCATAATCAGGTGTCCTTGAATGCTACAGCACATGGATCTTTGAGAGATAAGACTCCACAAGCAAGTTGGGAGCTATTACAGAAAATAGCCAATGAAGACCATCAGATAGGGGAACCAAGGAGAATACCCACATCATCTTCGGGTAATTTAAAAGAGATCTTAGTAGAAATAGTAGCCCTGGGAAACATAATGGAGAAGAGGATGGATCTTATTGAAAGAGAGCTGCATTCCACAAAACAAGTTCATGCAGTGGATACCTCACAAGCCTTAGTTACATGACGTGAACCATGCAGTTCTATGATGCATGCTACCAGTTCATGTGATAGACAGTGTGAAGAAGTGGCAGCAATATATCACGGGAAAGACAATCAATACTAGAAGAAAGACCCATACTCCAACACATACAACTTTGGTTGGAGATGCCACCCAGACATTAGGTGGGGGTGATAGGCCAAATCAATTATAAGGAGGTAGTGCTTCTGTAAGCAAGTACCAAAATAATGCACGGTCTATAGTCCTAACTCACCCTATGACCTTATTAACATCAAGGCCATATTAGACTTCTCAATTGTTAAAGAGTATGGCTGCATAGATGAACATGGATAGTAGAATGACCAATATAAGCAACAAGCTAAAAAATAATGATGAATACAGATATCACAAGTCACTTAACTCAAGTCTCGAATACAGTGAGTGACATTCAAGGAAAGAGCAGTGGTAGCATACCATCAAATACTATCATCAATCTAAGGGTCTGAATGCTATATCCCTTAGAAGTGGCAGAAAGGTGCATTTTAAGGAGAACGACACACCAGGGCAGGATATGGAAGAAGCTAAATTTTAGAAATCATCTATGCTGCAGTTATAAATTGGAAAATTTCAAAGTGCTAAAGAACAACAGCTTATGATAAAGAAGCCAACCCAAGAGGAGGACTCACAAGCACAATTAGAGATACAATAGCTGCAAGAAGAAGCAGCAACAGTACCAAGTCTAGCCTACAAAGGAAAGCAACCTGAGGAGAAACCAGAGTCGAGCAAGCAAGGACCCTCTATGCCAAAGGTAATGAGGTAAGTGTAAAAGATCTCCCTTTTCCTAACTCTTACTTTCCTAGAAAGAAAAAAATTGACCCTGACTTTGTGTAACATCCTTACTTTCATACGTCTTAGGGACCATCCAGTAGCATTTAGAACCACTTACTAGACCTTGGAAGTCCATTAGCCAAATCTGGAATTTTACTCTTTCTTGGGTTACTGTTCATATGGTATTCCAGATTAAGCAATGAACTTTGATAAATCATAATTAATTATAGAAACATCAAAATGAAGTGGTTCAAAAATCTCCATGAAGATAACATCTTAAAATTTAAGGGAAAAACAATTTCCAGACCAAATGACTAGCCAATTAATACAATTTATTCATTGAAGTTTACTGTTCATTTGGTCAAAAACTCTAAAAACAGATCCCGGTCCCTTACTTTGGAAATTCATTTCTCTTGTTATACTCATCCAAATGACACTCTCTACCTATGAATTTAAAGCTATGGATGTATACTACATGCTCATAAAAATTCGTGAAATAATTCCTTGATTTGCTAGGTCAAACTGAAGCCACAACAAAACTGCTTTAGGACCTACGTTTTTACCCTTTTAGTTTCTTTTCTTTCATTTTCAATAATTGTTTCAGCATGCACAAGCCATCAAATAAGCTTCTCAACATTCATATACATCATGGGGTTATACAATAATTGTTTCATACAATATCATCACATAAATAGATACTTTACATGGCTTTGACATACATGGAAAGTGTATAGCATATGCTAACATCTTAAATACTTCACTTTTATTCTTCCATGCTTTAGCTCTTCTCCATGCATACATTATCCATTATGCTAGACCTAAATTGGTTGGTTATGGGAGAGTGAGATTCTAGGGAATCTCAGTAGCAAATATTACTACTTAAATATGCAAGATGGATTCTAATGCATGATATGTAAGTTCATTAAACTTTCTTTGGTTAGTGACATGCTATCATGTTATATACTTTTGCATAAAGTGCATGGCCATGGAAAACATATGATTCACAATACATTCAACATCATTTATCATGTCACAACATCATTCAAACATCATGTACATGTCAACACATAAGCATACCACATCAAGCACATAAAGAGGTAAGTTCACTACATTGTATTTAATCTTTCCTCTTAATCTTTAGCACTTGCTCCCTAGCTCTCCAACCATAAAGCCTTTATGTCAATCACTTCCCTACATCTTCTTTGATGTTTCATGGTCTTAAACACATTCATATTCATCACATAACTCATTAGGACTCATGAACTCCAACCAATTCAAGACTAACTTTGTTACACTCTTTATTGTCATCACCTTCTCTAATCTTCACTAATCCACTTGGCTCTTGAATCAATTGATGTCTTGACTTTAACCTACACAATTTCATCTTTTGAATCCATTTATGAGCTTAGAATCATGAAATTCCAGCTCCTTCATGGCCTGCTGTACAGAACTGACCATAAGCATACGATTATTTCAAAAATTCTCATTTTGATTCTAATGCTTCACATACTTGTTTCTCCACTTTACCCCACACAACTTTTCATTTTAAAACCATTGTAACCATCAAAATTATGAAATTTCAATCACTGTTCATGTGAGTGAACAGTAACTGTAAGGAATCTCAAAGACTATAACCTTGAGATTTTAATGTTTCTAAGGTTCAAAACCTTTCCAATTCTACACAAAATCATCATATAAACTCAATGGAAGCATTAAATCATTGAAATTCAATTTCCTTCCCACATGAATAGGGCATACCATGGCAAAGTCAAGAATATCAATTTGATTCAACAACCAACCACTTAACTAGCTTGTTTAAGCTTCAATCATATGGTTCTAACTTTAATTTCTTCTTTCCCCTTTCATATAAGGTCTTTGGGCAGAACCACCCCTTAGAGAAAATTCAACTTTTCCCCCATGAAAACCCTAAGTTCAAGCTTACCTTTAATCTCTAGCTTGCTTGAACTTTGGAACCTTGAATCTTCGTTGTCTTGGCTTGAGTTTTCATTTTATAAGAGCTTCCCCAAGGGTCCATGAAGCCACGGTTTTGATACAGAATGAGGGGGTATTTATAGCCAAAATCCATGGAAAATCAATGGACAAGATTGATTTGGTTACTATTTGATCTAAAGGCTCACATTTAATCTTGGATTTTACTTTTTCATAAAAGAATAATTATGACATCATGTGGGATAGCTCATGGGACACCTAAGAGGGGTATGTGGCGTGCTCATAGTGTAAGGAAGCTTCTAGAAAAATTCTAGTCTAATCCGGTATCGATCGGAGCAGTTTCACAACAATCGGACTATTTTCTGTTCTGAAATTTGTATAATATATCAGGATATGTATTCTTTCCTGGACATCAATATCTAGGATTCTCATACTATTAACATGGTTATACTAAATATTTATCTACCATCTATTCCTTAGAAAATGACCAAAATACCCTTGGTGTCCTTTCTTGCACTACATTAACCCTAAGGGCATAATTATCATTTCATACCTCTTTATACTGCCTCAGGGTGTATCTGGGCTCTAAATAATCCTCTTTATAATATATGGCACATTTTTGTCCTATCCAGAATGACCAAAATGCCCTTCATCTATCTCTGGTACAATCTGGGCATCCAGGGGTATTTTCATAATTTTACACTTTTCCTGGACACTGGCCCCTTCTACTGATGGAATGGTACCCTGGGTTTTGGGCCCTCCTTGGCATCATCATGGTCCTATATATAAGGTCATCTGATCTCATTCTATCCAAGCTCACATACCGATAAGTTCTATTATCGGATCATTGGTGTTATCAAACTCCCGTCAAAATTCACTATTATGGGGATAACATTTTATAGAGGACTTCTTCCGGGGTTCTGTCAGATTCATAACATCTGACACTATAGGGCACACTTTCCTATAATTCTCCCACTTATATCTGATGCCCATGGAATATGATAAAAATTTAGATAACTTTTAGACTATCAGATAATTTTTTACTGTCTGGAGCCCTAATAAAATTTCTGTATTATGCTAGTTAACTAGCATATCTTCCTCTATTTACTGATGGAATATGGGACTAAAAAACTTTCCAGCATTTATAACCCTTTCCAGGTTGATCTTTCTATAATTACAATTTTGCCCTTGAACTTTTTACTTAATTACATTTAAGTCCCTTAACTTTTGAAAATTACCACTTTTAGCCTAACTTTTGTTTCTACTTTCACTTTTTGCCTTTAACCTTTTCTACTTTTCATTTTAGTCCTTCTCTTCCTTAAAAACTCATCTAACCTTTATTATTTCTTCTGATATTCGTCATAATCCTTTCCAAACCCCTTTCCTCTATCAGTATTATACTAATAGGGAAAAATTAGGATATGACACTTTGCAAAAGATGCTTATACTCTATTCAACAAGTTAGAAATAAATATCCCTTTGGTTGAGTTCCTCAAGAGAAACCCTAAATTTGCAAAATGTTTGAAAGAATTATGTGCTGATAGAAAGTTTAGGCCTCTTGAGAGAATCTAAATGAGTGCTAATAGGGCATCACTATTTAAGGCTAAACTACCTATTAAGTACCAAGACCCAGGATCCTACATAATCGCATGCACTATAGGAAATATTCCTATTAAGGGAGCGTTACTAGATCTAGGGACAACTATTAATGTAATTCCTTGTTTGGTATAGCAAACCTTAGGTATCAATAACCTTAGAGAAACAAATGTAGTGCTCCAGGTAGCTGATAGGTCAATTAGGTATCGTAAAGGAATCCTTGAGGATATTCTTGTACAAGTCAAGGACTTAGTGTTCCCAGCTGATTTTTATATTTTTGACATGTCCAATGTATTAGTAAATGATAACACTCTGATTTTAGGCTAACCTTTCCTCCAAACTTCCAAGACTATCATTAGTATGAAGCATAGTTCTATTACAATGGAAGTTAGAGAGCATATGGTAAGTTTCAACATGAATGAAGAAATAAAATTTCCTCATGGTAATTCTGCTTGTACTACTTTGAATGCAATTGATTATGCTATTGAAGAGACTAGGGATGAACATGAACTGAGTTTACATGATAATGACAGAGATAACGCATTTGTAAAAAGTTTGTTGAGTGATCTTGCAGGATCCTAAGATGTTTTTAAAGCTGGAAATACAATAATTAAAGAAGGGTTGAGTTTTTGTGACCCAAGGTCATGACTAAATGACACCCACGTCATGACTAAACATCAACCTAAGGTCCACTATAAAGTTGAGTAGTGACCAAATGGCATTATGGTCAGGACACAACGTTCCAGAGACTACCCATCATGACACGAAGATGAATATGTCGCGACTAAACATCAATCTTCAGAGGCACACCCTGTCAACTGGAGTCGTGATGAGAAGCTGAAAGGCCAAGACCAGAAATGCAGACACAACCAGTAAACTCAAAACTCCTTCGATTCCATACTCCATTATTTTCGTTAAAGGGCCAATACATTCTAACTCTTCTTACCCTTAGTCTCATTCCAAATTTATGCCATACCTTAAATGATTTGATCTCAAATAAAGATGCAGGAATGAGAGAGTTTGCTCCCAACTATGTTGTAACTGTGGATCAACGTAAGCTGGGTGCAACTCCTAAAGAGACTATAATCAAAATGGAATAACCTAAAGAATCATACATGAGAAACCTCCAAGGATCTACAAAAGGGAGTATTTCTAATCTGAATAATCCATTTGATCCCTTCTATTGTCCAACCACCAGAATTAGAGTTAAAAGATTTGCCTACTAACCTAAAGTATGCTTACCTTTAGCCAAACTCAAAATTGCCAGTCATAATTTATAGTTTTTTAACTGTTAGTGAAGAGGCTAGGTTATTAAGTATGCTTAGAAAGAATAGAGAGGCCTTGGGTTGGCAAATAGATGATATAAAAAGGATAGATACAATTATTTGTACACATAGGATTCTGCTGAGTGAAGGTTACAAGCCAATTAAACAACCATATAGAAGATTAAATCTATTAATCTCTGATATGGGTAAGAAAGAGATTAGTAAATTGTCAAAGGTAGGAATCATATATGCTATTTCAGATAGTGAATGGGTATATCCTGTGCATGTAGTGCCTAAGAAGAGTGGATTGAAAGTAGTCAAGAATAAGAATGACGAATTGATACCTACTAGAGTGTAAATTTCATGGAGGTTTTGTATCGATTATCAGAAGTTGAATGATCCTTCTAGGAAAGATCATTTCCCCTTACCTTTTATTGATCAAATGCTAGAGAGATTAGCACAAAAAAGCTATTATTGTTTCCTAGATGGATATTCAGGATATTTCCAGATTCCAATAGACTCGAAGGACCAGGAAAATACCACATTTACATGTCCCTTTGGTACATATGCCTATAAAAGAATGCCATTTAGTTTGTGTAATGCTCCAGGCACATTTCAACATTGTATGCTTTCTATATGTGCTTATTTCATTTAAAAATGCATGGATGTGTTCATGGATGATTTTACTGTATATGGAAATTCTTTTGATATGTGTCTATAAATCCTTGATAGCATCCTTGTTAGATTATTGAGAAAAAACTAGTTGTAAACTTTGAAAAATGTCATTTCATGGTTGACCAAGGAGTAGTACTTGGACATCTTATATCTATCAAGGGGATTGAGGTGGATAAAGCGAAAATTAAAGTCATTTCCTCGTTGCCCTACCCCACAATTTTAAAAGAACTTTGATCTTTTTTGGGACACGTTGGGTTTTACAGAAGATTCATTAAAGCCTTTAGTAAAATTACTTTGCCACTCTCAAAACTTCTTCAAAAGGACACTGAATTTATTTTTTCTGCTGATTGCAAAAAGGGTTTTGAAAAATTGAAGGATAGGTTGGTTTCTCCACCTATCCTAACTTTACTAAATTGGGATCTTCCTTTTAAACTATCATGTGATGCTTTCAATTACATTGTGGGAGCTATAATAGGACAAAAGGAAGATAATTTAGCTACGGTGATTGCCTACGCCTCTAAAATACTTGATGCTGCTCAAACTAATTATACTACTACTAAGAAAGAATTGTTTGCAATTGTAATGGCTTTGAATAAATTTAGATCATATCTCAATAACTCGAGAGCTGTAGTTTACATAGATCATACAACTGTCAAGTACTTGTTCCATAAACCATAATCTAAGCCAAGACTTTTATGGTGGATGTTACTGCTTCAATAGTTTGATATAGAAGTGAGGGATAGAGCTAAAAATATGAACCACATTGTAGATCATCTAAGGAGGTTACCAATAGAGACAAGGGGAGTACTTAGTTATGACCTTATTTATGATTCTTTCCCTGATCAATCCCTTTGTTTGATTGCTGTTGTAGAACCTTGGTATGCTCATTTAGTTAATTTCATGAAAATTGGCCTAATCACATCTCATTTGTCTAAGTTCCAGGCCTGAAAGCTCAAGAGTGAATCTAAATACTTCACTTGGGATAAGACATTTCTGTGGAAGTTGTGCTCAAGTCAGGTACTAAGACAATGTGTGCCAAACTAAGATCACAAATCAGTTTTAGAAGCTTGCCACTCATGGATATGTGGTAGTTGTTTTAGGGGGAAATGGATTGTACGTAGGGTCCTTTAATCTAGTTTTTATTGGCCTTCCCTTTTTAAAGATGCTTTTGAGTTTTGTAGAGCTTGTGATAGATGCCAAAGATTTGGGGGGATTAGCAAAAGGCATGAGATGCCACAACAAGCTATTATATTTTGTGAGTTTTTTTGTGTATGGGGAATAGATTTCATGGGACCCTTTCCACCTTCAGCAGAATTCCATTATATTTTATTGGCTATAGACTATTTATCTAGGTGGGTATAGGCCATTCCTACAAGACTAGATGATGCCTGAACAGTTTCTGAGTTTCTAAGATCTCACATATTTAGTAGACTTAGAGTAACTAAAGCATTAATCAGTGATCAAGGCACTAATTTCTGCAATAAGTTAATCAATCGCTTATTGGCAAAATATGGTGTCACACATAAAGTCTCAACCCCATACTACCCTCAAACCAATGGTCTAGTAGATGTTTCTAATAGGGAAATTAAGTATATTCTATAAAGGATTGTTAAGTTATCCAATAAGGAATGGAATTTATGACTTGACGATGCATTGTGGGCATATATAACTGTCATATCCTAAATTTTTCCCTATATGTATAATACTGATAGTGAAAAGAGGTTTGGAAAGGATTATGATGAAGATTAGAAGAAATAATAAAGGTTAGATAAGTCTTGAAGAAAGAGAAAGACCAAAATAAAAATTGGAAAAGGTTAGACGCCAAAAGTTAAAGTAGAAATAAACGTTGGGCCAAAAGTGATAATTTCCAAAAGTTTAAGGACCTAAATGTAATTATAATAAAGTTGAGCCAAAATAGGCCAAAAATGCCCAGAATCAAATCAGACTCAAATTTTACTAGTAGATAGACAAAATTATTCCAGTCAGTTTAACGCAACACAGAATTTTGATTTGAGGTCTCGATTAATTGATATAAATTTATGAAGTCAGAAGAATTATTATAGTATTTTTCAGACATTAGAATTAGATGGGATATTATAGGAAATTCCCATATTTAATATAAGAATTCATAAAATTGACAGAGTCAGAAAAGGAATCCTGTAGAAGCCTTACGGGATTTTACAGTGAAATTAAATATCCGATAAATAGGATCGGGTGAGATTTATTGTGAATGGTGCTATGAAGGGCATAAAGGCAATGAACCCATACCAAGGCCCAAATGGCGCCATAATGAGCCCAATAAAGTAGTGACACAATTATATGGGCCAGAGCCCATAGCAGTCCAGGAAAAGTATAAAATTATGAAAATGCCCCTATATGCCCCTATTGTACCAGTGATGGATGGAGGGTATTCTGGTCATTCTGGACAGGCCAAAAATATGTAAGATGGCATAAAGATGATTAATTGGAGCCAGTAAATACTCTGATGATGTTTGAAAAGATGATAATGCCCTTAGAGAAATTAAAGTAAAATCGGACACCGATAAAGGGTTAAAGGAAATGTAGGGAATTTTTATTAGGACTTCTGGGTCTCAAAAAATTATGATACTTTATAGGAAATTCATTTTATATTATAATGAATTACTAAAAATTTTAGAACCATTAAAAGAGGTGTCTAGCATTTATTTCAAAATTAAGATATTTTAAGAATATCGGTATAAGAAAAGTACCTTGGGATTTGTGCCAATTTGCTATTGGACCCAAGGAAGGACTATGGCAGCCCAAAATTTCGTGCTAGGGCATCCCATTAAGTCCCAAGAGTTGTCTTGGAGCCCAAGTCCAATAATGAATAATTTTTGAATTTTTGAAAAGAAAAAAAGGGGATAAAGTGTGAATTATGGCTTGCACATAGTGGGACCCACACACCCACACACTTGGCATCCAATACAAGGGGGAGGAGAAGATTTTTGTCATGTGGATTTATCTCAAGTTGGCTTGGAGAGTAAGCTTGATATAAGAACAAATATGAGCAATTAGATCAAATAGTGTACAAAGTGATCTTAGCCATTCATTTTTCATAGAATTTTGCTATAAATAGCCCCTCAATTCTGCAGCCAAACCATGAGCAAAGAAATCTTGGGGAAACTCTTGCAAAATGGAAACTCAAGCCAAGACAAAGAAGATTCAAGGTTCCAAAGTTCAAGCAAGCTAGAGATTAAAGGTAAGCAATCTCTCCTAGCTTATTTTCCTTTTATTGGAGCATGAACTTAGGGTTTTCATGGGGAAAAAGTTGAATTTTCTCTAAGGGAAGGTGCTGCCCAAAAACCTTAGATGAAAGGGGAAAGAAGAAATTAAAGTTACAAACATATGATTGAAGCTTAAACAAGCTAGTTAAGTGATTGGTTGTTGAATCAAGTTGATATTCTTGACTTTGCCAAGAGTGAACCTGTTCGGCCTGCACTGTTCATTAGGGAAGGAAATTGAATTTCAATTATTTAATTCTTCCATTGAATTTAGTTGATGATTTTGTGTAGGGTCGGAAAGGTTTTGAACCTTGAAAGCATTGAAATTCCAAGATTATAGTTTTTGAAACCCTTCTCAGTTACTATTCACTCGCATGAACAGTGATTGAAATTTCATGATTTTGATGGTTCCAATGGTTTTAAAATGAAAAATTGTATGGGATAAAGTAAAGAAACAAGTATGGGAAGCATTGTAATCAAAATGAGATTTTTTGAAAGAATTGAGTGCAGTTTCGGTTCTGTACAACATGTGATGAAGGAGCTGGAATTTCATGATTCTAAGCTCATAAATGGATTCAAAAGAGAAAATTGTATAGGGTAAAGTCAAGACATCAATTGATTCAAAGACCAAGTCCATTAGTTAAGATTAAGGAAAGTTAATGGGCTTAATGTTCAAGGAGAAGTTTTGTTAGTTAAAGTGAGTTTAATGCTCAAGGAAGTTAGATTGTGATGAATGAATGATTATGTGATGTTAGGAATTGATTGGTATGCTCCAAGAGAGGCAGCCACATGTTCAAGAAGAGTGAGAAGAAGGAAGCAAGTTAAGGTGAAAGAAAGTCAAGTGTTCAAGGTAGTAAACTTATCCTAAACTTATATACATTGAATGTTATGCTTAATTGTGCTATGGCTTGATTGAATTGTGTTGCCTATGTACTCATGTATGAAGCTCTATTTATATGTTTACTTTGGCCAATTGTATTTCATATGTAACATGGAAGCATGCATATGACACAATAGTAACACTTTCACAAGCAAGCACAAGTAGTTACATTAATGCATGCATTGTTTAGTACCGTTTGCTACTGAGATTTCCCCCGAAATGTCATCCCTTTCCATGTAATCCCAATCCCATAGGTTTATGAAGGATGAAGGAGGATGATGAAGCATGAAGAAAAGCTAGGGATTGGATAGTATATATGTTATGTGAATGTGAAATGTTACTGTATGACTAATGTAAGTAGTGATGGTCATGATGTAATGAAAAATAGTAAATGATGGAATAAATGTATGAAATTTTACAGACATTTATATGACATGCCAAGCTTCATTTTGACACTAAGAATGCTTTATTTGCATGTCTGTACAAAGAGAACTGATTTTCCAAAGTAAGGGACCAGAATTTGTTTCCAGGATTTTTGACCAAATAAACAGTAAATTTTGGCGAATAAACTGTATTAATTGGATAATCATTTGGTATGGAAATTATTTTTCCCTTAAATTTCAATATGTTATCTTCATGTATCTTTTTGAACCACTTCATTTCGAGTTTTCTAGAATTAATTATGATTTTTTGAAATTTGTTATGTAATCTGGAATACCATATGAACAGTAACCCGAGAAAGAATAAAATTCCAGATTTGGCTAATGGACTTCCAAGGTCTTATAAGTGGTTCTAAATGCTACTGGTTGGTGCCTAATACGTATGAAAGTAAGGATGTTATAATAACTGCTTTTAAAACCCTATAGGAATATCTCCTTATAGGATAGTTTTTGGGAAGGCTTGTCACATGTCTGTGGAAATAAAGCATAAGTCATTTTGGGTAGGGAAAGCTTGCAATGAAGATCTTGCAAAAGCTGGTTCAAAGAGGTTATTGCAGATTCAGGAGTTGGAGGAGATTAGGTGCCTACATCAGCTCTGAAGTTTATAAGCAAAAAATAAGGTTAATCCACGATACTCTCATTATGACAAAGAGTTTTAAAGAGGTGACATGGTATTAAAGTACCAAGCTAGGTTCAAGTTCAAACATGAAAAATTCAAAACTAGCTGGGACGGGCAAAATCTTCTAGGCCAATGGGCACCATTTGAAACTTTATGAGGAATATGCTCTACTGTCTTGAGGCCAAGTTGTCCCTTCCCTATCTCTTACCTTTACGAACTTATATGTGCTTGACATGTTAGTTTGGTGATTGGAAAGGGATGAACCAATAGAAGTAGTAGTTAATTGTTCTGCTTGATGTTTCAATAGGATAGCTTCATTTTCTACTCATTCCTGTTTATTCTAGGTGTCTTTCTATTTTGAACAACAACCCGTTAATGTCCATGTCTCACTTACTCATCCATTGTTCCCTCTGATTATGGTTATATTTTTTACTTTGGTTCTATTGATAGTGAGGACATGTGGGGACATGTCTTTGCTTTTGTGCTACTCAATGTGACATCCTTCGATTAATCCAATCTTTCATCACAAAATTTTTGTTTTTGATCTTAATGTGTGATGAATTGATTAAAATTGGATCCCCGCTTTAAACTTTGTTGATAACTGGAAAGGTTTTAGCATGAAAAATCGTTTTAGGACTTTGAAAATTATCACTCGGTAGTCTCTACCAAAAACTGTCATGACATACTGCCTTTTAGGTCATTACCTATAATGAAACTTTTGACTTGACATGCTATCTGTGACCTACAGTCATAACCTATGTACATAGTGGTCACGACAATAACTCTGTTGATTTGAGTCGTGACTTGAGTACTTACTTGGTCACGACTGTTCCTCTCTGTGTTTTTGTCATGAAAGATACATCCCATAGACACGACTAAATATTTTGAAAATCCTGAGCATGCACCCCTATGACAACTGGTCGTGACCTCACTATTCCACATCGCGACCTGTGTTTGAAAAATGTCCAAACTATCTTCTCTTTGCCTTGTGCAAATATGTATAAAAGGATCCCTTTTGAACTACTGAGATTGTTTCACAAATGATTCATTGTTCCCTTATTTCAAAACCTTTTTAGCTCCTTGAAACCATTTCCCCACTTAATTTTTTTTGGAAAATATTAGAAATTGAATTTGAAAACAACTAAGCTTTTGCTGTTACATTGGATTATCACATGGTTCTAAGTGATTACTTGGAAACTTTTAAATCATCGTTTAGAGGGTTTTCAGCTATGATAAGTGTTTTAATGCCTAGTAAATGATTAACATTGTTTGAGACTTTAACTTATGAGCAACCTAGATCAAAACATTTGTTGGAAGGATTCTCGGCCTTAAATCCTATATTGATTGATTATTCAATTGGTTTATATCCTCTAAAACTTGTCTTGACTTTGAGTTTAGAATTACTTGCGCATTTATGAATTGAACATTCTTTCTAAACCTTTTTATCCTTAACACAAGCCTACTACATATTACATCCTTAGTGACCCCTCTTAAGCCCATCACTTTTTCTTTTCATCACCCTTATAGAAAGTCATATATGCATAAACATCATTTTGAAATAAAATTTGTGTTCATGTCAAAAATTCATTATTGTTATGTTATTGTGCTGTAGCTTCTATGAATGAGGTGCCAAACAAAAGAAAAGGATAAAAGAAACATATTGCACTGAAAAAAGAGAAAGTGAATGAAAAGAACACAAAAAGAAAAGAGAAGAGGGCACCATTATTAATTTCTATTAGCAAAATTCATATTCATTGGTGAATGCATATAGTACTTTATATTCTTCATACTCCATTCCATGTGGCCCATCTCCATTATTTTAACCCTAAAAGACCTATTGATTCTTTGCATAAGTGCTATATTGTTACTGAGATTTATAGCCATTACAACCAAATGGTAAGGTGTTCTCCATTAAAATTGAGAGTGAAAGAACCTTAATAATGAGAGAAAACAGAGAGCTAAACACAACTCGTTGAGATGATCTATTACGCTCATACAGTTGAGGTTGATTTCACTTAGTAGCTGATTGCTTGGCATTGCTCACATTATCACCTTTGCATTCCCAAAAGATGATGACTTATTTGTTTTTAGGGGTACACTATGGACTATGTTGATATCTTGAATTTAACAGTGTTGATTTAGGATTAATTCATTTCTTTGTCTAGGATTACAAAGGTTCAAGTGTGGGGAAATTGATAAGACACATCTTGTATATGGTTTCTATGACACTTTTAAGAGTTTTATAATAACTTTACCATATATTTTGTGCCTTAAATTGTACTTTTATGGTAATGCATGATTGTGGGTAACAATGTGCTAATTAAAGGTTAAAATTATAAATTAACTATTCCAAACTGCATAGATTCTGTTATTTACTGATTTGGACTTTTACAGTGATCCTTTATTTTGGATTGCAGGTATTTTAGAAGAGAGCAAGGACCAAAAAAGAAATCACAAGTCAATAAAAGTGAAACCACGCTCCTGCATCTTTTGGTGGTGACCAAAAAGTCCACCGATCGTGACCTTAATTCTTCTCAAAGTCTCTCTGTGTTCACATATCGTAAACAAAACATGGATCAAGTAGCGACTAAAATACAAAATCACTGGAATTGCGCATTTTGAATTAGGTTATGCAGAAATAAAAGGGGAGGAAGGCTGCTGTCAAAAGGGGAGAACTGGTTTTTAACCTGATTATGCTAAGAAGTAGTGCTTTAGCGCTCTCTGATCACCTTCTTGATCTCTTCCATCGTTGTACACCTTTCCACATATTTCTCCACAACTCTACACCACCAATCTACCATCTTTATGTTGTTTCTACTGTTCTAATTTGTATCTTCTCATGTTATGATTGTTGCTAGATCTAAGGTTTTTATCTTATGAGCAAGTTTTGAATATCTATTGATCATTCTCATATTAGACTTTGTAATTGAATTTGGATAATTTGAACGTTTGCTTTTAATAGAATATTTCAGTTTTGATTTGAAGATAGTGGGTTATTATCAGCGACCGTTGTTAACAAATTCATTGCTTGAAATCTAGGATTTTCGATCGATGACCATTTGAGGGCATTTTCATCATCTAAATTCAATTTACACGCTAAGTGATTTATGACTGTTCACTAATAGTTCTTAAACTAGCTTTGATCAAAGGGGATTAAGGAAAATTAGGGTTCTGAACTCAAGCGATCGATTGAGGTTTTCTTTGAGACTTAGTGCTTTCTAAACTCCAATTTTAAACGTGAGAGTAAGGATAGATACGATTTCATCATCAAGAGTCTTTCATAACATATTTATCAACAAACCAACTAGTTTTTATCTTAATAAAAAATCCAAAAATATTTATCTTTCTGCACCTTACTTTTATCGTATCAATCTCTAAAAACCCCAAAACCATTTTATCCCTACTTAGGGTTTTCATCGATTTTGACATCCAATCTACTAGATTTCCACGTAAAAGGCTCCTAAAAAATAATGATAGGGTTATGCCTTATACTACATTATATTGGGTGCAATAAACTTTACTTTGATGGTTTAGACCACGACAGTCTGACATCGTCACTAAAGAAACAAGTTAAAGAGTTATTGTATAAGGCATTCATAAATCACAGTGTATCCCCATAGGGTGATCCAGTACTATTTATAAAAAGAAAGATGGCAGCATGAGATTATGCATTGATTATAGAGATCTAAATATGGTGACAGTTAAAAACAAGTATCTACTTCTTAGAATTGATAATCTGATGGATCAATTGGCAGGCTCTTGAGTCTTTCCAAAAATTGATCTCATATTAAGATATAATAAACTATGTGTACGAGTAGACGATATGGTAAATACAACCTTTATAACAAGATATGGGCATTATGAGTTTCTAGTAATGCATTTTGGATTGCACAATGCACCTACAATATTCATGACTATATGAATCACATCTTTTGGCAATAACTAGATAAATTTGTAGTGGTGTTCATTGAAGATGTCTTGATATACTCAATGAATAGAAAAGAGCCAAAAATACTTGAGGATTATGTTAAGAATCCTAAGTAAGAAACAACTCGACACAAAACTGAGTAAATGTGAATTATGGCTTACATAAGTTAAATTTCTAGGCCATGTGATATCTCATGATGGAGTTGCAATATATCCTAACAAGGTGGATGTAGTACTAAACTAGAAAATACCTAGGACAGTGATAAATATATGAAGTTTCTTGGATATAGCTAGTTATTATAGAAGGTTTATTTAGAACTTCTCATGGATTGCCCTGCTATTGACTTACCAGAAAGAATCAACCATTTGTGTGGGATGACAAG
Organism: Leucaena leucocephala; assembly: GCA_037074615.1. Classification (NCBI taxonomy): domain Eukaryota; kingdom Viridiplantae; phylum Streptophyta; class Magnoliopsida; order Fabales; family Fabaceae; genus Leucaena; species Leucaena leucocephala. The sequence goes on from CM073519.1 coordinate 21,057,477, forward strand.
TGTGAGGGCAGTTCTAAGAACTAAAGAAGAGGCTCACGTCCATGTCAGCATTAATTATTCCTGATCCCATATTGACTTCTATGGTCTACCGTGATATGAACAACAATGGGTTGGCATGTGTCCAAATTCAGTAGGGTAGAGTTGTGGCATATGCGTCGAGACAGTTAAAGCCTCATGAGTAGAATTATCCCATACATGATCTAGAGCTTGGGCCAATTGTCTTTGCCCTAAAGATATGGCAACACTATTTGTATGGGGCAACTACTGAGCTGTACTGTTACCACAAGAGCTTGGAATACTTGTAGATCAAAGAGTTAAATTGAGGTACATAGATAGATGGGACTCCTAAAGGATTATGACTTTGTGATCAAATATCATCCAGGGAAGGCAAATGTTGTAAGATATGCGTTAAGCTAAAAGACTATATAGGTAGCGATTATGATAATCAAAGAGCAAGTGTTAATAGAAGTTTTCGGGATGACACGTCAATGGTTTCAATGACAATAAGAAACATAACTTCTCTAATAGAACAAAACTTATGGGACCAAGTACTAGAAGCCTAAAAACAGGATCATATAGTCAGGTTACTAAAAGGCAGAGTATAAAGAAGAGAAACCCAAGATTTTAATTTTTCATCTGAAGCATTTGTTAGGCTCAAGAATATAGTCTATGATCAACTACATGCAGGAATTAGGAGAAAAATCTTGGATGACACACATAAAAGCAAGTATACTATTCATCCGGGTATTGTTAAGATGTATCATAACCTTAAGTCACTTTTCTAGTAGCCAGGTATGGAAAGTGATGTCACAAAGTATGCAACATGATGCATCACTTGTCAGAAGGTTAAAGTGGAACACAAGAAGCCTCTAGGACTCCTACAACCTCTTGACATTCTAGGTATAAATGGGAAAGTATTATAATGGACTTCATTTCAGGTTTGCCTATAACAACTATGGGATATGATACTATATGGATAATTGTGGATAGATTGATGACCTCAACTCATTTCAACGCTATCAAAGCTAATTATAAACTGGAGAAATTGGCACTAGTATATATAATAGAGATAATGAGACTTCATATTGTGCCAAGTAGTATCATATCGAATAGGGATCTGAGGTTTACTTTAAAGTTATAGGAAACTTTGTAGGATGCAATAGACACTAAGTTGAGGTTAAGCATGGCATATCATCCCAAACAAATAGTCAATCGAAGAGGATAATACAAACTCTGGAGGATATACTACAGGCTTGTGTCTTGGACTTCAAGAAGAGTTGGGATTATTTCTTATCATTAACTGAATTCACATATAATAATAGTTATCATGCGATTATTCAAATGACGCCATTTGAAGCTTTATATGGAAGGAAATGTCTGTCTTTACTATGTTAGATTGACTAAAGGAAAAAGAGTTGTATAGCCCATATTTGGTAGACAAACCCTCATAATAGATCAAAATTATAAGGAAAAACTCTTAACAGTACAAAGGTGACAGAAAAGCTATATAGACAAGTGAAGAAGGCCGCTTGAGTTTAAAGTCAGATATCATGTGTTTCTAAAGATCTCTCCAACCATAGGTATTGGATTGGCGATGAAAATAAAGAAGCCAAGTATCAAAAGTAGGACAAGTGGCATATACAATAGCTCTACCCCCTTATTTGAGAAGACTTCACAATGTCTTCCATGTTTCATAATTGAAGAAATATCAACCAAACCTAGAGCATATTATTAAGTATGAGAACATTAGTGTGCAGGATAAACTGACGTATGATATGGAGTTGAAACAAATCATTGATATATAATAAAGGTGACTTTGACATAGAAGTATACTATTTATGAAAGTGGTATGGAAGGGACTATCTCATAGAGAAGCAACATAGAAGACAGAGGAAGGCATGAATATGTTGTATCTAGTGTTTATGGCACAAGGTATGTTTTAAATTTTGAGGACAAAATTTATTTTATGGGGGAGAATTGTAACATCCTAAATTTTGATAAAAGGGATTTATAAGGTATTATCATGGATGAAATTTATTTTATAGGGGGAGAATTGTAACATCCTAAATTTTGACAAAAGGGATTTATAAGGTATTATCATGGCCAACAATACTTCTCTGAAATTAACAACTTCTAAATTTTAAACTTTTAGGAAAAATTAAGGAAATTTTTGGAGATACCTTATATTCATCAGATGTAAGTTTCCCTAGGTCACAATGAACAGTTGTAGAAAAATTTAAAACAAAGATTCTACCTAGATTTTTCTGATGGCATCACCTCAACCTTCATTTTCACATGTTACTATGATATTTCTTCACACCACCTGTCCTTCCCTTCTTCCTCTCTATTCTAGCTATCACTCCTTCCTTTTTCCCCATTCCACCTATCCCCTTCCTCTATTTTATTTTAATAGTCTTCCCTCATTCTTTCATTTCACACTTGTCTCCTTCATTATTTCTTCTTCTTCTTCAGATTCACCAAAGAGCAGAGAAGAGTGTGAGAAAGTGAGAAAGTAGAGCTTGTTTGAGGGGGAAAAGAGGTGGGTTGCTAGTGTGAGAGTATCTCTTGTCTAAGGTAAACCTTATTCATCTCCTTCTACCTTTAACATTTATGGTTTCTACTTGTTGAAGTTGAGGGTCTGGTTAAAGATGGAGTTAGGTTACTGCATGTGCCATGACATACTTGAATTAGAGTTTCTAGAAAATAGAGTTTTGTTATCTTTAAGTTATGACTTTGCACTATCTAAAATCAAAGCTCCAGGTTTCAAAATAGTTTAACAAAGCTATAATTACTAAGTCTTGAGTGTTTAACCCATCTTGGGTTCTAATTCAAAGAATAGCAGTAACATGCATGTGATTGTATAAGTGGACCACAAAAATAGAGAGCTCAGTTGGACAAGTTCTTTTGGTTTGTCATAACGTAAGTTTCCCCTAGCCACTACGAACAACCACATAAAGCTTGGTCAAAGAGAGTTTCTCTCGTTCTTCATGACATATACCTCTTTCAATCGCGACTAACAATCACAATGAGTCTAGTGGGATAAGTTTCCTTCATTTATCGCAACGTAAACCTTTTATCATCTTGACGAACCTTCAGAAAATTGGTATGAGAGATTCCTCACATTAGATGGGAAGTAACCTTTCTCTTGTCACGACATAAAGTCACAAAGGCCTTCTAAAGAGTTAAATCACCAGAGAAAAATTAAATGAAATATTAAGCATGATTTGTTTGGGGTTATGAAGAAAGTTTATTATGTAAGTGCTTTGGTACTAAGGTTTAAGTATTAGTAAACCTTAGAAAAACAATTGTGTAGGTTTTGATATTTGCTCAAGCTCGCCTAAAGAGCTAGCAAAACAGAAAGGAAAAATGAGGTAAATTGGAAGAAGGAGATCCAAGTGGTAACTCTTTATCTTCATAACTTTATGTATATATTTTGCATGTCTTTTGTGCCATAGATTATGTGCGCAAGCATGGTTTATATTCATGAGGCATGGTTACAGTCTTTATAACTATTTGCTCCTAAGAGCTAAATTATACTCAAGAAAGAGTACCAGAATGATTGCCAGTTGCTGAGAGAGTATTGTTTCAGGTATCTATACTTACATGATAGTTGTCAATTGATAAGATAAAAATTATACATGGTTTCTTTGAAATTTTCAAGGATTTTGTGTCACTTTTACTCTTATTTTATGCATGCAACTGTACTTTTGTGATAATATTTGATTTTGTATGACAATGTACTTATTTAAGGGTAAAAAGGTCAATTATTTCTTCTAAATTGCAAATCCTTTGATATTTAATTTGTTTTACCTTTAGAGGGAGTTTCTGTTTGGGTTTGCAGGCATTTGGAAGAGATTCAAAAACCCAAAGTGGAGCATATAAGGAATCACAAGACAAAGAAGACCAAAAGCGAGAGAGTCAACTCATTATATTTCTTAGTCATGACCTTAGTACCTGTTGGTCGTGACCTACATCCTTCTAGGAGACTTTATGTGTTAACTAGTGCGACTATAAACATGGGTATGGTCTTGACCAAAGAAGCCAATTAGTGAAGCTGTGCATTTTTGCTTCAGTCACTATGTAATTAAGGGAAGGGGATCAACAGCCACGACAAGGAGGCATGAGTTTTGTCATATTTGGTTAAGAGCAGTACCAAGCCATTCTCCCATCAAACTTCAATCCAATCTTCTATTTTTATTCATTTTCATCTTTCAATCATCTTTTTCCGTATATCTCATGGCACCAACTCTGGATAGCGATTGTGGCATGATTGAAACTATGAGAGGCTAGATCTTTTAGCCTCTTGGTGATGGACAACGTAGTTTGAGCTCGTAGAATACAATAGAGAAGTGATTCTTTCTTAATATGCACTTATTCATATTTTGGGACTTCTAGATTTAGGGGTTTCTTAATATGTGTGATGATTGAATATCGATTGATTATTCTTATATTAGATATTTGTATTTGATTTGGATGATGTGATTACTTATTTTCATATATATATATATATATATATATTTCAGTTTGATTTCTAGTTAATTAGATGACTATTGGCGATTGTTAGTAATTAATTCAATTGTTAAAGTCTTTAGCTATTAATTGATAGTTAATTGAGGGTTTTTGCAACATCTCATTCAATTTACACACTAAGTTTAATTGAGGGTTTTTAACTGGACTTGATCGATTGATTGAAGTTTTATTTAAGACTTAGTGATTTCATAACTCCTATTTCAATCAAGAGTGAGGATAACTATGTTTTCATCATCAAGAGTATTTTCTATGATATTTTTCTCACAATCCAAACCATTTTCACACTAATAAAATATACAAAAAATATTTACTTTTATTGCACCCTTATTTCTATTGCATCAATATTCGATCAAACCCAAAACCCATGTTTTTACTCAAATTTTCAATGTTATCATTCACCAATTTGCAAGGATTCCAATAAAAAAGCTCATTGAGAACAATGATAGAGTTGTGCCTTATACTACATTACCGGGTGCAATCTTTATTTTGAAAAACCAAGATAGCAATAATCCTACACATTTGATCAACCTTTTATGTTGGCTAAAGACTTTACAGGGCTTATTTTGCATTCTATCTTGAATTATGCATATTTCTATTAAGGATTGTATGTTACTACGGAGAGATTATTTGAATCTAACCCTTTTTCTTCCATGATACAGTAAAGCAGGTAGCTCAAGGGCAAGGGGCGAAGATAGATAAAGTAAAGAAGGTGGGAGTTGGAGTGGCTAGAGGAGTTGTACATATTTTGTTTAAGCTAAGTGAGGCTTGTAGACATATATATATATACTTTCTAATGTATATGTATGATGTATGATGGAGTATGTAATCCTCCTGTAAGTGAAATTCAAAGTTTTGAAAGAAAGAAAAGTTTAACTTGGAAAAAGAAAAAATTTACTTAGGATTTTCAAGTTCTTTAATGGGAATCTTTAAGAAACCCCATAATTAAAGTGTTAGCTTAAAAGCTGTTTCAAATAACGAAGATATACAAGATACATTTATTTGAATAAAAGTTGGATAATTGGGAAATGTAATTTTATTTTTGAAATGTAGATTAAGAGAAGCCAAATTATTCAATGATTTAGAAACAAGAAATATCAGGGATGGGCCTCTTTATTTATTAGCTTTGCTTCCTAATATTTTTATTACCATATAAATAAGATGATTTTTTTATTATTTTGATAAATTAATTTTATTTATTAAATTTTAGTTGTTCATACCTTAATAAAAAATTATAAACTTGAAAATTTATCCATATAAATAATATTAATTATGAAATCAATTAAATATTTAATTAACTAGAGTCTTAGTTGTTCATGGTTAGTAAATTGCATGGCTTAGTTATAAATTTTATACTCTTATAGTTCAAAATATAAGACATACTTAACTAATTTGATTAGATTAAATTACTTAATTTAGTTATTATAGCATATTTTTCCTAAAGCACCCAAATCATCTTCATTATCTCCCTCATTGTCTGTCTTACTTGATTATTGTTAAGAGAATATTAATAATGATGATTTATGAAAGAGTTAGTAAATTTGGGAAATATGTCATATATTTCTGATCAATATCAACTCCCCAATTAGGTCCTATATTTAGGATTGGAGTATTTTTTTTCTAAGCATAAGTATCATCTTATTGAAAACAATCATATTCAAGCCACTATCGGGCATTAAATATAAGCACTTCTCTTAACGAGGATTCAAATGTTTGTTCGTCATGTTGCGAGGGACTAGCCTATTCTGCTAGACCCAATCCTTATTGGTTAGTATTTATATTTAATATTAATAATTATATGTACAACGTAATTTTTTGGAACAATATAATTATTGTTCATTCAATTTTAAATATTTTGGGTGAAGGTACCAAAATGTCCTGGAAGTTTCACGAAGGAGCACCCAATATAATTTCTAGGGCAGTTTAGGACCCTAACCATATAATTTTATTTAATACAAATTATTTCTTTCTGATGATAATTTTTATAAAACTTTTTTCTTTTAAAAAATGTGAAAGACTGAAAGTAATTTCAGTTAAAAAAAGACTCAAAGAGAATACATGGAAGTCCTTTATTGCTAAATTATTCCTAGTCGTTTCTTTGAATATTTTTTTTCTTAGAATATGAAGTTCTTGTTTTTTTCATTAATAACATAATCTTTCGATTCTTAATATAATACATGTTTAACTAATTTGATTAGATTAATAAATTTAGTTAATATAGGAATTTTTTTTTAAAATACCATAACGATCTTCCATAATTCCTTTATTCCATCTTTTACTTGACAATTGTTGAGAGAGTATCAATAGGGATAATTTAGAAAAAATGAATAAATATGGGAATATATATTATATTTAGGACTAATTATATTAACTCTCCAATTAGATCATATATTAATGATCGGAGGAGTATAATGTTTACATTTAACATGGGGAATAATGGTTGAACTTGGAATTGTATTGAAAGGGATTTCATATTAGGAAGTAGTTACAATTTTAAGTACTTTTCATCGTTTGTGTCAAAATTTTCAATTTCACTTTGTTATATGCCCTATATTTTTTCATATATTCATTTAACTTATTAAACCTAAATAAAAAATAATACACATGCTAAAGTGTAATTAAACAACCTGACATAGTAAATATAGGGAACTTGATGTAAATATTGTTCTTCATATTAAAACTCTGTAGACATATTATTGAATGGATTGCTGAATAGGAAAGCACTGCCTAAGTGCTCAGTGAAAAGGAGAGTGGAAGATATCGATGACTAATTGGAGTGTGCATCCCACACGACCAATGCATTATCTCATTCATGCAAAAATAAAAAGTATACTATACGCGTAACCACCATTTTTATGATAATTTATCTATTTTCAAAACAAATTATGCTATTTATAACTTATAAATAATCAAACTTATTATATAAAAATTATATACATAGTTTTTGTTGATTTTTAAGTAATTATATATTTTTATACTTTTCAAATTAAAAAGAAGTTCAATAAAAATGAAATGTAAAATATAAAAATATTTTTAAATTATTCAAAGCATCTTTCCTTATTTTCAAAATTTATGCAAACTTCTCTTATGAATAAAAAGTAAACTATCCATTTCGTGAATTTTGTTAAAATTACACGGACATATATGTTTATAAGAAATTTGTGTATATTTAAAAATAATGTAGGAGTACACTTAATTTCGACGAAACTCGAGAATTATGGTCATGGTTAACTTAATTAAAGGGGTCTCTATCAAATTTGAAGATAAACAGAAATGACAGTGTATTTTTTTCAAAATTCAATGAAGATTTATATTAGCTTAGAAAATAGAAGATAATTTAATTTAATCTAATTGTATTGTCTTGCAATCCAATGTACTTCCATTATTTGGAGTCAACATGCCACCAAGAAAGTGAATTCAGAAAGGTCCACAACACTTTGTAACATTATCTAATAATGACATCCATTAATAATGGCGTGGTTAAGTTGAATTCTTGTCAAAGATGATGAGACAGATGAGACACAAAAGAACATAAAGATGAACCATTCGTTCCTAATGGTTTCAGTGTCATTTACACTACTAATCTCAACATCAATATAAAATAAAATGTATAGAGAATCGTATTATTCAAAACTACTTATAGTTAGTGTCGTTCATTTTAAGGATCTGCTGGGTTGCCTGTAGTCTAAAAATTGCCTGCACTATGTGCAGTTGGAGAATCTCGCTATCCGTTTAATCTTTTCCCTCACAACATGCAAGGTCTCCATTTTCTTGTTTTAAAAAAGTAAAATTTCAAAGAATAAGCATTTTAATGCACACCACTTTTGACAAAGGTAAGGGGAGAAGAAATTTTTTTATCCTAATTATAAAACATGTTATCAAGTTTTTCCCTTTTACCACTCATCAAATGTTGTTGTACGCTATTTAATTTTTAAAGTATGTATATTTAGTAGAAAAAAAAAACTGAAACTTATTAAATTTTTAGACAAATTTGATAAATTTTAAAGTTTTCTTAGTTCTAGTGAAATATTTTAACTTGTGAGTAGTAAATTCAATAAATTTCAATTCCTGAATTACCATATGAGCAACATATAGCTGATAAGATGTGTAACTTGTGTATTTATATGTGTGTATTATATAAATAATAGAAATTTGATTTTGACTCCTTAGATTTATTATGTTTTGTTTAATTTAGATATATATCTTAAATGAAGTAAAATGTAAAATAATATCAACTAAATATTTTTTGTGCGTTGCACAAAGTTTGATAAATCAATCATATTATTTATGATTTATAAATACTCATATAGTTTTATTTATAAATCTTTTCTAACATATTTAACATAGATTAGGAAAAACTTTGAACCTAATTATATATACATTACACAATTTTAACAAAGTCAACATAAATAATTGAAAGATAAACTAGTAGATTCATATAAAAAATTATTTCTCTCTCTACTATGTAAATAAGACCAAAACAAATTTTCTCTCTACCCTATAAATAGAATTAGGGGAGTAATATATAATAGATAAAATATAACAAGTTTTGAGTTGTTTTTTTTTTACATTTTTTTTAATAACAAACATATATCACGAATCATATATTTTTTTTTTGCAAAAATCATGTACATAAATAATTATATACAAATATAGAAAATTTATTCATCATATGTAAAACATTATAATATATATTTCTGTATGTTATATACACATACACGAACATATTGCATAATATAAATTTCCAATTTTTTATATATATGTTGTAGTTTTATATATTTTTTGTCAATATATATGTATGAGTGGTATTAATTAGTCATAACTTTTTATATATGATCGTGACTTGTTTATTAAAAAAACAATCGCATAAATAATTGTAACCACTCCTGTAGAGAGGCACATCAATTATCTCTCATCCCATCAAGGAACAACAGATGGGTACCTATTTTAGAATATCCCACCCAATGGCTTCAACTCTTTTAAAAGCAAAATGTAAAGTTGGATAATATATATCAAAGAAAAAACAGCTCAAATAAAGTAAATGTGACGTTTTTCGTCTTTTTTTGTCAATTATTTCTGTAAAGTAGTATTTGGTTGGAAGTTTTTTTAGGGTAGGGGAAGGGAGGATTTTTGTCTCTCCCCTCCCCTCCTAAACCTCCTCTTCAAAATTAGGATTCTCTGTAAGGGAGAATATTTTCCCAACTCTCTAACAAAATTGTTCATAGCAATTTTTCATTATTCCTGTGTTACTCCCTTTAGTGTAACCCCTTTTTTCTCTCCGTACCTGTTTTTTTTTTCCTTTGGTTGCATTCTGTTAAGGGACATTACTCTTTTTATATTATATTATATATTTATAATAATATATATTATTTATATTATATATATTAAATACATACATATATTATATATAAAAGTATGTGTCAGTTTTTCTTCAACCAAATTTTATAATTTTATTATATTTTAAGAGGTAAAATACTTTTAAAAACATTAAAATTAATAAGACAGCATGTTATAAGATAATCTTTTAAAATACATAGACAACTATGTTTTCATATATAAGTGAGATAAGATGTTTTCGAAATTCAGAAATTAAAAAATAATTATGACATAAATATTAGGGAAATGGCACGAAAAGAACTTCAAAAATACAAAAAGACAGAAAGGGAAATTGAATTTTAATAATTCCTTGACATGTGATCTCCTAAAATAAAATTTTGAAATTAAAGTAAAAGGTCAAAAATGCCCCTTACTATGTAAAAACAAAAGAGCCCACCACCCCTCATCGGCGGCTTACGAGGCTATATTGAAGAGGAAATGTTTTTTTGGAAAGTGGTGACCCACCACCACTTGCATTCAAAAAATATTGAAGACCGTTAAGCCACCAATGAATTTCAAACAATATAAGGGAAAGAATTATATAAGCTAACTTCTTAGCGTTTGTTGCAACTCATTTACAAGTTTCGTATAGCTATTTACTACATTTCATTAACAACAATTGATTGGTGAATAACAACTTCTTGTTAAGAGGTCACACTTGGCTAAAATAAATTACAATTTAATGACTAAAAATTCTTCAGTATTACCTAAAGAGCAAAAGGTATTAACAACAATTGATTTGTGAATAACAACTTTTTAAGAGTTCAAACTTGGCTGAATAAAATCACATTTCAATGACTAATACTCTTCAGGTATTGCCTAAATCGCACAAGGTATTAACAACAAGTGATTCATGAATAACAACTTTTTGTTAAGAGTTCACACCTGGTGAAATATATTGCAATACAATCAGCAAAACTGTTGGGGTATTCCCTAAAGTGCATATGGTATTAACAACAATTTCAATTTATTTTTTTATTCAAGGAGTTGTTGATAACTTGTACGGTTTTGGCAATACCTGAAGAGTTTTAGCCATTGAATTGTAATTTATTTCAGCCAAGTGTGAACTATTAATAAACAATTTTTATTCACGAATCAATTGTTGTTTATACCTTAACTACGCGGTTTAGGCAATACCTAAGGAGTTTTAATTGTCAAATTGTAATTTTTTCAACTAAGTGTATGTTAGAACAGCAGTTTCACGCAAGAGGGGCAAATTTGGTGATATTAAAATTTTAAAACTTAAATGGAAACACAAGGATTGAATTGGGAAAAATATCACCGATGGAAGAAGTATATATGTAAGAAGATGCACACAGATAGTTATACTAGTTCAGCCCAACCATTTGGCGTACATCCTGTCCTCATAGCTCATATGAGTATTTCACTATTTTTAAAGATTCATGGCCTCTTTGTGCCTCAATACATCAACAAGAGAATGCCTCTCTTGCTCTCCCTTACTTCCTGTAAGGTTAAAATCCCACTCAAGAGTCCTACTCTTGAGTATTTCAGATAATGAATAAAGTTTTATAGCTTTTTACTATAACCCTCTTTGACTTCCTGCCTAGGGTATCCTTTGTTAAATAGTAATCTAACAATACCCAAAACTTTCTACTATAAATTAATTACTTCATAAATTCATATTAATTAATCGTGGCCTCAAATCAAAATTCTTACTCCTACTAAATATATCAGAAAAATCCCCTCTATCTTTTCCTGACTTTATATTTACTGTGTTTCTAGGTATATTTACTATTCACATTTGCATAATTAGTCTTTTCAAGAATAATATTCATATCCCTTCATTATTCATAATTAGACTTAAATCCCTTAACTTGTTTCTATATCTACTTTTACCCTTAAAACCTTTTTAATTTCCATTTTAGTCCCTTTAAGCTTCCTACTTAAGCCCTAAAGGACTTTCTTCTTTATAATTTAGTCCTTCCTCCAACTATTCTCTAATCTTTTTTGTTACTAGGCTTCTTTTACCTTAGACAGGAAATTGAGGGATGTGACAGTGAAGGACAATTTTTGGCCATAAAATCTGGAACGTGACATTGAGTCTATGGGAATCTTTAGAGATTAAATATTTACTTAAATCTACATTTTTTCCAAGCATCCTTCATAAAAATTATTCTACATATTTTTAGCTTTTTAATGGTAGTAATATTGTGATGATTAGAGCAAATTTTCCAATTATGGTCCAAAGCTTTCCTCACACCAGAGTATCCTATTAATCCTCCTCCACACGCTTCTCTCACAAGTAATTCCTGCATAGCTCGTTGAGGCACACGCAATCAAATTTCTTCAAACAAATAGCCGTCAATTATATAACATTTGTCAAATGCTCACAAGCAATAAAGATTACAGGAAGCACTCACATTATACTCACTAGGTAAGTCATTTTCTAAGCATTATCATTAATTCATTAAACAACTTGAGAGGGACCATCTCCTCTTGTGGCTAATTTGGACTTTCTTTGAGCTGGCAATCTTTCTTCCATCATATGCACCCACACTCAATCATTAGGTTCAAAAGGAACATGCCATCCTCATTTGTTGGCCTTGGATGCATATTGCTCATTTTTCTTCTCAATTTGTTGTTCCACTTTTTCCTAAAGTTGCTTTACTCTTGTAGCCTTCTTTTTCCAAACAAGACTTGGTTCCCAACAGTGGGTAATGGTAATAAATCTAAGGAGTTATAGGATTAAAACTATACATAATCTGAAAACGAGAATAATCAGAAGATGAATGCACACTGCAACATAGGCAAATTCAACGAATGGCAAGAAATCTTCCCAGCTTTTCAAATTCTTCATAATCATAATTACTCTATTAACAACTTAAGTTTGTAGATGACATGCAATAGAAAGTAACAACTTAATACCAAGCTTTCGCCACAAGACTCTCTAAAAATAACTCAAAAACTTTGTATCCCTATTAGAGATAATTTTTTTTGGAACAGCATGAAGCCTCACAATTTATTTGAAGAACAAATGAGAGATACATGTGGCGCCAACTATTTTATGAGATGCAATGAAGTGGGCCATTTTAGAAAATCTATCAACAACCGCAAATATTGAATCTATACCTATTTTTGACCTAGGGAAACCCAAAACAAAGTCCATTGAATATTTACCCAATGTTCGCTAAGCATAGGTAATAGGGTGTACAAACCATGTGGCAAGACTCTAGACTTGGCCTTTTTACACATCATGTCATGCATTTAGAGCATGCTATATACTTTTGCATAATAGTGCATGGCCATGGAAAATATGTTATTCACAATACATTTAGCATCATTTATCATGTCACAACATCATTCAAATATCATATACATGTCAACACATGAGCATACCACATCTAGAACATCAAGAGGTAAGTCCAATACGTTGCACTTAAGCTTTCCTCTTGATCTTTTGCACTTGCTCCCTAGCTTTCCAACCATGAAGCCTTTCGGTCAATCACTTCCTAACCATCTTCTTGGATGTTTTAAGGTCCTAAACACATTCATATTCATCACATGATTCATTAGGACCATGAACTCCAAGAATGCTCAAGACTAACCTTAATAAATTCTTGACTCTTTACTAACATAACTTTCTCTAGTCTTCACTAATTAACTTGGCCTTTGAACCAATTGATGTCTTGACTTTACTCTACACAATTTTATCTTTTGAATCCATTTATGTGCTTAAAATCATGAAATTCCATCTCCTCTACAATGTTCTATACAGAATTACATAACACCCTCTTTTCTTTCAAAAAATTCTCATATTGATTCTAATGCTTCCCATACTTGTTTCTCTATTTTATCCCACACAGCTTTTCATTTTAAAACCATTGAAAGCATCAAAATTATGAAATTCTAATCACTATTCATATGAGTGAATAGTATCAGAGAAGAATCTCAAAAATTATAACTTGGAATTTCAATGCTTCCAAGGTTCAAAACCTATCCAATCCTACACAAAACAAAATCATCATATAAATTCAATGGAAGCCTTAGATAATTGAAATTTCATTTCCTTCTATCATGAACAGTACAAACTAAAATGGTTCAACCATGCCAAAGTTAAGAATATCAACTTGATTAAACAACCAATCACTTAACTAGTTTGTTTAAGCTTCAATCATATAACTCTAACTTTAATTTCTTCTTTCTCCTTTCATCTAAGGTTTTTGGACATCACAATACCTTAGAGAAAACTCAACTTTTCTCCATGAAAACCCTAAGTTCAAGCTCCCAAATTAAAGGAAAATAAGTTAGGATAGATTGCTTACCTTTAATCTCTAGCTTGCTTGAATTTTGGTACCTTGAATCTTCTTTGTCTTGGCTTGAGTTTTCATTTTGCAAGAATTTTCCTAAGGGTTCATGCTCCACAGTTTGCTTCAGATTTGTGGGGGTATTTATAGAAAAATCTTATGGAAAATCAATGGCCAAGATTAGTTTGTGCACTATTTGATCTAATGGCTCACATTTAATCTTGGATTTAACTTTTTCAAAAAAAGAATTATGACATCATCCATGACATCATCATGGGACATTTCATAGGGCTAGGTGGCACAATTCCAAGAGAGGAAGCTTATAGAAAACTTTTAGCCCAATTCGGTACTGATTCAGCCCGATTTCTTAAAAACCAAATTGTTTTCTAAATCTAATTTTTTTGAGATTCCATATTATGTTTTCTGACCTTAAATCCAATATAAAGATTCTTCCTACCATTTACACTCTTGTTTTGGGTCAAAACTTAATTACATATCCCTTGGCAAATGACTAAAATGCCCTTGGTTCACTATCTAGTAGTAAAATGACCCTAGGGGCATAATTGTCATTTCACACCTATTTATACTAGATCAGAATATATACTGGCTCTAACTAATCACCATTCTACTTGCTTGGACATTTTTTACTAGCCTGGAATTACCAAAATACCCTCCATCCATCTCTAGCACAATCTGGCTACACAGGGATATTTTCGTTATTTTACACTTTTCCTGGGTTGCTCTGGACTATAGCACACTTAACTGTCCAACCACCTTATTGGGCCTCTTGTGATACCATTTGGGCCTTAATATTGGTCCATTACCTTTATGGCATAAATCCTAAGGAACCTCTCCCGATAGTATTTATCAAATATTTTATTACGCTGTAAAATCCCGTAAGAATTATACAGGATTCCTTTTTTGACCTTGTCAATTTTATAAATTCTCATATTAATTATAGGAATTTACTATAGAGTTTTATCTAATTCTGAGGTCTAAAAAATACTACAATAATTTTTCCTAACTTCAGGAATTTATATCAATTAATCGGGACCTCAAATCAAAATTCTATATTGCGTTAAACGGATCATAATAATTTTCTCTACTTATTGATAAAATTTGGGACTAATATGATTTTGGTCCTTTTTCGACTCAACTTTCTCATAATTATGTTTCTGCCCCTGAGCTTTTGATACATTACATTTAAATCCCTTAACTTTGGGTAATTACACCTTTTAGCCCAACTTTGTTCTCTACCTTTAGTTTTGGCCTTAAACCTATTCTAAATTTCATTTAGGCCCTTAAATTTTTTAAAATTACACTTTAGGCCATCAACATTTCATAATTACACTTAATAGCCCAAAGTTTATTTATACTTTCATTTTTCACCATTGAACTTTTGAACTTTTCATTTTAGTCCCTCTCTTCCTTCAAGACTCATGTGACCTTTATTATTCCTTCTGATTATAGTCACAATCCTTTCCAAACCTCTTTCCTCTATCAATATTATACAGATAGGGAAAAGTTAGGACATGACACTAAAGAGGGAGTTTATTGTGTTTTTAATTCAGAGTTAAATGTATTGAGTTGATGTATTTAATTATATAATTACTAATACAATTAAAGTAGTAGATGACAAAGAAGTAAGGAACTGAGTTGGATTTATTATTTCTGCATAACTGACCTTTGATTGATTCTCATATGTGATTGAGTTTAACATAGTTGTGATTAATTGAAGTGATTCTATAATAGAGTATAGTTGTATCTGTTTAATTTGTCATATCCTAATTTTTAGGCCTAGAAGCCTAGTATATAGCCTAAAAAAGGAAGGTTATTAGACCTTGTTGTGCAAGAGTCCCAGAAATGTACAGATGATGTCCAGAGACTAAATTGCAAGAAAGTAAAAATTCAGAAAAAATAGTGAAAGTCCCTGTGGGCATAATAGAAAAGTAAGAGGTGTTTCTTGGGAACTGAGCCACCAGAGTGCTTGGGCTTGGTTTGAAACCCAAGATAGCAATCCAAGAGCCCAAAAACGTAGTCCCAAGGATAATGGATTTTAAGAGGCATTAAAATAATATTTTAGTGCTCTTCCATAAAGTAAAGTTACCCGGTTAAGGATAGAACTGAGAAAAGTGATTAGATATGACTTTAGAGCATGAGGTAGCATGAAAGGTGTCCTAATGGGACCCACAAGGCACCACATGGCATGATTACAGGAAAAGAAGAAAAGTTAAGGACACATGCCATGAGATTAGAAAAAGGGGAAAAAGTAAAAAGGACACGTGGTACAATCTCGGTTGTTCATTCCAAGAAAAGGCTCTGGAATTCTCTAGAGAGACTAAGTCAGCTGGTGAAGTGTCCCAAGGGCCCCACCAATTGCGCCGCATACCCCCTGAGGTGTCCTGGATGATGTCATAATGGTGAGTCATCAAGGAGGATGATGTCATCGTGATGATGCAGGCAAAGCTTCTTGAGGAAGCTAAGCGATTTGGGCCATTCATCACGATTCAATTTGAGCCATTCATTCCACCTCCACTCACCTATAAATAGGCCACCCCTCCCTTCATGTTATGCACGGCCAAGAGACAAGAAAAAAGAGAGAAAGAGAGAAAGAAATGAAGGAGTTCTAGCAGAGCCAGGAGCAGTCCAAGGAGCTTGGGGACTTGGCAGAGCTTAGGAATGAGGTAAGTAAGTTATCTAGTCCCTGTTCTAATAAAGTAGAGGATTGCAATTAATAGTTAGAATAGAGAAATATCTCTATTAATAAAGGTAGCTAAAGGTAGAAAGAACGCCAGAGCAATGTCAGATTAAGAATATTACCCCTAGTTAAGCATGAATTAAGTAGAGCCATACTGGATAATAATAAAGATATTATTATGCTATGTATAGGCTCTGAATTATGAAAATAAGGGACCTTAGATACAAGGCTAAGAGTTGGAAGGAAAGGCTTCACGCTAGGTAGTAAACTTACCTACTTTTATGCTTATGCTGCTTGGATGTTTTATGTGATGTTTTCTTACCTTGATGATGTGAAGCATATATGATTAAGTAATACTTTGTTTCTTTTTATACTATGTCCATATGTTATATTTAAGTAACATGAAAGCATGTGTGTTATCAAGATGCAAGCATGATCATTAAGTACACACATAGTAACAATAAGCATATAGTTGCATACATTGTATGGTTTCCGTTTGCTACTGAGATTTCCCCAGAAATCTCATCCCCTTCCATGTAATCCCAATCCCAAAGGTATGTTAGAAAAGGATTGAATAAGCATGAAGAGAAGTTGGGGATTGGATAGTGCAAATGTTGGGACCAAAATGCTGGAATCAGGAAAAAATGCTGGATGAACAGTAAACTCCATATGTTTGTTGACATTGACCTGGTCAATGCGTGGTCAATGAGTTATTTTTTCCTAAAATAACATTATGTTATCTTCGTGTAGAAATTTGAACCAATTCGTTTCAAGTTTTCTATAATTAGTTATGATTTTTCGAAGTCAAGTCACTCCACTGGAATTTACTCAGTGAACAGTAATCGCTAAGAGTAAAATTATAGATTGAGTAATTTGACTTCAATAGCCTTAGAAGTGGTTCTAGATGCTACCATTTGGTCCCTAAGACATATGAAAATGAGGATATTTCATAATTCATATTCTGTTATCTCTAAGTTGAATGATTCATAATCTCTTTTAATGTATACGAGTTGTAACTTTTATTGAGATTTAGCTAGCAAGTTGTTAGCTAACATATTCTAATTCAGTTGATTTACTTCTCAAATTTTGTGGATAATGAAGGTAAGGAAATCTCCAAGGGAAAACACTTGTCATTCATTCATCTCATCATCATAAATACTTAAAAGCATAAACAATAGCATAGGTTTTACTTCCAGTAGTTAGATTAAAACTCATCAAACACCATATCTTTAACTTGTTAATTTGTCGCTCATTAGATTAATTAGGAAGTTCTATATCTATTTAGGCTTCTTGTGAATCAACCTAGGTTAGCCTCCATTTTACTAATGGTTAGCTTAGTTTTATTTGATAATTACACGACAGTTATCAGGCACTCCATCAGAAAGACAACTAGGGGAGGAGGAGAAGGAATTACAGGGTGAAGGTCAGGATGTTTGTCTTTAAAATCGTCTCTATTTCTTTTATGCAGCGGAGAAGGAGGTGTGCATGAGGAAGAAGTCATTGGAGTGTTCAGAAAGAAGAAAAGAAAATATAGATAATGTGATGAGACGAAAACTACTGATCATAGGAATGGTATATGTATGGTTGAGGAATAAGAACAGTTTCAGAAAAGAATATCAAAGAATGCAATTGGCCTTCTATCATAATGAGTACAAACATTGGGAACTGAAGAAGTGAAATAAATGGCTTGAGAAGTTATAGAGAAAAGAAGCGACAAGCATAGATAGGAAACTGAAGAGTCATAGTAGAAAGTATATTTAACACGGGATATATATCTTTTCCACCGGTAAAATTTAAATCTAGAGTAAATATTTTATCTTATTTAAAAAAATGCCACCAGTTATTTGTTCTAAATCTTCTCTGCAAGGTCTAAATAAGTTAAAGAAAAGAAGCGAGAAAGCATAGACAAGAAACTAAAGAGTCAGAATATGACACAACTATTCTATACCTATTGATATTAGTATCCAGTTTAGTAATTATAATTTACACTAGTTACATGTTAATCCGGTGTAACTATTTCATCTTATTTATAAAAATGACACCGGTCATTCTTTTTAAACCGTCTATGCAAGGACCAGTTTAAAAATGGGGCTTTAAAAAGTGTATTTTGTACTAGAGAAATATCTTGTACAACATTCATTAATCAATGATGTAATTTTAAAGAAAGTGAAGGTCTCAAAGGGGTGTAAGCAAAGGATTTGTTATTTATGTGGCTACTGTTTGGTCAAAAGGATTTTAAAAGAAATGCCCTTATCATATTCACAATTATAGGAGCTAATGTGGTTTTGAATCAAGGATTGAGACAAGTTTTGTAAAATTACAAAACTAGATGGTGTCACACAATGTAAATAAGTATATGTTGTAGGCTCAAATTTCTTCCATCTAGTTTACTCACTCTAATCAACTCACAATGACAAGATCTCATGAATTTTAACTAAATAAATGATATCAATCATTCATGATTCACAATATCCAGTATTAAATAAATGAAACAAGTAACTCATACTTCCTTAAGTTTGCCAATGTTCAAAAGTATATGTTAAAAATTCAATTTGATTCCATGACATTAAATTCCAAATTTTAAGCAATAATCAAAATAAAACGGAAGAATTTTTCAGCAGAGGATCAATTTTAGTTGCAACAAAAAAGGCATCAGGTCACAACTATTTTACACAGAGAATAAATTTTTAGAAAATATTGAATATTGGTCACGACATACATGAACACTGGTTGTGACTCATAATCACAGAGAGTAATCTTGTTAATAAAAACACATGCTTAGGTCATGCCCCAAGTGTCAATCTAGTCACGACCAAAATTCACAGAGTTACAATCGCGACAAAGATAAGCACTGATCATGACTACACATCACATATAGGTAAACATCAAAAAATATGAACTCCTGGTCATGACAAAATTAATAACTAGTCGTGACTAGTTTTCATAGAGAAGAAACTTATACTCGCACATATTAGTTACGACAAGAACAACACAAGGTCGAGACCATAATACAAAATTATAACACTTATCTGATTTTATTTACCCATTTCACACACTACTCCCCTACACTTAATTTCTACATTGTCCTCAATGTGAAGAAATAATGAAGCACATGCAAAGGCAGAAGTAATTAGAACAAAATTGAACCAGAATCCAAGATGAATTTATTAGTTTCTATATACCCCTACTGACTTGGTCTCCTCCCCCATACTTAATCAACATTTAACAGTTCAAGTATATAAGTATATTGATTACAACATACTATTGTAAGTCGGAAACAAGGAAGGAGACAACCTAAACATTATGGGGGTTTGAAATTCTTCTTTTATAGCTTGAATAAGTGGCCATTAACCTGAAATGCTATACCATCTGATTCATCCTTCCTTGTTAGTATAGCCTCCACCCATCTTAATAAATAATCCGCAGCTAGAAGAACATAGGCATAGCCAACAGATAATGGAAATGGTCTTGTTGATATAACTACTATAATATAGGCACAACCAGCTTCTTGTTTATTAAAATATGATGTAATATCATCTGCCACAACTTTTTTGGATATTGTTCATCACTTGAAATAGTAGGGTTTGTTAATAGTAGATGAAGATGAAGAAAAATCACCCATAGTGGGAAGCCATCCATCAACTTTTGAATTAATGCATAACACACACCATTGGATGAAGAAAAAAGTAGATAAATTAGTAGAAGAGTAAGAAATGGAAGGTTCTTCAACTTTATTAGTATTATCAAGCTCATAAATATTATCACACTTATTATCAAGTGATGCATCAATCATGTTAAGTCCTAGGAGAGAATAATCTTGATATGGGTGTATATGCATGTTAAACTGAATTATGTGCCTACCAAATTCTATCTTTCATGCAAATCATGGTATTAGTTATTCCCAAGAATGACCTTCCTATAACAAGAGTACTATCATCAAGAGACTCGTTTGACATATCTAAAACATAAAAGTCCACAGGAAAAACAAGTTCCTTAACTTTAACTAAAATGTCTTTTAAGATTGCCTTAGGATTTATAATTCTCTTATCAGCTAATTGAACTAACACACTAGTTGGTCTAATCAAATTCACTCTTAAAGCATGATAAACTACACTAGGTATCACATTAATAGTAGCACATAAATCTAATAATGCTCTAGGAATAGTTATCTTGCCAATTATACAAGGAATACAAAATGTACCTAGATCTTTACACTTTATTGGAAGTGAGATTTGAAAAGTGCAGAAGCTTTAGGTCCCACTTGTACCAGTTCATTAGGTTTGTCTCTTCCCTTTTGTGTGCAACTATCCTTCAAACACTTTGTATATTCTGACACTCTTTAACTTTCTCCAGAATAGGCACATTTACTTTAATCTTGCTGAGAAAATTAATCACTTCCTTGTTCTGTTCCTCTAAAGCTTTTTCTTACTACTCATGAATTCCCTTAAGATAGATAAATCCTTCAAATTCACTTCTTCCTTAGCTAAACTAGAAGTTGTTTCTTGCTATTTGAGCTCTAAATTTACTGTTGATTGTGTTTCTTCAGTTGTGCCCACTCTAGGATTTCTTACATCAGTATCTATAGCCTCAAGTAATTTAGTTTCCTTTTTGTTTGGTTGTCCACAACATTCTAAATCTTGTGCATAATCGATTTTAGTTTTTGTAAACTTTTTCCCCCCAAGTAGTTATGCTTCTTTCTTACTGTTAGGCTTCTTAATGTTATTTATCATTAAACTGCTAGAATTAGTGTCTACCTCATATTCCTCTTCACTTTTAGCACCTGTAACTTGTTACCCAACTTGCTTGTCATTTATCAAACTTATAGCATTAAAAGATTTTAGGTTAACAACCGTATTTAAAGGTAGATTTCCACCAATCCTGGCCTGAATATCACTTATGTTAGAAGATTTTGTTTCCCACTATTTTATTTTACTCTCCAAGGTGGCAAACTTAGAATCTGTCATTGCTAAGTTGTTCTCCATAGTATATCTCAGGTCCTTGAAGTTAGAGCTAAAATTTGTGTTAATTGAGTTTATATTTGTATTCATCACATTAATACTCTTAATTATCTCAGATATAACATCATCTTTTGTAGTAGTAGGTAATTCTATAGCTATAGAAGATTCAGCCACTTGTCTTTCATTGTTGAATCTGTTATGCCCAAAATTCCTACCTGCACCTCTAGCTCTCCATCTGAGATTAGAATGATCTCTCTATCCTTTATTATATGTGTTAGAGTATGGATTTCTTTGTGGATATTGGTTTGGTATGCCTTGATACATGGTTGATTCATCTTCACAGTGTGTAGGACAATTGACTGTAGTGTGCATAGGAGAATAACAAAGTTGACAACTAGGAAAAACTAGAGCTTGAGAGTATGGACTTTGAACATGTGAATTGCTCAATTGAGCAGCTAGATTATTGATCTGAGCAATCATAGCAGCAATTTGAGAAGAGAAGCTATTATGATCTTGAAAGGGCCTTGCAAAACCCTTATGGACTTGCCTAGTATCATAACCCCCATACAGCTGGTCATTGCTTGCTATATTCTCAATTAAGTTTCATGCTTTATCTGGAGTTAAATCATCAGTGGAACCCCAGTAGCTGCATCCAAATTCTTTTTGCATGTATAGTGTAATCCTAAATAAAAATACTGTACCAAATGTTCACTAAGAATCTCGTGGTATGGACATCTAGCCAGCAGCTCTTGAAGCCTTCCCCAAAACTCATGAAAAGACTCTTGATCATATTTATTATAGAAAAAATCTCTTTTCTCAATGTAGTAGTCTTAGAAGTAGGGAAGTTCTCTATAAGAAAGTAGTCCTCAAGTTATTCCAGTAGTCTAAGGCTTTCATGTGACAGCATATAAAACTATTCCTTTGCCTTTCCTTCAAGTGTAAAAATGGAATACTTGTCTCTGCACATCATCCATGTTAATCAGTACCTACAGGTTTCATGGATGAGTAAACCCACTGCATAGTCTTC
This sequence comes from Leucaena leucocephala, assembly GCA_037074615.1. Classification (NCBI taxonomy): domain Eukaryota; kingdom Viridiplantae; phylum Streptophyta; class Magnoliopsida; order Fabales; family Fabaceae; genus Leucaena; species Leucaena leucocephala. The sequence continues at coordinate 21,080,328 of CM073519.1, forward strand.
AAATACTTGAAAGGATCCTCACCTACCAATCCATAAAAATTTAGTAAGTTACTTAATAAAGGACCTTTCAACTCAAAATTAACATCCAAATCACAACAAGTGTGAAAAGGATCAATGTTAGGATTAGAAGAAGTGAGTTCTCTTATGCTCCTACATGCCCTTCTATTATTCATGTTATTCTCTACATGTTACTCATTTTAAATATTTTGAGTACGAGTATGAGCTTCTCCTTCATTAACATGCTCTATCACAAAATGATTGTCTAATATATTATCATATGCAAAATCAGTTTTAGTTACAATAGATTCATCAGAAGAACAAGGCTCAACAACAGATGTAACACTAGTTTGATTTAAGATTTTAGCCTTCTTCATTTGCCTAAGTGTTCTATTGATTTATTTATCTAAAGGAAAGAATTTAGAGCTTCTGGTCATGTAAATCAAACTCAACAAGTATTCAGGATATCAAATATATCAAAGATGCTACAAGTTCAGGTGTTTGTAATGATGAGATGTATCAATGATAAGAGTGTTCCCTTGGAGACTATCTTACCTTCATTATCCATAGAATATTTGGAGTTAATAAGTTGAATTAGAATATGTTAGCTAATAACTTGCCAACTAAAATCCTAATCAAAGATATAACTCACAGACATTAAATAGAGAAATAAGAATCATTCAACTTAAGAGATAGAAGAAGAAGAATTAAATAGATACAACTGTAGTCTGTTACATAATTACTATAATTAACCATAACCATGTCCAACTCGGTCCAAGGATAAGAATCAATTAAAGCAATCAATTATGTAGGAGTAGGAAATCTAACTCAGTTCTCTAATAATTAATCATCTACTAACTCTAATTGAATCAATAATACTAGAATTAACTACATCAACTTGATACAATCAATTATGAATTAAAGACACAATAAACTTCCTATTTAGCTCAAGGATTCTGGTTCAGCATTATCCCCAAGAAAGCACAGCAACTTTAGCTTTCCATTGCTATCAAGACTTCAACAGTAGGAGTAAAACCAGTAGCAATCATGGTGAATATGGAATGAGAATTTTAGTAAAATGGGAAATTAAAAGAAACAGCAGAAAGTTGTTTTCCTAATTAATGAGCATTTTGCTAAAATGGGAAATTAAAAGAAACATATTATTTATTTAATTAATCACTAAGATCACATCAATTAATTTCCAACTATTCCAATTTAATTTTATTAATTAATTACTCAGCATATTGGTAAATGTGGATAAAATCAATAATAAAACTCTCTTTAACACACTAAAAATCACTACAAATATGAGTTTATCACCAACACAGAAATTTGATTTGAGGTCCCAATAAATTGATATAAATTTTTGAAGAATATAAATTAATACAGTATTCTCTGGACTTCAAAATTAGATAAAATTTGAAAGTAAATTCTTATAATTAATATAAGAATTTTTGAAATTGATAGAACTAAAAAAGGAGTTATGCAGAATTTATAATGGCATTTATAGTGAATTAAAATATTCGATGGTAGTTAAGCCCATGAAGGCAGGGGATCACATAAAAGGTCCAAAAATGCGCCTTATAGGCTGAATAATATTTTCATATAAGTATATAGGCCATTGCTAATAAAGACTTAGAAAAAAATATAAAATTACAAAAATACCACGAGTATGCCACTGTATTGTGCCATTAAGCAACAGACAGATGAAGGGCATTTTGTTCAATTGACTAAGGTTAGACAGTCAAGTAGAGTTCCTAGAATAGTTGACCAAGGTCAGGGAATACTATGATGATGTCTAAAAGGACGATAATGCCTTAGAGATTATTAAAGTAAATAAAGAACCAAGGGGTTCTTTGGTAATTTACCAAGGGATCAACAATTAAGCTTAGACCCAATCTAAGGATGTCAATGATAGGAAGAATCTGGATGCTAGATTTAAGATTAGAAATCATATTATGAATCTCATAAAAAATAGATTTATAAAAAGTATAGTTTTTGGGGAATTGAACTGAGCTAGTACCGGATTGGACTGAAATTTTTCTAGATGCTTCTTCCCCTTAGAATTTCATCACAAGAGGCTATGAGGTGTCCCTTGATGATGTCATGGATGATGTAATCTTCTGGCTTTTAGGGCAAGCCAAGATCAAGAGCAAATATGAGCCATTAGATCAAATAGTGCACAAAGTGATATTGGCCATCCATTTCCATGCCTTGAAGTCTATAAATACCTCTCATTTTTTGCCCAAAATTGTGGGTCTTGGAATCCTTGGGGAGGTGCTACAGTAATCATAGTACAGACCTTTAACAATCACATATGAATAACATCAATCAATCAAGCCATAACATAATCAACCATACAATCAACACATATAAGTTTAATTTATGTAAGTTTACTACCTTGATGCTTTACTTTTTCCTTATCCTCTTTCTTGTCACCTTTCCTTGATATAAGATTATCCTCTTGATCACACAAATCCAATCCAAATATTGCATATTCAAAAATGCATTATCATCCCCTCATCATGAATTAACTCAATTAACATTCAAGAGTATTAAGATTGGTTATTAATTAGGGAAACTTCTCCTAATTACTTATAATTAGCTTGACCTTTGAATCATTTTTATGTCTTGGCTTTCCCATACACAATTTGGTCTTCTGAATCCATTTATGAAATAAGAATATCCAAATTCCAGCTGATGTATCCTGTTCTCGACAAAACCAAAAAAACTTCCTTTTTCTTTTAAAAATTATTATTTTGATTACAATACTTCCAATACTTGTTTCTCTACTTAACCCCACACAAATTTTCATTTTAAAACCATTAGAAACATAAAAAATCATGAAATTCTAATCACTATTCATGTGTGTGAATAGTATATAGAAGAATTACAAATTACAACTTTCAATTCCAATGTTTCCAAAGTTTCAAACCTATCCAATCCTACACAAAATCATCATCTAAATTCAATTTAAGAATTATATCATTGAAATTCCATATCTTTCTATCTAAAAATGTGAAGGCTGGAAGGTTTTATCAATGGCAAAGTCAAGAATATCAATTTAATTCAATAACTAATCATCTAAACTAACTTTTCTAAGCAATAATTACATGATTCTAACTTCATTTTCTTCTTCCTTCTTTAATTTAAAATTTGGACAGTAAGGTCACCAAGGGAAGAATGAAGTTTCTATCCATTGAAACCTAAGTTTCTTCCTTCCAAAACACTTATAAATAAATTATGAAGGATTGCTTACCTTATGCCTTAACTTGCTTGATCATTAAGTGCCTTGAATTGCCTTTGCTTTGGTTGATTTTTTGGTTCACAAGAGTTTTTTCAAAGGTTCCACTTAGGTCACAATTTTGTGAAGGAATGGGTTGTATTTATAGAAAATTTTGTTCCTCGAGTTCCTAATCATTACAACTCATAATCTTAAATCTTATTGGTTGCTTTCTTGATTAAGTATCCTTAATCATCATTTAACTTAATTATTACTTTATTTTATTATAATTAACCATGTGATAAAAGCTCTTCTTCTTTCTTAGGCTCACATGTGGCAAATTGTGGGGTACATTTGGACACATCACAATGCCATATATCATTTCTTGAGTTCTCCTTTCTTTCTTTCTTTTTCAATTTTTCCTTGAAATCAAACTTGAGCTCCAAGTATTCCTTGAACACACTGGGCCTTTCCATATGACACTATTTAGGTCCCTCTTTGAGCCCAATTGCCAATTAGCACAATTCCCAAGGCACTTCTCTTTAATTTTCCTATACCGATATCCTTAAATAACCTTAATTTTTGAAATAAATTATATTTAATGGTTCTAAAATTGTTAGAAATTCATTTTAATATAAAATGAATTTACTACAAAGTCTCATAATTTTCTAAGACTCAGAAGTCCTAATAAAAATTCATACATCTTCTTTAAATATTTTATTAGTGTTCTTCTTTACCTTAAATTCTCTAATTAATTCTACAGGACTCCTTTTCTCCTTCTGTTAGTTTCATAAATTTTTATATTAATTATAAGAATTTACTGTAAAGTTTCATTTGATTATGAGGTCTGGAAGATACTATACTAATCTCCAGACTTCATATATTAATATCAATTTATCGAGACCTTAAATCAAAATTATGAGATATATGCCTGGCCCAATTTTCATTCTCTATTTATTGATAAAATTTGGAACCAAAATATTTGTGATAATTTTAGACCTTTTCTAGCTCAACTTTCTATAATTATTGTTTTGCCCCTAAACTCTTGAAAATTTCACATTAATCTCTCAACTTTTCATAATTACACAAATAGCCCATAACTTGTGTCTACTTCCATTTTGTACCATGGAACTTTTAGGGTCTTCACTTTAGTCCCTTTATTTTTTTAAATGACAATTATGCCATTGGAACTTTCATTAATTGCAATTTAACCCATTTGGCTTTACAACTTTATACCTTAATTGTTTCTTTGGCTTAAAACTTATCTAATAAATGTTTTTTCTTTTGATTACCATCCCAATCTCTTCATAACATCTTTTCTCTATCTATCTTGTACAGATAGAAAATTTGGGATGTGACAATAATTGCCCAATTTTATATTTTCCCTTCAGATAATTGAAAGATCTTTAATTAGAACTTTGAACCATCTCTATAAGATTTTGCTAGAATTAACTATGAATTTTTAAAGTTAAACTATAAATTTTGACTTTACCAAATGAAAAGTACCTGAGAGTTAAATTTAAAAATTTTAATTTTTGGGCTAAAATAATGCTTCAATTAGTTAAATACGCTTCCGAAAATCTACTCTAAGGGGTAAAAGTAAGATATTTCATCTGAACTAGGATAAACTACTTGTTTTGATTATTCTATCCTTTGGTAAAATCTTTCTAATCCTTATTCTTTTCATTCATTCATATTCTGTTGTCTTTAAGTTTTAAAATTCTTTTAAAAATTTTAAAAACACCCAATTTATCCCTATTGGGTCTATCTTCCTAGTCTAAAATTTGGTACCAGAGCAAGTCTTTTGAAAAAGATCTGACAATCTCAAGAGAGATCCAGTATCTATGGTAGGATATGAAGATAACGTGTTACCAGAAGGAAGCTCTACCACGAAGCATTCAAGATTTAACAGAGAGATCTTAACATTTTGGAAAATGAGGATGAATACCTCATCAAAGCCTCTGAGTATGGTCTTTAGGATGTCATACAAGATGGTAACTATGTTCCAATAAAAATTGTTGAAGGAGCTAATATTCTGAAGGAACAAAGTGAATATAATGATGATGACAAAAAATTAATACTACTAAATGACAAGGCCATTAATTCTATAGCATGTGCTTTAAGTCAAAAGGAGTATTTTTGGGTGTCTAGTATGGAAATAGCAAAGAAGATATAGGAAGCCCTAGAAATAGCCCACGAAGGAAACTTTGATGTTAAGGAAAACCCTAGAAAGGAGTATTTTTTTAATGGCTAATGGAGAAAGCATATGTGACATGGAAGTAAGATTTCAATATCTCAATAACCAACTGACAACTCTTGGGCAATCATATATCTCAAGAGATCAAATACGTAAGATTCTCGATGGTCTTACAAAAGAATAGGAGCAAAGGTCACAACCATTGAAGAAGAAAAAGTTGAATCTATGAGGTCAGTTACTACTCTATTTAAAAGTCTATCTATATACGAGAGCAAACAGAAATACAAGAAAGACATCAAAGAAAAGAGCAGAAAAGTAATTGCTCTTAAAGCTCAAGAAAGTGATATTAATGATGAGAATCTCAAAGATGATGAAATAGGTCTCAGTCTAGAGATTCAAGAAATTCTACAGGAACTGAGAAATAAGAAAATTTTAACCAAAGAAAGGTACTTCATCTTTAAAGGAGTAAAGAGAAAAGAATATCTGCTTCGATTGCAAAAAACCAGCCCACATGAAAGCCGAATGTCCTCAACTCTCCTAGAAGGACAAAGAGAAGAAGAAAGAAAAGTTTTAGATGAGGAGAGTGTAACATCCTTACTTTTATTCATCTTAGGGACCATTCAGTAGCATTTAGAACCACTTACAAGACCTTGGAAGTTCATTACCTAAATCTGGAATTTTACTCTTTTTTGGGTTACTATTCATATGGTATTCCAGATTACGCAACAGATGAAAAATCATAACTAATTCTCAAAAACTCAGAATGAAGTGGTTCAAAAAGATACATGAAGATAACATCTTGAAATTAAAGGGAAAAATAATTTCCAGACCAAATGATTATCCAATTAATACAGTTTATTCGCCAAAGTTTACCGTTCATTTAGTCAAAACTCCTGGAAACAGATTCTGGTCCCTTACTTTAGAAAACCAGTTCTCTTTGTACAGACATCCAAATAAAGCATTCTTGGTGTCAAAATGAAGATTGGCATGTCATCTAAATATCTATAAAATTTTATACATTTATTCCATCATTTACTATTTTTCATTACATCATGACCATCACTGCTTACATTGGTCATACAGCAACATTACACATTCACATAACATATATACTATCCAATCCCTAGCTTTTCTTCATGCTTCATCATCCTCTTTCATCATTCATAAACCTGTGGGATTAGTATTACATGGAAAGGGATGAGATTTTGGGGGAAATCTCAGTAGTAAACTAATCCTAAACTTGTATGTATTGAATGTTATGCTTTATTATGCTATGGCTTGATTGAATTGTGTTGCCTATGTGCTTATGTATGAAGCTCTGTTTATATGTTTACTTTGGCCAATTGTATTTCATATGTAACATGTAAGCATGCACATGATACAATAGTAACACTTTCACAAGCAAGTACAAGTATTTACATTAATGCATGCATTGTTTAGTACCGTTTGCTATTGAGTAAAGTTATATCAATTATATAACCTTCTTCTTTGAAGGTATGTGTAGAATATTTGTATGTTGTTACAATAGGTTTTTTCTTTTGCATATTTATATATCATAGTACTTTATTTATATTCGAAGAAAAGTCTTTTTATAACTATAGTAGAGTTCATTTAAATTTTAGTTAAACTCTTTTCTACCATGATTAACTCTTTTGAAATAAACTAAATTCATTTATAATATTATTTTAAATTATATTGGATACAAACTATATTTAAATAATTAATAATAGTTATATTTTAGGAGAGTTTTATAATTTTGTATCAGAGCTTAAGTTTCAGACCCTACTAAATTTTTATGATATATTATGAATTTATTTTATTATTAAAAAACAAAGAGAAGAAAAAGAAAAGTTTACCCTTTTTCTATAGTGTCGTATTTACTTTATGCATTTATATTTCAATTCAGTGTTGGATTTTTTTTAATTTTAAATAATGTATGTTTGGATTATTTTTAGAAATATAGTTTTCTATGTTCACCATTTGTATTTAAAAAATATTACTTTCGACTCTACTTTATTTTAAAACACTTTTGTTGAATTGTTAGAAAGTTGTTCAATAAAATATTTGATTATTTTATTCAATTTAATTATATTATTTTCTATAAATAGTTTGTTAAAAAATTAAATATTTGATTACCAAATTAATTTATGTACCATTTTAATTATTTATGGGACTTGACTATTTTAATATTTTTTGAAAATTTTCAAATTTTTTTGTAAATTATTTAAATACTCGTAATTGATATTTGTGTATGGTGACATCCTCTTATATGTTGCATTGTATAGTAGTGACAATATACATTATTCACACATATTATTCTCTGTTAGTTTATAAAAATTGCTCTTTTATAGTACTTAACTATTATGGTAGGTTGCATCATGTGGAGGGATAAATGATGTAAAATTTGATAAACTATTAGTAAATAAAATACGAAAGCTTTATAAATTATGCTAAATTTTGGGGACAAAATTTCTAAAAGGAGGGGAGAATTGTAATATCCCATGTTTTATCCTTATATTTAAGTAAAATTAAAAATATTATTTATCAATAATTTAAAAATATTATATAATTAAATTATTATAGTTTAGTATTTTTATTATTTTTAATAAAATATGATATATAGATTATCCTATTTTTATCTTATTTAAAATTTTATGATTTAATTGTTATTATTAGTTAAGAATTTATTTATATTTGGATTCATATTTAGATATATAATTTGATTTTAAAAATATGGTTTAAATTTTAAATTACAATACTTGATAGAATTTTGACAAAGATAATAATATACCTATATCTTTGATTACATATACATATAATAATATATGTATTTATACTATAATGATAATATAGTTTAAATTTTAAATTACTATATATGATAATATTTTAATCAAGATAAGATATGAATTCAAATTTTTAATTATTATTAAGGCTTTATAGATAGAACTAAGACTCTGGGTTATTCCTCAAATTTGATTATTGAGTCGCCTCTTCTCTTTGTAGTATACTCTCTCTTAGTCCCTTTCCTATTCCCAAAGAAGGTAACCACTTTCTACTTATTGTGTGTGCTAATATGATATTTGTGAGTGCTTTAATATATATATAAATTAAGATTGATATTATTATATTGAGAAAGTTTCTTTTATGATTTTCATTGAAAGTAGTCTTGTGGGATTTAAAATTTAGTTTGGAATGTTGGAGATTCTAAACTTGTTATTTGAAGAAAGTTATCTTGAGAAAAATACTCTTTTGTGATATTATCAAGCCATTGAAATTTTGATTAATATGATTGTTTTGAGAATTATGCATTGGGGATGGGTAATGCACCTTCAAAACAAATAACTCGTCATCTTTTAGGAATGCAAAGGTGATAATGTGAGCAATGCCAAGCAATCAACTACTAAGTGAAATCAACCTCAACTGTATGAGCGCAATAGATCCTCTCAAAGGTTAAGTGTTCAGCTCTCTATTTCCTTTCGGGTTCTTTCACTCATACTCAAATTAGAAAACATCCTACCATATGCTTGTAATAGCTCTAAATCTCAGTAACTATATGTCACTTATGCAAGGAATCAAGAGGTCTTTTAGGGTTGAAATAATGGAGATGAACCACATGGAATGGAATATGAAGAGTAAACAGTACTATATGCATTCAACAATGAATATGAATTCATGTCTTGAGGGATGTAGCTGTGGTAATTGTGCTAATAAGAGTTAATAATGGTGCCCTCTTCTCTTCTCTTTTTGTTTTCTTTTTCTTGCACTTTCTCTCCCTCTTTTTTTTAGTACAATATGTTTCTTTTCTCTTCTTCTTTTGTTTGGCACCTCATTCACGAAAGCTGCAATAATAGATTTTTGACATGAACAATAATTTTATTTCAAAATAATATTTATGCATATATGACTTTCTATAGGAATGATGAAAAGAAAAAGTGATGGGCTCAAGAGGGGTGACTAAGGATGTAATATGTAGTGGGCTTGTGTCTTGGATAAAAAGGTTTAGAAAGAATGCCTCTATCATGTTCAATTCATAAATACGCAAGTAACTCTAAACTCAGAGCCAAGACAAATTCTAAAGAAAACCCTCTAAACGATGATTTACAAGTTTTAAAGTAATCACTTAGAACCATGTGATAATCCAAATGTAACAGCGAAGGCTTAGGTGTTTTCAAATTCAATTTTCAAGATATTTCAAAAAGTTCAAGTGGAGCAATAGTTTCTAGCAGCTAAAAAGGTTTTGAAATAAGGGAACAATGAGTCATTTGTGAAAAAGTCTCAGTAGTTCAAAAAGGGATCCTTCTATATAGCTTTGCACAAGGCAAAGAGAAGGTGATTGAACATTTTTCAAACATTGTCGTGACATAGAACAGTGAAGGTTGTGACCACTTGTCACAAGGGTGCATGCTCAGGACTTTCAAAATATTTAGTCACGTCCACGGGGTGTATCTTTCGCGATGCAAACTTACAGAGAGAAATAGTCGCGACCATGTAGGTAATAAAGTCGCGACCCAAATCAACTGGGAGTTACTATCGCGACCACTATGTTCATAGGTCGCGACTATAGGTTACAGAGAGCAGACCGAGTCCAAAGTTTCATTATAGGTCGCGACCTAAAAGCCAGCATGTCATGACCATTTTTCATAGAGACTACCAAGTGGTAATTGTCAAAGTCCTAAAATGATTTTTCATGCTAAAACCTTTCCAATTATCAATAAAGTTTAAAGCGGGGGTCCAATTTTCAGCAATTCATCACACATTAAGATCAAAAAACAAAAAATTTGTGATAAAAAGATTGGATTAGCAAAGATTGAGTAGCACAAAAGCAAAGACATATCCCCTACACTTAAACTTGATAGTGTCCTCACTATCAACATAAATAAAGCAAAAAATATCACAATCACAATGCAAAGCCAAACAAATGTAACTATAAAACAACATGTAACCTAATCACTCAATACAAATTAACAATTCAGCACATGTTCACATTCAGGTCATGCAAGGCAATACTAGTAAAGCAGAGATGGCAAGATGGGTAAGCTAAGATCATGCATGTGAGTGTGGAAACTCTAGAGGGAACAATCAATGAGTAAACAATATAAGGACAGGAACGAGGGTGTTCAAAATAGAAAAAACCCTAGAATAAATAGAAATAAACAGAAATTGAAAACTACTCTACTGAAGTATCAAGTAGAAAAATTAACAACTACTACTTCTACTGGTTCATTCCTTTCCAATGCCTAAACCAACATGCTAAGCATATATAAATTTATAAAAGGTAAGAGATAGGAAATGGATAACCTGGCCTCAAGGCGATAGAGTAGGTTCCTCATAAAGTTTCAAATGGTACCTATTGGCCTAGAAGATTTTGCCCATTGCCTCCTTTTTCAATTCAATCATCCCAAAGTCGTGGACTTTAACAACTTTGTAAGGTCCGTCCCAGCTAGTTTTGAATTTTCCATGTTTGAACTTGAACCTAGCTTGGTACTTTAATACTCTATGACCCTCCTTAAAAATTTGTCTCAAAATGTGAGTGTCATGATTTAACTTTGTTTTCTGCTTATAAATTTTAGAGCTATTATAGGCATCTAATCTAATTTCGTCCAACTCCTGAATCTGCAACAACCTCTTTAAACCAGCTTCTGCAAGGTCCTCATTATAGGCTTTCACTGCCCAAAACATCTTATACTCTATTTCCATAGGCATGTGACAAGTTTTCCCAAAAATCGTCCTATAAGGAGACATTCCAATAGGTGTTTTAAAAGATGTTATGTACGCCCACAATGTATTTTGAAGTCATAAATTCCAATCCTTGTTGGATGGCTTAACAATCCTCTATAGAATATGCTTAATTTCCCTATTGGAAACCTCTGTAAGGCTATTGGTTTGAGGGTGTTATGGGGTTAAGACTTTATGAGTGACACCATATTTTGCCAATAAGCGATTGATAAACCTATTGTAACTATAGGTGCCTTGATCATTGATTAGTGCTTTAGGTACTCCAAATCTACTAAATATGTGAGATCTTAGAAACTTGGAGACTGTTTGGGCATCATCTAGTCTTGTAGGGATGGCCTCCACCCACCGAGAAAAATAGTCTACATCCAATAAAATGTAACGAAATCCTGCTGAAGGTGGAAAAGGGCCCATGAAATCTATTCTCCATACATCAAAATCCTCACATCATAGAATAAGTTATTGTGGCATTTCATGCCTTTTGTTAATCCCCCCAAATCTCTGGCACCTATCACATGCTCTATAAAACTCAAAAGCATCTTTAAAAAGGGAGGGCCAATAAAAACTAGAGTCAAGGACCCTACGTGTAGTCCTTTTCTCCCCAAAATGACCACCATAAACCTATGAATGGCAAACTTCCAAAACTGATTTGTGATCTTGGTCTGGCGCACATCGTCTTAATACCTGATTTGAGCATAACTTCCACAGAAAAGGCTTGTCCCAAATGAAGTATTTGGATTCACTCTTGAGCTTTTGGGCTTAAAACTTACACAAATGAGATGGGATTAGGCCAGTGTCAATGAAATTAACTAAATGAGCATACCAAGGTTCCATAATAGTAATCAAACAAAGGGATTGATTAGGGAAAGAATCACAAATAAGGTCAGAACTAAGTACTCCCCTTGTCTCTGTTGAAAACTTGCTTAGATGATTTGCAACGTGGTTCACATTCCCAGCCTGATCTCTCACTTCTATATTGAAATCTTGAAGCAGTATCATCCACCGTATAAGTCTTGGCTTAGATTGGGGCTTATGGAACAAGTACTTGACTGCTGCATGATCTATGTAAACTACAACTTTGGAGTTAGTGATATATGCTCTGAATTTATCCAAATCCATTATAATTGTGAATAATTCTTTCTCAGTAGTGGTATAATTAATTTGGGTAGCATCAAGTGTCTTAGAGATATAGGTAATCACCCTAGATAAATTATTTTCCTTTTGTCCTATCATAGCTCCCATAGGGTAATTGGAAGCTTCACATGATAGTTCAAAAGGAAGATCCCAATTTGATGAAATGAGGATAGGTGGAGAAACCAACCTATCCTTTAGTTTTTAAAAAGCCTTTTTGTAATCAGTAGAAAAAAATAAATTCAGTGTCCTTTTGAAGACGTTTTGAGAGTGGCAAAGCAATTTTACTAAAATCTTTAACGAATCTTCTGTAAAATCCAACGTATCCCATAAAAGATCAAAGTTTTTTTAAAGTTGTGGGGTAGGGCAACGACGAGATGACTTCAATTTTCACTTTATCCACCTCAATCCCCTTGTTACATAAAAGATGTCTAAGTACTATTCCATGATCAACCATGAAATGGCACTTTTCAAAGTTCAAAACTAATTTTTTCTCAATACATATAGCAAGGATGCTATTAAGGCTTTTTAGACACTCATCAAAAGAATTTCCATATACAGTAAAATCATCCATGAACACATCCATGTATTGCTTAATAAAATCAGTAAATATATAAAGCATAAAATGTTGAAATGTGCCTGGGGCATTACATAGACCAAATGTCATTCTTTTATAGGCATATGTACAAAAGGGACATGTAAATATGGTCTTTTCCTGGTCCCTCAGGTCTATTGGAATATCGAAATACCCTAAATATCTATCTAGGAAACAGTAATAGCTTTTCCCTACTAATCTCTTAATCATTTGATCAATAAAATGTAAGGGAAAATGATCTTTCCTAGTATAATTGTTTAGCTTCCGGTAATCAATACAAACCCTCCATGAATTTTGCACTCTAATAGGTATCAATTCACCGTTCTCATTCTTTACCACTATCAATCCACTCTTCTTAGGTACTACATCCACAGAAGATACCCGTTCACTATCTGATATAGCATATATGATTCTGGCCTTTAACAATTTACTAATCTCCTTCCTAACAACATTTGAGCTTAAAGAATTTAATCTTCTTTGGGGTTCTTTAATTGGCTTGGAATCTTCACTCAACAGAATCCTATAGGTGCAAATAGTGGCATCTATCCCTTTTATATTAGCTAATTGTTAACCCAAGGCCTCTCTATTCTTCCTAAGCACACTTAATAACCTAGACTCTTCACTAACAGTCAGAGAACTGGAAATTATGACTGGCAATTTCAAGTTTGGCTCAAGGTAACCATACTTTAGGTTAGTAGGCAAATCTTTTAACTCCAATTATGGGGGTTGGACAATAGAAGGGATTAAATGGGGGAAATCATTTAGATTAGAAATACTCCTTTTTGTAGATCCTTAGAGGTTGCTTATATTCGAGTCATTAGAGCATTCCATCTCGATTGTGGTCTCTTCAGGAGTTGTACACAGCTTATGTTGGTCTACGGCTGCGACATAGTGAGGGTCAGACTCTCTTATTCCTACATCATTATTTGAGATCAAGTCATTTAAGGTATGAGATGTAATTTTGGAAAGAAAATGAGGTTAAGAAGAGTTAGAATATATTGGCCCATTAACCAAAGTAGTGGAGTGTGTAGTTGAAGGGGTGTGGGGTTCCCTAATTATGTCTGGGATCTCTGTCATGACCTTTGATCTTCTTGTTGCGACCTCAGTTGATAGGGTGTGTCTCTTGAGCTTTTGATCGCGACCTGTTCATCGTTTAGTTGCAACTGGGTGTCATATAAAGGTTTCCCTTTAGCATATTGATATTTAGTCATGACATCTTCATCTTCGTGTGGCGACTAGAAGTCTCTGGGCTTTTGTGTCATGACCATAATGCCATTTAGTCATGACTCATCTTTACAGTGGATCTCAGGTTATTCTTCTGTCATGACGGGGACACTATTTGGTCATGACCTTAGGTCATATAAATTTGACCTTTCTTCAATTGTTGTACTTCCAGCTTCCAGAACATCTTGGGGTCCTACAAGATCACTTAACAAACCTTTTGCAAGTGCATTATCTCTATCATTATCATGTAAACTCAGTTCATGTTTGTCACATCCTTACTTTTAACCTCAAGTATACTTCATTAGAAGTTATTGGAACAAATTACATAATCATTTGCTTTGGAAACATTCATTTCTAAAAGAATTGCTCTCAGGTACTGTTCATGTTAATGTTCAATTGGTAATTTCTAATAAAATCTCTTTCATAAATATTTGAAGGAAAAATATGAAATTGAGGTTTCCTTGTCCAAATGAAATCAGTTTATTTGTTGAAAATTACTGTTCATTTGGTAAAATCTGAAAGTTCCAATTTCTTTGCCTTAACTTCAAAAATTAATTTCTCTTTGGTTGCTTGTCCAAATGAACTGTGTTACCTATGGATTTAAAGCTCTAGATGTCCTCTTTAAGTTCACCAAAATTCATGGAAAACTCATTCATTTACTATACAAAATTCACGTTGGAAAGTCACTGTCTTCAATTGCTTACTTTCTCTTAGTTCCAGATTTTAACTCCAACTTAGAAAAATCATAACAATTTGAATACTTAACCAATTGAGGCGTTCTTGGTGTTCCTTTAAATCTATGTATCTTAACTACGATCATGCCAAATTTCAAGTTAAAACTCGTTGGTTTAGGTGTTATAATCATCATCATAAATTGTCAGTCTCAAAACACAATTACAGGATCATATATCATACATCCCAATATATACTTCCATAGTATCAAGTAACTCATGTAACTCATTATACAAGTTTAACCATCTATGATTACCCTCTTTCCTTGGGCAGTTCTAGCACCTATAATATTGTTATGCATATGGAAGGAATAAGATTTCATAGAAATCCCAATAGCAAGTTACACAAACCATAATATCATGCATGATTAATTAGATGCTTAACATGTTATCATGAGATGGGAGCTACTTCATAATGGTGCATAAGCAAACTCTAACATGCATATTGTCATGACATAACTTGCAAGGAGTTGCAATTATTCATACTTCATCATCAACATGGTGATACAATCTCATGGTCAACCAAACATCATAACTAACAAGCAAGCAAATAATTAAGCAAACATGAAACTATAGTTAGGTATTCTTGCTACCTCTTAGCTATCCTTGTCAAGGTCTTATTGAGATGATTTCCTTCCTTCACAAATGTCAAAACCTAACCATTACAAAGTAATATCAAGTTACAACTCAACTTGAACACAAAACCTAGAATAGGTTTTCACTAACTTCCTTTCTTTCTCCATTTTATGTTTCTTACTTCCATCTTACCAAAATAAATTCTCATAGTTCATTTTCCACATAATTTTTCATCTAAAATCCAAATATAAAACTAGAATTTCCAAAATCAAAACACATCAAGAGCTCCTGCCCTTGACCGAAGTACGTGTTCTTATTTTTCCAAAATTCCCATTTTGATTCCAATGCTTCCAATACTTGTTCTCCTACTTTATCCCCACACAATTTTCCATTTTAAACTAGTTGGAAGCATCAAAATCATAAAATTCCAACATATGAACAGTATCATGTACAGTAATAGCAAGAATACAAAACCCTAATTCTGAACATACTTGGATTTCCAAGCTTATACCACTTGATTCTAGCTTGTTTAAGCTTGTCTAAACTATCCATAACATAAAACTCATTCTAACCATATATGGAAAGCACTTCCAGCAGAAACCTCAAAGGAAATATGGCACAAAAACCCTTAAAATCAAGAGCTAGCTTGCTAGAATAAAGCTCAATATCAAGGGAGATGATTACCTTATTTAATGCTCCAAGTTGTGTGCTTCTTTCTTGGTTGAATGGAAATTTTATAAGAGTTTCCCTATGGTTGTCAAGGCATGCTGAACCAAGCTAAATAGGGGGTATTTATAGATGAGCTTGAGTTGAAATGGATGGCCAAGATTGATTTGGTTACTATTTGATCTAATGGTCCATATTCATTCTTTAACTTGGGTTGCCCTAGAAGCCTCTCACTTGATGCAATGCATGACATCATTTAAGGCCATGTGTTGCTAGAAAAAAAGAAATATACTGATAGGAAAAAATCCAATCCAGTTTGTTATCGATCGGAGCAGTTTCACAAAAACCAGACTGTTTTCTGTTCCTAATTTTTATAATATTCTAGGATACGTATTGAAACATCCTTATTTTCTTACATCTGAGGGACCAAACGGTAGCACCGGGAATCACTTTTAAGGTCATGGAAGTCAAATTATATAATCTATAATTTTAGTATATCGAGTACTATTCATTGTGTAAATTCCAGAGAAGTAACCTGACTTCCAAAAATCATAACTAATTCTAGAAAAATTGAAATAAAGTGGTTCAAATTGCTACACGAAGCTAACTTAATGATCGTTTAGGGAAAAATAACTCGTTGACCATGCCTTGACTCAGTCAATGTCAGTCAACATCCAAAGTTTATTGTTCATCCTATATTTTCCCCTAATTTCAGCATTTTGGTCCCAACTTTACATAATATTTGTACTATCTAATCCCTAGCTTTTCTCCATGCTTCTTCAATCCTCTTCTAAAATACCTATGGGATTAGGATTACATGGAAGGGGATGAGATTTCTGGGGAAATCTCAGTAGCAAACGGTACTAAATAACACATGCATTAATGTGAATACTGGTGCTTGCTTGTGAAAGTGTTAACATTGCGTAATGTGCATGCTTCCATGTTACATATGAAACACAATTTGCCAAAGTAATCATAGGAATAGAACTTCAAACATAATCACATATGTAACACAATTCAATAAAGCCATAGCACAACCAAGATATAACATTCAATGCATACAAGTCTAGGATAAGTTCACTACTTGACATATAGCCTTCCTCTAGCTCTTAGCCTTTGCTCTAAGATTCCTTCTTTTCATAGGTTAGAGCCTATACATAGCATAATAATATATTTATTATTATCTAGTATAGCTCTACTTAACTCATGCTTAACTTGGGGTAATATTCTTAATTTGACAATCCCTTAACTTTCTTTCTATCTACGGCTAACCTTATCAAGAGATATATTTCTCTTTTCTAACCATTAAGAAAAATCCTCCAATTTATTAGAGCAGGGACTAAAATAACTTACTTACCTTATTCCTAAACTCTCCCAAGTCCCTAAGCTCCTTGGACTGCTCTTGGCTCCACCAGAACTCCTCCTTTCTTTCTCTTCCTTCCTTTCCTTCTCTCTTTCTCATTTCTCTCTTCTTTCTCTTCTTTTTGCCATGCTTGGTCATGGATGGAATGGAAGGAGGGGTGGGCTATTTATAGTTGAGAGGAGGTGGAATGGATGGTCCAAATTGAATCACAATGAATGGCTCAAATTGCTTAGCTTCCTCAATAAGCTTCGTCTGTATCATCAAGATGACATCACCCTCCTCAATGACTCACCAAAATGACCATTCATGGGATACCTCACATGCAAGGTGGCACAATAGTAGGGCCCTTGGGATACCTCACCAGTTGACTCAACCTTTCTAGAGAATTCTAGAGTCTTTTCCCGGAATGAATGGCTAAGATTGTGCCACGTGTCCTTTAACTTTTTCTCATTTTCCTGGAATCATGCCATGTGTCCTTAGATTTTTTTCTTTTCCTATAATCATGCCATGTGGTGCCTTGTGGGTCCTATGAGGACACCTTTCATGTCACCTCATGGTCTAAAGTTTTATCTGATCACTTTTCCCAGTTATATCCTTAACTGGGTAACTTTACTTTATCAAAAAAGTATTAAAATATTATTTTAATATCACTTAGACCCCCATAATCATTGGGCCACATTTTTGGACCCTTGATCTTGAGTTTCTAACCAAGCCCAAGCACTCTGATGGCTCGATTTCTAAGAAACACCCTTAGTAAATTACCAGAATGCCGCCAGGGACTTTTACTATTTATGATTTAGTCCCTGAACTCTCATTAATTATAGTTTAATCCCTAAATATTATTTGCATACTTTTGGGACTTTTGCTCAACAGGGCTTGGTAGCACACCTTTTTCAGGCTACATATTAGGCTTTTAAGCCTAAAAATTGGGATATGACACATATTCTATCCTGGAAACTAGTGTATAGCTTTCTTTGTCATATCCTGGTTTTTTCCTATCGGTATACTACTAATAGTGGAAAAAGGTTTAGAAAGGATTATGACAAAGAATAGAAGAAATGATAAAGGTTAGATGATTCTTTAAGGAAGAGAATGACTAAAATGAAAAGTAGAAAAGGTTAACAGCTAAAAGTTAAAGTAGAAACAAAAGTTGAGCCAAAAGTGGTAATTTTGAAAAGTTAAGGGACTTCGATGTAACTAAGTAAAAAGTTCAAGGGAAAAATTATAATTATGGAAAGGTCAGCCCTAAAAGGGTTGGAACTTCCCATGAGTTTTTTCAGTCTCACATTCCATCAGAAAATAGAGAAAGTTACACTAGTTAATCTGGCACGATACAGAAATTTTATTAGGGCTCCAAACAACAGAAAATTATCTGATAGTCTAAAAGTTATATGAATTTTTATCATATTCCATTGACATCAAATATAAGTGGGGGAATTTCAAAAAAGTGTGCCCTACAGTGTCAGATGTTATGAATCTGACAGAACCCTGGAAGAAGTCCTGTACAAAAAGTTATTCCCATAACAGTGAATTTTGACGAGAGTTTGAAGCCACCCGTGATCCGATAATGAAATTTATCAGTAAATAAGTCTAGATGACCTCATATATGGGCCTATGATGATGCCAAGGAGGGCCCAAAACATAGGGTACCAGTTTATCAGCATAAGAGGCCAGTGTCCAGAAAAAGTGCAAAATTATGAAAATGCCCCTAAATGCCCATATTGTACCAGTGATGGATGGAGGGCAATTTGGTTATATAGGACAGGCTAAAAACATGGTATATAGTATAAATGTGATTAGTTAGAGCTAGTATAGGCCCTAAGGCAGTAGAAAGATGGGTAAAAAGATGATTTTACCCTTAGGGTATTTTGGTCATTTTCTAAGGGATGGATGGCAGATAAATATTCAGTATAACAATGTCAAGGGTATGAGGAGCCTAGACATTGATTTCTAGGATTTAACACATATCCTAGAATATTATAAAAAATTAGGAACAGAAAATAGTTCGGTTATTGTGAAACTGCTTTGATCGGTACCAGATTGGACTGGAATTTTTCCAGAAGCTTCCTGGCATAGTGAGCATGCCACATACCCCCATGAGGTGTCCCTTGAGCTTCCCCACATGATGTCATAATTATTCTTTTTGGAAAAAGTTAAATTCAAGATTAAATGTGATCCTTTAGATCAAATAGTAACTAAATCAATGTTGGCCATTCATTTTCCATGGATTTTGGCTATAAATACCCCCTCAATTCTGCAGCAAAACTGTGGCTTCATGGACCCTTGGAGAAATTCTTGCAAAATGAAAGCTCAAGCCAAGACAAAGAAGATTCAATGTACCAAAGTTCAAGCAAGCTAGAGATTAAAGGAAAGCAATCTCTCCTATCTTATTTTCCTTTCATTTTTGGAGCTTGAACTTAGGGTCTTCATAGGAGAAAAGTTGAGTTTTCTCTAAGGGGTGGTGCTGCCCAAAAACCTTAGATGAAAGGGAAAAGAAGAAATTAAAGTTAGAAGTGTATGATTGAAGCTTAAACAAGCTAGTTAAGAGATTGGTTGTTGAATCAAGTTGATATTCTTGACTTTGCCATGGTGTGCTGTCATATCCTAATTTTTCCCTATCTGTATAGTACTGATAGTGGAAAGAGGTTTAAGAAGGATCAAGACAAAGATCAGAAGAAATGATAAAGGTTAAATGAGTCTTGAAGGAAGAAAGGGACCTAAACGAAAATTGAAAAAGTTTAAAGGCCAAAAGTTAAAGTAGAAACAAAAGTTGGGCCAAAAGTTGTAATTTTCAAAAGTTTAGGGACCTAAATGTAAATATCCAAAAAGTTAGGGATATAAATGTAATTAAGCAAAAAGTCAGGGACATAAATGTAATTATGGAAAAGTTCAGCCAGAAAAGGCTTAGAACTGCTTGTAAGTATTTCAATCCCACATTCCATCAGTAAATAGAGGAAGTCATGCTGGGTAATCTGGCATGATACAGAAATTTTATTAGGGCTCCAGACAGCAGAAAATTATCTGATAATCTAAAAGTTATATGAAATTTTATCAGATTTCATGGACTTCAGATATAAGTGGGCAAATTATAGAAAAGTGTGCCCTACAGTGTTAGATGTCCTGGATCTGACAGAACTCTAGAAGAAGTTCTGTATAAAAAGTTATTCACATATCAATGAATTTTGACGGGAGTTTGTTAACACCCGTGATCCGATAATGGACCTTATCGGTATGTAAACCTGGATAGAATGAGATCAGATGACCTTATATATAGGCCCATAATGACGCCAAGGAAGGACCAAAACCCAGGGTACCAGTCTATCAGTAGAAGGGGCCAGTGCCAGAAAAAGTGCGAAATTACAAAAATGCCCCTGGATGCCCAGATTGTACCAGAGATGGATGAAGGGCATTTTGGTCATCTGGGACAGGCTAAAAATGTGACACATGGTATAAATATGATTAGTTGAGCCAATATATGCCCTGAGGCAGTACAAGAAGGGGTGAAATGACAATTATGCCCTTAGGGTCAATATAGTGCAAGAAAGGACACCAAGGGTATTTTGGTCATTTCTCAAGGGATCTGTAATGCAGTTGTGGCTAGTACAAGTATGTCAATGGTGTGAGAAGCCTAGACATTGATTTCCAGGACAGAATACATATCCTGGCATATTATAAAAAATTCGGAATAGAACACAGTCCGGTTGTTGTGAAACTGCACTGATCGGTAACGGATTGGACTGGAATTTCTCCAAAAGGTTCCTTGCATGGGCAGCACGCCACCTAACCCTCTTAGATGTCCCATGAGGTGTCCCACATGATGTCATAATTATTATTTTATGAAAAAGTTAAATCCAAGATTAAATGTGGGCCTTTAGATCAAATAGTAACCAAATCAATATTGGCCATTCATTTTTCTTGGATTTTGGCTATAAATACCCCTCAATTCTGGTTCAGAACCGTAAGCTCATGTACCCTTGGGGAAGCTCTTGCAAAATGGAAACTCAAGCCAAGACAAAGAAGATTCAAGGTTCCAAAGTTCAAGCAAGCTAGAGATTAAAGGTAAGCAATCTCTCCTAGCTTATTTTCCTTTGATTTGGGAGCTTGAACTTAGGGTTTTAATGGGAGAAAAGTTGAGTTTTCTCTAAGGGAAGGTTCTGCCCAAAGACCTTAAAGGAAAATGGAAAGAAGAAATTAAAGTTAGAACTATATGATTGAAGCTTAAACAAGCTAGTTAAGTGATTGGTTGTGGAATCAAGTTGATATTCTTGACTTTGCCATGGTGTGCACTGTTCGGTCTGTACTGTTCATGAGGGAAGGAAATTGAATTTCAATGATTTAATGCTTCCATTGAGTTTGTATGATGATTTTGTGTAGGATTGAAAAGGTTTTGAACCTTGGAAATACTAAAATCTCAAGGTTGTAGTCTTTGAGATTCCATACGATTACTGTTCACTCGCATGAAAAGTGATTGGCATTTCATGATTTTGATGGTTCCAATGGTTTTAAAATAAAAAGTTGTGTGGGGTAAAGTGGAGAAACAATTATGGGAAGCATTAGAATCAAAATGAGAATTTTTGAAAGAATTGTATGCTTATGTTCAGTTCTGTACAGCAGGCCATGAAGGAGCTGGAATTTCATGATTCTAAGCTCATAAATGGATTCAAAAGATGAAATTTTGTAGGGTAAAGTCAAGACATCAATTGGTTCAAGAGCCAAGTGGATTAGTGAAAATTAGAGAAAGTTATGACAATAAAGAGTGTAACAAAGTTAGTCTTGAACATGGTTGGAGTTCATGAATCCTAATGAGTTATGTGATGAATATGAATGTGTTTAGGACCATGAAACATCCAAGAAGATATTGGGAAGTGATGGACATAAATGCTTCATGGTTGGAAAGCTAGGGAGCAAGGGCTAAGGTCAAGAGGAAAGCTTAAGTGCAAGGTAGTGAACTTACCTCTTTATGTGCTTGATGTGGTATGCTTATGTGTTGACATGTATATGTTATTTGAATGATGTTGTGACATGATAAATGATGTTGAATGTATTGTGAATAACATGTTTCCATAGCCATGCACTTTATATAAAAGGATATAGCATGATGGCATGTCACTAATCAAAGAAAGTTTAATGAAATTACATATCATGCATTAGCATCCATCTTGCATATTTAAGTGGTAATATTTGCTACTGAGATTCCCTAGAAGCTCACTCTCCCATAACCAACCAATTTAGGTCAAGCATGAAGAAAAGTTATGCATGGAGAAGAGCTAAAGAATGGAAGAAAGGAAGTGAAGTATTGAGATTTTAGCATATACTATAAATTGTCCATGTATGTAAATGCCATGTAAGGTGTCCATTTATGTGATGAAACTATTTTAATACTTATGGCATATGTACATGATGTATATGAATGTTAAGAAGCTTATTTGATGGCTTGCGCATGCTGAAACAATCATTGGAAATGAAAGAAAAGAAACTGAAATGGTCAAAACGTAGGTCCTGAAGCAGTTGTGTTGTGGCTTCAGTTTGACCTAGCCAATGAAGGAATTAGTTCACAAAATTTTATGAGCATGTAGCACACATCCATAGGTTTAAGTTCATAGGTAGAATGTTTAATTTGGATGTGTATATCAAGAGAAATGAATTTCCAAAATCAGGGACCAGAGACTGTTTCCAGAGCTTTTGACCAAATGAACAGTAAACTTCAACGAATAAACTGTATCAATTGGAGAATTATTTGGTCTAGAAATTATTTTTCCCTTAAATTTTAAGATGTTATCTTCATGTGGCTTTTTCAACCACCTCATTTTGAGTTTTCTACAATTAATTATGATTTTTTGAAGTTCATTGCGTAATCTGGAATACCATATAAACAGTAACCTAAGAAAGAGTAAAATTCCAGATTTGGCTAATGGACTTCCAAGGTCTTGTAAGTGGTTCTAAATGCTACTAAATGGTCCCTAAGACGTATAAAAGTAAGGATGTTACATGTGCCCTGTTTGGTCTGCACTGTTCATGAGGAAGAAAATGGAATTTTAATTATTTAATGCTTCCATTTAATTTAGATGATGATTTTGTGTAGGGTTGGAAAGGTTTTGAACCTTGAAAGCATTGAAATTCTAAGGTTGTAGTTTACGAAACCCTTCTCTATTACTGTTCACATGCATGAACAGTGATTGGAGTTTCATGATTTTGATGCTTCCAATGGTTTTAAAATGAAAAATTGTGTGGGATAAAGTAGAGAAACAAGTATGGGAAGCATTGGAATCAAAATTATAATTTTTGAAAGAATTAAGTGCAGTTTCGGTTCTGTACAGCATGTGATGAAGGAGCTGGAATTTTATGATTCTAAGCTCATAAATGGATTCAAAAGATGAAATTGTGTAGGGTAAAGTCAAGACATCAATTGAGTCAAAGACCAAGTCCATTAGTTAAGATTAAGGACAGTTAATGGGCTTAATGTTCAAGACGAAGTTATGTTAGTTAAAGTGAGTTTAATGCTCAACCATCATCATCTAATTTCCTTGAGCATTAAACTCACTTTAACTAACATAACTTCCTCTTGAACATTAAGCTCAATTATTTTCCTTAATCTTCACTAATCCACTTGGCTCTTGAACCAATTGATGTCTTGACTTTACCCTACACAATTTCATCTTTTGAATCCATTTATGAGATTAAAATCATGAAATTCCAGCTCCTTCATGGCTTACTGTACAGAACTAAACATATTCATACAATTCTTTCAAAAATTCTTATTTTGATTCTAATGCTTCCCATACTTGTTTCTCCGCTTTACCTCACACAAATTTTCATTTTAAAACTATTGGAAGCATCAAAATCATGAAATTCCAATCACTGTTTATGCATGTGAACATTAACATTGAAGAATTTCAATAACCTTCAGATTTTAATGTTTCCAAGGTTCAAAACCTTTGCAACCCTACACAAAATCATCATATAAATTCAATGAAAGCATTAAATCATTGAAATTCTATTTCCTTCCCTCATGAGCATTGCAGACTGAACAGGTTACACCATGGCAAAGTCAAGTATATCAACTTGATATAACAACCAATCTCTTAACTAGCTTGTTTAAGCTTCAATAATGTGTCTCTAACTTTAATTTCTTCCTTCACCTTTCATCTAAATTTTTTGGGAAGCACCACCCCTTAAAGAAAACCCAACTTTTTCCTCATGGAAACCCTAAGTTCCAGCTCCCAAATTAAAGGATAATAAGCTAGGAGAGATTGCTTACCTTTAATCTCTAGCTTGCTTGAACTTTGGTACCTTGAATCTTCTTTGTCTTGGCTTGAGTTTTCATTTTGCAAGAGTTTCCCCAAGGTATCATAAGGCCACAGTTTTGATGCAGAAATGAGGGGGTATTTATTGAAAAATCTTGGTGGAAATCAATGGCAAAGATTAGTTTGTACACTATTTGATCTAATGGCCCACATTTAATCTTGGATTTAACTTTTTCCAAAAATAATAATTATGACATCATGTGGTACAGCTCAAGGGACACCTTATGGGGGTTAGGTGGTAAAATTCTAATGGGGGAACCTTCTAGAAAAATTATAGTCCAATCCGATACCGATCAGAGCAGTTTTACAGTAACCGGATTATTTTCTGTTCCTAATTTTTTATAATATACCAGGTCATGTATGCTATCCTGTAAATCAATGTCTAGGCTTCTCATACCATTAACAATGATATACTGAATATTTATCTGCCATCTATCACTTGGGAAATGACCAAAATACCCTTAGTGTCCTTTCTTGCACTGTACTAACGATAAGAGCATAATCGTCATTTTACCCCTCTTTACACTACCTCAGAGCATATACTGGCTCTGACTAATCATACTTATACTGTATGACACATTTTTGGCCTGTCCAAAATGATCAAAATGCCCTTTATCTATGACTGGTATAATATGGGCATCTAGGGGTATTTTCGTAATTTCACACTTTTCCTAGACTGCTCTGGACTCTGGCCCCCTTAACTTTCTCACTACCTTATTGGGCTCATGATGGCACCATTTGGGCCTTAATATGGGCTCATTTCCTTTATTACCTTTATGTCCCAATTCACATGAAAACTCTCATGATCCTATTTATTGAGTATTTTATTTCACCGTAAAATCCCGTAAGAATTCTATAGGACTCCTTTTCTGACTCTGTCAATTTTATAAATTCTTACATTAAATATGGGAATTTCCAATAAAGTTTCATCTAATTCTGATGTCTAAAAAATACTATAATAATTTTTCTAACTTCAACAATTTATATCAATTTATCGGTACCTCAAATCAAAATTATGTGTTACGTTCAACTGACCGGAATAATTTTATCTATCTACTGGTAAAATTTGGGTCTAACTGATTCTAGGTATTTTTGACCTGTTTTGGCTCAACTTTCTCATATTTATATTTAGGTCCCTGAACTTTTTAAATAATTGCATTTTAGCCCCTGAACTTTTAGCTATTTGCATTTAAGTCCCTTAACTTTTGAAAATTACACTTAAGGGCCCAACTTTTGTTTCTACTTTTACTTTTTGCCTTTAACCTATTCTACTTTGCGTTTTAGCCCTTCTCTTTCTTCAAGACTCATCTAACCTTTATCTTTTCTTCTGATCTTCTTCATAATCCTTTCCAAACCTCTTTCCACTATCAGTACTATACGGATAGGGAAAAATTAGGATATGACATATGC
Organism: Leucaena leucocephala; assembly: GCA_037074615.1. Classification (NCBI taxonomy): domain Eukaryota; kingdom Viridiplantae; phylum Streptophyta; class Magnoliopsida; order Fabales; family Fabaceae; genus Leucaena; species Leucaena leucocephala. The sequence continues at coordinate 21,106,478 of CM073519.1, forward strand.
AATCATTTAAGCATTCTCAAACATGTATTGCAAGGAGATGCAACTTCTCATCATAACTCATGGCAACATAAGCCATATCCTTATTACATAATTTGGTCATCTATCCTCTATATGCATACTGCAATCAAACAATTAACTTGGTAATGTTTTAAATCATTATGTCCCTTTATCACCTTAACTGCTAGATTATCTATCACATTATCTGATCAGTTCATTGTCATATCCTGAAGTAACTATTCATTTAAGTTAGACTGCCACATTACCCTCTTACTAGGATATAGACTTAACCCTTCATTACTCTTTCTTACATAGGGAATAGGGAAGTCACTTATCTTTTTAACTGTTGCTACCTTTCACTTCCTAAACATCATAAACTTCTTCTTCTTATTTCGCATACATCTACCACTCTGTTGAATTTTTACAATTACCTGAGAAAAACTCTTTCTTCGTAACGTAGAATTTAATCCACGAACTAATTTCCCAGTCATTCGACTCTCACAATTCATTGGATGAACTCAGCTAAGTATTCATCAAAGGGTTTATCTTTCTCTATTTTAACCTTTATCCTCATGCTCATCTCTATCTAACTAAGAGGAATGCTTCTCGTAAACTCTTAGAGAAAAACTTCTCAGGTAAGCAGATCAATCTCTATCTTATATAGAGTAACTTCTGTATCTCTCTACTATCTCTAAACTCTTTCTATCTGTCTATCTCAGTTTGCTCTGGACTAGACTGTGGATCTTTTCTGGTCTATCTCTGGATCCTGACTAACTTAAGTTACATGGATCTCATTCATCATCTAATACTATTACTTTTGTTCTCTAGGGTGCTCTACCCTAGGTATGCTAGGTTACTGTATCTTCATGATAGGATCCCTCTATTTTGGGAACATGAACTTTCTATATATTAGCCATCACATCTTTAACCTTAAGCCACATGCTAGGCTCATTTCTAGGCAAGTCTTAATATGACTTCAATTCTTTCATAATATAGATCTACTCCTGATGATCACATGGAGGATCTATTTCTAAACATCTTAACCTGATCTTCTGTATCTCAGTACCTCGTACTATTTGTCTTGCCTGCATCATGTGCTAAACCTCTAACTGATAAACTTCAGTGAGGTTATCATCTTCATTCTTGTAATCAGGTCTCTATGCAATCTAGTCACAACCTGAGTGCTGATTAGTTGTGACTCATATTCTTTGTAAACTTTAGTCACGACTATCTCCACTTGCTTGTCATAACTTGATAGCTCTATGTTCTTCAGTTGCGACCATAGGTAATCTTCTGTCGTGACCTGATCTGCTTATACATTAGTCACGTCCTATGACTTGGACTCATCGCGACCTAATAGCTCTAGAGCTTCCCATCATGACTAATGGTCTTTACTCATCACGACCAAAAGCTTCTGTAACTATTTGTCGCGATCTGTTGCTTAACTCATAGCGGCTTATCTTCTCTGGAACTTCTAGTCGTGACCTAAACTGCTTCACATTGCGACCTGGCCATAACTTTTTCTAAACATTCACTTTTAATGTTCTTCATTTTGACGAATTTGAGTCAATTGAAACTTATTCATATCTATATATAATAATCAAACTAAATTGGGAACATATTCACATAGATGTTCAACCAATTATCATCTTATTATATCACATCAGAATTCATATTTCAAATCACCTTAACATTTGCACATACATTACTTACATGTCAAGTTCATATCTAGGGTACAATGTAACTATCATACATCTGAGTAATTACTTTACTTTACCATGTTTACATATTTACATTACCCCTAATCTATTTTTATATTCTTTTCTAGGGAATCATAAACTGCACATACTTTTACATATAGAAGTGCCACCCGTGTATATCAGTTGGCAGACCATTTACCAAAGCTCACTTATTTCTATGTGCCATGTAGGGGTATATAGAAGTATCTGACTTATTGCCAGCCTGCTAGGGTGTAAACCTAATTTAGGTCAATACCCTCAATTGTATATCTATCTATCATCCCTACTATGGCATTGAGGTACTGTAGATAAATAGACTGCTCTTGATCTCTACTTCTATCCATCCCTTGATCTAGACTGAATAAGTCATTCCCTGTAGCTTTCTTGATACTGATATGGTCAACATTATCTATCTTTAACAAAGAAGGCTGGGGTAGGACTAGGAACATTACACTGATCTTTCTCTATAAATTCACATATTCCTGGACTTTGAGAATGGATAGGGACTATCATAAACTCTGATTAGATCTCTGGATTAAGGGATTATTGTATATTACTTATCTCAAATCTATCCTAAAACTCTGGTATAAGAGGAATAATATCTGGTCTACCTATAATCTAGTACCAATACTCAACTTCCTCAGTCATACTCTATCTTCTCATCAGAGGAATATAACTTACATCAGGGTTAGAGGGCACTCCAAAAACTCATATTATATCTTTTATCATATCTTTCTACTAATCCTCAAGAAATTTTTGAGGCTATTGATCTTTAGCATACATCTCCAAGATCCTATTTATCAATTTTAGGAATCTGAGATAGCTATCATGTTAGGCCATTGCACCTTAACTAGGCTATATTCATTCTACCATAACATCTCTCATCGCCTGTAAGACCTCTGTGTCCCTAGACTGAAGGACTTATGTGTCCTTGGCCTTACTGTAATCCATAACTGAGCCAGCTACTTTCTTTCAGTTAACTGAGGAAAGGTCTGGCTCACGTCTCTATGCCAGTCATACTTTTAAGTTTTCCCTTATCCTCCTAAATCACTAACAGGCGAGAAGGTATCTCTTATTAAGCCTCAATGTTCATTTCCCTAGAGGAAAAATCACCGATCCATAATCTTAGTTGGACTATGAACAAGTAACCCATTACTAACCTCAACCTCAACCTCAACCTCAATTGGACCTTAGGTAACTGCCACATACTTTGTTTCCTAATCAGAGAGAGTTTACCTTGTGCCAGAACCTTTGTTTTGTGCTAAAACTTTGTTCTGTACCAATGCCACAACCTTTTGCTCTGATACCAAAATGAAACATCCAACTTTTACCACCTCAGAGTATGTATTCGAAAGCATATTTGATTAGTGGAAGCATCACATTAGCCCAAAAATTAAAATTTTAAAACTTACTTCTCGGATACTATTCATTTGGTAATTTCTAGATTTACAATCCAAATTTAAAAAATTCATAACTAAATGTAAAAAAATTTTATGGAGGTGATCCAAGTTTCTAATTGAAGCTCTTTCATATCTCTTTAAGGGAAAAATATAAATATGGACATTTACATTGCCAATTGATACAGTTAAATCGTTAATTTTTACTATTCATATGGGAAATTCTAGAAATTTCAGATTCTGTCTCTTAATTTTGGAAATTCATTTCTCTTGATATACACATCCAAATGAGGTATATTACATATGAATTTAAATATATGGATGTGTACTACGTGCTAATCAAATTTTGTGGATTAATTCCTTCATTTGCTAGGTCAAACTGAAGCCACAATAAAAACTGCTTTAGGACCTACGTTTTTACCATTTCAGTTTCATTTCTTTCACTTTCATTAATTGTTCCAGCATGCCGAAACCATCTCTTTTACCTTTCATGCATTCATATACATCATGTACATATGCCCTAATTATCTCATACAAATTCATCACATAAATAGACACCTTACATAGTATTTACATACATGGAAAACTCATAGCATATGCTAAGATCTCAATTACTTCACTTCCTTTCTTCCATTCTTTAGCTCTTCTCCACGCATACATTTTCCTTCATGCTATACATAAATTGGTTGGTTATGGGAGGGTGAGACTCTAGGGAATCTCAGTAGCAAACATTACCACTTAAATATGCAAGATGGATGCTAATTGTCACATCCTTACTTTTAACCTCAATTATACTCCATTAAAAGTGATTTGAACCAATTTCATGATCAATTGATTTGAAATCATTCATTTCCAAAAGAATTGCTCTCAATTACTGTTCACTTTTACTGTTCATTTGGTAATTTCAAAACATGTACCCTACTTTGAAAAATCATAAGTAATTGTAGAAAAATCAAAATAATGTGGTTCTAATTTCTAATGAAAGCTCTTTCATCGATCTTTAAGGGAAAAATATGGAACTAAGGTTTTCTTGCCCAAATGAAATTAGTTTATTCGTTAAAAATCACTATTCATTTGGTAAAATCTGGAAGTTCCAGTTTCCTTGCCTTAACTTTAAAAATTCATTCTCTTTGGTTACTTATCAAAATGAACTGTGATTTCAACGAATAAAATGATTTTATTTGGGCAAGAAAACTTCAATTCCATATTTTTCCCTCAAAGATTGATGAAAGAGCTTTCATTAGAAATTAGAACCACATTATTTCAATTTTTTTACAATTACTTATGATTTTTCAAAGTAGGGTACATGTTCTAGAATTACCAAATGAACAGTAAAAGTGAACAGTACCCGAGAGCAATTCTTTTGAAAATGAATGATTTCAAAGCAAATGATCATGAAATTGGTTCTAATCACTTCTAATGGAGTATAATTGAGGTTAAAAGTAAGGATGTGAAATTTTGGTATCATAGCAAAGGATTCTGGCTTAAGAAATGCTCTGAATCGATTATTTATGGACTAATATGAGATTATTCCTAGACCCTAACCATAAATAGTAAGTATTTTGTTAAGGTAGGGTATGTTTTGGGATAGATAGCATGGCTTGATTAAGCAGATAGTGCAGGAATAGATATGGGATTTCCTAAAGTTAAGTCAAAGGCCTTAGTTAATAAGGCAGTTAATAAGGGAGACTTATGTCTAGTAGTGATGTATGAAGTTAGTGTACATCTAGACTTGGATTATCCCTCAGATAATGAAAAGAGTTCAGAGGAGAGTATAAGGGATCAGTCAGGGAAGTCTACAGTAGGATATCCCATAGATGTTTCTGTAGACTCAAACCTGCAGTCTGGAGGTTATCTAGAGATGTAGCCTGAAGCCAATATGCACCAGTTGATGTTGAGTCTAGTGACTTTATACAGTATAATTTTGTTGGAGTGCCCTCTAACCCTAATATAAGCTTTATCCCTCCAATGAGAGGATAGATTATGGCTGAGGAAGTTGAGCACTAGTAATGGATTATGGGTAGACCAGATATTATTCCTCCTCCACCAGAGTTTGAGGATAGAGTTGTTATTAGTAATAGATCACATTCCCCTAATTTAGACATCCAGTTAGAGTTTATGATAGTTCTTGCCTATTCCCAAAGTCTAGAAACATGTGACTTTATAGAGGAAGATTAGCGTGATGTTCCTGGTCCTAGTCAACCCCAACTTTCTTTTTTAAAGATAGATAGTGTTGACCATATTAGTCTGAAGAAAGCTATGGAGAGTGAATTACTCAGTCTAGGTCAAGGGATAGATAAAAGTAGAGATTAAGAGCAGTTAGTTTATCTGTAATTCCTCAATGCCATATCAGGGATGATAAACAAACATACAGCAGAGGGCATTAACCTAATATACTTTAGAGGATTGACATAAGAGGTGATGGCTAGAAATACCAAACAAGTTAAGTTGCGATGAGTTAAGCCACAGGTCATGACAAATATTTATAGAAACTCCTGGTTGTGATAAGTAAATACTATTGATCGCAATAGGAATTTCCCAAGCTGCTAGGCCATGACAAAAGACGATCTATGGTCGCGATAAAAGAATACAGAGCTGTTAAGTAGTGACAAGTCAGTTGAGATGGTCACGACTAAAGGTTATAGAAAATATAAGACGCGGCTAGCAAGTACTCAAGTGGCGACTAAAATGCACAAAGACCTGATGATAGAAATAAAGATGCTAACTTCACTGAAGTTTATTAGTTAGAGGTTTAGCTCAGTGTGTAGGCAAGTTAAACAATATGATGCATTAGGATACAAAATATTAGTTTAAGAAGAGGTTCTCAAGTAGATCCTCCGTATGATCATCCGAAGTTGATCAATAGTACAAAGGACTTTGTGCAGCCATTCTCTATTGAACAGAATAATGAGACTTGCCTAAGAATGATATAATACATGGCCTAAGGTTAAAGACGTGATTGTTAATAGATAGAAGGTTAATGTTCCTAAAGCAGAAGGATTCCATCATGAAGAGATAGTAACCTAATGCTCTGCCCTAGAGAATAGAAATAGTAATGCTAGATGATGAATGAGATCCAAGTGACTTAAATTAGTTAGGATATAAAGATGGACCAGGAGGAATCATAGACTAGTCAAAGGCAGACTGAGATTGACAAATAGAAAAAATTAAGAGGTACAGAGAGATACAGAAGTTACTCCATACGAGATGGAGAGTGATCCGCTCACTTGAGAAGTTTATCTCAAAGAATTTAAAAGAAGTATTTCTCTCAATTAAAGAGAGATGAGTGTGAGGCTAAGGGTTAGAGCAAAGGAAAGAGAAACACTTTGATGAATACTTAGTTGAGTTCATTCACATGAACATTGAGGCTTAATAAGATATATTTTCTCGCCTGTTAGTAATCCAGGAGGATAAGGGAAAACTTAAAAGTTTAAATGGCATAAAGATATAAGCCAAACCTTTCCTCAGTTAGCTAAAAGAAAATAGCTGACTCAGTTATGGATTATGGTGAGGCCAAGTACATAGAAGTCCTTTAGGTTAGAGACATAGAATTCTTATAGGTGATAAGAAATGTTATGATAAGAATGGATATGGCCTAGTAAGGTAGCCACAGATTCAATGATAAAGTGACTCCCCTATTCATATGTAAGAAAGAGTAAAGAAGGGTTGAGTCTATACCCTAGTAAAAGGGTAATATGGCAGCCTAAGTGAAACAAGTAAATGACTCAGGTTCCTGAATAGATAATTAGGACATAACAGTTGAGGTGATAAAGGGACATAATGTTTAAAGGTTACCTAGTTAATTGTTTAATTGCAATGTGAGTATAAGGGATGGTCGAGCAAACTATGTAATAGTAATATGCTTATGTTACCGTAAGTTATGATGAGAAGTTGAATCTCCTTGCAGTTGTCATATGATGACACGCATGTTAGAGAATGCTTAAATGATTGCATCTTCTTGCATATTATGCATGTTGAGTATGCTATGATTAATAAATACTCCCATTTACATTACATACATGGTAGAGTAGATATGATGAGGAAGTTTTGGAAAATTTATTGCTCCAATATCCGATGACATGCAATTAAATAATTTAACCTGATGATGATAGAGCAATAGAAAAGTGATTAACAAAATAGTTAGCCAGTTAATTTCCAAGAAAGGAAATGAGATGCAGTTATAAAAGAAGACGCGGCTCTAAGAAATAGCAGTTTTTAAACAATATGAGTTAATGTTTTGCAATAGAGCTAGATTGCTCTTGTGATAGAGTAAGATTGCTTTTGAAATAAAGCCAAGAGAGTGGATAGTATAGCTCATATAGAATAATGTCCCTCTAATGAGATGAATAGATGATGATAGATATGTGCATGGTAGAGCTTGTATAGCTCTATGCGGTAATGGATATAGTAATGTTATGAAAGATAAGAATGATATGAGAAATTCTTGAGTGATAGAGGAAATGAGTAAACTCCTAATAGATAATATTGGCTTTTGTGATCATTTTTGGGGAATTATCTGTTGAGTTAACAACTATGTGGAAGTGACTAACCTTGTAACTTTGTCCGTTGGTTTAGGTATTCCATCAATGAGAATACAGTACAATGGAATCGCAGTAGATTCTGGAGGATTGCAGTAGATCCTAGTATGGCTCACGGGGTCACAATTAGATACTGAAAAGGCTTACGGTTTATCGTAGTAGATCCTGAGGGTTGCAGTAGACATAGCCTAGAGAAAGAAAGTATGGAGCCATAAGTGCAGTATATCTTTAGAAGGACAAATACCAAGGAAAAGTTAAGGTATAGAAGCTTCACAAGTTGGTTAACTCATAAAAGAGATGGTACACATGATGCTAATTTCAAATAGCCTTATTATTATTAGGGACTCAACTCAGAATCTTCATACACGCAATAGGAACTAAATGATCAAAGTTAAAGTAGTTAACCCTGACTAACAAGAATTTACTCATAAGATATGAGAAAGGATCATATGAGAATAAAGAGATCCTTACGATAAGATTACAAAGAATAATAATGAAAGATAAATAGATCATTCAGATGAGGACAAAGAGATTAGAAGGCCAGATAGACCGAAGAGAGATAGTATAGGATAGGTCTAAGATAGTAAAGCACTAGTGTTTCATATTTTTATCTACATATTTCAGTTAAGCGTGCTCAGGCAATGGTAATCCAATGATGGGTGACCCCTAGGAAGTGATAGAAAAAGGTAGAAATGCCATAGAAATTGGCCTATATGCACAAAGTTATATAAAATGATAGAAAGTGGTATTAAAAGATAGAAAGGGTTATGAACAGTAAGAGACTAGAACCCTTATGTATAGTCCAAAGGAAATCAATTTAAAAAATAGACTATGATATAGCCAGATGTGGCCAAATATGCCATGTTATGGCGTGATAGGAAATGCTATGAAGAATACGTAATGAGATATGAATGAGAAATATATGTTGAGGAGTACGATATGAAGTGGCTTTATAGCCAGCCTTGTAATCAGATTGAGAGGCTCTATTTTTGAAAGGAATAAGATGTTTGAATGATAAGTTACAGATGAACGAGCAAGTGAGAACTTTCACTCCTTGCATTAAATGCTGGCATTATGTTATGTTTGTAAAATATGCTCAAGCTCCGAATGTTAGAGCAATGCAAGCTCTGAGTGTTAGAGCTGTGCAAGCTCTAAGTGTTAGAGCTATGCATATTAAGAGAAGAAATGTGTGAGCTCTGATGTTAGAGCTTTGCATTCATGGGCAGGTGTGTAGTCCTGCAATATGTTGGCCAGGTATTATGCATGTTAAAGTATGTGCTCTTATATGTTCCTATATGCTCCTATGTACTCCTATTTAGTAGTGAAGCAACGAAAGAAAAATGATGACATAAGTCCTCTCTCTGTATTATGATGAGTTATTAAAGATGATAAAAGTATGATGAATCCTTAACAGAAACTCTCAAATATAGCAATATTCGAGAGAATTTGATATGAAAGAAATGCACACTACTCACAAGTTCAGTATAGTGAGGAGTCTATATGCAAATGGATGTAAAGTAATGAAGTCAGTAATAGAATGAGGTAGTATTCAACTTTGATTGATTTGATTCATAACAGAAGAATGATCATAGTAAAGATATGAAGAATTACGAATATGAAAAGTACAACGCTAAGATGTAAAGATAAAAGATAAGAGATTGATACCATAATTCTTGATTAAGGTGTTGAGGATGAAATTTATTTTAAGGGGGTAGAAATGTCATATCCTAATTTTTCCCTATCTATATAATACTGATAGATGAAAGAGGTTTGGAAAGGATTATGACGATGATTAGAAGAAATGATAATGGTTAGATGATTTTTGAAGAAAGAGAAGGACTAAAACGAAAATTATAAAAGGATGAAGACAAAAAGTGAAAACAGAAATCCCATAACTGTCCAGTCATCACATTGGGCCTACTATGGGTTGGTTTGGGCTCATTTCCTTTATGCCCTTTATGGCACAAATCCAAAGACACCTATCCCTGATCCTATTTATTGGGTATTAAATTCTACCGTAAAATTCTACAGGATTCCTTTTCTGACTCTGTCAGTTTTATAAATTCATATATTAAATATAAGAATTTATGGTAAAGTTTCATCTGATTCAGAGATCCAAAAAATACTACAATAATTCCTTCTGACTTTAGGAATTTATATCAATTAATCGGGACCTCAAATCAAAATTCTGTGACTCCTTAAACTAATCGGAATCACTTTGTCTATCTTCTGGTAAAATTTTAGTCTAATATGATTTTGGGCATTTTTTTAGCCTTTTTCGGTTCAAATTTCTCATAATTATATTTAGGTCCCTCAAATTTTGAATAATTGCACTTAGGCCCCTGAACTTTTGGCTATTTGCCTTTTGGTCCCTCCTTTTATTTCTATTTTCACTTTTTGTCTTCGACCTTTTCTAATTTTTGTTTTAGTCCTTCTATTTCTTCAAAACTCATCTAACCATTATCATTTATTCTAATCATCATCATAATGCTTTCCAAACCTCTTTCCTCTATCTGTATTATATAGATAGGAAAAAATTTGGATATGACACTAATGTATGATATGTAATTTCATTAAACTTCCTTTGATTAGTGATATGCCATCATGCTATATACTTTTGCATAAAAGTGCATGGCCAAGGAAAACATGTTATTCACAATACATTCAACATCATTTATCATGTCACAACATCATTCAAATATCATAGACATGTCAACACATAAGCATACCACATCAAGCACATAAAGAGGTAAGTCCACTACCTTGCACTTAAGCTTTTCTCTTGATCTTTTGCACCTACTCCCAAGCTCTCCAACCATGAAGACTTTCAGTTAATCACTTCCTAACATCTTCTTGAATGTTTCAAGGACCTAAAAACATTCATATTCATCACACAATTCATTAGGACCATGAACTCCAACAATGCTCAAGACTAACCTTGATAAATTATTAACTCTTTACTAACATAACTTTCTCTAGTCTTCACTAATTAACTTGGCCTTTGAACCAATTGATGTATTGACTTTGACCTACACAATTTCATCTTTTGAATCTATTTATGAGATTAGAATCATGAAATTCCAGCTCCTATGCACTGTTATGTATAGAATTGCATAACACCCTCTTTTGTTTCAAAACTTCTCATTTTGATTCTAATGCTTCCCATACTTGTTTCTCCACTTTATCCCACACAACTTCTCATTTTAAAACTATTGGAATCATCAAAATCATGAAATTTCAATCACTATTTAGGAGAGTGAATAGCAACAGAGAAGAATCTAAAAAATCACAACTTGGAATTCCAATGCTTCCAAGGTTCACAACCTATCCAATCCTACACAAGATCATCATATAAATTTGATGGAAGCTTTAAATCATTGAAATTCCATTTCTTTCCATCATGAAGAGTGCAAACATAAATGGTTAAACTATGGCAAAGTCAAGAATACCGACTTGATTCAACAACCAATCACTTAACTAGCTTGTTTAACCTTCAATCATATAATTCTAACTTTAATTTCTTATTTCTTCTTTCATCTAAGATTTTTGGAAAGCATAACACCTTAGAGAAAACTCAAATTTTCTCCCATGAAAACCCTAAGTTGAAGGTCCAAATCAAAGGAAAATAAGCTAGGATAGACTGCTTACCTTTAATCTCTAGCTTGCTTGAACTTTGGTACCTTGAATCTTCTTTGTCTTGGCTTGAGTTTCCATTTTGCAAGAGTTTCCCAAGGGTTGAGTTTTCATTTTGCAAGAGTTTCCCCAAGGTTTTTTATGCTCACGGTTTCCTTCATATTTGAGGGGGTATTTATAGAAAAATCTCATGGAAAATGAATAGCCAAGATTACTTTGTGCACTATTTGATCTAATGGCTCACATTTAATCTTGGATTTAACTTTTTCAAGATGATAATTATGACATCATCTATGAAATCATCAATGGATAACTCATAGGGCTATGTGATAAAATTCCAATGGGGAGAAGCTTCTAAAAAAATTTCAGTCCAATCTGGTACCGGCTCAGTCTGATTCCCTAAAAACCAGACTATTTTATAAATATAATTTTTCTAAGATTTCATAATATGTTTTCTAACCTTAAATCTAGTATCCAGATTCTCCCTACCATTGATATTCTTGGACTGGGCCAAAACTTAATTGCATATCCCTTAGGAAATGATTAAAATGCCCTTAGTCTACTATCTTGCTCTATATTAACCCTAAGGGCATAATTGTCATTTTACACTCCTTTATACTTCATCAGGGTATATAATGACTCTAACTAATCATCTTTATACTAGCTTGGACATTTTTGTCCTATCCAGAATGATCAAAATGCCCTCTATCCATCACTGGTATAATCTGGCCACACAGGGGCATTTTCATAATTTCACACTTTTATGGGGTTTCTTTGGACTCTGGCCTGCTTAACTGTCCAACCACCTTATTGGGCCTATTGGGACACCATTTGGACCCTAATATTGGTCTATTACCTTTATGGCACAAATCTCAAGAAACCTTTCCTGACAGCATTTATTAGGTATTTTATCTACTGTAAATTCCCGTAAGAATTCTACAGGATTCCTTTTTTGACTCTGTCAATTTTATAAATTCTTATATAAATATAGGAATTTACTATAAAGTCTCATATGATATTGAGGTCTGAAAAATACTGTAATAATTCTTCCTGACTTTAGAAATTCATATCAATTATTCGAACCCTGAATCGAAATTCTGTGTTGCGTTAAAATGATCAGAATAATTTTGTCATCTACTGGTAAGATTTGGGACAAATATGATTTTGGATATTTTTGGGCCTTTTTCGGTTTAACTTTCTTATAATTACATTTTTGTCCCTGAATTTTTGCTTAATTATATTTAGGTCCCTAAACTTTTGATAATTACCACTTTTAGGCCAACTTTTGTTTCTACTTTCACTTTTGCCCTTCAACCTTTTATATTTTTCATTTAGGTCCTTGAACTTTTCTTAGTTAATAATCCCTCTCTTTCCTTCCTCAATCTGACACAGTTTCTTTCAAGAATCTCATGTCTATTACTTATAAACTGTACATATACATCAAATAAAGAAATTGGGGATATTATAGTTTTTGCATGAAAAATCATTTTGGGACTTTGAAAATTACCACTCGGTAGTCTTTGTGAAAAATGGTCGCAATATGCTAGCTTTTAGGCCACGACCTGTAATGAAACTTTGGACTTGGTCTGCTCTCTATGACCTACGGTCGCGACCTATGGACAATGTGGTCGTGACAATAACCCCTTGTTGATTTGAGTCGCGACATGATTACCTATATGGTCACGACTATTCCTCTCTATGTGTTTGCATCACAAAAGATACACCCCATAGACGCAACTAAATATTTTGAAAGTCCTGAGCAAGCACCCCTATGACAAGTGGTTGCGGCCTCCAATGTTCTATGTCGCGACCAATGTTTAAAAAATGTCCAACTACATTCTCTTTGCTTTATGCAAAGCAGTATAGAAGGATCTCTTTGAACTATCGAGATTCTTTCATAAATGACTAATTGTTCCCTTATTTCAAAACCTTTTTAGCTACTATAAACCATTGCCCCACTTGAACTTTTTGAAATATCTTGGAAATTTAATTTGAAAAGATCTAAGCCTTCACATGGTTCTAAGTGATTACTTTGAAACTTGTAAATCATCGTTTAGAGGGTTTTCAGCTGTGATAAGTGTTTTAATGCCTAGTGAATGATGAACATTGTTTGAGACTTTAGCTTATGAGCAATCTAGATTAAAACCTTTGTTGGAAGGATTATCGGCCTTAAATTCTATATTGAGTGATTATTCAATTGGTTTATATTCTCTAGAACTTGTCTCTGAGTTTAGAATTACTTGTGCATTTATGAATTGAACATGATAGAGGCATTCTTTCTAAACCTTTTTTCCCAAACACAAACCCACTACATATTACATCCGTAGTCACCCCTCTTGAGCTTATCACTTTTTGTTTTCATCATTCCTTTAGAAAGTCATATGTACATAAACATCATCTTGAAATAAAATTTTAGTCATGTAAAAAAAAATTCAGTATTGTTGTATTATTGTCCTGCAGCTTCCGTAAATAAGGTGCCAAACAAAAGAAGAGAAAAGAAACATATTGCATTGAAAAAGAGAGAGAGAGAAAGTGCAAGAAAAAGAAAAGAAAAAGAAAAGAGAAAGGGCAGTATTATCAATTCTTATTAGAACAATTACCACAGCTACATCCCTAGAGACATGAATTCATATTCATTGTTGAATGCATATAGTACTTTCTACTCTTCATATTCTATTCCATATGGCCCATCCCATCATTTTAATTAATGAGTACGAGAGTATTGCTTCTTAGCCTAATCAGGTCCAAAAATAAGCCTCCCCTCGACGGCTGTCATATCCCCAATTTTCTTATTTGATATGTGTACACAATTTATCTGCAATGGATGTGAGATTCTTGGAATAAATTGTATCATATTGAGAAAGGAAAGGGAAGGATTAATAACTAAGGAAATAATACGGACCTAAACGAAAATTGAAAAACTTCAAGCCAAAAAGTGAAACTAGAAGAAAAAGGAGAGACCTAAATACAATTAATGAAAAGTTCAGGGACTAAAGTGCAATTATTCAAAAGTTGAGGGATCTAAATGTAAATATAGAAAAGTTGAGCCAAAATAGGCCAAAAATGCCTGGAATCAGATCATACTCAAATTTTACCAATAGATAGACAAAAATATTATGGTCAGTTTAACACAACACAGAATTTTGATTTGAGGTCCCAATTAATTGATATAAATTCATGAAGTTGGAAGGAATTATTACATTCTTTTTCAAACCTCATAATCAGATGAGACCTTATAGGAAATTCATATATTTAATGTAAGGATATATAAAATTGATAGAGTCAGAAAAGGAATCCTGTAGAAGCCATACAAGATTTTATAGTGAAATAAAATACCCGATAAATAGGATAAGGAGAGTTGTATTGTCAATTGTACTAAAAAGGCAATACAGGCAATAAACCCATATCAAGGTCCAAATGGCAACATCATGAGCCATTTAAGGTGACTGGACAGTTAAGTGGGCTAGAGATCAGAGAAGTGCAGAAAAAGTGTGAAATTACGAAAATATCCCTGGATGCCCATACTGTACCAGTGATGGATGGAGGTCATTTTGGACAGGCCAAAAATATGGCACATAGTATAAATATGATTAGTTAGAGATAGTACATGCCATAAGGCTGTACCAAGAGGGGTGAAATGACAATTATGCCCTTAGGGTTAATATAGTGCAAGAAAGGACACCAATGGTATTTTGGTCATTTCTCAAGGGATGGATGGCAGATAAATACTCGGTATAATATTTTCAATGGTATGAGAAGCCTAGACATTGATTTCGAAGATAGAATACATATCCTGGTATATTATAAACAAAATTAGGAACATAACACAGTCTGATTGTTGTGAAATTGCTCCAATCGGTACCGGATTGGACTGGAATTTTTCTAGAAGCTTCTTTACATGGGAATCACACCACATACACCTTTTAGGTGTCCCATGAGCTGTCCCTTATGATTTCATAATTATTCTTTTTGGAAAAAGTTAAAAGCAAGATTAAATGTGAGCCCTTAGATCAAATAGTGCACAAATCAATCTTGGCCATCCATTTCAACCCAAATTTCTCTATAAATACCCCCTATTCAGATGGCTTCGGTATGCATGGTGAGCCATAGGGAAACTCTTGCAAAATTTCCATTTAACCAAGAAAGAAGCACACAAAGTGAAGTAATAATCAAGGTAATCATCTCCCTTGATCTTCAGCTTTGTTCTAGTAAGCTAGCTCATGGTTTTAAGGGCTTTTCATGCGATATTTCCCTTATGGTTGCTACTGGAATGCTTCTTATATGTGGTTAAAATATGAGTTTTATGTTATGGATAGTTTAGACAAGCTTAAACAAGCTAGAATCAAGTGGTATAAGCTTAGAAATTCAAGTATGTTTGGAGTTAGGGTTTTGTGTTTTTGCTGGTACTATGCATGAAACTGTTAATATGATCGAATTTAATGATTTTGATGCTTCCTATGAGTTTAAAATGGAAAATTGTGTGGGGGATAAAGTAGGAGAACAAGTATTGGAAGCATTGGAATCAAATGTGAATTTTTGGAAAACAAGAGCATGCATTCAGTTTGGTACTGTAGCAAGTGGAATGTTTTGATTTTGGAAATTCTGATTTCATATTTGGATTTTAAATGAAAAATTATGTGGAAATGAACCATGAGAATTTATTTTGGAAAGATGGAAGTAGGAAACATAAAAGAGAGAAAGAAAGGAAGTTAGTGAAAACCTAGTCTTGGATTTGCTTTCAAGTTCAGTTGTAACTTGATATTATTTTGTAATGGCTAGGTTTTGAAATTTGTGAATGAAGAAAATCATCCCAAGAAGGTCTTGACCAAGATAGCTAAGAGGTAGCAAGGATACCTAACTATAACTCATGTTTGTTTAATTGTTTTGTTTGCTTGTTGATTATGGTGTTTGGTTGAGCTTGAGCTTATGTCATCATGTTATAATGCAATATGAATGATTGCAACTCCTTGAAAGGTATGTCATGACAATATGCATGTTAGAGTTTGCTTATGTACCATTATGCAGTAGCTCCTATCTCATGATAACATCTTAAGCATCCAATTAATCATGCATGATATTATAGCTTATGTAACTTGATATTGGGATTTCCATTAAATCTCATTCCTTCCACATGCATAACTATGTTTTAGGTGCTGGATCCTCTCAAGGGAAGATATTAAATGTTTTTGATTAAGTTTGTATAATAAGTTACATGACTTACATGACACTATGGGATGATATGCTAGTATGCATGGTGTATATTTCTATAACCCAGTTTTGTAGCTTTGGCGATGTGACGATGATTATGATGCCTAAATCAATGATTTTTAGTTTGAAATTTGGTATGATAATAGCTAAGACACAGAGCTCTAAATGGACACCAAGAACGCCTTAATTGGATAAGTATCCGAATTGTTATGATTTTCCAAAGTGGGAACTAAGATATGGAATTGAGATAAAATGAGTGTTAAAAGCCAGCGACATTCACGCAACGATTTTATATATCAAATGAACGAATTTTTTCACAAAAAATTATGAGCTTAAAGAGGACATCTACAGAAATGAATTTTTGAAGTTAAGGCAAAGAAACTGGAATTTCCATATTTTACCAAATGAACAGTGATTTTTAAAGAATAAACTGATTTTATTTGGACAAGAATACCTCAGTTCCATATTTTTCTTTCAAATATCTATGAAAGAGCTTTTCATTAGAAAGTGGAACCACATTATTTAAATTTTTGTACAATTAATTATGAATTTTCAAAGGTACATGTTCTAAAATTACCAAATGAACAGTAAAAGTGAACAGTACCCGAGAGCAATTCTTTTGGAAATGAATGTTTTCAAAGCAAATAATCATGTAATTGGTTCCAATCACTTCTAATGGAGTATAATTGAGGTTAAAAGTAAGGATATGACAATGGCAGCCTTCCTTCTCCTTTTATTCCTAATAACCTAATTCAAAACGTGCAGTTCAGAGATTTCGCATATTAGTCGCGACTAGATCCATGTTTTGCTCGCGACCTATAAATACAGAGAGAATTATAGAAGAATCAAAGTCACAACCGGTGGACTCTTTAGTCGTGACTAAAAGATGCAGGAGCGTGGTTTCACTTTTAAGGGCTTGTGATTTCTTTCTTGGTCCTTGCTCTCTTCCAAAATAGCTGCAATCCAAAATAAAAGCTCACTGTAAAAGTCTAAATCAGTAAATAACATAATATATGCAGTTTAAAAGAGTTAATTTACCATTTTAACCTTTTATTAGCACATTGCCATGCACAATCATGTATTACCATAAAAGTACAATTTAAGGCCTAAAATGATGGTAAAGCTATTATAAAGCTCTTAAAAATGTCACAGAAACTATATACAAAATGTGTCTTATCAATTCCCACATACTTGAACCTTTGTACTCTTGGACAAAGAAATGAATCACACCTAGAACAACACTATTAAATTCAAGATAACAGCATAATCCATAGTGCACCCTAAAAACAAATAATTTGTCATCTTTTAGGAAAGCAAAGGTGATAATATGAGCAATGGTGTTATATCCCCAATTTTCTTGTCTGATTTGTATGTATAGTTTACCTGTAATAGACATCAAATTCTTCGAATAAACTGTATTAGATTGAGGAAAGAAAAGAAAAAGATTAATAACTAAAGAAAGTTCAGGGACCTAAGTGAAAATTAGAAAAGGTTAGAGGCCAAAAGTTAAGTAGAAGCAAAAGTTGGGCCAAAAGTGATAATTATCAAAAGTTTAGGGACCTAAATATAATTAAGCAAAAAGTCAGGGACCTAAATATAATTATGAGAAAGTTGAACCAAAAAAAGCTAAAAAATGCCAGAATCATATTAGACCCAAATTTTACCAGTAGAAAATCATATTAGAATCATATTATTCCAGTCAGTTTAATGCATCACAAAATTTTGATTTGAGGTCCCGATTAATTAATATAAATTCCTGAAGTCAGAAGAAATTATTACAGTATTTTTCAGACTTCAGAACCAGATGAAACCTTACAGTAAATTCCTATATTTAGTATAAGATTTTATAAAACTGATATAGTCAGAAAAGGAATCTTGTAGAATTCTTACAGGATTTTATAGTGGAATAAAATACCCAATAAATATTGTCGGGAGAGTTTTCTTTAGAATTAGGCAAAAAGGTAATTAGCCCATACAAAGGACCAAATGGTGCCACAATAGGCCCAATAAGGTAACTGGACATTTAAGTGGGCCAGAGTTCAGAACAACCCTGGAAAAGTGCGAAATTATGAAAATACCCCTATGTAGTTAGATTATACCTGTCATATCTTAATTTTCCCTATCTGTATAATATGATAGTGGAAAGAGGTTTAGAAAAGATCACGATGAAGATCAGAAGAAATGATAAAGGTTAGATGAGTATTGAAGAAAGAGAAGGACCTAAACGCAAAGTAGAAAAGGTTAAAGGCCAAAAGTTAAAGTAGAAACAAAAGTTGGGCTAAAAGTGGTAATTTCCAAAAGTTAAGGGACTTAAATATAATTAAGTAAAAAGTTCAAGGGCAAAATTGTAATTATAGAAAGATCAGCCCAGAAAGGGTTATAACTGCCCGAAAGTTTTTTTAGTCCCACATTCCATCAGTAAATAGAGAAGTTACACTTGTTAATCTGGCATGATACAAAATTTTATTAGGGCTCCATACAGCAGAAAATTATCTGATAGTCTAAAAGTTATATGAATTTTTATCAGATTCCATGGATATCAGATATAAGTGAGGGAATTACAAGAAAGTGTGCCCTATAGTGTCAGATGTCATGAATCTGACAGAACCCCGGAAGAAGCCCTGTATAAAAAGTTATTCCCAAAATAGTGAATTTTGACAGGAGTTTGATAACACCTGTGATTCGATAGTGGAAGTTATCGGTATGTTAGCTTGGATAGAATGAGATCAGATGACCTCATATATAGGCCCATGATGACGCTAAGGAGGGCGCAAAAATTAGGGTACTAGTTCATCAGTAGAAGGGGCCAGTGTCCAGAAAAAGTGCAAAATTACAAAAATGTCCTTAGATGATCAGATTGTACTAGAGATGGATGGAGGGCATTTTGGTTATCTGGGATAGGCTAAAAACATGGCACATAGAATAAATATGATTATTTGAGCCAGTATATGCCCTGAGGCAGTATAAAGGGGGTGAAATGACAATTATGCCCTTAGGGTTAGTATAGTGCAAGAAAGGACA
The DNA here is from genome assembly GCA_037074615.1 of Leucaena leucocephala. Lineage (NCBI taxonomy): Eukaryota > Viridiplantae > Streptophyta > Magnoliopsida > Fabales > Fabaceae > Leucaena > Leucaena leucocephala. The sequence goes on from CM073519.1 coordinate 21,126,011, forward strand.
CCAAGGGTATTTTGTTCATTTCCCAAGGGATGGATGGTAGATAAATATTTAGTATATCATTTTCAATGGTATTAGAAGCCTAGACATTAATTTCCAGGATAGAATACATATCCTGGTATATTATAAAAAATTAGGAACATAACACAGTCCGGTTGTTGTGAAACTGCTTCGATCGGTATCAGATTGGAATGAAATTTTTCCAGAAGCTTCCTTACATAGACAGCATTCAACATACCCCTCTTAGGTGTCCCAGGAGCTGTCCCACATGATGTCATAATTATTCTTTTTAGAAAAAGTTAAATTCAAGATTAAATGTGAGCCCTTGGATCAAATAGTACACAAATCAATATTGGCCATCCATTTCAACTCAAATTTCCCTATAAATACCCCCTCATTTCAAACCTATTTGGCATCCCTTGAAACCATGGGGAAACTCTTACTAAATTTCCACTCAACCAAGAAAGAAGCACACAACTTGAAGCAAGAAGCAAGGTAATCATCTCCCTTGATCTTGAGCTTTATTCTAGTAAGCTAGCTCATGGTTTTAAGGGATTTTCATGCTATATTTCCCTTATGGTTGCTCTAAAAGTGCTGCTTATATGTGTTTAAAATATGATTTTTATGTTATTGATAGTTTAGACAAGCTTAAACAAGCTAGAATCAAGTGGTATAAGCTTGGAAATTCAAGTATGTTTGGATTTAGGGTTTTGTGTTCTTGCTGATACTGTACATGGTACTGTTCATATGATGGAATTTCATGATTTTGATGCTTCCAATGACTTTAAAATGGAAAATTGTGTGGGAATAAAGTAGGAGAACAAGTATTGGAAGCATTGGAATCAAAATGTGAATTTTTGGGAATCAAGGGCTTCACTTTGGTTTGATACTGTAGTAACTGAAGTGTTTTGATTTTGGAAATTATAGTTTCATATTTGGATTCTACATGAAAAATTATGTGGAGATGAACCATGAGAATTTATTTTGGAAAGATGGAAGTAAGAAACATAAAGTAGAGAAAGAAAGGGAGCTAGTGAAAACCTAGTCTTAGTTTTGTGTTCAAGTTGAGTTGTAATTTGATATTATTTTGTAATGGCTATATTTTGACATTTGTGAAGGAAGGAAAGCACCTCCAGAAGACCTTGACAAGGATAACTAAGAGGTAGCAAGGATACCTAACTATAACTCATGTTTGTTTAATTGTTTTGCCTGCTTGTTGATTATGGTGTTTGGTTGAGCTTGAGCTTCTATCATCATGTTATGATGAAGTATGAATGATTGCAACTCCTTGCAAGTAATCTCATGACAATATGCATGTTAGAATTTGTATGTGTACCATTATGAAGTAGCTCCCATCTCATGATAACATGTTAAGGATCCAATTATTCATGCATGCTATTATAGTTTGTGTAACTTGCTATTGGGAAGAGATTAACATGTATAACTATGTTTTAGGTGCTAGATCCTCTTTAAGCTCATAAAATTTCATAGAAAAACTCATTCATTTGATAATCTCATGATAACATGTATAACTATGTTTTAGGTGCTGGATCCTCTCAAGGGAAGAGATTAAATGTTGATGATTAAGTTTGTATAATAAGTTACATAACTTACATGACACCATAGGGTGATATGCTAGCATGTATGGTGTATGTTACTGTATCTATGTTTTGAGGCTGACGCCTTTTGATGATGGTTATAATGTCTAAACCAATGAGTTTTAGTCTGAAACTTGGCTTGATTAAATTTAAGATACATAGATTTAAATGAACACCAAAAAGGCCTCATTTGGATAAGTATCCGAATTGTTATGATTTTCCAAATTTGGAAGTAAGATCTGGAATTGAGATAAAACGAGCGCTGAGAGGCAGTGACATTCACGCAATAATTTCATATATCAAATGAATGAGTTTTTCTATGAAATTTTATGATCTTAAAGAGGATGTCGAGAGCTTCAAATCCGTAGGTAACACAGTTCATTTGGATTAGTAACCAAAGAGAAATGAATTTTTGAAGTTAAGCAAAGAAACTGGAACTTCCAGATTTTATCAAATGAACAGTGACTTTGAACCAATAAACTGATTTCATGTGGACAAGAAAACCTCATTTTCATATTTTTCCATCAAATATCTATGAAATAGATTTCATTAGAAATTGGAACCACATTATTTTAATTTTTCTACAATTAATTATGAATTTTCAAAGTAGGGTACATGTTCTGGAATTACCTAATAAACAGTACAAATGAACAGTACCTGAGAGCAATCCTTTTGGAAATGAATGTTTTGAAAGCAAATGATCATGTAATTGGTTCTAATCACTCCTAATGGAATATAATTGAGGTTAAAAGTAAGGATGTGACAGTACCAGTGATAGATGGAGGGCATTTTGGTCATAGAGCCAATGTATACCCTAATACAGTGTAAAGAGGTGTGGAATGACAGTTTTGCCCTTAGGGTTAATATAGTGCAAGAAAGGGCAACAAGGGTATTTTAGTCATTCCCCAAGGGATGGATGGTAGATAAATACTCAGTCTAATAATGCTAATGGTATAAGAAACATAGACACTGGTTTCTAGGACAGAATACATATTCTGAAATATTATAAAAATTAGGAACATAAAACAGTATGGTTTTTGTGAAACTGCTCCGATCAGTACCAAACTAGACTAGAATTTTTCCTATCAGTATATTTAACTTTTTCTAGCCAAACATGGTGCTAAATGATGTCATGCATGGTGACAAGTTTTGCCTTTTTGGGCAAGCTAGATTTAAGACTTAATATGGACCATTAGATCAAATAGTAACCAAATGAATCTTAGCCATCCATTTCCACCCAAATTTATCTATAAATACCCCCTCATTTCAGACTTGATTCAGTAGCTTTGGGAATGTCATATCCTAATTTTTCCCTATATGTATAATACTAATAGTCAAAAGAGGTTTCGAAAAGATTACGACGATGATAAGAAGAAATAATAAAGGTTAAATGAGTCTTCAAGGAAGAGAGGGACCTAAATGAAAATTAGAAAAGGTTGGAGGCCAAATGTTAAAGTAGAAACAAAAGTTAGGTCAAAAGTGGTAATTATCAAAAGTTTAGGGACCTAAATGTAATTAAGTAAAAAGTCAGGGACCTAAATGTAATTATGAAAAAGTTCAGCCATAAAAGGCTTAGAACTGTCTGGAAGCATTACAGTCCCATATTTCATCAATAGATAGAGAAAGTTATGCTGGTTAATCTAGCATAATACAAAAATTTTATTAGGGTTTCAGATAGTGGATATTTATCTGATAATCTGAAAGTTATCTAAAATTTTATCAGATCTCATGGACCTCAGGTATAAGTAGAAAAGTTACAGGAAGGTGTGCCTCATGACATTAGATGTCATGAATTTGATAGAACCTTTAAAGGAGCTCTGTAGGAAAAGTTATCCCCATATTAGTGAATTTTGATGGGAGTATGTGAACACCCTTATCAGATTATGGAATTTAGCAATAAGTAAGCCTGTATAGAATAAGCTCAGATGACCTAATATATAGGCCCATGATGACTCCAAGGAGGGCTCAAAACCCATGATACTAGTTCATCAGTAGAAGGGGCAGTGTTTAGGAAAAGTGTGAAATTATGAAAGTGCCCTTGGATGACTATATTGTACTAGTGATTGATGGAGGGCATTTTGGTCATTTTGGATAAGCTAAAAATGTGGTATATAGTATAACTATGTTAGTTAGAGCCAGTATAGGCCTTGAGTCAGCACAAAGAGGGGTGAAATGACAATTATGCCCTTAGGGTTAATATGGTGCAAGAAAGGACACTAAGGGTATTTTGGTAATTTCTAAGGGATAGATGGCAGATAAATAAGTATAACAATGTCATGTATATGAGAAACCTAGACATTGATTTTTAGGATAGAATACATATCCTAGAATATTATAAAAATTAGGAACAGAAAATAGTCTAGTTTTTATGAAACTGCTTCGATTGATATCGGACTGGATTGGAATTTTTCCTATCAGTATATTTAACTTTTTCCAGCAAAACATGACCCTAATGATGTCATACATGACGAAAATACTAAGGCTTCTAGGGCAAGAATGGTTTAAAGAATGAATATGGACCATTAGATCAAATAGTAACCAAATCAATCTTGGGCATCCATTTGCACTCAAATTTTACTATAAATACCCCCTTAAATCAGACAAAATTTGGCACTTTTGAGTACCATGGGGAAACTCGTGCAAAATTTCCATTCAACTAAGAAAGAAGCACTAAACCTGGAGCACAAAGTAGGGTAATCATCTCCCTTGTTCTTGAGCTTTGTTCTAGCAAGCTAGCTCTTGATTTTGAGGAGCTTTTGTGCCTTATTTTCCTTGTGGTTGCTGCTCAAATTTCTGTCCATATATGGTTAGAATATGAGTTTTATGTTATGGATAGTTTAGACAAGCTTAAACAAGCTAGAACCAAGTGGTATAAGCTTGGGAATTCAAGTATACAAGTAAATGGAAGTTTGTGTTCATGGCTACTACTGTACGTGACACTTTTCATTTGTTGGAATTTCATAATTTTGATACTTCTAATGAGTTTAAAATGGAAAATTGTGTGGAGATAAAGTAGGAGAACAAGAATTGGAAGCATTGGAATCAAAATGTGAATTTTTGGAAAATAAAGGGTGTGTTTCGATTCTATACAGCAGCTTATGACATGATTTAATTTTGGAAATTCTAGCTTCATATTTGGATTCTAAATGAAAAATTATGTGCAAATGAACCATGGGAATTTATTTTGAAAAGATGGAAGTATGAAACATAAAATAGAGAAAGAATGGAAACTAGTGAAAACCTAGTCTTGGTTTTGTGTTCAAGTTGAGTTGTAACTTGATGTTACTTTGTAATGGCTAGGTTTTGACATTTGTGAAGGAAGGAAACATCTCAAGAAGACTTTGAAAAGGATAGCTACGACGTAGTAAGAATACCTAACTATAGTTTCATGTTTGCTTAATTGTTTGCTTGCTTGTTGATTATAGTGTTTGGTTGAGCATGAGAATGTGTCATCATGTTGATGATGAGTTATGAATGATTGCAACTCCTTCATATTTTGTCATGAAAATATGCATGTTAGAGTTTGCTATGTACCATTATGAAGTAGCTCCCATCAAATGATAACATGTTAAGCATCAAATTAAGCATGCATGATATTATGTTTTGTGTATCTGCCTAATGGGATTTCCATGAAATCTCATTCCTCCCATATGCATAACCATGTTCTAGGTGCTGGAATTCTTAAGGAAAGAGGGTAAGCATAGTTGGATGGACTTGTATAATAAGTTACGTGAGTTACTTGGCATTATGGAAGCACATGATGGATGTATGATGTATGATTATGTAATTGTGTTATGAGGCCGTGATGGTGTGACGATGTTTAAGATGCCTTAAGCAATGAGTTTAAACTTAAAATTTGGCATGCTTATCTCTAAGATACAAAGATTTAAATGAACACTAATAAAGCCTAAATTGGGTAGGAATTCGATTTATTATGATTTTCCAAAGTTGGAGTTAAACTCTGGAATAGAGTTAAAGTAAGCAACTAGAGGCAGTAATGTTCTGACATTAGTTCCATATGGTAAATGAACAAGTTTTTCTATGAAATTTTGTGAGCTTAAAGATCACGTCTAGAGCTTCAAATCCATAGGTAAACGGTTCATTTGGATAAGTAACCAAAGATAAATGAATTTTTGAATTTAAGGCAAGAAAACTGCAACTTCCAGATTTTACCAAATGAACAGCGTTTTTCAACGAATACACTGATTTCATTGGCACAATGTGACCTCTATTTTATATTTTTCCTTCAATGTTAAATGAAAGAGCATTCATTAGATATTGGAACCAACCTATTTCAATTTTTCTACATTTAATTATGATTTTTCAAAGTTGGGTACATGTTCTGGAATTAGCAAATGAACAATAAAAGTGAACAGTCCCAATAGCAATTCTTTTGAAAATGGATATTTCTAAAGCAAATAATCATGTAATTGGTTCCAATAACTTCTAATAAGGTATAATTGAGGTTAAAAGTAAGGATGTGATAGGGAACCTTTGGGAAACTCTGGCAAAATTTCATTTGAACCAAGAAAGAAGAACACAACTTGAAGCAACAAGCAAGGTAATTATCTCCCTTGTTCTTTAGATTTATTCTAGCAAGCTAGCTCTTGATTTTAAGGGGTCTTTGTGCCATATTTCCCTTGTGGTTGCTGTTGGAAGTGTTGTCTATATATGGTTCGAATATGAGTGTTATGTTATGGATAGTTTAGATAACCTTAAACAAACTAGAATCAAGTGGTATAAGCAAGGAAATTCAAGTATGTATTAAGTTAGGGTTTTATGTTCATGGCTGCTACTATGCATGACACTGTTCATATGTTGGAATTTCAATTTTAATGCTTCCAATGAGTTTAAAATGGAAAATTGTGTGCGGATAAAGTAGGAGAACAAGTATTGGAAGCATTGGAATCAAAATGTGGATTTTTGGAAAATCAAGGGTTTGCTTCGGTTTGGCAGAATAGCTTGTGATGTGTTTTGATTTTGGAAATTCTTGTTTCATATTTAGATTCTACATGAAAAATTATGCGGAAATGAACCATGAGAATTTATTTTAGAAAGGTGGAAGTATGAAACATAAAATAGGAAAATATTGGAAGTTAATGAAAACCTACTCTTGGAATTGTGTTCAAGTTGAGTTGTAACTTGATGTTACTTTCTAATTGCTATGTTTTGATATTTGTGAAGGAAGGAAATCATATCAAGAAGACTTTGCCAAGGATAGCTCAAGAGGTAGCAAGAACACCTAACTATAGTTTCATGTTTGCTTGATTGTATGCTTGCTTGTTAGTTATGATGTTTGGTTGAGCATGAGATTGTGTCATCATGTTGATGATGAGATATGAATGATTGCAACTCCTTGCAACTTATGTCATGATAATATGCATGTTAGAGTTTGCTTATATACCATTATGAAGTAGCTCCCATCTCATGATAACATGTTAATCATTTAATCAATCATGCATGATATTATAGTTGTGTGACTTGTTATTGGGATTTTCATGAAATCTCATTCCTCCCATATGCACAACCATGTTTTAGGTGCTGGATCATCTCAAGAAAAAAAGGTAATTAGGGATGATTTAACTTGTATAATAAATCAAATGGGTTGCTTGACATTATGGAAGCACATGCTGGAATGTATATTGTACGATTATGTGTTGGTGTTCTAAGGCAGTAACCTTTTGACAATATTCACAATACCTTAATCAACGAGTTTGATCTTGCAATTTGGCATAGTTATATTTAAGATACATAGATTTAAATGAACACCAAGAACGCCTCAATTGGTTAAGTATTGGAATTACTATGATTTTTTGAAGTTGGAGTTCAAATTTGGAATTGAGATAAAGTGAGCAAATGGAGGCAGCAACGTTTCAACATTCATTTAATATAGCAAATGAAAGCGGTTTTCTTTGAAATTTTATGAGCATAAAGAACACGTCTAGAGATTTAAATCCATAGGTAACACGGTTCATTTGGACATGTATCAAAATAGAAATGAATTTTTGAAGTTAAGGCAAGGAAGCTAGAACTTTCAGATTTTACCAAATGAACAGTGTTTTTCAATGAATAAACTTATTTCGTTGGAGACAGGAAACCTCATTTTTATATTTTTCTTTGAAAGATCCATGAAAGATATTTCATTAGAAATTGGAACCCACCTTATTTTGATTTTTCTACATTTAATTATGAATTTTCAAATTAGGCACCTTTTCTAGATTACCAAGTAAATAGTACCATGAACAGTGCCATAAGAAAATCCTTTTGAAAATACATGTTTTAAAGCAAAAGGTTATGTAATTGGTCCAAATGGTTTCCAGTTAAGTATAACTGAGGTTGAAATCAAGGATGTGACAAATGCCAAGCAATCAACTACTAAGTGAAAGCAACCTCAACTGTATGAGCGCAATAGATCCTCTCAAAGGGTTGTAAGTGTTTAGCTCTCTATTTCCTCTAATTGTTAGGGTTCTTTCACTCAGATTCAAATTGGAGAACACCCTATCATATGTTTGTAATGGCTCTAAATCTCAGTAACTATATAGCACTTATGCAAGGAATCAAGAGGTCTTTTAGGGTTAAAAAGATGGGGATAGGCCACATGGAATGGAAATCACTTAGAACCATATGATAATCCAAATGTAACAGGGAAGGCTTAGGTGTTTTCAAATTCAATTTCCAAGATATTTCAAAAAGTTCAAGTAGGGCAATGGTTTCTATGAGCTAAAAAGGTTTTGAAGTAAGGGAACAATGAACCATTTGTAAAAGAATATCGATTATTCAAAGGGATATTTTTATATAGCTTTGCACAAGGCAAAGGAAGGTAATTGGACATTTTTCAAACATTGGTCGAGACGTAGAACAATGGAGGTTGTGACTACTTGTCACAGGGGTACATGTTCAGGACATTCAAAATATTTAGTCGCGTCCATGGGGTGTATCTTTCACAACAAAAACACACAGAGAGGAATAGTCGCGATCATGTAGGTAATCATGTCGCGACTCAAATCAACAGGGGGTTATTCTCGAGACCACATTGTTTATAGGTCACGACCATAGATCACAGAGAGCAGACCAAGTCCATTTTCACAAAACGACTTTTCACATAGATTACGACCTAAAAGCCAATGTGTCGCGACCATTTTTCACATAGACTACCGAGTGGTAATTGTCAACGTCCCAAAACGATTTTTCATGCTAAAACTTTTTCTAGTTATCAACAAAGTTTAAAGCGGGGATCCAATTTTTAGCAATTCATCACATATTAAGATCAAAAACAAAAAGTTTGTGATGAAAGATTGGATTAATCGAAGAATGTCACATTGAGTAGCACAAAAGTAAAGACATATATGGGTATCTTTTCTGGTATTGATTGTCTCTCCCTTGATACATTGCTGCCACTTTTTTATCTTGTCTGTCACATATACTGGTAGCATGCATCATTGAACCGCATGATTCACATCCTGTAACCAAGGCTTGTGAGGTATCCACTGTATGAACTTGTTTTGTGGCATGCAGCTCTCTTTTGTCAAATTCATCCTCTTCTCCATTATGTTTCCTAAGACTGCTATTTCAACTAAGATCATATTTGAATTACCCAAAGAAGATATGGGCATTCTCCTTATATCCCTTGTTTGATGGTCTTCATTGGCCATTTTCTAGAATAACTTTCAACTTGCTTATGGAGTTTTATCTCTCAAGGATCCATTTGCTGCAGCATTCAATGAAACCTGATTACGAGGAAGTAGACCATCAAAGGAAATGTCTACTAAATTAGCCTTGGTCATGTTGTGGTGAGGGCATTGAGCTAATAGGTTAAGAAACCTTGTCCTATACTCATGTAAAGATTCTCCATCCTGTTACAGAATATTAGTGATCTCTTTCTTCATTCGAGTGGTCTTTGAAGCTGGGAAAAATTGTTCAAGATATGTTGACTTTAGCTGATTCCATATAAGAGTGGAGAAATGAGTTGGCAAATTATATAGCCACTCCTTATCCTTCCCTTTAAAGGTAAAATGGAAACACCTCCTTAAGACATCATCCAGTGCAGTAATTGGAGGCTTCATTGAAGAATATATCATATGCATGGTTTGTAAGTGTATGTGTGCATATTCTCCTGTAAAACCATGAAATTTTGGCAAGGCTGCAATCAAAACTCTTTTAATCTCAAAATTAGCCTTTTTAGTATAGAAACCATAAGGATCATAATTCACATGCGAATGATTAATTTCGCTCACACTTCTATTATCTTCTGCATTTATTGGTATTTCATTTTCTCAATGCCCATTATAATTAATATTAGTCATATTCAGTTCAGTTTTAGACTCTAGAATACTAGAGGAGGAACTAGATTTTGCTTCTTCTCCAAATTCCCTAAATTATCTCTTTAGTTTCACAAGTCTTCTCTCAATTTTAGGTTCAAAAGCCACTAATGGAACAATTCTTTTATGTATGCAATGCAAAAATAATAGAGAATAATCAATGCAATCAATCAAAGTCAGTCATAGAAGTTGCATACCAAAAAAATTTTAGTTAGTCGCGACTAAAGTGTGTTTTAGTTGTGACTCAATATCACATAGAGCAGTAGTTACGACTGAAGGTTTTAAATGTCATGATTGGTTTTCATAGAGTAGTCAAATTTCATAAGGAAGCAATCAGGTCATGACACAAATGGTGTTTGGTCGCGACTTAAAGTCACAGAGAGTAATTGTCGCGACGTAAGTGAGTTTTGGTCGCGACTCACAGCCGCAGAGACTATTTTTTTTTTTTACAGAAACTCAGAAAAGTGCAGAATGCAATGCAATTTAAAAACTACTAAAAACTAAAATGCAAACAAAAACAAGAAAAATGACTCAGGTAGCTAATGAAATTGACAAACAATTACTATGGAACCAATTTCTTGGCTCCTTGGCAACGGCGTCATTGATGAGGGGCAGATTGTCATGGTCCAATCCATCAAAATAAAGGTAATTGCACCCAATATAATATAGTATAAGGCACAACCTTATCATTATTTTGAAGGAGCCTTTTATTTGGAAACCTACCATATTGGATGTCAAAATTAATGAAAAACCTGAGCAGGAATAAAATGGTTTTTGGGGTTTTAGTGATTGATACAATAAAAGTAGGGTGTAGAAAAGTAAATTTTTGGCTTTTTGATTAAGATGAAAATGAGTTGGTTTGTTTGAGAAATATGTTATGAAAGACTCTTGATGATGAAAACGTATCTATCCTTGCTTTCACATTTAAAATGAGAGTTTAGAAAGCACTAAGTCTTAAAGAAAACCTTAATCGATCAATTTAGTCCAAAACCTTAATGATCCTTAAACCCCTTTTATCAAAGCTAGTTTAAGAACTATTAGCAAACTGTTAGAAACCACTTAGTGTGTAAGTTAAATTAGATGATGAAAACACCCTCGAAGAGTAGTCGATCGAAAACCCTAGATTTCAAGCAATTGAATTAATTAACAACGATCGCTAATAGTAACCCAAATCTCTTAAAATCAAAACTGAAATATTCTATTAAAAAGCAAACGTTCAAATCACCCGCATTAAATTATAAAGTCTAATATGAGAATGATCAATCGATATTCAAAACTTACTCATAAAATGAAAACCCTAGATCTAGCAGCAATCATAACATAAGAAGATACAAATTAAAACAGTAGAAACTCCCCATTTTAGTCCATGAGCTCAAGATATCAGATGCATCACCAAGAGACTAAAGATTTAGCCTCTCATAACTCCTGTTATACTACAATCGTTGTCCATATTCTTAGCCTAATCATGTCAAAAACTAGCCTCCCCCTTGACAGTAACCCTCATCTCCTTTTATTTCTGCATGACCTAATTCAAAACACACAGTTCCAGCGATTTCCCATTTTAGTCGTGACTAGATCCATGTTTTGGTCATTACCTGTAAATACATAGAGACTTCTAGAAGAATCAAGGTCGCGATCGGTGGACTCTTTGGTCGCGACTAAAAGGCACAGGAGCATGGTATCACTTTTATTAACGTGTGATTTCTTTCCTGGTCATTGCTCTCTTCCAAAATACCTGGAATCCAACATTAAAGCTTACTATAAAAGTCTAAATCAGTAAATAACATAATATATGTAATTTGGAAGAGTTAATTTACCATTTTACCATTTAATTAGAACATTGCCGCGCACAATCATGTATTACCATAAAATTACAATTTAAAAATATTATAGAAACCATATACAAAATGTGTCTTATCACCTTAGTAATATACATAGTTCATGGCCCCTCCTCTTAGTTGTTTACAACCTATCTCCCTTGTTGTGTAAGAGATGCAAGTATGTAATGTTGTCTATGTTGATCTCAGAACCAAAACAACCAAGAAATGACATAGACGTTTACCTAATGTCCTTGATGAAAGATTTGAAGAAGATATGGGAAGGCATGCATGTTTGTGATGCTATTAAGAAGGAGGTATTCAATATGAGGGCCATAATCTTTTGTATAATTAATGACTTTCCAGCATACGAAAATTTGTCAAGATATAGTGTTAAGGGCTATAAAGCATATCCCATTTGTAAGGAAGGGACTTGTGACTATTAACTTGGTCAAGGAAGAAAGATAGTCTACCAAGGTTATAGGAGATTTCTAAGACAAGGCTACTTATACTGTCGACTGAAGAAAAAAAAATTGGCGGCCAAGAATTTGAAAATGCTCTGAAGCCATTAACAAGAGAACAAGTTTATGAAAAGGTGAAAGACATCATTATTACTTTCAGTAAGACTACCAAGAAAAGTGAGAAGAATATATGGAAAAAATATCTATTTTCTTTGAGCTTCCATATTGGCAACATCTTCAGGTAAGGCACTGTATTGATGTCATACATGTGGAGAAAAATGTGTGTGACAGCAGTTTATAGGAATTGATTGATATCATACTAAGGGATAGCTACTAATAAGTGAGTTTAATGCTCAAGGAAGTTAGACTATGATGAATGAATGATTATGTGATGTTAGGAATTGATTGGTATGCTCCAAGAGAGGCAGCCACATGTTCAAGAAGAGTGAGAAGAAGGAAGCAAGTTAAGGTGAAAGAAAGTCAAGTGTTCAAGGTAGTAAACTTATCCTAAACCTGTATGCATTGAATGTTATGCTTGATTGTGCTATGGCTTGATTGAATTGTGTTGCCTATGTGCTTATGTATGAAGCTCTGTTTATATGTTTACTTTGGCCAATTGTATTTCATATGTAACATGGAAGCATGCACATGACACAATAGTAACACTTTCACAAGCAAGCACAAGTATTTTCATTAATGCATCCATTATTTAGTACCGTTTGCTACTGAGATTTCCCCCAAAATCTCATCCCTTTCCATGTAATCCCAATCCCACAGGTTTATGAATGATGAAAGAGGATGATGAAGCATGAAGAAAAGCTAGGGAATGGATAGTATATTGTTATGTGAATGTGTAATGTTGCTATATGATCAATGTAAGCTATGATGGTCATGATGTAATGAAAAATAGTAAATGATGGAATAAATGTATGAAAGTTTACAGACATTTAGATGACATGACAATCTTCGTTTTGACACCAAGAATGCTTTATTTGGATGTCTGTACAAAGAGAACTGATTTTCCAAATTAAGGGACCAGAATCTGTATCCACGATTTTTGACCAAATGAACAGTAATTTTTGACGAATAACCTGTATTAATTGGATAATCATTTGGTATGGAAATTATTTTTCCCTTAAAATTCAAGATGTTATATTCACTTAGCTTTTTGAACCACTTCATTTCAATTTTTATAGAATTAGTTATGATTTTTCAAAGTTCATTGTGAAATCTAGACTACCATATGAACAGTAATCCGTGAAGGAGAAAAATTCCAGATTTAGCTAATGGACTTCCAAGGTCTTGTAAGTGGTTCTAAATGCTACTGAATGGTCCCTAAGACGTATGAAAGTAAGGATGTTATATTTTAGTATCAGAGCAAGTTATGAGATGGCTAAGATTCTTCACCATGACTGGGGATTGTCACTACGTGAGAGTGGGATGAAGTGTTGGCTCTTACCCTGACATGGCCAACTGGCTTCACCACCAGGAGGTTACATTGCAGTCGAGAGGCTGGTGCGTAAAACTTGCATCTGAGGTACCTTATGTAGTCCTAAGAAGGAATCTGCATTTTGATATAAGAGCAGAAGTTTCTGGCATGATATAAGATATTTCCCATATCCTAACTATAAACAGTAAGCATATTGTTAAGTTAGTGTATGTTATGAGATGGTTATCATTGCTTAATTAAGCAAATGTTACAAGAATAGATATGAGATTCCATAAGGTTAAGTCAGAGGGTTTAGTTAATAAGGGAAACCCCAGGCTAGTAGTGATATATGGATATGGTGTACATCCAGACTTTGATCATCCCTCAGTCAATGAAGATAGTTCAGAGGAGAATGTGGGGAATCTATTAGGAAAGTCTACAGTAGATTACCCCATAGATGTTTCTGTAGACTTAAACTTGTAGTCTGGAGGTGATGTAGAGATTCATTCTGAAGCTGTGAATACATCATATGATATTGAGTCTAGTGACTCTATATAGTATGAGGATTGTTAGAGTGCCCTCTAACCCTTATGTAAGTTTTATTCCTCTAATGAGAGGACAGATTATGGCTGAGGAAGCTGAGTACTGGTACTAGATTATGGGTAGACTAGATATTATTCCTCCTCTACCAGAGTTTGAGGACAGAGTTATTATGAGTAATATACCACAGTCCCCTAATTCAGATATCCAGTCAAAGTTTATGATATATCCGGTTCATTCCCAAAGTCTAGGAATATGTGTCTTTATAAAGAAACATCAGTGAGATGTTCCAAGTTCCAATCAACCCCAGTTTTCTTTGTTAAAGACAGATAGTGTTGACTATATTAGTCTCAATAACGCTGTGAAGAGTGAATTACTCAGTCTGGGTCAAGGGATGGATAGAAATGGAGATTAAGAACAGTTAGCTATTTGCAGTTCCTCAATGCCATAGCAGGAATGATACACAGACATACAGTAGAGGGAATTAACCTAATATACTTTAGAGGACTGGTATGAGATGATAGTAAGTCAATAGTCATGAGATTAAAGATGCCAACCTCACTGAAGTCTATCAGTTAGAGATTTAGTACCGAGTATAGGCAAGTTAAGCAGTACGAAGCACTAAGGTATAGAAGATCAGTTTAAGAGAAGGTTCAATAATAGATCCTCCATATGATCATCACGAGTTGATCTACAATACAAAAGACTTTGTGCAACTAGTCTTTACAGAAAAGAATAATGAGAAGTTAGAATGAGACTTGCCTAAGAATGATCTAATACATGGCTTAAGGATAAAGATGGAATGGTTAACAGATAGAAAGTTAATGTTCCCAATACAGAGGGATTCTATCATGAAGAGACAGTATCCTAGCACATCTAGGGTAGAGCACCTAGAGAACAGAAATAGTAATGTTAAGTGATGAATGAGATCCAAATGACCTAAATTGGTCAGGATCTAGAGGCAGACCATAAAAGAATCATAGTCTAGTCTAGAGTAGACTAAGACTGATAGACGGAAAGAGTTAAAAGAATTAAGAGATACAGAAGTTACTCTATACGAGATGGAGAGTGATCCACTCACTTGAGAAGTTTTTCTCAAAGAAGTTTAAAGGAAGCATTCCTCTTAATTAGAGAGAGAGGTGAGCATGAGGCTAAGGGTTAGAACAAAGGAAAGAGAACCCTTTTGATGGATACTAAATCGAGTTCATTCATATGAACCTTAAGGCTTAGTAAGAGTTACTTTCTCTCGCCTGTTAGTAATCCAGGAGGATAAGGGAAAACTTAAAAGTTCGAATGACATAAGGGATGTGAGCCCGACCTTTCCTCAGTAGCTGAAAGAGGATAGCTGACTCAGTTATGGATTACTATGAGGCCAAAGACACATAAATCCTTCAGGCTAGAGACATAGAAATCTTACAGGCGATAAGAGATGATATGATAGAATAAATATGGCCTAGTAAGGTAGCCAAAGATTCAAAGATAAAGTGACTCCCCTATTCCTTATGTGAGAAAGAGTAAAGAAGGGTTGAGTCTATACCTTAGTAAGAGGGTGATGTGGCAGCCTAAATGAAACAAGTAAATGACTCAAGTACCTGAATAGATGATCAGGACCTAGTGGTTAAGGTAATAAAGAAACATAATACTTTAAAGTCTACTTGGTTAATTGTTTAATTGCAATGTGAGTATAAGGGATGGTTGAGCAGATATATGTGATAGTGATATGGCTTATGTTGCCATAAGATATGATGAGAAGTTGCATCTCCTTGCAGTTGTCATATGATGACACGCATGTTAGAGAATGTTTAAAGGATTGCATCTCCTTGCATATTATGCAAGTTGAGTATGCTATGATAAATGAATACTCCCCTTTACATTACATGCAGGGTAGAGTAGATATGATGAGAAAGTTATGTTGCTCCCATGCCCTACGACATGCAATAAAGCTAGATTGCTCTTGCAATAAAGTAAGATTACTTTTGAAATGAAGCCAAGAGATGGATAGCATAGCTCATGCAAAGTAATATTCTTCATATGAGATGAATAGATGATGATAGACATATACATGGTAGAGCCTGTGTAGCTCTCTGCAGTAATGGATTTAGTAAGTTATAAAGTATGAGAATGATCTGAGAAGTTCCTGAGTGATAGAAGAAATAATCAAAGTCCTAATAGATAATATTGGCTTCTGTGATCATTTCTGAGGAATTATCTATGGAGTTAACAATTATGTGGAAGTGACTAACCTTGTAACTTTACCCATTGGTTTAGGTCTTCTAGAGATGAGAATACAGTACAACAGAATCGCAGTAGATTCTGAAGGATTACAGTTAGATCCTAGTATGGCTCACAAGGTCACAGTTATATCCTGAAGAGGCTTACAGTTGATCGCAGTAGATCCCGAGGGTCACAGTAGACCAAGTCTAGAGCAAGAAAGTAATGAGCTATAAGTACAGTATGCCTTTGGAAGGACGAACACCAAGGAAAAGTTAAGGTATAGAAGCTTTACAAGTTAGTTAACTTGTAATAGAGAGAGTACCCATGATGCTAGTTTCATATAGCCTTATTATTATCAGGGACTGAACTCAGAATCTCCTTACACGTATCAGGAACTAAGTGATCAAAGTTAAAGCTGTTAATCTTGAGTTTCAAGGATTTATGAGAATATTTCATAAGATATGAGAAAGGGTTAAATAAACATAAAGAGATCCTTACGATAGGATTATAAAGAATAAGAATGAAAAGTAAATAAATTCTCTAGATGGGGATAAAGAGATTAGAAAGCCAGATAGACCCAAGAAAGATAGTATAAGATGGGTATAAGATAGTAGAGTACCAGGATTTGAACCTGTTAGCACCAGTGCTTTAAATTTTTATATGCACGTTTCAGTTAAGCATGCTTAGGCAAGAGTAGCCCAATGATAGGTGACCTCCTGGGAAGTGATGAAAAAAAAGTATGAATGCCATAGAAATTTGGCATATGTGCGCAGAACTATGTAAAATGATAGAAAGAGCTATGAAAGGCCATAAAGGGTTTTGAATAGTAAGAGACTATAACCCTTATGTCAAGTCCAACTGAAATGGATTTGAAAGATGAACTATGATATAGCCAGATTTGGCCATATATGCCATTTTAAGTCATGAAAGATACGAAATGAGAAGATATGCCTTGAGAAGCGGCTGTATAGCTAGCTTTGTAAACAGATAGAGAGGCTTTCGTTCAGGAAAAGATAAGATGTTTGAATGATGAGTTACATGTGAAAGAGCAAATGAGAGCTTTGAGAGCTTCCACTCCTTGCATAGAATGCTAGGCCTTATGTTACGTTATATTATGTGATGTTTACAAAATATGCTAAAGCTTTGAATGTTAGAGCAGTGCAAGCTCCGAGTGTTAGAGCTGTGCATATTAAGAGAAGGAATGCTTGAGCTTCAATGTTAGAGCTTTGCATTCATGGGCAGGTATGCAGTCCTGCAATATGTTGGCCAGGCATTATGCATGTTAGAGTATGTGCTCCTATGTGCTCCTATTTAGTGGTAGAGCAATAAAAGAAAGAATGATGACATAAGTCCTCTCTCTATATTATGATAGGTTATTAAAGACAATAAGAATGTATGATGATATAAGAATGAGAGATAAAGTCTTGGCGGATGTTCAAAGAATTTCGCTATATACTCAGATGAGCAATAAGTGATTGCACTAAGAAGTATGATGAATAGTTAGTAGAAGCTCTAGAATATAGTAGTATTTAAAGGAGTTTAATATGAAAGAAATGGACACTACTCACAAGTCTATCATGGTGAGAAGTCTATATGCAGATAGATGCATAGCAAGTAAGTAAGTAATAAAATGAACTGGAGTTCAACTCTGATTGAGTTGATTCAGAGCAGAAGAATGGTCATAACGAATATATAAAGATATACGGATACGAAAAGTACTCCGCTAAGATGTCAAGATAGAAGATAAGAGATAAATACCCCAACTCTTGATTAAGGTGTTGAGTAAATTTCGAGGACGAAATTTATTTTAAGGGGGTAGAAATGTCACATCCTAAATTTTTCCCTATCTGTATAATACTGATAGTGGACAGAGGTTTGGAAAGGATTATGACGAAGATTAGAAGAAATAATTAAGGTTAGATAAGTCTTGAAGAAAGAGAAGGACCTAAACGAAAATTGGAAAAGGTTAAAGGCAAAAAGTTGAAGTAGAAATAAATGTTGGGCCAAAAGTGGTAATTTCCAAAAGTTTAGGGACCTTAATGTAATTAAGTAAAAAGTCAGGGACCTAAATGTAATTATGGAAAAGTTGAGCCAAAACAGGCCAAAAATGCCTGAAATCATATCAGACTCAAATTTTACCAGTAGATAGAAAAAATTATTCCGGTCAGTTTAACGCAATACAGAATTTTGATTTGAGGTCCCCGATTAATTGATATAAATTTATGACGTCAGAAGAATTATTGCAGTATTCTTTAGACATAAGAATCAGATGGGATATTATAAGAAATTCTCATATTTAATATAAGAATTTATAAAATTGACAGAGTCATAAAAGGAATCCTGTAGAAGCATTACAAGATTTTATGGTGAAATAAAATACCCATTAAATAGGATCGGGTGAGATTTATTGGGATTTGTGCCATAAAGGTAATGAGGCTAATGAGCCCATACCAAGGCCCAAATGGCACCATAATGACCCTAATAAAGTAGTGAAACAGTTACGTGGGCCAGAGTCCATAGTAGTATAGGAAAAGTGCGAAATTATGAAAATGCCCCTAGATGCCCATAATATACCAGTGATGGATAAAGGGCCTTCTGGTCATTTTGGACAGGCCAAAAATGTGCAAGATGGTATAAAGATGATTAATTAGAGCCAGTAAATACTCTAATGATGTTTGAAAATACGATAATGCCCTTTGGGAAATTAAAGTAAAATCGGACACCGATAAAGTGTTAAAGGAAATGTAGGGAATTTTTATCAGGAGTTCTGGGTCTCAGAAAATTATGAGACTTTATAGGGAATTCATTTTATATTATAATGAATTTCTAAAAATGCTAGACCGTTAAAAGAGGCGTCTAGCATTTATTTCAAAATCAGAGTAAGCTTGGCGTCAAAGACAAGGGGGAGGAGAAGATTTTTCTCATGTGAATTTATCTCAAGTTGGCTTAGAGAGTAAGCTTGATGTAAGAATAAATATGAGCCATTAGATCAAATAGTGTACAAAGTGATATTGGCCATTAATTTTCCATGGAATTTTTCTATAAATAGCCCCTCAATTCTATAGCCAAACTGTGAGCAAAGAACCCTTGGGGAAACTCTTGCAAAATGAAAACTCAAGCCAAGACAAAGAAGATTCAAGGTTCCACAGTTCAAGCAAGCTAGAGATTAAAGGTAAGCAATCTCTCCAAGCTTATTTTCCTTTGATTTGGGAGCTTGAACTTAGGATTTTAATGGGAAAAGTTGAGTTTTCTCTAAGGGAAGGTGCTGCCCAAAAACCTTAGATGAAAGGGGAAAGAATAAATTAAAGATAGAAACATATGATTGAAGCTTAAACAAGCTAGTTAAGTGATTGGTTGTTGAATAAAGTTGATATTCTTGACTTTTCCAAGAGTGAACCTGTTCGGCTGCACTATTCATGAGGGAAGAAAATTGGATTTCAATGATTTAATGCTTCCATTGAATTTAGATGATGATTTTGTGAAGGATTGGAAATATTTTGAACCTTGAAAGCATTGAAATTCCAAGATTATAGTTTTTGAAACCCTTCTCTATTACTATTCACTCACATGAACAGTGATTGAAATTTCATGATTTTGATGCTTCTAATAGTTTTAAAATGAAAAATTGTGTGGGATAAAGTAGAGAAACAAGTATGGTAATCATTGGAATCAAAATGAGGATTTTTGAAAGAATTGAGTGCAGTTTTGGTTCTGTACAGCATGTGATGAAGGAGCTGAAATTTCATGATTCTAAGCTCGTAAATGGATTCAAAAGATAAAATTGTTTAGGGTAAAGTCAAGACATCAATTGATTCAAACACCAAGTCTATTGTTTAAGATTAATGAAAGTTAATGAGATTAATGTTCAAGAAGAAGTTATGTTAGTTAAAGTGAGTTTAATGCTCAAGGAAGTTAGACTGTGATGAATGAATGATTATGTGATGTTAGGAATTGGTTGGTATGCTCCAAGAGAGGCAGCCACATGTTCAAGAAGAGTGAGAAGAAGGAAGCAAGTTAAGGTGAAAGAAAGTCAAGTGTTCAAGGTAGTAAACTTATCCAAAACTTGTATGCATTGAATGTTATGCTTGATTGTGCTGTGGCTTGATTGAATTGTGTTGCCTATATGCTTATGTATGAAGCTCTATTTATATGTTTACTTTGGCCAATTGTATTTCATATGTAACATGGAAGCATGCACATGACACAATAGTAATATTTTCACAAGCATGCACAAGTATTTGCATTAATGCATGCATTGTTTAGTACCGTTTGCTACTGAGATTTCCCCCGAAATCTCATCCCTTTCCATGTAATCCCAATCCCACTGGTTTATGAATGATGAAAGAGGATGATGATGTTGAAAATTGTGCCCTAGGGGCCAATCATTGTCTTATGAACATTGTTGATTTATGAATTTATTAATCATGTTATCATATTATTTGCATATTTACTGTGATGACCATCCTTGGATAACTCATGATCTTATTCTAAATGTCCCTGGTCGGTCATCTATGCGGGAACAGAGATGAAATAAGACGAGTATGACTTTGAAGATTTATAGAGATATAAATCAAAGTCATAGGCACATGTAATAGTACAAGGTGTTAGACCGACCCGTTATGAGAGAGCTGCATGGGTTAAGTTATAAGCTTCTTTCAGATACAAACCATGTCACTATGCCCTTTGACCTGAGATCACCATGGATTCCTACATGACAAACGCTCAGCGTTGACTTAGTCAAAAGTCACTTTTGATTGAGTGATCATAAAGACTATGTTCGGGCTTAGTGGTTTTCCGTGCGGAGGAATGTGAATGGTCAAGATGGAATTTGTCCCTCACATTTGTAGAGAGATATTACTGGGCCCCTCGATGAGTGAGTCTGAGAAATGTATGGCCATACTATAATGGAAAGGTAGTTCCCTTTCTATAGTCAGACTACTCAGGGATCAAGAAAGTAACGGTCAGGAATAGGAGGATGACATTATCCATACCTCATCCATGACCAAAATATCGTGTGACAAAAGGGACATGATATGGTTGTATAAAAGGTTACATCGTTCATCGATCCTCATATGATTTAGGTAGTCGTGATGTCTTCCTAGAGACCGTTTGTGACTTGTGAGTCAGTATAGTAAATGGCCCACTGCCAACTTCATATGGGCCTACAGGGTCGCACACAAAATAGCCCAATACGAGCTATGATGTCCAGATTCATTGAATCTCAGACATGTTCAGATTCAATGAATGATCCAGGGTGGATGTATATATTTATTTATATTTATATCCGTATATATATATTATATATAAGAGATATTTACAAGATTTAATTTATAAATTAAATCTCTGTCACGTTTGAATTTAAAATTCAAATTGATATGATATCTCATATAAGAGATATTTATAAGATTTAATTTATAAGGATAAAATTAAATGTCTATCACGTTTGAATTTGAAATTCAAATTGACATGATATCTCAAATTTGATTTATGAGAATAAATCAAATGTAATTCTGTCTTATCTTTATTTTAAATTAAATAAATGGGTGAATTAAATCTGTGGGACGGATTTAATACTATACTATTTATTTAATTAGTTTCTTATCAAATTAAACAATATATGATATTGTATTAATTTCATAATTAATATAAGATTAGTTCAAAAAATCCAAGTCATTAGTAACACGCATAGCATCCTATATATATGATATTTAGGAGCTACATTTGGTATAGAAAAAGGGTGAACGGGAATCCGTAAAAGGTTTACAGATATGAAACTGCCAAAATAGAGACGGAGAGGATGAATTCTTGAGTAAACCCTAGAGGGACAGGAGGCACTAGCACGTCGTTTGTGGTTAGAACGCTATTTGTGTGGATACTAGCAGAGGAAGCTGACATGAGTCATCAACTTCTTGCGATCGAAAAGAGATCACGATCTGCGGAGAGAAGCTGTGGACGTCACAACCAGAAGTTGAGAAAGTCGCGACTGAATACTGAGGGTAATACTTCTTTCCACTTGACCAAAACACATACGGTAGATCCTAGCAGGGAATGGAAAAATTTTTAAGTTAATTTCTGCTGCGTGTGTTCCAATTCCTTACAATAAGAACTGCCAATTGTATATTGTATGCAGACCAATATTGAAGAACATAACTATTTGTTGATAACTCTGCTTTCAATGGAAATTATTGCGGCTCACTTACTATGTTCCCAAAAATAAAGTATTGAAGAAGACGTTGTCTTATTGCGCTGAATGTTAGAGGGCATTCAAGACACAACTAGCTCGTCAGTATGTGCATGGCCGGGAGAAAGATGGTCAACCTCATCCTTCTTCATGCAGCAAGTATCAATTCATTGATTAATCTACTTGGGAAGAATTTCTTAGGCTTCAGACTACTACAAAAGCTATGGTGAGTTGATATGTTATGAAAAAGGAATCTTGAATTTCCCATGTTTCTTCCTTTTGTATGTATTGGAAATTAACTACTTCAAGTCTTGTAGGAAAAAAGAGCATAAGCCATTGAACACGCTCTCAAGAATGATTGCCCCCACACAATGTCTCGAGGGGGTTATGCAAAGGCTAAAAGAAACTTGTTAGGGGCCAAGAGTGTTGTATGCTTAATTTTAACCTCAAGTATACTCAATTATAAGTACCTTGAACTAATTACATATCCTTTTGCTTTAGAAATATGAATTTTCAAGAAATATCTTCTCGGGGGTATTGTTCACGGATACTGTTCATTTCGTAATCTATAATACATACCTAACTTTGAAAATTCATAATTAAATATAGAAAAGTCAAAATGAAGTGGTTCCAATTTCTAATGGAATCTCTTTCATTTAACGTGTAAGAAAAAAAATATAAAACTAAGGTTTCATTGTCCAAATGAAATCAGTTTATTTGTTGGAAAATACTATTCATTTGGTAAATCTAGAAGTTCCAGCTTCTTTGCCTTCAATTCAAAAATTCATTTCTCTTTGGTTACTTTTCCAAATAAAATGTGTTACCTATGGATTTAAAGCTCCATATGGGTTCTTTAATTCCATAAAATTTTGTAGAGAAATTTGTTTGTTTGTTATATGAAATTAGTGATTCAACGTCACTATCTGCAATCGCTCATTTTATCTCAATTCTAGATTTTATCTCCAACTTAGAAAAATCATATTAAATCGAAAACTTAACCAATTGAGACGTTTTTTGTGTCCATTTAAAGGTCTATATCTTACTATTTTCATACAAAATTTCAAGTCTAAAATTGTTGGTTAAGTCAACATAATTATCATCATAAGGTTACTACCTCATAATACAATCACATTATAATGTACTATGCATTTCATCATAGCCTCCCATAGTGTTAAGTGATCAATATGACTTATTATAGCAGTTCAACCATCTATATTTACCCTTGTTCCTTGAGATGTTCTAGCACCTATAACATGGTTATCTGTCATATCCTTATTTTCAACCTCAATTGTACTCAACTGGAAGTCATGTGAACCAATTACATAATATTTTTCTTTAGAAACATGCATTTTTAAAAGATTTCTTCTTGGGGTAGTGTTCATGGTTATTGTTCATTTGGTAATCCAGAATATGTACCTAACTTTGAAAATTCATAATTAAATCTAGAAAAATTGAAATAGGGTGGTTCTAATTTCTAATGAAAACTCTTTCATTCAACTTTGGAGGAAAAATGTAAAACTGAGCTTTCATTGTCTCAATTAAATTAGTTTATTTGTTAAAAATACTGTTCATTTCGTAAATATGAAAGTTATAGTTTCTTTGCCTTAATTTCAAAAATTCATTTCTCTTTGGTTACTTGTCCAAATGAAATGTGTTACCTATAGATTTAAATCTCCAGACATGTTCTTTAATCCCATAGAAATTTGTAGAAAAACGCATTCATTTACTATATTAAATTAATGTTGGAACGTCACTGCCTCCAGTTGCTCACTTTATCTCAATTCCAGATTTTATCTCTAACTTAGAAAAATCATAATAAATCGAATACTTAACCAATTAAGGCATTCTTAGTGTCCATTTAAAGCTATATATCTTAGCTATCATCATACCAAATTTCAAGTTCAAACTCGTTATTTAAGTCATGGTAAACATCATCATAAAGCTATGGCCTTAGAATACAACTCTACCATATCATGCTAGATATCCCATCAAGTCATCATCATAGTGTCAAGTGCTCAAAATAACTTATTACACAAGTTCAACCATCTATATTTACCCTTTTTCCTTGAGATGATATAGCACCTATAATATGGTTATGCATATGGAAAGAATGAGATTTCATGGAAATCTCAATAGCAAGTCATACAAACTATAATATCATTAATATTAATTAGATGCTTAAAATGTTATCATGAGATAGGAGCTACTTCTTAATAATACA
The DNA here is from genome assembly GCA_037074615.1 of Leucaena leucocephala. NCBI lineage: Eukaryota > Viridiplantae > Streptophyta > Magnoliopsida > Fabales > Fabaceae > Leucaena > Leucaena leucocephala. Next base: position 21,150,787 of record CM073519.1, read on the forward strand.
TAAGCAAACTCTAACATGCATATTGTCATGACATTAGTTGCAAGGAGTTGCAATTATTCATACTTTATCATCGACATGATGGTATAATCTCTAGCTCAACCAAACATCATAATTAACAAGCAAGGAAACATGAAACTATAGTTAGGTATTCTTGCTACCTCTTAAGCTATCCTTGACAAAGACTTATTGAGATGGTTTTCTTCCCTCAAAAATTTCAAAACGTAGCCATTACAAAGTAACATCAAGTTGCAACTCAACTTGAAAACAATTCCAAGACTAGGTTTTCACTAACTTCCATTCTTTTTCCATTCTATGTTCCATAATTCCATCTTCCTAAAATAAATTCTTGTGGTTCATTTCCACATAATTTTTTATTTAGAATTCAAATATGAAACCAGAATTTCTAAAATCAAAGCATACCATTAGCTGCTGTACAAAATAGAAGTGACACTAGATTTTTTAAAAAATTCACATTTTGATTCCAACGCTTCCAATACTTGTTCTCCTACTTTATCCCCACACAATTTTCCATTTTAAACTCATTGGAAGCATCAAAATCATGAAATTACAACATATAAAAATTGATTTATATAGTAGCAGCCAAAAACACAAAACCCTAACTACATGCATACTTGAATTTTCAAGCATATACCACTTGATTTAGCTTGTTTAAGCTTTCTAAACTATCCATAACATAAAACTCATACTCTTATCACATATGGACAGCACTTCCAGAAGCACCCTCAAGGGAAATATGTCACAAAAACCACTTAAAACCAAGAGTTAACTTGCTTGATTAAAGTTCAACAACAAGGGAGCTAGTTACCTTACTTGTTGATCCAAGGTGTGTACTTCTTTATTGTTCAAAGAAAATTTTGGTAGAGCTTCCCTTAGGTGGTCCAAGGTACTGCACAAGTCTAATTTGGCTAGGGTATTTATAGGCAAATTTGGGTGCAAATGGAAGGCCAATATTAGTTCGATTACTATTTGATCTAATAGTCTATATCTTGCCTTCAACAAAGCTTGCCCTAGAAGCCTTGTAATTACACCATGCATGACCTCATTTAGGGTCATGTTTGGCTGGAAAAAGGTAAATATATTGATAGGGAAAATTCTAGTCCAATTCAGTACCGATCTGAGTAGTTTCACAAAAACCAGACTATTTTATTTTCCTAATTTTTATAATAGTCCAGAATATGTATTCAGTCATGAAAACTAGTGTCTAGGTTTTTTCTACCATTGACATTGTTAGACTGAGTATTTATCTACCAACCATCCTTGGAAAATGACCAAAATACCCTTGTGGCACTTTCTTGCCCTATATTAACATGATTCCTTCTCTGACTCTGTCAATTTTAGAAATTCTTATATTAAATATAGGAATTTACTATAAAGTTTCATCTAATTATGAGGTCTAAAAAATACTGCAATAATTCTTCATGACTTCAGGAATTCATATCAATTATTGAGACCTCAAATCAAAATTTGGTGTTGCATTAAACTGATCAAAATAAATTTTTCTATCTACTGGTAAAATTTGAGACTAAACTACTTACGAGCAACTTTTAACCTTTTTTGGTTTAACTTTCTCATAATTACATTTGTCCTTGAACTGTTAGTTAATTACATTTAGGCCCCTAAACTTTTGATAATTACACCTTTTGGCCCAACTTTTATTTCTACTTTTATGCATATGATAATTATAATATCATGCATTTGGAAATTGTAACATCCTTACTTTCATATGTATTAGGGACCAACCAGTAGCATTTAGAACCACATACAAGACCTTGGAAGTCCATTAGCCAAATCTGGAATTTTATTCTTTCTCAGGTTACTATTCATATGGTATTCCAGATTACGCAACGAACTTCAAAAACTCATAATTAATTATAGAAAACTCGAAATGAAGTGGTTCAAAAAGCTACGTGAAGATAATATCTTGAAATTTAAGGGAAAAATAATTTCAATGCCAAATGATTAGCCAATTAATACAGTTTATTCGCCAAAATTTACTGTTCATTTGGTAAAAAATCCTAGAAACATATTCTAGTCCCTTACTTTGGAAAATCAGTTCTCTTTATACATACATACAAATAAAGCATTCTTGGTGTAAAAAAAATGTTCGCATGTCATCTAAATGTCTGTAAAATTTCATATATTTATTCCATCATTTACTATTTTTCATTATATCATGACCATCACTGCTTACATTAGCCATACAGCAACATTTCACATTCACATAACATATATACTATCCAATCCCTAGCTTTTCTTCATGCTTCATCATCCTCTTTCATCCTTCATAAACCTGTGGGATTGGGATTACATGGAAATAGATTAGATTTTGGGGGAAATCTCAGTAGCAAATGGAACTAAACAATGCATGCATTAATGTAACTACTTGTGCTTGCTTGTGAAAGTGTTACTATTGTGTCATGTGCATGCTTCCATGTTACATATGAAATACAATTGGCCAAAGTAAACATATAAACAGAGCTTCATACATGAGTACATAGGCAACACAATTCAATCAAGCCAGAGCACAATTAAGCAAACATTCAATGCATACAAGTTTAGGATAAGTTTACTACCTTGAACACGTGACTTTCTTTCACCTTAACTTGCTTCCTTCTTCTCACTCTTCTTGAACATGTGGCTGCCTCTCTTGGAGCATACCAATCAATTCCTAACATCACATAATCATTCAATCATCACAGTCTAACTTCCTTGAGCATTAAACTCACTTTAACTAACATAACTTCTTCTTGAACATTAATCTCATTAACTTTCCTTAATCTTAAACAATAGACTTGGTCTTTGAATCAATTGATGTCTTGACTTTACCCTAAACAATTTCATCTTTTGAATCCATTTATGAGCTTAGAATCATGAAATTCCAGCTCCTTCATCACATGCTATACAGAACCAAAACTGCACTCAATTCTTTCAAAAATCCTCGTTTTGATTCCAATGATTACCATACTTGTTTCTCTACTTTATCCCACATAATTTTTCATTTTAAAACCATTGGAACCATCAAAATCATGAAATTTCAATCACTGTTCATATGAGTGAACAGTAATAGAGAAGGGTTTCAAAAACTAAAATCTTGGAATTTCAATGCTTTCAAGGTTCAAAACCTTTCCAATCCTTCACAAAATCATCATCTAAATTCAATGGAAGCATTAAATCATTGAAATTCAATTTCCTTCCCTCATGAACAGTGCAGAATGAACAGGTTTACTCTTGGCAAAGTCAAGAATATCAACTTGATTCAACAACCAATCACTTAACTAGCTTGTTTAAGCTTCAATCATATATTTTTAACTTTAATTTCTTCTTTCCCCTTTCATCTAGGGTTTTTGGATAGCACATTCCCTTAGAGAAAACTCAACTTTTTCCCCATAAAAACCCTAAGTTCAAGCTCCTAAATCAAAGGAAAATAAGTTAGGAGAGATTGCTTACCTTTAATCTCTAACTTGCTTGAACTTTGGAACCTTGAATCTTCTTTGTCTTGGCTTAAGTTTCCATTTTGCAAGAGTTTCCCGAAGGGTTCTTTGCTCATGGTTTGGCTGCAGAATTGAGGGGCTATTTATAGAAAAAATCCATGGAAAATGAATGGCCAAGATCACTTTGTACACTATTTGATCTAATAGCTCATTTTTGTTCTTACATCAAGCTTACTCTCCAAGCCAACTTGAGATAAATCCACATGACAAAAATCTTCTCCTCCCCCTTGTCTTGGATGCCAAGTGTGTGGGTCCCACCATGTGCAAGCCATAATTCACACTTTATCCCTTTTTTTTCTTTTCAAAAATTCATAAATTATTCATTATTGGACTTGGGCTTTAAGACAACTCTTGGGACATAATGGGCTGCCCTAGCACGAAATTTTGGGCTGCCATAGGCCTTCCTTGGGTCCAATAGCTAATTGGCACAAATCCCAAGGTACTTTTCTTATACCAATATTATTAAAATATCCTGATTTTGAAATAAATGCTAGACACCTCTTTTAATGGTTCTAAAATTTTTAGAAATTCATTCTAATATAAAATAAATTCTCTGTAAAGTCTCATAATTTTCTGAGACCCAGAAGTCCTGATAAAAATTTCCTACATTTCCTTTAATCCTTTATCAGTGTCAGATTTTACTTTAATTTCTCAAAGGGCATTATCGTCTTTTCAACATCATCAGAGTATTTACTGGCTCCAATTAATCATCTTTATATCATCTTACATATTTTTTGCCTGTCCATAATGACCAAAATACCCTCCATCCATCACTGGTACAATAGGGGCATCCAGGGGCATTTTCGTAATTTTGCACTTTTCCTGGACTGCTCTAGACTCTGGCCCATATAACTGTGTCACTACTTTATTGGGTTCATTATGGCGCCATTTAGGCCTTGGTATGGGCTCATTACCCTCATTACCTTTATGGCATAAATCCCAATAAATCTCACCCGATCCTATTTATCGGGTATTTTATTTCACCATAAAATCCCGTAAGGCTTCTACAAGATTCCTTTTCTGACTCTGTCAATTTTATAAATTCTTATATTAAATATGGGAATTTTCTATAATATCCCATCTGATTCTGATGTCTGAAGAATACTGTAATAATTCTTCTAACTTCATAAATTTATATCAATTAACTGGGACCTCAAATCAAAATTCTGTGTTGCGTTAAACTGACGGAATAATTTTTTCTATCTACTGGTAAAATGAGTCTGATTTGATTCTAGGCATTTTTGGCCTGTTTTGGCTCAACTTTTTCAAATTACATTTAGGTCCCTGATTTTTTACTTAATTACATTTAGGTCCCTAAACTTTTGGAAATTACCACTTTTGGCCCAACATTTATTTCTACTTTAGCTTGTGGCCTTTAACCTTTTCCAATTTCATTTAAATCCTTCTCTTTCTTCAAGACTTATCTAATCTTTATTATTTCTTCTAACTTTCATCATAATCCTTTCTAAACCTCTTTCCACTATTAGTATTATACAGATAGGGAAAATTTTAGGATACGATAGAAATCCTGAAGAATGTAGGACCTCAAAGAATGAGATTTCATGGAAATCTCAATAGCACGTCATACAAACTATAATATCATGCATGAATGATTAAATATCTAACATGTTATCATGAGATGGGAGATATTTCATAATAACACATAAGGAAACTCTAACATGCATATTGTCTTGACATTAGTTGCAAGGAGTTGCAATCATTCATACTTTACCATCATCATGATGGTATAATCTTAAGCTCAACCAAACATCATAACTAACAAGCAAGCATACAATCAAACAAACATGAAATTATAGTTAGGTATTCTTGCTACCTCTTAAGATATCCTTGTCACACTTTTCTTGGATTGGTCTTCTTCACAAATGTCAAAACCTAGCCATTACAAAGTAACATCCAGTTACAACTCAACTTCAAAACAATTTTTCATGTAGAATCCAAATATGAAACTAGAATTTCAAAAATCAAAACACATCCTTAGCTGCTTTATAGCACTGAAATGCCTTTAACATTTTTCAAAAATTCACATTTTTATTCCAATGCTTCCAATACTTGTTTCTCTACTTTATCCCCACACAATTTTCCATTTTAAACTCATTAGAAGCATCAAAATCATAAAATTCTAACACATGAATAGTGATTCAAATAGTGGCAGCCAAGAACACAAAACCCTAACTACATTTATACTGGAATTTCCAAGCCCATACCACTTGATTCTAGCTTGTTTAAGCTTGTCTAAACTATTCATAATATAAAAATCATATTCGTATCACATATGGATAGCATACCCAGCAGCACCATCAAGGAAATATGTCACAAAAACATCTTAAAACCAAAAGCCAACTTACTAGATTAAAGTCCAAGAACAAAGGAACTAGTTACCTTTCTTGTTGCTCCAAGTTGTATGCTTCTTTATTACTTCAAAGGAAATTTTGGCAAAGGTTCCTTAAGGTATCTAAGCTGCCAAACATGTCTAGAATTGGGGGGTATTTAAAGAAAAATTGGGTAGAAATGGAAGGCCAAGATTAGTTTTGTTACTATTTGATCTAATGGTCCATAATCCGCCTTCTAACAAACTTGCCCTAGAAGCCTAATTAAGTATGCCATTCATGACCTAATTTAGGGTTGTGTTTGGCTGAAGAAAAGTAGAAATATTGACAGAAAAAATTCCAATCTAGTCCAGTACTGATCTAAGCAGTTTCACAAAAACTAGACTATTTTATGTGCCCAATTTGTATAATGTTCCAAAATATGTATTATGTCATGAAAACCAGTGTTTAGGTTTTTACTACCATTGACATTATTAGATTGAGTTTTCATCTGCCAATTATCCCTTGAGAAATGACCAAAATACACTTATTGTACTTTCTTGTATTATATTAACCCTAAGGGCATAATTGTCATTTCACACCTCTTTATACTTCATCAAAGTATATACTGGCTCTAACTAATCACCCCTATACTTGCTTGAACATTTTTGACCTATTCAAAATGACCAAAATGCCCTCTATCATCCTCTAGTACAATCTTACAACACAGGGGCATTTTTGAAATTTCACACTTTTATGGGGTTCCTCTGGACTCTAGCCTACTTAACTATTCAACCATCTTATTGGGCCTTTGGGATGCCATTTTGGGCCTTTATATATGTCCATTACCTTTATGGCACAAATCTTAGGAAACCTCTCTCAAAGGTATTTATCGAGTATTTTATTATACTATAAATTGCCTTAAAAATTCTACAATATTCATTTTCTCACTCTGTCAATTTTATAAATTCTCATATTAATTATAGGAATTTATTGTAAAGTTTTGTCTAATTTTGAGGTTTAAAAAATATTGTAATAATTTTTCCTAACTTCAAGAATTCATATCAATTAATCGGGACCTCAAATTAAAAATCTGTGTGCGTTAAACTGATCAAAATAATTTTTTTTACTTACCAGTAAAATTTGGGACTAAACTGTTTCTGGGCAATTTTATGTCTTTTTCAGCTCAACTTTCTCATAATTACATTTTTGCCCTTCAACTTTTGATAAATTATATTTAAGTCCCTTAACTTTTGGTAATTATACGTTTTGGACCAACTTTTATTTCCACCTTTAGTTTTGGCCTTAAACCTTTCCTAAATTTCATTGAGGTCCCTAAACTTTCCTTAGTTACAAGTCACTCTCTTTCCTTCTTCAATCTAATACAGTTTACTTCAAGAATCTCATGTTGATTACATATAAACTGTACATATATTTCACATAAGAAAATTGGGGATATGACATTTTTCTTCCCCTTAAAATAAATTTTGTCCCGGAAATTTACATTACATATATACTAAGGAAATAACTCAGGATATGTCTCCTTCATTCTTTCCTATACTTCCCATATAGCTTCATTCTCAGTTAATCCTTTCAAAACCACCTTAATTAAAGAGATTTGTTTGTTTTGCAACTGCTTGAGCTTTCAATCCATAATTCGTACTGGTCCAACTTCGTAGGTTAGGTCATCTTGCAGTGCAATATCATCCAATTGAATCACATGTGATAGGTCTGGAACATACTTCTTCAACTGAGAGACATGAAATACATAATGTATCTTACTGAGATTTAGAGGAAGAGCTAACTTGTAAGCCACCTATCCTATTCTTGTGAGGATCTGAAATGGCCCGATGAATATGAGATCTAACTTCTTCACCTTGATTGATTGTCCAGCTTCTGTAGTTGGAGTTAACTTAAGAAACACATGTTCTCCTTCTTCAAACTCCAATAGTTTTCTTCTTACATCATCATAACTTTTTCTGTCTGCTTTGAGCCGTCAGCAATCTTTTCTTAATCTTATCAATCTGTGTTGCTTTTTGATTTACTATATCAGGACCAAATATCCTTCTTTCGCTTAACTCTAACCAGCATAAGGGAGATCTACACTTATGTCCGTAAAGTGCTTCAAATGGGGCCATCTAAATACTACTCTGATAACTATTGTTATAAACAAATTCTACTAACGATAGATGAACATCCTATCTCCCTTTAAAATCCAAAACGCAGGCTCTCAACATATCCTTTAGTGCATGGATTGTCCTCTCAAACTGACTATCTGTTTAAGGATGATAGGCTGTGTTAAATTCGAGAGTAGTGTCCATTTATTTATGTAAAGCTCACCAAAAATTAGATGTAAATTGAGGATCTCTATCAGACACAATACTACTTGGGACACCGTGCATTCTAACATTCTCTTTTACATACAACTTCGCTAGCTTCTCGAGAGAAACTTTCTTATTGATTGTCAGGAAATGGGCTGACTTTATAAATCGGTCAATTACTACCCATATAGCATCATGCTTAACTGGTGTCTTAGGTATTCATTCAACAAAATCTATGGCAATACTATCATATTTCCACTCAGGAATATCTAACAGTTGCAACTCTCCTGATGGCTTTTGATGTTCAATCTTTACTTTCTGACATGTTAAGTACTTGGATACATATGCCACAACATCCTTCTTTAATCCAGGGCACCAAAATAAACTTTTAACATCATGATACATCTTGGTCATATATGGATATACTGTATACTAGCTTTTATGTGCTTCATCTAAAATATTCACTTTTATTCCCATTGCATTCAGAATATATGGTCTTCCCCTAAACCATAGTAATCCATCATCGGAGATTTCAAAATTTTTAGTTTCTACTCTTTCCAGCTTGTCCTTAAAAATTGTTGTGAGCTTATCATGCTTTTAAACTTCTTTTATCTCATCTTCAATGAAAGCTCTAACCTGCATTCCTCCATAAGGATTTTCTGCTATCTGTATTTGCTATAAAGGACTCCAATCTCTAACATCTTCTATTAATTTCAATTATTTTATCATTAGGTTTGCCACCTGCATTACTTTTCTGCTTAGGGCATCAGCTACAACATTTGCTTTTCCTGCATGGTACTTAATCTAGAAATCATGATCCTTTAACAATTCCATCCTTCTTCATTATCTCATATTCAATTATTTTTCATCTTGCAGACACTTCAGGCTCTTATGGTCACAATTCAATTCTATGGTAGCTCCATACAAAATAATGTCTCCAGATATTGAGAGCATAAACTACCACTGCAAGCTCCATATTATAAGTGGGATAATTTTCTTCATGTGGCTTTAACTATCGAGAAGCGTAGGCTACTACTCAGCCCTTCTACATTAATACACATCCTAACCCCTACTTGCTAGCATCAGTATAGACTACATAGGTCTGAGTTAGGTTTAGAATAATTAGCAAGGGAGTCGTGGTTAATTTCTGTTTCAATTCTTGAAAATTATCCTCACACTTCTCATCCCACTTAAATTGCTAATTCTTTCTGGTCAACTTGGTTAACAATAAAGCAATTCAAGAAAAGTCCTTAATAAATCTTCTATAATACCCTGCTAAGCCCAAAAAACTTCTAATCTCTAACACTATCCTTGGTTGTTCCTAGGTTAATACTACTTTAATTTTGCTAGGATCTACAGCTACCCCTTCACAGGATATGATATGACTGAGAAATTTGACTTCTTGAAGCCAAAACTCACATTTACTAAGCTTAGCATATAATTTTTTTTCTTTAAGAGTACTAAAAACAATTCTCAAGTGCTTTTCATGCTCTTCTACAGATTTAGAGTACACCAGAATATCATCAAGGAAGACCACAATAAATTATTCTAGGTAAGGCATGAAGATTCTCTTAATTTAACCCATAAAAATTGCAAGCGCACTTGTCAGACCAAACAACATTATTAGAAATTCAAAATGACCATAACGAGTCCTGAAAGCGGTCTTTAAAATGTCACCTGATTTAATCCAGAGTTAGTGGTAGCCTAATCTCAAATCAATCTTAAAGAATAAACTTGCTCCAGCCAACTGGTCTAACATATCATCAATCCGGGGAAGAGGGTACTTATTTTTAATAATGATCTTATTTAACTCCCTATAATCAATACATAGCCTTAGACTATAATCCTTCTTCTTAATGAATAACACTGGAGCACCCTAGGGCAAAACACTGGGTCAAATAAAACCCTTATCTAAAAGCTCCTCAATCTGCTTCTTTAATTCAATCATCTCATTGGGAGCCATATGATATAGGGCTTTGGACACTAGTCCAGCTCCAAGTACAATGTCAATTGCAAAATCCACTTCTTGTTCAAGAGTAATCCTTCAATTTCTTTTGGTAAAACTTTGGGAAATTCCTTAACTACTGGAATTATCTCAATCCCTTCTTCTACTTCTGTTTGAATAGAAAAGAAGATCATATTTATCTGCCTATACCTCTGTTATAAAATTCAATCTTACTTCTGGATTCATATATGTGGCTTTTGGACAAAGAACTAGGGTCTTTTCTTATAATCCAGAATAACATTATTAGCGGATAACCAGTTTAATCTAATCATTACATCGATCTCACGGAAAGGCAAGCATATTAAGTATAGATTAGTGCAACAATGTTCAAAACGAGTAACACTATTTAGGCAAACATCAAATGTAACTACTCTAGCATTTGTAGGGGTTATCACACATATGGCATAATGTAACTTGCTAATTGTAAGGCCTAAATGTCTTATCCTAAATTTTTCCTGTCTGTATAATACTGATAGTGGAAAGAGGTTTGTAAAGCATTATGACGATGATCAGAAGGAATAATAAGGGTTAAATGAGTCTTGAAGAAAGAGAGGGAGTTTTGACGGGAGTTTGAGAACTCCCTTGATCCAATAAGGAAACTTAGCAGTAAGTAAGACTGGAAAGAATAGACTCAGATGACCTCCTATATAGGCCCATGATGATGTCAAGGAGGGCCTAAAACCCAGGATACCAGTCCATCAGTAGAAGGGACCAATGTCCAGGAAAAGTGTGAAATTATAAAAATACCCCTGGATGACTATATTGTACAAGAGATTGATGGAGGGTATTTTGGTCATTCTAGACAGGCTAAAATGGTGGGACATAGTATAAATATGATTAGTTAGAGTAAGTATAAAGTGTAACATCCTTATTTTATTACATCTTAGGGACCAAATGGTAGCATCTGGAACCACTTTTGAGATCATTGAAGTCAAATTACACAATATGGAATTTTACTCTCCCAAGTACTATTCACTGTGTAAATTATAGAGAAGTGACCTGACTTCAAAAAATCATAACTAATTCTAGAAGAATCAAAATGAAGTTGTTCAAATTGCTACACAAAGCTAACTTAATGCTCTTTCAGGAAAATATAACTCGTTGACCATGCCTTGACCAAGTCAACATTGGTCAACGTTCTAATTTTACTGTTTATCCAACATTTTCCCCTGATTCCAATATTTCTAGTCCCAACTTTGAAAAATCATAGCTCCATGTGTAGACATCCAAATGAGATGTTCTATATATCAAATCGAAGCTTGGCATGTATACTATTTACTGGAAAAAATATTATATATTTATTTAACCATTTACTATTTCTAATTATAGTTCAAATGTCACTACCTCATGATGAGTTACTATTTATAGTGACAATTTCCAGCAATTATACATACATAAATCACATATCAATCAAGCTAAATAATTAACGTCTCTTCATGCATCTTTATCCCCTCCATCTTGAGAAGACCTACTGTAATTGGATTTATATAGAAGGGGTGAGATTTTTGGGGAAACCTTAATAGCAAACAATACTAAACAACGCATGCATTAATGTGAATACTTGTGCTTGCTTGTGAAAGTGTTAACATTGCGTAATGTGCATGCTTCCATGTAACATATGAAATACAATTGGCCAAAGTAATCATAGAAATAGAGCTTCATACATAAGCACATATGCACACCATTCAACAAAGCTATAGCACAACCAAGCATAACATTCAATGCATACAAGTTTAGGATAAGTTTACTACTTGACATATAGCCTTTCCTCTAGCTCTTAGTCTTTGCTTTAAGGTTCCTTCTTTTCATAGGTCAGAGCCTATACATAGCATAATAATATCTTCATTATTATCCTATATAGTATAGCTTACTTAACTCATTCTTAACTTGAGGTAATACCCTTAATCTGACAATCCCCTAAGTTTCTTTATATCCACGGCTAACCTTATCAAGAGAGATATTTCTCTATTATAACTATTAACTTCATAAGAAAAATCCTCTAATTTATTAGAGCAGGGACTAGAATAAATTACTTACCTTATTCCTAAGCTTGCCAAGTCCCTAAACTCCTTGGAATGCTCCTAGCTTCACCAAAACCCCTTCCTTCCTTTCCTTCTCTCTTTCTCTCTTTCTATTTTTCTCTCTTCTTTCTCTTGTTTTTCCATGCTTGTCCATGGATGGAATGGAGGGAGGGGTGGTCTATTTATAGTTGAGTGGAGGTAGAATGGATGGTCCATATTGAATCACGATGAATGGCTCATATCGCTTAGCTTCTTCAAGATGCCTTGCCTGCATCATCACGATGACATCATCATCCTAGATGACTCATCAAAATGACATCATCCAGAGGACACCTCACATGCTAGGAGACGTAATGGTGATCCCTTGGGACACCTCACCAACTGACTCAGCATTTCCAGAGAATTCTAGAGTCTTTTCTTATAATAAACGGCTGAGATTGTGCCACGTGTCCTTAGCTTTTTCTTCTTTTTCTATACTCATGACATATGGTGTAACATCCTTACTTTCATATTTCTTAGGGACCATTTATTAGCATTTAGAACCACTTACAAGACCTTGGAAGTCCATTAGCCAAATCTGGAATTTTACTCTTTATCGGGTTACTATTTATATGCTATTCCATATTATGCAACGAATTTCAAAAAATCATAATTAATTCTAGAAAAATTTAAATGAAGTGGTTCAAAATGCTACGTGAAGATAACATCTTGAAATATAAGGGAAAAATAATTTCCAGACCAAATGATTAGCCAATTAATACAGTTTATTCGTAGAACTTTACTGTTCATTTGGTCAAAAACTCTAGAAACAGATTCTGGTCCCTTACTTTGGAAATTCATTTCTCTTGATATACACATCCAAATGAAACGTTATACCTATGAAATTAAATCTCTGGATGTGTACTACACACTTGTAAAATTTCATGAGATAATTCCTTCATTTGCTAGGTCAAGCTAAAGCCACAACAAAACTGCTTATGGACCTACGTTTTTACCATTTCAGTTTCCTTTCTTTTACTTTTAATAATTTTTCCAGCATGCATAAGCCATCAAATAAGCTTCTCAATATTCATATACATCATGTAAATATTCTATAAGTATTAGAAATTGTTTCATCACATAGAAGGGCAACTTATAGGGCGTTTACATACATAGATAATCCATAGCATATGCTAGAATTTCAATTACTTCCATTCTTTAGCTCTTCTCCATGCATACATTTTCCCTCATGCTAGACCTAAATTGGTTGGTTATGAGAGAGTGAGATTTTAGGGAATCTCAGTAGCAAACATTACCACTTAAATATGTCAGATGGATGCAAATGCATGATATATAATTTCATTAAACTCTCTTTCATTAGTGACATGACATCATGCTATATACTTTTACATAAAATGCATGGCCATGGAAACATGTTCTTCACAATAAATTCAATATCATTTATCATGACACAACATCATTCAAATATCACATACATGTCAACAGATAAGCATACCACATCAAGCACATAAAGAGATAAGTTCATTACCTTACACTTAAGCTTTCCTCTTGATCTTTTGCACTTGTTCCCTAGCTTTCCAACCATGAAGCCTTTATGTTAATCACTTCCCAACATCTTCTTGGATGTTTCAAGGTCCTAAACACATTCATATTGACCACATAATTCATTAGGACTCATGAACTACAACCAATTCAAGACTAACCTTGTTACACTCTTTATTATCATAACTTTCTCTAATCTTCACTAATCCACTTGGCTCTTGAACCAATTGATCTCTTGAATTTACCCTAAACAATTTCATCTTTTGAATCCATCTATGAGCTTAGAATCATGAAATTCTAGCTCTGTCATGGCCTGCTGTACAGAACTAAACACATGCACACAATTCTTTCAAAAATTCTCATTTTGATTCTAATGCTTCCCATTCTTGTTTCTCCACTTTACCCCACACAACTTTTCATTTTAAAACCATTGGAAGAATCAAAATCATTAAATTCCAATAACTGTTCATGCAAGTGAACAGTAACAGATAAGGGTTTCAAAAACTATAATCCTGGAATTTCAATGCTTTTAAGGTTCAAAACCTTTCCAATCCTACACAAAATCATCATCTAAATTCAATGGATGCATTAAATCATTGAAATCCAATTTACTTCCCTCATGAACAGTGCATACCGAACAGGTTCACTCTTGGCAAAGTAAAGAATATCAACTTGATTCAACAACCAATCACTTAACTAGCTTGTTTAAGCTTCAATCATATGTTTCTAACTTTAATTTCTTCTTTTTCCTTTCATCTAATGTTTTTGGGGAGCACAACACCTTAGAGAAAACTCAACTTTTCCCCATGAAAACCCTAAGTTCCCAAATCAAAGGAAAATAAGGTAGGAGACATTGCTTACCTTTAATCTCTAGCTTGCTTTGAATTTTGGTACCTTGAATCTGCCTTGTTTTGGCTTGAGTTTTCATTTTGCAAGAGTTTCCCGAAGGTATCACAAGGCCACGGTTTGGATGGAAAAATGAGGGGGTATCTGTAGAAAAATCTTGGTGGAAATCAATGGCCAAGATTAGTTTGTACACTATTTGATCTAATGGCCCACATTTAATCTTGAATTTAAATTTTTCTAAAAATAATAATTATGACATCATGTGGGACAGCTCAAGGGACACCTCATGGGGTTAGGTGGTGAAATTCTAATGGGGAACCTTCTAAAAAAATTTCAGTCTAATCCAGTACCGATCGGAGCAATTTCATAGCAACCAGACTGTTTTTTGTTCCTAATTTTTTATAATATACCAGGTTATGTATTATGTCATGGAATCAATGTCTACGCTTCTCATACCATTGATAATGATATACTGAATATTTATCTGGCATCCATGCCTTGGGAAATGATCAAAATACCCTTAGTGTCCTTTCTTGCACTGTACTAACCCTAAGGGCATGATCGTCATTTTACCCCTCTTTGCACTGCCTCAGAGCATATACTATCTCTGAATAATCACATTTATACTATATGGCACATTTTTGGCCTGTCCATAATGACCAAAATGCCCTTTATTCATCATTGGTACAATATGGGCATTTAGGGGCATTTTCGTAATTTCATACTTTTCTTAGACTGCTCTGGACTCTGGCCCACTTAACTGTCTCACTACCTTATTGGGCTCATGATAGCACCATTTGGGCCTTGACATGGGCTCATTGCCTTAATTGCCTTTATGGACCAATTCACAATATAACTATCCCGATCCTATTTACCAGGTATTCTATTTCACCGTAAAATCCCGTAAAGCTTCTATAGTATTCGTTTTCTTACTCTGTCAATTTGATAAATTCTTATATTAAATATGGGAATTTTCTATAATATTCCATCTAATTCTAATGTCTTAAGAATAATGTAATAATTCTTCTGATTTTAGAAATTTATATTAATTAATCGGGACCTCAAATCAAAATTGTACGTTGCGTTAAACTGATCGGAATATTTTTGTCTATCTACTGGTAAAATTTGGGTCTTATATGATTTTGGGCATTTTGGGCCTGTTTTGGCTCAACTTTCTCATATTTACATTTAGGTCCCTTAACTTTTGAATAATTGCACTTTAGCCCCTGAACTTTTAGCTATTTACAATTAAGTCCCTTAACTTTTGAAAATTACACTTAAGGCCCAACTTTTGTTTCTACTTTCACTTTTTGCCTTCTTTTTCTTCAAGACGCATCTAACATTTATCTTTTATTCTGATCTTCATCATAATCCTTTCCAAATCTCTTTCCACTATCAGTACTATACAGATAGGGAAAAATTAGGATATAATATGTGACGTCTTGTGGGTTCCATGAAGACACTTTTCATGACACCTCATGGTTCTAGATAAGTCTAAAGCCTTCTCTGATCACTTTTCCCAGTTCTATCTTTGACGGGGTAACTTTACTTTATTGAAAAAGTACTAAACTAATATTTTAATGTCACTTGGGCCCACATCCCTCTTGGGCTACATTTTTGGACCCTTGGAATGCTATCTTGGCCTCTAATCAAGTTCAAGCACTCTGGTGGATCAATTCCCAAGAAACATCCCTTTCTTTTCCAAAATGACCATTATGACCCCAGGGACTTTCACTATTTACGATTTAGTCCCTGAACACTTATTATTTGTAGTTTAGTCCCTAAATATCATATGTATACTTTTGAGACTTCTTCTCAATAGGACTTGGTAGCCTACCTTTTCTAGGCTATATACTAGGCTTCTAGGCCAAAAAATTGGGATATGACATTTTTGCTCCCTTAAAAATAAATTTCGTCCTCAAAATTTGAGGGTTAAATCTCTATTCATACTTTGATGAAGAGTTTTTCTGAGGAGAATGTCCCTTTCTTTTCATAATATTTTCTTGACCTTTCTAGCTCTTCTTAACTTTTCTTACTATCTTACATAACTTTGTATATCTATGCCAAACTTTTGAGGCATTTACCCCCTTTCTCATTAATTCCACAGTTTTACTCATCATTGGGCTACTATTGCTTGAGCAACTTTTAGCTAACCGTTCTACTTGGTTAGGGCTAGGTTACTTTCTTATAGCTTATGCCCTAGCATATTCTTTCTCACACAATTGTGTTTTATTTTCACTCTATCTTAAACCCTATTTTTTGGGTCTCGCTAGCCTTTTAATTTCTTTATCCTTATCTGAAGGATCTGTCTACTCATACTTTTATATTCTCAAAACATATGGGTTCTCTTATCTTTTCCTCAGGCATACTTCTACAAGCTATGGTATCAGAGCCTGGTTTTGATCTAGGGACCTGTGGGACATGGGCCCACCACACTTGCCAAGATGGATTGCTACGATTTAGAGACCTACCCCCATGAGGTGTCCCTTGAGTTGTCCCTCATGATGTCATAATTATTCTTTTTAGAAATAGTTAAATTCAAGATTAAATGTGAGTCATTGGATCAAATAGTGAACAAATCAATCTTGGGCATCCATTTTAACCCAAATTTTTCTATAAATACCCCCTATTCAGATGACTTCGGTATGCATGGTGAACCATAGGAAACTCTTACAAAATTTCCATTCAACCAAGAAAGAAGCACACAAAGTGAAACAACAATCAAGGTAATCATTTACCTTGATCTTAAGCTTTATTCTAGTAAGCTAGCTCATGGTTTTAAGGGGTTTTCATGCTATATTTCCCTTATGGTTGCTGCTAGAAGTGCTGCTCATATATGGTTAAAATTTGAGTTTTATGTTATGGATAGTTTAGATAAGCTTAAACAAGCTATAATCAAGTGGTATAAGTTTGGAAATTCAAGTATGTTTAAATTTAGGGTTTTGTGTTCTTGCTGGTACTGTACGTGGCACTATTAATATGATGGACTTTCATGATTTTGATGCTTCCAATGAGTTTAAAATGGAAAATTGTGTGGGGATAAAGTAGGAGAACAAGTATTTGAAGCATTAGAATCAAAATGTGAATTTTTGGAAAAAGGAGGGCTTACTTCGGTTTGGTACTATAGCAATCAGAATATTTTGATTTTAGAAATTATGATTTCATATTTGGATTCTACATGAAAAATTATGTGGAAATGAACCATGAGAATTTATTTTGGAAAGATGGAAGTATGAAACATAAGTAGAGAAAGAAAGGGAGTTAGTGAAAACCTAGTCTTGGATTTGGTTTCAAGTTGAGTTGTAACTTGATATTACTTTGTAATGGCTAGGTTTTAATATTTGTAAAGGAAGGAAAGTACCTCAAGAATACCTTGACAAGAATAGCTAAGAGGTAGTAAGGATACCTCACTATAACTCATGTTTGTTTAATTGTTTGCTTGCTTGTTAATTATGGTGTTTGGTTGATCATGAGAATGTATTATCATGTCGATAATGAGTTATGAATGATTGCAACTCCTTGCAAGTTATGTCATGACAATATGCATGTTAGAGTTTGCTTATGTACCATTATGAAGTAGCTCCCACCTCATGATAACATGTTAAGCATCTAATCAATTATGCATGATATTATGGTTTGTGTAACTTGCTATTGGCATTTCCATGAAATCTCATTCCTCCCATATACATAACCATGTTATAGGTGCTGGAACTACTCAAGGAAAGAGGGTAAGCATTGATGGTTAGTCATGTATAATAAGTCAAATGAGTTACTTGACATTATGGAAGCATATGCTGGAATGTATATTGAATGTTCATGTGTTAGTGCTCTATGGCCGTGACCTTTTGATAATATTTACAATACCTTAATCAACGAGTTTGATCTTAAAATTTGGAATGATAATAGGTAAGATACATATCTTTTAATGGACACCGATAACACCTCAATTGGTTAAGTATTCGAATTGTTATGATTTTCTAAGTTGGAACTAAGATTTGGAATTGAGGTAAAGTGAGTAATTAGAGACAGTGACATTCGTACGTTGATTTTATATAGAAAATGAACGAATTCTTTTATGAATTTTTGTGAGCATGGATGTCTAGAGATTTGAATCTATAGGTAACATGGTTCATTTGGACAAGTAACTAAAGAGAAATGAATTTTTGAATTTAAGCAAAGAAACTGGAACTTTTAGATTTTACCAAATGAACAGTGTTTTTCAACGAATAAACTTATTTCATTGAAGCAATGGAACCTCAGTTTTATATTTTTCCCCTAAAGTTCAATGAAAGAGCTTTCATTAGAAATTGGAACATCCCTATTTCAATTTTGATACATTTAATTATGAATTTTTAAATTAGGGTACATGTTCTGGAATTACCAAATGAACAGTGTGAACAGTACCCGAGAGCAATTCTTTTGAAAATGAATGTTTCAAAGGAAAAAGGTTACGTAATTTGTTCCAATGACTTTCAAATGAGTATAACTAAGGTTGAAAATAAGGATGTGACACTAAACGTTCAGCACATTCATAAGAAACAAAGGATTGACTTGCACCCAAATCAAACATAACAATCACAGAGTGATTATTGAGATAGATTGTACCTTATATCATCTCGGGTGACTTCTGAGCATATTCTCTTATAACTGCAAACACTTGACCTTGAGTTCGTGGACTTTGATTAGTCATTATTTGAGGACAGTCCTGAGAAAAATGTATGGTTTTCCACATGTATAACACATATTATGTCCTATCAAATAAGGCCTATCACTATGATTCTTTCCACACTTGTCACACACTCGAAACCTTAAGTCCCTATTGCCTGTATTGCCTCAAAAGTTTCCTCGATTAGGCCTTCTATTCTACCACAGCCTCTTCCTTTTCTTATAGCCACTACCACTAGCAACATCTCGACTTTGACTGGTCTTTTCAGGCATAACATTCCCTTTGCTCACTAGTTTAAATAACATTCAATGATTTATACTATTTTCAATTATTCGACATGCCTCCACTGCTTTGTTGAATTGACTATATTATTAAGGAGTCATCTTCTCTTTCAAGGTAATATTCAGTCCTCTAATCATTCTTTCTATCATCCAGCGTTCATCGTCCACTTGCTGAAGATAAGTGGAGTATTGAGAAAGATAAATAAACTTAGCTAGATATTCATCAATGGGCTCCTTCTCTCCTTGCCTCAGTATAATGAATTCAGCTTCCCACTCATTATGTACTGACTGAGAAAAATATTTCTCATAGAATTATTCAAGAAATACTTTACATGTAACAGGAATGTTCCTAGCTTGTAGCAGTAGTTCAATGTTCTTCCACCATCGATCTGCATCTTTTTCTAGCTGATATATGGCCATATGAGCTTTACTTTCAAATGGATAGTCAAGCACTTTGAAAATCTTCTCTAACCGACTGATCTAATCCTCTACCCTTTGAACATCAAATATCCCTTCAAATGTTAGAGGATTGTGCTTACAAAACTTTGTCATCCACCGCTGAAAACTAACGGAATCAACCACCTATCTAGCCTGCCTAGGTGGTTCTGTTGGCTGCTGCATAATGTCTAGTTCTATATCAGCTACTCCTATAGACTCTGGATGCCTGAAATTACCTACAACCTCTACTATTGTTGCTGCTATAGCAGTATCTCACCACTTCATGCTTAAGCTGCTCACATCTCCTCAATCATCTTTTGCTGTTGCTCTAGACATTCTAGAATTATTTGATTAATATCCACAGGGTTTTATGGTTCTTGTAATGAAATAGTTCTTCTAGTTCATACCATTTTATTTTACTATCTAAATAGGAGGAATATAATAAAGAACATAATTTATATTTCATCCAAACTATTGTATATAAACAAGTTTAGTAACATCACACAGATCTTTTATGCATAACTTAAGTACATGGACAATATTATCATTCATAAGTATAACATTACAATATACTTTCTTAAACGTGTTTCTGATGAACTCTTCTACCATAAAGATCCAATCTAGAATGCTGTCATATGGTTTTTCATCAAAATAATGATCTAATCCCGTTCTCCAAGTCTCAATGAGGGGTAAGATATCATCCATAATATTGGTCCAATCTCCAAGGGTAATAGTATGGAATCAAAAGCTTGATAAGTCTCCCATACTTTGGTTATAAAATCCTGGTAGATCCTATAGTCTTGGTCTCCTCCTTAACCAAAAGTTATCCTAAATCAAATAACTATTTGGCCAATTCCATAGCTTTCTCAAACTGCTCCTTATTCATATTTCTTCCTGGTACTAGTTCTATGCTTTGGGTGTCTAGGTGTATCACCACATTTGGTGTCTTCCATTTACTAAGACCCAGAATATCTATCTGATTTGGTACTTGGCTAGGTCCTGGAATATCTATGCGAACAGGTTATCTAGGTGTATGTTATATGGTACCCACAACATGAGAGTGGAATTCATCAGACTGTACTGACTAAGGGTATGCTATATCTCCTTCATCCCTCTAAATAGTATCAACTTCTAAACAAGGGTCTCTACCTCTAGAGGTATAGCATTTAAAGAAGAAGATAGGATAGATTCCTATGATATAATACCATCTGATGCAATATCCATATTATTAGACCCCACTGAAGAACTATCCGATCTATCTAACTATGAGTCACTAGAATCTAGAACATGTATCACTGGAGGGAGCCACTAATCAGGGTCATTCTTTATCATAAACACCTATTTTGAGTTTAACCCATAATTATCTGAACTCAAAACCTATGGCATAAGGTCTCCTTGATTCACTATGGTTTCTGACCTAGTCTTATGTTTAATAATCTTTGTCTTGCAACAACTAACTTAGTGTCAATTATGAAAGTTTTCAATTATTTATAAGTCTATAACTAATCTATTCAGAGTATTTCTTAAACCAGAATCCTTTGCTCTGAAACCAAAATGTTGTATCCTTATTTTTAACCTCAATTATACTCAATTGGAAGTAACCTTAACCAATTATATATCCATTTGCTTTAGAAATATGAATTTTCAAGAAATTTCTTCTCGGTACTGTTCACAGGGTACTATTCATTTGGTAATCCGGACTACATACCTAACTCTAAAAATTCATAATTAAATATTGATAAATTGAAATAAAGTGGTTCTAATTAGTAAAGGAAGCTCTTTGATTTAACATGGAAGGAAAAATATAAAACTGTTTCATTGTCCAAATGAAATCAGTTTATTCATTGAAAAATATTATTCCTTTGGTAAATCTGGAAGTTCCAGCTTCTTTGCCTTAAATTCAAAAATTCATTTCTCTTTGGTTACTTGTCCAAATAAAATGTGATACCTATGGATTAAAAGCTCCAGATGTGTTCTTTAATTCTATAAAATTTTGTAGAGAAATCCATTCGTTTGCTATATGAAATTAGCGATTGAACGTCACTACCTCCTGTCGCTCACTTTATCTCAATTCTAGATTTTATCTCCAACTTACAAAAATCATATTAAATCAAAAACTTAACCAATTGAGACATTTTTGGTCTCAATTTAAAGCTCTGTATATTGCTAGGTATCCCATCAAGTCATCTCACAGTGTCAAGAAGGAAACATAACTTATTACACAAATTCAAACATCCATATTTAACCTTTTCCTTGGCAGGTTCCAACACCTATAACATGGTTATGCATATGGAAAGAATGAGATTTCATAGAAATCTCAATACCAAGTCATACAAACTATAATATCATGCAAGATTGATTAAATGCCTAACATGTTATCATTATTTAGGAGCTACTTCATAATAATACATAAGCAAACTCTAACATTCATATTGTCAAAACATTACTTGCAAGGAGTTGCAATCATTCATCTTCATCATCATCATGATGCTATAATCTTAATCTCAACCAAACATCATAACTAGCAAGCAAGCATACAATCAAACAAACATGAAATTATAGTTAGGTATTCTTTCTACCTCTTAAGATATCCTATCACACTCTTATTGAAATGGTCTTCTTTCCACACAAATGTCAAAACTTAGCCATTACAGTAACATCAAGTTACAACTTAACTTTAAAACAATTACAAGACTAGGTTTTCACTAACTTCCATTCTTTTTCCATTTTATGCTCTATACTTCCATCTTTCTAAAATAAATTCTCATGGTTCATTTCCACACAATTTTTTATGTAGAATCCAAATATGAAACCACAATTTCCAAAATCAAAACACATCATTGTTGTACAGCACCGAAATGCCTATAATATTTTCCAAAAATTCACATTTTGATTCCAATACTTCCAATACTTGCTTCTCTACTTTATCCCTACACAAGTTTCCATTTTAAACTCATTGGAAGCATCAAAAACATGAAATTTTAACACATGAACAGTGATTTGCACAGTGGCAGCGAATAACACAAAATCCTAACTACATGTATACTTGAATTTCCAAGCCCATACCACTTGATTCTAGCTTATTTAAACTTGTCTAAACTATCCATAATGTCATATCATAATTTTTTCCTATCTGTATAATACTGATAGTGGAAAGAGGTTTAGAAAGGATTATAACGATGATAAGAAGGAATAATAAATGTTAAATGAGTCTTGATGGAAGTGAGGGACTAAAATGAAAAGTTTAAAAGTTCAATGGTAAAAAATGAAAGTAGACAAAAACTTTGGGCCATTAAGTGTAACTATGAAAAGTTGAGGGCCTAAAGTTTAATTATTAAAAGTTTAGGGACCTAAATGTAATTCAGCAAAAGTTCTGGGACGCAATGGTAATAATTATGGAAAGTTTAGCTAGAAAAGGCCTAAAAATATCCATAATTAGATTAGTCCATAATTGTACCTGTAATTAGAGCAAATTATTCTGATCAGTTTGGCGTAACACATAATTTTGATATGAGGTCCCAAAAAATTTATGTTAATTTGTAAAGGAAGGGAAATTAATATAGTATTCTCTGGAGCTCATAATCAGATGAAATTTGGAAATAAATTCCTATAATTAATATAAGAATTTCTAAAACTGGCAGAGCTAAAAAAGGAGGTATGTAGAATTTCTTATAGAATTTACAGTATATTAAAATATTTGATAAATATGTTTCAGGGGAATTTATCGGGAATTGAGCCTATGAAGGCAGTGGATCATATAGAGGGCCCAGACTGGTGCCTTATAGGCCCAATGATATTTTTATATAAGTATGTTGGCCAGGGCTAATAAAGACCGGGAAAATGTAAAATTATGAAAATGCCACTGAAGGTTTGCCATTGTGTTGTGTCATTGAGTCAGAGTTGGACGAAGGGCATTTTGGTCATTTGGACAAGCCAAAAATGTCCATGCAAGTACATGAGTGATTAGTCAGTGTTAGTATATGCTCTAATAAGTATGTAGGCCAAGGCTAATAAAGACCGAGAAAAATACAAAATTACGAAAATACCACTAAAGGTATGCCACTGTGTTGTGTCATTGAGTTAGAGTTGGACGAAGGGCATTTTGGTCATTTGGACAAGCCAAAAATGTCCATGCAAGTACATGAGTGATTATTCAGTGTTAGTATATGCTTTAATAAGAAGTAAAGAGGTGTAAAATGACAATTATCCCTTTAGGGTTAATATAGGGCAAGACAGTGAACAAATGGCATTTTAGTCATTTCCCAAGGGATCTATAATTAAGTTTTGGCCCAATCCAAGAATGTCAATGGTAGTAAGAATCTGGATAGTGGATTTAAGGTTAGACAATATATTATAGAAATTTAGAAAAATTAGATTTATAAGACAGACTAGTTTTAGGGAATTGGACTGAATCGGTACCTAATTGGACTGGAATTTTTCCAGAAGCTTCCCCCATTGGAATTTTTCCACCTAGCCTATGAGTTGTCCCTTTATAATGTCATGGATGATGTCATAATTCTCCTTTTTGAAAAAGTCAAATTCAAGATTAAATGTGAGCCATTAGATCAAATAATGCACAAAGTGATCTAGGCCATTCATTTCCATGAGATTTTTCTATAAATACCCCCTCATTTCAGCCTTCAAACCGTGGCATGTCAACCCTTGGGGAAACTCTTGCAAAATGAAAACTCAAGCCAACACAAAGAAGATTCAAGGTACCAAAGTTCAAGCCAGCTAGAGATTAAAGGTAAGCAATCTATCCTAACTTATTTTCCTTTGATTTGGAAGCTTTAACTTAGGGTTTTCATGGAGAAAAATTGAGTTTTCTCTAAGGTGTTGTGATGTCCAAAAATGTTAAGATGAAAGGAGAAAGAAGAAATTAAAGTTAGAGATTTATGATTGAAGCTTAAACAAGCTAATTAAGTGATTAGTTGTTGAATCAAGTTGATATTCTTGACTTTGCCATGGGTGAACTTATTCAGAGTGCACTATTCATGATGAAAGGAAATAGAATTCCATTTATCTGCAATTCCTTAATGCCATAGTAGGGATGATAGACAGATATACAATAGAGGGAATTTACCTGAATTAGGTTTGCACTCAAGTAGGCTGGCATGAGAGGGTAGTAAGTCAGATACTACCATATACCCTTACATGGCATGTAAGGTTAAGTGAGTTTCTGGAAAATAATCTACCAACTTATATACAGGGGTGGCACTTCTGTATGTAGAAGTATGTGTAATTTATGATTCCTTAGAAAAGAACGTAAAAGAGATAAGGGGTAATGTAAACATGTAAACATGGTAAAGTAAAGGAATTACTCAGATGTATGATAGTTATAATATACCCCAAATATGTAATTGACATGTATGTAATGTATGTACAAATGTTATGGTGACATGAAATATGAAGTTTGTGTGATATAATGAAATGATAATTGATTGAATATTATGTGATTATGATGTATAAATATGAATGAGTTTTAATTGACTAAAATTCATCAAAGTCAAGAACATTATAAGTGAATATTTAGAAAAAGCTATGCCAAGTCGTGATGTGAAGTAGTTCAGGTCATGACAAATATTTACAGAAGCTTTTGGTCATGAAAAGTAAAGACCATTGGTCATGACAGGAAGATCAAGAGCTGTCAGGTCACGACAAAAGATGACCTATGGTTGTGACTGAATAACATAGAGTTGCCATGTCGTGACGAGTAAGTTGAGAATGTCATGACTAAAGTTTACAGAGATTATGAGATGCGACTTGCCAGTACTTAGGTTGTGGCTAGAATGCACGTAGACTTAATGATAAGAATAGAGATACTGAACTCACTGAAGGTTATTAGTTAGAGGTTTAGCTCAGTGTGTAGGCAAGCTAATCAGTACGATGTATTGAGATGCATAAGATTAGTTTAAGAAAATATTCAAAAGTATGTCCTCCGTATGATCATCAGGATTTGATCTATGTTATGAAAGACTTTGCACAGCTAGTCTTTACTAAATAGAATAATAAGAAGTTAGAATATATGACTTGCCTAAGAGCCTAATATGCGGCTTAAGGTTAAAGACGTGATGGCTAATAGGAAAAAAGTTAATGTTCCTAAAATGGAGGGATCCCAACACAAAGGGACAGTAACCTAACAGACCTAGGGTAGAACACCCTAGAGAACAAAAGTAATAGTGCTAAATGATGAATGAGATCCAAGTGACCTAAATTAATTAGGATCCAAAGACAGACTAGAAAAGAATCACAGTCCAAATAAGAGCAGACTGAGACTGACAGACAGAAAAAGTTAAGAGATAGTAGGGAGATGTAGAAGTTACTCTATGGAGATGGAGATTTATTTGCTCACTTGGGAAGCTTTACTTAAATTGTTACTAGAAGCATTCCTCTCAGTCAGATAGGGATGAGCGTAAGGCTAATGGTTAAAGCAGGGAAAGTGAAACCTTTAATGAATACTTAGTCGAGTTCATCTATATAAATATTAAGGCTTAATAAGAGACACTTTCTCGCCTTTTAGTAATCCAGAAGGATAAAGGAAAACTTAAAAGTATGAATGGTATAAAGATCTGATCTAGACCTTTCCTCAGTTGACTGGAAGAAATTAGCTGACTCAGTTATGGATTACAGTTAGATTACAGTGAGGCCAAGGACACATAAGTCCTTTAAGCTAGGGATACAGAAGTCTTACAAGCGATGAGAGATATTATGATACAATGAATATGGGTTAAGAAGGTAAAATGGCCTAATACGATAAGCTATCTCATATTCCTAAATGAATGAATAGGATATTATAGATGTAGGCTAAAGATAAATCACCTCAGAAATTTCTTGAGAATTAGTAGAAAGAGATATATGCGAAATAAGAAAAGATGTTTATGATGTTTAAAGAAAGTAAGGTAGCAACAGCTTCAAAGATAAAATGACTCCCTTATTTCCTATGTAAGAAAGAGTGAAGAAGGGTTGAATCTATACCCTAGTAAGAGGGTAACGTGGCAGCCTAAGTAAAATAAGTAAATGAATGAGGTTCTTGAATAGATGAGCAGGACCTGGCAATTAAGGTGATAAAGGGACATAATGCTTTAAGGTTTACCTAGTTAGTTATTTAATTACAATATGAGTATGGAGATGGTTGAACAGAGTTATATGATGATGATATAGCTCATGTTGCCATATGTTATAGTAAAAAGTTGCATCTCCTTGCAGTTGTCATATAATGACACACATGTAAGAGAATGCTTAAATGATTGCATCTCCTTGCATATTATGGATGATAGAGTATGCTATGATGAATAAGCACTCTCCTTTTGCATTACATGCAGGGTAGAGTGTAACATCCTTACTTTCATAAGTCTTAGGGACCATTTAGTAGTATTTAGAACCACTTACTAGACCTTGGAAGTACATTAGCCAAATCTAGAATTTTACTCTTTCTCGGGTTACTGTTTATATGCTATTCCATATTACGCAATGGACTTTGAAAAATCATAATTAATTATAGAAAAATCAAAATGAAGTTGTTCAAAAAGCTACGTGAAGCTAATATCTTTAACTTTAAGGGAAGAATAATTTCTAGACCAAATGATTAGCCAATTAATACAGTTTATTCGTTGAAGTTTATTGTTCATTTGGTCAACAACTCTAGAAACAGATTCTAGTCCTTTATTTTGGAAATTCATTTCTCTTGATATACATATCCAAATGAAATGTCCTACCTATGAACTTAAAGCTCTAGATGTGTGCTACATGCTTGTAAAATTTCATGAGATAATTCCTTCATTTGCTTGGTCAAACTGAAGCCACAACAAAACTTCTTTAGGACTGACGTTTTTACCCTTTCAGTTTCCTTTCTTTTATGTTCAATAATTGTTCCAGCATACATAAGCCATCAAATAAGCTTCTCAATATTCATATACATCATGTACATATACCATAAGTATTACAAATAGTTTCATCATGTAATGGGCACCGTATAGGACATTTACATACATATATGATCCATAACATATGCTAGGATCTCAATTACTTCCATTCTATTATTCAATTCTTTAGCTCTTCTCCATGCATACATTTTCCTTCATGCTTGACCTAAATTGGTTGGTTATGGGAGAGTGATATTCTAGGGAATCTCAGTAGCAAACATTACCTCTTAAATATGCAAGATGGATCCTAATGCATGATATGTAATTTCATTAAACTTTCTTTGATTAGTGACATGCCATCATGCTATATAATCTTACATAAAGTGCATGGCCATGGAAAACATGTTATTCACAATACATTCAACATCATTTATCATGCCACAACATCATTCAAATATCATATACATGTCAACACATAAGTATACCACATCAAACACATAAAGAGGTAAGTTCACTACCTTACTACCTTGCACTTAAGCTTTCCTCTTGATCTTTTGCACTTGTCCCTAGCTTTCTAACCATGAAGTCTTTATTTCAATCACTTACCAACATCTTCTTGGATGTTTCAATGTCCTAAACACATTCATATTCATCAAATAATTCATTAGGACTCATGAACTTTAACCATGTTGAAGACTAACCTTGTTACACTCTTTATTATCATAACTTTCTCTAACCTTTACCAATCAACTTGGCTCTTGAACCAATTGATGTCTTGACTTTACCCTACAAAATTTCAACTTTTGAATCCATTTATGAGCTTAGAAGCATGAAATTCTAGCTCCTTCATGGCCTGCTGTAAAGAACTGAACTTATGCATACAATTCTTTCAAAAATTCTTATTTTGATTCTAATGCTTCCCATACTTGTTTTTCCACTTTACCCCACACAACTTTCCTTTTTAAAACCATTCGAAGCATCAAAATCTTGAAATTCCAATCACTATTCATGCGAGTGAACAGTAACCGTGCAGGATTTCAAAAACTACAACCTTGAGATTTTAATGTTTCCAAGGTTCAAAACCTTTTCAATCATACACAAAATCATCATATAAATTCAATGGAAGCATTAAATGATTGAAATTCCATTTCCTTCCCTTATAAACAGTGCAGACCGAACAGGGTAGACCATGGAAAAGTCAAGAATATTAACTTGATTCAACAACCAATCTCTTAACTAGCTTGTTTAAGCTTCAATCATATGTCTCTAACTTTATTTTCTTCTTTGTCCTTTCATCTAAGGTTTTTGGGTAGCACCACCCCTTATAGAAAACTAAACTTTTCTTCTATGAAAACCCTAAGTTTAAGCTCCCAAATCAAAGGAAAATAAGCTAGGAGACATTGCTTACCTTTAATCTCTAGCTTGCTTGAACTTTGGTACCTTGATTCTTCTTTGTCTTGGCTTGAGTTTCTATTTTGCAAGAGTTTGCCCAAGGTATCACAAAGCCATGGTTTTGATGCAGAAATGACGGGGTATTTATAGCCAAAATCCATGGAAAATCAATGGCCAAGATTGATTTGGTTACTATTTGATCTAAAGGCCCACATTTAATCTTGGATTTAACTTTTTCCAAAAAGAATAATTATGACATCATGTGGGATAGCTCAAGGGACACCTCATGGGGGTTAGTTGGTGAAATTCTAATGGGGGAACCTTCTAGAAAAATTTCAGTCCAATCCGGTACCGATCGGAGCAGTTTCACAGCAACTAGACTGTTTTCTGTTCCTATTTTTTTATAATATACCAGGTTATGTATTCTATCCTGGAAATCAATGTGTAGGCTTCTCATACCATTGACAATGATATATTGAATATTTATCTGCCATCCATCCCTTGGAAGATGACCAAAATACCCTTGGTGTCATTTCTTGCACTGTACTAGCCCTAAGGGCATAATTGTTATTTTACCCCTCTTTGCACTGCCTCAAAGTATATACTGGCTCTAACTAATCATAATTAGACTATATGTCATGTTTTTGGCATGTCTAGAATGACCAAAATGCCCTCTATCCATAACTGGTATAATATGGGCATCTAAGGGCATTTTCGTGATTTCGCACTTTTCCTAGACTACTCTGGACTCTGGCCCACTTAACTGTCTAGTCATCATATTGGGCCTACTATGGCACCATTTGGGCCTTGGTTTGGGCTCATTACCTTTGTTACCTTTATGACCCAATTCATATGACAACTCTCCTGATCCTATTTATCAGGTATTTTATTTCACCGTAAAATCCTGTAAGGATTCTACAAGATTCCTTTTCTGACTGTCAATTTTATAAATTCTTACATTAAATACGGAAATTTCCAGTAAAGTTTCATCTGTTCTGATGTCTAAAAAATACTGTAATAATTCTTCTGACTTTAGTAATTTATATCAATTAATAGGGACCTCAAATCAAAATTATGTGTTGCGTTAAACTGACTAGAATAATTTTGTCTATCTACTGGTAAAATTTGGGTCTAATCTGATTCTAGGCATTTTTGGCCTGTTTCGGCTCAACTTTCTCATATTTACATTTAGGTCCCTGAACTTTTAAATATTTACACTTTGGCCCCTAAACTTTTAGCTATTTGCATTTAAGTCCCTTAACTTTTAAAATTACACTTAAGGGCCCAACTTTTGTTTCTACTTTTACCTTTTTGCCTTTAACCTTTTCAAATTTTTGTTTTAGTCCTTCTCTTTCTTCAAGACTCATCTAACCTTTATCTTTTCTTCTAATCTTCGTCATAATCCTTTCCAAATCTCTTTCCACTATCAGTACTATACGAATAGGGAAAATTAGGATATGACATAGAGTAGATATGATGAGAAAGTTTTGAAAAATTTATTGCTCCTATGCCATACGACATGCAATTAAATAATTCAACCTGGTAATGATAAAGCAATAGAAAAGTGATAAACGAGATAGTTAGCTAGTTAATTCCCAAAGACTATAATGAGAATTTATGATCAAACAATGATAGTCAATTTGGTAGAGAATGAGATTAAAGATGAGGGTGAATAGTGAATCTATAGACGAATGATTACAGTACTCAAGACATGCCCCTTTAGTAAGGATAAGATACATGAATGATGTGCTATGAATATGGAATGCAATGAGAAGCATTTATGAAAGATGATGCAATTCTAAGAATGAACAGTCTCTATGTAATATAAGTTAACATTTTTGCAATAGAGCTAGATTGCTCTTGTAATAGAATCAGATTGCTCTTGAGATAAATCTAAGAGAATGGACTGTATAGCTCATATAGAGTAACGTCCCTCAGATGAGATGGATAGATGAAGATAGATATATGCATGGTAGAGCTTGTGTAGCTCATTACAATGTTAAATGTAGTAAAGTAATAAAAGATGAGAATGATATGAGAAATTCCTTAGTGATAGAGGAAATAAATGAAGTCCTGATAGATAATATTGGCTTTTATGATCTTTTTTGGGGAATTATCTATTGAGTTAACAACTATATGAAATTCACTAATCTTGTAACTTTGTCTATTGGTTTAAATCTTCTAGAGATGAGAAAACAGTATAATAGGATCGCAGTAGATTCTAAAGGATTGCAGTTAAATCCTAGTATGGCTCATAGAGAATAGAATTCCAAGGTCATAGTTAGATCCTGAAAAGGCTTACGGTTGATCACAGTAGATCCTGAGCGTCGTAGTACACCTAGCCTACAAAAAGAAAGTATTGAGCCATAAGTACAGTATTTCTTTGGAAGGACGAATGCCAAGGAAAAGGTTAGTTATAGAAGCTTCACAAGTTGGTTAACTCATAACAGAGAGAATACCCATGATGTTAGTTTCAGATAGCCTTATTACTATCAGAGACTTAACTCAGAATCTTCCTACACGTAATAGGAACTAAGTGATTAAAGTTAAGGTGTTAATCCTGAGTACCAAGGATTTATAAGAATATTTCATAAGATATGAGAATGGGACAAATGAAAATAAAGAGATCCCTACAATGAGATTATAAAGAATAAGAGTAAGAGGCAAATATATCTTCCAGATGAGAATAAAGAGAATAGAATGCCAGATAGACCCAAAAGAGACAGTATAAGAAGGTTCTAAGATAGTAAAGTACCAGGGTTAGAGCCTGTTAGCACTAGTGCTATAGATTTTTATCTGCATTTTTAGTTAAGCACAATTAGGCAAGAGTAGTCCAATGATGGGTGACCCCTAGGAAGTGATAGAAAAAGGGGTAAATGCCACAGAAGTTTGGCATATATGCACAAAATGATGTAAAATGTTAGAAAGAGCTATGAAAAGCAAGGAAGGGTTATGAACAGTAAGAGAATAGAACCCTTATGTCAAATCCAAATGAAATGGATTTGAAAGGAAATATTTAGAAGAATTTTCTCAAAAGCTAGCAAAGTTCTTAGTTAAAGAAAATGTTTGACGTATTGTGTCTCATAATACATTATGACAAGGTAAGATAAACCATGATTTAGCCAGATATGCCATGATACGGTATGAAAGATATGTAATAAGATATGCTATGAAAGTACGTAATGTGATATGTTATGAGAGATATGTAATATGATGCATAATGAGAAATATGTATTGAGAAGTACAATATGAAGTGGCTTTATAGCTAGCTTTGTACACAGATAGAGAGGCTCCCTTTTGAAAGGGATAAGACGTTTGAATGTTAAGTTACATATGAAATAGCAAGTGAGAGCTTTCACTCCTTGCATGAAATGCCAGGCATTATTTTATGTTTGTAAAATATGCTAAAGCTCCAAATGTTAGAGTAGTGCAAGCCCTGATGTTAGAGTTGTGCAAGCTCTGATTGTTAGAGCTGTGAATATTAAAGAAAGGAATGCTTGAGCTCCGATGTTAGAGCTTTACATTCATGGGCAGGTATGTAATTGTCATATCCTGATTTTTCCCTATTGGTATAATACTGATAGAGGAAAGAGGCTTGGAAAAGATTATGACGAAGATCAGAAGAAATAATAAAGGTTGGATGATTCTTTAAGGAAGAGAAGGACTAAAATGAAAAGTAGAAAATGTTAAAGGCAAAAAGTGAAAGTAGAAACAAAAGTTGGGCTCTTAAGTGTAATTTTCAAAACTTAAAGGACTTAAATGTAATTAAGTAAAAAGTTCAAGGGCAAAGAAACTGACACTTCCCAATTTTACCAAATGAACAATGATTTTTAACCAATAAACTGATTTCGTGTGAACAAGAGCACCTTAAATTCATATTTGTCCCTCAAAGATTTATGAAAGAGCTTTAATTAGAAATTGGAACCACATTATTTCGATTTTTCTACAATTAATTATGAATTTTCAAAGTAGGGTACATGTTCTAAAATTACCAAATAAATAGTAAAAGTGAACAGTATCCGATAGTAAATCTTTTAGAAATGGATGTTTTCAAAGCAAATGATCATGTAATTGGTTCCAATCACTTATAATGGAGTATAATTGAGGTTAAAAGTAAGGATGTGATATTTTGGTATCATAGCAAGTTATGAGATGGCTAAGATTCTTCACCATGATCGGGAGTTCTCACTGCGTGAGAGTGGGACGAAGCGTTGGCTCTTACCCCGACATGGCAACCGGCTTCGCCACCGAGAGGTTGCATTGCACTCGAGACGCTGGTGCGTAAAACTTGCGTTTGAGGTACCTTATGTAGTCCCAAGAAGGACTCTGCATTTATCACATTTGTACTATATGCCACATTTTTAGCCTGTCCCAAATGACCAAAATGCCTTCTATCTATCACTGATACAATATGGGCATTTTCGTAATTTTGCACTTTTTCTGGACACTGGCCCCTTATGATGATGAACTGGTACCCTGATTTTTGGGCCTTCCTTGGCGTCATCATAGGCCCATATATGAGGTCATCTGATCTCATTCTATCCTGGCTCACATATTGATAAGTTCCATTATCGGATCACGGGTGTTATCAAACTCCCGTCAAAATTCATTGTTGTGGGAATAACTTTTTATTCAGGACTTCTTTCAGGGTTCTGTCAGATTCATAACATCTAACATTGTAGGGCACACTTTCCTGTAATTTCCCCACTTATATCTGATGTCCATGGAATCTGCTAAAAATTCAGATAACTTTTAGACTATCAGATAATTTTCTGCTCTCTAGAACCCTAATAAAATTTTTGTATTATTCTAGATTAACCAGCATATCTTCCTCTATTTACTGATAGAACATGGGACTGAAAAACTTTCGGGCAGTTATAACCCTTTCTGGGTTGATATTTCCATAATTACAATTTTGCCCTTGAACTTTTTACTTAGTTACATTTAAATCCCTTAACTTTTGAAAATTACACTTAAGGGCCCAACTTTTGTTTCTACTTTCACTTTTTGGCTTTAGCCTTTTCTACTTTTCATTTTAGTTATTCTCTTCCTTAAAGAATCATCTAACCTTTATTATTTCTTGTGATCTTCATCATAATCTTTTCTAAGCCTCTTTTCTCTATCAGTATTATACCCATAGGGAAAAATTAGGATATGACATTTTCACCCCCTTAAAATAAATTTCGTCCTCAAAATTTACTTAACACCTTAGTCAGCAATCTTGGATAGATATCCTTGTCTTCTTTTTTACTAAGGATTGGGGTATCTATCTCTTATCTTCCATCTTAACATCTTAGCAGAGTACCTTTCATGTCTACATATTTTCATATCTTTACTGTCTTTACTTTCTTTTATTCTGAATCAACTGAATCAGAATTGAACACTACCTCATTCTACTACTTACTTCATCACTTTGCATTCATTTGCGTATGGACTTCTCACCATACTAGACTTGTGAGTAGTGTCCATTTTTTTCATATCAAACTCCCTCAAATACTACTATATTCTGGAGTTTCTATTAACAGCTCATCATAATTTTTAATGCA
Source organism: Leucaena leucocephala (assembly GCA_037074615.1). Classification (NCBI taxonomy): domain Eukaryota; kingdom Viridiplantae; phylum Streptophyta; class Magnoliopsida; order Fabales; family Fabaceae; genus Leucaena; species Leucaena leucocephala. The sequence goes on from CM073519.1 coordinate 21,185,546, forward strand.
ATCACTTCTTTCTCATATGAGTATCTAGCGGAACTCTCTAAATATCTGCACACTCTAACTCTCATTCTTATATCATAATACATTCTTATCATCTTTAATAACTCATCATAATACAGAGAAATGACTTATATCATATTCTTTCTTTAATTGCTCTACTAATAAACAGTAGCACATAAGAGCACATAGGAGCATATAGGAGCACATACTCTAACATGCATAATGCCTGGCCAACATGCTGCAGGACTGCCTACCTGCACATGAATGCAAAGCTCTAACATCGGAGCTCAAGCATTCCTTCTCTTAATATGCATAACTCTAACACTCGAAGCTTACACAGCTCTATCACATAGAGCTTGCACTGCTCTAACATTTGAAGCTTTAGCATATTATACAAACATAACATAATATAATGTAGCATAACATAATGCCTAGCATTTCATGAAAGGAGTGAAAGCTCTCAATTGCTCGTTCACATGTAGCTTAACATTCAAACATCTTATCCTTTTCAAAAATAGAGCCTCTCAATCTGTCTATAGGGCTAGCTATAAAGCCACATCATCTTGTACTTCTCAATACATATTTCCCAGAACTTATCTCATTACTTACTTTTCATAGCATATCTTATCACATATCTTTTATGCTGTATCATGGCATCTCTGGCCAAATCTGGCTACATCATAGTCTATATTTCAAATCCATTTCATTTGGACTTGACATAAGGGTTCTAGTCTCTTATTATTCATAACCCTTTCTAGCTTTTCATAGCTCTTTCCATCATTTTACATAGCTTTATGCATATATACCAATTTCTTGTGGCATTCACACTTTCTTTTTTTTTTTTTGTCACTTCCCAGGGGATCACCCATCATTGGACTACCCTTGCTTGAACACGCTTAATTGAAATATGCAGATAAAAATCTGAAGCACTGCTGCTTACAAGCTCCAATCTTGGTACTTCACTACCTTAGACCCGTCTTATACTATCTCTCTTGGGTCTATCTTACTGTCTAATCTCTTTATCCTCATATGGAGGATCTACTTGTCTCTTATTTTCTGTAATCTCATCATAAGGATCTCTTCTCATATCTTACATAATATTCCCATAAATCCTTAAGACACAAGATTAATAACTTTAACTTTGATCACTAAGTTCCTGTTATGTGTAAGAAGATTCTAAGTTTAGCCCCAGATAGTAATAAGGCTATCTGAAACTAGTATCATGGGTACTCTCTCTGTTATGAGTTAACCAACTTGTGTAGTTTCTATACATTAACTTTTCCTTGGTGCCTGTCCTTCAAAAGACATATTGTACTTATGGCTCATTACTTTCTTGCTCTAGGCTTGGTCTATTGCGACCCTCGGGATCTATTGCGATCAACCGTACGCCTTTCAGGATCTAACTACGACCCTATGAGCCATATTAGGATCTACTTCAATCCTCTGAAATCTACTGCGATTCTATTGTACTATATTCTCATCTCTGGAAGACCTAAACCAACAGACAAAGTTACAAGGTTAGTCACTTCCACATAGTTGTTAATGTAAGGAATTGGAAGACACGCAGCGGAAATAAACTTTAAAATTTTTCCATTCCTTGCCAGGATCTGCCGTATGTGTTTAAGTCAAGTGGAAAGAATCATTACCCTTAGTGTTGCTCAGCGAATTTCACAGCTTCTCTACGTGGGTGGTGATCTCTTTCTGATCGCAAGAAATCGACGGAGTGTTCCTCAGCGACCTTTACAGATTCTCTCCGCGGACGGTGGTCTCTTTCCGATCACAAGAAGTCGACGCCTCAGGTCGGCTTCCTCTACTGGTATCCACACGAACAGCGTTCCAACCACGAACGACGTGCTAGCGTCTCCTGTCCCTCCAAGGCTTTCACAAGTCTCCGTCTCTATTTCAGCAGTTTCTTGTCTGCAAACCTTTTGCAGATTCCGTTCGGCCTTTTGTGTTCTGTGTTATTTTCAAACGTAGCTCCTCCAATCAGATATAGAGGATGCTATGCGTTTTTTTCACCTGACCTAATTGGATTTTGGAGTTAATCTTATATTAATTCCGAATTGATACAATATCATATATTGTATAATTTTATAAGAAACTAATTAAATAAAATAATATTAAATCCGTCCCACAGATTTAATTACTTATTTATTTAACTTTAAATAAAGATGAGACTGAGTTATATTTGATTTATTCCCATAAATCAAATTTGAGATATCCTATCAATTTAAATTTCGAATTTCAAACGTGATAGAGATTTAATTTATCCTTATAAATTAAATCTTATAAATATCTCTTATATGAGATATCCTATCAATTTGAATTTCGAATTTCAAACGTGATAGAGATTTAATTTATCCTTATAAATTAAATCTTATAAATATCTCTTATATGAGATATCCTATCAATTTGAATTTCGAATTTCAAACGTGATAGAGATTTAATTTATCCTTATAAATTAAATCTTATAAATATCTCTTATATGAGATATCCTATCAATTTGAATTTCGAATTCAAACATGATAGGGATTTAATTTATCCTTATAAATTAAATCTCATATATCTCATATATATAATATATATATATATACGAATTTATATATATACGAATATAAATATAAATAAATATATATATACATTCACCTGGATCTTTCATTGAATCTGGACATCATAGCTCGTGTTGGGCTATTTTGTGTGCGACCCTGTAGGCCCATATGAAGTTGGCAGTGGGCCATTTGCTATACTAGCCCACAAGTCGCAAGCGGTCTCTAGCAAGACATAACAACTACCCAAATCATATGAGGATCGATAAACGATGTAACCTTTTATACAACCATATCATGTCCCTTCTGTCACGCGATATTTTGGTCATGGATGAGGCATGGATAATGTCATCCTCCTATTCCCGACCGTTACTTTCTCGATCCCTGAGTAGTCTGACTATAGAAATGGAACTACCTTTCCATTACAGTATGGCCATACATTTCTCAGACTCACTCATCGAGGGGCCCAGTAATATCTCTCCACGAATGTGAGGGACAAATTCCATCTTGACCATTCACATTCCTCCGCATGAAAAACCACTAAGCCCAAACATAGTCTTTATGATCACTCGGTCAAAAGTGACTTTTGACTAGGTCAAAGCTGAGCGTTTTGTCATGTAGGAATCCATGATGATCTCAGGTCAAAGGGCATATTGACATGGTTTGTATATGAGAGAAGCTTATGACGTTACCCATGCCGTTCTCTCATAGCGGGTCGGTCCAACACCCTGTACTCTTACATGTGCTTATGACTTTGATTTATATCTCTATACATCTTCAAAGTCATACTGGTCTTATTTCATCTGTGCTCCCACATAGATGATCGACCAGGGACATTTAGGATAATATCATGAATTATCCAAGGATGGTCATCATAGTAAACATGCAAATAATATGATAACTCAATTAATAAATTCATAAATCAATAATGTTCATAAGACAATGATTGGCCCCTAGGGCACGATTTCCAACAGTTAAATCCACAAATAATTCCCCAAAAATGATCGTAGAAGCCAATATTATCTATCAGGACTTTACTCGTTTCCTTTATCACTCAGGAATTTATCATATCATCCTCATCTTTTATAACTTTATTACATTTAACATTGCAGGGAGCTACACAAGCTCTACCATGCATATATATGTCATCATATATTCATCTCATCAGAGGGACTTGCTCTATATAAGCTATGCTGTCTATTCCCTTGATTTCATTTCCAAGAGTAATCTTACGCTATCGCTAGAGCAATTTAGCTCTATTGACAAAAACCTTAACTTATATTATTTAGAAATTGATCCTTCTTAGAGCCATATAATCTTTCATAACTACTTCTCATTTCATTTCATAGCACATTACTCATATACCTTACCCCTACTGAAGGGATATATCCTGAGTATCATAATCATTTATCTGTAGATTCACTATGAATCCTCATCTTTAATATCATTCTCTATCCCATTGACTATCATAGTCTGATGATAAATTCTCTTTCTATCTTCTAAGAAACAAGTAGCTAACTTTCTAGCTTAGTACTTTGCTATTGCTTCATTCTTATTAAGTTGAATTATTTAATTGCATGTCATAGGGCATAGGAGCAACATAACTTTCTCATCTGATATACTCTACCATGTATGTACTGCGTAAAGGGAGTATTCATTTATCATAGCATACTCTATCATGAATAATATGCAAGGAGATGCAATCATTTAAGCATTCACTAACATGCGTGTCATCATATGACAACTGCAAGTAGATGTAACTTCTCATCATATTTTATGGCAACATAAGCTATATCACTATCACATACATTTGCTCAACCATCACTTATACTCATATTGCAATTAAGCAATTAACTAGGTAGACTTTAAAACATTCTGTCCCTTAATCTCCTTAATCACTAGGTCTAGATCATTTATTCAGGAACTTGAATCATTTAGTTGTTTCTCTTAGGCTGCCATATTACCCTCTTATTAGGGTATAGATCAACCTTTTCTTTACTCTTTCTTACATAAGGAATAGGGGAGTCACTTTACCTTTAAATATGTGGTTACTTTACTTTCTTTAAACCTCATAAACTTCTTTCTCTTAGCTTACATATACTTTTTTCTACTAACCCTCAAACAATTTATGAGGCAATTTATCTTTAGCTTACGTCTCCAGTATCCTATTTATTTATTTAGGAATCAGAGATAGCTTATCATATCAGGATATCTTACTAGGCCATATTCATTCTTATCATAACATTTCTCATCACCTGTAAGACTTTTATGTCTCTAACCTGAAGGACTTCTATATCCTTGGCCTTACTGTAATCTATCTGTAATCCATAACTGAATCAGCTATTTTCTTTTAGCTAACTGAGGAAAGGTTTGGCTCATACCTTTATGCCATTTGAACTTTTTAAGTTTTCCCCTTATCCTCATGGATTACTAACAGGCGAGAAAGTATCTCTTATTAAGCCTCAAGGTTCATATGAATGAACTCGGTTAAGTATCCATCAAAAGAGTTCTCTTTCCTTAGCTCTAACCCTTAGTCTCACGCTCACCTCTCTCTAATTGAGAGGAATGCTTCTTTTAAATTCTTGAGAAAAACTTCTCAAGTGAGCTAATCACACTCCATCTCATATGGAGTAGCTTTTGTGTCTCTCTGTATCATCCTTAACTCTTTCTGTCCGTCGGTCTCAGTCTACTCTTAACTGGACTGTACTTCCTTTCTGGTTTGTCTTTGGATCCAGACTACTTTAAGTCACTTGGATCTCATTCATCATCTAACATTACTATTTCTATTCTCTAGGGCAGAGCATTAAGTTACTATATCTTCATGATAGAATCCCTTTGCTTTGGGAACATTAACTTTCTATCTGTATATCAACTCCTGATGATCATACGGAGGATCTACTGTTGAACCTCTTCTTAAACTGATATTCTGTATCTTAGTGCTTCGTATTGTTTAACTTGCCTATACTCTGTGCTAAATCTTTAACTGATAGTCTTCAATGAGGTTGGCATCTTTAGTCTCATAACACTTGACTTGCTATCATCTTATACCAGTCCTATAAAGTATATTAGGTTAATGCCCTCTACTGTATGTCTATTTATCATTCCTGCTACGGCATTGAGGAACTGCAGGTAACTAACTGTTCTTAATCTCTACTTCTATTCATCCCTTGACCTAGACTGAGTAATTCACTCTCCGTAACTTTCTTTAGACCAATATGGTCAACCATATCTATCTTTGATAAAGAAGGCTGGGGTTCACTAGGACCAGGAACATAGCACTGATTTGTCTCTATAAAGCCACATATTCCTGGACTTTGGGAATAGGCAAGAATGGTCACATGGTCTGACTGGATATCTGAATTAGGGGACTGTGGTATCTTACTCATAGTAACTCTATCCTTAAACTCTAGTAGAGGAGGAATAATATCTAGTCTACCCATAATCCAGTACTAGTACTCTGCTTCTTCAGTCGTAACCAGTCCTCTCATAGGGGAATAGAGCTTACATCAAGGTTAGAGGGCACTCTAACAATCCTCATACTATGTAAAGTCACTAGACTCAATATCATATGGTGCATTCATGGCTTTAGAATAAATCTCTACATCACCTCCAAACTGTAGGTTTAAGTCTACAGAAACATCTATGGGGTATTCTACTGTAGACTTTCTTGACTGATCCCCCATACTCTCCTCTGAACTCTCTTCATTGTCTGAGGGATGATCAAAGTCTGGATGTACACCATATCCATATATCACTACTAGCCTGGGTTTCCCTTATTAACTAAAGCCTCTGACTTAACTTTATGGAATATTATATCTATTTCTACAGTCTTTGCTTAATTAACTAATGCTAACTTAACAAAACATTTACTATTTAGGGTTAGGGTCTGGGAATAATCTCATATTAGTCTATAAATAATCTGTTAAGAGCATTTCCTAAGCCAGAATCCTTTGCTTTGATACCAATCACATTTATACTATATGCCACATTTTTAGCCTGTCCCAGATGACTAAAATGCCCTCCATATATCACTGATACAATATGGGCATCCAAGGGTATTTTTGTAATTTTACACTTTTTCTGGACACTGGTCCCTTCTGCTGATGAACTGGTACCTTAGGGTTTGGGCCCTCTTTGGCGTCATCATAGGCCCATGTATGAGGTAATATGATCTCATTCTATCTAGGCTCATATACCGATAAGTTCCATTATCGGATCACGAGTGTTATCAAACTCACGTCAAAATTAATTGTTATGGGAATAAGTTTTTATTCAGGACTTCTTCTGGGGTTCTATCAGATTCATAATATCTGACACCGTAGGGCACACTTTCCTGTAATTCCCCCACTTATATCTGATGTCCATGGAATCTGATAAAAATTCAGATAACTTTTAGACTATCAGATAATTTTCTGCTGTCTCGAGACCTAATAAAATTTCTATATCATGCCAGATTAACCAGCATATCTTCCTTTATTTACTGATGGAATGTGGGATTGAAAAACTTTCGGGCAGTTATAACCCTTTCTAAGCTATCTTTCTATATTAGTACAGTGCAAGAAAGGACACCAAGGGTATTTTTGTCATTTTCCAAGGGATGAATGATAGATAAATATTCAGTATATCATTGTCAATGGTATGAGAAGCCTAGATATTGATTTTCAGGACAGAATACATATCCTGGTATATTATAAAAAATTTGGAACAAAAAACAGTATGGTTGTTGTGAAACTGCTCCGATCGGTACCAGATTGGACTGGAATTTTTCCAGAAGTTTCCTTACATGGACAGCATGAAACCTAGCCATCTTAGGTGTCCTATGAGCTGTCCCACATGATGTCATAATTATTGTTTTTAGAAAAAGTTAAATCCAAGATTAAATACGAGCCCTTGGATCAAATAGTAACCAAATCAATCTTGGCCATCCGTTTCAACCCAAATTTTCTATAAATACCCCCTCATTTCAGACCATGTGCGGCAGCCTTGAGAACTATAGGGAAACTCTTGCAAAATTTCCATTCAACTAAGAAAGAAGCAACCAAAGTGAAGTAACAAACAAGGTAATCATCTCCCTTGATCTAGAGCTTTGTTCTAGCAAGTTAGCTCATGGTTTTAAGGGGTTTTCATGCTATATTTCCCTTATGGTTTCTGCTGGAAGTGCTGCTCATATATGGTTCAAATATGAGTTTTATGTTATGGATAGTTTAGACAAGCTTAAACAAGCTAGAATCAAGTGGTATAAACTTGGGAATTCAAGTATGTTTGGATTTAGGGTTTTGTGTTCTTGCTGGTACTGTATGTGGTACTGTTCATATGATGGAATTTCATGATTTTGATGCTTCCAATGAGTTTAGAATGGAAAATTGTGTGGGGATAAAGTAGGAGAACAAGTATTGGAAGCATTGGAATCAAAATGTGAATTTTTGGAAAAAAGGACATCCACTTTGGTTTGGTACTGTAGCAATTGGTATGTTTTGATTTTGAAAATTCTGATTTCATATTTGGATTCTACAAGAAAAAATATGTGGAAATGAACCATGAGAATTTATTTTGGAAAGATGAAAGTAGGAAACATAAAGTAGAGAAAGAAAGGGAGCTAGTGAAAACCTAGTCTTGGTTTTGTGTTCAAGTTGAGTTGTAACTTGGTATTATTTTGTAATGACTAGGTTTTAAAATTTGTGAAGGAAGGAAATCATTCCAAGAAGGTCTTGACCAAGATAGCTAAGAGGTAGCAAGGATACCTAACTATAACTCATGTTTGTTTAATTGTTTTGCTTGCTTGTTGATTATGATGTTTGGTTGAGCTTGAGCTTATGTCATCATGTTATGATGAAGTATGAATGATTGCAACTCCTTGCAAGTTATGTCATGACAATATGCATGTTAGAGTTTGCTTATGTACCATTATGAAGTAGCTCCCATCACATGATAACATGTTAAGCATTCAATTATTCATGCATGATATTATGGTTTGTGTAACTTAATATTGGGATTTTTATGAAATCTCATTCCTTCCACGTGCATAAATATGTTTTAGGTGCTGGATCCTCTCAAGGAAAGAGAGTAAATGTTGATGATTAAGTTTGTATAATAAGTTATATGACTCACATGACACTATGGGATAATATGCTAGCATGCATGGTGTATGTTTCTGTAACCCTTTTGTGAGGCTGTGGTGATGTGACGATGATTTTCATGTGTAAATCAACGGGTGTTAGTCTGAAATTTGGCATGAGGATAGCTAAGATACAGAGATTTAAATGGACACCAAGAACGCCTTAATTGGATAAGTAACCGAATTGTTATGATTTTCCAAAGTTGGAACTAAAACCTGGAATTTGGATAAAGTAAAAGATTAGAGACAGCGACGTTCAAACGATGATTTTATATATCAAATGAACGATTTATTCTCTTAAATTTGGTGAGATTAAAGAGGACATCTATAGATTTAATTACATAGGTAACATAGTTCATTTGGATAAGTAACCAAAGAGAAATGATTTTTCAAAGTTTAGGTAAAGAAACTGGAACTTCCAGATTTTACCAAATGAACAGTGATTTTTAACCAATAAACTGATTTTGTGTGAACAAGAGCACCTCAATTTCATATTTTCCCTCAAATATTTATGAAATATATTTCATTAGAAATTGGAACCATATTATTTTGATTTTTCTACAATTAATTATGAATTTTCAAAGTAGGGTACATGTTCTGGAATTACCAAATGAACAGTTAAAGTGAACAGTACCGGAGAGCAAATCTTTTAGAAATGGATGTTTTCAAAGAAAATGATCATGTAAGTGGTTCCAATCACTTATAATAGAGTATAATTGAGGTTAAAACTAAGGATGTGACAGTAGTCCTACGATATGTTGGTTAGGCATTATGCATGTTAGAGTATGTGTTCCTATATGCTCATATGTGCTCCTATCTAGTAGTAAAGTAAAGAAAGAAAGAATAATGATAAAATTCCTCTCTCTGTATTATGATGAGTTATTAAAGATGATAAGAAGAATAGAAATATGATGATAAGGAAATAAGAGATGAAGTTTTACGTATGTTTAAAGAATTCCACTAGATACTCAAATGAGTAATAACTGATTGTATTAAGAAGTATAAAGAGTAGTTAACAGAAGCTCTAGAATATAGTAGTATTCGAGGGAGTTTTATATGAAAGCAATGGACACTACTCACAAGTCCAGTGGGGTAAGAAGTCCATAACTAAATAGATGTTAGGAATTGGAAGACACGCAATGGAAATTAATTTAAAGATTTTTCCATTCCTTGCCAGGATCTACCGTATGTGTTTAAGTCAAGTGGGAAGGAGCATTACCCTCAGTGTTTCTCAGCGACATCCACAGCTTCTCTCTACGGCTGGTGATCTCTTTCCGATCGTAAGAAGACGTCCATAGATATTGGACTGAATCGGTACCTGATTGGACTGGAATTTTTCCAGAAGCTTCCCCCATTGGAATTTTTCCACCTAGCCTATGAGTTTTCCCTTTATGATGTCATGGATGATGTCATAATTCTCCTTTTTGAAAAAGTCAAATTCAAGATTAAATGTGAGCCATTAGATCAAATAATGCACAAAGTGATCTTGGCCATTCATTTCCATGAGATTTTTCTATAAATACCCCCTCATTTCAGCCTTCAAACCATGGCATGTCAACCCTTGGGGAAACTCTTGCAAAATGAAAACTCAAGCCAACACAGAGAAGATTCAAGGTACCAAAGTTCAAGCAAGCTAGAGATTAAAGGTAAGCAATCTATCCTAGCTTATTTTCCTTTGATTTGGAAGCTTTAACTTAGGGTTTTCATGGAGAAAAATTGAGTTTTCTCTAAGGTGTTGTGCTGTCCAAAAATTTTAAGATGAAAGGAGAAAGAAGAAATTAAAGTTAGAGATTTATGATTGAAGCTTAAACAAGCTAATTGAATGATTAATTGTTGAATCAAGTTGATATTCTTGATTTTGCCATAGGTGAACCTATTCAGAGTGCACTGCTCATGATGGAAAGAAATGGAATTCCAATGATTTAATGCTTCCATTGAATTTATATGATGATTTTGTGTAGGATTGGAATGGTTTTCAACCTTGGAAGCATTGAAATTCCAAGATTGTAGTTTTTGAAATTCTTCTCTATTACTGTTCACTCGCATGAACAGTGATTGGAATTTCATGATTTGGATGCTTCCAATGATTTTAAAATGAAAAGTTGTGTGGGATAAAGTAGAGAAACAAGTATGGGAAGCATTGGAATCAAGCTAAGAATTTTTGAAAGAATTAAGTGCATGTGTTCAGTTCTATCCAGCAGGTCATGAAGGGGCTGGAATTTCATGATTCTAAGCTCATAAATGGGTTCAAAACAAAAATTGTGTAGGGTAAAGTCAATTGATTCAAATTCCAAGTCCATTAGTTAAGATTAAGGAAAGTTAATGAGCTCAATGTTCAAGAGGAAGTTATGTTAGTTAAAGTGAGTTTAATATTGAAGGAAATTAGATGATGATAGATGAACGGTTATGTGATGTTAGGGATTGATTGATATGCTCCAAAAGAGGCAGCCACATATCCATGAGAAGTGAAAAGAAAGAAGCAAGATAAAGTGAAAGAGAGTCATGTATATGAGGTAGTAAACTTATCCTAAACTTGTATGCATTGAATGTTATGCTTGATTGTGCTATGACTTTGTTGAATTGTGTTGCATATGTGCTTATGTATGAAGCTCTTTTTCGATAATTACTTTGGAAAATTTTATTTGATATGTTACATGGAAGCATGCACATTACACAATGTTAACACTTTTACAAGCATGCACAAGTATTTACATTAATGCATGCATTATTTAGTACCGTTTGCTATTGAGATTTCCCCAGAAATCACATCCCCTTCCATGTAATCCCAATCCCATAGGTTTGTTAATGATGAAAGATGGTTGAAGAAGCATGAAGAGGAGCTAGGGATTGGATAGTATAAATGCTATGTGAAGAATTGCTAGATTTAATGTTACTATCTGATCATGCAAGTAGTGATGATTATGATGTAATGAAAAATAGTAAATGATGAGATAAATGTATGAAATTTTACAGACATGTATTTAACATGCCAAGCTTTGTTTTGACACTAAGAATGCCTTATTTGGATATCTGTACAAAGAGAATGAATTTTCCAAATTAAGGGACTAGAATCTATTTTTAGAAATTTTGACCAAATGAACAGTAATCATTGACGAATAAACTGTATTAATTGGCTAAGCATTTGGTCTAGAAATTATTTTTCTCTTAAAATTCAAGATGTTATCTTCATGTAGCTTTTCTCCATTTTGATTTTTCTAGAATTAATTATGAGTTTTTGAATTTTGTTGCATAATCTGGAATACCATATAAACAGTAACTCGAGAAAGGGAAAAATTCCAGATTTAGCTAATGGACTTCCAAAGTCTTGTAAGTGGTTCTAAATTCTACTAAATGGTCCCTAAGACGTACGGAAGTAAGGATGTTTCACATAACATAAAACTCATATTCTTATCACATATGGACAGCATGCCCAGATGCACCATCAAGGAAATATGTCACAAAAACCTCTTCAAACCAAGAGCCAACTTGCTAGATTAAAGTCCAAGAACATAGGAACTAGTTATATTTCTTGTTACTCCAAGTTGTATGCTTCTTTCTTGCTTCTAAGGAAATTTTGGCAGAGGTTTATAACATCCTCCTTTTCTTACATTCTAGGGACCATTTAGTAGCATTTGGAACCACTTATAGGCCCATTGAAGTCAAATCATATAATCTGGAATTTTACTCCAAGTGAGTACTGTTCACTATGTAAATTCCAGCAGAGTGACCTGACTTCAAAAAATCATAACTAATTATATAAAAATCAAAATGGAGTAGTTCAAATTTCTACTCGAAGCTAACTTAATGTTATTTCAGGGAAAAATGACTTGTTGACCATGCCTTGACCAGGTCAACGTTGGTCAATGTTCTAAAATCACTATTCCTCCAGCGTCCTGTCTGATTCCAGCATTCTGGTCCCAACTTTGATAAATCATATCTTTATGTGTAGACATCCAAATGATATTTTCTACATATCAATCAAAGCTTGGTATGTCTACTATTTACTGAAAAAATATCATACATTGATTCAATCATTTACTATTTATAATTACAGATCAAATGTCACTGAGTTACCACGAGTTACTGTTCAAAGTGACAATTTCCAGCAATTATACATACATGAATCACATATCTGTTGGAAATCGTGCCCTAGGGGCCAATCATTGTCTTATGAACATTATTGATTTATGAATTTATTAATTGAGTTATCATATTATTTGCATGTTTACTATGATGACCATCCTTGGATAATTCATGATATTATCCTAAATGTCCCTGGTCGATCATCTATGTGGGAGCACAAATGAAATAAGACCAGTATGACTTTGAAGATGTATAGAGATATAAATCAAAGTCATAAGCACATGTAAGAGTACAGGGTGTTGGACTGACCCGCTATGAGAGAACTGCATGGGTAACGTCATAAGCTTCTCTCATATACAAACCATGTCAATATGCCCTTTGACCTGAGATCATCATGGATTCCTACATGACAAAACGCTCAGCTTTGACCTAGTCAAAAGTCACTTTTGACCGAGTGATCATAAAGACTATGTTCGGGCTTAGTGGTTTTTCATGCGGAGGAATGTGAATGGTCAAGATGGAATTTGTCCCTCACATTCGTGGAGAGATATTACTGGGCCCCTCGATGAGTGAATCTGAGAAATGTATGGCCATACTGTAATGAAAAGGTAGTTCCATTTCTATAGTCAGACTACTCAGGGATCGAGAAAGTAACGGTCGGGAATAGGAGGATGACATTATCCATGCCTCATCCATGACCAAAATATCGCGTGACAGAAGGGACATGATATGGTTGTATAAAAGGTTACATCGTTTATCGATCCTCATATGATTTGGGTAGTTGTTATGTCTTGCTAGAGACCGCTTGCGACTTGTGGGCTAGTATAGCAAATGGCCCACTGCCAACTTCATATGGGCCTACAGGGTCGCACACAAAATAGCCCAATATGAGCTATGATGTCCAGATTCATTGAATCTAAGACATGTCCAGATTCATTGAATCTAAGACATGTCCAGATTCAATGAAAGATCCAGGTGAATGTATATATATTTATTTATATTTATATTCGTATATATATAAATTCGTATATATATATATATTATATATATGAGATATATGAGATTTAATTTATAAGGATAAATTAAATCCCTATCACGTTTGAATTCGAAATTCAAATTGATAGGATATCTCATATAAGAGATATTTATAAGATTTAATTTATAAGGATAAATTAAATCCCTATCACGTTTGAATTCGAAATTCAAATTGATAGGATATCTCATATAAGAGATATTTATAAGATTTAATTTATAAGGATAAATTAAATCTCTATCACGTTTGAAATTCGAAATTCAAATTGATAGGATATCTCATATAAGAGATATTTATAAGATTTAATTTATAAGGATAAATTAAATCTCTATCACGTTTGAAATTCAAAATTCAAATTGATAGGATATCTCATATAAGAGATATTTATAAGATTTAATTTATAAGGATAAATTAAATCTCTATCACGTTTGAAATTCGAAATTTAAATTGATAGGATATCTCAAATTTGATTTATGGGAATAAATCAAATATAACTCAGTCTCATCTTTATTTAAAGTTAAATAAATAGGTAATTAAATCTGTGGGACGGATTTAATATTATTTTATTTAATTAGTTTCTTATAAAATTATACAATATATGATATTGTATCAATTCGGAATTAATATAAGATTAACTCCAAAATCCAATTAGGTTAAGTGGAAAAACGCATAGCATCCTCTATATCTGATTGGAGGAGCTACGTTTGAAAGTAACACAGAACACAAAAGGCCGAACGGAATCTGCAAAAGGTTTGCAGACAAGAAACTGCTGAAATAGAGACGGAGACTTGTGAAAGCCTTGGAGGGACAGGAGACGCTAGCACGTCGTTCGTGGTTGGAACGCTGTTCGTGTGGATACCAGTAGAGGAAGCCGACCTGAGGCGTCGACTTCTTGTGATCGGAAAGAGACCACCGTCCGCAGAGAGAATCTATGAAGGTCGCTGAGGAACACTCCGTCGATTTCTTGCGATCAGAAAGAGATCACCACCCACGTAGAGAAGCTGTGAAATTCGCTGAGCAACACTAAGGGTAATGATTCTTTCCACTTGACTTAAACACATACGGCAGATCCTGGCAAGGAATGGAAAATTTTTAAAGTTTATTTCCGCTGCGTGTCTTCTAATTCCTTACAATATCAATCATGCTAAGTAATTAACATCTCTTCATGCATATTTTTCTCCTCCATCTTGAGAAGACCTGCTGTAATTGGATTGATATGGAAAGGGTGAGATTTCTGGGAAAATCTCAATAGCAAACAACACTAAACAATGCATGCATTAATGTGAATACTTGTGCTTGCTTGTGAAAGTGTTAACATTGTCTAATGTGCATGCTTCCATGTTACATATGAAATACAATTGGCTAAATTAATCATAGGAACATGGCTTCATACATAAGCACATGTTCTCAACAAAGCCATAGCACATTAAGAATAACATTCAATGCATACAAGTTTAGGATAAGTTCACTACCTGGCATACAACCTTCCTCTAGCTTTTAGCCTTTGCTCTAAGGTTCATTCTTTCCATAGGTTAGAGCCTATACATAGCATAATAATATCTTCATTATTATTCTATCAGCATAGCTCTATTTAACTCATGCTTAACTCAAGGGTAATATCCTTAATCTGACATTCCCTTGTCTTTCTTTCTAGCTTTAGCTACCTTTATTAATAGAGATATTTCTCTATTCTAACTACTAAGAGCAATCCTATACTTTATTAGAGCAAGGACTAGATAACTTTCTTACCTCATTCCTAAGCTTTGCCCAGTCCCTCGGCTCCTTATACTGCTCCTGGCTCCACCAGAACTCCTTCCTTCCTTTCCTTCCTTTCCTTTCTTTCTTTCTTCCTCTTTTCCTCTCTTTCTCTCTTCTTTCTCTTCCTTTTCCTTGCTAGGACGTGGTGTGCCTTGAAATGGAAGGGGAGTGGCCCATTTATAGGTGAGAGGAGGTGGAATGAATGGTCCAGATTGATTCGTGATGAATGGCTCAGATTGCTTGCTTCCTTAAGAAGCTTTACCTGCATCATCACGATGGCATCACCCTCCCTGATGACTCACCACTCATGACATCATCTACGACACCTCAAGGGACACCTCATGGGTATATGTGGAAAAATGTGGGGCCCTTGGGACACCTCACCAGTTGACTCAGCCTTTCCAGAGAGTTATAGAGTCTTTTCCCTTAATGGACGACCGAGATTGTGCCACATGTCCTCTTGCTTTTACTCCTTTTTCTCTAATCATGCCATGTGTCCTTTGCTTTTCTTCTTTTATTGTAATCATACCATGTGGTGCATTGTGGGTCCCACTTATATCCCCTTATGATTCCAGATCACTTTACCCAGTTCTATCTTGGACCGGGTCACTTTACTTTATTGAAAAAGCACTAAAACAATATTTTAATGCCTTTTGGGCCCACATTACTCTTAGGCTACATTTTTGGGCCTTGGATTGTCATCTTGGGTTTCTAACCAAGCCCAAGCACTCTAGTGGCTTGGTTCCCAAGGAACATCCTTAGTAAATTATCAAAATGCCCTTACTACCTCTTTAGTACTTTTAGGGGCACTATTGTCTTTTCATACTTTACCAGAGTATCTCTTGAGCCTGGTCAACTATCCAGATACCCTTTCTTAACTGTCTAACCTTAGTCAAATGATCATAACACCCTTCATCTGACTCTAACTCAATAACATAACACAATGGCATACCTTCAATGGCATTTTCATAATTCTTCATTTTTCTCGATCTTTATTAGCCCTAGCCCACATACTTATCTGAAAATATCATTGGGCCTATAAGGTGCCATTCTGGACCCTCTGTATGATCCCCTATCTTCATGGGCTCAATTCCCAATAAATTCCCCTGAAACCTATTTATCGGGTCTTTTAATCCACTTTAAATTTTGTAGTAAATTCTACATAACTCCTTTTTGAGCTCTGTCAGTTTCAAAAATTCTTATATTAATTATAGGAATTTACTACCACATTTCATCTGATTCTGAGGTCTAGAGAATACTGTATTAATTTTCTTTCTCTTCAGAAATTAATATAAATCTTTCAGGATCTCATATCAAAACTCTGTGTTGCATCAACTGATCACCATAATTTTCTCTATTTACTTAGACCTCTACTCAATAGGGTCTAGTAGTATCCCTTTTTCAGGCTATATAATGGGCTTCTAAGCCTAAAAATTGGGATATGACAAGGTTCCATAATGTATCTAAGCTGCAAAACAGGTCTAGAATTGGGGGGTATTTATAGAAAAATTGGGTGGAAATGGAAGGCCAAGATTAGTTCAGTTACTATTTGATCTAATAGTCCATAATGCACCTTCCATCAAGCTTGCCCTAGAAACCTCATTATTGATGCCATTCATGACCTCATTTAAGGCTGTGTTTGGATGAGGAAAAGTAGAAATACTGATAGGAAAAATTCTAGTCTAGTCCGATACCAATCTAAGCAATTTAACAAAAATCAAACTGTTTTATGTTCCCAATTTTTATAATATTCCAGAATATGTATTCTGTCATTAAAACCAATATTTAGGTTTTTTCTACCATTGACATTATTAGACTGAGTATTCATCTGCCAACCATCCCTTAAGAAATGACCAAAATACCCTTATTGTACTTTCTTGCACTATATTAACCCTAAGGGCATAATTGTCATTTCACACCTCTTTATACTTCATCAGAGTATATACTGGCTCTAACTAATCACCCCTATACTTGCTTGAACATTTTTTACCTTTCTAAAATTACCAAAATGCCCTCCATCCTCCTCCGGTACAATCTTACAACACAGGGGCATTTTTATAATTTCACACTTTTCTGGGATTCCTCTGGACTCTAGCCCACTTAACTTTTCAACCATCTTACTGGGCCTTTATATATGTCCATTTCCTTTATGGCCCAAATACCAGGTAACCTCTCCCGAAGGTATTTATTGGGTATTTTATTACACTGTAAATTCCCTTAAAACTTCTTCAAGATTCCTTTTATGACTCTGTCAATTTTATAAATTCTCATATTAATTATAGAAATTTACTGTAAAGTTTCATATGATTCTAAGGTCTAAAAAATACTATAATAATTTTTTCTAACTTTAGGAATTCATATCAATTAATCAGGACCTCAAATAAAAAATATATGTTGCGTTAAACTAATCAGAATAATATTATCTACTTACTGGTAAAATTTGGGACTTAACTTTTTTGGGGCAATTTTAGGCCTTTTCTAACTTAACTTTCTCATAATTACATTTTTACCCTTCAACTTTTGATAAATTACATTTAAATCCCTTAACTTTTGGTAATTACACCTTTTGGCCTAACTTTTATTTCTACCTTTAGTTTTGGCCTTAAACCTTTCCTAAATTTTATTTAGGTCATTGAACTTTCCTTAGTTACAAGTCACTCTCTTTCCTTCTTCAAGCTGATACAGTTTACTTCAAGAATCTCATGTCGATTACTATATATCATATAAGAAAATTAGGGATATGACAAAGAGGAAGAGGCTAGAAGAGGCTGTTGAGTCTGATCTTAGTGTTACTCTCACTCCCCCATCTCTAATGCGTCACGAAGATAAGTGGTTGTATGCTCACCAAAAAAGGAGTGGATCATTTACAAGCGATCAAGCTCGCATAATTGTGACAAAAATTGTAAGTACTACTTATATTATTTTATTTTAGTAGACTAATTATATTATTTCATATGTTTGCTCTTTTTATGTTATAGGTTAATCTTAAACAACAAGAAGCCCATGTCTCCTTCAAGTCAGATGGCAGGAATGGCATCTTGACTATTGCCATGAGCAAGCAAGAGCATGGAGGTTGTGTCAGGGGAGTTAGTCAAGGTGTTGGTATAAGAGATTTTTTTGGAGCATCTCCACGACATTCCCCATACGTCCTAAGGGCAAAGCTGGAATAATGTTATCCACTGTGAGGGAATATGCTAAGGCAGAGGCTTAGACAGAGGCTAGGGCACAAACAGAAGCTTCAATTTAGCATAATTACAAGAGGGATTAGTGAAGATCAAGGAAGAAATATTGATATCAAAGTAACAGGAGCCAAATGCCACCCAAATGCTCTCACATGCAACCCCTTCTAGCAGTAAAGGGAGCTGTTGCATGGCTGAAAAGGTGTAAGAGGATGTTAAACCTTGTGATCTATATGTGGAGGATCCTATCAAAAGGTTAGTGGCACATGGTTTCATCCATATCTTAGGGAAAGCTGCCCACCACATCCAAATTCAGGACGATCAGTTAAGGGTGGCAGATGAAGACATAATATTTGAAGATGCTCTTGTCCCAATTCTGACTGATGAGGTGAAGACTATGGGTCAAGCAAAGGGCACTTTCATATTATGGCCAAAGCCTATTGTTTCAAATCACGTCGTGTTATCCCCAAGTAAACTTCACACACCTCCCAATTTGAGTTTCATGCAACGTGTAATCCAATTGGCATATGGCAAAATGTTCATGTGGACACGTTGCCTATGGATTCAGTTGTGGGTGACATGGGGGCTGCTGCCTTTGTTGACCATGTAAATGTGAAATCGATTATTACTCCTAGGAATGAACTAACCTCCAGATGCGTCCAAATGTTTTTAATCCAAATGTTTTTAATGTAAGTCTAATTTAAATGTAAATATATGTAATAACAAAATTCATGCAAGCTGAGTGTTTGCATCAACTAACATCGTGTTTGCATTAACTAGAGATACATGCAAGCTAACTTGGTTTCCAAGGGCCAACAAGGTCAATTCGGATTCCTATGCCCATTTTAGATTTATTCAAAAGGGACCTCCTAATCTTCAAGACTTGAGTACATCACAAGGAGGGTTAGTGAAACCGATATTGATTGTTTCTTCGCACCATATATGCAGGAGTAAGAATAATAATATTTCAATTTTTTTCATACTTAGGTTTGTATTTGCTTAATGCTAACAATCATTATTGTTTAATTATTTTCTACAACAACTATTGGCAATTGATTATACTATTGTAAGCATACTTATAAATTTTTCTTCTTATACTCCCTCCACTACAAGCCATCGATTGACGCCAAGAAGATTGTGAACATGTGAGTTTTCTTCCTTACAGAACAATGGTGTTTGTAATAAATTAAATATGGTAGTTGTAATAAAACGGTTACTAAGTTAATAACTTTGGTCATAGGGCTATGAGGACGTTTGCAATTGCAAGGGGTCTTAAGAAAGCCAACTTGGTGAGGGACCCTGAATGGATTACACCGAAGGTAATAAAAGTGTTAAGTGTTATGCTCCACACAATTTTTTGTTAATGACACATAATTTTGTTCATGTTAATATTACAGAGTCGAAGGCAACCCAAAGAAAGCAACTTGTGCGACTTCTACATGGTTAGACATATGATCAATATCATCTTATCAAATAGGACTGACCTAACTAAGGAGGTAAATTGTATTTTTAATGATTTCATATATTTCTGGTCAATTTAATATATCTTAGTAATGCTTTAATTTCTTTTATTTTAATTTGATATTTTAGATGTTTATCAATCTGACCCATTTTCTTAACAAGATATTGAGGACCTATGCAATATTTGAGCAAAGTTTTTTGTTCAAATAATTCCTTTTCAATAGTATTTGTCATTACGAGAATACATTTTTTTATTTTTCTGTTTAAATGATTGTATTTTTTTATTGAATTTTATTAAGTGAATAATGTAATGAGCAAATGAAGATCTGTTTCTACCATCTTCAACTTTACCTCTGCTGCTGTCTCTTTCAATCTGTATATTTGAGTAGTTTATTTATGAAGCTTCAAGGGATGGGGTTAATGAAATAGTATATACACTAGTAAGAGTTGAAAGAGTATATGTAAATATGACAACATATACACCAGTTGTCTTTATAGTGAGTATATAGAAAATTCATTAATCTACACCGGGTGTAAACACAACTGGTGTAAACAATTCATTAATCTACATTTGGTTAAAACACAATTGACATAAACAATTTATAAAACCATTTAAAAGGGATATGTTCAACTAGTGTAGACATTAGCAAATTCTACGCCGGATTTCAAAAGGGATCGGTCTAAATTCTACACTTTCTACACCGGTTAACCGCCTGATTTAAAAAGTGTACACTTTCTAAACGATCCATTTTTACACGGTCATTGTATAACATCCTTACTTTCATATGTCTGAGGGACCATTTAGTAGCATTTAGAACTACTTATAAGACATTGGAAGTCCATTAGCCAGATCTGGAATTTTACTCTTTCTCGGGTTACTGTTCATATGGTATTCCAGATTATGCAATGAACTTCAAAAATTCATACTTAATTCTAGAAAGCTCAAAATGAAGTGGTTCAAAAATATACATGATGATAACATCTTGAACTTTAAGGAAAAAATAATTTCCAGACCAAATGATTATCCAATTGATACAATTTATTCGTTGAAGTTTACTGTTCATTTGGTCAAAAACTCTGGAAACAGATTCTGGTCCCTTACTTTAGAAATTCATTTCTTTTGTTATACACATCCAAATGACACGTTCTACCCATGAATTTAAAGCTCTGGATGTGTTCTACATGCTCACAAAATTTTGTGAACTAATTCCTTCATTTGATAGGTCAAACTAAAGCCACAACAAAACCGGTTTTGGACCTACGTTTTTACCATTTCAGTTTCTTTTCTTTCATTTCCAATAATTGTTTCAGCATCCACAAGCCATCAAATAGACTTCTCAACATTCATATACATCATGTACATATGGCATAAGTATTACAATAGTTTCATCACATAGATGGACACCTTACATGGCATTTACATACATGGACAATTTATAGTATATGCTAAAATCTCAATACTTCACTTTCTTTCTTCCATTCTTTAGCGATACCTTTTCTTCATGCTTGACCTAAATTGGTTGGTTATGGGAGAGTGAGATTCTAGGGAATCTCAATAGCAAACATTACCACTTAAATATGCAAGATGGATGCTAATGCATGATATGTAATTTCATTAAACTTTCTTTGATTAGTGACATGCTATCATGCTATATACTTTTGCATGAAGTGCATGGCCATGGAAACATGTTATTCACAATACATTCAACATCATTTATCATGTCACAACATCATTCAAATAACATATACATGTCAACACATAAGCATACCACATCAAGTACATAAAGAGGTAAGTTTACTACCTTGTACTTAAGCTTTCCTCTCGATATTTTGCACTTGCTCCCTAGCTTTCCAACCATGAAGCCTTTATGTCAATCACTTCCCAACATGTTCTTGGATGTTTCATGGTCCTAAACACACTCATATTCATCACATAACTCATTAGGACTCATGAACTCCAACCATGTTCAAGACTAAATTGGTTACACTCTTTATTGTCATAACTTTCTCTAATCTTCACTAATCCACTTGGCTCTTGAACCAATTGATTTACCCTACACAATTTCATCTTTTGAATCCATTTATGAGCTTCGAATTATGAAATTTAAGCTCCTTCATGGCTTGCTGTACAGGACTGAACATAAGCATACAATCCTTTCAAAAATTCTCATTTTGATTCTAATGGTTCCCATACTTGTTTCTCCACTTTACCCCACACAACTTTTCATTTTAAAACCATTGGAACCGTCAAAATCATGGAATTCAAACCACTGTTGATGCGGGTGAACAGTAATCATAAGGAATCTCAAAGACTACAACCTTGAGATTTTAAGGTTTCCAAGGTTCAAAACCTTTCCAATCCTACACAAAATCATCATATAAACTCAATGGAAACATTAAAACATTAAAATTCCATTTACTTCCCTCATGAGAAGTGCAGGCCGAACAGGGCACACCATGGCAAAGTCAAGAATATCAACTTGATTAAACAACCAATCTCTTAACTAGCTTGTTTAAGCTTCAATCATATGTTTCTAACTTTAATTTCTTCTTTCCCCTTTCATCTAAGGTCTTTGGGAAGAACCTCCCCTTAGACAAAACTCAACTTTTCCCCCATGAAAACCCTAAGTTTAAGATCCCAAATCAAAGGAAAATAAGCTAGGAGAGATTGCTTACCTTTAATCTATAGATTGCTTGAACTTTGGAACCTTGAATCTTCTTTGTCTTGGCTTGAGTTTTCATTTTGCAAGAGTTTCCCAAGGGCTGAGAAGCCATTTTTTGTATGCAGAAATGAGGGGGTATTTATAGCCAAAATGCAAGAAAAATCAATAGCCAATATTGATTTGGTTACTATTTGATCTAAAGGCCCACATTTAATCTTGGATTTAACTTTTTTTAAAAAAATAATTATGACATCATCATGACATCATAAAGGAAATCCCAAGGGACAAGTCATGGGATTATGTGGCAAAATTATCATGGTAGGAAGCTTCTAAAAAAATTCTAGTCCAATCCGGTACCGATCGGAGCAGTTTCACAACAACCGGACTGTTTTCTATTCTGAATTTGTTATAATATACCAGGATATGTATTATTTCACACCTCTTTATACTGCCTCAGGTGTATCTGGCTCTAAATAATCCTCTTTATACTATATGACATGTTTTTGGCCTATCCAGAATGACTAAAATGCCCTCCATCCATCACTGGTACAGTATGGGCGTCCAGGGGCATTTTTCGTAATTTTGCACCTTTTCTGGACACTGGCCCCTTCTACTGATGAACTGGTACCCTGGGTTTTGGGCCCTCCTTGGCGTCATCATAGTCCTATATATGAGGTCATCTGATCTCATTCTATCTAGGCTCACATACTGATAAGTTCTATTATCGGATCACGGGTGTTATCAAACTCCCATCAAAATTCACTGTTATGGGAATAACTTTTTATGCAGGACTTTTTCCGGGGTGATGTTAAATTCATAACATATGACACTGTAGGCCATACTTTCCTGTAATTCCCCTACTTATATCTGATGTCCATGGAATCTGAGAAAAATTCAGATAACTTTTAGACTATCAGATAATTTTCTGCTGTCTAGAGCCCTAATAAAATTTCTATATCATGCCAGATTAACCAGCATATCTTCCTCTATTTACTGATAGAATGTGAGACTAAAAACCTTTCGGGCAGTTATAACCCTTTCCGGGCTGACCTTTCTATAATTACAATTTTGCCCTTGAACTTTTTACTTAATTACATTCAAGTCCCTTAGCTTTTGAAAATTACACTTAAGGGCCCAACTTTTGTTTCTACTTTCACTTTTTGCCTTTAACCTTTTCTACTTTTCATTTTAGTCCTTCTCTTCCTTAAAGAATCATCTAACCTTTATTATTTCTTGTGTTTTTTGTCATAATCCTTTCCTAACCTCTTTCCACTATCAGTATTATACCGATAGGGAAAAATCAAGATATGACATTTCTACCCCCTTAAAATAAATTTCGTCATCGAAATTTACTTAACACCTTTGTCAGTAATCTTGGATAGATATCCTTGTCTTCTTTTTAACTAAGGATTGGGGGTATCTATCTCTTATCTTCCATCTTAACATCTTAGCGGAGTACCTTTCATGTCCGCATATGTTCATATCATTACTGTCTTTACTTTCTTTTTATTCCGAATCAACTCAACCAGAGTTGAATGCTACCTCATTCTACTACTTCATCGCTTTGCATCCATTTGCGTATGGACTCCTCACCATGTTAGACTTGTGAGCAATGTCCATTTCTTTCATATCTAACTCCTTCGAATACTACTATATTCTGGAGTTTCTATTAATAACTCATCATACTTTTTAGTGCAATCACTTCTTTCTCATATGAGTATCTAGCGGAATTCTCTGAATATCTGCATACTTTAACTCTCATTATTATGTCATCATGCATTCTTATCATCTTTAACAACTCATCATAATACAGAGAGAGGACTTATACCATTATTATTTCTTTCATTGCTCTACTAATAAACAATAGCACATAAGAGCACATAGGAGCATATAGGAGCACATACTCTAACATGCATAATGCCTAGCCAGCATACTGTAGGACTACATACCTGTTCATGAATGCAAAACTCTAATATCAGAGCTCAAGCATTCCTTCTCTTAATATGCACAACTCTAACACTCGAAGTTTGCACAACTCTATCATATAGAGCTTGGACTGCTATAACATTCAGAGCTTTAGCATATTTTACAAACATAACATAACATAGCATAACATAATGCTTGGCATTTTATGCAAGGAGTGAAATCTCTCATTTGCTCTTTCACCTGTAACTTATCATTCAAACATCTTATCCCTTACAAAAAGGGAGCCTCTCTATCTGTTTATAGGGCTAGCTATAAAGCCATTTCATATTGTAGTTCTTAACATATATTTCATAACATAACTCATTACATACTTTTCATAACATATCTCATTTCATCTTTTTCATGTCATAAAATGGCATATCTAGCCAAAGCTGGCTATATCATAGTCCATTTTTCAAATCCATTTCATTTGGACTTGACATAAGGGTTTTAGTGTCTTATTATTCATAACCCTTTCTAGCTTTTCATAGCTCTTTCTATCATTTGACATAGCTTTGTGAATATATGCCAATTTCTTGTGGCATTTACACTTTTTTTTATCACTTCCCAGGCAGTTACCCATCATTGAACTACTCTTGCCTGAGCACGCTTAACCAAAATATGCATATATAAATCTAAAGCACTGGTGCTCACAGGTTCCAACCCTGGTACTTCACTATCTTAGACCTACCTTATACTATCTCTCTTGGGTCTATCTAGCCTTCTAATCTCTTTATCCTCATCTAGAGGATCTACTTACCTTTATTTTTAGTCTTTGTAATCTCATCGTAAGGATCTCTTTATTCTCATTTGACCATTTTCTCATATCTTATGAAATATTCTCATAAATCCTTGGAACTCAGGATTAACAGCTTTGACTTTGATCACTTAGTTCCTGATATGTGTAAGGAGATTATGAGTTCAGTCCCTGATAGTAATAAGGCTATCTGAAACTAGCATTATGGGTACTCTTCTGTTATGAGTTAACCAACTTGTGAAGCTTCTATACCTTAACTTTTCCTTAGTGTTCGTCCTTCCAAAGGCATACTGTACTTATGGCTCATTACATTCTTGCTCTAGGCTTGGTCTACTGTGACCTTTGGGATCTACTGCGATCAACCATAAGCCTTTCAGGATCTAACTACGACCCTCTGAGCCATACTAGGATCTAACTGCAATCCTCCAGAATCTACTGCAATTTTGTTGTACTGTATTCTCATCTCTGGAAGACCTAAACCAACGGACAAAGTTACAAGGTTAGTCACTTCCACATAGTTGTTTACTCCATAGATAATTCCCCAAAAATGATCACAGACGCCAATATTATCTATTAGACTTTACTCATTTCCCTATCGCTCAGGAAATTCTCATATCATTCTTATTTTTTATAACTTTATTACATTTAACATTGTAGGTAGCTACACAAGCTCTACCATGAACATATCTGTCATCATCTATTCATCTCATCAGAAGGACTTGCTCTATATGAATTATTATCTCAAAAGTAATCTTACTCTATCGCAAGAGCAATCTAGCTCTATTGCGAGAATGTTAACTTATATTACATAGTCACTGCTCCTTCTTAGAGCTGCATCATCTTTCATAAATGATTCTCATTTCGTTTATATTCATAGCACCTCATTCATGTGTCTTACCCCTACTAAAGGGATATATCCTGAATATCGTAATCATTTATCTATAAACTCACTATTAATCTTCATTTTTAATCTCATTATCTATTTCATTGACTATCATTGTCTGATCATCAATTCTCTTTCTATCTTCTGAGAATTAGGTAGCTAGCTTTCTAGTTTAGCACTTTGCTATTGCTTCTTCCTTTCTAAGTTGAATCATCTAATTGTATGTCGTAGGACATGGGAGCAACATAACTTTCTCATCATATCTACTCTACCTTGCATGTAATGTAAATGGGAGTATTTATTCATCATAGCATACTCAACATGTATAATATGCAAGGAGATGCAATCATTTAAGTATTCTCTAACATGCGTGTCATCATATGACAACTGCAAGTAGATGTAACTTCTCATCATATCTTAAGGAAACATAAGCCAAATTACTATCACATACATCTGCTCAACCATCCTTTATACTCATATTGCAATTAAGCAATTAATTAGGTAGACTGTAAAATATTCTGTTCCTTTATTACCTTAACTGCTAGGTCCTGATTATCTATTCAGGCACCTGAGTCATTTATTTGTTTCACTTAGGCTGCCACATCACCCTCTTATTAGGGTATAGACTCAACCCTTTCTTACTCTTTCTTACATAAAGAATAGGGAAGTCGCTTTACCTTTGAATCTGTTGCTACCTTACTTTCTTTAAACCTCATAAACTTCTTTCTCTTAGCTTACATATATCTTTTTCTACTAATCCTCAAACAATTTATGAGGCAATTTATCTTTAGCTTACATCTCCAATATCCTATTTATTTATTTAGGAATTGGAGATAGCTTATCATATCTGGCTATCTTATCATAGCATTTCTCATCGCCTGTAAGACTTTTATATCTCTAACCTGAAGGATTTATGTGTCCTT
Organism: Leucaena leucocephala; assembly: GCA_037074615.1. Lineage (NCBI taxonomy): Eukaryota > Viridiplantae > Streptophyta > Magnoliopsida > Fabales > Fabaceae > Leucaena > Leucaena leucocephala. The sequence continues at coordinate 21,212,909 of CM073519.1, forward strand.
GGCCTCACTATAATCTATATGTAATCCATAACTGAGTCAGCTGTCTTCTTTCAGCTAATTGAGAAAAGGTTGGGCTCACATCTCTATGCTATTCAAACTTTTTAAGTTTTCCCTTATCCTCCTGGATTACTAACAGGCGAGAAAGTATCTCTTATTATGCCTTAGGGTTCAAATGAATGAACTTGGTTAAGTATCCATCAAAAAGATTCTCTTTCCTTTGCTCTAACCCTTAGCCTCACGCTCACCTCTCTCTAATTGAGAGGAATGCTTTTTTTAAACTCCTTAAGAAAAACTTCTCAAGTGAGCGAATCACTCTCCATCTCATATGGAGTAATTTATGTATCCCTCTGTATCATCTTTAACTCTTTATGTCTATCAGTCTCAATCTACTCTGGACTATAATGTGGTTCCTTTCTAATTTACCTCTAGATCTTGACCAATTCAGATCACTTGGATCTCATTCATCATCTAGCTTTATTACTTCTACTTTCTAGGGTAGAGCATTAGGTTACTATCCTTTCGTGATGGCATTCCTCTATTTTGGGAACATTAACTTTCTATATGTTAACAATCACATCTTTAACCTTAAGCCATGTATTAGATCATTATTAGGCAAGTCTCATTCTAACTTCTCATTATTCTTTTCCGTAAAGACTAGCTGCACAAAGTCTTTCGTACTATAGATCAACTCCTGATGATCATATGGAGGATTTACTTCTGAACCTCTTCGTAAACTGATCTTCTGTATCTTAGTGCTTTATACTGTTTAGCTTGCTTGCCCTTTGTACTAAACCTCTAACTGATAGACTTCAGTGAGATTGGCATCTTTAGTGTATGTTACTATCATCTCATACCAATCCTCTAAAGTATATTAGGTTGATGCCCTATACTGTATGTCTGTTTATCATTCCTCCTATGGCATTGAGGAACTGCAGATAACTAACTGTTCCTTAATCTCTACTTTTATCTATCTCTTGACCTAGACTGAGTAATTCATTCTCCGTAGCTTTCTTCAGACCAATATAGTCAACACTATCTGTCTTTAACAAAGAAGGCTGGGGTTGACTAAGATTAGGAACATCACACTGGTCTTTCTTTATAAAGCCACATATTCCTGGACTTTGGGAATAAACAGGATCTGTCATAAACTCTGACTGGATATCTGAATTAGGTGACTGTGGTATATTACTTATAGTAACTCTATCCTCAAACTCTAGTAGAGGAGGAATAATATCTGGTCTACCCATAATCCAGTACCAGTCTTTAGCTTCCTCAGCCGTAATCTGTCCTCTCATCGAAGGAATAGAACTTAAATCACGGTTAGAGGGCACTCCCACAACTCATACTGTGTAGAGTCACTAGGCTCAGCATTATCTAGGGTATACTGGGCTTCAGGATGTATATCTACATAACCTCCAGACTGCAGGTTTGAGTCTATAGAGACATCTATGGAACATTCTACTATAGACTTTCTTGACTGGTCTCCCATACTCTCGTCTGAACTCCCTTCATTGTGTAAAGGATGATCAGAGTTTGGATGTATACCATGTCCATACATCACTACTGGCCTGGGGTCTCCCTTATTAACTGAAGCCTCTAACTTAACTTTATGGAATCCCATATTTATTCTTGCACTATTTGCTTAATTAAGTAATGCTAACTATCCTATAACATACCCTAACTTAACCAAATACTCCCTACTTAGGGTTAGGGTTTGGGAATAATCTCAAATTAGTCCATAAATAATCTATTCAGAGCATTTCTTAAGCTAGAATCCTTTGCTCTAATACCAAAATGTAACATCCTTACTTTCATATGTCTGAGGGACCATTCAGTAGCATTTACAACTATTTACAAGACCTTGGAAGTCCATTAGCCAAATATGGAATTTTACTCTTTCTCAGGTTACTGTTCATATGGTATTCCAGATTACACAACGAACTTAAAAAATTCATAATTAATTCTACAAAACTCAAAATGAAGTGGTTCAAAAATATAAATGAAGATAACATCTTGAACTTTAAGGTAAAAATAATTTCCAGACCAAATGATTATCCAATTGATACAGTTTATTCGTTGAAGTTTACTGTTCATTTGGTCAAAAACTCTGGAAACAGATTCTGGTCCCTTACTTTAGAAATTCATTTCTTTTGTTATACACATCCAAATGACACGTTCTACCCATGAATTTAAAGCTCTGGATGTGTTCTATATGCTCACAAAATTTTGTGAACTAATTCCTTCATTTGATAGGTCAAACTAAAGCCACAACAAAACCGGTTTTGGACCTACGTTTTTACCATTTCAGTTTCTTTTCTTTCATTTCCAATAATTGTTTCAGCATCCACAAGCCATCAAATAGACTTCTCAACATTCATATAAATCATGTACATATGCCATAAGTATTATAATAGTTTCATCACATAGATGGACACCTTACATGGCATTTACATACATGGACAATTTATAGTATATGCTAAAATCTCAATACTTCACTTTCTTTCTTCCATTCTTTAGCTATTCTCCATGCATACCTTTTCTTCATGCTTGACCTAAATTGGTTGGTTATGGGAGAGTGAGATTCTAGGGAATCTCAATAGCAAACATTACCACTTAAATATGCAAGATGGATGCTAATGCATGATATGTACTTTCATTAAACTTTCTTTGATTAGTGACATGCTATCATGCTATATACTTTTGCATGAAGTGCATGGCCATGGAAACATGTTATTCACAATACATTCAATGCCATTTATCATGTCACAACATCATTCAAATAACATATACATGTCAACATATAAGCATACGACATCAAGTACATAAAGAAGTAAGTTTACTACCTTGCACTTAAGCTTTCCTCTCGATATTTTGCACTTGCTCCCTAGCTTTCCAACCATGAAGCCTTTATGTCAATCACTTCCCAACATGTTCTTGGATGTTTCATGGTCCTAAACACATTCATATTCTTCATATAACTCATTAGGACTCATGAACTCCAACCATGTTCAAGACTAACTTGGTTACACTCTTTATTGCCATAACTTTCTCTAATCTTCACTAATCCACTTGGCTCTTGAACCAATTGATGTCTTGACTTTACCATTTATGATCTTTGAATCATGAAATTTAAGCTCCTTCATGGCCTGCTGTACAGAACTGAACATAAGCATACAATTCTTTCAAAAATTCTCATTTTGATTCTAATGGTTCCCATAGTTGTTTCTCCACTTTACCCCACACAACTTTTCATTTTAAAACCATTGGAACAGTCAAAATCATGAAATTTCAATCATTGTTCATGCGAGTGAACAGTACCATAAGGAATCTCAAAGACTACAACCTTGAAATTTTAAGGTTTCCAATGTTCAAAACCTTTCCAATCCTACACAAAATCATCATATAAACTCAATGGAAGCACTAAATCATTGAAATTCCATTTCCTTCCCTCATGAACAGTGCATACCGAATAGGGCACACCATGGCAAAGTCAAGAATATCAACTTGATTAAACAACCAATCTCTTAACTAGCTTATTTAAGCTTCAATCATATGTTTCTAACTTTAATTTCTTCTTTTCCCTTTCATCTAAGGTATTTGGGCAGCACCACCCCTTAGAGAAAACTCAACTTTTTCCCCATGAAAACCCTAAGTTCAAGCTCCCAAATCAAAGGAAAATAAGTTAGGAGAGATTGCTTACCTTTAATCTCTAGCTTGCTTGAACTTTGGAACCTTGAATCTTCTTTGTCTTGGCTTGAGTTTTCATTTTGCAAGAGTTTCCCTAAGGTTTGAGAAGCCACGGTTTGTATGCAGAAATGTGGGGTTATTTATAGCCAAACTCAAAGAAAAATCAATGGCCAATATTGATTTGGTTACTATTTGATCTAAAGGCCCACATTTAATCTTGGGTTTAACTTTTTTAAAAAACTAATTATGACATCATCATGACATCATAAAGGACAGCTTAAGGGACACTTCATGGGATTATGTGGTGAAATTATCATGGTTGGAAGCTTATAGAAAAATTTCAGTCCAATCCGGTACCGATCGGAGCAGTTTTACAACAATCGGACTGTTTTCTATTCTGAATTTTTTATAATATACCAGGATATGTATTATGTCCTAAAAATCAATATCTAGGCTTCTCATACCATTGACAATGATATACTTAATATTTATCTGCCATCCATCCCTTGGGAAATGACCAAAAAACCCTTGGTGTCCTTTCTTGCATTGTACTAACCATAAGGACAAAATCGTCATTTCACACCTCTTTATACTGCCTCAGGGTGTATCTGGCTCTAAATAATCCTCTTTATACTATATTACACTATTGTGTCCTGGCCAAAATGACCAAAATGCCCTCCATCCATCACTGGTATAGTATGGACATCAAGGGGCATTTTTGTACTTTTGCAACTTTTGTGGACACTGGCCCCTTCTACTGATGAACTTGTACCCTGGGTTTTGGGCCCTCCTTGGCTTTATCATAGTCCTATATATGAGGTTATCTTATCTCATTCTATCTAGGCTCACATACCGATAAGTTCTATTATCGGATCACGGGTGTTATTAAACTCCAGTCAAATTTCACTGTTATGGGAATAACTTTTTATACAGGACTTCTTCAGGGGTTCTGTTAAATTCATAACATCTGTCAATGTAGGCCACACTTTCCTATAATTCCCCCACTTATATCTAATGTCCATGGAATCTGATAAAAATTCAGATAACTTTTAGACTATCAGATAATTTTCTGCTGTCTGGAGCCCTAATAAAATTTCTATATCATGCCAGATTAACCAGCATATCTTTATCTATTTACTGATGGAATATGGGACTAAAAAACTTTTGACATTGAACTTTTTACTTAATTACATTTAAGTCCCTTAACTTTTAAAAATTACACTTAAGGGCCTAACTTTTGTTTCTACTTTCACTTTTGCCTTTAACCTTTTCTACTTTTCATTTTAGTCCTTCTTTTCCTTAAAGAATCATCTAACTTTTATTATTTCTTGTGTTCTTCATCATAATCCTTTCCAAACCTCTTTCCACTATCAGTATTATACCGATAGGGAAAAATCAGGATATGACACATTGTCTGATATAGTTAACCATTTTCAACCGATTTAGAAAGCCGTTTTTGCAGTAGTGACATTGTTCACATTTCTAGCTTGATCCTTTACTTCTATGTCGAACTCTTGAAGCAGTAATATCCATCGTAGAAGTCTTGGCTTTGATAGAGATTTATGGAACAAATACTTGACTTCTGCATGATCTATGTGAATAACAACTTTGGAATTAATGAGATATGCTCTAAATTTATTTAAAGCCACTATAATGACAAACAATTCTTTATCATAAGTGGTGTGTCACATCCCAATTTTTAGGCCTAAAAGCCCAGTATTTACCTAAAAAAGGGATGCTACCAGGCCCTGTTGAGCAGAAGTGCCAGAGAAAATTATTCTGACCAGTTTGACGCAACACAGAATTTTAATATGAGGTCCCAAAAGATTTATATTAATTTATGAAGAAAGGAAAATTAATATAGTATTCTCTAGACCTAAGAATTAGATGAAATTTATAAGATTTTCTAAAACTGATAGAACTCAAAAAGGAGTTATGTAGAATTTATTATAGAATTTACAGTGGATTAAAACACCCGATAAATAGGTTTCAGGGGAATTTCTCGAGAATTGAGCCCATGAAGATAATGGATCGTATAGAGGGCCCACAATGGCACTTTATAAGCCCAATGATATTTTCAGATAAGTATATGGGCTAGGGCTAATAAAGACCGGGAAAAATATAAAATTATGAAAATGCCACTATGTTGTGTCATTGAGTCAGAGTCAGACGAAGGGCATTTTGGATATTTGACTAGGGTCAAGAGATACTCTGGAAAGGTATGAAAAGACAATAGTGCCTTATAAGTATTAAAGAGGAACTAAGGGCATCTCGGTAATTTACTAAAGGTGTTTATTGGGAACTGAGCCACCAGAGTACTTGGGCTTGATTAGAGACCCAAGATGACAATCCAAGGTTCCAAAAATGTGTCCCAATGATTATGGGGGTTTAAGTGATGTTAAAATAGTATTTTAGTACTTTTTCATAAAGTAAAGTTAACCAGTTAAGGATAGAACTTGGAAAAGTGATCAGATAAAGCTTTAGACTATGAGGTGGCATGAAAGGTGTCCACATGGGACCCACAAGGCGCCACATGGAATGATTCTAGGAAAAGAAGAAAAGCTAAGGACATATGGCATGATCCTAGGAAAAGGAGAAAAAGCTAAAGGACACGTGGCACAATCTCAACCGTTCATTCTGGGAAAAGGCTTTGGAATTCTTTGGAAAGGCTGAGTCAGCTAGTGAGGTGTCCCAAGGGCCCCACCATTATGCCACCTTACATGTGAGGTGTATGATGGATGATGTCATTTTGGTGAGTCATTAAGGAGGGTGATGTCATCGTGATGATACAGGCAAAGCTTCTTGAGGAAGCTAAGCAATATGAGCCATTCATCACGATTCGATCTAGACCATCCATTCCACCTCCACTCAACTATAAATAGACCACCCCTCCTTCCATTCCATTCACGGCCAAGCATGGCAAAAAGAAGAGAAAGAAGAGAACAAAGAGAAAGAGAGAAAGGAATGAAGGAAGAGAAAGAAAGGAGCAGTTATGGTGGAGCTAGAAGCAGTCTAAGGAGCTTAGGGACTTGGCGAGCTTAGGAATGAGGTAAGTAATTTATTCTAGTCCCTACTCTAATAAATTAGAGGATTGTTCTTGATAGTTAGAATAGAGAAATATCTCTCTTTATAAGGTTAAGCCATTGATGGAAAGAAAGTTAAGGAATTGCGAGATTAAAGGTATTACCTTAAGTTAAGCATGAGCTGAGTAGAGCTATACTGATAGAATAATAATGAAGATATTATTATGCTATGTATAGGATCTGATCTATGAAAAGAAGGAACCTTAGAGTAAAGGCTAAGGGCTAGAGGAATTGCTACACGTCAGGTAGTAAACTTATCCTAAATTTGTATGCATTGAATGTTATACTTGATGTACTATAGCTTTGTTAAATTGTGTTGCATATGTGCTTATGTATAAAGCTCTGTTGCTATTATTACTTTGGCCAATTGTATTTCATATGTTACATGGAAGCATGCATATTACACAATGTTAACACTTTCACAAGCAAGCACAAGTATTCACATTAATGCTTGCATTCTTTAGTACTGTTTGCTACTGAGATTTCCCTAGAAATCTCACCCCTTCCATATCAATCCAATTACAGAAGGTATTCTCAAGATGGAGGATATGAAGATGCATGAAGAATTGCTTAGCATGATTTATATGTGATTGATGTATGTATGTAATGCTAATTTCTAGAATTTACCACTGTGAATAGTAGCTCTTGGAGAGGCTGTGACCCTTGAGCTATAATTATAAATAGTAAATGGTTGAATAAATGTATGATATTTTACATGTAAATATTATACATACCAAGCTTCGATTTGATATATAGAACGTCTCATTTGGATGTCTACACATAAAGATATCATTTATCAAAGTTGGGACCAGAATGCTAGAATTAGGGACAAGACACTGGAGGAACATAAGCTTTGAGCATTGACCAATGTTGACTTGGTCAAGGAATGGTCAACAAGTTATTTTTCCATGAAATAGAATTCAGTTATCTTCCTGTAGCAATTTGAACCACTTCATTCTGATTTTTTTTAGAATTAGTTATGATTTTTTGAAGTCTGGTCACTTCTCTGGAATTTGCACAGTGAACAGTACTCACTATAGTAAAATTCCAGATTGTGTAAATTGACTTCAATGATCTTAAAAGTGGTTTCAGATGCTACTGTTTGGTCCCTATGACATAAGAAAAGTAGGATGCTACATGGTGTAATTAATTTGAGCAGCATCAATTATTTTCTAAGCATAAGTAATCACCCTAGATAGATTTCATTAATTTTGACCTAATGTAGCTCCCACATCATCATTGGGGCATCATGTGATAATTCAAAAGGAAGATCCCTATCTGGTGAAGTTAAAATAGGTGGAGAAATTATCCTATCCTTTAAATTTTCAAAATCCAATTTATATTCAGTCGAAAAAATAAATTTAGTGTCTTTTTGCAGACGCTTTGAGAGTGGTAAAGCAATTTTACTAAAGTCTTTGATAAACCTTCTATAAAATCTAACATGCCCTAAAAAAGATCGTAGTTCTTTTAAAGTTGATCATAATTCTTTTAAAGTTGTGGGGTAAGGCAATGAGGAAATTACTTCAATTTATGTCTTATCCACCTCAATTCCTTTGCTAGATATAAGATGTCCAAGTTTTATTCCATGATCAACCATAAAATAGCACTTTTCAAAATTCAAAACTAATTTTTTCTCAATACATCTAGCACTTATTTGATCGAGACTCTCTAGACACTGGTCAAAAGAATTTCCATATACAGTAAAATCATCCATGAACACATCTATACATCTCTAAATGAAATCAACAAATATAGAAAGCATACAACGCTAAAATGTGCTAGGAGCATTACACAAACCAAATGACGTTCTCTTATAAGCATGTGTACCAAAGGGAAATGTAAATGTGGTCTTTTCTTGGTTCCTCAGATCTATTGGAATATGGAAATATCCTTAATACTCATCTAGCAAACAATATATACTTTTCTTGCTAATCTCTCTAGCATTTGATCAATAAAGACAAAGGAAAATGGTCTTTCCTAGTAAAGTCATTCAACTTCCTATAATCAATATTGACCATCCATGAATTTTGCACTCTAGTAGGTATCAATTCATTTTGCTCATTCTTTACTATAGTGATTCTACTCTTTTTGGGAAACTATACATGAATAGGAGATACCTATTAACTATCTAAAATATCATAGATTATCCCTACCTTTAGCAATTTACTAATTTCTTTACAAACAACATTAGAGATCAATGGATTTAATCTCCTTTAAGGTTGTTTAATTGATTTGGAATCTTTATTTAACAAATTTCTATTAGTACAATCAGTAGCATCTATCCCTTTAATATAAGCTAATTACTAACCCAAAGCCTCTCTATTCTTTATAAACACACTTAATAACCTAGACTATTCACTAACAGTTAAAGAACTAGAAATGATAACAGGAAACATTGAGTCAGGCTCAAGATAAACATACTTAAGGTTAGAGGGTAAATCTTTTAATTCTAATTTTGGGGGTTGAACAATAGAAGGAATTAGATTAGGGAAATTAGTGAAATGAGAAATACATCCCTTTTGTAGATTTTTGAAGGCTACTTATGTTCAGCTCATTTAGATTCTCCATTTTGGTATTAGCTTCTTCAAGCATTACACCAAGCTTAGGTTAGTCTACTGCTGCAACAAAACTAGTTTTATTTTCCTTCTTACCTATATCCTTATGAGACATGAAGTCATTCAGAAACTTTAAGGTATAAGATGTAATTTTAGAATGTGTGTAAGGAAAAGTAGAGTTAGAATGTGTCATATCCCAATTTTTAGGCCTAGAAGCCCAGTATGTAGCCTGAAAAAGGAATGCTACAAGGCCCTATTATGTAGGAGTCCTAGAAGCATACAAATGATGTTTAGGGACTAAACTGCAAGAAAGTGAAAATTTAGAGAAAATAGTGAAAGTCCCTGTGGGCATAAAGAAGAAGTAAGAGGTGTTTCTTGGGAACCAAGCCACCAGAGTGCTTGGGCTTGGTTTGAAACCTAAGATGACAATCCAAGGTCCAAAAACGTAGCCGAAGAGGGATGTGGGCCCAAGAAGCATTAAAATATTATTTTAGTAATTTTTTAATAAAGTAAAGTGACTCGGTCAAAGATAGAACTAGGAAAAGTGATCTGGAATCATAAGATGGCATAAATGGGGCCCACAAGGTGCCACATGGCATGATTACAGTAAAAGAAGAAAAGCCAAGGACACATGGCATGATTACAGGAAAAGGAGAAAAAGCAAGAGGACAGGTGGCACAATCTCGGCTGTCTATTCAGGGAAAAGACTCTAGAATTCTCTAGAAAGGCCGAGACAGCTGATGAGGTATCCCAAGCACCCCACCATTACGCCACATACCCCCTGAGGTGTCCTTCGATGATGTCATTAGTGGTGAGTCATAAAGGAGGGTGATGTCATCGTGATGATACAGGCAAATCTTCTTAAGGAAGCTAAGCAATCTGGGCCATTCATTCCACCTCCACTCACCTATAAATAGACACTCCACTCCCTCCATTTCATTCACAAATTTGGCAAGAAAAAGAAGAGAAAGAAGAGAGAAAGAGAGAAAGAGAGCAAGAAAGGAAGGAAGAGAAAGAAAGGAAGGAGTTCTGGCGGACCAGGAGCAGTCCAAGGAGCTTAGGGACTGGGCAGAGCTTAGGAATAAGGTAAGTAAGTTATCTAGTCACTTCTCTAATAAAGTAGAGGATTTCTCTTAATAGTTAGAATAGAGAAATATCTCTATTAATAAAGGTAGCTACAGGTAGAAAGAAAGCCAGGGGAATGTCAGATTAAGAATATTACCCCTAGTTAAGCATGAGATTAAGTAGAGCTATACTGGATAATAATAACGATATTATTATGCTATGTATAGGCTTTAACATATGAAAAGAAGGGACCTTAGAGACAAGGCTAAAGGCTAGAAGGAAAGGCTACACGTCAGGTAGTGAACTTATCCTAAACTTATGTTCATTGAATGTTATGCTTGATGTGCTATGGCTTTGTTAAATTGTGTTGCATATGTGCTTATGTATGAAGCTCTATTTCTATGATTACTTTGGCCAATTGTATTTCATATGTAACATGGAAGCATGCACGTTAGACAATGTTAACACTTTCACAAGCAAGCACAAGTATTCACATTAATGTATGCATTGTTTAGTACCGTTTGCTACTGAGATTTCCCCAAAAATCTCACCCCATCCATATCAATCCATTACAGCAGGTCTTCTCAAGATGGAGGAGATAAAGATGCATGAAGAGATTTTAATTATTTAGCATGATTGATATGTGATTCATGTATGTATAATTGCTAGAAATTGTCACTATGAACAGTAACTCGTGGCGAGACAATAATATTTGAGCTATAATTATAAATAGTAAATGATTGAATAAATGTATGATATTTTTCTAGTAAATATTACACTTTCCAAGCTTCAATTTGATATATATAACGTCTCATTTGGATGTCTACATATAAAGATATGATATTTCAAAGTTGGGACCAAAAATGCTAAAATCAGGGACAGGACGCTAGATGAATAGTAAAATTTGGGCGTTGATTGACATTGACATGGTCAAGAAGTGGTCAACGAGTTATTTTTCCTGAAGGGGAATTAAGTTAGCTTCGTGTATCAATTTGAACCACTTCATTTCGAGTTTTCTAAAATTAGTTATGATTTTTCAAAGTCAGGTCACTCCTCTGGAATTTACACAGTGAACAGTATTCGCTAAGAGTAAAATTTCAGATTGAGTAATTTGACTTCCATAGCCTTAAAAGTGGTTCCAGATGCTACCGCTTGGTCCCTAAGATGTATGAAAAGGAGGATGTTTTAGAATATGTTTGCCCTTTATCTAAAACATTGGGTTGTGGAACTAAAGAAATTTGAAGTTCACTTGTTGTATTTGACATCCCAAGTCACGACTTCTCTGCTTGTCTTCAACTTCTCAATGTGACATAAATTCACAGAGAGCATATCTGGACTTTCTAGTCAAAACTTGTTCATCTTTTTGTCACAACTCAATCATAAAGTCTTATCATCTAGTCATTATGCTCCTTAGTCACGATAAGACAATTATCTAGCTGTGACTCATTTTCACAAATACTCCTCCTTTGGTCATTTTGCTCCTTAGTCACCACCAGACAATCATCTTAGTAAATATTTTCCAAGGGTAATCTCACTCACAAATAATGAAATAAAATCAAAATTTGATCAGTATGAGAATAAGAGAAAGAATAAACATAACATAGAGATGCAAAATAATCATCATAGGCACTCAAATATGAGTCTGAATCAACTTTCTTATGAGATGCTTCATGGGGATTTTGTTAATTATGCAGCATAAAATGATAACCATCATGCAAACTCAATTTATACTCATCTCAAGTTTTCTCAACAACATAATCAATAGCATTTAACTCAACAAAAGTATAATTGTTAAAAGGATATTTCATTGCTTCATTAATACTAAAGGTGACTACATGTTCCCCAACTTCCATTTCAATAGAACTATTCTTCATACTAATGATTGTCTGAGAAGTTTAGAGGAAAGTCTTGCCTAGGATAAACTGCTCCCATTTACTAGCTCACTAGACATATCTAGGACATAAAACTCAACTAGGAATACTAAGTACTTGGCCTACACTAGAATATCCTCAAGAATCCCCTTAGGATACCTAATTTATCTATCAGCTAATTGAAGTACTACACTTGTGTCTTTAAGATTATTAATACCTAAAGCTAAGTATACTGACCAAGGCATTACATTGATGGTAGCCCCTAGACCTAATAATGCTCCTTTTATATAAGCATTTCATATTGGTTATTGGCACTTAACAAAAAATTCAGCCTTAAAAAGAGATGACACAATAGCACTCACATGAATTATCTCAAGAGGCCTAAGTTGTTCTTATCATCACACAACTCTTTCAAAAATTTAGCATACTTAGGATTCTTCTTGAGAAATTCAACCGTAGGAATATTTATTTCAAATTTATTAAAAAGAGTACAAGTATCTTTTGAAAATTCAAGGTCAATCTTTTTCTTTCCAGCAAGATAGGCCTTAGGAAATGAAACATCCTTACTTTTTGTACATCTTTGGGACCATTCAGTAGCATTTAGAACCACTTACAAGACCTTGGAAGTCCATTAACTAAATCTAAAATTTTACTCTTCCTAAGTTACTGTTCATATGGTATTTCTAGATTAGGTGATGAACTTCAAAAAATCATAATTAATACTAGAAAAAATGAAATAAAGTTATTTAAAAAGCTACGTGAATATAAAATCTTGAAATTTAAAGCAAAAATAATTTTCAGACCAAATGCTTAGTCAATTAATATAGTTTTTTCGTCAAAGATTATTGTTCATTTGGTCAAAAATTATGAAAACGGATTCTGGTCCCTTACTTTAAAAAATATTTTATCTTTGTATAGATATCGAATAAGTCATTCTTGGTATCAAAATGAAGCTTGAAATGTTAACTAAATGTCTGTAAAAGTTCATACATTTATCACATTATTTACTATTTCTTATTACATCATGACCATCACTACTTGTATTGATCATATAGTAATATTACATATAACAATTCCTCACATAACATATATACTATCCAATCCCTAGCTCCTCTTCATGCTTTATCATCCTCTTTCATCATTCATAAACCTACTAGGGTTGGGATTGCATGGAAGGGGTGAGATTTTTGGGGAAATCTCAATAGCGAATGGTACTAAACAATACATGTATTAATGTAAAAACTTATGCTTGCTTGTGAAAGTGTTAACATTGTGTAATGTGCATGCTTCCATGTAATATATGAAATACAATTGGACAAAGTAATCATAGAAACAAAGCTTCAAACATAAACATATATGCAACACAATTCAACATAGCCATAGCACAACCAAGCATACATTTAATACATGCAACTTTAGGATAAGTTTACTACCTCACTTGCTTGATTTCTTTCACTCTAACCTTGCCTCTTTCTTCTTACCCCTCTTGGATGTGTCACTGCCTCTTTGGATTCCACAATCAAATCCTAACATCTCATAATCATTCATCCATTACAATATAACTTTCTCTTGAACATTGAGCTCATTTAACTACATTAACTTTCCTTAATCTTAGCTAATGGACTTGGTCTTTAAATCAATTGATGTATTGACTTTACCCTACAAAATTTCATCTTCTAAATCCATGTGTGAATTTAGAATCATGAAATTATAGCTCCTTCATGGCCTGCTGGACAGAACTAAAAACATGTGCATAATTCTTTCAAAAATTCTTATTTTGATTCCAATGCTTCCAATACTTATTTCTCTACTTTATCCTACACAACTTTTCATTTTCAAACCATTGGAAACATCAAAATCATGATCATACGAGTGAACAGTAATCGAGAAGAATTCAAAAAATTACAACTTCCAATTCCAATGTTTCCAAGGTTCAAAATCTATCCAATCCTACATAAAATCATCATTTAATTCAATGAAAGTATTAGATCATTGAAATTACATCTCTTTCTATCATGAACAATGCATACCAAAATGGTTCTTGTTATATCCTAGTTTTTTTCTATCGGTATACTACTGATAGTGGAAAAAGGTTTAGAAAGGATTATGATGAAGAACAGAAGAAATGATAAAGGTTAGATGATTCTTTAAGGAAGAGAAGGACTACAATAAAAAGTAGAAAAGGTTAAAGGCCAAAAGTTAAAGTAGAAACAAAAGTTGGGATAAAAGTGGTAATTTTTAAAAGTTAAGGGACTTAAATGTAATTAAGTAAAAAGTTAAAGGGCAACATTGTAATTATGGAAAGGTCAGCCTGAAAAGGGTTAGAACTGCTTGGGAGTTTTTTCAGTCCCACATTCCATCAGTAAATAGAGGAAGTTACGTTGGCTAATCTGGCATGATACAGAAATTTTATTAGGACTCGAGACAACAGAAAATTATCTGATAGTTTAAAAGTTATCTAAATTTTTATCAGATTCTATGGACATCATATATAAGTGGGGGAATTACAGGAAAGTGTGCCTTATAGTGTCAGATGTTATGAATCTGACAGAACCCCAGAAGAAGTCCTGTACAAAAAGTTATTCCCATAACAATGAATTTTGACAGGAGTTTGAAGCCACCCGTGATCTAATAATGGAATTTATCAGTAAATAGGCCCAAATAAAATGAGACCAGATGACCTCATATATGGGCCTATGATGAAGCCAAGGAGGTTCCAAAACTCAGGGTAGCAGTTCATCAGCAGAAGAGGCTAGTGTTCAAAAAAAGTGCAAAATTACAAAAATGCCCATAGATGCCCATACTGTACTAGTGATGGATGGAGGGCATTTTGGTAATCTGGGATAGGCTAAAAATATGGAATATAGTATAAATGTGATTAGTTAGAGCCAGTATATGCCCTAAGATAGTACAAAGAGGGGTAAAAAGACGATTTTACCCTTAGGGTAATATAATGTAAGAAAGGACACCAAGGGTATTTTGGTCATTTTCCAAGGAATGGATGGCAGATAAATATTTAGTATAACCATGTAAAGGGTATGAGAAGCCTATACAGTGATTTCTATGATAGAATACATATCCTGGAATATTATAAAAAATTAGGAACAGAAAACAGTCCGGTTGTTGTGAAACTGCTCCAATCGGTATCGGATTGGACTAAACTTTTTCTAGAAGCTTCCTGGCATGGTGAGCATGCCACATACCCCCATGAGGTGTCCCTTGAGCTGTCCCACATGATGTCATAATTATTCTTTTTGGAAAAAGTTAAATTCAAGATTAAATGTGAGCCTTTAGATCAAATAGTAACCAAATAAATCTTGGCCAATCATTTTCCATGGATTTTGGCTATAAATACCCCCTCAATTATGCAGCAAAACCGTGGCTTCATGGACCCATGGGGAAACTCTTGCAAAATGAAAACTCAAGCCAAGACAAAGAAGATTCAAGGTACCAAAGTTCAAGCAAGCTAGAGATTAAAGGTAAGCATTCTCTCTTAGCTTATTTTCCTTGTATTTAGGAGCTTGAACTTAGGGTTTTCATGGGAGAAAAGTTTAGTTTTCTCTAAGGGGTAGTGCTACCCAAAAACCTTAGATAAAAGGGAAAAGAAGAAATTAAAGTTAGAAGTGTATGATTCAAGCTTAAACAAGCTAGTTAAGAGATTTGTTGTTGAATCAAGTTGATATTCTTGACTTTGCCATGGTGTGCCCTGTTCGGTCTGCACTGTTCATGAGAAAGAAAATGGAATTTTAATGATTTAATGCTTCCATTGAATTTAGATGATGATTTTGTGTAGGATTAGAAATGTTTTGAACCTTGAAAGCATTGAAATTCCAAGGTGGTAGTTTTTGAAATCCTTCTCTATACTATTCGCATGCATGAACAGTGATTGGAATTTCATGATTTTGATGCTTCCAATGGTTTTAAAATGAAAAATTGTGTGGGATAAAGTAGAGAAACAAGTATGGGAAGCATTGGAATCAAAATGAGAATTTTTGAAATAATTGAGTGCAGTTTTGGTTCTGTACAGCATGTGATGAAGGAGCTCAAATTTCATGATTCTAAGCCCATAAATGGATTCAAAAGATGAAATTGTGTAGGGTAAAGTCAAGACATCAATTGATTCAAAGACCAAGTTTATTAGTTAAGATTAAGGAAAGTTAATGGGCTTAATGTTCAATAAGAAGTTATGTTAGTTAAAGTGAGTTTAATGCTCGAGAAAGTTAGATTGTGATGAATGAATGATTATGTGATGTTAGGAAATGATTGGTATGCTCCAAGAGAGGCAGCCACATGTTAAAGAAGAGTGAGAAGAAAGAAGCAAGATAAGGAGAAAGAAAGTTAAGTGCTCAAGGTAGTAAACTTATCCTAAACTTGTATGCATTGAATGTTATGCTGGATTGTGCTATGGCTTTAGTGAATTGTGTTGCAATTGTGCTTATATATGAAGCTCTATTTTGATGATTACTTTGGCCAATTGTATTTCATATGTTACATGGAAGCATGCACATTACACAATGATAACACTTTCACAAGCAAGCACAAGTATTGACATTAATGCATGCATTGTTTAGTACTATTTGCTACTGAGATTTCCCTAGAAATCTCATCCCTTTCCATGTAATCCCAATCCCACAGGTTTATGAATGATGAAAGAGGATGATGAAGCACGAAGAAAAGCTAGGGATTGAATAGTATATGTGTGTTATGTGTAGAATTGTTAAATGTATTATTGCTGTATAACCAATTTGAGTAGTGAGGGTCATGATGTAATGAAAAATAGTAAATGATGGAATAAATGTATGAGAGTTTACATAGATTTATATGACATTCCAAGCTTCGTTTTGAAACCAAGAATGATTTATTTGGATGTCTGTACAAAGACAAGTGAATTTCCAAAGTAAAGGACTAGAATCTGTTTCCAGAGTTTTGACCAAATGAATAGTAAACTTCAACGAATAAAGTGTATCAATTTACTAATCATTTCATCTGGAAATTATTTTTTCCTTAAATTTCAAGATGTTATGTTCACATATCTTTTTGAATCACTTCATTTCAATTTTTGTAGAATTAATTATGATTTTTCAAATTTCGTTGCGTAATCTGGAATACCATATGAACAGTAACCCGAGAAAGAGTAAAATTCCAGATTTGGCTAATGGACTTCTAAGGTATTGTAAGTGTTTCTAAATGCTACTGAATGGTCCTTAATACGTATCAAAGAAAGGATGTTATAGTTCAACAATGGCAAAGTCAATAATATCAACTTGATTTAACAACCAATTACCTAACTAGCTTGTTTAAACTTCAATCACATATCTCTAACTTTAATTTCTTCTTTCTCCTTTCATATAAGATTTTTGGACAGCATATACACCTTAGAGAAAACTAAACTTTCTTCCATTGAAAACCTAAGTTCAAGCTCCAAAATCAAAGGAAAATATGCTAAGATAGATTGCTTACCTTTAACCTTTAGCTTGCTTGAACTTTGATACCTTGAATCTTCTTTGTCTTAGCTTGAGTTTTTATTTTCCAAGAGGTTCCCCAAGGGTTCTTGCTCCACGGCTTGCATAAGAAATTGTGGGAGTATTTATAGCGAAATTCCACATAAAATCAACGGCCAAGATTCCTTTGTGCACTATTTGATCTAATGGCTCACATTTAATCTTGGATTTAACTTTTCAAAAAAGCTAATTATGATATCATCCATGACATCATCTAGGGACAACTCATAGGGTTATGTGGTGCCATTCCAAGGGAAAGAAACTTTTGGAAAAATTTCATTCCAATCCGGTACCGACCCAGTTCAATTTCCCAAAAACCAGACTGTTTTATAATTCTAATTTTTCTAAGATTTCATAATATTCTTTCTAACCTTAAATCTAGTATCCGGATTCTTCCTACCATTTACATACTTGGAATAGGCCTAAACTTAATTACAGATCCGTTAGCAATTTACCAAAATGTCCCTTGGTTTTTCTTTATTTACTTTAACATCTTGAGGGCATTATCATCTTTTTACACCTTATTAGAGTATTCCCTGACCTTAGTCAACTATTTTGGGAATTCTCCTTGACCATCTAACTTGACTTAAAGACACAACATAGTGGCATACTCAGTGGCATTTTCATAATTTTATATTTTTCCCAGTTTTTATTAGCCCTAGCCCACATACTTATCTAAAAATATTAATGGGCTTATAAGATACCATTTTGGGCCCTCCACATAGTCCACTAGCTTCATGGGCTAAACTCCTGAGAAATTCCCCTGAAACTTATTTATCAGTTGTTTTAATCTACTGTAAATTCTATAATAAATTCTATAGAACTCCATTTTTAGCTCTGTCAGTTTCATAAATTCTTATATTAATTATACGAATTTAGTGCTGCATTTCATCTTATTGTGAGGTCCAAAGAAAATTGTATTAATTTTCTTTTCCTCAAAAATTAATATAAATTTTTTGAAACCTCAAATCAAAATTCTGTGTTGCGTCAAACTTATCAGAATAATTTTCTCTATTTATTGAAAAAAATTAGGACTAATATGATTCTAGGCATTTTTGGCACAACTTTCTATAATTACCATTTTGCCATTGACCTTTTGGAAATTACACTTTAGGCGCTCAACTTTTTATAATTACACTTAATGGCCTAAAGCTTTTGTCCACTTTACACTTTGCACCATAGAACTTTTAAACTTTGCATTTTAGTCCCCCATCTTTATACTTTTGTTTAATCATTTTAGTCCCTTGTAAACTAGACTTTACATTATCTCCTCTTCTTGAATCTCTTGTACCTCTTCTTGTACTTGTGAGTTCTCCTCTTGGTTTTCTTTCTTTGTCATGAATTGCTTCTCTTTAACACTCCCTAATTTACCAATTATCATATCCGACAATGATAAATTTTTAACTTCAAGATCTTTCATATTATCCTTTGGTGCATCATCTAACTTAAAATAAACTTTTCTACCACTCCTTAATGAAATAGCATTCATATCATTCAGATTAATAACAATATTCAAAGGTATGTTTCCACTACTCTTTGTTTAAATATCACTCATAGTATAGGAGACTTCAGCTAGATGACTGCTAATATCAGCATTCTTAGAACTTAACTCCTTAAGTTTACTCTAAACATCTGCATTATCTTTCTCCCTAAATTAAAGAATTGAAGTTATAGAGGTAAATTGACCATCATTCTCTTTTATCTTATTATCTATATGGGTCATTCTATCGTCCATGTTGTTCATTTGTGCAGCTATACTTTTCAACAATTGAGAAGTCTCATATGATCTTGATACTACTAAAATATTAGGTTGAGTAGGAACAATAAGCCTTACACTACTATGATAGTTGCTTGAAAAGACACTACCTCCTTGAAATTGGTTTGGCCTATTTTCACTACTTCCCTACCTAAATTTGGGTGTCCCTCTAACTAGGGTTATATGTATTTGAATATGGATCTCTCTTTTGGTCTTGATTATTTCTCCCTTGATACATTATTGTTACTTCTTCATATTGTCTATCACAAGTACTTGTAGCATGCATCATAGAACCGCACGACTCATATCCTGTAACTAATGCTTGTGAAGTTCCCACTACCTGAACTTGCTTTGTAGAATGCAGCTCCCTTTCAAGAAAGTTTATTTTATTCTCCATTTGGTTGCCTAGAGATGTTATTTATGATAAAATCTCCTTAGAGTTACTAGAAGATTACGTGGGCATTCTCCTTGGATCCTCAATTTGATGGTCTTCATTAGCCTTTTTATGAAACAACTCCCAACTTGCTTGTGAAGTTTTATCCCTCAAAGAACCATTTGCTGCTACATTCAATGATACTTTACTATGAGAAAGTAAACCATCAAATTTATAAATTAGCCTTTGTAATATTGTGGTATATATATCGAGCCAACAAATTTATAAATCTTGTCCAATATTCATGTAATGACTCTCTATAATTACCAAAAATTTCCTTATATCTATAGGACTAATAGAGAAAAGAGGTTATGAAGGGATGAGGATGGTAATAAGAAGAAAATATAATGATTAAGATAAATTTTAAGCCAAATAAAGAGAGAATGTATAAAGTTGTAAAGAAAAAGGGCTAAATTGCAAATTTAGTGAAAGTATAGGGACTAAATTGTAATTGATGAAAGTTCAAGTATATAATGGTCATTTTAGAAGAGAAAGGGACTAGAGTGAAAACTCTAAAAGTTTCATGGTGGAAAATGGAAGTCGACATAAACCTAAGGCCATTAAGTGTAATTATAAAAAGTTAAGGGCATAAAGTGTAATTTCTAAAAGTTTAAGGGTAAAATAGTAATTATCAGAAAGTTGAGCTAGAAAAGGCAAAACATTGCCTGAAAGCAATTTAGTCCCAAATTTTACTATAAAATACAGAAAGTTATTCTGATCAGTTTAACATAACACACATAATTTTGATTTGAGGTCCCAATAAATTGATATTAATTTCTATAGAATATCATATGGACCTTATAATAAGATAAAATTTGGTAATAAATTCTTATAATTAATATAAGAATTTATGAAATTGACAGAAGTTTAAAAGGAATCCTGTAGAATTAATTATAAAATTTACGGTGAAATTGGACACCAAAAAAGGGCTAAAGGAAATGTTATCAGGATTTATGGGTGTCCAAAATTACAAGACTTTAAAAGAAATTCATTTGATATTAGAATAAATTTCTAAAAATTTTAGAACCATTAAAAGAGGTGTTTAGAATTTATCTTAAAATCAGGGTAATTTAAGGATATATGTATAAGGAAAGTGCTTTGGGATTTGTGCCAATTAGCAATTTGACCTAAAAAGGCTCAAGGAGTGTCTTGGAGTACAATTTGGATTTTAATATATTTTCATGGAATTTTTAAAGGGAAAATGAAAGTAAATTTCAAGGAAATCTCCATGTGGTGCAAGGTATCTTGTGAGGTGTCCTTGTGGGACCCACATGCTCAATACATGGTACCAATAAGGAGGAAGAAAGGTTATCCCATGTGCTTAAATTTATTAAAATAATATAAGAATTAAGTTAATTAAGATTTAGAAATTAAGTAACAAATAAGATTCAAGATTAAGGAGTTGTAATAATTAGTTGAAGGTGGGATATTTTTGTCTTAATGTGCCAAAGTTTTGGCTATAAATACACCCTTGTCTTGCCAAAACCGTGAGTGTATGGTGGAGATTGGGGAACTTATGCTAAAATGAAAACTCACCTAATCCAAGGCAATTTGAATAGGAAGTTCAAGGGACTTTGATCAGAGGTAGCTATAACTTATGGTATGATTTGAATAGGAAGTTCAAGGGACTTTGATCTAAGGTAGCTAGAACTTAGATATGTAATCCTTCCTACTTTGTTTATAAGTATTTTGGAAGGATAAAACCTATGTTTTAATGGAAGAAAAGTGAGATATTCTCTTGTCAATAGTGCTGTCCAAATCTGGACAGAAATGAAGAAAGAAGAAAAGCAAGATATAATCAAGTAGAAGACACTTGGATAAACTAGTTTGATGATTAGTTATTGAATTGAGTTGAAATTCCTGACTTTGCCCTTTCTTGAGGACTTTCATCCAAGGTTGGTTTGGATAGAGGGAGAAGGAATTACAATGGTCTAATGCTTCCGTTGAATTTATATGATGATTTTGTGTAGGATTTGATAAGTTTTGAATCTTAGAAGTATTGGAATTGAAAGTTATAACTTTTGGAAGTCTTCTCTATTGCTGTTCACATGTTTCAATAGTGATTGAATTTCTTGATTTTGATGCTTCTAGTGGTTTTAAAATGAAAGATTATGTGGGGTAAATTAGAGAAACGAGTATTAGAAGCATGGGAATCAAAATGGGAATTTTTGAAAGAAAATGGGAAGTCATGCAATCTTGTCCATACCACAGTGTATAGCTACTAGAATTTGGAAATTTTGAGTTTATAAATGGATCTAGAAGGCCAAATTGTGTGGGGTAAAGTCAATACATCAATTGATTCAAAGATCAAGCTAATTAACAAAGGTTAAATAAAGTTAATTTAGTAGATAAAGTTAAATGTTCAAGGAACTTGAATTGTAATGAGTTAATGGTAATGCAATGTTAGGATTTGGTTTGTATGCTCAAAGAGGGCAATCACACATCAAGAAGTAGGAAGCAAGAGGTAAAGGAATTGATAAGGAAATCAAGGAGTATGAGGTAGTAAACTTACCTACTTGTACGCTTATGTTGCTTATATGCTTTATGTGATGTTTACTTACTTTGATGATGTGAAGCATCTATGATTAAGTGATACTATATTTCTTTTTATGCTATGACCATATATTATAATTACGAAACATGGACACATGTAAGTTATCATTATGCAAGCATGATTATTAAGTGCACACATAGTAACATAAACCATATAGTTGCATACAATGTATAATTTCCATTTTCTACTGAGATTTCCCCTAAAATCTCACCCCTACATTTCACCCCAAAACCAACAGGTTCTTCAAAGATGGAAGAAGGGTGCAAGAAGAGGAGTTAGGGGAATAGATAGAATGAGTGATTGTGACTGATGTTAGGTTATGACTTATGTGATATATGCATGTAATGTATGCTTAAAAAGTAGTACAGTTGTGGCTATTTATAAAAATAGTAAATGATAGAATAAATGTACAAAATTTTATAGACATTTATTTAACATATTAAGCTTCGTTTTGACACTAAGAATGCCTTATTTTGACTTTAATACAGAGAATAAATTTTTTAAAGTTAGGGACCACAAACTATTTGACATAATTTTTGACCAAATGAATAGTGATTTTGGATGATTAAACTATACTGATTGGCTAATCATTTGGTCTGAGATTTATTTTTACTTTAAATTTCAGTATGTTAGCATGGAGTATCCTTTTTAACCACTTATTTAGTTTTTTTATAATTAATTATGTTTTTTTGAATTTTGTCACTTAATCTAGAATTACTATATGAACAGTACCTATGAAGCATGCAAATTCTAGATTTTGTAATTGAACTTCAATGGATATTCAAGTGGTTCTAAATGTACCAAAATGTTCCCTAAGATGTACAAAAGTAAGGTGTTACACTCTCCATCTTTTTGCATAATATTTGTAATCTCTTTTTTCATCTGAGTTGTCTTAGAGTATAGTAAAAACAGTTATAAAACTTTTGTCTTCAACTGATCCCATATACGAGTGGAGAAATGATTTGGCATATTATATAACCACTACTTAGCCTTTCCTTCCATCATGAAGTGGAAATACCTCCTCAAGATGTCATCCAATGTAGTCATTAGAAGCTTTATGGAAGAGCAAATCATATACATGATTTGTAAGTGTCGATGAGGACATTATTCTGCAAAACCATGAAATTTAGGTAAGGCTACAATCAAAGCTCCATTAATTTCAAAATTAGCCTCTTCAGTGTAAAAATGATAAAGATCATAATTAACATGAAAATGATTTATTTCCCTCACACTTATATTATCTTCTACATAATTTGGTATTTTATTCTCTTTAAATTAAGTCTAATTTTAGATCTTGGGATACTAAAGGATGAACTATATTATATTGATCCCCCTTCTTCTTTAACTACAACTTTACTAGTTCCTTGTTCTCTAAATTATCTTCTAAGTTTCCTAAGTTTCCTCCCAATTTCAAGATCAAAAGGCACTAATGGTTCAGTTCTTCTATGCATGCAACATAGAAACAACCATAAATAACAAAGCAAGCAATCAATATCAGACACAATTTTATAGCAGAAAAATCAATTTGGCCGAGACAAAAGGATAATTAGGTTATAACTCATAATCACATAGAACAAAATTTCTTGAAAATATATCTTAAGTCGTGACAAATTATGCTAATAGTTGTGACCAAATTTCACAGTAAGTAATACTCCTAAAATTGTCACGACAAAAAGTTCTCAAGGTTGTGACTAAAACTCACAGACAGTAATCAAGTACTTTAATGAAACAATTTTGTCACAACTCAATTAAGAATTGGTCGAGATATAAAAGCATAGAGAGCAATTTTGTAGAAAAAAATACATAATGCTATGCAATGATGCAAATGCCAAAGTGAAAGAAAAAAATATATGTTTCTATTTATGAAAAATTTGATGCTATGCAATGAAAACAATAGAACTAAAGTTTAAAGAAAAAGAAATAACTCAGGATGATAATGGAATTGACAACCAATTACTTGTCTACCAGGTAACGACACCATTGAAAGGATCAAATTGTTGTTGTCCGGTCCATCAAAATAATGATTGCACCCCATAATGTAGTATAAGGCACAACCCTATCGTTATTCTCAAGGAGCTTTTTTATTAGAATCTTAGCAAATTGGTGAACGAAGCCATTGAAAACCTGAGTAAAAGTATGGGTTTTGGGTTTTATCAAATATTGATGCAATAAAATAAGGGTGCAGTAAAAGTAGATGTTTTTGATATTTTTGATAAATGTGAAAGTAGTGATTAATGTAAGAGAAATATGATGAAAACACCTCTTGATGATGAAAACAAAGTTCTCCTTGCTCTTAATTTGATATGGAAGTTATGAAATCACCAAGTCTTAAAACCTCAATCAATCGATTGGGTTTAGTGCATTAATGGTTCTTAAACTTCTTTGATCAAAGCTAGTTTAAAAACTTCTTAGTAGACTATTAAAAACCACTTAGTGTGTAATTAAATCATATGATGATAATGCCCTCAAATGATCATTAATCAACAACCATAAACTTCAAGCAATCAAATGAAACTAGAATATTTATATTAAAATGAGCAATCACGTCATCCAATGTTAATTACAAATGTCTAATCAAAGAATTAATCAATCAATAATTTAAACTTACACAAATCATGAAATCCCTAAATCTAGAGTGCTTAAAACTTGTACAAGTACAGATTAAGACAAACTTTCCCATTTGATCTTATAACGTCAAACTATGTTGTCCATCACCAAGATGTTAAGAAATCTAGCCTTTATAGCTTTGACCATTCTGTTATCATGATTTGAGGTTGGTTCCATGAGAAAAGTATAAAAAAGTGATGGAAAGATCAAGAAAAAGGGTGTGGGAATGAATTAATCAGTGTAGAAATGGAGAAAACTGTAGACATATGAAGAAAAATGGAAGACTGGGCTAGAAATTGAAGAGAGAAGTTGAGAGGATGAGATGAGATTATTCTTGGCCAAATCTGGTAGTAAAAAAGTGCTCCCCCTCTATGTATGTTGACCTCCTTCATTTAATTACAGAATGACCTAATAAAAAAGGTGCAACTTCTCTAAATGTCTCTTTTAGTCATAACCATATCCATATTTAGGTCATGACCTATGGACACTTAGGTCATGATTAAAGATCACAAAAGCTGCCTCTTCAATTTGGTCCTATTTTGTCTTATGATTTGTTATCTAATCCACTTTGAATCTTTAAGTTCTTTTACATGCTTGTAAACTAAAACCAAAATCTCCTTTTAAAGATCAAGTATATCAAAGAATAAAATATTTATAATTTTGAATAATTAATTGACCATTTTACCCTTCTATAAGCATATTGCCAATCACACTCATATATTACCATAATAACTCAATTACAAGCATAAAAGTTACTACAGGTATAATTGGCTTATGGCAACCAAGTGTTCATAACGACATTAATTTTTTATCCTTTGATACCGGCTCTTCCTATCACTGCTAAGTAGAATTTACTAAGTGTTGGATTGTTCACCCATTAATAGGAAATGTGAGCTAGGTTTAGATCGTCATGAGATATGTTAGTTTTACCCTACTGATGACAATGTCACAATAGTAACTCAACCTAGTAGAAACTATTGATTCACACAATTAGTCATTGCACTTGGTTGAAAAGCTAGTGGCATGAAGCTACCATGTGTTTGATTATGAATAAATGCCTCTAAGTAATAATCCAGGCTAGAAGTGACATATACACTCACCGCTCATTTGCTTACCAATAGTAGGCTCTTTGGCCCCCTAAAGGCACGTGTTGTTAGCGAGACCCTTATAGAAGATGAGTCATAAGGGATACCCTGAAGAAATTCAAATTAAACGGTGGGTAGAATCCTTTATAGATGACTTAAATACATGACTAGGTACTGTAGGTGGTAGAGTGGCCTTGCTACAACGATCATTTGAGATTTAGCCTAAGTCGCTCCTATTTGTCCCTCACCTAAACCCTGTCCACCTATCACCTAACACATGGGAAAGCTGATGAGGTTACAAGCAAGCTAGGTGAGGTGCTCAAGCTGTGCCTAAGTATAGGTAAGGTGGTGGCTTTTCTCAGACATAAAGCTAAGGCAAGGTTGAGGCAACTATTGGGCAAGGTCCAGGCACCCATGTCCTTAGTGGTGGCAACTGCTAGAAAAAGTTCAAGTAAGTATTAGCAAGTTCTGGCACCCATATCAAGGTGTTCCAAGTGTGGGTAAGGTCTCGACACCTATGTGTAAGTTAGTGGCAAGTTTGGGCAAGGTTGTCCTAAATGTAGCAAGGTCTTACTACCCATTGCAAGGTGGTGGCAAGTGTGGGCAAAGTGTTAGTAATGTGGGCTAGGTCTCAGCACCCATATGGAAGGCAATGGCAAGTGTAGGCAAACTGTTGGCAATGTCTGGCCACCCATATGCAAGGTGGTGGCAAGGTTAGGCCACCCCTGTATAAGGTGATTCCAAGTATGGGCAAGGTCTGTGTACACAAGTAAGTGTGTGGGTTTGGGGAAAGTTGTTCAAGGTAGTGACAAGTTTTGGCGACATTCAGCCACCCATATGTAAGGTGAAGGTAAGTGTTGTCAAAGCTTAGGCCATTATTGGTAAGGTATAGGTGCACATATGCAATATGGTGTCAAGTGTGGGCAAGGTATGAGCACCCATGTGTAAGGTGATGGCAGTACTGGTAAAACTTGGGCAAGGTCCAACAATTATCGGTAAGTGTTGGGCACTCATTTACAAGGAGGTGGCAAGTGTGGGCAAGTACTGGCAAGGTCTAGCACTCACGTGCAGGGTGGTAGCAAGTGTGGGCAAGTTTTAGGCAACAGTAAGGAAGGTTGTGCCAGGGATGAGTAAGTGTATGCAAGTGTTGGCAAGGTCTGGGCAAGGTGGTACAAGGTCAGACAAGTGTTGGCAAGTGTGGACATGGTCCTAGCATGTCACAGGTAGGTCTTGTCATATCTACACAGGTTTTGGCACGTACAGGACATGTTTGGCATGTCCAAGAATTGCCTTGGACCAGCACGGGGAGCGTAGTCCAAAAATTTTACACTCGTACCAAAATTAAATTTACCCATTACAGTTATCTAACACTTTTGTTAACTAATACATGGCCCCTCCCACATGTTACGAGGTCTCCCAAATAAACTTATTAAGAGCACACAAGTTTGGACACTGAAAAATTCGAAAGATAATCCCCAAAAAAAGTATGTCTACATGTATTGCTACTATAGGGGCACCCCTCCCCCTAATGGCCCACATGTAGTAGCCTATGTCACTTCGATGAGTATTGTGTGGGCTATTGGGGCCCTACCACCATGTGCACCCGCCTCTATTACCATAGTGGTCAGCCGTTGAGGGTTCTACCGAT
The DNA here is from genome assembly GCA_037074615.1 of Leucaena leucocephala. Taxonomy (NCBI): domain Eukaryota; kingdom Viridiplantae; phylum Streptophyta; class Magnoliopsida; order Fabales; family Fabaceae; genus Leucaena; species Leucaena leucocephala. The sequence continues at coordinate 21,240,754 of CM073519.1, forward strand.
GACTTTTCTAGCGACTTCTCTAATAGATCCTTAAATGTGTGGGATTTCAAATGGGATGCATGGTGGCATATGCCTGGGGTTCTTTTACCTTATGAGTGAGTTGAGGAGGTTATGCCCTTACATATTATTACTCTGGTGCTAGATTTCCCCACGATGCGTGCGTACCCACACATACTTAAGACTTTGCATGTTTACGAGTTCGTGTGTGCGTGTGCGTGTGCAATGATTAAGGTGATGAAGGCATGTGTGTGGACTCTTAGGCAAGGTCATAGGAATATGAGCAAGTGCATTAAGCGTGGGTTGAAAAGGGGAAGCTATTTTAGAAGGAAACATGGCTTTGAGGCTTCAATTGTATAATCTTTTCAAGCATTGGCAAGGTTCGACCAAGTTTAGGCATTGCTCTGGCAAGCTCAAGCCAAGTGTTAGCAAGCTTAGGGAAGGACGAGCAAGTGTTGTTAGGCATAGGTAGGGTCTAGGCAAGTGTAGACATGCTATCAGCACCCATGTACAAGGTGATAGTAAGTCAGGACAAGGTGGGGCAAGGTTTTGACAAGTGTTTGCAAGGTATGGTCAAGGTGGTATAAGGTCTGGGTAAATGTTGGAAGGCTTGGGTAGAAACAATAAGACATCTTATTGAAGATATCTTCAATAAATATCCTAATAGAATAGTTTATTGATAAGAGCGTAGTGAATTTTACTTTAAATCTTTTATGAATAACATTTCTCAATTATAGATAGATTATTCAAACAACTTAATCAAGTATTGTAAGAACTGAATCATCATCAAAATATTTAAAACAATCAAATCACTATTAGAAGTAATAAACAAAATTAGGATTGTAATGATTTGAATTTGACACAATTTATCTTTTCTTTCTTCCAATTTGATCTTGTAAATTTGTAACATAAAATTTCAAAGATCAATTTGAGAGGAAAGTAATTAGATCACTTGTATAGATTATTTATAAAAAAAACTCAAACTCAGTGATCTCAACAATTTTAAAAGACATTTACAATTATCAGATTTTAAACCTATAAAGCTTTCTATTTTCTGATCGTAAGTTTTTCTAAATCATGTTTAAACAAATAGAATATTATTGTATCAAAAGAAAATAGCAAAATATATGGAAGATCATTTTTAGTGCTTTTAAAATTCTTCTCTTATTTATCAAATAGTTATTGGATAAATCCACTTATCGAGTAGTCCTTTAATAAATGAGTCTTTGAAATTAGCTTCTTTTGAAAAATAGAGATTATTGTAGAAGATTTTATTGATAAATACTCTATTTGATCAATGCTTCAATAAATTCTTTAAAAAATATTTTCACAAATTGAGTGTTTATAAAGCTTGTCAAAGGTTTATTTGATAAATCTACTTATAGAATAGAGCTTCAAATAATTCTGGTTTTAATACCAAGAACTCTGAATTTGTGTAAACGAATTTTGATATATTTATCCAAATCTTTATCGATGAGAAACTTTATCAAATAGGTAATTGATAAATGCTTTTCAGAAATGATATTTTCCTTCAAAAATTCTTTCTCATTTATCGAATAACTTACCAAATAACTACCTTATCGATAAGGTTATCGATAAATACTCTTTACTTTTTGAAATCTTTTGAAATTCTTTCTCAATTAATTGTCATCATAAAAATATTAAAGTCTCACTTTTCTCCCTCCTTTTGATGATGTTAAAACTTAATTTAAAGTTATTGATTTGTAATTTAAAAACATTAAGAGACATTCAGCACAAATGCAAACATAGAGAATTCAAACTATTACAAAATTTTATTCATGTCAAACAATTACAAATATTAAAAAACAAACACAAATTGACTAAAATAGTAACGGTTCATCTATTCTCCCCTTGTTTAACATCTATAAAAAAGTGGTCCTATAATCCTAAAAATGGAACCTCGTAGAGGAGGTAAGTTATAGGTAGGTCTAGGGGTATATGTTGATGGATTAGTTGTGTTATAAGGATTATAAGATATAGGTGCAACTTTATTTTTCAATTCGATCACTTCTTGTCTTAGAAATATGACAGGATGTGTCTACAGCATAATTATTTCAAGAAGAGTGGCTGAATGCATCTTGCTGGCTTGAATTCTTTTTTCAATCCCTGAGACAATCTTATTTTCCAACGAATCTCTTAACCCTTTGAGCAACTCTGAAGGTTAGAATTAAAAGGCTTCAAACTTGTCTGAAGTTGAGCTAATAAACCTTTTTTGAAGCACTTAATTTCTCGGTATACCAAAGTGTGCACTGTTGCTTGAGGAAATAGGGTAGAGAGCTAGGAGAAATGGGAGCAGCAGAAGATTTATCTTCATGTTATTGCTGAGGAGTCTGCTTTTCTTTTTGTGTCTTTTTCCTACAATCTGTTAACGGCAGAGAAATCCTCATTTAATGGATTTTCTTAGCCCCAAATCTAGGAACCTTTATTTCTTTCTCCCCTTTCTCCATATATTCTATGTTACAGTGTTGAAGGAATACGGAAATAATTAAGGATTGGAGTGAACTTAATGTTGGAAAAATATAAGTATCTCATTTTATTATAGATTAAATATCCAATATTTATCCTCTCCCCATTTATTATCATAGACAACAGTCTATAATCATCTTGAGTAATATAAGTGAAGCTCCCTAACTTGTTGACCTTGCTTCTTGAGTAAATATAGTGGATTATCCTATGATAATCACATGTCTTTATGAACAAATTTTAGATCACTATAGAAATTATCCTTTTGCATCAATATCTCATAGATCTCTCTTATGGATAATTTTGGCCTCTTTTCAAAAAAAAAATTCTTTAGCATAGAATTTATTATATCTTAGTCTAATCTGATTTCCCTTCCCCTTAATTGAGTCATCAGATAGCTAGACATCACTTCCCTTTCTTCATTGGTTTCCTCAAAGGCTTTCATATTGCAAAAGAACCTCCTTACCACTTCAAGACAATAGGATAGGTTAACGCTTAACAAATTCTCGTAATACTTCATAGGTTTGGAGAGATCTAATTTGGTTTTATCATTGATAAACTCATATTTGTAGTAATTTTTAGTATGTTTAAAGTGACTTTTATTATTAATTTTATCACCATGTACTAATATGATAAGTAATTAATTAATAAAATTAAAATGGAACAAGTGGAAATTAATTGGTTTATTTTATGGATTAATTAGATAAATAATCTATTAAATTTCTATTATGTAGTGACCAATCAGCAGATTAGATCAATTGATAGCTGGACAGAAAATTATATATGTGCTAGATTGAAGAAGCTGATAACATATTTAATCACATGGCACATAGGAACAAGTGGGCTAATATATCACATACTGGTAGGAGCTAATGACAAGTGGGAGATTCAACACGTGTCTGTAATAGATTCAGGTACATGCTATCATCACACACTTCACATAGCTCATCATTTCATATTAGTCATACCATTCACACTTCTTCTATATAATCATGATTCACGCATAGTGGGAGGGGGTACATTCATCACTAATCAGTCCATATCATATTTTCCATTATAGACCTAGCTCATTCAATAGAACTAGAGGAAAGTTCACCATGTATCATCTCCTTATTTTGTCCCTCAGTTATACTTAATTGGAAGTTACATGAATCAATTAAACACCTCTTTGCTTTAGAAACATGATTTTTCAAGAAAATGCTTTTGGGTACTATTCACTAGTTTGGTAATCGAGAATACATACCTAACTTTGAAAATTCATAACTAAATCTAGAGAAATTAAAATGGAGTGGTTCTAACTTATAATGAAATCTATTTTATTGAAACTTGAAGGAAAAATACAAAACTGAGGTTTCATTGTCCACATGAAATCAGTTTATTCGTTGAAAAACACTGTTCATTTGGTAAATCTGAAAGTTCCAATTTCTTTGCCTTATATTCAAAAATTCATTTCTCCTCGGTTACTTGTACAAATGAAGCATGTTACCTATGTATTTAAATCTCAAGATGTCCTCTTTAAGTTCATAAAATTTCATAGAAAAATTCATCCATTTACTAAGTCAAATTAGCGCTTAAATCTCACTACCTCTGGATGCTCATTTTTTCCTATTCCAGATTTTATCTTCAAATTAGAAAAATCATAATAAATCAAAAACTTAACCAATTGAAGTTTTCTTGGTGTCATTTTAAATTTGTGTATCTTAGATACATTCATAACAAATTTCATGTCCAAACTCATTGGGTAAGTTATTGTAATTACCATCACAAAGTTACTGCCTTATAATACAAACACACTGTAATATACTATGTATCCCATCATATCTTCCCATAATGTCAAGTGGTTAACATAGCTTATTATACAAGTTTGAACATCCACATTTAGCCTTTTTCCTTGGGAGGTTCCAGCACCTATAGCATGGTTATACATATGGAAAGAATGAGATTTCATGGAAATCTCAATAGCAAGTCATACAAACTATAATATCATGCATGGTTGATTAAATGCCTAACATGTTATCATGAGATGGGAGCTACTTCATAATCATACATAAGCAAACTCTAACATGCATATTGTCATGAAATTAGTTGCAAGGAGTTGCAATCATTCATACTTTAGCATCATCATCATAGTATCATCTTAAGCTCAACCAAACATCATAACTAACAAGTAAGATATAATCAAACAAATATAAAATTATAGTTAGGTATTATTGCTACCTCTTAGGTTATCCTTGTCAAACTTTTCTTGAGATGGTCTTCTTTCCATACAAATGTCAAAACCTAGCCAATACAAAGTATCATCAAGTTACAACTTAACTTCACAATAATTCCAAGACTAAGTTCTTACTGACTTCCATTATTTTTCAATTTTGTGTCTTATACTTCCATATTTCCAAAGTAAATTCTCATGGTTCTTTTTCACATAATTTTTCATATAGAATCCAAATATGAAATCAGAATTTTCAAAATCAAACTACTTCCTTGGCTACTATTGGACAAAATCAAAATGCCTCCTCTTGTTTTCCAAAAATTTTTATTTTGATTCCAATGCTTCCACTACTTGTTTCTCTATCTTATCCCCACGCAATTTTCCATTTTATACCCATTAGAAGCATCATAATTTTGCACTTTTTTTTAGTTACTTAGGACACTAGTCCATTTGACTGTTCAAATATATTATTGGGCCTTTTGGACACCATATGGCTCAATTCCCAAAAACCTCACCCGAAAGTATTTATCGGGGTATATAATTCTACAATAAATTCCATTAAAAATTATACATAACTCCTTGTTTAGCTTTGTCAGTTTTATAAATTTCTATATTAATTATGGGAATTCATTTCCAAATTTCATCAGATTAGAAATCTAGAAGGTCCTGTAATAAGCTCCATACTTTAAAAATTAATATCAATTATCTGGGGCCTCAAATCAAAATTCTGAAAAATATGACTAGCCCAATTTCCATTCTCTATTTGCTAGTAAAATTTGGGACTACATCGTTTTTAGGCAGTTTTGGGTCTTTTCTAGCATAACTTCCTCATAATTATGATTTTACCCCTTGAACTTTTACTTAATTATATTTAGGTCCTCAAACTTTTTTAAATTATACTTATGGCCCAACTTTTTTTTTGTACTTTTTATTTTTGTATAAACTTTTCTAAATTTCACCTAGGTCGTTGAGTTTTCTATCAATTTCTATTTAATCCCTTTCCTTCCTTGAATTAAATTTTTTTCTTAGAGAATCACATGTATATTACGTACAAATTGTACATACATATTAGATAAGAAAATTGGGGATGTGACACCATGACTGCTGCTATGCTTTCTGTTACTACTGAAGTTCATATGGCATTGCAAGGCTAAGCTGTTGTGCTCTCTTGAAGATAATGCTGAACTAGAATCCTTGAGCTGAACAGGGAGCTTCATTGTGTATTAAATTAGATTTAATTGTATCGAGTTGATGTAGTTATGTAACATCCTTACTTTTATATGTCTTAAGGACCATTCAGTACCATTTAGAACTACTTAAAAGACCTTGGAAGTCCATTAGCCAAATCTGGAATTTTACTCTTTCTCAGGTTACTGTTCATATGGTATTCCAGATTACGCAATGAACTTTGAAAAATCATAATTAATTCTAGAAAACTCAAAATGAAGTGGTTCAAAAAGATAAATGAACATAACATCTTGAAGTTTAAGGGAAAAATAATTTCTAGACCAAATGATTAGCCAATTGATACAGTTTATTCGTTGAAGTTTACTGTTCATTTGGTCAAAAACTCTGGAAACAGATTCTGGTCCCTTACTTTGGAAAATCATTTCTCTTGATATACACATCCAAATGAAACGTTATTCCTATGCACTTAAAGATATGGATGTGTACTACATGTTCATAAAATTTCGTGAACTAATTCCTTCATTTGCTAGGTCAAATTGAAGCCACAACAAAACTGCTTCAGGACCTACGTTTTTACCATTTCAGTTTCTTTTCTTTCATTTTCGATAATTGTTTCAGCATACATAAATCATGTCTTTTGCCTTTTCTAAATTCATAAACATCATGGGGTTATACAATAATTGTTTCATACAATCTCATCACATAAATAGATACTTTATATGGCTTTGACATACATGGAAAGTGCAAAGCATATGCTAACATCTTAAATACTTCACCTTTCTTCTTCCATGCTTTTGCTCTTCACCATGCATACCTTTTCTTCATACTTGACCTAAATTGGTTGGTTATGGGAGAGTGAGATTCTAGGGAATCTCAGTAGCAAACATTACCACTTAAATATGCAAGATGGATGCTAATGCATGATATGTAATTTCATTAACTTTCTTTGATTAGTGACATGCCATCATGCTATATACTTTTACATAAAGTGCATGGCTATGGAAACATGTTATTCACAATACATTCAACATCATTTATCATGTCACAACATCATTCAAATAACATATACATGTCAACACATAAGCATACCACATCAAGCACATAAAGAGGTAAGTTCACTACCTTGCACTTAAGCTTTCCTCTTGACCTTTAGCCCTTGGTCCCTAGCTTTCCAACCATTAAGCCTTTATGCCAATCACTTCCCAACATGTTCTTGGATGTTTCAAGGTCCTAAACACATTCATATTCATCACATAATTCATTAGGACTCATGAACTCCAACCATGTTCAAGATTAACTTTGTTACACTCTTTATTGTCATAACTTTCCCTAATATTCACTAATCCACTTGGCTATTGAATCAATTGATGTCTTGACTTTACCCTACACAATTTCATATTTTGAACTCATTTATGAGCTTAGAGTCATGAAATTCCAGCTCCTTCATGGCCTGCTGTACAGAATTGAACATAAGCACACAATTCTTTCAAAAATTCTCATTTTGATTATAATGCTTCCCATACTTGTTTCTCCACTTTACCCCACACAACTTTTCATTTTAAAACCATTGGAACCATCAAAATCATGAAATTCCAATCACTGTTCATGCGAGTGAACAGTACCCGTAGGGAATCTCAAAGACCACAACCTAGAGATTTTAGTGTTTCCAAGGTTCAAAACCTTTTCAATCCTACACAAAATCATCATACAAACTCAATGGAAGCATTAAATCATTGAAATTCAATTTCCTTCCCTCATGAACAGTGCATACCGAACAGTGCACACCATGGCAAAGTCAGGAATATCAACTTGATTCCACAACCAATCACTTAACTAGCTTGTTTAAGCTTCAATCATATAGTTCTAACTTTAATTTCTTCTTTCCATTTTCCTTTAAGGTCTTTGGGCAGAACCATCCCTTAGAGAAAACTCAACTTTTCTCCCATTAAAACCCTAAGTTCAAGCTCCCAAATCAAAGGAAAATAAGCTAGGAGAGATTGCTTACCTTTAATCTCTAGCTTGCTTGAACTTTGGAACCTTGAATCTTCTTTGTCTTGGCTTGAGTTTCCAATTTGCAAGAGATTCCCCAAGGGTACATGAGCTTACGGTTCTGAACCAGAATTGAGGGGTTATTTATAGCCAAAATCCAAGAAAAATGAATGGCCAAGATTGATTTGGTTACTATTTGATCTAAAGGCCCACATTTAATCTTGGATTTAACTTTTTCAAAAAATAATAATTATGACATCATGTGGGACAGCTCATGGGACACCTAAGAGGGTTAGGTGGCGTGTTGCCCATGCAAGGAACCTTCTGGAGAAATTCCAGTCCAATCCGGTATCGATCAGCGCAGTTTCACAACAACCGGACTGTGTTCTGTTCCTAATTTTTTTTATAATATACCAGGATATGTATTCTATCCTGGAAATTAATGTCTAGGCTTCTCACACCATTGACATACTTGTACTGGCCACAACTTAATTACAGATCCCTTGGGAAATGACCAAAATACCCTTGGTGTCCTTTCTTGCACTATATTGACCCTAAGGGCATAATTGTCATTTTACCCCTTCTTGTACTGCCTCAGGGCATATATTGGCTCAACTAATCATATTTATACCATGTGTCACTTTTTTAGCCTGTCCCAGATGACCAAAATACCCTTCATCCATCTCTGGTACAATATGGGCATCCAGGGGCATTTTCGTAATTTCGCACTTTTTCTGGCATTGGCCCCTTCTACTGATAGACTGGTACCCTGGGTTTTGCGCCTTCCTTGGCGTCATTATGGGCCTATATATGAGGTCATATGATCTCATTCTATCCAGGCTTACATACCGATAAGTTCCATTATCGGATCACGGGTGTTAACAAACTCCCGTCAAAATTCACTGATATGTGAATAACTTTTTATACAGAACTTCTTCTGGAGTTCTGTCAGATCCAGGACATCTGACACTGTAGGGCACACTTTCCTGTAATTTGCCCACTTATATCTGAAGTCCATGAAATCTGATAAAATTTCAGATAACTTTAAGACTATCAGATAATTTTCTGCTGTCTGGAGCCCTAATAAAATTTCTGTATCATGCCAGATTACCCAGCATGACTTCCTCTATTTACTGATGGAATGTGGGACTGAAATACTTACAGGCAGTTCTAAGCCTTTTCTGGCTGAACTTTTACATAATTACATTTATGTCCCTGACTTTTTGATTAATTACATTTAGGTCCCTAAACTTTTGAAAATTACCACTTTTGGCCCAACATTTATTTTTACTTTAACTTTTGGCCTTTAAACTTTTCCAATTTTCGTTTAGGTCCCTTTCTTCCTTCAAGCCTCATTTAACCTTTATCATTTCTTCTGATCTTTGTCATAATCCTTCCTAAACCTCTTTCCACTATCAGTATTATACAGATAGGGAAAATTTAGGATATGACAGTTTTACCCCCCTTAAAATAAATTTTGTCCTCAAAATTTAATCAACACCTCAGTCAATGATTGGGGTATCTATCTCTTAAAATAAACATCTTAGCGGAGTACTTTTAATATCCGCAATTCTTCATATCTTTACTATGGTCATTCCTCTATTATGAATTAACTCAATCAGAGTTGAATTCCAGCTAATTCTATTACTTTCTTGATACACATCTATCTGCATATGGACTTCTCACTATGCTAGACTTGTGAGTAGTGTCCATTTCTTTCATGTCAAATTCCCTCGAATACTGCTATATTCTGGAGCTTCTACTAACTATTCATCATATTTTTTTAGTGCAATCACTTATTGCTCATTTGAGTATCTAGCAGAATTCTCTTAATATCCGCACCCTTTAACTCTCATTCCCATGTCATCATGCATTCTTATCATCTTTAATAACTCATCATAATACAGAGAGAGGACTTATATCATTATTCTTTCTTTCATTGCTCTACTGCTAAATAGGAGCACATAGGAGCATATAAGAGCATATAGGAGCACATACTCTAACATGCATAATGCCTATACAGCATGCTGCAGGACTACATACCTGCTCACGAATGCAAAGCTCTAACATCGGAGCTCAAGCATTCCTTCTCTTAATATGCACAGCTCTAACACTCGGAGCTTGCACAGCTTTATCATATAAAGCTTTCACTGCTCTAACATTCGGAGCTTTAGCATATTTTACAAATATAACATAACATAATGCCTGGCACTTTATGCAAGGAGTGAAAGCTCTCATTTGCTCTTTCACATGTAGCTCATCATTCAAACATGTTATCATTTCTAGAACAGAAGCCTCTCTATCTGTTTACAAAGCTAGCTATACAACCGCTTCTCAAGGCATATCTTCTCATTTCGTATCTTTCATGACATAAAATGGCATATCTGGCCAAATCTGGCTATATCATGGTTCATCTTTCAAATCCAATTAATTTGGACTTGACCTAAGGGTTCTAGTCTCTTATTATTCATAACTCTTTCTAGCTTTTCATAGGTATTTCCATCATTTTACATAGCTTTGTGCATATATGCCAATTTTTTGTGGCATTCACATTTTTTTTTTCATCACTTCCCAGGGGGTCACCCATCATTGAATTACCCTTACCTGAGCACGCTTAACTGAAATGTGCAGATAAAAATATAAAGCACTGGTGCTTACAGGCTTCAACCCTAGTACTTTATTATCTTAGACCCATCTTATACTATCTCTTTTGGGTCTATTTGGCCTTCTAATCTCTTTATCCTCATCTGGAGGATTTATTTGTCTCTTATTTTCTATAATCTCATCATAAGGATCTCTTCTCATATCTTATGTAATATTCCCATAAATCCTTGGGACTTAGCATTAACAGCTTTAACTTTGATCACTGAGTTCCTGTTACGTGTAAGAAGATTCTGAGTTTAGTCCCTGATAGTAATAAGGCTATCTGAAACTAGCATCATGGGTACTCTCTCTGTTATGAGTTAATCAACTGGTGAAGCTTCTATACCTTAACGTTTCCTTGGTATTTGTCCTTCCAAAGAAATATTGTACTTATGGCTCATCACTTTCTTGCCCTAGGCTTGGTCTACTGCGACCCTCGGGATCTACTGCGATCAACCGTAAGCCTTTCAAGATCTAACTGTGACCCTGTGAGCTATACTAGGATCTAACTGCAATCCTCCAGAATTTACTAGATTCTGTTGTACTGTATTCTCATCTCTGGAAGACCTAAACCAACGGACAAAGTTACAAGGTTAGTCACTTCCACATAATTGTTAACTCCACAGATAATTCCCCAAAAATGATCATAGAAGCCAATATTATCTATTAGGACTTGACTCATTTCCTCTATCACTCAGGAACTTCATATACCATTCTCATACTTTATAACTTTATTACATTTAACATTGTAGGGAGCTACACAAGCTCTACCATGCACATATCTGTCATCATCTATTTATCTCATCAGATGGACTTTACTCTATCTGAGCTATACTGTTCCATCTCTTGGCTTTATTTTAAAAGCAATCTTACTCTATTGTAAGAGCAATCTAGCTCTATTGCAAAAATATTAACTTACATTACTTAGAATTCACTCCTTCTTGGAGCTATATCATTTATACATCTTACCCCTACTGAAGGGATATATCCTGAGTATCATAATTATTTATCATAGCATACTCAACAAGCATATTTTGCAAGGAGATGCAATCAATTAAGCATTCTCTAGTGTGTGTGTCATCACATGACAACTGCAATGAGATGCAATTTCTTATTATAACTTATGGCAACAGAAGCCATGCATCATTACAGACATCTGCTGAACTATCCCTTATCACCTTAATCACTAGGTCCTGATCATTTATTCAGGTACCTGAGTTATTTAGTTATTTCACTTAGGTTGCCACATCACCCTCTTACTAGGGTATAGACTCAACCCTTCTTTACTCTTTCTTATATAGGGAATAGGGGAGTCACTTCATCTTTGAATCTATGGCTATCTTACTAGGCCATATTTATTCTATCATATCATCCCTTATTGCCTGTAAGATTTCTATGTCTCTAGCCTGAAGGATTTATGTGTCTTTGGCCTCACAATAATCTATAATTGAGTCAGCTATTCTCTTTTAGCTAAATAAGGAAGGTTTGGCTCCTATCTTTATGCCATTTGTACTTTTACATTTCTCTTATCCTCCTAGATTACTAACAGGCGAGAAAGTATCTCTTATTAAGCCTCAAGGTTTATATGAATGAATTCGATTAAGTATCCATTAAAAGAGTTCTCTTCTCTTAACTCTAACCCTTAACTTCATGCTCACCTCTCTCTAATTGAGAGGAATACTTCTTTTAAATTCTTTGAGAAAAACTTCTCAAGTGAGCGGATAATTCTCCATCTCATATGGATTAACTTCTATATCTCTTAATTCTTTTAACTCTTTCTGTCCATCAGTCTTAGTCTACTCTGGACTAGACTATGATTCTTAGGCAAGTCTCATTCTAACTTCTCATTATTCTTTTCCGTAAACACTAGCTGCACAAAGTCTTTTGTACTGTAGATCAACTACTGATGATCATACGGAGGATCTACTGTTGAACCTTTTCTTAAACTGATCTTCTGTATCTTAGTGCTTTGTACTATTTAACTTGCCTATACTCTATGCTAAATCTCTAATTGATAGACTTTAGTGAGGTTGGCATCTTTAGTCTCATGACTCTTGACTTACTATTATCTCATACCAGTCCTCTAAAGTATATTAGGTTAATGCCTACTACTGAATGTCTGTTTATCATTCCTACTACGGCATTGAGGAATTGCAGATAACTAACTGTTCTTAATCTCTACTTATGTCCATCCCTTGACCTGGACTGAGTAAGTCATTCTCCGCAGCTTTGTTCAGACCATATGGTCAACACTAACTGTCTTTAACAAAGAAGGCTGGAGTTGACTAGAACCAGGAACATCACACTGATCTCTCTTTATAAAGTCACATATTCTTGGACTTTGGGAATGGACAAGAACTATCATAAACTCTAATTGGATATCTGAATTAGGGGACTGTTATATCTTAATTATCATAAATCTATCCTCAAAATCTGGTAGAGGAGGAATAATATATGGTCTATCCATAATCTAGTACCAGTACTCAGCTTCCTCAGCCGTAATCTATCATCTCGTAAAAAGGGTAAAGCTTATATCAGAGTTAGAGGGCATTCCAACAAACTTATACCGTATAGAGTCACTAGACTCAACATCATATGGTGCATTCATGGCTTCAAAATGAATCTCTACATCACCTCCAGACTACAGGTTTAAGTCTACAGAAAAGTCTATGGAACCTTCAACTGTAGACTTTCCTGACTAATCCCCTAAACTCTCATCTGGACTCTCTTCACTGTCTAAGGGATGTGGATATATATCATCTTCATATATCACTATTGGTCTGGAGTCTCCCTTATTAACTGAAGCCTCTGACTTAACCTTATGGAATCTCATATATATTCCTGCAACATTTGCTTAATTAAGCAATGTTAACCATCCCATAACATACCCTAACTTAACAAAATACTTACTGTTTAGGGTTAGGGTCTAGGTATAATCTCATATCAGTCCATAAATAATCTATTCAGAGTATTTCTTAAGCCAGAATCCTTTGCTCTGATACCAAAATGTAACATCCTTACTTTTATATATCTTAGGGACCATTCAGTAGCATTTAGAACCACTTACAAGACCTTGGAAGTCCATTAGCCAAATCTGGAATTTTACTCTTTCTCGGGTTACTGTTCATATGGTATTCCAGATTACACAACGAACTTTGAAAAATCATAATTAATTCTAGAAAACACAAAATGAAGTGGTTCAAAAATATAAATGAACATAACATCTTGAAGTTTAAGGGAAAAATAATTTCTAGACCAAATGATTAGCCAATTGATACAGTTTATTCGTTGAAGTTTACTGTTCATTTGGTCAAAAACTCTGGAAACAGATTCTGGTCCCTTACTTTGGAAAACCATTTCTCTTGATATACACATCCAAATGAAACGTTCTTCATATGAACTTAAAGATATGGATGTGTACTACATGCTCATAAAATTTCGTGAACTAATTCCTTCATTTGCTAGGTCAAATTGAAGCCACAACAAAACTGCTTCAGGACCTACGTTTTTACCATTTCAGTTTCTTTTCTTTCATTTCCGATAATTGTTTCAGCATACATAAATCATGTCTTTTGCCTTTTCTAAATTCATAAACATCATGGGGTTATACAATAATTGTTTCATATAATCTCATCACATAAATAGATACTTTATATGGCTTTGACATACATGGAAAGTGCATAGCATATGCTAACATCTTAAATACTTCACCTTTCTTCTTCCATGCTTTTGCTCTTCACCATGCATACCTTTTCTTCATGCTTGACCTAAATGGGTTCGTTATGGGAGAGTGAGATTCTAGGGAATCTCAGTAGCAAACATTACCACTTAAATATGCAAGATATATGCTAATGCATGATATGTAATTTCATTAACTTTCTTTGATTAGTGACATGCCATCATGCTATATACTTTTGCATAAAGTGCATGGCTATGGAAACATGTTATTCACAATACATTCAACATCATTTATCATGTCACAACATCATTCAAATAACATATACATGTCAACACATAAGCATACCACATCAAACACATAAAGAGGTAAGTTCACTACCTTGCACTTAAGCTTTCCTCTTGACCTTTAGCCCTTGGTCCCTAGCTTTCCAACCATTAAGCCTTTATGCCAATCACTTCCCAACATGTTCTTGGATGTTTCAAGGTCCTAAACACATTCATATTCATCACATAATTCATTAGGACTCATGAACTCCAACCATGTTCAAGATTAACTTTGTTACACTCTTTATTGTCATAACTTTCCCTAATATTCACTAATCCACTTGGCTATTGAATCAATTGATGTCTTGACTTTACCCTACACAATTTCATATTTTGAACTCATTTATGAGCTTAGAGTCATGAAATTCCAGCTCCTTCATGGCCTGCTGTACAGAATTGAACATAAGCACACAATTCTTTCAAAAATTCTCATTTTGATTATAATGCTTCCCATACTTGTTTCTCCACTTTACCCCACACAACTTTTCATTTTAAAACCATTGGAACCATCAAAATCATGAAATTCCAATCACTGTTCATGCGAGTGAACAGTAACCGTAGGGAATCTCAAAGACCACAACCTTGAGATTTTAGTGTTTCCAAGGTTGAAAACCTTTTCAATCCTACACAAAATCATCATACAAACTCAATGGAAGCATTAAATCATTGAAATTCAATTTCCTTCCCTCATGAACAGTGCATACCAAACAGTGCACACCATGACAAAGTCAGGAATATCAACTTGATTCCACAACCAATCACTTAACTAGCTTGTTTTAGCTTCAATCATATAGTTCTAACTTTAATTTCTTCTTTCCATTTTCCTTTAAGGTCTTTGGGCAGAACCATCCCTTAGAGAAAACTCAACTTTTCTCCCATTAAAACCCTAAGTTCAAGCTCCCAAATCAAAGGAAAATAAGCTAGGAGAGATTGCTTACCTTTAATCTCTAGCTTCCTTGAACTTTGGAACCTTGAATCTTCTTTGTCTTGGATTGAGTTTCCATTTTGCAAGAGCTTCCCCAAGGGTACATGAGCTTACGGTTCTGAACCAGAATTGAGGGGTATTTATAGCCAAAATCCAAGAAAAAATAATGGCCAAGATTGATTTGGTTACTATTTGATCTAAAGGCCCACATTTAATCTTGGATTTAACTTTTTCATAAAATAATAATTATGACATCATGTGGGACAGCTCATGGGACACCTAAGAGGGTTAGGTGGCGTGCTGCCCATGCAAGGAACCTTCTAGAGAAATTCCAGTCCAATCCGGTACCGATCAGCGCAGTTTCACAACAACCGGATTGTGTTCTGTTCCTAATTTTTTTATAATATACCAGGATATGTATTCTATCCTGGAAATTAATGTCTAGGCTTCTCACACCATTGACATACTTGTACTGGCCACAACTTAATTACAGATCCCTTGGAAAATGACCAAAATACCCTTGGTGTCCTTTCTTGCACTATATTGACCCTAAGGGCATAATTGTCATTTCACCCCTTCTTGTACTGCCTCAGGGCATATATTGGCTCAACTAATCATATTTATACCATGTGTCACTTTTTTAGCCTCTCCCAGATGGCCAAAATACCCTTCATCCATCTCTGGTACAATCTGGGCATCCAGGGGCATTTTCGTAATTTCGCACTTTTTCTGGCACTGGCCCCTTCTACTGATAGACTGGTACCCTGGGTTTTGCGCCTTCCTTGGCGTCATTATGGGCCTATATATGAGGTCATATGATCTCATTCTATCCAGGCTTACATACCGATAAGTTCCATTATCGGATCACGGGTGTTAACAAACTCCCGTCAAAATTCACTGATATGTGAATAACTTTTTATACAGAACTTCTTCTGGAGTTCTGTCAGATCCAGGACATCTGATACTGTAGGGCACACTTTCCTGTAATTTGCCCACTTATATCTGAAGTCCATGAAATCTGATAAAATTTCAGATAACTTTTAGACTATCAGATAATTTTCTGCTGTCTGGAGCCCTAATAAAATTTCTGTATCATGCCAGATTACCCAGCATGACTTCCTCTATTTACTGATGGAATGTGGGACTGAAATACTTACAGGCAGTTCTAAGCCTTTTCTGGCTGAACTTTTTCATAATTACATTTATGTCCCTGACTTTTTGCTTAATTATATTTAGGTCCCTAAACTTTTAGAAATTACAACTTTTGGCCCAACATTTATTTCTACTTTAACTTTTGGCCTTTAAACTTTTCCAATTTTTGTTTAGGTCCCTTTCTTCCTTCAAGCCTCATTTAACCTTTATCATTTCTTCTGATCTTTGTCATAATCCTTCCTAAACCTCTTTCCACTATCAGTACTATACAGATAGGGAAAATTTAGGATATGACAAGTTACTTCTAGTTTATTGATTCAATTAGATTTAGTATATGACAAAGAAGTAGGAAACCGAGTTGGATTTCTTATTTCTATATTATTGATGCTTTTACTGATGTTCATCCTTGGACTTAGTTGGACATGGTTGTAGTTAATTAAAGTAATTGGATGTTATGCTTGGTTGTATTATGGGTTTGTTGAATTGTGTTGCATTTATGTATATGATTTAAGATCTATTTCTATTATTACTTTGGCTAATTGTATTTAATATGTTACATGGAAGCGTGCACATTACACAATGTTAACACTTTCACATGCAAGCACAAGTATTTACATTGATGCATGCGTTGTTTAGTACCATTTGCTACTAAGATTTCCAATAAATTCACCCCTCTATGTCACCCCCATATTGAAAACTGTTGTTTTAATTATCAAACAAAACTAAGCTAACCAACAGTAAAGTGGAGGCTAACCTAGGTCAATTTATAAGGAGCCTAAATGGTTGCTAAGGTACCTAATTAATCTAATGAGCCACAAATTAACAAGTTAAACAGATGATGTGTGATGAGATCTTATCTAACTTATGAAAGTAAATCCTATGCTATTGTTTTTGCTTTTAAGTATTTATGATGATGAGATGAATGAATGACAAATGTGTTCCCTTAGAGATTACTTTACCTTCATTATCCACATAATATGAGAAGTTAATTAGTTGAATTAGAATATGTTAGCTAACAACTCGCCAGCTAAATCTCAATCAAAGCTACAACTCATAGACATTTAATAGAGATCATGGATCATTCAACTTAGAGATAGAAGAAGATGAATTAACAGATAAAACTGTACTCTTAATTCTTTTAAAAATTTTCATTTTGATTCCAATGACTCCAATACTTGTTTCTCTACTTTGTCCAATAAAAATTTTCATTTTAAAACTATTGGAAATATCAAAATTATAAAATCCAAATCACTGTTCATACTTGTGAACAGTACAAAGAAGAGTTTAAAATTTTATCTTTCAATTCCAATGCTTTCAATATTCCAAACCAATCCAATCTTACACAAAATCATCATTTAAATTCACTAAAAGCATTAGATTTATTGAAATTCAAACCCCTCCTTTCAGTTCTTATCTTGACCAAAAAGTATCAAGAAAATGCAAAGTCAAGAATATCAATTAAATTCAATAACCAACCATCTAAACTAACTTATCTAGGTGTCATCTACTTAGTTTTAACTTCATTTTCTTCTTCCTTCTTTATTAACATCACAATCCCCTCATAACATCTTTTCTCTATCAGTCTTATACATATAGGAAAAATTTGGGATGTTACATTTCTATCCGCCTAAAAAATAAATTTTGTCGTCAAAATTTACTTAGTACCTTACTCAAACTATATTGGATATATCTCCTCTTTATATCATTTTCTACTTTATGACCAAGGCTTAGCGTATCTATGTCTTATATTCTATCTTGCCATCTAGCAGATGACTCTCAACATCCATGGAGACTAATATCTTTCTTGTGCTATTATGCTCTTTCTTCCTTAATCTTTTATTAAGAGTCAAAGTCTACTACTTTATGTTACTTATCCAATTGTCATTTATCATGCTTATAGACAACTCACTATACTGGATTTGTGAGTAGTTTCCATTTCTTTCGTATTGAACTCTCTAAAATTTTACTATATTCCAAGTTTTAGGTTAACTATTTGAAATACTTTCTATCTATTTATATCTTTCCTTTTTCATAGTTCCCCTTCTTAGAACTGATGTAAGGAAATACTTTTCATCTATCTCTTTCTTTCCTTCACTTTCTTAATATCTCTTTCTTTCTATAAAATTCCTTTGTTTGGAACTAATACAAGGAATTCTAATATTCCTTATTTTCTCTACTACGCACTTATACTATTATCGGCTTATGCTCTTCTTTGCTCATACTATTCTTTCTTTTTGTGCTATTTTGTTTTCTTTCAATACTATGCTTTCTTTTTATTATGCTAGCTAGAAATGTCCTTTCTCAGATTTCTATAACATCTTTCTAATCCTTGAGACTAAACACATTACTTCCCAGTAGGTCACCCATCTCTAAACTTCTATGGCCTGAGCACCTCTCAATTAAGCATGCTATTAGATTAGGATTAGGTTACTATTCATATGGCTATAGGTCCTAGCATACTCATTCTCTTAGAATTGTGTTATAACTTTACCCTACCTTAGACCCTTTTCTCTGAATCTCTCTAGCCTTTTAATCTCTTTATGCTAATCTGGAGGATCTATCTATTCATACTTCTTTTTTCTTAAAACATATGGGGTTATCTTCTCTGTTCCTCAAACATACTTATACAAAACTTTGAATATCAGTACTCATATTTGAACTTAGACTTTGTCTTCGTTTAAGAGAAACTAAGTTCAGTCTTGTGGCTATCTAGGGAAAAAACATTATAAATACTTCTTTAGATTGAATTAATCAACATCTTACCAAAAAAAATATCAAGTTGTCTTATTCCTCTTTCAATGATTCACATTGTGATCTCATACTTCTGCGAATCATGTTAGGATCAACTATGATTTCTTTTTGGAAAAATTTGTTAGGAATTGGAAGACACACAGCGGAAATTAAATTAAATTTTTTTCCATTCCTTACCAGGATCTACCGTATGTGTTTAAGTCAAGTGGGAAGAAGCATTACCCTCAGTGTTCCTCAGCGACTTCCACAGCTTCTGGTCACGACATTCACAACTTCTCTCAGCGGCTCGTGGTCCCTTTCCGATCTCAAGAAGTCGATGACTCAGGTCGGCTTCCTCTACTGGTATCCACATGAACAGTGTTCCAACCACGAACAACATGCTAGTGTCTCTTGTCCCTCCAGGGCTTTCTCAAGAATTCGTCCTCTCCGTCTCTATTTCAGTAGTTTCTTATCTGCAAACCTTTTACAGATTCCCCTTCGGCCTTTCTATGTTCTATATCTTTCAAAATGTAGCTCCTAAAATCAGATATATAGGATGCTATGCATTTTTCTTTACTGAATTGGGTTTTAGAGTTAATCTTATATTAATTATGAAATTAATACAATATCATATATTGTATAATTTGATAAGAAACTAATTAAATAAATAATATTTATATTAAATCCGTCCCAGAGATTTAATTCACCTATTTATTTAACTTAAAATAAAGATAAGACTGAACTATATTTGATTTATTCTCATAAATCAAATTTGAGATATCATATCAATTTGAATTTCAAATTCAAACGTGATACAGATTTAATTTATCCTTATAAATTAAATCTTATAAATATCTCTTATATGAGATATCCTATCAATTTGAATTCCAAATTCAAACATGATAGAGATTTAATTTATCCTTATAAGTTAAATCTTATAAATATCTCTTATTTGAGATATCCTATTAATTTGAATTTTAAATTCAAATTTGATAGAGATTTAATTTATCCTTATAAATTAAATCTCATATATCTCTTATATATAATGTATATATACGAATTTATATATATACGAATATAAATATAAATAAATATATACATCCACCCTGGATCATTCATTGAATGT
Source organism: Leucaena leucocephala (assembly GCA_037074615.1). NCBI lineage: Eukaryota > Viridiplantae > Streptophyta > Magnoliopsida > Fabales > Fabaceae > Leucaena > Leucaena leucocephala. Next base: position 21,261,199 of record CM073519.1, read on the forward strand.
GGACATGTCTTAGATTCAATGAATCTGGACATCATAGCTCATGTTGGGCTATTTTGTGTGCGACCCTGTAGGCCCATATGAAGTTGGCAGTGGGCCATTTGCTATACTGGCCCACAAGTCGCAAGCAGTCTCTAGCAAGACATAACGACTACCCAAATCATATGAGGATCGTTAAATGATGTAACCTTTTATATAACCATATCATGTCCCTTCTGTCACCCGATATTTTGGTCATGGATGAGGCATGGATAATGTCATCCTCCTATTTCTGACCGTTACTTTCTCGATCCTTAAGTAGTCTGACTATAAAATTGGAACTACCTTTCTATTACAGTATGGCCATACATTTTTCAGACTCACCCATCGAGGGGCCCAGTAATATCTCTCTACAAATGAGGGACAAATTCCATCTTGACCATTCACATTCCTCTGCATGAAAAACCACTAAGCCCGAACATAGTCTTTATGATCACTCGGTCAAAAGTGACTTTTGACTAGGTTAAAGTGAGTGTTTGTCATGTAGGAATCCATGATGATCTCAGGTCAAAGGGCATAGTGACATAGTTTGTATATGAGAGAAGCTTAAGACGTAACCCATACAGCTCTCTCATAGTGGGTCGGTCCAACACCTTGTACTCTTACATGTGCCTATGACTTTGATTTATATCTCTATACATCTTCAAAGTCATACTGGTCTTATTTTATCTCATAGATGACTGACCAGGGACATTTAGGATAAGATCATGAATTATCCAAGGATGGTCATCACAGTAAACATGCAAATAATATGATAACACAATTAATAAATTCATAAATCAATAATGTTCATAAGACAATGATTGGCCCCTAGGGCACGATTTCCAACAAAATTACCATTAAACAAAGGTAAAGGGTTGATCACTCCCTTTGTTGATAATTATCACATCCTAATTTTTCCCTATTTGTATAAGACTGATAGAGAAAAGAGGTTTGGAAATGATTGTGATCATGAATAGAGAATAAAAGAAAAAAATTAGATAAAGGTTTACCCCTAGAAGTCCAGTATATAACCTAAAATAGATAGGCTACCAAGCCTTATTGAATAGAAGTCCTAGAAGTATACAGGTGATGTTTAGGGACTAAACTGCAAATAATAAAATTATAGGGACTAAATTCTAAATAGTGAAAGTCTTAGGAGGCATAATGGTCATTTTGAAGAAAGAGAGGGCTGAACTGAAAAGGCTAAAAGTTCCATGGTGAAAAATAAAAGTAGATATAAGTTTTGCGCCATTAATTATAATTATGAAAAATTCAGGGCCTAAAATACAATTTTTAAAAGTTTTGGGGCAAAATGGTAATTATGAGAAAGTTGAGCCAGAGAAGGCCCAAAACTGCTCGAAATAATTTCAATCCTAAATTTTTCCAATAAATAGAGAATATTTTTCTGATCAGTATAATGTAACACATAATTTTACTTTGAGGTCCTGATAAATAGATATGAATTTATAAAGAAAGAAAAATTAGTATAATATCCTCTAGGTCTCAGAATCAAATAAAATTTGGTAGTATTTGTTTATAATTAATATGAGAGAATTTATCAAACTGGCATAACTTAAAAAGAAGTTATGTAGAATTTATAATGGATTAAAATAACCGGTAAGCGCTTTTCGGGGCAATTTCTTGGGAGTTGGGCCCATAAAAGTAGGGGACCACGTAGAAGGCCCAAAATGGTTCCTTATAGGCCCAATAATATTTTTAGATAAGTATATGGGCCAATGCCAATAAAGACTTAGAGAAAAGTAAAATTACAAAAATGCCATTGAGTGTGCCACTATGTTGTGCCATTGTGCAAGAGATAGGTGGAAGGCATTTTAGTCATTTGACTAAGGGTAGACGACAAAGGAGAGTCCCCATAATAGTTTAACAAAGTAAGGGAATACTTTGATCATGTTTGGAAAGATGATAATACCCTAGAGATATTATATTTTGGTAATTTGCCAAAGAATCAATAATTAAGTTTATACCCAATCCAAGAATGTCAAGGGTAGGAAGAATTTGGATACTAGATTTAAGATCAGAAAGCATCTTATGAAATCTCAGAAAAATTAAATTTATAAAACAGTATAGTTTTTGGTAAATTGAACTAAGCAGGTATTAGATTAGACTATAATTTTTCCAGATAATTCTTCCCCTTGGAATTTTGACACATGTGGCTATGAGGTATCCCTTGATTGTGTCATAGATGATGTAATCTTTTGGTTTCTAGGGCAAGCCAAGATTAAGAGCAAATATGAGCCATTAGATCAAATAGTGCATAAATTGATATTGGCCATCCATTTCCATGACTTAAAGTCTATAAATATCTCCCATTTTTTGCCCAAAATCATGGCATGAGGAGACCATGGGAAAGTGCTACCCAAGTGGAAAGCCAAGCCAAGACAAAGAAGAATCCAAGGTCCAAAGTTCAAGCTAGCTAGGGATTAAGGTGAGCAATCTATTCTAGCTTATTTTCCTTTAATTTGGGGACTTGAACTTAGAGTTTTTATGGAAGAAAATTGAGCCTTACCTAGGGTATATGTGCTGTCCAAAACCCTAGATGAAAGGATAAAGAAGAAATTAAAAGTTAGACCTATATGATTGATGCTTAAAAAAGCTTGCTATATGATTGGTTATTAAATCAAGTTGATATTCTTAACTTTGCCATAGAAGAGACCATTCGGTGCTTATGATAAAGGGAGATGGAATTTCAATGATCTAATGCTTCCATTTAATTTATATGACGATTTTGTGTAGGATTGTATAGGTTTTGAACATTGGAAGCATTAGAATTGAAAGTTGTAATTCTTATAAGTCTTCACTATTACTGTTCACACACATGAATATTTATTGGAATTTCATGATTTTGATGCTTACAATGATTTTACAATGAAAATTTGTGTGGGATAAAGTACAGAAATAAGTATTGGAAGCATTGTAATCAAAATAATAATTTTTGATAGAAAAGGGAAATTATGTAATTATGTCAAGAACAGTATATAGTTGTTGGAATTTGGGAATTATGAGTTCATAAATTGATTTAGAAGGCCAAATTGTGTAGGGTAAGGTCAACACATCAATCGGTTCAAAGGCCAAGTTAATTAGTGAAAATTAGATAAAGTAATGTCAATTAAAGTACGTTAAATGTTCAAGAAAGTTATATTGTAATAAATGGATGATAATGTTATATTATGAATTGATTGGTGTAACATGCTTACTTTCATATATCTTAGGGATCATTCAGTAGCATTTGGAACCACTTATAAGACCATGGAAGTCTATTAGCTAAATATAAAATTTTTACTCTTCTCAAATTACTATTCATATGGTATTCCAAATTCGGGTACAAACTTAGAAAAATTATAATTAATTCTATAAATATTGAAATGATATAGTTCAAAAAGCTATGTGAAGACAATAACCTTAAATTCAAGGGAAAAATGATTTATAGGCCAAATGCTTAGTCAATTAATACAATTTATTCATCAAAGATTATTGTTAATTTGGTCAAAAATTATGAAAATATAATATGGTCCCTAAATTTCAAAAATTTGTTCTTTTTGTATAGACATCAAAATAAGGTGTTCTTGGTGTCAAAAAGAAACTTGACTTGTTGTAACATCCTGAAATTTCCTTAGCCAAAAACCCTAAGTTCTTAGCTAAGGAAATGCTTAGAGAAATGTAAATGGTATTATCAACTGAATAAGGATCAAATCATAAAGTTAGAAAGTATTATGGCCAAAAGTATAAAGTAGACAAAGCTTCAGGGACTAAACTGTAAATATAGAAAAGGTCAAGGGACCTAAATGTAAATTGTGAAAAGTTACAAAAATTGTACTTTCAGCCTAAAAAAGCCCGGTCTAGATTTAAGATATGAAAATACTAGGAGATAAAGTACAAAATTTCAAGTTAAATGAGAGACATCTTAATTTTGATTTGAGGTCCCGATTAATTGATAAAAAATCGGTAAGTCTGAGAAAATTACTTAGATTTTTTATGAGACTGACTAGACTTCAGAATTTTGTGAGATTATGATAGAAGATACTTTTTGAATTACGGGATATTTTAAAAAAGACCACACTCCCAAAAGAGGTACAGATAATCTTAAATAAAATTTTAAAGGAATTGTAGGAGCTTGTTTACCGGCTCTAAAATTATGACTTTATTTGTTGAGGGATCAGATCTAAACTGAAGACCATGAAGTTTTATCAGAAGGCTCAGAATGAATTTACATGGGTTATTATGGGCTAAGTCAAAGTCCAATAGATAGTATGAGCTCAAACTAAAATAGGAGCAAAATTGTAATTTCAAGAAAGTTAGTGTAAGAAATAGCAGTTCTGAAAAATATTCAGAAAAATCCCAATAAATTCCATAAAATGGAAACTGAGGTTCTAAGACATTTTTATAAAGTAAAAATGGCAAAAATACCCCTATATCAATTTTTATCGTATTATGGTTTCTTTTGAGGTATCCGGCAAAATTAAGTATTTGGACTATAAAAAGACCTCAAAAATTATAAGAAAATAGGGATAAATATTTAAAGGGTCAATAATGATTCTAGATAGGCTAGACAAGGTTAGAGAGTATTTTAGAAAATATTGTTTTTTAAATAATTTATTTTTCCCAAAAATACCCGAATCGATACCGGTTAATTCTGAAAAAAATTGGAGAAAACTCAAGAAGCTCCAAGAAACTCCATAAAGATCCAAGAAGCTATGAGTTGGTGCCAAATGAAAGGGAGAAGGGAGAAAAATAGGACAACTCAACAGTTGTCATGATTGCAATTAAAAAGAGATTAAATCCTAGCCCTTGAATCAAACTTTTAAGAATTGAATCTTAGACCTTGATTCCCTTCACTTTGTTCTATAAATACCCCCTCCCAAGACCTCCATTTTGTGCAAGCCTCTTTACATAGGGGAAACTCTTGACAATTCAAAATTCAAGCCAATATCAAAGCTTCCAACCTCACAAAATTCTAGGATATAAAGGTAAGCATACTTCCAAGCATTTAGTGATTTATTTGGAAGTTTAATTTATGGTTTTTAGGGTTTGAGAACCCTAGATTTCTAAAGGGAGATGCTTTCCAAATGAGGAAAAGATGAAAGTTATGATAAGAGTAGGAAAGACAAGTTGAAAAGGATAAGATGTAACATGTTTAAGCTCATGAAATCAATAATATCTTGGAATTGTTCTTGAAACAGCTTGCTGTCCAGATTTATGTACTCTGTTCTAGGATTGAGATATGGTAATTTTAAGGCCTCCAATATGTTCAAAATGCAATTTTGTGTAGGGAAAAGTAAGAAGACCCTAATTAAGCATCAAAATGGAAATTTTAGAAAACCCTAAGTTGCAATTTTTGTTTATGTCCATATGCAAGTATGGGAGATGAAGAAATTTCAAACTTTGGATCACACCATTGGATTTCTTAGCCAAAATTGTGTAGGATAGGATCCCAAGAGTTAATGTTAGTGCTTGGGAGAAATAAAACCTTAATTTAATTCAAGAAAGGGTTGTTAGGGTTTTTATGTTTGAATTATGTTTGAGAAGTTGTAATAACATGAAATTGTTCAATAATTAGGATTTGACATTTGTGCACCTAAAGAACTTCAAGTCAAGAAGGTAGCAATAACTCTAGCTTTATCATTGTCTTGCAATTATTTATTGGTATTGTTGTTTATGATGTTTGGTTGAGCATCATATTATGTGATAATGTGCAAGCTTGATGGGCTTGGTGATGTGGTAATCTCCTTGCTAAGATGTCATGACAAATGCATGTTAGAGAATACCAAACTATGAAAATGATTATGTGTCTCCCATATCATATAACATGCTTTGGATAATTGCTTGATGACGTTAAAGTTTGTGTTAGTTGCTATTAGGATTTCCTTGGAAATCTCACTCTTTTTCAAACTAAACCATGTTAGGTGCTAAGCATTCCATAAGCAAATAGCCAATGGATGGTGTTTGAAGCATGCTTGGTTGTGTTAGATAAACCTATGTTGTGCAAATATGGAACAAAGAGTACTTTGTGTAAGTTCTGTTGGGAGGCAGTGAGCTTGCCGCCATGTTTTGAATATGATATTGTATGAATCAAGATACTATATTTAGCATGCTTAAAGTTAGCATCCTAAGCTTTATGTGGATATCAAGTACACCAAATTTGGATAAGAAACGAATTTATAGTGATTTTCAAAGTGAAGAATTGAATTCTAGAAAACTGAAAAAATTACCATATGAACAGTATGTATTTGCTAGTTTACTAGGAATGCTACAGTAACTTTTGAACCTAATTGTTATTTTCCCATAAATATATCTTAAAGATGTTTCAGTGGGACTTGGAAGCACCTCATTTGGAATTTTATAGATTTAAATAAAAATTTTCAAAGTTGGGCACAATTCTAAAAAATACTAAATGAGCAATACCTGAGTGGAATTTATAAAAATCCATATTCTTGTTTCCAGCTTTAATGGATCATATAAAGGTATTAAAATAAGGATACGACATTTTGTTATAAGAGCTGAAGGTTTTGGCTTTGGTACGGAACAATTGTTTAGCACGGAACAAAGGTTCAAGTGCAAGATAAAATTGCTCTGATTAGTAAATATCGTATGTAGCCAATTAGCTAAGGTCCAATTGATATTGAGACTAGTGATGGGTTACTTGTTCATAATCTAACTAAGATTATGGATTGGAGATGAATACTCTAGGGAAAATGAACATTGAGGTTTAATAAGAGATAGCTTCTCACCAGACAAAGATCCATGAGGATAGGGAAAACTTAAAAGTACAAATGATATAGAGATGTTAGCCATACCCTTCCTCAGTTAGATGAAAGAAAGCAACTAACTTAGTTATGGATTACGGTGAGGCCATGGACACAAAAGTCCTTCAGGATAGGGACACATAAGTCTTACAGTTAATGAGAGATATTATGATGGAATTAATATAGCCTAGTTAAGATGGCCTAACATGATAGCTATTCCCGATTCGTGAATTGATAAGTAGACTCTTAGAGATGTAAGCTAAAGATAAATAGCCTCAAAAATTTCTTGAGGATTAATAGAAAGAGATGATAAGAGATATAGTATGAGTTTGTGGGAGTGCCCTCTAACCCTAATGTAAACCATATTCCTCCTAGAAGAGGACAATCTATGGCTGAGAAATCTAAGCACTAGTACTAGATTACAAGCAAACCAGATATTAGTCCTCCCTCATTAGGATTTGAGGATAGATTTGATATGAGTAACCTATAGCAGTTCTTTAATCAAGAGATCCAGTCATAGTCTACTATAGTCCCTTCCTATTTTTACAGTTCAGGTCAAGGGTTGGATAGAAGTAAAGATCAAGAACAGTCAGTCTATCTGTATTTCCTCAATGCTATAGCAGGGATGATAAACAGATATGTAATAGAGGGTGTAACATCCTTACTTTTATACCTCTTAGGGACTATTCAGTAGTATTTAGAACCACTTACAAGACCTTGGAAGTTCATTAGCTAAATCTGGAATTTTACTCTTTCTTGGGTTACTGTTCATATGGTATTCTAGATTACATAACAAACTTCAAAAAATCTTAACTAATTCTAGAAAACTCAAAATGAAGTGGTTCAAAATATACGTGAAGATAACATCTTCAAATTTAAGGGAAAAATAATTTCCAGACCAAATGATTAGCCAATTAATACAGTTTATTCGCCAAATTTACTGTTCATTTGGTCACAAATCCTGGAAACAGATTCTGGTCCCTTATTTTGGAAAATCAGTTCTCTTTGTATAGACATCCAAATAAAGCATTATTGGTTTCAAAACGAAGCTTGGAATGTCATCTAAATGTATGTAAAATTTCATACATTTATTCCATCATTTACTATTTTTCATTACATCATGACCATCACTGCTTACATTGGTCATATAGCAACAATACACATTCACATAACATATATACTATCCAATCCCTAGCTTTTCTTCATGCTTCATCATGCTCTTTCATCATTCATAAACCTGTGGGATTGGGATTACATGGAAAGGGATGAGATTTTGGGGAAAATCTCAGTAGCAAACGGTACTAAACAATGCATGCATTAATGCAAATACTTGTGCTTGCTTGTGAAAGTGTTACTATTATGTCATGTGCATGCTTCCATGTTACATATGAAATACAATTGGACAAAGTAAACATATAAACAGAGCTTCATACATAAGCACATAGGCAACACAATTCAATCAAGCCATAGCACAATCAAGCATAACATTCAATGCATACAAGTTTAGGATAAGTTTACTACCTTGAACACTTGACCTTCTGTCACCTTAACTTGCTTCTTTCTTCTCACTTTCCTTGAACATGTGGCTGTCTCTCTTAGAGCATACAAATCAATTCCTAACATCACATAATCATTCATCCATTACAATCTAACTTCCTTGAGAATTAAACTCACTTTAACTAACATAACTTCTTCTTGAACATTAATCTCATTAACTTTCCTTAATCTTAAACAATAGACTTGGTCTTTGAATCAATTGATATCTTGAATTTACCCTACACAATTTCATCTTTTGAATCCATTTATGAGCTTAGAATCATGAAATTCCAACTCCTTCATCACATGCTGTACAGAGCCGAAACTGCACTCAATTCTTTCAAAAATTCTCATTTTGATTCCAATACTTCCCATACTTGTTTCTCTACTTTATCCCACACAACTTTTCATTTTAAAACCATTGGAAGAATCAAAATCATGAAATTTCAATCACTGTTCATGAGAGTGAACAGTAATAGAGAAGGATTTCAAAAACTACAATATTGGAATTTCAATGCTTTCAAGGTTCAAACCTTTCCAATCCTACACAAAATCATCATCTAAATTCAATGGAAGCATGAAATCATTGAAATTCCATTTCCTTCCCTCATGAAAAGTGCAGACCGAACAGGTTCCATTAAGGCAAAGTCAAGAATATCAACTTGATTCAACAACCAATCTCTTAATTAGCTTGTTTAAGCTTCAATCATATGTTTCTAACTTTAATTTCTTCTTTCCACTTTCATCTAAGGTTGTTGGGCAGCACTACCCCTTAGAGAAAACATAAATTTTCTCCCATGAAAACCCTAAGTTCAAACTCCCAAATCAAAGGAAAATAAGCTAGGATAGATTGCTTACCTTTAATCTCTAGCTTGCTTGAACTTTGGAACCTTGAATCTTCTTTGTCTTGGCTTGAGTTTTCATCTTGCAAGAGTTTCCCCAAGGTATCACAAGGCCACGGTTTTGGGTAGAATGAGGGGGTATTTATAGCCAAAATCCATGAAAAATGAATGGCCAAGATTGATTTGGTTACTATTTGATCTAAAGGCCCACATTTAATCTTGGATTTAACTTTTTCATAAAAGAATAATTATTAAATCATGTGGGAAAGATCAAGGGACACCTCAAGAGTTTAGGTGGCATTCTCATAGTGTAAGGAAGCTTCTGAAAAAATTTCAGTCCAATCCGGTACCGATTGGAGCAGTTTCAGAACAACCAGGACTGTTTTCTGTTTCGAATTTTTCTATCATATACCAGGATATGTATTCTGTCCTAGAAATCAATGTCTAGGCTTCTCATACCCTTAACATGGTTATACTGAGTATTTATCTACCATCCATTCCTTGGGAAATGACCAAAATACCCTTGGTACCCTTTCTTACACTATATTGACCTTAAAGGCATAATCGTCATTTTACCCCTCTTTATACTGGGTCAAGGTGTATCTGGGCTAAACTAACCATATTTATACCATGTGCCACGTTTTTAGCCTATCCCAAGTGGCCAAAATGCCCTTCATCCATCTCTGGTACAATCTGGGCATCTAGGGGCATTTTCATAATTTCACACTTTTCTGGACATTGGCCCCTTCTACTGATGGACTGGTACTTTGGGTTTTGGGTCCTTCTTGGTGTCATCATGGGCCTATATATAAGGTCATCTGATCTCATTCTATTCAAGCTTACATACCGATAAATTCTATTATCGGATCACAGGTGTTATCAAACTCCCATCAAAATTCACTAATATGTGAATAACTTTTTATACATAACTTCTTCTGGGGTTCTATCAGATTCATAACATCTGACACTGTAGGGTATACTTTCCTGTAATTCCCTCACTTATATCTGATGTACATGGAATCTAATAAAAATTCAGATAACTCTTAGACTATCAGATAATTTTCTGCTGTCTAGAGCCCTAATAAAATTTCTGTATCATACCAGATTAACTAGTGTAACTTTCTCTATTTACTGATGGAATATGGGACTGAAAAACTTCTGGGCAGTTATAACCCTTTCCGGGCTGATCTTTCTATAAAAACAATTTCGCCCTTGAACTTTTTACTTAATTACATTTAAGTCCCTTAAGTTTTAGAAATTACCACTTTTGGCCCAAATCTTATTTCTACTTTCACTTTTTGCCTTTAACCTTTTCTACTTTTTATTTTAGTCATTCTCTTCCTTAAAGAATCATCTAACCTTTATTATTTCTTTTGATGTTTGTCATAATCCTTTCCAAGCCTTTTTCCACTATCAGTACTATATGGATAAGGAAAAATTAGGATATGATAGAGGGCATTGACCTAAATTAGGTTTATGTTTTAGAAGACTAGACAAAGAACATTAAAAGAGAAGGTTTAGATAAAGTTATGTCCAAGTTGCGATGTGAATGTGTTTAGGTCATGACAGGAGAAGACCTTTAGTCGTGACCAAAGTACATATAGTTGTAAAGTCTTGACGAGTAGATTGAGAAGGTCACGACTAAAGTTCACAAAGAAGGTAAGTCAGAACTAGCTATTGCTTAGGTTGCAACTAGGATGCACAGAGACCTAATGATAAGAATGAAGATGCTAATCTCACTGATGTTTCTTAATTAGAAGTTTAGCACATAGTGCATACAAGCCAAAAAGTATAAGATACAATGATACAAATCAATTTAAGAAGATACTTTGAAGTATATCTTCTGTATGACTATCAGGAATAGATCTCCATTACAAAAATAATTTAGTTAGTTAGTTTTTCATGAACAAAATAATCAAAAGTTAGAATGAGACTTGCCTAAGAATGAGCGTAATACATAGCTTAAGGTTAGATATGTGATGGTGAATAGATATAAAGTTGATATTTTTGAAACAGAGGGATCCCATCATAAAGAAATAGTAACCTAGCAAACCTATAGTAGAGCACCCCAAGGAGCAAACGTAATAGTACTAGATGATGAATGAGATACATGCGACTCAAGGTCACTAAGATCAAGAGTAGGTTGGGACTGATATATAGACAAAATAGTTAAGAGATAGTAGAGAGATACAGAAGTTACTCCATAGAAATAGAGATTGATCCACTAACTTGAGAAGTTTTTCTCGAATCGTTTACGAGAAGCATTCCTCTCAGTTGGATAGTAATGAGCGTGAGGCTAAAGGTTAAAGCAGGGAAAAAGGAATCCTTTGATGAATACTTAGCGGAGTTTATCCACATTAACAGTGAGAGTATAATGATTGACAAGTTAGTTCACGGATTGAATTCCATGTTATAAAGAAAAAACTTTTCTTGGGTAGTTGCATAAGTTTAACAAAGCGGTAAATGTATGCAACATTAGAAAAGAAGTTTATGATGTCTAAAGAGAGAAAGATAGCCAGAGTTTCAAAGATAAAGAGACTCCTTAATTTAAGAAAGAGTAATGAGCAAGAGTTATATAAAATGATGAAAGGTTGAGTCTATACCCTAGTAGGAGGGTAATGTGACAGTCTAAGTTAAATGAGTAGTTATTTTAGGTTCCTGAATGAATGTTTGGGATCTAGCAGATAATATGATAGAGGAAATAATGCTTTAAAGTTTACCTAGTTAATTGTTTAATTGCAGTGTGCATATAATGGATGGTTAAGCAAATTATGTGATGATGATACGTCTTATATTGCCATAAGTTATGATAAATAGTTGTATCTCCTAGCATTTGTCATATGATAACATGCATGTTAGAGCATGCTGTGATTAATGAACACTCTCCTTTTGCATTACATGCAGGGTAGTATACATGATGAGAAAGTTTTGAAAAAAGTTATATTTTCCCATACCATTCGACATACAATTAGATAATTCAATTTGGTAATGATAAGTAATAGAAAAGTGATAAATAAGATAGTTATCCAGTTAATTCCCAAATAATAGAATGAGAATTTATTACTAGACAATGATAGTCAATTACACAAAGAATGAGATTAGAGATAAATGTTGGTGGCGAACCTATAGACATATAATTACAGTACTTAGGACATATGTCATTAGTAAAGATAAGATACATGAATGATGTACCATCAACATGAAATAAAATAAGACGCAATTATAAAGATGATGCATCCCTGAGAGGGAACAATGTCTATGTAAAAGAAGTTAATATTCTTGCAATAGAGTTAGATTACTCTTGAGATAGAGCCATGAGAATGGATAGTATAGCTCAGATTAGAGCCATGTCCACTAAATGAGATGTACAGATTATGACATATATGTGCATGTAGAGCCTGTCTAGCTATTTGCAATACTAGGTATGGTAAAGCTATGAAAGATGAGAATGATAAGACAAACTTATTAGTGATAGAGGAAATGAGTGAAGTCTTAATAGATAATATTGGCTTATGTGATTAGTTATGGGGAATTATCTGTTGAGTTAGCAACTAAGTGGAATTGACTAACCTTATAACTTAGTCCGTTGGTTTTAGGTCTTCTAGAGATAAGGATACAATACAACATAATCGCAATAGATTTTGGAGGATCACAGTTGGATCCTAATATGGCTCGCAAATAATAGAATTCCAGGGTCATAGTTAGATCCTGAAGTGGCTGACGGTTGATCACAGTAGATCCCGAGGGTCACAGTAGACATCCCAAGAAAATGGGTGATCTATAAGTACAATATTTCTTTGGAAGGACGATTACCAAGGACAAGGTTAAGGTAAGAAAGCTCCATAAGTTGGTTAACTCATAATAGAGAGAGTACCCATAATGTTAATTTTAGATAGCCTTATTATTATGGACTAAACTCATAATCTTCTTACATAGACAAGGAATTAAGTAATAAGAGTTAAGGTTTTTAGTCCTAGGTAATAGATATTTATGAGTCTATAGATAATATGCCTAAGGAAGAGAAAAAAGAAAATATCATGAGATATGAGAAGGGGTTAAATAAAAATACAGAAATCCCTAAAATGAGGCTAGGGCTGTACATGGGCAGGGCTGGGTAAGGTAGCCCCCTACCCGGTGCCCTGCCTGAAAAGTACATGGGCTGTATTTTACAGCCTGATGCCTGGCCTTGCCTGGTAAAAGCCCTAACTATTTTGGGCTGGGCATAGGAGGGCTAGGCATGCCCAAATCATGATACCCTGCTCATATTATGAAAAAAATATGCAATTATGAACTTATAAAATAATACTATATTCATATGTCTTCAAGAATTAAATAATATACATATTTGACGAAGAATAAGACAATAAAAAGATAGTAATTAAAGTTTTAAAATCCATGGCATATAAAAAAAGTACTGAAGTCTAAGTAGTTTGCAATTGTAACTTTGCATCAATCTCCCCAAAATTGACAAAGATGAAGCATATGAAAAAAATATATGACAGTTATCACAGTTTAAAAAAACAAAGAAAGAAATCAATTTAGTTATAAATTTTAAAGGATGCAATTACTTATTTGACTACAGATATTTGTAAAATTACCCTTTAATCACCAGTATCCATCATATTTGTTCTATGTGAAATACTATAATTTATAAATTTTGATATATAAAAAAGTAATTAACTGGGCAGGGCAGTAACCCGAAATTGCCTATTTTACATTGGGCCACTTTTTATCGGGCTGGGTATGGCATATTTTGTGCTGGCTTAGGCGGGCTCTGAGCTTCTTACACAGCCCTAAATGAGGCTAAGGAGAATGAGAATAAGAGGCAAATAAACTTAAGAGAGACAGTATATAAATGGTCTAAGACAGTAAAGTACCAGGGTTTGAGCCTATTAGCACTAGTGCTTTAGATTTTATCGGCACTTTTCAGTTAATTGTGCTCAGGCAAGAGTAGCCCAATGATGGGTAGGCCCCTGGGAAGTGATAAAAAATGATGTAAATGCCATAAAAGTTTGGCATAGATTCACAAAGTTATGTAGAATGATAGAAAAGGTTATGAAAAGTTAGAAAGGGTGATGAACGGTAAGGGACTAGGACCATTATATCAAATCCAAATATAGTGGATTTGAAAGGAAAGATTTAGAAAATATTGCTCAAAAGCCAACAAAGTTATCAGCTAAAGAGAATGTTAGCCTTATGGTATCTTAGGATACGTCATGATAAGGCAAGATATACAATTATACGACTGGATGTGGCAAGAGATGCCATGATATAGCATGAAAAGTATGTAATAAGATACATTATGAGAAATATGCAATGTGATACATGATGAGAAATGTGTATTGAAAAGTATAGTAAGAAGTGACTTTGTAGCTACCTTTGAAAACAGATTGAGAGGCTCCCTCTATAAGGGATAAAATGATTGAGTAAAATGATATTAAGATACTAGTGAGTAAGAGCTTTCACTCCATGATGAAATGCTAGGCATTATGTTATATTTGTAAAATATACTAAAGCTCCAAATATTAGAGCAGTGCAAGCTCCATGTGATAGAGTTGTGCAAGCTCCGAGTGTTAGAGCTGTGCATATTAAGAAAATGAATGTTTGAGCTATGATATTAGAGCTTTGTATTCATGAGCAGGTATGTAGTCCTGCAACATGTTGGCCAGGCATTATACATGTTAGAGTATGTGCTCCTATGTGCTCCTACTTAGCTGTAAAGTAAAGCAAGAATAATTGCATAATCCTCTCTCTGAAATATGATGAATGGTTAAAACGTATGAGCAACTAGTAGAATGATGTAATTTCTAAGAAAAAGAAATATGATGATCCAAAAATGAGAGATGAAGTATTTCCAATAACATGAAATTGTTGTTCAATAATTAGGATTTGACATTTGTGCACCTAAAAAACTTCAAGTCAAGAAGGAAAGAAAAGGATGTCCAAGAGGTAGCAACAACTCTAGCTTTATCATTATCTTGCAATTATTTATTGGTATTGTTGTTTACAATGTTTGGTTGAGCATCATATTATGTGATGATGTGCAAGCTTGATGGGCTTGATTATGTGGTAATCTCCTTGCTAATATGTCATGACAAATGCATGTTAGAGAATGCCAAAGTATGAAAATGATTATGTGGCTCCCATATCATATAACATGCTTTGGATAATTGCTTGATGATGTTAAAGGTTGTGTTAGTTGCTATTGGGATTTCTTTGGAAATCTCACTCTTTTTCAAACTAAACCATGTTAGGTGCTAAGCATTCAAAAAGCAAAGAGCCAATGGATGGTGTTTGAAGCATACTTGGTTATGTTAGATAAACCTATGTTATGTAAATATGGAACAAAGAACTTTGTGTAAGTTATGTTGGGAGGTAGTGAGCTTGCTGCCATGTTTTGAATATGATATTGTATGAATCAAACTCTTAAGTTTAGCATGATTAAAGTTAATATCCTAAGATTTATGTGGATATCAAGTACACCCAATTTGGATAAGAAACTAATTTATATTGATTTTTCAAATTCAAGTGTTGAATTTTGGAAAACTAGAAAAATTACCATATGAACAGTATGTATTTACGAGTTTACTGGGAAATGCTACAGTAACTTTTAAACCTAATTATTATTTTTCCCATAAAGATATCTTAAAGATATTTTAGTGGTACTTAGAAGCATCTCGTTTGGAATTTTATAGATTTAAATATAAATTTTCAAAGTTGGGCTAAATTCTAAAAAATGCTAAATGAACAATACCCAAGAGGAATTTACAAAAATTGAGATTCTTGTTTCCAACTTTACTGGATCCTAAAGTGGTTCCAAAGGCTACTAATGGATCATATAAAGGTATTAAAGTAAGGATATGAAAGATGTTAACTAAATGTCTATAAAATTTCATACATTTATTCCACTATTTAATATTTTTGATTACATCATAAACATTCTTTCTCAAACTTGTCATATAATATCATTACATATAAAAATTCTTCACTTAATATTTATGCTATCCAATCCCTAGTTTATCTTTATGCTTCCTCGTTATAGAGAAATCTCAGTAGCAAACTGTACTAAACAATGCATGCATTGATGTAAATACTTATTATTGCTTGTGAAAGTGTTAACATTATGTAATGTGCATACTTCCATGTAACATATGATATACAATTGGCCAAAGTGATAATAGAAATAGAGCTTCATTCATAAACACATATGCAACACAATTAAACAAAGCCATATCACAACCAAGTATAACATTCACTATATACGAGTTTATGATAAGTTTACTACCTCACATGCTTGACTTCTTTCACTTTAATCTTGCCTTTTTCTTCCTACTTCTTCTTGATGTGTGGCTACCTCTTTTGAGTCCATAATCAATTCCAAACATAGCATTACCATCCGTTCATCACATATAACTTTCTTGAACATTGATCTCACTTAACTACACTAACTTTACTTAATCTTTACTACTTAACTTGACCTTTGAACCAATTGATGTCTTGACTTTACCATACACAATTTTCATATTTTGAATCCATTTGAGCTTATAACATGAAATTTTAGATCCTACACGCTGTTTTAGACAGAATTGTAAAACATACACAATTCTTACAAAAAATCTCATTTTGATTCAAATGCTTCCAATATTTGTTTCTCTACTATATCCTAAACAATATTTCATTTTAAAACCATTATAAGCATCAAAACCATAAAATTATAATCACTATTTATACTGGTGAATAGTAATATAGGAGAATTCTAAGAATTATAACTTTCAATTACAATGCTTCCAAGGTTCAAAATCCATCCAATCCTATACAAAATCATCATATAAATTCAATGGAAACATTAGATCATTGAAATTCCATATCCATATATTATGAACAGTGTAGACCAAAAGGTCTCAACCATGGCAAAGTCAACAATATCAACTTGATTCAACAACTAATCATCTAACTGTCTTGTTCAAGCATCAATCATATAGTTCTAACTTTAATTTCTTCTTTCTCATTTCATCTATAGTTTTGGACAGCATATACACCCTAGAGAAACCTCATATTTCTTCCATGAAAACTCTAAGTTCAATGTCATATCCTAATCTTCCCTATCTGTATAATACTGATAGTGGAAAGAGATTTGGAAAGGATTATGATGAAGATTAAAAGAAATGATAAAGGTTAAATGAGTCTTGAAGAAAGAAAGGGACCTAAACAAAAATTATAAAAGGTTGAAGGCAAAAAGTTAAAGTAGAAACAAGATTTTGGCCAAAAATGGTAATTTCCAAAAGTTTAGGGACTTAAATGTAATTAAGTAAAAAGTTCAAGGGCAAAATTGTAATTATAGAAAGATCAGCTCGAAAAGGGTTAGAAATACCTAGAAGTATTTCAGTCCCATATTCCATTAGTAAATAGAGGGAGATATGATGGTTAATCTAGCATGATACAGGAATTTTATTAGGGCTCCACACAGCAGATATTTATTTAATAATCTGAAAGTTATCTAACATTTTATCATATTTCATAGACTTCACATATATGTGGGAGAATTACAGGAAAATGTACCCTATAGTATCAGATGTCATGGATCTGACAGAACCCCAAAAGGAGTTCTGTATAAAAAGTTATTCCCACATAAGCGAATTTTGACTGATTATGGGATTTAGTAGTATATAAGCCTAGATAGACTGAGATTAGATGACCTCATATATAGGCCCATGATGACGCCAAGGAGGGCCCAAAACACGGGGTACCATTTCATCTGCAGAAGGGGCCAATGTCTAGAAAAAGTGTGAAATTATGAAAATGCCCCTGGATGCCCAGATTATACTAGTGATGGATGGAGGGCATTTTGGTCATCTGGAATAGGCTAAAAATGTGGGATATAGTATAAATATGATTAGTTAGAGCCAGTATATGCCCTAAGACAGGGCAATGAGGGGTAAAATGACAATTATACCCTTAGGGTTAATATAGTGCAAGAAATGACACAAAGGGTATTTTGGTCATTTCCCAAGGAATAGATGGCAGATAAATATTCATTATATCAATGCCAATGGTATGAGAAGCCTAGACATTGATTTCCAGGACGTAATACATATCCTAGTATATTATAAAAAATTAGGAACAGAAATAGTCCGATTGTTGTGAAACTGCTCTGATCGGTACCGGATTGGACTAGAATTTTTCTATAAGCTTCCTTAAACAATGGTTAAACAAGCTAGATAAATGATTGGTTGTTGAATCAAGTTGATATTCTTGACTTTGCCAAGGGTGAACCTGTTTGGTATGCACTGTTCATGATGGAAGAAAATAGAATTTCAAAGATTTAATGCTTCCATTGAATTTATATGATGATTTTGTGTAGGATTGGAAAGGTTTTGAACCTTGAAAGCATTGAAAATCCAAGATTGTAGTTTTTGAAATTCTGCTATGTACTATTCACTCACATGAACAGTGATTAGAATTTCATGATGTTGATGGTTCCAATGGTTTTAAAATGAAAAATTGTGTGGGATAAAGTAGAGAAACAAGTATGGGAAGCATTATAACCAAAATGATAATTTTTGAAATAATTATGTGCATGTGTTCGATTCTGTACAGTAGGCCATGAAGGAGCTGGAATTTCATGATTCTAAACTCATAAATGAATTCAAAAGATGAAATTGTGTAGGGTAAATTCAAGACATCAATTGGTTCAAGAGCCAAGTTGATTAGTAAAGATTAGAGAAAGTATGATAATAAAGAGTGTACAAAGGTTAGTCTTGAACATAGTTAGAGTTCATGAGTCCTAATAAATTATGTGATGAATATGAATATGTTTAGGACCTTGAAACACCTAAGAAGATGTTGGGAAGTGATTGACATAAAGGCTTTATGGTTGGAAAGCTAGGGAGCAAGTGCAAAAGATCAAGAGGGAAGCTTAAGTGCAAGGTAGTGATATGCTTATATGTTGACATGTATATGATATTTGAATGATGGTGTGACATGATAAATGATGTTGAATGTATTGTTAATAACATGTTTTCCATGGCCATGCACCTTATGTAAAAGTATATAGCATGATGGCTTGTCACTAATCAAAGAAAGTTTAATGAAATTACATATCATGCATTAGCATCTATCTTGTATATTTAAGTGGTAATGTTTGCTGCTGAGATTCCCTAGGATCTCACTCTCCCATAACCAACCAATTTAAGGTGTCTATTTATGTAAGGTGTCTATTTATGTGATGAAACTATTTGTAATAATTATGGCATATGTACATGATGTATATGAATATTGAGAAGCTTATTTGATGTCTTATACATGTTGGAACAATTATTGAAAGTGAAAGAAAATAAACTGAAATGGTAAAAACATAGGTCTTGAAGCAGTTTTGTTATGGCTTCAGTTTGACCTAGCAAATGAAAGAATTATTTTACAAAATTTTATGAGCATGTAGCACACATCCAGAGATTTATAGGTATAGGTAGAAGGTTTCATTTGGATGTGTATAACAAGAGAAATTAATTTCCAAAGTAAGGGACCAGAATCTGTCTTTAGAAATTTTGTCCAAATAACCAGTATATTTTGACGAATAAACTGTATTAATTGGTTAATCATTTGGTCTAAAAATTATTTTTCCCTTAAACTTCAAGATGTTATCTTCACATAGCTTTTTGAACCACTTCATTTTTATTTGTTTAGAATTAATTATGATTTTTTGAAGTTCATTGCGTAGTCTAAAATATCATATGAACAGTAACCCGAGTAAGAGAAAAAAAATCCAAATTTAGGTAATGGACTTCCAAAGACCTGTAAGTGGTTCTAAATGCTACTGATTGGTTCCTAAAATGTATAAAAGTAAGGATATTTCATTCAAGCCCCCAAATTGAAGAAAAACAAGTTAGGATAGATCACTTACTTTAATCTCTAGCTAGGTTGAACTTTGGTACCTTGAATCTTTCTTGGCTTGGCTTGACTTTTCACTTGAGCAGTATCTCCCCAAGGCTCCTTCATGCTATAGTTTTGAGCAGAAAATATGGTGTATTTATAGAAAAATCTATGGAAAATGGATGGCCAAGATTAGTTTGTGCACTATTTAATCTAATGGCTCATAATTTCTCTTACATCAAACTTACCCACCAAGCCAAATTGAGATAAAATCACATGATAAAAATCTTCTCTTCCCCTCGCCTTCGACACCATGTGTAAAGTTTTGTGGATCCCACCATATGCAAACACTTATTCTTACTTTATTCCTTTTTATTTACTTTTTCTAAAATTCAAAAATTCTTCATTATTAGACTTGGGCTCCAATGCAACTTTTGGGACTTATTGGGATGCCTTAGGATGAAAAATTGGGCCTTTCTTATGTCCAATTGCTAATTGTTATAAATCCCAAGGCACTTTCTTTATACTGATATCCTTAAATTATCTTAATCTTGAAATAAATGCTAGACACCTCTTTTAATGGTTATAACATTTTTAGAGATTTATTATAATATAAAATGAATTCCTTACAAAGTCTCATAATGGTTTGAGGCCTAAAAGTCCTAATAAAAATTCCCTACGTTTTCTCAAAACCCTTTATCAGTGTTTGATTTAACTTTAATATCTCAAGGGCATTATAGTCTTTCCATATATCATCAAAGTATTCCCTGACCTTAGTCAACTATTATGGGAGCTCTCATTGACTGTTTAACCTTAGTCAAATGACCAAAATGCCTTTCTTCTATCTTTGGCTTAATGACACAATACAATGGCATACTTAGTGGCATTTTCGTAATTTTATATTTTTCTGGGTCTTTATTAGCCCTAACCCACATACTTATCTAAAAAAATTATTAGTCCTATAAGGCACCATTTTAAGCCTTATATATGATCCACTTCCTTCATAGGCTCAACTCCCGAGAAATTATGCTAAAACGTATTTATTAGGTGTTTTAATCCATTGTAAAAATTCTATAATAAATTCTACATAACTCCTTTTTAAGTTCTATTAGTTTCATAAGTTCTTAATTAATTATAAGAATTTACTACAAAATTCCATTTGATTCTGAGGTCTAGAGGATACTGTATTAATTTTCCTTTCCTCAGAAATTCAGATCAATTTTTCAGGACCTCAAATAAAAATTATGTATTGTGTCAAACTGATCAAAATACTTTTCTCTATTTACTAGAAAAATTTGGAACTAACTAATTCTGGGCAGTTTTGTCCCTTTTCTGGCTCAACTTTAAATAATTACCATTTTACCCTTGAACTTTTAAAAAAAACACTTTAGGCCTTCAACTTTTTACAATTACACTTAATGGCCCAAAAGTGTATGTCTACTTTCAGTTTTGCACCATAGAACTTTTAAAGCTTTTAGTTTAATCCCTTTTCTTTATACCTTTGTCTAATTATCATTTTTCCTCTCTATCCATCCTCACAATCTTTTTCAAGCCTCTTTCCTCTATTAGTCTTGTACAAATAGGAAAAAAATTAGGATATGACATTTCTATTCCCTTAAAATAAATTCATCCTCGAAATTTACTTAGCACCTTAGTCACCTATCATAGATATGTCTTCTCTATATACTCTTTTATGTTCCATGAATAAGGATTAGGGTATTAATCTCTTATCTTCTATTTTGACATCTAGCAGAATGCTTTCAATATCCAAGGATCTTCATACCTCTGCTGCCATTACTCTGCTTTTCTTAATCAACTCAATCAGTGTTTAACTCTATTTCATTATGTTACTTGCTTAATGCATCTTTTCGCTATAGACAACTCACTATACTAGACTTGTGAGTAGTGTCTATTTTTCCTTATCAAACTCTCTAGAATATTACTGTATTTTGGAGTTTCCTTCAACTACTCATCATACTTTCTAGCACATAACTATTATTACTTATCTGAGTATCTAGTGGAATTTCTTAACAACTATAAAGCTTTATATCTTATTTTCATATCATCATATATATTTTTTCTTATAAATTATATTCACCCTTAAAATTGGTCTTATCATCTTTAATAATTTAGCATAATACAGAGAGAGGACTTCTACAATTATTCTTTCTTCACTTGACTACTAAGTAAGAGCACATAGGAGCACATACTCTAACATGCATGATGCTTAGCCAACATGTTGCAGGACTACATACCTGCTCATGAATCCAAAGCTCTAACATATGAGCTCAAGCATTCATTTGCTTAATATGCACAGCGCTAACATTTAGAGCTTGCACAACTCTAACATTCGGAGCTTTAGCATATTTACAAACATAACATAATGCTTGGCATTTCATGCAATGAGTGAAAGCTCTTATTTGTTATTTCATCCATAGCATAACATTCAACCATCTTCCCTATAAAAGGGATGGAACATCCTACTTTGACCACCTCAGAGTATGTTTTCAGAAGCATATTTGATTAGTAGAAGTATTACATTAGCCCAAAAATTAAAATTTAAAAACTTACTAATCGGGTATTGTTCACTTGATAATTTCTAGATTTACATTCCAAATTTAAAAATTCATAACTAATTTTAGAAAATTTGTATGGAGGTTCTCCAAATTTCAAATTGAAGATATTTCATAGCTCTTTAAGGAAAAAAATATAAATCTGGACATTTACCTTGCCAATTGATACAGTTAAATCATTACATTTTACTGTTCATATGGCAAATTCTAGAAATTCCAGATTCTGTCTCTTAACTTTGAAAAATCATTTCTCTTGATATACACATCGAAATTAGGTGTATTACCTATGAATTTAAAGATATGTATGTTTACTATGAGCTCATAAAATTTCATAGATTAATTCCTTCATTTTCTAGGTCAAACTAAAACCACAACAAAACTGTTGCAAGACCTACGCTTTTTACCATTTCAGTTTCCTTTCTTTCACTTTCAATAATTATTCCAGCATGCATAAACCATTTCTTTTGTCTTTCATTAATTCATATACATCATGGGGTTATGTCATAATTCTTTCATATATTTTCTTTACATATAATGGACAATACATAAAAACTAACATACATGCATGCCATCACTTGTCTACTCTTCCTCTTCCGTTCCTTAGCTCATGTACCAAACATGATTCTTCCATCTTGAATAACCTATTATGGTTGGTTATGTGTTGGAAATCGTGCCCTAGGGGCCAATCATTGTCTTATGAACATTATTGATTTATGAATTTATTAATTGAGTTATCATATTATTTGCATGTTTACTATGATGACCATCCTTGGATAATTCATGATATTATCCTAAATGTCCCTGGTCGATCATCTATGTGGGAGCACAGATGAAATAAGACCAGTATGACTTTGAAGATGTATAGAGATATAAATCAAAGTCATAAGCACATGTAAGAGTACAGGGTGTTGGACCGACCCGCTATGAGAGAACTGCATGGGTAACGTCATAAGCTTCTCTCATATACAAACCATGTCAATATGCCCTTTGACCTGAGATCATCATGGATTCCTACATGACAAAACGCTCAGCTTTGACCTAGTCAAAAGTCACTTTTGACCGAGTGATCATAAAGACTATGTTCGGGCTCAGTGGTTTTTCATGCGGAGGAATGTGAATGGTCAAGATGGAATTTGTCCCTCATATTCGTGGAGAGATATTACTGGGCCCCTCGATGAGTGAGTCTGAGAAATGTATGGCCATACTGTAATGGAAAGGTAGTTCCATTTCTATAGTCAGACTACTCAGGGATCGAGAAAGTAACGGTCGGGAATAGGAGGATGACATTATCCATGCCTCATCCATGACCAAAATATCGCGTGACAGAAGGGACATGATATGGTTGTATAAAAGGTTACATCGTTTATCGATCCTCATATGATTTGGGTAGTTGTTATGTCTTGCTAGAGACCGCTTGCGACTTGTGGGCTAGTATAGCAAATGGCCCACTGCCAACTTCATATGGGCCTACAGGGTCGCACACAAAATAGCCCAACACGAGCTATGATGTCCAGATTCATTGAATCTAAGACATGTCCAGATTCAATGAAAGATCCAGGTGAATGTATATATATTTATTTATATTCGTATATATATAAATTCGTATATATATATATATTATATATATGAGATATATAAGATTTAATTTATAAGGATAAATTAAATCTCTATCACGTTTGAAATTCGAAATTTAAATTGATAGGATATCTCAAATTTGATTTATGGGAATAAATCAAATATAACTCAGTCTCATCTTTATTTAAAGTTAAATAAATAAGTAATTAAATCTGTGGGACGGATTTAATATTATTTTATTTAATTAGTTTCTTATAAAATTATACAATATATGATATTGTATCAATTCGGAATTAATATAAGATTAACTCCAAAATCCAATTAGGTCAAGTGTAAAAACGCATAGCATCCTCTATATCTGATTGGAGGAGCTACGTTTGAAAATAACACAGAACACAAAAGGCCGAACGGAATTTGCAAAAGGTTTGCAGACAAGAAACTGCCGAAATAGAGACGGAGATTTGTGAAAGCCTTGGAGGGACAGGAGACGCTAGCACGTCGTTCGTGGTTGGAACGCTGTTCGTGTGGATACCAGTAGAGGAAGCCGACCTGAGGCGTCGACTTCTTGTGATCGGAAAGAGACCACCGTCCGCGGAGAGAATCTGTGAAGGTCGCTGAGGAACACTCCGTCGATTTCTTGCGATCAGAAAGAGATCACCACCCACGTAGAGAAGCTGTGAAATTCGCTGAGCAACACTAAGGGTAATGATTCTTTCCACTTGACTTAAACACATACGGCAGATCCTGGCAAGGAATGGAAAATTTTTAAAGTTTATTTCCGCTGCGTGTCTTCCAATTCCTTACAGTGGTATCAAAGCCATGCCGTTTTGTGTTTAAGTTAGGCTTGATTTGTGATTTATATGATATATGTTAGTAGTAGCCGATCATATAATAAGCGTTGTATGTGTGACATATATGGAATCCTTGTTGTGTATGACATAAAAGGAATCTAAAAGGAAATTGAAATCGGTGGTGATGCTTTTTGATTTGATCAATCCGCATAGATGGGGTCTAAGAAAACCGAATTCGAATTTGTGATTATTTGTGAAAACCGAATTCAGATTCGTGATCAATCCGCATAGATGGGACCGCCGTAGCTACCTGTTCGTAGCGCAACATAACCGTAACAAATGTTACTTTGTAAATGTTTTTTTTGCCCTTCGATTAGATCTGAATATTGATTCTTGAATGTTTGGGTATGGTGAACAATATGGCTCTAGATTGCAAGTGTTGTAATTTTAAAAATATGGCCTGCGTGTCGTGCCTTCCTCTATATACTCTCAATGTACCTTCTCCTCTCATCTCACTCCCCTCGAATGTTAAAAGAGGTTTCTATATGTAATTTCTCTTTTCTTACTAGAGAGCTCCTCTCATTGGCTTGAGGGGACTTAGGATAGGTGAGCCATATTGTATCACGTTTGAATTATGCATCTTATGATTAGATCAGCACATGCATATTACTTGTATGAGATACGAACTGAGAAACATGCGTTTTATAAACCAGATAGTTAAATTAGGCCCTCTAAAAGAAATCTTAAGTCATAATGCCGTCAATTTATGAACACTTGTCAAAACCTCGATCGCTCAATTGTGGACTCCACCAAAGTAGGTGCTTTTGAGTTATCTTGGGGAGATAAGCAAAGAGTAATGGTGCTACTCTCATAGGTTCATTATTGTTTGACTTAATTGAGATTAACAAAACGGTTTTGGATCTCAAGGCATTAGATGGGATTAGAACATGCCAGATCATATGATGATAGGATCCCATGAATATCTAAGAGTTACATTTGATGTAATTGGTAAAGGTGTTACCTACCTAAATAACTTAATTTAAGTGTCCTGCCAAAGCGGACTTAAGTTTAAGCCAAATATGGATCTTAGCCCACTAACTATTGCATTGAGGGTTGTTTATTTAGTGGGAGATTACTAATTACATTGCATATTTTAATTGTAGAATCATGACGACTAGTAATACTGCTACATTATCGCTGCGATCTGTCCTTGAGAAGGACAAACTTAATGGGACAAACTTTCTTGACTGGTTTAGGAACTTGAGAATTGTTCTCAAGCAGGAAAGAAAGGCGCATGTCCTAGATCAACCCATTCCTGAGGAGCCAGCCGCCAATGCTCCCAGAGCTCAGAGAGATGCTTATATGAAGCATAAGGAAGACTCTGTCGATGTGGGATGCTTGATGCTAGCCACCATGGTTCCGGAGCTCCAAAGAGATCTGGAACACATGGAGGCTTATGAGATGATTGTGCATCTCAAGGAAATGTTCCAGCAACAGGCAAGGCAAGAGAGGTATGAGACCACTAAGGCCTTACATTCCTGCAAGATGGCTGAAGGTGCATCAGTCAGTGCTCATGTCTTAAAGATGAAAGGGTACATTGATCACCTTGAACGGCTTGGATTTCCCATGAGCCAGGAGTTAGCTACAGATTTGATCTTAAACTCACTCCCGGAAAGTTATGACCAGTTTGTTATGAACTACAACATGAACAACATGGAGAAATCTATTTCTGAACTGCATGGGATGCTTAAAACTGCTGAGCCGAGTCTTAAGAAGAAACCCAGTAGTGTTTTGATGGTTCAGAAAGGAAAGGGTACGAAAAAGAAAGGCAAAGGCAAGGGGAAGGGTCATGGCTCATCAGGTAAGACCAAAGAGTCAGGCAAGCCCGAAACCAAGCCTGCACCAAAGAAGGCAAAGCCTCCGAAGGAAGGAGTCTGCTTCTTCTGCAATGAACCGGGTCATTGGAAGAGGAATTGCAAACTCTACCTCGAAGATCTGAAAAAGAACAAGAAGGATAGCGGGGCTATCGCTTCAGGTATTTATGTTATAGACATTCATCTTTCTACTTCCACCTCATGGGTATTAGATACTGCATGTGGTTCTCACATTTGTACGAATGTGCAGGGACTAAAGGACAGTAGGAAGCTGAAAAGGGGTGAAGTTGACCTACGAGTTGGAAACAGAGCAAGGGTTGCTGCGTTAGCTGTAGGCACTTATGAATTAGTTCTGCCCACTGGGCTTTTGTTAGTTTTGAACAATTGCTATTATGTTCCTGCTTTAAGTAGTAACATTGTTTCACTTTCTTATTTGGATAAGGAAGGTTTCACTTCCATTGCTGGGAATAGTAGATGTTCTATTTATCGTAATGATGTTTTATATGCTCATGGTGATTTGCATGTTGATCATTACATATTAAATTTGGAACAACCCAATCATGGAAATATCTATAACGTAACCGCCAAAAGGGTCAAACCAAACGATTTGAATCCCACATACCTCTGGCACTGTCGTCTGGGCCACATAAATGAGAAACGCATTTCCAAACTCCATCAAGATGGATTTCTAAACTCATTTGATTTTGAATCATATGACACTTGCGAGTCTTGCTTGTTAGGAAAGATGACAAAGTCACCTTTCACTGGGCACAGTGAGAGGGCCACTGATTTATTGGGCCTCATACATACAGATGTGTGTGGACCGATGAACACAAATGCCAGAGGAGGTTATTCGTACTTTATAACATTCATAGATGATTTCAGCAGATATGGGTACATCTATCTAATGAAACATAAATCTGAATCTTTTGAAAAGTTCAAGATATTTCAAAATGAAGTACAAAACCAGCTTGGCAAAACAATTAAAGCCCTTCGATCTGATCGGGGTGGTGAATATTTGAGCCAAGAGTTCATAGATCATCTTAGGAATTGTGGGACACTCTCACAATTGACTCCTCCAGGGACACCACAATGGAATGGCGTTTCTGAACGGAGAAATCGAACACTATTAGATATGGTTCGATCCATGATGAGTCGAACAGATCTTCCGCCCTCCTTTTGGGGCTATGCCCTAGAGACAGCTGCGTTCACACTCAATCGTGTTCCATCTAAGGCAATCGAAAAGACTCCGTATGAGATATGGACTGGGAGGACGCCTAGTTTGTCTTTCCTCAAGATTTGGGGATGCGAGGTCTAT
Source organism: Leucaena leucocephala (assembly GCA_037074615.1). Taxonomy (NCBI): domain Eukaryota; kingdom Viridiplantae; phylum Streptophyta; class Magnoliopsida; order Fabales; family Fabaceae; genus Leucaena; species Leucaena leucocephala. The sequence goes on from CM073519.1 coordinate 21,289,356, forward strand.
GTTAAGCAACAAGCCTCAGACAAATTAGCGCCCAAATCCTCAAAATGCCTTTTTGTGGGATATCCTAAGGAAACCAAGGGATATTACGTCTACAACCCTGCTGATAACAAAGTGTTTGTTGTCAGAAATGGTATCTTTCTTGAACGAGAATTTATCTCTAAAAGAACCAGTGGGAGTAAGGTACAACTCGAAGAAGTTCGAGAGCTACAAGACACCACAGAACTGCAGATGGAAAATAGAGAAGACTCACAACAAGTTGTTGAGACTCCTCAAGTCACGCAAGGTCCACGAAAGTCTAATAGGACACGACTTCAGCCTCAGAGATATGGATTTCTGATTTCTGATAGTCGTGATGTGTTGCTCATTGAGCATAATGAGCCGACTACCTATCGAGAAGCTATAGTGGGACCAAACTCCGAAAAATGGCTTAGTGCCATGAAGTCTGAGATGCAATCCATGTACGACAATAAGGTTTGGACCTTAGTCGACCCGCCTGAAGGTGTAAAAACCGTCGGGTGCAAGTGGGTTTTCAAAGAGAAAACTGACATGGATGGCAATGTAAATGTCTTCAAGGCACGACTGGTTGCAAAAGGTTTTACTCAAACTCATGGTGTGGACTATGATGAGACCTTTTCCCCAGTAGCAATGGCCAAATCAATCAGAATCCTCTTTGCTATTGCAGCATATTATGACTATGAAATATGGCAGATGGACGTCAAGACAGCCTTCCTTAATGGAAAGCTCCTTGAGGATGTGTACATGACACAACCTGAAGGGTTTGTGCGTTCCGAGGACTCTGGTAAAGTGTGCAAGCTTCAAAAGTCCATTTATGGACTAAAGCAAGCCTCTCGGAGTTGGAATCATCGTTTTGATGAAGTAATCAAAGAGTTTGGATTTCTTCAAAACATTGATGAACCTTGTGTGTACAAGAAGGTTAGTGGGAGCACAGTTGTGTTTTTGGTACTCTATGTCGATGACATCCTACTTATTGGGAATGACATTCCTACCTTGCAGATTGTCAAGTCTTGGTTAGGAAAGTCTTTCTCGATGAAAGACTTGGGTGAAGCCACCTACATCCTAGGAATCAGGATCTATAGAGATAGATCTAAAAGACTTCTAGGACTCAGTCAGAGTACATACATAGACAAAATACTGCATAGGTTCAGTATGCACGAATCAAAGAGGGGTTTCATACCCATGTCTCATGGTACTCACCTCAGCAAAGATCTGTGTCCTAGTACATCTGATCAACGAGGTCGCATGAGTAAGGTTCCATATGCCTCGGCCATAGGATCTATCATGTACGCCATGTTATGTACTCGACCGGATGTCTCGTTTGCCTTAAGTATGACTAGCAGATACCAACAGGACCCTGGTGAGGGCCATTGGACTGCTGTCAAGAATATCCTTAAGTACTTAAGAAGGACTAAGGACTTATTCTTGGTCTATGGTGGATTGGATGATGAGCTCTGTGTAACTGGTTACACAGATGCGAGTTTCCAAACTGACCAGGACGACCAAAAATCGCAGTCTGGATACATATTCCTCCTCAATAATGGAGCAGTAAGCTGGAAGAGCTCTAAGCAGGGCACTGTAGCAGATTCTGCAACGGAAGCTGAGTATATAGCAGCATCTGATGCAGCTAAGGAAGCCGTTTGGATCAGGAAGTTCATCACAGAACTAGGGGTGATACCTACCATCTCAGATCCAATAACTTTGCTCTGTGACAATAGCGGTGCTATTGCACAGGCCAAAGAGCCTAGGTCACATCAAAGGACCAAGCATATACTCAGGCGATTTCATCTCATCAGAGAAATCAACGATAGAGGTGATATAAAAATATGCAAAGTAGCAGGAGAAGATAATGTTGCTGATCCTCTAACAAAGCCGCTTGTGCAGGCAAAGCATGAGCGTCATGTTAGGTCAATGGGAATTAGTCAAATTAATGATTGTACCTAGTGCAAGTGGGAGGTTGTTGGAAATCGTGCCCTAGGGGCCAATCATTGTCTTATGAACATTATTGATTTATGAATTTATTAATTGAGTTATCATATTATTTGCATGTTTACTATGATGACCATCCTTGGATAATTCATGATATTATCCTAAATGTCCCTGGTCGATCATCTATGTGGGAGCACAGATGAAATAAGACCAGTATGACTTTGAAGATGTATAGAGATATAAATCAAAGTCATAAGCACATGTAAGAGTACAGGGTGTTGGACCGACCCGCTATGAGAGAACTGCATGGGTAACGTCATAAGCTTCTCTCATATACAAACCATGTCAATATGCCCTTTGACCTGAGATCATCATGGATTCCTACATGACAAAACGCTCAGCTTTGACCTAGTCAAAAGTCACTTTTGACCGAGTGATCATAAAGACTATGTTCGGGCTCAGTGGTTTTTCATGCGGAGGAATGTGAATGGTCAAGATGGAATTTGTCCCTCATATTCGTGGAGAGATATTACTGGGCCCCTCGATGAGTGAGTCTGAGAAATGTATGGCCATACTGTAATGGAAAGGTAGTTCCATTTCTATAGTCAGACTACTCAGGGATCGAGAAAGTAACGGTCGGGAATAGGAGGATGACATTATCCATGCCTCATCCATGACCAAAATATCGCGTGACAGAAGGGACATGATATGGTTGTATAAAAGGTTACATCGTTTATCGATCCTCATATGATTTGGGTAGTTGTTATGTCTTGCTAGAGACCGCTTGCGACTTGTGGGCTAGTATAGCAAATGGCCCACTGCCAACTTCATATGGGCCTACAGGGTCGCACACAAAATAGCCCAACACGAGCTATGATGTCCAGATTCATTGAATCTAAGACATGTCCAGATTCAATGAAAGATCCAGGTGAATGTATATATATTTATTTATATTCGTATATATATAAATTCGTATATATATATATATTATATATATGAGATATATAAGATTTAATTTATAAGGATAAATTAAATCTCTATCACGTTTGAAATTCGAAATTTAAATTGATAGGATATCTCAAATTTGATTTATGGGAATAAATCAAATATAACTCAGTCTCATCTTTATTTAAAGTTAAATAAATAAGTAATTAAATCTGTGGGACGGATTTAATATTATTTTATTTAATTAGTTTCTTATAAAATTATACAATATATGATATTGTATCAATTCGGAATTAATATAAGATTAACTCCAAAATCCAATTAGGTCAAGTGTAAAAACGCATAGCATCCTCTATATCTGATTGGAGGAGCTACGTTTGAAAATAACACAGAACACAAAAGGCCGAACGGAATTTGCAAAAGGTTTGCAGACAAGAAACTGCCGAAATAGAGACGGAGATTTGTGAAAGCCTTGGAGGGACAGGAGACGCTAGCACGTCGTTCGTGGTTGGAACGCTGTTCGTGTGGATACCAGTAGAGGAAGCCGACCTGAGGCGTCGACTTCTTGTGATCGGAAAGAGACCACCGTCCGCGGAGAGAATCTGTGAAGGTCGCTGAGGAACACTCCGTCGATTTCTTGCGATCAGAAAGAGATCACCACCCACGTAGAGAAGCTGTGAAATTCGCTGAGCAACACTAAGGGTAATGATTCTTTCCACTTGACTTAAACACATACGGCAGATCCTGGCAAGGAATGGAAAATTTTTAAAGTTTATTTCCGCTGCGTGTCTTCCAATTCCTTACATTATGGGAGGGTGAGATTCTAGGGAATCTCAGTAGCAAACATTACGCTTAAATATGCAAGATGGATGCTAATGCATGATATGTAATTTCATTAAACTTTCTTTGATTAGTGACATGCCATCATGCTACACACTTTTACATAACAGTGCATGGCCATGGAAAACATGTTATTCACAATACATTCAACATCATTTATCATGTCACAACATCATTCAAATATCATATACATATCAACACATAAGCATACCACATCAAGCACATAAAGAGATAAGTCTATTAACTTGCACTTAAGCTTTTCTCTTGATCTTTTGCACTTTCTCCCTAGCTTTCCAACCATGAAGTCTTTCGTTCAATCACTTCTCAACATCTTCTTATATGTTTCAAGGTCCTAAACACATTCATATTCATCATATAATTCATTAGGACCAAGAACTCCAACAATGTTCAAGACTATCCTTGATAAATTCTTAACTCTTTACTAACAACTTTCTCTAATCTGTACTAATTACCATGGCCCTTGAACCAATTGATGCTTGACTTTACCCTACAAAATTTAACCTTTTGAATCCATTTATGAGCTTAGAATCATCAAATTCCAGCTCCTATGCATTGTTCTTTAAAGAATTACATAACACCCTCACCCTCTTTTCTTTTAAAAATTTCCATTTTGATTCTAATGCTTCCCATACTTGTTTCTCCACGTTCTCCAACACAACTTTTTATTTTAAAACCATTGGAAGCATCAAAATCATGAAATTTCAATCACTGTTCATGCGAGTGAACAGTAATAGAGAAGAATCTTAAAAATTAAAACTTGAAATTCCAATGCTTCCAAGGTTAAAGACCTATCCAATATTACACAAAATCATCATATAAATTCAATGGACGCCTTAAATCATTGAAATTCCATTTCCTTCCATCACGAACAGTGCAAATCAAAATGGTTCAACCATGGCAAAGTAAAAAATATCAACTTGATTCAACAACCAACCATGGAAAGCACAAAACCTTAGAGAAAACTCAACTTTCCTCCATGAAAACCCTAAGTTCAAGCTCCCAAATCAAAAGGAAAATAAGTTAGGATAGATTGCTTACCTTTAATCTCTAGCTTGCTTGAACTTTGGTACCTTGAATCTTCTTTGTCTTGGCTTGAGTTTTCATTTTGCAAGAGTTTCCCCAAGGTTTCATGCTGCATGGTTTGCTTTAGATTTGTGGGGATGTTTATAGAAAAATCTAATGGAAAATCAATGTCCAAGATTAGTTTGTGCACTATTTGATCTAATGGCTCATATTTAATATTGGATTTAACTTTTTCAAAAAGTGACTTATGACATCATCAAGAGACACTTCATAGGGCTAGGTGGCAAAATTCCAAGGGGAGGATGCTTATTTAAAAATTATAGTCCAATCCGGTACCAGGTCAGTCCAATTTCTCAAAAACCAGACTATTTTATGAATCTAATTTTTCGAAGATTCAACATTATGCTTTCTGAACTTAAATCCAATATACAGATTCTTCCTGCCATTGACACACTTCCTACCATTTCGATATAAATTTTTCTGTATCCCTTGACAAATGACAGAAATGCCCTTGGTTCACTGTCTAGCACTATAATGACTCTAGGGGCATAATTGTCATTTCACACCTCTTTATACTACATAATAGTATATACTGGCTCTAAATAATCACCCTTATACTTGCTTGGACATGTTTTACCTATCCATAATGACTAAAATACCCTCTATCCATCTCTGCTATAATCTGGCTACACATGGACACTTTCGTAATTTCACACTTTTCCTGTGTTGCTTTGGACTCTGGCCCACTTAACTGTCCAACCACCTTATTAGGCCTCTTGGGATGCCATTTAGGCCTTAATATTGGTTCATTACAATTATGGCACAAATCCCAAGGAACCTCTCCCCGATAGTATTTATCGAGTATTTTATTATACTATAAAATCCTATAAGAATTCTATAGGATTCCTTTTCTAACCCTGTCAATTTTATAAATTCTCATATTAATTATAGGAATTTATTGTAGAGTTTCATTTGATTTTGAGGTCTAAAAATTATTGCAATAATTTTTCTTAACTTTAAGAATTTATATCAATTAACCGGGACCTCAAATCAAAATTATGTGTTGCGTTAAACTGATCAAAATAATTTTCTATACTTACTGGTAAAATTTGGGACTAATATGATTTTGGATATTTTTGGGCCTTTTCTGGCTCAATTCTCTCATAATTACGTTTTCCCTTGAACTTTTGATAAATTACATTTAAGAGGAGACATTTGATGTACAGAAAGCAGAAGACTAGATTAGCCGACTAAAGATTTTTAAAGTGCTTGATTGTCCATCTAAGAGTAAAGCCCATATGGCAATCTATAAGTTGGAAAGAGATGCAGATAGATAGTGGAAGAACATTGAGCTGGTGTTATAGGCTAGACACATTCTTATTACATGAGAAGTGTTTCTTGAGCAGTTTTATGAGAAATATTTCCCTCAATTGGTACGTGATGAGCAAGAAGTGGAGTTCCTTGTACTGAGACAAGGAGAGAGATAATCTTTTGATGAGTATCTGGCTAAGTTTATTCGTCTTTCCCAATACTCCATGTATTTGCGACAGGTGGACGATGAGCGTTGGATGACGGAAAGGATGATCAAAGGATTGAATGTTACTTTGAAAGATAAGATGACTCCTCAATAGTATAAATAGTTCAATAAAGCAGTGGAGGCCTGTAGAATAATTGAGAATAGTCTAAATCATCGAATGCTGATGAAACCAATGAGCAGGGATGTTGTTCCTATAAGGGCCAGCCAAGGTCGAGATGTGGTTGTTGGTAGTGGATACAATAGAAAGAGGAAGAGATAGTGGTAGAATAAAAGGCCAGCTAGAGGGAACTTCAGAGGCAATACCAGCAATAGAGATTCGAGATTCGAGATTCAGAGTATGTGAAAAAGGTGGTAAGAGTCATGGAGATAGGCCATGCTTGATGGGGCAAAACGTCTGTTACACATGTGGGAAGCCTGGATATTTTTCTATAAATTGTCCTCAGGCGATGAATGATTAAAGGCCACACACTCAAGGTCAAGTTTTTGCATTGACAAGAGAAGATGCCCAAAGGTCACCCTAGATGATTAAAGGCATCATTTATCTCAATAATCATTCTGTGATTGCTATGTTTGATTTGAGTGCCAGTCATTCCTTTGTTTGCTATGAGTGTGCTAAATGGTTAAGCCTTATGATTAACAAGTTGCATTATGCTATATGTGTGACAACCCCCATAAATGCTAGAGTAGTTACATCATATGTTTGTTTGAATTGTGTCATTTGATATGAGCATTGTTGCACTACTCTAGACCTGATATGTGTGCCTTTTCACAAAATTAATGTTATAATTAGGCTGAACTGGTTGTTTGCCCATAATGTGATGTTGGATTGTAAGAACAAAACTCTAGTTCTTTATCCACAAGCCACAAATATGAATCCAGAAGTGAGACTAAATTTCATAACTAAGGCTCAAGCAGATAAATATTTACGAAAAGGATGTCAAGGATATATAGTCTTCTTTTCTGTTCAAGCAGATGTAGAAGAGAGAATTAAAGCAATTCCAGTAGTTAAGTATAACATCCTTACTTACATACGTCTTAGGGATAATTCAGTAACATTTAGAACCACTTACAAGACCTTAGAAGTCCATTAGCCAAATATGGAATTTTACTCTTTCTCAGGTTACTGTTCATATGGTATTCCAGATTACACAATGAACTTTAAAAAATCATAATTAATTATAAAAACATCAAAATGAAGTGGTTCAAAAATTTAAGTGAAGATAACATCTTGAAATTCAAGGGAAAAATAATTTCTAGACCAAATAACTTTTTAATTAATACAGTTTATTCGCCAAATATTACTATTCATTTGGTCAAAAATTCTGGAAACAGATTCTGGTCTCTTATTTTGAAAAAATAGTTCTCTTTGTACAGACATCAAAATAAGGCTTTCCTAGTGTCAAAATGAAGATTGGCATGTCAAATAAATGTCTATAAAATTTCATACATTTATTCCATCATTTACTATTTTTTATTATATCATGACCATCACTACTTATATTGGTCATATAGCAACATTACACATAACAATTCTTCACATAAAATATATACTATCCAATCCCTAGCTTTTCTTCATGCTTCATCATCCACTTTCATCATTCATAAACCTATGGGATTGGGATTACATGGAAAAGGATGAGATTTCTGGGGAAATCTCATAAGCAAATGGTACTAAACAATGCATGCATTAATGTAAATACTTGTGCTTGCTTGTGAAAGTGTTAGCATTGTGTAATGTGCATGCTTCCATGTAACATATGAAATACAATTGGACAAAGTAATCATAGCAACAGAGCTTCCTACATAAGCACATATGCAACACAATTCAACAAAGCCATTGCACATTCAAGCATAACATTCAATGTATACAAGTTTAGGATAAGTTTACTACCTTATATACTCGACTCTCTTTTATTTCCTCTTGCTTCTTTCTTCTCACTTTTCTTGAACATGTGGCTGCCACTTTTAGAGCATACCATCCAATTCCTAACATCACATAATCATTCATCTATCACCATATAACTTCCTTGAGTATTAAACCCACTTTAAATAACATAACTTACTTCTTGAACATTAATCTCATTAACTTTCCGTATTCTTAGCTAATGGGCTTGGCCTTTGAATCAATTGATTTCTTGACTTTACCCTACAAAATTTCATATTTTGAATCCATTTATGAGCTTAGAATAATGAAATTCCAGCTCCTTCATAGCCTGTTGTACAGAACTGAACATATGCATACAATTATTTCAAAAATTCTCATTTTGATTCTAATGCTTCCCATACTTGTTTCTCCACTTTATACCACACAAAATTTCACTTTAAAACCATTGGAAGCATCAAAATCATGAAATTTCAATCACTATTCATGCGAGTGAACAGTACTATGAAGAATTTCAAAAACTATAATCTTGGAATTTAATGCTTCCAAGGTTCAAAACCTTTCCAATCCTATACAAAATCATCATATAAATTCAATGGAAGCATGAAATTATTGAAATTCCATTTTCTTCCCTCATGAAAAGTGCATACCGAATAGGCTCAACCATGGCAAAGTCAAGAATATCAACTTGGTTCAACAACCTAACTACTTAACTAGCTTGCTTAAGCTTCAATCATATGTCTCTCACCTTAATTTCTTCTTTTCCCTTTCATCTAAGGTTTTTGGGCACCACAACACCTTATAGTAAATTCAATTTTTCTCCTATGAAAACCCTAAGTTCAAGCTCCAAATCAAAGGAAAATAAGCTAGGATAGACTGCTTACCTTTAATCTCTAGCTTGCTTGAACTTTGGTACCTTGAATCTTCTTTGTCTTGGCTTGAGTTTCTATTTTGCAAGAGTTTCCCCAAGGTATCACAAGCTCACAGTTTTGGGAAGAATTTGTGGGGTATTTATAGAAAAATTCATGGAAAATGAATGGCCAATATTACTTTGTGCACTATTTGATCTAAAGGCCCACATTTAATCTTGGATTTAACTTTTTCCAAAAAGCTAATTGTGACCTCATTCATGAAATCACAAGGGACAACTCAAGTGACACCTCATGGGGTATGTGGTGAAATTATCATGTAAGGAAGCCTCTAGAAAAATTTTAGTCCAATCCGGTACCGATCGGAGCAGTTTTACAACAATCGGACTATTTTTTGTTCCTATTTTTTTAATAATATACTAGGATATGTATTATGTCCTGGAAATCAATGTATAGGCTTCTCATACCATTGACATTGTTATACTGAGTATTTATCTTCCATCCATCGCTTGGGAAATTACCAAAATACCCTTGGTGTCTTTTCTTATACTATATGGATCCTAAGGGTAAAATCATCTTTTCACCCTTCTTTGTATTGCCTCAGGGCCTATGCTGGCTCTAAATAATTATACTTAGGCTATATCCCACGTTTTTAGTGTAATATCCTTACTTTCATATGTCTTAGGGACTATTCAGTAGCATTTAGAACCACTTACAACACCTTGGAAGTCCATTAGCCAAATCTGGAATTTTACACTTTCTCGGGTTACTGTTCATATGGTATTCCAGATTATACAACGAACTTTGAAAATCATAATTAATTCTAGAAAACTCAAAATGAAGTGGTTCAAAAATATATGTGAAGATAACATCTTGAAATTTAAGGGAAAAATAATTTCCAGACCAAATGATTAGCCAATTGATACAGTTTATTCGTTAAAGTTTACTGTTCATTTGGTCAAAAACTCTGGAAACAGATTCTGGTCCCTTACTTTGGAAATTCATTTCTCTTCATATACACATCCAAATGAAACTTTCTACCTATTAACTTAAATCTATAGATGTGTACTACATGCTCATAAAATTTGGTGAAATAATTTCTTCATTTGTGAGGTCAAACTGAAGCCACAATAAAACTGTTTCAGGACCTACGTTTTACCCTTTCAGATTCCTTTTTCACTTTCAATAATTATTCTAGCATACATAAATTATATCTTTTGCATTTTCTTAATTCATATACATCATGGGGTTATACAATAATTGTTTCATACAATATCATCACATAAATAGATACTTTACATTGCTTTGACATACATGGAAAGTGCATAGCGTATGCTAATATCTTAAATACTTCACTTTTCTTCTTCCATGCTTTGCTCTTCTCCATGCATACATTATCCATCATGCTTGACCTAAATTGGTCGGTTATGGGAGAGTGAGATTCTAGGGAATCTCAGTAGCAAACATTAACATTTAAATATGCAAGATGGATGATAATGCATGATATGTAAGTTCATTAAACTTTATTTGATTAGTGACATGCTATCATGCTATATACTTTTGTATAAAATGCATGGCCATGGAAAACATGTTCTTCACAATACATTCAACATCATTTATCATGTCACAACATCATTCAACTATCACATACATGTCAACACATAAGCATACCACATCAAGCATATAAAGAAGTAAGTTCACTACCTTGCACTTAAGCTTTCCTCTTGATATTTTGCACTTGCTCCCTAGCTTTTCAACCATGAAGCCTTTATGTCAATCACTTCCCAACATGTTCTTGGATGTTTCATGGTCCTAAACACATTCATATTCATCACATAACTCATTAGGACTCATGAACTCCAATCATGTTCAAGGCTAACTTTGTTACACTCTTCATTGTCATAACCTTCTCTAATCTTCAGTAATCCACTTGGCTCTTGAACCAATTGATGTCTTGACTTTACCCTACACAATTTCATCTTTTGAATCCATTTATGAGCTTAGAATAATGAAATTCCAGATCCTTCATGGCCTGCTGTACAGAACTGGACATAAGCATACAATTCTTTCAAAAATTCTCATTTTGATTCTAATGATTCCCATACTTGTTTCTCCACTTTACCCCACACAACTTTTCAATTTAAAATCATTGGAACCATCAAAATCATTCAATTTCAATCACTTTTCATGCAAGTGAACAGTACCATCAGGAATCTCAAAGGCTACAGCCTTGAGATTTTAATGTTTCCAAGGTTCAAAACCTTTCCACTCCTACATAAAATCATCATATAAATTCAATGGAAGCATTAAATCATTGAAATTCCATTTCTTTCCCTCATTAACAGTGCAGACCAAATAGATTTACTCTTGGCAAAGTCAAGAATATCAACTTCATTCAACAACCAATCACTTAACTAACTAGCTTGTTTAAGCTTCAATCATATGCTTCTAACTTTAATTTCTTCTTTCACCTTTCATCTAAGGTCTTTGGGCAGCACCACCCCTTAGAGAAAACTCAAATTCTCCCCCATGAAAACCCTATGTTCAATCTCCCAAATCAAAGGAAAATAAGCTAGGAGAGATTGCTTACCTTTAATCTCTAGCTTGCTTGAACTTTGGAACCTTGAATCTTCTTTGTCTTGGCTTGAGTTTTCATTTTGCAAGAGTTTCCACAAGGGTCTATGAATCCACGATTTTGATGCAGAAATAAGGGGGTATTTATAGCCAAAATCCAAGAAAAAGCAGTGGCCAAGATTGATTTGGTTACTATTTCATCTAAAGGCTCACATTTAATCTTGGATTTTACTTTTTCATAAAAGAATAATTATGACATCATGTGGGTCAGCTCATGGGACACCTCATGGGGGTATGTGACATGCTCATAGTGTAAGGAAGCTTTTGGAAAAATTCCAGTCCAATTTGGTACCGATCAGAGCAGTTTCACAACAACTGGACTGTTTTTTGTTCTAAATTTTTTATAATATACCAGGATATGTATTCTTTCCTAGAAATCAATATCTAGGCTTCTCATACCATTAACATGGTTATACTAAATATTTATCTACCATCCATTCCTTGTGAAATGACCAAAATACCCTTGGTGTCCTTTCTTGCATTACATTAACCCTAGGGCATAATTGTCATTTCACACCTCTTTATACTACCTCAGGGTGTATCTGGGCTCTAAATAATCCTCTTTATAATATATGACATGTTTTTGGCCTGTCGAGAATGACCAAAATGCCTTCCATCCATCACTGGTACAGTATGGACATCTAGGGACATTTTCGTAATTTCACACCTTTTCTGGACGCTGGCCCCTTCTACTGATGAACTGGTACCCTGGGTTTTGGGCCCTCCTTAGCATCATCATGGGCCTATATATGAGGTCATATGATCTCATTCTATCAAGGCTCACATACCGATAAGTTCCATTATCGGATCACGGGTGTTATCAAACTCCCGTCAAAATTCACTGTTATGTGAATAACTTTTTATACATGACTTCTTCCGACATTCTGTCAGATTCATAACATCTGACACTGTAGGGCACACTTTCTTGTAATTCCCCCTCTTTTATCTAATGTCCATAGAATCTGATAAAAATTAAGATAACTTTTAGACTATCAGATAATTTTCTGCTATCTGGAGCCCTAATAAAATTTATGTATCATGCCAGATTAACTAGCATATCTTCCTCTATTTACTGATGGAATGTGGGACTGAAAAACTTTGGGGCAGTTATAACCCTTTTCGGGCTGATCTTTATATAATTACAATTTTGCCCTTGAACTTTTTACTTAATTACATTTAAGTCCCTTCACTTTTTGCCTAACTTTTGTTTCTACTTTCACTTTTTGCCTTCAACCTTTTCTACTTTTCATTTTAGTCTTTCTCTTCCTTAAAGAATCAGCTAACCTTTATTATTTCTTCTGATCTTCGTCATAATCCTTTCCAAACCTCTTTCCATTATCAGTACTATACGAATAGGGAAAAATTAGGATATGACATTTAGCCTATCCCATATGACCGAAATGTCCTCCATCCATCTTTGGTACAATCTTGGCATCCAGGGGCATTTTCATAATTTCACACTTTTTTTGGACACTAGCCCCTTCTACTGATAAACTGGTACCTTAGGTTTTAGGCCCTCCTTGGCATAATCATGGGCCTATATATGAGGTCATCTGATCTCAGTCTATCCAGGCTTACATACTGATAACTTCCATAATTGGATCACGGGTGTTATCAAACTCCCATCAAAATTCACTAGTATGGGTATAACATTTTATACAGAACTCCTTCTGGGGTTCTGTTAGATCCAGAACATTTGACACTGTAGGGCACACTTTCTATAATTCCCCCACTTATACATGAAATCCATGATATCTGATAAAATTTTAGATAACTTTTAGACTGTTAGATAAATATCTGCTATCTGGATTGCTAATAAAATTTCTATATCATGCTAGATTGACGAGCGTATCTTCCTCTATTTACTGATGGAATATGAAACTGAAATACTTCTGGGTAGTTCTAACCATTTTCGGGCTGACCTTTCCATGTTACAATTTTGCCCTTGAACTTTTTACTTAATTACATTTAAGTCCTTTAACTTTTGAAAATTTTACTTTTGGCCCAACTTTTGTTTAGGTCCATTTCTTCCTTCAAGACTCATTTAACCTCTATTATTTCTTCTAATCATCATCATAATCCTTTCCAAACCTCTTTCCTCTATCAATATTATACAGATAGGGAAAAATTAGGATATGAAATTAACTACTTCAAGTCTTGTAAGAAAAAAGAGCAAAAGCCATTGAATACGCTCTCAAGAATGATTGCCCCCACACAATGTCTCAAGGGGGTTACTCAAAGGCTGAAAGAGACTTGTTAGGGGGGGCAAGAGTATTGTATCCTTATTTTCAATATCAAGTATACTCAATTGTAAGTAACTTGAACCAATTACATATCCCTTTGCTTTAGAAATATGAATTTTCAAGAAATTTCTTCTTGGGGTACTGTTCATGGATACTGTTCATTTGGTAATTTAGAATACATACCTAAGTTTGAAAATTTATAATTAAATATAGAAAAATCAAAATGAAGTGGTTCCAATTTCTAATGGAATCTCTTTCATTTAACATGGAAGAAAAAATATAAAACTGAGGTTTCATTGTCCAAATGAAATCAGTTTATTCGTTGAAAAATACTATTTATTTGGTAAATCTGGAAGTTCTAGCTTCTTTGCCTTCAATTCAAAAATTCATTTCTCTTTGGTTATTTGTCCAAATGAAATGTGTTACCTATGGATTTAAAGCTCCAGATGGGTTCTTTACTTCCATAAAATTTCGTAGAGAAATTTGTTCATTTGCTATATGATATTAGTGATTGAACATCACTACCTCCAGTTGTTCACTTTATCTCAATTCCAGATTTTATCTACAAGTTAGAAAAATCATATTAAATTGAAAACTTAACCAATTGAGACATTTGTGTGTCCATTTAAAGCTCTATATCTTAGCTATTTTCATACAAAAATTTAAGTCCAAAATTATTGGTTAAGTCATCATAATTATCATCCTAATGTTACTGCCTCATAATACAATCACATTATAATGTACTATGTATTCCATCATGTCCTCCCATAATGTCAAGTGATCAACATGACTTATTATACAAGTTCAACCATCTATATTTACCCTTTTTTCTTGAGATGTTCTAGCACCTATAACATGGTTATGTGTTGTATCCTTATTTTCAACCTCAATTGTACTCACTTGGAAGTTATTTGAACCAATTACATAACCTTTTGCTTTAGAAACATGCATTTTTAAAAGATTTCTTCTTGGGTACTGTTTATGGTTACTGTTTATTTAGTAATCCAGAATATGTACCTAACTTTGAAAATTCATAATTCTAGAAAAATTAAAATAGGGTGGTTCCAATTTCTAATGAAATCTCTTTCATTCAACTTTGGAGGAAAAATGTAAAACTGAGGTTTCATTGTCTCAATGAAATCAGTTTATTCGTTGAAAAATACTATTCATTTGGTAAATATGAAAGTTATAGTTTTTTTGCCTTAATTTCAAAAATTCATTTATCTTTGGTTACTTGTCCAAATGAAACGTGTTACCTGTGGATTTAAATCTCCAGACGTATTCTTTAAGCCCATAAAATTTTATAGAAAAATTCATTCATTTACTATATTAAATTAATGTTGGAACATCACTGTCTCTAGTTGCTCACTTTATCTCAATTCTAGATTTTATCTCTAACTTAGAAAAATCATAGTAAATCGAATACTTAACCAATTAAGGCGTTCTTAGTGTCCATTTAAAGCTACATTTCTTAGCTATTATCATACCAAATTTCAAGTTCAAACTCGTTGGTTAAGTCATGTTAAACATCATCATAAAGCTATGGCCTCATAATACAACCCTGCCATGTCATGCTAGATATCCCATCAAGTCATCATCATAGTGTTAAGTGCTCAAAATAACTTATTACACAAGTTCAACCATCTATATTTACCCTTTTTCCTTGAGATGATCCAGCACCTATAATATGGTTATGCGTATGGAAAGACTAAGATTTCATGGAAATCTCAATAGCAAGTCATAGAAACTATTATATCATTCATGATTAATTAGATGCTTAACATGTTATCATGAGATGGGAGCTCCTTCATAATAATACATAAGGAAACTCTAACATGCATATTGTCATGACATTAGTTGCAAGGATTTGCAATCATTCATACTGCATCATCGACATGATGGCATAATCTCAAGCTCAACCAAACATCATAACTAACAAGCAAGCATACAATCAAGGAAACATGAAACTATAGTTAGGTATTCTTGCTACCTCTTAAGCTATCCTTGAAAAAGAATTATTGAGATGGTTTCCTTCCCTCACAAGTGTCAAAACCTAGCCATTACAAAGTAACGTCAAGTTACAACTCAACTTGAAAACAATTATAAGACTAGGTTTTCACTAACTTCCATTTTTTTCCATTTTATGTTCCATACTTCCATCTTCCTAAAATAATTTCTTATGGTTCATTTCCACATAATTTTTCATGTAGAATCTAAATATGAAACCAGAATTTCCAAAATCAAAACATATAATTAGCTGCTGTACAGAACCGAAGTGACACTAGATTTTTCCAAAAATTCACATTTTGATTCCCATGCTTCCAATACTTGTTCTCCTACTTTATACCCACAAAATTTTCCATTTTAAACTCATTGGAAGCATAAAAATCCTGAAATCCCAACATATAAATATTGATTTGTATAGTAGCAGCCAATAACACAAAAGCCTAACTACATGCATACTTGAATTTCCAAGCATATACCACTTGATTCAAGCTTGTTTAAGCTTTCTAAACTATCCATAACATAAAACTCATACTCTTATCACATATGCATAGAACTTCTAGCAGCACCCTCAAGGGAAATATGTCACAAAAACCCCTTAAAACCAAGAGCTAACTTGCTAGATTAAAGTCCAAGACTAAGGGAGCTACTTACCTTACTTGTTGCTCCAAGGTGTGTGCTTCTTTCTTGTCCAAAGAAAATTTTGGCAGAGGTTCCCTAAGGTGCTCCAAGGTACCGCACAAGTCTGATTTGGGTGGGGTATTTATAGGCAAATTTGGGGTGGAAATGGAAGGCCAATATTAGTTTGGTTACTATTTGATCTAATGGTCCATATCTTGCCTTCAACCAAGCTTACCCTAGAAGCCTTGTAATGATGCCATGCATGACCTCATTTAGGGTTGTGTTTAGCTGGAAAAAGGTAAATACACTGATAGAAAAAATTCTAGTCCAGTTCGGTACCGACCTGAGCAGTTTCACAAAAAACATATTGTTTTATTTTCCTAATTTTTATAATATTCCAGAATATGTATTCAGTCATGAAAACCAGTGTCTAGGTTTTTTTTACCATTGACATTGTTAGATTGAGTATTTATCTGCCAACTATCCCTTGGGAAATGACCAAAATACCCTTATGGTACTTTCTTGCCCTATATTAACCCTAGGGCATAATTGTCATTTCACATCTCTTTATACTGTATCAGAGTATATACTGGTTCTAACTAATCATCATTCTACTTGCTTGTATGTTTTTAGCTTCTCCAGAATGACCAAAATGCTCTCCATTCATCTCTGGTGCAATCTGGCTACACAGGGGCATTTTCATAATTTCACACTTTTCCTGTATTGCTCTTGACTCTGGCCCACTTAACTATCCAAACACCTTATTGGGCCTATTGGGATGCCGCCTTAATATTGGTCCCTTACCTTTATGGCATAAATCCCAAGGAACCTCTCCCGATAGTATTTATCGAGTATTTTATTACACTGTAAAATCCCATAAGAATTCTACTGGATTCCTTTTCTGACTCTGTCAATTTTATAAATTCTTATATTAAATATAGTAATTTATTGTAAAGTTTCATCTGATTATGAGGTCTGAAAACTACTGCAATAATTCTTCCTAACTTTAGGAATTCATATCAATTAATCGGGACCTCAAATAAAAAATCTATGTGCGTTAAGCTAATCAGAATAATTTTCTCTACTTACTGGTAAAATTTGGGACCAAACTGTTTCCGGGAAGTTTTATGCCTTTTCCAGTTCAACTTTCTCATAATTACATTTTTGCCCTTCAACTTTTGATAAATTATATTTAAGTCCCTTAAGTTTTGGTAATTACACCTTTTAGCCCAACTTTTATTTTTACCTTTAGTTTTGGCCTTAAATATTTCTTAAATTTCATTTAGGTCCTTAGACTTTCTTTAGTTACAAGTCACTATCTTTCCTTCTTCAATATGATACAGTTTACATCAAGAATCTCACGTCGATTACATATAAACTGTACATATATATTAGATAAGAAAATTGGGGATATGTCATTTCTCTTCCCCTTAAAAAAATTTTGTCCCCAAAATTTGCATTACATATATACTAAGGAAAAAACTCAGGATATTTCTCATTCATTCTTTCCTCTACTTCCCATGTAGCTTCATTCTCAGGTAATCCTTTTGAAACCATCTTAATTAAAGAGATTTGTTTAATTTGCAACTGCTTGACCTTTCGATCCATAATTCGTACTGGTCCAACTTCATAGGTTAGGTCATCCCGCAGTGCAACATCATCCTATTCAATCACATGTGATGGGTTTGGAACATACTTCTTCAACTGGGAGACATGAAATACATCATGTATCTTACTTAGATTTGGAGGAAGAGCTAACTTGTAAGCCATCGATCCTGTTCTTGTGAGGAAATGAAATGGCCTGATATATCTGGGATGTAACTTCTTCACCTTGATTGATTGTCCAGCTCCTATAGCCGGAGTTGACTTAAGAAACACATGTTCTCCTTTTTCAAACTCCAATAGTTTTCTTCTGACATCAGCATAACTTTTTCTGTCTACTTTGAGACGTCAGCAATCTTTTCCTAATCTTATCAATCTGTGTTGTTATTTAATTTACTATATTAGGACCAAATATCCTTCTTTCGCTTAACTCTAAGCAGCATAAGGGAGATCTACACTTACATACGTAAAGCGCTTTAAATAGGGCCATCTAAATACTAGTCTAATAACTATTTTTATAAGTAAATTCTGTTAATGATAAATAAACATCCAATTCCCTTTGAAATCCAAAATGTAGGCTCTTAACATATCCTTTAGTGTCTGGATTGTCCTTTTAAACTAACCATCTGTTTGAGGATGATAGGCTGTGCTAAATATGACAGTAGTGCCCATTTCTGTATGCAAAGCTCAGAAAAAATTAGATGTAAATCGAGGATCTCTATCAGACACAATACTACTTGGGACACCATGCAATCTAACAATCTCTTTTACATACAACTTTGCCAGTTTCTCAAGAGAAACTTTCTTATTGATTATCAGGAAATGGGTTAACTTTGTCAATCAGTCAATTACTACCCATATAGCATCATGCTTAACTGGTGTCATGGGTAGTCCTTTAACAAAATCCATGGTAATATGATCCCATTTCTATCAGGAATATCTAATGATTGCAACTCTCCTAGTTGCTTTTGATATTCAATCTTTATTTTTTAACATGTTAAGTACTTGGATACATACGTCATAACATCTTTCTTTAATCCAGGGTACCAAAATAAACTTTTAACATCATGATACATCTTGGTCATACCTAGATGTACTGTATACCAGCTTTTATGTGCTTCATCTAAAATCTTCTCTTTTAATCCCATTGCATTAGGAATATATGGTCTTCCCCTAAACCATAGTAATCCATCTTGGGAGATTTCAAAATTTTTAGTTTCCCCTCTTTCCAGCTTGTGCTTAAAAATTGCTGAGCATATCATGCTTTTAAACTTCTTTTATCTCATCTTCAATGAAAGCTCTAACCTGCATTCCTCCATAAGGATTTTCAGCTATATACATCTGCTATAAAGGACTCCAATCTCTAACATCTATTAATTTCAACTCTTTGATCATTAAGTTTTTCACCTGCACTACTTTTTTGCTTAGGGCATCAACTACAACATTTGCTTTGACTAGATAGTACTTAATCTGGAAATCATAATCCTTCAATAATTCCATCCATCTTCATTGTCTCATATTCAATTCTTTTTGATCTTGCAGATATTTTAGGCTTGTATGGTCACAGTACAATTCTATAGTAGCTCCATATAAATAATGTCTCCAGATCTTGAGAGCATAAACTACTGTTGCAAGCTCCAGATTATGAGTGGGATAATTTTCTTCATGTGGCTTTAATTGTCGAGATGCATAGGCTACTACTCGACCCTGCTACATTATTACACATCCTAACCCCTGCTTGCTAGCATCAGTGTAGACTACATAGGTCTTAGTTGGGTTTGGAATAATTAGCACGGGAGTCGTGGTTAATCTCTATTTCAATTCTTGAAAATTAGCCTCGCACTTCTCATCCCACTTAAACTGCTGGTTCTTTCTAGTCAACTTGGTTAACGGCAAAGCAATTCAAGAAAAGTCCTTAATAAATCTTCTATAATACCCTGCTAAGCCCATAAAACTTCTAATCTCTATCACTATCCTTGGCTACTCCCAGCTTAATACTACTTCAATTTTGCTAGGATCTACAGTTACCCCTTTACGGGATATGGGATGACTGAAAAATTTGAGTGCTTGATGCCAAAACTCACATTTACTAAGCTTACCATATAATTGTTTTTCTTTAATAGTACTAAGAACAATTCTCAAGTGCTTTTCATGCTCTTCTACAGATTTAGAGTACACTAGAATATCATAAATGAAGACCACAACAAATTGATCCAGGTAGGGCCTGAAGATTCTATTAATGTAATCCATAAAAATTGTAAGCGAACTCGTCAGACCAAACGACATTACTAGAAATTCAAAATGACCATAATGAGTCCTGAAAGCGGTCTTTGAAATGTCACCTGATTTAATCCTGAGTTGGTGGTAGCCTGATCTCAAATCAATCTTGGAGAATAAACTTGCTCTAACCAACTGGTCTAATATATCATTAATCTGGGGAAGAGGGTATTTATTTTTAACAGTTATCTTATTCAACTCCCTATAATTAATACATAGCCTTAGACTACCATCCTTCTTCTTAACGAATAACACTGGAGCACCCTAGGGCAAAACACTGGGTCAAATGAAACCCTTCTTTAAAAGCTCCTTAGTCTACTTCTTTAATTCAATCATCTCATTGGGAGCCATATGATATAGGGCTTTGGACGTTGGTCTAGCTCCAGGTACAATGTCAATTGCAAAATCCACTTCTTGTTCAAGGGTAATCCTTGAATCTCTTTTGGTAAAACTTCAGGAAATTCCTTAACTACTGGAATTATCTCAATCCCTTCTTCTACTTTTCTTTGAATAGAAAAGAAGATCATATACCCTTGACATCATTTTCACAAATATCTATATGCTTGTGCCTCTATTATAAAATTCAGTCTTACTTCTGAATTCATATATGTGACTTTTGGACAAAGAACTAGGGTCTTGTTCTTACAATCTAGCATCACATTATTGGCAGATAACCAGTTAAATCTAATTATGACATCGATATCACAGAAAGGCACGCATATTAAGTCTAGATTAGTGCAATAATGTTTATAACAAATAACACTATTTAGGCAAACACAAGATGTAACTACTCCAGTATTTGTAAGGGTTGTCACACATATGGCATAATGTAACTTGCTAATTGTAAGGCCAAAACTTTCAGCACATTTATAAGAAACAAAGGTTTGACTTGCACCCAAATCAAACATAACAATCGCAGAGTGATTATTGGGATAGATTGTGCCTTGTATCATCTCGGGTGACTTTTGAGCATCTTCTCTTATAAGTGTAAACACTCGACCTTGAGTTCGTACACTTTTATTAGTCATTATTTGAGGACAGTCCTTATAAAAGTATCTAGGTTTTCCACATGTATAACACATATTCTATCCCATCAAACACGGCCTATCACCATGATTCTTTCTACACTTGTCACACACTCAGAACCTTGAGTCCCTATTGCCTGTATTGCCTCGAAAGTTTCCTTAATTAGGCCTTCTATTCTACCACTACCTCTTCCTTTTCTTATAGCCACTACCACTAGCAACATCTCGACTTTGATTGGTCTTTTCTGGCATAACATTCCCTTTGCTCACTGGTTTAAATAACATTCAATGATTTATAATATTTTTAATTATTTGACATGCCTCCACTGCTTTGTTGAATTGACTATATTGTTGAGGAGTCATTTTCTCTTTCAAGGTAATATTCATTCCTCTAATCATTCTTTCTGTTATCCAACTTTCATCATCTACTTACCGAGGATAAGTGGAGTATTGAGAAAGATAAACAAACTTAGCTAGATATTCATCAAAGGGCTCCTTCTCTCCTTGCCTCAGTACAAGGAATTCAGTTTCTCACTCATCATGTACTGAGAAAAATATTTATCATAGAATTATTTGAGAAACACTTTCCATGTTATAGGAATATTCCTAGCTTGTAGCAGTAGTTCAGTTTTCTTCCACCATTGATATGCATCCTTTTCTAGCTGATATATGGCCATCTGAGCTTTACTTTCAGATAGACAATCGAGCACTTTGAAAATCTTCTCTAATTGACTGATCTAATCCTCTGCCCTTTGAATATCAAATGTCCCTTCAAATCTTGGAGGATTATGCTTACAAAACTTTGTCATCAACTGCTGAATACTAATAGAATCAACCACCTATCTAGCTTGCCTAGGTGGCTCTACCGACTACTGCACAATCTCTTGTTATATATCAGTTACTCCTATAGACTCAGGATGCCTTAAATTACCTATAACCTCTACTACTGCTGCTACTATAGCAGCATCTCACCCCTGGTCACTTCATGCTTGAGTTGCTCTCATCTCCTCAATCATCTTTTGCTTTTACTCTAGACGTTCTAGAATTATTTAATTAATATCCACAGGGTTTTGTGGTTCTTCTGATGAAATAGTTCTTCTTGTTTGTACCATTTTATTTTACTATCTAAATAGGAGGAATATAATAAAGAACATAATTTATATTTCATCCAAAAATATTGTATACAAACAAGTTTAGTAACATCACACAGATCTTTTATACATAACTTAAGTACATAGACAATATTATCATTCATAAGTATAACATTACACTACACTTTCTTAAAGGTATTTCTGATGAGCTCTTCTACCATAAAGATCCAATTTGGAATGTTGTCATATGGTTCTTCATAAAAATAATGATCTAATCCCGCTCTCCAAGTCTCAGTGAGGGGTAAGATATCATCTATAATATTGGTCCAATCTCTAAGGGTAATACTATCGGATCAAAAGCTTGATAACTCTCCCATACTCTGGTAATAAAATCATGGTAGATCCTATAGTCTTGGTCTACCTCCCTGACCAAAAGTCATCTTAAATCATATAATTATTTAGGCAATTCCACAGCTTTCTCAAATCACTCCTCATTCATATTTATTCTTAGTACTAGCTCTATGCTTTGGGTGTCCAGGTGTATCACAATATTTGGTGTCTTTGATTTACTAGGACCCAAAATATCTGTCTAATTTGGTACTTGGTTAGGTCCTAGACTATCTATTCTAACAGGTTATCTAGGTGTATGTTCTATGGTACCCACAACATGAGAGTGGAATTCATTAGACTATACTGACTGAGGGTATGCTATATCTCCTTCATCTCTCTGAATAGTATCAACTTCTAAACTAGGGTCTACTACCTCTGGAGGTACATCATTTAAAGGAGAAGCTGGGATAGATTCCTCTTATATACTACCATCTGATGCAATATCCATATTATTAGACCTTACTAAAGAACTTTCCGATCTATCTAACTACGAGTCACTAGAATATGGAACATGTATCACTGGAGGGAGCCAATAGTTGAGAAGGTCACGACTAAAGTTTATAGAGATTATGAAACGCGACTAGCCAATACTTGTCATATACCCAATTTTCTTATTTAATGTAACTGTATAGTTTATGTGAAATGGATATGAGATTCTTGGAATAAACTGTATCAGATTGAGAAAGGAAAGAAAGAGATTATGAACTAGGGAAATTTTAGGGACCTAAATGCAAATTGGAAAAGGTTAAAGGCCAAAAGTTAAAGTAGAAATAAATGTTGGGCCAAAAGTGGCAATTTCCAAAAGTCAAGGGACGTAAAGGTAATTAAGTAAAAAGTTCAAGGGCAAAATTATAATTATAGAAAGTTCAGCCTGAAGAGGGTTAGAACTTCTCAAAAGAATTTCAGTCTCACATTCTATCAGTAAATAGAGGAAGTTAAGCTGGTTAATTTAGCATAATACAAAAATTTTATTAAGGTCCCAGATAACAGATATTTATATGATAGTCTGAAAGTTATATGAAATTTTATCATATTTCATGGACTTCAGATATAAGGGGACATATTAAAAGAAGGTGTGACTCATGACAACAGATGTCATGAATATGACAGAACCCCGAAAGAAGTTCTGTAGGAAAAGTTATCCCCATATTAGTGAATTTTGCTGGAGTTTAAGAACACCCGTTATCCGATTATGGCACTTATCAGTATGTAAGCTTGGATAGAATGAACTCAAATGGCCTCATATATGGGCCTATGATGACACCAGGGAGGGCCCAAAACCCAGGGTACTAGTCCATCAGTAGAAGGGGCCAGTGTCCAAAAAAAGTGTGAAATTATGAAAATGCCCCTAAATGTCCATATTGTACTAGTGATAGATGGAGGACATTTTGGTCATCTGGGACAAGATAAAAACGTGGCATATAGTATAAGTATGATTAGTTAGAGCCAGTATATGCCCTGAGGCAGTATAAAGAGGGGTGAAAAGGCAATTATGCCCTTAGGGTTAAAATAGTGTAAGAAAGGACACCAAGGGATGGATGGTAGATAAATACTCAGTCTAACACTGTCAATGGTATAAGAAGCCTAGACATTGGTTTCCAAGATAGAACACATATCTTGGAATATTATAAAAATTAGGAACAGAAAATAGTCCGATCTTTGTGAAACTGCTCTGATCGGTATTGGATTGGACTAAAATTTTTTCAGAGGCTTCCTTACATGATGAGAATTGCACCACATACCCCATGAGGTGTCCCTTGTGATGTCATAATTCTCCTTTTTGGAAAAAATTAAATCCAAGATTAAATGTGAGCCCTTAGATCAAATAGTGTACAAATCAATCTTGGCCATCCATTTCAGCCCAAGATAATCTATAAATACCCCCTATTCAGATCATTTCAGCATGCATGGTGAACCATAAGGAAACTCTTGCAAAATTTCCATTCAACCAAGAAAGAAGCACACAAAATGAAGTAACAATCAAGGTAATCATCTCCTTTGATCTTGAGCTTCGTTCTAGAAAGTTAGCTCATGGTTTTAAGTGGTATTTATGCTATATTTCCCTTATGGTTGCTACTGGAAGTCTGTTCATATGGGGTTAGAATATGAGTTTAATGTTATGGATAGTTTAGACAAGCTTAAATAAGCTAGAATCAAGTGGTATAAGCTTGGAAATTCAAGTATGTTTGGAATTAGGGTTTTGTTTTCTTGCTGATTGTAACATCATTAATTTCATACGTCTTAGGGACCATTCAGTAGCATTTAGAACTACTTACAAGACCTTGGAAGTCCATTAGCCAAATCTAAAATTTTACTCTTTATCAGGTTACTATTCATATGGTATTCCAGATTATGCAACAAACTTCAAAAATCATAATTAATTATAGAAAAATTGAAATGAAGTAGTTCAAAAAGATATGTGAAGCTAACATCTTTAACTTTAAGGGAAAAATAATTTACATACCAAATTATTAGCCAATTAATACAGTTTATTTGTTGAATTTTATTGTTGATTTGGTCAAAAACTTTGGAAATAGATTCTGGTCCCTTACTTTGGAAATTTATTTCTCTTGATATACACATTCAAATGAAACATTCTACCTATGCAATTAAAGCTCTGGATGTGTGCTACACGCTTGTAAAATTTCATGAAATAATTCCTCCATTGGCTAGTTTAAACTGAAGTCACAACAAAACTGCTTTAGGACCTACGTTTTTACCGTTTCAGTTTCCTTTCTTTTACTTTCAATAATTGTTCCAGCATGCATAAGCCATCAAATAAGCTTCTCAATATTCATATACATCATGTACATATGTCATAAGTATTACAAATAGTTTCATCACATAGAAGGGCACCTTATAGGACATTTACATACATAGATAATCCATAGCATATGCTAGGATCTCAATTACTTCCATTCCTTTCTTCCATTCTTTAACTCTTCTGCATGCATACATTTTCCATCATGCTTGACCTAATTTGGTTGGTTATGGGAGAGTGAGATTCTAGGGAATCTCAGTAGCAAACATTACCACTTAAATATGCAAGATGGATGCTAATGCATGACATATAATTTCATTAAACTTTCTTTGATTAGTGACATGTCATCATGCTATATACTTTTACATAAAGTGCATGGCCATGGAAAACATGTTATTCACAACACATTCAACATCATTTATCATGTCACAACATCATCAAATATCATATACATGTCAACACTTAAGCATACCACATCAAGCACATAAAGAGGTAAGTTCACTACCTTGCACTTAAAGCTTTCCTCTTGATCTTTTGATGGTTCAAGGTCCTAAACACATTCATATTCACCACATAATTCATTAGGACTCATGAACTCCAACCAATTCAAGACTAACCTTATTACACTATTTATTATCATAATTTTCTCTAATCTTCACTAATCCACTTGGCTCTTGAACCAATTGATATCTTGACTTTACCATACACAATTTCATCTTTTGAATCCATTTATGCGCTTAGAATCATGAAATTCCAGCTCCTTCATGGCCTGCTGTACAGAACTGAACATATACATACAATTATTTCAAAAATTGTCATTTTGATTCTAATGCTTCCCATACTTACTTCTCCACTTTACCCCACACAACTTTTCATTTTAAAACCATTGGAAGCATCAAAATCATTAAATTCCAATAACTTTTTATGTGAGTGAACAGAACCGTGAAGAATTTTAAAAACTACAACCTTGAGATTTTAATGTTTCCAAAGGTTCAAAACCTTTTCAATCCTACACAAAATCATCATATAAATTTAATGGAAGCATTAAATCATTGAAATTCCATTTCCTTCCCTAATGAACAGTGCATACTGAACAGGGCACACCATGGCAAAGTCAAGAATATCAATTTGATTCAACAACTAACCACTTAACTAGTTTGTTTAAGCTTCAATCATATAGTTCTAACTTTAATTTCTTCTTTCACCTTTCATCTAAGGTCTTTGGGAAGCACCACCCCTTAGAGAAAACTCAACTTTTCCCCCATGAAAACCCTATGTTCAAGCTCCCAAATCAAAGGAAAATAAGCTAGGAGAGATTGTTTACCTTTAATCTCTAGCTTGCTTGAACTTTGGAACCTTGAATCTTCTTTGTCTTGGCTTGAGTTTTTATTTTGCAAGAGTTTCCCCAAGGGTTGACAAGCCACATTTTGGATGCAGATTTGAGGGGTATTTATAGAAAAATCTTGGTGGAAATCAATGGCCAAGATTAGTTTGTACACTCTTTGATCTAATAGACCACATTTAATCTTAGATTTTACTTTTTCAAAAAGATAATTATGACATCACCATGACATCATCAAGGGACAACTCAAGGGGACACCTCATGGGGTGATGTGGCGCAATTCCAATGGGGGAAGAATGTTCCGGAAAATTTCTAGTCCAATCCGGTACTGGCTCGATCCGATTCCCCAAAAACTGGACTGTTTTCTGCATCTAATATTTTGATATTTCATAATATGCTTTCTGACCTTAAATCAAGTATCTGGATTCTTTGTACCATTAGCATTCTTGTACTGGGCCATAACTTAATTACATGTCCCTTGAGAAATGACCGAAATGCCCTTGGTTCACTATCTTGCCCTATATTAACCCTAAGGGCATAATTGTCATTTCACACCTCTTTATACTGCCTTAGGGTGTATACTGGCTCTGATTAATCATTTTATACTATCTTGGATGTTTTTTACCTATCCAGAATGAACAAAATACCCTCCATCCATCACTGATACAATATGGGCATCTAGGGGCATTTTCATAATTTTACACTTTCTCCAGACTATTCTGGACTCTGGCCCACATAACTGTCTCACTACCTTATTGGGCTCATGATGGTGCTATTTGGGCCTTTGTATGGACTTATTGCCTTTATGGCACAATTCCCAAGCAACTTTCCCGATCATATTTATCGGGTATTTTATTTCACAGTAAAATCCCGTAAGGATTCTACAGGATTCATTTTCTGACTCTATCAATTTTATAAATTATTACATTAAATATGGGAATTTCTAGTAAAGTTCCATCTGATTATGATGTTTAAAAAATACTGTAATAATTCTTCTGATTTCACAAATTTATATCAATTAATCTGGACCTCAAATCAAAATTTTGTGTTGTGTTAAACTGACTGGAATAATTTTGCCTATTTACTGGTAAAATTTGGGTCTTATCTGATTATAGCCATTTTTGGCCTATTTTGGCTCAACTTTCTCACATTTACATTTAAGTCTCTGAACTTTTGAATAATTACACTTTAGCCCCTGAACTTTTAGCTATTTGTATTTAAGTCCCTTAACTTTTGAAAATTACACTTAAGGGCCAACTTTGGTTTCTACTTTCACTTTTTTGCCTTTAACCTTTTCAAATTTTCATTTTAGTCCTTCTCCTTCTTCAAGACTCATCTAACATTTATCTTTTCTTCTGATCTTCGTCATAATCCTTTCCAAACCTCTTTCCACTATCAGTACTATACAGATAGGAAAAAATTAGGATATGACATTGGTACTGTATGTCACACTGTTCATATGGTGAAATTTCACAATTTTGATGCTTCAAATGAGTTTAAAATGGAAAAATATGTGGGGATAAAGTAGTATTGGAAGCATTGGAATTAAAATGTGAATTTTTAGAAAACAAGGGTTTTGGTTCGATCAAGGGCAGGAGCTTTTGTTGGGTTTTGATTTTGGGAATTCTAATTTCATATTTAGATTCTAAATGAAAAATTATGTTGAAATCAACTATGATAATTTATTTTGAAAAGATGAAAGTATGAAACATAAAATGGAGAAAGGAAGCAAGTTAGTGAAAATCTAGTCTTGGATTTAGTTTCAAGTTGAGTTGTAACTTGATATTATTTTCTAATGGCTAGGTTTTAACATTTGTGAAGGAAGGAAATCATCTTAAGAAGACCGTGACAAGGATACCTAACTATATCTCATGTTTGTTTAATTGTTTTCTTGCTTGTTGATTACGGTGTTTGGTTGAGCTTGAGATTATGTCATCATGTTTATGATGAAGTATGAATGATTGCAACTCCTTGCAACTTATGTCATGACAATATGCATGTTATAGTTTGCTTATGTACCAATATGAAGTAGCTCGCATCTCATGATAATATGTTAAACATCCAATTAATCATGCATGATATTATAGTTTGTGTAACTTGCTTTTGGGATTTTCATGAAATATCATTCCTTCCATATGCATAACCTTGTTATAGATGCTAGAAAGTCACATGGAAAAAGGGTAAACATAGATGGATGAGTATGTATAATAAGTCACATGAGTTACTTGACATTATGGAAGCATATGATAGCATGTATGGTTGTATGGTGTATGATTATGTAATTCTGTTTTGTGGCCATGATGATGTGACAATGGTTAGGATGCCTTATCCAATGATTTTGAACTTGAAATTTGGCATGATAAGAGCTAAGATAGATATCTTTAAATGGACACCAAGAACTCCTTATTTGGTTAAGAATTCGAATTGTTATGATTTTTCTAAGTTCAAGTTAAAATCTGTAATTGAGATGAAGTAAGCGCTTAAAGGTAGTGACGTTCACATGATGATTTCATATAGAAAATGAACGAGTTTTTCCATGAATTTTGTAACCTCAAAGAGGACGTCTAGAGCTTTAAATCCATAGGTAACATGGTTCATTTGGATAAGTGACCAAAGAGAAATGAATTTTTGAAATTAAGGCAATGAAACTGGAACTTCCATATTTTACCAAATAAACAGTGATTTTCAACGAATAAACTGATTTCATTTGGACAAGAAAACCTCAGTTTCATATTTTTTCCTCAAAGATATATGAAAGAGATTTCATTAGAAATTGGAATCACATTATTTTAATTTTTCTAAAATTAATTATGAATTTTTAAATTAAGGTATATGCTCTAGAATTATGAAATGAATAGTTAAAGTGAACAGTACCCCCCGACAACAATTCTTTTGAAAATAAAGGTTTCCAAAGAAAATGATCATGTAATTAGTTCCAATAACTTCTAATGAAATATAATTGAGGTTAAAAGTAAAGATATGACATTTTGGTATCAGATCAAAGAACTCTGGCTTAGGAAATGCTCTGATAAGATTATTTATAGACTAATGCATAAGTAAACATCTGCCTAATTGACACTAAATTAATTATTGCAGGATAAAGATGACTGAGTCTAGGACTTCAGAGACTTCAGTAAACTAGGGGGATCCTATACCAGAAATCCTTAGTTTAGATAAATTAGGGTTAAACTTAGAAGAGGTAGATGCTTTGATACATGATCCTGAGTTTGGACTTCCCCCAGTGGTCAACATCTTGGATTTTAGTAGTGAATCAGAACTGGACAGGTTAGTCAGTTTTTCAATTAGATCAAATAGGATAGATGAGTCATCAGATGAGGAACGTATTTCAGCCCCACCTATTGATGTGGTATGAAACATCCTCCTTTCTTTACATCTTAGGGACCAAATGGTAGCATTGGAACCACTTCTAAGGCTATTGAAGTCAAATTACTCAATCTAGAATTTTACTCTTAGCAAGTACTGTTCACTATGTAAATTCTAGAGGAGTGACCTGACTTTGAAAACTCATAATTAATTTTAGAAAAATCAAAATTAAGTGGTTCAAATTGTTACACAAAGCTAACTTAATGCTCTTTCAGGAAAAAATAACTTCTTGACTACGCCTTGACCAAGTCAACATCAGTCAACATCTAAAGTTTACTGTTCATCCCACGTTTTTCTCTGATTCCAGCATTTTGGTCCCAACATTTGCACTATCCAATCTCCAGCTTCTCTTCATGCTTCTTCAATCCTTTTCTAACATACCTGTGGGATTGGGATTACATAGAAGGGGGTGAGATTTCTGGAGAAATCTCAGTAGCAAACAGAAACCATACAATGTATGCAACTATATGCTTGATGTTACTACATGTGTACTTAATGATCATGCTTGCATAATGATAACATGCATGCTTCCATGTTACTTAATTATAACATATGGCCATAGTATAAGAAGAAATAGAGCATTACTTAATCATACATGCCTCACATCATCAAGGTAAGTAAACATCACATAAAACATCCAAGCAATATAAGCATACAAGTAGGTAAGTTTACTACCTGGCATGTAGTCTTTCCTTCCATCTCATAGCCTTGTCCCTAAGGTCCCTTCTTCTCATAAGTCAGAGCTTATACATATTATAATAATATCTTTATTATTATCTAGTATAGCTCTACTTACCTCATGCTTAACTAGGGGTAATATCCTTACTCTGGCATTCCCCTAACTTTCTTTCTACAGCTACCTTTATCAATAGAGATATTTCTCTATTCTAACCACTAAGAGCAATCCTCTACTTTATTAGAGCAGGGACTAGATAACTTACTTACCTTATTCCTAAGCTCTGCCCAGTCCCTCAGCTCCTCGAACTGCTCCTGGCTCTGCCAGAACTCCTCCTTTCTTTCCTTTCTTTCTCTTTCTCTCTTCTTTCTCTTCTTTCTTTTGCTCCTTGACTATGACATTCCTTGAGGGAGGGGTGGCCTATTTATAGGTGAGTGGAGGTGGAATGAATAGCTCAAATCAAATCATGATGAATGGCCCAAATTGCTTAGCTTCCTCAAGAAGTTTCGCCTACACCATCACGATGACATCATCCTCCTTGATGACTCACCATTATGACATCATCCAAGGACACCTCAAGGGGTATGTGGCATAATGGTGGGGCCCTTAGGACACCTCACCAGCTGGCTCAGCCTCTCCAGAGAATTATAGAGCCTTTTCCTAGAATGAACGGTCGAGATTATGCCACGTGTCCTTTTTACTTTTTCTCCTTTTTCTAATCTCATGACATGTGTCCTTAACTTTTCTTCGTTTCCTGTAATCATGCCATGTGGCACCTTGTGAGTCCCTTTTATGCCATCTTGATTCCATATCACTTTCCCCAGTTCTATCCTTGACCGAGTTACTTTACTTTATTGTAAAGCACTAAAATATTATTTTAATGTCTCTCAAACTTCCATAACTACTGGGCCTATGGTTTTGGGCCTTTAAATGTCATCTTGGGTTTCTAACTAAGCCCAAGCACTCTGGTAGCTTGGTTCCCAATAAACACTTCTTACTTCTTCTTTATGCCCACATGGACTTTCACTATTTTCCCTGAATTTTCACTTTCTTGCAGTTTAGTCCCTGAACATCCTCTGTATACTTCTAGGACTCCTTCATAATAGGGTCTAGTAGCCTGCCTTTTTCAGGCTATAAACCGAGCTTCCAGGCTTAAAAACTGGGATATGACATTTCTCCTCCGCTTAAAATAAATTTTGTCCTCGAAATTTGAGGTTTAAATCTCTATGTATTCCTTTATTAATAGTTTTCTCTGAGGAGAATGTCCCTTTCATTTCATAACACTTTCTTGACTTTCTTAGCTCTTCTTAACTTTTCTTACTACCTTTCATAACTTTGTGTATTTATGCTAAACTTTTATGGCATTTACATCCTGTCTCATATAATTGTGTTCTTTCATTACTCTATCTTAGACCTTATTCTCTGGGTCTTGCTAACCTTTTAGCTTATTTATCCTTATCTGAAGGATTTATCTATTCATACTTTTCCATTCTCACAACATATGGGGTTCTCTTCTCCATTCCTCAGGCATACTTCTATAAAACTTATTGAATATCAGCACCCCGACTTGAACTTGGACTCCATCTTTGTTTTAGAGAAAACTAAGTTTAGTCTGTATATAATATAGGCTATTTGAGGAAAATCATTATAAATAGGTTTTCTAGAGGAGTTAATCAACTCGTGAAGCTCCTTACCTTAACTTCGTCTTTGGTACTCATCTTTCCAGAGATATATTGTATTGTTCTCATTTCTTCATGGCTCCTTACTTTCCTTAGGCTAGGTCTAACTGCGACCTCAGGATCTAACTGCGATCAACCGTAAGCCTCTTCAGAATCTAACTACGACTCAAAAGCTATTAGGATCTAACTGTGACCCTTGAGCCATGCTAGGATCTAACTGTGACACTCCAGAATCCTCTGTGATTCTATTGTACTGTATCATCATCTCTGAAAGATCTCATCCAACAAACTAAGTTATAAGGTTAACTGCTTCCACTTGTTGATAACTCAATAAAAATTTTAAAATACATTTAGTAACCCATATTATTTACCAAGACTTTACTTATTTTCCCTCTTACTCAGGAGTTCCTTCTCATCTTTCTTACTCTATTATGGTTTACCAATTATGGTCTAACCACCTGCCATTGCATTTAGTTGCTATGGCCTCATCATAACTTCTCATTTCAATTTGTGCTCTAACTGCGAGCCATTTAAAATATGCTCTAACTATGAGCAATCTGTATTAGATCTAACTCTTATCTGAAGAGTGATCTGAACTAATCTTGAAGCTAGCTCTATCTAAGAGCTATATGTTTCATATCCAACTTTTATCTGAAGAGTAATATGAAAATAATGTCTTTACCGTTATCTTTTGCCCTTTTTGTATACCATTTATTTTTATAGAGTTATAACACTACCACCTTCTTGGTACTTGCTATAACCATAACATAAGAAATGGTCCTGAGTACTGTATTCACAAGTCTATAGAAATACCTGAGTAACCCAAATCATACTGTAACAACTATCCCACTTATTGAGACTATCTCTCATTCTAGGTACATTCTTATTGCATGTCGTATGGTATGGGAGCAACATAACTTTCTCATCAAAAACTCTACCCTATAGGTACTGCATGAGGGGAGTATTCATAGCATACTCTAACATGCGTGTCATCATATGACAACTGCAAGGAGATGCAACTTCTCATCATAACTTATGGCAACATAAGCCATATCATCATCACATAAATTTGCTCAACCATCCATCATATGTACATTGCAATTAAACAATTAACTAAACTTTAGAACATTATTTCCTCTATCACATCATCTGCCAAATTCCAAACATTCATTTAGGAATATGAAATAATTACTCATTTAACTGAGGCTATCACATTACCCTCTTACTAGGGTATAAACTCAACCCTTCATTACCCTTTCTTTCATAGGGAATAGGGGAGTCACTTTATCTTTGAAATTGTGGCTACCTTTCTCTCTTTAAACATTATAAACTTCTTTCTTTGTAACACGGAATTCAATCCGTGAGCTAACTTCTTAGTCATTCAACTCTCAACTATCTCTTAACTCTCAACTGTAGTTCCTCTATCTTGGGAACATCATCTTTTTATCTATTAATCATCTTATCTCTAACTATTGATTCTTTTATTCAGGAAACACTTGTTGAACAAATTCTTTCGTAATGTAGATCTACTCACATAGAGGATCTACTTCTAAACATTGTCTTAAACTAATATTTCATATCTCCTTACTTTTTATGGCTTGATTATGCTTTGTACCAATCCTCTAGTTGATTAACTTCAACTAGGTTGGTACATTTATTATCATCGCCACTGTAACATCTGGCAGCTTCCCTTGACCTGGGACTGGTCAGCTTCTGTCTCTATCCATAGAGGAAACTGGTCCCCAGACGTTATCCTGCTTAGTCCAGCCACATCATGCTAATAAACACGAGACCTCGACGGTAACGGCAGACTAAGACTAACTACTTCCTTGAAGATTAGCCCGTAAAGCTGTAAGGTATGGGGTACTGTTATATCTATCTGGGTGTCACTGTCTCTAAGTAGTAAACACCATCCCTATATTTTCCACTCAGGGGAGAACTTCTTAGTTCAAATCTCTAACTATACCATAGCATCACTGAGCCAAAACCTTATGTTCTGTGCCAGAATCTTATGCTGTATGCTAGAACCCTTTGCCCTATACTAGAACCCTCTTGATTCTGTACTAGAACCTTATGCAACATGGAGAGAAGGTCTAGATCAGTACTTTAAAGAGGAACCCTTTAAGAATATCCATGATTGGATCATATGATAGGGATTTCATTAGGATCTATTATGAGAAAACACAGTGTAATAGATGTATATATGAACACGACTATAATCTATGTACTCATGACTAGTGATGATATTGTGTATGTATGTATGTTATGAAAAATTTATGTAATGCTGTTAAACTTGATGTATGTTATGTTTTGAATGAAATATGAGTTATATTAATTATAGTATTCCTTTCCTATTACAATAGTAAAACAAAATGGTAAGAACAAGAAGAGCTAGTTCTTCAGGTGAACCCCAAAATGCCAGAGACATTAACTAGTTGATTCTAGAACGATTGGAATAGTAACAAAAGCTGATTGAAGAAGTAAGAGCTACTCAGGCAAGGAGTGGACAGGAAAGGGATGATGCCATAGCTACAGTTGTAGCAGAAGTAGTAAAAAAATTACAGCAACCAGAATCTGCTGGTACAGCTAATACAGAACTAGAGATGGTTTAATAGACAACAGAGGTGCCGAGACAGATGTGAAAGATAGTAGATCCGGCTAGCATTCAACAGTAGATGGCTAAGTTCTATAAGCATAGTCCTCCAACATTTGATGGGACATTTGATATACATAAAGTAGAAGATTGGATCAGCAGACTAGAGAAGATCTTTAAGGTATTGGGTTATCCATGTGAGAGCAAAGCACATATGGCGATCTACCATCCAGAAAGAGATGTCGATACATGGTGGAAGAACACCAAGCTGGTGTTACAAGCCAGGCACATTCCTATCACGTGGGAAGTGTTCCTTGAGCAGTTTTACAAGAAGTATTTCCCCCAGTCAGTACAGGATGAAAGAGAAGCATAATTCCTTGTATTGAAACAAGGGGAGAAAGAATCTTTTGACGAGTACTTAGCCAAGTTCATCCGTCTTTCTTAGTATTCTACTTACCTGCAACAGGTGGATGATGAACACTAGATAAAAAAGAGAATGATAAGGGGATTGAATGCTACCTTGAAAGATAAGATTACTCCCCAATAGTATAATTAGTTCAATAAAGCAGTAGAGGCTTTTAGGATCATTGAGAAAAGCCTAAACCATCAGATGCTAATGAGACTGATAAGCAGAGATACTGCTGCTCCTAAAGGAACTAGTCAGAATAGAAATGCAGCAGGTGGCAGTGATAGAGATCAAAAGTTTTTTGGGCTTAGCAGGGTATTATAGAAGATTTATTAAGGACTTTTCTCAGATTGCTCTACCGTTAACTAAGCTGACCAGAAAGAATCAGCAGTTCAAGTGGGATGAGAAGTGTGAGGCTATATTTTATGAACTAAAGCAGAGATTAACCATCACTCCTATGTTAATTATTCTAGACCCAACTCAAACTTTTGTAGTCTACACTGATGCTAGCAAGTAGGGGTTAGGATGTCATATCCTAAAATTTTCCCTATCTATATAGTACTTATAGTGGAAAGAGACTTATAAAGGATTATGATGAAAATCAGAAGAAATGATAAAGGTTAAATGAGTCCTGAAGAAAGAGAAGGACTAAAATGAAAATTAGAAAAGGTTAAAGGCAAAAAGTGAAAGTAGAAATAAGATTTGGGCCAAAAGTGGTAATTTTTAAAAGTTAAGGGACTTAAATGTAATTAAGTAAAAAGTTCAAGGGCAAAATTATAATTATAGAAAGATCAGCCCGAAAAGGGTTATAACTGCCCAGAAGTTTTTCAGTCCCACATTCCATCAGTAAATAGAGGAAGTTATGCTAGTTAATATGGCATGATACAGATATTTTATTAGGGCTCCAGACAGCAGAAAATTATCTGATAGTCTAAAAGTTATCTGAATTTTTATCAGATTCCATGGACATCAGATATAAGTGAGGGAATTATAGGAAAGTGTGCCCTATAGTTTTAGATGTTATGAATCTGACAGAACCCCAGAAGAAGTTCTGTATAACAAGTTATTAACATATTAGTGAATTTTGATGGCAGTTTGATAACACCCGTGATCCGATAATAGAATTTATCGGTATGTAAGCTTGGATAGAATGAGATCAGATGACCTCATATATAGGCCCATGATGACTCCAAGAAGGGCCCAAAATCCAGTGTACCAGTCCATTAGTAGAAGGGGCCAGTGTCTAGGAAAAGTATGAAATTACAAAAATGCCCCTGGATGCCCATATTATACTAGTGATGGATGGAGGGCATTTTGATCATTATAGATAGGCTAAACGCGTGGCCTATAGCATAAATATGATTATTTAGAGTCAGTATATGCTAGGAGGTAAGGCAAAGAGGGGTGAAATGACGATTATGCCCTTAGGGTCAATATAGTGTAAGAAAGGATACTAAGGGTATTTTGGTCATTTCCTAAGGAATGGATGGAAGATAAATACTCAGTATAACCATGTCAAGGGTATGAGAAGCCTATACATTGATTTCTAAGACATAATCCATATCCTGGTATATTATAGAAAAATTCGGAACAGAAAACAGTCCGGATGTTGTGAAACTACTCCGATCGGTACCAGATTGGACTGGAAGTTTTCCAAAATCTTCCTTACACTATAAGCACACCACCTAGCCCTCTTAGGTGTCCCATGAGCTGTTCCACATGATGTCATAATTATTCTTTTATGAAAAAGTAAAATCCAAGATTAAATGTGAGTCTTTAGATCAAATAGTAACTAAATCAATCTTGGCCATTCATTTTTCTTGGATTTTGGCTATAAATACCCCCTCATTCTGCCCAAAACCGTGGCCTTGTGATACCTTGGGGAAACTCTTGCAAAATGAAAACTCAATCCAAGACAAAGAAGATTCAAGGTATCAAATTTCAAGCAAGCTAGAGATTAAAGGTAAGTAATCTCTCCAAACTTATTTTCCTTTGATTTGGGAGCTTGAACTTCGGGTTTTCATGGGAGAAAAGTTGAGTTTTTTCTAAGGGGTTGTGCTGCCCAACAACCTTAGATGAAAGGGGAAAGAAGAAATTAAAGTTAGAAACATATGATTGAAGCTTAAACAAGCTAATTAAGAGATTGGTTGTTGAATCAAGTTGATACTCTTGACTTTGCCTTAATGGAACCTGTTTGGTATGCACTGTTCATGAGGGAAGGAAATGGAATTTCAATGATTTAATGCTTCCATTGAATTTAGATGATGATTTTGTGTAGGATTGGAAAGGTTTTGAACCTTGAAAGCATTAAAATTCCAAGATTGTAGTTTTTAAAATCCTTTTCTGTTACTGTTCACTCGCATCAATAGTGATTGGAATTTCATGATTTTGATGCTTCCAATGGGTTTAAAATGAAAACTTGTGTGGGATAAAGTAGAGAAACAAGTATGGGAAGCATTGGAATCAAAATGAGAATTTTTGAAAGAATTAAGTGCAGTTTTGGTTCTGTACAGCATGTGATGAAGGAGCTGGAATTTCATGATTCTAAGCTCATAAATGGATTCAAAAGAGGAAATTGTGTAGGGTAAAGTCAAGATGTCAATTGATTCAAAGACCAAGTCCATTAGTTAAGATTAAGGAAAGTTAATGGGCTTAATGTTCAAGAAGAAGTTATGTTAGTTAAAGTGAGTTTGATGCTCAAGGAAGTTAGATTGTGATAAATGAATGATTATGTGATGTTAGAAATTGATTGGTATGCTCCAAGAGAGGCGGCCACATGTTCAAGAAAAGTGAGAAGAAGGAAGCAAGATAAGGAGAAAGAAAGTCAAGTGTTCAAGGTAGTAAACTTATCCTAAACTTGTATGCATTGAATGTTATGCTTGATTGTGCTATGGCTTGATTCAACTGTGTTGCCTATGTGCTTATGTATGAAGCTCTATTTATATGTTTACTTTGGCCAATTGTATTTCATATGTAACATGGAAGCACGCACATGACACAATCGTAACACTTTCACAAGCAATCACAAGTAGTTACATTAATGCATGCATTGTTTAGTACCGTTTGCTATTGAGATTTCCCCCAAAATCTCATTCCTTTCCATGTAATCCCAATCCCACAGGTTTATGAATGATGAAAGAGGATGATGAAGTATGAAGAAAAGTTAGGGATTGGATAGTATATATGTTATGTGAATGTGTAATGTTGCTGTATGACCAATGTAAGCAGTGATGGTCATGATGTAATGAAAAATAGTAAATGATGGAATAAATATATGAAATTTTATAAATATTTAGATGACATGCCAAGCTTCATTTTGACACTAAGAATGATTTATTTGGATGTCTGTATAAAGAGAAATGAATTTCCAAAGTAAGGGACCAGAATCTGTTTCCAGAGTTTTTGACCAAATGAACAGTAAATTTCAACGAACAAACTGTATCAATTGGCTAATCATTTGGTCTGGAAATTATTTTTACCTTAAATTTCAAGATGTTATCTTCACATATATTTTTGAACCACTTCATTTTGAGTTTTCTATAATTAATTATGATTTCTTGAAGTTCGTTGCGTAATCTAGAATACCATATGAACGGTAACCTGAGAAAGAGTAAAATTTCAGATTTAGCTAATGGATTTCCAAGGTCTTGTAAGTGGTTCTAAATGCTACTGAATGGTCCCTAAGACGTATGAAAGTAAGGATGTTACATGGGATGTGTGCTGATGTAGTAGGGACGAGTGGTAGTCTATGCTTCTCGGTAGATAAAACCACATGAAGAGAACTATCCCACTCATGATATGGAGCTTGCAGCGGTAGTCTATGCTCTCAAGATATGGAGACATTATCTGTATGGAGCTACCATAGAGCTATATTACAACCATAAAAGCCTAAAGTACCTGCAAGATAAAAAATAATTGAATGTGAGGTAGAGGAGATGGATGGAATTTCTGAAGGATTACGATTTCCAGATAAAATACCATCCAAGAAAGACAAATGTGGTAGCTGATGCCTTAAGCAGAAAGGTGGTGGAGGTGGCGAGTCTCATGATCAAAGAGCTAGAATTGATAGAAGATGTTCGAGACTGGAGTCCTTTGTATCAAATGCAGACTATAGAAAGTTCTTATGGAGGAACGCAGATTAAAGCTTTCATTGAGGATAAGATAAAAGAAGCTCAGGAGCAGGATAAGCATGCAGCAATTTTTAAGAATAAGCTGGAAAGAGGGGAAACTAAGAATTTTGATGTGTCCCAAGATGGATTGTTACGATTTAGGGGATGGCCATATATTCCCAATGCAATGGGATTAAGAGAGAAGATCCTAGATGAGGCACATAAAAGCAAGTATATAGTATATCCAGGTATGACTAAGATGTACCATGATGTTAAGAGCTTATTTTGGTGGCCTGTATTGAAGAAGGATATTGTAGCTTATGTGTCCAAGTGCTTGACACGTCAGAAGGTGAAAGTTGAGCACCAAAGGCCGACATGGAAATTACAACCACTAGAGATACCTGAGTAGAAATGGGATAGTATTGCCATATATTTTGTTGAATGACTGCCCATGACTCCTACTAAGCGTGATGCTATATGGGTAGTAATTGACCAATTGACAAAGTCATCTCATTTCTTAGCAATCAACAAGAAAGATTCTCTGGAGAAGCTGGCAAAACCATATGTAAAGGAGTTTATTATACTACATGATATTCCAAGTAGTATTATGTCTGATAGAGATCCTTGATTTATGTCAAACTTTTGGTGACCTTTACATAAACAAATAGACACTACTCTCAGATTCAGTACAGCTTACCATTCTCAGACAAATGGTCAATCTGAGAGAACAATCCAGACGCTTGAGGATATATTAAGAGCTTGTGTCTTGGATTTCAAAGGGAGTTAGGATGTCCATCTGCCATTGATAGAGTTTGCCTATAACAATAGTTATCATGCTAGTATTCAGATGGCCTCGTTTAAAGCACTTTATGGACAGAAGTGTAGATCTCCCTTGTACTAGGTGGAGCTGAACAAAAGGAGGATATTTGGTCATGATATAGTAGACTAGACAGGAGCACAAATTGATAACATTAGAAAGAGATTACTGACGCTCAAAGTAGGAAGAAAAGTTAGGCTGATGTTAGAAGGAAGCCGTTAGAGTTTAAAGAGGGAGAGCATATATTCCTTAAGTTAACTCCAACGACAGGAGCCAGACGATCGATTAAAGTGAAAAAGCTGCATCCTAGATACATTGGGCCATTTCAGATCCTCTCAAGAGTAGGATCAGTGGCTTATAAGTTAGCACTTCCTCCACATCTCAGCAAGATTCATAATGTGTTCCATGTTTCCCAGTTAAAGAAGTATGTTCCAGATCCATCACATGTGATAAAGCAGGATGATATTGCACTGCCAGATGACCTAACTTATGAAGTCGGACTAGTACAGATTGTAGATAAAAGGTTAAGCAGTTGCAAAATAAGCAAATCTCTCTAGTTAAGGTGGTCTAGAAAGAGAATGAAGCTACATGGGAAGTGTAACATCCTTACTTTCATATGTCTTAGGGACCATTCAGTAGCATTTAGAACCACTTACAAGACCTTGGAAGTCCATTAGCCCAATCTAGAATTTTACTCTTTCTCAGGTTACTGTTCATATGGTATTCCAGATTACACAACAAACTTTGAAAAATCATAATTAATTGTAGAAAACTCAAAATGAAGTGGTTCAAAAAGCTACATGAAGATAAAATCTTAAAATTTAAGGTAAAAATAATTTCCATACCAAATTATTATCCAATCAATGCAGTTTATTAGCCAAAGTTTACTATTCATTTAATCAAAATTTCTGGAAACAGATTCTGGTCCCGTATTTT
This sequence comes from Leucaena leucocephala, assembly GCA_037074615.1. Classification (NCBI taxonomy): domain Eukaryota; kingdom Viridiplantae; phylum Streptophyta; class Magnoliopsida; order Fabales; family Fabaceae; genus Leucaena; species Leucaena leucocephala. The sequence continues at coordinate 21,331,007 of CM073519.1, forward strand.
GGAAATTAATTTCTCTTAATATACATATCCAAATGAAACTTTCTACCTATGCGTTTAAATCTCTGGATGTATAATACATGTTCATAAAATTTCATGAAATAATTCCTTCATTTGCTATGTCAAACTGAAGCCACAACAAAACTAATTTAGGACATATGTTTTTACCATTTCAGTTTCCTTTCTTTCACTTTCCATAATTGTTCCAGGATACATAAATCATCTCTTTTGCCTTTTCTAAATTCATATACATCATGGGGTTATACAATAATTGTTTCATACAATCTCATCACATAAATAGATACTTTACATGGCTTTGACATACATGGAAAGTTCATAGCATATGCTAACATCTTAAATACTTCACTTTTCTTCTTCCATGCTTTAGGTCTTCTCCATGCATACATTATCCATCATGCTTGACCTAAATTGGTTGGTTATGGGAGAGTAAGATTCTAGGGAATCTCAGTAGCAAACATTACCACTTAGATATGCAAGATAGCTGCTAATGCATGATATGTAATTTCATTAAACTTTCTGTGATTAGTGACATGTAATCATGCTAGATACTCTTACATAAAGTGCATGGCCATGGAAAACATGTTATTCACAATACATTAAACATCATTTATCATGTCACAACATCATTCAAATATCATATACATGTCAACACATAAGCATACCACTTCAAGCACATAAAGAGGTAAGTTCACTACCTTGCACTTAAGCTTTTCTCTTTATCTTTTGCACTTGCTCCCTAGCTTTCCAACCATGAAGCCTTTATGTCAATCACTTCCCAACATGTTCTTGGATATTTTATGGTCCTAAACACATTCATATTCATCACATAACTCATTAGGACTCATGAACTCCAACCATGTTCAAGACTAAATTTGTTACACTCTTTATTGTCATAACCTTCTCTAATCTTCACTAATCCACTTGGCTCTTGAACCAATTGATGTCTTGAATCTACCCTACACAATTTCATCTTTTGAATCCATTTATGAGCTTAGAATAATGAAATTCCAGCTCCTTCATGGCCTGCTGTAAAGAAATGAACATAAGCATACAGTTCTTTCAAAAATTCTCATTTTGATTCTAATGCTTCCCATAATTGTTTCTCCACTTTACCCCACACAACTTTTCATATTAAAACCATTGGAACCATCAAAATTATTAAAATCCAATCACTGTTCATGCGAGTGAACAGTAACCGTAAGGAATCTCAAAGACTACAACCTTGAGATTTTAATGTTTCCAAGGTTCAAAACCTTTCCAATCCTACACAAAATCATCATACAAACTCAATGGAAGCATTAAATCATTGATATTCCATTTCCTTCCCTAATGAACAGTGCATACTGAACAGGGCACACCATGGCAAAGTCAAGAATATCAATTTGATTCAACAACCAACCACTTAACTAGCTTGTTTAAGCTTCAATCATATGGTTCTAACTTTAATTTCTTCTTTCCCCTTTCCTTTAAGGTATTTTGGGCAGCACCTCCCCTTAGAGAAAACTCAACTTTTCCCCATGAAAACCCTAAGTTTAAGCTCCCAAATCAAAGAAAACTGAGCTAGGAGAGATTGCTTACCTTTAATCTCTAGCTTGCTTGAACTTTGGAACCTTGAATCTTCTTTGTCTTGGCTTGAGTTTTCATTTTGCAAGAGTTTCCCCAAGATTCCATGAAGCCACAATTTTGATGCAGAATGAGGGGGTATTTATAGCCAAAATCCATGAAAAATGAATGGCCAAGATTGATTTGGTTACTATTTGATCTAAAGGCCCACATTTAATCATGGATTTAACTTTTTCATAAAAGAATAATTATGACATCATGTGGGACAGATAATGGGACACCTAATGGGGGTATGTGGTGTGCTCATAGTGTAAGGAAGTTTCTGGGAAAATTCTAGTCCAATCTGGTACCGATCGGAGCAGTTTTATAACAACCGGACTGTTTGCTATTCCAAATTTTTTATAATATATCAGGATATGTATTATGTCCTGAAAATCAATATCTAGGCTTCTCATACCATTAACATGGTTATACTAAATATTTATCTATCATCCATTCATAGGAAAATGACCAAAACACGCTTGGTGTCCTTTCTTGCACTACATTAACCTTAAAGGTATAATTGTCATTTCACACCTCTTTATACTACCTCAGGGTGTATCTGGGCTCTAAATAATCCTCTTTATAATATATGACACATTTTTGGATAGTCCAACATGACCAAAATGCCCTACATCCATCACTGGTATAGTATGGGCATCCAGGGGCATTTTCATAATTTCGCACATTTTCTGGACCCTGGCCCCTTCTACTGCTGAACTGGTACCCTGGGTTTTGGGCCCTCCTTGGCATCATCATGGGCCTATATATGAGGTCATATGATCTTATTCTATCTAGGCTCACATACTGATAAGTTTTATTATCGGATCACGGGTGTTATCAAACTCCCGTCAAAATTTATTATTATGGGAATAACTTTTTATACAGGACTTCTTCTGGGGTTCTATTAGATCCATAACATCTGACACTGTAGGTCATACTTTCCTGTAATTCTCTCACTTATATCTGATGTCCATGGAATCTTATAAAAAATTAGATAACTTTTAGACTATCAGATAATTTTCTGCTGTCTGGAGCCCTAATAAAATTTTTGTATCATGCCATATTAACCAGAATATCTTCCTTTATTTACTGATGGAATAAGGGACTGAAAAGCTTTCAGGCAGTTATAACCCTTCCCGGGCTGATCTTTCTATAATTACAATTTTGCCCTTGAACTTTTTACTTAATTATATTTAAGTCCCATAACTTTTGAAAATTACCACTTTTGGCCCAACTTTTGTTTCTACTTTTCATTTTAGTCCTTCTCTTCCTTAAAGAATCATCTAACCTTTATTATTTCTTTTGATCTTCGTCATAATCCTTTCCAAACCTTCTTCCACTATCAGTACTATACGGATAGGGAAAAATTAGGATATGACAGGAAGCAAAAGAAAGAATGAGAGAAGCATATCCTGAATTATTTTCTTAGTGTATGTAATGTAAATTTTGAGGACAAAATTTATTTTAAGGGGGAGAGAAATGTCATATCCCAAATTTTCTTATCTGATGTAACTGTACAGTTTATGTGAAATGGATATGAGAATCTTGGAATAAATTGTATCATATTGAGAAAAAAGAAAGAAAGAGATTATGAGCTAGGGAAATTTTAGTGACCTAAATGCAAATTATAAAAGGTTAAAGGCCAAAAGTTAAAATAGAAATAAATGTCGAGCCAAAAGTGGTAATTTCCAAAAGTCAAGGGACTTAAAAGTAATTAAGTAAAAAGTTCAAGGATAAAATTGTAATTATAGAAAGTTCAGCCCAAAGAGGGTTACAATTGCCCAGAAGTATTTCAGTCCCATATTTAATCAGTAAATAGAGGAAGTTAAGCTGATTAATCTAACATAATACAAAAATTTGATTAAGGTCCCAGATAGCAGATATTTATCTGATAGTCTGAAAGTTATCTGAAATTTTATCATATCTCATAGACTTCAGATATAAGGGTACATGTTACAAGAAGGTGTGCCTCATGACAATAGATGTCATGAATCTGACATAACCCTTAAACAAGTTATGTAGGAATAGTTATCCCCATATTAGTGAATTTTGATGGGAGTTTGAGAACACCCGTTATCTGATTATGGAACTTATCAGTATGTAAGCCTAGATAGAATAAACTCAAATGGCCTTATATATGGGCCTATGATGACACCAAGGAGGGCACAAAACCTATGGTACCAGTCCATCAGTAGAAGGAGCCAGTGTCTATAAAAAGTGTGAAATTACGAAAACATCCTTAGATGCCCATATTGTACTAGTGATGGATGAAGGGCATTTTGGTCATTTGGGACAATTTAAAAACGTGGCATATAGTATAAGTATGATTAGTTAGAGCCAGTATATGCCCTAAGGTAGTTCAAACAGGGGTGAAAAGACAATTATGCCCTTAGGGTTAAAATACTGCAAGAAAGGACACCAAGGGTATTTTAGTCATTTCCCAAGGGATGGATAGCAGATAAATACTCAATCTAACATTGTCAATGGTATGATAAGCCTAGACATTGGTTTCTAAGACATAACACATATCTTGGAATATTATAAAAATTAGGAACAGAAAACAGTATGGTCTTTATGAAACTGCTCCGATCGGTACCGGATTGGACTAAAATTTTTCCAGATGCTTCCTTACATGAGAATTTCATGACATACCCCCATGAGGTGTCCCATGATTTGTCCCTTGTGATGTCATAATTCTCTTTTTTGAAAAATATAAATCCAAGATTAAATGTGAGCCCTTGATCAAATAGTGCACAAATCAATCTTGGCCATCCATTTTAACCAAAGATCATCTATAAATACCCCCCTATTCAGATCATTTTGGCATGCATGGTGAACCATATGGAAACTCTTGTAAAATTTCCATTCAACCAAGAAAGAAGCACACAAAGTGAAGCAACAATCAAGGTAATCATCTCGTTTGATCTTGAGCTTTGTTCTAGCATGTTAGCTCATGGTTTTAAGGGGTTTTTATGCTATATTTCACTTATGGTTGCTGATGGAAGTTCTTTTTATACAGGGTTAGAATATGAGTTTTATGTTATGGATAATTTAGACAAGCTTAAACAAGGTAGAATCAAGTGGTATAAGCTTGGAAATTCAAGTATATTTGGAATTAGAATTTTTTGTTCTTGCTGGCACTGTATGTGGCACTATTCATATGATGGAATTTCATGATTTTGATGCTTCCAATGAGTTTAAAATGGAAAATTATGTGGGGATAAAGTAGGAGAATAAGTATTGGAAGCATTGGAATCAAAATGTGAATTTTTGGAAAACAAGGGTTTTGGTTCGGTCAAGGGCAGGAGCTTTTGATGTGTTTTGATTTTGGGAATTCTAGTTTCATATTTTGACTCTAAATGAAAAATTTATGTGGAAATAAACTATGTGAATTTATTTTGGAAAGATGGAAGTATGAAACATAAAAGGGAGAAAAAAGCAAGTTAGTAAAAACCTAGTCTTGGATTTGGTTTTGAGTTGAATTGTAACTTGATATTATTTTGTAATAGCTAGGTTTTGACATTTGTGAAGGAATAAAATCATCTAAAGAAGACCTTGACAAGGATAGCTAAGATGTAGCAAGGATACCTAACTATATCTCATGTTTGCTGAATTGTTTTCTTGCTTATTGATTATGGTGTTTGGTTGAGCTTGAGATTATGTCATCATGTTTATGATGAAGTATGAATGATTGCAACTCCTTGCAAGTTATGTCATAACAATATGCATGTTAGAGTTTACTTATGTACCAATATTAAGAAGCTCCCATCTTATGATAACATGTTAAGCATCCAATTAATCATGCATGATATTATAGTTTGTGTAACTTGCTATTGGGATTTTCATGAAATCTCATTCCTTCCATATGCATAACCTTGTTATAGGTGCTGGAACTTCACATGGAAAAAGGGTAAACATAGATGGATGTATAATAAGTCACATGAGTTACTTGACATTATGGAAGCGTATGATAACATGTATGGTTGTATGGTGTATGATTCTGTAATTCTATTTTGAGGCCGTGATGGTGTGATGATGGTTAGGATGCCTTATCCAACGATTTTGAACTTGACATTTGGCATGATTAGATATAAGATACAGAGATTTAAATGGACACTAATAATGCCTCATTTGGTTAAGAATTCGAATTGTTATGATATTTCTAATTTGAAGTTAAAATTTGGAATTGACATGAAGTAAGAGTTTAGAGGCAGTGATGTTAACACGATGATTCCATATAGCAAATGAACGATTTTTTTCCATGAAATTTTGTAAACTCAAATAGGACATCTAGAGCTTTAAATCTATAGGTAACACGCTTCATTTGGATAAGTAACTAAAGAGAAATGAATTTTTGAAGTTAAGGCAACAAAACTGGAACTTCCATATTTTACCAAATGAACAGTGATTTTCAACGAATAAACTGATTTCATAGGGACAAGAAAACCTCAGTTTCATATTTTTCCCCTCAAATATCTATGAAATAGATTTCATTAGAAATTGGAACCATATTATTTTGATTTTTCTACAATTAATTATGAATTTTTAAAGTAAGGTATATGTTCTGGAATTACCAAATGAACAGTAAAAGTGAACAGTATGCGAGAGCAATTCTTTTGAAAATAAAGGTTTCCAAAGAAAATGATCATGTAATTAATTCCAATAACTTCTAATGGAATATAATTAAGGTTAAAAGTAAGGATATGATAGTATTCAGGTTGTGGCTAGAATGCACGGAGACCTAATGATAAGAATGGAATGCTGAACTCACTGAAGGTTATCAGTTACAAGTTTAGCTCAGCGTGCAGGCAAGCTAAACAGTATGATGTATTGAGATGCAGAAGATTAGTTTAAGAAAATATTCAAAAGTAGATCCTTCGTATGATCATTAGGAGTTGATCTATGTTACAAAAGACTTTGCATAGCTAGTCTTTACTAACAGAATAATAAGAAGTTAGAATAAGACTTGCCTAATAGCCTAATACGTGACTTAAGGTTAAAGACGTGATTGCTAATAGGAAAAAAGTTAATATTCCCAAAATAGAGGGATCCCATCATAAAGGGACAGTAACCTAGCAGACCTAGGGTAGAACACCCTAGAGAATAAAAGTAATAGTGCTAAATGATGAATGAGATCCAAGTGACTTAAATTAATCAGGATCCAAAGGCATACTAGAAAAGAATCACAGTCCAGATAAGAGCAGACTGAGACTGACAGACAGAAAAAGTTAAGAGATAATAGGGAGATGTAGAAGTTACTCTATGGAGATGGAGATTTATTCGCTTACTTGGGAAGTTTTTCTCAAATTGTTACGAGAAGCATTCCTCTCAGTCAGATAGGGATGAGCGTGAGGCTAATGGTTAAAGTAGGTAAAGAGAAACCTTTAATGAATACTTAGCCGAGTTCATCTATATAAATATTGAGACTTAATAAGAGACGCTTTCTCTCCTGTTAGTAATCTAGAAGGATAAGGAAAAACTTAAAAGTATGAATGGCATAAAGATGTTATCTAGACCTTTCCTCAATTGGATGGAAGAAAATAGCTGACTCAGTTATGAATTATAGTTAGATTACAGTGAGGCCAAGGACACATAAGTCCTTCATGCTAGGGATACAGAAGTCTTATAGGCGATGAGAGATGTTATGATAGAATAAATATGGCTTAATAAGGTAAAATGGCCTGATACGATAAGCTATCTCATATTCCTAAATGAATGAATAGGATATTGTAGATGTAGGCTAAAGATCAATCGCTTCAGAAATTTCTTGAGGATTAGTAGAAAGAGATATATGAGAAATAAGAAAAGAAGTTTATGATGTTTAAAGAAAGTAAGATAGGCACAGCTTCAAATATAAAGTGACTCCCCTATTTCCTATGTAAGAAAGAGTGAAGAAGGGTTGAGTCTATACCCTAGTAAGAGGGTAACGTGGTAGCCTGAGTGAAATAAGTAAATGACTCAGGTTCTTTAATAGATGAGCAGGACCTAGCAGTTAAGGTGATAAAGGGACATAATGCTTTAAGGTTTACTTAGTTAATTGTTTAATTGCAATATGAGCATGGGGTTGGTTGAGCAGAGTTATGTGATGATGATATGACTTATGTTGCCATATGTTATGATGAAAAGTTGTATTTCCTTGCAGTTGTCATATGATGACACGCATGTTAGAGAATGCTTAAATGATTGCATCTCCTTGCATATTATGCATGATAGAGTATGGTATGATGAATGAGCACTCTCCTTTTACATTACATGCAGGGTATAGTAGATATGATGAGAAAGTTTTGAAAAATTTATTGCTCCCGTGCCATATGACATGCAATTAAATAATTTAACTTGGTAATGATGAAACAATAGAAAAATGATAAATGAGATAGTTAGCCAGTTAATTCCCAAAGACTATAATGAGAATTTATGATCAAACAATGATAGTCAATTGGGTAGAGAATGAGATTGAAGATGAGAATCAATAGTGAATCTATAGACGAATGATTACAGTACTTAAGACATACCCCTTTAGTAGGGATAAGATACATGAATGATGTGCTATGAATATGGAATGAAATGAGAAGTATTTATGAAAGATGATGCAATTCTAAGAAGGAACAATCTCTATGTAATATAAGTTAACATTTTTGTAATAGAGCTAGATTGCTCTTACAATAGAATTAGATTGCTCTTGAGATAAAACCAAGAGAATGGACAGTATAGCTCATATAGAGTAATGTCCCTTAGATGAGATGGATAGATGATGATAGATATGTGATGGTAGAGCATGTGTAGCTCTTAGTGATGTTAAATATAGTAAAGTTATAAAAGATAAGAATGATATGAGAAATTCCTAAGTGGTAGAGGAAATGAGTGAATTATTTGTTGAGTTAACAACTATGTGAAAGTAACTAACCTTGTAACATTGTCCGTTGGTTTAGATCTTCCAGAGATGAGAATACAGTATAATGGAATCGCAGTAGATTCTGGAAGATTGCAGTTAGATCCTAGTATGGCTCATAGAGAATAGAATTCCAGGGTCACAGTGTAACACCTTACCTTTTAACATCTTAGGGACCAAACAGTAGCATATGGAACCACTTATATGATTAATGAAGTCAAATTACATAATCTGGAATTTTTGACCATGAGTTACTGTTCATTTGGCAAAACTCTAGATAAGTGATGCAACTTCAAAAATTCATAACTAATTCTAGAAAACTCAAAATGAAGTGGTTCAAGTTGCTATACGAATCTAACATAAGCCTCTTTAAAGGAAAAATATGAATCTGACCAAACTCCAGACCAATTAATACAGTATTGGTGTGAAATATTATTGTTCATTTGGTCAGTTTCACAGTTTCAAAATTTGGTTCCCTAACTTTGAAAAGTTCGTTCTCTTTGTACAAATATCATAATAAGGCAGACTTGGTACCAAAACAAAGTTCAACATGTCTATTATCATACTATAAAATCTCATACATTTATCCAAAGGTTAACTATTTTTCCCAAGTCTCAACAAAAAATAACCAGAACTAAAATAAGTACTTAATACACACATTGCATGTTTTCATAAAAAGTCTCCTATACAATAAAGTATCTATGTATCATAACTTCTTCATTATCCTTCCTTAATTCCATAAGATGGTCCTTCTATGATGTTTGTATCATGGAAGGGGTGAGATTTCGGGAAAAATCTCAGTAGCAAACATAAACCAAACAATGTATGTATCTCAATGCTTGATGTTAATATGTGTGTGCTTAATGATCATGCTTGCATAATGATATCTTTACATGCTTTCATGTTCCTTAAATTATAACATATGGCCATAGCATAAAAAGAAACAGAGCATCATTCAATCATACGTGCTTCACATCATCAAAGTAAACATCCAACACATAAAACATCTAAGCAAGCAAAGCATACAAGTTAGGTAAGTTTAGTACCTTGGAATAGCTCTCCTTTAACGTTTTCTTTCTTGGTCTTTTAGTCTCCACTTTCACAAATGTCAAAGCCTAATCATGGTAGAGTAACACATTTATTACAATCCATACCAATTCAGTTCTGCACCTACCTTAATAATTTACTTCCATTTTCCTAAACCAATAAACTCCTAACTTTCTGTATTTGTGGTTAATTGTCTTGTCCCTTGAATTAAATGGTTCCTTGACTATATCCCACACAATTTTGCTCAAGGAATTGAAATATGGATTCAGAATTTCAAAATTCTAATATTTCCTTCAGGTCGGAATAGAAACAGAAACAGCACATGCAATTTTCCAAAAATTCCTTTTTTCAATTCCAATGCTTCCAAGACTTTGATCTTACTTAATCCTACACAATTTTGCATTTTAAACCCATTGAAAATATCAAAATCATGAAATTCCAATCACTGTTCATACAAATGAACAGTACATATAAGGTTTAAAACTTATAACTTTTAATTCTAATGCTTCCAAGGCTCCAAATCTATCCAATCCTACACAAAATCATGATATAAATTCAATAGAAGCATTAGATCATTGAAATTCATTCTTCTTGGTCCAGAACAGACCTAGGCTGAATGCCTCTGTCAATGACAAAGTCAAGAGCACAACTTAATTCAATAACCAACTTATCTAAACCTTAATCACCTAGTTCTACCTTTATTTTCTTCTTCCTCCTTTAACTTAAAATTTGGACTGCAAGCATACTCTAGGTTTAATGGAATTTTCAACCACTAAAACCTAGGTTTTACCCTTCCAAAACACATAGAAATAAACTAGGAAGGATCACATACCTTATGCCTTGACTACCTTGATCTCTAAGTGCCTTGAATTGCCTTTATCTTGGTTGAGTTTTCAAATGACAAGAGTTTCTTCAAGGTAACCAAGGGTGCACGGTTTTGTGAAGAATGGGAGGGGTATTTATAGCCAAAATTTTGGCACCTTGGGTCCATAATGTCCTCACTTTTCCTAATTATTACAATGGTTTAATATTGAATTTGATTTGTTAGTTTTTGGATTAATTAACCTTAATCATCATTAGGTTAATTCTTATATTATTTTATTATATTTTAACACATGCTATAATCTTTCTTTCCTCTTCTTGGTGCCATGTGTAAAGCTTGTGGGTCCCACAAGGATACCTCACATGCTGCTTGGACTTTCTTAAATTCTTTATCTTTTAAAAATACATAAAATATTCTAAAAGTTCATTTGATGGCATAACAATTCCTTGGGATTATTAGGCTTTCATAGCACGTCATATTGGGCCTCTTTTAAGTCCAATAGCTACTTGGCACAAATCCCAGGGCACTTTCCTTATATCAATAGTCTTAAATCACCCTAATTTTTAGGATAAATGCTAGACACCTCTTTTAATGGTTCAAACATTTTTAGAAATTCATTCGAATATAAAATGAATTTCCTACAAAGTTTCATAATTTTTTGAGATCCAGAAGTCCTGATAAAAAATTCCTACATTTCCTTTAACCCTTTATCAGTGTTCGATTTCACTGAAATTTTATAATTAATTCTACAGTACTCCTTTTTTACTTCTGTCAGTTTTATACATTCTTATATTAATTATAAGAATTTACTACCAAATTTCATCTGATTATGAGGTCTAAAAAATACTGCAATAATCTCCCGACTTCATAAATTTATACCAATTTTTTGGGACCTAAAATCAAACTTCTGTGTTGTGTTAAACTAATCAGAATAACTTTCTCTATTTGATGGTAAAATTTAGGACTAAAATGCTTCCAAGCATTTTTTGGCCTCTTCTGGCTTAAATTTCTAAATTACCATTTGAAACTTTCACTAATTGCAATTTAGTCTCTAAACTTTTTCTAAATTGCAATTTAGCCCTTTTTGCTTTACAAGTTTATACCTTATCTCTTTCTTTGGCTTAACACTTATCTTACTCATTATATTTTCTTCTTATTACCATCCCAATCTCTTCATTATATCTTTCCTCTATCAGTCTTATACAGATAGGGAAAATTTGGGATGTTACACACAGTTAGATCCTGAAGAGGCTTACGGTTGATCGTAGTAGATCTTGAGCATCGTAGTACACCTAGCCTAGAGAAAGAAAGTATTGAGCCATAAGTACAATATTTCTTTGGAAGGATGAATACCAAGAAAAATGTTAAGGTATAGAAGCTTCACAAGTTAGTTAACTCAAAATAAAGAGAGTACCTATGATGTTAGTTTTAGATAGCCTCATTACTATCAGGGACTGAACTCAAAATTTTCCTACACACAATAGGAACTAAGTGATTAAAGTTAAGGTGTTAATCCTGAGTACCAAGGATTTATAAGAATATTTTATAAGATATAAGAAGGGGTCAAATGAGAATAAAGAGATCCCTACAATGAGATTATAGAGAAAAAGAGTAAGAGACAAATATATCCTCCATATGAGAATAAAGAGAATAGAAGGCCAAATAGACCCAAAAGAGACAGTATAAGAAGGGTCTAAAATAGTAAAGTACCAGCCTGTTAGCACCAGTGCTTTAGATTTTTATCTATATTTTCAGTTAAGCGTGCTCAAGCAAGAGTAGTACAATGATGGGTGACCCTTGAGAAGTGATAAAAAAAGGAGTAAATGCCACAGAAGTTTGGCATATATGCACATAATAAGTATGAAGAGTATATACTCAAATGAGTAATAAGTGATTGTATTAAGAAGTATGAAGAGTAGTTGACAGAAGCTCTAGAATATAGCAGCATTCGAGGGAGTTTTATATGAAAGAAATGGACACTACTCATAAATCCAGTGGGGTAAGAAGTCCAAATGCATATAGATGCATATCAAATATGCAAATAATAGAATGAAGTGGAGTTCAACTCTGATTGAGTTGATTTAGAACAGAAGAATGATCATAGTAAAGATATGAGGATCTGCTGACATGAAAAGCATTTGCTAAAGATATCAAGATAGAAGATAAGAGGTAGATACCCCAATCCTTAGTCAAAAAGTGAGAAAAGAATATCTATCTAAGATTGTTGACTAAGGTGCTAAGTCAATTTTGAGGATGAAGTTTATTTTAAGGGGGTAAAAATATCATATCCTAATTTTTCCCTATCTGTATAATACTGATAGTGGAAATAGGTTTAGAAAGGATTATGACGATGATCATAAGGAATAATAAATGTTAGATGAGTCTTGACAGAAGTAAAGGACTAAAATGAAAAGTTTAAAAGTTGTATGGTGAAAAATGAAAGTAGAAAAAAGCTTTCGGCCATTAAGTGTAATTATAAAAAGTTGAGGGCCTAAAGTGTAATTATTAAAAGTTTAGGGACAAAAATATAATTAAGCAAAAGTTCTTGGATGACATGGTAATTATAGAAAGTTGAGCCAGAAAAAAATCTAAAAATGTCCAGAATTAGATTAGTCCCAAATTTTACTAGTAAGTAGAGAAAATTATTCTGATCAGTTTGACATAACACGGAATTTTGATGAGGTCCCAAAAATTTTATATTAATTTTTAAAGCAAGGAAAATTAATAAAGTATTCTCTAGACCTCATAATCAAATGAAATTTGGCAGTAAATTCCTATAATTAATATAAAATTTTCTAAAACTAATAGAGCTCAAAAAGGAGTTATGTAGAATTTATTATAGAATTTACAGTGGATTAAAACACCTGATAAATATGTTTCAGGGGATTTCTCAGGAATTGAGCCCATGAAGGCTTTGGATCACATAGAGGACCCAAAATGGCACCTTATAGGCCCAATGATATGTTTAGATAAGTATGTGGGCTAGGGGCTAATAAAGGTTAGGAAAAATACAAAATTATGAAAATGCCACTAAAGGTAAACCACTGTGTTGTGTCATAGAGTCAGAGTTTGACAAAGGGTAGTTTTGTCAATTGGACAAGCAAAAAATGTACAGGCAAGTACAAGAGTGATTAATATGTGTCATTATATCCTATAATAAGAAGTAAAGAGGTATAAAATGACAATTATGCCCTTAGGGTTAACATAGGGCAAGACAATGAACAAAGGGCATTTTAGTCATTTCCCAAGGGATCTGTTATTATGTTTTGGCCCAGTCCAAGAATGTCAATGGTAGTAAGAATCCAGATACTGGATTTAAGGTTAGATAGTATATTATAGAAATTTAGAAAAATTAGATTTATAAGACAGTCTGGTTTTAGGGAATTAGACTGAATCGGTACCGGATTGGACTGGAAGTTTCTAGAAGCTTCCCCGATTGGAATTTCACCACCTAGCCTATGAGGTGTCCCTTAATGATGTCATGGATGATGTCATAATTCTCCTTTTTAAAAATGTCAAATTCAAGATTAAATGTGAGCCATTAGATCAAATAGTGCACAAAGTGATCTTGGCCATTCATTTTCATGAGATTTTTCTATAAATACCCCCTCATTTCAGCCTCCAAACTGTAGCATGTCAACCCTTGGGGAAACTCTTACAAAATGAAAACTCAAGCCAAGACAAAGAAGATTCAAGATACCAAAGTTCAAGCAAGCTAGAGATTAAAGGTAAGCAATCTATCCTAGCTTATTTTCCTTTGATTTGGGAGTTTGAACTTAGGGTTTTCATGGGGAAAAATTGAGTTTTCTCTAAGGTGTTGTTCTGTCCAAAAATGTTAAAATGAAAGGAGAAAGAAGAAATTAAAGTTAGAGATTTATGATTGAAGCTTAAACAAGCTAATTAAGTGGTTGGTTGTTGAATCAAGTTGATATTCTTGACTTTACCATAGGTGAACCTGTTTGGTATGCACTGTTCATGATGGAAGGAAATGGAATTTCAATGATTTAATTCTTCCATTGAATTTATGTGATGATTTTGTGTGGGATTGGAAAGGTTTTGAACATTGGAATTCTAAGATTGTAGTTTTTGAAATTATTCTCAGTTACTATTCAATCGCATGAATAGTGATTGGAATTTCATGATTTTGATGCTTCCAATGGTTTTAAAGGGAAAAGTTGTGTTGGGTAAAGTAGAGAAACAAGTATGGGAAGCATTGGAATCAAAATGAGAATTTTTGAAAGAATTAAGTGCATGTGTTCTGTTCTATACAGCAGGCCATGAAGGATATGGAATTTCATGATTCTAAGCTCATAAATGGATTCAAAACATGAAATTGTGTAGGGTAAAGTCAATACATCAATTGATTCAAAGGCCAAGTCCATTAGTTAAGATTAAGTAAAGTTAATGAGCTTAATGTTCAAGAGGAAGTTATGTTAGTTAAAGTGAGTTTAATACTCAAGGAAATTAGATGATGATGGATGAATGGTTATATGATGTTAGGAATTGATTGATATGCTCCAAAAGAGGAAGCCACATATCCATAAGAAGTGAGAAGAAAGAAGTAAGATAAAGTGAAAGAGAGTCAAGTATATGAGGTAGTAAACTTATCCTAAACTTGTATGCATTGAATGTTATGCTTGATTGTGCTATGGCTTTGTTGAATTATGTTGCATATGTGCTTATGTATGAAGCTCTGTTTCTATGATTACTTTGGTCAATTGTATTTGATATGTTACATGGAAGCATGCACATTACACAATGTTATCACTTTCACAAGCAAGCACAAGTATTTACATTAATGCATGCATTGTTTAGTAACATTTGCTACAGAGATTTCCCCATAAATCCCATCCCCTTCCATGTAATCCCAATCCCACAGGTCTGTTAATGATGAAAGAGGGTTGAAGAAGCATGAAGAGGAGCTAGGGATTGGATAGTATAAATGTTATGTGAAGAATTGCTACATGTAATGTTACTATTTGATCAATGCAAGTAGTGATGATTATGATGTAATGAAAAATAGTAAATGATGAGATAAATATATAAAATTTTATAGACATGTATTTAACATGCCAAGATTTGTTTTGACACCAAGAATGCCTTATTTGGATGTTTGCACAAAGAGAATGAATTTTCCAAAATAAGGGACCAGAATCTATTTTCAGAATTTTTGATCAAATGAACAGTAATCATTGATGAATAAACTGTATTAATTGGCTAAGTATTTGGTCTGGAAATTATTTTTATCTTAAAGTTTAAGATGTTATATTTATTTTGCTTTTTGAACCACTCTATTTTGATTTTTCTATAATTAATTATGAGTTTTTAAAGTTTGTTGTGTAATCTGGAATACCATATGAAGTAAGATAAAAATTCCAAATTTAGCTAATAGACTTCCAAAGTCTTGTAAGTGGTTCTAAATTCTACTGAATGGTCCCTAAGATGTACGAAAGTAAGGATGTTTCACATAACATAAAACTCATATTCTTATCACATATGGACAGCATGCCTAGAAGCACCATCAAGGAAATATGTCACAAAAACCTCTTATAACTAAGAGACAACTTGCTAGATTAAAGTCCAAGAACAAAGGAACTAGTTACCTTTCTTGTTGCTCCAAGTTGTATGATTCTTTCTTACTTCAAAGGAAATTTTGGTAGAGGTTCCGTAAGGTATCTAAGCTACCGAACAGGTCTAGAATTGGGGGGTATTTATAGAAAAATTGGGTGGAAATGGAAGGCCAAGATTAGTTTAGTTACTATTTGATCTAATAGTCCATAATCCACCTTCCATCAAGCTTGCCCTAGAAACCTCATTAATGATTCCATTCATGACCTCATTTAAGGTTGTGTTTGGCTGAAGAAAAGTAGAAATACTGATAGGAAAAATTCTAGTCTAGTCTAGTACCGATCTAAGTAATTTAACAAAAACCAGATTGTTTTATGTTCTCAATTTTTATAATGGTCTAGAATATGTATTCTGTCATGAAAAATAGTGTTTAGGTTTTTGCTACCATTGAAATTATTAGACTCAGTATTCATCTGCCAACCATCCCTTGAGAAATGACCAAAATACCCTTATTACACTATATTAACCCTAAGGGCATAATTGTCATTTCATACATTTTTATATTTCATCAGAGCATATACTAGCTCTAACTAATCACCCCTATACTTGCTTGGACATTTTTTACCTAGCAAAGATGACCAAAATGCCCTCCATCCTCCTCTAGTACAATCTTACAATATAGGGGCAATTTCATAATTTCACACTTTTCTGGGGTTTCTCTAGACTCTGGCCCACTTAACTATTCAACCATCTTACTAGGCCTTTGGGATGCCATTTTGGGCCTTTATATATGTCCATTACCTTTATGGCACAAATATTGGGAAACCTCTCCCGAAGGTATTTATCGGGTATTTTATTGCACTGTAAATTCCCTTAAAACTTCTACAAGATTCCTTTTTGACTCTGTCAATTTTATAAATTCTTATATTAATTATAGGAATTTTCTGTAAAGTTTCATCTGATTATGAGGTTCAAAAAATACTATAATAATTTTTTCTAACTTTAAGAATTCATATCAATTAATCGGGACCTCAAATCAAAATTATGTGTTGTGTTAAACTAATCAGAATAATGTTCTCTTCTTATCGGTAAAATTTAGGACTCAACTATTTTGGGGCAATTTTAGGCCTTTTACAACTGAACTTTCTCATAATTACATTTTTACCCTTCAACTTTTGATAAATTACATTTAAATCCCTTAACTTTTGGTAATTATACCGTTTGACCCAACTTTTATTTTTACCTTTAGTTTTGGCCTTAAACCTTTCCTAAATTTCATTTAGGTCCTTGAACTTTCCTTAGTTACAAGTCATTCTCTTTCCTTCTTCAATCTGATACAGTTTACTTCAAGAATCTTATGGCAATTACATATAAACTGTATATATATATATCATATAAGAAAATTGCGGATATGACAAAGAGGAAGAGGCTGGAAGAGGCTGCTAAGTCTGATCCTAGGGTTACTCTTGCTCCCCCATCTCCAATGCATCACGAAGATAAGTGGTTGTACGCTCACCAAAAAAGGAGCGGATCATTTACAAGCAATCAAGCTCGTATAATTGTGGTAAAAATTGTAAGTACTACTTGTATTATTTTGGTTTAGTATACTAATTATATTATTTCTTATGTTTGCTCTTTTTATGTTATAGGTTGATCTTACAACGATAAGAAGACTATGGCTCCTTCAAGTCAGATGGCAGGAATGACATATTAACTATTACCACGGGAAAGCAAGAGCATGGGGGTCATGTCAGGGGAGTTGGTCGAGGTGTTGGTATAAGAAATTTTTTTGGAGCATCTCCATGACATTCCCTATACATCCTGAGGGTAGAGCTGGAATCATGTTATCCACCGTGAGGGAAGATGCTAAGGTAGAGGCTTGGACAGAGGCTAGGGCACAATAGAAGCTTCAATTGAAGCACAATTACAAGACATGTTAGCAAAGATTAAGGAAGAAATATTATCCATATTGATATCAAGGCAACAGGCGCCAAGTGCCACCCAAATGCTCTCACATGCAGCCCATTCTAGTACTAAAGGGAGCTATTGCATGGCCAAAAAGGTGTCAGAGGATGTTGAACCTTGTGATCTATTCGTGGAGGATCCTATCAAAAGGTTAGTGGCATATGATTCCATCCATATCTTAAGGGAAACTGCCTACCACATCCAAATTCAGGACAATTAGTTAAGGGTGACAGATGAAGAGGTGATATTTGAAGATGCTCTTGTCCAATTCTGACTGATGAGGTGAAGACTGTGGGTCAGGCAAAGGGCACTTTCATATTATAGCCAAAGCATCTTGTTTCGGATCACATCGCATTATCCCTAAGCGAACTTCACACATCTCCCAATTTGAGTTCCATGAAATGTGAGATCCAATTGGCATATGGCAAAATGTTCTATGTGGACACGTTGCCTATAGATTTTGTTGTGGGTGACACAAGGGCTGCTGCCTTTGTTGAGCATGCAAATGTGAAATCGATTATCACTCACAGGAATGAACTAACCTCCAAGTGCGTCCAAATGTTTTTAATGTAAGTATAATTTAAATGTAAATATATGTAATAACAAAATTCATTCAAGCTGAGTGTTTGCATTAACTAACATCGTGTTTGCATTAACTGGAGCTACATACAAGCTAACTTGGTTTTCAAGGGCAAACAAGGTCAGTTCGGATTCCTATACCCATTTTAGATTTATTCAAAAGAGACCTCCCAATCTTCAAGACTTGAGTACATTACAAGGAGGCTTGGTGAAACTGATATTGATTATTTCTTCGCACCATATATGCAGGAGTAAGAATACTAATATTTTAATTTTTTTCATACTAGGTTTGTATTTGCTTAATGCTAATAATCATTGTTGTTTAATTAT
Source organism: Leucaena leucocephala (assembly GCA_037074615.1). NCBI lineage: Eukaryota > Viridiplantae > Streptophyta > Magnoliopsida > Fabales > Fabaceae > Leucaena > Leucaena leucocephala. The sequence continues at coordinate 21,349,831 of CM073519.1, forward strand.
TTTCTACAACAACTATTGGCAATTGTCCAAGAAGATTGTGAACATGTGAGTTTTCTTCCTTACAGAACAATAGTGTTTGTAATAAATTAAATATGGTATTTGTAATAAAATGTTTACTAAGTTAATAACTTTGGTCATAGGGCTATGAGGATATTTGCAATTGTAAGGGGTCTTAAGAAAGACAACTTGGTGAGGGACCCTGAATGGATCACTCTGAAGGTAATAAAAGTGTTAAGTGTTATGCTCCATATAGTTTTTTGCTGATGACACATAATTCATGTTCATATTACAGAGTCGAGGGCAACCTAAAGAAAGCAACTTGTGCATCTTCTACATGATTAGACGTATGATCAATATCATCTTGTCAAATAGGACTGACCTATCTGAGGAGGTAAATTGCGTTTTTAATGATTTCATATATTTCTGGTCAATTTAATATATCTTAGTAATGCTTTAATTTCTTTTATTTTAATTTGATGTTTTAGATGTTTGATCAATCTGACCCATTTCCTTAACAAGATATCGAGGACCTACACAATATTTGGGTTGAGTTTTTTGTTCAAATCATTCCTTATCAATAATATTTGTCATTACAATAATATATTTTTTTATATTTTTGTTTAAATGATTGTATTTTTTTATTAAATTTTATTAAGTGAATAATGTAATGAGCAAATGAAGATTTGTCTCTACCATCTTGAACTTTGCCTATGCTAGTATCTCTTTCATTCTGTATATTTTGGTAGTTTATTCATGAACCTTCAAGTGATGGGGTTAATGAAACAGTATATACACTGGCAGGAGTAGAAACAGTATATGTAAATATGACAATATATACACCAACTTTCTTTATAGTGAGGTGTAGAAAATTCATTAATCTACATTGGGTGTACACACAGCCGGTGTAAACAATTCATTAATCTACATTTGGTGAAAACACAACTGGTGTAAACAATTTATAAAACCATTCAAAAGGGATATTTCAACTAGTGTAGACTGTCACATCCTTACTTTTAACCTCAATTATACTCCATTAGAAGTGATTGGAACCAATTACATGATCATTTGCTTTGAAAACATCCATTTCCAAAAGATTTGCTCTCAGGTACTATTCACTATTACTGTTCATTTGGTATTTTCAGAACATGTACCCTACTTTGAAAATTGATAATTAATTGTAGAAAAATCAAAATAATGTGGTTCCAATTTCTAATTAAATATATTTCAAAAATATTTGAGGGAAAAATATGAACTTGAGGTTATCTTGTTCACACAAAATCACTTTATTGGTTAAAAATCACTGTTCATTTGGTAAAATTTGGAAGTTCCAGTTTCTTTGCCTTAACTTTAAAAATTCATTTCTCTTTGGTTACTTATCCAAATGAACTGTGTTACCTATGGATTTGAAGGTCTAGATGTCCTCTTTAATCTCATAATATTTCAAAGAAAAACTTGTTCATTTGATATATGAAATCATTGCGTGAACGTCACTGCCTCTCAGCACTCGTTTTATCTCAATTCCAGATCTTACTTCCACCTTTGGAAAATCATAACAATTCAGATACTTATCCAAATGAGGCGTTCTTGGTGTTCATTTAAATATCGGTATCTTAAATTTTATCATGCCAAATTTCAAACTAAAACTCGCTGATTTAGGCATCATAATCATCGTCACATCACCACTGCCTTAGAACAGGTTTATGAAAACATACACCATGCATACTAGCATATCATCCCACAGTGTCATGTAAGTCATGCAACTTATTATACAAACTTATTCAACAACATTTACTCTTTTCCCTTGAGAGGATCCAACACCTAAAACATAGTTATGCATGTAGAAGGAATGAGATTTTATAGAAATCCCAATAGCAAGTTACACAAACTATATTATCATGCATGATGTCATATCCCAATTTTTAGGCTTAGAAGCCCATTATATAGCCTGAAAAAGGGATTCTACTAGACCCTGTTGAACAGAGGTCTCAGTAAATAGAGAAAATTATGCTAATCAGTTTGATGCAACACAGAGTTTTGATATGAGGTCCCAAAAGATTTATATTAATTTCTGAAGAGAAGGAAAATTAATACAGCATTCTCTAGACCTCAGACTCAGATGAAATATAGCAGTAAATTCCTATAATTAATACAAAATTTTTTGAAACTGACAGAGTCCAAAAAGGAGTTCTATAGAATTTACTACAGAATTTACAGTGGATTAAAAGACCCGATAAATAGGTTTCGGGGGAATTTCTCGGGAATTGAGCTCATGAAGATAGTGGATCATACAGAGGGTCCAGAATGGCACCTTATAAGCCCAATGATATTTTCAGATAAGTATGTGGGACAGGGCTAATAAAGACTGAGAAAAATGAAGAATTACGAAAATGCCACTAAAGGTATGCCACTGTGTTGTGTCATTAAGTTAAAGTCAGACGAAGGGCGTTATGATTATTTGACTAAGGTTAGACAGTCAAGAAGGGTATCTAGATAGTTGACCAGGGTCAGAGGTACTCTAGTAAGGTATGGAAAGATAAGAGTGCCCCTATAAGTACTAAAGAGGTATTAAGGGTATTTTGGTAATTTACTAAGGATGTTTTTTGGGAACCGAGCCACCAGAGTATTTGGGCTTAGTTATAAACCCAAGATGACAATCCAAGGCCCAAAAACGTAGCCCAAGAGTAATGTGGGCCCAAGAGGCATTAAAATATTATTTTAGTGCTTTTTCAATAAAGTAAAGTGACCCGGTCCAAGATAGAACTGGGTAAAGTGATCTGGAATCATGAGGAGACATAAATGGGGCCCACAAGGCACCACATGGCATGATTATAATAAAAGAATAAAAGCAAAGGACACATGGCATGATTAGAGAAAAAGGAGAAAAGGCAAGATGACACATGGCACGATCTCGGCCGTCCATTCAGGGAAAAGAATCTGGAACTCTCTAGAAAGGCTGAGTCAGCTGGTGAGGTGTCCCAAGGGCCCCACCATTGTGCCACATATACCCCTGAGGTGTCCTGGATGATGTCATTAGTGGTGAGTCATCAAGGAGGGCGATGTCATCATGATGATGCAGGCAAAGCTTCTTAAGGAAGCAAGCAATCTGATCCATTCATCGTGATTCAATCTGAGGCATTCATTACACCTCCACTCACCTATAAATAGGAAAATCCCCCTCACTTCATTCCCATGGATTTGGCAAGAAAAAGAAGAGAGAAGAGACAAAGAGATAAAGAAAGGGAGGAAGAGAAAGAAAGGAGGAGTTTTGGTGGAGCCAGGAGCAGTCTAAGGAGCTTAGGGACTGGGCAAAGCTTAGGAATGAGGTAAGAAAATTATCTAGTCCCTGCTCTAAAAAAGTAGAGGATTGCTTTTAGTGGTAACAATAGAGAAATATCTCTATTAATAAAGTCAGCTATAAAGAAAGTTAGAGGAATGTCAAAGTAAGGATATTACCCCTAGTTGAGCATGAGGTAAGTAGAGCTATACTGGATAATAATAAAGATATTATTATGCTATGTATAGGCTGTGACTTATGAAAAGAAGTAACCTCAGAGACAAGGCTAAGAGCTGGAAGGAAAGGCTACACGCCAATTAGTAAACTTACATACTTGTATGCTTATACTGCTTGGATGTTTTGTGTAATATTTTCTTACCTTGATGATGTGAGGCATGTATGATTAAGTAATTCTCTGTTCCTTTTTATACTATGGCCATATGTTATAATTAAGTAACATGGAAGCACGTATGTTAACATGATGTAAGCATGATCATTAAGTACACACATAGTAACATTAAGCATATAGTTGCATACATTGTATGGTTACCGTTCGCTACCGAGATTTCCCCAGAAATCTCATCCCCTTCCATGTAATCCCAATCCCACAGGTATGTTTAAAGAGGACTGAAGAATCATAGAGAGGAGCTAGGGATTGGATAGTGCAGAGGTTATGCAAAGATGGGACCAAAGTGCTGGAATCAGGGAAAAACACAGGATATACAGTAAACTTCAGACGTTGACTGATGTGGACTTGGTCAAGGCGTGGTCAACAAGTTATTTTTCACTGAAAGAGTATTATGTTAGCTTCGCGTAGCAATTTGAACCACTTCATTTCGATTTTTCTAGAATTAGTTATGATTTTTAGAAATCAGGTCACTCTGCTAGAATTTACACAGTGAACAGTGTTTGTTAGGAGTAAAATTTCAGATTGTATGATTTGACTTCAATGTCCCTAGAAGTAGTTCTAAATGCTACTAAATGGTCCTTAAATATAAGAAAAGGAGGATGTTTCACATGAATAATTGGATGCTTAACATGTTATCATGAGATGGAAGCTACTTCATAATGGTACATAAGCAGACTCTAACATACATATTGTCATGACATAACTTGCAAGGAGTTGCAATCATTCATACTTCATCATAACATAATGATATAAGCTCAAGCTCAACCAAACACCATAATCAACAATCAAGCAAAACAATTAAAGAAACATGAGTTATAGTTAGGTATCCTTGCTACCTCTTAGCTATCTTGGTCAAGACCTTCTTGAAGTGCTTTCCTTCCTTCACAAATGTCAAAACCTAGCCATTACAACATAATATCAAGTTACAACTCAACTTGAAACCAAATCCAAGACTAGGTTTTTACTAACTCCCTTTCTTTCTCTAATTTATGTTTCCCACTTTCACCTTTCCAAAATAAATTCTCATGGTTCATTTCCACATAATTTTTCATGTAGAATCCAAATATGAAATCAGAATTTCCAAAATCAAAACGTACCAATTGCTACAGTACCAAACCGAAATGGATGTCCCTTTTTCCAAAAATTCACATTTTGATTCCAATGCTTCCAATACTTGTTCTCCTACTTTATCCCCACACAATTTTCTATTTTAAACTCATTGGAAGCATCAAAATCATAAAATTCCATCATATGAATAGTACCACATACAGTACGAGCAAGAACACAAAACACTAAATCCAAACATACTTGAATTCCCAAGCTTATACAACTTGATTCTAGCTTGTTTAGGCTTGTCTAAACTATCCATAACATAAAACTCATATTTTAACCACATATGAGCAGCACTTCCAGCAGAAACTATAAGAGAAATATAGCATGAAAACCCCTTAAAACCATGAGCTAAGTTGCTAGAACAAAGCTCAAGATCAAGGGAGATGATTACCTTGCTTATTACTTCACTTTAGTTACTTCTTTCTTGGTTGAATGGAAATTTTGCAAGAGTTTCCCTATGGTTCACCATGCATGCCGAAGTGATCTGAATAGGGGGTATTTATAGAGAAATTTTGGTTGAAATGGATGGCCAAGATTGATTTGGTTACTATTTGATCCAAAGGCTCACATTTAATCTTGGATTTAACTTTTTCTAAAAAGAATAATTATGACATCATGTGGGACAGCTCATGGGACACCTAAGAGGGTTAGGTGGCGTGCTGCCCATGTAAAGAAGGTTCTGAAAAAATTCTAGTCTAATCTGATACCGATCGGACCAGTTTCAAAACAATCGGACTGTTTTCAGTTCTGAATTTTTTTATAATATACCAGGATATGTATTATGTCTTGGAAATCAATATCTAGGCTTCTCATACCATTGAAAATGATATGCTGAATATTTATCTGCATCCATCCCTTGGAAAATGACCAAAATACCCTTGGTGTCCTTTCCTGCACTATACTAACTCTAAGGGTAAAATTGTCATTTCACACCTCTTTATACTACCTCAGGGTGTATATCGGCTCTAAATAATCCTCTTTATACTATATGACACATTTTTAGCTTGTCTAGAGTGACCAAAATGACCTCCATCCACTATTAGTACAGTATGGGCATCTAGGGGCATTTTCATAATTTCGCACTTTTCCTGGACTGCTCTGGTCTCTGGCCCACTTAACTGCTAGTCACCTTAATGGGCTCATGATGGTACCATTTGGGCCTTATTATGGTCTTATTGCCTGTATTGCCTTTATGGCCCAATTTACAATACAACTCTCCCGATCCTATTTATCGGATATTTTATTTCACTGTAAAATCCGGTATGGTTTCTACAGGATTCCTTTTCTGACTCTCTCAATTTTATAAATTCATATATTAAATATATGAATTTTCTATAAGGTCTCATCTGATTCTGAGATCTGAAAAATACTGTAATAATTCCTTCTGACTTTAGAAATTTATATCAATTAATCGGGACCTCAAATCAAAATTCAGTGTTACGTTAAACTGACAGGAATATTTTTGTCTATCTACTGGTAAAATTTGGGTCTGATCTGATTCCAGGCATTTTTGGCCTGCTTTGGCTCAACTTTTCTATATTTATATTTGGGTCCCTTAACTTTTGAATAATTACACTTTAGTCCTTGAACTTTTCATTAATTGCATTTAGGTCCCTCCTTGTATTTCTACTTCAACTTTTTATCTTCAAACTTTTCAATTTGTATTTTGGTCCCTATTCTTTCCTTAGTTATTAATCCTTCCCTTTCTTTTCAAAATCTAATACAGTTTATTCCAAGAATCTTATATCCATTGTAGATAAACTGTACAGGTACATCAGGTTAGAAAATTGGGGATATGACATTTCTCTCCCTCTTAAAATAAATTTCGTCCTCAAAATTTATATTACATGTACATTAAGGAAATAGTTCAGGGTATATTTCTCTCATCCTTTCCTCTGCTTCCCAGGTAGTTTCACTCTCTGTTAATCCCTTCCAGACCACCTTAATTAGAGGGATCTGCTTGTTTCATAACTGCTTGACCTTTCTATCTACAATCTGTACTAGTCCAACTTCATAAGTCAGGTCATCTCGTAGTGCAATATCATCCTGCTCAATCACATGTGATGGATCTGGAACATACTTCTTTAACTGGGAAACATGGAACACATCATGAATCTTGTTGAGATACGGAGCAAGAGCTAATTTGTAAGCCACTGATCCTACTCTTGAGAGGATCTGAAATGGCCCAATGTATCTAGGGTATAGCTTCTTCACTTTGATCGATCGTCTGGCTCCTGTCGTCGGAGTCAACTTAAGGAATACATGCTCTCCTTTTTAAAACTCCAACAGCTTCCTTCTAACATCAGCATAACTCTTATGTCTACTTTGAGCTGTTAATAGCCTTTTTCTGATCTTATCAATCTGTACTGCTGTCTAGTCTACTATATCAGGACCAAACATCCTGCTTTCACTCAACTCCATCCAGCATAAGGGAGATCTACACTTTTGTCCATACAGCGCTTCAAATGGAGCCATATGAATGCTAGCCTGATAACTATTGTTATAGGCAAATTCTATCAACGGCATATGGACATCCCAACTCCCTTTGAAATCCAAAGCACAAGCTCTCAACATATCCTCAAGCGTCTGGATCGTTCTCTCAGATTGACCATCTGTCTGAGGATAGTAGACTGTACTAAATCTGAGAGTAGTATCCATTTCTTTATGTAGAGCTCGCCAAAAGTTTGATGTAAACCAAGGATCTCTGTCATAAATGATACTACTGGGAATACCATGTAGTCTAATAATCTCTTTTACATAGAGTTTCGCCAGCTTCTCCAGAGAATCCTTTTTATTGATTGTCAGGAAATGAGCTGACTTCGTTAAGTGGTCAATTACCACCCATATAGTATCATGCTTAGTAGGAGTCATGGGTAGTCCTTCAACAAAATCCATGGCAATACTGCCCCATTTCCACTCGGGTATGCCTTACAGTGTCAAATGTCATGGATCTAACAGAACCTCAGAATAAGTTCTGTATAAAATGTTATCCCCATATTAGTGAATTTTGACGGGAGTTTGGAAATAACCGTGATCCGATAATCGAACTTAGCAGTAAATAAGCCTAGATAGAATGAACTCAGATGGCCTCATATATGGGCATATGATGATGCCAAGGAGGGCCCAAAACCCAAGGTACCAGTTCATCAGTAGAAGGGGCGACTGTCTAGAAAAAGTGTAAAATTATGAAAATACCCTTGGATGCCCATATTGTACCAGTGATGGATAAAGGGCATTTTAGTCATATGGGATAGGCTAAAAATGTGGCATATAGTATAAATATGATTAGTTAGAGCTAGTATATGCCTTAAGGAAGTACAAAGAGGGCTAAAATGGCAATTATGCCTTTAGCATTAATATAGTGCAAGAAAGGACACAAAGGGTATTTTGGTTATGTCCCAAGGGATGGATGGCAAATAAATACTCAGTATAACTATGTCAACGGTATGAGAAGCCTAGACATCAATTTCCAGGACATAATACATATCCTAGAATATTATAAAAATTAAGAACATAACACAGTCTGGCTGTTGTGAAACTGCTCCAATCGTTACCGGATTGGACTGGAATTTTTCCAGATGCTTCCTTACATGAGAATTTAACCACATACCCCCATGAGGTGTCCCATGAGTTGTCCCTTATGATGTCATCATTATTCTTTTTGGAAAAAGTTAAATTCAAGATTAAATATGAGCCCTTAGATCAAATAGTGCACAAATCTCTTGGCCATCCATTTCAACCCAAATTCATCTATAAATACCCCCTATTCAGATGGCTTCAGCATGCATGGTTAACCATAGGGAAACTCTTGGAAAATTTCCATTCAACCAAGAAAGAAGCACATAAAGTGAAGCAACAATCATGGTAATAATCTCCCTTGATCTTGAGCTTTGTTCTAGTAAGTTAGCTCATGATTTTAAGTGGTTTTCATGCTATATTTCCCTTATGGTTACTTCTGGAAGTGCTACCCATATGTGGTTAAAATATGAGTTTTATGTTATGGATAGTTTAGACAAGCCTAAACAAGGTAGAATCAAGTGGTATAAGCTTGGGAATTCAAGTATGTTTGGATTTCAGGTTTTGTGTTCTTGCTGGTACTATGCGTGACACTGTTTATATGATGGAATTTTATGATTTTGATGCTTCCAGTGAGTTTAAAATGGAAAATTGTGTGGGGATAAAGTAGGAGAACAAGTATTGGAAACATTGGAATCAAAATGTGAATTTTTGGAAAAAGGGACATTCACTTCGGTTTGGTACTGTAGCAATTGGTATGTTTTGATTTTGGAAATTCTAGTTTCATATTTAGATTATACATGAAAAATTATGTGGAAATGAACCATGAGAATTTATTTTGGAAAGATGGAAGTATGAAACATAAAAGAGAGAAAGAAAGCAAGTTAGTGAAAACCTAGTCTTGGATTTGGTTTCAAGTTGAATTGTAACTTGATATTATTTTGTAAAAGATAGGTTTTGACATTTGTGAGGGAAGGAAAGAACCTCAAGAAGACCTTGACAAGGATAACTAAGAGGTAGCAAGAATACCTAACAATAGTTCATGTTTGCTTAATTGTTTGCTTGCTTGTTGATTATGGTGTTTGGTTGAGCATGAGATGTGTGATCATGTTGATGATGAAGTATGAATAATTGCAACTCCTTGCAAGTTATGTCATGACAATATGCATGCTATATTTTGCTTATGTACCATTATGAAGTAGCTCCCATCTCATGATAACATGTTAAGCATTCAATTATTCATGCATGATATTATAGTTTGTGTAACTTGCTATTGGGATTTCCATGAAATCTCATTCCTTCCATATGCATAATCATGTTATAGGTGCTGGAACTTCACAAGGAAAAAGGGTAAACATAGATGGATGAGTTTGTATAATCAGTTACATGAGTTACTTGACATTATGGAAGCATATGATAGCATGTATGGATATATGGTGTATGATTCTGAGATTTTTGTTATGAGGCTGTGATGGTGTGATAGTAGTTAGGATGCTTTAATCAATGATTATTAATATGAAATTTTGTATGATTATATTTAAGACACATATCTTTAAATAAAATCCAAGAACACCTTATTTGGTTAAGAATTCGATTTGTTATGATTTTTCTAATTTGAAGGTAAAATCTGGAATTGAGATAGAGTTAGTGTTCAGAGGCAGCAACTTTCACCCGATGATTTCATATATCAAATGAACGAGTTTTACTATGAAATTTTTTGATCATAAAGAAAACATCCATAGATTCAAATTCATAGGTAACATGGTTCATTTGGACAAGTAACCATAGAGAAATGAATTTTTGAAATTAACACAAAGAAACTGGAACTTCCAAATTTTACGAAATGAACAGTGATTTTCAACAAATAAACTGATTTCATTTGAACAAGAAAACCTCAGTTTCATGTTTTTCCTTCAAATATCTATGAAAGATATTCCATTAGAAATTGGAACCACATTATTTTGATTTTTATACAATTAATTATGAATTTAGAATCATGAAATTATAGCTCCTTCATGGCCTGCTGGACAGAATTGAAATCATGTACATAGTTCTTTCAAAAATTCTCATTTTCATTCCAATGCTTCTAATACTTGTTTCTCTACTTTATCCCACACAACTTTTCATTTTAAAACCATTGGAAACATCAAAATCATGATCATATGAGTGAATAGTAATAGAGAAGAATTCCAAGAATTACAGCTTCCAATTCCAATGTTTCCAAGGTTCAAAACCTATATAATCCTACACAAAATCATTATATAAATTCAATGGAGGCATTAGATAATTGAAATTACATCTCTTTCTATCATGAAAAATGCATACCAAAATGGTTCAAACATGGCAAAGTCAAGAATATCAACTTGATTCAACAACCAATCAACTAACTAGCTTGTTTAAGCTTCAATCACATATCTCTATTTTTAATTTCTTCTTTCTCCTTTCATCTTAGATTTTTTGACAGCATATACACCTTAGAGAAAATTCAACTTCCTTCCATGAAAACCCTAAGTTCAAGCACCAAAATTAAAGGAAAATAAGCTATGATAGATTGCTTACCTTTAACCTCTAGCTTGCTTGAACTTTGGTACCTTAAATCTTCTTTGTCTTGGCTTGACTTTTCATTTTACAAGAGGTTCCCCAAGGATTTTGTAAGAGGCTTGAGTTTTTCATTCTAAAATTTCGTAATATGCTTTCTAACCTTAAATCAAGTATCTGGATTCTTCCTACCATTGACATTCTTGGACTAGGCTTAAACTTAATTACAGATCCCTTGGCAATTTATAAAAATGTCCCTTGGTTCTTTATTTACTTTAACATCTTAAGGGCATTATAGTCTTTTCACATATCGTCAGAGTATTCCCTAACCTTGGTCAACTATTAGGGGAATTCTCCTTGACCATCTAACCTTAGTCAAATGACCAAAATACCCTCCGTCTGACTCTGACTCAATGACAAACACAGTGGCATTTAGTGCCAAATTTTATCTGATAATGAGGTCTAGAGGATACTGTATTAATTTTCTTTTCCTCACAAATTAATATAAATTTTTTGGGACCTCAAATCAAAATTCTGTGTTGCATCAAACTGATCAGAATAATTTTCTCTATTTGCTCAGAAACTTTAGGACTAATCTAATTATAGGTATTTTTGGCTCAACTTTCAATAATTACCATTTGCCCTTGAACTTTTGAAAATTACACTTTAGGCCCTCAACTTTTCATAATTACACTTAATGGCCTAAAGCTTTTGTCTACTTTACACTTTGCACCATATAACTTTTAAACTTTTCATTTTAGTCCCTTATCTTTATACCTTTGTCTAATCATTGTTTTTTTCTATTCATCATCACAATCCTTTTCAAACCTCTTTCTACTATCAATATTATAAAAATAGGAAAAAATTAGGATGCGACATTTCTACCCCCTTAAAATAAATTTCGTCCTCAAAATTTACTTAGCACCTGAGTCAACTATTTTAGATATATATCCTTTTCCCACTTTATTACTAAGGATTGGGGTATCTATCTCTTATCTTCTATCTTGACATTTAGCGAAGTACTTTCCATATTTGTAGATCTTCATATCTTTGCTGTGATTATTTTTCTGTTCTAAATCAACTCAATCAGAGTTGAACTCACCTTCATTCTATTACTTGCTTACTTGATATGCATCTATTTGCATATGGACTTCTCACCATACTAGAATTATGAATAGTGTCCATTCCTTTCATAGTAAACTCTCTTGAATATTACTATAGTATGGAGTTTTCATCAACTACTTATCATACTTTATAGCACATATCTCTTACTACTTATCGTAACATCTGTAAATCTTCAATTTTTGCTTTCATATCATCATACTTCTTCTTTTTATCACCTTTAATAATTCATCATAACATAGAGTGAGGACTTATATGATTATTCTTTCTTTCTTTACTTTATTACAAAATAGGAGCACAAAGGAGCACATACTCTAGCATGCATAATGCCTGGCTAACATGTTGCAAGACTATATACCTACTTATGAACACAAAGTGTCATATCTCAATTTTTAGACCTAGAAGCCTAATATGTAGCCTAAAAAAGGTATGCTACCAGGCCCTATTGAGCAAAAGTCCTATAAGTATACAAATGATGTTTAGGGACTAAACTGCAAATAATGAGAGTTCATGGACTAAATCGTAACTAGTGAAAGTCCTTGGGGGCATTTTGGTAATTTACTAAGGGTATTTCTTGGGAATCGAGCAACCAGAGTGCTTAGGCTTCGTTAAAAACCCAAGATGATAATCCAAGGGTCCAAAAATATGGCCCAATGAATATGGGGGTTTAAGTGATATTAAAATAATATTTTTATACTTTTTTATAAAGTAAAGTTACCCAATTAAGGATAAAATTGGGAAAAGTGATCAGATAAAGCTTTAGACAATAAGGTGGCATGAAAGGTGTCCTCATGGGACCCACAAGGTACCACATGGCATGATTATAGGAAAAGAAAAAAAGCTAAGAACACATGGCATGATTCTAGGAAAAGGGGAAAAAGCTAAAGGACATGTGGCACAATCTCAGCTATCCATTCCAGAAAAAGACTCTGGAATTCTCTAGAAAGGTTGAGTCAGCTAGTGAGGTGTCCCAAGGGCCCCACCATTGCACCAACTTGCATGTGAGGTGTCCCATAGATGATGCAATTTTGGGTGAGTCATTGAGAAGGGTGATGTCATTCGTGATAATGCAGGCAAAGCTTCTTAAGGAAGCTGAGCAATCTGAGCCATTCATCGCGATTCAATCTGGACCATACACTCTACCTCCTCTCAACTATAAATAGCCTACCCCTCCTTCCATTCCATTCACGGCTAAGCATGGTAAAAAGAAGAGAAAAAAAAGAGAAAAGAGAAAGAGAGAAAGGAAGAAAGGAAGAGAAATAAATGAGAAGTTCTGGTGGAGCTAGGAGCAGTCCAAGAAGCTTAGGGACTTGGCATAGCTTAGGAATAAAGTAAGTAAGTTATTCTAGTCCCTATTCTAATAAATTAGAGGATTGTTCTTAGTGGTTAGAATAGATAAATATATCTCTTGATAAGGTTAGCCGTAGGTAGAAAGAAAGTTAAGGGATTGTCAGATTAAAGATATTACCCCAAGTTAAGAATGAGTTAAATAGAGCTATACTGGATAATAATAAATATATTATTATGTTATGTATAGGCTCTAACCTACGAAAAGAATAAATCTTAGAGCAAAGGCTAAAAGCTAGAGGAAGGCTACATATCAGGTAGTGAACTTATCCTAGATTTGTATGCATTGAATGTTATACTTAGTTGTGCTATGACTTTGTTGAATAGTGTTGCATATGTGCTAATATTTGAAGCACTATTCCTATGATTACTTTGGCCAATTGTATTTCATATGTAACATGGAAGCATGCACATTATACAATGTTAACACTTTCACAAGTACGCACCAGTATTTACATTAATGCATGCATTGTTTAGTACTATTTGCTACTGAGATTTCCCCAGAAATCTTATGCCCTTCCATGTAATCCAAATCCTATAGGTATGTTAGAAGAATATTAAAGAAGCATGGAGAGAAGTTAGGGATTGGATAGTACAAATGTTATGTAAAGTTGGGACCAAAATGCTGAAACCAAGGAAAAAAGCAAAATGAACAGTAAACTTTAGACGTTCACTGAGTCAAGGTGTGGTCAACGAGTTATTTTTCCCTGAAAGATCATTAAGTTACCTTCATATAGCAATTTGAACCACTTTATTTCAATTTTTTTAGAATTAGTTATGATTTTTTGAACAGTACTGGGGAGAGTAAAATTCTATATTGTGTAATTTGACTTCAATGACCTTAAAAGTGGTTCCAGATGCTACCATTTAGTCCCTAAGACGTAAGAAAATGAGGATGTTCACAAAGCTATAACATCAGAGCTCAAGCATTCCTTTTCCTAATATACAGCTCTAACACTCGGAGCTTGCACAACTCTATCACATGGAGCTTGCACTGCGCTAACATTTGGAGCTTTAGCATATTTTACAAACATAACATAATGCCTGACATTTCATACAAGGAGTGAAATCTATCACTTGCTACTTCATTGTAACATAACATTTAAACATCTTATCTGTCACATCCTTATATTTATACATCTTAGGGACCATTCAGTAGCACTTAAACCACTTTCAGGGTCATTGAAGTCTAAACACTTAATCTGGAATTTTATTCATATCGAGTACTGTTCGCTGTGGCAAATTCCAGATGAGTGACCTGATTTTGAAAATTTATAACTAATTCTATAAAAATCGAAATGAAGTGGTTCAAATTGCTACATGAAGCTAACTCAAATATATTTCAGGGAAAAATCATTGGTTGACCAATCCTTGACAAATTTCACGTGGGTCAACGTTTCAATCTTACTGTTCATCCAATGACTTTCTCCTGAATCCAGCATTCTGGACCCAACTTTAACAATTTATATCTTTTCGTGTTAGTCTTTACATACTAGTCTATTTTCGTGTTAGTCTTTTCGTGTTCACTGAGCCTATTTTCAGCATTTAGTCTTTACATACTCAAGCATACAGCCAACACATATCAGTCATACAAGCCAGATAACAATTAATATCAAATAATCAACTGTTATAATTAGTGCATGATTAACTCCCTCATATTTTATTACATCCTTTTCTGTCTAAAAAAAAACTGGCAGCATAACTGCTACAATTCTTCTTTAGAAAGTAACCGATGTTGTACCGATTCGGTAATTCCCTTATGCGAACTACCATTCTACGTAGTACCCAGGAAAGACTGGATGAACCTGCTGGGTCCACTCACTTCCAGCCTCCTTAGACAGCACTACGTACACAGTACGTATCAGTTCCTTTCTTTGTTCCGTCTTCGTTGTCGAAATTTCAGCAGCCTACCAGCGTCTCTTAAGATTTCCAAATTTTATTTTGACAGAACCTCCCCTGTAATGTTATGTTTGGGAATGAGATTCAAAAGAATCCCAGTATCAACAATTATAACAAAATATGTAATGCAAAGTGACGGTGCTTGCTTGTGACTGTGTACAGATAAGTATGCTGCATGCTTCCATATTCAATAACATATGATCATAGCATTGGAATAGAGCTTCAAGCATAACCTATAGGACAACAATCAACCAAACAAAACAACACATCACAAAGACATTACATAAGAGCTAGAATTAGTTGTTACCTCAAAAGCAGAGCTTCAGAACTTCCTTACTACTTCCAACTCCACCAGAACTTCCTTTCTTTCTTTCTTTCTCCTTCTCTCTCTTCTTTCTCTCTCTTTTCTTGCCAAAAACGTGGGATGCATAAAATGGGAGGGGAAGGGGGTATTTATAGCTTTAATGGATGGCATTCTTGTAATTTTGAAGCCATCTGAACATGTGGTCCTGGTTTTTCCTGGAATTTCCTATTTTCTTTAATTCTTTTTACTACATCACCCTGGACACCTCATGGGACACCTCATAGGACACCTCACCACCCATATTCTTCATGTGACGAAATTTGGAGGTTCTGGAAGCTTTCCGGTCCAATCTGGTACCGGCCCGGTCCATCGCCTCGAAAAACGTGCCGTTTTCTGAATCTGATGTTTCTGAAGATCCTTTTTATGTCTACTGACCTCACATTTAGTATCTAGACCCTTTATATCATTAAATTTTTAATACTGGGTCCAGACTCAATTACAGTTCCCCTGCGAAATGACCAAAATGCCCTTGGTGCCCTATCTTGTCCTATTTTAATCCCTAAGGGCAAAATCGTCATTTCACACCTTTCTGGACCCGGTCAAAGCTTATACTGGCTCTAGTCAACCTTATTTAGACATGTCTTGACCTCTGGGTCTGTCCAAAATGACCAGAATACCCTATATTCATCTGCTGCCCTTTTTGTACAACATAGGGGCATTTTCGTAATTTCGCACTTTTCCGGGGTTCTGCTGGACACTGGCCTACCTATCAGTCCAAGAGTCTTATTGGGCCTCTAATGGCACCATTTTTGGGCTTCCTGGGTCCATTACCTGTATGGCACGCATTACGAGGAATCTTCCTTTAACACAATTCATTGAATATTTTAACTATTATTTACCGAGTATATACCTTTTCCGGTCACCAGCTCTTTTTCCCAGATATAGTGTCCTACTGTGTTCAGGCATCCTTGGGGGTTATAACGGTCATCTGACCGAAGTCATCCGATCGCATTCAGCCTCTTTAAAAATACCGATAAATCTCCTACCCGGATCCCCGGAGGCCTCACACTCCGTCTGGATTTTTTTTATTTTGTGAATAACTTTTCCTACAGACCTCCTATCGATATCCTGTCAGTTTCCCGACATCCGCCCATAAAGGCGCATCATCCTATATTTTCCCACTTATATCTGAAATCTAGGGTATCCGGTATAAATTTTTATAACTTTTGGACGATCAGTCCATTTCTGGCTATCTGGAGTCTTCAAAAATTCCAGTATTAGGCTTGGTTACCCGGCGTCACCTGCCCTACCTTCTGGTAGAATCTGGGACTGAAATGCTGTCGGGCAGTGCAAACCACTTCTGGCCTATTTTCTTTAATTATACTTTAGCCCCAGGGAACTTTTCCTTCTTTATAATTAAGTCCCTTAATTTGGCTAAAATTACACTTTAAGACCCCATATTTTTGTCTACCTTTCATTCCTAACTTTAAACTTTCCATAATTGCATTTAGGTCCCTTAATTTCCTTTCTTTTGCAATTTAATCCTTTTCTTTACATAAAGGTACACATGTTTTTCCTGAAACAGAGCTCATATATTCTGTTTAATCTGTACATAGGAACCAGTACCGAAGATTAAGGATATTACATTTCTCTCCTCCTAAAAATAAATTTCGTCCCCGAAATTTACATTACATCTATCCTATACCAATAATTCAGGGTACTTTTCTCTCATCTTTTCTTCTGTTTCCCATGTAGCCTCTTGTTCAGTCAAACCTTTCCAGATCACTTTAACTAAAGGAATCTGCTTATTCCGCAACTGCTTGACTTTTCTATCAGCAATTCGCACCGGTCCAACCTCATAGGTCAAGTCATCTCGCAGTGTAACCTCATCTTGCTCTATCACATGAGATGGATCTGGAATATACTTCTTTAATTGGGAAACATGGAACACATCATGTATCTGGCTGAGATTCGGAGGAAGAGCTAACTTGTAGGCTACTGCTCCTATCTTTGAGAGAATCTGGAATGGCCCGATGTATCTTGGATGCAACTTCTTCACCTTAATCGATCGTCCAGCTCCTGTGGTTGGAGTTAACTTAAGGAATACATGTTCTCCTTCTTCAAATTCCAACGGCTTCCTTCTGACATCTGCATAGCTCTTCTGTCTGCTTTGAGCCATCAACAATCGTTTTCTAATTACCGCAACTTGTTCTGCAGTTTGATCCACTATATCCGGACCAAGCATTCTTCTCTCGCTCAACTCTAGCCAGCATAAGGGGGATCTATATTTTCGTCCATAGAGTGCTTCAAAAGGTGCCATCTGTATACTGGCCTGATAACCATTGTTATATGCAAACTCTATAAGGGGTAAATGGATATCCCAACTGCCTTTGAAATCTAGGACACATGCTCTCAGCATATCCTCTAACGTCTGTATTGTTCTTTCAGATTGACCATCTGTCTGAGGATGATAAGCTGTACTGAATCTGAGAGTAGTGCCCATTTCTTCCTGTAGAGCCCTCCAGAAATTTGAAGTAAATCGTGGATCTCTATCAGACACAATGCTGCTTGGGATACCATGGAGCCTAACGATTTCCTTTATATACAGCTTTGCCAGCTTTTCTAGAGAATCTCTCTTATTGATTGCCAGGAAATGTGCTGACTTTATCAGTCGATCGATTACTACCCAAACCGCATCATGTCTACTTGGTGTCAAGGGTAGTCCTTCCACAAAGTCCATGGCAATCCCATCCCATTTCCACTCAGGAATATCTAAAGGCTGCAACGTTCCTGCTGGTTTTTGATGTTCAACTTTCACTTTCTGGCAGGTTAAGCACTTAGATACGTAAGCTACAACATCTTTCTTCAGTCCAGGCCACCAGAATAATCTTTTAACATCATGGTACATTTTGGTCATACCTGGATGTACCGTATATCGGCTTTTATGTGCTTCCTCCAGAATTCTTTCCCTTAATCCCCCAACATTTGGGATATAGGGTTTTCCCCTAAACTGTAGCAATCCGTCTGGGGACATCTCAAAATCCCTTGTCTTCCCTTTCTCCAGCTTGTCTTTGAATATTGCTGCGAGCTTATCCTATTTCTGAGCCTCTTTGATCTCATCTTCTATGCAAGTTCTGACATGAACTCCTCTAAAAAGATTCTCCGTCAGTTGCATTTGATATAGAGGGCTCCAGTCGCGCATATCTTCTATCAGTTCCAATTCCTTGATCATCATGTATGCAACCTGCACCACCTTTCTACTCAGGGCATCAGCTACCACATTGGCTTTTTCTGGATGGTATTTAATCTGGAAGTCATAATCTTTTAACAATTCCATCCATCGCCGCTGCCTCATGTTCAGCTCTTTCTGATCCTGCAGATACTTCAGGCTTTTGTGGTCGCAAAACAACTCTATCGTTGCTCCGTATAAATAGTGCCTCCATATCTTCAGGGCATAGACCACCGCCGCAAGCTCCAGATCATGAGTGGGATAATTCTCTTCATGTGGCTTTAACTGCCGAGAGGCGTAGGCTACTACTCGACCTTGCTGCATAAGCACACATCCCAGACCCTGCTTGCTAGCATCAGTGTAGATTACATAAGTCTGAGTTGGGTCTGGAATAATCAGCACGGGAGTAGTCGTTAATCTCTGCTTCAACTGCTGGAAGCTAGCCTCGCACTTCTCATCCCACTTAAACTGCTGATTCTTTCTGGTCAGCTTGGTAAGTGGTAAGGCAATTCGAGAAAAGTCTTGAATGAATCGTCTGTAGTACCCTGCTAGGCCGAGAAAACTTCTAATCTCTGTCACTGTCCTTGGCTGTTCCCAGCTCAAAACTGCTTCAATTTTGCTAGGATCTACAGCTACCCCGTCTCGGGATATGACATGACCGAGAAATTTGACTTCTGAAAGCCAAAACTTGCACTTACTCAGCTTAGCATAGAGCTTCTTCTCTTTAAGGATACCAAGAACAATCCTCAAATGCCTTTCATGCTCCTCTGGAGATTTGGAGTACACCAGAATATCATCAATAAAGACCACAACGAACTGATCTAGATAAGGCCTGAAAATCCGGTTCATATAGTCCATGAAAATAGCAGGTGCATTGGTTAGTCCAAAAGGCATCACCAAAAATTCAAAATGTCCGTAGCGCGTTCTGAACGCCGTCTTTGGAATATCATCTGGCTTGACCCTTAGTTGATGGTAGCCAGATCTCAAGTCAATCTTGGAGAATAAGCTCGCTCCTGCCAATTGATCTAGCAGGTCATCAATTCTGGGAAGAGGATACTTGTTCTTAACTGTAAGCTTATTTAATTCCCTGTAGTCAATGCACAGCCTTAATCTACCATCTTTCTTCTTGACGAACAGTACTGGAGCACCCCATGGCGATACACTGGGTCGTATAAAACCTTTCTCCAATAGCTCCTCAATTTGCTTCTTCAGTTCCATCATTTCGTTGGGAGCCATCCTGTATGGGGCTTTTGATACTGGTCCAGCTCCAGGTACAATGTCGATCGCAAACTCCACTTCACGCTCCGAAGGCAATCCCTGAATCTCCTTTAGAAAGACTTCAGGAAATTCATTGACTACAGGAACCTCCTCGATGTCTTCCTCCACTTCTGTTTGAACAGAAAAGAATACCACATATCCCTGACATCCTTTCCGTAGACATTTTTCTGCCTGAGCCTCTGTCACGAAGTTCAGTTGTACTTCTAAGCTCCGATCAGTGATCTTTGGACCAAGAACTAGGGTCTTGTTTCTGCAGTCCAACATCACATTATTGGAGGATAACCAATTTAAACCGAGTATGACTTCAATCTCCTGGAAAGGCATACATATTAGGTCCAGGGTGGTACTACAGTGCTCATAACGCACCACACTATTTAGACAGGCATTAGATGTGATCACCCTAGCGTTGGTGGGGGTTTTCACCTGTATATCATAACATAACTTGCTTATCAGAAGGCCTAGGCATTTAGCACATTCATAAGATATAAAGGAATGACTTGCACCCGAATCAAATAGGGCAGTCACAACATGATCATTGAGATGGATTGTACCTTGGATCATCTCAGATGATCGCTGAGCATCCTCTCTAGTGAGTGTAAACACTCGTCCCGCCGTCCTTGGCCTTGGATCAGTTATAGCTTGAGGACATTCTCTGGAAAAATGTCCGGGCTTTCCGCAGGTGTAGCATACATTCTGGCCCATCAAACATGGTCTGTCACCATGATTCTTTCCACACTTTTCACATACTGGGGCCTTCGGATCCCTGTTATTGGATCTTCCGTGAAAATTTCCCCTATTAGGCCTCTTGGTCTGCCACGGGCGCTTTCTTTTCTTATAGCCGCTCCCACTGGCCGCTTCTTGATTCCGTCCGGCCTTATCAGGAGTCGCTTGATCTTTACTCCCAGATCTGGACAGCATTCTATGATTCATGCTGTTCTCAACGATTCGACATGCTTCCACAGCCTTATTGAACTGGATGTATTATTGGGGAGTTAACTTCTCCTTTAACATAGAATTCAGCCCTCGAATCATTCTTTCTGTCATCCAGCGTTCGTCATCCACTTGGCGTAGGTAAGTTGAATATTGAGATAGCTGGATGAACTTGGCCAAATATTCATCAAAAGATTCTTTTTCTCCTTGCCTTAGCACAAGGAATTCAGCCTCCCTTTCATCTCTGACAGATTGAGGGAAATATTTTTCATAAAATTGCTCAAGAAATACTTCCCAGGTAACTGGAATATCTCTTGCTTGGAGAAGTAATTCTGTATTCTTCCACCATCTATCCGCATCCTTTTCCAATTGATAGATGGCCATTTGGGCCTTGGTTTCAGTCGGGCAATCGAGGACCTTAAAGATCTTCTCTAATCTGCTGACCCAATTTTCTGCTACATGTACTTCAAATGTCCCTTCGAATATGGGAGGATTGTGTTTGCAAAATCGCACCATCCATTGTTGGATGCCAACTGCCTCCTCCCTTTATTCAACCCTTCTCTGGGGCTGTTCTGCCTACTGTGGTACTTCTTCAGGTTCTCTACTAGTTACTCCTGAAGGCTCTGGCGGTCTTAAATTATTTACAGCTGCTGCTACTGCCGCGGCTATGGCAGCATCTCTGTCTTGTTCATTTCGTGCTTGAGCAGCTCTCATTTCTTCTATCATCTTTTGTTGCTGTTCTAATCGTTCTAGAATCATTTGATTAAGGTTTCCAGCCTCTCGGGGTTCCTCAGCTAGAATAGTTCTCCTTGTTCGTACCATTTTGTTATACTTAAAAACAGAAGGAAATACAATAAATTTCATTTCACACATAATATACATACAGAATATATGTACATATCACAGTACCATTCTAGTCTTTTATACTCTAATTTTCTTAAACTTTATTCTAATGTATTCTTCTACTAGGTAGATCCAGTCGGATATGGTACAATATGATTCTCTATCAAAATACTGGTCCAACTCCGATCTCCAGGTAGGAGTCTTTGGCAATACGTCATTCATAATTTCTAGCCAAAACCCCATGGTTAACACATTTGAATCCCAGGCTTGATATATGGCTTTCACCTTTGTGATAAACTCCTGGTAGACCGAATAATCTTGATCTATGTTTTCGAACAGGGTCTGCCTCAACTCGTATAGTTGTCGGGCTAATGCTACCGAGCTCTCAAGTTGTTCTCTACTCAGGTTCCTCCCTGGGACCATTCTTACGATTAAACCTCCCAAATACATTTCTACCAGAGTCACTTCGGGCCTACTGGAACCTGGCGCATTACTCTGAACACGTACTTGGCTGGACCCTGAACTGTCTGTTATATTCAAGGGTACTGCACATATGGAAATGGCAGGAATAGGGCCTTCTGTTATCATCACTTCCTGATCATCAATTGGAAAGTTTGATCCTATCGAGGAACTATCCTCCTCAGAATCACCAGCTACTGGAGGTGTCCAGAGGTCAGAATCATTGCTTACTATTTCTTCTTCTGAACTATCTGAACTAGAGACCTCTGGTCTTAATTCCCATTGGTTTACCGTAGTTTCAGACCCAAATCTATGTCTAGCCATCCTGCAAACACTACTTAGTGTCAATTATGACGGCTTTATCATGGTATATCTTTCTATAAATCATCTATTCAGAGCATTTCTTAAGCCAGAATCCTTTGCTCTGATACCAAAATGTCACATCCTTATAGTTATACATCTTAGGGACCATTCAGTAGCACTTAAACCACTTTCAGGGTCATTAAAGTCTAAACACTTAATCTGGAATTTTATTCATATCGAGTACTGTTCGCTGTGGCAAATTCCAGATGAGTGACCTGATTTTGAAAATTTATAACTAATTCTATAAAAATCGAAATGAAGTGGTTCAAATTGCTACATGAAGCTAACTCAAATATATTTCAGGGAAAAATCATTGGTTGACCAATCCTTGACAAATTTCACGTGGGTCAACGTTTCAATCTTACTGTTCATCCAATGACTTTCTCCTGAATCCAGCATTCTGGTCCCAACTTTAACAATTTATATCTTTTCGTGTATACATCCAAATTAGACATTCTATATATCAAATTAAATCTTAGTATGTCTACTTTTTACCCTAAAAATTTCGTACATTAATTCAATCATTTACTATTTTTAATGATTTATCAAACATGAATGGGTCTTCACGAGTTACTGTTCACTGAGCCTATTTTCAGCATTTAGTCTTTACATACTCAAGCATACAGCCAACACATATCAGTCATACAGGCCAGATAACAATTAATATCAAATAATCAACTGTTATAATTAGTGCATGATTAACTCCCTCATATTTTATTACATCCTTTTCTGTCTAAAAAAAAAACGGCAGCATAACTGCTACAATTCTTCTTTAGAAAGTAACCGATGTTGTACCGATTCGGTAATTCCCTTATGCGAACTACCATTCTACGTAGTACCCAGGAAAGACTGGATGAACCTGCTGGGTCCACTCACTTCCAGCCTCCTTAGACAGCACTACGTACACAGTACGTATCAGTTCCTTTCTTTGTTCCGTCTTCGTTGTCGAAATTTCGGCAGCCTACCGGCGTCTCTTAAGATTTCCAAATTTTATTTTGACAGAACCTCCCCTGTAATGTTATGTTTGGGAATGAGATTCAAAAGAATCCCAGTATCAACAATCATAACAAAATATGTAATGCAAAGTGACAGTGCTTGCTTGTGACTGTGTACAGATAAGTATGCTGCATGCTTCCATATTCAATAACATATGATCATAGCATTGGAATAGAGCTTCAAGCATAACCTATAGGACAACAATCAACCAAACAAAACAACACATCACAAAGACATTACATAAGAGCTAGAATTAGTTGTTACCTCAAAAGCAGAGCTTCAGAACTTCCTTACTACTTCCAACTCCACCAGAACTTCCTTTCTTTCTTTCTTTCTCCTTCTCTCTCTTCTTTCTCTCTCTTTTCTTGCCAAAAACGTGGGATGCATAAAATGGGAGGGGAAGGGGGTATTTATAGCTTTAATGGATGGCATTCTTGTAATTTTGAAGCCATCTGAACATGTGGTCCTGGTTTTTCCTGGAATTTCCTATTTTCTTTAATTCTTTTTACTGCATCACCCTGGACACCTCATGGGACACCTCATAGGACACCTCACCACCCATATTCTTCATGTGACGAAATTTGGAGGTTCTAGAAGCTTTCCGGTCCAATCTGGTACCGGCCCGGTCCATCGCCTCGAAAAACGTGCCGTTTTCTGAATCTGATGTTTCTGAAGATCCTTTTTATGTCTACTGACCTCACATTTAGTATCTAGACCCTTTATATCATTAACTTTTTAATACTGGGTCCAGACTCAATTACAGATCCCCTGCGAAATGACCAAAATGCCCTTGGTGCCCTATCTTGTCATATTTTAATCCCTAAGGGCAAAATCGTCATTTCACACCTTTCTGGACCCGGTCAAAGCTTATACTGGCTCTAGTCAACCTTATTTAGACATGTCTTGACCTCTGGGTCTGTCCAAAATGACCAGAATACCCTATATTCATCTGCTGCCCTTTTTGTACAACATAGGGGCATTTTCGTAATTTCGCACTTTTCCGGGGTTTTGCTGGACACTGGCCCACCTATCAGTCCAAGAGTCTTATTGGGCCTCTAATGGCACCATTTTCGGGCTTCCTGGGTCCATTACCTGTATGGCACGCATTACGAGGAATCTTCCTTTAACACAATTCATTGAATATTTTAACTATTATTTACCGAGTATATACCTTTTCCGGTCACCGGCTCTTTTTCCCAGATATAGTGTCCTACTGTGTTCAGGCATCCTTGGGGGTTATAACGGTCATCTGACCGAAGTCATCCGATCGCATTCAGCCTCTTTAAAAATACCGATAAATCTCCTACCCGGATCCCCGGAGGCCTCACACTCCGTCTGGATTTTTTTATTTTGTGAATAACTTTTCCTACAGACCTCCTATCGATATCCTGTCAGTTTCCCGACATCCGCCCATAAAGGCGCATCATCCTGTATTTTCCCACTTATATCTGAAATCTAGGGTATCCGGTATAAATTTTTATAACTTTTGGACGATCAGTCCATTTCTGGCTATCTGGAGTCTTCAAAAATTCCGGTATTAGGCTTGGTTACCCGGCGTCACCTGCCCTACCTTCTGGTAGAATCTGGGACTGAAATGCTGTCGGGCAGTGCAAACCACTTCTGGCCTATTTTCTTTAATTATACTTTAGCCCCAGGGAACTTTTCCTTCTTTATAATTAAGTCCCTTAATTTGGCTAAAATTACACTTTAAGACCCCATATTTTTGTCTACCTTTCATTCCTAACTTTAAACTTTCCATAATTGCATTTAGGTCCCTTAATTTCCTTTCTTTTGCAATTTAATCCTTTTCTTTACATAAAGGTACACATGTTTTTCCTGAAACAGAGCTCATATATTCTGTTTAATCTGTACATAGGAACCAGTACCGAAGATTAAGGATATTACATTATCCCTTTCAAAAAGGGAGCCTCTCTATCTGTTTATATAGCTAGCTATAAAGCCACTTTGTATTGTACTTCTTAATACATATTTTCATCCTTATTATGATGTATCTTGAGATACCATAAGTCTAATATTCTCTTTAACTTATAACTTTGCTAGCTTTTCAGAAAACTCTTCTAAATATTTTCTTTCAAATCTATTCATTTGGACTTGACATATGGGTTCTAGTCTGTTACTGTTTATAACCCTTTCTAACTTTTCATAGCTCTTTCTATCATTTTACATAACTTTGTGCATATATGCCAAATTTCTGTGGCATTTACACCCTTTTTTATCACTTCCCAAGCATCACCCATGATGGGCTACTCTTGCCTGAGCATGCTTAACTGTAAAGTGCTAATAAAAATCTAAAGCACTGGTGCTAACAGGCTCTAACCCTAGTACTTTACTATCTTATACCTTTCTCGTATCTTATGAGATATTCTTTTTCTCTTCCTTAGGCATATTATCTACATACTCATAAATATCTATTAGTCAAGACTAAAAACTTTAACTATGATCCTTTAATTCATTTTCCGTGTAAGAAGATTATGAGTTCAATCCATAATAGTAATAATACTATATGAAATTAACATTATGGGTATTCTTTCTTCTATGAGTTAACCAACTTGTGAAGCTTCTTTACCTTAACCTTATCCTTGGTAATTGTTCTTCTAAAGACATACTGTACTTATGGCTCATTCATTTTCTTTCTTTAGGCTAAGTCTACTGCGACCCTCAGGATCTACTGCGATCAACCGTAAGCCTCTTCAGGATCTAACTATGACCCTACAATTCTATTCTCTGTGAGTCAAGCTAGGATCTAACTGTAATCCTCTGGAATCTACTGTGATTCTATTGTACTATATTCTTATCTCTGGAAGACCTAAACCAATAGACTAAGTTACAAGGCTAGCCACTTCCACTTAGTTGTTAACTCAACAGATAATTCCCCAAAAATGATCTCATAAGCCAATATTATCTATTAGGACTTTACTCATTTACTCTATCACTCAGAAATTTCTCATAACATTCCTATCTTTCATAACTTTACTATGTCCATTACTACAGAGAGCTACATAGGCTCTACCATGCACATATCTATCATAGTTTATACATCTCATTTGGTGGACATTACTCTACATGGCTGAACTATCCATTCTCTTAGCTCTATCTCAAGAGCAATCTGATTCTATTGCAAGTGCAATCTAGCTCAATTGTGAGAACATTAACTTCTATTGCATAGATATTGCTCCCTCTCAGAGCTACATCATCTTTCATAACTAGGTCTAATTTCATTTCATGTTCATGGTATATCATTCATGTATCTTATCCCTACTAAAGAGATATCTCCTGAGTACTGTAATCATTTGTCTATAAATTCACTACTAACCTTCATCTATAATCTCATTTATTGCTTTTCTATTACTTTATCATTACCAAGTTGAATTATTTAATTGCATGTCATATGCATGGGAGCAACATAATTATTTTCAAAACTTTCTCATCATATCTACTTTACCCTACATGTAATGCAAAAGGAGAGTGTTCATTCATTATAGCATACTCTAACACGCATAATATGCAAGGAGATGAAATCATTTAAGCATTCTCTAACATGCATGTAATCATATGACAATTGCAAGGAGATACAACTGTTTATCATAACTTATGGCAACATAAGCCATATCACATAATTTGCTCGATTAGGTTTTGTAATTGAATTTGGATGATTTGGATGTTGGTGTAATATGAATATTTCATTTTTTATTTCTATATAATTGGGTTTTTATCAACGATCGTTGCTAGCTGATTCGATTGCTTGAAATCTATGGTTATCGATTGATGATCATTCAAGGGCATCTTCATCATCTGATGTAATTACACTATAAGGAGTTTTTAAATAGCGCATTAGTGGTTTTTGAACTAGCTTTGATAAAAGGAGTTTAAGGAATATTAATGTTCTGTACTCAATCAATTTATTGACGTTTTATTTATGAATTAGTGATTTTAAAATCCCCATATCATATTCATAGCGAGGATAGAAGTGTTTCCATCATCAAGAGTCTTTCTCAACATATTTCTTTAACAATCAACTTATTTTCTATCTTGAAAAAAATACAAAAATATTTACTTTACTGCACCCTTATTTTATTGCAATAAAAATCAACCAAAACTTAAAACCCATTTTTACTTTCACTATTTTTAATGATTTTGTCACCAATCTACTAGGGTTCCAATAAAAGGGCTCCTTGATAAGAATGATATGGTTGTACCTTATACTACATTAATAGGGTGCAATTACTTTTATTTTGATGAGTCAAACGACGACAATCTGCCCCAATCAATGGCACCATTACCGTAGAGCCAAGTAATTGTTCATTAGCAATTAGTCACCAATTTGATTACTTACCTAAGTTATTTTTGTTTGAATTTTAGTTTTTGTTGTTTACATTGCATAGCACTATGCATTTTTCAAGTTTCTGCAAATTTGCTCACTACACCTTTGAGTCGCGACCACACATAAATGTGTCACGACCGGATTGCCTTTCTATAGTGCTTCATTACTCTGTATGAACTCCAGTCGCGACAGTAACAACCTTTAGTCATGACTGTTTTGGAAAATTTCCTCTGTGATTTTTGGTCGTGACTAGACCACATTTTAGTCACGAAGCTAAACCAAATTTTTGGAACTTTTATTCTCTGTATAATTGGGTCTTGTCCTAAATACCCTTATGTAGAATCAGTTAAATTTTTCTGTAGTGAAACTTTTGTGTCTAATTGTGATTGCTTGCCTAGTTATTCTTGATTGTTCCAGCATTGCATGCATAGCAAAGCTGAACCATTAGTGCCTTTGAACCTGAAATTGAGAGACAACTTAGGAAACTAAGGAAAGAATTTAGGGAAGAGGCAAAATCAACAAAATCTAGCTCATCCTCTAGTGTCCTTAATAAGAAATTAGACTTAATTTATACATTCTATTTAAAATTTCAAATATGGCTGAGATTAATCCCTATAGGCATGATGGGTATAATAGATAAGGAGAAAATGAAATACCAATGAATTTAGAAGAAAATAAAAGTGTGAGGGAAATAAATCATTCGTATGTGAATTATTATCCTTATGGTTTTATACTGAAGAGGCTAATTTTGAAATTCAAGGAGCTTTGACTGCAGCCTTACATAGATTTCATGGTTTTGGAGGAGAATGTCCACATTGGCACTTATAAACCATGCATATGATATGCTCTTCAATGAAGCCTCCAATGACTGCATTGGATGATATCTTAAGGAGGTGTTTCCATTTCACTATGGAAGGGAAGGCTAAGGAGTAGTTATACAATTTACCAACTTATTTCTCTACTTTTACATTGGATCAGTTGAAGTCAACATATTTAGAACAATTATTTCTGGCCTATAAGACAACTCAAATAAAGAAGGAAATTACAAACATTATGCAACAGGATGGAGAGTTATTTCATGAATATTGGACAAGATTTATCAACTTGTTGGCTCGATGTCTATACCACAACATGACAAAGGCTGATCCAGTATACATTTTCTTTCATGGTCTACTCCCTCATAATCAGGTATCCTTGAAAGCAGTAGCAAATGGATCTTTACGAGATAAAACTTCACAAGCAAGTTGGAAATTATTCCATAAAATGGCTAATGAAGACCATCAAATTGAGGATCCAAGGAGAATGACCTTATCATATCCCAATTTTTGGGCCTAGAAGCCTAGTATTTGACTAAAAATGGGACGCTACCAGGCCCTATTGAGCAGAAGTCCCAGAAGTGAACAAATAATGTTTAGGGATTAAACTGCAAATAATGAGAGTTCAGGGACTAAATAGTAAATAATAAAAGTCCCTTGGGGCATTTTGGTAATTTACTAGAGGTGTTTATTAGGAATCGAGCCACCAGAGTGCTTGGGCTTGGTTAGAAACCCAAGATAACATTCCAAGGGTCCAAAAACGTGGCCCATTGATTATGGGGGTTTAATTGACATTAAAATAATATTTTAGTACTTTTTCAATAAAGTAAAGTTACACAGTTAAGGACAGAACTGGAAAAAGTGATCAGATAAAGCTTTAGACCATGAGGTGCTAGGAAAGGTGTCCTCATGGGACCCATAAGGCGTCACATGCCATGATTACAGGAAAAGAAAAAAAGCTAAGGACATATGGCATTATTGTAGAAAAAGGAGAAAAAGCAAACGGACACGTGGCACAATCTCAGCCGTTCATTCCAGAAAAAGACTCTGGAATTCTCTGGAAAGGCTAAGTCAGCTGGTGAGGTGTCCCAAGGGCCCTACCATTGTGCCACCTAGCATGTGAGGTGTCCCATGGATGATGTCATGTTGGTGAGTCATTAA
Organism: Leucaena leucocephala; assembly: GCA_037074615.1. Taxonomy (NCBI): domain Eukaryota; kingdom Viridiplantae; phylum Streptophyta; class Magnoliopsida; order Fabales; family Fabaceae; genus Leucaena; species Leucaena leucocephala. The sequence continues at coordinate 21,379,769 of CM073519.1, forward strand.
GGAGGTTGATGTCATTGTGATGATGCAGGAAAAGCTTCTTGAGGAAGCTAAGCAATCTGAGCCATTAATCACAATTCAATCTGGACCATCTATTCCACCTCCTCTCAACTATAAATAGCCCACCCCTCCTTCTATTCCATTCATGGCAAAGCATGGCAAAAATAAGAGAAAGAAAGGAGTAGTTCTAGTGGAGCTAAGAGTAGTATAAGGAGCTTAAAGACTTGGCAGAGCTTATAAATAAGGTAAGTAAGTTATTCTAGTCCCTACTTTAATAAATTATAGGATTGTTCTTAATGGTTAGAATAGAGAAATATATCTCTTGATAAGGGTAGCCATAGATAGAAAGAAAGTTAGGGGATTGTCAGATTAAGGATATTACCTTAAGTTAATCATGAGTTAAGTAGAGCTATATTGGGTAATAATAAAGATATTATTATGCTATGTGTAGGCTCTGACCTATTAAAAGAAGGAATCTTATAGCAAAGGCTAAGAGCTAGAGGAAGGCTATATGTCAGGTAGTGAACTTATCCTAAACTTGTATGTATTGAATGTTATACTTGATTGTGCTATGGCTTTGTTGAATTGTGTTGCATATATGCTTATGTATGAAGCTCTGTTTCTATGATTACTTTGGCCAATTGTATTTCATATGTAACATGAAAGCATGCACATTAGACAATGTTAATACTTTCACAAGCAAGTACCAATATTTACGTTAATGCATGCATTGTTTAGTACCATTTGCTACTGAGATTTCCTTAGAAATCTCATCCCCTTCCATGTAATCCCAATCCCACGAGTATGTCAAAAGAGGATTAAAGAAGCATGAAGAGAAGCTAGGGATTGGATAGTACATATGGGACCAAAATGCTAGAATCAGGGAAAAATGTAGGATGAACAGTAAACTTTGGATGTTGACTAACGTTGACTGAGTTAAGGTGTGGTCAACAAGTTATGTTTTCCAAAAAGAGAATTGAGTTGGCTTTTTGTAGCAACTTGAACCACTTAATGCAAGGTCTATGGTTATTGCTCATCCTAATGCTTTAACAACACCAAGACCATATGAGATTTCTCAATTGTTGAAAAGTATGGCTACAAAGATGACAAATATGGAGGTAGAATGACCAATATAGACCACAAGCTCAAAGAGAATGACGGTCAGTTAACCTCTATGGCTTCAATCCTTAAAAGCATGTAGAAGGATAATGCTGATGTGCATAGAAAACTCGAGGAGTTAAGTTCCAAGAATGCAGATATTACAAATCATTTGACTCAAGTTGCCAATATAGTAAATGACATCCAAACCAAGAGCAGTGGTAGCATACCTTCGAATACTGTCATTAATCCGAACGGTCTGAATGCCATATCACTTATAAGCGGGAAATAAGTTTGATTTAAGGAAGACAAAATAGCAAGAAAGGATATGGAAGATTCTGAAGTTAAAAATTCAGCAATGTCATAAATAAAGATTGGGAAATTAGAGAGTATTAAAGAACAATAGCTTATGATTAAGAAGGCAACCAAATAGGAGAACTCACACTCATAAGAGGAAATATAGGAAAAGCAAGAAGAGGAAATGATAGTGCCTAGTCTAGCATACAAAGGAAAGCAAACTGAAGAGAAGGTGGAGTCGAGCAAGCAAGGAGCCTCTACATATACAAGTAAGGAGGTAGGTATAAAGGATCTCCCTTTTCTAAAAGCTTATTTTGTTAGAAAGAAAAAGATTGATTATGAATTTGTAGAAGATGCTTTCAATCTCTTCAATAAGGTAGAAATAAACATCATTATGGTTGACTTCCTCAATAGAAATCCTAGATACGCTAAATTTTTAAGAGTTGTGTGCTGATAAGAAAAAGTTTAGGCCTCTTGAGAGAATTCAGGTGAGTGCTAATATGTCATCACTTTTCAAGGCTAAATTACCGGTTGAGTGCCAAGACCTAGGATCTTAAACAATCCCATGCACTATAGGCAAGGTTCATATTAATAGAGTGTTATTAGATCCAAGGCCTACCATTAATGTAATGACATGGTCGATATAGTTAGCCTTAGGTATTAATAACCTTAGACACACAAATGTAGTGCTCCAATTAGCTAATAGATCAATTAGGTATCTTAGGGAGTTCTTGAGGATATTCTAGTGCATCTGAAGGATTTAGTATTCCCAGCTAATTTTTTTTGTTCTAGACATGTCCAGTGAACTAGGTAATGACAGCACTTTTATTCTAGGCAGACCTTTCATTAAAACTTCCAAGACAATCATTAGAGTGAACCATGGTTCTATTACAATGGAGGTTGGAGACATGTAGTGACTTTTAATATGAACAAAGTAATGAAATATCCTTTTGATAATTTTGCTTTTGTTGAGATCAATTCCATTGATTATGCTATTAAAGAAACTAGGGATGAGTATGAATTGAGTTTACATTATGAGAATGATCCTATGTTGCATAATTCCTAAAATTCCTATGAAGCATTTTAGGAGCATGAGGATTCAAAATCATCTTTTAGTGCTTATGATAACTATTTTGAATCTCCCCCTTACTTATTCTTTTTCTTGCTCATGTGAAGGCAATGTATCATGTTTTCATTGTTGATATGAATAACGTGCTTTTAGTTTCTAAAGATTTCTCATTCCTATCTAACATTGATATAATTTTATCAATTGCCAGTGATAATGCTTTTGGAAAGGAATTTAAAAGTGACTTTATAGAAATACAAGACATTTTGCAAGCTAGAAGTAGAACGAACAAAGAGGAGTCGAGCTTATGTGACCACAAGTCATGACGTAAAGTATAACATCCTCCTTTTCTTATGTCTTAGGGACCATTCAGTAGCATTTGGAACCACTTCTAGGGCCATTGAAGTCAAATCATACAATCTGGAATTTTACTTCCAACAAGTACTGTTCACTGTGTAAATTCCAGCGGAGAGACCTAACTTCAAAAAATCATAACTAATTATAGAAAAAATTGAAATGGAGTGGTTCAAATTGATACTCGAATAAAAATTAATATTATTTCAGGGAAAAATGACTCATTGACCACGCCTTGACCAGGTCAACATTCCAAAATCACTGTTCATCCAGCGTCTTGTCCCTGATTCCAGCATTCTGGTCCCATCTTTGATAAATCATATCTTTATGTGTAGACATCCAATAAGACGTTCTATATATCAAATCGAAGCTTGGAATGTCTACTATTTATTGGTAAAATATCATACATTTATTTAGTCATTTACTATTTATAATTATAGCTCAAATGTCACTGCCTCCATCACGAGTTACTGTTCACAGTGACAATTTCTAGCAATTATACATACATGAATCACATATCAATCATGCTAAGCAATTAACATCTCTTCATGCATCTTTATCTCCTCCATCTTGAGAAGACCTATTGTAATTGGATTGATATGGAAGGGGTGAGATTTCTGGGGAAATCTCAGTAGCAAACAGCACTAAACAATGCATGCATTAATGTGAATACTTGTGCTTGCTTGTGAAAGTGTTAGCATTGCATAATGTGCATGCTTCCATGTTACATATGAAATACAATTGGCCAAAGTAATCATAGGAACAGAGCTTCATACATAAGCACATGTTCAACACAATTCAACAAAGCCATAGCACATTAAGCATAACATTTAATCCATACAAGTTTAGGATTAGTTCACTACCTGACATGTAGCTTTCCTTCTAGCTCTTAGACTTTGCTCTAAAGTTCATTCTTTCCATAGGTCAGAGCCTATACATAGCATAATAATATCTTCATTATTACTCTATCAGTATAGCTCTATTTAACTCATGCATAGCTAGGGGTAATATCCTTACTCCGACATTCCTCTAACTTTCTTTCTATCTATAGCTAACTTTATTAATAGAGATATGTCTCTATTCTAGCCATTAAGAGAAATACTCTACTTTATTAGAGAAGGGACTAGATAACTTTCTTACCTTATTCCTAAGCTTTGCCCAGTCCCTCGGCTCCTCAGACTGCTCCTGGCTCTACCAGAATTCCTTCCTTTCTTTCCTTTCTTTCTTTCCTTCTCTCTTTCTCTCTTTCTCTCTTCTTTCTCTTCCTTTTCCTTGCTAGGAAGTGGTGTGCCTTGAAATGGGAGGGGAGTGGCCTATTTATAGGTGAGAGGAGGTGGAATGAATGGTCCAGATTGATTCGTGATGAATGGCTCAGATTGTTTGCTTCCTCAAGAAGCTTTGCCTGCATCATCACGATGACATCACCCTCCCTGATGACTCACCACTCATGACATCATCTAGGACACCTCAAGGTACACCTCAGGGGTATATGTGGCGAAATGTGGGGCCCTTGGGACACCTCACCAGCTGACTCAGGCTTTCCAGAGAGTTCCAGAGTCTTTTCCCTAAATAGACGGCCGAGATCGTGCCATGTGTCCTCTTGCTTTTTCTCCTTTTTCTATAATCATGCCATGTGTCCTTTGCTTTTCCTCTTTTACTATAATCACGCCATGTGGCGCATTATGGGCCCCATTTATATCCTCTCATGATTCCAGATCACTTTACCCAGTTCTATCTTGGACCGGGTCACTTTACTTTATTGAAAAAACACTAAAATAATATTTTAATGCCTCTTGGGCCCACATTACTCTTGGGCTACGTTTTTAGGCCTTGGATTGTCATCTTGGGTTTGTAACCAAGCCCAAGCACTCTGGTGGCTCAGTTCCCAAGGAACATCCTTAGTAAATTACCAAAATACCCTTACTACCTCTTTAGTACTTATAGGGGCACTATTGTCTTTTCATACCTTACTAGAGTATCTCTTAACCCTGGTCAACTATCTAGATACCCTTTCTTAACTATCTAACCTTAGTCAAATGATCATAATGCCCTTCGTCTGACTCTAACTTAATGACACAACACAGTGGCATACCTTCAGTGGTATTTTCATAATTCTTCATTTTTCTCAGTCTTTATGAGCCCTGACCCACATATTTATCTAAAAATATCATTGGGCCTATAAGGTGCCATTCTGGACCCTCTGTATGATCCCCTATCTTCATGGGCTCAATTCCCGAGAAATTCCCCTAAAACCTATTTATCGAGTGTTTTAATCCACTGTAAATTCTATAGTAAATTCTACATAACTCCTTTTTGAGCTCTGTCAGTTTCAGAAATTCTTATATTAATTATAGGAATTTACTGCCATATTTCATCTGATTCTAAGGTCTAGAGAATACTATATTAATTTTTCTTCTCTTCAAAAATTAATATAAATCTTTCGAGACCTCATATCAAAACTTTGTGTTGCATCAAACTGTTCATCATAATTTTCTCTATTTATTGAGACCTCTGCTCAATAGGGTCTGGTAGCATCCCTTTTTTAGGCTATATACTGGGCTTCTAAGTATAAAAATTGGGATATGACATCAAGACCTCCAAGTCATGACTAGATATGAACTTGATGAGGAAGAGACTCTTTGTGTAATGGAGTTATGACAAGATTACTATTTGGTTGCGACCAAAAACTCTTGAGACATCCGATTACGATACAAAGATGATGAAATCGTGATAGCATATCAGGGTGCTGAGGGATAACCTCTCTGTGATCCTAAGTCATGTCTAAATGATGATAATGTCAAGACCAAATGTTCCAAAGACACTCACTATTAGTTTGAGTCACGACGAGGAGTTAAAGATAATCCAGATAGGTCACGATAAAAAAAGGTAGACACAACTAGTGAATTTGAATTTTGCTTCAGCTCCACAGTTTGTTGTTTGGGTTAAAGGTCAATTTATTCTGACTCTAGTTATCCTTACTCATACTCACCAATTAACTCTCATACTTTAAGATTCTTAAATGATTTGACCTCAAATAATAATATAGGAATGAAGGAGGATGATTTATACTATGTTACAGTTATAGACCAATTTAAGCTTGGTGCAACATCTGAGGAGATTGAAAGCAAGTTGGAAAATCTAAATGAATCGGAGGAGAGTGATCCAAGTGTGTTGCAACAGTGTACCAACCTCAATTGGGTGAAGCACTTAAGAAAGTGGAATATATAAAGGATATAAAGGGAACACCACCGAAGTTTGTTGCTAATATATACTAGCCATAGTTAGGCAAGTTCAAGTTTAAACAGGGAAAATTCATGGCAAGCTTGGATGGACTTTGCAATGTAATCAAAGTGCACAAATTGGCATGTTTTGGAGGAGAGAAAAGGGAGGGGGAAGATTTTTCAATCAAATAGCCATCTCTCAAAATTCTATGAGTTCCTACCACCGCCTTAAGGCCAAGTTATCCTTTTCGTATTAATAAGACACATTTTGTATATGATTTTGACAAAATTGGGACAACAAGTTCCAAAGGCACACCCTGTCAACTTAAGTCGTAATGAGAAGATGAAAGTTTGTGACCAAAAACTCCAGACGTACCCCACACTCCTTCAGCTCCATACCCTACTGCTTTAGTTAAAGGGCTAATATATTCTAACTCTTCTCAACCTCATTATCATTCTAAAATTACATCTCATACCTTAAATGACTTGATCTCAAATAATGATGTAGGAATGAGAGAGTCTGATCCCCACTATGTCACAGCTGCAAACCAACGTAAGCAAGGTGCAACTCCTAAAGAGACTGCAGTTAAGATGGAATGCCCTATCAAATATGAGCAACCTCTAAGGATCTACAAAAGGAGTATTTCTAATCTAAATGATTTACCCCATTTGATCTCTTCTATTGTCCAACCCCTAGAATTATAGTTAAAAGATTTACCTATTAACCTAAAGTATGCTTACCTTGAACCAAGCTCAAAATTGATAGTCATAATTTATAGTTCTCTGACTATTAGTGAAGAGTCTAGGTTATTAAGTGTTCTTAGAAGGGATAGATGCCACTGCTTGTACCCATAGGATTATGCTAAGTGAAGGTTCCAAGCCAATTAAACAACCCCAAAGAAGATTAAATCCTTTGATTTCGGATGTCGTTAGGAAGGAGATTAGTAAATTGTTAAAGGCATGAATCATATATGCTATCTCAGATAGTGAATGGGTATCTCCTATGCATGTAGTACCTAAGAATAGTGGATTGACAGTAGTCAAGAATAAGAATGATGAATTGATACCTACTAGAGTGCTAAATTCATGGAGGATTTGTATCGATTATCAGAAGTTGAATGATTTTACAAGGAAAGATCATTTCCCCTTACCTTTTATTGATCAAATGCTTGAGAGACTAGTAGGGAAAAGCCTTGACTATTTCCTAGATAGATATTCAAGGTATTTCCAGATTCTAATAGACCCAAGGGACTAGGAAAATACCATATTTACATGTCCCTTTGGTACATATGCCTATAAAAGAATGTCATTTGGTTTATGTAATGCTCCAATCACATTTTAGCGTTGTATACTTTCTATATTTGCTGATTTCATTGAAAAATGCATGGATGTGTTCATGGACGATTTTACTGTATATGGAAATTCTTTTGATGAGTGTCTAGAAAGCCTTGATAGTATCCTTATATTGAGAAAAATTGGTTTTGAACTTTGAAAAGTGCCATTTCATGGTTGATCATGGAATAGTACTTGGACATATTATATCTAGCAAGGGGATTAAGGTGGATAAAGTAAAATTTGAAGTCATCTTCTCGTTGCCCTACCCAACAACTTTAAAAGAACTTTGATCTTTTCTGGGACATGTTAGATTTTACAGAAGATTCATCAAAGATTTTAGTAAAATTGCTTTGCCACTCTCAAAACTTCTTCAAAAGGACACGAATTTATTTTTTCTACTGATTGCAAGGAGGCTTTTGAAAAACTGAAAGATAGGTTGGTTTCTCCACCTGTCCTGACTTCACCAAATTGGGATCTTCCTTTTGAACTATCATGTGATGCTTCTAATTACGCTATAGGAGCTATGATAGGACAAAAGGAAGATAATTTATCTAGGGTGATTGCCTATGCCTCTAGGATACTTGATGTTACTTAAATTAATTATACAACTACTGAGAAATAATTATTTACAATTGTAATAGCTTTGGATAATTTCAGAGCATATATTATTAACTCTAGAGTTATAGTTTACACAGATCATATAGCAGTCAAGTACTTGTTCCATACCCCCAATCTAAGCCAAGACTTCTACAGTAGATGCTACTGCTTTAAGAGTTCGATATAGAAGTAAGGGATCGGGCTAGAAATGTGAACCACATTGCATATCATCTAAGCAGGTTACCAACAGAGACAAGGGGAGTACTTAGTTTTGACCTTATTTGTGATTCTTTTCCTGATCAATCCCTTTGTTTGATTACTATTATAAAACCTTGGTATGCTCGTTTAGTTAATTTCATTGAGATCGGCCTAATCCCATCTCATTTGTCTAAGTTTCAGGCTCAAAAGCTCAAGAATGAATCCAAATACTTCATTTGGGACAAGCCTTTTCTATGGAAATTGTGGTCATATAAGGTATTAAGAAGGTATGTGCCAGAACAAGATCACAAATCAGTTTTAGAAGCTTGTCATTCATGGGTTTATGGTGGTCATTTTAGGGGGAAAGGACCGCATGTAGGGTCCTTGAATATGGTTTTTATTGGCCTTCTTTTTTTTAAAGATGCTTTTGAGTTTTGTAGAGTATGTGATAGGTGCCAGCGATTTGGGGGGATTATCAAAAGGCATGAGATGCCACAATAACCTATTATGTTATGTGAGGTTTTTGATGCATACGGAATAGATTTCATGGGGCCTTTTCCACCTTCAACAGGATTTTGTTACATTTTATTATCTATAGACTATTTGTCTAGGTGGGTAGAGGCCATTTTTACAAGACTAGATGAAACCCAAACAGTCTCCAAGTTTGTAAGATCTCACATATTTAGTATATTTGGGGTACCTAAAGCACTAATCAGTGATCAAGGTACCCATTTTTGCAATAAGTTAATCAATTGCTTATTGGGAAAATATGGTGTCACTCATAAAGTCTCAACCCCATACCACCTTCAAACCAATGTTTAGTAGAGGTTTCTAATAGGAAAATTAAGCATATTCTAGAGAGGATTGTTAAGCCATCCAATGAGGATTGAAATTTAAGACTGGACGATGCCTTGTGGGCATATATAATAGCTTTTAAGACTCCTATAGGAATGTCCCCTTATGCGACAGTTTTTGGGAAGGTTGTCACATGCCTATGGAAATAGAGCATAAGACATTTTGGGCAGTGAAAGCCTATAATAAATACCTTGCAGTAGTTGGTTCAGAGAGGTTGTTACATATTCAGGAGTTGGAAGAAATTAGATTAGACACCTACAGTAGCTCTAAAATTTATAAGTAGAAAACAAAGTTAATCCACGACACTCACATTCTGAGAAAGAGTTTTAAGGAGGGTGATAGAATATTAAAGTACTAAGCTAGGTTCATGTTCAAACATAGAAAATTCAAAACTAGCTGGGACTGACCTTACACAATTGTTAAAGTCCACGACTTCGGGATGATTGAATTGAAAGAAGAGGCAACGGGCAAAATCTTCCAGGAACCTGCTCAGCCACCTTCAATCTAGGTTGTCCCTTTCCTATCTCTTACCTTTTATAAATTTATATATGCTTGCATGTTGGTTTGCTTATTGGAAAGGGATGAACCAGTAAATGTAGTTAATTTCTCTACTTGATATTTCTATAAGGTAGTTTTCAATTTCTGTTTATTATAGGGTTCTTTCTATTTTGAACACCACCATTACTGTCCATATATGATTTACTCATTGATTGTTCCTTCTGGAGTTTCCACACTCACATGCATGATCTTAGCTTACCCATCTTGTCATCTTTGCCTTACTAGTATTGCTTTGCATGACCTGTATGTGACTATGTGCTAAATTGTTAATTTGCATTGACTGATTAGGCTACCTACTATTTTATAGTTACATTTGATTGGCTTTGCATTATGATTGTGATATTTTCTGCTTTAGTTCTATTTACAGAATTTAAGTGTGGGGGAGATGTATTTGCTTTTGTGCTACTCAATTTTTGCTTTTACGCTACTCAATGTGTCATTATTCGATTAATCCAATCTTTCATCATAAACTTTTTGTTTTTGATCTTAATGTGTGATGAATTACTAAAAATTAGATCCCCGCTTTAAACTTTGTTGATAACTGGAAAGGTTTTAGCATGAAAAATTGTTTTGGGACTTTGAAAATTACCACTCGGTAGTCTTTTAGGTTGTGACCTATAATAAAACTTTGGACTTAGTCTGCTCTCTGTGACCTATGATCGCGACCTATGAAAAACAAGGCCGCAACAATAACTCCCTGTTGATTTGAGTCGCGACATGATTCTCTACATGGTCAAGACTATTCCTCTTTATGTGTTTGCATTGCAAAAGATACACCCCGTGTACGCGACTAAATGCTTTGAAAGTCTTGAAATAATGATTATTCAATTGGTTTATGTCCTCTAGAACTTTTCTTAGCTCTGGTTTAGAATTACTTGCGCATTTATGAATTGAACATGATAGAGGCATTCTTTCTAAACATTTTTATCCCAAACATAAGCCCACTACCTATTACATCCTTAGTCACCCCTATTGAGCCCATCACTTTTTCTATAGAAAGTCATATGTGCGTAAATATAGTTTTGAAATAAAATATTTATTTGTATAAAAAATTCATTATTGTTGTGTTATTGTGCTACAACTTTTGTGAATGAGGTGCCAAACAAAAGAAGAAGAGAAAAGAAACATATTGCACTAAAAAAATAGAGAGAAAGTGCAAGAAAAAGAAAACCAAAAGAAAAAAAGAAGAGGGCACCATTATCAATTCTTATTAGCACAATTACCACAGCTACATCCCTAGAGACATGAATTCATATTCATTGTTGAATGCATATAGTACTTTATACTCTTCATGTTCCATTCCATGTGGCCCATCTCCATCATTTCAACCCTAAAAGACCTCTTGATTCCTTACATAAGTGCTATATAGTTGTTGAGATTTAGAGCTATTACAAGCATATGGTAGGATGTTTTCCAATTTGAATCTAAGTGAAAGAACCCTAACAATGAGAGAAAATATAGAGCTAAACACTTAACCTTTGAGAGGATCTATTGCACTCATATAGTTCAGGTTGATTTCACTTAGAAGTTGATTACTTTGCATTGCTCACGTTATCACCTTTGTATTCCCAAAAGATGATGAGTTATTTGTTTTCAGGGTACAATATGGATTACGCTGTCATCTTGAATTTAATAGTATTATTCTAGGTGTGATTCATTTCTTTGTCCAAGAGTACAAAGGTTCAAGTATGGGGGAATTGATAAGACACATTTTGTATATGGTTTTTGTGACACCTTTTAGAGCTTTATAACAACTTTACTATCATTTTAGACCTTAAATTGTACTTTCGTGGTAATACATGATTGTGCATGGTAATGTCCTAATAAAAGGTTAAAATGGTAAATTAACTCTTCTAACCTGCATATATTATGTTATTTATTGATTTGGACTTTTACAGTGATCTTTTATTCTAGATTGTAGGTATTTTGGAAGAGAGCAAGGACCAAGAAAGAAATCACAAGCCAATTGTCATGTCTTGATTTTTCCCTATTGGTATAATACTGATAAAGGAAAGAGGCTTGGAAAGGATTATGATGAAGATCAGAAGAAATAATAAAGTTTAGATGATTCTTTAAGGAAGAGAAGGACTAAAATGGAAAGTGGAAAAGGTTAAAGCAAAAAGTGAAAGTAGAAACAAAAGTTGGGCCAAAAGTGGTGATTTCCAAAAGTTAAGGGACTTAAATGTAATTAAGTAAAAAGTTCAAGGGCAAAATTTTAATTATAGAAAGATCAGCCCGGAAAGGGTTATAACTGCCCAAAAGTTTTTCAGTCCCACATTCCATCAGTAAATAGAGGAAGATATGTTGGTTAATCTGGCATGATACAGAAATTTTATTAGGGCTCCAAATAATAGAAAATTATCTGATAGTCTAAAAGTTATTTGAATTTTTATCAGATTCCATGGACATCAGATATAAGTGGGGGAATTATAGAAAAGTGTGCCCTATAGTGTCAGATGTTATAAATCTGACAGAACCCCGGAAGAAGTCCTGTACAAAAAGTTATTCCCATAACAGTGAATTTTGACAGGAGTTTAAAGCCACCCGTGATCCAATAATGGAATTTATTAGTAAATAAGGCTATATGAAATGAGACCAGATAACCTCATATATGGGCCTATGATGACACCAAGGAGGGCCCAAAACCCAGGGTACCAGTTCATCAGCAGAAGGAGCTAGTGTCCAGAAAAAGTGTAAAATTATGAAAATGCCCCTGGATGCCCATATTGTACCAGTGATGGATAGAGGGTATTTTAGTCATATGGAATAGGCTAAAAACATGGCATATATTATAAATGTGATTAGTTAGAGCTAGTATAGACCCTGAGGCATTATAAAGAGGTGTGAAATGACGATTTTGCCCTTAGGGTTAATACAGTACAAGAAAGAACACCAAGAGTATTTTGGTTATTTCCCAAGGGATGGATGGAAGATAAATATTCAGTATATCATTGTCAATGGTATGACAAGCCTAGATATTGATTTCCAGGATAGAATACATATCCTAATATATTATAAAAAAATTGGAATAGAAAACAGTCCGGTTGTTATGAAACTGCTCCGATCGGTACCAGATTGGACTGGCATTTTTCCAGAAGTTTCCTTACATGGATATCACTCCACCTAGCCCTCTTAGGTGTCCCATGAACTGTCCCACATGATTTCATAATTATTCTTTTTAGAAAAAGTTAAATCCAAAATTAAATGTGAGCCCTTGGATCAAATAGTAACCAAATCAATCTTGGCCATCCATTTCAACTCAAATTTTTCTATAAATACCCCCTCATTTTAGACCATGTGCGGCAGCCTTGAGAACCATATGGAAACTCTTGCAAAATTTCCATTCAACCAAGAAAGAAGTAACCAAAGTGAAGTAACAAGCAAGGTAATCATCTCCCTTGATCTTGAGCTTTGTTCTAGCAAGTTAGCTGCTGATGGTTTTAAGGGGTTTTCATGCTATATTTACCTTATGGTTTCTGCTGGAAGTGTTGCTCATATATGGTTCAAATATGAGTTTTATGTTATGGATAGTTTAGACAAGCTTAAACAAGCTAGAATCAGGTGGTATAAGCTTGGGAATTCAAGTATGTTTGGATTTAGGGTTTTGTGTTCTTGCTGGTACTGTACATGGTAATTTTCATATGATGGAATTTCATGATTTTGATGCTTCCAATGAGTTTAAAATGGAAAATTGTGTGGGGATAAAGTAGGAGAACAAGTATTGGAAGCATTGGAATCAAAATGTGAATTTTTGGAAAAAGGGACATCCATTTCGGTTTGGTACTGTAGCAATTGGTATGTTTTTATTTTGGAAATTCTGATTTCATATTTGGATTATATATGAAAAATTATGTGGAAATGAACCATGAGAATTTATTTTGGAAAGATGGAAGTAGGAAACATAAAGTAGAGAAAGAAAGGGAGCTAGTGAAAACCTAGTCATGGTTTTGTGTTCAAGTTGAGTTGTAACTTGGTATTATTTTGTAATGGCTAGGTTTTGACATTTGTGAAGGAAGGAAATCATCCCAAGAAGATGTTGACCAAGATAGATAAGAGGTAGCAAGGATACCTAACTATAACTCATGTTTGTTTAATTGTTTTGCTTGCTTGTTGATTAGGGTGTTTGGTTGAGCTTGAGCTTATATCATCATGTTATGATGAAGTATGAATGATTGCAACTCATTGCAAGTTATGTCATGACAATATGCATGCTATAGTTTGCTTATGTACCATTATGTAGTAGCTCCCATCACATGATAACATGTTAAGCATTCAATTATTCATGCATGATATTATAGTTTGTGTAACTTGCTATTGGGATTTCTATGAAATCTCATTCCTTCCACATGCATAACTATGTTTTAGGTGCTGGATCCTCTCAAGAGAAGATAGTAAATGTTGATGATTAAGTTTGTATAATAAGTTATATGACTCACATGACACTATGGGATGATATGCTAGCATGCATTGTGAATGTTTCTGTAACTCTATCGTGAGGCCGTGATGATGTGACGATGATTTTGATGTGTAAATCAACGATTTTTAGTCTGAAATTTGGTGTGAGGGTATCTAAGATACATAGATTTAAATGGAAATAAAGAAAGCCTTAATTGGATAAGTAACCGAATTGTTATGATTTTCCAAAGTTGGAATTAAAATCTGGAATTGAGATAAAGTAAATGATTAGAGACAATGACATTCTCGCGATGATTTTATATATCAAATGAATGAATTATTCTCTGAAATTTGGTGATCTTAAATAGGACATATAGATATTTAATTCCATATGTAACACAGTTCATTTGGATAAGTAACCAAAGAGAAATGATTTCTCAAAATTAAGGCAAAGAAACTGGAACTTCTAGATTTTACCAAATGAACAGTGATGTTTAACCAATAAACTGATTTTGTGTGAATAAGAGAACCTCAATTTCATATTTTTCCATCAAATATTTATGAAAGAGATTTCATTAGAAATTGGAACAACATTCTTTTGATTTTTCTACAATTAATTATAAATTTTCAAAGTAGGGTACATGTTCTGGAATTACCAAATGAACAGTAAAAGTGAACAGTATCCTATAGCAAATCTTTTGGAAATGGATGTTTTCAAAGCAAATGATCATGTGATTGGTTCCAATCACCTCTAATGGAGTATAATTGAGGTTAAAAGTAAGGATGTGACATCAATGAAGTGAAACCATGCTCCTGCATCTTTTAGTAGTGACCAAAGAGTCCTCTAGTCATGACCTTGATTATTTTGGAATACTCTGTGTTTACAGGTCGCGACCAAAACATGGATTTGGTCATGACTAATATACAAAATTGCTAAAACTACGCATTTTGAATTAGGTTATGTAGAAATAAAAGGAGGAGGAAGGCTGCCGTCAAGGTAAACTAGTTTTTGACTGGATTAGGCAAAGAAGCAGTACTCTCGCACTCTCGGATCAACTTCTCCACCTCTACTATCATTCCACGCCTCTCCACATATTTCTCCACCTTTCTACACCAACAACCTACCATCTTCTCACTTTTTCTCCATGGCATCCCAACTGAACAGCGATTGCAGTACAACAGGAGTCATAAAAGGCTAAACCTTTAGCCTCTTAGTGATGAATAAGATATCTTGAGCTCATGGACTCAAATGGGAAGTTTCTTCTGTTCTAATTTACATCTTCTCATCTTATGATTGCTGTTAGATCTACGATTTTCATCTTATGAGCAAGTTTTGAATATTGATTGATCATTCTTATATTAGAATTTGTAATTAAATTCAAATGATTTAAACGTTTGCTTTTAATAAAATATTTTAGTTTCAATTTTAATAGAGTGGGTTATTATCAGCGATCATTGTTAATTAATTTATTGCTTAAAATCTAGGGTTTTCAATCGACGACCATTCGAGGGCATTTTCATCATCTAAATTCAAGTTACACACTAAGTAGTTTATGACAGTTCACTAAAAGTTCTTAAACAAGCTTTGATTAAAGAGGTTGAAGGAAAATGAGGGTTCTGGACTTAATCGATCAATTGAGGTTTTCTTTGAGACTTAGCGCTTTCTAAACTCCTACTTTAAACGTAAGAGCAAGGATATATATGTTTTCATCATCCAGAATCTTTCATAGCATATTTCTCAACTAAACCAACTTGTTTTCATCATAAACAAAAATCCAAAAATATTTACTTTTCTGAGTCCTACTTTTATTGCATCAATCACTAAAATCCAAAAACCATTTTATCCCTACTCAATTTTTTCATCGATTTTGACATACAATCTACTAGGTTTCCACATAAAAGTCTCCTCGAGAGGAACGATCGGGTTGTGTCTTATACTACATTATATTGTGTGCAACAAACTTTATTTTGATGGATCAGACCACGATAGTCAGGCCTCATCACCTATCTCTTACTTTTTACAAGTTTCTTAATGTGTTATATGTTTGACATGTTAGTTTGATGATTGAAAAGGGATGAACCAGTAGAAGTAGTAGTTAATTTTTTTGCTTGATGATTCAATAGGATAGTGCTTAATTTTAGTTTGTTTATATTTTTTAATAATACTGATAAACTTATTTGTACTAATTTTTAGTGTGTTTAAAGTGTGTTTTATTATTCATTTTATCCCTATTTATCAATATATTGAGCAATTAATTAATAATATAAAATTAGAACAGTTGGGAATTAATTGACATAGTTTCGGTCATATATTGGAATATTTATGTTATTAGATAAATATTTGTATTGTATTAATTCCCATTGTAGGACATGTCCAGATCAATGTGATGCTGTAACTGAATTGGATAATTCATAATATAATGAAATTGAAGCATGTGCTAGAAAAGTAGCATTCACGTGAGACATACATGCTAAACATTGCTGAAGAGAATAGATATAGTCATGCACGTGTTGGAGAAAGAGGGTTGGTAGCAGCATATGATGGCTTATGGGGATTGCAGTTACAGAGACTGGATCCAAGAATTAAGGAGATGATAACAGAAGATAATGGTGGATCACACATGTGCTATAATAGAAGTAAGTAGGCCTAACAGATTGTGGACTTATGAGTTAGCATAGAAAAATAAATCAATCACATTGTTTATCAGGTCGCACACGAACACCAGGCACTTTTTCATTCATGCCATCTACATATGCTAATCTCAGCTGACTCTTACCCTCTTTCCATACTTATGTATCAGATCATTCACACCTCTGGGGGATCTCTCATCTTACCATTCCAAATCAGAGACTTCAATAAGTGGGCATTGACCTGAAAAGGGATATGTTGGTTTGATGATTGGAAAGGGATGAACTAGTAGAAGTAGTAGTTAATTTTTCTACTTGATTATTCAATAAGATAGTGTTTAATTTTAATTTGTTTTTATTTTTGAATAATACCCCAAGGATATTAGTACTTATTTTTCTACTTGATTATTCAATAGGATAGTGAATGATGAACATTGTTTGAGACCTTAGCTTATGAGCAATTTAGATGAAAATCTCAGTTGGAAGATTCTAGGCCTAAATTTCTATATTAAGTGGTTATTCAATTGATTTATATCTTCTAGAACTTGTCTTAGCTCTGAGTTGAAAATTACTTGCACATTTATGTTATTGAATATGAGAAAGATATTTATTTCAAAACCCTTATACCCCAAACACAAGCCCACACATATTATATCCATAGTCATCCCTTTTAAGCCCATAATTTTTCTTTTTTTCCATCATAGAAAGTCATATATGCATGAGCATCTCTTTGAAATAAACTTCTTATTCATATCAAAAAATCATTGTGATTGTGAAATTGTGTTACATCTTTTATATACAATGTGCCAAATAAAGGAGAGAAAAACATATTGCACAAAAAAAGGGAAATAATGGAAGAAAAATTGAATAAAAGAGCATTGAGTTAGGCACTATTATCAACTCCTATTAGCATAATCACCACCTCTACATCTCAAAAGACATGAATTGATGCTATATATTCATTATTGAATACATATGGTGCTTTCTATCCTTCATATTCCATTCCACGTGGCCTATCTCCATCATTTCACCCTTAAAATACCTCTTGATTCTTTGCGTAAGTGTTGTGTAGTTGATGAGATTTAGAGCCATTATAAGCATATGGTAGGATGTTTTCCAGTTGAATCTAAGTGAAAAAACACTAATAATGAGAGGATATGGAAAGCTAAGCACTTACATCATTAGAGAGAATCTATTGCGCTCATATAGTCGAGGATGATTTCATTTAGTAGTTGATTACTTGGCATTGCTCATATTATCACTTTTCCATTCCCAAAAGTTAGTGCATTAATTGTCTTAAGGTTTCACTATAGATTATGTTCTTAGGTTTACTTGATGTCTTTGTCCAAGAGTACAAAGGTTTAAGTATGGGGGAATTTATAGGACACAAATTGTGTATGGTTTCTATAACATTTTGAGGGTTTTATGCAACTTTACCATTCATTTTATGCCTACATTTGTGTTTTGTGGTAATACATAATTGTGCTTGGCAATATCCTAATTTAAGGGTAAAATGGTAAATTAACTCTTTTAAATTGCATATATGTTGTTCTTTAGTAACTGGTTAGTGTCATATCCCCAATTTTCTTATCTGATGTAACTGTACAATTTATGTGAAATAGATATGAGATTCTTGGAATAAACTGTGTCAGATTGAGAAAGGAAAGAAAGGGATTATTAACTAAGGAAATTTTAGGGACCTAAACATAAATTGGAAAAGGTTAAAGGGTAAAAGTTAAAGTAGAAACAAAAGTTAGGCCAAAAGGGATAATTTTCAAAAGTTTAGAGACCTAAATGTAAATAAGTAAAAAGTCAGGGATCTAAATGTAATTATGAAAAAGGTCAGTGAAACATCCTCATTTTTGTACATCTCAAGGACCAAACGGTAGCATTTGGAAGCACTTCTAAGGCTATTGAAGTCAAATTACTCAATCTGGAATTTTACTCTTAGCGAGTACTATTTACTGTGTAAATTCTAGAGGAGTGACCTGACTTCAAAAAATCATAATTAATTCTAGAAAAATCAAAATGAAGTGCTTCAAATTTCTACACAAAGCTAACATAATGTTCTTTCAGGGAAAAATAATTTTTTAACCATGCCTTGACCAGGTCAACGTCACCAAACATCCAAAGTTTACTGTTTATCCTACATTTTTTCCTGATTCCAGCATTTTGGTCCCAACTTTGTACTATCCAATCCCTAGCTTCTCTTCATGCTTCTTCAATATTTCCTTATCTTAAACCTGTGGGATTGGGATTACGTGGAAGGGGGTGAGATTTATGGGAAAATCTCAGTAGCAAACAGAAATCATACAATGTATGCAACTATATGCTTAATGTTACAATGTGTGTACTTAATGATCATGCTTGCATCATGATAACTAACATACATGCTTCCATGTTACTTAATTATAACATATGGCCATAGCATAAAAAGAAACAGAGCATTACTTAATCATACATGCTTCACATTATCAAGGTAAGAAAACATCATATAAAACATCCAAGCAGTATAAGCATACAAATAGGTAAGTTTACTACCTGGCGTGAAGCCTTTCCTTCTAGCTCTTAGCCTTGCCTCTAAGGTCCCTTCTTCTCATAAGTCACATCCTATACATAGCATAATAATATCTTTATTATTATCCAGTATAGCTCTACTTACCTCATGCTTAACTAGGGGTAATATCCTTAATCTGACATTCCCCTAACTTTCTTTCTATCTATGGCTACCTTTATTAATAGAGATATTTCTCTATTCTAACTATTAAGAGCAATCATCAACTTTATTAGAGTAGGGACTAGATAACTTACTTACCTCATTCCTAAGCTCTGCCCAGTCCCTAAGCTCCGCCAGAACTCCTTCCTTTCTTTCTCTTCCTTCCTTTCTTTCTCTCTTTCTCTCTTCTTTCTCTTCTTTCTTGGCTCTTGGATGTGGCATTCCTTGAGGAGGGGTGGCCTATTTATAGGTGAGTGGAGGTGGAATGAATGGCTCAAATCAAATCGTGACGAATGGCCCAGATCGCTTAGCTTCCTCAAGAAGCTTTGCATCTATCATCACGATAATGTCACCCTCCACAATGACTCATCAACATGACATCATCCAAGGATACCTTAGGGGGTATATGGCACAATTGGTGGGGCCCTTAGGATACCTCACCAGCTAACTCAACATCTCTAGAGAATTATAGAGCCTTTTCCTGGAATGAGCGGCTGAGATTATGCCACGTGTCCTCTTTACTTTTTCTCCTTTTTCTAATCTCATGACATGTGTCCTTAACTTTTCTTATTTTCCTGTAATAATGCCATGTGGCACCTTGTGGGTCCCATGAGGACACCTTTCATGCCACCTCATGGTCTACAGTCATATCTGATCACTTTTCCCAATTCTATCCTTAACTGGGTAACCTTACATTATGGAAAAGCACTAAAATATTATTTTAATGCCTCTTAAACTTCCATAACTACTGGGCCTACGTTTTTGGGCTTTTAAATATCATCTTGGGTTTCTAACCAAGCCCAACCAATCTGGTGGCTCAGTTCCCAAGAAACACCTATTTCTTTTCTATTATGCCTACAGGGACTTTCACTATTTATGCTTTAGTCCCTGAATTTTTACTTTCTTGCAGTTTAGTCCCTGAACATCATTTGTATACTTCTGGGACTTCTGCACAACAGGGTCTAGTAGCCTTCCTTTTTTAGGCTACATACTAGGCTTCTAGGCCTAAAAATTGGGATATGACAGTAAGCCAGAAAAGGCTTAAGACTGTCTGGAAGTATTTCAATTCCATATTTTATCAGTAAATATAGGAAGATAAGCTGGTTAATCTAGCATAATGTAGAAAATTTATTAGAGTCCTAGATAGTGGATATTTATCTGATAGTCTGAAAGTTTTCTAAAATTTTATCAAATCTCATAGACATCAGAAGAAGGGGTCAGTATCTAGGAAAAGTGTGAAATTACTAAAATGCACCTATATGCCTATATTGTACCAATGATAGATGGATGGCATTTTGGTCATATGAGATAGGCTAAAAATATAGCATGTAGTATAAATATGATTAGTTAGAGCTAGTGTATGCCCTGAGGCAATGCAAAGAAAGGACACCAAGGCTATTTTGGTCATTTCCCAAGGGATGGATGGCAGATAAATACTCAGTATAACAATTTCAATATTATGAGAAGTGTAAACATTGATTTTCAGGACATAATACATATCCTGGTATATTATAAAAATTAGGAACATAAAACAATCTTGTTTTTATGAAACTGCTTCGATCGGTACCAGATTAGACTAGAATTTTTCCAGAAACTTCCTTACATGAGAATTTCACCACATACCCCCATGAGGTGTCCCCTGAGTTGTCCCTTATGATGTCATAATTCTCCTTTTTGAAAAAAGTTAAATCCAAGATTAAATTTGAGCCCTAATGTTAAATAGTGTCCAGATCAATTTTTGCCATCAATTTCAACCCAAGATCATCTATAAATACCCCCTCTATTCAGATAATTTCAGCATGCATGGTGAACCATAGGGAAACTCTTGCAAAATTTCCATTCAACCAAGAAAGAAGCAACCAAAGTGAAGTAACAAGCAAGGTAATAATCTCCCTTGATATTGAGCTTTGTTCTAGCAAGTTAGCTCATGGTTTTAAGGGGGTTTTGTGCTATATTTCCCTTATAGTTGCTGCTGGAAGTTCTGTTCATAGGTGGTTAAAATGTGAGTTTTATGTTATGGATAGTTTAGACAAGCTTAAACAAGCTAGAATCAAGTGGCTTAAGCTTGGAAATTCAAGTATGTTTGGATTTAGAGTTTTGTGTTCTTGCTGGTACTGTAAGTGAAACTGTTCATATGATGGAATTTCATGATTTTAATGCTTCCAATGAGTTTAAAATGGAAAACTGTGTTGGGATAAAGTAGGAGAACAAGTATTGGAAGCATTGGAATCAAACTGTGAATTTTGGAAAACAAGGGCATGTACTTCAGTCTAGGGCAGGACATTTTGTTGTGTTTTGATTTTGGAAATTGTGATTTTATATTTGGATTCTACATGAAAAATTATGTGGAAATGAACTATGAGAATTTATTTTGGAAAGATGGAAGTATGAAACATAAAAGGGAGAAAGAAAGCAAGCTAGTGAAAACCTAGTCTTAGATTTGCTTTCAAGTTGAGCTGTAACTTGATATTATTTTGTAATGGCTACATTTTGACATTTGCAAATGAAGGAAATCATCCCAAGAAGATCTTGACCAAGATAGCTAAAAGGTAGCAAGAATACCTAACTATATTTCATGTTTGCTTAGTTGTTTGCTTGCTTGTTGATTATGGTGTTTGGTTGAGCTTAAGCTTATATCATCATGTTATGATGAAGTATGAATGATTACAACTTCTTGCAAGTTATGTCATGACAATATGCATGTTAGAGTTTGCTTATGTACCAATATGAAGTAGCTCCCATCTCATGATAACATGTTAAGCATCCAATTAATCTTGCATGATATTATAGTTTGTGTAACTTGCTATTGGGATTTCCATGAAATCTCATTCCTTCCATATGCATAACCTTGTTATAGGTGCTGGAACCTCACAAGGAAAAAGGGTAAACATAGATGGATGAGTTTGTCTAAAGAGTTACAATACTTACTTGACATTATGGAAGCATATGATAGCATGTATGGTGACATGGTGTATGATTCTATAAGTCTGTTTTGAGGCCATGACAGTGTGACGTTTGTTAGGAAGCCTTAGTCAATGATTTTAAACTTGAAATTTTTTATGATTATAGTTAAGACACAGATATTTAAACGAACACCAAGAATGCCCAATTGGTTAAGAATTCGATTTGTTATGATTTTTCTAAGTTAAATTTAAAATCTGGAATTGAGATGAAGTAAGCGTTTAGAGGTAGCGACGCTCACGCGATGATTTTATATATCAAATGAACGAATTTTTCTATGAAATTTTATGAGCTTAAATAATACATCCAGAGATTAAAATCTATAGGTAACATGGTTCATTTGGATAAGTAACCAAAGAGAAATGAATTTTTGAAGTTAAAGCAAAGAAACTGGAACTTCCAGATTTTATCAAATGAACAGTGATTTTCAACGAATAAACTTATTTCATTTGGACAAGAAAACCTCATTTTAATATTTTTCTCTCAAATATTTATAAAATATATTTCATTATAAATTGGAACTACATTATTTTGATTTTTCTACAATTAATTATGAATTTTTAAAGTAGGGTACATGTTCTAGAATTATCAAATGAACAGTAAAAGTGAACAGTACCCGAAAGCAATTCTTTTGAAAATAAAGGTTTCCAAAGCAAATGATCATGTAATTGGTTCCAATAACTTCTAATGAAATATAATTGAGGTTAAAAGTAAGGATATGACAGTTAGACTTTTGCAGTAAGCTTTGAAGTTGAAGTACAAGTAGTTTGGAGGAGAACCAAGGATTAATGTAGGCAGACAATAGATCACAAGACAAAGAGAATCAAATCAAGGATGGAAGCCTCTATGCACTTTAGTCATGACCAAAGTGTTTACAGGTCGTAACCTCACTTCTTTTGGGAAGTTTTCGTGCATTCACAGGTTGTGACTAAAAATAGGATCTGGTCATGACCAAAGAAGATAATCAGTGAAGCTACACATTTTTTATTAGGTTATTATGGCTTTAAAAGGAGAGGAAGTAGCAGTAGTTACTAGTTTTTACCTGATACGGCAAAAAATGCAGTACTCAAATATTCTCTCCACACTCTTTATATAACCTACCCTCATATCTCCTATCATTCATCCTTATATTACCATTTTTCTACTTTCTTCATGGCATCACATCTGAGCAGCAATTGTAGTACAACTGGAGTCATGAGAGGCTAAATCTTTAATCTCTTGGTGATGGATCGCATATCTTGAGCTCATGGACTGCACTGTACTGGGGAGTTTTCTATGTTACTTTCACCTTTATTATGTTTTGAAATTCCTAGATCTAGGGTTTTGATTTTATGAGTAAGGATTGGATATCAATCGACTATGCTGAGATTAGGTTTTGTAATTGAATTTGGATGATTTGGATGTTGGTTTAATATGAATATTTTAGTTTTGATTTCTGGATAATTGGGTTTTTATTAATGATCATTGCTAACTGATTCGATTACTTAAAATCTATGGTCATCGATCGATGATCATTCGAGGGCATCTTCATCATCTAATTTAATTACATGCTAAGTAGTTTTTAAATAAGGCATTAGTAGTTTTTGAACTAACTTTGATCAAAGGAGTTTAAGGAATATTAATGTTCTATACTCAATCGATCGATTGAGGTTTTATTTAAGACTTAGTTATTTTAAAATACCCATATCATATTAAGAGCAAGGATAAATAGGTTTCCATCATCAAGAGTCTCTCTTAACATATTTCTTTAACAATCCACTTATTCTCTATCTTGATCAAAAATACAAAAACATTTACTTTACTGCACCTTTATTTTATTGCATAAAAAATCTACCAACCTTAAAACCCATTCTTACTTTCACTCAGGTTTTCAATGATTTTGTCACGAATCTGCTAGGGTTCTAATAAAAAGGGCTCCTTGAGAAGAACAATAGGTTTGTTCCTTATATTACATTATTAGGGTACAATTACTTTTATTTTGATGAGTCGAACAACAACAATCTGCCACAATTAATCGATTTAGCGAAACACATAATTTTGATTTAAGGTCCCAATGGATTGATAAAAATTTATGAAGTTTTAAAAAAATTAGTATAGTATCTTCTAGAGCTCAAAATCAAATGCAATTTAATAGTAAATTCTTATAATTAATATGAGAATTTATCAAGCTAACATAACTAAAAAAGGAGTTATGTAGAATTTATTATGGAATTTACAATAGAATAAAACACCTGATAAATACTTTTCAAGGTAATTCCTTGGAAGTAGAGCCCATGAAGGCAAGGGGCCATGTAGAAGGCCCAAAATGGCACCCCATAGGCCTATTTATATTTTCAGATAAGTGTATAGGACAGTGCTAAAAAGGACTAAAAAATATGTAAAATTAGGAAAATGCCACTATGATGCCCTATATTATGCCATTGAGCAAGAGATAAATGGAAGGCATTTTTGTCATTTTGGGAAAAGGTAAAAAATGCTAAGCTAAGTACAAGGATGATTAATCAGAGTCAATATATACCCTGATAAGTTATAAAGAGGTGTGAAATGACAATTATGCCCTTAGGGTTAATATAGTGTAAGATAGTTAACCAAGGACATTTTAGCCATTTTCCAAGGGATGGTAAGCAGATAAATACCCAATCTAACAATTTAAATGGTAGGAAAAATCCAGATACTAGATTTAAGGTGAGAATACATATTTTGGAATATTATATAAATTATAAATATAAAACAGTTTGGTTTTTGTGAAACTGGCTAGATCAATACCAGGTTGTACTAGAATTTTTCCTATCAATATTTCTCCATTCCTTGTGCCAAACATATCCCCATATGATGCCATGGATGATGTCATTCTAAAACTTATAGGGCCAGCTTGGTGGAAGGAGAATTATGGACCATTAGATCAAATAGTAACCAAAGTAATCTTGGCCATCTATTTCCACCCAAATTTTTCTATATATACCCCCTCAAGTCTGCAGCATCATGTAAGGCAAAGGAGAACTATGGAGAACCTCTTGCAAAATGAAGTCTCAAGGCAACACAAGGCAAATCCAAGAGCCAATCAAGTAAGGATCCAAGGTAACTTCTTCCTCCTATCTTTGTATTATGTTGTAGTAAGATTTCTCTTAGATTTAGATGGTTGAAGCACTATTTTTCTCTTCATCTTGGCTGCTGGACATGATCTGTAATTAAAGGGGAAATATGAATGTTAAGTCATGGAATGTTTAGACAAACTTAAACCAGCTAGAATTAAGTAGTTTGAGCTTAGGAAATCATGTAATCTTGGAATTGTAATTTTAAGACCCTATTTGTTACTATTCATGCTTATAGGAAGGAGTTGTAATTTCATGATTTTGATACTTGTGATGGTTTTAAAATGAAAAATTGTGTGGGTTAAAGTAGGTAAACAAGTATAGGAAGCATTGGAATTAAAATGAGAATTTTTGGACTTTATGAAGGTGCTGTACGTTTCTGGACAGATTTCATAGGAGGAGTTTGCTTTTCATAATTTCAATATCATATTTGGATTCTTTGGACAAAATTATGTAGGATTGATCAAATGAAATAATTATTACAAAGTTAAGCAAATAACTCCAACATGTAAGTTAAGAGTTAGGAGTTTTAAGGAAGTTAGTGTGCAATGTTTATGTAATGGCTCTAATGAGTTGTATGCACAATGTAATTGTGTTTAGGGCCATGATATGTCAAAGAAAATGAGTTAAAGAGGATGAGCAAAAAACCAAGGTTTCGTTGGAAGCCTAGGGAGCATGGGCATGAACAAGAGAAAAACTTATGTTTAAGGTAGTGAACTTACCCATTCTTGTATGCTTGATGTATATGCTTGTGTATTGATATTTTTATGAGATGTGATGATGATGTGTGATATGTATGAATGATATATGCTCTTCCTTTTATGAGTTTATGGTCATGCATGATAGTGATAGGCATGGAGCATGCTAGTATGCAAATGGAAGCTAAAGAAAGATAACTGAAACATGTCATGAACTTGGATTCATCTTGTATGCATTGAATGGTACCGTTTGCTACTGAGATTACCCAGAATATCACTCTCCCATAACAAACCATAATAGTTTATTGGTGATGGAAGAGTCATGCTTGAGCTAAAGAACGGAAGAGAAGAAGTAGACAAGTGATGGCATATCATTATTTTTATGTAATGTTATGTAGTATGCCATTATATGTAGAGAAAAATGTATGAAATAATTATGGCATAACCCCATGATGTATATGAATGTATGAGAGTCCAAAGAGATGGTTTATACATGCTGGAACAATTATTGATAATTAAAGAAAGGAAACTAAAATGGTAAAAATGTAGGTCCTAAATATGTCTTGTTGTAGCTTTAGTTTGACCTAATAAATGGAGGAATTAATTCATGAACTTTTATGAGCATGTAGTGCACATCAAAAGCTTTAAATTCATAGGTTATATGCCTCATTGTGATGTGTATATCAAGAGAAATGAATTTCCAAATTTAAGATACATAATCTGTAATTTTTAGAATTTGCCATATGAACAATAAAAAGTAATGATTGGCAAAGTAAATGTCCATATTTATATTTTTTCTATAAATATATATGAAATATATTCAATTAGAAATTTGGATTACCTCTAATAATTTTTTTCTAGAATTAGTTATGAATTTTTAAAGTTGGACTATCAATCTAGAATTTACTAAATGGACAGTACCCAAGAGTCAAAATTTAAGATTTTCATTTTTGGGTTAAAGTAATACTTTTGCTAGTTAAATATGCTTCTGAATATGTAATATGAGAGGTTAAAAGGAGGATGTTTCAATTTCCTCTATATGTTCCTTACAGTTCTACTATCTATTCCATATAGATAGAGAAAAAATTAGGATGTGACATATCTCCCCGTTAAATAACTTTTATCCTCAAAATTAACTTGTACCTTAGTCAAACCATTTTGGATGTATCACTCTTATACTCATGTCTATTTCATGACTAAGGTCCAGGGGTACTTTTAACAAAATTGTATCCTTGTCTTAGCATCTAGCAAAATTTTTCTTAGTATCCGCAAAGCTTTACATCCTTCTTGTGCTATCATACTCCTTGTCTAGTTCACTGAATTAGAGTCAAATCTTGCTTCTTTGTATATTTTTTATCTATCATTCATTTATCTATTTATAGATAACTCATGATACTGGTCTTATGAGTAGTGTCCATTTCTTTCATAGATAACCCTATAGAAATTTAATGAAATTCTGGCATTCTTAAAGAAACTCATAATCTGAATCTTTCCTTTTTAGATCTTCTCTTTATATCTAACATAAGGGGTTATACTCTCTTACTTTTCATAACTTTTTCTAACTCTTCTTAGCTTTTCTTATCATCTTGCATTCTTTGTGAATCTATGCCAAGCTTATCTAGCGTTTGCACCATTTTTTATCACTTCCCATGTGGCTGCCCATCATTGGGTTACTCTGGCCTGACACGTTTAACTGAGAAATGCCAATGAAAATCTGAAATATTGGTGCCTCCCTATCTTAGACCTTTCTCATATTGTATGTTTTTGATCTATTTGGGCTCTTATTCTCTTTAATTTCATCTTAAGAACTTATGTACTTAGACTTGATCTCTTCTTATTTCATGTGGGTATTCTTATTCTCTTTCTTAAATATTCTCCCTATAGACTTATGAATACCTTATACTCAAAACTATAAACTTTAACTATGTTGATTTTAATTCCTTCTTCATATAAGAGGAATATAAGCTCAGTCCACATAACAAAATTATCTATATAAATATGATATGGGTACTCTCTTTATATGGGTTAACCAATTTGTGAGGCTTTCCTATCTTAACCTTGTCCTTGGTAATCATCTTTCTAGAGAAATACTACACTATACTCAGAACTTTATGGCTTATTCCTATCCTGACGTTAGGTCTACTACAACTATCAGGACCTACTGCGATCAACCGTAAACCTCTTTAAGATCTAACTATGACCCTGGAACTCTGTATAAGCCATGCTAGATCTATTGCGATTATGTTATATTATGCCATAATTCTCTAGGAGGCTAGCCACTTCCACTTAGTTGGTAACTTAACTGATAATTTCCCCAAAACCTTTTCTTTTAAACGATTTTTTTCATTAAGGCCTTACACATTTCCTCTTTCACTCAAGAATTTGTCATATCATTCTTATCTTTCCTATCAAATCATGAATTCAATATATACAATACTGTATAGAGCTATACAGGCTCTACCAAGCACTTGTTGCTATAAACTATACATCACATCTTTCTTATTATGGTTCTATGCTTAACTACTAGAGAGTTTCTCATCTCATATAGGGAACATAGCATTCACATGAGCTGCACTGCCTATTTCCTTGAACTGGTTATATCTTAAGAGCAATATTACTTTATCGCAAGAGCAATCTAACTCTATTGTGACAGCATTTACTTTCATTACAAAGACATTGCTCTATTGGAGCTACATTATCATTTTTATAACTATATCTCATTTTGTTTCATGTCATCTATGTCATATTCATAGCTCTTCATTCATATATCTTATCATTATTAAATGACATGTCCTAAGTACTATAATCATATGTCTATAGGTATGCCTATAACATTCATCATTATAATCATAATGTTCATATTATATCATCTCCTTTGTTCTAATTCTTGACTAGCTAACTATTATCATTTTATCTCAAGCCCTTATTATAGTCCTGACTTTAATCATTAAAGATTAACTATAGCTAATTATCTCATCCATATCTAACATGCAAATACAAACATATCAGGTATAAGGTAGCTTAACAGTGTCATGTCGACCATAACTATTTAAACATGCATAGGGTACTACCACCCTTAAGCCAATGGGAATAGGAACCCATTTATCATATGGTAGAATGCTAACAAGAAGATCCAGTTGCCTTTTACAGTCATCGTTATAAATGAATGACCATCACTTGAGTCACATATCACGTATACTTAGCGATCATTAATCCATATTATCTCTTAATTTATCTCAGGCATCCCTAACTCTTTTCCAATCAGGGCAAACTTTTTTATTTGTCTGGGGATTTTACTTGTTGGATTATGTAGACATTCCTTGGAAAAATATCCCAGCTTGCCATATTTGTAGCAACTTCCTTGACCTATTAAACAAATATTGTCTCTATGGTCTCTACCACATATCTCATATCCATTAGGAATTGATTTCATGTTTGAACTTCTTAATTCACTACCTCTAACCTTTACATTTTTTGGGCATTGTAAACTTCTTTATGAAAATATTGCTTGCCTCTACCTCTCCGTTAAATATTTGTAATAACTTGGGAATAATCCTTTCTAAAACATGAAACTCAATTTGTAAGTCACCTGCTAAGTGGTACATCTTTCATCATTCATGTGGATGAACTTGGCTAAGTATCCGTCAAAAGGTCTTATTTACATATCATGCATTAGCGTCCATCTTGCATATTTAAGTGGTAATATTTGCTACTGAGATTCCCTAGAATCTCACTCTCCTATAACCAACTAATTTAGGTCAAGCATGATGGAAAATGTATGCATGGAGAAGAGCTAAAGAATGGAAGAAAGGAATGGAAGTAATTGAGATCCTAGCTTATGCTATGGATTATATATGTATGTAAATGCCATATAAGGTGTCCATCTATGTAATGAAACTATTTGTAATACTTATGGCATATGTACATGATGTATATGAATATTGAGAAGCTTATTTGATGGCTTATACATGCTGGAACAATTATTGAAAGTGAAAGAAAGGAAACTGAAATGGTAAAAATGTAGGTCCTGAAGCAGTTTTGTTGTGTCTTCAGTTTGACCTAGCAAATGAAGGAATTATTTCCTGCAATTTTACAAGCGTGTAGCACACATCCAAAGCATTAAGTGCATAGGTAGAACATTTCATTTGGATGTGTATATTGAAACATCCTTCTTTTCTTACGTCTTAGGGACCAAATGGTAGCATCTAGAACCACTTCTAAGGTCATTGAAGTCAAATTACACAATCTGGAATTTTACTCTAGCGAGTACTATTCATTGTGTAAATTCTAGAGAAGTGACCTGACTTCAAAAAATCATAACTAATTTTAGAAAAATTGAAATGAAGTGGTTCAAATTTCTACACAAAGCTAACTGAATGCTATTTTAGGGAAAAATAACTTGTTGATCACGCCTTGACCAGGTCAATGTCAATCAATGTCCGAAGTTTACTGTTTATCCTTAGTTTTTCCTGATTCCAGCATTTTGGTCCCAACATTTACACTACCCAATCCCCAGCTCCTCTTCATGCTTCTTCAATCTTTCCTCATCTTAAACCTGCGGAATTGGGATGACATGGAAGGGGGTAAGATTTCTAGGGAAATATCAGTAGCAAATAGAAACCATACAATGTATGTAACTATATGCTTGATGTTACTATGTGTGTACTTAATGATCATGCTTGCATAATGATAACATAAATGCTTCCATGTTACTTAATTATAACATATGGCCATAACATAAAAAGAAATAGAGCATTACTTAATCATGCATGCTTCACATCATCAAGGTAAGAAAACATCGTATAAAACATCCAAGCAGTATAAGCATACAAATAGGTAAGTTTACTACCTGGCGTGAAGCCTTTCCTTCCAGCTCTTAGCCTTGCCTCTAAGGTCCCTTCTTCTCATAAGTCAAAGCCCATACATAGCATAATAATATCTTTATTATTATCCAGTATAGCTATACTTAACTCATGATTAACTAGGGGTAATATCCTTAATCTGACATTCCCTTGGCTTTCTTTCTACCTTTAGCTACCTTTATTAATAGAGATATTTCTCTATTATAACTATTAAGAGAAATCCTCTAATTTATTAGAGCAGGGACTAGATAACTTACTTACCTTATTCCTAAGCTCTTCCTAGTCCCTAAGCTCCTTGAACTGCTCCTGGCTCCGCCATAACTCCTTCCTTTCTTTCTCTTCCTTCCTTTCTTTCTCTCTTTCTCTCTTTTTTCTCTTCTTTCTTGGATCTTGGCCATGGCATTCCTTGAGGGAGGGGTGGCCTATTTATAGGGGAGTGGAGGTGGAATGAATGGCTCAGATCAAATAGTGATGAATGGCCCAGATCACTTAGCTTCTTAAAGAAGCTTTGCCTGCATCATCACGATGACATCACCCTTCTTAATGACTCACCAACATGACATTATCCAAGGACACCTCATGGGGTATGTGGCACAAGTGGTGGGGCCCTTAGTACACCTCCCCAGTTGACTCATCATTTCTAGAGAATTCCTGAGTCTTTTCCTGGAATGAACGATCGAGATTGTGCCACGTGTCCTCTTACTTTTTCCCCTTTTTCTAATCTCATGACATGTGTCCTTAACTTTTCTTCTTTTACTATAATCATTCAATGTGTCACCTTGTGGGTCCCATAAGGACACCTTTCATGCCACCTCATGGTCTAAAGTCATATCTGATCGCTCTTCCTAGTTCTATCCTTAACCGGGTAACCTTAATTTATAGAAAAGCACTAAAATATTATTTTAATGCCTCTCAAACTCCCATAACTACTGGGCCTACGTTTTTGGGCCTTTAAATGTCATCTTGGGTTTTTAACCAAGCTCAAGTACTCTGGTGGCTTAGTTCCCAAGAAATACCTCTTACTTTTCTATTATGCCCACAGGGACTTTCACTATTTACTATTTAGTCCCTGAATTTTCACTTTCTTGCAGTTTAGTCCATAAACATCATCTGTATATTTCTGGGACTCCTGCATAATAGGGTCTAGTAGCCTGCCTTTTTTACGTTATATACCAGGCTTCTAGGCCTAAAAATTGGGATATGACATATATCAAGAGAAATGAATTTCGAAAGTAAGGGACCAGAATCTGTTTCCAAAGTTTTTGACCAAATGAACAGTAAACTTTAATGAATAAACTATATGAATTGGATAATCATTTGGTCTGGAAATTATTTTTTCCTTAAATTTCAAGATGTTATCTTCATGTATCTTTTTAAACAACTTCATTTCAAGTTTTCTAAAAATAATTATGATTTTTTGAAGTTTATTGTGTAATTTGGAATACCATATGAACAATAACCCGAGAAAGAGTAGAATTTCATATTTAGCTAATAGACTTCCAAGGTCTTGTAAGTGGTTCTGAATGCTACTGAATGGTCCCTAAGACGTATGAAAGTAAGGATGTTACAAGTTGCACTATTATCAATGATTATTGATGTTTGGTTCAATTACTTGAAGTTTATGGTTGTTGATTGATGATCATTTGAGAGCATTATTATCATCTAATTTAATTACACAATAACTACTTTTTAATAGTGTATTAAGAAGTTAGCTAGCTTTGATCAAATGAGTTTAAGAACTATATTGCACTAGACTCAATCGATTAATTGAGGTTTTATTTAAGACTTGTGATTTCAAACCTCCCATATCAAATTAAGAGCAAGGATAGATATGTTTTCATTATCAAGAGTCTTTCTTAACATATTTCTTCCACAATCCAACCCATTTTTATCCTAATAAAAAATACAAAAATATTTACTTACTGCACCCTTATTTTATAGTATCAACATTCGATCAAACCCAAGAACCCATGTTTTTACTCAGTTTTTCAATGGCTTTAACTGTCACATCCTAATTTTTCCTATCTATATAATACTGATAGTGAAAAGAGGTTTGGAAAGGATTGTGATGATGAATAGAAAGGAAAAATAATGATTAGACAAAGGTATAAAGAAAAGGGACTAAATTGAAAAGTCTAAAAAGTTCTATGGTACAAAAATGAAAGTAGAAATAAACTTTAGGTCATTAAGAATAATTATTAAAAGATTAGGGCCTAAAGTGTAATTTTAAAAAATTCTAGGGCATAATGGTAATTATTGAAAGTTGAGCCATAAAAGGCCCAAAAATGCCTTGAGTCATATTAGTCCCAAAATTTCTTAGTAAATAAAGAAACTTAATCTGATCAGTTTGACACAAAGAATTTTGATTTGAGGTCCCAAAAAATTGAAATGAATTTATGAAAAAAAAATCAATACAGTATTCTCTAGATCTCATAATTAGATGAAATTTAGCAATAAATTCTTATAATTAATATGAAAATTTATGAAATTGACAGAGCTTAAAAAGGAGTTATGTAGATTTTATTATAGAATTTATAATAGATTAAAACACTCATAAATACGTTTCGAGGGAATTTCTTGAGAGTTGAGCCCATGATGGTAGTGGATCATGTAGACAGCCCAAAATATTGCCTTATAGGCCCAATAATATTTTTAGATAAGTGTGTAGGCCAGGGCTAATAAAGACTCAGAAAAATATAAAATTATGAAAGTGACACTAAGTATGCCACTGTGTTGTGTCATTGAGTCAGAGTTAGACAAAGGGCATTTTGGTCATTTGACTAAGGTTAGATAGTCAAGGAGAGTTCCTAGAATAGTTGACCAAGGTCAAGGAATACTCTGATGAGATGTGAAAAGACAATAATGCCCTTGAGGTATTAAAGTAAATAAACAAAAAACAAGGGCGTTTTGGTAATATGCTAAGGGATCTGTAATGAAGTTTAAACCCAAAACAATAATTTCAATAGTAGGAAGAATCTGGATACTTAATTTAAGATCAGAAAGCATATTATAGAATCTCAAAAAAATTAGATTTAGAAAACAATCAGGTTTTTAGGAAATCGGAGTGAGTTAGTACTGGATTGGACTGGATTTCTTCCAGATGCTTCCTCCCTTTGTAATTTTGTCACATGGGCTATGAGGTGTCCCTTGATGATGTCATGGATGATTTCATCTCATTGGCCTATAGGGAAAGCTAATCCAAGATCAAATATGAGCCATTAGATCAAATATTGCACAAAGTGATATTGGCCATTCATTTTCCATTAGATTTTTCTATAAATACCGCCATATTTCTAATTCAAAACTGTGAATGAAGAACCCTTGGGGAGGCTATGTCAAAATGGAAACTCAAGCCAAGATAAAGAATAATCCAAGGTCCAAAGTTCAAGGTAGCTAAAGATTAAAGCTAAGTAATATATCGTAGCTTATTTTCCTCTAATTTGTGGCTTGAACTTAGGGTTTTCAAGGAAGAAATTTGAGTTTTCTCTAAGGTGTATGTGCTGTTCAAAACCTTAGATGAAAGGAGAGAGAAGAAATTAAAGCTAGAGTTATGTGATTGAAGCTTAAACAAACTAGTTAGGTGATTAGTTGCTGAATCAAGTTGATATTATTGATTTTGCCATTGAAGATATATTTTGGTATTCACTGTTCATGATAGAAGGAGATGGAATTTCAATGATCTAATGCTTCCATTGAATTTACATGTTGATTTTGCGTAGGATTGGATAGGTTTTCAACCTTAGAAGCATTAGAATTGAAAGTTGTAATTCTTGGAATTCTTCTATACTACTGTTCACTCGTATGAATGGTGATTGGAATTTTATGCTTTTGATGATTCCAATGGTTTAAAATGAAAAGTTGTATGGGATAAAGTAGAAAAACAAGTATGGGAAACATTGGAATTAAAATGAGAATTTTTGGAAGAATTATGCATATTTTTGCAAATCTATCTAGAATAGTGCATAAGAACTAGAATTTCATGATTCTAAGATCATAAATGGATTCAAAAGATGAAATTGTGTAAGGTAAAGCCAATACATCAAATGATTCAAAGGCCAAGTCCATTAGTTAATATTAAGGAAAGTTAATGTAGTTAAATGAGCTCAATATTCAAGAGAAAGTTAGATTGTAATGGTGTGATGTTAGGATTTGATTATGGACTCCAAAGAGGCAGCCACACATCAAGAAGAAGTCAGAAGAAAAAGGCAAAGCAAATTTAAAGTGAAAGAAAGTCAAGTATATGAAGTAGTAAACTTATCTTAAACTTGTATGTATTGAATGTTATACTTGGTTGTGCTATAACTATGTTGAATTGTGTTTCTTGTGTATATGATTGAAGTCCTATTTCTATGATTACTTTGGCCAATTGTATTTCATATGTTACATGGAAGCATGCACATTATATAATGTTAACACTTTCACAAGCAAGCACAAGTATTTACATTAATGCATGCATTGTTTAATACCATTTGCTATTCAGAATTCCCCATAAATCTCACTCACTCCATGTAATCCCAATTCCAAAAGGTTTATTAATGATGAAAGAGGATGAAGAAGAATAAAGAGAAGTTAGGGATTGGATAATGTAAATATTATATGATGAATGTATAAATTGTTGCAAGTAATGATGTTATATGACATGTTTGAGCCACAATGCTCATGATGTAATGGAAATTAGCAAATGATGAGATAAATGTATGAAATTTTATAGACATTTTGTTAACATGCCAAGCTTCGTTTTGAATCCAAGAACATCTTATTTTGATGTCTGTACAAAGAGAAAGAATTTTCCAAAGTTAGGGAAGAGAATATGTTTTCATGAATTTTGACCAAATGAACAGTAATATTTGATGAAATTCATACATCAAAAACTTTTTGGGTAACTTTTTGAACCACTTGATTTCAATTTTTCTATAATTAATTATGATTTTTTGAAGTTTGTCGTCTAATATGGAATACCATATGAATAATAACCCAAGAAGAGTAAAATTCTAGATTTAGCTAATGGACTTCCAAGGTCTTATAAGTGGTTCTAAATGCTACTGAATGGTCTCTAAGATGTATGAAAGTAAGGATGTTTCATTAACCACCAATTTCCTAGGATTCCAATAAAAAGCCTCAATGACAAGAATGATATGGTTGTACCTTATACTACATTATTGGGTACAATCATTATTTTTTATGGATTAGATGATGAAAAACTGAGTGAATAAGACCTATTGATTATTAGGTGTGATTCATTTCTTTGTCATGGAGTACAAAGGTTCAAGTGTGTAGGAATTGATAAGATACAAATTGTATATGGTTTCTTTGACTTTTTAAGGGTTTTATGAGAAGTTTACCATTCAATGGTAAATTAACTCTAATATATGTTGTTCTTTAATTAGTTGGCCTTTCCAAGTGAACTTTGATTTTGAATTGCAAGTATTTTAGAGGAGAATCAAGGACCCATGTGAAGCAGAGAAGGAATCACTAGCAAAGAGGACCTAAAATGTGAAAGTTAGCTTCTGTGATGTTTAGTCGCGACCTCAAAGTCTACTAGTGACCTACTTTTCTCCTAGGAGGTTCTCTTATTCTTAGGTCGTAACCAAAAATAGGAACTTTTCATGACTAAAATGGTCAGTTAATGAAGCTATGTTGTTTTCATTTAGGTTACTTTACAATTAAGGAAAGGAAGAGTAGTCAAACAGGAGGAGGCTGTATATTTTCTAGATTTGGCTAAGAAGTAGTTGCTCATTCTATCTCAACATTCTCTCTATAACCTCCACACACACCTTCCATTTTTCTTCATCTTTCCACGTATTTTCACATTTCTACACCTATTAATCCCCTTTTACCATATTTTTCATTACGTTTCCATTATTATTTTCTATATACTTCATTCCATAATTTTTGGGCAGCGATGGCAGCATAGTAGGAGCTTTGAGAGGCTAAATCTTTAGTCTCTTGGTAATGGATATAATATCTTGAGTTCATGGACTGCACTGGGGAGTTTTCTATCTTAATCTGCACCTATTTCATGTTTTTACATTTCTAGATTTAGGGATTTCATTGTATGAATAGGAATTGAATGTCGATTGATTGTTCTCAAATTAGATATTTGTAATTGACATTGGATTATGTGATTTTTGAATTTAATATAAATATTTCAGTCTTGAATTCCAGATAATTGGACTATTATCAATGATTGTTGATGTTTAGTTCAACTGATTGAAGTCTATGGTTGTTGATTGACGACCATTAAATGGCATTATCATCATCTAATTTAATTACACATTAAGTGGTTTTCAACAATGCATTATGAAGTTTTTAAACTAGCTTTGATCAGAGGAGTTAAAGAACAAATAATGCACCAGATTCAACCGACTGATTGAGGTTTTATTTAAGACTTGGTAATTTTAAAACTCCTATATGAAATTAAGAGCAAGGATAGATATGTTTTCATCATTAAGAGTTTTTATTAACATCTTTCTTTCACAATCTAACTCATTTTCCTCTTAATTAAAAGTACAAAAATATTTACTTTACTGTAACCTTATTTTATTGTATCAATATTTGGTCAAACCCAAAACCACTACTTTTAATCATTTTTTCTATGGCTTTGTTGAAACATCCTCATTTTTTTATATTTTAGGGACCAAATGGTAGCATCTAGAATCACTTTTAAGGCTATTGAAGTCAAATTACTCAATATAAAATTTTACTCTTAGTGAGTACTGTTTATTGTGTAAATTCCAGAGGAGTGACCTGACTTCGAAAAATCATAACTAATTATAAACAAATCAAAATGAAGTGGTTCAAATTTCTACACAAAGCTAACTTAATTATCTTTCAGGAAAAAATAACTCGTTGACCACAATTTGACTCAATCAACGTCAGTAAACGTCTGAAGTTTACTGTTCATCTAGCGTTTTCCCCTAATTCCAGCATTTCTGGTCCCAACTTTGAAAAATCATATCTCCATGTGTAGACATCCAAATAAAACTTTATATATATTAAATCAAAGCTTGGTATGTCTACTATTTACTGGTAAAATATCATACATTTATTCAAGCATTTACTATTTATAATTACAGCTCAAAGGTCACAGCCTCTCCACGAGCTACTGTTCATAGTGACAATTTCCAGCAATGATACATACATGAATCACATATCAATCATGCTAAATAATTAATGTCTCTTCATGCATATTTATCTCCTCCATCTTGAGAAGACCTGCTGTAAGTGGATTGATATGGAAGGGGTGAGATTTCTGGGGAAATCTCAGTAGCAAATGGTACTAAACAATGCATGCATTAACATGAATACTTGTGCTTACTTGTGCAAGTGTTAACATTTCGTAATGTGCATGCTTCCATGTAAAATATGAAATACAATTGGCCAAAGTAATCATAGCAACAGAGCTTCATACATAAGCACATATGTAACACAATTCAACAAAGCCATAGCACCTCAAGCATAACATTAAATGCATACAAGTTTAGGATAAGTTTACTACTTGACATGTAGTCTTTCCTCTAGCTCTTAGCCTTTGCTCTAAGGTTCCTTCTTTTCATAGGTCAGAGCCTATACATAGAATAATAATATTTTTATTATTATCCAGTATAGCTATACTTAACTCATGCTTAACTTGGGGTAATATCCTTAAATGACATTCCCCTAACTTTCTTTATATTTACAACTAACCTTATCAAGAGATATATTTCTCTATTCTAACCATTAAGAACAATCCTCTACTTTATTAGAGCAAGGACTAGAATAACTTACTTACCTTATTCCTAAGCTCTACCAAGTCCTTAAGCTCTTTAGACTACTCTTGGCTCCACCAGAACTCCTTCTTTCTTTCTCTTCCTTCCTTTCTTTCTCTCTTCTTTCTCTTCTTTTTCTTGCCCAAGCCATGAATGAAATGGAGGGAGGGGAGTGCCTATTTATAGGTGGAGGGAGGTGGAATGGATGCTCAAATCAAATCATGATGAATGGCTCAAATCACTTAGCTTCCTCAAGAAGCTTCACCTGCATCATCACGATGACATCACCCTCCTCAATAAATCACCAACATGACATCATCCAAGGACACCTCAGGGGGCATGTGGTGCAATGGTGGAGCCCTTGGGATACCTCACCAGCTGATTCAACCTTTCCAGAGAATTCCAGAGTCTTTTCCTAGAATGAGCGGTCGAGATTATGCCACATGTCCCTTTTACTTTTTTTCCTTTTTCTAATCTCATGACATGTGTCCTTAACTTTTCTTCTTTTCCTGTAATCATGCCATGTTGCACCTTGTGGGTCCCATAAGGATACCTTTCTTGCCACCTTATGGTCTAAAGTCATATCTAATCACTTTTCCCAGTTCTATCCTTAATCGGGTAACTTTACTTTATGGTAAAGCACTAAAATATTATTTGAATGCCTTTCAAACTCTCATAACTACTGGGCCTACGTTTTTGGGCCTGTAAATGTCATATTGGGTTTCTAACCAAGCCCAAGCACTCTGGTGGCTCAGTTCCTAAGAAACACTGCTTACTTCTTCTTTATATCCACAGGGACTTTCACTATTTTCCCTGAATTTTCACTTTCTTGCAGTTTAGTCCCTGAACATTATCTGTATACTTCTGGTACTCCTGCATAATAGGGTCTAGTAGCCTACTTTTTCAGGCTACAAACTGAGCTTCTAGGCCTAAAAGTTGGTATATGACATTTATTAACCATTTTGCTAGGACTCCAATAAAAAGGTTCCTTGAGAAGAATGATAGGGTTTTGCCTTATACTATATTATCGAGTGCAATCATTATTTTGATAGACTAGATGATAATAATCTGAGCCTATCACTAACTGTGACGGCATGCAATGCTAGCCACAATTGTAGCGCCGACGTATCCATAGTCATAACAACAGGCCGGGCTTGGGCAGCCACTGCAATCCATGTCAATCAATGCCTTGAGTCTATTGATAGATCGGTTAGCACCATTCTATAGCACCATTCTACCTCTAACTAGGGTATATCACCAGCCCTTATCCACTTTCCTCCAGTTAATTTCAAGTACTCTTTGACTCTCTTTTTAAAGTCCTTTACATCTTTCCTTCATGGTACTTGTTCACTATAGGTCTCTAGCTAGTATTTAGCCTTAGATAGAATTTACCGCCTAATTGGGGTTGTATTCCCAAACAACCTAACTCTCCGATAAAGCCTCATGGTGCGATAGGTCTAAGTATAACAAGGCTCTCACCCTCTCTGGTACTCTTTCAAAGGGACTTAGGCTCGATCCACTAATGAGGATACTTCTACATACTACAATTCAGAAGCCGGGGACGACCAATTCTCAGGGTAGGCTATTCCCTATTCTCTTATCACTACTAGGGGAATCCTTATTAGTCTTTTTTTCTCTACTTTTTTATATGCTTAAACTCAGCGGGTGGCCCTACCTAACCTATGGTCACATACGAATCAAGGGTGATAACTGTCATTTTAATTATCAAACAAAACTAAGCTAACTAATAGTAAGGTTAATGCTAGCTTAAGTCGATTCACAAAGAGTCTAGATGGATACTAAGGGACCTAATTAATCTAATGAGTCAAATATTAACAAATTAATCATATGTTATCTGATGAGGTATTATCTAACTTCTTAAAGTAAATCATATACTATTGTTTATGCTTTTAAGTGTTTATGATGATGAGATTAATGAATGACAAGTGTGTTCCCTTAGAGATTACCTTACCTTCATTATCCATAGAATATGAGAGGTTAATCAGTTGAATTAGAATATGTTAGCTAACAACTCGCCAACTAAATCTCAATCAAAACTACAGCTCGCAGATATTAATAAAGATTATGAATCATTTAACTCAGATAAAAGAAGATGAATTACAGATATAGAATTAACAGATATAGCTGTACTTATTTTATTATTACTCTAATTAACTATAGCTATGCCCAACTCAGTTTAAGGATGAAAATCAATCAAAGCATCAATAATTCAGAAATGTGAAATCCAACTCGGTTCCCTACTTCTTTGTCATTTACTAACTCTAATTGAATTAATAAATTATAAGTAACTACATCAACTTGATACAATTAAATGACTTAAGATGAAACTCCCTATTCAGCTCAAGGATCCTAGTTTAGCATCATCTCTCATAGAGCACAACAGCTTAGCCTTATATTACCATATGAATTCAGCAGCAACATAAAACATAGCAACAATCATGGTGAAAGTGAAAGAAGATGAAGATGATAGCTAAACTTTTCTCTAGTTCTATTGTCTATAACAGAGGAAAGTTACAGATGAGAGAGAATAAAAATAGAGATAGAGAATGGCATGTAGGTGTTAAATGCATGGAGTGGAAAGTGGTGTGGAGTAGAATGGGATATGAGTGTGCAGTTGGACGAAAATATCTAATATGGAATGGTGCCTCTGTTTGTATATGTTCAGTGATATATAAGAGAAGGGTATGGATGATGCTATCAGATCTAAAGTGATGAGTTGTTGGTATGAGTGTATGTGTAATACGTGATTGATTTTCCTTTTCAGTGCCAGCTCATGAGTCCACAGTCTGTTAGCCCACTTGCTTCTGTTGCAGCACATGTGTGATCCACCACTTGCTTATGTTATTATCTCCTTAATTCTTGGATCCAGCCTGTGCAATTGTAATCCCCATATGGTACTTTCAACCCTCTCTCTCCATCAACACATGTATGACTATATCTGTTCTCTTTAACAATGTTTAGCATTTATGTCTCTTTCCACGTGAATGCTTCTTTTCTGGCACATGCTTCCATTTCCTTTCAATTACATTCTGAGTTATCCAATTTAGTTAAAGCATCAAATTGATATGGTGCTTAATGACATTTCCTGTAATGGGAATTTAAAAAAATACAAATTATTTAACTAATAAGGTGAGGTAAATATTCCAATATATGACCAAAATTATTTCAATTAATTCCCAGCTATTCCAATTTTATACTATTAATTAATTGCTCAATATATTGATAAATGGGGATCAAATCAATAATAAAACTCACTTTAAACACACTAAAAATCACTACAAATATGACTTTATTAAGGGGCGCTTACTCATCCATTGTGGATCGTGGCAGTCATCATGTTCAGCCCCTTTTTCTGTAGGCTTAGGATAGGGTTCTCGAGAAGCCATCATGCTGTACCCAAGGGATAAGTGATGTCGATATTCTGTGACACCCAAACAGATGTGCCCTCTGCCTAATGGCTTCAGGTTCAACTTACATTCAAAGACTCAATGGTTCACAGGATTCTACAATTCACAACAAGTATTACATTTTGCTATATTCTTCATTGATATGAGAGCTGAGATATCTATTATTGAGATCGATGTGGAGCTAGGATCTAGGCTTCTGTGCCAACAGAGGTCTTGACCATGGCACACGAGAAAGGACAGTAGGGGGACCCCACCCAATGCTTCTACCAACCGTTTCATGGGTCGTTCTTATTATAGGGCATCGACAATGATCCTTCTACAGGTTCACTTATGGAAATCATCACTGGTACAAAATATGCTTTTTAAAAGCTCTATTTTTAAAACCGTCCTTGCGGAGACGACTTTAAAAAATGACTGGTGGAATTTTTGTAAATAAGATGAAATAGTAACACTAGATGTACATGTAACTGATGTAAAAGATAATTACTACACTTGATACTAATATCAATAGGTGTAGATTAGTTGCATCATTTTTTGACTCTTCAGTTTGTTGTTTTAAAACAAATGACTAGTATCAGTTTTATAAATAAGATGAAATATTTACACCAGATTTACAATAAACTGGTGTTAAATATACTTTATATTATGACTCTTCAGTTTCCTGTCTATACTTTCCCGCTTCTTTTCATTGTACCTTCCCAGGCTGTTCATTTCACTTCTTCGATTCCCAATTTTTGTACTTATTATGATATAAGGTCAATTGCATTATTTGATATTCTTTTCTAAAATTGTTCTTATTCCTCAACCATATGTATACCATTACTATGATCATTACTTTTCATCTTACTACTTTATCTCTGTTTTCTTTTCTATATGAATGCTATATTAGCTTCTTCCTTATGCACACCTTCTTCTCTACCACACAGAAGAAACAGAGATGAATTTGAAGACAAACACCTCAACCATCACCTTGTAGTTCCTTTTCCTTTTCCCTTGGTTGTCACTCTAATAGAGCGCCTAGAGTAACTCATCATGCATTTCAATGGCCTAGAGGACTCAGTGGAAGAATTGACTTAGAAAGTTAATAGACTAAAATACAATTTTAGAGCTTTTTGCTTAGAAGTTTGCTGCCATCAACTAAATGATAGCTTGTATAATCCTGTTGATCCTACTGACTCTGATGTATCCCAAACCTCTGAGTCTAATGAGAAGTAAAAGCCTACAACCTTTATTTGACCGTCCTATTTTATATTTTTGTACGTAATGACAAAAAGAGATAATATATTATATATTATGATAGAATTGTTTTGGAAATTTCATACTTTTGATGTAAAGTTATTATTGTAAAGCTAAATGAATGGAGTTTATTTTTCTGATGACATGGTATTTCAATAACAAAAAAAATGCAATAGATTGAAATAGGACATGTCAATGTCAGTTATAGAATATAATGTCCGTTTTAGAAAAGTTATTTCTACACTAGTCTTCGATTTCATCCGGTGTAGATTTGTGCAATTTATAATATTTTCTACCGGTGTAAAAGTGACGGGTGTAGAATATAATATCAGGTTAAAAAAAGTTATTTCTATGCCTGTGTTACATTTTATCCGATGTAGATTTGCTATACACTTTAAAAAGCCCTTTTGCACCTCCCATATGTCATTTTTCACTTATTTGCATGTTCAAGTCTTCTCGACCCTTCACAGTTAGTGAGTTTTGTTTTGAACTCCTTGCCTCGAGAACTGAAGATTTATGTACTATTGGCAGCAGCTTTTGCTGTTATTTGTGCTGGATTCATTGATGTCATTTACTTGTTTCATTTGGTGAGTTCTTTCATTGGTGCTTGATATATTCTTTCCCATAATTACCTGCAAGCCAGGTTTTCTTATTTTCTATTTTCCTAACTTTTTAGTCTTCCACAAATATGGATCATAGTTAGATAAATGCTAAACGAATATGTCATATCCTAATTTTTAGGCCTAAAAGCCTAATATGTAGCCTGAAAGAGGTAGGCTACTAAGCCTTATTGAGCCAAGTCCCAAAAGTATACATATGATGTTCAGGGACTAAACTGCAAGTGAGTGAAAGATCATGGACTAAATTATAAATAGTGAAAGTCCCTGGGGGTATAATGCTCATGTTAAAGAGAGGGACTAAACTAAAAAGTCTCAAAGTCCCAAGGCCACAAATGAAAGTAGGTACAAGTTGTGGGCCATTAAGTGTAATTATGAAAAGTTAAGGGACTAAATTGTAATTTCTAAAAGTTTCTAAGGGCAAAATTGTAATTATAGAAAATTAAGCCATAAAAGGCTTAGAACTGCCGGAAGCATTTTAATTCCAAAATTCACTAGTAGATAAAGAAAGTTATGCTGGTTAATCTAGCATGATACAAAAAAATTTATTGGAGTACCAGATAGATGATATTTATTTGATAATCTGAAAGTTATCCGAATTTTTATCATATCTTCTAGACCTCAGATATAAGTGAAAAATTTATAGGAAACTGCATCCTTTGAAGCTAGAGGTTAAGAAACTAGCGTAACCCTAAAAGGAGTTATGTA
This sequence comes from Leucaena leucocephala, assembly GCA_037074615.1. Classification (NCBI taxonomy): domain Eukaryota; kingdom Viridiplantae; phylum Streptophyta; class Magnoliopsida; order Fabales; family Fabaceae; genus Leucaena; species Leucaena leucocephala. The sequence goes on from CM073519.1 coordinate 21,424,434, forward strand.
GGGAAAGTTATTCACGTTTTAGTGAATCTTGACGAGAGTTTGTGAACGCCCGATATATGATTATGAAACTTAGCAGTAAGCAAGTTATGATTGAATGAGCTCAGATGATGTCATAAAGAGGCCCATGATGATGCCAAGTGAGGCCCAAACCTATGATATAAGTCCATCGGTTAAAGGGACCAGTGTCCCAAAAAATGTAAAATGACGAAAATACCCCTATGTTATAAAATAATTAAATAATGAGTGAAGGGTATTTTGGTCATTTTATTAAGGTTAGACAGTCAAGGAAGGTTATCTGGATAGTTGACTAGGGTCAGGAAATACTCTAGAAGGGTGTGAAAAGATAATAATGTCCCTAGAATTATTAAAGAGGGACTAAGGGCATTTTGGTAATTTGTTAAGGGATATTTCTTGGGAACTGAGCCACCAGAGTGCTTGAGCTTGATTAGAGACCCAAGATGGCATTCCAAGATGTCCAAAAACGTGTCCCAAGAGTTATGTGGGTCCAAGTGGCATTAAAATAATATTTTAGTGATTTTCAATAAAAGCATAATTACCCAGTTAGAGATAAAATTGGAAAACATGATCAGATAGAGCTTTAGACTCATCCAGAACTATAAGGTGGCATGAAAGGTGTCCTCATGGGACCCATAAGGAGCCACATGGCATGAGTCAAGGGAAAGAAGAAAAAGTTAAGGATACATGGCACGATCTGAGCCATTCATTCCACGAAAAGACTATAGAATTCTCTAGAAACGATGAGTGAGCTGGTAAGGTCTCCCAAGGGCCCCACCATTGTGCCACCTAAGTGTGTGAGGTGTCCCTTGATGATGTCACTTTGATGAGTCATTGAGGATGATTATGTCATCATGGTGATGCAAGCAAGACTTCTTAAGGAAGCTAAGCAATCTGAACCGTTCATCGCGATTCAATTTGGACTATCCATTCTACCTCCCTCCAACTATAAATACCCAACCCCCTTCTATTTCATTCCACAGTAAAGAGAAAAGAAGAAGAGAGAGAGAAAGAGAGCAAGAGAAAAATAAATAAAGGAAGAGAAAGAAAGAAAGAAAGGAAAATGAGGAGTTCTGGCAGAGTTAAGAGCAATCCAAGTAGCTTAGGAACTTGGCAAGCTGAGGAATAAGGTGAGTAATTTATTCTAGTCCCTGCTCTAATAAATTAGAGGATTGTTCTTATGAATTTAATAGTTAGAATAGAGAATATATCTCTTGATAAGGTTAGCCGTGGATATAAAGAAAGTTAGGGGATTGTCAGATCAAGGGTATTATCTCAAGATAAGCTTAAGTTAAGTAGAGCTATACAAGATAGGATAATAATGAAGATATTATTATGCTATGTATAGGCTCTGACCTATGTAAAGAAGGAACCTTAGAGCAAAGGCTAAGGATTAAGGAAAAGCTACCCAACAGGTAGTGAACTTACTTGTATGCTTATGTTGCTTAGATGCTTTATGTGATGTTTACTTACTTTGATGATGTAAAGCATGTATGATTAAGTAATGCTATGTTTCTTTTTATGCTATGGCCATATGTTATAATTAAGGGACATGGAAGCATGTAAGTTATCATTAAACAAGCATGATCATTAAGTACACACATAGTAACATCAAGCATATAGTTGCATACATTGTATGGTTTCTGTTTGCTACTGAGATTTCCCAAGAAATCTCACCCCTTCCATATCAATCAAAGCATAGCAGGTCTTCTCAAGATGGAGGAGATAAAGATACATGAAGAGAAGTTAAGAATTATTTAGAATGATTGATATGTGATTGATGTATGTTATACATATGTATGTAAAGTTGGGTGTTGGAATTTGCCACTATGAACAATAACTCGTGGTGAGTCAGTGGCAATTAAGCTATAATTAAAAATAGTAAATGATTGAATAAATGTATGATATTTTACCCATAAATATTAGACATACCAAGCTTCGATTTGATATATATAACATCTTATTTGGATGTCTACACAAGGGGATATAATTTTTCAAAGTTTGGACCAAAAATGCTGGAATCAGGGAAGGATGCTGGATGAACAGTAAAATTGAAGCATTAACTGACATTGACTTGGTTAAGGCATGGTCAACGAGTTATTTTTCCCTGAAAGAGAATTAAGTTAGATTTGTGTAGCAATTTGAACCACTTCATTTCAATTTTTCTATATTTAATTATGATTTTTTGAAGTCAAGTTACTTATCTGGAATTTAAATAGTGAACAGTACTCTATAGAGTAAAATTTCATATTGTGTAATTTGACTTCAATGACCTTTAAAGTGGTTCCAGATGCTACCGTTTGGTCCCTAAGACATAAGAAAATTAGGATATTATAGAACAAGTGTTCAGTATGCTGAAGGGTGAAGGAGTTTTTGGACTTTGCTAAACAAAATGGTGATGATGACAATGGAAGGTTTTATTGTCCTTGTATGAGTTGTTTGAATGAGAGGAAATCAAGTCCTGTAGATATATACACTCATCTAATTTGGAGGGGTTTTCCAAGAGTTACACAGTATGGGTATGTCATGGTGCAAATGTGGAAAGGGCGAGTGTATATGAATAGTTGACATAGACCTTTGATGATGACATGGATACTAATGATAGAAGACATGATTCATGATATTAGAGAAGATGCTTTTATATGGTCACATGCATATGGTAATATGTGCAATGATATAGAAAAACCTCTATACCCAATGTACAGAAAATACATGTTTAATTCGGTGTTTAGATTGGTAAGTATGAAAGCACAGCATGGGTAGAGTGATAGAGATTTTTTATAATTGCTTGGGTTATTGCAAGACATGTTTCCAAAAGAAAATGTGTTACCCAAACGCTACTTTGATGATACAAAAATAATATGACCTTTATGCACGTAGCATAGAAAGATTCATGCATGCCCAAATGATTGCATAATGTACAGGAAAGATTTTGAAGATAGGGAGAAATGTCCAATATGTAAGACATGAAGGTATAGATCAGACAAGTCTCCTACGAAGGTGTTGTGGTATCTTCCAATTATACGAAGGTTTAAGCGGCTTTTTTCTAATGAAGATGATACAAAAAAAATATTATGGCACGCGACTAAAAGGATTTGTGATGGAAAGTTTCATCATCCAGCGGATTCTTTTTCAATATAAGAAGATTGATGACTTATTTCTCAAGTTCAACAATGAACCACGAAATATAAGGTTTGGACTTAGTACAGATGGCATGAACCCTTATGACATCCTTAGTGGTATACATAGTTCATGGCCTATCCTCTTGGTGGTTTACAACTTATCTCCCTTGTTGTGTATGAGACGCAAGTATGTAATGTTGTCTATGTCAATCTCAAGACTGAAACAACTAAGAAATGACATAAATGTTTACCTAATGCCTTTGATCGAATATTTGAAGAAGCTATGGAAGGTGTGGATGTTTTTGATGCGACTAAGAAGGAGGTATTTAATATACGAGCCACGATCTCTTGTACAAATAATGACTTTCCTGCATACGAAAATTTGTCAGGGTATAGTGTCAAGGGCCATAAAGCATGTCCACTTTATGAGGAAGTGACTTGCTATTATCAACTTCATCATGGAAGAAAGACAGTCTACCTAGTTTATAGGAGATTTCTAAGAAAATGCCACCTATACTGTCGACTAAAGAAAAAAATATTGGGAGCCAAGAACTTGAAATTGCTCCAGAGCCATTAACTGGAGAACAAGTTTATGAAAAGGTGAAATACATCAACGTTACTTTCAGTAAGACTACCAAGAGAAATGAGAAAACTATATGGAAAAAACTATCTATCTTTTTTTAGCTTTCGTATTAGCAACATCTTTAGGTAAGGCACTGTATTGATGTCATGCATGTGGAGAAAAATGTGTGTAACAATACTGTTGGAACACTTCTTAACCTACATGGTAGTTCCAAAGATGATATGAAGGCAATATTAGATTTGCAAGAAATGGGAATACTTGAGGATTTACATCAAAGGCCAGATGGTGAGGGAAGTTATTGTGTTGAAGAGATTAATATTTTGTCCAAGGATGAGAGAATAAGTATTTGTGAATATTTGCAAGGAATCAAAGTTCCCTCTAGGTACTCATCTATTCTTAAGAAAATTGTATCAATGAAAGATTTAAAATTAGTAGGCCTAAAGTCTCGTGATTGTCTTGTCTTGATGCAATAATTACTCCTAGTAGTTGTTCGAGGAATCCTTCAAGATGATTTGAGTTACATTGCAACCAGACATTGCTTATTCTCCAATTATATATTTGGCAGTCTTTGACACTAAAAAGTTAGATGAATTGGAGCACGAGGGTTATGTTATTTTGTACCAACTTTAAAAATGCTTCTTCCGAGCTTTTTGACATCATGGTACACCTCACGTTTATCTAGTGCGAAAGATAAAACTGCGTAGCCCTATATACTTACGATGGATGTACCCAATTGAAAGATATATGAAAATCCTTAACGGGTATATCGAAACATCCTAATTTTTTTACGTCTTAGGGACCAAACGGTAGCATCTGGAATCACTTTTAAGGTCATTGAAGTCAAATTACACAATCTGGAATTTTACACTCCCAAGTATTGTTCACTGTGTAAATTTTAGAGAAGTGACTTGAATTCAACAAATTATAATTAAATCTATAAAAATTGAAATGAAGTAGTTCAAATTGCTACACAAATATAACTTAATGCTCTTCCATGGAAAAATAATTCGTTGACCACGCCTTAACTCAATCAACGTCAGTCAATGCCCAAAGTTTACTGTTCATCTATCGTCTTTCCCCTGATTCTAGCATTTTGGTCCCAACTTTGAAACATCATACCCTTATGTGTAGACATCCAAATAAGACATTCTATATATCAAATTGAAGCTTGGTATATCTATTATTTAATGGTAAAATATCATATATTTATTCAATCATTACTATTTTTAATTACAACTCAAATGTCACTGTCTTATCACGAGTTACTGTTCACAGTGGCAATTTCTAGCAACTAATTTATACATACATCAATAACATATCAATCATACTAAATAATTATTAACTTCTCTTCATGCATCTTTATCTCCTCCATCCTAAGATGACCTTCTGTAATTGGATTGATATGGAAGGGGTGAGATTTATGGGGAAATCTCAGTAGCAAATAGTACTAAACAATGCATGCATTAATGTGAATACTTGTGCTTGCATGTGAAAGTGTTAACATTGCATAATGTGCATGCTTCCATGTAACATATGAAATAAAATTGGCCAAAGTAATAATAGGAATAGAGCTTCATACATAAGCACATATGCAACACCATTCAACAAAGCCATAGCACAACTAAGCATAACATTCAATGCATACAAGTTTATAATAAGTTTACTATCTGACGTGTAGCCTTTCCTCTAGCTCTTAGCCTTTGTTCTAAGACTCCTTCTTTTTATAGATATAGCCTATACATAGCATAATAATATATTCATTATTATCCTATCCAGTATAGCTCTACTTAACTCATGCTCAACTTGAGGTAATACCCTTTATCTGACAATCCCCTAACTTTCTCTATATCCACATCTAACCTTATCAAGATAGATATTTCTCTATTCTAACTATTAAATTCATAAGAACAATCCTCTAATTTATTAGAGAAGGGACTAGAATAAATTACTTACCTTATTCCTAACCTTACCAAGTCCCTAAGCTTCTTGGATTGCTCCTAACTTCACCAGAACTCCTCCTTTTTCCTTCCTTTCTTTCTCTATCTTTCTTTCTCTTTTTCTCCCCCTTTCTTGCTTCCAGATCGAATCTTGATGAATGGCTCATATCGCTAGCTTCCTCAAGAAGCCTTGCCTGCATCATCACGATAACCTCATCATCCTAGATGACTTATCAAAATGACATCATCCATGGGACACTTCACATGCTTAGGTGGTGCAATGGTGGGTCCCTTGGGATACCTCACCAGCTGACTCAATGTTTGTAGAGAATTCCAAAGTCATGTCCTATAATGAACGGCTGAGATCATGCCACATGTATGCATTGAATGTTATGTTTGAATGTGCTATAGCTTTGTTGAAGTGTGTTGCATATGTGCTTATGTATGAAGCTCTGTTGCTATGATTACTTTGTCCAATTGTATTTCATATGTTACATGAAAGATGCACATTACACAATGTTAACACTTTCACAAGCAAGCACAAGTATCTACATTAATGTATGCATTGTTTAGCAATGTTTGCTACTAAGATTTCCCTAGAAATCTCATTCCTTTTCATGTAAACCCAATCCTTCAGATTTGTGAATATGAAAGAAGATGATGAAGCATAAAGAAAAGCTAGGGATTGGATGGTATATATGTTATGTAAATGTGTAATGTTGCTATATGACCAATGTAAGTAGTGATGGTCATGATTTAAAGCAAAATAGTAAATGATGGAATAAATGTATGAAATTTTATAGACATTTAGATGACATGCCAAGCTTCATTTTCACACCAAGAATGCTTTATTTGGATGTCTATCCAAAGAGAACTAATTTTCCAAATTAAGGGACCAGAATCTGTTTCCAGAATTTTTGACTAAATGAACAGTAATCTTTGGCGAATAAACTGATTTAATTGACTAGTTATTTGGTCTGAAAATTATTTTTACCTTAAGTTTAAATATGTTATCTTCATGTAGATTTTTGAACCACTTCATTTCAATTTTTCTAGAATTACTTATGATTTTTTGAAGTTCATTGCGTAATCTGGAATACCATACGAACGGTAACCCAAGAAAGAGTAAAATTCCAGATTTTGCTAATGGACTTCCAAGGTCTTCCAAGTGGTTCAAATTGCTACCGAATGGTTCCTAAGACATATAAAAGTAACGATGTTACATTTTGGTATCATAGCATAAGTTTCTAGCATGATTTAAGATATTTCCCAAACCCTAACTCTAAATAGTAAGTACTTTGTTAAGTTAGGATATTTATTGAGATAGTTAGCATTGCTTAATTAAGCAAATATTGCAGGAGTAGATATAGGATTTCATAAGGTTAAGTCAGAGGCTTCAGTTAATAAGGGAGACCCCCGGCTAGTAGTGATATGCGAGCATAATGTACATCCACACTTTGATCATCCCTCAGACAATGAAGAGAGTTCATATGAGAGTATAGGGTATCAGTCAGGAATGTCTACAGTAGAATGTCACATATATGTTTCTATAGACTCAAACCAGTAGTCTGGAGGTTATGTAGAGATTCAGCCTGAAGCCGTGTATGTACCAGATGATATTGAGTTTAGTGACTCTACACAATGTGAGTTTGTTAGAGTGCCCTTTAATCCTGATATAAGCTTTATTCCTCCTATGAGAGGACAGATTACAGCTGAGGAAACTGAGTACTGGTACTGGATTATGGGTAGACCAGATATTATTCCTCCTCTACCAGAGTTTGAGGACAGAGTTGTTATGAATAATAGATCACAGTCCCCTAAGTCAGACATCCAGTCAGAGTTTATAACAGTTCTTGTCCATTCCCAAAGTCCAGGAATATGTGACTTTATAGAGAAAGATAAGCGTGATATTCCTAGTCCTAGTCAACCCCAGCCTTCTTTGTTAAAGATAGATAATGCTAACTGTATCAGTCTCAAGAAAGCTATGGAAAGTGAATTACTCAGTTTGGGTCAGGGACAAATAGAAGTAGAAGTCAAGAGCAGTTAGTTTACTTACAGTTCCTTAATCCTGTAGCAAGGATGATAAAAGATACACAGTGGAGGGCCTTAACCTAAATCAAGTTTATGCCTAGTAGACTGGCATAAGATGGTAGTGAGTCAATTATTGCTATATACCACTACATGGCATATAGAGCTAAGTGAGTTTCTGGCAAGGGATCTACCAGCTGATATACAGGAGTGGTGCTTCAGTGTGCAGAAGTATGTTCAGTCTATGATTTCCTAGAAAAGAATGTAGAAGGAGATGAAGGGTAATGTAAAAATGTAAAGTGTAAAGTAAAGCAATTACTCATATGTATAGTAGTTACAATGTACCCCGAATATGTAATTGACAAAAATGTAATGTATGTACAAATGTTATGGTGATATGAAATGATTGTTGGTTGAACACATATGTGAATATGTTCCCTTTTTAATGTGATTATGATGTACAGACATGAATGAGTCTTAATTGACTCTGATGATGCTGACCTCACTTAAGGTTATCAGTTAGAGGATTAGCACAGAGTGTAGGCAAGTTAAATAGTACAAAGCACTAAGATACAAAAGATCAATTTAAGAAGAGGTTTAGTAGTAGATCTTCCGTATGATCATTAGGAGTTGATCTACAGTATGAAAGACTTTGTGTAGCTAGTCTTTACAAAAAAGAATAATGAGAAGTTAGAATGAGACTTGCTTAAGAATGAATATGACCTAGTAAGGTAGCCACATAATCAAAGATAAAGTGACTCCCCTATTCCTTATATAAGAAAGAGTAAAGAAGGGTTGAGTCTATACCCAAGTAAGAGGGTAAGGTGGCAGCTTAAGTGAAACAAGTGAATGACTTAGGTGCCTGGACATATGATCAGGACCTAGTGATTAAGGTGATTAAGGGATAGAATACTTTTAAGTCTACCTAGTTAATCGTTTAATTGCAATGTGAGTATAAGGGATGGTTGAGCAAACTCTGTAATAGTGATATGGCTTATGTTGCCATAAGTTATGATGAGAAGTTGCATATACTTGTAGTTGTCATATGATGACACGCATGTTAGAGAATGCTTAAATGATTATATCTCCTTGCATATTATGCATATTGAGTATTCTATGATAAATGAATACTTCCCTTACGCAGTATGTACTGGGTAGAGTATACCAGATGAGAAAGTTATGTTGCTCTCATGCCCTATGACATGCAATTAAATAATTTAACCTGATGATGATAGAGCAATAGAAAAGTGATGAACAAAATAATTAGCCAGTTAATTTCCAAAGAATGGAATAAGAAGCATTTATGAAAGATGATGTAGCTCTGAGAGGGGCAGTGTTTTGCAATAGAGCTAGATTGCTCTTGCAATAGAGTCAGATTGCTCTTGAGATAGAGCCCAGAGAATGAATAGAATTCCAGAGTCACAGTTAGATCCTGAAGAGGCTTACGGTTGCTCGCAGTAGATCCTGAGGGTCACAATAGACCTAGCCTAGAGAAAGAAAGTATTGAGCCATGAGTACAATATGTCTTTAGAAGGATAAATACTAAGGATAAAGTTAAGGTACAGAAGCTTCACGAGTTTTTTAGCTCCTAACAGAGAGAGTACCGATGATGTTAGTTTCAGATAGCCTTATTACTATCAGGGACTAAACTTATAATCTCTTTACACGTAACAGGAACTAAGTGATCAAAGTTAAAGTGTTAATCTTGAGTCCCAAGTTTATAGGAATATTTCATAAGATATGAGAAAGGGTCAAATGAGAATAAAGAGATCCTTACAATAAGATTACAAAGAATAAGAATGAAAGGTAAATAGATCCTCCAGATGAGGATAAAGAGATTGGAAGGCCAGATAGACCCAAGAGAGATAGTATAAGATGGGTCTAAGATAGTAAAGTACCAGGGTTAGAGCTTGTTAGCACTAGTGCTTTAGATTTATATCTGTACTTTTCAGTTAAGCGTGCTCATGCAAGGGTAGTCCAATGCTGGGTGATCCCCTGGGAAGTGATAGAAAAAGTAGAAATGCCATAGAAATTGGTATATATGCACAAAGCTATGTAAAATGATAGAAAGTGCTATGAAAAGCTATAAAGGGTTATAAACAGTAAGAGACTATAACCCTTATGTCAAGTCTAAATGAAATGGATTTGAAAGATAGACTATGATATAGCCAGATTTGGCCAGATATGCCATGTTATGGCATGAAAGATATGAAATGAGATATGCAATTAAGAGTACGTAATACGATATGTTAAAAGAAATATGTATTGAGAGGTACAATATGAAGAGAGCCTCCCTTTTGAAAGGGGTAAGACATTTGAATGATAAGTTACTTATGAAAGAGCAAATGAGAGCTTTCACTCCTTGCATGAAATGCCAGGCATTATGTTATGTTTGTAAAATATGCTAAAGCTTCGAGTGTTAGAGCTGTGCAAGCTCCGAGTGTTAGAGCTATGCATATTAAGAGAAGGAATGCTTGATTTCTGATATTAGAGCTTTGTATTCATAGGCAGGTATGTAGTCCTGTAATATGTTGGCTAGACATTATGCATCTTAGAGTATGTGCTCCTATATGCTCCTATTTAGTAGTGAAGCAACGCAAATGAGCCCTCTTTCTGACATAAGTCCTATATACTTCTATGTGCTCCTATATGCTCCTATATGCATGTTAGATCTAACATAAATCCTCTCTCTGTATTATGATGCGTTATTAAAGATGATAAGAATTATGATAATATGAAAATGAGAGTAAAGTTGTGCGGATGTTTAAAGAATTCTGCTAGATACTCAGATGAGTCAAATAGCAGTATTTGAGAGACTTTTACATGAAAGAAATGGACACTACTCACAAGTCTAGTATGGTGAGAAGTCCATATGTAGATAGATGCATAGCAAGTAAGCAAGTAATAGAATGAATTAGAGTTCAACTCTGATTGAGTTGATTCAGAATAGAAGAATGATCATAGCAAAGATATGAAAATCTGCGGATATGGAAAGTACTCTACTAAGATATTAAAATAAAAGATAAGAGGTAAATGCCCTAGTCCTTAGTCATAAAGATGACAAGGATACCTATCCAAGATTGTTGACTAAGGTGCTCAGTAAATTTTGAGGACAAAATTTATTTTAACGGGGGTAGAACTATCATATCCTAATTTTCCCTATCTATATAGTACTGATAGTGGAAAGAGGTTTGGAAAGGAATATGACGAAGATCAGAAGAACAGATAAAGGTTAGATGAGTCTTGAGGGAAGAGAAGGACTAAAATGCAAAGTAGAAAATGTTAAAGGCAAAAAGTGAAAGTTCAAATAAAAGTTGGACCCTCAAGTGTATTTTTCAAAAGTTAAGGGACTTGACTGTAAATAGCCAAAAGTTCAGGGGCTTAACTGCAATTATTCAAAAGTTCAAGCACCTAAATGTAATTATGAGAAAGTTGAGCTGAAACAAGCAAAAAATGCCCAGAATCATATAAGACCCAAATTTTACCAGTACATAGATAAAAATATTTTGGTCAGTTTAATACAACACAGAATTTTGTTTTACGGTCCCGATTAATTGATATAACTTTTTAAAGTCAAAAGAATTATTACATTATTTTTTAGACATCATAATTAGATTAAAATTTATAGGAAATTGCTACATTTAATGTAAGAATTTATAAAATTGACAGATTTAGAAAAGGAATACTATAGAATCCTTACGAAATTTTACGGCGAAATAAAATACCCGATAAATTGGATCAGGAGAGTTGTCTTACGAATTGGGCCATAAAGGCAATAAGCCCATATTAAGGTCCAAATGGTGCCATCATATGCCTAATAAGGTAGTGAGATAGTTCAATGGGCCAGAGTCCAGAGCAGTCCAAGAAAATTATAAAATTACGAAAATGCCCCTATATGCCCATATTGTGCCAGTGATGGACGGAGAGCATTTTGGTCATTCTGGATAAGCAAAAAACATGTCATGTAGTATAAATATGATTAGTTAGAGCCAGTATATGCCCTGAGGCAGTACAAGGAGGGGTGAAATGACAATTATGCCCTTGAGATTAATATAGTGCAAGAAAGGACACCAAGGTATTTTGGTCATTTCCCAAGGGATGGATGGCAGATAAATACTCAGTATAACAATATCAATGGTATGAGAAGCCCAAACATTGATTTTTAGGACAGAATACATATCTTGGTATATTATAAAAAAATTAGGAACAGAAAACAGTCCGGTTGTTGTGAAACTGCTCCGATTAGTACCGGATTAGACTAGAATTTTTCCAGAAGCTTCCTTACATGGAAATCATGCCACATAAACATATTCTAAGCTCATAGATGGATTCAAATGATGAAATTGTGTAGGGTAAAGTCAATACATCAATTGATTCAAAGGCCAAGTCCATTAGTTAAGATTAAGAAAAGTTAGTGAGCTTAATGTTCAAGAGGAAGTTATATTAGTTAAAGTAAGTTTAATGCTCAAGAAAACTAGATGAAAATGGATGAATGGTTATGTGATGTTAGGGATTGATTGATATGCTCCAAAAGAGGTAGCCACATATTCAAGAGAATTGAGAAGAAAGAAGCAAGATAAAGTGAAAGAAATCAAGTATATGAGGTAGTAAACTTATCCTAAACTTGTATGCATTGAATGTTATGAGTGAATGTTATCCTAAACTGGTTGAACTTTCTATAATTACAATTTTACCCTTGGAAACTTTCTATCTTTTTAGTCAAGTCCCTTAATTTTTCATAATTACACATAATGGCCCAAACTTTATGTCTACTTCCTTTTGGCACCATTAAACCTTTTAGACTTTTTAGTTTAGTCCCTCTCTTTCTTTAAAATGACCATTATGTCCTCAGGGACTTTCATTATTTACAATGTAGTCCCTAAACTTTCACTTACTTGCAGTTTAGTCCTTGAACATCATATACATACTTATGGGACTTCTGCTCAACAGGGCCTAGTAGCATACCTTTTTTAGGCTACATATTGGGCTTCTATGTCTAAAAATCAGGATATGACATTTCTCCTCCCCTTAAAATAAATTTTGTTCTCAAAATTTGAGGGTTAAATCTCTATTCATTCTTTGATGAAGAGTTTCTCTGAGGAGAATGTCTTTTTCTCTCATATCAAACGCTCTCGTATACTATGATATTCTGGAGTTTCTGTTAACTACTCATCAAACTCCTTAGTGCAATCACTTATTACTCATCTTAATATCTATCAAAATTCTCTGAACATCAGCAAAACTTCATCTCTTATTTTTGTACCATCGTACTTCTTGTCTTCTTATCATCTTTAATAACTCATCATAATACAGAGAGAGGACTTATGTCATTATTCTTTCTTTATTTACTTTATTGCTAGATGAGATCACATAGGAGCACCTCTGAGCATATAGGAGCACATACTCTAACATGCATAATGCTTGGCTAACATGTTGCAGGACTACATACCTTCCTATGAATGCAAAGCTCTAATGTCAGAGCTCAAGCATTCCTTTTCTTAATAAGCACAGCTCTAACACTCAGAGCTTGCACAACTCTATCACATAGAGCTTGCACTGCTCTAACATTTGGAGCTTTAGCATATTTTACAAACATAACATAATGCCTGGCATTTCATGCAAGGAGTGAAAGCTCTCATTTGCTATTTCATCTGTAACATAACATTTAAACATTTTATACCCTTCAAAAAGGGAGCCTCTTTATCTGTTTATAAAGCTAGCTGTAAAGTCATTCCGTATTATACTTCTCATTATGTTTCATATTACATATCTCTCATAATGTATCTCATTACGTATCTTTCATGTCGTGTCATGGCATATTTGGCCAAATCTGGCTACATCATGGTCTATCTTGCCTTGTCATAATGTATTATGAGATACAATAAGTCAAACATTTTTTTTAACTTATAACTTTGCTAGCTTTTTAGAAAATTCTTCTAAATATTTCCTTTCAAATCCATTTCATTTGGACTTGACATAAGGGTTATATTATCTTATTGTTCATAACCCTTTCCAACTTTTCATAGCTCTTTCTATCATTTTATATAATTTTGTGCATATATGCCAAATTTATATGGCATTTACAACTTTTTCTATCACTTCCCAGGGGGTCACCTATCATTGTACTACTTGTCATATCCCAATTTTTAGGCTTAGAAGCCTAGTATATAGACTGAAAAAGTTATGCTACCAGGCCCTGTTAAGCAGAAGTCCTAGAAGTATATGTTATATCCCCAATTTTCTTACCTGATGTAACTGTACAGTTTATGTGAAATAGATATGAGAATATTGGCACAAACTGTATCAGATTAAGAAAGGAAAGTAAGGGATTATGAACTAAGAAAGTTTTAGGGACCAAAACGCAAATTAGAAAAGGTTAGAGGCAAAAAGTTAAAGTAGAAATAAAAGTTAGGCCAAAAGTAGTAATTTCCAAAAGTTAAGGGACTTAAATGTAATTAAGTAAAAAGTTTAAGGGCAAAATTGTAACTATAGAAAGATCAGCCCGAAAAGGATTATAACCGCTCGGAAGTTTTTTTAGTCCCACATTCCATCAATAAATAGAGGAAGTTACGCTGGTTAATCTGGCATGATACAAAAACTTTATTAGGGCTCCAGACAGCAGAAAATTATCTAATAGTCTAAAAGTTATCTGAATTTTTATCAGATTCCATGGACATCAGATATAAGTGGGGGAATTATAAGAAAGTGTTCCCTATAGTGTCAGATGGTATGAATATGACAAAACCCCAGAAGAAGTCCTGTACAAAAAGTTAATCTTATAACAGTAAATTTTGACGGGAGTTTGAAGCCACCCGTGATCCGATAATGGAACTTATCAGTAAATAAGCCTGGATAGAATGAACTCATATGGCCTAATGTATGGGCCTATTGTAACATCCTTACTTTCATACATATTAGGGACCATTCAGTAGCATTTAGAACCACTTACAAGACCATGGAAGTCCATTAGCAAAATCTGGAATTTTATTCTTTCTCTGGTTACTGTTCATATGGTATTCCAAATTACGCAATGAACTTCAAAAAATCATACTTAGTTCTAGAAAACTAGAAATGAAGTGTTTCAAAAATCTAAGTGAAGATAACATCTTGAAATTTAAGGGGAAAATAATTTCCAGACCAAATGATTCGCCAATTGATACAGTTTATTCATTGAAGTCTACTATTCATTTGGTCAAAAACTCTGGAAACAGATTTTGGTCCCTTTCTTTGGAAATTCATTTCTCTTGATATACACATCCAAATGAAACATTCTACCTATACACGTAAAGCTCTGGATGTGTGATAGACGCTTGTAAAATTTCATGAGATAATTCCTTCATTTGCTAGGTCAAACTGAAGCCACAACAAAACTGCTTTAGGACCTACGTTTTTACCATTTCAGTTTTTTTCTTTCATTTCCAATAATTGTTTCAGCATGCACAAGCCATCAAATAAGCTTCTTAACATTCATATACATCATGTAGATATGCCATAAGTATTACAATAGTTTCATCACATAAATGGACACCTTACATGGCATTTACATACATGGACAATTTATAGTATATGCTAAAATCTCAATACTTCACTTCCTTTCTTCCATTCTTTAGCTCTTCTCCATGCATACCTTTTCTTCATGCTTGACCTAAATTGGTTGGTTATGGGAGAGTGAGATTCTAGGGAATCTCAGTAGGAAAGCATGATATGTAATTTCATTAAACTTTCTTTGATTAGTGACATGCTATCATGCTATATTCTTTTACATAAAGTGCATGGCCATGGAAAACATGTTATTCACAATACATTGAACATCATTAATCATGTCACAACATCATTCAAATATCACATACATGTCAACACATAAGCATACCACATCAAGCACATAAAGAGGTAAGTTCATTACCTTGAACTTAAGCTTTCCTCTTGATCTTTAACACTTGCTCCCTAACTTTCCAACCATGAAGCCTTTATGCCAATCTCTTCCCAACATCTTCTTGGACATTTCAAGGTCCTAAATACATTCATATTCATCACATAATTCATTAGGACCCATGAACTCCAACAATGTTTAAGTCTATTTTATTACATTCTTTAGTATCACAACTTTCTCTAATCTTCACTAATGGGCTTGGCCTTTGAATCAATTGATGTATTGACTTTACCCTATACAATTTCATCTTTTGAATCCATTTATAAACTTAGAATCATGAAATTCTAGCTCCTTTATCACATGCTGTACAGAACCAAAAATGTACTCAATTCTTTCAAAAATTCTCATTTTGATTCCAATGCTTCCCATACTTGTTTCTCTACTTTATCCCACACAATTTTTCATTTTAAAACCATTGGAAGCATCAAAATCATGAAATTCCAATCACTGTTCATGCATGTAAATAGTAACAGAGAAGGGTTTCAAAAACTACAACCTTGGAATTTCAATGCTTTCAAGGTTCAAAACCTTTCCAATCCTACACAAAATCATCATCTAAATTCAATGGAAGCCTTAAATCATTGAAATTCAATTTCCTTCCCTCATGAACAGTGCAGACTGAACAGGGCACACCATGGCAAAGTCAAGAATATCAATTTGATTCAACAACCAACCACTTAACTAGCTTGTTTAAGCTTCAATCATATGTTTCTAACTTTAATTTCTTCTTTCCCCTTTCATCTAATATTTTTGGGAAGTACCTTCCCTTAGAGAAAAATCAACTTTTTACCCATGAAAACCCTAAGTTCAAGCTCCCAAATCAAAGGAAAATAAGCTAGGAGAGATTGCTTACCTTTAATCTCTAGCTTGCTTGAACTTTGGAGCCATGAATCTTCTTTGTCTTGGCTTGAGTTTCCATTTTGAAAGAATTTCCCCAAGGGTTCTTTGCTCACAGTTTGGCTGCAGAATTGAGGGGATATTTATAGAAAAAATCCATGGAAAATGAATGGCCAAGATCACTTTGTACACTATTTGATATAATGGCTCATATTTGTTCTTACATCAAGCTTACTCTCTAAGCCAACTTGAGACAAATCCACATGACAAAAATCTTCTCCTCCCCCTTGTCTTGAACACCAAGTGTGTGGGTGTGTGGGTCCCACCATGTGCAAGCCATAATTCAAACTTTATCCCTATTTTTTTCTTTTCAAAAATTCATAAATTATTCATTATTGGACTTGGCCTCCAAGACAACTCTTGGGACTTAATGGGCTGCCTTAGCACGAAATTTTGGGCTGCCATAGGCCTTCCTTGGGTCCAATAGCTAATTGGCACAAATCCCAAGGTACTTTTCTTATACCGATACTCTTAAAATATCTTGATTTTGAAATAAATGCTAGACACCTCTTTTAATGGTTCTAACATTTTTATAAATTTATCCTAATATAAAATAAATTCTCTGTAAAGTCTCATAATTTTTTGAGACCCATAAGCCTTGATAAAAATTCCCTACATTTCCTTTAACCCTTTATCGGTGTCCAATTTTACTTTCATTTCTCAAACGGCATTATTGTCTTTTCAAACATCATCAGAGTATTTAATGGATCTAATTAATCATCTTTATACCATCTTACACATTTTTTGCCTGTCCAAAATGACCAGAATACCCTCCATCCATCACTGGTACAATAGGGGTTTCCAGGGGTATTTTCGTAAATTCCCTATTGTACCAGTGATGGATGGAGGGCATTTTGGTCAGTTGGGACAGGCTAAAAATGTGGCACATAGCATAAGTATGATTAGTTGAGCCAGTGTATGCCCTGAGGCAGTACAAAGAGGGGTGAAATGACAATTATGCCCTTAGGGTCAATATAGTGCAAGAAAGGACACTAAGGATATTTTGGTCATTTCTCAATGGATGGATAGCAGATAAATATTCAGTCTAATATTTTCAATGGTATGAGAATCCTAGACATTGATTTCTAGGAAAGAATACATATCCTGGCATATTATAAAAAAATTAGGAACAGGACACAGTTCGATTATGGTGAAACTGCTCCATCGGTACTGGATTGGACTAGAATTTTTCCAGAAGCTTCCTTACATGGAAATCACACCACATACCCCTATTAGGTGTCCCATGGGATGTCCCACATGATGTCATAATTATTCTTTTTTATAAAAAGTTAAATCCAAGATTAAATGTGAGCCCTTAGATCAAATAGTAACCAAATTAATCTTGGCCATCCATTTCAACCCAAATTTCTCTAGAAATAACCCCTATTCAGATAGGTTCGGTATGCATGGTGAACCATAGGGAAACTCTTGCAAAATTTCCATTCAACCAAGAAAGAAGCACACAAAGTGAAGCAACAATCAAGGTAATCATCTCCCTTGATCTTGAGCTTTGTTCTAGTAAGTTAACTCATGGTTTTAAGGGGTTTTCATGCTATATTTCCCTTATGGTTGATGCTTGAAGTGCTGCTCATATATGGTTAAAATATGAGTTTTATGTTATGGATAGTCTAGATAAGCTTAAACAAGCTAGAATCAAGTGGTATAAGCTTGGGAATTCAAGTATGTTTGGATTTAGGGTTTTGTGTTCATGCTGGTACTGTGCGTGACACTATTCATATGATGGAATTTCATGATTTTGATGCTTCCAATGAGTTAAAAATGAAAAATTGTGTGGGGATAATGTTAGGAATTGGAAGACACGCAGAAGAAATTAATTTAAAAATTTTTTCCATTCCTTGCCAGGATCTACAGTATGTGTTTAAGTCAAGTGGGAAGGAGCATTACCCTCAGTGTTTCTCAGTGACTTCCACAACTTCTCTCTGTGGCTGGTGATCTCTTTCCGATCACAAGAAGACGACCACAGCTTTTCTCCGTGGCTCGTGCTCTCTTTTTGATCGCAAGAAGTCGACGCCTCATGTCGGCTTCCTCTACTGGTATCCACACAAACAACGTTCTAACCACGAGCAACGTGCTAGCGTCTCCTGTCCCTCCAAGGCTTTCTCAAGAATTCGTCCTCTCTATCTCTACTTCAGCAGTTTCTTATCTGCAAAACCTTTTTCAGATTCCCTTCGGCCTTTTGTGTTATCTGTAGTTCAAAAAATATAGCTCCTAAAAATAGATATATAGGATGCTCTACGTTTTTCTCAACCGAATTGGATTTTTGGAATTAATCTATATTAATTCTGAAATTAATACAATATCACATATTGTATAATTTGATAAGAAACTAATTAAATAAATAATATTTGTATTAAATCTGTCCCACAGATTTAATTCACCTATTTATTTAATTTAAAATAAAGATAAGACTGGACTATATTTGATTTATTCTCATAAATCAAATTTGAGATATCATGTCAATTTGAATTTCAAATTTAAACATGATAGAGATTTAATTTATCCTTATAAATTAAATCTTGTAAATATCTCTTATATGAGATATCTTATCAATTTGAATTTAAAATTCAAACATGATAGAGATTTAAATTATCCTTATAAATTAAATCCTATATATCCCTTATATATAATGTATATATACGAATTTATATATATGAATATAAATATAAATAAATATATACATCAACCTTGGATCATTCATTGAATCTAGACACATCTTAGATTCAATGAATCTAGACATCATAGCTCATGTTGGGCTATTTTCTATGCAACCCTGTAGGCCCATATGAAGTTGGTAGTAGGCCATTTGCTATACTGGCCCACAAGTCGCAAGCGGTCTCTAGCAAGACATAACGACTACCCAAATCATATGAGGATCGATAAATGATGTAACCTTTTATACAACCATATCATGTCCCTTCTGTCACGCAATATTTTGGTCATGGATGAGGCATGGATAATGTCATCCTCCTATTCCTGACCGTTACTTTCTCGATCCCTGAGTAGTCTGACTATAGAAACAGAACTACCTTTCCATTACAGTATGGCCATACATTTCTTATACTCACTCATCGAGTGGCCCAGTAATATCTCTCTACAAATGTGAGGGACAAATTCCATCTTGACCATTCACATTCCTCCGCATGAAAAACCCCTAAGCCCGAACATAGTCTTTATGATCACTCGATCAAAAGTGACTTTTGACTAGGTTAAAGCTCAGTGTTTGTCATGTAGGAATCCATGATGATCTCAGGTCAAAGGGCGTAGTGACATGGTTTGTATATGAGAGAAACTTATGATGTAACCCATGCAGCTCTCTCATAGCAGGTCAATCCAACACCTTGTACTCTTACATGTTCCTATGACTTTGATTTATATCTCTATACATCTTCAAAGTCATACTGGCCTTATTTCATCTCTGATCCCACATAGATGACCGACCAAGGACATTTAGGATAATATCATGAATTATCTAAGGATGGTCATCACAAAAAACATGCAAATAATATGATAACACAATTAATAAATTCATAAATTAATAATGTCCATAAGACAATGATTGGCCCCTAGGGCACATTTTTCAACAGATAAAGTAGGAGAACAAGTATTGGAAGCATTGGAATCAAAATATGAATTTTTGGGAATCAATGGCTTCACTTCGGTTTGGTACTGTAGCTACTAAAGTGTTTTGTTTTTGGAAATTCTAGTTTCATATTTGGATTCTACATGAAAAATTATGTGGAAATGAACCATGAGAATTTATTTTGGAAAGATGGAAGTAAGAAACATAAAGTAGAGAAAGAATGAGAGTTAGTGAAAATCTAGTCTTGATTTTGTGTTCAAGTTGAGTTGTAACTTGATATTATTTTGTAATGGATAGGTTTTGACATTTGTAGAGGAAGAAAATCATCCCAAGAAGGTCTTGACCAAGATAGCTAAGAGTTAGCAAGAACACCTAACTATAACTCATGTTTGTTCAATTGTTTGCTTGTTGATTATGGTGTTTGGTTGAGCTTGAGTTTATGTCATCATGTCTATGATAAAGTATGAATGATTGCAACTCCTTGCAAGTTATGTCATGACAATATGCATGTTAGAGTTTGATTATGTACCATTATGAAGTAGCTCTCATCTCATGATAACATGTTGAGCATCTAATTATTCATGCATGATATTATAGTTTGTGTAACTTGCTATTGGGATTTCCATGAAATCTCATTCCTTCCACATGCATAACTATGTTTTAGGTGATGGATCATCTCAAGGGAAGAGAGTAAATGTTGGTGATTAAGTTTGTATAATAAGTTACATGACTTACATGACACTATGGGATGATATGCTAGTATGCATAGTGTATGTTTTTATAACCCTATTCTGAGGCCATGGTGATGTGACAGTGTTTATGATTCCTAAATCAACGATTTTTAGTCTGACATTTGGTATGATTATATTTAAGATACAGAGCTTTAAATGAACACCAATAACGCCTTATTTGGTTAAGAATTCGAATTGTTATGATTTTTCTAAGTTGAAGTTAAAATTTGGACTTGAGATGAAGTAAGCGTTTAGAGGCAGCGACGTTCATACAATGATTTTATATAACAAATGAACGACTTTTTCTATGAAATTTTATGACCTTAAATAACACATCCATATCTTCAAATCCCTAGGTAACACGGTTCATTTGGATAAGTAACCAAAGAAAAATGAATTGTTGAAGTTAAGGCAGGAAGCTGGAACTTCCAAATTTTACCAAATGAACAGTGTTTTCAATGATTAAACTGATTTCATTAAGACAATAGAACCTCAGTTTTATATTTTTCCCTCAAAGTTCAATGAAAGAGCTTTCATTAGAAATTTGAACTAACTCATTTCAATTTTTCTACAATTACTTATAATTTTTCAAAGTAGGGTACATATTCTGGAATTACCAAATGAACAGTAAAAGTGAATAGTCCCCGAGACCAATTCTTTTGGAAATGAATGATTTCAAAGCAAATGATCATGGAATTGGTTCCAGTCACTTCTAAGAACAAAGAGGGGTGAAATGACAATTATGCCCTTAGGGTCAATATAGTGTAAGAAAGGATACTAAGGGTATTTTGGTCATTTTCTAAGGATTGGATGGCAGATAAATACTCAGTATAACCATGTCAAGGGTATAAGAAGCCTAGACATTGATTTTTAGGACAGAATACATATCCTGGTATATTATAAAAAATTCAGAACATAAAACAGTCCGGTTGTTGTGAAACTGCTCCGATCGGTACCGGATTGGACTGGAATTCCAAAAGCTTCCTTACACTATGAGCACGCCACCTAACCCCTTGAGGTTTCCCTTGAGCTGTCCCACATGATGTCATAATTATTCTTTTATGAGAAAGTTAAATCCAATATTAAATGTGGGACATTAGATCAAATAGTAACCAAATCAATCTTGGCCATTCATTTTTCTTGGATTTTGGCTATAAATACCCCCTCATTCTGCCCAAAACTGTGGCCTTGTGATAACTTGGGGAAACTCTTGCAAAATGAAAACTCAAGTGAAGACAAAAAAAGATTCAAGGTTCCAAAGTTCAAGCAAGCTAGAGATTAAAGGTAAGCAATCTATCCTAACTTATTTTCCTTTGATTTGGGAGCTTGAACTTAGAGTTTTCATGGGAGAAAAGTTGAGTTTTCTCTAAGGGGTTGTGCTGCCCAACAACCTTAGATGAAACGGGAAAGAAGAAATTAAAGTTAGAAACATATGATCGAAGCTTAAACAAGCTAGTTAAGTGCTTGGTTGTTGAATCAAGTTGATATTCTTGACTTTTCCAAGAGTGAACCTGTTCGGTCTGCACTATTCATGAGGGAAGGAAATTGAATTTCAATGATTTAATGCTTCCATTGAATTTAGATGATGATTTTGTGTACGATTGTAAAGGTTTTGAACCTTGAAAGCATTGAAATTCCAAGGTTGTAGTTTTTAAAACCCTTATCTGTTACTGTTCACACGCATGAACAGTGATTGGAATTTCATGATTTTGATGCTTCCAATGGTTTTAAAATAAAAAGTTGTGTGGGATAAAGTAGAGAAACAAGTATGGGAAGCATTGGAATCAAAATGAGAATTTTTGAAAAAATTAAGTGCAGTTTCAGTTCTGTACAGCATGTGATGAAGGAGCTGGAATTTCATGATTCTAAGCTCATAAATAGATTCAAAAGATGAAATTGTGTAGGGTAAAGTCAAGGCATCAATTGATTCAAAGACCAAGTCCATTGGTTAAGATTAAGGAAAGTTAATGAGATTAATGTTCAAGAAGAAGTTATGTTAGTTAAAGTGAGTTTAATGCTCAAGGAAGTTAGATTGTAATGGATGAATGATTATGTGATGTTAGGAATTGATTGGTATGCTCCAAGAGAGGCAGCCACATGTTCAAGAAGAGTGAGAAGAAGGAAGCAAGTTAAGGTGAAAGAAGGTCAAGTGTTCAAGATAGTAAACTTATCCTAAACTTGTATGCATTGAATGTTATGCTTGATTGTGCTATGGCTTGATTGAATTGTGTTGCCTATGTGCTTATGTATGAAGCTCTGTTTATATGTTTACTTTGGCCAATTGTATTTCATATGTAACATGGAAGCATGCACATGACACAATAGTAACACTTTCACAAGTAAGCACAAGTAGTTACATTAAGGCATGCATTATTTAGTACCGTTTGCTATTGAAATTTCCCCCTACATCTCATCCATTTCCATGTAATCCCAATCCCACAGGTTTATGAATGATGAAAGAGGATGATGAAGCATGAAGAAAAACTAGGGATTGGATAGTATATATGTTATGTGAATGTGTAATGTTGTTGTATGACCAATATAAGCAGTGATGGTCATGATGTAATGAAAAATAGTAAATGATGGAATAAATGTATGAAATTTTACATACATTTATATGACATGCCAATCTTTGTTTTGACACAAAGAATACTTTATTTGGATGTCTGTACAAAGATAACTGATTTTCCAAAATAAGGGACCATAATCTGTTTCCAGGATTTTTGACCAAATGAACAGTAAATTTTGGCGAATAAACTGTATTAATTGGCTAATCATTTGGTCTGGAAATTATTTGTTTCCTTAAATTTCAAGATGTTATATTCATGTAGCTTTTTGAACCACTTCATTTTGAGTTTTCTAGAATTAGTTATGATTTTTTGAAGTTTATTGCGTAATCTAGAATAACATATGAACAGTATCGCGAGAAATAGTAAAATTCCAGATTTGGCTAATGGACTTCCAAGGTCTTATAAGTGGTTCTAAATGCTACTGAATGGTCCCTAAGACGTATGAAAGTAAGGATGCTACATTATAATTAAGGGACATGAAGCATGTAAGTTATCATTATGCAAGCATGATCATTAAGTACACACAAAGTAACATCAAGCATATAGTTGAATACATGGTATGGTTTCTTTTTGCTACTGAGATTTCCCCAGAAATCCCACCCCTTCCATATCAATCCAATTATAGCAGTTCTTCTCAAGATGGAGGAGATAAAGATGCATGAAGACAAGTTAATGATTATTTAGTATGATTGATATATGATTGATGTACGTAATATTGATTGCTGGAAATTGTCACTGTGAACAGTAACTCATGATAAGGTAATGACATTTGAGCTATAATTAGAAATAGTAAATGATTGAATAAATGTATGATATTTTTTCCAGTAAATAGTAGACATGTGAAGCTTTGATTTGATATATAGAATGTCTCATTTGGATATCTATACATGGAGATATGATTTTTCAAACTTGGGACTATAAATGCTAGAATTAGGGGAAGACGCTGGATGAACAGTAAACTTTGAACGTTGACCGATGTTGACCTTGTAACATCCTCATTTTCTTATGTCTTAGGGACCAAATGGTAGCATCTGGAACCACTTCTAAGGCTGTTGAAGTCAAATTACTTGATCTGGAACTTTACTCTTAGCGAGTACTTTTATTGTGCAAATTCCAGAGGAGTGACCTGACTTCGAAAAATCATAACTAATTCTAGAAAAATCGAAATGAAGTGGTTCAAATTGCTACATAAAACTAACATAATTATATTTCATGGAAAAATGACTTGTTGACTATTCCTTGAAGAGGTCAACATCAGTCAATGTCCAAAGTTTACTGTTCCTCCAGCGTCCTGTCCCTGATTCTAGCATTCTAGTCCCAACTTTGAAAAATCATATCTTTATGTGTAGACATCCAAATAAGGCATTCTATATATCAAATTGAAGCTTGGTATATATAATATTTACTGGAAAATAATAAACATTTATTCAATCATTTACTATTTATAATTATAGCTCAAATGTCACTGCCTCCATCACGAGTTACTGTTCACAGTGACAATTTCCAGCAATTATACATACATGAATCACATATCAATCATGCTAAGCAATTAACATTTCTTCATGCATATTTATCTACTCCATCTGGAGAATACCTGCTGGAACTGGATTGATATGGAAGGGGTGAGATTTCTGGAGAAATCTCAATAGCAAATAGTACTAAACAGTGCATGCATTAATGTGAATACTTGTGTTTGCTTGTGAAAGTGTTAACATTGTCTAATGTGCATGCTTCCATGTTACATATGAAATACAATTGGCCAAAGTAATCATAGAAACAGAGCTTCATACATAAGCACATGTATAGCACATTTCAACAAAGTCATAGCACATCAAGCATAACATTCAATGCATACAAGTTTAGGATTAGTTTACTACCTGGCATATAGCCTTCCTCTAGCTCTTAGCCTTTGCTCTAAAATTTCTTCTTTCCATAGGCCAGAGCCTATACATAGCATAATAATATCTTCATTATTATTCTATCAGCATATCTCTATTTAACTCATGCATAGCTAGGGGTAACATTCTTACTCTAATATTCCCCTGGCTTTCTTTCTATCTGTAGCTAACTTTATTATAGAGACATTTCTCTATTCTACCCACTAAGAGAAATCCTCTACTTTATTAGAGCAGGGACTAGATAACTTACTTACATCATTCCTAATCTTTGCCCAGTCCCTCATCCCTTAGATAGCTCCGGGCTCGACCAGAACTCCTTCCTTCCTTTCCTTTCTTTCTCTTTCTCTCTTCTTTCTCTTGCCAAATCCGTGGTGTGCCTTGAAATGGGAGGGTAGTGGTCTATTTATAGGAGAGAGGAGGTGAAATGAATGGTCCAGATTGATTCGCGATGAATGGCTCAGATTGCTTGCTTCCTCAAGAAGCTTTGCCTGCATCATCACGATGACATCACCCTCCTTGATGACTCACCACTCATGACATCATCCAGGACACCTCAAGGGACACCTCAGGGGTATATGTGGTGCAATGGTGGGGTCCTTGGGATACCTCACCAGCTGACTCAGCCTTTCCAGAGAGTTTCAGAGTCTTTTCCCTGAATGGACGGCCGAGATTGTGCCATATGTCCTCTTGCTTTTTCTCCTTTTTCTGTAATCATGCCATGTGTCTTTTGATTTTTCTCTTTTACTATAATCATGCCATGTGGCACCTTGTGGGCTCCATTCATGATTCCAGATCACTTTATCCAGTTCTATCTTTGACCGGGTCACTTTATTTTATTGAAAAAGCATTAAAATAATATTTTAATGCCTTTTGGGCCCACATTACTCTTGGGCTACGTTTTTGGGCCTTGGACTGTTATCTTGGGTTTCTAACCAAGCCCAAGCACTCTGGTGGCTCGGTTCCCAAGAAACATCCTTAGTAAATTACCAAAATGCCCTTAGTTTCTCTTTAGTACTTATACGATTACTATTATCTTTCTATACCTTACCAGAGTACCTCTTGACCCTGGTCAACTATCCAGATACCCTTTCTTGACTGTCTAACCTTAGTCAAATGATCATAATGCCCAACGTCTGACTCTGGCTTAATGACACAACACAGTAGCATACCTTCAGTGGTATTTTCGTAATTCTTTATTTTTCTCGGTCTTTATTAGCCCTTGCCCATATACTTATCTAAAAATATCATTGGGCCTATAAGGTATCATTTTTGACCCTCTATATGATCCACTATCTTCATGGGCTCAATTCCTGAGAAATTCCCCCAAAACCTATTTATCGAGTCTTTTAATCCACTTTAAATTTTGTAGTAAATTCTATAGAACTCCTTTTTGGGTTTTATCAGTTTTAGAAATTTTTATATTAATTATAGGATTTTACTGCCACATTTTATCTGATTTTGAGGTCTAGAGCATACCGTACTAATTTCTCTTTTCTTCAAAAATTAATATAAATCCTTCAGGACCTCATATCAAAACTTTGTGTTGCATAAAACTGATCAGCATAATTTTCTCTATTTACTGAGACCTCTGTTCAACAGGATCTAGCAGCATCCCTTTTTCAGGCTATATACTGCACTTCTAAGTCTAAAAATTGGGATATGACAGACCTGGTCAAGGCGTGGTCAACAACTTATTTTTCCCTAAAAGAGAATTAAGTTAGATTTGTGTAGCAATTTGAACCACTTCATTTCTATTTTTCTGGGATTAGTTATGATTTTTTGAAGTCATGTCACTTATTGGGAATTTGCATAGTGAACAGTACTCAGTAGAGTAAAATTCCAGCTTATGTAATTTGACTTTAATGACCTTAAAAGTGGTTCCAGATACTACCGTTTGGTCCCTAGGACGTAAGAAAATTAGGACATTACACTACTTTTGCCTGAGCACGCTTAACTGAAATATGCAGATAAAAATATGAAGCACTGGTGCTAACAGGCTCTAACCCTGGTACTTTACTATCTTAGACCCTTCTTATATTGTCTCTCTTGGGTTTATTTAGCCTTCTAATATCTTTATTTTCATCTAAAAGATATATTTGTCTCTCATTCTTATTCTCTATAATCTCATCGTAGGGATCTCTTTATTAACATTTGACCCCTGATAATATCTTATGAGATATTGTCATAAATTCTTGATACTCAGGATTAACACTTTAACTTTAATCACTTAGTTCCTATTGTGTGTCGAAAGATTATGAGTTCAGTCCCTAATATTAATAAGGCTATATGAAACTATCATCATGGGTACTCTCTCTATTATGAGTTAACCAACTTGTGAAGCTTTTCTACCTTAACCTTTGCCTTGGTATTCGTCCTTCTAAAGAAATATTGTACTCATGGCTTAATACTTTCTTTATCTAGGCTAAGTCTACTGCGACCCTCAGGATCTACTGCAATCAACCATAAGCCTCTTCAGTATCTAACTATGACCTGGGAATTCTATTCTCTATGAGCTATACTAGGATCTCACTGCAATCCTCCAGAATCTACTACGATTCTATTGTACTGTATTATCATCTCTGGAAGACATGACCAACGGACAAAGTTACAAGGTTAGCCACTTTCATATAGTTGTTAACTCAACAGATATTTCCCCAAAAATGATCACAGAAGCTAACGTTATCTACAGGACTTTACTTATTTCCTTTATGACTCAGGAATTTCTCATATCATTATCATCTTTTATAACTTTACTACATTTAGTATTGTAGATAGCTACACAGGCTCTACTATGCACATATCTATCATCATCTATTCATCTCATCTGATGGATATTACTCTACATGAGCTGCACTGTCCATTCTCTTGGCTTTATTTTATAAGCAATCTTACTCTATTGTAAGAGCAATCTAGCTCTATTGCAAGAACATTGGCTTATATTACATTAACACTGCTCCTTCTTAAATCTGCATCATCTTTCATTAATGCTTCTCATTTCATTTCATATTCATAGCACATCATTCATATATCCTATCCCTACTGAAGGGATATGTCTTAAGTACTAAAATCATTTGTCTATAGATTCACTATTAATCCTCATCTTTAATCTCATTCTTTATCCAATTCACTATCATTCTATTACTTTTATTCTCTAGGGTGCTCTACCTAGGTCTACTAGGTTACTATTCTTTCATGATGTGGTCCCTCTGTCTTGGGAGCATCAACTCTCTATTTATTAACCATCTCGTCTCTAATTTTAGGCCATGTGCTAGGATTATTCCTAGGCAAGTCTCGTTCTAACTCTTATTTCTTTTGTTCAAGAAACACTAGTTGAGCAAATTCTTTCATAATGTAGATCTACTCACATGGAGGATCCACTTCTAAATATTGTCTTAAACTAATCTTTCATATCTTAGTACTTTGTACTATATGGCTTGATCATGCTTTATATCAATCCTCTAACTGATGAACTTCAATAAGCTTGGTACCTTCATTATCATTATCACTGTAACATCTGGCCACATAATGATACCTCAAGGTACTATTGTAGCTTCCCTTGACCTTAGAATGGTCAACTTCTATCTCTATCAATAGAGAAAACTGCTCCCTAGATGTTATCCTGCTTAGTCCAGCCACATCGTGCCGAGAAACACGAGACCTTGGTGGTACAACTGACTAAGACTAGTCAATCGTAGTCATTTCCTTAAAGACTACCTCATAAAGTTGTAAGGCATTGGGTATCGTTCTATTTATCTTGGTGCCACTGTCTCTTGTTGGAAACATTCTCTAAGTAGTGAACACTATCCCCATATTTCATACTAGGGAGGGAACCTCTTTAGTTTAAATCTCTAACTTGTTTAAAGAGGTTAGTCTAACTAAACCAGAGCATCACTGAGCCAGAACCTTCTGTTCTGTGCCAGAATTTTATGCTTTAAGCCAGAACCCTTTACTTTGATACTAAAATAAAACATCTTAATTTTCTTATATCTCCAGGACCAAACGGTAGCATCTGGAACCACTTTTAAGGTCATTGAAGTCAAATTACATAATCTAGAATTTTACTCTCCTGAGTACTGTTCACTATGTAAATTTCAGAGAAGTGACCTTAGTTCAAACAATCATAATTAAATCTAAAAAAATTTAAATGAAGTAGTTTAAAATGCTACATAAAGATAACTTAATGCTCTTTCAGGGAAAAATAACTCGTTGACCATGGCTTGACTCAATCAATGTCAGTCAACGCCTAAAGTTTACTATTCATCTAGCTTCCTTCCCCTGATTCTAACATTTTGGTCCCAAATTTGAAAAATCATATCTTTATGTGTAGACCTCCAAATAAGACATTATATATATCAAATCGAAGCTTGGTATGCCTACTATTTAATGGTCAAGTATCATACATTTATTCATCCATTTACTATTTTTAATTACAACTCAAATGTCACTGTCTCACCACAAGTTATTGTTCACAGTGGCAATTTCCAGTAACTAATTTATACATACATCAATCACATATCAATCATACTAAATAATTATTAACTTCTCTTCATGCATCCTTATCTCTTCCATCCTGAGAAGACCTGTAATATCCTAAATTTTCCCTATCTATATAATACTGATAGAGGAAAGAGGTTTGGAAAGGATTATGACAATGATAAGAAGAAATAATAGAGGTTAAATGAGTCTTAAAGGAAGAAAGGACCTAAGTGAAAATTAGAAAAGGTTGAAGGCCAAAAATGAAAGTAGAAACAAAAGTTGGGCGAAAAGTGGTAATTTTCAAAAGTTAAGGGACTTAAATGTAATTAAGTAAAAAGTTCAAGGGCAAAATTGTAATTATGGAAAGGTAAACTCGAAAAGGGTTGTAACTGCCCGGAAATATTTTAGTCCCATATTCCATCAGTAAATAGAGGAAGATATGCTGGTTAATCTAGCATGATACAGAAATTTATTAGGGCTCCAGACATCATATATTTATCTGATAGTCTAAAAGTTATCTGAATTTTTATCAGATTCCATGGACATCAGATATAAGTAGGGGAATCACAGGAAAGTGTACCCTATAGTGTCAGATGTCCTAGATCTGACATAACCCAGAAGAAGTTATGTATAAAAAGTTATTCATATATTAGTGAATTTTGACCGGAGTTTGATAACACCCGTAATCCAATAATGGAACTTATCGGTATGTAAGCCTGGATAGAATGAGACCAGATGACCTCATATATAGGCCCATGATTACGCTAAGGAGTTCCCAAAACCTAGGGTACTAGCCCACCAGCAGAAGGGTCCAGTGTCCAGAAAAAATGCAAAATTATGAAAATACCCCTGGATGCCCAAATTATACGAGTGATGGATGGAGGGCATTTTAGTCATCTGGAACAGGCTAAAAATATGGGATATAGTATAAATATGATTAGTTAGAGCTACTATATGCCCTGAGGTAGAGCAATGAAGGGGTGAAATGACAATTATGCCCATAAGATTAATATAGTGCAAGAAAGGACACCAAGGGTATTTTGGTCATTTCCCAAGGGATGGATGGAAGATAAATATTCAATATATCAATGTCAATGGTATAAGAAGCCTAGACATTGATTTCCAGGATAGAATACATATCCTAGTATAATATAAAAAATTATTAACTGAAAACAGTACGGTTGTTGTGAAACAACTCCGATCGGTACCGGATTGGACTAGAATATTTCCTGAAGCTTCCTTACATGAGAATTTCGCCACATACCCCCATGAGGTGTCCCTTGAGCTGTCCCTTATTGTAACATCCTCATTTTCTTATGTCTTAGGGACCAAATGGTAGCATTTGGAACCACTTCTAAGGTCATTGAAGTCAAATTACACAATCTGGAATTTTACTCTACCGAGTATTATTCACTGTGCAAATTCCAAAAGAGTGATATGATTTCAAAAAATCATAACTAATTCTAAAAAAATTGAAATGAAGTGATTCAAATTGCTATACAAAGCTAACTTCATTCTCTTTCAGGAAAAAATAACTCGTTGACCATGCCTTGACTAGGTCAATGTCAGTCAACGTCTGAAGTTTACTGTTTATCCTGCGTTTTATCCCTAATTCCAACTTTTTGGTCCTAACATTTGCACTATCCAATCCCCAACTTCTCTCCATGATTCTTCAAACCTCTTTTAACGTACCTGTGGGATTAGGATTACATGGAAGGGGATGAGATTTCTGGGGAAATGTCAGTAGCAAATAAAAACCATACAATGTATGCAACTATATGCTTGCTGTTACTATGTGTGTACTTAATGATCATGCTTGCATCATGATAACATACATGCTTCAATGTTACTTAATTATAACATATGGCCATAGCATAAAAAGAAATAGAGCATTACTTAATCATACATGCTTCACATCATCAAGGTAAGAAAATATCACATAAAACATCCAAGCAGTATAAGCATACAAGTAGGTAAATTTACTACCTGGCGTGTAGCCTTTCCTTCCAACTCTTAGCCTTTCCTCTAAGGTCCCTTATTTTCATAAGTCAGAGCCTATACATAGCATAATAATATCTTTATTATTATCCAGTATAGCTCTACTTAACTCGTGCTTAACTTTGGGGTAATATCCTTAATCCGACATTCACCTAACTTTCTTTCTATCTCTAGCTAACTTTATTAATAGAGATATTTCTCTATTCTAACTATTAAGAGCAATCCTCTACTTTATTAGAGCAGGGACTAGATAACTTGCTTACCTCATTCCTTAACTCTTCCCAGTCCCTAAGCTCCTTAGACTGCTCCTAGCTCCACTAGAACTCCTTATTTCTTCCTCTTCCTTGCTTTCTTTCTCTCTTTCTCTCTTTCTCTCTTCTTTCTCTTCTTTCTTGGCTCTTGGCCGTGGCTTCCTTGGAGGGAGTGGACTATTTATAGGTGAGTGGAGGTGGAATGCATGGCTCAGATCGAATCATGATGAATGGCCCAGATCTCTTCGCTTCCTCAAGAAGCTTTGCCTGCATCATCACGATGACATCACCCTCCTCAATGACTCACCAATATGATATCATCCAAGGACACCTTAAGGAACACCTCAGGGGGTATGTGGCATAATGGTAGGGCCCTTGGGATACCTCACCAGCTAACTCATCCTTTCTGGAGAATTCCAGAGTCTTTTCCTCGAATGAACAGCCGAGATTGTGCCATGTGTCCTTTTTACTTTTTCTCCTTTTTCTAATCTCATGACATGTGTCCTTAACTTTTCTTCTTTTCCTGTAATCATGCCATGTAGCACCTTGTAGGTCCCATGAGGAAACCTTTCATGCCACCTCATGGTCTACAGTCATATATGATTACTTTTCCCAATTCTATCCTTAACCAGGTAACTTTACTTTATGGTAAAGCACTAAAATATTATTTTAATGCCTCTCAAACTCCCATAACTACTGGGCCTACGTTTTTGGGCCTTTAAATGTCATCTTGGGTTTTTAACCAAGCCCAAGCACTCTGAAGGTTTGGTTCCCAAGAAACACCTCTTACTTTTCCATTATGTCCATAGGGACTTTCACTATTTTCTCTGAATTTTCACTTTCTTGCAGTTTAGACCCTAAACATTATATTTACACTTCTAGGACTCCTACAAAATAGGGTCTAGTAGCCTTCATTTTTTAGGCTGCATACTGGGCTTCTAGGCCTAAAAATTGGGATATGACACTCATGATGTCATAATTATTCCTTTTTGAAAAAGTTAAATCTAAGATTAAATGTAGGCCTTTAGATCAAATAGTGCACAAAACAATCTTGGCCATTGATTGTTCATGAATTTTTCTATAAATACCCCCTTAAATCTGGTCCAAACTGTGAGCTTGTGATACGTTAGGGAGACTCTTGCAAAATGTAAACTCAAGCCAAGACAAAGAAGATTCAAGGTTCCAAAGTTCAAGCAAGCTAGAGATTAAAGGTAAGCAATCTATCCTAGTTTATTTTCCTTTGATTTGGGAGCTTGAACTTAGGGTTTTCATGGGAGAAAAGTTGAGTTTTCTCTAAGGTGTTGTGCTGCCTTAAAACCTTAGATGAAAGGGAAAAGAAGAAATTAAAGTTAGAGACATATGATTGAAGCTTAAATAAGCTATTTAAGTGGTTAGTTGTTGAATCAAGTTGATATTCTTGACTTTGCCATGGTTGAACCTATTTGGTCTGCACTGTTCATGAGGAAGAAAATGGAATTTCAATGATCTAATTCTTCCATTGAATGTATATGATGATTTTGTGTAGGATTGGAAATGTTTTGAACCTTAGAAGCATTGAAATTCCAAGATTTGTAGTTTTTGAAATTCTTCATAGTACTGTTCACTCGCATGAACAGTGATTAGAATTTTATGATTTTGATGCTTCCAATGGTTTTAAAATGAAAAGTTGTGTGGGGTAAAGTGGAAAAACAAGTATGGGAAGCATAAGAATCAAAATGAGAATTTTTGAAAGAATTGTATGCATATGTTTAGTTCTGTACAGCAGGCCATGAAGGAGCTGAAATTTCATTATTCTAAGCTCATAGATGGATTCAAAAGATGAAATTGTGTAGGTTAAAGTCAAGACATCAATTGATTCAAAGGCCAAGTCCATTAGTTATGATTAAAAGAAATAAGTGAGCTTAATGTTCAAGAGGAAGTTATGTTAGTTAAAGTGAGTTTAATGCTCAAGGACATTAGATGATGATGGATGAATGGTTATGTGATGTTAGGGATTGATTGATATGCTCCAAAAGAGGCAGCCACATATCCAAGAGAAGTGAGAAGAAAGAAGAAAGATAAAGCGAAAGAAATCAAGTATATGGGGTAGTAAACTTATCATAAACTTGTATGCATTGAATGTTATGCTTAAATGTGCTATGGCTTTGTTGAATTGTGTTGCATATGTTCTTATATATGAAGCTCTATTGCTATGATTACTTTGGCCAATTGTATTTCATATGTTACATGGAAGCATGCACATTACATAATGTTAACACTTTCACAAGTAAGCACAAGTATCTACATTAATATATGCATTGTTTAGTAATGTTTTCTACTGAGATTTCCTCATAAATCTCATTCCTTTTCATGTAAACCCAATTCCACAGGTTTGTGAATAATGAAAGAAGATGATAAAGCACGAAGAAAAGCTAGGGATTGGATGGTATATATGTTATGTAAATGTGTAATGTTGCTGTGTGACCAAAGTAAGTAGTAATGGTCATGATGTAAAGAAAAATAGTAAATGATAGAATAAATGTATAAATTTTACAGACATTTAGATGACATGCCAAGCTTCGTTTTGACACCAAGAATGATTTATTCCAAAGTAAGGGACCATAATTTGTTTTCAGAATTTTTTATCAAATGAATAGTAAACTTTAGTGAATAAACAGTATTGATTGGCGCATCATTTGGTCTGAAAATTATTTTTTCCTTCAATTTCAAGATGTTATCTTCACGTAGCTTTTTGAACTACTTCATTTCAATTTTTATGGAATTAATTATGATGTTTTGAAATTTGTTGCATAATCTGGAATACCATATGAACAGTGACCTGAGAAAGAGTAAAATTCAATATTTGGCTAATGGACTTCCAAGGTTTTGTAAGTGGTTCCAAATGCTACTAAATGGTCCTTAAGACGTATAAAAGTAAGAATGTTACATTTTGGTATCAGAGCATAAGTTTCTAGCATGATTTAAGATATTTCCCAGACCCTAATTCTAAATAGTAATTACTTTGTTAGGTTAGGGTATTTATTGGGATAGTTAGCATTGCTTAATTAAGCAAATATTGCAGGATTAGATGTGGGATTTCATAAGGTTATGTTAAAGGCTTCAGTTAATAAGAGAGACCCCAGGCCAGTAGTGATGTATGGATATAGTGTACATCCAGACTTTGATCATCCCTCAGACAATGGAGAGAGTTCAGGGGAGAGTATAGGGAATTAGTTAGGAAAGTCTACAGTAGAATGTCCCATAGATATTTCTATAGACTCAAACCTACAGTCTAGAGGTTATGTAGAGATTCAACCTCAAGCTATGTATGCACCAGATGATGTTGAGTATAGTGACTCTACACAGTTTGATGTTGTTAAAGTGCCCTCTAACACTGATGTAAGCTCTATTCCTCTGATAAGAGAACAGATTATGGTTGAAGAAGCTGAGTATTGGTACTGGATTATGGGTAGACCAGATATTCTTCCTCCTCTACCAGAGTTTGAATACAGAGTTGTTATAAGTAATATATTATAGTCCCCTAATTCTGACATCTAGTTAGAGTTTATGACAATTCCTGTCCATTCCCAAAGTCTAGGAATATGTTACCTTATAGAGAAAGATTAGTGCAATGTTCCTAGTCCTAGTCAACCCCAACCTTCTTTGTTAAAAATGGATAATGTTGACCATAACAATCTCAAGGAAGCTGTGGAGAGTGAATTACCCAGTCTAAGGGATGGACAGAAGTAAAGATCAAGAATAGGCAGGTTATATGCAGTTCCTCAATGCCCTAGCAGGTATGATAAGCAGATATACAATAGAAGGCAATGACCTAAATCCAGTTTATGCTCTAGCAGACTGACATGAGATGTTAGTAAGTTGTACACTACCATATGCCCTAAATGGCACATAGAGCTAAGTGAGTTTTTGGTAAATAATCTGCCAGTTGATATACAGGGGAGGTACTTCTGTGTGCAGAAGTATGTGCAATCTATGATTTCTTAGGAAAGAATGTAGAAGGAGATGAGGAGTAATGTAAATATGTAAAGTGTAAAGTAAAGTAATTACTCAGATATATAGTAGTTATAATGTACCCTGAATATGTAATTGACATAAATGTAATGTATGTACAAATGTTATGGTGACATGAAATATGAAATTTTGTGTGATATAATGAAATGATTGTTGGTTGAAAATGTATGTGAATATTTTCCCTTTTTAATGTGATTATGATGTATAGGCATGAATGAGTCTTAATTGACTCTGAAGATGCTGACCTCACTAAAGGTTATCAGTTAGAGGTTTAGCACAGAGTGTAGGCAAGTTAAACAGTACGAAGCACTAAGATATAGAATATCAGTTTAAGAAGAGGTTCAGAAGTAGATCCTCCATATGATCATCAGGAGTTGATCTACAGTACGAAAGACTTTGTGCAGCTAGTCTTTATGGAAAAGAATAATGAGAAGTTAGAATGAGACTTTCCTAAGAATGATCTAATACATGGCCTAAGGGTAAAGACGTGATGGCTAATAGATAGAAAGTTAATGTTCCCAAAACATAGGGATCCCATCACGAGGAGACAGTAACCTAGTACACCTAGGGTAGATCACCCTAGAGAATAGAAATAGTAATGCTAGGTGATGAATGAGATCCAAGTGACTTAAATAATTAGCCGAGTTCATCTACATGAACCTTGAGGCTTAATAAGAGACACTTTCTCGCCTGTTAGTAATACAGGAGGATAAGGGGAAACTTAAAAGTTCAAATGGCATAAAGATATAAGCCAGACCTTTCCTTAGTTAGCTGAAAGAAACTAGTTAACTCAGTTATGGATTACAGTTAGATTACCATGAGGCCAAGGACACAAAAGTCCTTCAGGTTAGAGACATAGAAGTCTTACAAGCGATAAGAAATGTTATAATAAGAATGATTTTGGCCTAGTAAGGTAGCCACAGATTCAAAGATAAAGTGACTCCCCTATTCCTATGTAAGAAAGAGTAAAGAATGGTCGAGTCTATACCCTAGTAAGAGGGTAATGTGGAAGCCTAAGTGAAACAAGTAAATGATTCAGGATCCTAAATAAATGATTAGGACCTAGTGATTAAGGTGATTAAGGGATAGAATACTTTAAAGTCTACCTAGTTAATTGTTTAATTGCAATATGAGTATAAGGGATGGTTGAGTAAACTATATAATAGTGATATGGCTTATGTTGCCATAAGTTATGGTGAGAAGTTGCATCTCCTTGCAGTTGTCATATGATAACACGTATGTTAGAGAATCCTTAAATGATTGCATCTCCTTCCATATTATACATGTTGAGTATGCTATGATGAATGAATACTCCCCTTTACACTACATGCAGGGTAGAGTAGATATGATGAGAAAGTTTTGAAAAATTTATCTCCCATGCTATACAACATGCAATTAAATAATTCGACTTGTTGATGATAAAGCAATAGAAAAGTGATGAACAACATAGTTAGCCAGTTAATTCCCAAAGTATAGAATGAGAATTTATGATCAGACAATGATAGTCAATGGGATAGAGAGTGAGATTAAAAATGAAAGATTAATAGTAAATTTATAGATAAATGATTACAGTACTCAGGACATATCCCTTCAGTAGGGATAAGATATATGAAGTTCCTGAGCGATAGAAAAAATGAGTAAAGTCCTGATAGATAATATTGGCTTATGTGATGACTTTTGGGGAATTATCTATGGAGTGAACTACTATGTGAAAGTGGATAACCTTGTAACCTTGTCCGTTGGTTTAGGTCTTCCAGAGATGAGAATACAGTACAACAAAATCGCAATATATTCCAGAGGATTGCAGTAGATCCTAGTATGGCTCACAGGGTCGCAGTTAGATCCTCAGAAGGCTTACAGTTGATCACAGTAGATCCTGTAACATCCATACTTTCATACATTTTAGGGACCATTCAGTAGCATTTAGAACCACATACAAGACCTTGGAAGTCAATTAGCTAAATTTGGAATTTTACTCTTTCTCGGGTTACTGTTCATATGTATTCCAGATTAAGCAACGAACTTCAAAAATCATATTAATTCTAGAAAAAAATCAAAATGAAGTGGTTCAAAAATATACATGAATCTAACATCTTTCAATTTAAGGGAAAAATAATTTCCAAACCAAATGATTAGCCAATTAATACAGTTTATTCGTTGAAGTTTACTGTTCATTTGGTCAAAAACTCTGGAAATAGATTCTGGTCCCTTTCTTTGGAAATTCATTTCTCTTGATATACACATCCAAATGAAACATTATACCTATACACTTAAAGCTCTGGATGTGTGCTACACGTTTGTAA
The DNA here is from genome assembly GCA_037074615.1 of Leucaena leucocephala. Lineage (NCBI taxonomy): Eukaryota > Viridiplantae > Streptophyta > Magnoliopsida > Fabales > Fabaceae > Leucaena > Leucaena leucocephala. Next base: position 21,462,785 of record CM073519.1, read on the forward strand.
AATTTCATGAGATAATTCCTTCATTTGCTAGGTCAAACTGAAGCCACAACAAAACTGCTTCAGGACCTACGTTTTTACCATTTCAGTTTCCTTTCTTTTACTTTCAATAATTGTTCCAGCATGCATAAGCCATCGAATAAGCTTCTCAATATTCATATACATCATGTACATATGCCATAAGTATTACAAATAGTTTCATCACATATATGGGCACCATATAGGGCATTTACATACATAAATAATCCATAGCATATGCTATGATCTCAATTACTTCTATTGCTTTCTTCCATTCTTTATCTCTTCTACATGTATACATTTTCCATCATGCTTGACCTAAATTGGTTGGTTATGGGAGAGTGAGATTCTAGGGAATCTCAGTAGCAAACATTACCACTTAAATATGCAAGATAGACGCTAATGCATGATATGTAATTTCATTAAACTTTCTTTGATTAGTGATATGCCATCATGCTATATACTTTTACATAAAATGCATGGCCATGGAAAACATGTTATTCACAATACATTAAACATCATTTATCATGTCACAACATCATTAAAACATCATATACATGTCAACACATAAGCATACCATATCAAGCACATAAAGAGGTAAGTTAACTACCTTCCTCTTGATCTTTTGCACTTGTTACCTAGCTTTCCAACCATGAAGCCTTTATGTCAATCCCTTCCCAACATCTTCTTGGAGGTTTCAAGGTCCTAAACACATTCATATTCATCACAAAATTCATTAGGACTCATGAACTCCAACCATGTTCAAGACTAACCTTGTTACATTCTTTATTATCATAACTTTCTCTAATCTTCACTAATCCACTTGGCTCTTGAACCAATTGATGCCTTGACTTTACCCTACAAAATTTTATCTTTTGAATCCATTTATGAGCTTAGAATCATGAAATTCTAGATCCTTCATGGCCTGCTGTACATAACCGAACACATGCACACAATTCTTTCAAAAATTCTCATTTTGATTCTAATGCTTCCCATACTTGTTTCTCCACTTTACCCCACACAACTTTTTATTTTAAAACCATTGGAAGCATCAAAATATGAAATTTCAATCACTGTTCATGCCAGTGAACAGTACTGTGAAGGATTTCAAAAACTACAACCTTAAGATTTTAATGTTTCCAAGGTTCAAAACCTTTTCAATCCTACACAAAATCATCATATAAATTCAATGGAAGCATTAAATCATTGAAATTCCATTTCCTTCCCACATTAAAAGTGTAGACCGAATAGGGTACACCATGGCAAAGTCAAGAATATCAACTTGATTCAACAACCAATCACTTAACTAGCTTGTTTAAGCTTCAATCATATGTTTCTAACTTTAATTTCTTCTTTCCCCTTTCATCTAAGGTCTTTGGGAAGCACCACCCCTGAGAGAAAACTCAACTTTTCCCCCATGAAAACCCTAAGTTTAAGCTCCCAAATGAAAGGAAAATAAGCTAAGAGAGATTGCTTACCTTTAATCTCTAGCTTGCTTCAACTTTGGTGCCTTGAATCTTCTTTGTCTTGGCTTGAGTTTTCATTTTGCAATAGTTTCCCCAAGGGTTGACAAGCCAAAGTTTGGATACAAATTTATGGGGGTATTTATAGAAAAATCATGGTGGAAATGATTGGCCAAGATTAGTTTGTATACTATTTGATCTAATGGCCCACATTTAATCTTAGATTTAACTTTTTCCAAAAATAATAATTATGACATCATTTGGGACAGCTCAAGGGACACCTCATGGGGGTTAGGTGGAGAAATTATAATTGGGGGAACCTTCTGGAAAAGTTTTAGTCCAATCCGGTACTGATCGAAGCAGTTTCATAGCAACCTGACTATTTTCTGTTCCTAATTTTTTATAATATACCAGGATATGTATTATGTCCTAGAAATCAATGTCTAGACTTATCATACTATTGAAAATGATATACTAAATATTTGTCTGCCATCCATCCCTTGGGAAATAACCCAAATACCCTTGGTGTCCTTTCTTGCGCTATATTAACCCTAAGGGCATAATCGTCATTTTACCCCTCTTTTGTACTGGCTCAGAGCATATACTGGCTCTGACTAATCATATTTATACTATATGGAATGTTTTTTGCCAATCTAGAATGACCAAAATGCCCTCCATTCATCACTGGCATAATAGGGGCATCTAGGGCATTTTCATAATTTTGTACTTTTCCTGGACTGCTCTGGACCCTAGCTCACATAACTGTCTCACTACTTTATTGGGCTCATGATGGCGCCATTTGGGCCTTAATATGGGCCCATTGCCTTTATTACTTTTATGGCCCAATTCACAATATAACTCTCCCGATCCTATTTATCGGGTATTTTATTTCACCATAAAATCCTGTAAGGATTCTACAAGATTCCTTTTTTGACTCTAACAATTTTATAAATTCTTACATTAAATATGGGAATTTTCAGTAAAGTTTCATCTGATTTTGATGTCTAAAAAATATTGTAATAATTCTTCTGACTTTAGAAATTTATATCAATTAATCAGGACCTCAAATCAAAATTCTGTGTTATGTTAAACTGACTGAAATAATTTTGTCTATCTACTGGTAAAATTTGGGTCTAATCTAATTTTGGGTATTTTTGACCTGTGTTGGTTCAACTTTCTCATGTTTATATTTAGATCTATGAACTTTTGAATAATTACACTTTGGCCCCTAAACTTTTAACTATTTGCATTTAAGTCCCTTAACTTTTAAAAATTACACTTAAGGGCCCAACTTTTGTTTCTACCTTCACTTTTTGCCTTCAACCTTTTCTAATTTTCGTTGTAGTCCTTCTCTTTCTTCAAGACTTATTTAACCTTTATCTTTTCTTTTGATCTTCGTCATAATCCTTTACAGACCTCTTTTCACTATCAGTATTATACAGATAGGAAAAAATTAGGATATGACATGCTCCTATATAGCAGTAAACTAAAGAAAGAAAGAATAGTGACATAAGTCCTCTATCTGTATTATAATGAGTTACTAAACATGATAAGAAGAACATAAGTATGATGGTACAAAATTGAGAGATGAAGTTTTACGGATGTTCAGATAATTCCGCTAGATACTCAGATGAAGTAATAAGTGATTGCACTAAGAAGTATGAAGAGTAGTTGATAGAAGCTCTAGAATATAGCAGTATTAGAGGGAGTTTTATATAAAAGAAATGGACACTACTGACAAGTCCAGCGTAGTGAGAAGTCCATATGAAAATAGATGCAAAGCAAGTAAGCAAGTAATAGAATGAGGTAGCGTTCAACTCTGATTGAGTTGATTCAAAACAAAAGAAAAGTAATAACAATAAACCTGATTGAGTTGATTCAGAAAAGAAAAAAAGTAATAATAGTAAAGATATGAAGATCTGCGAACATGAAAGGTACTCCGCTAAGATGTTAAGATAAAAGATAAGAGATAGATACCCCAATCCTTAGTCATAAAGAAGAAAAGGAGATCTATCCAAGATTGTTGACTAAGGTACTAAGTAAATTTTGATGACAAAATTTATTTTAAGGAGGTAGAAATGTCATATCCTAATTTTTTCTCTATCTGTATAATGCTGATAGAGGAAAGAGGTTTGGAAAGGATTGTGATGATGATCAAAATAAATAAAAAGGGTTAATGAGTCTTGAAGGAAGAGAGGGAGTAAATTGAAAGGTTTAAAAGTTATATGGTAGAAAATGAAAGTAGAAAAAAAAGTTGGGCTAAAAGGTGTAATTACCCAAACTTAAGAGATTTAAATACAATTTATCAAAAGTTCAAGGGTAAAAACGTAATTATAAGAAAGTTGAGCTGGAAAATGCCTAAAAATGTCCAGAATTAGATTAGTCCCAAATTTTACCAGTAAGTAGAGAAAATTATTCTGATCAGTTTAACGAAACACAGAATTTTGATTTGAGGTCCCGATTAATTGATATAAATTCCTAAACTCAAAAAAAATTTATTGTAGTATTTTTAGACCTCAGAATCAAATAAAACCTCATAGTAAATTCTTATAATTAATATAAGAATTTATAAAATTGACAGTCAAAAGAGGAATCCTGTAGAATTTTTAAGGGAATTTACGGTGTAATAAAATACCCGATAAATACATTTAGAAGAGGTTTCTTGAGATTTGTACCATAATAGCAATGGACCCATATCAATGCCCAAAATGGCATCCTAGAGGCCTAGTGATATGATTGGACAGCTAAGTGGGCCAGAGTCCAGAGCAACCTTGAAAAAGTGTGAAATTACAAAAATGCCCCTATGTAGCCAGATTATACTAGAGAAGGATGGAGGGCATTTTTGTCATTCTGGATAGGTTAAAAAAGTCCAAGCAAGTACAAGGGTGATTAGTTAGAGCCAATATATACTCTAATGAAGTATAAAGAGGCATGAAATGACAATTATGACCTTAGGGTTAACATAGTGCAAGAAAGTGTAATAAGGGTATTTTGGTCACTTCTAAGGGATGTTAGCAGATAAATACTCAGTTTAGTACTATCAACGGTAGGAAAAACCTAGACACTGGTTTCCATGATAGAATACATATTCTAGAATGTTATAAAAATTGGGAACATAAAATAGTTTGGTTTTTGTGAAACAGCTTAGATTGATACCAGATTGAACTATAATTTTTTCTATCAGTATTTCCCCATTAATTGTGCCAAACACAGTCCTTTCTGATGTCATGGATGATATCATTAATGAGGCTTCTGGGGCAAGCTTGTGGAAGGTGGATTATGGACTATTAGATCAAATAGTAACCAAACTAATCTTGGCCTTCCATTTCCACCAATTTTTTTATAAATACCCCCAACAAATCTGATTCAAAGCCGTGGCATGAAAACCTTGGGGAAAATCTTGCAAAATGAAGACTCAAGCCAAGACAAAGAAAATTCAAGTTACCAAAGTTCAAGCAAGCTAAAGATTAAAGGTAGGCAATCTATCCTAACTTATTTTCCTTTGATTTGGGAGCTTGAACTTAGGGTTTTCATGGAGAAAAGTTGAGTTTTCTCTAAGGTGTTGTGCTGTCCAAAAACCTTAGATGAAAGGAGAAAGAAGAAATTAAAGTTAGAGTTATATGATTGAAGCTTAAACAAGCTACTTAAGTGAGTGGTTGTTGAATCAAGTTGATATTATTGGCTTTGCCATGGTTGAACCATTTTGGTTTGCACTTTTCATGATGGAAGGAAATGGAAAATCAATTATCTAATTCTTCCATTGAATTTATATAATGATTTTGTGTAGGATTGGATATGTTTTGAACTTTGGAAGCATTAGAATTCCAAGTTATAATTTTTGAGATTCTTCTCTATTACTGTTCACTCGTATGAATAGTAATTGGAATTTCATAATTTTGATGCTTCTAATGGTTTTAAAATGAAAAGTTGTGTGGGATAAAGTGGAGAAACAAGTATGGGAAGCATTAGAATCAAAATGAGAATTTTTGAAACAAAATAGGGTGTTATGTAATTCTATATAGAACAATGCATATGAGCTGGAATTTCAGGATTCTCAACTCATAAATAGATTCAAAAGATGAAATTGTGTAGGATAAAGTCAAGATATCAATTGGTTCAAGGGTCAAGTTAATTAGTGAAGACTAGAGAAAGTAATGTTAGAAAATAGTTAAGAAAATATCAAGGATATTCTTGAATATTGTTGGAGTTCATGATCCTAATGAATTATGTGATGAATATGAATGTGCTTAGGACCTTTCAATATCCAAGAAGATGTTCGGAAGTGATTGACCAAAAGGCTTCATGGTTGGAAAGCTAGGGAGCAAGTGCAAAGGATCAAGAGAAAAGCTTAAGTGCAAGGTAGTGGACTTATCTCTTTATGTGCTTGATGTGGTATGCTTATGTGTTGACATGTATATGATATTTGAATGATGTTGTGACATGATAAATGATGTTGAATGTATTGTGAATAATATGTTTTCCATGGCCATGCACTTTTATGCAAAAGTATGTAGCATGATGGCATTCACTAATCAAAGAAAGTTTAATGAAATTACATATCATGAATTAGCATATATCTTGCATATTTAAGTAGTAATGTTTGCTACTGAGATTCCCTAAAATCTCACCCTCCCATAACCAACCATAATAGGTTATTCAAGATAGAAGAATCATGTTTGGTACATCAGTTAAGAAATAGAAGAGGAAGAGTATACAAGGGATGGCATGCATGTATGTTAGCCTTTTATGTAATGTTATGTAATATCCATTATATGTAAAGAAAATGTATGAAAGAATTATGGCATAACCCCATGATGTATATGAATGCATGAAAGGCAAAAGAAATAGTTTATGCATGATGGAACAATTATTGAAAGTCAAAGAAATGAAACTGAAATGGTAAAAAGGTAGGTCCTGGAGCAATTTTGTTGTGGCTTCAGTTTGACCTAGCAAATGAAGGAATTAATCCACAAAATTGTATGTGCACGTATTACACATCCAGATCTTTAAATGCATATGTAATATGCCTCATTTAGATGTGTATATCAAGAGAAATGAATTTCCAAAGTTAAGAGACAGAATTTGGAATTTCCAGAATTTGCATATGAACAGTAAAATGTAACAATTTAACTGTATCAATTGGCAAGGTAAATGTCCATATTTATATTTTCCCCTAAATAGATATGAAAAAGCTTCAATTAGAAATTTCCCCTAAACACTTGCATCCATATAGAGAATCTATTGTGCTCATACATTAAAGGTTGACTTCATCGAGTATTTAATTACTTGGCATTGCTCACATATTTCATTGTTGATTTATGTTGTTCTCTCGGATTTACCATCTCTATTCTCTTGGATTTACCAGCTCCAGTTTAGGTTCGATTCATTTCTTTGTCTAGGAGTACAAAGGTTCTTTGACATTTTCAAGGGTTTGTGACAATTTTACCATTCATTTTACAATGAACTTTGATTTTGATTTATAGGTGTTTTAGAAGAGATTCAAGTACCCAATATGAAGCAGAGAAGAAATCACAAGATTAAGAACCATATGTGATGTTTAGTTATGTGACCTTAAAGGCCACTGGCCGCGACCATATTTTATTTTGGGAGGTTCTCTGTGTTGTTAGGTTGTGACCTAAATGTAGATCTGGTCATCAAGCTGTGCATCTTCATTTAGGTTACTCTACAATTAAGAAAAGGGTTAGTAGTCAGACATAGGGAGCTAGATATTTACCATATTTGGCCAAGTTGAAGCTTCTCTCACTCTCTTAACATCCTCTCAAGAACGATCAATCGAATCCTTCATTGTTCTTGATCTTTTCACCTATTTTTCCATTTTTACACCGATTAATACATTTCTACCATCTTTCTCCTTACTTTTCTATCATATTTTATATATCTCATGGAATCACTTCTGGACAACGATTGCAGTACAATAAGAACTATGAGAGGCTAAATTTCTAGTGTTCTTTCATTGCATGGTTTTTGATTTCTAGATTTAGAGATTTTATAATATGTTTGAGGAATGAATATTGATTCATTATTCTCATATTAGATAGTTGTAATTTATTTGAATAATGTGATTATCGATTTGCATATATATATCAGTTTAATTTTCAGTTAGTTAGTTGATTATTAGCGATTGTTAGTAATTAATTCAATTGATTAGAGTTTTTATGTATCGATTGGTAGTTAACAGTGGGTTTTTGCATTATCCAACTCAATCTACACACTAAGTGGTTTTCAACAGTTCATTGAAGGGTTTTAATTTAGCTTTAATTAAAAGGGAGTTTGAACTCAGTAATAAACTAGACTTGATCGATTGATTGAGGTTTTATATAGGACTTAGTGAATTCATTACTCTCATTTGACATCAAGAGCAAGGATAGCTATATTTTCATCATCAAGAGTATTTCCTATCATATTTCTTTTACAATCCAAACCATTTTCACATTAATCAAAAACTCAAAAATAGTTACTTTTACTAGACTTTATTTCTATTGCACTAATGTTTGAACTAAACTAAGAACCCCTATTTTTACTCAGCATTTCAATGAAATTGTTCACCAATTGTTAGGATTCCACTTTAAGGCTCATTGAGAAGAACGATAGGGTTATTCCTTATACTACATTATTGGGTTCTATCTTTATTTTGAAAGGTTGAGATCACGACAAAACCCTGATGCACATTCTTTTACAACCACTAGTAGGTTGAAAGCAAAGGGAGCAAGAAGAAAGGGATAAAGCTATAAGGTAGTGAACTTACCTTTCTTGTGTGTTTGATGTATATGCTTGTGTGTTGATGTTTTATGTTATGAGATGATGATATGTGACATGTATGAATGAGATATGCTCTACCTCTATGTGTTTCTATGGCCTTGTATGATTTAATTAAGAGGCTTTGAAAACATTGAGTTGTAATGTAAATTAATTGATCAATGAAAAGGCATATAGAAGGCATATTAGTAAATGCACAAATTCAAATAACATAGAAGTAAATTTTCAAAAATTTAATTACATAGAAGTAAACAATTACAAGCTACTGAAATAATCCATCTCTTTCCCTTTTTGACATTTAACAAAAATAGGGTCCAGAAGTCCTAAAAATGGATCCTTGAGGAGGAGGAATATTGTAGGTAGACCGAGAGGTAGTTGGGTTTAAACCAGGAGGAAGGTTAGATGCAATTTGATTCTTCAATTTAGTTACCTCCTATCTAAGAAATGTGATGACCTGAGTCTACAACCCAATAATATGAAGGAGAGTAGCTAATTGATCTTTGCATACTTGAATCCCCTTTTCAATCTCAAAGACAATCTTATTTTCTAAGGAGAGTCCAAATACTTTAAGTACCTCGAGAAGGTCAAGACAAGAATGAGACATCTTCATGCTTTCCATGACTTAAGCTAGCAGATCTTCTTTAAAGGTTATAAACTCTTGCTAGACCAATTGATACATGGCTACTTGAGCAAAAGAATGTACAGTGGAAGGAACAACAGAAGCAGCTAAAGGTTCAACTTCATCTTGTTTCACAGGTTATTTTTCTTTCTAAGGTTCTTTCCTCCATCAGTCAGTGGTAAGGAGATCCTCATCTGATATATTTGCTCAGCCCAAAGTTTTTCACCTTTACTTCCTTCTCCTTTTTCTCTAGATACTCTATGTTATAGTGTTGAAGAAAAAGGGAAATTAGTTGAGGATAAGGCAATAGAGTGGACTTGGTTTTTAAAAAATAGAAGTTCCTTATCTCATTGTAAATTTAGTTCCCAATGTTAATTATCCCTAGCTAGCAACCTATAATCTTCCTGAGTCATATAAGTAAAGCTACCAGATTTGTTGACCATGTTTCTCGAGCATATATGGTGGATTATCTTATGATAATCACACTTCTTTTGGAATAAACTTCAGATCACCTGAGAAGTTATTCTTTAGTATCAGAATTTTATAAATATACCTCATAGATAGTTGTGGCTTGTCCTTAAATTCTATTATTTTCAATAGAGTTAATTATATTTGTATCTAACCTTATTTCTCTTCCTCTTAACTCTACTCAGATGACTAATCACCAACTCACCATCATCACCAGTCTCATCAACCACTCTCATATTGTAATAAAATCTTATGACTATTTTAGAAATACGAGAGGTTTACTCTTAACTAATTTTCATAATGCTTTATAAGGTTACTAAGATCCAATTTGGTCTTGTCATTATACTTTAGGTAATATAAATCCATAACAACAACAAGACATAAGTCCCTATAGGTAAAGTTTGCCTTAAACTTTCCCTTATCTACTGCTTGGTCTAGATTACCAGAAAATAGTGGTAGGGAAGCAAAGTTTGAAGATAGAGTAGAATTAGATGAAGGATGAACAAAAGAAGATGAAGATTCAGAATTACCATTCCTTACCCTTATTTTTTAAATATGTTGAGAGCTTTGTTGGGCTAGGCTCTGCCTCTGAGCCTATGGTGTATAAGGGGTCACATTCTTTGAAGATTTCTTTTCCTTTGTCATCTTTTCCTTTGAAGTATTATTCTTTTTCTTTCCTTTTGCCTATTCTAACCCAACTTCAGGTACCTTAGTTCTCACAATTTCTTGATTGAAAGGATGAAAAACAATAAAGGTTTATCGTTGACGACGAGAATGATAAGCAGAGAATTTTTATAGAGAGGTATGCTTTGGAATGTTGGGGAAAGATTTCATATGGTTTTGATTGCTAGGAAGGAGTAATTGAAACGTTTGTGAATTTTAGTTGAGAGAATCTAATAGATTTTTGAAAAGGGTTTCGATGAACTGAATAGTAACGGTCATATTTTCAATATATAACATATAATTTATTGATAAGTCCTTCAATAAATATCTTATTTGAAGTATTTATTGATAAATCTTCAAACAAAATAGTCACTATAAGATTACATGTCAAACAACAATGTTAACATGTTTGGGAATTTCTGTATGAGCAAAAGTCAGATAGGATAGTAGCAATAAATGGTAATAGGATTTTGCTCATTCTTTTGGAATATGTTTGAACAATGAAGCATATTTATCCTTTAGTCCAAGTGACTAGAGTAGCCAGTATATTCCAGTGAATAAATATATTTTTTAAGCGTAAGGGATTGATGTTCTGGAAGATTTATGAATTGTAAGACTTGAATTTCATGCAGATGGTTAAAGTGTTAAACAAATGGATGTTTAACTGATTGAAGGTTAAAGAGTTCAAGCACATGATAGCACATTTTGGATCAATAATGACTATAGCAAATAGATTTGGATTATGTTTTAAATTTTCATATAATTGCATTAATCTCCAATACTAATAATGCACATTCATTTTACCAACACAAATTTTCAAAACACTTGTATACATTTTAATGCAACAAAAATATTTGATGTAGGAATTGAAACTTATTCTTAGAAATAATGGATATGCACACTTAAAAATAGAAACTTATTTGAAAAATACAAAGATAGAAAATGTAGCATCCTTATTTTTGTACATCTTAGGACCATTCAGTAGCATTTAAAACCACTTACATGACCTTGGAAGTACATTAGCTGAATCTAGAATTTTTACTCTTCTCAAGCTGCTGTTCATATGGTATTCCAGATTCGGTGATAAATTTTGACAAATCATAATTAATTCTCAAAAAATCGAAATGAAGTTGTTCAAAAGCCTACATGAAGCTAACATCTTAAAATTTAATGAAAAAATAATTTATTAGACCAATTGATCAGTCAACTAAGTCAAATATGATATCAAAATTTATTGTCCATTTGGTCAAAAATTCTGGAAATAGATTCTAGTCCCTAATTTTGGAAAATTTGTTCTCTTTGTACAGACATCAACATAAGGTGTTCATGATGTCAAAATGAAGCTTGACATGCTAAATAAATGTTTGTAAAATTTCATATATTTATTCCATCATTTACTATTTTTCAATACATGATGAACATTGTTTTTCAAACTTGCCATATAACATCATCACATGTAACAAATTTTTATATAACATTTATACTAGCCAATCTCTAACTTCTCTCCATGTTTATTCATCTTCATCATTACTCATGAACCTGTTGGGATTGAAATTACATGGATGGGGTGTAATTCCTGTGGAAATCTCAGTAGCAAATGGTGAAACATCCTTACTTTTATATGTCATAGGAACCATTCAGTAGCATTTAGAACCACTTACAAGACCTTGAAAGTCTATTAGCCAAATCTAAAATTTTACTTTTTCTCGGGTTACTGTTCATATGGTATTCTAGATTAAGCGATAAACTTCAAAAAATCATAATTAATTCTAGAAAAATCAAAATGAAGTGGTTCAAAAAGAAACATGAAGATAACATCTTGAAATTTAAGAAAAATATAATTTTTAGACCAAATTCTTAGCCAATTAACACAGTTTATTCGCCAAATATTACTGTTTATTTGGTCAAAAATTCTATAAACAGATTCTGGTCCCTTACTTTGGAAAATTAGTTCTCTTTGTACAGACATCGAAATAAGGCATTCTTGGTGTCAAAATGAATCTAGACATGTTAACTAAATGTATATAAAATTTCATATATTTATTCTATCATTTACTATTTTTCATCATATCATGACCATCACTACTTATATTGTCATATAGCAACATTACACATAACAATTCTTCACATAACATTTATACTATCCAATCCCTAGCTTCTCTTCATTCTTCATCATCCTCTTTCATCATTCATAAACCTGCTAGAATTGGGATTACATGAAGGGGTGAGATTTTTGGGGAAATCTTAGTAGCAAACGGTACTAAATAATGCTTGCATTAATGTAAATACTTGTGCTTGCTTGTGAAAGTGTTAACATTGTGTAATGTGCATGCTTCCATGTAACATATGAAATGAAATTGGCCAAAGTAATCATAGAAATAGAACTTCATACATAAGCACATATGCAACATAATTCAACAAAGTCATAGCACAACCAAGCATAACATTCAATGCAAATAAGTTTAGGATAAGTTTACTACCTCATATACTTGACTATCTTTCACTTTATCTTGCTTCTTTCTTCTCACTTCTCTTGGATATGTGGCTGCCTCTTTTGGAGCATACCAATCAATTCCTAACATCAAATAATCATTTATCCATCACAATCTAACTTCCTTGATCATTAAACTCACTTTAACTAACATAACTTCCTTTTGGACATTAAGTTCACTTAACTACCTTAACTTTCCTTAATCATAACTAGTGGACTTGGCCTTTGAATCAATTGATGTCTTGACTTTACCACACAGAATTTCATCTTTTGAATCCATTTATGGGTTTAGAATCATGAAATTCTAGCTCCTTCATGGCCTGCTGGACAGAACCGAACACATGCACTTAATTCTTTCAAAAATTCTCATTTCGATTCCAATGCTTCCCATACTTATTTCTCTACTTTATCCCACGCAACTTTTCATTTTAAAACTATTAGAAGTATCAAAATCATGAAATTCCAATCATTGTTCATGCGAGTGAACAGAATAAAGGATAATTTCCAAAACTATAGTCTTGGAATTTCAATGCTTTCAAGGTTCAACACCTTTCCCATCCTACACAAAATCATCATATAAATTTAATAGAAGCATTAAATCATTGAAATTCTATTTCCTTCCATCATGAATATTGAAAACCGAATTGGTTCAACTATGGCAAAGTCAAAAAGATAAACTTGATTCAACCACCAATCCCTTAACTAGTTTGTTTAAGCTTCAATCATATATCTCTAACTTTAATTTCTTCTTTTTCCTTTCATCTAAGGTTTTTGGACAGCACAACACCTTAGAGAAAACTCAACTTTTCCCCATAAAATCCCTAAGTTCAAGCTCCCAAATCAAAGGAAAATAATCTAGAATATATTGCTTACCTTTAATCTCTAGCTTGCTTGAACTTTTGGTACCTTGAATCTTCTTTGTCTTGGCTTCAGTTTTCATCTTGCAAGAGTTTCCCCAAGGGTTCTTGAGCTCACAGTTTGGAGGCTGAAATAAGGGGGTATTTATAGAAAAATCACATGGAAAATCAATGGCCAAGATTACTTTGTGCACTATTTGATCTAAAGGCTCACATTTAATCTTGGATTTAACTTTTTCAAAAAGAAAATTATGACATCATCCATGATATCATCAAGGGACAACTAATAAGGCTAGGTGGCGTCATTTGAAACATCCTCCTTTTCATACATCTTAGGGACGAAACGGTAGCATATGAAACCACTTTTATGGTTATTGAAGTCAAATTACTCAATTTGGAATTTTACTCTTAGCGAGTACTGTTCACTATGTAAATTCTAGAGGAGTGACTTGACTTCAAAAAATCATAACTAATTCTAGGAAAATAGATATGAAGTGGTTCAAATTGCTACACAAAACTAACATAATGCTCTTTCAAGAAAGTGAAAATATAGGGAAAATAGTGAAAGTCCCTGGGGCCATAATGGTCATTTTAGAAAAGAAAGGGATGTTTCTTAGGAATTGAGCCTTCAGAGTGCTTGGGCTTGGTTAAAAACCTAAGATGACATTTAAAAGTCAAAAAATGTAGGACCAAGGATTATGGAGTTTAAGAGGCATTAAAAAAATATTTTAGTGATTTACCATAAAGTAAAGTTACCTGGTTAAAGATTGAACTGGGAAAAGTGATCAGATATGACTTTAGACCATGAGGTGGCATGAAAGGTGTCCTCATGGGAGCCACAACGTTCCACATAGCATGATTACAGGAAAAGAAGAAAAGTTAAGGACACATGGCATGAGATTAGAAAAAGGAGAAAAAGTAATAGGGGCAAGTGTCACAATCTCGGTCGTTCATTCCAGGAAAAGGCTCTAGAATTCTTTGGAGAGACTGAGTCAGGTAGTGAGGTATCCCAAGGGCCCCACCATTTGTACCACATACCCGCTGAGGTGTCCTTGGATGATGCCATATTGGTGAGTCATCAAGGAGGATGATGTCATCGTGATGATGCGGGCGTAGCTTCTTAAGGAAGCTAAGCAATCTGGGCCATTCATCACGATTTGATTTGAGCCATCCATTCCACCTCCACTCACCTATAAATAGGCCACCCCTCCCTCAAGGAATGCCACGGCCAAGGAGAAAGAAGAGAGAAAAGAGAAAGAGAGAAAGAAAGAAAGGAAGAGAAAGAAATGAGGAGTTCTGGTGGAGCCAGGAGCAGTCTAAGGAGCTTAGGGACTGGGCAGAGCTTAGGAATAAGGTAAGTAAGTTATTCTAGTCCCTACTCTAATAAAGTAAAGGATTGCTCTTAGTGGTTAGAATAGAGAAATATCTCTATTAAGGATATTAGCCCAAAGTTGAGCATGAGTTAAGTAGAGCTATACTGGATAATATTAAAGATATTATTATGCTATGTATAGGCTCTAGCTTATAAAAAGAAGGAACCTTAGAGGCAAGGCTAAGAGCTGGAAGGAAAGGCTACATGCTAGGTAGTAAACTTACCTACTTGTATGCTTATACTGCTTTGATGTTTTATGTGATGTTTTCTTACCCTGATGATGTGAAGCATGTATGATTAAGTAATGCTCTATTTCTTTTTATACTATGGCCATATGTTATAATTAAGGGATATGGAATCATGTAAGTTATCATTATGCAAGCATGATCATTAAGTACACACATAGTAATATCAAGCATATAATTGCATACATTGTATGGTTTCTGTTTGCTACTGAGATTTCCCCAGAAATCTCACCCCCTTCTATGTAATCCCAATCCCACAGGTTTAGGATGAGGAAAGATTGAAGAAGCACGAAGAGAAGCTGGGGATTGGATAGTGCAAATGTTGGGACCAAAATGCTGGAATCAGGGAAAAATTTAGGATGAACAGTAAACTTCAAACGTTGACTGATGTTGAGCTGGTCAATTCAAGGTCAATGAGTTATTTTTTTTCCTGAAATAGCATTAATTTAGCTTCATGTAGCAATTTGAACCACTCCATTTCAATTTTTCTATAATTAGTTATGATTTTTTGAAGTCAGGTCACTCATCTGGAATTTACACAGTGAACAGTACTCGAGAGAGTAAAATTCCAGATTGTGTAATTTGACTTCAATAGCCTTAAAAGTAGTTCCAGATGCTACCATTTGGTCCCTAAGACATATGAAAATGAAGATGTTACACTCATAGCCACCAAAATAATTAAAATTGATTCTGAGTGTCTCTATGAACTTTAGTGGAGCTAGAAACACATTTGGTTGTAACCAAAAATTTGTTTTCAAGTTAGTTTGTTCTATGTTACATTTAGTCACGACCAGTTCTCTTTGTGGTCACAACCAAAAATATTTTTTATCCAGTTTTATTCTTTGTGATTTCTAGTCGCAACCAGTTTGTCACTTAGTCGTAACCAAAAATTATTGTTTCAATCAGATTTACTCTCTGTGATCTTTAGTCGCGACCTAAGTGACAATTGGTTGCAACCAGAACTGAAAAACTTCAAGCATTTTTCTATCTATGAATTTTAGTTGCAACCAAAGTGACATTTGGTCATGACCAAAAATCTTGATTAAGAATTTTTCCTCGCTGTGACTGGTAGTTGCAACCTCAAGTTCATTCTTGTCGCAATCTCTATTCTCTGTGCTTATTAGTCGCGACCTGACTATTTTAAACTATGATTACTTGATCTGAATTTCTGGAATTGCTACATCTGTGACATATTTGATATCCTGCATCATTGTGAAGTTTGATTTACATGAACAGAAGCTCTAGATTCTTTCCTTTGGATAGAGAAATCAATAGAACACTTAGGCAAATTAAGAAGGCTAAGATCTTAAATCAAGCTAATGTTGCATCTTCTGTTGAGCCTAGTTCTTTTGGTGACTCTATTGCTGAAATTGATTATGCATCTGGTGCTATATTAGATAATCATTTAGTCATAGAGCATGTTACTGAAGCTGAAACTTATACTCAACCAGAATATTCAAAATGAGCAACATGGAGAGAATAACATGAATAATAGAAGAGCACGTAAGAGCACAAGAGAATTGACTTCATCTCATGCAAACTTTGATCCTTTCCACACTTGTCCTACTTTGGATGTTAATTTTGAGTTGAAAGGTCCTTTGTTAAGTAACTTACCAAAATTTTATGGATTGGCAAGTGAAGATCCTTTTGAGCACTTGAAGACTATACAATGGGTTTGCTCATCCATGAAACCTGTAGGTGCTGATATAGATGCTATGCAGAGACAAGTATTCCACTTTACACTTGAAGGAAAGGCAAAGGAATAGTTTTATATGCTAACACATCATACACCTCAAGCATTAGATTCCTGGAACAACTTGAGGACTACTTTCCTAAAGAGATACGTCCCTACTTCAAAGACAATTACATTAAGGAAGGAGATTTTTGCTACAAAATATTATGATCAAGAATCTTTCCATGAGTTTTTGGGAAGATTTCAAGAGCTGCTATCTAGATGTTCATACCATCAAATTTTAACTGAGCATTTGGTGTAGTATTTCCACTTATGATTGCGCTATACATGCAGAGAGAATTTGGATGTAGCTATTGGAGGATCCATTGATGATTTAACTCCAGATGAAGCCTGGAACCTGAATGAGAAAATAGCATGCAATGACCAGTAGTATGAGGGATGTGATGCTAGGCAAGTCCATGAGATTTCTGCAAGGCCTTCTCAAGATTATAATTATTTATCCTCTCAAGTTGCTTCCATGAATGCTCAGATCAATAACATAGCTACTCAATTGGGAAATTCACATATTCAAAACCCATACTCTCAAACTCTTGTTGCTCCTAGTTGTTAACTTCGCTATTCTCCTATGTACACCACTGTCAATTATCCTACACATTATGCAGGTGTATTAGCTATCTATCAAGGCAAACCAAACTAGTATCCACAAAGGAATCCATACTCTAACATATATAATGAAGGATAGATAGATCATCATAATTTCAGATGGAGGGACGAAGGTGGAGACACGAATTTTGGGCAGAAAAGATTCAACAATGATAGACAAGTGGTTGAATCTTCTAGATGTACCATCCTTACTTTCATACATCTTAGGGACTATTCAGTAGCATTTAGAACCACTTACAAGACCTTGCAAGTCCATTAGCCAAATCTGGAATTTTACTCTTTCATGGGTTACTGTTCATATGGTATTCCAGATTACATAACAAATTTTGAAAAATCATAACTAATTCTAGAAAACTCAAAATGAAGTGGTTCAAAAATATACGTGAATATAACAACTTGAAATTTAAGGGAAAAATAATTTCTAGACCAAATGATTAGCCAATTAATACAATTTATTCGCCAAAATGTACTATTCATTTGGTCAAAAATCCTGGAAACAGATTCTGGTTCCTTACTTTGGAAAATAAGTTCTCTTTGTACAGACATACAAATAAAGCATTCTTGATGTCAAAATGAAGCTTGGCATGTCATCTAAATGTACATAAAATTTCATACATTTATTCCATCCTTTACTATTTTTCATTACATCATGACCATCACTGCTTACATTGGTCATACAGCAACATTACACATTCACATAACATATATACTGTCCAATCCCTAGCTTTTCTTCATGCTTCATCATCCTATTTCATCATTCATAAACCTGTGGGATTGGGATTACATGGAAAGGGATGAGATTTCGGGGGAAATCTCAATAGCAAATGGTACTAAACAATACATGCCTTAATGTAACTACTTGTGCTTGCTTATGAAAGTATTACTATTGTGTCATGTGCATGCTTCCATGTTACATATGAAATACAATTGGCAAAGTAAACATATAAACAGAGCTGCATACATAAGCACATAGGAAACACAATTCAGTCAAGCCATAGCACAATCAAGCATAGCATTCAATGTATACAAGTTTAGGATAAGTTTACTACCTTGAACACTTGACCTTCTTTCACCTTAACTTGCTTCTTTCTTCTCACTTTCCTTGAACATGTGGCTGCCTCTCTTGGAGAATACCACTCAATTCCTAACATCACATAATCATTCATCCATTACAATCTAGCTTCCTTGAGCATTAAACTCACTTTAACTAGCATAACTTTTTCTTGAACATTAATCTCATTAACTTTCCTTAATCTTAACCAATGGACTTGGTCTTTGAATCAATTGATGCCTTGACTTTACCCTACACAATTTCATCTTTTGAATCTATTTATGAGTTTAGAATCATGAAATTCCAGCTCCTTCATCACATGCTGTACAGAACCGAAACTACACTTAATTCTTTCAAAAATACTCATTTTGATTCCAATGCTTCCCATACTTGTTTCTCTACTTTATCCCACACAACTTTTCATTTTAAAACCATTGGAAACATCAAAATCATGAAATTGAAATCACTGTTCATGTGAGTGAACAGTATAGAGAAGGCCTTCAAAAACTACAATCTTGGAATTTCAATGCTTTCAAGGTTCAAAACGTTTCCAATCCTACACAAAATTATCATCTAAATTCAATGGAAGCATTAAATCATTAAAATTCAATTTCCTTCACTCATGAACAGTGCATACCAAACAGGTTCACTCTTGGCAAAGTCAAGAATATCAACTTAATTGAACAACCAATCACTTAACTAGCTTGTTTAAGCTTCAATCATATGTTTCTAACTTTAATTTCTTCTTTCCCCTTTCATCTAAGGTTGTTGGGAAGCACAACCCCTTAGAGAAAACTCAACTTTTCTCCCATGAAAACCCTAAGTTCAAGCTCCCAAATCAAAGGAAAATAAGCTAGGATAGCTTGCTTACCTTTAATCTCTAGCTTGCTTGAACTTTAGAACCTTGAATCTTCTTTCTCTTGGCTTGAGTTTTCATTTTGCAAGAGTTTCCCGATTGATTTGGTTACTATTTGATCTAAAGGCCCACATTTAATCTTGAATTTAACTTTTTCATAAAAGAATAATTATGACATCATGTGGGATAGCTCAAGGGACACCTCAATGGGTTAGGTGGCGTGCTCATAGTGTAAGGAAGCTTCTGGAAAAATTTCAGTCCAATTCGGTACCGATCGAAGCAGTTTCACAACAACCAGATTATTTTCTGTTCCAAATTTTTTATAATATACCAGGATATGTATTCTGTCCTGGAAATCAATGTCTAGGCTTCTCATACCATTGACATGGTTATACTGAGTATTTATCTGCCATTTATTCCTTGGAAAATGACCAAAATACCCTTGGTGTCCTTTCTTACACTATATTAACCCTAAGGGCATAATTGTCATTTCACCCCTCTTTGCCCTACCTCAGAGCATATACTGACTCTAAATAATCATATTTATGCTATAGGACACGTGTTTGGACTATCTAGAATGATCAAAATGCCATCCATCCATCACTAGTACAATCTGGGCATCCAGGGTATTTTCGTAATTCCGCACTTTTCCTGGACACTGGCCCCTTCTACTGATGGACTGGTACCCTAGGTTTTGGGCCCTTCTTAGTGTCTTCATGGGCCTATATATGAGGTCATATGATCTCATTCTATCCAAGCTTATATACCGATAAATTCTATTATCGGATCACGAGTGTTATTAAACTCCCGTCAAATTTCACTAATATGTAAATAACTTTTTGTACATAACTTCTTATGGGGTTCTATCAAATTCATAACATCTGACACTGTAGATCACACTTTCCTGTAATTCCCTCACTTATATCTGATGTCCATGGAATCTGATAAAACTTCAGATAACTTTTAGACTATCAGATAATTTTTTGCTATATGGAGTCCTAATAAAATTTCTATATTATGCCAAATTAACCAGCGTAACTTCCTCTATTTACTGATGGAATATGAGACTAAAAAACTTATAGGCAGTTATAACCCTTTCTCGGCTGATCTTTCTATAACTACAATTTTGCCCTTGAACTTTTTACTTAATTACATTTAAGTCCCTTAACTTTTAGAAATTACCACTTTTGGCCCAAATCTTATTTCTACTTTCACTTTTTGCCTTTAACCTTTTCTACTTTTTATTTTAGTCCTTCTCTTCCTTAAAGAATCATTTAACCTTTATTATTTCTTCTGATATTCATCATAATCATTTCCAAACCTCTTTCCACTATCAATACTATACGGATAGGGAAAAATTAGGATATGACACTAGAGCTATAGAAGTACCTTCTACTATAAAGGATGATAGAATATCTGAGATAATGAATAGCATTAATATGATGAATTCCAATATAAACTCCATCAATACAAACTTCTGCTCTAACTTCAAGGACTTGAGATCTACTGTGCAAAACAATCAAGCAATGGCAGAGTCCAGCTTTGCTGCCTTAGATAATAAGATGGAACAGTGGGAAACAAAAGCTACAAACATGAATGACTATGTATCATAACTAGCTAATTCCATTAATGATTGTCAGGCAAGAATCAGTGGAGATATACCTTCCAATACAGTTGTTAACCCTAAATATGTGAATATCATAAGTTTGATAAATGAAGAACGAGTTGGGGAACAAGCTACAGATGTTAACAGTGGAGAGGAATATGAGGAAGATATTGATTCCAATGGTAACATTGAGAAGTCTGAAAATTCAAAAGAAGCACAACCACTGTGGAAGGAAGAAGTTACAGAAAGTCAAATCAATTCTGCCCTAGATTCAAAAGGTTATGGACAACTAAATGGCAAGAAAACTGTGCTGCCTAAACCTATGGATTATGATTTAAGGAATCCTAGAGTGGACATAACTGAAGAAACACAACCAGCAGTGAATTCAGAACTCAAGCAGCAAGAAATAACCTCTAGTGTAGTTGAGGAAAAGGTATATCTGAAGGAACTGCCTATTCTAAGGGAATTCATGATCAATGAGAAGAATGCCTTAGAGGAGAAGAATAAGGAAGTGCTTAATTCTTTCAACAAGATTGAAGTGAATGTGCCTCCGCTGGAGAGAATTCAAAGAATGTCAGAATATGCAAAATGTTTGAAGGACAGCTGCACACATAAGGAAAGACATAAACTAGTGTAAGTTGGACCTAAAGCTATGTACTCTTCAACTCTCAACTTCCACTAAAGTGTAAAGATCCAGGTGCATTTTCTATTCCTTGTACAATTGGCAAGATAACTATTCCAAAAGCATTGCTAGATTTAGGTGCTGCTATCAATGTTATGCCAAGTTCCATTTATCATGCTTTAGGAGTAAATCTGATCAAACTAACTAGTGTGTTAGCTCAAATGGCTGATAAGAGAATTATTAATCCTAAGGGAATTTTAGAAGATATTTTAGTTCAAGTTAAGGAACTTATTTTTCCTGTGGACTTTTATGTTTTGGATATGTCAAATAAGTCTCTTGATGATAGTACTCTTATTCTAGGAAGGCCATTCTTGAAGACAGCTAATACCATGATTTACATGAAAAATGGAATTATTAAAATGGAATTTGGTAGGCACATAATTCAGTTTAATATGTATAGACACCCACATCAGAATCATTCTCTCTTAGAACTTAACATGATTGGTGCATCACTTGAAAATGAGTGTGATAATATTCATGAGCATGAAAATGATGATGAAGTTGAAGAATCTTCCATTTCTAACCCCCCACTTATTTCTCTGCTTTTTCTTCATCCAATGGTGATGTGTTATGCATTAATTCTAAAATTGATGGCTAGCTTACTATTATAGGTGATTTTTCTCATCTTCATCTAATATTTTCTCTATTGGAACTAACCTCACTGTTTCAAGTGATGAACAATATCCAGGAAGGTTTGTAGCAGATTTAACAGAGTTACAGGATAAGGTTTATGCAACATACTTTCAGAGAGAAGGAATTGGAACCTCTGAGCTTGGGAATTTCAAATTCAATAATTATATACTACACTCAACCCTGTTCATGAGAGCTTCATATTGGAATTTTTAAACATTTTAGGACTGTAACAATTGAAAGATATGGTCCAACATCAACAGAATTACTTGGCAGGGACAAAGATGGATAATGCAGCAGTTATATCATCAAGACTATTCCCACTATCTATTGATTATACCTATATTTTGCAAGCTGTGAATTATCTTTTAAGATGGATAAAGGCTACAAGGAGAATTATTCAATCTATACAAGGAGAATTTCAAGCCCCCATGATACTCAGGTTGTCTCCTTCCTTGTTTCCCCACTTATAATAGTCTGGTTTACATTGTTTTACTTATATACTTGAGCTGTAAATTGTTGATTAAGTGTGGGAAAGGAGACCAAGTCAGTAGGGGTAGGTAAAAAGTAATAAGTTCATCTTCGATTTTGGATTTGCTTTGTCTTTATCACTTCAGCCTTGCATGTGTTTTATTACTTCTTCACATTGAGGACAGTGTAGAATTTAAGTGTGGGGGAGTATGAACTTTAGTGTGAAAATGGGTAAATAAAAATCAGATAACTGTGAGATTCTATATTCTGGTCGTGACCTTATGATGTTCTTGTCACGATTAATATGTGCATATATGTTGAGTTTCTTCTCTATGAAAATTAGTCATGACCTTTGCATATTTTTGTCATGGCCAGGATTTCATGTTTTCTGATATTTACCTCTGTGTGATGTGCAGTCGTGATCTGTGCTTATCTTTATCGTGACTGTAATTCTCTGTGAATTTTAGTCATGACCAGATGGACACTTGGTCATGACCTGTACTTGTGTGTTTGTCAGGATTACTCTGTGATGATAAGTCATGACTAGTGTACATGTTAGTCACGACCAATATTCCCTATTTTTTGAAAATTTCTTCTCTGTATAAAATAGTCGTGACTATACTTGAACTTTTGTTGAAAAGTTCTCTTGTTTCATCTGATTGTTGCTTGGTCTGATTGAACTTACTATCATGGATTTAAATTTGAATTTTGAACACATACTTTTGAACATTTGCAAGCTTAATGAAGTATGAGTTGCTTGTTTCATTGATTTACTACTAGAAATTATGCATCATGAATGATTGATCTTATGTATTTTGTTTAATATTCATGCAATCTTGTCATAGTGAGTTGATTAGGGTGAGTGAGCCATATGGAAGGAATTTGAGCCTCCAACAGATACTCATTTACATTGTGTGACACCATCTAGTTTGGTAACTTTGTTGAACTTGTCTCAATCCTTGATTCAAAACTACATTAGCTTCTTGGAATTGTGAATATGATAAGGGCATTTCCTTCTAAACCTTCTCTACCAAACAGTAGCCACATAAAAATTAAATCCTTTGCTTACCCCTTTGAGACCTTAACTTTCTTTTAAAATTCCATCCTTGAGTAATGAATGCTGAACATGATGCTTTCTGCTGTAGTAAATGAGAAAATTGCATCACTTGTTTGATATTTGAAGTTCAATACAGTTGCTGTCTGGCTCAATAGTGAAAGAAAGAAAAGCAAAAAGAGAAAAGTACAAAAAAGAGAAGAAAGAAAGAAAAAAAGAAGAGATAGGTGATATTCAACTTGAATGAAAGGAAAATATTTGGTGATTTATGATACTTTCTGCATTTGCACAATTGAAATTGTAAGTAAGTGATGAAATAGCTTGAAGAAATCAAATCATGTGTAATATTTCATTAATCATTGACATTTATTTCTGTTTCCTCACATAGCCTTTCCAACATTACAACCTAATAAAGACTGTTTGATTCACAACCCTTGTGGCATGCAGTGGTGGAGATGTAGGATGGTTACAAGCCTATGGAAAGCCCAAGCTAGATGGTTGAGTGAAATTACCTTGATAAGAGAATGAGTGAAACACTGCACCTTGTGAGGAAATCTCAACCTAGTTGCTTACTATGATTTCATTGCATGAGTTAGATTCTTTGATTGATATGAGATTAGTTTAGATTGTTGCTAATTGAAGGGAATAGGTTGATGAATACAAGTTCTTATGCTAAATATGTTTTGCCAAATATGCTGAACATGTGTGTTTGAATTTCAATTTTGATCCATAATTTTGCTCGGCATGCAAAAGCTAAGTGTGGGGGAGTTGATAAACTCATATTTATAGTGATTTATAGTGTGTTTAAAGTGAGTTTATCATTGATTTTATCCCCATTTATCAATATATTGAGCAGTTATTAAATAAAATAATATTTAGAATAGTTGAGAATTAATTGATATCAATTTAGTGCTTAAAGTGAACAAATAATCTATTTATTCTAATTTTCTATCACAGATCAATGGATTAAGGGAGAATGACAACTGGACTTAAGGGGTTGATGACATGTGACAGCACATGGGCTATATCCAAGAATTGAGGAAATGATTGCATGTGGGAGCTCATGCATATGCTGGCACATGGAGAAGCACTGTTCACGCGCACAACACTATTCAAGCACACACATTGTACAGAATCACACACATGCTTAATCTGAACAGAATCAGACATTTCAGTAGCAGCTCATGCACTCCACACATCATGCACTCCATTTCAGCTACCCTTCACATCCTTCCACACCTATATATACACACCATTCCAAATCATAAGGGGGATAGACACTCTGTTCCATTTTTCCATTCAGACATTTAAATTCAGATCTGCATCTCTACCTCTATTCCACCACACGAGAGGCCATTCTTCTCCTTCTATTTCTTCTCCATTTCTCTCTCAGTCTCCCTCTCTATTTTCTATTATGCACTTTCCTATGTTCTAGTCAATAGAACCAGAGGAAAGTTTTGTAGTTCATCTTTATCTTCTTCTATCATTTTCACCATGACTACTGCTGCATTTTCTGTTGCTACTAAAGTTTAAATGGCAATGCAAGGCTAAGCTGCTGTGCTCTCTTGGAGATGATGCTGAACCTGAATCCTTGAGATGAACAGGGAGTTCAATGTCTTTTTAATTCAAAGTTAATTGTATCGAGTTGATGTAGTTAATTCTGTAATTAATGATACAATTAGAGTAGTAGAGGACAAAGAAGTAGGGAACTAAGTTGGATCTCTTATTTCTGCAGAACTATCATTTGATTGATTTTCATCTTTGACTGAGTTGAACTTAGTTGTGATTAATTGAAGTGATTCTATAAAATTCATATTATATTATCTCTAAGTTGAATGACTCATAATCTCTTTTAATGTCTGCGAGTTGTAGCTTTGATGGAGATTTAGCTAGCGAGTTCTTAGCTAACATTCTAATTCAACTGATCTAATCCTCATATTCTGTGGATAATGAAGGTAAGTTAATCTTCAAGCGAACACACTTGTCTTTCATTCATCTCATCATCATAAACACTAAAAACATAAACAATAGCATAGAATTTACTTTCAGTAGTTAGATTGGAACTCATCAAAAACCATCTCTTTAACTTGTTAAATTGTGACTCATTAGATTAATTAGGAACTTCTACATGCATTTAGGCTCCTTGTGAATCAACCTAGGTTAGCCTCCACTTACTATTGGTTAGCTTAGTTTTGTTTGATAATTAAACGATAGTTATCACTGATTAATCGAACAGTTAACAAATTAATATAAATTAATCGATTAACTAATTGATTAATAGCAATATCTTTGTTTGAGAGAAAATATGTTTTCAATAGATTAATCGATTAACCAATCGATTAATTTCAATTAATAGATTAACCAATCAATTAATTGGTCTTCAACTTACTTTTAAAAGTCAAACTCTTGATATTGATCGATTAATGGTCACTCATTAATCAATTAATTAATTTTCCTTTATAAAATAACTTGCTGCCTTTACATTAGTCTATCATTCAATCAATTAATTGATATTAATTGATTAACTAATCGATTAATTACCAATAATCGAATAACTAAAAACTCCTTCTTTTCTTTTAAACTTTATTCCATTAAAAGAATATTTTTATTGCTTCAAAAACCACTTTTCACATCATAAATCAACTTCATTCTTTTATTCTCTTTTCACATAATCAAAACATATTCAATCTAATAGTGGAAGTAATCTATAATTATTGTGCAAAATTTGTTCTTCATAGATTCTTCAGTGATATCTTTAAGATGCAAACCATTTTTACTTTTTGAAATAGCATCAATAATTAGTTGAAAAATTATATTATGAAAATGTTTGAAATCATTTTTCTTCAACCTATAAGAAGGATCAGAATTGTTTACCACAAAAACATCTTGAGTTCTGGATATTGATTTAACATATTCATATGCATTGAACTCTTCTTGATTCTCCTCTTTCTCTTATTATCATGTGTTGATTGCTTCATGGAGATGTTTTTAGACTTCTGCTTTAACATCATCTCCCATTTGTTCATCAACAGTGGATTCATATTTTTCAATTACTAATGAATTGTCAACCCTATTAACTTCAACGTAATTGTTAGATGAATAGATAGAATCAATAGTTTTGAAAATGTCTCTAACATTAAAGCAAAATTTGATTTTCATATAATCATTTTCAAATAAAATGTTGTATAAAATTTTAATTGCTCTAAGATTTAAATAGAATAATTTCTTTTTATTTTCATTCCAATCCTTTCATATTATAAAACCAAAATCACTTCAAAGAATTTCCCTCATATCATAATCAGAGTGTTAAAAAATATAGTTATCCAACCTTTCTAATATGAAAACTCATAATTTTCTAAAATATGAGGAATAATGATATCAAAACCTTTAGAAAACTTTTCATAATCAAATACAGCCCTAATCTTTGCACTTAATATGTTAGATTATTTAACAAGCAACCTTGCTCTAATACCAAATATGGAATCTAGCAGTATCACCTAAGAGAGGTAAATTTGGTGATTTTAAAATTTTTGAAAACTCTATAAATATTAAAACAAAATAAAAGAGTAGAGCTTGGAAATATATCACTAAAGGAAGAAGATGGTGAAGAAATATTGCACAGGAAGATTTCTACTGGTTCAAGCCAATCTACTTGGCCTATAACTAGTCCCTAGAGCTCCTCTGAGTATTCCATTATTATCTAAAATTATGTTGGCTCTTGGTGCCTCAGTACATTCACATGAGAGTCCCTCTCACTCCTCCTTACAATCCGTAAGGTTATCCAGTGAGAATTTCTCTCACTCTCCCTTACACTTGTAAGGTTACAATCCACTCAAGAGATCCATACTCTTGGGCAATTTAGAAAAAGATTAATACAATCATAAATGTCTCAGTAGAGCAATTGTGATACACACTTAAGCTCAAGCTCTCAAGTTTCTCTCTTCTAAGAATATAATATGCTATGAACCAAAGATGAGAAACAGAGTGAAACAGAGATACAGATCATTGGGTGCAATATTATTGCATTGTAACCATTTGTTGTATCTTCTTATGTTTTCCAACTTCTTTAACATTCTTATTTTGACTTCTTATTTTATAATTGGTTTTTAAATATTCCATTGAAGTAGCCGTTGAGATAGCGTTTGATGAATATAGTCGTTATTTTATTTTGCTGACATGTGCATATGATGCTTTTAGCTCTTCCATTGATCTCTTCTTTTAATCTTGTCTTAGCCTATAAATGACCTTCAAACATGCTTTAATGAAGATATATATTCATTATAAGTATATAGCAATTGTTTCCAAATAATTTAGAATTAAAGATCAAAATCTGTCAAAGTATGATTTAAAACACTTTGCACAAAAATGGCTTGACTTATTGAAGAGCTTATCGAAGAGTACCCTTATCAAAAAGGTATTCGATAAATTGTTGAAGAATTGTGTTTGAAATAATTAAAATCTTATCGAGCAATACTTCGACAATCAAACTTATAGAAAATAACCTTGATAAATCTTCAATAAATTGTCCAAAGATAGTTCATGAGTTATCAAATAGTTCTTTAATAAATATCATTATCGAGTAACTCTTTGAAAAATATTCTTTCAAAACATATTCTTTTAGACTTATCGATATATTTCACAATGCTTTATTTATCAAAGTGTTATTCGATAAATAGACTCTTTGAATACCTTAAAATTGAAGAACATTCTTTTAAATCTTCTTAAATAGACTTTCAATATAATATTTGATCTTTCAGAACATTGTAACATAATTGGAAACAAATATTCAAAAGATCATTTATTAATTTAGATCAAAAACATAAGATAATCTTTTAGCACATCAGAGTAAGTCACAAGATCTTAAGCTCAAATGAGTTTATTTAGCATATTAGAATAAGTCATGAGCATATAATCATTTAGCAAATATAAATAAGCTATAAATTCATGAAGATCATTCATTCAATCAAATCAAAGTAATTCATAAGCTCATCAAAGTCATTCTAGGATTTATCCAATTAGAATTTCGATAGATTAATCTTAATAAAGGATCTTATCAAAGATCTCTTTAATAAATTACCTGATTAAATAGTTTATCGATAAGAGCTTAATGAATTTTACTTTGAATCTTTCATGACTAAGCTTATCTTTATAAATTCAAGACAATTTAAACCATAGATGATTCAAACTAATCAATCAACATTATAACCAATGAATCATCATTAATATCATTTCAAGCAATCAAATCATTATTAAAATATTAATTAATATAGAATTATAGTGATTTGAATTTGAAACACTTTATCTCTGCAGACCTAGCACACATAACTATGGGGCTCTGGAATCGCACAAACCTCGACTATAAAAAATAAAGCGGTTAGCAAAAGGTTATCAATCTGAGTGACTCAAGAACCAAACAGGATGGGACAGCTCAATCGGGTGGACCGTCTTCTGGGCTCTCGACAGCTCGATTTAGACAAAGAAACAGTTTTCATACTCTACCTGGGTTCGACTGAAGCTAATTGGTGATTGAGATGGGAAACAAAATAGTTTTCAAAAGAATTAAGAACCTATCAGCTTTTCTAGGCCTAACAAACCGACACTGAAGAATTAAGAAAATGTAGAAGAAAAAAAGGCTAACAATATAGGAAAATCGATTATAATTTGGGCTATTTTATATTTTTATGGCAATGATTTGAGGACTGGAAAAATAAGACAGTCCAACCTGTTGAACCGTCAGTGGGCTTGACAATGGCTCTGCCTCGACCGAAAACTCCTTTTTATGGTTGAGCCAGATTGGACTGGAGTCGAGCCGTCATTGAGCCCAAAACTGGAATATTTGACTAGGAACTGATGCAGTTTCTAGAAAACTAGGAGATTCTTTCAACCAAACAAAAAACATTGGAAAGAATTAACAAATATATAAAAGATTAAGAAAATCACAATCTCGAAGAGATAAATAAATTCTTAAAACGTTCGTAATTATATGGTGTTATTTAATTGAAAATTTCATACATTGTGGTGTTATTATGTTGATAATTAGGCTTGTTATGGATTTGCTTTTTATATGTATTGTTGCATATGTATGCGATTATTATTCATTATATTTTTATTTGATTATTATATCACTGGTCAGCCTAACTAGTCCAGCCATTTGACTGTGTGTGACCCACTGACATTTTGGGCTCGACATCTGGTCGTATTTGAAACATTGTTATACGGTGTTATTTGATTAAAAATTTAACATATCGTGGCTCTATTTGACAACTAGACTTGTTATGGATTTTTCTTTTGTACGTCTATAATTAATTTTTGTTTAATTATTATGTTATTGTCACTCGAATCTGGCCGTATTTGAAACATTGTTATACGATGTTATTTGATTAAAAATTTAACATATCGTGGCTCTATTTGAAAACTAGACTTGTTATGGATTTTTCTTTTGTACGTCTATAATTACTTTTTGTTTAATTATTATGTTATTGTCCTAACTGTTTTAATTGTCACCCGCTGACCTCTTGAGCTCTATCTCTGGTCTACTATCAAAATAATGATGGGTCCTAATACCACTCTTAATCGAGCATTCTTGGCTATAGCGCAGAAATTTGGACGCACAGATTTTGGCAGACAAATAGAATGGGTAAGAAATATACTCTAGCCTCTCAACCCAGTGTGAGTTGTCACATCCCAATCCCATATTTTAAGACTATAAAAGTTGTATTAACATCATTGATTCAACATATAAAATTAAGTCAAAGCTGGGATAAATATAATTTCTAAAAAGTTTTTGGCCAACAGGGGTAATTTTGAAAAAATGTATAAAAATTCCAGAAAAATTTTAGAAACTAGGAAATGATATATTAAGGCCTATTTGAGGTGATAGATGATAAAAATACTCCAATAATAATTTTTAAGTAATTTTTAGATATATTGTGAAATATAAACTATCTAGTACAAAAAGAAATAGATATTACTCTCAAGTTCAGTACTACCTACCATCCCTAGATAGATGGGTAGACAGAAAGAACTACCCAAACTCTGGAGGATATGATGTGAGATTGTATACTAGATTTTGGTAGAAACTAGGATAGGTATCTGCCACTAGCAGAATTTGCATATAATAATAGTTATTACTCCAGTATTCATATGGCCCTCTTTAAAGATATGGAAGAAAATGCTGATCACCTTTATACTAGACAATGCTTAATGACAAAAGAATATATGGTCCCGATATGCAAAACATTAGGAGACTGTTAGAATCTAATGTTAGAGATCATGTATTCCTCAAAGTAACTCTAACCACTGGAGTTGGTCAATCCCTAAAGACTAATAAGCTAAACCTAAAGTATATGGACCATTTCAGATTCTTCCAAAACCTAGAATAGTATCATACAAGTTGGCCCTCCCCCTAAATTTGAGTCAGATACCTGATGTTTTTCGTGTCTTTCCCCTAAATTTGAGTCAGATACATGGCATTTTCCATGTCTCCCAACTGAAGAAGTACCATCCAAACCCAGCTTATGTCATCCAGTATGATGACATTGTACTTCAAGATAATGTCATATCCTAATTTTTCCCTATCTGTATAGTACAGATAGTGGAAAGAGGCTTGGAAAGAATTAAGACGAACATCAGAAGAAATAATAAAGGTTAGACGATTCTTTAAGGAAGAGAAGGACTAAAATAAAAAGTAGAAAAGGTTAAAGGCAAAAAGTGAAAGTAGAAATAAGATTTGGGCCAAAAGTGGTAATTTTCAAAAGTTAACGGACTTAAATGTAATTAAGTAAAAAGTTCAAAGGTAAAATTGTAATTATGGAAAGGTCAGCCTAGAAAGGGTTAGGACTGTCAGAAGTTTTTCAGTCCCATATTCCATCAATAAATAGAGGAAGTTACGCCGGTTAATCTGGCATGATACAGAAATTTTATTAGGGCTCTTGATAGCAAAAAATTATCTGATAGTCTAAAAGTTATCTGAATTTTTATCAGATTCCATGGATATCAGATATAAGTGAGGGAATTACAAGAAAGTGTGCCCTACAGTGTCAGATGTTATGAATCTGACAGAACCCCAGAACAAGTTCTGTATAAAAAGTTATTCACATATTAGTGAATTTTGACGGGAGTTTGATAACACCCGTGATCCGATAATAGAATTTATCAATATGTAAGTTTGGATAGAATGAGATCAGATGACCTCATATATAGGCCCATGATGATGCCAAGAAGGGCCTAAAACCCAGGGTACCAGTCCATCAGTAGAAGGGGCAAGTGTCCAGAAAAAGTGCAAAATTACAAAAATGCCCCTGGATGCCCTGATTGTACCAGAGATGGATGAAGGGCATTTTGGTCACCTGGGATAGGCTAAAAATGTGGCACATGGTATAAATATGATTAGTTGAGCCCAGATACACCCTGAGGCAGTATAAGTTCAGTTGTTATGAAACTGCTCCGATCGATACCGGATTAGACTAGAATTTCTCCAGAAGCTTCCTTACACTATGAGCACGCCACCTAACCCCTTGAGGTGTCCCTTGAGCTGTGTCACAGGATGTCATAATTATTCTTTTATGAAAAAGTTAAATCCAAGATTAAATGTGGACCTTTGGATCAAATAGTAACCAAATCAATCTTGACCATTCATTTTTCTTGGATTTTGGCTATAAATGCCCCCTCATTCTGCCCAAAACCGTGGCCTTGTGATACCTTGGGGAAACTCTTGCAAAATGAAAACTTAAGCCAAGACAAAGAAGATTCAAGGTTCCAAAGTTCAAGCAAGCTAGAGATTAAAGGTAAGCAAGCTATCCTAGCTTATGAGGGAAGGAAATGGAATTTCAATATTTAATGCTTCCATGGAATTTAGACGATGATTTTGTGTAGGATTGGAAAGGTTTTGAACCTTGAAAGCATTGAAATTCCAAGATTATAGTTTTTGATAGCCTTCTCTATACTGTTCACTCACATGAACAGTGATTGCAATTTCATGATTTTGATGCTTTCAATGGTTTTAAAATGAAAAGTTGTGTGGGATAAAGTAGAGAAACAAGTATGGGAAGCATTCGAATTAAAATGAGAATTTTTGAAAGAATTAAGTGCAGTTTCAGTTCTGTAGAGCATGTGATGAAGGAGCTAGAATTTCATGATTCTGAGCTCATAAGTAGATTCAAAAGATGAAATTGTGTCGGGTAAAGTCAAGTCATCAATTGATTCAAAGACCAAGTCCATTGGTTAAGATTAAGGAAAGTTAATGAGATTAATGTTCATGAAGAAGTTATGTTAGTTAAAGTGAGTTTAATGCTCAAGAAAGTTAGATTGTAATGGATGAATGATTATGTGATGTTAGGAATTGATTGGTATGCTCCAAGAGAGGCAGCCACATGTTCAAGGAAAGTGAGAAAAAAGAAGCAAGTTAAGGTGAAAGAATGTCAAGTGTTCAAGGTAGTAAACTTATCCGAAACTTGTATGCATTGAATGTTATGCTTGATTGTGCTATGGCTTGATTGAATTGTGTTGCCTATGTGCTTATGTATGAAGCTATGTTTATATGTTTACTTTGTCCAATTGTATTTCATATGTAACATGGAAGTATGCACATGACACAATAGTACCACTTTCACAAGTAAGCACAAGTAGTTACATTAAGGCATGCATTGTTTAGTACCATTTGCTACTGAGATTTCCCCCAAAATCTCATCCCTTTCCATGTAATCCCAATCCCACAGGTTTATGAATGATGAAAGAGGATGATGAAGCGTGAAGAAAAGCTAGGGATTGGATAGTATATATGATATGTGAATGTGTAATGTTGCTATATGACCAATGTAAGCAGTGATGGTCATGATGTAATGAAAAATAGTAAATGATGGAATAAATATATCAAATTTTACATACATTTAGATGACATGCCAAGCTTCATTTTGAGACCAATAATGCTTTATTTGGATGTCTGTATAAAGAGAACTGATT
This sequence comes from Leucaena leucocephala, assembly GCA_037074615.1. Classification (NCBI taxonomy): domain Eukaryota; kingdom Viridiplantae; phylum Streptophyta; class Magnoliopsida; order Fabales; family Fabaceae; genus Leucaena; species Leucaena leucocephala. The sequence continues at coordinate 21,496,421 of CM073519.1, forward strand.
TTCCAAAGTAAGGGACCAGAATCTGTTTCTAGGATTTTTGACCAAATGAACAGTAACATTTGGCAAAAAAACTGTATTAATTGGATAATCATTTGGTCTGTAAATTATTTTTTCCTTAAATTTCAAGATGTTATCTTCACGTATCTTTTTGAACCACTTCATTTTGAATTTTCTAGAATTAGTTATGATTTTTTGAATTTTGTTGCGTAATCTGGAATACCATATGAACCGTAATCCGAGAAAGAGTAAAATTCCAGATCTGGCTAATGGACTTCCAAGGTCTTGTAAGTGGTTCTAAATGCTATTGAATGGTCCTTAAGACGTATGAAAGTAAGGATGTTATATTTTGGTATCAGAGTAAAAGTTTCTGGCATGATATAAGATATTCCCAGTCACTAACCCTAAACAGTTGGTATTTTGTTAAATTAGGGTATTTATTGGGATAATTAGCATTGCTTAATTAAGCAAATATTGCAGGGATAGATATGAGATTCCATAAAGTTAAGCCAGAGGCTTCAGTGAGTAAGGGAGACCCCCGTCCTGTAGTGATATATGAAGATAATGTGCATCCATACTTGGATCCTTCAGACAATGAAGAAAAATCAGAGGAAAGTTTAGGGTATCAGTCAGGAAAGTCTACAGTGGAATGTCCCATAGATATTTATGTGGACTCAAACCTACAGTCTGGAGGTCACGTAGAGATACAGCCTGAAGCCCAGTATACCCCAGATAATGCTTAGTCTAGTGACTCTACACAGTATGAGTTTGTTGGAGTGCCATCTAACCCTAATGTACATTCTATTCCTCCAATGAGAGAACAGATTACGGCTGAGGAAGCTGAGTACTGGTACTGGATTATGGGTAGACCAAATATTATTCCTCCTCCACCAGAGTTTGAGGACAGAGTTACTATGAGTAATATACCACAATCCCCTAATTCAGATATCCAGTCAGAGTTTATGACAGAACCTGTTCATTCCCAAAGTCCAAGAATATGTGGCTTTATAGAGAAGGATCAGTGTGATGTTCCTGGCCCTAGTCAACCTCAGCTTTCTTTGTTAAAGATAGATAATGCTGACCATATCAGTCTTAAGAAAGCTGTGGAGAGTGAACTACTCAGTTTAGTTCAAGGAATAGACAGAAGTAGAGATCAAGGGCAGTCATTTTACTTACAGTTCCTCAATGTCGTATCAGGGATGATAAATAGATATGCAGTAGAGGGCATTAACCTAAATCAAGTTTATACTCTAGAGGACTGGCATGAGATGATAGTAAGCCATGTACTGCCATATATCCCTACATGGAATATAGAGCTAAGTGAGTATCTGGCAAATGATCCACCAGCTGATATTCAGGGGTGGCATATCCATGTACAGAAGTATGTGCAGTCTATGATCCCTTAGAAAGAAATATAGAAGTAGATGAGGGGTAATGTAAATAGGTAAAGTGAAAAGAAAAGTAATTACTCATGTGTATGATGTTATGATGTACCCCAAATATGTAATTGACAATGTTTAGGCTTCTCATACCATTGACAATATTAGACTGAGTATTTATTTGCCATCCATCCCTTGAGAAATGACCAAAATACCCTTGGTGCCCTTTCTTGCACTATATTGACCCTAAGGGCATAATTGTCATTTCACCCCTCTTTGTACTACCTCAGGGCATACACTGGCTCAACTAATCATACTTATACTATGTGCCATACTTTTAGCCTGTCCCAACTGACCAAAATGCCCTCCATCTATCACTGGTACAATATGAGCATCTAAGGGCATTTTCATAATTTCACACTTTTCCTAGACACTGGTCCCTTTTACTGATGAATTGGTACCCTGGGTTTTGGGCCCACCTTGGCATCATCATAGGTGTCATATCCTAAATTTTTCCCTATCTGTATAATACTGATAGTGAAAAGAGGTTTGGAAAGGATTATGATGAAGATAAGAAGAAATAATAAATGTTAGATAAGTCTTGAAGAAAGAGAAGGACCTAAACGAAAATTGGAAAAGGTTAAAGGTCAAAAGTTAAAGTAGAAATGAATGTTAGACCAAAAGTGATAATATCTAAAAGTTTAGGGACCTAAATATAATTAAGTAAAAAGTCAGGGACCTAAATGTAATTATGGAAAAGTTGAGCCAAAACAGGCTAAAAATGCCCGAAATCAGATCAAACTCAAATTTTACTAGTAGATAGAGATAATTATTCTGGTCAGTTTAACGCAACACAGAATTTTAATTTGAGGTCCCGATTAATTGATATAAATTTATGAAATTAGAAGAATTATTACAGTATTCTTTAGACATCAGAATCAGATGGGATATTATAGGAAATTCCCATATTTAATATAAGAATTTATAAAATTGACAGAGTCAGAAAAGGAATCCTGTAGAAGCCTTACGGGATTTTACGGTGACATAAAGTACCCGATAAATAGGATCAGGTGTGATTTATTGTGAATTGTGCCATAAAGGTAATGAGGCTAATGAGCCCATACCAAGGCCCAATGGCACCATAACGAGCCCAATAAAGTAGTGAGATAGTTATGTGGGCCAGAGTCCAGAGCAGTCTCGGAAAAGTACGAAATTACGAAAATGCCCCTAGATGCCCCTATTGTACCAGTGATGGATGGAGGGTATTCTAGTCATTCTGGACAGATCAAAAATGTGTAAGATGGTATAAAGATGATTAATTATAGCCAGTAAATACTCTGATGATGTTTGAAAAGACGATAATGCCCTTTGAGAAATGAAAGTAAAATCAGACACCAATAAAGGGTTAAAGGAAATGTAGGAAATTTTTATCAAGGCTTTTGGGTCTCAAAAAATTATGAGAGTTTACAGGGAATTCATTTTATATTAGAATTAATTTCTAAAAATGTTAGAACCATTAAAAGAGGTGTCTAGCATTTATTTCAAAATCAGGATATTTTAAGAGTATCGGTATAAGAAAAGTACCTTGGGATTTATGCCAATTAGCTATTGGACCCAAGGAAGGCCTATGGAAGCCCAAAATTTCGTGCTAGGGCAGCCCATTAAGTTCCAAGAGTTGTCTTGGAGACCAAGTCCAATAATGAATAATTTATGAATTTTTGAAAAGAAAAAAAAGGGATAAAGTGTGAATTATGGCTTGCACATAGTGGGACCCACAGACCCACACACTTGGCATCCAAGACAAGGAGGAGGAGAAGATTTTTGTCATGTGGATTTATCTCAAGTTGGCTTGGAGAGTAAGCTTGATGTAAGAATAAATATGAGCCATTAGATCAAATAGTGTACAAAGTGATCTTGGCCATTCATTTTCCATGGAATTTTTCTATAAATAGCCCCTCAATTCTGCAGCCAAACCATGAGCAAAGAACCCTTGGGGAAACTCTTGCAAAATGGAAACTCAAGCCAAGACAAAGAAGATTCAAGGTTCCAAAGTTCAAGCAAGCTAGAGATTAAAGGTAAGCAATCTCTCCTAGCTTATTTTCCTTTGATTTGGGAGCTTGAATTTAGGGTTTTCATGGGGGAAAAGTTGAGTTTTCTCTAAGGGAAGGTGCTGCCCAAAAACCTTAGATGAAAGGGGAAAGAAGAAATTAAAGTTAGAAACATATGATTAAAGCTTAAACAAGCTAGTTAAGTGGTTGGTTGTTGAATCAAATTGATATTCTTGACTTTGCCATGGTGTGCCCTGTTCGGTATGCACTGTTCATGAGGGAAGGAAATTGACTTTCAATGATTTAAGGATTCCATTGAATTTAGATGATGATTTTGTGTAGGATTGGAAAGGTTTTGAACCTTGAAAGCATTGAAATTCCAAGATTGTAGTTTTTGAAAGCCTTCTCTATACTGTTCACTCACATGAACAGTGATTGTGATTTCATGATTTTGATGCTTCCAATAGTTTTAAAATGAAAAGTTGTGTGGGATAAAGTAGAGAAACAAGTATGGGAAGCATTGGAATCAAAATGAGAATTTTTGAAAGAATTGAGTGTAGTTTATGTTCTATACAGCATGTGATGAAGGAGCTAGAATTTCATGATTCTAACCTCATAAATAGATTCAAAAGATGAAATTGTGTTGGGTAAATTCAAGACATCAATTGATTCAAAGGCCAAGCCCATTAGTGAAGATTAGAGAAAGTTGTGATACTAAAGAATGTAATAAAGTAGACTTGAACATTGATGGAGTTCATGGGTCCTAATAAATTATGTGATGAATATGAATGTGTTTAGGACCTTGAAACATCCAAGAAGATGTTGGGAAGCGATTGACATAAAGGCTTCATGGTTGGAAAGCTAGGGAACAAGTGTTAAAGATCAACAGGAAAGCTTAAGTTCAAGGTAGTGAACTTACCTCTTTATGTGTTTGATGTGGTATGCTTATGTGTTGACATGTATGTGATATTTGAATGATGTTGTGACATGATTAATGATGTTCAATATATTGTGAATAACATGTTTTTCATGGCCATGCACTTTATGTAAAAGTATATAGCATGATAGCATGTCACTAATCAAAGAAACTTTAATGAAATTACATATCATGCATTAGCATCCATCTTGCATATTTAAGTGGTAATATTTGCTACTGAGATTTCCTAGAATCTCACTCTCCCATAACCAACCAATTTAGGTCAAGTATGAAGAAAAGGTATGGATGGAGAAGAGCTAAAGTATGGGAGAAAGGAAGTGAAGTATTGAGATTTTAGCATATACTATAAATTGTCCATGTATGTAAATGTCATGTAAGGTGTCCATTTATGTGATGAAACTATTGTAATACTTATGGCATATGTACATGATGTATATGAATGTTAAGAAGCTTATTTGATGGCTTGTGCATGCTGAAACAATTATTGGAAATGAAAGAAAAAAAACTGAAATGGTAAAAACATAGGTCCTGAACCAGTTTTGTTGTGGCTTCAGTTTGACCTAGCAAATGAAGGAATTATTTCATGAAATTTTATGAGCATGTAGCACACATCCAGATATTTAAATTCATAGGTAGAACATTTCATTTGGATGTGTATATCAAGAGAAATGATTTTCCAAAGCAAGGGACCAGAATCTGTTTCCAGAGTTTTTGACCAAATGAACAGTAAACTTCAATGAATAAACTGTATCAATTGACAAATCATTTGGTAAGGAAATTATTTTTTCCTTAAATTTTAAGATTTTATCTTCACGTAGCTTTTTGAAGCACTTTATTTCGAGTTTTCTAGAATTAATTATGATTTTTTGAAGTTCATTGTGTAATCTGTAATACCATATGAACAGTAACCCAAGAAAGAATAAAATTCCAGATTTGGCTAATGGATTCCATGGTCTTGTAAGTAGTTCTAAATGCTGCTGAATGGTCCCTAATACATATGAAAGTAAGGATGTTACATTTCGGTATTAGAACAAGTTATGAGATAGCTAAGATTCTTCACTATGATCAAGGGTTCTCACTACGTGAGAGTTAGGACGAAGCGTTGACTCTTACCCTGACATGGCCAACCGGCTTTGCCACTGGGAGGTTGAATTGCGGTCGAGAGGCTAGTGCATAAAACTTGAGTCTAAGGTACCTTATGTAGTCCCAAGAAGGACTTTACATTTTGGTATCAGAGTAGAAGTTTCTGGCATGATATGAGATTATTCCCATATCCTAATCATAAACAGTAAGCATATTGTTAAGTTAGGGTATGTTATGGGATAGTTAACATTGCTTAATTAAGCAAATATTGCAGAAATAGATATGAGATTCCATAAGGTTAAGTCAGAGGCTTCAGTTAATAAGGGAAACCCCAGGCTAGTAGTGATATATGGATATGGTGTACATCCAGACTTTGATCATCCCTCAGTCAATGAAGAGAGTTCAGAGGAGAGTATGGGGGATCAGTGAGGAAAGTCTATAGTAGATTACCCCACAGATGTTTCTATAGACTTAAACTTGCAGTCTGGAGGTGATGTAGAGATTCATTCTGGAGCCATGAATGCACCATATGATATTGAGTCTAGTGACTCTACATAGTATGAGGATTGTTAGAGTGCCCTCTAACCCTGATGTAAGTTCTATTCCTCCGATGAGATGACAGATTATGGCTGAGAAAGCTGAGTACTGGTACTGGATTATGGGTAGACTAGATATTATTCCTCCTCCACCAGAGTTTGAGGACAGAATTATTATGAGTAATAGATCATGGTCCCCTAATTCAGATATCTAGTCAGCGTTTATGATAGTTCTTGTCCATTCCCAAAGTCCGGGAATCTGTGACTTTATAAAGAAAGATTAGTGAGATGTTCCTGGTTCCAATCAACCCCAGTTTTCTTTGTTAAAGATAGATAGTGTTGACTATATTAGTCTTAAGAAATCTGCAGAGAGTAAATTACTCAGTCAGGGTCAAAGGATGGACAGAAGTAGAGATTAATAACAGTTAGCTATCTATAGTTCCTCAATGCCATAGCAGGAATAATAGACAGACATATAGTAGAGGGCATTAACCTAATATACTTTAGAGGACTGGTATGAGAAGATAATAAGTCAAGAGTCATGAGACTAAAGATGCCAACCTCACTGAAGTCTATTAATTAGAGATTCAGTACAGAGTATAGGCAATTAAGCAGTACGAAGCACTAAGATACAGAAGATCAGTTTCAGAAAAGGTTCAACAATAGATCCTCCATATGATCATCAGGAGTTGATCTACAGTACAAAAGACTTTGTGCAGCTAGTCTTTATGGAAAAGAATAATGAGAAGTTAGAATGAGACTTGCCTAAGAATGATCTAATACATAGCTTAAGGATAAAGATGGGATGGTTAACAGATAGAAAGTTAATGTTCCCAATACAGAGGGATTCTATCACGAAGAGATAGTAACCTAACGCTCTGCCCTAGAGAACAGAAATAGTAATGTTAAGTGATGAATGAGATCCAAGTGACCTAAATTGGTCAGGATCTAGAGGCAGACTAGAAAAGAATCATAGTCTAGTCCAGAGTAGACTAAGACTGATGGACATAAATAGTTAAAAGAATTAAGAGATACAGAAGTTACTCCATACGAGATGGAGAGTGATCCGCTCACTTGAGAAGTTTTTCTCAAAGAAGTTTAAAGGAAGCATTCCTCTCAATTAGAGAGAGAGGTGAGCATGAGGCTAAGGGTTAGAGCAAAGGAATGAGAACCTTTTTGATGGATACTAAATCGAGTTCATTTATATGAACCTTGAGGCTTAATAAGAGTTACTTTCTCTCGCCTATTAGTAATCCAGGAGGATAAGAGAAACATAAAAGTACAAATGGCATAAAGATAGGAGCCAAACCTTCCTCAGTTAGCTAAAAGAGAATAGCTGACTCAATTATAGATTACTGTGAGGCCAAGGACACATACATCCTTCAGGCTAGAGACATAGAAATCTTACAGGCAATAAGGGATGATATGATAGAATAAATATAGCCTAGTAAGGTAGCCACAGATTCAAAGATAAAGTGACTCCCCTATTCCTTATGTAAGAAAGAGTAAAGAAGGGTTGAGTCTATACCCTAATAAGAGGGTAAAGAGGCAACCTAAGTGAAATAAGTAAATGATTTAGGTTCCTGAATAAATGATCAGGACCTAGTGATTAAGGTAATGAAGGAACAGAATACTTTAAAGTTTACTTGGTTAATTATTTAATTGTAATGTGAGTATAAGGGATGGATGAGTAGATGTATGTGATAGTGGTATGGCTTATGTTGCCATAAGATATGATGAGAAGTTGCATCTCCTTGCAGTTGTCATATGATGACACGCATGTTAGAGACTGCTTAAATGATTGCATCTCCTTGCATATTATGCATGTTGAGTATGTTATGATGGATAAATACTCCTCTATACATTACATGCAGGGTAGAGTAGATATGATGAGAAAGTTATGTTGCTCCCATGCCCTACGACATGCAATAGAGCTAGTTGCTCTTGCGATAGAGTAAGATTACTTTTGAAATGAAACCAAGAGATGGACAGCATAACTCATGTAGAGTAATATTCTTCACATGAGATGAATAGATGATGATAGACATATGCATGGTAGAGGCTGTGTAGCTTTCTGCAGTAATGGATCTAGTAAGTTATAAAGTATGAGAATGATCTGAGAAGTTCCTGAGTGATAGAAGAAATGACAAAGTCCTAACAAATAATATTGGCTTCTATGATCATTTATGGGGAATTATCTGTGGAGTTAACAACTATGTGCAAGTGACTAAACTTGTAACTTTGTTCGTTGGTTTAGGTCTTCCAGAGATGAGAATATAGTACAACAGAATTGCAGTAGATTCTAGAGGATTGCAGTTAGTCCTAGTATGGCTCACAGGGTCACAGTTAAATCCTAAAGAGGCTTACAGTTGATCATAGTAGATCCAAAGGGTCGCAATAGACTAAGCCTAGAACAAGAAAGTAATGGACCATAAGTACAGTATTTCTTTGGAAGCACGAATACCAAGGAAAAGTTAAGGTATAGAAGCTTCACAAGTTGGTTAACTCATAATAGAGAGAGTACCTATGATGTTAGTTTCAGATAGCCTTATTACTATTAGGGACTAAACTCATAATCTTCTTACACATAGCAGGAACTCAGTGATCAAAATTAAAGTTGTTAATCCTAAGTCCCAAGGATGTATAAGAATATTTCATAAGATATCAGAAAGGGTCAAATAAGAGTAAAGAGATCCTTACAATAAGATTACCAAGAATAAGAATGAAAGACAAATAGATTCTCCATATGAGGATAAAAAGAGATTAGAAGGCCAGATAGACCCTAGAGAGATAGCATAAGATAGGTCTAAGATAGTGAAGTACCAGGGTTGGAGACTGTGAGCACCAGTGCTTTAGATTTTTATCTACATATTTCAGTTAAGTGTGCTTAGGCAAGGGTAGTCCAATGATGGGTGACCCCCTAGGAAGTAATGAAAAAAAAGTGTGAATGCCACAAGAAATTGGCATATATACACAAAGCTATTTAAAATGATGGAAAGAGCTATGAAAAGCTAGAAAGAGTTATGAATAATAAGAGACTAGAACCCTTATGTCAAGTCCAAATGAAATGGATTTGAAATATAGACTATGGTGTAGCCAGATTTGGCCAGAGATGCCATGATACGACATAAAAGATGTGATAAGATATGCCTTGAGAAGCGGCTGTATAGCTAGCTTTGTAAACAAATAGAGAGGCTTCCGTTCTAGAAATGATAAGATGTTTGAATGATGAGCTACATGTGAAAGAGCAAATGAGAGCTTTCACTCCTTACATAAAGTGCTAGGCATTATGTTATGTTATGTTATGTTATGTTTGTAAAATATGCTAAAGCTCTGAATGTTAGAGCAGGGCAAGCTCTATATGATAGAGTTGTGCAAGCTTCGAGTGTTAGAGCTGTGTATATTAAGAGAAGGAATGCTTGAGCTCTGATGTTAGAGCTTTGCATTCGTGAGCAGGTATGCAGTCCTGTAGCATGCTAGCCAGGCATTATGCATGTTAGAGTATGTGCTCCTATATGCTCTTATGTGCTCCTGTTTAGCAGTAGAGCAATGGAAGAAAGAATAATGATATAAGTCCTCTCTCTATATTATGATGAGTTATTAAAGATGATAAGAATGTATGATGATATGAGAATAAGAGTTAAAGTGTGCGGATGTTCAGAGAATTCCGCTAGATACCTAGATGAGCAATAAGTGATTACACTAAGAAGTATGATGAATAGTTAGCAAAAGCTCCAGAATATAGCAGTATTCGAGGGAGTTTGACATGAAAGAAATGGACACTACTCACAAGTCCAGCATAGTAAGAAGTCCATATGCAGATAGATGTGTAGCAAGAAAGTAATAGAATGAACTAGAGTTCAACTCTGATTGAGTTGATTTAGAGCAAAAGAATGGTCATAACGAAGATATGAAGATCTGCGGATATGAAAAGTACTCCGCTAAGATGTCAAGATGAAATATAAGAGATAGATACCCCAATCCTTAGTAAAGAAGAAGACAATGATATCTATCCAAAATTACTGACTAAGGTGCTAAGTATATTTCGAGGACAAAATTTATTTTAAGGGGGTAGAAATGTCATATCATAAATTTTTCCCTATCTGTATAATACTGATAGTGGAAAGAGGTTTGGAAAGGATTATGACAAAGATAAGAAGAAATAATAAATGTTAGATAAGTCTTGAAGAAAGAGAAGGACCTAAACAAAAATTGGAAAAGGTTAAAGGTCAAAAGTTAAAGTAGAAATAAATGTTAGGCCAAAAGTGGAAATTTCCAAAAGTTTAGGGACATAAATGTAATTAAGTAAAAAGTCAAGGACCTAAATGTAATTATGGAAAAGTTGAGCCAAAACAGGCCAAAAATGCCCGAAATCAGATCATACACAAATTTTACCAGTAGATAAACATAATTATTCCGATCAGTTTAACGCAACACAGAATTTTGATTTGAGATCCCGATTAATTGATATAAATTTATGAAGTCAGAAGAATTATTACAGTATTCTTCAGACATCAGAATCAGATGGGATATTATAGGAAATTCCCATATTTAATATAAGAATTTATAAAATTGACAGAGTCAGAAAAGGAATCCTGTAGAAGCCTTACAGGATTTTACGGTGACATAAAATACCCGATAAATAGGATCGGGTGAGATTTATTATGAATTGTGCCATAAAGGTAATGAGGCTAATAAGCCCATACCAAGGCCCAATGGCGCCATAACGAGCCCAATAAAGTAGTGAGACAGTTATGTGGGCCAGAGTCCAGAGCAGTCCAGGAAAACTGCGAAATTATGAAAATGCCCCTCGATGGCCCTATTGTACCAGTGATGGATAGAGGGTATTCTGGTCATTCTTGTAAGGAATTGAAAGACACTTAGTGAAAATTAATTTAAAATTTTTTCATTCCTTGCTAGGATCTACCATATGTGTTTAAGTCAAGTGGGAAGAAGCATTACCCTCAGTGTTCCTCAGCGACTTCCACAGCTTCTGGTCACGACGTTCACAGTTTCTCTCCGTAGCTCGTGCTCCCTTTCTGGTCGCAAGAAGTTGATGACTCAGGTGGCTTCCTCTACTGGTATCCACATGAACAGCGTTCCAACTACGAACGACGTGCTAGCGTCTCTTGTCCCTCCAGGGCTTTCTCAAGAATTCGTCCTCTCCGTCTCTATTTTGGCAGTTTATTATCTGCAAACTTTTTATAGATTACCCTTCAGCCTTTCTATGTTCTATGTGTGTCAGTAAAACGCAGCTCCTAAAATCAGATATATAGGATGCTATGTGTTTTTCTCTCTACCGAATTGGATTTTTGAGTTAATCTTATATTAATTCTGAAATTAATACAATATCATATATTGTATAATTTTATAAGAAACTAATTAGATAAATAATATTAAATCTGTCCCACAGATTTAATTACCTATTTATTTAACTTTAAATAAAGATGAGACTGAACTATATTTGATTTATTCTTATAAATCAAATTTGAGATATCATATCAATTTGAATTTCAAATTCAAATGTGATAGGGATTTAATTTATCCTTATAAATTAAATCTTATAAATATCTCTTATGTGAGATATCCTATCAATTTGAATTTCACATTCAAACGTGATAGAGATTTAATTTATCCTTATAAATTAAATCTCATATATCTCTTATATATAATATATATATATACGGATTTATATATATACGAATATAAATATAAATAAATATATACCTCCACCCTGGATCATTCATTAAATCTGGACATATCTTAGATTCAATGAATCTGGACATCATAGCTCCTGTTGAGCTATTTTGTGTGCGACCCTATAGGCCCATATAAAGTTGGCAGTGGGCCATTTGCTATACTGGCCCACAAGTCATAAGCGGTCTCTAGCAAGACATAACGACTACCCAAATTATATAAGGATTGTTAAACGATGTAACCTTTTATACAACCATATCATGTCCCTTTTGTCACGCGATATTTTGGTCATGGTTGAGGCATGGATAATGTCATCCTCCTATTCCTGACCGTTACTTTCTCGATCCTTGAGTAGTCTGACTGTAGAAATGGAACTACCTTTCCATTACAGTATGGCCATACATTTCTCAGACTCACTCATCAAGGGGCCCAGTAATATCTCTCTACGAATGTGAGGGACAAATTCCATCTTGACCATTCACATTCCTCCATATGAAAAATCACTAAGCCCGAACATAGTCTTTATGATCACTCGGTCAAAAGTGACTTTTGACTAGGTCAAAGCTGAGCGTTTGTCATGTAGGAATCCATGATGATCTCAGGTCAAAGGGCATATTGACATGGTTTATATATGAGAGAAGCTTATGATGTTACCCATGCAGTTCTCTCATAGCGGGTCGGTCCAACACCTTGTACTCTTACATATGCCTATGACTCTGATTTATATCTCTATATATCTTCAAAGTCATACTGGTCTTATTTCATCTGTGCTCCCACAGAGATGACCAACCAGGGACATTTAGGATAAGATCATGAATTATCCAAGGATGGTCATCATAGTAAACATGCAAATAATATGATAACACAATTAATAAATTCATAAATCAATAATGTTCATAAGACAATGATTAGCCCCTAGGGCACGATTTCCAACAATTTTAGACAGGCCAAAAATGTGTAAGATGGTATAAAAATGATTAATTAGAGCCAGTAAATACTCTGATGATGTTTGAAAAGACGATAATGCCCTTTGAGAAATGAAAGTAAAATCGGACACCGATAAAGGGTTAAAGGAAATGTAGGGAATTTTAATCAAAGCTTCTGGGTCTCAGAAAATTATGAGACTTTACAGGGAATTTATTTTATATTAGAATTAATTTCTAAAAATGTTAGAACCATTAAAAGAGGTGTCTAGCATTTATTTCAAAATCAAGATATTTTAAGAGTATCGGTATAAGAAAAGTACCTTGGGATTTGTTCCAATTAGCTATTGGACCCAAGGAATGCCTATGGCAGCCCAACATTTCGTGCTAGGGCATCCCATTAAGTCCCAAGAGTTGTCTTGGAGGCCAAGTCCAATAATGAATAATTTATGAATTTTTGAAAAGAAAAAAAAGGGATAAAGTGTGAATTATGGCTTGCACATGGTGGGACCCACAGACCCACACACTTGGCATCCAAGACAAGGGGGAGGAGAATATTTTTGTCATGTGGATTTATCTCAAGTTGGCTTGGAGGGTAAGTTTGATGTAAGAACAAATATGAGCCATTAGATCAAATAGTGTACAAAGTGATCTTGGCCATTCATTTTCCATGGAATTTTTCTATAAATAGCCCCTCAATTCTGCAGCCAAACCGTGAGCAAAGAACCCTTGGGGAAACTCTTTGCAAAATGGAAACTCAAGCCAAGACAAAGAAGATTCAAGGTTCCAAAGTTCTAGCAAGCTAGAGATTAAAGGTAAGCAATCTCTCCTAGCTTATTTTCCTTTGATTTGGGAGCTTGAACTTAGGGATTTCATGGGAGAAAAGTTGAGTTTTCTCTAGGGGAAGGTGCTGCCCAAAAACCTTAGATGAAAGGGGAAAGAAGAAATTAAAGTTAGAAACATATGATTGAAGCTTAAACAAGCTAGTTAAGTGGTTGGTTGTTGAATCAAATTGATATTCTTGACTTTGCCATAGTGTGCCCTGTTTGGTCTGCACTGTTCATGAGGGAAGGAAATTGAATTGCAATGATTTAAGGCTTCCATTGAATTTAGATTATGATTTTGTGTGGGTTTGGAAAGGTTTTGAACCTTGAAAGCATTGAAATTCCAAGATTATAGTTTTTGAAAGCCTTCTCTATACTGTTCACTCGCATGAACAGTGATTGTGATTTCATGATTTTGATGCTTCCAATAGTTTTAAAATGAAAAGTTGTGTGGGATAAAGTAGAGAAACAAGTATGGGAAGCATTGGAATCAAAATGAGAATTTTTGAAAGAATTGAGTGCAGTTTCCGTTCTATACAGCATGTGATGAAGGAGCTAGAATTTCATGATTCTAAGCTCATAAATAGATTCAAAAGATGAAATTGTGTTGGGAAAATTCAAGACATCAATTGATTCAAAGGCCAAGCCCATTAGTGAAGATTAGAGAAAGTTGTGATACTAAAGAATGTAATAAAGTAGACTTGAACATTGATGGAGTTCATGGGTCCTAATGAATTATGTGATTGCAATTTCATGATTTTGATGCTTCCAATAGTTTTAAAATGAAAAGTTGTGTGGGATAAAGTAGAGAAACAAGTATGGGAAGCATTGGAATCAAAATGAGAATTTTTGAAAGAATTGAGTGCAGTTTCAGTTCTGTACAGCATGTGATGAAGGAGCTGGAATTTCATGATTGTCAGCTCAAATAGATTCAAAAGATGAAATTGTGTAGGGTAAAGTCAACACATCAATTGATTCAAAGGCCAAGCCCATTAGTGAAGATTAGAGAAAGTTGTGATACTAAAGAATGTAATAAAGTAGACTTGAACATTGTTGGAGTTCATGGGTCCTAATGAATTATGTGATGAATATGAATGTGTTTAGGACCTTGAAACATCCAAGAAGATTTTGGGAAGCGATTGACATAAAGGCTTCATGGTTGGAAAGATAGGGAGCAAGTGTTAAAGATCAAGAGGAAAGCTTAAGTTCAAGGTAGTGAACTTACCTCTTTATGTGCTTGTTGTGGTATGCTTATGTGTTGACATGTGTGTGATATTTGAATCATATTGTGACATGATTTATGATGTTCAATGTATTGTGAATAACATGTTTTCCATGGTCATGCACTTTATGTAAAAGTATATAGCATGATAGCATGTCACTAATCAAAGAAACTTTAATGAAATTACATATCATGCATTAGCATCCATCTTGCATATTTAAGTGGTAATGTTTGCTACTGAGATTCCCTAGAATCTCACTCTCCCATAACCAACTAATTTAGGTCAAGCAGAAGAAAAGGTATGCATGGAGAAGAGCTAAAGAATGGCAGAAAGGAAGTGAAGTATTGAGATTTTAGCATATACTATAAATTGTCCATGTATGTAAATGCCATGTAAGGCGACCATTTATGTGATGAAACTATTGTAATACTTATGGCATATGTACATGATGTATATGAATGTTAAGAAGCTTATTTAATGGCTTGTGCATGCTAAAACAATTATTGGAAATGAAAGAAAAAAAACTGAAATGGTAAAAACGTAGGTCCTGGAGCAGTTTTTGTTGTGGCTTCAGTTTGACCTAGCAAATGAAGGAATTAGTTCACGAAATTTTATGAGCATGTAGAACAAATCTAGAGCTTTAAATTCATAGGTAGAACGTGTCATTTGGATGTGTATATCAAGAGAAATGATTTTCCAAATTAAGGGACCAGAATCTGTTTCTAGAGTTTTTGACCAAATGAACAGTAAACTTCAACGAATAAACTGTATCATTTGGAGAATCATTTGGTCTGGAAATTATTTTTCCCTTAAATTTTAAGTTGTTATCTTCATGTAGCTTTTTGAAGAACTTCATTTCGAGTTTTCTAGAATTAATTATGAGTTTTCAAAGTTCATTGCGTACTCTGGAATACCATATGAATAGTAACTCGAGAAAGAATAAAATTCCAGATTTGGCTAATAGACTTCCATGGTCTTGTAAATGGTTCTAAATGCTACTGAATGGTCCCTAATACGTATGAAAGTAAGGATATTACATAATGTGTGTACAAATGTTATGGTAATATGGAATATGGATGTTGGTTGAACATCTATGTGAATATGTTCCCTATTTAAGTGTGACTATGATGTAAGTATATGAATACGCTTTAATTAATTTAGAGTCATCTAAAGACAAGAGCTTTTACGAGCTACTAGGCCACAACAAAAGATGACCTATGGTCACGACGGAAGAATACATAGTTGTTAAGCTGTGACAAGTAACTCGAGATGGTCACGACTAAAAGTTATAGAGAATATGAGACAGCTAGCAAGTACTTAGGGGGTGACTAAAATGCATAGAGACCTGATGATAAGAATAAAATGCTGACCTCACTGAAGTTTATCAGTTAGAGGCTTAGTAGAGAGTGTGGGCAAGTTAGATATTATGATACACTGAGATATAGAAGATCAGTTAAAGAAGAGGCTCAAAAGTAGATCCTCCGTATGATCATTAGGAGTTGATCTATGTTACGAAAGACTTGCCTAGAAAGGAGCCTAACGTATGACTTAAGGATAAAGATGTGATGGCTAATAGTTAAAAAGTTAATGTTCCCAACGCAGAGGGATTCCATCACGAAGAGAGAGTAACCTAACACTCTGCCCTAGAGAACAGAAATAGTAATGTTAGATGATGAATGAGATCCAAGTGACTTAAATTAGTCAGGATCCAAAGACATACCAGAAAGAAAGTACAGTCCAGTCAAGAGTAGACTGAGACCGACGGACAGAAAGAGTTAAGGATGATACAGAGAGACACAAAAGCTACTCCATATGAGATGGAGAGTGATTAGCTCACTTGAGAAGTTTTTCTCAAAAAGTTTAAAAGAAACATTCCTCTCAATTAGAGAGAGGTGAGCGTGAGACTAAGGGTTAGAGCTAAGGAAAGAGAACTCTTGATGAATACTTAACTGAGTTCATTCATATGAACCTTGAGACTTAATAAGAGATACGTTCTCTCCTGTTAGTAATCCAGGAGGATAGGGGAAAACTTAAAAGTTTGAATGGCATAAAGATATAAGCCAAACCTTTCTTCAGTTAGATGAAAGAAAATAGCTAACTCAATTATGGATTACAGATAGATTACAATGAAACCAAGGACACATAAGTCCTTCAGGTTAGAGACATGGAAGTCTTACAGGCGATGAGAAATATTATGGTAAAAATGAATATGGCCAAGTAAGATAGCCTGATATGATAAGCTATATTTGATTCCTAAATAAATAAATAGGATACTGAAGATGTAAGCTAAAGATAAATTGCCTCAGAAATTGTTTGAGGATTAGTAGAAAGAGATATGTGTAAGTTAGGAGAAAGAAGTTTATGTGGTTTAAACAAAGTAAAATAGCCACAGATTCAAAGATAAAGTGACTACCTTATTCCCTATAGAAGAAAGAATAAAGAAGGGCTGAGTTTATACCCTAATAAGAAGATGATGTGGCATCTTAAGTGAACAAGTAAATGATTCAGGTTCCTGAATAAATAATCAAGACCTAACAGTTAGGGTGGTTATGGGATGGTTGAGCAAATTATGTGATAGTAATATGGCTAATGTTGCCATAAGTTATGATGAGAAATTGCATCTCCTTGCAGTTGTCATATGATGACACACATGTTAGAGAATGCTTAAATGATTGCATCTCCTTGCATATTATGCATGTTGAGTATGTTATGATGGATAAATACTCCCTTTTACATTACATGTAGGGTAGAGTAGATATGATGAGAAAGTTATATTGCTCCCATGCCCTACGACATGCAATTAAATAATTCAACTTGATAAGGATGAAGCAATAGCAAAGGCTAAACGAGATAGTTAGCTAGTTAAGTCCCAAAGAGTAGAAAGAGAAATTATGATCAAACAGTGGTAGTCAATGAGATTAAAGATGAGAATTAATAGTGAATCTGCAGATAAATGATTATGATACTCAGGATATATCCCTTCAATAGAGGTAAGATGTATGAATAGATGATGATGGACATGTGCATGATAGAGCCTGTGTAGCTCTCTGCAGAAATGGATAAAGTAAAGTTATAAAAATCAGAATGGTATATGAAGTTCCTGAATGATAGAGGGAATGAGTCAAGTCCTAATAGATAATATTGACTTCTATGATCATTTTTGGGGAATTATCTGTGGAGTAAACAACAATGTGGAAGTGACCAACCTTATAACTTTGTCCGTTGGTTGAGGTCTTCCAAAGATGAGAATACAGTACAACGGAATCGCAGTAAATTTCGAAGGATTACAGTTAGATCTTGGTATGGCTCACACGGTCGCAGTTAGATCCTGAAAGGCTTACGGTTGATCATAATAGATCCCGAGGGTCGTAGTAGATCAAGCCTAGAGCAAGAAAGTAATGAGCCATAAGTACAGTATTTCTTTGGAAGGACGAATACCAAGGAAAAGTTAAGGTATAGAAGATTCACAAGTTGATTAACTCATAACAGAGAGAGTACCCATAATGCTAGTTTCAGATAGCCTTATTACTATTAGGGACTAAACTCAGAATCTTCTTACACGTAACAGGAACAGTGATCAAAGTTAAAGTTGTTAATCCGGAGTTCCAAGGATTTATGAGAATGTTTTATAAGATATGAGAAAGGGTCAAATCAGAATAAAGAGATCCTTACGATGAGATTATAAAGACTACAAATAAAGGTAAGTAGATCCTCCAGATGAGGACAAAGAGATTATAAGGCCAGATAGACCCAAGAGAGATAGTATAAGATGGGTCTAAGATGGTAAAGTACCAGGGTCGAAGCCAGTGAGCACCAGTGCTTTAGATTTTTATCTGCATATTTCAGTTAAGTGTGCTCAGGCAAGGGTAGTCCAATGATGGGTGACCCCCTAGGAAGTGATGAAAAAAAAGTGTGAATGCCACAAGAAATTGGCATATATGCACAAAGTTATGTAAAATGATAGAAAGAGCTATGAAAAGCTAGAAAGGGTTATGAACAGTAAAAGACTAAAACCCTTATGTCAAGTCCAAATGAAATGGATTTGAAAGATGAACTATGGTATAGCCAGATTTGGCCAGATATGCCATTTTATGTCATGAAAGATACAAAATGAGAAGATATGCCTTGAGAAGCGGCTGTATAGCTAGCTTTGTAAATAGATAGAGGGGCTTCCGTTCAGGAAAAGATAAGATGTTTGAATGATGAGCTACATGTGAAAGAGCAAATGAGAGCTTTGAGAGCTTCCACTCCTTGCATAGAATGCCAGGCCTTATGTTACGTTATATTATGTGATGTTTACAGAATATGCTAAAGCTCCAAATGTTAGAGTAGTGCAAGCTCTGGGTGTTAGCGCTGTGCAAGCTCCGAGTGTTAGAGTTGTGCTTATTAAGAGAAGGAATGCTTGAGCTCCGATGTTAGAGCTTTGTATTCATGGGCAGGTGTGCAGTCCTGCAATATGATGGCCAGGCATTATGCATGTTAGAGTATGTGCTCCTATATGCTCCTATGTGCTCCTATTTAGTAGTAATGCAATAAAAGAAAGAATAATGATATAATTCCTCTCTCTATATTATGATGAGTTTTTAAAGATGATAAGAATGTATGATAATATGAGAATGAGAGTTAAAGTGTGCTGATATTCAGAGAATTCCGCTAGATACTCAGATGAGAAAGAAGTGATTGCACTAAAAAGTACGATGAGTTGTTAATAGAAACTCCAGAATATAGTAATATTCGAGGGAGTTTGATATGAAAGAAATGGACACTACTCACAAGTCTAGTGTGGTGAGAAGTCCATATGTAGATAGATGTATAGCGAGTAAGTAAGTAATAGAATGAACAGGAGTTCAACTCTGATTGAGTTGATTCAGAATAGAAGAATGACCATAGTAATGATATGAAGATTGCGGATATGAAAAGTTCTCCGCTAAGATGTTTATTTTAAGAGATAGATACCCCAATCATTGACTGAGATGTTGAGTAAATTTTGAGGACAAAATTTATTTTAAAGGGGGTAGAAATATCATATCCTAATTTTTCCCTATCTATATAGTACAGATAGAGGAAAAAGGCTTGGAAAGAATTGTGACGAACATCAGAAGAAATAATAAAGGTTAGATGATTCTTTAAGGAAGAGAAGGACTAAAATGAAAAGTAGAAAAGGTTAAAGGCAAAAAATGAAAGTAGAAATAAGATTTGGGCCAAAAGTGGTAATTTCCAAAAGTTAAGGGACTTAAATGTAATTAAGTAAAAAGTTCAAGGGCAAAATTGTAATTATGGAAAGGTCAGCCTAGAAAGGGTTAACATTGTCAGAAGTTTTTTAGTCCCATATTCCATCAGTAAATAGAGGAAGTTACGCTGGTTAATCTAGCATGATACAGAAATTTTATTAGGGCTCTAGACAGCAGAAAATTATCTGATAGTCTAAAAGTTATCTGAATTTTTATCAAATTCCATGGATATCAGATATAAGTGAGGGAATACAGGAAATTATGCCCTACAGTTTCAGATGTTATGAATCTGACAGAACCCTGGAAGAAGTTCTGTATAAAAAGTTATTCTCATATTAGTGAATTTTGACGGGAGTTTGATAACACCCGTGATCCGATAATAGAATTTATCATTATATAAGCTTGGATAGAATGAGATCAGATGACCTCATATATAGGCCCATGATGATGCCAAGAAGAGCACAAAACCCAGGGTACCAGTCCATCAGTAAAAGGGGCAAGTGTCCAGAAAAATGCGAAATTACAAAAATACCCCTGGATGCCTTGATTCTACTAGAGATGGATGAAGAGCATTTTGGTCACCTGGGATAGGCTAAAAATGTGGCACATAGTATAAATATGATTAGTTGAGCCCAGATACACCCTGAGGCAGTATAAAGAGGGGTAAAATGACGATTATACCCTTAGGGTCAATATAGTGTAAGAAATGACACCAAGGGTATTTTGGTCATTTCTCAAGGAATGGATGGCAGATAAATACTCAGTATAACCATGTCAAGGGTATGAGAATCCTAGACATTGATTTCAAGGACAGAATACATATCCCGATATATTATAGAAAAATTTGGAACAGAAAACAATCCGGTTGTTGTGAAACTGCTCTGATCGGTACCGGATTTGACTAGAATTTTTTTAAAAGCTTCCTTACACTATGAGCATGCCACATAATCCCTTGAGGTGTCCCATGAGCTGTCCCACATGATGTCATAATTATTCTTTTATGAAAAAGTTAAATCCAAGATTAAATGTGGACCTTTGGATCAAATAGTAAACAAATCAATCTTGGCCATTCATTTTTCTTGGATTTTGGCTATAAATGCCCCCTCATTCTGCCCAAAACCGTGGCCTTGTGATACCTTAGGGAAACTCTTGCAAAATGCAAACTCAAGCCAAGACAAAGAAGATTCAAGGTTCCAAAGTTCAAGCAAGCTAGAGATTAAAGGTAAGCAATCTATCCTAGCTTATTTTCCTTTGATTTGGGAGCTTGAACTTAGGGTTTTCATGGGAGAAAAGTTGAGTTTTCTCTAAGGGGTTGTGCTTCCCAACAACCTTAGATGAAAGGGGAAAGAAGAAATTAAAGTTAGAAACATATGATTGAAGCTTAAACAAGCTAATTAAGAGATTGGTTATTGAATCAAGTTGATATTCTTGACTTTGCCTTAATGGAACCTGTTCAGTCTGCACTGTTCATGAGGGAAGGAAATTGAATTTCAATTATTTAATGCTTCCATGGAATTTAGATGATGATTTTGTGTAGAATTGAAAAGGTTTTGAACCTTGAAAGCATTGAAATTCCAAGATTGTAGTTTTTGAAAGCCTTCTATATACTGTTCACTCACATGAACAGTGATTTCAATTTCATGATTTTGATGCTTCCAATGGTTTTAAAATGAAAAGTTGTGTGGGATAAAGTAGAGAAACAAGTATGGGAAGCATTGGAATCAAAATGAGAATTTTTGAAAGAATTAAGTGCAGTTTTGGTTCTGTACAGCATGTGATGAAGGAGATGGAATTTCATGGTTCTAAGCTCATAAATAGATTCAAAATATGAAATTGTGTAGGGTAAATTCAAGTCATCAATTGATTCAAAGACCAAGTCCGTTGGTTAAGATTAAGGAAAGTTAATAAGATTAATGTTCAAGAAGAAGTTATGTTAGTTAAAGTGAGGTTAATGCCCAAGGAAGTTAGATTGTAATGGATGAATGATTATGTGATGTTAGGAATTGATTGGTATGCTCCAAGAGAGGCAGCCACATGTTCAAGGAAAGTGAGAAGAAAGAAGCAAGTTCAGGTGAAAGAATGTCAAGTGTTCAAGGTAGTAAACTTATCCTAAACTTGTATGCATTGAATGTTATGCTTGATTGTGCTATGGCTTGATTGAATTGTGTTGCCTATGTTCTTATGTATGAAGCTATGTTTATATGTTTACTTTGGCCAATTGTATTTCATATGTAACATGGAAGCATGCACATGACACAATAGTAACACTTTCACAAGCAAGCACAAGTAGTTACATTAAGGCATGCATTGTTTAGTACCTTTTCCTACTAAGATTTCCCCCAAAATATCATCCCTTTCCATGTAATCCCAATCCCACAGGTTTATGAATGATGAAAGAGGATGATGAAGTATGAAGAAAAGCTAGGGATTGGATAGTATATATGATATGTGAATGTGTAATGTTACTGTATGACCAATGTAAGCAGTGATGGTCATGATGTAATGAAAAATAGTAAATGATGGAATAAATATATGAAATTTTACATACATTTATATGACATTCCAAGCTTCGTTTTGACACTAATAATGCTTTATTTGGATGTCTGTACAAAGAGAACTGATTTTCCAAAGTAAGGGACCAGAATCTGTTTCTAGGATTTTTGACCAAATGAATAGTAAACTTTGGTGAATAAACTGTATTAATTTGCTAATCATTTGGTCTGTAAATTATTTTTCCCTTAAATTTCAAGATGTTATCTTCACGTAGCTTTTTGAACCACTTCATTTTGAGTTTTCTAGAATTAGTTATGATTTTTGGAAGTTCGTTGCGTAATCTGGAATACCATATGAACAGTAATCTGAGAAAGAGTAAAATTTTAGATCTGGCTAATGGACTTCCAAGGTCTTGTAAGTGGTTCTAAATGCTACTGAATGGTCCCTAAGACGTATAAAAGTAAAGATGTTACAGATAACATATCTTATGAAAGGTCAAATAGTTGAGGAATAAGCCGATTCCACTGGTCAAGGTAGTCTGGAAGGGATTATCACCAGAAGAAGCAACATGGGTGATGGAAAAAGAGACAAAGGAAAAGTATCCCAAATTTTTCCAATAATATAAATTTTAAATTTTGAGGATAAAATTTATTTAGGGGAGAAATGTCACATCCCATATTTTTAAGGTTAGAAGAGTTGTATTAACATTATTGACACAACATATGAAGTTAAGTCAAAGCTAGTACATAAATATAATTTCCATAAAGTTTCAGGCCAATAGGGTTAATTTTGAAAAAAAAAGTATGAAAATTTCAAAAACAAATCTCAAAAACTAGGAAATAACATATTAAGGCCCGTTTGAGGTGCAGATGATGTAGATACCCTAAGAATAATTTTTAAAAAATTTAGATATTTAACTAAATAGAAACTATTTAGTCATATTTAAATTATTTGAGCTATCAAGAGACCTCAAAAAAATAAGAAAAGATAAGGATAATATACTTTGTGAATTATAGGGTGTTGTACGAGTAATTTATTACCAAAATATCCCTAGTTAAATTTAAAGAAATTTAAATGTAAATTGAGCCAATTAGGGATTTTATTTGGAGATATTTCACATAAATACTATAGGGGTAAATAAATTATAAAACAATTTATGGGGTTTTTTATAATTAATATGAGATAATGTAGTAAACAAAAGTCTTTTATTAACTCAAAAAACTCTAGAAATTAATTTCTAAGGTTGGAAAATAGGAATGACATTGGTTTCTTTTATTTTTGTCATCAATAAAATTATGATAGCAGTAAAGAGAGACTCAATTGTAAGAGAAAAATGTGAGGAATTTATTATGGGACAGATAAAAAATAATTAAAGTGTTTAGGCCACTAGAATGCTAAAATAGAAATTTATTTCGATATAAAGTACACTGATATAATCTAGCCATCTTATTGGATCAAGTACGGTGCCACTTGCATAGCCAAGGATGGTGAGGATTTTGACTTGAAAAATTAATTTAATTTAGGATCATTTTTTGTAGAAAAAAGTTGCAAGAACCCATAAAATTTTGACACATAAGCCTTGTAAATTGGTGGAACTTGGAGGCTAAATAGATTTCCAATAGCCTATAAATAGTAACCATCCCCTCTCAATATTGTAATTTTAGAATGTACAAGGAACATCTTGCAAATTGAATTCTCAACCTTTCAAGACAAGGAAAAGCTAGCTATCTTGGGTTAATAGCTTGGATAAATGGTTAGTTTATGTTTCCAACCACCTAGTTGATGTTTTAACTAGTTAAATCAAGAATTTCATATGGTTTCATGCTTTCCAGATTGTTGATTTTGATGTTAAACATAGGTTCACGATAAGGATTAGTGATTAGTTTAGGTAATATTGCATGAGGATTGTTTAATTCCCTTGAATTGGAACTTAATTAGGCCTCTCAGTCCCTCATGAATCTCTATCCTAAGAATTTAATTCGACAATTTTGATGCTTCCAATGTGTTTAAAATGAAAAATGGTGTAGGATGAGCCTAAGAAACAAGTATTGGAAGCATTGGAATCAAAATTGAAATTTCAAGATTTATGAAGGGTGTGTCTCGGCCAAGGGTAGTACCTAAAGAAGGAGTTTGATTTTCATGAATTCAAGTTCATATTTGGATTCCACCTAAAAAATTATGTAGGAATGACCCAAGAGATTAATTTTTAAGTTGATGGAAACAAAGCTGAAAAAATCATGTTAAAGATTAAGGGTTTAAGAGATTTATGTTTAAACTATTGTTAATGTAATATTTATTGATAGTTATGCTCCCTCTTATCATACTGAAATAGGGTTTGATATTTGTGGAGGAAAGGACTAAGCTCAAGAACAAGGATTAAGAAGTATTTGGATCAAGGTAGTAAGTTTACTCAACCATAATGCTAACATGTCTTGATTGTTATGTGTGTTTGCCATGATTGGTGGTTGAACTAAGGATGATGATATGATGCTACTCTTGCATTTTGATGTCCTGACTTGATTCATAAGTGAGTTGGCATGAGATAAAAGTAGTTCCTTAATTGTGGCATAATGCTTAGTTATATAATGATCTTGTATGTTGGTATTAATGTTGTTGTAACTTGCTATTGGGATTTCTTTGAAATCTAACTCCTCAAATTCAAAACTTATTTAGGAGCTAATCAAGCAAGGGGCAAGAGCACTATGAGGAAGAATTAATGTATTATATCATAACAATTTGAACCATAATGATGTATATATATTTATGACAATATGTAAGGCTTATAAGAGCCAGTCTTCTTGATGCTATGTTCTGAATGAGTTAATAATGTAATCTGACCATGAAACTTTATATGCTTAAATTACACATAAAGAGATTTAAATGTATGGGTAGAACACATAAATTGGAGTTGTGTACAATTTATGGTGATTTTTCAAAATTAGGGTTAGAAATCTATAAGTTACAGATTTAACCATATAAACAGTAAAATTCAACAAATAAACTGTATGGATTAGTAAGGGTTAAATCCAGTTTCATATTTTTCCCCCTTAAATAACTATAAAAGAGCTTTCATTAGAACTTGGAACCACTAAATTTTGATTTTTCTATAATTAATTATGAATTTTCAAAGTTAGGCACAAATTCTAAAATTACCAAATGAACAATAATCTGAAAAAAAATAAAATTCTAGATCTGGTTCTGTTAATCTTGGGCCTTCCATAATCATTTCAAATGACATAAATAAACCCTAAAATAGTTTAAAACTAATGTATGACATGAGTCAGAATATCACGCATTAGCAAATACTACTACTGAGGTTTTTTGGCTCCATTGTTTACTAAAAATAGTTAATGCAAACACGACATTAATTAATGCAAATATGAATTTTGTTATTACATATATTTATATTTAAATTAGACTTATATTAAAAATACTTGGATGCACCCAGAGGTTAGTTTATTCACAGGAGTGATAACAGATTTCATATATGCATGGTTAACAAAGGCAGGTGCCCCCACGTCACCCACAACTGAATCCATAGGCTATACATCCACATGGAACATTTCATCATATGCTAATGGATCACATGTTGCATGGCACTCAAATTGGGAGGTATGGGAAGTTCGCTTGGGGATGATATAAATTGATCCGAAACAAGATGTTTTAGCCAAAATATAAAAGTTCCCTTTGCCTGACTCACTATCTTCACCTCATTAGTAGGAATTGGGACAAGAACATCTTCAATTATCACATCTTCAACTGCCACCCTTAACTGATCATCCTAAAGTTGGATGTGGTGGGTAGTTGTCCCTAAGATATGAATGGAATCATATGCCACTAACCTTTTAAGAGGATCCTCCACATATAGATCACAAGGTTCAACATCCTCTGACACTGGCCCAGCCATGCAACATCTCCTTTTAGTGCTAGGACGGGTTGTATTTGAGAGCAATTGGGGGCACTTTACTCCTGTTGCCTTGATGTCATCACAGACAACATTTCTTCCTTGATCTTTGCAAACCCCTCTTGTAATCGTGCCTTAATTCAAGCTCCTACATGTGCCCTAGCCTCTACCCAAGCCTCTACCTTAGCCTCTGCCCTTAAGATGGATAATAATGATTCCAGCATTACCCCCGGCACATATGGGGAATGTCATGGATATGCTCTAAAATAATCTCTTATACTGACACCTCCTTTAACTCCCCTGACATGGCACCATGCTCTTGATTACCTATGGTAACAGTAAAGATGTCATTCCTATCATCTACTTAAAGGAGCCATGGGCTTCCTGTTATTTAAGATCAACCTATAACATATAAATGGCAGACATAAGAAATAATTTAATTATTCTACTAAAATAAAATAATAGAAGTAGTACAACCATTTATCTTCATGATATATTGAAAATGGGGGAGCAAGAGTAATGTCATATCCCAATTTTTAGGCTTAGAAGCCTAGTATATAGCCTAAAAAAGGGATGCTACTAGACCCTATTGAGCAGAGGTCTCAGTAAATAGAGAAAATTATGCTGATCAATTTGATGCAACACAGAGTTTTGATATGAGGTCCTGAAAGATTTATATTAATTTCTCAATAGAAGGAAAATTAATATAGTATTCTCTAGACCTCAGAATAAGATGAAATATAGCAGTAAATTCCTATAATTAATATAAGAATTTTTAAAACTGACAGAGTCTAAAAAGGAGTTTTATAGAATTTACTATAGAATTTACAGTGGATTAAAAGACCCAATAAATAGGTTTCGAGGGAATTTCTCAGGAATTGAGCCCATGAAGATAGTGGATCATACAGAGGGTCTAGAATGGCACCTTATAGGCCCAATAATATTTTCAGATAAGTATGTGGGTCAGGGCTAATAAAGACTGAGAAAAATGAAGAATTACGAAAATGCCAGGTATGCCACTGTATTGTGTCATTAAGTTAGAGTCAGACGAAGGGCGTTATGATCGTTTGACTAAGGTTAAACAGTCAAGAAAGGGTATCTGGATAGTTGACCAGGGTCAAGAGGTACTCTGGTAAGGTATGGAAAGATAAGAGTGCCCCTAGAAGTACTAAAGAGGTATTAAGGGCATTTTAGTAATTTACTAAGGATGTTTCTTGGGAACTGAGCCACTAGAGTATTTGGGCTTGGTTAGAAACCCAAGATGACAATCCAAGGCCCAAAAACGTAGCCCAAGAGTAATGTGGGCCCAAGAGGCATTAAAATATTGCTTTAGTGCTTTTTCAATAAAGTAAAGTGACCTGGTCCAAGATAGAACTGGGTAAAGTGATCTGGAATCATGAGGGGACATAAATGGGGCCCACAATGCACCACATGGCATTATTACAATAAAAGAAGAAAAGCAAAAGACACATGGCATGATTAGAGAAAAAGGAGAAAAAGCAAAAGGACACGTGGCACGATCTCGACCATCCATTCAGGGAAAAGACTCTGCAACTCTCTGGAAAGGCTGAGTCAGCTGGTGAGGTGTCCCAAGGGCCCCACCATTGCACCACATATACCCCTAAGGTGTCCCTAAGGTGTCCTGGATGATGTCATTAGTGGTGAGTCATCAAGGAGGGTGATGTCATCGTGATGATGCAGGTAAAGCTTCTTGAGGAAGCAAGCAATCTGAGCCATTCATCGCAAATCAATCTGGACCATTCATTCCACCTCCTCTCACCTATAAATAGGCCATTCCCCTCCCATTTCAAGGCACACCATGGATTTGGCAAGAGAAAGAAGAAAAAGAAGAGAGAAAGAGAGAAAGAGAGAAGGAAAGAAAGAAAGGAAAGAAAGGAAGGAAAGAAAGGAAGGAGTTCTGGTGGTGCCAGGAGCAGTCTAAAGAGCTTGGGGACTGGGCAAAGCTTAGGAATGAGGTAAGTAAGTTATCTAGTCCCTGCTCTAATAAAGTAGAGGATTGCTCTTAGTAGTTAGAATAGAGAAATATCTCTATTAATAAAGTTAGCTATAGCTACAAAGCAAGTTAGAGGAATGTCAGAGTAAGGATATTAGGCCTAGTTGAGCATAAGGTAAGTAGAGCTATACTGGATAATAATAAAGATATTATTATGCTATGTATAGGCTCTGACCTATGAAAAGAAGGAATCTTAGAGCAAAGGCTAAGAGCTGGAAGGAAAGGCTACATGACAGGTGGTAGACTTACCTACTTGTATGCTTATACTGCTTAGATGTTTTATGTGATGTTTTCTTACCTTGATGATGTGAGATATGTATGATTAAGTAATGCTCTGTTTCTTTTTATACTATGGCCATATGTTATAATTAAGTAACATGGAAGCCTGTATGTTATCATGATCCAAGCATGATCATTAAGTACACACATAGTAACATCAAGTGTATAATGTAACATCCTTACTTTCATACGTCTTAGGGACCATTTAGTAACATTTAGAACCACTTACAAGACCTTGGAAGTCCATTAGCCAAATCTGGAATTTTACTCTTTCTCGGGTTACTGTTCATATGGTATTCCAGATTACGCAATGAACTTTAAAAATCATAATTAATTCTAGAAAACTCTAAATGAAGTGGTTCAAAAAGATACATGAAGATAACATCTTGAAATTTAAGGGAAAAATAATTTCCAGACCAAATGATTAGCCAATTGATACAGTTTATTCGTTGAAGTTTACTGTTCATTTGGTCAAAAACTCTGGAAACAGTTTATGGTCCCTTATTTTGGAAATTCATTTCTCTTGATATACACATCCAAATGAAACGTTCTACCTATGCACTTAAAGCTCTGGATGTGTACTACATGCTTATAAAATTTCTTGAAATAATTCCTTCATTTGCTAGGACAGACTGAAGCCACAACAAAACTGCTTCAGGACCTAGTTTTTTACCATTTCAGTTTCCTTTCTTTCACTTTCCATAATTGTTCCAGCATACATAAATCATCTCTTTTGCTTTTTCTAAATTTATATACATCATGGGGTTATACAATAATTGATTCATACAATCTCATCACATAAATAGATACTTTACATGGCTTTGACATACATGGAAAGTGCATAGCATATGCTAACATCTTAAATACTTCACTTTTCTTCTTCCATGCTTTAACTCTTCTCCATGCATACATTATCCATCATGCTTGACCTAAATTGGTTGGTTATGGGAGAGTGAGATTCTAGGGAATCTCAGTAGTAAACATTACCACTTAAATATGCAAGATGGATGCTAATGCATGATATGTAATTTCATTAACTTTCTTTGATTAGTGACATGCCATCATGCTATATACTTTTACATAAAGCATATGGCCATGGAAACATGTTATTCACAATACATTCAACATCATTTATCATGTCACAACATCATTCAAATAACATATACATGTCAACACATAAGCATACCACATCAAGCACATAAAGAGGTAAGTTCACTACCTTGCACTTAAGCTTTTCTCTTGACCTTTAGCCCTTGCTCCCTAGCTTTCCAACCATGAAGCCTTTATGTCCATCACTTCCCAACATTTTCTTGGATGTTTCATGGTCCTAAACACATTCATATTCATCACATAACTCGTTAGGACTCATGAACTCCAACCATGTTCAAGACTAACTTTGTTACACTATTTATTGTCATAACTTTCTCTAATTTTTACTAATCCGCTTGGCTCTTGAACCAATTGATGTCTTGACTTTACCCTACACAATTTCATCTTTTGAATCCATTTATGAGCTTAGAATCATGAAATTCCAGCTCCTTCATGGCCTTCTGTACAGAACTGAACATAAGCATACAATTCTTTCAAAAATTCTCATTTTGATTCTAATGCTTCACATACTTGTTTCTCCACTTTACCCCACACAACTTTTCATTTTAAAACCATTGGAACCATCAAAATCATGAAATTCCAATCACTGTTCATGCGAGTGAACAGTAACTGTAAGGAATCTCAAAGACTACAACCTTGAGATTTTAATATTTCCAAGGTTCAAAACCTTTCCAACCCTACACAAAATCACCATACAAACTCAATGGAAGCATTAAATCATTGAAATTCAATTTCCTTCCCTCATGAACAGTGCATACCGAATAGGGCACGCCATGGCAAAGTCAAGAATATCAATTTGATTCAACAACCAACCACTTAACTAGCTTGTTTAAGCTTCAATCATATAGTTCTAACTTTCATTTCTTCTTTCCCCTTTCCTTTAAGATCTTTGGGCAGCACCACCCCTTAGAGAAAACTCAACTTTTCTCCCATCAAAACCCTAAGTTCAAGCTCCCAAATGAAAGGAAAATAAGCTAGGAGAGATTGCTTACCTTTTATCTCTAGCTTGCTTGAACTTTGGAACCTTGAATCTTCTTTGTCTTGGCTGGAGTTTTCATTTTGCAAGAGTTTTCCCAAGGGTCCATGAGCTTACAGTTTGGCTGCAGAATGGAGGGGTATTTATAGCCAAAATCCAAGAAAAATCAATGGCCAAGATTGATTTGGTTACTATTTGATATAAAGGCTCACATTTAATCTTGGATTTTACTTTTTCATAAAAGAATAATTATGACATCATGTGGGACAACTCAAGGGACACCTCAAGGGGTTATGTGGCGTGCTCACCATGCCAGGAAGCTTCTAGAAAAATTCTAGTCCAATCCAGTATCGATCGGAGCAGTTTCACAACAACCGGACTGTTTTCTGTTCTGAATTTTTCTATAATATACCAGGATATGTATTCTGTCCTAAAAATCAATGTCTAGGCTTCTCATACCCTTGAAATGGTTATACTGAGTATCTATCTGCCATCCATTCCTTGGGAAATGACCAAAATACCCTTGGTGTCCTTTCTTGCACTATATTAATCTTAAAAGAATAATTGTCATTTCACCCCTCCTTGTACTGTCTCAGGGCATATACTGGCTCTAACTAATCATATTTATACTATATGCCACGTTTTTAGCCTTTCCCAGGTGACCAAAATACCCTTCATCTATCTCTGGTGCAATTTGGGCATCCTGGGTCATTTTCGTAATTTTGTACTTTTTCTGGACACTGGCCCCTTCTACTGATGGACTGGTACCCTGGGTTTTGGGCCCTTCTTGGCATCATCATGGGCCTATATATGAGGTCATCTGATCTCATTCTATCTAGGCTCACATACCGATAAGTTCTATTATCGGATCATGGGTGTTATCAAACTCCCGTTAAAATTCACTATTACGGGAATAACTTTTTATACAGAACTTCTTCCAGGGTTCTGTCAGATTCATAACATCTGACACTGTTGGGCATACTTTCCTGTAATTCCCCCACTTATATCTGATATCCATGGAATCTGATAAAAATTCAGATAACTTTTAGACTATCAGATAATTTTCTGCTGTCTGGAGCCCTAATAAAATTTCTGTATCATGCCAGATTAACTAGCGTAACTTCCTCTATTTACTAATGGAATATGGGACAGAAAAACTTTCGGGCAGTTATAACCCTTTTCGGGCTGATCTTTCTATAATTACAGTTTTGCCCTTGAACTTTTCTCTTAATTACATTTAGGTCCCTAAGCTTTTAGAAATTACCACTCTTGGCCCAACATTTATTTCTACTTTAACTTTTGGCCTTTAACCTTTTCCAATTTGCGTTTAGGCCCTTCACTTTCTTTAAGACTTATCTAACCTTTATTATCTCGTCTGATCTTCGTCATAATCCTTTCTAAACCTCTTTCCACTATCAGTACCATACAGATAGGGAAAATTTAGGATATGACATATGAACTGCATACATTGTATGGTTACCGTTTGCTACTGAGATTTCCCCAGAAATCTCATCCCCTTCCATGTAATCCCAATCCCACAGGTATGTTTAAAGGGGACCGAAGAATCATAGAGAGGATCTAGGGATTGGATAGTGCAGAGGTTATGCAAAGATGGGACCAAAGTGCTAGAATTAGGGAAAAACGTAGAATGAACAGTAAACTTTGGACATTGACTGACGTGGACCTGGTCAACGAGTGGTCAATGAGTTATTTTTCCCTAAAATAGGATTATGTTAGCTTAATGTAGGAACTTGAACCACTTCGTTTTAATTTTCTAGAATTAGTTATGATTTTTTGAAGTCAGGTCACTCCGCTAGAATTTATACAGTGAACAGTGTTCACTAGGAGTAAAACTTCAGATTGTATGATTTGACTTCAATGGCCCTAGAAGTGGTTCTAAATGCTACTGAATGGTCCCTAAAATGTAAGAAAAGGAGGATGTTTCAAGTAATACTAGGGTCAGAGTTAGCATTTTCCTCGAACCTCTTCCTCTTGGCCCCCAACAATATCTTTCAGCCTTTGTGTAACCCCTCGAGACATTATGTGGGGGCAATCATTCTTGAGAGCGTGTTCAATGGCTTTTGCTCTTTTTTCCTACAAGACTTGAAGTAGTGATATAACACAAATTGTGTATGCTTTCTATAATATTTTTAGGGTCTTATTATGACTTTACAATTCATTTTGTGCCTGTATTTTTGCTTTTGTGGTAATACATAGTTGTGCTTGGCAATGTGCTAATTAAAGGGCAAAATGGTAAATTAACCCTTCCAAACTACATAAATATTGTTCTCTACTAATTTAGACTTTTACAGTGAGTTTTGGTTTTGAATTACATGTATTTTGGGGGATAACCAATGACTAATGTGAGCAGAAAAGAAATTACTTTGCTTTTTAGTCTCGACCACAGTATCCACAGGTTATAACCTTATTTCTTCTAGGAAGTTTATCTGTGTTTACAAGTCATGACCAAAACATGGACCTGGTCACGATTAAAATAGATAATTGTTGAAGCTATGCATTTTAGATTAAGTCATGCGGCAATAAAAGGAAGTTGAAGCTGCAGATGTCAGGGAGGTTGTTTTTGACCTTATTAGGCTAAGAAGCAGTACTCGAATCCTTTCTACACCTTCTCCCCAACCTACACACTCATCTTCTATCATTCTGTACCTTTTCAAGAATCTCATATCTCTACACCATTAACCCATCACCTTTTTCTACTTTCTTCATGATATCATATCTAGGCAGTCATTACAGCACAATAAGAGTTATGAGAGGCTAAATCCTTAGTCCCTTGGTGATGGATATGATATCTTGAGCTCATGGACTATACTAGGGAGTTTTCTATTTTAATCTATACCTATTTCATGTTTTGATGCTGCTAGATCTAGGGTTTTCATTATATGAACAAGGGATTAAATGACGATTGATTATTCTCATATTAGACAATTGTAATTTACTTCTGATGATTTGGATGTTGATTTTTAATATAGTATTTTAGTTTTGATTTTAACATAGTTGGACTATTATCAACAATCGTTATTAAATAATTCAATTCCTTGAAATCTATGGTCATCGATTAATGATCATTCGAGGGCATTTTCATCATTTGATTTAATTACACGCTAAGAGGTTTTTAATAGTTCATTAAGAGTTTTTAAACTAGCTTTGATCAAAGGAGTTTAATAATGATTAATGCTCTGGACTCAATCGATCGATTGAGATTTTACTTAAGACTTGGTGATTTCAAAACTCCTATATCAAATTCAGAGCAAGGATAGATAGGCCCCATCATCAAGAGTCTTTCATAACAGATTTCTTTCACAACCCACTAAATTTCCATCTTAATCAAAAATATAAAAATATTTACTTTACAGCACCCTTACTTTATTGCATCAAAAATCAATCAAACCCTAAAATCCATTTTACTTTCACTCAGGTTTTCAATGGTTTTTTCACCTATTTACTAGGTGTCTAATAAAAAGCTCCTCGAGAAGAACGATAGGGTTATGCCTTATACTACATTAATTGGGTGTAATTATATTTTTGCTTAAATGAGTTAGATGATGACATCCATGTTTTGAATCAATGTCGCCATTGTCGGGGAGCTAAATAATTGGTTCATTAGCAATTGGTTGTCAATTTCATTATTTACCTGAGTCATTTTTGTTTGAAATTTAGTTTTTGTTGTTTTCATCACATAGCATTATACATTTTTCTTTTCTTTCAAGTTTCTACGAATCAACCTCTGTCAAATCCAATCGTGACCAAACCACATTTTAGTCATGACGTAAAATCCATTTTTAAGAACTTTTACTCTCTATGTAATTGGGTCGCAAACTGAGCACCCTTGTGTCATGACCTATTGAACTTTTCTGCTGTGAAACTTTTGTGTTTGATTTTGATTCCTTGCCTAGTTATTCTTGATTGTTCCTGTGTTACATGCGTAGAAGAACTAAACCATTAGTGCCTTTTGAACCTAAAATTGAGGGACAACTTAGGAAACTAAAGAGAGAATTTGGAGAATAGACAAGATCAATAGAATCTAGTTCACCCTCTAGTGTCCCTGAATTTGAAATTAAACTCGATTTAGATATTCCATTAGAAATTTCTAACATGTCTGAGATTAATTCTAATGGTCATGATGGGCATAATAGACAAGGAGAAAATGAACTGCCAATAAATGTAGAAGATAATAGAAGTGTGAAGGAAATAAATCATTCGCGTGTGAATTATAATCCTTATGGCTTTTACACTAAAGAGGCTAATTGTGAAATTAAAGGAGCTTTGATTGCAGTCTTACCTAAATTGTATGGTTCTATAGGAGAATGCCCACATTGGAACTTATAAACCATGCATATGATCTACTTTTCGATGAAGCCTCCATTGATTGCATTGGATGATATTTTAAGGAGGTATTTCCATTTCACTTTGGAAGGGAAGGCTAATGAGTGGTTATACAATCTACCAACTCATTTCTCCACTCTTACATGGGGTCATTTAAAGTTAACATATCTAGATTAGTTCTTCCTGGCCCCAAAGACAACTCGGATGAAGAAGGAGATTTCAAACATTATGCAACAGGATGGAGAGTCATTACATGAATATTGGATAAGATTTATCAATTTGTTGGCTCGTTGTCCGCATCACAACATGACAAAGGCTAATATAGTAGACATTTTCTTTGATGGTCTACTCCCTCACAATCATGTGTCCTTGAATGCAGTAGCAAATGGTTCTTTGAGAGATAAGATTTCATAAGCAAGTTGGGAGTTATTCCAAAAGATGGCTAATGAAGACCATCAGACTGGGGATCTAAGGAGAATGCCTTCATCATCTTCTGGTAATTCAAATGAGATCTTAGCAGAAATAGCAGCTTTGGGAAATCGAATGGAAAAGAGGATGAATTTAATTGAAAGACAACTGCATTCCACAAAGCAAGTTCATGCAATAGTTACCTTACAAGCACTAGTTATAGGATGTGAGTCATGTGGTTCAATGATGTATGGTACCAGTACATGTGACAGACAATAGCAATGTATCAAGGGAAAGAAAATTAATACTAGAAGAGAGACCCATACTCTAACACATATAACCCTGGTTGGAGAGACCACCCAAATTTCAGGTGGGAGAGTGGCGAAAATAGCCCAAACCAATTCCAAGAAGGTGGTGCTTCCTCAAGTAACTACAAAAATAATACTAGGTCTATAGTTCTAACTTACCCTAATGCTTTAGTAGCATCAAGACCATATAAGACTTCTTAGTTGTTGAAGAATATGGCTGTACAAATAAATAACATGAATGGTAAAATGACCAATATATACCATAAGCTCAAAGAGAATGATGGTCAATTCACCTCCATAGCTTCGATCCTTCAAAGTATGCAGAAGGATAATGCTGATGTGCATAGGAAACTTGAGGAGTTAAGTTCCAAGAATACATATATTACAAGTCATTTAACTTAAGTTGCCAATATAGTAAGTGACACCCAAACGAAGAGCAGTGTCAACATACCTTCGAATATTGTCATTAATCTGAAGGGTCTAAATGCCATATCACTCAGAAATGGGAGAGAAGCCCGATTTAAGGAAGATAAAATAGCAAGGGAGGATATGGAAGATTCTAAATTTGAAAATTTAGTAATGTCACAGATGAAGATTGGGAAATCAGAGAGTATTAAAGAACAATAGCCCTTATCAAGAAGGTAACCCAATAGAACTCACAAGCACAAGAGGAAACACAAGTAAAAAGAGGAAGTGATAATTCCAAGTGCCAGCATACAAGGGAAAGCAAATTAAGGAGAATGTAGAGTTGAGCAAGCAAGGAGCCTCTATGCATATAGGTAAGGAGGTAAGTATAAAGGATCTCCCATTTCCTAAATCTTATTTTGCTGGAAAGAAAAATATTGATTCTGAATTTGTAAAAGATGCTTTCAATCTCTTCAATAAGTTAGAAATAAACATCCCTATGGTTGAATTTCTCAAAAGAAATCCTAAATATGCTATATTTTTAAAAGATTTGTGTGCTTATAAGAAAAAGTTTAGGCCTTTTGAGGGAATTCAGGTGAGAGCTAATGTGCCATTACTTTTTAAGGTTGAATTACCAGTTATGTGCCAAGACCCAAGATCTTACATAATCCCAGGTTCCAGTGAACTAGTGAATGAGAGTACTTTGATCCTAGGTAGGCCTTTCCTTCAAACTTTTAAGACAATCATTAGTATGAAGTATAGTTCCATTACAATAGAAGTTGGAGGACATGTAGTGACTTTCATATGAATGAGGCAATGAAATATCCTTTTGATAATTCTTCTTTTGTTGGGTTGAATGCCATCGATTATGCTATTAAATAAACTAGGGATGAGAATGAATTGAGTTTACATGATGAGTATGATCCTATGTTGCATAATTCCCAAATTTCCCATGAAGTATTTCAGGAGCATGAGGATTCAAATTCATGTTTGAGTGCTTATGATAACTATTTTGAATCTTTTTCCTCTATTTATTCTTTTTCTTGATCTTGTGAAAGCAATGCATCATGTTTTCATTGTTTTGATATGAATAGCATGCTTTCAGTTTTCAAAGATTTCTCATTCCCATCTAACTTTGATACAATTTCATCATTCTCTAGTGATAATGTTTTTGGAAAGGAACTTGTGAGTGATTTTATGGGAATACAAGATATTGTAGAAGCTGGTAGTGGAACAAACAAAGAGGGGTCAAATTTATATGACCACAAGTCGCGACGTCAAGACCTCAAGTCACAAAAAAATATGAACCTGCTGAGGATAGACTCTAAGCAATAGAGTCGCGACAGGTTGACTATTTGATCATCACAAATAACTCCTGAGACATTAAGTCATGACGTGTAAATGATGAAGTCGAGACTAAATATCAAGATATTGAGGGAGAAACCCTCTATGATACCAAATCGTGACTAAATGATGATTACATCATGACCAAATGTTTCAAAGACACTCACTATTAGTTTGAGTTACGACGAGAAGTTGAAGATAAGCCTGAGACATCACGACCAGAAATGGCAGACACAACCAATGACTCTCAGATTCCTTTAGTTCCATATTTCGCTGATTTGGTTAAAGGGCCAATATGTCCTAACTCTACTTACCCTCACCCACATTCACTAATTACCTCTCATACTTTAAGATTCTTAAATGATTTGATCTCAAATAATGATACAAGAGTGAAGCAAACTGATCTCAACTATGTTGCAGTTGCAAACCAACTTAAGCCTGGTGTAACTCCTGATGAGATTATAGGGAAGATGGAATGTCCAAATGAGCTGAATATGAGCAACCTCCAAGGATCTACAAAAGGGAGTATTTCTAATTTAAATGATTTTCCCCATTTGATCCCTTCTATTGTCTAACCCCCAGAATTAGAGATAAAAGATTTACCTTCTAACCTAAAGTATGCTTACCTTGAGCTAAACTCAAAATTACAAGTAATAATTTCCATTTCTTTAACTGATAGTGAATAGTCTAGGTTATTAAGTATGCTTAGAAAGAATAGAGAGGCCTTGGGTTGGCAATTAGCTTATATAAAAGGGATAGATGTTTACATTCGTAGGATTTTGCTAAGTGAAGATTCCAAGCCAATTAAATAACCCCAAAGAATATTAAATCCATTGATCTCTAATGTGGTTAGGAAGGAGATTAGTAAATTGTTAAAGGGATTAATCATATATGCTATTTTAGATAGCGGATAGGTATCTCATGTGCATGTGGTGCCTAAACAAGAGGACTGACAGTACTAAAGAATGAGAATAATGAATTGATACCTACTAGAGTGCAAAATTCATGGAAGGTTTGTATTGATTATCAGAAATTGAACAATTCTACTAGTAAAGATCATTTTCCCTTGCCTTTTATTGACCAAATACTTGAGAGATTAGTAGGGAAAACCCATTATTACTTCCTAGATGGGTATTTAGGATATTTCTATATTCCAATAGATATAAGGGACCAAGAAAATACCACATTTACATCCCCCTTTGACCATGCAGTAGTCAAGTACCTATTCCATAAACCTCAATCTAAACCAAGACTTCTATGATAGATGCTACTACTTCAAGAGTTTGATATAGAAGTGAGGGATCGAGTTGTAAATGTAAACCATGTTGTAGATCATCTAAGCAGATTACCAATAGAGACAAGGGGAGTACTTAGTCCTAATCTTATTTGTGATTCTTTCACTGATTAATCTCTTTGTTTGGTTACTATTGTAGAACCTTGGTATGCTCATTTAGTTAATTTCATTAAGATCGACCTAACCCCATCTCATTTGTCTAAATTTTAGGCCCAAAAGCTCAAGAGTGAATCTAAATACTTTATTTAGGATAACCCTTTTTTGTGGAGGTTGTGCTCATACCAAGTATAAAGAGATGTGTCCTAGACCATGATCATAAATCAGTTTTGAAAGCTTGCCATTCATGGGTTTGTGGTGGTCATTTTGTGGGGAAAAGGACGGTACATATGGTCCTTGAATCTGGTTTTTATTAGCCTTCCATTTTCAAAGATACTTTTGAGTTTTATAGAGCATGTGATAGATGCCAAAGATTTGGGGATTAGTAAAAGGCATGAGATGCCACAATAACCTATTCTATTTTGTGAGGTTTTCTATATTTGGGGAATCGATTTCATTGGATCTTTTCCACCCTCAGATGAATTTTATAATATTTTATTGGTTGTAGACTATTTATCTAGTAGGTAGAGGCCATTCTTACAAGACTAGATGATGCACAAACGGTCTCTAAGTTTCCAAGGTCTCATATCTTTAGTAGATTTGGACTATTGAAAGCATTAATCAGTGATCAAGGTACCCACTTCTGCAATAAGCTAATCAATAACTTATTAGCAAAATATGGTGTAACCCACAAAGTCTCAACCCCATACCATCCTCAAACTAATAGTCTAACAGAGGTTTCTAATAGGGAAATTAAGCATATTCTATAAAAGATTGTTAAGCCATATAATAAGGATTGGAATTTAAGACTTTATGATGCTTTATGGGCGTACAGAACAGCTTTCAAAACCTCTCTAGGAATGTCCCCTTATAGGACAATTTTTGAGAAAGCTTATCATATGCTTGTGAAAATAGAGCATAAGATATTCTAGGCAGTGAAGGCTTGCAATTAAAACCCTGTAGAAGAGAGGTTGTTACATATTCAAGAGCTGAAGGATATTAGGTTGGATGCTTATAGTAGCTCTGAGATTTATAAACTGAAGACAAAAGTAATCCATGATTCTCATATTTTGAGGAAGAGGTTTAAGGAGGGTGATAAAGTGTTAAGGTACCAAGCTAGGTTCAAGTTTAAACATGGTAAATTCAAAACTAGATGGGATAGACCTTGCACAGTTGTTAAAGTCCATGAATTTGGGATGATTGAGTTGAAGGAGGAGGCAATGGGAAAAATATTCTAGTCAAATGCCACCTTTTAAAACTTTATGAGGAATCTGCTCTATCGCCTTGAGGCCAAGTTGTCCCTTTCCTATCTTTTACCTTTTACAAATTTGTCTAATGTGATATATGCTTGACATTTTGGTTTGATGATTGGAAAGGGATGAACCAGTAGTAGTAGTTAATTCTTCTGCTTGATGATTCAATAGGATAATGTTTCATCTTAGTTTGTTTCTATTTTTGAATAATGCCCCTGTGTTGCCCGTGTGCTATTTCTTCAGTGATGGTTATCTGAGGTGTGACACACTCAATTGCATGCTATAGTTTACCCATCTTGTCATATTTGCTTTCTTTGTATTGCGATGTATGATTTGAATGTGATTGTGTGCTTTATTGTTGAATTTGCATTGAGTTGTGTGTTAGTTTATTATGGGAGAAATATATTATGTTGACAGTGAGGACACTGTCAAGTTTAAGTGTGGGGGAGATGTTATTGTTTCTATAATAATTAATGCAAATTCTTCGATTACTCCAATCTTTCATCATAAAATTTTTGGTTTATGATTTTAATGAATGATGAATTATTGAAAATTGGATCCCCACTTTAAACTGTTTTGCGGTTAGCCAAAAAGGTTTCAATGCAAAAGATGTTTTGGGCTTTGAAAAGCATTAAGTGGTAGTCTCTGTGGTGTTTTGTCATGACCTGACATGGAATTTTAGGCTTAATATACTCTCTGTGAAAATAAGTTATAGCATGAGTCCCTTAGATTGTGACAATATCTCTCTATGTACTTTAGTCGCGACCTATGTGCTATATGGTCGCAACTACTTGTTGTAAGTTTAAGGTAAGCACCGACTGTGAAATTGGGTCGCGACCTTCACTGCTTCAAGTCATGACCTGAGTGTGAAAATATCCATTTATCTTCTCTTTGCTTTGTGCAATGCTGTATAGAAGGATTCTTTTTGAGCTACTAAAGTTTTTTTATAAATAAATGATTCATTTTCCTCTTATTTTCAAAATTTTGCATGAAATAGTTTATAGAAACCATTGTCACACTTGAATTTTTGGAAATAGAAACTGAATTGAAAACACTCAAGTTTTTACGTTAAATTTGGCATTATTACAAGATTATGAGTGATTATTTTGGAACTTTTAATCCGTCATTGAAGAGGGTTTTCAATTGTTACAAGTGTTTTAATGTCTAGTAAATGATGAACATGATTTGAGACTTTAGCTTATGAGCAATTTAGATGAAAACCTTAGTTGGAAGGATTCTTGGCCTAAATTTCTTTATTGAGTGGTTATTCAATTAGTTTATATCCTCTAGAACTTGTCTTAGCTCTAAGTTGAAAATTACTTGCATATTTATGCTATTGAATATGATATAGGCATTCATTTCTAAACTCTTTTATCCCAAACACAAGCCTATCACACATTATATCTATAGCAACCCCTTTGAGCCCATTACTTTTCTTTTTCTATCATAGAAAGTTATATATGCATGACACTCTTTTTTAAATAAACTTTTACTCATGTTAGAAAATCATTGCTATTGTGATATATATAAGATGCCAAAAAAACAGAGAGAGAGATAGTGCAAGAAAAATTGAAGAAAGAAAAGAGAAATAAATTAGGCACTATTATCAACTCCTATTACCACAATTACCACTTCTATATCTCGGAAAACATAAATTCATGCTATATATTCATCATCACATGCATATGATACTTTCTAAGCTTCATATTCTATTCCACATGGCATATCTCAATCATTTCACCCTTAAAAGACCTATTGATTCTCTACATGAGTGTTCTATAGTTGATAAGATTTAGAGCTATTACAAGCATATGGTAGGATGTTTTCCAATTTAAATCTGAGTAAAATAACCCTAATAATGAGAGGACATGGAGAGCTAAACACTTACATCCTTAGAGAGAATATATTGCACTCATATAGTTGAGGTTGATTTCAATTAGTAGTTGATTACTTAGTATTGCTCATATTATCACCTTTGCATTCCCAAAAGATGGTGCATTAATTTTCTTAAGGTTTCACTGTGGATTATGTTATTACCTCAGATTTATTAGCTTTGGCTTAGGTGTACTTCATGTCTTTGTCCAAGAGTACAAAGGTTCAAGTATAGGGAAATTGATAAAACACAAATTGTGTATGGTTTTTGTAACATTTTTAGGGTCATATTACGACTTTACCATTCATTTTATGCCTATAATTGTACTTTTATGGTAATACATGGTTGTACTTGGCAATGTCTAATTAAAGGATAAAATAATAAATTAACCCTTCCAAATTGTATAAATATTGTTCTCTACTGATTTGGACTTTTATAGTGAACTTTGGTTTTGAATTGCAGGTATTTTGGGGGAGAACCAATAACTAATGTGAACAAAAAAGAAATCACTTTGCTTTTTAGTCTCGACCAAAGTGTCCATAGGTAGCGACCTCATTTCTTTTGGGAAGTTTCTCTATATTTATAGGTTGCGACCAAAACATGGATCTGGTTGCGACTAAAATAGACAATCGCTGAAGCTGCACGTTTTGGATTAGGTCATGCGGGAATAGAAGGAAACTAAAGCTGCAGATGTTAGGGAGGCTGGTTTTTGACCTAATTAGGCTAAGAAACAGTACTCGAATCCTCTCTACACCTTCTCCCCAACCTACACACTCATCTTCTATCGTTCTGTATCTTTCCACAGAATCTTACATCTCTACACCGTTAACCCATTACCTTTTTCTACTTTCTTCATGATATCATATATGGGCAGCGATTGTAGCACAATAGAGTCATGAGAGGCTAAATCCTTTGTCTCTTGGTGATGGATATGATATCTTGAGCTCATAGACTGCACTAAGGATTTTTCTGTTTTAATCTGCACCTATTTCATGTTTTGATGTTGCTAGATCTAGGGTTTTCATTATATGAACAAGGGATTGAAAGTTGATTGATTATTCTCATATTAGACAACTATAATTTACTTCAGATGATTTGGATGTTGATTTTTAATATAGTATTTCGGTTTCAATTTTAACATAGTTTGACTATTATTAATGATCGTTGTTAAATAATTTAATTCCTTGAAATCTATGGCCATCGATCGATGATCATTCGAGGGCATTTTCATCATATGATTTAATTGCATGCTAAGTAGTTTTTAACAGTTCATTAAGAGTTTTTAAACTAGCTTTGATCAAAGGAGTTTAAGAATTATTAATGCTCTAGACTCAATCGATCGATTGAGGTTTTATTTAAGACTTGGTGATTTCAAAACTCCTATATCAAATTAAAAACAAGGATAGACAGGCCCCCATTATCAAGAGTCTTTCATAACAGATTGCTTTCATAACCCATTGAATTTCTGTCTTAATCAAAAATACAAAAATATTTACTTTATTGCACCCTTACTTTATTGCATCAAAAATCAATCAAACCCTAAAACCCATTTTACTTTCAATCTTGTTTTCAATGATTTTGTCACATATTTTCTATGTTTCCAATAAAAAGCTCCTCGAGAAGAACGATAGGATTATGCCTTATATTACATTAATAGGTTGCAATTATTTTTTTGTTTTGATGAGTCAGACGACGACGGTCTATGCTTCAAATTAAGTAGTTAAAATCAATACATACAAAAGGAAGGAACATGGGAAATGCAAGATTCCTTTTACACGACATATAAACTCACCATAGCTGCTATCGTAGTCCTAACCCTAACAAATTCTTCCCAAATAGCTTTGTCAATGAATTGATACTTG
This sequence comes from Leucaena leucocephala, assembly GCA_037074615.1. Taxonomy (NCBI): domain Eukaryota; kingdom Viridiplantae; phylum Streptophyta; class Magnoliopsida; order Fabales; family Fabaceae; genus Leucaena; species Leucaena leucocephala. The sequence goes on from CM073519.1 coordinate 21,540,262, forward strand.
CTGCATGGAGAAGGATAGGGCTGACCATCTTTGTCCCAGCGATTCACATATTAATGAGCTAATTGTGTCTTGAATGCCCTCCAACGTTCAGCGCAATAAGACAACATTTCTTCTTCAAGACTTCATTGTTGGAAACATCGTAAGTGAGCTACAATAATTTCCATTGAAGTAGAGTTATCAACAAACAGTTGTGTTTTTTGGTATTCCTCTATATACAATATACAATAGTTAGTTCCTATACCCAGATAGAGTTCCAAATTTGATTCTTCATGTGATTATCAAAAGTATCACAAGTCTGTATGGCGATGTTAGTCTTGTTGTGTGCTAGGAGGCTGACATAACTCATGTACTTGGTCCTGTGTTCACCAATTGGGTTCCAACATGTGTCAAACTCAATCAGTAGTAATTTCCCTTCATTCATGTCTTTCAAAATGTCTTTCAATCACTTCGTACTTTTGCCCCTCCTTTGCTTAGAGTCGCTTGTAGCATTGCTAGCCTCATTCTAATTACCACTACCCCCATATTCCTATATACGCAATAACAAAATCAAACATAGGAAACATACTTAAACCTTTTGCCTTTTGTTAGAATACATAAAACTTGTTTCTTTAGCATTTATCCATGGAAAGAAGTGCAAGCATTTATCCCAGGAAAACCACGAAACCTAGATTAAACAAACACGTAAACAGTGAAGCAAGTACATGAGAAAATAAGTGTTGAGAACACATACATGGCAAAGCACAACGAGAGCGAGAACAGAGAAGAACGACTAAGCACAACGAAGCCCGACAAAAACCATAGAGCATGATGAGAAGGTAATGATAGACGACGTAAGAAATAAGACTGAATAAAACTTGAGAAATTAAGAGACACGCCAAGGGGCGGGCTTCGAAAATGTATTTTCTGTAAAACTTTTTACACCAGTTAACACATATATTGGGGTAAAAATTATATTTTGAATATGAGACGACTAATATTTTGAATTTTATAAGACTTTCTACATCGGATAGCATATAAATCTAATGTAAAAAATGTGACCTTAAGTTTTTCATATCACTTTTTACACCGGATAACATTTACTACCGGTTTAAATAGTAGAGTTGGTTTTTCAAGCCAACCCTTTTATTAACCCATCACTTGAAGTTACAACAAAACAATATATGCAATCAGAATAATAAACTTAATTGCATTAGTGTCTCACAAATATAAAACACTCACATACAAATCAATTATAATTCAATTCTTCATTTAATTTTGGTAAACCTACTAAAACATAACGGGTCTCACAAGTTGAATCATCATCGTCAACAACTCTTTTTTCTTGGAGAGTGACAGACCATGTTTTATTTGCTAGATTAGTGATATAGAATACTTGCTTTGCTTGGTCTATCATAATGAAAGGCTCATTCCTAAAACTTGTACTATTCAAGTCAACCAGTTTAAATCATAACTGATCCACCATAACACCATTGTTTACATTAGCCCACTTGCATTTAAACACGGGAACTATAAATTTTGTGTAGTCCAGCTCCCAAATCTCTTCAATAACACCATAATAAGGGATGACTACTAATTTAGGATATTTGTCTTTTGAACTAAAGAAGTGTATAGCTTCAGCCACTAACATAACACCACTCTGCATGCTACTTTTATCATCTAGGGACTTTGTATAAAAGGAATACCTATTGATATCAAATGAATTCCAACATATCACATTAAATTCAGGACCATATGTCAACCATCTAACTGAATCAGATACATAATCATCATTTTTAACCTTCTATTTGAACTAATGTGCAAAAGATTTGTTGTGTTCTCTAATCAACTTTTGCTCTATTAGTCTATTATTTTGTTTCCAAACAAGCTCTTTATTAACAGCTATATAACCTTGAACTTCATCAATGGCACGGGGTTTAGTGAGATCGGTAAGTCTTACTTTAGATAGGTAGTGTTGACAAAAATCTATAGCTTCTTCAAAACATATTTTTCAACAATGGATGCCTCTAGATTATTTGGATTCTTCATATACACTTTAAGGATTTTCATGTATCTTTCAAATGGGAACATCCATCATAAGTATACAGGGCCACACAATTTTATCTCTCACACTAGATGAATGATGAGGTATATCATGATGTCAAAAAAGCTTGGAAGAAACAGTTTTTCAAGTTGGCACAAAATAACATGACCTAGTGCTCCAATTCATCTAACTTTTTAGTCTCAAAGACTTTGCCACATATAGCATTGAAGAAGAAGCAAAGTCGGGTTACAATGTGTCTCAAATCATCTGGAAGGATTCCTCGAACAGCTACTGAGACTAATGTTATATCAAGACATGACAATCATGAGACTTTTGGCCTACTAATTTCAAATATTTCATCGACACAATCTTCTTAAGATTAGATGAGTACCTAAAGGAACTTTGATTCCTTACAAACATTCACAAATACTTCTTCTCTCATTCTTAGACAAAATATTAATCTCTTCAACACAATAACTCCACTTACCATTTGGCCTTGGAAGTAAATCCTCATGTATTCCTATTTCTTGCAAATCTAATCTTGCCTTCAAAGCGTCTTTAGAACTACCATGTAGGTTGAGAAGTGTTCCAACAATATTGTCACACACATTTTTATCTACATGCATGTTATCAATAAAGTGCCTTGCCTAAAGGTGTTGCCAATACGGAAGCTCAAAGAAGACAACTCTTTTTTTCTATATATTTTTCTCAAAAATCTCCTATAACCTAGGTAGATTGTCTTTCTTCCATGATGAAGTTGATAGTAGCAAGTCCTTTCCTCACAAATCGGACATGCTTTATGGCCCTTAACACTATACCCTGACAAATTTCTGTATGTAGGAAAGTCATTAATTATACAAAAGATCATGGCTCGCATATTAAATACCTCCTTCTTAATCTCATAAAAAACATCCACACCTTCCCATAGCTTCTTCAAATCTTCGATCAAGGGCAATAGGTAAACGTCTATGTCATTTTCTAGTTGTTTCGGTCCTAAGATCAACATAGACAAAATTACATACTTGCTTCTCATACACAAGGGAGATAGATTGTAAACTACCAAGAGGATGAGCCATGAACTATGTATACTACTAAGGCTACCATAAAGGTTCATGCCATATGTACTAAGCCCAAGCCTTAGGTTTCGTTGTTCATTGCTGAACTTAGAAAATAAGTCATAAACCTTCTTTCATTGCAAAAATAAGTCATGAAGCTTTCCATCGCAAATCCTTTCAGTTGCATGCCATAACATTTTTTTTGCATCAGCTTCATTAGCAAAAAGTCATTTAAACCTTGGTATAATTGGAAGATACCATAACACCTTTGCAGGAGACTTGTTTAATTGTACCTTGGGGTCTTACATATTGGACACTTCTCCTCATCTTTAAAATCTTTCTTGTACAATATGCAATCATTTAGGCATGCATGAATCTTTCTACACTACATGCCTAAAGGACATATTATTTTCTTAGCATCATAGTAGCATTTAGGTAACATATTTTCTTCTAGAAATATGTCTTGCAATAGCTCAAACAATTCTAAAAAAACCTCTATCACTCCACCCATGCCGTGCTTTCACACTTACCAATCTCAACACTGCATTCAACATGCTGTATTTTCTGCACCCTGGGTATAGAGGTTTTTCTGCATCATTGCACATATTACCATATGCGTGTGACCACATAAAAGCATCTTCTCCAATATAATGAATCATGTCCTCTACCTAATTATCAGTATCTATGTTATCATCAAATGTCTATTCCAACTGTTCAAATGCACTTGACATTTTCACATTTTTACCATGCCATACCCATATTATGTAACTCTTGCAAAATCCCTCACAAATTAGATGAGTGTATATATCTACAGGACTTTGTTTCCTCTCCTTTAAACAACTCACACAAGGACAATAAAACCTTCCATTGTTATCATCACCGTTTTGTTTAGCAAAATTCAAAAACTCTTTCACCCCCTCAGCCTACTCAACACTTGTTTGTTTAGTATTTATCTAACTTCGATCCATATTTATGGAAGACTAAAAAACTAGAAAACAAAAAAACCTAGCTTGTAGCTAATTATGGGGAAGAATATATTACGCATAAGTGGAAGAACTCACCAAATGAAACAAGTAAATGACAACAATGAATCCAGCACAAATAATAGCAAAAGGTATTGCCAATAGTGCATAAATCTTCAATTCTCGAGACAAGGAGTTCAAAATAAGACTCATGGGCTGTGAAGGGTCGAGAAGACTTAAATGCTTGAATAAGTGAAAAATGGCATATGGGAGGCGTGAAGGGGTTTTTAAAAGTATATAGCAAATCTGCACTGGATAAAATGTAACACTAGAGTAGAAATAACTTTTTCTAACTTAACATTATATTCTACATTGGCCACTTTTACACCGTTGTAAAATATTATAAATTGCACCAATCTATATCGGATGAAATAGAAGACCAGTTTAGAAATAACTTTTTCTAAACTAGACATTATATTCTACACCCGACATTGATATGTCCAGTTCCAATCTGTTGCATTTTTTTTATTTTTGAAAAATAAAAGAACAACATGTCATCAGAATAAGAAACTCCATTCATTCAGCTTTACTAATAACTTTACATCAAAAATATAAAATTTCCAAAACAATATCTATCGAAATATATAATATATTCTCTATTTTTTCATTATGTATAAAAAGTAAAATAGAAGGGACAGATAAAGGTTGCAGGCTTTCACTCCTCATCAGACTTGAATGTCTGGGATTCATCAAAGTCGGTAGGATCAACAGGATTATACAAACTATCATTCTGTTGATGGTAGTAAACTTCTGAGCAGAAAACTCTGAAACTGTCTTTCAATCTATTAACTTTCTGAGTCAGTTCTCCACTGAACCCTCCAAGCCATTGAAGCGCATGATGAGTTCCTCAAGGCACTCTATCAGAAGACAGCCAGAGGAGGAGGAGAAGGAACTACAAGGTAAGGGTCGGGAAACTGAAGAGTCAAAATAGAAAGTATATTTAACACTGGTTATATATATTTTACACCGGTTCATTGTAAATTCGGTGTAAATATTTTATCTTATTTATAAAAATGCCACCAGTCATTTGTTTTAAAATAAGAAACTGAAGAGGTAGAAAATGACGCAGCTAATCTACACCTATTGATATTAGTATCTGGTGTAGTAATTATCTTTTACACCAATTATGTGTACATCCGGTGTAACTATTTCATCTTATTTACAAAAATGCCACAAGTCATTTTTTTTAAACCGTCTCTACAAGGATCGGTAATGGGGTTTTAAAAAGCATATTTTATACCAGTGTTTGAAAACACTGTAAATCATAATGGGATTTTATAAACTCGACCAACTTGTCCTTTATCTCTTTGTTTAGCATTATATTAAATTTGTATATACCAGAAGCTACCAATGTGTCATATCTACTTCCATGTTAAATTTCTTTAATTAATTAGATCACAAAATATGATGACAATGAATTCTAATGTCTTCATTTTTTAATGATTCATATTTATAAGTATCCAAAGAATTTAAATATAATGGTCTACCTTCACCAAAAATAAAATGTTATTCCTCCATTATTTTTTACAAGAGATAATTGTTTAGTCTAATTTATTTTTATTTATAAGAGACACTTAAAAGCTGTCTCCAAGTTTTTTAGTTATTTTTCTATGTTGCCCCCATTTTATTACTCATTCATATTATTACATTTATTATCAAGGTAAAATTTTAAGGAACTTCTCGTGGTGGTTAATTTTCCTCTTTCACTCAGACATTCTCTCTATATAAATAAGATTACTTTTAAAAAATAAGTTATATTTTTTATATATTTATTGTCCCTAACTATTTTTAACCAATTTTTATCATTATGATTCAGTTAATTGTCTCTTGTAAAAAATTGGAAGCACTGAGTATAACATGTCTGCATATTTATATAAGATTTATATGGCAAGTAAAATGTGTTGGCAAAATCTATAAAATAACAAAGTATATAGTTCAAATCTCGTCCGATGATACTGTCCTTAAAAGATATTCCGTAAACCCGCAGTAAATTAGGAGCGACACTCCCCAGAATTAAACAAACTCTTCTAGTAAGGTTACAGGGTGACAAAACTAGCGAAAGATGATAGAACTGGCGAAAAATCGAATATAAGAGGCAGAAGTTGGAAATAAAACTTATCTCATCTCCTTTGCAATCAATCAAAATTGGACAAAACTCCATCATGATGCACACACAAGATTAGCAAGAAATATCTCTTAAGATTGTTGGTGAAATATGTAAATAACAAAGTATATAGTTTAAGTTGTGTATGAGAACACTGTTCTTAAAAGATATTCCGTAACCCCTAAGTAAATTATGAAGCTACACTTCTTAGGATTAAATAAATTCTTACTGTAAGTGTAAAATTCCTCCTCTAATATAATTAATATTAATTACTTACACTCATTTTATATACGATATAAATAAAATAATATTGTAAATAAATTTACTTTATTTCAAAGAAGTTAACCATGGTAGAAAAGAGTTTACCAAACTTTAAAAGCAACCTACCATGGTTATAAAAGGCTTTTATTAATTGATAATTAATACTGTAGAACACCACCAATCTAATACTAACATGGTTAACAAAGTTTAACATATTTTGAAGATGATATCCATGATAGAAAAGAGTAAAACCCATAAAATTGTACTATCATGGATATAAAAACTCTACATAAATCTTCTCATGTAAAACCATGTTAGAAAGAATTCAACCCCACTAACATGGTTAAAGGATCAAAGCCTCTATTTAACTCGATGATATCCATGATAGAAAAGAGTGAAACTTATAAAATTGCACTATCATGGATATAAAAACTTTACATACTATAATAAATAGCCTCTAGAGGTTTATCATGTCACATGCATAATCCTAAAAGGCTTGAGCCTCCTACCATCACACCTTATTCAATACGATAATAAAATAGCAAATCATCATAGTATAAAGAAAAGTATGAATAAAAATAGGCCCTATTGTGGCAATATACATCTACTCAACGCATAAATATAATGGAGGATGTTGTACAGTTCAACTAGCACAACTATGCCTCCGGCGCCTTCCCGTTCGAACCAGCAATTGAACTAACTTCTGAAAAATGTTAATAAAAATAGGGTGAGACAAAAGCCTCAGTAACCATCAATTCTACTCATCATGCATACTAATATGTGCTTGTGAGGTGTCAAGTAGGACAGTTTATAAAATACAACATATAGAAAATAACATATCATTATATTATAATCAAATGGATAAACCACCCAAGTTTCTCCCATCAATCCAACCGAACCGCCTTATTTCTGCTTACTGAACCATGGGCTAGTGATAACTACCATATGACTGGCCACATAAAAAGCTAACTGATCAAGTGATATAGACCGGCCAAAATCTACAGAGCACATGACCGAACCATAGGTTCATTCCCCCTCGGTAAACAGGTGGGGGTATCGCAGCCCCTCGGTAAACAAGTAGGGCAAGTCCCTCGATAAACAGGTGGGACAAAAGCCAACCATCTAGCTTCAATGGAGGCTATACCACGTGGTAAAAATATAACTCCCTCATCACCAATCCCCAATGCATAATTCTCAAGATAATAGTATTAATCAACAATCTCAAACTTGATAATCAATAACGTAAATAAGTTTCACAATAAAATCTCTCAAAATAATAATTTTCTTCAACGACAATTACAAGATATAACAAGTTTCTGTTCTCAATTTAATTTTCTAAATTAAACTGCACGTCCCACAAGACTATTTTTTTTACAAAACTATCAATAATAATTCCTCAATATAATCATGTAAATACTAGCATATTTATATAAATATACATATATATATCAAAGCACTCACAAACATCACACTAGCACACACAATGAGTGGAAAGTGGTTACCTCTTATCAAAATAAGGAATAATTATCACAAGTCAAGTGGCCCAGTTTATAATAATATCAATCACAACAACCTGGTGCTTTACTATGAATTACTCCATAACTCCAAGGACATTCTACAAAATTGTCACACAAGAACTATCACTATAGTATGTAATATTCCTCTAAAAATTATTCTAAAACTACTCTAAAATTTTATATTTTATCCCTAAAGACATGAATCTTTTTTTTATATTTATTTATAATTTAATTAGTCTAATACAATAATAATTTAAATCGAAGTCAAGAAACCTTTCGGAAGTTCCCACATGAACACATGCATATTGAAGAAGAAAGGTAGGTAAATGCGTAAAGGTTGCTTCTCCTTGTTTGTAACTATTTTTAATTTAAAAATATTCATTTTATATTATTTTTTTTATTTGGTTTCATTTGTCAGGTAGTGATTTCCAAAAGTGGTCTAGGCACCTAAATCAATATATATGCGTATATGTATATGGGTTTCATGATGACAAGACAAGGACAAGTGGTGAAGCATGTATCCACGCACATATATATTGCAAGTAAAAGTCTGTAAAAGAAATAGAGAGAAGAATGATATTTGGGAAAAGCATTTCTATTGGATGGTTTCTTTAGGGAGCACGTGGGAACCTAGCTTATAGGCATATATATTATATATAACTCACATTATCTCCTGACAATTGAAAAGGGTAAAGCGTGTAATAGTACAAGAATTTAACAAAGAGAGGGAGCAATGTTGTGGCTGATAAAAGAGAGGGGCAGTGACGTGATAGGAAAAGGAAGACTAATATAAAGAGGGAAAAAAGAAAAGTGTACCTTTGTAATAAGAGTGAATCAGAAAGAGAGAAAAATTGATATAAATGAGGGATAATGGTGATAGTTGATGATAATTAAAGAGATAAGAAGAAATATATTTAGGGTTAAGATTTTAATTTTTATTTAATATAATATCATTATCTTCTTGTTATTATTATCATTATTATCTTTATAATTTATTAGAATCCTATCGAATATAATATTTGAAATTCAAACTATATCTTCAAAATTTAGAATTCATATCTAGATTTAGATATTCTATTTTTATTGAGAATAATAAAAATATTAAACTATACTAATTTTATTTAATATTTTTGAATTATTGATAAATAATATTTTTTAAAAAAAATAAAACTAAAAATCAGGATATTACAGTAAGGATATAGAGTAATAGAACTAGAGGAAGATGATAGAATTAAGTGGGATAAAATACTTAAAAGGAGAAAGATCTCAACAATAATTTATTATTAATATTTAGTTAACCCTTTTTTAATAGATTGTGAAATAACACGATACATGTATTTTAAATATATATCCTCAAGTCTGAAGAGTCATGTCAAAAATACTCTTTTTTCTTTGAGATACCCTTATACAACCAAGAGTCATGTTAAAAAGATATTTTTTTCTTTGACATATCTTTACGCAATCAAAAATTATATTAGAAAGATATTTCTTTATTTGACACACACTTACATAATATTTATAATACTTCTAACAAAATGTACAATTCTAAGTTATAAATTTGTCTCTCTATTTATCTTTTATCAAAGTTATAATTCAATTTTTAAATCTTTTGAATGGTTTTTTTTAATAAAAAATGAATGGTTTGAAGTAATTGAATGCATGATTAAGTTTTATTGAAATGATAATTATATTTTCACCTTACATGGTATACGAGAAGATTCAAATTTAGAAGAATAAAATAAAAACAAAATCCGGCAAATTTAGAATTGTGCTAACATCTTGTTTTCCGTCAAATTGTGCTAACACGAGCATTCCCAAGTTAGACCATATCTAATAGCGTGGGGTCCTAATGGGTCAACCCTTAATTTCATAAAATCATCACCATGAGGCTCCATTTGACCGAATCGAATTTTTACTTTAATTTGACGCAAAAGAATGAGTTTGGAAAACAAAGTTTATTATTATATTTTTTATTTAATTTAATAATTTAATTATGTCAGATAAATAGTATTTTTAGTATTTATAATGGTAGGGCAGCGCCTTCGTGGAAAACTTTAATGTTTCTGCATATTCACTGACACGTGTCCATAACATCCACCCTTGACCGGGGATCACCAGTTCGGACAAACCAGTTACTGGAACTTCAAATCCGTGTACCAGTTAAAGATTTCTTAATAAAGCGACAAGAACACGAATCTAATGGTAATCCATTGAAGACCAGCCGATCGGACGGTGCTGATCGAGTTATTTACACATTCTAATGCGAGACATTCACATTGGCCGTACCATTGAAATAATTTTAAAAATTAATTAAAAATTAACAAATTAAAAACCTCTTTACTAGCTTTCTTAAACCCCCTCCCAATGTAAATAAAGAAAAAAAAAAAAACTTCCGTTATATTCACCACAATCATTTCAGCCCCAGAAGAAACACTTCTCTCTCTCTCTCTCTTCCCCTCTCTTTCCCATCTTTAGCTTTGCATACGTTGCTTCTTCTTCTTTTTAAAAAAATCTTATTTCATGAATCCCGTCCATCCATGAATTGTTTGAAAAATATAAGCTTTTAGCCAACTTTTCCAAGTTTTCTTCTCAGAATCTGCGATCTCAGCAGAAGAAAATGTCGTTGCCGGGATACCCAAGCGGTGGAGCACCGGAGTTCTTCGGCAGTTCTGGCCGATCCATGATGGGAAACACCATTAACAACCCTATGACCGGTTCCTCAAACAACAGCCTTCATCCTTCTCATCCTCTGTATCGAACACATCAGAACCTCCCTGCAATTTTTCTCGATCATTCCTCGCAGATCGCCCGGCGAACCCCGAGCCTTATTGGTAAGCGCTCTCTCGCCGAATTTCAAACCCACCAACAAAACCATAACCAAGTTCTCTCTAACCTTCTGCTTCGATCTGTGAAACCCAGAACCTTTCAGCATGCGTCTACCATGTCTCCTCTCACACCTATGGATTTCTCTGATTTGCCGGCGAACTCCTCCGATTTAACGTCTCACCGGTTTGGCTTGCCCCTTCTTCAACAACGTCGCCCTCAACCCATCAATCTCCTACCTGGCTCGTTACCCATGAGTAATAATTCGGTACTCCCGAAGGCTTCTTTTTCATACCCAAATTCTAATTCCGTTTGGGTTCAGAACAAGGTTCTAACTCAGGATGTTACGGAGAAGAAGGTTATGGACCATCGACTTCAAGAATTGGAGAAGCAGCTTTTGGAGGATAATGATGAGGAAGAAGGCGATGCGGTCTCTGTGATTACCAACAGTGAGTGGTCTGAGACTATACAGAATTTGATTAGTCCTGGGCATAAACCCATATCTTCTTCGCCGACTTCGTCTCCCACGTCATCCACTTCGTCTTCCTCCTCCGTGGCTTCTCCGGCTTCCACCTGTTCGAAGCAATCGCTAATGGAGGCTGCATCAGCAATTTCCGAAGGGAAGTCAGAATCTGCGACGGAGATCATAAACCGTTTATCACAGGTTTCATCCCAGAATGGTAATTCAGATCAGAGACTGACGGATTATTTGGTTTCCGCACTGAAATCGAGGATGAACCCCCAGGATAATCCTCCTCCTGTCGCAGAGTTGTTCAGCAGAGAACACGCCGAGTCGACTCAGTTACTCTTTCAATGCTCTCCGTGCTTCAAGGTCGGATTCATGGCGGCCAATCTCGCAATCCTCGAAGCTGCATTAGAGGAAAAACCAATTAGTGGAAACAGGATCCATGTGGTTGATTTCGACATCGGACAGGGAAATCAGTACGTGAATCTCCTCAATTTGCTGTCTGCACGTCAGAACGGGAAGCCAGCAAAGGTTAAGATCACCGCCGTCGCGGAAAATGGCGTCCAAGAGAGGTTGAAGACGGTGGCTGATATGCTAAATCGAACTGCCCAACAATTAGGAATGGGATTCGAATTCAAAGTGGTGGCGAAAACACTCAATGAGTTGACTCGTGAGTCGCTTGGATGCGAACCCGACGAACCTTTAGCAGTGAACTTTTCGTTCACACTGTACACAATGCCAGACGAGAGCGTCACAACTGAGAACCCACGAGACGAATTACTCCGGCGCGTGAAAGGACTGTCCCCGCGCGTGGTGACTCTGGTAGAACAAGAACTGAACACAAACACAGCACCGTTTGTAGCTCGAGTGGCGGAGTCGATCTCGTATTACGCATCTCTGATCGACACACTTGAGTCCACAATGGTAAGGGACAACTCGGAGCGAGTCAAGGTCGAGGAAGGACTGAGTCGGAAGATCGGAAACTCATTGGCTTGCGAAGGGAGAGATCGCCTGGAGAGATGCGAGGTTTTCGGAAAGTGGAGGGCACGAATGAGCATGGCGGGTTTCAAGTTGAAGCCAATGAATCAGAACATAGCCGAGTGCATCAAATCGCGACTTAACACAGCTAACCGAGTCAACTCGGGCTTCACCGTCAAAGAAGATAACGGTGGAATTTGCTGTGGTTGGATGGGTCGAACCCTCATCGTCGCTTCTGCTTGGCGCTGACTTCTCATCACTTATCCCACTTGGTTCTTTTTTCTTGTCTAAGAGTTTCTTCTTTATAAAATTAAATTGTTACAATATTTTAATTTAATGCATTCTAGGGATCATTGAAAGGCGTGATTATATATATATATATATATATATGGAAAGTTCGGTTCAAAGAAATAATATTCTACACTCCTAGTCAACTCCTACCATCCAAAAACAATAATAAAAGAGTGGGTTTGGGTTCCGAGAATATATAAAATAGAATTGTGTTGGGCCATTTGAATTAAAGATGATATCATGCGGTTGGGTGAAAAATATTAATAATAGTTAATTCGAACAGTAAATTTATTTAAACAAAATTTTAAATTTAAATATTAATATATATATATATATAAAAAATTATTAGAAGACCCATTTATTATAATTAAATATATAATATAGGTTAAATTTTAATATAGATAGGATAAAATTCTAATGAATAGAATAAATAATAAAAAATCAAAATCAAAAAGAAAATCTGGGAAATAGCTTAATAGAAAAGATTGTCTTGCCCACTCATTGCCAACAAATGATGGCTCCACTTTGTGGGATACGGTTTTTTATTTTTAATAGTAACTTTTAATGTTATCTTAAATCGTGAGGAGCGATTGATCTAATAAATAAGAGTTTGCTTGGATAATAAAAAAGATGATTAAAAAATTATAGTTTTAATAAAAAAATGTGATCCAAACAATATTTTTTCTAAAATAAGAACTTCTGATTGAAAACTAAGGTTTGAGGTGAAAAATTATAATTTTTCATGAGCCTCAAATTTTTACTTTTTTAAAAGTAATTATCTACTAAAATCGCATGGATGTAATATTAAGTTTTATAGTTATCCTTTTTAAAATAGGAATTTTCTCTAAAAAAAATAAATTTAAGACTTATAAAAATATAGGAAGATCTTATACTATTAAACTAACTTGATATTAGTTACGTATTATATATTATTTGTGATTAACAAACAATAACCCTTGTTTTTATTGTACAAAATAGAAAGAAAAAAAAACTACTTTAATAATATTATATCATCAATCTGAACCATGATTATTCTTAAATTTTTTGGTAATCCCTAACTCGTTATTGGCAGATCTAGGATTCTTATGCAGGCAACCAAAAAGTGCCTTTTTCAATCAAGGCAAAGGATCTTTTTTGTTCTCGTGGTTTATTATTAATTTATTATATTATGATTAATCTAGATATTATAACATGTAGTTAAAGAGGAGTAAGAAAAATTGATTATAAAAGAGAAAGAAAAGACAAAATTAGTATGATATATGTGTGTGTGGTGTGCTTCCTTTTTTTTACTTTTAAAATGTATGATTTATTAGTATAATAAACATTTTCAATAATTATAATAATTTAATTTTTGCAATGTTTTACATTGATTGTTGAAAAATGCACCTATTAAAATTATGAAAATGTTGATTGTCCAAGTCAAAAGAAAAAAAAACATGTTGATGGTTGAAAATGTGATTGATTTATAGGAATAAGGAAAAAGAAATTGATAAGGGTGTTGCGGGAAGGTATTTGAGCATTCTACATAATCATAAACTTAGAGCATGAATTAAATGAATAAAATGTCTTTGATTAGTCAAAAATAAAATATTTGTGTTAATATAGTTCCTCCTATTCAATATATAAGAATCTTATAAAAGAAACTTTGATTCAAAATAGAAAAGAATGATAAGGTAATTAATTATTATTTTTTTTCTTTTATTCCTTATAAAAAAAAGAAAAATGACACGTAATAAATATATATTTAAAAATTATATTATTTAATAAGAATATAATAGGTAAATTTTATCAATTTATGGCACATTAAATAATTAAACTAATATTTTTTATTATGTAAATTAATTAACAATATCTTATATATTAAATCGAAGGAGTAAGTTAGTCTAGTACATAATGATATTGTAAGGAATTGGAAGACACGTAGCAGAAATTAATTTAAAAATTTTTCTATTCCCTGCCAGGATCTACCCTCAGTATTCAGTCGCGACTTTCTCAGTTTCTGGTTACGACGTCCACAGCTTCTCTTCGCGGCTCATGATCTCTTTTCGATCGCAAGAAGTCCACGACTCAGGTCGGCTTCCTCTACTGGTATCCATACGAACAGCGTTCCAACCACGAACGACGTGCTAGCACCTCCTGTCCCTCCCGGGCTTACTCAAGAATTCGTCCTCTCCGTCTCTATTTTGGCAGTTTCTTATCTGCAAACCTTTTGCGGATTCCCGTTCACCCTTTTTGATGATCCAACCGTAGCTCCTAAATATCAGATATATAGAATGCTATGTGTGTTACCACAGACTTGGTGTAAGGAATTGGAAGACACGCAGCATAAATTAACTTAAAATTTTTTTTATTCCCTGCCAGAATCTACCGTATGTGTTTAGGTCAAGTGGAAAAAAGTATTATCCTCAGTATTCAATCGCGACTTTCTTAGCTTTTGGTTGCGACGTCTACAGCTTCTCTCCGCGGCTCGTGATCTCTTTTTGATCACAAGAAGTCGACGACTTAGGTCGGCTTCCTCTACTGGTATCCACACGAACAGCGTTCCAATCACGAACGACGTGCTAGCGCCTCCTGTCCCTCCAGGGTTTAATCAAGAATTCGTCATGTCCGTCTCTATTTCGACAGTTTCTTATCTGCAAACCTTTTGCGGATTCCCGTTCACACTGTTTTTTATGATCCAACCGTAGCTCCTAAATATCATATATATAGGATGTTATGCGTGTTACCACAGACTTGGATTTTTTTGAAATTAATCTTATATTAATTCTGAAATTAATACAATATCATATATTTTATAATTTGATAAGAAACTAATTAAATAAATAGTATTTGTATTAAATCCGTCCCACAGATTTAATTCATCCATTTATTTAATTTAAAATAAAGATAAGACGGAATTACATTTGATTTATTCTCATAAATCAAATTTGAGATATCATATCAATTTGAATTTCAAATTCAAAAGTGATAGAGATTTAATTTTATCCTTATAAATTAAATCTTATAAATATCTCTTATATGAGATATCATATCAATTTGAATTTCAAATTCAAAAGTGATAGAGATTTAATTTTATCCTTATAAATTAAATCTTGTAAATATCTCTTATATGAGATATCATATCAATTTAAATTTCAAATTCAAACGTGATAGAGATTTAATTTATCCTTATAAATTAAATCTTGTAAATATCTCTTATATGAGATATTATATCAATTTGAATTTGAAATTCAAACGTGATAGAGATTTAATTTATCCTTATAAATTAAATCTTGTAAATATCTCTTATATATAATATATATACGAATTTATATATATACGAATATAAATATAAATAAATATATATATTCACCCTCGATCATTTATTGAATCTGTACATGTCTTAGATTCAATGAATTTGGACATCATAGCTCGTGTTGGGCTATTTTGGGTGCGACCCTGTAGGCTCATATGAAGTTGGCGGTGGGCCATTTACTATACTGACTCACAAGTCTCAAGCGGTCTATAGCAAGACATCACGTACCCAAATCATATGAGGATCGATAAACGATGTAACCTTTTATACAACCATATCATATCACTTTTGTCACACGATATTTTGGTCATGGATGAGGCATGGAGAATGTCATCCTCCTATTCCTGACCGTTACTTTCTCAATCCCTGAGTAGTTTGACTATAGAAATGGAACTACCTTTCCATTACAGTATGGCCATGCATTTCTTAGACTCACTCATCGAGGGCCCCAGTAATATCTCTACGAATGTGAGAGACAAATTCCATCTTGACCATTCACATTCCTCCGCACGAAAAGCCACTAAGCCCGAACATAGTCTTTATGATCACTCGGTCAAAAGTGACTTTTGACTAGGTCAAAGCTGAGCGTTTGTCATGTAGGAATCTATGATGATCTCAGGTCAAAGGGTATAGTGATATGGTTTGTATATGAGAGAAGTTTATGACTTAACCCATACAGCTCTCTCATAGCGGGTCGGTCCAACACCTTGTACTCTTACATGTGCCTATAACTTTGATTTATATCTCTATACATCTTCAAAGTCATACTGGTCTTATTTCATCTCCGCTCCCGCATAGATGACCGACCAGGGATATTTAGGATAAGATCATGAGTTATCAAAGGATGGTCATCACAGTAAACATGCAAATAATATGATAACACAATTAATAAATTCATAAATCAACAATGTTCATAAGGCAATGATTGGCCCCTATGGCACAATTTTCAACAGATATAACTCATCATATCTCATAAAAATATAAGTTTAACTCTTATTATTAACGTGAGAATCTTGTTTGTGTAATATAGAAATACTTGTAAAAGTATTTTTAAGTTTACAAATGCTCTTTAACAAAAAAAGGATGAGTTTAAATCTCATTATTAAAAGTATAATCTTTAAATTTTGAAGCCTTATCTTATACCTTGTGAGCAGTGGGAGTCAAGAACCCAACTTCTAAACTCTTTTTTCTATCAAAACAATACATTATGTTTTTTTCATCACAAACGTTATTGGACCCAAAAATTTACAAAATTGCCACATTATTATATACAATATGACACCATTTTCCTATCTAAGCTTTAAAATCCAAAAAAAAAACACCATTTTCCTGTTGAATATTGAATTGATTAGGACGGGTGTAAACAAAAGGATAATCGTACACAACAAGAAGTATTACTTGAGTCTGTGTTGTACTCTCTCTATGGGTATCTCTACTTTTTTTTCAAAATAATATAATTGGTTGCTGATGACTTCGTAAATTAATAGCATAAAAGTTTTTTCTGCATAAGAGATCACGGTTTAATCGAGTTTAATAAATTTAAATATTAGTACCTATCTTTTTAAATAAAAAATATAATTATTTTATATTCCTATGATCTTATTTATAAAATAAAAATAAAATATTTATTTTAATCTTATTTACAATATAGAGAAAAATTTTATATGAATATACAATTTTATTTTTTATTTTTTATGTAGATTTTGTTTCCATATGATATAATATATATTAACTAGTGGTAAAGTAGGAAATTCTTAAATTCTACTGTGTAATTAATAAAGTTTAAAGTTTATTTTATCTGAATATACTATAAATAACTTATAAATAGGATAAAAAATTATATAATTTGACTCATTCTTTAGATTTAATATAATAAGGACCTATATTTGGTTAAATTATAAGTATTTTTATTGCACCTTTTATTTAAAGTAATTTTTATTTTCATAAAATTGTTGATTTTATTTGTATATTTATAGATTATTTATACATACGGGTAATGTTAATGTTGCATGGGCATGGTCTTGCTGAGAAAATAGAATAGCGTAATTTATTCAAATAAAGAATTTAAAGAGAGAGAAAAAATATAAAAAGAACAGGAAGTTATGGGTGGGTGTGGGTTTCCAAGTGAAGGTGCTAGCATTAAATATGTTGCCAATATTATGGGCGATTTCTTTTGAAATTATGATTTTAATTTTTTTTTTGGCAAAACTTAAATTAAGAAAATTTTTAAAATAAATAGTCATATTTGTTCAAATGGGTTTTTGGACTAAATTATAGTTTAAAACTAAGGTTTCAGATGAGTTAATCAGAATAGCTTATAGAACAGTAAAAGAGCTTATAAATTAACTAATTACTATATTACCCATATTTTTTCTTACACTCTATCTCTTATTTTTTCTTACACCCTCTCTTTTTTTCTTACACTCTCTCTCATCTCACATCTCTCCTCTTATATCTTATCTCTCCTCATTTAATACTCATACCATTTTTATAATTTACCAATAATAAAAATAATTCTATAAATAATTATCAAAACACACATTTATTTAAAACTATTTTTTTTATTTTTATAAACTCTTCTTCAAAAACTCTTTTATATAAATTATTAAAAAATCTCTTTTTTTATAAACCTATATATAAATTTTATTTAAACACACAATATATATTTTTCTTGGCCGTCACAGATTTGAGAAAACGTCTTCTTCATTTCTCATATTTTTTATACCATTCCCGAGTCAATATCTCATGTTGAACTCTTCAACCCCAAAATTCACTTCATCAGTTTTATTAGAATTAATGTTTCTAATTTCCAAGATGAATTTTGACTTGAGGATTTCTTAAATATTACCTGGCAACACCTTTTATCAATATTTTAAAATCCAAAATTTTATTACTCTTTTTCATTTTACAAAATTACTGTCGTTTAAAGTAATTTATACTCAGATGATACAAGTATAGTTTTATAAAAGGGTTCACAAAAGAAGTTTTATATAAGGTTTTTGTCATTAAAATTTATATAAGCATATATTTATCGTATTAATCCTCATTTCCCATTTCAATCAATTCCTGATAAAATAATATAATTTTCGGAGTGTAAAATTGAATTTGAAAACTTGGTCAAATTAGACGCTTCATTTTATGTGGAAATTGAAAGTCTTACATAAAAATCCCGAAAAACTCTTTGCTTAAAACACACTAAGAATTTTTTTTTAATTTTTTATTATCATCTAGAAGGGAAGAAATGTTGGGACACTTTTTCTATAGAATAATTCACCACATTAATTGTTTAGTGCAGGTCTAAATTTTATATCTTCAATATCTAAACCCATATTATTTCCTTTTGATGTGGACATAAACTATCTTATGTGAGGAACAGGCCGCCAGCAAACATATACCAATATAATATTTTTCTCTCACACACAAGGTACTAAGTCCATTACTTCTAGAAAATAGTAAGAAATTAGTTACTATTTAATTTTATCAATGTTTATGAAAATTAAATTGAACCACATATCCGAATCAATTCAAAAAGTAACAAATTAACATGTTCGATAGCAGGTCGTGTGGGAGATATTGAATCTAGGCCTTGACCAATTACTTCCCTGTTATATTAGTGCCAACTATCACACACACGCGCGCACACAATAAATATATGCATATATATAATATGTAAACACATAAATGGAAACTATATAATAATTTTTTTAAGAGTGTAATATACTAACCTCTTCTTTATTTAATCTAAATTAAAAAGACCTCTCTTTTAATTTTAAAACTCTATATAAACCTCATTTCCAATCAAAATATATATTAAACAAACATCTTTTTAATTTTAAAATTAAGATTCAACTTCTACCATTCAACTATTAGTTAACCCTTAAATTACTATATTTATCTTTTATTTTAACCTAAATACCCTTTTTGAGCATTAGTATTACTTAACAATCATTTAAACGCACTTATCTCTTGTCTAAAAAATAGTTTTAATATATATTTTCAATTTTTTGATATATTATAAAATTGATTAATTTTGATCATATTACAGAGTTAATTAATTTTATGATTCAAAATTTTTATTTTTTTAATATTTTTAAATATCACTTATTTAAAATTTTTATTTAGTAATATTTTTAATACACACTTTTGATGGAAACTTATTTCAAAAATATATATATTTTTAATTTTATTATAAGATTAAAAAATGATATAATTTAAGGTGTATTATATTAATATGTCAATTCCATAATTTAAAAATTTTAAATATATTTTTTTAAATTTATATTTATTCAAAATATTACTCAAATTTTCTAATAAATTTTAATTTTTTTTCAAGTAAAAATTACTATATTTTATATAAATTTATTAAAAATATCAAACAGATACGCAGTAAATATTAAACAAACTATTAAAAGCTAAATTAGAGATTTAGTATGATGACAAATAAATTAGTAAATAAGATTTATTCTAATATAGTTTTAATTAAAAATATAATTTTAGAATTATTTTAAAATATTATTTTTCGTGATAAAATATTCTTTATATGTTTTTGAAATAGAGATGATATCTATGTAATTAAGACAAAATAAATTGATAATTAAAATGTTTTAATTAATTATTAATACCATACATTGTGGTACCTAAAATATATTTTTTATTTATAAATTAAATTGATTTATTAGAATATATGGGCCGGGTTGGACCGTATCTTGTTAAATTGAGTACAATATATTCCTTAGAAAACACGAGAAAAGCTGACTTTTAAAAAAAATTTAACTACTTACAATAATATTGATTTAATCTTTTTAAAAACAGAAATTGTAAAGTGATAGTGGCGAGAAGAGTAGGTTAAAAGAGATGAGCTAGATTCACCTCACAATGAATATAGGGACAACAATTAAGAGAGAGCCATAAATGCACAATGATGATCGAGCATAACTCATAATAGCAAAACGGTGAACAGTAAATTAGAATAACCAAAAACGGTAGAGAAACATATCCGTATTGAAACTTGGAAGATCATAAACTAGAGTCAATAAGCTTTGAATATGATCTCTAATTTGGACACTAAATGGGCCATATTTAGTTTGGGTAGTCTGATCTCTAATTTGGATTATTTTCATCTAAATTAGATAGTTTGTACTTTATTATTTTTATTAATTTAACACCTTTTATTTAATATAATAAAATAAAAATAATCAATTTTAATTATAACATACAAAAAATAATTTTACTCTTAAAATATTTTTTTTATGTGCATTGATCACTCTAAAGTCTAAGGCAGTGTATATCACCACTAAAGTCTTGAAATGGGAACGTTGCCTGTCCCATTGAATTCTTATGAATTTGAATATTTGTGAACAAGAAAAATTACAAACAAGTCCCTTGAAAATTACAATTAAATCATCTATAAGCAAATTAAAATTGATCAATAGTTCCCAAAATTATAAATAAATGCCAAGGGAGGAATGCCACTTATTATTCACATGAAATACTAAAATACTCATATGTTCATATTTATAAGTTACTTCTAACACATTTTACACACATCAAAGAAACCTTAAACCATAAAATTTAACAACTTTATAACATTACCCCTATTTAATATATATTACATATAATAGAAATATAGTCAACAAAAATAAATGAATAATAAAATGATACATTCATATAAAAAATCTCTTTATATCCTATAAATATAACTAAAATAAACTTTCCCTCTCTATTCTATAAATAGGACTATAGGAGTATCATTTGGACCAACAACTTTGACTGAATACGAACTGATCATCGAATCACTATTGTTAGCAATAATGTGAGTAAATACTTAAAAATATTATTTTTGTTTTAATAATTATTGAGTTTGATTCTAATGCTATTTTTTAGAAGGATGAATGTTGCTAGAGGACCAAAAGATTGAATTAATTTAATACTAGGATCAACAGGTTTGATAATAATGAAATAAGGATTGAAAGTGCTTTAGGGATTTGACCCAAAAAGTGAATTTACTAGTATGCCCTTCTAATAATGTTGAATCTCACTTGTGTTAGACTCTGTGTTTTTTATGACAAATGATTTTAATGTTGACATTTCAAAATATGTTTTGTATAGTTTAATTTTTGATAAGTTTATCGATAAGCCCGTTATTAAATAAGAAGAAAATTTTGTTATGAGAAATCGTCTTACAATAGGTATTTTTAAAGCCTTATTCGATAAGAGTACTTATTGATAAAATTTTGATAAAATCATTTAAACTTAGTTTGTGAAATTTGTGAAAAAATATTTCTACAAAAGAATTTATCGAATGATTGATCTATAAATATATTTGTCAATAAAGATTTTGATAAATATAATCAACTAACTTAGTTTCTGAAATATAGTCTATTTTCAAAAGAATTTATCAAAACATTTATCGATAAGGTGATTTATTGATAAAATATTCGATAAATAAAGATAAATTGTGATAAAGTCTATTTTAAGCTTTATTTATCAAAATATGAATCGATAAAATAATTTATCAATAAACACTTCGATAAATAGAGAAAATTTCAGTTTTAAATCAAAGCTCTGAATTATTAAATAATTTTGATAACTTATAAATCTTATGACTTGCTTTTTGAACATAATTTTATGAAATCTTGTCTTGATATATATCACATACATTTGACATAAGATTAAATATCAAAGAAAGAAAGTCTAAAAGACTTTTTTTTATTCTTCATGCATTTATAAATTAACTATTTGGTATGCATATTTATTACACTTTGATAAATTAGCTATCACTACTAGAAAAATACCTATAATGGTGGTTAAAAGTAACATTTCATGACAATTATTGACTGGCATAAATTTTATTGCATTTATAAGTTTATCTTTTAAGGGTAGTTAGAAAATCCCCATTAAAAAAGTAAAGGCCTTATTGAGTAAATATGATATCAAACATATTAAAAATTGCATATATTGATTTATGGGGGAAAAAGAACTTTTCTCTTATACATTTTAGCATGGCCTTAATGAGATCGGTTTTTTTAGTTGCGGTAATAATGCCTTAGTGATTAGAATGATCAAAGCATTACTTAATTTAATTTAGGGTATTTTCACCCTCTTTTCATTAAGAAAAAGAATGATAACTCAAGCCAAGACAAAGAAGATTCAAGGTTCCAAAGTTCAAGCAAGCTAGAGATTAAAGGTAAGCAATCTATCCTAGATTATTTTCCTTTAATTTGGGAGCTTGAACTTAGGGTTTTCATGGGAGAAAATTTGAGTTTTCTCTAGGGGTTGTGCTGCCCAACAACCTTAGATGAAAGGGGAAAGAATAAATTAAAGTTAGAAACATATGATTGAAGCTTAAATAAGCTAATTAAGAGATTGGTTGTTAAATCAAGTTGATATTCTTGACTTTGTCTTAACCGAACCTGTTTGGTATGCACTGTTCATGAGGGAAGAAAATGGAATTTCAATGATTTAATGCTTCCATTGAATTTAGATGATGATTTTGTGTAGGATTGGAAAGGTTTTGAACCTTGAAAGCATTGAAATTTCAAGATTATAGTTTTTGAAATCCTTCTCTATTACTGTTCACTCGCATGAATAGTGATTGGAATTTCATGATTTTGATGCTACCAATGGTTTTAAAATAAAAAGTTGTGTGGGATAAAGTAGAGGAACAAGTATGGAAAGCATTGGAATCAAAATGAGAATTTTTGAAAGAATTGTGTGCATGTGGTTGGTTCTGTATGGCAGGCCATGAAGGACCTAGAATTTCATGATTCTAAGCTCATAAATGGATTCAAAAGATGAAATTGTGTAGGCTAAAGTCAAGGCATCAATTGATTCAAAGACCAAGTCCATTAGTTAAGATTAAGGAAAGTTAATGAGATTAATGTTCAAGAAGAAGTTATGGTAGTTAAAGTGAGTTTAATGCTCAAGGAAGTTAGATTGTAATGGATGAATGATTATGTGATGTTAGGAATTAATTGGTATGCTCCAAGAGAGGCAGCCACATGTTGAAGGAAAGTGAGAAGAAAGAAGCAAGTTAAGGTGAAAGAAAGTCAAGTGTTCAAGGTAGTAAACTTATCCTAAACTTGTATGCATTGAATGCTATGCTTGATTGTGCTATGGCTTGATCGAATTGTGTTGCTTATGTGCTTATGTATGAAGCTATTTTTATATTTTTACTTTGGCCAATTGTATTTCATATGTAACATGGAAGTATGCACATGACACAATAGTAACACTTTCACAAGCAAGCACAAGTAGTTACATTAATGCATGCATTGTTTAATACCATTTGCTACTGAGATTTCCCCCGAAATCTCATCCCTTTCCATGTAATCCCAATCCCATAGGTTTATGAATGATGAAAGAGGATGATGAAGCATGAAGAAAAGCTAGGGATTGGATAGTATATATGTTATGTGAATGTGTAATGTTGCTGTATGACCAATGTAAGTAGTGATGGTCATGATGTAATAAAAAATAGTAAATGATGGAATAAATATATGAAATTTTACAAACATTTAGATGACATGCCAAGCTTCGTTTTGACACCAAGAATGCTTTGTTTGGATGTCTGTATAAAGAGAACTGATTTTCCAAAGTAAGGGACCAGAATCTGTTTCCAGGATTTTTGACCAAATGAATAGTAAACTTTGGTGAATAAACTGTATTAATTGGCTAATCATTTGATATGAAAATTATTTTTTCCTTAAATTTCAATATGTTATCTTCACATAGCTTTTTGAACCACTTCATTTCGAGTTTTCTAGAATTAGTTATGATTATTCGAAGTTCATTGCGTAATCTAGAATACCATATGAACAGTAACCCGAGAAAGAATAAAATTCTAGATTTAGCTAATGGACTTCCAAGGTCTTGTAAGTGGTTCTAAATGCTACTGAATAGTCTTTAAGACATATGAAAGTAAGGATGTTACAGAATCCCTGGATGATGTCATTATTGGATGATGTCAATATCCTATAAAAGAACCCTCAAGAAGATCCTGAGGTAGTACCTGAAGAGGATCCATAATAAGAACTTGATTAATTTTCTGAAGAAGACCTAGAGGAGTTAGTAGAGGAAGTTTGACAAGATGAACTAAAAGTAATGTATGCTTCCTGACCAAGGTCAAAAACTTTATTCCCAT
This sequence comes from Leucaena leucocephala, assembly GCA_037074615.1. Taxonomy (NCBI): domain Eukaryota; kingdom Viridiplantae; phylum Streptophyta; class Magnoliopsida; order Fabales; family Fabaceae; genus Leucaena; species Leucaena leucocephala. The sequence continues at coordinate 21,565,236 of CM073519.1, forward strand.
CGAACCCCTTCCTAAGCATCTTTTTATGGTTTCTTTAGACTCAAACTCCAAGACCACCTACTCTTCATGATGAATCTCTAGTTGAGGATGGAGAGGAAGTGAACCAACCTCTTACCCTTGCTTTGGCTATAAGCATAGCTAAAAGAGATGTAGCCAAACTAACAAATATAAAAGGCATTAATGGCATGATTGGTGATTACATGGGATTCATGAAAGATAAGAAGAATACATAATTCTATCTAAAAGTCATAATGAAGTATATAAGAGCAACTAGGGTTAGAGGCAAGCCTAGACGAGGATCCATAAGCAAAATGTATTAGCTTAAAACAATATAATTTGTATTTAACCTTCACAAGTCACCTCGTAAGCTTAATAAGCTAATAAAAGTGATGTTAGAATACTGTAATACTCATATCAAATTATGTATATTTGTATTTGATTTCTATTGCTTTGCTTTGTTAAGGACAGGTTCTATTACTCTTTCTTTGTAAAGATTTGCCATTTATTACATACCTTATATGCAAGAGAAACATGTTTCATTTTATTTCTTTATCTTAGTATGATTCATGTATAATTTTTATAACTGAGAGCTTTCTAGATAATGAGTCTTCTAAAAGAAAAATTAGATGATAATAGTGCTTATATTAATTTTGATAGAAAGTGATGGCATTGCTAGTGCTATGTGATGGGAGATATAAACGTATTCTCTTGATCATGGGTATAGTGATGTCATTATTTTCTAAAGAAAATAATAAAAGTACATGATATTGTATACTTTACATGTGCTATATATAAAAATTTATTTAAATGTTCTATAGTTCAATAAATTAATGTGAGATAAGTTTGTCATAGAACCGAAATTGAATAATAGTATCAAAGAACATTATTGCTGAATTAAACAAGGGGAAAACTCAATGGGGATAACTGGGATATTTGGCACCAAAAGGTCTAATATACTCTAGAAGAATATGATGCAATTGATCTATTAACAATAGCAATGATAGAGTCTGAGGCACAGGAGAGACCAGGAAGCATACCTGTCCTGAAAAAGGAAGAATAGCGTAGCAAGAATCACACTGCTAAGTGTAATGGCTAATGATTTGATATGTGAGTTTGAGACACAGAATGACACAAGCTATGTGGATTGCCTTAAAGGATAAGTTTAGTGGAGTTTCCAAGACTAAGCTTAGAAGGTTGACGATTAAATTTGATACCTATAAGTTAAAACCAAATAATCCTATGAGGCAACATCTAAGAGAAATGTCCAATAGGATTCAATAACTGAAAGAGGCTGGACATAATCTATCTAATAAGTAGCAAGTGTAAGTTGTCATCAGGTTGCTCCTTGTTAATTGGGAGTACATGAAAGTTAATTTGACCCATAATGAAAATTTCATCATTTTCAATGATGTAGTTAAGCATTTAGAGTTAGAGGATGAACTTCTGGAGGCTTATAAGGCCATTGGATAAGTTTATTGACTGAAGGTACTAGTCCTTCCCAATCAAAGCCTAAATTCAAAAATGGCAAGAAATCTCAGAAAAATAGGAAGAAAGATGGTCCTTCACCTAATAAAGGTAAGCAACAATATAAAAAAGAAGGGAAATAAAGGAGGTAAGAAAAAGCTAGACCAAAAGAAGGTCAAATGCTTTGCCTGTCATAGTATGGGACATTTCACATGTGACTATTTTAAACAAACCGAGAACAGAAAGGTAATAGTGAATTATGTGAATTCACATGTCTATTTTATTTCTAGTATTGTTTCTCTAATAGAACCTATTTCCTTTCCTTAGATTATTGACTTAGGCTCCACAGACCATATAAGTCGAGATGGAGGATCTTTCATGGAATACCATCAGTTGCCATTTCAAAGTAAGTGGATTTACATTGGAGGCATTGGCATTTGTAAACTCATTTTCCATAGTGGAAAGACCTTGATGCTACATGATGTGCTTCATGCTTCTGACATCCGATGAATTTAATTTCTATAATTTTCTTATTAGATGTTGGGTTTAATGTAAACTTTCATGGTAAAATTGAAGACATTTTTAGCAACTTAATATTTTATAGTTTTTATGTTGGGAGAAAAATGAGGGAGTGGGAATATATGTGATCAACCCACTCCTCCCATAAAGCAGCTTTTTTGGACCTAAGGCAGGTAATAAAGATAGGGTTTTTGATCACTCTTTCTAACTACAGTTTGAACTATCTCATGTGTGCATTATGACTGCTCTCATCTATTTTCTCTCCTCTCTATGTCTGACGCTTTGTTATGCTTGTTAGAAATCGTGCCCTAGGGGCCAATCATTGTCTTATGAACATTATTGATTTATGAATTTATTAATTGAGTTATCATATTATTTGCATGTTTACTATGATGACCATCCTTGGATAATTCATGATATTATCCTAAATGTCCCTGGTCGATCATCTATGTGGGAGCACAGATGAAATAAGACCAGTATGACTTTGAAGATGTATAGAGATATAAATCAAAGTCATAAGCACATGTAAGAGTACAAGGTGCTGGACTGACCCGCTATGAGAGAACTGCATGGGTAACGTCATAAGCTTCTCTCATATACAAACCATGTCAATATGCCCTTTGACCTGAGATCATCATAGATTCCTACATGACAAAACGCTCAGCTTTGACCTAGTCAAAAGTCACTTTTGACCGAGTGATCATAAAGACTATGTTCGGCCTTAGTGGTTTTTCATGCGGAGGAATGTGAATGGCCAAGATGGAATTTGTCCCTCACATTCGTAGAGAGATATTACTGGGCCCCTCGATGAGTGAGTATGAGAAATGTATGGCCATACTGTAATGGAAAGGTAGTTCCATTTCTATTGTCAGACTACTCAGGGATCGAGAAAGTAACGGTCAGGAATAGGAGGATGACATTATCCATGCCTCATCCATGACCAAAATATCGCGTGACATAAGGGACATGATATGGTTGTATAAAAGGTTACATCGTTTATCGATCCTCATATGATTTGGGTAGTCGTTATGTCTTGCTAGAGACCGCTTGCGACTTGTGGGCTAGTATAGCAAATGGCCCACTGCCAACTTCATATGGGCCTACAGGGTCGCACACAAAATAGCCCAACAAGAGCTATGATGTCCAGATTCATTGAATCTAAGACATGTCCAGACTCAATGAATGATCCAGGATAGATGTATATATATTTATTTATATTTATATTCGTATATATATATATATAAATTCGTATATATACATTATATGTATATATGAGATTTAATTTATAAGGATAAATTAAATCTCTATCACGTTTGAAATTCGAAATTCAAATTGATAGGATATCTCATATAAGAGATATTTATAAGATTTAATTTATAAGGATAAATTAAATCTCTATCTTGTTTGAAATTCAAAATTCAAATTGATCGGATATCTCATATAAGAGATATTTATAAGATTTAATTTATAAGGATAAATTAAATCTCTATCATGTTTGAAATTCGAAATTCAAATTGATAGGATATCTCATATAAGAGATATTTATAAGATTTAATTTATAAGGATAAATTAAATCTCTATCATGTTTGAAATTCGAAATTCAAATTGATAGGATATCTCATATAAGAGATATTTATAAGATTTAATTTATAAGGATAAATTAAATCTCTATCACGTTTGAAATTCGAAATTCAAATTGATAGGATATTTCAAATTTGATTTATGAGAATAAATCAAATATAGTTCAGTCTCATCTTTATTTAAAATTAAATAAATGGGTAATTAAATCTGTGGGACGGATTTGATATTATTTATTTAATTAGTTTCTTATAAAATTATACAATATATGATATTGTATTAATTTTAGAATTAATATAAGATTAACTCCAAAATCCAATTCGGTTGACAGAGAAAAACGCATAGCATCCTATATATATGATTTTAGGAGCTGCGTTTTGCACAGAGAAACATATAGAACATAGAAAGGCCGAAGGGGACTCTGCAAAAGGTTTACAGATAAGAAACTGCCAAAATAGAGACGGAGAGGATGAACTCTTGAGAAAGCCCTGGAGGGACAAGAGACGCTAGCACGTCGTTCGTGGTTGGAATGCTGTTCGTGTGGCTACCAGTAGAGGAAGCTGACCTGAGTCGTCGACTTCTTGTGATCAGAAAGGGAGCACGAGCCACAGAGAGAAGCTGTGAACGTCGTGACCGAAAGCTATGGAAGTCGCTGAGGCACACTAAGGGTAATACTTCTTCCCACTTGACTTAAACACATACGGTAGATCCTAACAAGGAATGGAAAAATTTTTAAATTAATTTCCGCTGCATGTCTTCCAATTCCTTACAGTTGTATCAGAGCCATGCCGTTTTGTGTTTAAGTTAGGCTTGATTGTTGATTCATATGATATGTGTTAGTCGTAGCCGATCATATAATATGCGTTTCATGTGTGACATATAAGGAATCCGTTTTATGTATGACATATAAAGAATCTAAAAGGGAACTGAAATCGGTGGTGATATGTTTTGATTTGATCAATTAACATAGAAGGGGTCCAAGAAAACTGAATGCAGATTCGTGATTATTTACATAGCAAAATTTTTTTTCTCGGGGCGCTGCCCCAGACCCCGCCCGCTAACCGGCTAGCGGGACCAATATGTTGAACAATATGGCTCTAGATTTCAAGTGTTGTAATTTTTAAATACGACCTGCATGTCGTGCCTTCCTATATATACTCTCAATGTACCTTCTCTTCTCATCTCACTCCCCTCGAATGTTAAAAGAGGTTTCTATATGTAATTTCCCTCTTCTTACTAGAGAGCTCCTCTCATTGGCTTGAGGGGACTTAGAATAGGTGAGCCATATTGTATCACGTTTAAATTATGCATCTTATGATTATATCAGCACATGCATATTAATTGTATGACATACAAACTGAGAAGCATGCATTCTCATAAACTAAACAGTTAAATTAAGCCCTCTAAATGAAATCTTAAGTCATAATGCCGTCAATTTATGAACACTTGTCAAAACCTCGATCGCTCAATTATGGACTCCGCCAAAGTGGGTGCTTTTGAGTCATCTTGGGGAGATAAGCGAAGAGTAATGGTGCTACTCTCATATGTTCATTATTGTTTGACTTAATTGAGATTAACAAAACGGTTTTGGATCTCAAGGCATTAGATGGGATTAGAACATGCCAGATCATATGATGATAGGATCCCATGAACATCTAAGAGTTACATTTGATGTAATTGGTAAAGGTGTTACCTACCTAAATAACTTAATTTAAGCGTCCTGCCAAAGCGGACTTAAGTTTGAGCCAAATATGGATCTTAGCCCACTAACTACTGCATTGAGGGTTATTTATTTAGTGGGAGATTACTAATTACATTGCATATTTTAATTGTAGAATCATGACGACTAGTAATACTGCTACATTATCGCTGCGATCTGTCCTTGAGAAGGACAAACTCAATGGGACAAACTTTCTTGACTGGTTTAGGAACTTGAGAATTGTTCTCAAGCAGGAAAGAAAGGCGCATGTCCTAGATCAACCCATTCCTGAGGAGCCAGCCGCCAATGCTCCTAGAGCTCAGAGAGATGCTTACACGAAGCATAAGGAAGACTCTGTCGATGTGGGATGCTTGATGCTAGCCACCATGGTTCTGGAGCTCCAAAGAGATCTGGAACACATTGAAGCTTATGAGATGATTGTGCATCTCAAGGAAATGTTCCAGCAACAGGCAAGGCAAGAGAGGTATGAGACCACTAAGGCCTTACATTCCTGCAAGATGGTTGAAGGTGCATCAGTCAGTACTCATGTCTTAAAGATGAAGGGGTACATTGATCACCTTGAGAGGCTTGGATTTCCCATGAGCCAGGAGTTAGCTACGGATTTGATCTTGAACTCACTCTCGGAAAGTTATGACCAGTTTGTCATGAACTACAACATGAACAACATGGAGAAATCTATTTCTGAACTGCATGGGATGCTTAAAACTGCTGAGCTGAGTCTTAAGAAGAAACCCAGTAGTGTTTTGATGGTTCAGAAAGGAAAGGGTACTAAAAGGAAAGGCAAAGGCAAGGGGAAGGGTCATGGCTCATCAGGTAAGACCAAAGAGTCAGGCAAGCCCGAAACCAAGCCTACACCAAAGAAGGCAAAGCCTCCGAAGGAAGGAGTCTGCTTCTTCTGCAATGAACCTGGTCATTGGAAGAGGAATTGCAAACTCTACCTCGAAGATCTGAAAAAGAACAAGAAGGATAGCGGGGCTATCGCTTCAGGTATTTATGTTATAGACATTCATCTTTCTACTTCTACCTCATGGGTATTAGATACTGCGTGTGGTTCTCACATTTGTACAAATGTGCAGGGACTAAAGGACAGTAGGAAGCTGAAAAAGGGCGAGGTTGACCTACGAGTTGGAAACAGAGCAAGGGTTGCTGCGTTAGCTGTAGGCACTTATGAATTAGTTCTGCCCACTGGGCTTTTGTTAGTTTTGCACAATTGCTATTATGTTCCTGCTTTAAGTAGTAACATTGTTTCACTTTCTTATTTAGATAAGGAAGGTTCCACTTCTATTGTTGGGAATAGTAGATGTTCTATTTATCGTAATGATGTTTTCTATGCTCATGGTGATTTGCATGTTGATCATTACATATTAAATTTGGAACAACCCAATCATGGAAATATCTATAACATAACCGCCAAAAGGGTCAAACCAAACGATTTGAATCCCACATACCTCTGGCACTGTCGTCTGGGCCACATAAATGAGAAACGTATTTCCAAACTCCATCAAGATGGATTTCTAAACTCATTTGATTTTGAATCATATGACACTTGCGAGTCTTGCTTGTTAGGAAAGATGACAAAGTCACCTTTCACTGGGCACAGTGAGAGGGCCACTGATTTATTGGGCCTCATACATACAGATGTGTGTGGACCGATGAACACAAATGCCAGAGGAGGTTATTCGTACTTCATAACATTTATAGATAATTTCAGCAGATATGGGTACATCTATCTGATGAAACATAAATCTGAATCTTTTGAAAAGTTCAAAATATTTCAAAATGAAGTACAAAACCAGCTTGGCAAAACAATTAAAGCCCTTCAATCTGATCGGGGTGGTGAATATTTGAGCCAAGAGTTCATAGATTATCTTAGGAGTTGTGGGATAGTCTCACAATTGACTCCTCCAGGGACACCACAATGGAATGGCATTTCTGAATGGAGGAATCGAACACTATTAGATATGGTTCGATCCATGATGAGTCAAACAGATCTTCCGCCCTCCTTTTGGGGCCATGCCCTAGAGATAGCTGGGTTCACACTCAATCGTGTTCCATCAAAGGCAATTGAAAAGACTCCGTATGAGATATGGACTGGGAGGATGCCTAGTTTATCTTTCCTCAAGATTTGGGGATGCGAGGTCTATGTTAAGCAACAAACCTCAGACAAATTAGCGCCCAAATCCTCAAAGTGACTTTTTATGGGATATCCTAAGGAAACCAAGGGATATTACGTCTACAACTCTGCTGATAACAAAGTGTTTGTTGTCAGAAATGGTATCTTTCTCGAACGAGAATTTATCTCTAAAAGAACCAGTGGGAGTAAGGTACACCTCGAAGAAGTTTGAGAGCCATAAGACACCATAGAACTGCAGATGGAAAATAGAGAAGACTCACAACAAGTTGTTGAGACTCCTCAAGTCACGCAAGGTCCACGTAAATCTAATAGCACACGACTTCAGCCTCAGAGATATGGATTTCTGATTTCTGATAGTCGTGAAGTGTTGCTCATTGAGCATAATGAGCTGACTACCTATCGAGAAGCTATAGTGGGACCAAACTCTAAGAAGTGGCTTAATGCCATGAAGTCTGAAATGTAGTCCATGTACGACAATAAGGTTTGGACCTTAGTCGACCCGCCTGAAGGTGTAAAAATAGTCGGGTGCAAGTAGGTTTTTAAGGAGAAAACTGACATGGATGGCAATGTAAATGTCTTCAAGGCACGACTGGTTGCAAAAGGATTTACTCAAACTCATGGTGTGGACTATGATGAGACCTTTTCCCCAGTTGCCATGGCCAAATCAATCAGAATCCTCTTTGCCATAGCAGCATATTATGACTATGAAATATGGCAGATGGACGTCAAGACAGCCTTCCTTAATGGAAAGCTCCTTGAGGATGTGTACATGACACAACCTGAAGGGTTTGTGCGTTCCGAGGACTTTGGCAAAGTGTGCAAGCTTCAAAGGTCCATTTATAGACTGAAGCAAGCCTCTCGGAGTTGGAATCAACGTTTTGATGAAGTAGTCAAAGAGTTTGGATTTCTTCAAAACATTGATGAACCTTGTGTGTACAAGAAGGTTAGTGGGAGCACAGTTGTGTTTTTGGTACTCTATGTCGATGACATCCTACTTATTGGGAATGACATTCCTACCTTGCAGATTGTTAAGTCTTGGTTAGGAAAGTCTTTCTCGATGAAAGACTTGGGTGAAGCCACCTACATCCTAGGAATCAGGATTTATAGAGATAGATCTAAAAGACTTCTAGGACTCAGTCAGAGTACATACATAGATAAAATACTGCATAGGTTCAGTATGCACTAATCAAAGAGGGGTTTCATACCCATGTCTCATGGTATTCACCTCAGCAAAGATCTATGTCCTAGTACATCTAATCAGCGAGGTCGCATGAGTAAAGTTCCATATGCCTCGGCCATAGGATCTATCATGTACGCCATGTTATGTACTCGTCCGGATGTCTCGTTTGCCTTGAGTATGACTAGCAGATATCAACAGGACCCTGGTGAGGGCCATTGGACTGCTGTCAAGAATATCCTTAAGTACTTAAGAAGGACTAAGGACTTATTCTTGGTCTATGGTGGATTGGATGACGAACTCTGTGTAACTGGTTACACAGATGCCAGTTTCCAAACTGACCAGGACGACCAAAAATCACAGTCTGGATATATATTCCTCCTCAATAATGGAGCAGTAAGATGGAAGAGCTCTAAGCAGGGCACTGTAGCAGATTCTACGACAGAAGCTGAGTATATAGCAGCATCTGATGCAGCTAAGGAAGCCATTTGGATCAGGAAGTTCATCACAGAACTAGGGGTGATACCTACCATCTCAGATCCAATAACTTTGCTATGTGACAATAGCGGTGCTATTGCACAGGCCAAAGAGCCTAGGTCACATCAAAGGACCAAGCATATACTCAGGCGATTTCATCTCATCAGAGAAATCAATGATAGAGGTGATATAAAAATATGCAAAGTAGCAGGAGAAGATAATGTTGCTGATCCTCTAACAAAGCCGCTTGTGCAGGCAAAGCATGAGCGTCATGTCAGGTCAATGGGAATTAGTCAAATTAATGATTGTACCTAGTGCAAGTGGGAGGTTGTTGGAAATCGTGCCCTAGGGGCCAATCATTGTCTTATGAACATTATTGATTTATGAATTTATTAATTGAGTTATCATATTATTTGCATGTTTACTATGATGACCATCCTTGGATAATTCATGATATTATCCTAAATGTCCCTGGTCGATCATCTATGTGGGAGCATAGATGAAATAAGACCAGTATGACTTTGAAGATGTATAGAGATATAAATCAAAGTCATAAGCACATGTAAGAGTACAAGGTGCTGGACCGACCCTCTATGAGAGAACTGCATGGGTAACATCATAAGCTTCTCTCATATACAAACCATGTCAATATGCCCTTTGACCTGAGATCATCATAGATTCCTACATGACAAAACGCTCAGCTTTGACCTAGTCAAAAGTCACTTTTGACCGAGTGATCATAAAGACTATGTTCGGCCTTAGTGGTTTTTCATGCGGAGGAATGTGAATGGTCAAGATGGAATTTGTCCCTCACATTCGTAGAGAGATATTACTGGGCCCCTCGATGAGTGAGTCTGAGAAATGTATGGCCATACTGTAATGGAAAGGTAGTTCCATTTCTATAGTCAGACTACTCAGGGATCGAGAAAGTAACGGTTAGGAATAGGAGGATGACCTTATCCATGCCTCATCCATGACCAAAATATCATGTGACAGAAGGGACATGATATGGTTGTATAAAAGGTTACATCGTTTATCGATCCTCATATGATTTGGGTAGTCGTTATGTCTTGCTAGAGACCGCTTGTGACTTGTGGGCTAGTATAGCAAATGGCCCACTGCCAACTTCATATGGGCCTACAGGGTCGCACACAAAATAGCCCAACACGAGCTATGATGTCCAGATTCATTGAATCTAAGACATGTCCAGATTCAATGAATGATCCAGGATAGATGTATATATATTTATTTATATTTATATTCGTATATATATATATATATAAATTCGTATATATACATTATATATATATATGAGATTTAATTTATAAGGATAAATTAAATCTCTATCACATTTGAAATTCAAAATTCAAATTGATAGGATATCTCATATAAGAGATATTTATAAGATTTAATTTATAAGGATAAATTAAATATCTATCATGTTTGAAATTGGAAATTCAAATTGATAGGATATCTCATATAAGAGATATTTATAAGATTTAATTTATAAAGATAAATTAAATCTCTATCATGTTTGAAATTCGAAATTCAAATTGATAGGATATCTCATATAAGAGATATTTATAAGATTTAATTTATAAGGATAAATTAAATATCTATCATGTTTGAAATTCGAAATTCAAATTGATAGGATATCTCATATAAGAGATATTTATAAGATTTAATTTATAAGGATAAATTAAATCTCTATCACGTTTGAAATTCGAAATTCAAATTGATAGGATATCTCAAATTTGATTTATGAGAATAAATCAAATATAGTTCAATCTCATCTTTATTTAAAATTAAATAAATGGGTAATTAAATCTGTGGGACGGATTTGATATTATTTATTTAATTAGTTTCTTATAAAATTATACAATATATGATATTGTATTAATTTTGGAATTAATATAAGATTAACTCCAAAATCCAATTCGGTTGACAGAGAAAAACGCATAGCATCCTATATATATGATTTTAGGAGCTACATTTTGCACAGAGAAACATATAGAACATAGAAAGGCCGAAGGGGACTCTGCAAAAGGTTTGCAGATAAGAAACTGCCGAAATAGAGATGGAGAGGACGAACTCTTGAGAAAGCCCTGGAGGGACAAGAGACGCTAGCACGTCGTTCGTGGTTGGAACGCTGTTCGTGTGGATACCAGTAGAGGAAGCTGACCTGAGTTGTCGACTTCTTATGATCAGAAAGGGAGCACGAGCTGCAGAGAGAAGCTGTGAACGTCGTGACCGAAAGCTGTGGAAGTCGCTGAGGCACACTAAGGGTAATACTTCTTCCCACTTGACTTAAACACATACGGTAGATCCTGGCAAGGAATGGAAAAATTTTTAAATTAATTTCCGCTGCGTGTCTTCCAATGCCTTACAATGCTTCCTTAGGTGTCATTTGCTATGTAAACGTACCAGAGTTCATACAAGGTGCTCTGGTTGAGTGTGGGTATCTTGGTGAACAAGAGAAGATCCAAGGTAGGCCCGATAACTTATAGTATTGAACTTGTCATTTAGGACCTCGATGTTCTTACAAGTATTGGAAGCATTGGAATCAAAATGTGAATTTTTAGAAAAATAAAGGTTCACTTCGGTTCTGTACAGTAGCTCATGGTGTGTTTTGATTTTGAAAATTCTGGTTTCATATTTAGATTCTACATGAAAACTTATGTGAAAATGAACCATGAGAATTTATTTTAGAAAGATGAAAGTAGGGAACATAAAATGGAAAAAGAATGGAAGTTAGTGAAAACCTAGTCTTGGAATTATTTTCAAGTTGAGTTGTAACTTGATGTTACTTTGTAATGGCTAGGTTTTGACATTTGTGAGGGAAGGAAATAATCTCAAGAAGACTTTGTTAAGGATAGCTAAAGAGGTAGCAAGAATACCTAACTATAGTTTCATGTTTGTTTGATTGTATGCTTGCTTGTAAGTTATGATGTTTGGTTGAGCTTGAGATTATGCCATCATGTTGATGATGAAGTATGAATGATTGCAACTCCTTGCAACTAATGTCATGACAATATGCATGTTAGAGTTTGCTTATGTATTATTATGAAGTATCTCCCATCTCATGATAACATGTTAAGTATTTAATTAATCATGCATGATATTATAGTTTGTATGACTTGCTATTGAGATTTCCATGAAATCTCATTCTTTCCATATTCATAACCATGTTATAGGTGCTAGAACATCTCAAGGAAAAAGGTTAAATATAGATGGTTGAACTTGTATAATAAGTTATATTGGTTATTTGACACTATGGAAGGATATGATGGGATGCATAGTATATGATCATGTAGTTGTATTCTGAGGTCATGGCTTTGTGACGATGTTTACGACACCTTAACCAACGATTTTGAACTTGAAATTTGGTATGATCATAGATAAGATAAAGATATTTAAATGGACACCAAGAACTCCTCAATTGGTTAAGTATTCAATTTACTATGATTTTTCTAAGTTAGAGTTAAAATATGGAATTGAGATAAAGGGAGCAACTGGAGGTAGTAATGTTCCAACGTTAATTTCATTTGGTAAATGAACAATTTTTTCTATGAAATTTTATGAGCTTAAAGAAAACGTCTGGAGCTTTAAATTCATAGGTAACAAGGTTCATTTAGACAAGTAACCAAAGAGAAATGAATTTTTAAAGTTAAGGTAAAGAAACTAGAACTTCTAGATTTATCAAATGAACAGTGTTTTTCAACGAATAAACTGATTCCACTGGGACAATAAAACCTTAGTTTTACATTTTTTCTTCAAATTTAAATGAAATATCTTCCATTAGAAATTGGAACCACCCTATTTTAATTTTTCTATATTTAGTTATGAATTTTTAAAGTTAAGTACATGTTCTAGATTATCAAATGAACAATAACTATGAACAATACCCGAGAAGCAATCTTTTGAAAATGCATGTTTCTAAGGCAAAAGGCTATGTAATTGGTTCAAATGACTTCCAATCAAGTATAATTGATGTTAAAAATAAGGATACAACAATTCACCTTCTTATAACTTTTTATTTATATATGATGTCCAGAAGGTATGCTAAAAAATTTTAGATAACTTTTAGACTATCAGATAAATATCAGCTATCTTGAACTCCAATAAAATTTCTGTATCATGCTAGATTAACCAGTATAACTTTCTCTATCTACTAATGAATTTTGGGACTAAAAATACTTTCAGGCAGTTTTAAGTCTTTTCTGGATCAACTTTCTATAAATTGTCGTGGTCTGATCTATCAAAATAAAGTTATTGCACCCAATATAATATAGTATAAGGCACAACCGTATCGTTCTTCTCGATGAGCCTTTTTTGTGGAAACCTAGTAGATTGGATGTCAAAATCAATGAAAAACCTAAGTAGGGATAAAATGGTTTTTGGGTTTTAGTTATTGATGCAATAAAAGTAGGGTGCAGAAAAGTAGATATTTTTAAATTTTTGTTTACAATGAAAACAAGTTGGTTGAGTTGAGAAATATGCTATGAAAGGCTCTTGATGATGAAAATGTATCTATCCTTGCTCACGTTTAAAATTGGAGTTTATAAATCACTAAGTCTCAAAGAAAACCTCAATCGATCGATTGAGTCTAGAACCCTAATTTTCCTTAAACGCCTTTGATCAAAGTTGGTCTAAGAACTATTAGTGAACTGTCATAAACCACTTAGAGTGTAAATTGAATTTAAATGAGGAAAACGCCCTCGAATGGTCATTGATAAAAAACCCTAGATTTGAATCAATGAATTAATTAACAACGATCGCTGGTAATAACCCACTCTCTTAAAATTGAAATTGAAATATTCTATTAAAAGCAAACGATCAAATCATTCGAATTCGATTACAAAGTCCCAGAAGAATCAAGGTTGCGACCGGTGGACTATTTGGTCATGACTAAAATGTGCAGGAGCATGGTTTCACTTTTATTGGCTTGTGATTTATTTCCTGGTCCTTGTTTTCTTCCAAAATACATGCAATCCACAATAAAAGCTTATTGTAAAAGTCCAAATCAATAAATAACAGAATATATGTAGTTTAGAAGAGTTAATTTACTATTTTACCTTTTTATTAGTACATTGCCACGCACAATCATGTATTACTATAAAACTACAATTTAAGGCATAAATGAATGGTAAAGTTGTTATAAAGCTCTAAAAAGTGTCACAGAAACCATATAAAAAATGTGTCTTATCAATTACCCCATACTTGAACCTTTATACTCCTAGACAAAGAAATGAATCACACCTAGACCAATACTATTGTATTCAAGATAACATCATAATCTATAGTGTACCCTGAAAACAAATAAGTCATCATCTTTTGAGAATGCAAAGGTGATAATGTGAGCAATGCCAAGCAATCAACTACTAAGTGAAATCAACCTCAACTGCATGAGCGCAATAGATCCTCTCAAAGGTTAAGTGTTTAGCTCTCTATTTCCTCTCATTGTTAGGGTTCTTTCACTCATATTCAAATTAGAAAACATCCTACCATATGCTTGTAGTGGCTCTAAATTTCAGAAAATGTATAACACTTATACAAAGAATCAAGAGATCTTTCAGGGTTGAAATGATGGAGATGGGCAACATGGAATGGAATGTGAAGATTAGAAAGTACTATATGCGTCCAACAATAAATATGTAGCATGAATTCATGTCTCCATGGATGTAGTTATGGTGATTGTGCTAATAAGAGTTGATAAAGGTGCCTCTCCCTTTTTCTTTTCTTTTTCTTTTCTTTTTCTTGCACTCTCTCTCTCCTTTTTTTCAGTGCAATATGCTTCTATTCTCTTCTTCTTTTATCTGGCACCTTACTCATAGGAGCTGCATCACAATAACACAACAATGATGAATTTTTGACATGAATAAAAAAGTTTTATTTCAAAATGATGTATATGCACATATGACTTTCTATAAGAATGATGAAAAGAAAAAGTGATGAGCTCAAGGGGTGACTAAGGATGTAATATGTAGTGGGCTTGTGTTTGGGATAAAAGGGTTTAGAAAGAATGCCTCTATCATGTTCAATTCATAAATGCACAAGTAATTCTAAAATCATAGGCAAGACAAGTTCTAGAGGATATAAACTAATTGAATAATCACTCAATATAGAATTTAAGGCTGAGAATCCTTCTAACAAAGGTTTTGATCCAGATTGCTCATAAGCTAAAGTCTCAATCAATGTTCATCATTCACTAGGCATTAAAACACTTATCACAACTGAAAACTCTCTAAATGATGATTTACAAGTTTCAAAGTAATCACTTAGAACCATGTGATAATCCAAATGCAATAGCGAAGGCTTAGGTGTTTTCAAATTCAATTTCTAAGATATTTCAAAAGATTCAAGTGGGGTAATGGTTCGAGGAGCTAAAAAAAGGTATTGAAACAGTGGGACATTTGAATTATTTGTGAAAGAATCTCAGTAGTTTAAAAAGGGTCCTTCTATATAGCTTGGTACAAGGCAAAGAGAAGTTAATTGGACATGTTTTTAAACAATGGTCATGACATATAATAGTGAAGGTCGTGACCAAATGTCACAGGGGTACATGCTCAGGACTTTCAGATTATTGGTCGCGTCCATGAGGTGTATCTTTTGCGACGCAAACACACAGAGAGTGATAGTCATGACCAAGTGGGTACTCATGTCGCAACTCCAATCGACAGAGAATTGTTGTCGTGACCTCTATGTATATAGGTTGCAACCGCAGGTCACATGGAGCATATCAAGTCCAAAGTTTCATTATAGGTCTCAACCTAAAAGCCAGTATGTCGTGACCATTTTTCACAGAGACTACCAATTGATAGTTGTCAAAGTCCTAAAACGATTTTTCATGCTAAAACCTTTATAGTTATCAACAAAGTTTAAAGCGGGGGTCCAATTTTCAGTAATTCATCACACATTAAGATCAGAAACAAAAAAAATTGTGATAAAAAGATTGGATTAGCAAAGATTGAGTAGCACACAAGCAAGACATCTCCCCCACACTTAAACTTGATAGAGTCCTCACTATCAATAGAGCTAAAGCGGACAATATCACAATCATATTGCAAAGCCAATCAACTGGAGCTATAAGACAGTAGGTAGCCTATTCACTCAATGCAATTTAACAATTTAGCACATAGTCACATTCAGGTCATGCAAAGCAATACTAGTAGGCAAAGATGACAAGATGGGTAAGTTAAGATCATGCATGTGAGTATGGAAACTCCAGAGGGAACAATCAATGGCTAAATGATATATGTTCAAAATAGAAAGAACCCTAGAATAAAAAAATAAGCAAAAAATGAAAACTACCCTACTGAAGCATCAAGCAGAAAAATTAACTACTACTTATACTGGTTCATCCCTTTCTAATCACTAAACCAACATGTCAAGCATATAGAAATTTATAAAAGGTAAGAGATAGAAAAGGGACAACTTGGCCTTAAGGCGGCAGAGCAGGTTCCTTATAAAGTTTCAAATGGTGCCCATTGGCCTCGAAGATTTTGCCCGTCGCCTCCTCCTTCAATTCAATCATCCTGAAGTCTCAGACTTTAACAACTGTGTAAGGCCCGTCCCAGCTAGTTTTGAATTTTTCACGTTTGAACTTGAACCTAGCTTGGTACTTTAATACTCTATCACCCTCCTTAAAACTCTTTCTCATAATATGAGTGTCGTGGATTAACTTTGTTTTCTGCTTATAAATTTCAGAGTTGTTGTAGGCATATAATCTAATTTCTTCCAACTCCTGAATCTGCAACAACCTCTTTGAACTAGCTTCTGCAAGGTCTTTATTGCAGGCTTTCATTGCCCAAAATATCTTATGCTCTATTTTCACAGGCATGTGACAAGCCTTCCTGAAAATTGTCTGATAAGGGGATATTCCTAGAGGAGTTTTAAAAGCTATTATGTATGCCCACAATGCATCGTCAAGTTATAAATTCTAGTCCTTATTAGATGGCTTAACAATCCTTTCTAGAATATGCTTAATTTCCCTATTAGAAACCTTTGCTAGACTGTTCATTTGAGGGTGCTATGGGGTTGACATTTTATGAGTGACACCATATTTTGCCAACAAGCGATTGATTAACTTATTGCAAAAATAGGTACCTTGATCACTGATTAGCGCTTTAGATACTCCAAATCTACTAAATATGTGAGATCTTAGAAACCTGGAGACTGTTTGGGCATCATCTAGTCTTATAGGAATGGCCTCTACCTACTTAGACAAATAGTCTATAACCAATAAAATGTAACAAAATCCTGCTGAAGGTAGAAAAGGTCCCATAAAATCTATTCCCCATACATCAAAAACCTCATAGAATAGAATATATTGTTGTGGCATCTCATGCCTTTTGCTAATTCCCCCAAATCTTTGGCACCTATCACAGGCTCTACAAAACTCAAAAGCATCTTTAAAAAGGGAAGGCCAATAGAAACCATATTCAAGGACCTTACGTGCGGTCCTTTTCCCCCAAAATGACCACCACAAACCCATGAATGAAAAACTTCTAAATCTGATTTGTGATCTTGGTCTGGTACCCATCGTCTTAATACCTGATCTGAGCACAACTTCCATAGAAAGGGCTTATCCTAAATGAAGTATTTAGATTCATTCTTGAGCTTTTGAGCCTAAAACTTAGACAAATGAGATGGGATTAGGCCAGTCTCAATGAAATTAACTAAATGAGCATACCAATGTTCTACAACAGTAATCAAACAAAGGAATTGATCAGGGAAACAATCATAAATAGGGTCAGAACTAAGTACTCCCTTTGTCTCTATTGGTAGCCTGCTTAGATGATC
Source organism: Leucaena leucocephala (assembly GCA_037074615.1). Lineage (NCBI taxonomy): Eukaryota > Viridiplantae > Streptophyta > Magnoliopsida > Fabales > Fabaceae > Leucaena > Leucaena leucocephala. Next base: position 21,583,107 of record CM073519.1, read on the forward strand.
TGCAACATGGTTCTCATTTCTAGCCCGATCCCTCACTTCTATATCGAACTCTTGAAGTAGTAGCATCCACTATAGAAGTCTTGGCTTAGATTAGGGCTTATGGAACAAGTACTTGACTACTGCATGATCTGTGTAAACTACAACTCTAGAGTTAATGAGACATGCTCTGAATTTATCTAAAGCCATCACAATTGCAAACAATTCTTTTTCAGTAGTGGTATAATTAATTTGATCAGTATCAAGTGTCTTAGAGGCGTAGGCAATCACCCTAGATAAATTATCTTCCTTTTGTCCTATCATAGCTCCCACAACGTAATTGGAAGAATCACATGATAGTTCGAAAGGAAGGTCCTAGTTTGGTGAAGTCAGGATAGGTGGAGAAACCAACCTATCCTTTAGTTTTTTAAAAGCCTCTTTGCAATCAGCAAAAAAAAAATAAATTTAGTGTCCTTTTGAAGAAGTTTTAAGAGTGACAAAGCAAGTTTATTAAAATTTTTGATGAATCTTTTATAAAATCCAATGTGTCCCAGAAAAGATCAAAGTTCTTTTAAAGTTGTGGGGTAGGGCAACAAGGAAATGACTTCAATTTTTGCTTTATCCACCTCAATTTCCTTGCTAGATATAAGATGTCTAAGTACTATTCTATGATCAACCATGAAATGACACTTTTCAAAGTTTAAAACCAATTTTTTCTCAATACATCTAGCAAAGATGCTATAAAGGCTTTCTAGACATTCATCAAAAGAATTTCCATATACAGTAAAATCATCCATGAACACATCCATACATTTTTCAATGAATTCAGCAAATATTGAAAGCATACAATGCTGAAATGTGCCTAGAGTATTACACAAACCAAATGGCATTCTTTTATAGGCATATGTACCAAAGGGACATGTAAATGTAGTTTTTTCCTGGTCCCTCAGGTCTATTGGAATCTGGAAATACCCTAAATATCTATCTAGGAAATAGTAATGGCTTTTCCCTGCTAATCTCTCAAGAATTTGATAAAAAAAGGTAAGAAAAAAATGATCTTTCATAGTAGAATCATTGAACTTCTGATAATTGATACAAACCCTCCATGAATTTTGCACTCTAGTAGGTATCAATTCATCGTTCTCATTCTTGACTACTGTCAATCCACTCTTATTAGGCATTACATGCACAGGAGATACCCATTCACTATCTGAAATAGCATAAATGATTCCTCCCTTTAGCTATTTACTAATCTATTTCCTAACCATATCCGAGATCAAAGGATTTAATCTTCTTTGGGGTTGTTTAATTGGCTTGGAATCTTCACTCAACAGAATCCTATAGGTGCAAATAGTAGCATCTATCCCTTTTATATGAGATGCAATTTTTAGAATGAGAATGAGGTTGAGAAAAGTTAGACTGTATTGGCCTTTTAACAAAAGTAGTAGAGTGTGGAACTGAAGGAGTTTGAGGTTCCCTAACCACGACTGGCATTTCTAGCCATGACCTTTCATCTTCTCATCGTGACTTAAGTTGACAGGGTATGTCTCTGGAACTTTAAGTCATGACCTGTTCATCTTTTAGTCATGACTTATGGTCGTAGAAAGGCTCTCCCTCAGCAGATTGATGTGTAGTCGCAACAACTTCATCTCTGAGTCACAATTGGAAGTCTCTAGGCTTTTGTGTCATGACCATTAAGCCATCAGGTCACGCCAGAGATTTATAGTGGATCTTAGGTTGATATCTAGTCATGACGGGGAGGCAATTTGGTTGTGACCTTTGGTCACAAAAATTCGGCTATTCTTCAATTATTGCACTTCCAGCTTCTTAAACATCTTGGGATCCTGCAAGATCACTCAACAAACCTTTTACAAGTGCATTATCTATATCATTATCATGTAAACACAGTTCATGTTCATCCCTAGTCTCTTTAATAGCATAATCAATGGCATTCAAAGCAATAAAAGTAGAATTATCACAGGGAAATTTCATTACTTCATTCATGTTAAAGGTTACTATATGTTCTCCAACTTCTATTGAGATGGAACTATGCTTCATACTAATGATGGTCTTGGAGGTTTGGAGGAAAGGTCAGCCTAGGATTAGAGTGCTGTCATTTACTAACTCATTAGACATGTCTAGAATATAAAAATTAGCTGGGAAAACTAAGTCCTTGACCTATACTAGAATATCCTCAAGGATTCCCTTAGGATATCTAATTGACCTATTAGCTAACTGGAGTACTACGTTTGTGTCTATAAGGTGTTGATTCCTAAGGCTTGATATATTGACCAAGGCATTACATTAATAGCTTCCCCTAGATCTAGTAACACTCCCTTAATAGGAACATTTCTTATAGTGCATGGGATAGTGTAAAATCTTAGGTCTTGACATTTAACAGGTAGTTCAGCCTTAAATAGTGATGACACATTAGCACTCACCTAGATTCTCTCAAGAGGCCTAAACTTCTTTTTATCGGCACACAATTCTTTCAAAAATTTTGTATACTTAGGGCTTCTCTTGAGGAACTCGACTAAAAGGACATTTATTTCTAACTTGTTGAATAGATTATAAGCATCTTTTGCAAAATCAGGGTCAATTTTTTTCTTTCTAGCAAAGTAAGAGTTAGGAAAAGGGAGCTCTTTTATACTTACCTTTTTACCTTTATGCATAGAGGCTCTTTGATTGCTCGACTCTGGCTTCTCCTCAGGCTGCTTTCCTTTATAGGCTGGACTTGGCACTGCTGCTACTTCTTCTTGTATCTCTTATATCTCCACCTGGGTTTGTGAGTTCTCCTCTTGGGTTAGCTTCTTCATTACAAGTTGCTATTCTTTAGAACTTTTAGATTTACCAATTTGTACTTATGGCAGCAATAAATTCTCATATTCAGCACCTTCCTCATCCTACGCCTATGTATCATTTTCCTTAAAATGAACCTTCCACTTCTGAGGGATATAGCATTCAGACCCCTCAAGTTGATGACAATATCTGAAGGTATGTTGCCATTACTCTTTCCTTGAATGTCACTCACTGTATTGGAGACTTGAGTTAAGTGACTTGTGATATATGCATTCTTGGAACTTAACTCCTCAAGTTTCCTATGCACATTAGCATTATCCTTTTGCATACTTTGAAAGATTGAAGCTGCGGAAGTGAATTGACCGTCATTCTCTTTGAGCTTGTTGTCTATATTGGTCACTCTATTGTCCATATTGTTCATCTGCACAGCTATACTCTTTAACAATTTAGAAGTCTCATATGACCTTGATGTTAATAAGGTCATAGGGTAAGTTGGAATTGATTTGTCCTATCACCCCACCTAAAGTTTGGGTGGTCTCTCCAACTAGGGTTGTATATGTTAGAGTATGGGTCTCTCTTCTGGTATTAATTGCCTCTCCCTTGATACATCGCTGCTACTTCTTCATACTGTCTGTCATATGTACCAGTAGCATGCATCATAGAACCACATGATTCACATCCTATAACTAAGGCTTGTGAGGTATCCATTGTATGAACTTGTTTTGTGAAATGTAGCTCTCTTTCAATCAAATTCATCCTCTTCTCCATTCTATTTCCCAGGGCTGCCATTTCTACTAAGATCTCTTTTGAATTACCCGAAGAAGATATGGGCATTCTCCATGGATCCTTTGTCTGATGGTCTTCATTGGCCATTTTCTGGAACAACTCCTAACTTGCTTGTGGAGTCTTATCTCTCAAGGATCTATTTGCTGCATCATTTAAGGAAACCTGATTATGAGGAAGTAGACCATCAAAGAAAATATCTACTAAATCAGCCTTGGACATGTTGTGGTGAGGGCATCAAGCCAACAGGTTAAGAAACCTCATTTAATACTTGTGTAAATATTCTCCATCATGTTACAGAATATTCGTGATTTTCTTCTTCATTCGAGTAGTCTTTGAAGCCGAGAAAAACTGTTCAAGGTATGTTGACTTCAGCCGATCCCATGTAAGAGTAAAGAAATGGGTGGGTAAATTGTATAGCCACTCCTTAGCCTTCCCTTCCAAGGTAAAATGAAAATATCTCCTTAAGATGTCATTCATTGCAGTCATTGGAGGCTTCATTGAAGAATAGATGATATGCATGGTTTGTAAGTGCCTATATGACATTCTCCTGCAAAACCATAAAATTTAGGTAAGGCTGTAATCAAAGCTCCTTTAATCTCAAAATTAGCTTCTTTAGTATAGAAACCATAAGGGTCATAATTCACATGCGAATGATTAATTTCCCTCACATTTCTATTATCTTCTGGGTTCATTGGTATTTCATTTTCTCCATGCCCATTAGGCCTATTATGATTAATGTCATCCATATTCGGTTCAATTTCAGACTCTAGAATACTAGAGGAGGAACTAGATTTTGCTTCTTCTTCTCTAAATTATCTCTTTAGTTTCCTAAGTCTTCTCTCAATTTCAGGTTCAAAAGGCATTAATGGTTCAGCTCTTTTACTCATGTAATATAGAACACATAGAGAATAATAAATGCAATCAGTCAAAGTCAGTCAGAGAAGTTGCACAGCAGGAAATTTTCAGTTAGTTGCAACTAAAGAGTGTTTTAGTCGTGACACAATATCACAGAGAAATCACAAAGTCTCAAAGAAAACTCAATTGATTGATTGAGTCTAGAACCCTAATTTTCCTTAAACCCCTTTGATCAAAGCTGGTCTAAGAACTATTAGTGAACTGTCATAGACCACTTATAGTGTAAATTGAATTCAGATGAGGAAAATGCACTCAAATGGTCATCGATTGAAAACCCTACATTTCAAGCAATGAATTAATTAACAACGATCACTGGTAATAACCCACTCTCTTAACATTGAAACTGAAATATTCTATTAAAAGCAAATGTTCAAATCATCCGAATTCGATTACAAAGTCTAATATGAGAATAATCAATCGATACTCATAACTTGCTCAAAAGATGAAAACCCTAGATCTAGCAGCAATCATAACATGAGAAGATACAAATTAGAACAGAAGAAACTCCCCATTTGAGTCCATGAGCTCAAGATATCTGATTCATTACCAAGAGACTAAAGATTTATCCTCTCATGACTCCTATGTTAGAAATTGTGCCCTAGGGGCAAATCATTGTCTTATGAACATTGTTGATTTATGAATTTATTAATTGTGTTATCATATTATTTGCATGTTTACTGTGATGACCATCCTTGGATAAACTCATGATCTTATCCTAAATGTCCCTGGTCGTTCATCTATACGGGAGCAGAGATGAAATAAGACCAGTATAACTTTGAAGATGTATAGAGATATAAATCAAAGTCATAGGCACATGTAAGAGTACAAGGTGTTAGACTGACCCGCTATGAGAGAGCTGCATGGGTTAAGTCATAAGCTTCTCTCATATACAAACCATGTCACTATGCCCTTTGACCTGAGATTATCATGGATTCCTATATGACAAACGCTTAGCTTTAACCTAGTCAAAAGTCACTTTTGATCGAGTGATCATAAAGACTATGTTCGGGCTTAATGGTTTTTCGTGCGGAGGAATGTGAATGGTCAAGATGGAATTTGTCCCTCACATTCGTAGAGAGATATTACTGGGCCCCTCGATGAGTGGGTCTAAGAAATATATGGCCATACTGTAATGGAAAGGTAGTTCTATTTCTATAGTCAGACTACTCAGGGATCGAGAAAGTAACGGTCAGGAATAGGAGGATGACATTCTCCATGCCTCATCCATGACCAAAATATCGTGTGACAAAAGGGATATGATATGGTTGTATAAAAGGTTACATCGTTCATCGATCCTCATATGATTTGGGTAGTCGTGATGTCTTGCTAGAGACCACTTGCGACTTATGAGTCAGTATAGTAAATGGCCCACTGCCAACTTCATATGGGCCTACAGGGTCGCACACAAGATAGTCTAACACGAGCTATGATGTCCAGATTCATTGAATCTAAGATATGTCCAGATTCAATGAATGATCCAGGGTGGATGTATATATTTATTTATATTTATATTCATATATATATATATATATATATAAATTCGTATATATATATTATATATAAGAGATATTTACAAGATTTAATTTATAAGGATAAATTAAATCTCTATCATGTTTGAATTTGAACTTCAAATTGATATGATATCTCATATAAGAGATATTTATAAGATTTAATTTATAAGGATAAAATTAAATCTCTATCATGTTTGAATTTGAAATTCAAATTGATATGATATCTCAAATTTGATTTATGAGAATAAATCAAATATAATTCTGTCTTATCTTTCTTTTAAATTAAATAAATGGGTGAATTAAATTTGTGGGATAGATTTAATACAAACACTATTTATTTAATTAGTTTCTTATCAAATTATACAATATATGATATTGTATTAATTTTAGAATTAATATAAGATTAATTCCAAAAATCCAAGTCTGTGGTAACACGCATAACATCCTATATATATGATATTTAGGAGCTACGGTTTGGTACAGAAAAAGTGTGAACGGGAATCCGCAAAAGATTTGTAGATAAGAAACTGCTGAAATAGAGATGGAGAGGACGAATTCTTGAGTAAGCCCTGGAGGGACAGGAGGTGCTAGCACGTCATTCGTAGTTGGAACGCTGTTCGTGTGGATACCAGTAGAGGAAGCCAACCTGAGTCGTCAACTTCTTGCGATCGAAAAGAGATCACAAGCTGCGGAGAGAAGCTGTGGACGTCACAACCAGAAGCTGAGAAAGTCGCGACTGAATACTGAGGGTAATACTTCTTTCTACTTAACTTAAACACATACGGTAGATCCTGACAGGGAATGGAAAAATTTTTAAGTTAATTTCTACTGCGTGTCTTCCAATTCCTTACATCCTGCTGCACTGCAATCATTATTCAGTTGAGACGTCATGAAGAAGCAGTGAGAAGGTGGTAGGTTGATGGCGTGAAGAGGTGGATAAATCTGTTCAGAGGTGTAAAATGATGGCAGGGGTGGAGAAGAAGATCAGAGTGCATGAGAGTATTGCTTCTTAGCCTAATAAGGTAAAAAACTAGCCTTCGGGTGATGACAACCTTCTTTCCCCTTTTATTTCTGCATAACCTAATTTAAAGCACGTAGTTTCAGCAATTTTGCATTTTAGTAGTGACCATATCCATGTTTTGGTTGGGACCTATAAACATAGAGAATATTCTAGAAGAATCAAGGTCGCAACTAAAATGTGCAGGAGTGTGGTTTCACTTTCATTACTTGTGATTTCTTTCCTGGTCCTTGCTCTCTTCCAAAATGCTTGCAATCCACAATAAAAGCTCACTGTAAAAGTCCAAATCAGTAAATAACAGAATATATGTAGTTTGGAAGAGTTAATTTACCATTTTACCCTTTTATTGGACATTGCCATGCACAATCATGTATTACCACAAAATAGTACAATTTAAAGCATAAACGAATGGTAAAGTTGTTATAAAGATCTAAAAAGTATCACAGAAACCATATACAAAATGTGTCTCATCACTAAAATACCCTTCACTCATTCTTTAATTATTTTATAACATAAGGGTATTTTTGTCATTTTGTACCTTTTTCTGAATATTTATGGACACTGGCCCCTTTATCTGATTAATTGATATCATGGGTTTGGGCTTCACTTGGCATCATCATGGGCCTCTTTGTGAAGTACTCTGAGCTCATTCAGTCATAACTTGCTTATTGCTTAAGTTTCATAATCAGATATCGAGCGTTCACAAACTCAAGTCAAAATTCACTAAAACGTGAATAACTTTTCCTTCAGAACTCCTTTTAGAGTTCCATCAGTTCCTTAACCTCTTGGTTCATAGGATGCGCCGTCCTATAACTTTTTATCTGTATATGATATCCAGAAGGTCTGCTAAAAATTTCATATAATTTTCAGACTATCAGATAAACATCAACTATCTAGAACTCCAATAAAATTTCTGTATCATGTTAGATTAACCAGCATAACTTTCTCTATCTACTAATGAATTTTAGGACTGAAATGCTTTAGGGTAATTTTAAGCCTTTTCTAGCTCAACTTTCTATAATTACAATTTGGCCCTTAGAAACTTTTAGAAATTACACTTTAGTCCCTCAACTTTTCATAATTACACTTGATGCCCACAACTTGCATCTACTTTCATTTTGGCCTTGGGCTTTTAGACTTTTTAGTTTAGTCCGTCTCTTTCTTCAAAATGACCATTATGCGCCCCTAAGGACTTTTACTATTTATAATTTAGTCCCTAATCTTTAACTTGTAATTTAGTCCCTGAACATCATCTGTATAGTTGTAGGACTTTTGCTCAATAGGACCTGGTAACCTACCTCTTTCAGGATATATACTAGGCTTCTAGGCCTAAAAGTCAGGATATGACAATATAACATTGACCCATCTCCCACAATGCTCTCTTTCTCTCATACTGACCAATATTTCAATTAGCAAAATAGACTGTATATATACTAAATAGCCAAAATTGGAAACTAATAAGTTTATCTTTCATGGTGGGGCTAGTCATGCAACAAAGCTACCCAAGCATGTTCCACTGTCTCTGTATATGGGGTGGGCACAAGAAGGGCATACTTGGAGTCCATGGGGATTTTCAACTCTATCCTTATATGATTAGTAGGGAAAGACACGTTATGAACTATGGTTTCCCCTATATGTTGTACATATGGCCTATTGTAGCCTATGGCATTTAAGGTTGTTTGCCAAATAGTTAATGTCCACCTCACCCTAAAAAATATAAAGTAATTATATTATGTAGTGTGACAAGCATAATTAAGCATGAGGCTTTGAACTCAAGTAATATATACTACCTTAGGTTGGTTTTGAGAGGGGATTATGCAGCTGTCTTTCATTCTTGGACTACTTTCCCCTACTAGCTTTCTAGGAATCTTGCCCTTCATGTATTGATCAATGATGATATCTTGGGCTTGAACATACTGCTTGGGCTTAAACTTACTGCTCCAACCTTGAGGTCACTAGAAGTAAATCTTAAAAATTTTCATTAGTAACCCTTTTAGGCTTTTGTCACTTTCCAAAATAAGTTTGCTTGGAGAGTTCAAAGCTAACACCCTTTAGAAGACCGAGGTGATCAGAAGTCCCTAATGCCTTATCTAGTATATCCTCATCAGCAGGACACTTTCATTTGGAGATTTCTTGGGACATACTCTCCTGTGTAGCCATCATTACATTGTTTAAGTTAATATATATGTATAGTAACAATTTATTATTTGATCAAGCTCATTAATACTTACTAATTTGTCGATAACCTCTTCACATGAGGATTGTCAATAATGTCATCTTTATTTTTCCTTGCCAATGCCCATAACATTAGGTGGGATGGAGTAGCATATGTTTTCCCTTTCTTTCAAAAGTTTCTCGAGGCCTACATACACCAAACGCCCTTTCCAGAAGGATATTGGTTCCCTTCACCCTATCCTTGTTCTACTAGCTTAATTCCTATTAAAACATGTAAAATTCTGCTCAAGCTTACATTAAATACAATTGACTTGTGAATTCCAAATAAATATCATCTTGAATCATTCCTATTAACATGACCTTACAAAAGTAACCCAATCAGCCTATTTCACCATTTCCCTTATTAGGGTAGGAGCCACTGACTCATTAACAGAATAGGGATCCCTAAAATATTTTCTTGTCACAAGTCCTAGGAAAGAGTGTAGTGCCCTTCTAGCTTTCTTGAGAACAAACTTCCTTCTACTTTCATCTATATCAAATCCCAACTGTAACACACAAAATTTAACTTGTTAAGGTGAGGTATCTTGATTATATAAACACTAAAACATAAAGTTGTTAGCTTAATATATCTTACTAATACTTTAGGCCAAATTGTTTCCTTCATTGGTTATATTGCTTGTCTCCAAATGGACAAGGTGATGGGGATATTCTATCTTGTGACTGCCTCGATATAGCTTTTGAATGCTGGAGGTTCAATGGCTTACCCTTTGTTATTCCATTCCACATGCAATTTCTTCCCATTTTTCTTTCTTCATTAACCTCCTTTATGACACAAGAACCCCTCTTGATACATCATGTTATTCTCATTGTAGTATCAGTCTGATCATTATTAGGGGTTGAGGACTTGGATTATGGTCAATACTAAAGGCACTATTAGAAGCCATATTTATATGTATAAACAAAATCAATGAGTAATCACTTCTCAGACCCATAATAGAGCCTAATGCATTTCATTAACCTAGTTGCCAAAACTAATTTAGTGTCAATAACCTAAAAAAAATAAACCTAGCCTAATGCATTTCATTAACTAACAAACAATGAACATATAAGCTTCAATGTAACCAACCTAAAAATAACTTCTGAAGCAAGGAGAATATGCAGGAACAACTCAAGTACAAACAAAATGGGGAAAAATAGAAATCTTAAATCATCACTAGGAGGACAAACAAAAAGCAAGTATTACAAAGTAGTGCTCAAAGATTTGGTATGAGAGCATGTGAATGTGAAAGCAAAGCATCAGTAGTGAGGATTGATGACCATAAACACAAAAACCAAGAATTGAGGACCACATCGAAAGAATCAACAATGACAACCACGAACCTACCAATAGAGAGTATAGGAAATGGTGTTACTCTTGTCAGAAAAGAGTAGTTAGAGGTGTGAGGAGAGAACGCATAGAAAATGAGTAAGAGAGTTACGCTGGAAATAAATAGAGACTATGAAAACTACTAAGTTTAAAAAATAGCAATAAAGTGACAATTCCATGTGAACTTGATAGGATACAAATTGTATATGATTTCTTTGATATTTTTAAAGGTTTTATGAGAAGTTTACCATTCATTTATGCATGTAATTATGCTTTTATGGTAATACATGATTGTACATGGTAATGTCTGATTTAAGGGTAAAATAGTAAATTAACTCTTTCAAATTGCATATATGTTATTCTTTAATTAGTTGAGCTTTCACAGTGAGCTTTAATTTTGAATTATAGGTGTTTAGGAGGAGAATCAAGGACCCAGTATGAAGTAGAGAAGAAATCACTAGACAAAGAGAACCTAAAATGTGAAAGTAAGCTTTTGTGATATTTAGTCATGACCTCTAATCCACTGGTAGTGACCTACTTTTCTTCTGGGAGGTTCTCTTTAGTCTCAGGTCACTATCAAAAATAGAAACTGGATGCAACTAAAATGGTCAGTTAGTAAAGCTGTGGTTTTCATTTAGGTTACTCTACAATTAAGGATAGGAAGAGCAGTCAGACGGGAGGAGGCTAGATTTTTACTAGATTTGGCTAAGAAGCAGCTGCTTATTCTCTCTACAACCTCCACACACACCTTGCATTTTTCTTCGTCTTTCCACATATTTTCATATTTCTATATCAATTAATCCCCTTCGACCATCATTTTTATTACTTTTCCATTACTATTTTCTGTACACTTCATGGCATTATTTTTGGACAGCGATGTCATCACAGTAGGAGCTTTGAAAGGTTAGATCTTTAGTCTCTTGGTGATAGATATCATATCTTGAGTTCATGGACTGCACTAGGGAGTTTTTTATCTTAATCTGAACCTATTTTATGTTTTGACATTTCTAGATTTAGGGATTTTATTGTATGAATCAGGATTGAATGTCGATTAATTATTCTCAGATTAGATATTTGTAATTGACATTAGATGATATGATTGTTGATTTTAATATAAATATTTCAGTCTTGATTTTTGAATAGTTGGACTATTATCATCTATTGTTAATGTTTAATTCATTTGCTTGAAGTCTATAATTGTTGATTGATGACCATTTGAGGCCATTATCATCATTTGTTTCAATTACACAGGAAGTGGTTTTCAATAGTGCATTAAGAAGTTTTTAAACTAGCTTTGATAAAAGGAGTTAAAGAACCATTAATACACTAGACTCAATCAATTGATTGAGGTTTTATTTAAGACTTAGTGATTTCAAAACTCTCATATCAAATTAATAGCAAGGATATATATGTTTTCATCATTAAAAGTTTTTCTTAACATATTTCTTTCACATTTTCCTCTTAATAAAAAATACAAAAATATTTACTTTACTACATCCTTATTTTATTGCATCAATTCGATCAAACCCAAAATCCATGTTTTTACTCAGTTTTTCAATGGCTTTATTCAACAATTTGCTAGGATTCCAATACAAGGTTTCTTGAGAAGAACGATAGGGTTGTTCCTTATACTACATTATTGGGTACAATCATTATTTTGATGGACCAGACGATAACAATTTGAGCCTATCAATAGCGCCATTGCTGAAAAACTAAGTAATTGATTCCTTAGTAATTCGTTGTCAATTCCATTATTTACTAGAGTCATTTCTTTTGTTTGAATTTTAGTTTTTGTTGTTTTCATTGCATAGCATAATTTTTTTTCAAAAATAGAATCAAATATGTTATTTTCTTTCATTTTGGTATTTGCATCATTGTATATCATTTTGCATTTTTTCTATGTTCCTATGAAATTACTCTCTATACCTTTGAGTCACAACCAAACCTTAGTTGGGTCGCAGCCTAATTGCTTTACTGAGGTACTTGATTGCTCTCTGTGATATTCGGTTGCGACTGCTATATTGTTTATCGTGACTAGCTTGAAAGATATTCTCTCTGTGAAATTTAGTCGCGACTGTTGGTATTATTAGTCGTGACTTGAAATCTATTTTTAAGAATTTTTGCTCTCTCTGTTCATGAGTTGCAACCTGAATATCCTTTTGTCTAAACCAAATAGATTTTTTTGCTGTGAAACTTCTGTGTCTAATTTTTATTGCTTGCTTGGTTATTCCTGATTGTTTGTGTTGCATGCTTAGAAGAATTAAACCATTAGTGCCTTTTGATCCTAAAATTGAAAGAAAACTTAGGAAACTAAGAAGAGAATTTAGAGAAGAAGGAACTAGTAAAGTTGTAGCTGAAAAAGAGGTAAAATCAATGGAATCTAGTTCATCTTCTAGTGTCTAAGATCTAAAATTGGACTTAATTTAGAGATTCCATTAGAAATTTCTAATATGGTTGAGATTAATCCTAATGGGCATAATGGACATGATAAGCAGGGAGAAAATAAAATACCAATTAATGTAGAAGATAATAGAAGTGTGAGGGAAATAAATCATTTTCATGTGAATTATGATCCTTATAGGTTTTACACTGAAAAGGTTAACTTTGAAATTAAAGCAGCGTTAATTGAAGCCTTACCTAAATTTTATGGTTTTGTAGGAGAATGTCCACATCGACAATTACAAACCATGCATATGATATGCTTTTCTATGAAGCCTTCAATGACTGCATTGGATGACATCTTGTGGAGGTGTTTCCATTTTACTATAGAAGGGAAGGCTAAGGAATGATTATACAATATACCAACTCATTTCTCAACTCTTACATAGGATCAGTTAAAGTCAACATTTTTAAAATAGTTCTTTCTAGCCTCTAAGACAACTCAGATAAAGGAGATTACAAATATTCTACAATAGGATAGAGAGTTATTACATGAATATTGGATAAAATTTATCAATTTGTTGGCTCAAATGTCCGCATTACAACATTACAAAGGCTAATTTAGTAGACATTTTCTTTGATAGTCTACTTCCTCACAACAAGTATCCTTGAATAGAGTAGCAAATTGTTTTTTGAGAGATAAAACTCCACAAGTAAGTTGGGAGTTATAGCAAATATTCTAAGACAAATATTGGCCTTTAAGAGAACTTGGATGAAGGAGATTAAAAATATTCTACAACAGGATGGAGAGTCATTACATGAATATTAGACAAGATTTATCAATTTGTTAGCTCAATGTCCGCATCACAATATTACAAAGGCCGATTTAGTAGACATTTTCTTTGATAGTCTACTTCCTCACAACAAGGTATTCCAAAAAATGGTTAATAAAGACCATCAAATTGAGGATCCAAGGAGAATACCCACATCATCTTCAGGGTAATTCAAAGGAGATTTTAGCAAAAATAGTAGCTATAGGAAATTGAATGGAAAAGATAATGAATTTACATAAAAGAGAGCTGCATTCTACAAAGCAAGTTCATGCAGTAGGAACCTTATAAGCAATTGTTACAAGATATGAGTCATGCAGTTTAATGATGCATGCTACAAATACATGTGATAGACAATATGAAGAACCAGCAACAATGTATCAAGGGATAGACAATCAATACTAGAAGAAAGATCCATACTCTAACACATATAATATTGGTTAGAGAGACCACCCTAAATTTAGGTGAAAAAGTGGTGAAACTAGGCCAACCAATTCTAAGGAGATGGTGGTTCTTCAAGCACCTGCCAAAGTAATGTAAGGTCTATGGTCCCTACTCAACCTAATGCTTTAACAGTATTAAGACCAGATAAGACATCTCAATTGTTGAAGAGTATGATTGCATAAATAAATAACATGGATGGTAGAATGACTAATATAAATAACAATTTCAAAGAGAATAATGGTCAATTCACCTTCATACCTTAAATTCTTCAAAGTATGCAAAAGGATAACTCAAATGTGCACATGAAACTTGAGGAGTTAAGTTCTAAGAATACAGATATTACAAACAAAGAGCAATGGCAATATACCTTCAAATACTATTATTAATCTAACTAGTCTAAATGCTATATCACTAAGAAGTGGGAGAAAGATTCATTTTAAGGAAGATGATGCCCTAAAGGTGGATATGGAAGATTTTGAAGTTGAAAATACATCACTGTCATAGATGAAGATTAAGAAATCAGAGAGTGCTAAAGAACAACAACTTCAGATTAAGAAAGCAACCTAAGAAGAAATACAAGAGATGCAAGAAGAGGAAGTGATAATGCAAAGTCCAACATACAAAGGGAAACAAACTAAGGAGAAGGTGGAGTCAAGCAAGCAAGGAGCCTCTATGCCTATATGTGAGGAGGAAAGTATAAATTATCTCCCTTTTCCAAAAGCTTACTTTACTGGAAAGAAAAAGTTTGACTCTGAATTTATAAAAGATGCTTATACTATTTTCAATAAACTCAAAATAAATATTCCTATAGTTGAATTCCTTAAGAGAAATCCTAAGTACGCTAAATTTTTCAAAGAATTGTGTGCTGATAAGAATCCAAATGAGTGCTAATGTGTCATCTATTTTTAAGGATGAATTATTGGTTAAGTACTAAGACCCATGATCTTACAGTATCCTATGCATAATAAGAAAGGTTCATATTAAGGGAGCGTTATTAGATCTAGGGGCTGCCATTAATGTAATACGTTGGTCGGTATACTTAGCCTTAGATATTTATAATCTTATAGACACAAGTGTAGTGCTCCAATTACCTGATAGATCAATTAGGTATTCTAAGGGAATTCTTGAGGATATTCTACTGTAGGTCAAGGATTTAGTGTTCTCAACTAATTTTTATGTTCTGGACATGTCTAGTGAGTTTGTGAATAAGAGCACTTTGATTGTAGGCAAACCTTTCCTCCAAACTTCTAAGATAATCATTAGTATGAAACATAGTTATATTACAATGGAAGTTGGGGAACATGTAGTTACTTTCAATATGAATGAAGCAATGAAGTATCCTTTTGATAACTATACTTTTGCTGGGTTGAATGCTATTGATTATGCTATTGAAGAGACTATGGATGAGTATGAATTGAATTTCATGACGGGTATGATTTTATGCTGCATAATTACCAAAATTTTCGTTAAATATCTCAGGAGCATGTTGATTCAAATTTATCTTTGAGTGCTTATGATGATTATTTTAAATCTCTTTCTTCTATTTGTTCTGTTTCTTTTTCTTGTGAAAGCAATGCATCATGTTTCAATTGCTTAGACGTAAATAGCATGCTTTCAATTTCTCTAGATTTCTCATTTTTATCAAATTTTGATTCAATTTCATCATTTGCAAGCGATAATGTTTTTGTAAAGGAATTGTGGATTGACTTTATAAGAATACAAGACATTATGGAAACTGGACTTGAAACAAATAAAGAAGGGTCAAGCTTATGTGATCCAAAGTCACGATGTGAGGATCTTCTTATCATGACTAGATATAAACTTACTGAGAGAGAGACTCTCTATGAAAAGGAGTCGTGGCAATATGAATGTTTTGTCATGACCATAAACTACCGAGATTGTGTCGCGACCCGTACATGATCAAGTCATGAGAAAAAAAATTCAGATGCTCTCTGTCAATTTGGTCACGATGGGAAGTTAAAGACAAACATGAGAGGTCATGAATTGGAATGTTAGATACAACCAGTGAACTTAAAGTTTCTTCATTTTCACATTCCAATGTTTTGGTTAAAGGGCCAATATGTTCTAACTCTATTGTTCCTTACTCGCATTCTAAGATTACATCTCATACTTTAAGATTTTTGAATGATTTGATCTTTGATGATGATGCAGGTATGAAGGACAATGCATTCTAGTATGTTGCAGCTATAGACTAACCTAAGCTTGGTGCAATGCCTGAAGAGATTAAAGGCAAGATGAAGTGTCCGAATGAGCTGAACATGAGCAACCTCCAAGAATCTACAGAGGGGAGTATTTCTAATTTAACTGATTCCCCTCATCTTATCCCTTATATTGTTCAGCCCCAAGAATTAGAGTTAAGATATTTACCTTCAAACCTAAAGTATGCTTATCTTGAGGTAGACTCGAGATTACAAGTAATAATTTATGGTTCTTTAACTATTAGTTAAGAGTCTAAGATATTAAGTGTGCTTAATTGATATAAAATGGATAGATTCTACTATTTATACTCATAGGATTCTGCTTAATGAAGATTCAAAGCCAATTAAACAACCCCAAAGGAGATTGAACCCATTGATCTCTGATATTGGTAGGAAGGAAATTAGTAAATTGCTTAAGGCAGGGATTATTTATGCTATTTTAGATAGTGAATAGGTATCTTCTGTTCATGTAGTGCCTAAAAAAAGTGGAATGATAGTAATAAAGAATGAGAATAATCAATTGATACCTACTAGAGTGCAAAATTCATGGAGGTTTGTATTGATTATAGGAAATTGAATGACTCTACTAGGAAAGATCATTTTCCCATGCCTTTTATTAATCAAATGCTTGAGAGATTAGCAGGGAAGTCATTATTGTTTCCTAGATGGGTATTCAGGATATTTCCAGATTTCAATATACCATAGGGACCTAGAAAAGACCACATTTAGATGTCCTTATAGTACATATGTTTATAAGAGAATGCCATTTAGTTTATGTAATGCTCCTAGCACATTTTAGCAATGTATGCTTTCTATGTTTGTTGATTTCATTGAAAAATACATGGATATGTTAATGGATGATTTTACTATATATGGCAATTCTTTTGATCAGTGTCTAGAGAGTCTTGATAAAATCCTTGCTAGATGTATTAAGAAAAAATTTCTTTTGAATTTTGAAAAGTGCCATTTTATGGTTAATCATGGAATTATACTTGGACATCTTATATCTAGCAAGGGAATTGAGGTGAGTAAAGGAAAAATTGAAGTGATTTTCTCGTTGCCCTACCCTGTAACTTTAAAAGAACTACAATCCTTTTTGGGCATGTTGGATTTTATAGAAGATTTATCAAAGACTTTGGCAAAATTGCTTTGCCACTCTCAAAGCTTCTACAAAAAGACATTGAATTTGTCTTTCTACTGACTGCAAAGAGGTTTTTAAAAAATGGAAGGATATGTTGATTTGTCCACCTATTATAACTTTACCAGATCGGGATCTTCCTTTTGAACTATCATGTGATGCTTCCAATTATGCTGTGGGAGCTATGTTAGGTCAAAAGGAAGGTAATTTATCTAGGGTGATTGCATATGCCTAAAAAATACTTGATGTTGCTCAAATTAATTATACCACTACTTAGAAAGAATTGTTTACAATTGTAGTGGCTTTTGATAAAGTTAGAGCATATCTCATGAATTATAAAGTTGTTGTTTACACATATCATGCAACGGTCAAGTATTTGTTCCATAAACCTCAATCTAAGCCAAGACTTCTATGATAGATGATACTACATCAAGAGTTTGATATAGAAGTGAGGGATCCAGCTAGAAACATGAATGATGTTACTGATCATTTAAGCATATTCTTAAAAGAGACAAGGGGTGTACTTAGTTATGATCTTATTTGTGATTCTTTCCTTGATCAATCTCTTTATTTGGTTGCTATTATAGAACCTTAGTACGCTCATTTAGTTAATTTCATTTAAACTTGCCTAATTCCATCCTATTTGTCTAAATATCAGGTCCAAAAGCTCAAGAGTGAATTTAAATACTTTATTTGGGACAAACCTTTTCTATGGAAGTTTTGTTAAGATCAAGTATTAAGAAGATGTATCCCTAACCAAGATCATAAATCAGTTTTAGAATCCTGCCATTCATGGGTTTATGGGGGTCATTTTGGGTGAAAAGGATTGCACGTAGGGTCCTTGAATCCAGTTTCTATTGGCCTTCCATTTTCAAAGATGCTTTTGAGTTTTGTAGAGCTTGTGATAGGTACCAAAGATTTGGGGGATTAGTAAGCTTCATGAGATACTGTAATAACCTATTCTGTTTTGTGAGGTTTTTGATATATCGGAATAGATTTCATGGGACCTTTTCCATCTTTAGCTAGATTTCATTACATTTTTTTGACTGTAGATTATTTATCTAGGTGGGTAGAGGCTATTCCAATGAGACTAGATGATCCCAAATGGTCTCCAAGTTTCTAAGGTCTCATATCTTTAGTAGATTTAGAGTACTGAAATCATTAATTAGTGATCAAGGTACCCATTTTTACAATAAGTGAATCAATAGCTTATTGGTAAAATATGGTGTAACTCATAAAGTCTTAACCCCAAACCACCTTCAAAACAATGGTCTAACAGATGTTTCGAATAGGGAAATAAAGCATATTCTAGAAGAGATTGTTAAGCCATCTAATAAGGATGGTGCACATAACAACTTTAACACTCTTCTAGGCATGTCCCCTTATAGGATAGTTTTTAGGCAAGCTTGTCACATGCCAGTAGAAATAGAGCATAAGACATATTAGGCAATGAAAGCTTGTAATGAGGACCTTGTAGAAGCTAGTTTAGATAGGTTATTGCAGATTCAAGAGCTAGATGAGATAATATTAGATGCTTACAGCAGTTCTAAAATTTATAAGTTTAGGACAAAATTAGTTCATGATGCTCATATTCTAAGAAATATGTTTAAGGAGGGTGATAAAGTGTCAAGGTACCAAGCTAGGTTTAAGTTCAAACATGGTAACCTACCTTTAGTGTGATCATGACTAAACTTGCAAGTTTAGAGCAAGCACTCACTGTGAAATCTGGTCTTGACTTGAACTATTTTTAGTCACTCCAGAATATAAAAATGTCTATTTACCTTCTCTTGGCTTTGTAGAATGATTTATAGAAGGATTCCTTTTGAGCTACTAAGTTGCTTTTATAAATTGATTCATTACCCTTTTTACTTTTAACCTTTTGCGTAAGTAGTTTTATTGAAATCATTGTCACACTTGAATTTTTGAAAATCTTAGAAATTGAATTGGAAACACTTTAGTTTTTACTATTAAATTTGGGATTATTACATGATTCTAAGTGATTACTTTGAAACTTTTAAACTATCATTTCAGAGGGTTTTTAGTTGTGATAAGTGTTATATTGCCTAGTGAATAATGAACATTGTTTGAGACTTTATCATATGAGCAATTTAGATGAAAACCTTAGTTAGAAAGATTCTCAACCTTAATTCCTATTTTGAGTGATTATTCAATTTGTTTATATCCTCTAGAACTTATCTTGACTCTGAGTTAAAAATTACTTGTATATTTATGTTATTGAATATGATAGAGACATTCATTTTTAAACCTTTAGGCCTAAACAAAAACTCTCTAGAACTTCTCTTGACTCTGAGTTGAAAATTACTTGTACATTTATGTTATTGAATATGATAGAGACATTCATTTCTAAACCTTTGGGCCTAAATGAAACATCATACTTTTACCACCTCATAGTATGTATTCATAAGCGTATTTGATTAGCGAAAGCATTACATTAGTCTAAAAATTAAAATTTTAAAACTTGCTTTTCGGGTACTATTTATTTGGTGATTTCCAAATTTACAGTCCAACTTTAAAAATTCATAACTAATTGTAGAAAAATCATATGGAGGTGATAAAAATTTCTAATTGAAGCTCTTTCAAATCTCTTTAGGGTAAAAATATAAATCTGGATATTTGCTTTGCCAATTGATACAGTTAAATCGTTACTTTTTACTGTTCATATGTTAAATTCTGGAATTTCCAGATTCTGTCTCTTAAATTTGGAAATACATTTGTCTTGATATACACATCCAAATGAGTCATGTTACCTATTAATTTAAAGATATGGATGTTTACTACATTCTTATAAAATTTTGTGAAATAATCCTTTCATTTCCTAGGTCAAATTGAAGTCACAACAAAACTGCTTTAGGACCTACGTTTTACCATTTCATCTTCTTTCTTAAATGTTCATAAATTACCATTTCACCATAACATTTGTACATACAATACATACATGTCCACTACATATTCGGGGTACATCATAACTATCATACATCACCTCTCAATGAAATTTAATTTCTCTTATAGGGGATAGTGAATTGCATATACTTTTGTATACATAAGTGCCACCCCTGAGTATCAGTTAGCGGATCATTTGACAAAAACTCACTTAGCTCTACATGCCATGTAGGGGGTATATAGCCGTATCTAACTTACTACCATCTCATGCCAGTCTTCTAGAGTGTAAACCTGATTTAGGTTAATGCCCTCCATTGTCTATCTATTTATCATCCCTACTATGACATTGAGAAACTGCAGATAAACTGATTGCTCTTGATCTCTACTTCTGTCCATCCCTTGACCTAGACTGAGTAATTAACTCTCCACATCTTTCTTGAGACTGATATGGTCAACATTATCTGTCTTTAGAAAAGAAGGATGGGGTTGACTAGGACCAGGAACATCACACTGATCTTTCTCTATAAAGTCACATATTCTTGGACTTTGAGAATGAAAAGGGACTGTCATAGATTCTGCCTGGATCTCTGGATTAAGGGACTGCTATAAGTTACTTATATCAAATTTATCCTTAAACTCTAGTAGAGGAGGAACAATATCTAGTCTACCTATAATCTAGTACCAATACTCAGCTTCCTTAGCCATAATATGTCCTCTCATCGAAGGAATAAAGCTTACTTCAGGGTTAGAAGGCATTCCAAAAACTCATTATATCTCTTATCATCTCTTTCTACTAATCCTCAAGAAATTTCTAAGACTATTTATCTTTAGCTTAGATCTCCAATATCCTATTTATTCATTCAGGAATCTAAGATAGCTTATCATGTTAGGCCATTTTACCTTAACTTGGCTATATTCATTCTATCATAACATCTCTTATCACCTGTAAGACTTCTGTGTCGCTAGCCTAAAGGACCTATGTGTCCTTGGCCTCATTGTAATCTAACTGTAATCTATAACTGAGTTGGCTATTTTCTTTCAGCTAACAAAGGAAGGATCTGGCTCACATCTCTATGCCATTCATACTTTTATGTTTTCCCTTATCCTCCTGGATCACTAACAGGCGAGAAGGTATCTCTTTTTAAGCCTCAATGTTCCATTTCCCTAGAGCATTCATCACCAATCCATAATCTTAATTGGACTATGAACAAGTAACCCATTACTAACCTCAACATCAATTGGGCCTTAGGTAACCGCTACATACTCGGTTTCCTAATTAGAGCAAATTTATATTACACTAGAACCTCTGTTCTATGCTAAAACTTTATTATGTACTAATGTAAGAAACTTTTGCTCTGATACCAAAATAAAACATCCTACTTTTACCAACTCATAGTATATATTTAGAAGCATATTTGATTTGCGGAAGTATTACATTAGCCCAAAAATTAAATTTTAAAACTTACTTCTCGGGTACTGTTCATTTGGTGATTTCTAGATTTATAGTCTAAATTTAAAAATTCATAACTAATTTTAGAAAAATTGTATAGAGGTGTTCGAAATTTCTAATTGAATCTATTTCATAGTTCTTTAGGTTAAAAATATAAATATGGACATTTACTTTGTCAATTGATACAGTTAAATCGTTACTTTTTACTGTTCATATGGCAAATTCTGGAATTTCCAGATTCTGTCTCTTAAATTTGAAAATTCATTTCTCTTGATATACACATCCAAGTGAGGCATGTTGCCTATGAATTTAAATATCTAGATGTGTACTACATGCTTATAAAAATTTGTGAAATAATACTTTAATTTGCTAAGTCAAATTGAAGGCACAACAAAATAGCTTTAGGACCTATGTTTTACGATTTCATCTTCTTTCTTAAATGTTCATAAATTAATCTAGCATTCCTAAACCATCAAATAAGCTTCTCATATATTCATATACATAATTTACATATGCCATAATTATTTCATACAGTTTCATCACATAAATAGACACCTTACATGGCATTTACCATGGAAAATTCATAGCATATGCTAGGATCTCAATTACTTCACTTTCTTTCTTCCATTCTTTAGCTCTTCTCCATGCATACATTTTCCTTCATGCTTGACCTAAATTGGTTGGTTGTGGAAGGATGAGATTCTAAGGAATCTTAGTAGCAAACATTAACACTTAAATATGCAAGATGAATGCTAATGCATGATATGTAATTTCATTAAACTTTCTTTAATTAGTGACATGCCATCATGCTATATACTTTTGCATAAAAGTGCATGGCCATGGAAAACATGTTATTCACAATAAATTCAACATTATTTATCATGTCACAACATCATTCAAATATCATATACATGTCAACACATAAGCACACTACATCAAGCACATAAAGAGGTAAGTCCACTACCTTGCACTTAAGCATTTCTCTTGATCTTTTGCACTTTCTCCCTAGCTTTCCAACCATGATGCCTTTTGGTCAATCACTTCCCAACATCTTCTTGGATGTTTCAAGGTCCTAAACACATTCATATTCATCACATAATTCATTAGGACCATGAACTCCAACAATGTTCAAGACTAAGCTTGATAAACTCTACTAACATAACTTTCTCTAGTCTTCACTAATTAACTTAGCCATTGAACCAATTGATGTCTTGACTTTACCCTACACAATTTCATCTTTTGAATCCATTTATGAGCTTAAAATCATGAAATTCCAGCTCCTATGAACTTTTCTATACAAAATTGCATAACACCCTCTTTTTTTAAAAAATTCTCAGTTTGATTCTAATACTTCCAATACTTGTTTCTCTACTTCATCCCACACAAGTTTTCATTTTAAAACCATTGGAAGCATCAAAATCATGAAATTTCAATCACTGTTCATGCGAGTGAATAGTAATAGAGGAGAATTTCAAAAACTACAGTCTTGGAATTTCAATACTTCCAAGGTTCAAAACCTTTCCAATCCTACACAAAATCATCATATAAATTCAATGGAAGCATTAGCTCATTGAAATTCCATTTTCTTCCATCATGAACAGTGTAAACTGAAATGGTTCAACCATGGCAAAGTCAAGAATATCAACTTGATTCAACAATCAATCACTTAACTAACTTGTTTAACCTTCAATCTCATATCTCTAACTTTAATTTCTTCTTTTTCCTTTCATCTAAGATTTTTGGACAGCACAAAACTTTAGAGAAAAAACTCAACTTTCTTTCATGGAAACCCTAAGTTAAAGCTCCCAAATCAAAGGAAAATTAGCAAGGATAGATTGCTTACCTTTAATCTCTAGCTTGCTTGAACTTTGGTACCTTGAATCTTCTTTGTCCTGATTTGAGTTTTCATTTTGCAAGTGGTTCCCCAAGGGTTCTCATGCCATAGTTTTGATCAGAAATAGTGGGGGTATTTATAGAAAAATTCCATGGAAAATCAATGGCCAAGATCACTTTGTGCACTATTTAATCTAAGGCTCATAATTGCTCTCACATTAAACTTACTCACCAAGCCAACTTGAGATAAGATCACATGACACAAATCTTCTCCTTCTCCTTGTCTTGGATGCCATGTGTGAGGTCTTGTGGGTCCTACTATGTGCAAATCCTAATTCTCACTTTATTCATTTTTCTTTTCTTTTTAAAAAATTCATAAATTTTTCATTATTGAACTTGGGCTCCAAGACAACTTTTGGGACTTATTGGACTGCCCTAGGATGAAATATTGAACTACCCTAGGCCATCCTTGGGTCCAATAGCAGTACAAATCCCAAGACACTTTCCTTATACCGATATCCTTAAAATATCCTAATTTTGAAATAAATGCTACAAATCTCTTTTAATGGTTCTAACATTTTTAAAAATTCATCCTAACATAAAATAAATCCCCTAAAAAGTCTCATAATTTTTTGAGACCTAGAAGTTCTGATAAAAATTCCCTATATTTCTTTAAGACCCTTTATCGGTGTTCGATTTTACTTTAATTTCTCAAAGGGTATTATCATCTTTTCACACACAGTGGCATTGGTTAACTAGTTTGGGGACTTTCCTTGACTATCTAACCTTAGTCAAATGACCAAAATGCCCTTCATTTAACTCTAATTCAGTGACACAACACAGTGGCATACTTAATGGTATGTTCGTAATTTTATATTTTTCTCAGTCCTTATTAGCCCTAGCCCACATACTTATCTAAAAATATTACTAGACCTATAAGATACCATTTTGGGCCCTCTACATGGTCCAATGCCTTCAGGGCTCAACTCCTAAGAAATTCCCTAAAAATATATTTATCGGGTATTTTAATCCACTATAAATTCTATAATAAATTGTATAGAACTCCATTTTGAGCTATGTTATTTTCATAAATTGTCATATTAATTACATAACTTTACTGCCAAATTTCATCTGATTCTGTGGTCCAGAGGATACTGTATGAATTTCCCTTTCTTCATAAATTTATATAAATTTTTTGGGACCTCACATCAAAATTCTGTGTTGCGTCAAACTGACGAGAATAATTTTCTCTATTTACTGAGAAAATTTGGGACTAATATGATTTTGAGTAGTTTTGGGCCTTTTCTAACTCAACTTTCAATAATTATCGTTTTGCCCTTGAACTTTTGAAAATTATACTTTGCACTATATAACTTTAAACTTTTCATGTTAGTCCCTCATCTTTATACTTTTGTCTAATCATTGTTTTTCCTTTGTATTTATCATTACAATCCTTTATAAATCTCTTTCCACCATCAATATTATACATATAAGGAAAAGTAGGATGTGACACTAAACACTAACTATAAATTTTGATATATTGTTTACCGATTGGACCTTCATTGCTATTCTATTATTATCAATTTTTGTTTGTGTCTAAGTCAAGTTCATATTTTTACTTGAACCCATATAACTTTCAAGGGGCTTATGGAAGTATTGTATATAAGCAGTATTTATTTCAAGAAAAAACAAGAGTTGTAGCATTGTCAAGAAGCTATAACAAAAGAATAAAAGAGAAATAAGTATTAATCTATAATAGAAGGATATGGTTTGGGGTATTTAAATAAAATTTTACTTACATCATCTTTAATTAAGATACTTAATTTTATTCCTTTTCATTTTCCTTCATATTTCTATCATTTCACCCACAAAAGACCTCTTGATTTTTTGCATGAGTTTTGTATAGTTGAGAAGATTTAGAGCCATTACAAGCATATGGTAGGTTATTTACCAATTTGAATTTGAGTGAAAGAACCTTAAAAATGAGAGGATATAGAGATCTAAACACTTGAATCCTTATAGAGAATCTATTGTGCTCAAACAATTAATCTTGATTTCATTTAGTAGTTAATTACTTGGCATTGCTCATATTATTATTTTTGCATTCTTAAAAGATGGTGAATTAATTATTTTAAGATTTCACTATGGATTATGTTGTTATCTCGAATTTAATAGCATTAACTTAGGTGTGATTCATTTATCTATCTAAGAGTACAAAGATTCAAGTGTGGGGGAATTAATAGGATACAAATTGTATATGATTTCTTTGACATTTTTAAGGATTTTATGAGAAGTTTACCATTCATTTTATGCATGCAATTGTGCTTTTGTGGTAATACATGATTGTGTATGGCAATATGCTAATTTAAGGTTTAAATGGTAATTTAACTCTTCCAAACAACATATATATTGTTCTTTAATTAGTTCGGCTATTATAGTGAGCTTTGATTTTGAATTGTAAGAGTTTTGAAGGAAAATCAAGGACCCAATGTGAGGCAGAGAAGGAATCACAGGCAAAGAGGACCTGAAACATGAAAGTTAGCTTTTGTGATGTTTAATCGTGACCTCTAAGACCACTAGTTGTGACCTACTTTTCTCCTGAGAGGTTCTCTGTGTTCTTAGGTCATGACCCAAAATAGGAACTGGTCACAACTAAAATGGTTAGTTGGTGAATCTGTGTGTTTTCATTTAGGTTACTATGCAATTAAGGATAGGAAAAGTAGTCAGACGGGAGGAGGCTAGATTTTTGCCAAATTTGGCTAAGAAGTAGCTACTCATTCTCTCTTAACATTCTCTCTACAACCTCCACATACACCTTGCATTTTTCTTCATCTTTCCATAGCTTTTCACATTTTTATAATGATTAATCTCTTTCTACCATCTTTTTTATTACTTTTCCATCACTATTTTCTATATAATTCATTGCATCATTTATGGGCAGCAATGACAGCACAATAAGAGCTTTGAGAGGCTAGGTCTTTAGTCTCTTGGTGATGGATAATATATCTTGAGTTCATGAATTGCACTGGGGAGTTTTCTATCTTAATATGCTCCTATTTCATGTTTTGATATTTCTAGATTTAGGGATTTCATTGTATGAATAGGGATTGAATGTCAATTGATTATTTTTAGATTAGATATTTGTAATTGACATTGGATAATGGGATTATTGATTTTAATATGAATATTTTAGTCTTGATTTCGGGATAGTTAGTAACATCTTTACTTTCGTATGTCTTAAGGACCAATTAGTAGCATTTAGAACCACTTATAAGACCTTAGAAGTCCATTAGCTAAATCTGAATTTTTACTGTTCTCGAGTTAATGTTCATATGGTATTTCAAATTTAGTGATAAAATTTGAAAAATTATAATTAATTCTAGAAAAAATGAAATAATATGGTTCAAAAAGCCATGTGAAAATAACATCTTGAAATTTAAGGAAAAAGTAAATTCCTGACCATACACAATTCTTCTAAAAATTCTCATTTTGATTTCAGTACTTCGAATACTTTTTTCTCTACTTTATCCCACACAATATTTCATTTTAAAACCATTGAAAACATCAAAATCATGAAATTTCAATCACTGTTCATGTGAGTGAACAGTAATATAGAAGAATTTCAAGAATTACAACTTTCAATTCCAATGCTTCTAAGGTTCAGAACCTATCTAATCCTACATAAAATCATCATATAAATTCAATGAAAGCATTAGATCATTGAAATTATATCTTCTTCTATCATTAATAGTATAGACTGAAAGGACTCAACCATGACAAAGTCAAGAATATCAACTTGATTCAACAACCTCCCATCTAACTAGCTTGTTCAAGCGTTAATCATATAACTGTAACTTTAATTTCTTCTTTCTCTTTTCATCTAAGATTTTTTACAGCATATAAACCCTAGGTAAAGCTCAACTTCCTTCCACAAAAACCCTAAGTTCAATCCCCTAAATTAAAGAAAAATAAGCTAGGATAGATTGCTTACCTTAATTTCTAGCTAGCTTGAACTTTGGTGCCTTGAATCTTCTTTGTCTTGGCTTGAGTTTGCATTTTGACATAGCTTCTCCAAGGGTTCTCATTCTATGGTTTTGAAGTATAATTATGGGGGTATTTATAGAAAAATTCCATAGAAAATGAATAGGCAAGATCATTTTGTGCACTATTTGATCTAATAGCTTATATTTGATCTTGGATTAGCTTTCCCTATAAACCAATGAGATGACATTATCCATGACATCATCAAGCGATACCTCATAGCCCATGTGAAAAAATTGCAAAGGGAGGAATCATATGGAAAAATTTCAGTCCAGTCCGATACCAGCTTAGTCCGATTTCCCAAAAATCAGACTGTTTTCTGAATCTATTTTTTCTAAGATTCTACAAATGCTTTCTGACCTTAAATCCATTATCTGGATTCTTCCTACCATTGAAATTCTTGGAC
Source organism: Leucaena leucocephala (assembly GCA_037074615.1). Taxonomy (NCBI): domain Eukaryota; kingdom Viridiplantae; phylum Streptophyta; class Magnoliopsida; order Fabales; family Fabaceae; genus Leucaena; species Leucaena leucocephala. Next base: position 21,611,294 of record CM073519.1, read on the forward strand.
TAGATCTAAACTTAATTACAGATCCCTTGGCAAATGACTTAAATGCCCTTGGTTCACTATCTTGTACTATATTAACCCTAATGGCATAATTGTCATTTCATACCCCCTTTACTGCTTATCAGGGAATTTAATGACTCAGATGAATCACCCCTGTACTTGACTTAGAATTTTGGATTGTCCAAAATAACCAAACTACCCTCAATTCATCTCTAGTTCCTTATTACAACACATGGGCAAACTTAGTGGCATTTTCATAATTTTATATTTTTTCTGGTCTTTATTAACACTAGATTATAAATTTATCTAAGAATATTATTGGGCCTATAAGATGCCATTTTGAGCCCTCTATAAGGTCTATTGACTTTATGGGCTCAACTCCTGAGATATTCCCCTAAACATATTTATCATATGTTTTAATCTGCTATACATTCCATAATAAATTCTACAAAATTCCTTTTTGAGTTATGTCAGTTTCATAAATTTTTATACTAATTATAAGAATTTACTGTCAAATTTCATATGATTCTGAGGTCCAGAGGATACTGCATTAATTTTTCTTTCTTCAAAAATTCATATCAATTTTTCAGGACCTCAAATCAAAATTCTATGTTGCGTCAAACTGATTATAATAATTTTCTCTATTTATTGAGAAAATTTGGGACTGAACTTATTCTATGCATTTTTTAGCCTTTTTTGGCTCAACTTTCAATAATTACCATTTTGCCCCTGAACTTTTGAAAATTACACTTTATGCCCTTAAGTATTCATAATTACACTTAATGGTTTAAAGTTTATGTCTACTTTCATTTTTGTACCATAGAACTTTTGAACATTCCAATTTAGTCCCTCTTTATATTTTTATCTAATCATCATTTTTTCTCTATTCATTCTTACAATCTTTTTCAAACCTCTTTCCTCTATCAGTCTTACACATATAGGGAAAAATTAGGACATGAAATAGTTAGACTATTATCAACAATTATTGATGTTTAATTCAATTGCTTGAATTCTATAGTTGTCAATTGATGACCATTTGAGGGCATTATCAGCATCTAATTTAATTACAGACTAAGTGGTTTTCAACAGTGCATTAAGAAGTTTTTAAACTAGCTTTGATCAAAGGAGTTAAATAACCATTAATACACTAGACTCAATCAATTGATTAAGTTTTTATTTAATACTTAGTGATTTCAAAACTCCCATTCAAATTAAGAATAAGGATAAATATGTTTTCATCATTAAGAATTTTTCTTAACATATTTCTTTCACAATATAACTCATTTTCCTCTTAATCAAAAATACAAAATCATTTACTTTACTACACCCTTATTTTAGTGCAGCCATGTTTGATCAAATCCAAAACTCATGTTTTTACTTAGTTTTTCAATGGCTTTATTGACCAATTTGCTAGGATTGCAATACAAATGTTCCTTGAGAAGAATGATAGGATTTGCCTTATACTATATTATCGGGTGCAATCATTATTTTGATAGGTTGGACGATGACAATCCAAGCTTACCACAACCATTGACTAATAATTTAGTTAACCATTCTTAAAAAGGAACTGTCAATAAAAATTTTGACATAGCATAAGTGACGATTCCATATGAACAACCGTCAACTAATACTTTAGTTAACCATACTTGAAAAGGAACTATCAATAAAGATTTTGAAAACAGCACAAGTGACAGTTTCATATGAACAACTATTAACTAATAGTTTAGTTAACCATTCCTTATAAGGAATCATTAAGCATTGTACATATTGTTTTTTGTAAAACCACATTGTCACAAATGTAAAAAATAAATGACAGAACAAGAAAGTGAAAACAAAAATAGAATAAGGAATGAAAAGAGAATAACACAAAACTAATTAAAAAATAATCTTTAGCATTATTATCCTCATCACCTGAGGAAGGAGTGGAAGCATCTGAGGCGAGATCATATTAGATTCCATAGTGATCAAGAAGGAGGTTCACCTTCTTATTCAGGGTGTAACAACAATTGTTAAAGAGGAGCAATTGGTCGATAGGATAAGGAGGAGGAAGATGAGGAAGGGCTTGATTAGAATAATAAGATATTTGGCATTTTACCATTTTCTTCTTGTCGATAGAGAACTACCATGAAGATTTATGTTTGAGAGATGAGTTTAAATAGTAAGGGTAAGTAACATTTTTAAAAAAACATGGATATACAAAAGGTGGTAACTAGAACGTCATCTTTTACTTGACAATTTTGTATAATAAACCGTTACATAATACTAATAATAAGTTGAGAATTATTAGTGGAGAACCGGCAAGTTTATGGTTCTTTTGTTTTATATATAAGAATTTCTAAACTAAGATATATTCACTTCTCTGCCAATGATCAATAAATTATATTACATATTTTTACCAAAATAAACATAAAAATAGAAAATGAAATCTAGTGATCTTCTTCATCACCACTAGTGTACTCCTCTGCCCCTAGCCTAAAGAGGTCTTATCATCGTCAATATCTTTTACAAGTTTAACCTCATTATTATGCTCAATGATGAGGTTTAAGATCTTGTTCACATTCTATGAATATCTAGTGAGCCTCCTCATCGATCGGTTAGTATGAGACACCATCTAAACAAGAGCATCCAATGGATGATGTTGCAATAGAGGTGATAGAGGTGGAGGATGGAATGGTGGCTAAACAGAATGAGATCTTTGGTGTCTCATGTTGAAGAAGAGAAAGAAGAAAATGATAACCCTAGCTAGTGAGGAAGATAATAGAAAAGTAGGAAATGACAATTTTATCAAATAGAGTGGAAGTGATTGTCATATCCTAAGTTTTCCCTATCTGTATAATACTAATAGAGGAAAAAGGATTAGAGAGGATTGTAACGATGATCAGAAAGAATAATAAAGGTTAGATGAGTCCTGAAGGAAGAGAGGGACTAAATTGAAAAGTCTAAAAGTTTTATGGTGGAAAACAAAAGTAGAAATAAATTCTGGGTCATTAAGTGTAATTTTTAAAAGTTTAAGGACCTAAATGAAAATTAGAAAAGGTTGACGGCCAAAAGTGAAAGGAGAAATAAAAGTTAGGCCAAAAAGTATAATTATCAAAAGTATAGGGACCTAAATGCAATTAACCAAAAGTTTAGAGACCTAAATACAATTAACCAAAAGTTTAGGGACCTAAATGCAATTAACTAAAAGTTTAGGGACATAAATATAATTATGAGAAAGTTGAACTGAAAAAGGCCCAAAAATACCCAGAATTAGATTAGTCCCAAATGTTACCAGTAGATAGGCAAAATTATTCTGATCAGTTTAACGGAAGACATAATTTTAATTTGAGGTCCCGATTAATTGATATAAATTTTTGATGTTAGAAAAAATTATTGCAGTATTTTTTGGACCTCAGAATTAGATGAAACTCTATAGTAAAATCCTATATTTAATATAAGAATTTATAAAATTGACAGAGTTAGAAAAGGAATCCTGTAGAATTCTTACGGGGGTTTTCAGTGGAATAAAATACCTGATAAATAGGGTCAGAAGAGATTTCTTGGGATTTATGCCATAAAGGTAATGGACCAATATTAAGGCCCAAATGACATCCCAAGAGGCCCAATAAGGTGGTTGGACAGTTAAGTGGGTCAGAGTCTAGAGCAACACAAGAAAAGTGTGAAATTACGAAAATATCGCTGTGTGGTCAGATTGTACAAGGATGGATGGAGGGCATTTTAGTCATTCTGGACAGGCCAAACTGTCCAAGCTAGTATAAAGATGATTAGTTAGAGCCAATATGCACCTTGATGTAGTATAAAGGAGTGTAAAATGACAATTATGCCCTTAGGGTTAATATAGTGGAAGACTATGAACCAAGGGCATTTTCGTCATTTACCAAGGGATCTGTAATTAAGTACTAACCCAGTACAAGAATGTCAATGGTAGGAAGAATCCAGATACAAGATTTAAGGTCAGAAAGCATATTATGAAATCTCAAAAAAATTAGATTTATAAAATAGTCTGGTTTTGGGGGAATCGGACTGAGCCGGTATCGGATTGGACTAGAATTTTTTCAGAAGCTTCCCCCATTGAAATTTTGCCACCTAGCCCTATGAGTTGTCCCTTGGTGATGTCATGGATTATGTCATAATTCTCTTTTTAAAAAAGTTAAATCCAAGATTAAATGTGGGCCATTAGATCAAATAGTGCACAAACTAATCTTGGAAATTGATTTTCCATGAGATTTTTCTATAAATACCCCCTCAAATCTGATTCAAAACCGTGAGCTCAAGAACCCTTGGGGAAACTCTTACAAAATGAAAACTCAAGCCAAGATAAAAAAGATTCAAGGTACCAAAGTTCAAGCAAGTTAGAAATTAAAGGTAAGCAATCTATCCTAGCTTATTTTCCTTTGATTTGGGAGCTTGAACTTAGGGTTTTCTTGGGAAAAGTTGAGTTTTTTCAAAGGTATTGTGCTGTCCAAAAATGTTAAGATGAAAGGAGAAAGAAGAAATTAAATTTAGAATTATACAATTGAAGCTTATACAAGCTAGTTAAGTGATTGGTTGTTGAATCAAGTTATATTCTTGACTTTGCCATAGTTGAACCAGTTTGGGTTGCACTGTTCATGATGGAAGGAAATGGAATTTCAATGATCTAATACTTCCATTGAATTTATATGATAATTTTGTGTAGGATTGGATAGGTTTTGAACCTTGAAAGCATTGAAACTCCAAGATTGTAATTTTTGAAATCCTTCTCTATTACTATTCACTCACATGAATAGTGATTAGAATTTCATAATTTTGATACTTCCAATGATTTTAAAATGAAAAGTTGGGTGGGATAAAGAGGAGAAACAAGTATGGGAAGCATTATAATCAAAATGAGAATTTTTGAAAGAAAAGAGGGTGTTATGTAATGCTGTATAGAATAGTACATAGGAGCTCGAATTTTATGATTTTAAGCTCATACATGGATTTAAAAGATGAAATTGTGTAGGGTAAAGTCAAGACACCAATTGGTTCAAAGGCTAAGTTGATTAGTGAAGACTAGAGAAAGTTATGTTGGTAAAGAGTTAAGAATTTATCAAGGATAGTCTTGAACATTATTGGAGTTCTTGGTCCTAATGAATTATGTGATGAATATAAATGTGTTTAGGACCTTGAAACATCCAAGAAGATGTTAGCAAGTGATTTATCGAAAGACTTCATGGTTGAAAAGCTAGGGATCAAGTGCAAAAGATCAAGAGAAAAGCTTAAGTGCAAGGTAGTGAACTTACCTCTTTATGTGCTTGATGTGGTATGCTTATGTGTTGACATGTAAATGATATTTGAATGATGTTGTGACATGATAAATGATGTTGAATGAATGGTGAATAATATGTTTCCCATGGGCATGCACTTTTAAACAAAATTATATAGCATGATGGCATGTCACTAATCAAAGAAAGTTTAATGAAAATTACATATCATGCATTAGCATCCATCTTGCATATTTAAGTGGTAATGTTTGCTACTAAGATTCCCTAGAATCTCACTCTACCATAACCAACCAATTTAGGTCAAGCATGATAGATAATGTATGCATGGAGAAGAGTTAAAGCATGGAAGAAGAAAAGTGAAGTATTTAAGATGTTAGCATATGCTATGCACTTTCCATGTATATCAAAGCCATGTAAAGTATATATTTATATGATGAGATTGTATGAATCAATTATTGTATAACCCCATAATGTATATAAATTCAAAAAAAGCAAAAGAGATTATTTATGTATGCTGGAACAATTATGGAAAGTGAAAGAAAGGAAACTGAAATGGTAAAAACTAGGTCTTGAAGCAGTTTTGTTGTGGCTTCAATCTGACCTAGCAAATGAAGAAATTATTTCAAGAAATTTTATGAGCATGTATTAAACATCCAGAGATTTAAGTGCATAGGTAGAACGTTTCATTTGGATGTGTATATCAAGAGAAATGAATTTCCAAAATAAGGGACCAGAAACTGTTTCCAGAGTTTTTGACCAAATGAACAGTAAACTTCAAGGAATAAACTGTATCAATTGGCTAATCATTTGGTCTAGAAATTATTTTTCCCTTACATTTCAAGATTTTATCTTCATGTATCTTTTTGAAACACTTCATTTCGAGTTTTTTAGAATTAATTATAATTTTTTGAAGTTCATTGCATAATCTGGAATACCATATGAACAGTAACCCGAGAAAGAGTAAAATTCCAGATTTGGCTAATGGACTTCCAAGGTCTTGTAAGTAATTCTAAATGCTACTGAATGGTCCCTATGACGTATAAAAGTAAGGATGTTACACAGATCCCTTGGCAAATGACTGAAATGCCCTTAGTTCACTATCTTGCACTATATTAACTCTAAGGGTATAATTGTGATTTCACACCTCTTTATATTTCATCAGAGTATATACTAGCTCTAAATAATTACCCCTATACTTACTTGGATGTTTTTGACCTATCCAGAATGACCAAAATGCCCTCCATCCTTCTTTGGTACAATCTGGCTACAAGGGGTATTTTCATAATTTGACACTTTTCAGGGTTGCTCTAGAATCTGACCTACTTAACTGTCCATCTACCTTACTAGGCCTCTGGGACACCATTTTGGGCCTAGATATGGTTCCATTGCCTTTATGGCACAAATCCCGAGAAACCTCTCTTAAAGGTATTTATCAGATATTTTATTATACTGTAAATTCCCTTAAAATTTTATAGAATTCCTTTTCTGACCCTATCAATTTTATAAATTGTCATATTAATTATAGGAATTTATTGTAAAGTTTCATATTCTGAGATCTGAGAAATACTATAATAATTTTTCATGACTTCATAAATTAATATAAATTTTTTGGGACCTCATTTCAATTCTATGCTGCGTCAAACTAATTAGAATAATTTTCTCTACTTACTGGTAAAATTTGAGACTAATCTAATTTGGGAATTTTTTGGCCTTTTCCGACTCAACTTTCTCATAATTACATTTTTACCTATGAACTTTTGATAAATTACATTTAAGTCCCTTAACTTTTAGTAATTACACCTTTTGGCACAACTTTTCTTTTTTTTTCTTTCATTTTCTACCATAGAACTTTTAAACTTTTCATTTTAGTCCCTCATCTTTATAATTTGTCTAATCATTGCTTTTCCTTTCTATTCATCATCACAATCCTTTCCAATCATCTTTCCTCTAGCAGTATTATACAGATAGGAAAAAATTAGGATATGACATACTTTGATTTTACAGCCATAGCTACTTCATCGAGTTTGTTCTTGAATACCAATTTTGTGACAATGACTAGATTTAACCCAAGAAGGGGGTGAATTGGATATTTATAAATATTTAAACCTTAAAGCAAATCAAACTTAAATAAATAGAGTAATGTTAGCACAACAATTTTACCCAAGAAGGGGTGAATTGGGTGATATTAAAAATTTAAAACTTAAATTGAAACATAGAGATTGAGTTAAGAAGGGTCTTATAAAAAAAGTGAGGAAGCTGATAAAGAAGATAATGCTCAAATAGTTTATACTGGTTCAACCTAACCATTTGACCTATGTCCAATTCTTAAAGCTCTTTTGAGTATTCTACTATTCTTTAATATTCACAGGGCTCTTGGTGTCTCAGTACATCAACAAGAGATAACCTCTCTTACTCCCCTTTACTTTTCTAAGGTTACAATCTACCAACTCAAGAGACCTACTATTGAGTATAATAGGTGAAAGAATAAAAGATCTATGTCTCTCTCAAGTAGAGTGATAGTGATAAACACTAAAAATCAAATGCTCTACTTAGAATATTGAAAAATACTCTTATCGAAAATACTTCTATAAATATCCAAACAATGTGTATTCAAACAAATTTACTCTTATCAAATATTACTTCAAAAACTAGCCTTATTGAAATGTACTTCAAAAATAAACTTTTAATTATAGAGGCATAATTTAAGCTTATCGAAACATTTATCAAGAAGAAGTCTATACAAGGTGTTTATGTCATAGACCAAAAAAAGTAACTTATTGAAGTGTTCTTTGATAAGTGGGTTTATCAAGTGTTATACGATAAGTAGACTTATCGAATAACTATTTGACAAGGTCATGATATTTTAGAACAATGGTCTATTTAAGACTTTATTTAGTTATTGTAATCTTTATCACAAATTCTATGTAGTCCATTTTTAAATCAAGATTTTAGAAGATCATTTTCTAAATCATAATATCATTTTTCAAATAATTACATATTTTAAAAATTGCTTAACTAGTTTTAGAAACTGGTTTAAAAACTAAGACTTCTCTCTTTAACAAAGTGTTGATCGATAAACTATTTTATCAATTAATGCTTCGATAAATGTTATTTAGAAATTGATTTCAAAAACAAAGTTTGTTCTCATTTATTGAAGGATTTATCCATAAATTCCCTTATTGATAAATGCTTCGATGGATGTTATTTAGAAATTGATTTTGCAAATTGATTTTTTTTCTTGTGTTTTGAAGGGTTTATCAATAAACATTCTTATCAATAAGCTTATTTAAAAATAAGCTATCTAAATTAGATTTAAACATTTAATCAATTTGTCATCATCTAAACAAGGGGTCTAACAAGCAATAGTTAAAACAATATCACTGAAGGTTGGAACTATTGAAAGATAAATAGCATAAATCGATTTATCTTACTTTAGTCCACCTAACCTATATCTAGTCACTAGTCCACTCCTAAGATTTTCCATTATATCTTCAAGATTTCAAATGGGCTATTGGTGGCCATAGTACAATCAACCTTGGTTTTAAATGAGAAGTTTAAATTAATACAAAACTAGGAAGTTTAAATTTTCAATTTAGAAATGCACTTTTAACATTTATTTGATAAAGTTTAAAATCTTTCATTCATGCAAATTTTAAGAGTACTCGTATAGCTTCCAATCTAGCCATTGGAGCATATATTTCCTCTTAATCAATTCTTTCTTCCTGATTATAGCCTTTTGCAACAAGTGTAACCTTATTTCTAACAATTATTGTATATTCATTGGGCTTATTCTTGAATACCTACTTAGTGCATATAACTGGATGGTTATTTGGCCTGGGAATCAAGTCCCAAACTTGATTACACTCAAATTGGTTAAGCTCTTCTTACATAGCTCAAATTATAGCTTCGTCAATATTTGTTGGTTCAATGTTTGAAATAAATGTAGAGAATCATACTTCATTAAACACTTGTTTTGGGTTTTTACCCCTTCATTGACTTCACCAATGACCTGATCTAAAAGACGATCCTTGATATGATTACAGGCTTTAGGTTGGTCATCATCATCTTGAGAAAATATTTCATTGGGTTTTCTAAAGATTTTGTTAAAACTCAAATTTTCAAAATTTTGAATAATCTCAGCATCATCCTTAGAAGGTTTTGAAATTGACTCTACTTTAGCAAAAACAACATGAATAAACTTTTCTATAGTAAAAGTTATTTTGTTGAAATTCTATAAGCTTTGTTATGATTAGAATATCTAAGAAATAAGCCTTCATCAGACTTATGATCAAATTTACCCCTATTCTCCTTATTGTTGTGAATAAAACATTTGCTTCCAAAAATCTTTAGATGGGCTATGTTAGGCTTGGTTTCTTTGTATAGCTCATAGGGAGTTTTCTCAAGCATTGTTTTGATATAGGTTCTATTTGAAATATAACATGTTGTGCTGATTGCTTCTACCTAGAAAACTTGAGAAATTTCCTTTTCATTCAGTATAGCTCTAGCCATGTCAGTGAGGACTCTATTCTTTCTCTTTACTACTCTATTTTATTGAGGTGTGTGTAGGGTAGAAAAATTATGATTGATTTCATGCTTCTCACAATATTTGTCAAACTCATGATTTTCTAATTATCCTCCATGTTCAGTCATGATAAACACAACAGAAATACCTTTCTCACTTTGGACCTTTTTAGGAAACACACCAAATGCTCAAAATATTTTATCTTTTAATGAAAGAAATAAAGTCCAGGTAAATCTTGAATAGCTATAAACTATTACAAGAGTATACTAGTTACATCTCAAACTTTTAACTCTTGTTAAACTAACCAAATCCATATGAAGCATTTGGAGTAACCTTTCAGTTGAGACTGTCTTCTTTGATTTGAAAGAAAAACTTTTTTTTCCCTCTTGACAAGCATCACATAAAACATCATTTTCAAATTTGATTTTGTGTAAACCAATTACTAAATCCTTTTTGATAAATTTTGGAACTTAATCCATATTAACATGAGCTAATCGTTTATGCCAAAGCCAACTTTCACTTGTTTTACTCATAACACAATTTTGAGAAGGATTGGAGTTAATTGAAGTAGTATAATAGTTATAATCCCTTTGTACTCTGAGCTATCTTTAGTTCCTATTTGTTGAGTGGAAAGTTTTTCTTATTGATGATCAGACGTTCCACTAGATCAAATATCACTTAATTGTCTTTTTCTCCACTTTGACTCATGCTCAACAAATTATGGCATAGTCATTCCACATAATAGATATCTTCAATCCTTATTCCTTCTTGATTTCCAATTTCTCTGATTCCAGTTATTATTCCTAATTGGTTTCCACCAAAACTTACTTTTCCTCTTTCTTTAGGTTTGAGTTTGAAGAACTTGTTAGCATATCCAATCATATGTTTTGAGCATCCACTATCAATGCACTATTTAGTAGTCTTGGATGCCTTGAGACAAACCTACAAAAAGATCACTTAGTTTTAGGTACCCATATCTTCTTGGATCTTGATTTGTTAGTCTAAATAACCTTAGACACATAAGTACCCTTAGGCACCTATTTTAGTGTCCTATAAGTTCCTTTCCTCTTGTGATAATAAGAAGCAGTATGACCCTTACTGTTACAATATATACAATTAGCAAATAGGTTAAAAGAATGAACAAAACTTTTAAAATAAGTTAAATTCAATTTTTCACCATTCTTCTTCCTACATTTTCTTTTATCTAGAGTTGGATCAAATCTAATTCTATACTTGTTAGTAATGTATCTCTGACTTCCAAGAATTGCTTTGAGCATTTAGCTCCTTTTGGTGAATTTTTCAAGAGTTCTTGTTAACTCTTTGCTCTTTTTCTCTACTTCTTCACATTTTGTACAAGATTGTACATTCTCGACATTATCAATTTTTTGCATGAGTTGTTCCTCAAGAACATTAACTTTCTTCTTAGAGCTTACGAACTCCTTCGCTATTCTTATCAATTCATATCGTAAAGCATTGTAGTCAAATAGCAATTCATCATAGGTAGGTTCAAGTTGATTACCTTATTAGTATAAGACTTTTCTTGTTCTATGGTAATGAGATAGATGTTTGCCACTTCTTCATTGCCACTATCTTCATATTCTGATGAGCTTTCTCCATAGATAGATGGAATAGAGCTTTTTTTCTATTATATTTGTCCTTATTTTTTTCTTTATCCTTCTTTGACAATTGTGGACAATCAACTTTAATATTTCTTGGCTTCTCGCATTTGAAGCAAATGATATGATCCCTTGTTACTGAGGTTGAGAGAAAAATTCTTTTTGATTGAAATTTTCTTCTAGTAGCTTTATTCTTGTAGAATTTTTGGAATCTCTTGACAATGAGACCATTTCATCATCCTCTACTTGTCATCTTCATCTTTGTTTTCTTGAGCTTTGAGTGCAATTCCTTTACAGTTTTTCTCCTTTAGCTCCTTCTTGTATTTCTACTAGCTCTTATATTCTAACAAACTTCTAAAGAGTATAGCAACTGATTGCATTGATTCTCCTTTTGCTTTTTATATAGTACTCACCTTTGGTTCCCATTCTTTGGTGTGTCCATCAAGAATGTTTCTTACTTGATCCTTTTGACTATTGATCCTCTTGACTATATCTCTTGCCAAGTACAATCAAGTGGTTAATGAGGTAAGAGAATCTGATTTTCATGTCTTGGATACTTTCTCCTGGATTTATTTGGAATAATTTTAGAGTATTGACTCTACTTTGCTTCACTCCAGAAGTTCTTTCATGAGAAATTTCAAGTGCCTCCCATATCTCGTTTGTTATCTCCAGACTAGATACTCTAAAGTATTCTTTTTGAATTAGAGTATAATTATGTATGTTGATAGCTTTATCATTTAGCCCAACCAGTTTCTTGTCATCATCATCGTACTTACTTGGAACATTAGAAGTCCTTTGACCATCTCTCACTTTTATCAGAACATAGTTTCCTTCTTAGATTACATTCCATATCCATATTCTGAAGCCTTAATGAAAGCCTTTATTCTCATATTCTAGAAGGTAAAGTTCTCTCTATTGAATCCTAGTGGCTTTACTTTTTAACTTCCTTCAGTTAGTACACTATCACCAAATCCTTCTATTAAGATATACTCTTGAGATGGTTAAGTTTTTTACAAAAGACTTGCTCTGATACTAAATATTAGAATGACAGTTTCACCTAAGAGAAGGTAAATTGGGTGATATTAAAAATTTAAAACTTATATTGAAAAATAGAGATTGAGTTAATAAGGATATCACCGAAGAGTGAGAAAACTAATAATGAAGAAATGCTTAAAGTTTTTATACTAGTTCAGCCACTTGGCCTACATCTAGTCCTTAGAGCTCTCTAAGTATTCTACTATTCTCCAATATTTATAAGGCTCTTAGTGCCTCAGTACATCAATAAGAGATACCCTCTGTCCCTCCATCTTAGTCCCATAAGGTTACAATCTATCAACTCAAGAGACCCACTCTTGAGTATCACATATAAAAGAAAAAAGATTTCTAAGTCTCTCTCAAGTAGAGTGATAGTGATAAAAACTAAAAATCAAATGGTCTGCTCAAAATATGAAGAATAGAGTAGAATAGAGTATTAAATTATGCAGAAATCAATGCTCAATAAATGTTGTTCGCTATTCTCTTACATTTAGTATGGCTTCTTTTATAGTTGAGTTTGAAGATTAATTTGTTGAGTAGACATTTAGCTTATTAAAGTAGCCATTGAAGGCTAAAGCCATTGCTACTAATGGTTGAAGCATTTAATTCATCTGACACAAATTTGGTATTTGATGATTTTCTTCATTTGATCTTATTTATGGCTGCAATTGATCTTGAAATGCATAGTATAAATGATAAAATAAGTGTTTAAGCAAAGATCAATTAGTTTCCAATGTTTTGGATTGAAATAACAAAGTCTAGTTTGAAAATAATTTTGAATAACAAATAGATTTATCAAAGTGTTTAGCGAAAAGCACTCTTATTCAAAAGAACTTTGATAAATATCCAAACAATGTATGGTCAAGTCAAATTAACTCTTATCAAATAAAACTTAGAAAACTAGCCTTATTAAAATGTCCTTCGAAAAATAAACTTTTAGTTATAGAGACATAGTTTAGGCTTATCGAAACACTTATCGAGAAGAAGTCTATTCAAGGTGTTTATTTCATAAACATAAGAAGTAACTTATCAATGGGTTCTTTGATATGTGGGCATACTGATAAACTCATATTTGTAGTGATTTATAGTGTGTTTAAAGTGAGTTTATTATTGATTTTATCCTTATTTATCAATATATTGAGCAGTATTTAAATAAAATAATATTCAGAATAGTTGAGAATTAATTGATATAAATTTAATTCTTAAAGTGAACAAATAATATGTTTATTCTAATTTTCTATAATAGACCAATGCATTAAGGGAGAATGACAGCTGGACTAAAGGAGTTGATGACATGTGACAGCACATGGGCTAGATCTAGGAATTGAGGAAGAGATTGCAAGTAGGAGATCATGCATATGCTGGCACATGGAGAAGCATTGTTCATGCACATAGCATTATTCACACACGTCTAGCACTATTCACGCACACTTCTGGCACTGTTCGCGCACACACAACATAATCACATATTTCAGCAGTAACTCATGCACTCTACACATCATTCACACCATTTTATCTACCTTTCACATCCGTCCACACCTATATATACACACCATCACAATTCATTTTAGACACACCTGGGAGCTAAGTTGACATGCCATTCTCCATTTCTCTCTCCCTCTATATTTTATATTCTGTACTTTTCTCTATTCTAGTCAATAAAACTAGGCTAGGACAGAGGAAAGTTCTGTAGTTCAACTTCACCTTCTTCTATCATTTTTACCATGATTGCTGCTGTGTTTTTATTATTGCTGAAGTTCAGATATCAATGCAAGGCTAACTTACTGTGCTCTCTTGGACATGATGCTAAACCAGAATCCTTAAGTTGAATAGGGAGTTCATTATGTCTTTAATTCAGAGTTAATTGTATCGGGTTGATGTAGTTAAAAGTATAATTAATGATGCAATTAGAGTAGTAGAGGATAAAGAAGTAGGGAACCAAGTTGGATTTCTTATTTCTGAATAACTATCATTTGATTGATTTGCATCTTTGATAGAGATGAACATAGTTGTGATTAATTGAAGTGATTCTATAATAGAGTATAGTTGTATTTGTTTAATTCATATTCTACTATCTTTGAGTTGAATGATTCTTAATCTCTTTTAATGTCTGTGAGTTGTAGCTTTGATTGAGATTTAGCTAGCGAGTTGTTAGCTAACATATTCTAATTCAAGTGATCTACTCCTCATATTCTATAGATAATGAAGGTAAAGTAGTCTCCAAGGGAACACACTTTTCATTCATTCATCTCATCATCATACACACTAAAATCATAAACAATAATAGCATAGAATTTACTTTCAGTAGTTAGATCAAAACCCATCAAACACTATCTCTTTAACTTGTTAATTTGTGGCTCATTAGATTAATTAGAAACTTTTACATCTATTTAGGCTCCTTGTGAATTGACCTAGGTTAGCCTCCACTTACTATTGGTTAGCTTAGTTTTGTTTGATAATTAAAATGATAGTTGTCAAAATAGTGCTGTTACTGGGGAGCCTTACTTGTTAAGGTTTTCTAAGCAATCTCCTAGGCCTAAAAATCATAAAAAGTAGATAGGTGTTTCAGTTTTTCTGTGTATTCAATGTTTTGTCTTGTTGAGTCACGACCAAAGTACTTGAAATTGATTTCTAAATGTCTCTGTGAACTTTAGTCATGACCAGAAGCATATTTGGTCACAACCAAAAATTTGTTTTCAAGTCATTTTGCTCATGACAGAGAAGCATACGAAAGCATATAACCTGCTCATGACACCACTATTAGATTTCGGGCGTACCTGAGATGGTCTTCTTATCTACTGAGATACCCACATGTAACTGGAGAACCTTGTGTGGACTCTGGTACATTTCACAGCAAATGGCATCGATGAACAAATAGAATGGAAGGAAACCAGAGGAGGAGCAAAGAGAATAGCACAATTTTGCATAGCAAAAAACTACACACACAAGTAGACTGATCTCCCTTTTTTCTGCTTCTCTGCGCGTGTGTATATGTGTTGTGGGGAGTGGGATACCTGTAACTTCCCACTCCCACATTTTTCTCCTTTTGTAAACTAAGGAGAAAAAGTGTTCCCTCTATTCCCTCTATTATCCTAATAACTATTGGGTTTGGGTCTAATCCACCAAAGGTGGATCAGCCCACTTTCTAACAGACATTTATCATAATAAACTTAAGACATTATCATAATAATAAGATCAAAAAATCTCTTCTCAAGTAAGCGCTATTTTAAATGTGTCTTTCTTTCAAACAATAATTTCTATAAACCAATATTAAAATAGGATTAGGAATAGAAAGTCTCACAACTTTATCTTTAAATAATTTAAATTTATATTCAGAAGAAACTTCTTTCAAATAAAAAGTTTATTTTCACAGAAACTCTATTATCAATAAAGCACGAATAATGAGTATAAAGATATATGTAATCTTATCATAATAATATTAGGAATAAGAACTCAATTTTGAATACTTCTTACAAATTTTTTGTTATCATCAAAAGACATGATCTAACACTCACATTCTTTAACTTATGGTTAACAATTGATACATTAAACTTTTAATTCTATCATTAATCAAATTACTACATAAATAATCAATTCAATTATATAGATTTCAAGTCCTTAATTCTACCTCTAACTTTCAAATCTAACTTATAAAGTCCAATTCTTTATTCCAATGTTAAATCCTATCATTTTTAAATTTTCATGACTCATTTTAACAAACAATTAATCCACAATTATTAATTTGATCAAAATCCTCAATTTTTCTAATTTAGGGTTCTAACAAAAATACTCATTTTCAATTTACAATTGTTCTAATAATAAACTAAATCGATTCAACATCAACTCCACCATTAATAAATATAACCTAATCATTAAACTCAAATTTATTAGCAAGATTATCATATTCAAGCATATATCTCCTCTAACATTCAAACCCTAACTCTAAATAAATATCATCAATAATGTAATAGAAAAATTATAAATGGATTAAATGCAAGTATTTATTTACCGCTATAATTATATGGTTCTCATTTGTTAAAAATCTGTATATATTTGCTTTGCGCCTTAATCTTGAAACTTGTTTTTCTCCCAAAAAAGGTTTACACTACAAGAAAGCTCTCATAGTGCAAAAAAATATTTAGGGAATAAATATATAGATTTGGTGATTTTATGAATAGGAAATATAGCTAAAAATATCCCAAAACATCCATTAACAGATAAATGGAACTGCTGGGGCCCAAAGAAAATAAAGAGAAAGAATAGAGCCATAGGAATTGAGGATGTGTGTGGCTTATACTATAGGGTTAAGGTCCTATTTTACCTTAAAAGTGTACACATTGAAGCTATTCTACCCTTGAATTTTTTTTAGGTTCAATGTCACGTAGAAATTTCCAAATTGTAGCAATTTTGCCCCAACGATTATCTAGGTTAAGTTTGTCTGTTAGTGGATCAAATATGCTAAGTTGCCAATGCACATGTCATCCACATTATGTTTGTTTTGGTTTAAGGTACAAATTGGTCCAAGAAGTTTTCATGTAAGAGCACTAGACATATGGAAGTTACTAAATCATAGCAATTTTGCCCAATCTATTGTCCAAGTTAAGTTTGACTATTAGTTTACCATATTTGATGATCTGTAGGTCAACATGTCATCCACTTTATTTTTTCTAAGCTAGATTTATAAATAAAGAAGAAAATGCATCCTGTCTTTAGGATTTAAGAAATTAAAAGAGGAGAAAAAAAATCTTAGAGGTGGAATTGTCTTGTGTAGTGAAGAAAAAAGCAAAGAGGTACCCACCTATCTTGGCATCGATTGTAACATCCCAATTTTTATCCTTATATCTAAGTAAAATTAAAAATATTATCTAAGTAAATTATTATAGTTTAGTATTTTTATTATTTTTAATAAAATATGATATATAAATTATCCTATTTTTATCTTATTTAGAATTTTATGATTTGATTGTTATTATTAGTTAAGAATTTGTTAGGATTTAGATTCAGATTTAGATATGTAATTTTATTTTAAAAATATAGTTTAAATTTTAAATTACAATACCTAATAGAATTTTGATAAAGATAATAATAATATACATATATCTTTCATTAAATATACATATAATCATATATGTATTTACACTATAATGATAATATAGTTTAAATTTTAAATTATGATATCTGATAAGATTTTAATAAAGATAAGATATGAATTTAAATTTTAAATTATTATTATGGCTTTATAAATAGAGATAATACCCTGAGTTATTCCTCAAACTTGATTATTGAGTAGACTCTTCTCTTTTTAGTCATCTCTCTCAGTCCCTTTCCTATTCCCAAAGAAGGTAACTACTTTCTACATGTTGTGTGTACTAATGTGATGTTTGTGAGTGATTTAATATATATAAATATTAATGTTGATATGATTATATTGAGAAAGCTCGTTTTATGATTTTTATAGAAAATGGTATTGTGGGATTTAAAGTTTAATTTAAAAAGTTTGAGTTGAGATTATAAACTTGTTATATATTGATATTGAAACTTGAAAAAAGTTATTATCTTGAGAAAAACCCTATTATGATATTTATTAAGCTATTGAGCTTTTGATTAATATTCTTATTTTGAAAATTATGCATTGGGAATAGGTGAAGATAAAATTGTATTTCTACCATATGGTATAGTCTCCATTAGAGCTTAATAGATAGCATTTGTCCCATCAGTTTACTAAGGGACGTGTCCTACCTGTTTATCAAGGGGCTGTGACACCCCTACCTGTTTACTGAGGGGGAATGGATCTATGGTATGGTCAGGTGCTCTATGGATTTTGGCCTATCCATATCACTTGATCAGTTAGCTATTCAAAGGGTAGTTACCACTAGCCCATAGGTTTAGTCAGTAGGAATAAGGCAGTTCAGTTGGTTTAAGGGAAGGATCTAGAGTGGGTTATGAAACATCCTTACTTTCATACATCTTAGAGACTATTCAGTAATATTTAGAACCACTTACAAGACCTTGGAAGTTCATTAGCCAAATCTAGAATTTTACTATTTCTTGGGTTACTGTTCATATGGTATTCTAGATTACGCAATGAACTTTGAAAAATCATAATTAATTCTAGAAAAATTGAAATGAAGTGGTTCAAAAATATAATTGAAGATAACATATTGAAATCTAAGGGAAAAATAATTTTCAGACCAAATACTTAACCAATTAATACAGTTTATTCGTCAAAGTTTACTGTCCATTTGGTCAAAAATTCTGAAGACAAATTCTGGTCCCTTACTTTGGAAATTCATTTCTCTTGATATACACATCCGAATGAAACATTCTACCTATGAATTTAAAGCTCTGGATGTGTACTACATACTTGTAAATTTTTGTGAAATAATTCCTTCATTTGTTAGGTCAAACTAAAGCCACAACAAAACTACTTAAGACCTATGTTTTTACCATTTCAGTTTCCTTTTTTTCACTTTCAATAATTGTTTCAGCATGCATAAGCTATCAAATAAGCTTCTTAATATTCATATACATCATGTACAATGCCATAATTATTACAATTAGTTTCATCACATAAATAGACACCTTACATGGCATTTACATACATAGATAATTCATGACATATGCTATTCACTTCCTTTCTTCCATTCTTTTGCTCTTCATGCATACCTTTTTCCATCATGCTTGACCTAAATTTGTTGGTTATGGGAGAGTGAGATTATAGGGAATCTTAGTAGCAAACATTACCATTTGAATATGCAAGATGGATGCTAATGCATGATATGTAATTTCATTAAAATTTCTTTGATTAGTAGCATGCCATCATGCTATATACTTTTACATAAAATGCATGGCCATGGAAAACATGTTATTCATAATACATTCAACATCATTTATCATGTCACAACATCATTCAAATATCACATACATGTCAACACATAAGCATACCACATCAAGCACATAAAGAGGTAAGTTCACTACCTTGCACTTGAGCTTTTCTCTTGATCTTTTGCACTTGCTCCCTAGCTTTCCAACCTTGAAGCCTTTATGTCAATCACTTCCCAACATCTTCTTGGATGTTTCAAGGTCCTAAACATATTCATATTCATCACATAATTCATTAGGACCCATGAACTCCAACAATGTTTAAGACTAACCTTGTTACACTCTTTATTATCATAACTCTCTCTAATCTTTACTAATCAACTTGGTTCTTGAACCAATTGATGTCTTGACTTTACCCTACATAATTTCATCTTTTGAATCCATTTATGAGTTTAGAATCATGAAATTCCAGCTCCTTCATGCGAACACATGCCTACTATTCTTTTAAAAATTCTCATTTTGGTTCTAATGCTTTCCATACTTGTTTCTCCACTTAATCCCACACAATTTTTCATTTTAAAACCATTGGAAGCATCAAAATCATGAAATTCTAATCACTATTCATGTGAGTGAATAGTAACAAAGAAGAATTTCAAAAACTACAATCTTGAGATTTTAATATTTTCAAGGTTCAAAACCTTTCCAATCCCACATAGAATCATCATATAAATTCAATGGAAGCATTAGATCATTGAAATTCTATTTCCTTCCATCATGAACAGTATAGACCGAGCAGTTTCATCCATGGCAAAGTCAAGAATATCAATTTGATTCAACAACCAATCACTTAACTAGCTAACCAACTTGTCTATCGCTTCGCTATTATTTTTCTATTATTTTATCATTAACAAGTTAAATTATTTAATTGTATGTCGTATGGCATGAGAGCATCATAACTTTCTTATCTAGTATACTCTACCCGATATGTATTACATGAGGGGAGTATTCACTTATCATAGTACACACTAACATGCGTGTCATCATCTGACAACTGTGAGGAGATATGTCATATCCTAAATTTTTCCTATATGTATAATACTGATAGTGGAAAGAGATTTAGAAAGGATTATGATGAAGATTAGAAGAAATAATGAAGGTTAGATAAGTCTTGAAGAAAGAGAAGGACCTAAATGAAAATTGGAAAAGGTTAAAGGCCAAAAGTTAAAGTAGAAATAAATGTTGGGCCAAAAGTGGTAATTTCCAAAAGTTTAGGGACCTAAATGTAATTAAGTAAAAAGTCAGGGACCTAAATGTAATTATAGAAAAGTTGAGCCAAAACAGGCCAAAAATGCCCAGAATCAGATCAGACTCAAATTTTACCAGTATATAGAAAATATTATTCTGGTCAGTTTAACGCAACACAGAATTTTGATTTGAGGTCCCGATTAATTGATATAAATATATGAAGTCAGAAGAATTATTACAGTATTCTTCAGACATCAGAATCAGATGGGATATTATAGGAATTCCCATATTTAATATAAGAATTTATAAAATTGACAGAGTCAGAAAAGGAATCCTGTAGAAGCCTTACGGGATTTTACGGTGAAATAAAATACCCGATAAATAGGATCGGGTGAGATTTATTGGGATTTATGCTATAAAGGTAATGAGGCTAATGAGCCCATACCAAGGACCAAATAGCGCCATAATGAGCCCAATAAAGTAGTGAGACAGTTATGTGGACCATAGTCCATAGCAGTTGAGAAAAAGTGTGAAATTACAAAAATGCCCCTTCATGCCCATAATGTACCAGTGATGGATAAAGGGCCTTCTAGTCATTCTGGACAGGCCAAAAACATGCAAGATGGTATAAATATGATTAATTAGAGCTAGTAAATACTCTGATGATGTTTGAAAAGACGATAATGCCCTTTGGGAAATTAAAGTAAAATTGGACACCGATAAAGGGTTAAAGGAAATGTAGGGAATTTTTATCAGGACTTCTGGGTCTCAAAAAATTATGAGACTTTATAGAGAATTCATTTTATATTATAATAAATTTTTAAAAATGTTAGAACCATTAAAAGAGGTGTCTAACATTTATTTCAAAATTAGGATATTTTAAGAATATCGGTATAAGAAAAGTACCTTGGGATTTGTGCCAATTAGCTATTGGACCCAAGGAAGGCATATGGCAGCCCAAAATTTTGTGCTAGGGCAGCCCATTAAGTCCCAAGAGTTGTCTTAGAGCCCAAGTCCAATAATGAATAATTTATGAATTTTTGAAAAAAAAAGGGGATAAAGTGTGAATTATGGCTTGCACATGGTGGGACCCACACACCCACACACTTGGCATCCAAGACAAGGGGGAGGAGAAGATTTTTATCATATGGATTTATCTCAAGTTGGTTTGGAGAGTAAGCTTGATGTAAGAACAAATATTAGCCATTAGATCAAATAGTGTGCAAAGTGATCTTGGCCATTCATTTTCCATGGAATTTTTCTATAAATAGCCCCTCCATTCTGCAGCCAAACGGTGAGCAAAGAACCCTTGGGAAAAATCTTTCAAAATGAAAACTCAAGCCAAGACAAAGAAGATTCAAGATTCCAAAGTTTAAGCAAGCTAGAGATTAAAGGTAAGCAATCTCTCCTAGCTTATTTTCCTTTGATTTGGGAGCTTGAACTTAGGGTTTTCATGGGAAAAAGTTGATTTTTCTCTAACGGAAGGTGCTGCCCAAAAGCCTTAGATGAAAGGGGAAAGAAGAAATTAAAGTTAGAAACATATGATTGAAGTTTAAACAAGCTAGTTAAGTGATTGGTTGTTGAATCAAGTTGATATTCTTGACTTTGCCAAGAGTGAACCTGTTCGGTATGCACTGTTCATGAGGGAAGGAAATTGAATTTCAATGATTTCATGCTTCCATTGAATTTAGATGATGATTTTGTGTAGGATTGGAAAGGTTTTGAACCTTGAAAGCATTGAAATTCCAAGATTATAGTTTTTGAAACCCTTCTCTATTACTGTTCACACGCATGAACAGTGATTGTAATTTCATGATTTTGATGCTTCCAATGGTTTTAAAATGAAAAATTGTGTGGGATAAAGTAAATAAACAAGTATGGGAAGCATTGGAATCAAAATGAGAATTTTTGAAAGAATTGAGTGCAGTTTTGGTTATGTATAGCATGTGATGAAGGAGCTGGAATTTCATGATTATAAGCTCATAAATGGATTCAAAAGATGAAATTGTGTAGGATAAAATCAAGACATCAATTGATTCAAAGACCAAGTCTATTGGTTAAGATTAAGGAAAGTTAATGAGATTAATGTTCAAGAAGAAGTTATGTTAGTTAAAGTGAGTTTAATGCTCAAGGAAGTTAGATTGTGATGAGTGAATGACTATGTGATGTTAGGAATTGATTGGTATGTTCCAAGAGAGGCAGCCACATGTTCAAGAAAAGTGAGAAGGAGGAAGCAAGATAAGGAGAAAGAAAGTCAAGTGCTTAAGGTAGTAAACTTATCCTAAACTTGTATGCATTGAATGTTATGCTTGATTGTGCTATGGCTTGATTGAATTGTGTTGCCTATGTGCTTATGTATGAAGCTCTGTTTATATGTTTACTTTGGCCAATTGTATTTCATATGTAACATGGAATCATGCACATGACACAATAGTAACACTTTCACAAGCAAGCACAAGTATTTGCATTAATGCATGCATTGTTTAGTACCGTTTGCTACTGAGATTTTCCCCAAAATCTCATCCCTTTCCCTGTAATCCCAATCCCACAGGTTTATGAATGATGAAATAGGATGATGAAGCATGAAGAAAAGCTAGGGAATGGATAGTGTATATGTTATGTGAATGTGTAATGTTGCTGTAAGGTCAATGTAAGCAGTGATGGTCATGATGTAATGAAAAATAGTAAATGATGGAATAAATATATGAAATTTTACAGATATTTATATGACATGCCAAGCTTCATTTTGAAACCAAGAATGCTTTATTTGGATGTCTGTACAAAGAGAAATGATTTTCCAAATTAAGGGACCAAAATCTATTTTCAAGATTTTTGACCAAATGAACAGTAAATTTTGGCGAATAAAATGTATTAATTGGCTAATCATTTGGTCTGGAAATTATTTTTCCTTTAATATTCAAGATGTTATCTTCACTTATCTTTTTTAACCACTTCATTTCTATTTTTATAGAATTAGTTATGATTTTTCAAAGTTTGTTGCAAAATCTAGACTACCATATGAACAGTAACCCGTGATGGAGAAAAATTCCAGATTTAGCTAATGGACTTCTAAGGTCTTGTAAGTGGTTCTAATTGCTACTAAATGGTCCCTAAGATGTATAAAAGTAAGGATGTTACAAGATACAACTATTCATCATACCATATGGCAACATAAGCCATACCATCATTACATAGTTTGCTCAACCATCCCTTATACTCACCTTGCAATTAAACAATTAACTAGGTAGACTTTAAAGTATTATGTCCCTTTATTACTTTAACTGCTAGGTCCTGATTATCTATTCAGAAACCTGAGTCATTTACTTGTTTCACTTAGGCTTCCACGTTACCCTCTTACTAGGGTATAGACTCAACCCTTCTTTACTCTTTCTTGCATAAGGAATAGGGGAGTCACTTTATCTTTGAATCTGTGGCTACCTTACTAGGCCATATTCATTCTTATCATAA
The DNA here is from genome assembly GCA_037074615.1 of Leucaena leucocephala. Classification (NCBI taxonomy): domain Eukaryota; kingdom Viridiplantae; phylum Streptophyta; class Magnoliopsida; order Fabales; family Fabaceae; genus Leucaena; species Leucaena leucocephala. The sequence continues at coordinate 21,635,245 of CM073519.1, forward strand.
CAATTCTCATCACCTATAAGACTTCCATGTCCCTAGCCTAAAGGACTTATGTGTCCTTAGCCTCACCGTAATCTAGCGGTAATCCATAACTGAGTCAGCTATTTTCTTTCAACTAACTGAAGAAAAGTCTAGCTCATATTTTTATGCTATTTGTACTTTTAAGTTTTCCTCATCCTTCTGGATCATTAACAGGCGAAAAAGTGTCTCTTAATAATCCCCAACGTTCATGTAAATGAACTCAACTAAGTATTTATCAAAGAGTTTCTCTTTCTTTTTCTCTAACCCTTAGGCTCACGCTCACCTCTATCCAATTGAGAGGAATGCTTCTTTTAAACTCTTCAAGAAAAACTTCTCAAGTGAGCGGATTACTCTCCATCTTATATAGAGTAACTTCTACATCTCTCTATATCTCTCTATTATCTCTTAACTCTTTATGTTTGCCAGTCTCAGTCTGCTCTTGACTGGACTGTGATTCCTTTTTAGTATATCTTTGGATCCTAACTAATTTAAGTCATATGGACTTTATTCGTCATCTAGCATAATTACTTTTGTCCTCTAGGGTGATCTACCCTAGGTGTGCTTGGTTATTGTCCCTTCGTGATTGGATCCTTCTATTTTGGGAACAGGAACTTCCTATCTATTAGCCCTCTCATCTTTAACCTTAAGCCACATGCTAGGCTCATCTCTAGGCAAGTCTCATTCTATCTTCTTATTATTCTGTTCAATAGAGACTAGCTGCACCAATTGTTTTGTAATGTGAATCAACTCCTGATGATCATACAAAGGATCTACTTCTGAACCTCTTCTTAAACTAATTTTTTGTATCTCAGCTCATCACACTATCTAGCTTACATACACTTTATGCTAAACCTCTAACTGATAACCTTCAGTGAGGTCAGTATCTTTATTCCTGTCACTAGGTCTTTGTGTATTTTAGTCGCCACCTGAGTACTTGCTAGCCGTGTCTCATATTCTTTGTAAACCTTAGTTATGACCATCTCCACTTCATCGTCATGTTTTGGCAACTATGTACTCTTCAACCGTGACCATAAGTCTTCTTCTGTCGCAACTTAATAGCTTAGGAAATTCTTATCATGACCTAACTTCTTTTGAACTTCTAATCGCGACCTCAACTACTTCATATCGCGACCTCATATAGCTTTTTCTAACCATTCTCTTCTAATGTTTCTGACTTTGATGAGCTTGAGTCAATTAAAACTCATTCATATCTATACATTATAATCACATTAAATAGGGAACATATTCACATAAATGTTCAACCAACTATCATTTCATTATATCACACAAAAACTTCATAGTTCATGTCACCACACATTTGTGCACATATTACATACATGTCAATTACGTATTTGGGGTACATTATAACTACTATACATCTGAATAATTACTTTACTTTACACTTTACATATTTACATTACCCCGCATCCCTTCCACATTCTTTTCTAGAAAATTATAAACTACACATACTTCTGCATACAGAAGTTCCACCTCTGTATATCAGCTGGTAGATTATTTGCCAGAAACTCACTTAATTCTATGTGCTATATAGGGGTTTATGGCAATATTTGACTTACTACCATCTTATACTAGTCTGCTAGAGCATAAACTTGATTTAGGTTAATGCTCTCTACTGTATATCTATTTGTTATCCTTACTACGGTATTGAGGAACTGCAGATAAATTGATTGTTCTTGATCTCTACTTCTATCCATCCCCTAGCCTAGACTGAGTAATTCACTCTCCACAGCTTTCTTGAGACTAATATGGTCAATATTATCTGTCTTTAACAAAAAAGGTTGGGGTTGACTAGGACCAGGAACATCACACTGATCTTTTTCTATAAAGTCACATTCCTGGACTTTGGGAATGGATAGGAACTGTCATAAACTCTAACTAGATGTCTGAAGTAAGGGACTGTGGTCTATTTCTCATAACAACTCCATCCTCAAATTCTGGTGGAGTAGGAATAACATCTGGTCTAACCATACTCCAGTACCAGTACTCAGCTTCCTCAGCCGTAATCTGTTCTCTCATTGGAGGAATAGAGCTTACATTAGGGTTAGAGGGAACTCCAACAAACTCATATTGTGTAGAGTCACTAGACTCAACATCATCTGATACATATATAGCTTCAGGTTAGATCTCTACATGACCTCCATACTTCAGGTTTGAGTCTACAGAAATACCTATGGGACATCCTACTGTAGACTTTCCTGACTGATCCCTTATACTCTTTATCTGAACTCTCTTCATTGTCGAAGGATGATCAAAGTATGGATGTACACATGTCCATATATCACTACTAGCCTGTGGTCTCCCTCATTAACTGAAGCCTCTGACTTAACTTTATAAAATCCTATATCTACTCCTGTAACATTTGCTTAATTAAGCAATGCTAACTATCCCAATACATACCCTAACTTGACAAAATACTTACTATTTAGGGTTAGGGTCTGGGAACTATCTTAAATCATGCCAGAAACTTATAACCTTTAATATCAAAAAGATGTATTTTCAAAAGTTGGTCTCTCGGGTACTATTCATGATATTGTTCATTTGGTAATTCCAGAACATGTACCCATTTTTGAAAAATCATAATTAAATATATAAAAAATGAAATAAGGTGATTCCAATTTATAATGAAAGATCTTTCGTTGAAATTGGAAGGAAAAATATAAAACTGAGGTTTCCTTGGCCAAATGAAATCAGTTTATTCATTGAAAATCATTGTTCATTTGTTAAAAACTGAAAGTTCCAGTTTGTTGGCTTAACTTCAAAAATTCAGTTCTCTTTGGTTACATGTCCAAATGAGACATTTTACCTATGGATTTAAAGCACTAGACGTCTTCTTTAGGGTAACAAAATTTCATGGAAAACTTTGCTCATTTACCATATGAAATTCGCGTAGAAACCTCAGTGCCTCTAATTGCTTGTTTTATCTCATTTCCAAATCTTAACTCCAACTTATAAAAATCATAACAAATCGATTTCTTAACCAATTGAGGTGTTCTTGGTGTTCATTTAAAGATATATATATTAACTATAATTGTGATAAATTTCATGTTCAAAATGATTGATTAAGGTACTATAAATATCGTTAATAGGTCACAGCCTCAGAACTCCAACACATGAACATTCAATATACATTCCAGCATATGCTTCCATAATATCAAGCAACTCATTTGACTTATTATACATGTCTAACCATCCATGCTTACCCTCTTTCCTTGATAAATCCCAGTACCTAAAACATGGTTATGCATATGGAAGGAATGAGATATCATGGAAATCCCAATAGCAAGTTACACAAACCATAATATCATGCATGAATAATTAGATGCTGAACATGTTATCATGAGATGGGAGCTACTTCATAATGGTACATAAGCAAACTATAACATGCATATTGTCATGATATAACTTGCAAGGAGTTGCAATCATTCATACTTCATCATCAACATGATGACACAATCTCATGCTCCACCAAACACCATAATCAACAAGTAAGCAAACAATTAAACAAACATAAGTTATAGTTAGGTATTCTTGCTACCTCTTAACTATCCTTCACAAGGTCTTCTTGAAGTCATTTCCTTCCTTCACAAATGTCAAAACATAGCCATTACAAAGTAATATCAAGTTATAACTCAACTTGAACACAAATCCAAAACTAGGTTTTCACTAACTTCATTTCTTTCTCAATTTTATGTTTCATGCTTCCATCTTTCCAAAATAAATTCTTACAGTTCATTTCCACATATTTTTTCATTTAGAATCCAAATATGAAACTAGAATTTCCAAAATAAAAAAATCTCAAAAGGTGCTGTGCCAAACCGAAGTGAATGCCCCTTTTTCCAAAAATTCACATTTTGATTCCAATGCTTCCAATACTTGTTCTCCTACTTTATCCCCACACAATTTTCTATTTTAAACTCATTGGAAGCATCAAAACCATGAAATTACATCATATTAACAGTGTCACATACAGTACCAGCAAGAACACAAAACTCTAAATCCAAATATACTTGAATTCCCAAGCTTATACCACTTGATTCTAGCTTGTTTAAGCTTATCTAAACTATCCATAACATAAAACTCATATTTTAACCATATATGAGCAGAACTTCCAGCAGAAACCATAAGGGAAATATAGTAGCAAAACCCCTTAAAACCATGAGCTAGCTTACTAGAACAAAGCTCAAGATCGAGGGAGATGATTACCTTGCTTCTTGCTTCAAGTTGTGTTCTTCTTTCTTGGTTGAATGGAAATTTTGCAAGAGTTTCCCCATGGTTCCAAGGGCTTCTGAATAAGTCTAAAATGAGGGGGTATTTATAGAGAAATTTGGGTGAAAATGAAAGGCCAAGATTGATTTGTGTAGTATTTGATCTAAGGGCTCACATTTAATCTTGGATTTAACTTTTTCAAAAGGAAGAATTATGACATCATCCATGACATCACAAGGGACAACTCAAGGGCACAACTCATGGGGTATGTAGCACAATTCTCATAGGGAGAAAGCTTCTGGAAAAATTCTAGTCTAATCCGGTATCGGCTAGGTCCTATTCCTAAAAAACCGAACTATTCTATAAATCTAATTTTTCTGAGATTTCATAATATGGTTTCTAACCTTAAATCCAATATTCGGATTCTTTATACCATTGACATTCTTGTATTGGGCCACAACTTAATTATAGATCCTTTGGAAAATGACTGAAATGCCCTTGGTCCATTGTCTTGCACTATATTAACCTTAAGGGCATAATTGTCATTTCACACCTCGTTATATTGCCTTAGGGTGTATATTGGCTCTAACTAATCATATTTATATATGTTATACATTTTTAGCCTATTCCAGATGACCAAAATATCCTCCATCCATCTCTAGTATAATCGGCTACATAGGGGCATTTTTGTAATTTTGCACTTTTTATGGACATTGGCGCCTTCTACTGATAAACTAGTATCATGGGTTTTGGGCCCTCCTTGGCATCATCATGGGCCTATATATGAGGTCATCTGATCACATTCCATCCAAGCTTACTGATAAATTTCATAATCGGATCATAGGTATTTTCAAACTCCCATCAAAATTCACTATTATGGGAATAACTTTTTATATAGAACTCCTTTTGGGCTTTTGTTAGATTCATGACATCTAATGTCATGGGACACACCTTCCTATAACTGGTTTACTTATATCTAAAGTCCGTGAGATCTGATAAAATTTCAAATAACTTTCAGACTATCAGATAAATATCTGCTATCTGGAGCCCTAATAAAATTTTTATATCATGCTAGATTAACCAGCGTAACTTCCTCTATTTACTAATGGAATATGGGACTGAAATACTTTTAGGCAGTTCTAACCCTTTTCACGCTTATCTTTCTATAATTATAATTTTGCCCTTGAACTTTTTACTTAGTTACATTTAAGTCACTTAACTTTTAGAAATTACCACTTTTGGCCCAACTTTTATTTCTACTTCAACTTTTTGCCTTCAACCTTTTCTAATTTGCGTTTACGGTTTTGTGTTCTTGCTGGTACTGTGTGTGACACTATTTATAGGATGGAATTTCATGGTTTTGATGTTTCCAATGAGTTTAAAATGGAAAATTGTGTGGGGATAAAGTAGGAGAACTAGTATTGGAAGCATTGGAATCAAAATGTGAATTTTTGGTAAAAAGGGCATTCACTTCGGTTTGGCATAGCACCTTTTGAGATGTTTTGATTTTGGAAATTCTAGTTTCATATTTGGATTCTACATGAAAAAATATGTGGAAATGAACCGTAAGAATTTATTTTGGAAAGATGGAAGCATGAAACATAAAATTGAGAAAGAAAGGAAGTTAGTGAAAACCTAGTCTTAGATTTGTGTTCAAGTTGAGTTATAACTTGATATTACTTTGTAATGGCTAGGTTTTGACATTTGTGAAGGAAGGAAACTACTTCAAGAATACCTTTTGAAGGATAGTTAAGAGGTAGCAAGAATACCTAACTATAACTCATGTTTGTTTAATTGTTGATTATGGTGTTTGGTGGAGCATGAGATTGTGTCATCATGTTGATGATGAAGTATGAATGATTGCAACTCCTTGCAAGTTATGTCATGACAATATGCATGTTAGAGTTTGCTTATGTACCATTATGAAGTAGCTCCCATCTCATGATAACTGTTAAGCATCTAATTATTCATGCATGATATTATGGTTGTGTAACTTGCTATTGGGATTTCCATGAAATCACATTCCTTCCATATGCATAACCATGTTTTAGGTGCTGGGATTTCTCAAGGAAAGAGGGTAAGCATGGATGTTTAGAAATGTATAATAAGTCAAATGAGTTGCTTGATATTGTGGAAGCATATGCTGGAATGTATATTGAATGTTCATGTATTGGAGTTCTGAGGCTGTGACATTTTAATGATATTTACAGTACCTTATTCAATCAGTTTGAACTTGAAATTTAGCACAATTATATTTAAGATATAGAGATTTAAATGAACACTAAGAACGCCTCAATTGGTTAAGAAATCGATTTGTTATGATTTTTATAAGTTGGAGTTAAGATCTTGAAATGAAATAAAACAAGTAACTAGAGGCAGTGAGGTTTCTATGCGAATTTCATATGGCCAATGAACAACTTTTTCCATGAAATTTTGTTAGCCTAAAGGGGATGTCTAGTTCTTTAAATTCATAGGTAACATGTCTTATTTGGACATGTAGCCAAAGAGAACTGAATTTTTGAAATTAGGCCAACAAATTGGAACTTTCAGTTTTTAACAAATGAAGAGTGATTTTCAATGAATAAACTGATTTCATTTTGCCAAGGAAACCTCAGTTTTATATTTTTTTCTTCTAGTTTCAATAAAAGAGCTTTCATTAGAAATTGGAATCAGCTTATTTAAATTTTTATACATTTAATTATGATTTTTTAAAGATGGGTACATGTTCTGGAATTACCAAATGAACAGTAGCATGAACAGTACTCGAGAGATCAACTTTTGAAAATACATCTTTTTGATATTAAAGGTCATGTAATTGATTTAAATGGGTTCCAATTGAGTATAACTGAGGTTAAAATTAAGGATGTGATAGGTTATTTATTTATTTTTATTATAATAAATTATTTTGTATATATTATACTTTGTGAGGTCCCACTTGACACCTTATGAGCATAGGTTAGTATGCATAATGAGTAGAATTGATAGTTACAGAGACGTTAGTCTCACCCTATTTTTATAAAATTTTCAGGTGATAGTCTCATCTTAAGACCCCAGGGAAAACTTCAGTGGCTTGAGTAGAGCTATATTAATTGTATAGCCCTCTCCCTTGAAGGTATGTGTATAATATTTGTATATTGCCACAACAGGTTTTATTTTGTATATTCATATATCATATTATCTTATTTATATTTTAAGGAAAACCTTTTTATAACCATGGTAGAGTTCGTCTAAATTTTAGTTAAACTCTTTTCTACCATAGTTAACTCTTTTGAAATAAACTAAATTCATTTATAATATTTTTTTAAATTATATTGGATATAAAATATGTTTAAATAATTAATAATAGTTATATTTTAGGAGGATTTTATATCGATGGGTATAGAGATGGAGGATTTCTGATGGCCTTGATCTCTGGCAATCTCCTTCAGTTTGTCCAACATCCAAAAATCAAATCTTCTTCCTCATTACTCTCTGGCGAATATTAGCTCCTCTTAGCCTCCATTTGTGGTTTATTTTCATTGTTATTCACTTTACAAGAGTAACATATTTGGTCAACTAATAGTCAAATTTAACTTGGATAATGATAGGATGACATTGCTACGATTTGGAAACTTTTAATACAATACTTCCCTTGAATGAAAACTTCTTGGGCAAAGTTACACGTTGCCAAAACTGATGTAGATGACACATGGACCTACTAACTCATTATATTTTGTCAACTAACAGTCAAACTTAACTTCGATAATTATCAAGGCTAATTGCTACAATTTGAAAAACTTCTAGAGTGACATTGTACCTAAAAACCCTTTCAAGGTAACATTGAACCCAAAAAACCTTCCAAGGCAACATAGCTCTAACGTGTGAACTTCCATGGTAAAATAGGACCTTAACCCTATATTATAATGGGTGGGCCTACCTGTCTTTAAAAAAATCTTATTTTCTTTCTTTTCTTTATTCCTTGTTTGTTTTTCTTTCATTGCTTTTTTATTCTTCTTATATTTTGTCTCTCCAATTTCATTAAAATATAATATGCAATTATGCCTTTAAAATTATAAATTATTTTTTGGATAAATATTATTTATTTAATTAATTACACAATAAGTTCTTGTTATCTTAAAATAATCTATTAAATTTAGCTTAATATTAATAAATATATACCGCCTTAAATTTTCAATCTTTTTCCATTATTTTCTTAAATTCATGTTTCTAGATCCTAAATAATACATTTGATCTACTATAAACCTCCATTTTCTAATAAATTCCATTTTAATGTTACTTAAATTCATGAGTAAATATTGGGATGTTACACTGCTCATACTTTTGATGATATTGCTCTAAGACAATCTCTATTTTATTCTAATACGATTTAATTTAAAGTTAAAATGTTTATTAACACCCAATAATTCACCTGCTTTATTGGGTGTAATCATGTCCAAACATTGGATGCTATTTATAGGTCTCAACATAACCCTAAGAAATTATAAGAGAACATTCTAAAATTCTAAAATTAAATGCGAACAACAATAATGACAAAAGGTAACAATCAAATGAAAATTAAAAACATAATATTCTCTAATAATGTGAAATATCTAAAATATTAATTATCCACTATTGCTAAATATCCCAAAAATCTAAAATCCCCAATATTTAATTCGGGTTTTTTGCACCTCAATACAATCCCAAGTTTGATTTAGGTACTTGAGAACCACTACAATCCCATTAGTTAAATAATCAATCTAGGCACTAGTGAAGCCACATCCACTCCCTCAAGTTTCAGTAGGTACTTGAGAACTAATAAATCTCCCTCAAGTTTGATCAGGTACTAGATAACCTAAGCAACTTCCTTGTAAGATAACAATCTCTCTATAGGGTGATATAGAATTGCAATTAATATTCTTCTCTCATAGAAGGAATCATAATGAACCCTTAAACACAATCAAGAGACTCTCCTCTCACTTAGATAAATTGTGCTAAGCAGTTAAATACAATGAGAGTAAATAAACATTGAAGCTTGATAATGATCTTGAAAGTATTTCAATACTTTTATGTTGAGAGTTCTTATCTTCTTTGAATGCTCATATTTTTATAGTTGATGGTAGATGATAATGACCGTTGAGCTTAAATTCCTTCCCGTCGATAATTTCTTCTTCCTATTGAGTTATGCATGTTGCCATTGGAAGCTCTAACACAAAAGCAACTTTGACACATAATTCTAATATTGAGAAGCAATTCACTTCTTAATCACATGCAAAGTGTGTTTAAGATATTATCTTAAGCTTAGACACACACTTATGGAAGGTTTATAACAACTTCGGTGAAGATTAGATGAAAATCAAAATTTCTGAAGTGTTGCTTTTTATATAGAGCATTCATGAACTTGGGTTGACTACAATCCAACTTGGGTTGGATAAGACAATGAGGCACCAAGACTTGATGTACCAGAATGATATTATCAAGTAATAAAGAATAGGATCATCAAGAATGGAAGGGAAAGCTAAAGACATTGAATAAAAATAACTCAGATAATTGAGGTTGAGCACTATTGATATGAGTTGATTGTTCTTGACTTGAGTTAGGATAAGAATGAACACTTTAGATTTAACAAACTAAGAGGTTATTCTAAGGTTTTGAACAATAATAAAAAGGTAACATTGAGTAGACGAATAAGTTGATGTTTAGAAGCTAAACTAAGTGTAAGGAAGAATAATTGTAAATGAATAAAAGCCAGTAAACATCTACTATTATCATAATAGAAGAATATAACTTAGTAATTGTTTACTCTTGTTAAATTTTGAAAAACTTAGCCTCAGAAACATTCTTCTATAGTGAAACAAAGTTTTCTCAAATAATTTTAATTTGAAATATAAATTTATTACCAATAAAATAACTAAGTTACTTCCCAAATATTACCATTACAATTAAAGAACCTAAATATTAAACTAATAAGCATGGTCTTTACTTGTTATGGCATCTTCAGCACCTCAAAGATAAATTCTGATTAAATCATAAATTTTAAAATTTTATTATTATCAGTGTGAGAATTTGAGCATACCTACAGTGCAATCTACTACCACAAATAGCTACACAATAACTAGTACTCATTCAGTAGGAGAAAACCGATAGCCTCATTCGATAACACTTCCATTCCCTCAATCATTCATGGTCATTGAATTGAATTGAAGGAAATATCACAGCTAGTTACCCATGATAACTATTACTCGCATTTCAGCTCCTTGGCTTAATGGACTTGGGCAAATCTACCATAGGTGGTTCATTCATAATCCAACAATCAAAATCATGAACATTTTAAAAGACAGTTAATTATAGGATTGAATTTAGCAAAAAAGACAAGCCCTTCACAACACGACAAACCAATATTTAAATTATCGCTAGCAGAAATATCTATATTTAGTGTTTGACAATATTTCAAATATGATTGTATCTAATAGGAAGATATATATGCTTAGACAAAAAAATGGAATACTAAGATTAATTTGGATATAGTGTGCAATTTCTTCTTTATTTTATTTTATTTTTAAAAATCATAAAATAAAGTATTTATGAAAAAAACACGAAAGATTAATAAGATTTTGTGATAAATCCATATTCTTTTATGATTGCAAGTTTCGTATTACTTACGGCTTTTTTGATGTTGTGGTTTATTTTGGCAAGATATGATTTAGAAATTCACATAAGGAGTAATTAATGTTTTGGAAAATTATTATGATGTGCTAAAGAAGGGATTTAATTACTAAAAAGTCCTAAGTAATATAATTTATTTTCAATTTCTGCAATAAAAATTTGTCATTGTTAGTTTCTTAATTATATTGGAACTTTTGGTAATTAAGTCTTTTTTTGGGGACCTTATTATATTTCCCCATTAATGTTTTGATTTTTCAAAAAGTATCTTAAAAATGTGATTTTTGTTAATTTGGGGGTGGTGAGGGTGAGGAGTATATGCCAAAAGATATTTGTGGAAAGATGAGATAATTTTATTAACATCAACTAATTTTTTTTGGTTAGTATAAAATAAATAAATTGATCTTATCAGAAGAAAGGGAATGTATATATGTTAAAGTGTCACTAGTTTATTTTGGAATACGTTTTTTACTTTTAAAATATATATAATGTGCTGATTAATTTTAAGGAAACTTCTTTTTCTTTCTATTGGGTTTTTTATATAACCATTTGGTATCCAGAATACATATATATATTATCAAGGGAAAATGACATATGGGTCTCATAGAAGCAATTGAATGACGAAAAAGTCCCACCAAATGCTATAATTCATTTTAAATCCCATGGGAGCTCACATGAATTTTTTCTAGTTGTAAAACGACTTAAATGGCCTTGTGAAATAAAAAAACATTAAAGAAGAAATGAGAGTTGGCGTACTTTGCTGTGAAATAAGAGAACAGTACGGTGTGTTAGCAGGTGGATTTACTCATCATCGTGGCTAGGGTTGTTAGTGCAGCTGATGAGGTTGTTAGTTGCAGGTACTGGGGTTGTTATTTCAGGCACTAGAGTTATTATTTCAGGCACTAGGGTTGTTATCGTAGGTGCTGGGGTTGTAAGTTGTAGCTGATAGGGTTGTTAGTGTAGGGGCTGGGGTTGTTAGTGTAGGGGCTGGGGTTGTTAGTTGCAACTAATAGGGTTCTTAATGCAGGTGATAGGGTTCTTAGTTATAGGGACTGGTGTTGTTAGTTGTAGGTGCTAGGGTTGTTATTTCAGGCACTGGAGTTGTTAGTTTAAGTGTTAGGGTTGTTAGTGTAGCTGATGAGGTTGTTAGTTGCAGCTGATAGGGTTCTTAGTGCAGGTGATGGGGTTCTTAGTTGTAGGCGCTGGGGTTGTTAGTTGCAAGTGCTGGGGTTGTTATTTTAGGCACTGGGGTTCTTATTACAGGTGATGAGGTTGTAAGTGCAGCTGATGGGTTTCTTAGTGCAGGTAATAGGGTTCTTAGTGCAAGTGGTGGGGTTCATTGTCAAGTAAATTAGATTAGCAACCAAATTCTCTTTCACCAAAGAAAAATATCTAATGGATTTTAAAAGACCATGAAGTTGAACTAGACATATATATAAGCAAAGTAAGATGATTAGTAGTACGTTTAAGTGAGAGTGCATAGCTATAGCAAACTTTGGCTTGATGTTATAGCTCAACTATTAGTAATGACAACCTATGCCAGACACAAATTATTAACAACTCAACCACTCACATAATGATTATGCAAGATAATTGCTAACTTTATTATTTTGTTAACATTTTGTTGTCAATTGGTACTGGTTGGGATGTTATGTTCAATAAAGCAGTTGTTGTATGTGCAGTTGTTGCCAATTAGTGTAGTTATTGTCTGTGCTGTCATAGGGAAGTTGTTATTTTAGGTGGTGCAGTTGTTATACATTGAATACGTGGTTGTCACTCTGCAGTGCAGTTGATGTCTGTGCTGTCATCAGGAAGTTGTTATTATAGGTGGTGCAGTTGTCATTCCTTCACCACGGGGTTATCATTTCTTATTGATTCAGTTGTTAATATTTCCCAATATATTATTGAGTTTGATGCATTTGTTGAACCTAACATGAAATACAACACCTGCTTATTCAACATGACAACATTCTTTCTGCAACAACTTAAAAACTTGACATTTCTTCAAAAGTGTTCAATTACATATATTGTTTGTAAATTTCACAGTCCAAAATGCTTAGGTTAGCAAGTTTTTTCTTCTGATGTCTAGGCTCTTTGCCACATGCACAAGCCAACAACTTCTCCATGAAATGTCCAGAAAAGATGTGTTTGCTAATAGAACAAGTCATTTTCTTTTTCATCTTGAACCAATGTCTTGGCCACCATGTCATCACCTGTGAACAGAAACAGCATAATTTCCTTATAAAATCACGTAATTTCCTTATTAGATCCTCTCCACATAATCACATATTCAATAACTTCAATATGAAAGAGCAAGGGGAATCACATTTTCAATTGTGAATATTATTCCACATAATTTCCTTATGTCTTGATGAATTCTAAAAGTTTCATCTAGATGATTATATGTCCTACTCGAAAACCATCTAGCTTAACTGAAATTGCCATGCTTCTCTTCTTGCATACTGTCAAACAAGAAAACAGGGGAAAATATTGAAATTAAATACAAAGAAATGATATTCAGATGACCATATTAGACTGCTTAACTTTCTCCAAATTAACTATAGTTTTCCTCATCAAACTAATAAACCTTCTGGTATATTGAAATAATGACACATGATGCAACCAAATCAAGCACAACTCAGTAAATGAAAGCCAAAAATCTGTTATGGAGAAAAATAAAAAGGAAACTTCATAATGAGTTGTCTTCCTTTACATAAGCAATCTTTGATCACTGATCTCCAGCATATTCAAATGTGCAGACAACTTAGTTTTTTCCTCAAGATAAATATGCAGACAATAACTTAATATAACTAACTGGCTTTTGTACAATCAGTACTAACAAACCATTTATTAGAGAAGCAACACATGCAAGGCTGTGACAGGTTTAACAAATATGTTAATTAAACAGTCTGACAACTTCCTTAAATGAAAACCATTGTAGAAGATAATACATGTTGTATATCACCCAAAGGTAGACAAGCATAGATTGAATCTCATTAACATACAATTGTAGTTTTAACATGTTAGTTCGAACTGGTAAGATATGCTAAGGAAAAAAGATCATGCGTCTAAGAAAACTTTCAGGAGTGCCACATCTATTTAGGGAAATTGCTGCCATAAGAGTAGCCTATCTTAGAAGGATAGATGATTATGAATGAGACGATGACAAAGAGAAGGAAAAAAGATTGCATGGAGAATAAAGACGTTTATGACTTATAAGAGAGAAGAAAAAAATTGGAAGATTTAAAGCTCAAAGAAATTAATAGGCATTGGTATATGAAAGTCTGCAACAAAATTTTGATTCTTCCTGGTTCTTTTATTTAATCACAGAGAGAGAGAGAGAGAAAGATATGGAGAGGAGGAAAAAATTGTAGAGCATTCTTCTTCCAAAGATGCAGAGAGGAGGCAAAAATTAATAGGCATTGGTTAGGGAATGTTTGGTTCTCAAACAGTGCCTTATGGCTTTGGTGGGTATTTTGAAAGTGGTGATCATCATTTGGTGGTGTTCATATGTTATTTCCTATTTAATTAAAAAATGATAAGTTTGATAAGGGAGGTTTGGTCAATATCAAATGCAACCAACTTATCAAATGTCATGGATAGCAATGAATGAATTTATTCTGAATTATCAAAGAAAATGGAACTTGAGGAAGTCACAGGGACAAGAACAAAGGTTCTTAATTTTGCAGTGGTACACCTTTTACTGTCAACTTCTTCTTGATTATTGCAAATATATTCAGCTTATTTCTACTATGTGTTTATGTGTCATTTGGTTTGTATTTGTTTAATATAAATGTTATCAAAAAGATAATAAATAGATTTTAGAAGACAAGATTATATTATTCTATAAACAAATAGAATACATTCTAATCTGAGCAATACAGCTAACTTCTACCCCTCCCAAGTCCCACCCAAACATCAAATGCATGCTTGATATTTAAAAGAATTGGGTTAATTGATTAACAAAATTTTTATCTCTAAAATATAAACGGCTCGTTAAATTATACCATCTTCAAAGTGGGCATTTACATCTGTAATCCTACATCTCAATGTTGTTACTCCTGCCGATTACCATAAATTGATAAAACTCTTGTAATTCATTTAAGAAGTCTCAGTGCTTCAAATGCAGTGTCATAGCTCAGCCATGAATGGATGCAATGCTTAATAAGGCACCCCTATGTTAAAGTTGATGATGACTCCAATTTAAGAACCCTCACATCAGTTGTATGGAAAAGAAAATGCATTCATCATTAATGACTTATATGGGTTAACTTTAAATTTACTCTTTAACAAAAAGGATTATATGACCATTTAGAGCATTTAACTTGAGTTTCTTCATAGCATAGTCTAAAGCTACCCAACAAATAGTACACATAGAACAAGCAGATTCTTTACCTCTGCCTAGTCTTGATCTGCGAGATGATCGAGAAATTATACCATTTTCATTCCTCTGTAATGACTCCATGATTCTATTTGGTTGAGATGATAATTCCAGGAGATCACCTTGCTTTCTATGGTAGAGACTGTCACAGGAGCCCACTAAAATATTGGAGGAAGGGAAAGAGAAGGAGGGTACGACAGCAAGAGAATCTGAGCAACAATTGTAGAGAGACAGAGAGGAGATTGAGTTAGTCAAATGAAGAGAGAGAGTCCTGATGTTGATGAGAGGGGATTACGAGAAAGAGAAAGGAAAGGGAAAATTTTAGTCTTAGGGACAATTATGTCTTTTTACAATTAGAAAAAATTCATATAAGATCCCATGGGACTTGACATTAATTATGTCATTTCTTGGGACTTTTTTAATATTTTATGCCTTCCATGGGACTTAGATGTCATTTTCCCTATTATCAATATAAATTTAAGTATTGTTTAGACTAAATATATATAAATTAGTACATTTGTTTTTCATCCACAACTTTTGACCCCTCACCTCAATAGATATATATAAGGTCTTTTTCATTCTATGTAACAACTGTTGGTAATTTTAAAGCATGCCCTATCACTCTTATCCTGCTTATTTAATAATTTTTATTTATTTTTCATTGAATTATTTAACTATGCGCAAAGTGTAGGCAAACCCATTTGGCAAAAATTCAATGCTAAATTTTATTTAATAAAAATTAAATAATACTCCTCCGGTTCTAAATATAGGACTTATTTAATTAATTTAATTATATTAAGGCAGTTAGTTAAGTTAGTTTATATGACATACTTTTTCTAAAACACCCTAATCATTTTTATTAACTAATTCCATCTCTCAGTTACTTAATTATTGTTGAGGGAGTATTAATAGGACAATTTAGGAAAAAGTTAAAAAATGTAGGAAATAAATATTATATTTAGAACCAATATTAACCCTCTAATTATGTCTTATATTAAGGACTAGATGAGTATAAAGCATTTGTGTCACATTTCTAAATTTCCTATAGGGGTAAAATAAGCCTAGTAAAAGAAAATATTAGAGTATAATTAAAGGAATGACTCAAATATATAGAAAGTGTTAGAATAGTAGCTATACCCAAGGGGTGTATTGGGTGATTCTTAAAAAATTTAAAAAATCTTTGGAAAAGAACTAGATAATTTAAGAATGATATCACCAAGAGTAATAGAAGAAAGAAGCTGACACTAGAGATTTATTATGGTTCGGCCTAACCATTTGGCCTACATCTAGTACTCATAATCCCTCTGAGATTCTTCACTATATCCTGTAAGATTACTCTGGCTCTTCACGTATTAGTACAATCACCATGAGGATTCCCTCTCACTTCCCTTTACAACCTATAAGGTCACACACCACTCAAGAGTCCCACATTCTTTAGCAACTCATAATGAAAATAGAGAATTAATAAGTCCCTATCACAGAGAAGATATGATAATCATTAAAGTACAATAAATTCTCTCTCAAAATTTCTCTATTCATGATAAGTAAAAACAGAGTATAACAGAGTATTAGCATTGAACACTCAGAGAATGCAAAGTAAATGTTCTTCATAGGTTGTTACGCTTCCTAACTCCAGCATTAAATTTGCCTTGTATTTAGTTATCCATTAGACAAGTTAAGCATTTGAGTGAAGCCGAGACAAAACCTTAGCCATGGATAGCAGTAGGTAGTAGTATTAAATGTGTTGCTCTGATAGTTAACATTTTTTAGCCACAACTTCTTCATTTGAATCCGTAATGTAAACATGCTAGGCAGACGTTGTGAGTGTAATAGATAATGATAAGAAGAAAATAGGAATTATTACACTATGTTTAAACTATTGTATCAAAATCTAATTATGAAAATCATTTGAAAATCTATCATCATTTATCGGAGAGTTCATGATAATTTATCGAAGAGGACTTCGATAAAACTTGAATGAAATCTTTTATAAAATAATTGAAGCTCTTATCGATAAATTTTATATCCAAATAGATTATCGATAAATATCATAATTGAATATGACTTAATTTGAATTGTCTATATCTAATTTATCGAAGAGTTATTCAAAGAATAGTCTTATCGAATAATTTATTGAAAAATCACTTCAAATTCCCTTTTGAAACAAAGTATGAGTTCAACGAGTTTGTAATGAAATTTTCTAATTCTTGTTGAAGTATTCTTCGATAAGTAGTCTTATCGAATAACTCTTCGATAAATTGAATCTTTAAACTCGTGTTAGACTTTATATCTATCAAACATCTTATTTATAAATTGATAAGTTCTTCTTCATTAGAAATACTTTATTTATCGAAGGTGTTATCAATAAACACATTTAGCAAATAACACTTAAAAAAATTCTCTTAAAACTATTTTCACAAAACTAGTCGTGCTTAAAGATTTTGTCGATTAATATTCTTATCGATAAATGCTTGGATAAATACCTTCACAAAATTTACTAAGTTATTTTCAACTTTATTGATAAATAGCTATATAGAATAAGTCTTCAAAGAGAAATCATTTTAAAATAGGGATCCAGAGTTTTCTTAATAGTTCATTTATCAAAGATCTTATTGATAAGCAAGCTTATCGAATAGATCTTCGATAAATATGCTTAAAAAAAATTCTTTTAACAAATTTCCTCTTTATTTATCAAAGAGCTTATGGAATAGTTCCCCTAAAGATAAGTTTATCGATAAATGCTCTTTATCAGTCTTAAAATACTTTTTGAAATATTTTCTCAATTGTCATCAATAAAATATTGGACTCTAACATTTCTCCCCCTTTTTGATGATGTCAAAAGTTAATAGATGAACTGATAAAGACTAAAGGAATTAAAGAATTTAGAACATTTCATCAAAAAAGAATGTTAGACATAATCAAATTATCAAAGTTGTTAGAACATTGCATTTGAAAAGAATGCCCGGGATAATCAAATTATCAAAGTTGTGAAACACCGGAACACAAACACACATCAACAATAGAACACAAAAATAATAACACACACAAACACAACTACTATCATTTAAGTTTATCTCAATTATTCTCCCCTTTTTTGTCAATCATAAGAAATGGAGTCTTGTGAAGATTGAGGGTCAGTTTAATGTTCAGTAGTAGGTTTTGGTGAGGTTTGTTGAGCAATTGTTAAGAAGGATAAGGAGGATCAATAGCAGATTCTGGTGGTGGTGGTGGTGGTGGATAAGGTGTTTTCACTGGTAGAAAATAGGCTTTTTAAACCGGTTGAAAATAGGCTTCTACACCAGACTAGGTCTAGTGTAGAAATAGCACCTGTAGAAAGTCTGGTATTCTACACCAGTTGTATACAACTGGTGTAGAAAATTAACTTTTTTAAACCGGCTATTCCATACAATGGGTTTAAAAAGTAATGTAAAAATAAAAAAAATCTAGAATTGAAAAACTCTGGATTCAAATCAAATAAGCTTCTAAACTAGTTTCTCCATTAAAGTACCAAAATTCTTTCCTTGTTTGTCATAAATCTGAAGAAGGAGGAGAATGATGAAGAAGAATAGGTACCTATAAAACACAAGTAGAGAACAAAAAAGAGGAAGAAAGAAAAAGCCAGAGAACCTAGAAATGAAAGAAATGAAAACTCATATATAAATAGAAACGAAAACCCATAAACACTATCACCTAATTGAAGATATCACAAAAATATCATTACAATTCTTTTAGGTTACCTACTTAAATACAAATAGAAATATATATATAAAAAGAACCAATAAATGAATGAAATAAAAATCCAAATATACACACAGAAACAAAAACCTAGAAATGTCATCACTTAATTGAAGATATCGCAAAAACATCGTCACAATTCCTCTGACTTACTAGTCAAAAGTGAACAAAAATATATTTAAAAAAAACCCAGAAAGAAAGAAATAAAAAAATATACACCTACCATCGAAGATCTAGGTCTTCTTCTTTTGTGAGCTTTAAAGGCGAGAACGGAAGACTTCAACAATAGAGAACGACGAGCATAGGTATGGGTCATCGCATATCTAGGTCTTCTTCTCTAGTGTGCTTTAAATAGTGTGTTACAAAGGCGAAGCTTCCTATCACCATGTGTTCTCCCTTGTTTGGTTTTCTCCATTGATGATGATGTGATTTGTGAAGATAAGGAAGTGCAAAAAACTAAGGCATTTTGTCATATTTTTAATGGCAAGGACATTCTATACTAGATGTCATTATATCAGGTGTAGAATATTTACATCAGGTGTAGAATATGTACACAAAGACATTCTACACTAGATGGCATTCTATCAGGTGTAAAATATTTTACCCTTATTTACAAAAATACCACCGCTCATTTCTTTTACACCGGTCATGTGTACATCAGGTGTAAATATTTTACCCTTATTTACAAAAATACCACCACTCATTTCTTTTACACCGGTCATGCTTATGTTAGGTGTAAATATTTTACCCTTATTTACAAAAATACCACCGGTGATTTTTTTAAATCGTTTCCGCGAGAACCAATTTTAAAAATGGGGCTTTAAAAAATCTATTTTGTACTAGTGTTTAACGGAATATGAGGGAGGAAATTCCTTAGTAACTTGAAGAAGGATTGGCTAAGAGAATGAGGTAGAGGGAATGGTTGTGAAGCCAAAAGATTGAGAAGTCGAAGGAGGAATAGGGGTCGTACCCTAAGGTTCAGAAGAGGTAAAAGGCTATTTTATGCAATTGCAAGAGACTTGAGATAGAGTGATAGGAGGCTAGGCTTGATGTCTAAGAGTGAATAGAAAATCGTCCACGTTGAAGACAATTTTAGAAAGATAAATCTTGTTCTTTAAATCCATAACTTTTGTTCCTAAAATCCCAATGGCAGACCTTTGGGCTTCAACAATCTCCTCAAGAGATTGTATTCTACATTAGTAGCTTCATGCCTTTGAACCAATTCCAGAACCAACTTGGTTCTATATTATCTCCAAGATCATTCAATATATGTGTAATTTTATACACATTGTTCTGGTTTCCTTCTTGAATCTAAAGTTGAACCTTTTTCTCAAAACTCTTTAACTCTTGCTGGATTAGTGAATGAATAGTAGTTTGGGCATCTAAAATGGTATAACAAGAACATACGGTGCAGTAGATAATTAAGCCTTTTCTTGAATTGGCTGCTTCCTTTTTTCCTTTTGAATCTTCTTTCCTCTAGTAGCTAGTGGGAGAGAGATTCTCATGCTATAAATCTACTATGCCCTAAACTTTGGAACCTTTACTTCTTTCTCACCCTTCTCCATATAGTTTATATTGTTGTAATGGACAAAGAAGGATACTAGCTGAGCATAAGGAATTGGGGTGGCTATAGTCTTTGAGAAGAAGCTCCTCATTTCTCTGAAGATAAGAGCTCTTATATTTATATTTTCTCTACTAATAATCTTTGCCAGTAGCACATAGTTATCTTGTATCATATGGGTGAAACTTTCATATTTGCTCACCATACTTCTAGAATAAATGTTGTGGATTATCTTATGATAATCACACATATCCTTTAGAACAAATTAAGGTTTCCAGAAAACTTTTCCTCTAGCAATAGGATATGATATACCTCTCTCATTGATAGTTCAGGCTTATATTTAAAATCTGGAATGTTTAGAAGATGGTTTATGATACTAGAGTCTAATTTAACTTTTCTCCCCTTAATTTTTGTAGTCAGATGACTACTGATAAGTTCCCTATTGTGCCCTGCCTCATCAAAGGCTTATATCTTACAATAGAATATCTTAACAACCTCTAGGCAGTAGGGAAGGTCAATTCCTAGCCAATTTTGATAGTGTTTAAGTGGGTTGGATAGATCAAGCTAGGTCTTATCATTATACTTTAAATAATCTAGATCAACCACTACTACCATGCAAAACTCTTTATGGGCATATTCATCTTTTAACTTGCCATTGTCTACTCCTTTATCTAGATTTCCTATAAGTAAGGCTAATTTGGCAGGTTGAAAAGGAAGATGATGTAAGGAATTGGAAGACACGCAGCGAAAATTAACTTAAATTTTTTTTTATTCCTTGCCAGGATCTACCGTATGTATTTAAGTCAAGTGGGAAGAAGCATTACCCTCAGTGTTCCTCAGCGACTTCCACAGCTTCTAGTCACGATCTTCACAGCTTCTTTCCGCAGCTCATGCTCCCTTTCTAATCACAAGAAGTCGACGACTCAGGTCAGCTTCCTCTACTGGTATCCACACGAACAGCGTTACAACCACGAATGACATGCTAGTGTCTCCTGTCCCTCCAGGGCTTTCTCAAGAATTCGTCCTCTCCGTCTCTATTTTGGCAGTTTCTTATCTGCAAACCTTTTACAGATTCCCCTTCGGCCTTTCTATGTTCTATCTTGTTCAAAACGTAGCTCCTAAAATCATATATACACGATGCTATGCAATTTTCTCTACTGAATTGGACTTTTGGAGTTAATCTTATATTAATTCTGAAATTAATACAATATCATATATCGTATAATTTGATAAGAAACTAATTAAATAAATAATATTTATATTAAATCCGTCCCACAGATTTAATTCACCTATTTATTTAACTTAAAAAAAAGATAAGACTAAACTATATTTGATTTATTCTCATAAATCAAATTTGAGATATCCTATCAATTTGAATTTCAAATTCAAACGTGATAGAGATTTAATTTATCCTATAAATTAAATCTCATAAATATCTCTTATATATAATGTATATATACGAATATAAATATAAATAAATATATACATCCACCCTGGATCATTCATTGAATCTGGACATGTCTTAGATTCAATGAATTTGGACATCATAGCTCATGTTGGGCTATTTTGTGTGCAACCCTGTAGGCCCATATGAAGTTGGCAGTGGGCCATTACCTATACTGACCCACAAGTCGCAAGCGGTCTTTAGCAAGACATAACGACTACCCAAATCATATGAGGATCGTTAAACGATGTAACCTTTTATACAACCATATCATGTCCATTCTGTCACGCGATATTTTGGTCATGGATGAGGCATGGATAATGTCATCCTCCTATTCCTGACCATTACTTTCTTGATCCCTGAGTAGTCTGACTATAGAAATGGAACTACCTTTTCATTACAGTATGGCCATATATTTCTCAAACTCACTCATCGAGGGGCCCAGTAATATCTCTCTACGAATGTGAGGGACAAATTCCATCTTGACCATTCACATTCCTCCGCATGAAAAACCACTAAGCCCGAACATAGTCTTTATGATCACTCAGTCAAAAGTGATTTTTGACTAGGTCAAAGCTGAGCATTTGTCATGTAAGAATCCATGATGATCTCAGGTCAAAGGGCATAGTGACATGGTTTGTATATGAGAGAAGCTTATGACGTAACCCGTGTAGCTCTCTTATAGCGGGTCGATCCAACACCTTGTACTCTTACATGTTCCTATGACTTTGATTTATATCTCTATACATCTTCAAAGTCATACTGGTCTTATTTCATCTCTGCTCCCGTATAGATGACTGACAAGGGATATTTAGGATAAGATCATGAATTATCTAAGGATGGTCATCACAGTAAACATGCAAATAATATGATAACACAATTAATAAATTCATAAATCAATAATGTTCATAAGACAATGATTGGCCCCTAAGGCACGATTTCTAACAACCTCCCACTTACACTAGGTACAATCATTAATTTGACTAATTCCCATTGACCTAACATGACGCTTATGCTTTGCCTACACAAGCGGCTTTGTTAGAGGATCAGCAACATTATCTTCTCCTGCTACTTCGTATATTTTTATATCACCTCTATCGTTGATTTCTCTGATGAGATGAAATCGCCTGAGTATCTGCTTGGTCCTTTGATGTGACCTAGGCTATTTGGCCTGTGCAATGGTACAGCTATTGTCACAGAGGAAAGTTATTGGATATAAGATGGTAGGTATCACCCCTAGTTTTGTGATGAACTTCCTGATCCAAACAGCTTCCTTAGCTGCATCAGATGCTGCTATATACTCAGCTTCCATTGCAGAATCTGCTACAGTGCCCTACTTAGAGCTCTTCCAGCTTACTGCTCCATTATTGAGGAGGAACATATATCCAGATTGCGATTTTTGGTCATCCTGGTCAGTTTGGAAACTGGCATATGTGTAACCAGTTACACAGAGTTCGTCATCCAATCCACCATAGACCAAGAATAAGTCCTTAGTCCTTCTTAAGTACTTAAGGATATTCTTGACAGCAGTCCAATAGCCCTTACTAAGGTCTTATTGATATCTGCTAGTCATACTTAAGGCAAATGAGACATCCGGTCGAGTACATAACATGACGTACATGATAGATCCTATGGCCGAGGCATATGGAACTTTACTTATGTGACCTCGCTGATCAGATATACTAGGACACAGATCTTTGCTGAGGTGACTACCATGAGACATGGGTATGAAACCCCTCTTTGATTTGTGCATACTGAACCTATGCAGTATTTTGTCTATGTATGTACTCTGACTGAGTCCTAGAAGTCTTTTAGATCTATCTCTATAGATCCTGATTCCTAGGATGTAGGTGGCTTCACCCAAGTCTTTCATCGAGAAAGACTTTCCTAACCAAGACTTGACAATCTGCAATGTAGGAATGTCATTCCTAATAAGTAGGATGCCATCGACATAGAGTACCAAAAACACAACTGTGCTCCCACTAATCTTCTTGTACACACAAGGTTCATCAATATTTTGAAGAAATCCAAACTCTTTGACTACTTCATCAAAATGATGATTCCAACTCTGAGAGGCTTGCTTCAATCCATAAATAGACCTTTGAAGGTTGCACACTTTACCAAAGTCCACAGAACGCACAAATCCTTCAGGTTGTGTCATGCACACTTTCCATTAAGGAAGGCTGTCTTGACGTCCATCTGCCATATTTCATAGTCATAATATGTTGCTATGGTAAAGAGGATGCTGATTGATTTAGCCATTGCAACCAGGGAAAAGGTCTCATCATAGTCCACACCATGAGTTTGAGTAAATCCTTTTGCAACCAGTCGTGCCTTGAAGATATTTACATTGCCATCCATGTCAATTTTCTCCTTAAAAACCCACTTGCACCGGACAATTTTTACACCTTCAGGCGGGTCAACTAAGGTCCAAACCTTATTGTCGTACATGGATTGCATCTCAAACTTCATGGCATTAAGCCATTTTTCAGAGTTTGGTCCCACTATAGCTTCTCAATAGGTAGTCGGCTCATTATGCTCAATGAGTAACACATCATGACTATCAAAAATCATAAATCCATATCTCTAAGGCTGAAGTCGTGTCTTATTAGATTTTTGTGGACCTTACGTGACTTGAGGAGTCTCAACAACTTGTTATAAGTCTTCTCTATTTTCCATCTACAGTTCTGTGGTGTCTTGTGGCTCTCAAACTTCTTTGAGGTATACCTTACTCCCACTGGTTCTTTTAAAGATAAATTCTCGTTCGAGAAAAATACCATTTCTGACAACAAACACTTTGTTATCAGCAGGGTTGTAGATGTAATATCCCTTGGTTTCTTTAGGATATCTCACAAAAAGGCACTTTGAGGATTTGGGCGCTAATTTGTCTGAGGCTTGTTGCTTAACATAGACCTCGCATCCCTAAATCTTGAGGAAAGACAAACTAGGGTCCTCCCAATCCATATCTCATATGGGGTCTTTTCAATTGCCTTAGATAGAACACGATTGAGTGTGAACGCAGTTGTCTCTAGGGCATGACCCCAAAAAGAGGGTGGAACATCTGTTCGACTCATCCTGGATCGAACCATATCTAATAGTGTTCAATTCCTCCATTCAAAAATGTCATTCCATTGTGGTGTCCCTAGAGGAGTCAATTGTGAGACTATCCCACAACTCCTAAGATGATATATGAACTCTTGGCTCAAATATTCACCACCCCGATCAAATCGAAGGGCTTTAATTGTTTTGCCAAGCTGGTTTTGTACTTCATTTTGAAATATTTTGAACTTTTCAAAAGATTCAGATTTATGTTTCATCATATAGATATACCCATATCTGCTGAAATCATCTATGAATGTTATGCAGTACAAATAACCTCCTCTGGCATTTGTGTTCATCGATCCACACACATTTGTATGTATGAGGCCCAATAAATTAGTGGCCCTCTCACTGTGCCCAGTGAAAGGTGACTTTGTCATCTTTCCTAATAACCAAGACTCGCAAGTGTCATATGATTCAAAATTAAATGAGTTTAGAAATCCATCTTGATGGAGTTTGGAAATGCGTTTCTCATTTATGTGGCCCACACGACAGTGCCAGAGGTATGTGGGATTCAAATTGTTTGGTTTGACCCTTTTGGCGGTTATGTTATAGATATTTCCATGATTAGGTTGTTCCAAATTTAATATGTAATGATCAACATGCAAATCACCATGAGCATAGAAAACATCATTATGATAAATAAAACATCTACTATTCCCAGTAATAGAAGTAAAACCTTCCTTATCCAAATAAGAAAGTGAAACAATGTTACTACTTAAAGCAAGAACATAATAGCAATTGTTCAAAACTAACAAAAGCCAAGTGGGCAGAACTAATTCATAAGTACCTACAACTAATGCAGCAACCCTTGCTCTGTTTCCAACTCGTAGGTCAACCTCGCCCTTTTTCAGCTTCCTACTGTCCTTTAGTCCCTGCACATTTGTACAAATGTGAGAACCACATGCAGTATCTAATACCCATGAGGTGGAAGTAGAAAGATGAATGTCTATAACATAAATACCTGAAGCGATAGCCTCGCTATCCTTCTTGTTCTTTTTTAGATCTTCGAGGTAGAGTTTGCAATTCCTTCTCCAATGACCAGGTTCATTGCAGAAGAAGCAGACTCCTTCCTTCGAAGGCTTTGCCTTCTTTGGTACAAGATTGGTTTCAGGCTTGCCTGACTCTTTGGTCTTACCTGATGAGCCATGACTCGGCTCAGCAGTTTTAAGCATCCCATGCAGTTCAAAAATAGATTTCTCTATGTTGTTGATGTTATAGTTCATGACAAACTGGTCATACCTTTCTGGGAGTGAGTTAAAGATCAAATCCGTAGCTAACTCCTGGCTCATGGGAAATCCAAGCCTCTCAAGGTGATCAATGTACCCTTTCATCTTTAAGACATGAGTACTGACTAATGCACCTTCAGCTATCTTACAGGAATATAAGGCCTTAGTGGTCTCATGCCTCTCTTGCCTTACCTGTTGCTGGAACATTTCCTTGAGATGCACAATCATCTCATAAGCCTCCATGTGTTCCAGATCTCTTTGGAGCTCCAGAACCATGGTGGTTAGCATTAAGCATCCCACATCGACAGAGTCTTCCTTATGCTTCGTGTAAGCATCTCTCTGACTTCTAGGAGCATTGGCCACTGGCTCCTTAGGAATGGGTTGATCTAGGACATGCGCTTTTCTTTCCTGTTTGAGAACAATTCTCAAGTTCCTAAACTAGTCAAGAAAGTTTGTCCCATTGAGTTTGTCCTTCTCAAGGACAGATCGCAGCGATAATGTAGCAATATTACTAATCGTCATGATTCTACAATTTAAAATATACAATTTAATTAGCAATTTTCCACTAAATAAACAACCCTCAATGCAATAGTTAGTGGGCTAAGATCCATATTTGGCTCAAACTTAAGTCCGCTTTGGCAGGACGCTTAAATTAAGTTATTTAGGTAGGTAACACCTTTACCAATTACATCAAATGTAACTCTTAGATGTTCATGGGATCCTATCATCATATGATATGTCATGCTTTTAATCCCATATAATCTCTTGAGACCCAAAATCGTTTTGTTAATCTCAATTAAGTCAAATAATAATAAACATGTGAGAGTAGCACCATTACTCTTGCTTATCTCCCCAAGATAACTCAAAAGCACCCACTTTGGTGGATTCCACAATTGAGCGATCGAGATTTTGACAAGTGTTCATAAATTGACAGCATTATGACTTAAAATTTCATTTAGAGGGCTTAATTTAACTATCTGGTTTATAAGAATGCATGTTTCTCATTTTGTATCTCATACAAGTAATATGCATGTTTCTGATATCATATTATATGAATCAACAATCAAGCCTAACTTAAACACAAAACGGCATGGCTCTGATACCATTGTAAGGAATTGGAAGACACGTAGCGAAAATTAA
The DNA here is from genome assembly GCA_037074615.1 of Leucaena leucocephala. Taxonomy (NCBI): domain Eukaryota; kingdom Viridiplantae; phylum Streptophyta; class Magnoliopsida; order Fabales; family Fabaceae; genus Leucaena; species Leucaena leucocephala. Next base: position 21,662,718 of record CM073519.1, read on the forward strand.
CTTAAAATTTTTTTCATTCCTTGCCAGGATCTACCGTATGTGTTTAAGTCAAGTAGAAAGAAGCATTACCCTCAGTGTTCCTCAGTGACTTCCACAGCTTCTGGTCACGATGTTCACAGCTTCTTTCTGCGGCTCGTGCTCCTTTTTCGATCGTAAGAAGTTGATGACTCAGGTCGGCTTCCTCTACTGGTATCCATATGAACAGCGTTCCAACCACGAATGACGTGCTAGCATCTCTTGTCCATCCAGGTCTTTCTCAAGAATTCATCCTCTCCGTCTCTATTTTAGCAGTTTCTTATCTGTAAACCTTTTGCAGATTCCCCTTCGGCCTTTCTGTGTTCTATCTTGTTCAAAATTTAGCTCCTAAAATCATATATATAGGACACTATGCATTTTTCTCTACCGAATTAGATTTTTGGAGTTAATCTTATATTAATTCTGAAATTAATACAATATCATATATTGTATAATTTGATAAGAAACTAATTAAATAAATAATATTTATATTAAATCTGTTCCACAGATTTAATTCACCTATTTATTTAACTTAAAATAAAGATAAGACTGAACTATATTTGATTTATTCTCATAAATCAAATTTGAGATATCCTATCAATTTGAATTTCAAATTCAAACGTGATAGAGATTTAATTTATCCTTATAAATTAAATCTTATAAATATCTCTTATATGAGATATCCTATCAATTTGAATTTTAAATTCAAACGTGATAGAGATTTAATTTATCCTTATAAATTAAATTTTATAAATATCTCTTATATATAATGTATATATACGAATATAAATATAAATAAATATATACATCCACCCTGGCTCATTCATTGAATCTGGACATCATAGCTCGTGTTGGACTATTTTGTGTGCGACCCTATAGGCCCATATGAAGTTGGCAGTGGGCCATTTGTTATACTGGCCCACAAGTCACAAGCGGTCTCTAGCAAGACATAACAACTATACAAATCATATGAGGATCGTTAAACGATGTAACCTTTTATATAACCATATCATGTCCCTTCTGTCACGCGATATTTTGGTCATGGATGAGGCATGGATAATGTCATCCTCCTATTTCTGACCGTTACTTTCTCGATCCCTGAGTAGTCTGACTATAGAAATGGATCTACCTTTCCATTATAGTGTGGCCATACATTTCTCAGACTCACTCATCGAGGGGCCTAGTAATATCTCTCTATGAATGTGAGGGACAAATTCCATATTGACCATTCACATTCCTCCGCATGAAAAACCACTAAGCCCGAACATAGTCTTTATGATCACTCGATCAAAAGTGATTTTTGACTAGGTCAAAGATGAGCATTTGTCATGTAGGAATCCATAATGATATCAGGTCAAAGGGCATAGTGACATGGTTTGTATATGAGAGAAGCTTATGACGTAACCCATGCAGCTCTCTCATAGCGGGTTGGTCCAACACCTTTTACTCTTACATGTGCCTATGACTTTGATTTATATCTCTATACATCTTCAAAGTCATACTGGTCTTATTTCATCTCTGCTCCCGCATAGATGACCGACTAGGAATATTTAGGATAAGATCATGAATTATCCAAGGATGGTCATCACAGTAAACATGCAAATAATATGATAACACAATTAATAAATTCATAAATCAATAATATTTATAAGACAATAATTGGCCCCTAGGGCACGATTTCTAACAGATGATTGGTTTGAAGAGGGCTAGAAAAAGGAGAAGATGCAAAGAGATAAGGAGAATAAGACCTTGATTGATCTTGAGACACAGCTTTCTTCTTCTTTCCAATTTGCTTTATTCTTTGACCTAAGACTCCAGTAGATTTCACTATGTTCTTGATAACTTTTCAAGATTCTCATCTTTGTGTGTGTGATCTGACTCTTCAGGCCACTACTACAAAATAGGATTTATAAATTGGCTAAAACTGTTATTTTACACCTGACCACAAACTGGTATAAATATAATCCATGTAGAAAGTATACCACCTTTTAAATCGGGTGGTATACCAGTGTAGAAGAAATCTTTTTCTAAATCGGTTTGAATATGAGATGTAGAAGGTTCATTTTCTTAGGGAAAAATAAAACATTTAAACTGGTCCCATTTCACATCCAGTGTAGATGAATGCATTTTCTACACTTGTTGTGATCATGACCTGTGTAGATTGATCCATTTTCTAATCCTAACTTGCACACAACTAGTGCAGATGAATTAATATTACATATTGTTTCTACACCAAGATGCTTTAGCCACAATAGGAAAGTTCCCTTTGTCTGACTCACTATCTTCATCTCATTAGTGAGAATTGAGATAGGAGCATCTTTAATTACAAGTCTTCAACTGTCACCCTTAATTGATCATCCTAAACTTGGATGTGGTGGATAGTTGCCCTCAAGCTATAGATAGAACCATGTGTTAGTAACCATATAACTGGATCCTTCACATATAGATCATAGGGTTTAGTATTTGGATCTACATGATCCGCTAACATTGGCATGGCAATGCAACTCCTTTAATGCTATGACAAGCTATAGGTGAATGTATATGGCAGCACTTAGCTCCTATTGGCTTGATATCATCATGGACAATATTTCTTCCTTGAGCTTTGCCAACCCCTATTGTAATCGTGTATTATCATATCCTAATTTTTCCCTATCTGCATAATACTGATAGTGGCAAGAGGTTTGGAAAGGATTATAATGAAGATCTGAAGAAATGATAAAGGTTAGATGAGTCTTGAAGAAAGAGAAGGACTAAAATGAAAATTAGAAAAGGTTACAGGCCAAAAATGAAAGTAGAAACAAAAGTTAGACTAAAAGTGGTAATTTCCAAAAGTTAAGGGACTTAAATAGAATTAATTAAAAAGTTCAAGGGCAAAATTGTAATTATAGAAAGATCAGCCCGAAAAGGGTTAGAACTGCCCAAAAGTATTTCAGTCCCATATTCCATCAGTAAATATAGGAAGTTGCACTGGTTAATCTAGTATGACAGAAATTTTATTAGGGCTCCAGACAGCAGATATTTATCTGATAGTTTCAAAGTTATCTAAAATTTTATAAGATTTTATGGACTTCAGATATAAGTGGAAGAATTACAAGAAAGTGTTCCCTACAGTGTCAGATGTCCTAGATCTGACAGAACCCTGGAAGAAGTTCTGTATAAAAAGTTATTCACATATTAGTGAATTTTGATGGGAGTGTGATAACACATGTGATCCGATAATGGAACTTATCGGTATGTAAGCCTGGATAGAATGAGATCAGATGACCTTATATATAGCCCATGATGATGCCAAGGTGGGCCCAAAACCCAAGGTATCAGTTTATCAGTAGAAGGGGCCAGTGTCCAGAAAAAATGCAAAATTATGAAAATATCCTTAGATGCCCAGATTGTACCAGAGATGGATGGAGGGCATTTTGGTAATCTGAGACAGGCTAAAAATGTGGTATATGGTATAAATATGATTACTTATAGCCAGTATATGCCCTAAGGCGGTACAAGGAGGGGTGAAATAATAATTATGCCTTTAAGATTAATATAGTGCAAGAAAGGACACCAAGGGTATTTTGGTCATTTCCCAAGGGATGGATGGTAGATAAATACTCAGTATAACAATGTCAATGGTATGAGAAGCCTAGAAATTGATTTCTAGGACATAATACATATCCTGGTATATTATAAAAAAATTAGGAACAGAAAACAGTCTGGTTGTTGTGAAACTGCTTCGTTCGGTATCGGATTGAACTGAAATGTTTCCAGAAGCTCCTTACATGAGAATTTTGCCACATACCCCCATGAGGTATCCCTTGAGCTGTCCTTTATGATGTCCTAATTATTCTTTTTTGAAAAAGTTAAATCTAAGATTAAATGTGAGCCTTTAGATCAAATAGTGCACAAAGTAATCTTAGCCATTGATTTTCCATGAAATTTTCTATAAATACCCCCTAAAATTCTTCCCAGAACCGTGAGTTTGTGATACCTTGGGGGAACTCTTGCAAAATAGAAGCTCAAGCCAAGATAAAGAAGATTCAAGGTACCAAAGTTCAAGCAAGTTAGAGATTAAAGGTAAGCAATCTCTCCTAGTTTATTTTCCTTTGATTTGGGAGCTTGAACTTAGGGTTTTTATGGGGAAAATTTGAGTTTCTCTAAGGTGTTGTGGTTCCCAAAAACCTTAGATGAAAGGGAAAAGAAGAAATTAAAGTTAGAGACATGTGATTGAAGCTTAAACAAGCTAGTTAACTGATTGGTTGTTGGATCAAATTGATATTCTTGACTTTGCCATGGATGAACCTATTCAGTCTACACTTTTCATGATGGAAATAAATGGAATTTCAATGATTTAATGCTTCCATTGAGTTTGTATGATGATTTTGTGTAGGATTGGAAAGGTTTTGAACCTTGAAAGCATTGAAATTCCAAGGTTATAGTTTTTGAAACCCTTCTCTATTACTGTTCACATGCATAAACAGTGATTGGAATTTCATGATTTTCATGGTTCCAATGGTTTTAAAATGAAAATTTGTGTGGGATAAAGTGGAGAAACAAGTATGGGAAGCATTAGAATCAAAATGAGAATTTTTGAAAGAATTGTATGCATATGTTTAGTTCTGTACAGTAGGCCATGAAGGAGCTAGAATTTCATTAATATAAGCTTGAGATGGATTCAAAAGATGAAATTGTGTTGGGTAAAGTCAAGACCTCAATTGATTCAAAGACCAAGTCCATTAGTTAAGATTAAGGAAAATAGGTGAGCTTAATGTTCAAGAGGAAGTTAAGTTAGTTAAAGTGAGTTTAATGATCAAGAAAATTAGATGATGATAGATGAATGGTTATGTGATGTTAGGGATTGATTGATATACTCCAAAAGAGGAGCCACATGTTCAATAAAAGTGAGAAAAAAGAGGCAAGATAATGTGAAAGAAAGTCAAGTGTATAAGGTAGTAAACTTATCATAAACTTGTATCCATTGAATGTTATGCTTAAATGTGCTATGGCTTTGTTGAATTGTGTTGCATATGTGCTTATGTATTAAGCTCTGTTGCTATGATTACTTTGGCCAATTGTATTTCATATGTAACATGGAAGCATGCACATTACACAATGTTAACACCTTCACAAGCAAGCACAAGTATTTACATTAATGTATGTAATGTTTAGTACCGTTTGCTCCTGAGATTTCCCCAGAATCTCATCCATTTCCATGTAATTCCAATCCCACAAGTTTGTGAATAATGAAAGAGGATGATGAAGCATAAAGAAAAGCTAGGGATTGGATGGTATATATGTTATGTAAACGTGTAATATTGCTATATGACAAATGTAAGTAGTGATGGTCATGATGTAAAGAAAAATAGTAAATGATGGAATAAATATGTGAAATTTTACAGAAATTTAGATGACATGCCAAGCTTCATTTTGACACTAAGAGTGCCTTATTTCGATGTCTGTATAAAAATAACTAATTTTCTCAAATAAGGGACTAGAATCTATTTCTAGGATTTTTGACTAAATGAATAACAATCTTTGGCAAATAAACTGTATTAATTGACGAGTCATTTGGTCTAGAAATTATTTTTCCCTTAAATTTCAAGATGTTATATTCATGTAGATTTTGAACCACTTCATTTTGATTTTTCTATAATTAATTATGATTTTTTGAAGTTTGCTGCATAATCTGGAATACTATATGAACAGTAACTCGAAAAAGAGTAAAATTCCAGATTTGGCTAATGGACTTCCAAGGTCTTGTAAGTGGTTCCAAATGCTACTGAATGGTCCATAAGATGTATAAAAGTAAGGATGTTATATTTTGGTATCAGAGCAGAAGTTTCTGGCATGATTTAAGATATTTCCCAGACCCTAACTCTAAATAGTAAGTACTTTGTTAAGTTAGGGTATTTATTGGGATAGTTAGCATTGCTTAATTAAGAAAATAGTGCAAGAGTAGATATGGGATTTCATAAGGTTAAGTCAGAGGGTTCAGTTAATAAGGGAGACCCCGGCCAGTAGCGATATGCAAGGATAATGTACATCTAGACTTTGATCATCCTTCAGACAATGAAGAAAGTTCAGATGAGAGTATAGGGGATCTATCAGGAAAGTTTACAGTAGAATATCCTCTAGATGTTTCTGTAGACTCAAACCTACAGTCTGGAGGTCATGTAGAGATTCAGCCTGAAGTTGTGTATGCACCATATGATGTTGAGTCTAGTAACTGTACACAGTATGAATTTGTTGGAGTGCCATTTAACCCTGATATAAGCTCTATTCCTCCAATGAGAGGACATATTATGGCTGAGGAAACTGAGTACTGGTATTAGATTATGGGTAGACCAGATATTATTCCTCCTCTACCAGATTTTGAGGATAAAGTGTTTATGAGTAATAGATCACAGTCCCCTAATTCAGACATCCAGTAAGAGTTTATGACAGTTCCTATCCATTCCCAAAGTCCAGGAATATGTGGCTTTATAGAGAAAGATCAGCATGATATTCTTGACCCTAGTCAACCCCAGCCTTCTTTGTTAAAGACAGATAATGCTGACTATATCAGTCTGATAAAAGCTATAGAGAGTGAATTACTCAGTCTAAGTCAAGGAATGGACAAAAGTAGAGATTAAGAACAGTCAGTTTATCTGCAGTTCCTCAATGATGTAGCAAGGATGATAAATAGATACACAGTGGAGGGCCTTAACCTAAATCAAGTTTATGCTTTAGCATACTGGCATGAGATAGTAGTGAGTCAAGTACTGCCATATACCCCTACATGGCATATAGAGCTAAGCGAGTATCTAGCAAATGATCTACCAGCTGATATACAGGAGTAGCACTTCTGTGTGCAGAAGTATGTGCAGTCCATGATTTCCTAGAAAGGAATATAGAAGGAGATGAGGGGTAATGTAAATATGTAAAGTGTAAAGTAAAGTAATTACTCAGATGTATAGTAGTTATAATTTACCCCGAATATGTAATTGACATAAATGTAATGTAGGTACAAATGTTATGGTGACATAAAATATGAAGTTTTGTGTGATATAATGAAATGATTGTTCCCTTTTTAATGTGATTATGATGTACAGACATGAATGAGTCTTAATTTACTTTAAAGATACTAACATCACTTAAGGTTATCAGTTAGAGATTTAGCATAGAGTGCAGGCAAGTTAAACAGTATGAAGCACTAAGATATAGAAGTTCAGTTTAAGATAGAGGGATCCCATTACTAAGAGACAGTAACCTAGTACTCTACCCAGAAAATAGAAGTAATAATGCTGGATGATAAATGAGATCCATATGACCAAAATTAGTCAGGATCCAGAGATAGACTAGAAAGAAATCACAGTCCAGCCAAGAGCAGACTGAGACTGACAGACAGAAAGAGTTAAGAGATACAGAGAGATACATAAGTTACTCTATACGAGATGGAGAGGGATTGCTCACTTGAGAAGTTTTTCTCAAAGAAGTTTAAAAGAAGAATTCATCTTAATTTGATAGAGGTGAGTGTAAGGCTAAGGGTTAGAGCAAAGGAAAGAGAAACCCTTTGATGAATACTTAGCTAAATTCATCCACATGAACGTTAAGGCGTAATAAGAGATACTTTCTTGTCTGTTAGTAATCTAGGAGGATAAGGGAAAACTTAAAAGTATAAATGGTATAAAGATATGAGCCAGACCTTTTCTCAGTTAGCTAAAAGGAAATAGCTGACTCAGTTATAGATTACCGCTAGATTACGATGAGGCCAAGGACACAAAAGTCCTTCAAGCTAGGGACATAGAAGTACTACAAGAGATGAGAAATGTTACGATATGAATGAATATGGCCTAGTAAGATAGCCACTGATTCAAAGATAAAGTGACTCCCCTATTCCTATGAAAGAAAGAGTAAAGAAGGGTTGAGTCTATACCCTAATAAGAGGGTGATGTGGCAGCCTAAGTGAAATAAATGATTCAGGATCCTGAATAAATGATCAGGACCTAGTGATTAAGGTGATTAAGGGATAGAATACTTTAAAGTCTACCTAGTTAATTGTTTAATTGCATTATGAGTATAAGGGATGGTTGAGCAAACTATGTAATAGTGATATGGCTTATGTTGCCATAAGTTATGATGAGAAGTTGTATCTCCTTGCAGTTGTCATATGATGACACACATATTAGAGAATGCTTAAATGATTGTATCTCCTTGCATATTATGCATGTTGAGTATGCTATGATGAATGAATATTCCCCTTTACATTACATGCAGGGTAGAGTAGATATGATAAAAAAGTTTTAAAAAATTTATTGCTCCCATATCCTATGACATACAATTAAATAATTTAACCTGATGATGATAAAGCAATAGAAAAGTGATGAACAAAATAGTTAGCAAGTTAATTCACAAAGAATGGAATGAGAATTTATGATCAGACAATGATAGTCAATGGAATAGAGAATGAGATTAAAGATGAAAGATTAATAGTGGATTTATAGATAAATGATTACAGTACTCATGACATATCCCTTCAGTAGGGATAAGATATATGAATGATATGCTATGAATATGAAAGGAAATGAGATGCAGTTATGAAAGATGATGTGGCTCTAAGAAAGAGCAGTTTTTAAATAATGAGTTAATGTTTTTGCAATAGAGCTAGATTGATCTTGCGAGAGAGTAAGATTGCTTTTAAAATAAAATCAAGATATGGGACAGTATAACTCAGATAGAGTAACATCCCTCTAATGAGATGAATAGATAATGATAGATATATGCATGGTAGAGCCTGTATAGCTCTCTACAATAATGGATATAGTAAAGTTATAAAAGATGAGAATGATATGAGGAATTCTTGAGTGATAGAGGAAATGAGTAAAGTCCTAATAGATAATATTGGCTTCTGTGATTATTTTTGGGGAATTATCTATTGAGTTAACAACTATGTGGAAGTAACTAACCTTGTAACTTTGTCCGTTAGTTTAGATCTTCCAGATATGAGAATATAGTACAACAGAATCACAGTATATTCTGGAGGATTGCAGTTAGATCCTAGTATGGCTCCCAGAGAACAGAATTCCAAGGTCGTAGTTAGATCATAAAGAGGCTTACAGTTGATCGCAATAGATCTCGAGGGTTGCAACATCCTTACTTTCATACGTATTAGGGACCAATCAGTAGCATTTAGAACCACTTACAAGACCTTGGAAGTTCATTAGCTAAATCTGGAATTTTACTCTTTCTCAGGTTATTGTTCATATGGTATTCCAGATTACGCAACGAACTTCAAATAATCATCACTACTTATAGTAGTCATACAACAATATTACACATTCACATAACATATATACTATCCAATCCCTAGCTTTTCTTCATGCTTCATCATCCTCTTTCATCATTCATAAACCTGTGGGATTGGGATTACATGGAAAGGGATGAGATTCCGGGGGAAATCTCAGTAGCAAACGGTACTAAACAATGCATGCATTAATGTAACTACTTGTGCTTGCTTGTGAAAGTATTACTATTGTGTTATGTGCATGCTTCCATATTACCTATGAAATACAATTGTCTAAAGTAAACATATAAACAGAGCTTCATATATAAGCACATAGGCAACACAATTCAATCAAGCCATAGCACAATCAAGCATAACATTCAATGCATAAAAGTTTAGGATAAGTTTACTACGTTGAACACTTAACTTTCTTTCACCTTAACTTGCTTCCTTCTTTTCACTTTTCTTGAACATGTGGCTGCCTCTCTTGGAGCATACCAATCAATTCCTAACATCACATAATCATTCATTCATCACAATCTAACTTCCTTGAGCATTAAACTCACTTTAACTAACATAACTTCTTGAACATTAAGCCCATTAACTTTCCTTAATCTTAACCAATGGACTTGGTCTTTGAATCAATTGATGCCTTGAATTTACCCTACACAATTTCATCTTTTGAATCCATTTATGAGCTTAGAATCATGAAATTCCAGCTCCTTCATCACATGCTGTACAGAACCGAAACTGCACTTAATTCTTTCAAAAATTCTCATTTTGATTCTAATGCTTCCCATACTTGTTTCTCCACTTTATCCCACACAAATTTTCATTTTAAAACCATTGGAACCATCAAAATCATGAAATTCCAATCACTATTTATGCATGTGAACAGTAATAGAGAAGGTTTCAAAAACTACAACCTTGGAATTTCAATGCTTTCAAGGTTCAAAACCTTTCCAATCCTACACAAAATCATCATACAAACTCAATGGAAGCATTAAATTATTGAAATTCAATTTAGTTCCCTCATGAACAGTGCAGACCAAACAGGTTCACTCTTGGCAAAGTCAATAATATCAATTTGATTCAACAACCAATCACTTAACTAGCTTGTTTAAGCTTTAATCATATGTTTCTAACTTTAATTTCTTGTTTCCCCTTTTATCTAAGGTTTTTGGCAGCACCTTCCCTTAGAGAAAACTCAACTTTTCTCCCATGAAAACCCTAAGTTCAAGCTCCCAAATCAAAGGAAAATAAACTAGGAGAGATTGCTTACCTTTAATCTCTAGCTTGCTTGAACTTTGGAACCTTGAATCTTCTTTGTCTTGGCTTGAGTTTCCATTTTGCAAGAGTTTCCCCAAGGGTTCTTTGCTTACGGTTTGGCTGCAGAATGGAGGGGCTATTTATAGAAAAATTTCATGGAAAATGAATGGCCAAGATCACTTTGTACACTATTTGATCTAATGGCTCATATTTGTTCTTACATCAAGCTTACTCTCCAAGCTAACTTGAGATAAATCTATATGATAAAAATCTTCTCCTCCCCCTTTTCTTGGATGCCAAGTGTGTGGGTGTGTGGGTTCCACCATGTGCAAGCCATAATTCACACTTTATCCCTGTTTTTCCTTTTCAAAAATCCATAAATTATTCATTATTGGACTTGGGCTCCAAGAAAACTCTTGGGACTTAATGGACTTCCCTAGCACGAAATTTTGGGCTGCCATAGGCCTTCCTTGGGTCCAATAGCTAATTGGCACAAATCCCAAGGTACTTTTCTTATACCGATATTCTTAAAATATCCTGATTTTGAAATAAATGCTAGACACCTATTTTAATGGTTCTAACATTTTTAGAAATTAATTCTAATATAAAATGAATTCCATGTAAAGTCTCATAATTTTCTGAGACCTAGAAGTTCTGATAAAAATTCCCTACATTTCCTTTAACCTTTTATCGGTGTTCGATTTTACTTTAATTTCTCAAAGGGCATTATCGTCTTTTCAAACATCATCAGAGTATTTACTAGCTCTAATTAATCATCTTTATACCATATTACACATTTTTTTCCTGTCCATAATGACCAGAATACCCTCCATCCATCACTGGTACAATAGGGCATCTAGGGGCATTTTCATAATTTCGCACTTTTCCTAGACTGCTCTGTCTCACTACTTTATTGGGCTCATTATGGCGCCATTTGGGCCTTGGTATGGGCTCATTAGCCTCATTACCTTTATGGCACAATTCACAATAAATCTCACTCGATCCTATTTATCGGGTATTTTATTTCACCGTAAAATCCCATAAGGCTTCTACAGGATTCCTTTTCTGACTCTGTCAATTTTATAAATTCTTATATTAAATATGGGAATTTCCTATAATATCCCATCTAATTCTGATGTCTAAAGAATACTGTAATAATTCTTCTAACTTCATAAATTTATATCAATTAATCGGGACCTCAAATCAAAATTCCGTGTTGCGTTAAACTAACCAGAATATTCTTATCTATCTACTGGTAAAATTTGAGTCTAATATGATTCTGGGCATTTCTGGCCTGTTTTAGCTCAACTTTTCCACAATTACATTTCAGTCCCTAACTTTTCACTTAATTACATTTAGGTCCCTAAACTTTTGAAAATTACCACTTTTGGCCCAACATTTATTTCTACTTTAACTTTTGGTCTTTAACCTTTTCCAATTTTTGTTTAAGTCATTCTCTTTCTTCAAGACTTATCTAACATTTATTATTTCTTCTGATCTTCGTCATAATCCTTTCCAAACCTATGTCCACTATCAGTATTATACAGATAGGGAAAAATTTAGGATATGACAAGGGTCGCAGTAGACCTAGCCTAGAGAAAAAAAGTATTGAGCCATAAGTATAGTATGTCTTTGGAAGGACAAATACCAAGGATAAAGTTAAGGTATATAAGCTTTACAAGTTAGTTAGCTCATAATAGAGAGAGTACCGATTATGTTAGTTTCAGATAGCCTTATTATTATTAGAGACTGAACTCAGAATCTCCTTACACGTAATAGGAACTAAGTGATCAAAGTTAAAGTTGTTAATCCTAAGTTCCAAAGATTTATAAGAATATTTCATAAGATATGAGAAAGGATCAAATGAGAATAAAGAGATCCTTACGATAAGATTACAAGGAATGAGAATGAAAGATAAGTAGATCCTCCATATGAGGATAAAGAGATTAGAAGGCCAGATAGACCTAGGAAAGATAGTATAAGATGAGTCTAAGATAGTGAAGTACTAGAGTTAGAGCCTGTTCGCACCAGTACTTCAGATTTTTATCAGCATATTTCAATTAAGCGTGCTCAGGAAATAGTAGTCCAATGATGGGTGACCCCCTGGGAAGTGATAGAAAAAGGTGAAAATGCCATAGAGGTTGGCATATATGTGCACAGAGTTATGTAAAATGATAGAAAGAGCTATAAGAAGCTAGAAAGGGTTATGAGCAGTAAGAGACTAGAACCTTTGTGTCAAGTCCAAATGAATTGGGTTTGAAAGAAAATATTTAGAAGAATTATCTCAAAAGTTAGCAATGTTCTAAGTTAAAGAGAATGTTTGAAGTATTATGTCTCAGGATATATTATGACAAAGTACAATAGACCATAACATAGCCAGATTTGGCAAATATGCCATGTTATGGCATAAAAGATACGAAATGAGAAATGCTATGAAGAGTACGTAATGTGTCACATCTTTACTTTTAACCTCAATTATACTCCATTAGAAGTGATTGGAACCAATTATATGATCAGTTGCCTTGAAAACATTCATTTCTAAAAGAATTGCTATCGGGTACTGTTCACTTTTACTGTTCATTTGGTAATTCCAGAACATGTACCCTACTTTGAAAATTCATAATTAATTGTAGAAAAATCAAAATAATATGGTTCCAATTTCTAATGAAAACTATTTCATAGATCTTTAAGAGAAAAATATGAAACTAAGGTTTTCTTGTCCACATGAAATCAGTTTATTGGTTACAATCACTATTCATTTGGTAAAATCTGGAAGTTCCAGTTTCTTTGCTTAACTTCAAAAATTCATTTCTCTTTGGTTACTTATCCAAATGAATTGTGTTACCTATGGATTGAAAGATCTATAAGTCCTCTTTAAGCTCGTAAAATTTCATAGAAAAACTCATTCATTTGATATATGAAACCATTGTGTGTCAATAATTGTTCCAGCATGCATAAGCCATCAAATAAGCTTTTCAATATTTATATACATCATGTACATATGCTATAAGTATTACAAATAGTTTCATCACATAGATGGACACCTTATATGGCATTTACATACATAGATAATCTATATTATATGCTAGGATCTCAATTACTTCCATTCCTTTCTTCCATTCTTTAGCTTACGTCTCCAGTATTCTATTTATTCATTTAGGAATCAGAGATAGCTTATCATATCAGGCTATCTTACCTCATCATAACATTTCTCATTGCTTGTAAACTTTGGTGTCTCTAGCCTAAAGGACTTATATGTCCTTGGCCTCACTATAATCCATAACTGAGTTAGCTATTTTCTTTCAGCTATTTGGGGAAAGGTCTAGCTCATATCTTTATGCCATTTGCACTTTTAAGTTTTCCCTTTATCCTCTGAGATTATTCATTTATCATCATATATACTAACATAATTCATATTTCATTCACAACACAACATACAGCAAGTTCAACAACATTACATAGACTTTTCATAACACACATACATATACAATAGCCTCACTATCATAAATACATTCATAGGTTCACTTATGTATCAGTATAAAATACTCTATTCATAGCATTTCTTAAGCCAGAATCTTATGCTCTGATACCAAAATGTCACATTTTGATTCTAATACTTCCCATACTTATTCTCCTACTTTATCCCCACACAATTTTCCATTTTAAACTCATTGGAAGCATCAAAATAATGAAATTCCATCATATGAACAGTACCACATACAGTACCAGCAAGAACACAAAACCCTAAATCCAAACATACTTGAATTTCTAAGCTTATACCACTTGATTCTAGCTTGTTTAAGCTTGTATAAACTATCCATAATATAAAATTCATATTTTAACCACATATGAGAAGCACTTCCAGTAGCAACTATAAGGGAAATATAGCATGAAAACCCCTTAAAACCATGAGCTAGCTTACTAGAACAAAGCTCAAGATCAAGGGGGATGATTAACTTGATTGTTGCTTCACTTTGTGTGCTTCTTTCTTGGTTGAATAAAAATTTTGCAAGAGTTTCCCTATGGTTCACCATGCATGCCGAATGGGTTCTGATTTGGGGGGTATTTATAGAGAAATTTGGGTTGAAATGGATGGCCAAGATTGATTTGTATACTATTTGATTCAAGGGCTCTCATTTAATCTTGAATTTAACTTTTTCTAAAAAGAATAATTATGACATCATATGGGACAACTCATGGGAAACCTAAAAGGGGTATATGGCATGCTGTCCATGTAAGGAAGCTTCTGGAAAAATTGCAGTCTAATCTAGTACTGATCGGAGCAGTTTCACAACAACCGGACTGTTTTCTGTTCCTAATTTTTTATAATGTACCAGGATATGTATTTTGTCCTAGACATCAATGTCTAGGCTTCTCATATCATTGAAAATGATATACTAAATATTTATCTGCCATCTATCCCTTGGGAAATGACCAAAATACCCTTGGTGTCCTTTCTTGCAATGTACTAGCCCTAATAGCATAATTGTCATTTTACCCCTCTTTACACTGCCTCAGGGTATATACTGGCTGTAACTAATTATATTTATACTATGTCCCACATTTTTATCCTATCTATAATGACCATAATGACCTCTATCCTTCACTAGTACAGTGTGGGCATCCAGGGGCATTTTCATAATTTCACACTTTTCCTGGACTGCTCTGGTCTCTGGCCCACTTAACTGTCCAGTAACCTTAATAAGCTCATGATGGTGCCATTTGGGCCTTGATATGGGATCATTGCCTTTATGCCCTTTATGGCATAAATCCCAAGACAACTCTTCTGACCTTATTTATCGGGTATTTTACCTCACTGTAAAATCCTGTAATAATTCTATATGAATCCTTTTATGACTCTGTCAGTTTTATAAATTATTATATTAAATATATGAATTTTTTGTAAAGTTTCATCTAATTATGAAGTCTAAAAAATACTGCAATAATTCCTTCTGACTTCAGGAATTTATATCAATTAATTGGGACCTCAAACCAAAATTTGGTGACTCCTTAAATAGACTAGAATAACTTTATCTATCTACTAGTAAAATTTGGGTCTAATCTAATTTTGGGTATTTTTGGCCTATTTCGGCTCAACTTTCTCATAATTACATTTAGGTCCCTAAACTTTTGCATAATTGCACTTAGGCTCCTAAACTTTTGGCTATTTGCATTTAAGTCCCTTAACTTTTGAAAATTACACTTAAGGGACCAACTTTTGTTTCTACTTTCACTTTTGGCCTTTAACCTTTTCTACTTTGCGTTTAGGTCCTTTTCTTTCTTTAAGCCTCATTTTACCTTTATCATTTCTTCTGATCATTGCCATAATCCTTTCCAAACCTCTTTCCACTATCAGTACTATACAGATAGGAAAAAATTAGGATATGACATAATGAAATATGTTATGAGTATGTATTGAGAAGTACGATATGATGTGGCTTTATAGCTAGCTTTGTAAACAGAATGAGAGGCTCTATTTTTGAAAGGGATAAGATGTTTGAATGATAAGTTACAGATGATGGAGCAAGTGAGAGCTTTCACTCTTTACATGAAATACCAGGTATTATGTTATGTTTATAGAATATGCTAAAGCTTTGAATATTAGAGCAGTGTAAGCTCTGAGTGTTAGAGCTGTGCAAGCTCTGAGTGTTAGAATTGTGCATATTAAGAGAAGCAATGCTTGAGCTCCAATGTTAGAGCTTTGCATTCATAGGCAGGAATGTAGTCCCACAATATGATGGTCAGGCATTATGCATGTTAGAGTATGTGCTCCTATTTAGTAGTAAAGCAACAAAAATGAGTCATCTCTCTGACATAAGTCCTATATGCTCCTTTGTGCTCCTATTTAGTAGTGAAGCAATGAAAGAAATAATGATGACATAAGCCCCTCTCTCTGTATTATGATGAGTTGTTAAAGATGATGAGAAGTATGATGATATGAAAATGAGAGATAAAGTTTTGCGGATGTTTAGAGAATTCTGCTAGATACCCATATGAGCAATAAGTAATTGCTCTAAGAAGTATGATGAATCATTAATAGAAACTCTAGAGTATAGTAGTATATGAGAGAGAGTTTAATATGAAAGAAATGGACATTAATCACAAGTTTAGTATGGTGAGAAGTCCATATGTAGATAGATGCATCGCAAGAAAGTAAGTAATACAATGAAGTGGAGTTTAACTCTAATTGAGTTGATTCAGAACAGAAGAATATCATAGTAAAGATATGAAGAATTGCGGATATGAAAAGTACTCCGCTAAGACGTCAAGATAAAAGATAAGAGATAGATACCCCAATCCTTGATTGAGGTGTTAAGTAAATTTCGAGAACGAAAATTATTTTAAAGGGGTAGAAATGTCATATCCTAATTTTTCCCTATTTGCATAATACTGATAGTGGAAAGAGGTTTGGAAAGGATTATGACGAAGATTAGAAGAAATAATAAAGGTTAAATGAGTATTGAAGAAAGAGAAGGACTAAAATAAGAATTAGAAAAGGTTGAAGGCCAAAAATGAAAGTAGACACAAAAGTTAGGCCAAAAGTGGTAATTTCCAAAAGTTAAGGGACTTAAATGGAATTAAGTAAAAAGTTCAAGGGCAAAATTGTAATTATAGAAAGATCAGCCCGAAAAGGGTTAGAACTGCCCGAAAGTATTTCAGTCCCATATTCCATCAGTAAATAGAGGAAGTTGCACTGGTTAATCTAGCATGATACAAAAATTTTATTAAGGCTCCCGACAACAGATATTTATGTGATAGTCTGAAAGTTATCTAAAATTTTATTAGATTTCATGGACTTTAGATATAAGTGGGAGAATTACAGGAAAGTGTGCCCTACAGTGTCAGATGTCCTAGATCTGACAGAACCCTGGAAGAAGTTCTGTATAAAAAGTTATTCACATATTAGTGAATTTTGACGGGAGTTTGATAACACCTATGATATGATAATGGAACTTATCAGTATGTAAGCCTCGATAGAATGAGATCAGATTACCTTATATATAGCCCATGATGATGCCAAGGAGGGCCCAAAACCCAGGGTACCCGTTTATCATTAGAAGGGGCTAGTGTCCAGAAAAATATAAAATTACGAAAATGCCCCTAGATACCCAGATTGTACCAAAGATGGATGGAGGGCATTTTGGTCATCTGGGATAGGCTAAAAATGTGGCATATAGTATAAATATGATTAGTTAGAGCCAGTATATGCCCTGAGGCAGTACAAGGAGGGGTGAAATGACAATTATTCTCTTAAGATTAATATAGTGCAAGAAAGGACACCAAGGGTATTTTGGTAATTTTCCAAGGGATGGATGGCATATAAATACTCAGTATAGCAATATCAATGGTATGAGAAGCCTAGACATTGATTTATAGGATAGAATACATATCTTGGTATATTATAAAAAAATTAGGAACAAAAAATAGTCCGATTGTTGTGAAACTGCTCCAATTAGTACCAGATTGGACTGGAATGTTTCTAGAAGCTTTCTTACATGAGAATTTTGCCACATACCCCCATGAGGTATCCCTTGAGCTGTCCTTTATGATGTCATAATTATTCTTTTTTAAAAAAGTTAAATCCAAGATTAAATGTGAGCCTTTAGATCAAATAGTGCACAAAATAATCTTGACCATTGATTTTCCATTAAATTTTCTATAAACATCCCCTCAAATTCTGCCCAAAATAGTGAGCTTGTGATACCTTGGGGAAACTCTTGTAAAATGGAAACTCAACCAAGATAAAGAAGATTTAATGTACCAAAATTCAAGCAAGCTAGAGATTAAATGTAAGCAATCTCTCCTAGCTTATTTTCCTTTGATTTGGTAGCTTGAACTTAGGGTTTTCATGGGGAAAAGTTGAGTTTTCTCTAAGGTGTTGTGATGCTCAAAAACCTTAGATGAAAGGGAAAAGAGGAAATTAAAGTTAGAAACATGTGATTGAAGCTTAAACAAGCTAGTTAAGTCGTTGGTTGTTAGATCAAATTGATATTCTTGACTTTGCCATTGATTAACCTGTTCGGTATGCACTGTTCATGATGGAAAGAAATGGAATTTCAATGATTTAACGTTTCCATTGAATTTATATGATGATTTTGTGTATGATTGGAAAGGTTTTGGACCTTGGAAGCATTGAAATTCCAATATTATAGTTTCTAAAATTCTCCAAGGTACTGTTCACTCGCATGAACAGTGATTGGAATTTCATGATTTTGATGCTTCAAATGGTTTTAAAATGAAAAGTTGTGTGGGGTAAAGTGGAGAAACAAGTATGGGAAGCATTAGAATCAAAATGAGAATTTTTGAAAGAATTGTATGCATTTGTTCAGTTCTGTACAGCAGGCCATGAAGGAGCTAGAATTTCATTATTATAAGCTCTATATGGATTCAAAAGATGAAATTGTGTTGGGTAAAGTCAAGACCTCAATTGATTCAAAGGCCAAGTCCATTAGTTAAGATTAAGGAAAATAGGTGAGCTTAATATTCAAGAGGAAGTTAAGTTAGTTAAAGTGAGTTTAATGCTCAAGGAAATTAGATGATGATGGATGAATGGTTATGTGATGTTAGGTATTGATTGATATACTCCAAAAGAGGCAGCCACATGTTCAAGAAAAGTGAGAAGAAAGAGGCAAGATAATGTGAAAGAAAGTCAAGTGTATAAGGTAGTAAACTTATCCTAAACTTGTATGCATTGAATGTTATGCTTAAATGTGCTATGGATTTGTTGAATTGTGTTGCATATGTGCTTATGTATTAAGCTCTGTTGCTATGATTACTTTGGCCAATTGTATTTCATATGTAACATGGAAGCATGCACATTACACAATGTTAACACCTTCACAAGCAAGCACAAGTATTTACATTAATGTATGCAATGTTTAGTACCGTTTGCTACTGAGATTTCCCCAGAAATCTCATCCCTTTCCATGTAATCCCAATCCCACAGGTTTGTAAATAATGAAAGAGGATGATGAAGCATGAAGAAAAGCTAGGGATTGGATGGTATATATGTTATGTAAATGTGTAATGTTGTTGTATGACCAATGTAAGTAGTGATGATCATGATGTAAAGAAAGATAGTAAATGATGGAATAAATATATAAAATTTTACAGACATTTAGATGACATGCCAATCTTCGTTTTGACACCAAGAGCGCCTTATTTTGATGTCTGTACAAAAAGAACTAATTTTCTAAACTAAGGGACCAGAATCTGTTTGCAGGATTTTTGACCAAATGAACAGTAATGTTTGGTGAATAAACTGTATTAATTGACGAGTCATTTGGTCTAGAAATTTATTTTTTCCTTAAAGTTCAAGATATTATCTTCATGTAGCTTTTTCAATTACTTAATTTATATTTTTCTATAATTAATTATGATGTTTCAAAGTTTACTGTGTAATCTGGAATACCATATGAACAGTAACCCGAGAAAGAGCAAAATTCCATATTTGGCTAATGGACTTCCAAGGTCTTGTAAGTGGTTCCAAATGCTACTGAATAGTCTCTAAGATGTATAAAAGTAAGGATGTTACATGCATCAAGTGAAGCTTTTGCCTCTGCCTTCACAGTGGCCAACAATAATTTCAACTCTGCCCTCAGTATCACATATGTGGAATGTTGTGAAGATGCTTCAAAGTAATCTCTTATACCCATACCTCATCCAACTCCCATAACATGGCCCCTATGCTCTTGTTTGCCTGTACCAATATTCAACATGCCATTCCTGCCCTCTGACTTGAAGGATCACTAGGCTTCTTATTATTTTCTATATCACATAAAAAACACACAAGTAATAATATAATTAGTCTACTAAAACAAAATAATAGAAGTAACACTTAACCCGTTTTCCTTTACTCTATTATAATACTCAACACTTGTTCCTTTAACATTTATCCATGGAATAAAAAAGAAGTACATGCATTTATCATAGGAAAACTAGAAAGCCTAGATTAAATGAACACTTACACTTATACTTACACGGTGAATCACGTACAAAAATGAGCACAAAGAACACAAGCACGTCGAACAATAGACATGGCAAAGCACAATGAACATGAGAATAGTGAAGAATGACTGAGCACGGTAAAGCCCCACGAACACCACAGAGTATGCCGAATAGAGTACTGAGTGAAGTAAAAAGGAAGATTGAAGTAAACCACCACACACAAGAGATGAAATAAGGGAATCGGGAATTTTGATATGAAAGAGAAGTAAAAGAACCAGTAAAAAATGAGATATAAGAGACATGTGAAGAGGCTTTGAAAATGTATTTTTATAAGCTAATATATATTGGATGAAATGGACATCTGGTGTAGAAATGATAGCTCTAAACTGGACCTATAACACAACAGGTTTAGAAAGTTTTTAACTTATTATAAAAAATGGCACCAGTCATTTTTTTAATTTAAATTATATTTCAAAAGACAATCTATACCGGATGATATGAACATCTAGTGTAGATGTGATAGTTATAAATTGGGCCTTATTTACAACTAGTATAGAAAGTTTTAAACTTATTTACAAAACTGTCACTAGTCAATTTTTGTTTTAAAATGTAATTCAGAAATAGTGATAATATACACCTAACGTTGACACATCTGGTTTAAATTTTATGGTTTTACTTTTCCCCACACACTATTTCATTACCCTATCCCCTGAAGCTATAACATATATGTTCAACAATTTAACAAAACTTAAAGCAACGAGTTAGAGTTAGCATCATAGAAACATAGAGAAAAACAAGAAACTTACATTCATTCAACCTAAATATATTGTCCTTCATAACATCAAAAAGATAAAACACTCACATACAAATCAATCAGAATCCACTCTCTTTTTCCTTGGAGAGCCACATATTATATTTTATTTGCTAGATAAGTGATATAGGATACTTACTTTGCTTTGTCTTCCATAATGAAAGGATCATCCTTAAAAACTTGTACTATTCAAATCAACTAGTGTAAATCCTGACCGATCTACCAGAACACTGTTGTTTACATTAGCCCACTTGCATTTGAACAAGGGAAATGTATATTTAGAGTAGTCCACCTCCCAAATCTCTGCAACAACACCTTAGTAAGGGATGGTTGCTAATTTAAGATTGTTGTCTTTTGAACTAAAGAAGTGTATAGCTCAGCTGCAAATAACATTGGTAGAGGAAAGGGGTTTGAAAATGATTGTGATGATAAATATAAAGAAAGATAATGATTAGACAAAGGTTTAGGCCTAGAAGCCCAGTATGTAGCCTAAAATAGGTAGGTTATCAGGCCCTGTTGAGTAGATGTCCCAAAAATATACAAATGATATTCAGGATTAAACCGCAAATAATGAAAGTACAGGGACTAAATTGTAAATAGTTAAAGTTCCTAGAGGCATAATGGTCATTTTGAAGAAATAGAGGAACTAAACTGAAAAGTCTAAAAGTTCCATGGTGAAAATGAAAGTAGACATAAACTTTAGGCTATTAAGTGTAATTATGAAAAGTGAGGGTCTAAAGTGTAATTTTTAAAATCTCAGGGGTAAAATGGTGATTATGAAAAGTTGAGCAAGAAAACGCCCAAAACTTTCATGAATCACTTTAGTTCTAAATTTTTCCGGTAAATACAGAAAAATATTCAGATCAATTTAACGCAACACATAATTTTGATTTGAGGCCCCGATAAATTGATATGAATTTTTGAAGAAAGGGAAATTAGTACAGTATCCTTTGGACCACAAAATCAAATGAAATTTGGTAGTAAATTATTATAACTAATATAAGAATTTACGAAATTGTTATAACTCAAAAAGTGTGGAATTTATAATGTAATTTACAGTGGAATAAAACCCCGATAAATGCTTTTAGGGGCAATTTCTTAGGAGTTGAGCCCATGAAGGCAAGGGATCATGTAGAAGGTTCAAAATGGTGCCTTATAGGCCCAATAATATTTTGAGATAAGCATGTGCATCAGTGCTAATAAAGACCCAGAAAAATATAAAATTACAAAAATACTACTGAGTTTGCCACTTTGTTGTGCCATTGTGTAAGAGATAGATAGAGGGTATTTTGGTCATTTGATTAAGGTTAGACAGTTAAGGAGAGTTCCCAGAATAGTTAACCGAGGTTAGGGAATACTCTGATTATGTGTGAAAAGACAATAATTCCCTAGAGATATTAAAGTAAATAAAGAAGAACTAATGGGTATTTTGGTAATTTGTTAAGGAATTAGTAAATAAGTTTAAACCCAGTCCAAGAATTTGAATGGTAGGAAGAATCCATATACTAGATTTAAGATCAGAAAGCATATTATGGAATCTCAGAAAAATTAGATTTATGAAAAAATATGTTTTTGGAAAATTATACTAAGCTACTACTGGATTGGCCTAGAATTTTTCCAGATGCTTCTTCCCCTTCGAATTTTTTCACATATGGCTTTGAGGTGTCCCACGATGATATCACAGATGATGTCTTCTTTTGGTTTCTAGGGCAAGCTTAATCCAAGAGCAAATATGAGACATTAGATCAAATAGTGAACAAAGTGATATTGGCCTTTCATTTTTCATAGGATTTTCTATAAATACCTCCCATTTTTCTTCACAAAGCCATGGTATAAGGAGACCTTGGGGAGGTGTTGCCCAAGTGAAAAGCAGGCCAAGATAAAGAAGAATTCAAGTTCCAAAGTTTAAGCTAGCTACGAGTTAAGGTAATTGTGAAAATTCTCTTTATCATAACAATAATTAATCACTTGAAATCATTTGAACCATAATTGTCTACAAATTAACCATATTTATAAATGAATTTCTTAATTTCAAAAGAGTTAACCATGGTAGAAAATAGCTTTACAAAGATTTCAAAATGAACACTACCATGTTTATAAAAGATTTTTCTAAATCAACTAATTACTATGATTGGAAATACCAAATTACTCTTTCAACACTATCATAATTATCAATTCCAAACTTTTGAATGGGGCCTCTGAGCGTTGAACTTGGGGAAATAACCTCATAACCCATAACACAACAAAATACTGCATAATACTATTAATAGGGCAAAATAGCTACTGTAGATCCACAAATTAACATGCATTACCCTAAGAGGCCTCCAGCCTTCTACCAGTACACGATATATAGTATAATCATCAAAATAGTAAATTATTAAAGTATAAAAAAAATAGGCCCTATAGTGGCAATTTACATCTATTCAACATATAAACATAAAGGATAGTGCTATACAGGTCAAATAGCACCACTATGCCTCTGGCACCTTCCCGTGAGAACCAGTAACTGAACTAACTCTTGAAAAATGTTAATAACCATGGGGTGAGATAAATGTCTCAGTAACCAACAATCCTACTCATCATGCATACTACCATGTGCTCGTGAGGTGTCAAGTTGGATAGTTAATAAAATACACAAGATATAAAATAATACATTATAAAATATGATCATACAGAAATACCACCCCAGTTCCTCCCATCAAACCCACTAAACTGCCTTATACCTGCCGACTGAACCCATGGGCTAGTGATAACTATTATATGAATGGCCACTCAAAAAGCTAATCGGTCAAGTGTTATGGATTGACCCAAATCCACAGAGTACAAGACTGGACCATGGATTCATTCCCCCTCGATAAACTGGTGGGGCAATTCCCTCAGTAAACTGGTGGGATGAAAACCAACCATCGAGCTCCAACAGAGGCTATATCACATGGTAGAAAGATAACTTCATCATCATTAATCCCAATCACCATATACATAATTATCAAGATAATCCTACTAATCAAAATATCAATAGCTCGATAATTAATAACTTCAATAAATATCACAATAGGATTTTTCTCAAAATAATAATTTTCTTCAATTTCAATCTCAAGATATAACAAGTTTTTAATCTCTATTTAAACTTTCCAAATCCCATAAGACAATTTTCAATAAAATTAGCATTAAACTTTTCTCAATATAATCATATCATCATTAGTAGATATATATATATATCAAATCACTCACAAACATCATATTAGGAAACATAATGAGTGGAAAGTGGTTACCTTTCTTAAAAGCTAACAAAAATATCACAAATAAGAAGCCATGGGCTTTGATCACAATTCCACAGTCAATCTGTCACATCCTTATATTTATACATCTTAGGGATCATTCAGTAGCACTTAAACCACTTTCAGGGTCATTGAAGTCTAAACATTTAATCTGGAATTTTATTCATATCGAGTACTGTTCACTGTGGCAAATTCCAGATGAGTGACCTGATTTTGAAAATTTATAACTAATTCTATAAAAATCGAAATGAAGTGGTTCAAATTGCTACATGAAGCTAACTCAAATATATATCAGGGAAAAATCATTGGTTGACCAATCCTTGACAAATCTCACGTGGGTCAACGTTTCAATCTTACTGTTCATCCAATGACTTTCTCCTGAATCCAGCATTCTGGTCCCAACTTTAACAATTTATATCTTTTCGTGTATACATCCAAATTAGACATTCTATATATCAAATTAAATCTTAGTATGTCTACTTTTTACTCTAAAAATTTCGTACATTAATTCAATCCTTTACTATTTTTAATGATTTATCAAACATGAATGGGTCTTCACGAGTTACTGTTCACTGAGCCTATTTTCAGCATTTAGTCTTTACATACTCAAGCATACAGCCAACACATATCAGTCATACAGGCCAGATAACAATTAATAAATAATCAACTGTTATATATTAGTGCATGATTAACTCCCTCATATTGTATTACATCCTTTTCTGTCTAAAAACCGGCAGCATAACTGCTGCAATTCTTCTTTAGAAAGTAACTGATGTTATACCGATTCGGTAATTCCCTTATGCGAACTACCATTCTACGTAGTACCCAGGAAAGACTGGATGAACCTGCTGGGTCCACTCACTTCCAGCCTCCTTAGACAGCACTACGTACACAGTACGTATCAGTTCCTTTCTTTGTTCCGTCTTCGTTGTCGGAATTTCGGCAGCCTACCGGCGTCTCTTAAGATTTCCAAATTTTATTTTGACAGAACCTCCCCTGTAATGTTATGTTTGGGAATGAGATTCAAAAGAATCCCAGTAACAACAATCATAACAAAATATGTAATGCAAAGTGACGGTGCTTGCTTGTGACTGTGTATAGATAAGTATGCTGCATGCTTCCATATTCAATAACATATGATCATAGCATTGGAATAGAGCTTCAAGCATAACATATAGGACAACAATCAACCAAACAAAACAACACATCACAAAGATATTACATAAGAGCTAGGATTAGTTATTACCTCAAAAGCAGAGCTTCAGAACTTCCTTACTACTTCCAACTCCACCAGAACTTCCTTTCTTTCTTTCTTTCTCCTTCTCTCTCTTCTTTCTCTCTCTTTTCTTGCCAAAAACGTGGGATGCATAAAATGGGAGGGGAAGGGGGTATTTATAGCTTTAATGGATGGCATTCTTGTAATTTTGAAGCCATCTGAACATGTGGTCCTGGTTTTTCCTGGAATTTCCTATTTTCTTTAATTCTTTTTACTGCATCACCCTGGACGCCTCATGGGACACCTCATAGGACACCTCACCACCCATATTCTTCATGTGACGAAATTTGGAGGTTCTGGAAGCTTTCCGGTCCAATGTGGTACCGGCCCGGTCCATCTCCTCGAAAAACGTGCCGTTTTCTGAATCTGATGTTTCTGAAGATCCTTTTTATGTCTACTGACCTCACATTTAGTATCTAGACCCTTTATATCATTAACGTTTTAATACTGGGTCCAGACTCAATTACAGATCCCCTGCGAAATGACCAAAATGCCCTTGGTGCCCTATCTTGTCCTATTTTAATCCCTAAGGGCAAAATCGTCATTTCACACCTTTCTGGACCCGGTCAAAGCTTATACTGGCTCTAGTCAACCTTAGTTAGACATGTCTTGACCTCTGGGTCTGTCCAAAATGACCAGAATACCCTATATTCATCTGCTGCCCTTTTTGTACAACATAGGGGCATTTTCGTAATTTCGCACTTTTCCGGGGTTCTGCTGGACACTGGCCCACCTATCAGTCCAAGAGTCTTATTGGGCCTCTAATGGCGCCATTTTCGGGCTTCCTGGGTCCATTACCTGTATGGCACGCATTACGAGGAATCTTCCTTTAACACAATTCATTGAATATTTTAACTATTATTTACCGAGTATATACCTTTTCCGGACACCGGCTCTTTTTCCCAGATATAGTGTCCTACTGTGTTCAGGCATCCTTGGGGGTTATAACGGTCATCTGACCGAAGTCATCCGATCGCATTCAGCCTCTTTAAAAATACCGATAAATCTCCTACCCGGATCCCCAGAGGCCTCACACTCCGTCTGGATTTTTTTATTTTGTGAATAACTTTTCCTACAGACCTCCTATCGGTATCCTGTCAGTTTCCCGACATTCGCCCATAAAGGCGCATCATCCTGTATTTTCTCACTTATATCTGAAATCTAGGGTATCCGGTATAAATTTTTATAACTTTTGGACGATCAGTCCATTTCTGGCTATCTGGAGTCTTCAAAAATTCCGGTATTAGGCTTGGTTACCCGGCGTCACCTGCCCTACCTTCTGGTAGAATCTGGGACTGAAATGCTGTCGGGCAGTGCAAATCACTTCTGGCCTATTTTCTTTAATTATACTTTAGCCCTAGGGAACTTTTCCTTCTTTATAATTAAGTCCCTTAATTTGGCTAAAATTACACTTTAAGACCCCATAATTTTGTCTACTTTTCATTCCTAACTTTAAACTTTCCATAATTGCATTTAGGTCCCTTAATTTCCTTTCTTTTGCAATTTAATCCTTTTCTTTACATAAAGGTACACATGTTTTTCCTGAAACAGAGCTCATATATTCCGTTTAATCTGTACATAGGAACCAGTACAGAAGATTAAGGATATTACATTTCTCTCCCCCTAAAAAATAAATTTCGTCCCCGAAATTTACATTACATCTATCCTATACCAATAATTCAGGGTACTTTTCTCTCATCTTTTCTTCTGTTTCCCATGTAGCCTCTTGTTCAGTCAAACCTTTCCAGATCACTTTAACTAAAGGAATCTGCTTATTCTGCAACTGCTTGACTTTTCTATCAGCAATTCGCACCGGTCCAACCTCATAGGTCAAGTCATCTCGCAGTGTAACCTCATCTTGCTCTATCACATGAGATGGATCTGGAATATACTTCTTTAATTGGGAAACATGGAACACATCATGTATCTGGCTGAGATTCGGAGGAAGAGCTAACTTGTAGGCTACTGCTCCTATCTTTGAGAGAATCTGGAATGGCCCGATGTATCTTGGATGCAACTTCTTCACCTTAATCGATCGTCCGGCTCCTGTGGTTGGAGTTAACTTAAGGAATACATGTTCTCCTTCTTCAAATTCCAACGGCTTCCTTCTGACATTTGCATAGCTCTTCTGTCTGCTTTGAGCCGTCAACAATCGTTTTCTAATTACCGCAACTTGTTCTGCAGTTTGATCCACTATATCCGGACCAAGCATTCTTCTCTCGCTCAACTCTAGCCAGCATAAGGGGGATCTACATTTTCGTCCATAGAGTGCTTCAAAAGGTGCCATCTGTATACTGGCCTGATAACCATTATTATATGCAAACTCTATAAGGGGTAAATGGATATCCCAGCTGCCTTTGAAATCTAGGACACATGCTCTCAGCATATCCTCTAACGTCTGTATTGTTCTTTCAGATTGACCATCTGTCTGAGGATGATAAGCTGTACTGAATCTGAGAGTAGTGCCCATTTCTTCCTGTAGAGCCCTCCAGAAATTTGAAGTAAATCGTGGATCTCTATCAGACACAATGCTGCTTGGGATACCATGGAGCCTAACGATCTCCTTTATATACAGCTTTGCCAGCTTTTCTAGAGAATCTCTCTTATTGATTGCCAGGAAATGTGCTGACTTTGTCAGTCGATCGATTACTACCCAAACCGCATCATGTCTACTTAGTGTCAAGGGTAGTCCTTCCACAAAGTCCATGGCAATCCCATCCCATTTCCACTCAGGAATATCTAAAGGCTGCAACGTTCCTGCTGGTTTTTGATGTTCAACTTTCACTTTCTGGCAGGTTAAGCACTTAGATACGTAAGCTACAACATCTTTCTTCAGTCCAGGCCACCAGAATAATCTTTTAACATCATGGTACATTTTGGTCATACCTGGATGTACCGTATATCGGCTTTTATGTGCTTCCTCCAGAATTCTTTCCCTTAATCCCCCAACATTTAGGATATAGGGTTTTCCCCTAAACTGTAGCACTCCGTCTGGGGACATCTCAAAATCCCTTGTCTTCCCTTTCTCCAGCTTGTCTTTGAATATTGCTGCGAGCTTATCCTGCTCCTGAGCCTCTTTGATCTCATCTTCTATGCAAGTTCTGACATGAACTCCTCCAAAAGGATTCTCCGTCAGTTGCATTTGATATAGAGGGCTCCAGTCGCGCATATCTTCTATCAGTTCCAATTCCTTGATCATCATGTATGCAACCTGCACCACCTTTCTACTCAGGGCATCAGCTACCACATTGGCTTTTCCTGGATGGTATTTAATCTGGAAGTCATAATCTTTTAACAATTCCATCCATCGCCGCTACCTCATGTTCAGCTCTTTCTGATCCTGCAGATACTTCAGGCTTTTGTGGTCGCAAAACAACTCTATCGTTGCTCCATATAAATAATGCCTCCATATCTTCAGGGCATAGACCACCGCCGCAAGCTCCAGATCATGAGTGGGATAATTCTCTTCATGTGGCTTTAACTGCCGAGAGGCGTAGGCTACTACTCGACCTTGCTGCATAAGCACACATCCCAGACCCTGCTTGCTAGCATCAGTGTAGATTACATAAGTCTGAGTTAGGTCTGGAATAATCAGCACGGGAGTAGTCGTTAATCTCTGCTTCAACTGCTGGAAGCTAGCCTCGCACTTCTCATCCCACTTAAACTGTTGATTCTTTCTGGTCAGCTTGGTAAGTGGTAAGGCAATTCGAGAAAAGTCTTGAATGAATCGTCTGTAGTACCCTGCTAGGCCGAGAAAACTTCTAATCTCTGTCACTGTCCTTGGCTGTTCC
Source organism: Leucaena leucocephala (assembly GCA_037074615.1). Lineage (NCBI taxonomy): Eukaryota > Viridiplantae > Streptophyta > Magnoliopsida > Fabales > Fabaceae > Leucaena > Leucaena leucocephala. The sequence goes on from CM073519.1 coordinate 21,692,353, forward strand.
CAGCTCAAAACTACTTCAACTTTGCTAGGATCTACAGCTACCCCGTCTCGGGATATGACATGACCGAGAAATTTGACTTCTGAAAGCCAAAACTCACACTTACTCAGCTTAGCATAGAGCTTCTTCTCTTTAAGGATACCAAGAACAATCCTCAAATGCCTTTCATGCTCCTCTGGAGATTTGGAGTACACCAGAATATCATCAATAAAGACCACAACGAACTGATCTAGATAAGGCCTAAAAATCCGGTTCATATAGTCCATGAAAATAGCAGGTGCATTGGTTAGTCCAAAAGGCATCACCAAAAATTCAAAATGTCCGTAGCGCGTTCTGAACGCCGTCTTTGGAATATCATCTGGCTTGACCCTTAGTTGATGGTAGCCAGATCTCAAGTCAATCTTGGAGAATAAGCTCGCTCCTGCCAATTGATCTAGCAGGTCATCAATTCTGGGAAGAGGATACTTGTTCTTAACTGTAAGCTTATTTAATTCCCTGTAGTCAATGCACAGCCTTAAGCTACCATCTTTCTTCTTGACGAACAGTACTGGAGCACCCTATGGCGATACACTGGGTCGTATAAAACCTTTCTCCAATAGCTCCTCAATTTGCTTCTTCAGTTCCATCATTTCGTTGGGAGCCATCCTGTATGGGGCTTTTGATACTGGTCCAGCTCCAGGTACAATGTCGATCGCAAACTCCACTTCACGCTCCGAAGGCAATCCCTGAATCTCCTTTGGAAAGACTTCAGGAAATTCATTGACTACAGGAACCTCCTCGATGCCTTCCTCCACTTCTGTTTGAACAGAAAAGAATACCACATATCCCTGACATCCTTTCCGTAGACATTTTTCTGCCTGAGCCTCTGTCACGAAGTTCAGTTGTACTTCTAAGCTCCGATCAGTGATCTTTGGACCAAGAACTAGGGTCTTGTTTCTGCAGTCCAACATCACATTATTGGAGGATAACCAATTTAAACCGAGTATGACTTCAATCTCCTGGAAAGGCATACAGATCAGGTCCAGGGTGGTACTACAGTGCTCATAACGCACCACACTATTTAGACAGGCATCAGATGTGATCACCCTAGCGTTGGTGGGGGTTTTCACCTGTATATCATAACATAACTTGCTTATCAGAAGGCCTAGGCATTTAGCACATTCATAAGATATAAAGGAATGACTTGCACCCGAATCAAATAGGGCAGTCACAACATGATCATTGAGATGGATTGTACCTTGGATCATCTCAGATGATCGCTGAGCATCCTCTCTAGTGAGTGCAAACACTCGTCCCGCCGTCCTTGGCCTTGGATCAGTTATAGCTTGAGGACATTCTCTGGAAAAATGTCCGGGCTTTCCGCAGGTGTAGCATACATTCTGGCCCATCAAACATGGTCTGTCACCATGATTCTTTCCACACTTTTCACATACTGGGGCCTTCGGATCCCTGTTATTGGATCTTCCGCGAAAATTTCCCCTATTAGGCCTCTTGGTCTGCCACAGGCTCTTTCTTTTCTTATAGCCGCTCCCACTGGCCGCTTCTTGATTCCGTCCGGCCTTATCAGGAGTCGCTTGATCTTTACTCCCAGATCTGGACAGCATTCTATGATTCATGCTGTTCTCAACGATTCGACATGCTTCCACAGCCTTATTGAACTGGCTGTATTGTTGGGGAGTTAACTTCTCCTTTAACATAGAATTCAGCCCTCGAATCATTCTTTCTGTCATCCAGCGTTCGTCATCCACTTGGCATAGGTAAGTTGAATATTGAGATAGCCGGATGAACTTGGCCAAATATTCATCAAAAGCTTCTTTTTCTCCTTGCCTTAGCACAAGGAATTCAACCTCCCTTTCATCTCTGACAGATTGAGGGAAATATTTTTCATAAAATTGCTCAAGAAATACTTCCCAGGTAACTGGAATATCTCTTGCTTGGAGAAGTAATTCTGTATTCTTCCACCATCTATCCGCATCCTTTTCCAATTGATAGATAGCCATTTGGGCCTTGGTTTCAGTCGGGCAATCGAGGACCTTAAAGATCTTCTCTAATCTACTGACCCAATTTTCTGCTACATGTACTTCAAATGTCCCTTCGAATATGGGAGGATTGTGTTTGCAAAATCGCACCATCCATTGTTGGATGCCAACTGCCTCCTCCCTTGATTCAACCCTTCTCTGGGGCTGTTCTGCCTGCTGTGGTACTTCTTCAGGTTCTCTACTAGTTGCTCCTGAAGGCTCTGGCGGTCTTAAATTATTTACAGCTGCTGCTACTGCCGCGGCTATGGCAGCATCTCTGTCTTATTCATTTCGTGCTTGAGCAGCTCTCATTTCTTCTATCATCTTTTGTTGCTGTTCTAATCATTCTAGAATCATTTGATTAAGGTTTCCAGCCTCTCGGGGTTCCTCAGCTAGAATAGTTCTCCTTGTTCGTACCATTTTGTTATACTTAAAAACAGAAGGAAATACAATAAATTTCATTTCACACATAATATACATACAGAATATATGTACATATCACAGTACCATTCTAGTCTTTTATACTCTAATTTTCTTAAACTTTATTCTAATGTATTCTTCTACTAGGTAGATCCAGTCGGATATGGTACAATATGATTCTCTATCAAAATACTGGTCCAACTCCGATCTCCAGGTAGGAGTCTTCGGCAATACGTCATTCATAATTTCTAGCCAAAACCCCATGGTTAACACATTTGAATCCCAGGCTTGATATATGGCTTTCACCCTTGTGATAAACTCCTGGTAGACCGAATAATCTTGATCTATGTTTTCGAACAGGGTCTGCCTCAACTCGTATAGTTGTCGGGCTAATGCTACCAAGCTCTCAAGTTGCTCTCTACTCAGGTTCCTCCCTGGGACCATTCTTACGATTAAACCTCCCAAATATATTTCTACCAGAGTCACTTCGGGCCTACTGGAACCTGGCGTATTACTCTGAACACGTACTTGGCTGGACCCTGAAATGTCTGTTATATTCAAGGGTACCGCACATATGGAAATGGCAGGAATAGGGCCTTCTGTTATCATCACTTCCTGATCATCAATTGGAAAGTTTGATCCTATCGAGGAACTATCCTCCTCAGAATCACCAGCTACTGGAGGTGTCTAAAGGTCAGAATCATTGCTTACTATCTCTTCTTCTGAACTATCTGAACTAGAGACCTCTGGTCTTAATTCCCATTGGTTTACCGTAGTTTCAGACCCAAATCTATGTCTAGCCATCCTGCAAACACTACTTAGTGTCAATTATGACGGCTTTATCATGGTATATCTTTCTATAAATCATCTATTCAGAGCATTTCTTAAGCCAGAATCCTTTGCTCTGATACCAAAATTGCAGAGTCCTTCTTGGGACTACAAAAGGTACCTCAGACACAAGTTTTACGCACCAGCCTCTCGACTGCAATGCAACCTCCCGGTGGCAAAGCCGGTAGGCCATGTCGGGGTAAGAGCCAACGCTTCGTTCCACTCTCACGCAGTGAGAACCCCCGATCATGGTGAAGAATCTTAGCCATCTCATAACTTGCTCTGATACCAAAATTGCACATCCTTATATTTATACATCTTAGGGATCATTCAGTAGCACTTAAACCACTTTCAGGGTCATTGAAGTCTAAACACTTAATCTGGAATTTTATTCATATCGAGTACTGTTCACTGTGGCAAATTCCAGATGAGTGACTTGATCTTGAAAATTTATAACTAATTCTATAAAAATCGAAATGAAGTGGTTCAAATTGCTACATGAAGCTAACTCAAATATATTTCAGGGAAAAATCATTGGTTGACCAATCCTTGACAAATCTCATGTGGGTCAACGTTTCAATCTTACTGTTCATCCAATGACTTTCTCCTGAATCCAGCATTCTGGTCCCAACTTTAACAATTTATATCTTTTCGTGTATACATCCAAATTAGACATTCTATATATCAAATTAAATCTTAGTATGTCTACTTTTTACTCTAAAAATTTCGTACATTAATTCAATCCTTTACTATTTTTAATGATTTATCAAACATGAATGGGTCTTCACGAGTTACTGTTCACTGAGCCTATTTTCAGCATTTAGTCTTTACATACTCAAGCATACAGCCAACACATATCAGTCATACAGGCCAGATAACAATTAATAAATAATCAACTGTTATATATTAGTGCATGATTAACTCCCTCATATTGTATTACATCCTTTTCTGTCTAAAAACCGGCAGCATAACTGCTGCAATTCTTCTTTAGAAAGTAACTGATGTTGTACCGATTCGGTAATTCCCTTATGCGAACTACCATTCTACGTAGTACCCAGGAAAGACTGGATGAACCTGCTGGGTCCACTCACTTCCAGCCTCCTTAGACAGCACTACGTACACAGTACGTATCAGTTCCTTTCTTTGTTCCGTCTTCGTTGTCGGAATTTCGGCAGCCTACCGGCGTCTCTTAAGATTTCCAAATTTTATTTTGACAGAACCTCCCCTGTAATGTTATGTTTGGGAATGAGATTCAAAAGAATCCCAGTAACAACAATCATAACAAAATATGTAATGCAAAGTGACGGTGCTTGCTTGTGACTGTGTATAGATAAGTATGCTGCATGCTTCCATATTCAATAACATATGATCATAGCATTGGAATAGAGCTTCAAGCATAACATATAGGACAACAATCAACCAAACAAAACAACACATCACAAAGACATTACATAAGAGCTAGGATTAGTTATTACCTCAAAAGCAGAGCTTCAGAACTTCCTTACTACTTCCAACTCCACCAGAACTTCCTTTCTTTCTTTCTTTCTCCTTCTCTCTCTTCTTTCTCTCTCTTTTCTTGCCAAAAACGTGGGATGCATAAAATGGGAGGGGAAGGGGGTATTTATAGCTTTAATGGATGGCATTCTTGTAATTTTGAAGCCATCTGAACATGTGGTCCTGGTTTTTCCTGGAATTTCCTATTTTCTTTAATTCTTTTTACTGCATCACCCTGGACACCTCATGGTACACCTTATAGGACACCTCACCACCCATATTCTTCATGTGACGAAATTTGGAGGTTCTGGAAGCTTTCCGGTCCAATCTGGTACCGGCCCGGTCCATCGCCTCGAAAAACGTGCCGTTTTCTGAATCTGATGTTTCTGAAGATCCTTTTTATGTCTACTGACCTCACATTTAGTATCTAGACCCTTTATATCATTAAATTTTTAATACTGGGTCTAGACTCAATTACAGATCCCCTGCGAAATGACCAAAATGCCCTTGGTGCCCTATCTTGTCCTATTTTAATCCCTAAGGGCAAAATCGTCATTTCACACCTTTCTGGACCCGGTCAAAGCTTATACTGGCTCTAGTCAACCTTAGTTAGACATGTCTTGACCTCTGGGTCTGTCCAAAATGACCAGAATACCCTATATTCATCTGCTGCCCTTTTTGTACAACATAGGGGCATTTTCGTAATTTCGCACTTTTCCGGGGTTCTGCTGGACACTGGCCCACCTATCAGTCCAAGAGTCTTATTGGGCCTCTAATGGCGCCATTTTCGGGCTTCCTGGGTCCATTACCTGTATGGCACGCATTACGAGGAATCTTCCTTTAACACAATTCATTGAATATTTTAACTATTATTTACCGAGTATATACCTTTTCCGGACACCGGCTCTTTTTCCCAGATATAGTGTCCTACTGTGTTCAGGCATCCTTGGGGGTTATAACGGTCATCTGACCGAAGTCATCCGATCGCATTCAGCCTCTTTAAAAATACCGATAAATCTCCTACCCGGATCCCCAGAGGCCTCACACTCCGTCTGGATTTTTTTATTTTGTGAATAACTTTTCCTACAGACCTCCTATCGGTATCCTGTCAGTTTCCCGACATTCGCCCATAAAGGCGCATCATCCTGTATTTTCTCACTTATATCTGAAATCTAGGGTATCCGGTATAAATTTTTATAACTTTTGGACGATCAGTCCATTTCTGGCTATCTGGAGTCTTCAAAAATTTCGGTATTAGGCTTGGTTACCCGGCGTCACCTGCCCTACCTTCTGGTAGAATCTGGGACTGAAATGCTGTCGGGCAGTGCAAATCACTTCTGGCCTATTTTCTTTAATTATACTTTAGCCCCAGGGAACTTTTTCTTCTTTATAATTAAGTCCCTTAATTTGGCTAAAATTACACTTTAAGACCCCATAATTTTGTCTACTTTTCATTCCTAACTTTAAACTTTCCATAATTGCATTTAGGTCCCTTAATTTCCTTTCTTTTGCAATTTAATCCTTTTCTTTACATAAAGGTACACATGTTTTTCCTGAAACAGAGCTCATATATTCCGTTTAATCTGTACATAGGAACCAGTACAGAAGATTAAGGATATTACACAATCTACATAGTTTATATAAATGTGTATCAATATGTTGTTAATTTGACACAACATATACTTTTAAATAAATACTCATATTTCTCTTCTAACTTTATTTTATTTACAAATTATTAATTCAATACCATAACTTAATTTCTCTATCACAATCACTCATCTATTTTATAAATTATCATTTCCATGATAATCTTATATTGTCTCAACTTTATTCTACTTATATATATTCTCTCAAACTCCTCAAATAACCCAGAAACCCCAAATTTATAATCCTTAAAGCTTCACCCAAAATTTCAAATACTCACATTTCATAATCAACATAAAAATCAATTCTTTTAGTCCCCAAAACACACTCCAATAAGTTAAAATAAATCATTGAATTCAAATCTAACAAACCCAATATCATAATTTATAATTTCTAATCAACCTCTAACTTTAATTTACTTAAATTAACCACTAAATCCTCCAATTATACAAAATCCTTAAATTCCTTAACTCATGATTAACACTTAATATACTAAACCTTAAAGTTCCCAATTTTTACCTCTAATTTCCAAATCTCACTCACAATATCCAAATCTTCATTTCAATATTAAATCACATCATTTCTAAGTTTCAATAACTCATTTGCACTATCAATTAACCCATAATTATTTAATTTGACCAAAATCCCCAATTTCTCCAATCTAGGGTTTCAACAAACATACCTATTTTTAATTTATAAGCTCTAGCAATAATCTAAACTGATTAAATATCAATTATAGCTCTAATAAACATACCCTAAATGTTAAACTCAAATTAAATCAATAAAATTGTAATATTAAATCATCACTACTCTCTAACATTTAAACCCTAACTCCAACTCTCTCAAATAATGCAAATAGAAAAATTCTAAACCGATTAAATGCAAGTATTTACCTATCTCTACAATTTTATGATTCTCATTTGTTGGAAAATCATACTTTTCCCAAACCTCAATCCTCAAACTTCTTTACTCCTAACAAATATTATATTTCTAGAGAACTCTCTTAATAGAAAAAAATAATTAAGAAATAACTATGATAGTTGAAAGATTTTCTGAGAACAAATCAGAGCTCAAAAGGATCTAATATTCATTAATGGAGTTGTAGAGCAGATGGATGCCGAGCGATGCAGAAAGGAAGAAGAAGAAAAGAAAAATGCGTGCATGGTCTGTGTGTTGTTTGATATAAAAAGGGGTGTGGGCCCCATTATAATTTTTTATACTATATTATATTTTTTTAAGAAATTGTGTTGCTTTGTTTCTTCTTTTTCTTCTTTTTCCTTTTCATTTTTTTGTTTTATTATATTATATATTATCAAGAGAGGTTACGGATGCTTCTTCTTTCTTTCTTTCTTTTTTTTTTCCTCTCTTTCTTTCTTTCTTTGTTTTTTTATTTTAATAGAAACAATATTTTTTTACACTTTAGATAAACTATTTTAACTAATGAAATTAAATAAAAATTTTATCTACTAGAAATTAATTTTCCCTAGTACTACTTAAAACCTAAAATAAAAAAAACGATGCTACAATAATCAACGATTCTAGCTTATTTTCCTTTAATTTAAGGGCTTGAACTTAGAGTTTTTATGGATGAAAGTTGAGTTTTACCTAGGGTATATTTATGCTGTCTAAAACCCTAGATGAAAGGAGAAAGAAGAAATTAAAGTTAGAGCTATATGATTAATGCTTAAACAAGCTTAGATGATTGGTTAGTAAATCAAGTCAATATTATTAACTTTACTATGGAAGACACTTTTTGGTCAAAATGTTCATGATAGAGGGAGATGGAATTTTAATCAATTAATGCTTCCATTGAATTTATAGGATGATTTTGTGTAGGATTGAATAGGTTTTGAACCTTGGAAGCATTGGAATTGAATGTTATCATTTTTAGAAGTCTTCTCTATACTATTTATAGGCATGAATAGTGATTAGAATTTCATGATTTTGATGCTTCCAATGGCTTTAAAATGTAAAGTTGTGTGGGATAAAGTAGATGAACAAGTATTTGAAGCGTTGGAATTAAAATAAGATTTTTTTAAAAACAAATAGGACATATTTTAGTTTTATCTAGATTAGTGTATAGCTTCTGGAATTTGAGAATTCTAAGTTCATAAATGGATATAGAAGGCCAAATTGTGTGGGTTAAGATCAATACATCAATTGGTTTAAATGCCAAGTCAATTAGTAAAAATTAGAGAAAGTTATATTAGTTAAAGTAAGTTCCATGTTCAAGAAAGTTATATTGTAATGAATAGATGATAATGCTATGTTAGAAATTGATTGGAATGCTCAAAAGAGGGTAGCCACACATCAAGGAGAAGTAAGAAGGAAGAGGCAAAGATAAAGTAAAGGAAAGTCAAGCATGTGAGGTAGTAAACTATCTTAAACTTGTACGTATTGGATGTTATGCTTGGTTGTGCTTTGGTTATGTTGAATTGTGTGGCATATGTGTATATGGTTGAAGCTCTATTTCTATGATTACTTTGGCCAATTGTATTTCATGTGCTACATTGAACCATGCACATTATACAATGTTAACACTTTCACAAGTAAGCATAAATATTTATATTAATGCATGCATTGTTTAGTACCATTTGCTACTGAGATTTCCCTAGAAATCTCACCCCATCCATTTAATCTCAATCCCAACAATTTCATGACTGATGAAAAAAGATGAAGAAGCATGAATATAAGTTAGAGATTGGATAATATAAATGTTATATGAAGAATTGTTGTATGTAATGATATTATATGACCAATTTGTGTAGTGATGTTCATGATGTAATGAGAAATAGTAAATAATAGAATAAATGTACGAAATTTTATAGACATTTAGTTAACATGTCAAGCTTTGTTTTATCACTAAGAACACCTTATTTTGATCTTTGTACAAAGAGAATGAATTTTTCAAAGTCAGGGACTAGAATTTATTTTCACAATTTTTGACCAAATGAATAATAAAATTTGACATCAGAGTTGACTCAGTTGACTGGTTAATTGGTCAAAGGAATTATTTTTTCCTTAAAGTTCAAGATGTTAGTTTAGTGTAAATTTTTGAACTACTTTATTTTAATTTTTCTATAATTAATTATGATTTTTTGAATTTTGTCACTGTATCTAGAATACCATATGAACAGTAATTCGTGAAGTGTAAAAATTTCAAATTTAGATAATGGACTTTAAAGGTCATATAAGTGGTTCTAAATGATATCAAATGGTCCCTAGGATATAAAAAAGTATGGATATTACATTTTGGTAGTAAAGTATACGTTTTTGGCATAAGATAAGACAATCCCTATACCCTAACTCTAAGTAGTAAGTACTTTGTTAAGTTAGAGTGTATTTTTTATAGTTAGCATTGCTTATTTAAGCTAGTCCAGCAGGAGTAGATGTGGGATTTCACAAAATATTAAATTAAAGTCATCAGTTAATAAGGGAGATCCTCGACTAGTAATAATTTGTGAAGATGATGTATATCCAGACTTTAATCCTCCTTTAGACAGTAAAGAGAGTTCAGATGATAGTATAGGGGATCAGTTAGGAAGGTCTACAATAGAATATTCTATAGATGTTTCTTTAGACTCAAACCTGCATTCTGGAGATTATGTAGAGATTCAGCTTGAAGTTGTACATATACCAGATGATGCTGAGTCTAGTAACTCTATAAAGTATGAGTTATGGGAGTGCCCTCTTACCCTAATGTAAACTTTATTCCTCTGATGAGAAGACAGATTATGGCTGAGGAAGCTGAGTACTGGTATTAGATTATAGGTGGATAAGATATTATTACTCCTCCTCTAGAGAACTAGCTACAGGCTATGATAATCCCTTCCTATTGTTACAGTCTAGGAATATATGACTTTATAGATAAATATCAATAGGATATTCCTGGTCTAAGTCAACCCCAACCTTCTTTGTTAAAGGAAGATAATGTTGACTACATTAGTCTTAAGAAGATCAATTTAAGATGTTCAAAAGTAGATTCTCCCTGAGATCACCATAAGTCGATATACATTACAAAAGACTTTGTTCAACTAGTCTTCACTGAATAGAATAATCAAAAGTTAGATTGAGACTTGTCTAGGGAGGAGCCTAGCAAAAGGTATAAGGTTAGAGACATTATGGTTAATAGATAGAGTTAAGATTCCCAAAAGAAAGGAACTCTTTTACAAAGAAATAGTAACCTAGCAAACCTAGGTTAGAACACCCTAGAAAGTAGAAGTAATGGTAGTAGATAATGAATGAGATCCCTGCGACTTAAATTCGCTAGGATAAAAAAAATACTAGAAGGGAATCATAGTTCAATCAAGAATAGACTGGGACTAATATATAGATAGAAGATGTTAAGAGATAATAAAGAGATGCATAAGTACTCCATAGAGATGGACATTGATCCGCTCACCTGAGAAGTTTTTCTTCAATAGTCCTAAGAGAAGCATTCCTCTTAGTTCAATAGAGATGAGCATGAGGGTAAGGGTTAAAGTAGGGAAAGAGAAACCCTTTGATGAATACTTAGACGAATTTATCCACATGAACTGTGAGAGTTTAATGACTGAGAATTTAATTCACAAATTGAATTTTGTGCTACAAAGAAAGAATTTTTCTCAAGTAGTTGTAGAAGTTTAACAGAGCAACAGATATATACAAGATTAGAAAAAAGAAATTTATAATGTCTAGAGATAAAGGTAGCCACAATTTAAAAGATAAATAGACTCTCCAATTTAAGAAAGAGTAATGATTAAGAGTGAGATAGAGTAATGAAAGGTTATGTTTATACCCTGGTAGGAGGGTAACGTGGTATCCTAAGTAGACGAGTAGTTATCTCATATTCTTAAATAAATGATCAGGATCTGGCAAATAATGTGATAGAGGAAAGAATACTTTAATAATTACCTAGTTAATTGTTTAATTGCAATGTGGGTATGATGGATGGTTGATCAAGTTATGTAATAATGATATGGGTTATATTGCCATAAGTTATGATGAACAGTTGCATCATGTAACATCCTTACTTTCATACGTCTTAGGGACCATTCAGTAGCATTTAGAACTACTTACAAGACCTTGGAAGTTCATTAGCTAAATCTGGAATTTTACTCTTTCTCGGGTTACTGTTCATATGGTATTCCAGATTAGGTAACAAACTTCAAAAAATCATAACTAATTCTAGAAAACTCAAAATGAAGTTGTTCAAAAAGCTACGTGAATATAACATCTTGAAATTTAAGGGAAAAATAATTTACAGACCAAATGATTAGCCAATTAATACAGTTTATTCGTCAAAATTTACTGTTTATTTGGTTAAAAATCCTGGAAACAGATTCTGGTCCCTTACTTTGGAAAATCAGTTCTCTTTGTACAGACATCCAAATAAATCATTCTTTGGGTCAAAACGAAGCTTGTCATGTCATCTAAATTTTTGTAAAATTTCATACACTTATTCCATCATTTACTATTTTTCATTACATCATGACTATCACTGCTTACATTGGTCATACAACAACATTACACATTCACATAACATATATACTATCCAATCCCTAGCTTTTCTTCATGTTTCATCATCCTCTTTCATCATTCATAAACCTGTGGGATTAGGATTACATGGAAAGGAATGAGATTTTGGGGGAAATATCAGTAGCAAACGGTACTAAACAATACATGCATTAATGTAAATACTTGTGCTTGCTTGTGAAAGTGTCACTATTGTGTCATGTGTATGCTTCCATGTTACATATGAAATACAATTGGCCAAAGTAAATATATAAATAGAGCTTCATACATAAGCATATAGGCAACACAATTCAATCAAGCCATAGCACAATCAAGCATTACATTCAATGCATACAAGTTTAGGATATATTTACTACCTCGAGCACTTGACTTTCTTTCACCTTATCTTGCATCTTTCTTCTCACTTTTCTTCAACATGTGGCTGCCTCTCTGGATCATACCAATCAATTCCTAACATCACATAATCATTCATTCATCACAATCTAACTTCCATGAGCATTAAACTCACTTTAACTAACATAACTTCTTCTTGAACAATAATCTCATTACCTTTCCTTAATCTTAACCAATGGACTTGGTCTTTGAATCAATTGATGCCTTGACTTTACCCTACACAATTTCATATTTTGAATCCATTTATGAGCTTAGAATCATGAAATTCCAGCTCCTTTATCACACGCTGTACAGAACCGAAATTGCACTTAATTCTTTCAAAAATTCTCATTTTGATTCTAATGCTTCCCATACTTGTTTCTCAACTTTATCCCACACAAATTTTCATTTTAAAACTATTGGAACTATCAAAATCATGAAATTCCAATCACTGTTCATGCGTGTGAACAGTAGTAGAGAAGGGTTTCAAAAACTATAACCTTGGAATTTCAATGCTTTCAAGGTTCAAAACCTTTCCAATCCTACACAAAATCATCATACAAACTCAATGGAAGCATTAAATCATTGAAATTCAATTTACTTCCCTCATGAACAGTGCAGACTGAACAGGTTCACTCTTGGCAAAGTCAAGAATATCAACTTGATTCAACAACCAATCACTTAAGTAGCTTGTTTAAGCTTCAATCATATGTTTCTAACTTTACTTTCTTCTTTCCCCTTTCATCTAAGGTTTTTGGCAGCACCTACCCTTAGATAAAACTCAACTTTTCTCCCATGAAAACCCTAAGTTCAAGCTCCCAAATCAAAGGAAAATAAGCTAGGATAGATTGCTTACCTTTAATCTCTAACTTGCTTGAACTTTGGAACCTTGAATCTTCTTTGTCTTGGCTTGAGTTTTCATTTTGCAAGAGTTTCCCCAAGGTATCACAAGGCCACGGTTTTGGGCAGAATGAGGGGGTATTTATAGCCAAAATCCAAGAAAAATGAATGGCCAAGATTGATTTGGTTACTATTTGATCTAAAGGCCCACATTTAATCTTGGATTTAACTTTTTCATAAAAGAATAATTATGACATCATGTGGGACAGCAAAAGGGACACCTCATGGGGTTAGGTGGCGTGCTCATAGTGTAAGGAAGCTTCTGGAAAAATTCTAGTCCAATCCGGTACCGATCAGAGCAGTTTCACAACAACCAGACTATTTTCTGTTCTGAATTTTTCTATAATATACCAGGATATGTATTCTGTCCTGGAAATCAATGTCTAGGCTTTTCATACCCTTGACATGGTTATACTGAGTATTTATCTGCCATCCATTTCTTGGGAAATGACCAAAATACCCTTGGTGTCCTTTCTTACACTATATAACCCTAAGGGTATAATAGTGATTTCACCCCTCTTTATACTGCCTCAGGGTGTATATGGGCTCAACTAATCATATTTATACCATGTGCCACATTTTTAGCCTATCCCAGGTGACCAAAATGCCCTTCATCCATCTCTGGTATAATCTGGGCATTAAGGGGTATTTTCGTAATTTCACACTTTTTCTGGACACTGGCCCCTTCTACTGACGGACTGGTACCTTGGGTTTTGGGCCCTTCTTGGTGTCATCATGGGCCCATATATGAGGTCATCTAGGCTCACATACCGATAAGTTCCATTATCGGATCACAGGTGTTATTAAACTCCCGTCAAAATTCACTGTTATGGGAATAACTTTTTATACAGGACTTCTTCCCGGGTTCTGTCTAATTCATAACATCTGACACTGTAGGGCACACTTCCCTATAATTCCCCCACTTATATCTAATGTCTGTGGAATTTGATAAAAATTCAGATAACTTTTAGACTATCAGATAATTTTCTGCTGTCTAGAGCCCTAATAAAATTTCTGTATCATACCAGATTAACCAGCGTAACTTCCTCTATTTACTGATGGAATATGGGACTGAAAAACTTATTGACAGTTATAACCCTTTTAGGGCTGATCTTTCTATAATTACAATTTTGCCCTTGAACTTTTTACTTAATTACATTTAAGTCCCTTAACTTTTAGAAATTACCACTTTTGGCCTAAATCTTATTTCTACTTTCACTTTTTGCCTTTAACCATTTCTACTTTTCATTTTAGTCCTTCTCTTCCTTAAAGAATCATCTAACCTTTATTATTTCTTCTGATGTTCGTCATAATCCTTTCCAAGCCTCTTTCCACTATCAGTACTATACGGATAGGGAAAAATTAGGATATGACATATCACCTTGAAGTTGTCATATGATGACACGCATGTTAGAATATGCTAAAATGATTGCATCTCCTTGCATATTATGCATGTTAGAGTATGCTATGATGAATAAACACTCCCTTTTTGCATTCTATACAGGGTAAAGTATATATGATGAGAAAAATTATGAGAAAATTATGTTGCTCCCATATCATATGATATGCAATTAGATAATTTAACTTAGTAATGATAATAAAACAATAAAAAAGTGATAAATGAGATATTTAGCCTATTTAATCCTTAAAGAATAGAATGAGAATCTAAGACATAATGATAGTTAGTTAGACAGAGAATGAAATTAGAGATGAATGTTAGTAGCAGATCTATAGACATATGATTATTGTACTTAGGACATATCCCTTTAGTAGGGATGAGATATATGAATGATGAGTTATGAATATGACTTAGATTATATGAAATAAAAGATGATACAGCTTTATGAGGAAGCAAGGTCTATGTAATAAAAGTTAACATTATCAAAATAGAGTTAGATTGCTCTTGCAGTAGAGTCATAATGCTTTTTAGATAGAGCCAAGAAAATACACAATGTAGGTCATGCTAGAGTCATGTCCATAAGATGAGATATACATTTATAATAGCTATGTGCATAATAGAGCCTGTGTAGCTCTCTACAGTACTAGATATAGCAAAGTTATGAGAGATAAGAATGATATGAGAAATTCCTAAGTGATAGAGGAAATGAATAAAGTCTTAACAGATAATATTGGCTTATGTGATAAATATTGGGGATTTTTCTATTGAGTTAGTTGAAAGGAATTGGAAGACACACAGCGGAAATTAACTTAAAAATTTTTCCATTCCTTGCCAGGATCTACCGTATGTGTTTAAGTCAAGTGGGAAGAAGCATTACCCTCAATGTTCTTCTGTGACTTCCACAGCTCCTCTCCGTGGCTGGTGATCTCCTTTTGATTGCAAGAAGTCGACGGAATGTTCCTCAGCGACCTCCACAGCTTCTCTCCGTGGCTCATGCTCTCTTTCTCATCGCAAGAAGTCGACGCCTCAGGTCGGCTCCCTCTACTGGTATCCACACGAATAGTGTTCCAACCACGAACGACGTGCTAACGTCTCCTATCCCTCAAAGGCTTTCACAACAATCCGTCCTCTCCGTCTCTATTTTAGCAGCTTCTTATCTGCAAACCTTTTGCAGATTCCCTTCAGCCTTTTGTGTTATGTGTTGTTAAAAAATATAGCTCCTAAAATCATATATATTGGATGCTCTGTGTTTTTCTCAACCGAATTAGATTTTGGAATTAATCTATATTAAATATGAAATTAATATAATATCATATATTGTATAATTTGATAAGAAACTAATTAAATAAATAATATTTATATTAAATTTGTCCCACAGATTTAATTCACCTATTTATTTAATTTAAAATAAAGATAAGACGGGACTATATTTGATTTATTCTCATAAATCAAATTTGAGATATCATGTCAATTTGAATTTAAAATTCAAACGTGATAGAGATTTAATTTATCCTTATAAATTAAATCTTGTAAATATCTCTTATATGAGATATCCTATCAATTTGAATTTCAAATTCAAACATGATAGAGATTTAATTTATCCTTATAAATTAAATCCTATATATCCCTTATATATAATGTATATATACAAATTTATATATATATACGAATATAAATATAAATAAATATATACATTAACCTTGGATCATTCATTGAATCTGGACACGTCTTAGATTCAATGAATCTGGACATCATAGCTCGTGTTGGGCTATTTTGTGTGCGACCCTATAGGCCCATATGAAGTTGGCAGTGGGCCATTTGCTATACTGGCCCACAAGTCGCAAGCGGTCTCTAGCAAGACATAACGACTACCCAAATCATATGAGGATCAATAAATGATGTAACCTTTTATACAACCATATCATGTCCCTTCTGTCACGCGATATTTTGGTCATGGATGAGGCATGGATAATGTCATCCTCCTATTCCTGACCATTACTTTCTCAATCCCTGAGTAGTCTGACTATAGAAATGGAACTACCTTTCCATTACAGTATGGCCATACGTTTCTCATACTCACTCATCGAGGGGCCCAGTAATATCTCTCTACGAATGTGAGGGACAAATTCCATCTTGACCATTCACATTCCTCCGCATGAAAAACCACTAAGCCCGAACATAGTCTTTATGATCACTCGGTCAAAAGTGACTTTTGACTAGGTCAAAGCTGAGCATTTGTCATGTAAGAATCCATGATGATCTCAGGTCAAAGGGCATAGTGACATGGTTTGTATATGAGAGAAGCTTATGATGTAACCTGTGCAGCTCTCTTATAGCGGGTCAGTCCAACACCTTGTACTCTTTCATGTGCCTATGACTTTGATTTATATCTCTATACATCTTCAAAGTCATACTGGTCTTATTTCATCTCTGCTCCCGTATAGATGACTGACCAGGGATATTTAGGATAAGATCATGAATTATCCAAGGATGGTCATCACAGTAAACATGCAAATAATATGATAACACAATTAATAAATTCATAAATCAATAATGTTCATAAGACAATGATTGGCCCCTAGGGCACATTTTCCAACAACCTCCCACTTGCACTAGGTACAATCATTAATTTGACTAATTCCCATTGACCTAACATGACACTCATGCTTTGCCTACGCAAGCGGCTTTGTTAGAGGATCAGCAACATTGTCTTCTCCTGCTACTTTGCATATTTTTATATCACCTCTATCGTTGATTTCTCTGATAAGATAAAATCGCCTGAGTATATGCTTGGTCCTTTGATGTGACCTAGGCTCTTTAGCCTGTGCAATGGCACAGCTATTGTCATAGAGCAAAGTTATTGGATCTGAGATGGTAGGTATCACCCCTAGTTCCGTGATGAACTTCCTGATCCAAACGGCTTCCTTAGCTGCATCAGATGTGTCACATCCTTACTTTTAACCTTAATTATACTCCATTAGAAGTGATTGGAACCAATTACATGATCAATTTCTTTGAAAATATCCATTTCCAAAAGATTTGCTTTCGGGTACTGTTCACTATTACTGTTTATTTGGTAATTCCAGAACATGTACCCTACTTTGAAAATTCATAATTAATTGTAGAAAAATCAAAATAATGTGGTTCCAATTTCTAATGAAAGATATTTCGTAAATATTTGAGTGGAAAATATGAAACTAAGGTTTTCTGGTCCAAATGAAATCAGTTTATTGGTTAAATTCACTGTTCATTTGGTAAAAATCTGGAAGTTCCAGTTTCTTTGCTTAATTTCCAAAATTTATTTCTCTTTGGTTACTTATCCAAATGAACTGTGTTACATATGGAATTAAATCTATAGATGTCCTATTTAATATCACAAAATTTCATAGAAAAATTCGTTCATTTGATATATGAAATCATTGCGTGAACGTCACTGCCTCTCAGCACTCGTTTTATCTCAATTCCAGATCTTACTTCCAACTTTGGAAAATCATAACAATTCGAATACTTATCCAATTAAGGATTTCTTGGTGTTTATTTAAAGATATGTATATTAACTTTAATCATGCCAAGTTTCAGTCTAAAACTCGTTGATTTAGATTTCATAAACATTGTCACATCACCACGGCCTCAAAACAGGGTTACAGAAACATACACCATACACACTAGCATATCATCCCATATTGTCATGTAAGTCATATAACTTGTTATACAAACTTAATCATCAACAATTACTCTCTTCCCTTGAGAGGATCCAGCACCTAAAACATAGTTATGCACGTGGAAGGAATGAGATTTCATGGAAATCCCAATAGCAAGTTACACAAACTATAATATCATGCGTGAATAATTGTATGCTTAACATGTTATCATGTGATGGGAGCTACTTCATAATGGTCCATAAGCAAACTCTAACATGCATATTGTCATGACATAACTTGCAAGGAGTTGCAATCATTCATACTTCATCATAACATGATGACATAAGCTCAAGCTCAACCAAACACCATAATCAACAAGCAAGCAAAACAATTAAACAAACATGAGTTATAGTTAGGTGTCCTTGCTACCTCTTAGCTATCTTGGTCAATACCTTCTTGAAGTGCTTTCCTTCCTTCACAAATGTCAAAACCTAGCCATTACAACATAATATCAAGTTACAACTCAACTTTAAACCAAATCCAAGACTAGGTTTTCACTAGCTCCCTTTCTTTCTCTAATTTATGTTTCCTACTTCCACCTTTCCAAAATAAATTCTCATGGTTCATTTCCACATAATTTTTCATGTAGAATCCAAATATGAAATCAGAATTTCCAAAATCAAAACATACCAATTGCTACATTGCCAAACCGAAATGCATGCTCTTGTTTTCCAAAAATTCTCATTTTGATTCCAATGCTTCCAATACTTGTTCTCCTACTTTATCCCCACACAATTTTCCATTTTAAACTCATTGGAAGCATCAAAATCATGAAATTCCATCATATGAACAGTACCACGTACAGTACCAGCAAGAACACAAAACCCTAAATCCAAACATACTTGAATTCACCAGCTTATACCACTTGATTCTAGCTTGTTTAAGCTTGTATAAACTATCCATAACATAAAACTCATATTTTAACCACATATGAGAAGCACTTCCAGCAGCAACCATAAGGGAAATATAGCATGAAAACCCCTTAAAACCATGAGCTAACTTGCTAGAACAAAGCTCAAGATCAAGGGAGATGATTACCTTGCTTGTTACTTCACTTTGGTTACTTCTTTCTTGGTTGAATGGAAATTTTGCAAGAGTTTCCCTATGATTCACCATGCATGCTGAAGTGTTCTGAATAGGGGGTATTTATAGAGAAATTTGGGTTAAAATGGATGGCCAAGATTGATTTGGTTACTATTTGATCTAAATGTTCACATTTAATCTTGGATTTTACTTTTTCTAAAAAGAATAATGATTACATCATGTGGGACAGCTCATGGGACACCTAAGAGGGTTAGGTTGCGTGCTGCCCATGCAAGGAACCTTCTGGAGAAATTCCAGTCCAATCCTGTACCGATCAGTGCAGTTTCACAACAACCGAACTGTGTTTTGTTCCTAATTTTTTATAATATACCAGGATATGTATTCTATCCTGGAAATTAATGTCTAGGCTTCTCATATCATTGAAAATGTTAGACTGAGTATTTATCTGCCATCCATCCATTGGAAAATGACCAAAATACCCTTGGTGTCCTTCCGTGCACTATACTGACCCTAAGGGCAAAATTGTCATTTCACACCTCTTTATACTGCCTCAGGGTGTATATGGGCTCTAAATAATCCTATTTATACTATATGACACGTTTTTAGCCTATCTAGAGTGACCAAAATAATCTCCATCCACTATTGGTATAGTGTAGGCATCCAGGGGCATTTTCATAATTTTGCACTTTTCCTGGACTGCTCTGGTCTCTAGCCCACATAAACTGTCCAGACACCTTAATGGGCTCATGATGGCTCCATTTGGGCCTCACTATGGGCTTATTGCTTGTATTGTCTTTATGGCCCAATTCACACTATAGCTTCCCCGGTCCTATTTATCGGGTATTTTATTTTACTGTAAAATCCCGTATGGTTTCTACAGGATTCCTTTTCTGACTCTCTCAATTTTATAAATTAATATATTAAATATATGAATTTTCTATAAGGTGTCATCTGATTATGAGATTTGAAAAATACTGTAATAATTCCTTCCGACTTCAGAAATTTATATCAATTAATCGGGACCTCAAATCAAAATTCTGTGTGCCGTTAAACTGACCGGAATATTTTTGTCTATCTACTGGTAAAATTTGGGTCTAATTTGATTCCAGGCATTTTTGGCCTGTTTTGGCTCAACTTTTCCATATTTACATTTAGGTCCCTTAACTTTTGAATAATTGCACTTTAGTCCCTGAACTTTTCATTAATTGCATTTAGGTCCCTCCTTTTTCTTCTACTTTCACTTTTCACCTTCAAACTTTTAAATTTTCATTTTGGTCCCTATTCTTTCCTTAGTTATTAATCCTTCCCTTTCCTTTCACAATCTGATAAAGTTTATTCCAAGAATCTTATTCTATTGCAGATAAACTGTACAGGTACATCAGGTCAGAAAACTGGGGATATGACAAGATACTGCTATATACTCAGCTTCTGTTATAGAATCTGTTATAGTGCCCTGCTTAGAGCTCTTCCAGCTTACTGCTCCATTATTGAGGAGGAATATATATCCAGACTGCGATTTTTGGTCATCCTGGTCAGTTTGGAAACTCGCGTCTGTGTAACCAGTTACACAGAGTTCGTCATCTAATCCACCATAGACCAAGAATAAGTCTTTAGTCCTTCTTAAGTACTTAAAGATATTCTTGACAGCAATCCAATGGCCCTCACCAGGGTCCTATTGATATCTATTAGTCATACTTAAGGCAAACGAGATATCTGGTCGAGTATATAACATGGCGTACATGATAGATCCTATGGCCGAGGCATATGGAACTTTACTCATGCGACCTCACTGATCAGATGTACTAGGCCACAGATCTTTGCTGAGGTGACTACCATGAGACATGGGTATGAAACCCCTCTTTGATTCGTGCATACTGAACCTATGCAGTATTTTATCTATATATGTACTCTGACTGAGTCCTAGAAGTCTTTTAGATCTATCTCTATAGATCCTGATTCCTAGGATGTAGGTGGCTTCACCCAAGTCTTTCATCGAGAAAGACTTTCCTAACCAAGACTTGACAATCTGTAAGGTAGGAATGTCATTTCCAATAAGTAGGATGTCATCGACATAGAGTACCAAAAATACAACTGTGCTCCCACTAACCTTCTTGTACACACAAGGTTCATCAATATTTTGAAGAAATCCAAACTCTTTGATTACTTCATCAAAACGATGATTCCAACTCCAAGAGGCTTGCTTCAGTCTATAAATGGACCTTTGAATCTTGCACACTTTACCAGAGTCCTCAGAACGCATAAACCTTTCAAGTTGTGTCATGTACACATCCTCAAGGAGCTTTCCATTAAGGAAGGCTGTCTTGACGTCCATCTGCCATATTTCATAGTCATAATATGCTGCTATGGCAAAGAGGATTCTGATTGATTTGGCCATTGCAACTGGAGAAAAGGTCTCATCATAGTCCACACCATAAGTTTGAGTAAATCCTTTTGTAACCAGTCGTGCCTTGAAGACATTTACATTGCCATCCATGTCAGTTTTCTCCTTAAAAACCCACTTGCATCGGACAATTTTTACACCTTCAGGCGGGTCAACTAAGGTCCAAACCTTATTGTCGTACATGGATTGCATCTCAGACTTCATGGCATTAAGCCATTTTTCAGAGTTTGGTCCCACTATAGCTTCTCGATAGGTAGTCGGCTCATTATGCTCAATGAACAACACATCACGACTGTCAAAAATTAGAAATCCATATCTCTGAGGCTGAAGTCGTGTCCTATTAGATTTCTGTGGACCTTACGTGACTTGAGGAGTCTCAATAACTTGTTATGAGTCTTCTCTATTTTCCATCTGCAGTTCTGTGGTGTCTTGCGGCTCTCAAACTTCTTCGAGGTGTACCTTACTCCCACTGGTTCTTTTAGAGATAAATTCTCGTTCGAGAAATATACCATTTTTAACAACAAACACTTTGTTATTAGCAGGGTTGTAGACGTAATATCCCTTAGTTTCCTTAGGATATCCCACAAAAAGGCACTTTGAGGATTTGGGCACTAATTTGTCTGAGGCTTGTTGCTTAACATAGACCTCGCATTCCAAAATCTTGAGGAAAGACAAACTAGGCGTCCTCCCAGTCCATATCTCATACGGAGTCTTTTCAATTGCCTTAGATGGAACACGATTGAGTGTGAACGCAGCTGTCTCTAAGGCATGGCCCCAAAAGGAGGGTGGAAGATCTGTTCGACTCATCGTGGATCGAACCATATCTAATAGTGTTCGATTCCTCCGTTTAGAAACGTCATTCCATTGTGGTGTCCCTGGAGGAGTCAATTGTGAGACTATCCCACAAGTCCTGAGATGATCTATGAACTCTTGGCTCAAATATTCACCACCCCGATCAGATCGAAGGGCTTTAATTATTTTGCCAAGCTGGTTTTGTACTTCATTTTGAAATATCTTGAACTTTTCAAAAGATTCAGATTTATGTTTCATCAGATAGATGTACCCATATCTGCTGAAATCATCTATGAATGTTATGAAGTACGAATAACCTCCTCTAGTATTTGTGTTCATCGGTCCACACACATCTGTATGTATGAGGCCCAATAAATCAGTGGCCCTCTCACTGTGCCCAGTGAAGGGTGACTTTGTCATCTTTCCTAACAAGCAAGACTCGCAAGTGTCATATGATTCAAAATCAAATGAATTTAGAAATCCATCTTGATGGAGTTTGGAAATGCGTTTCTCATTTATATGGCCCAGACGATAGTGCCAGAGGTATGTCAGATTCAAATCGTTTGGTTTAACCCTTTTCGCGGTTATGTTATAGATATTTCCATGATTGGGTTGTTCCAAATTTAATATGTAATTATCAACATGCAAATCACCATGAGCATAGAAAACATCATTACAATAAATAGAACATCTATTATTCCCAGCAATGGAAGTGAAACCTTCCTTATCCAAATAAGAAAGTGAAACAATGTTACTACTTAAAGTAGGAACATAATAGCAATTGTTCAAAACTAACAAAAGCCTAGTGGGCAAAACTAATTCATAAGTGCCTACAGCTAACGCAGCAACCCTTGCTCTGTTTCCAACTCGTAGGTCAACCTCGCCCTTTTTCAGCTTCCTACTGTCCTTTAGTCCCTGCACATTTGTACAAATATGAGAACCACGTGCAGTATCTAATACCCATGAAGTGGAAGTAGAAAGATGAATGTCTATAACATAAATACCTGAAGCGATAGCCCCACTATCCTTCTTGTTCTTTTTCAGATCTTCGAGGTAGAGTTTGCAATTCCTCTTCCAATGACCAGGTTCATTGCAGAAGAAGCATACTCCTTCCTTCAGAGGCTTTGCCTTCTTTGGTGCAGGCTTGGTTTTGGGCTTGCCTGACTCTTTGGTTTTACCTAATGAGCCATGACCCTTCCCCTTCCCCTTGCCTTTCTTTTTCATACCCTTTCCTTTCTGAACCATCAAAACAGCACTGGGCTTCTTCTTAAGACTCGGCTTAGCAGTTTTAAGCATCCCATGCAGTTCAGAAATATATTTCTCCATGTTGTTCATGTTGTAGTTCATGACAAACTAGTCATAACTTTCTGGGAGTGAGTTTAAGATCAAATCTATAGCTAACTCTCAGCTCATGAGAAATCCAAGCCTTTCAAGGTGATCAATGTACCCTTTCAGCTTTAAGACATGAGTACTGACTGATGCACCTTCAACCATCTTGCAGGAATATAAGGCCTTAGTGGTCTCATACCTCTCTTGCCTTGCCTGTTGCTAGAACATTTCCTTGAGATGCACAATCATCTCATAAGCCTCCATGTGTTCCAGATCTCTTTAGAGCTCCGAAACCATGGTGGCTAGCATCAAGCATCCCATATCGACAGAGTCTTCCTTATGCTTCGTGTAAGCATCTCTCTGAGCTCTAGGAGCATTGGCCGTTGGCTCCTCAGGAATGGGTTGATCTAGGACATGCACCTTTCTTTCCTGCTTGAGAACAATTCTCAAGTTCCTAAACCAGTCAAGAAAGTTTGTCCCATTAAGTTTGTCCTTCTCAAGGACAGATCGCAGCGATAATGTAGCAGTATTACTAGTTGTCATGATTCTATAATTAAAAATATGCAATTTAATTAGCAATCTCCTACTAAATAAAGAACCCTCAATGCAATAGTTAATGGGCTAAGATCCATATTTGGCTCAAACTTAAGTCCGCTTTGGCAGGACACTTAAATTAAGTTATTTAGGTAGGTAACACCTTTACCAATTACATCAAATGTAACTCTTAGATGTTCATGGGATTGTATCATCATATGATCTGTCATGTTTTTAATCCCATCTAATGCCTTGAGACCCAAAACCATTTTGTTAATCTCAATTAAGTCAAACAATAATAAACATATGAGAGTAGCACCATTACTCTTGCTTATCTCCCCAAGATAACTCAAAAGCACTCACTTTGGTGAAGTCCACAATTGAGCTATCGAGGTTTTGACAAGTGTTCATAAATTGACAGCATTATGACCTAAGATTTCATGCAGAGGGTTTAATTTATCTATCTTGTTTATAAGAATACATGTTTCTCAGTTTATATCTCATACAAGTAATATGCATATTTCTAATATAATCATAAGATGCATAATTTAAACGTGATACAATATGGCTCACCTATCCTAAGTCCCCTCAAGCCAATGAGAGGAGCTCTCTAGTAAGAAAAGGGAAATTACATATAGAAACCTCTTTTAACATTCAAGGGGAGTGAGATGAGAAGAGAAGGTATATTGGGAGTATATAGAGGAAGGCACGACACGCAGGCCGTATTTAAAAAATTACAACACTTGCAATCTAGAGCCATATTGTTCACCATACCCAAACATTCAAGAATCAATATTCATATCTAATTGAAGGGCAATTAATGTTTCAAATCTAAAACATTCACAAAATAACATGTGTTACGATTGTGTTGCGCTACGAACAGGTAGCCACGGTGGTCCTGCTTCAGTTTTCTTAGACCCCATTTATGTTAATTGATCAAATCAAAATGCATCACCACCGATTTCAATTCCCTTTTAGATTCCTTTTATGTCATACATAATATGGATTCCTTATATGTCATACATAAAACGCATATTATATGAACGGCTACGACTAACACATATCATATTAATCAACAATCAAGCCTAACTTAAACACAAAACGGCATGGCTCTGATACCACTGAAAGGAATTGGAAGACACGCAGCGGAAATTAACTTAAAAATTTTTCCATTCCTTGCCAGGATCTACCATATGTGTTTAAGTCAAGTAGGAAGAAGCATTACCCTCAATGTTCCTCTGTGACTTCCACAGCTCCTCTCTGCTGCTGGTGATCTCCTTTCGATCGCAAGAAGTTGACACCTCAGGTCGGCTCCCTCTACTGGTATCCACACGAACAGCGTTCTAACCATGAATGACGTGCTAGCGTCTCCTGTCCCTCCAAGGCTTTCACAACAATTCGTCCTCTCCGTCTCTATTTTACCAGTTTCTTATCTGTAAACCTTTTGCAGATTCCCTTCGGCCTTTTGTGTTATGTGTTGTTCAAAAACGTAGCCCCTAAAATCAGATATATAGGATGCTCTGCATTTTTCTCAACCTAATTGGATTTTAGAATTAATCTATATTAAATCCGAAATTAATACAATATCATATATTGTATAATTTGATAAGAAACTAATTAAATAAATAATGTTTATATTAAATCTGTCCCACATATTTAATTCACCTATTTATTTAATTTAAAATAAAGATAAGACGGGACTATATTTGATTTATTCTCATAAATCAAATTTGAGATATCATGTCAATTTGAATTTAAAATTCAAACGTGATAGAGATTTAATTTATCCTTATAAATTAAATCTTGTAAATATCTCTTATATGAGATATCTTATCAATTTGAATTTCAAATTCAAACATGATAGAGATTTAATTTATCCTTATAAATTAAATCCTATATATCCCTTATATATAATGTATATATACGAATTTATATATATATGGATATAAATATAAATAAATATATACATTAACCTTGGATCATTCATTGAATCTGGACACGTCTTAGATTCAATGAATCTGGACATCATAGCTCGTATTGGGCTATTTTGTGTGCGACCCTGTAGGCCCATATAAAGTTGGCAGTAGGCCATTTGCTATACTGGCCCACAAGTCGCAAGCGGTCTCTAGCAAGACATAACAACTACCCAAATCATATGAAGATCGATAAACGATGTAACCTTTTATACAACCATATCATGTCCCTTCTGTCACGCGATATTTTGGTCATGGATGAGGCATGGATAATGTCATCCTCCTATTCCTGACCGTTACTTTCTCGATCCCTGAGTAGTCTGACTATAGAAATGGAACTACCTTTCTATTACAGTATGGCCATACGTTTCTCAGACTCACTCATCGAGGGGCCAAGTAATATCTCTCTACGAATATGAGGGACAAATTCCATCTTGACCATTCACATTCCTCCGCATGAAAAACCACTAAGCCCGAACATAGTCTTTATGATCACTCGGTCAAAAGTGACTTTTGACTAGGTTAAAGCTGAGCGTTTGTCATGTAGGAATCCATGATGATCTCAGGTCAAAGGGCATAGTGACATGGTTTGTATATGAGAGAAGCTTATGATGTAACCCATGCAGCTCTCTCATAGCTGGTCGATCCAACACCTTATACTCTTACATGTGCCTATGACTTTGATTTATATCTCTATACATCTTCAAAGTCATACTGGCCTTATTTTATCTTTGCTCCCACATAGATAACCGACCAGGGACATTTAGGATAAGATCATGAATTATCCAAGGATAGTCATCACAATAAACATGCAAATAATATGATAACACAATTAATAAATTCATAAATCAATAATGTTCATAAGATAATGATTGGCCCCTAGGGCACATTTTCCAACATTAGTAACTAAGTGGAAGTGGCTAACCTTGTAACTTAGTCCATTAGTTTTAGGTCTTCCAGATATAAGAATACAATACAATTGAATCGCAATATATTCTAGAGGAACACAGTTGGATCCTAGCATGGCTCATAGAGAACATAATTCCAGGGTCATAGTTAGATCCTAAAGAGGCTTATGATTGATTGCCATTAGATCTTGAAGGTCATAGTAAACCTAGTCTAAGAAAAGGAATAAGCTATAAGTACATATTTCTTTGGAAAGATGACTACCAAGGACAAGGTTAAGGTAGGGAAGCCTCACAAGTTAGTTAACTTATAACAGACAGAATACCCATGATGTTAATTTCAGATAACCTTATTATTATTATGGACTTAATTCAGAATCTTCTTACATGAAGATGAATTAAATCTAATAGAGTTAAAGTTTCTATTCCAGAGTATCATATATTTATAAGTTTGTAGGTAGTATTCCTAAGAAAGAGAAGAAAAATATCATGAGATGTTAGAAAGGGTCAAATGATAATAAAAAGATCTCTAAGATAAGGTTATAGAGAATGAGATTAAGAGCCCAATAGGCCTAAGAGAGATAATATGAGAAGGGTATAAGATAGTAAAGTACCAGGGTTGGAGCCTGTTAGCATAGTGCTTCAGATTTTTATTGCCACTTTTTAGTTAAGTGTTTTCAGGCATAGGAACCCAATGATGGGTGACCCCTGGGAAGTAATGAGAAATAGTGTAAATCCCACAAAAGTTTGGCATAAATACACAAAGTTATGTAAAATGATAGAAATAATTATGAAAAGTTAGAAAGAGTTATGAACAGTAAGGAATTAGAACCCTTATGTCAAGTCCAAATAGAGTGGGTTTGAAAGGAAAGATTCATATTACTATTTTATGCCAAGAGGAAGTTAGAAAGATTTAAGAGCAAGATCTTCCTCATAAAAGTTTTCTCAAAAACTAGAAAAGTTATGAGTTAAAGAGAATGTTAGACTAATAGTCTCATGATACGTCATGATAAGGCAAGATATGTCATAATATAGCCAGATATGCCATGATATGGTGTGAGAAGTACGTAATGAGATACACTATGAGAAACATGTAATGTGATACATAATGAGAAATATGTATTGAGCAGTATAATATAGAGTTGCTTTGTAGCTAATTTTGTAAACAGATAGATAAGGTCCTTATAGGAGGAATATAATGATTATATAAAATAATAACAAGATATTAGTGAGTAAGAACTTACACTCCTTGTATTAAATGCCAATAACTATGTTGCATTTATGAGAATATGTTGAAGTTCTGATGTTAGAGCTGTGCACAATAAGGAAATAAATGCTTAAACTCCAATGTTAGAGCTTTGCATTTATAAGCAGGTACACAGACTTGTAATATGTTGGATAGGCATTATACATGTTAGAGTATGAGGTTCTACTTAGAAATAAAGCAAAGAAAGAATAATTACATAAGTCCTCTCCTTATACTATGCTGAATTGTTAAAAAATGATAAAAGTAACTAGTAGAGTGATAAAGTTTTGAAGAAAAAGAAGTACGATGATATGAAAACAAAATTTGAAGCTTTGCTGATGTTAAAAAACTCCACTAAATACTTAGATAAGTAATAAGGGATATACGCTAACAAAATATGATGAGTAGTTGATGGAAACTCTAGAATACAGTAATATTTAAAGAGAGTTTAATATGAAAGAAATTGACACTACTCACAAATCTAGTATAGAGAGTTGTTCATAAACGAATAGATACATATCAAGTAAAAAAGTAGCATAATGAAGTAGAGTTAACTTTGATTAAGTTGATTCAAAAAAGAAGAGAAATGACAAGAAAGATATGAAGATCTGTAGATATTGAAAGCACTTCGCTAGATGTCAAGATAGAAGATCAGAGATAGATACCCTAATCCTTAGTCATAGAGTAGAAAAGAATATAGAGAGAAGATATATCAGTGATAGTTGATTAAGGTACTAAATAAATTTCAAGGACAAAATTTATTTTAAGGGGTAGAAGTATTATATCATAATTTTTCCCTCTATGTATAAGATTGATAGAGGAAATGAGTTTGAAAAGGATTATTATAATAAATAGAAAGAAATATAATGATTAGACAATGATTTAGGCCTAGAAGCCTAGTATGTAGCCTAAAATAGGTAGTTACTAGGTCCTGTTGAGCAAAAGTCTTAGAAATATACAGATGTTGTTTAGAGACTAAACTACAAATAATAAAAGTACAGGGACTAAATTGTAACTAGTAAAAGTCCCTGGAGGAATAATGGTCATTTTGAAAAAAGAGAGGGACTAAACTGAAAAGTCTAAAAGTTCCATGATGAAAAATGAAAGTATACATAAACTTTGGGCCATTAAGTGTAGTTATGAAAAGTTGAAGGCCTAAAGTGTAATTTTTAAAAGTTCAGGGGTATAATGGTAATTATGAAAAGTTGATTTAGAAAAGGCCCAAAATTGCCCAGAATCACTTTAATCCTAAATTTTATTAGTAAATAGAGAAAATTATTATGATCAGCTTAATACAACACATAATTTTGATTTGATGTCCCGATAAATTGATATGAATTTTTTAGGAAAGGAAAATTAGAACAGTATCCTCCATACCTCATAATTAGATGAAATTTGACAATAAATTCTTATAAGAATTTATGAAATTGATAGAACTCGAAAAGGAGTTATGTGGAATTTATAATGGAATTTTTAGTGAAATAAAACCCCCGATAAACGCTTTTTGGTGAAATTTCTTGGGATTTGAGCCTATAAAAGAGAGACAATGTATAAGGCCTAAAATAGCACCTTATAGGCCAAATAATATTTTTAGAAAAGTATGTGGGTCGGTGCTAATAAAGACCCAGAAAATATAAAATTACGAAAATGCCATTGAGTTTGCCATTGTGCAAAAGATAGATGGAGGGCATTTTGGTCATTTGATTAAGGTTAAAAAGTTAAAGAGAGTTCTTAGAATAGTTGACTAAGGCCAGGAAATACTTTGATGATATGTGAAAAGATAATACTTCCCTAGAGATATTCAAGTAAATAAAGAAGAACTTGGGGCTATTTTGCTAATTTGTCATTAGATCAATAATTAGGTTTAGACCTAGTCTAAGAATGCCAATGGTAGAAAGAATTTGAATACTGAATTTAAAATCAAAAAGCATATTATGGAATCACAAAAAAAATAGATTTATAAAACTGTATGGTTTTTGGGAAATTGGACTAAGTTGGTACCTGATTAGACTGAAATTTTTACAGATGCTTCTTCCCCTTGGAATTTCATCACATGTGGCTTTGAGGTATCCCTTGATGAGGTTATAGATGATGTCATCTTTTGACTTATAGGGAAAGCATAATCCAAGAGCAAATATGAGTCATGGAATTTTTCAATAAATACCTCCCATTTTTCTCCACAAAGCCATGGCATGAGAAGACCTTAGGGAGGTGCTGTTCAAGTGAAAAGCCAAGCTAAGACAGAATAATTTAAGGTCCAAAGTTCAAGCTTGTTAGGAATTAAGGTAATCAATCTATCATATCTTATTATCATTTACTTTAGGGGCTTGAACTTAGAATTTTTATCGAAGAAAGTTGAGCTTTACCTAGGGTATATATGCTGTCCAAAACCCTAGATGAAAGGAGAAAGAAGAAATTAAAGTTAGAGCTATGAAGAAGAAATTAAATTTAGAGATATGTGATTAATGCTTAAACAAACTAGTTAGAAGATTGGTTATTGAATCAAGTTGATATTCTTGACTTTGCCATAGAATAGACCTTTTGGTCTACACTATTCATGATAGAAGGAGATGGAATTTCAATGATCTAATGCTTCCATTGAATTTATATGATAATTTTGAGTACGATTGGATAGGTTTTGAACCTTGAAAGTGTCACATCCTAATTTTTCCCTATCCGTATAGTATTTATAGTGTAAAAAGGTTTATAAAGGATTATGACAAAGATCATAATAAAAGATAAAGGTTAGATGAGTCTTGAGGGAAGAGAAGGAATAAAACGCAAAGTTGAAAAGGTTAAAGGCAAAAAGTGAAAGTAGAAACAAAAGTTAGGCCCTTAAGTGTAATTTTCAAAAGTTCAGGGGCTTAAGTGCAATTATTCAAGAGTTCAAGGACCTAAATGTAAATATAAGAAAGTTGAGCCAAAACAGGTAAAAAATACCCAAAATCAGATAATACTCAAATTTTGCCGGTAGATGGACAAAATTATTCCGGTCAGTTTAACACAACACAGAATTTTGATTTGAGATCTCGATTAATTAATATAAATTTCTAAAGTCAAAAGAATTATTATAGTATTTTTCATACATCAGAATCAGAAAAAACTTTATAGAAAAATTCTATATTTAATGTAAGAATTTATAAAATTGATAGAGTCAGAAAAGGAATACTGTAGAATCCTTATGGGATTTTTAAGGCGAAATAAAATACCCGATAAATAGGATCGGGAGAGTTGTCTTGTGAATTTGGCCATAAAGGCAATAAAGGCAATGAGCCCATATTAAGGCCCAAATGGCACCATCATGAGTCCATTAAGGTGACTGGACAGTTAAGTGGGCCAGAGATCAGAGCAGTCCAGGAAAAGTGTGAAATTACGAAAGTGCCCCTAGATGCCAATATTGTAGCAGTGAAGGATAGAGGTCATTATAGTCATTTTGGACAGGTAAAAAATGTAGTACATAGTATAAATATGATTAGTTAGAGCCAGTATATGCCCTGAGGCAGTGTAAAGAGGGAAGAAATGACAATTATGCCCTTAAGGGTAGTACAGTGCAAGAAAGTACATCAAGGGTATTTTGGTCATTTCTCAAGGGGATGGATGGCAGATAAATATTCAGTATATCATTGTCAATGGTATGAGATACCTAGACATTGATGTCTAGGATAGAATACATATCCTGGTATATTATAAAAAATTAAGAACAGAAAACAGTCCGATTGTTATGAAACTGTTCCGATCGGTACCGGATTGGACTAGAATTTTTTTAGAAGCTTTCTTGCATGAAAATGGCACCACATACCACCATGATGTGTCCCTTGAGCTGTCCCACATGATGTCATAATTATTCTTTTTATAAAAAGTTAAATTCAAGATTAAATGTGAGTCCTTAGATCAAATAGTGCACAAATTAATCTTGGCCATTGATTTTCCATAGATTTTGGCTATAAATACCCCCCAAATCTGAACCAAAATGTGAAGAACATGAACCCTTGGGGAAACACTTGCAAAATGAAAACTCAAGCCAAGAAAAAGAAGATTCAAGGTACCAAAGTTCAAGCAAGCTAGAGATTAAAGGTAAACAAACTCTCCTAGCTTATTTTCCTTTGATTTGGGAGCTTGAACTTAGGGTTTTCATGGGGGAAAAGTTGAGTTTTTTCTAATGGGTGGTGCTGCCCAAAAATCTTAAATGAAAGGGAAAAGAAGAAATTAAATTTAGAGACATATGATTGAAGCTTAAACAAGTTAGTTAAGAGATTGGTTGTTGAATCAAGTTGATATTCTTGACTTTGCCATAATGGAACCTGTTCGGTATGTACTGTTCATGAGGGAAGGAAATGGAATTTCAATGATTTAATGCTTCCATTGAATTTATATGATGATTTTGTGTAGGATTGGAAAGGTTTTGAACCTTGGAAGCATTGAAATTCCAAGATTGTAGTTTTTGAAATCCTTCACGGGTACTGTTCACTCACATGAACAGTATTGGAATTTCATGATTTTGATTCTTCCAATGGTTTTAAAATGAAAAGTTGTGTGGGGTAAAGTGGAGAAACAAGTATGGGAAGCATTATAATTTTTGAAAGAATTGTGTGCATGTGTTCGGTTCTGTACAGTAGGCCATGAAGGAGATGGAATTTCATGATTCTAAGTTCATAAATGGATTCAAAACATGAAATTGTGTAGGGTAAAGTCAAGACATCAATTGGTTCAAGAGCCAAGTGGATTAGTGAAGATTAGAGAAAGTTATGATAATAAAGAGTGTAACAAGGTTAGCCTTGGACATGGTTGAAGTTCACGAGTCCTAATGAATTATGTGATGAATATGAATGTGTTTAGGACCTTGAAACCAACAAGAAGATTTTGGGAAGGGATTAACATAAAGGCTTCATGGTTGGAAAGCTATGGAACAAGTGCAAAAGATCAAGAGAAAAGCTTGAGTGCAAGGTAGTGAACTTACCTCTTTATGTGCTTGATGTGGTATGCTTATGTGTTGACATGTATATGATATTTGAATGATGTTGTGACATGATAAATTATGTTGAATGTATTGTGAATAACAGGTTTTCCATGGCCATGCACTTTATGTAAGAGTACATAGCATGATGGCATGTCACTAATCAAAGAAAGTTTAATGAAATTGCATATCATGCATTAGCATCCATCTTGCATATTTAAGTGGTAATGTTTGTTACTGAGATTCCCTAGAATATCACTCTCCCATAACCAACCAATTTAGGTCAAGCATGATGGAAAATGTATGCATGGAGAAGAGCTAAAGAATGGAAGAAAGGAATGGAAGTAATTGAGATCCTAGCATATGCTATGGATTATCTATGTATGTAAATGCCATATAAGGTGTCAATCTATGTGATGAAACTATTTGTAATACTTATATCATATGTACATGATGTATATGAATATTAAGAAGCTTATTTGATGGCTTATGCATGCTTGAACAATTATTGAAAGTGAAAGAAAGGAAAATGAAATGGTAAAAATGTAGGTACTGAAGTAATTTTGTTGTGGCTTCAGTTTGACCTAGCAAATTAATGAATTATTTCATAAAATTTTTCAAGTGTGAAGCACATATCCAGAGCTTTAATTTTATAGGTATAACGTTTCATTTGGATGTGTATATCAAGAGAAATGAATTTCTAAAATAAGGGATCAGAATCTGTTTCCAGAGTTTTTGATAAAATGAACAGTACACTTCAACGAATAAACTGTATTAATTGGCTAATCATTTGGTCTGGAAATTATTTTTTCATTAAAGTTCAAGATGTTATCTTCACGTAGCTTTTTGAACCACTTTATTTTGATTTTTATAGAATTAATTATGATTTTTTTGAAGTTCATTGGGTAATCTAGAATACCATATGAACAATAACCCGAGAAAGAGTAAAATTCTAGATTTGGCTAATGGACTTTTAAGGTCTTGTAAGTGGTTTCAAATGCTACTGAATGGTCCCTAAGACGTATAAAAGTAAGAATGTTATAGAAAGCATTAGAATTGAAAGTTATAATTTTTTGAAGTCTTCTCTTTTACTGTTCACACACATAAACAGTGATTGAAATTTCATGATTTTGATACTTCCAATAGTTTTAAAATGAAAAGCTTTGTGGGATAAAGTAGAGAAACAAGTATTGGAAGCATTGGAATCAAAATGAGATTTTTTTAAAGAAAAGAGGAGTTATGCAAGTCTATCTAGAACAGTGTGTAGTGGCTAGAATTTTGAAATTATAAGTTCATAAATGGATTCAGAAGGCCAAATTGTGTAGGTTAAGGTCAAGACATCAATTGGTTCAAAGGCCAAGTTAGTTAGTAAAAATTAGAGAAAGTTATGTTAGTTAAAGTAAGTTCAATATTCAAGAAAGTTATATTGTAATGAATGGATGATAATGCTATGTTAGAAATTGATTGGTGTGCTCAAAAGAGGGTAGCCACACATCAAGGAGAAGTAATAAGGAAGAGTAAAAGAAAATGTAAAGGAAAGTCAAGCATGTGAGGTAGTAAACTATCATAAACTTGTATATATTGGATGTTATGATTGGTTATGCTTTTGCTATGTTGAATCGTGTGACATATGTGTATATGGTTGAAGATATATTTCTATGATTACTTTGACCAATTGTATTTCATATATAACATGGAAGCACGCATACTATACAATGTTAGTACTTTCACGAGCAAGTATAAATATTTACTTTAATGCATGCATTGTTTAGTAATGTTTGCTACTGAGATTTCCCCAGAAATCTCACCCCATCCATGTAATCCCAATCCCAACAGGTTCATGAATGATGAAAGAAGATGAAGAAGCATGAAGAGAAGTTAGGGATTGGATAGTATAAATATTATTTGAAGAATTGTTATATGTAATGATGTTATATGACCAATTTGAGTAGTGATTTTCATGATGTAATGAAAAAAAGTAAATGATAGAATAAATGTATGAAATTTTATAGACATTTAGTTAACATGTCAAGCTTATTTTGACACCAAGAACACCTTATTTTGATGTTTGTACAAAGAAAATGAATTTTCCAAAGTTAAGGACTAGAATATGTTTTCATAATTTTTTACCAAATGAACAGTAAACTTTAAGGTCAGAGTTGACTCATTTGACTGGTCATTTGGTCCAAGGAATTATTTATCCCTTAAAGTTCAAGATGTTAGCTTTCTTCAATTTTTCTATAATTAATTATGATTTTTTAAAGTTCGTCACTGAATCTAGAATACTATATGAACCGTAACTTGTGAAGAGTAAAAGTTCTAGATTTAGCTAATAGACTTCAAAGGTCATATAAATGGGTCTAAATGATATCAAATGGTCCTTAAGATGTACGAAAGTAAGGATGTTATATCAGCCACTAACATAACACCATTATTTTGCATGCTACTTTTATCATCTAGGGACTTCATATAAAAAGAATATCCGTTGATATCAAATGAATTCTAACTTATCACATAAAATTTAGGACCATATGCTAACCCTATAACTATATCAGAAACATAATCCTCATTTTCTACCTTTTGTTTGAACCAATGTGTAAAAGATTTGTTATGTTCTCTAATCAACTTTTGCTCTATTATTATATTATTTTCTTTCCAGACAAGCTCTTTATGATATTCTTGAACTTCATCAATGTTATTCAAGATGTATAAGTGTATCTGCTATAATTTATTAAGATAAACACTCTTCACCGTCATTTCGTGTTGACCCCCTAATTTGGCATGGGTTTTAGATAGACCAATAAGTCTTACTTTATACATTAGTTTTGATAAAAATCCATAGGTTCTTCAAAAACATATTTTTGAACAATGGATGCTTTGGGCCAATTTGGATTCTTCATATACATTGAAGAAGTAGTAAAGTCAGGTTACAATGTGTCTGAAATCATCTTGAAATATGCCTCAAATAGCCACTAAGAGTAATTGTTGCAATAAGACCTGACAATCATGAGACTTTTGGCATAGTAATTTCAAATCTTTCATTGACACAATCTTCTTAAGATTTGATGAGTACCCAGAGTGAACTTTGATCCTTGCAAACACTCACAAATACTTCTTTACTCATCATTAGATAAAATATTACATTCTTCAACACAATAACTCCCCTTACCATATGGCCTTAGATGTAAATCCTCTTGTATTCATATTTCTTGCAAATTTAATCTTACCTCAACCTATCCTTAGAACTATCCTGTATAGTGAGAAGTGTTCTAACAATGCTATCATAAACATTTTTCTTGACATGCATGACATCAATACAGTGCCTTACATGAATATTATGCCAATACAGAAGCTCAAAGAGGACATCATTTTTTCATATATTTTTCTTACTTCTCTTGGTAGTCTTACCGAAAGTAACATTGATATCTTTTAACTTTTCATAAATTTACTCTCTAGTCAATAGCTCTAGACCAATTTCAAATTCTTGTTTGACAAATTTTTTTCTCTCCAGTTAACGATATGGGTAGCCTTGGTTTAGAAATCTCCTATAACCTTAGTAGACTGTCTTTCTTCCATGATGGAGTTGATAGTAGCAAGTTGTAACACCTTACTTCTGTATGTATTAGGGATCATTCGATAGCATTTGGAACCACTTAAACATCCATTGAAGTTCAATTACAAAATATGGAATTTCCAAACTTTACTAGTACTGTTCATATGGCAATCCATATTAAGTGATAAACTTTAAAAAATAATAATTAATTCTAGAAAAATTGAAATGAAGTAGTTCAAAAGGATACTCGAAACTAACATAATGAACTTTAAAGGAAAAATAAGTATCAGACCAAATAATTGGCCAATAAGTACATTTTAATCGTCAAAATTAATGTTTATTTGGTCAAAAATTATGTACAACAATTTTTGATCCATAACTTTGAAAACTTCTTTCTCTTTGTATTGACCTTAGAATAAGGCATTCTTGATGTCAAAATGAAGCTTGACATGTTAAATAAATGTTGTTAAAATATCATACATTTATTCAATCATTTACTATATTTTACTACAACTCAAATATCACTTCCTCCTCATGAGTTAATGTTTATAGTAACAAATTTTATCAACTAACTTTATTACATATACACATAAATCATGCAACTAATTTCTATCTCTTCTTTATGCCTCTTCATCTTCTCCTTCATGTGAAGTTCCTGTTGTGGTGGTGACATGGAGGGGGTGAGATTTCAGGAAAAATCGCAGAAGTAAATAGAAACCATACAATGTATGCAACTATATACTTGATGTTACTATGTGTACATTTAATGATCATGCTTGCATAATGATAACTTACATGATTCCATGTCCCTTAATTATAACATATGGCCATAGCATAAAAAGAAATAGAGCATCACTTAATCATACATGCTTCACATCATCAAAGTAAGTAAACATAACATAAAACATCCAAGTAATATAATCATACAAGTAAGTTCACTACATCATACTCCTTGCTTTTCTTATCCTTTTCCTTTATCTCTTGCTTTCTAATTCTCCTTGATGTGTGACTGCCCTCTTTGAGCACATAAACTAAATCCTAACATTGTATTACCATTAACTCATTACAATCTAACTTCCTTGAACATTTAACTTTATCTACTTTTGTTAATTAGCTTGGTCTTTGAATCAATTGATGTATTGACTTTACCTTACATAATTTAACCTTCTAAATCCATTTATAAACTCAAAATTCACAAATTCCAACAGCTATACATTGTTATGGACATAATTGAAAAGCCTTTCTTTTTCTTTCCAAAATTCTCATTTTGATTCTAATGCTTCTAATACTTGTTTTTCTACTTTATCCCACAAAAATTTTCATTTTAAAACTATTAGAATTATCAAAATCATAAAATTACAATCACTATACATGTGTACAAACAATAATCGAGAAGACTTTAAAAAATTACAACATTCAATTCCAATGCTTCTAAGGTTCCCAACCTATACAATCCTACACAAAATCATCTTTTAAATTCAATA
This sequence comes from Leucaena leucocephala, assembly GCA_037074615.1. Classification (NCBI taxonomy): domain Eukaryota; kingdom Viridiplantae; phylum Streptophyta; class Magnoliopsida; order Fabales; family Fabaceae; genus Leucaena; species Leucaena leucocephala. Next base: position 21,730,855 of record CM073519.1, read on the forward strand.
GAAGCTTTAGATCATTAAAATTACATCTCCTCCTATCCAAAACAGCCTTGGCCAAAGGCCTCAAGAAAGAGCAAAGTCAAGAATAACAACTCAATTCAATTGAATGATTATATCTTGCTTTTCTTCTTTCTTCTTTCCTATCCAAATTTTGACAGCAAGGTTACCAAGAGAATAACTCACTTTTTTACCATTAAAACTTAGGTTTTATCATTTCAAAACTCATACAAATAAACTATGAAGTATTACATACTTTAAGCTCTAGCTACCTTGGATCAAAGTGCCTTGAACCTCCTATTGAAATTATCTTGGAAAGGTTTGAGTTTTGAAATGACAAGAGGTTCCCCAAGCACTCTAGGCTCCATGATTTTAATGAAGAATGGAGGTATTTATAGAAAATTTTCAAGGTGCTTGGGATCAGTTTGTCCCACAAATTCCTAATTATGACAACTCTTAATTTTAAATCTCATTGGTTATTTTCTTGATTAATTATCCTTAATCATCCTTAACTTAATTATTATATTATTTTAATATAAATCATCACATGGGATAATGCTTCTTCTACCTCCTTGGCACCATTTGGAAGGCTTGTGGGTCCCACAAGGACCCTCACATTATCTCTTGAATTATCTTATTTTCTTTCTTTTTTTTAAATTATGCAAATCTGACTTGAGCCCCAAGGTTTGCTCTTGGGCTTATTGGACTAGTCTAGGATGCCATCTTGGACCTTCCTTGGGTCTAATTGCTAATTGGCACAAATCCCAAGGCACTTTCCTTATACCAATATCCTTAAATTACCTTAATTTTGAGATAAATTCGATACACCTGTTTTAATAGTTATGGAATTTTTAGAAATTCATTCAAATATAAAATAATTTTTTTACAAAGTCTCATAATTTTGTGAGACCTAGAAGTCCTGATAAAAACCCTACATTTCCTTTAACCCTTTATCGTTGTTAGATTTCACCTTAAATTTCATAATCAATTCTACATGACTCTTTTTTGACTTTTATCAATTTCCTAAATTCTAATATTATTTATAAGAATTTACTACTAAGTTTCATTTGATTATGAGGTCCAGAAGATATTGTACTAATCTCTAGACTTTGGAGATTAATTTTAATTTCTCGGATGCTCAAATCAAAATTTCGTGTTGAGTTAAACTAATCAAAATAATTTTCTCTATTTTATAGTAAAATTTGGGACTAAAATGTTTTTGAGAAATTGTTGGCCTTTTTTGGCTCAACTTTCTATAATTACCATTTTGCCCATGAACTTTTAGAAATTGCACTTTAGGCCCTTAACTTTTTGTAATTACACTCGATGGGCTAAAGCTTATATCTACTTCCATTTTGCACCATGGAACTTTTAGAGTTTTCCCTTTAGTCCCTTTCTTTTCCAAAATGTCTATTATCTCCTTGAAGCTTTCATTAATTATAATTTAGTCCCTAGACTCTCACTAAATTGCAATGTATCCATTTTGTTTTACAACTTTATGCCTTCTCTCTTTCTTTGGCTTCAAACATATCTTAATCATTCTATTTTATTTTGATTATCATCCCAATCCCTTCATAACCTCATTCCTCTATCAGTCTTATACAGATAGGGAGAATTAGGGATGTTACACAAGTCCCTTCCTCACAAATCGGACATGCTTTATGGCCTTTAACACTATACCCTAACAAGTTTCCATATACAGAAAAGTCATTAAGTGTACAAAAGATTTTGGCTTGCATATTAAAATTGTCCTTATTCGCATAAAAAATATCCACACTTTCTCATGGCTTCTTCAAATCTTTGATCAAGGGTCCTAGGTAAATGTCTATGTCATTTCCCAGTTCTTTTGTGTCACATCCCAAAATTTAGACCGTGACCAGCATAGAATATGAATAGTATCACATTTTGAAAGCCTAAAACCTCAAATGCAACGTTCAAAGTTTCCATAACATTTTCCAAAAATAAATAGAATCTTTCTAAGGTCTATGTGGAGCATTTACCCTTTTATCAAAATAACACGAGTACTTAATAAAGATAATTACATTAAAATTAATTTTGTTCAAAAACAACGCTTTAGATCTGTGACGAGGCTCTTCACTGCTCAGCGGGAGGATTAGGGTCACCTGCACTATCTGAGGCCAAAATAATCTACTCGTGAATAATGTCCCAAAAACATGATTTAAAAGAAATGGAAATAAACAATGCATAATCATGTTGAAAATGTATTTCATAATATTTCCCAATCTGATGCAAACCTTTCCATAAACATTTGTAGTTTAGGAAAAACAATATGAAATATCCACTTCAAACAATTCCTTCAAAACCAAAATCTTTCTATAGGACTTCAACAGAACAAAAACAGATGTGGACACACAGTCCATGAGGGTAACTAACTATTCTAGCGGCTCAAAGCCACTAACTGTCCCGAGAATGAATCCTAAGAAATGATTCTGGTGGCTCAAGACCACAACCTGTCATGAGAATGAATCCCACAAAATAGTTCTAGTGGTTCAAGGCCACTAATTGTCGCGAGAATGAATCCCACGAAATAATTTTCGTGGCTCAAGGCCACTAACTGTTGTCATATCCCAATTTTTAGGCTTAGAAGCCTAGTATATAGCCTAAAAAAGGGATGCTACCAGACCCTATTGAGCAGAGGTCTCAATAAATAGAGAAAATTATGATGAACAATTTGATGCAACACAAAGTTTTGATACGAGGTCTTGAAAGATTTATATTAATTTTTGAAGAGAAGGAAAATTAATATAGTATTCTCTAGACCTCAGAATTAGATGAAATATGGCAGTAAATTCCTATAATTAATATAAGAATTTCTGAAACTGACAGAGCTCGAAAAGGAGTTATGTAGAATTTACTATAGAATTTACAGTGGATTAAAACACCCAATAAATAGGTTTCGGGGGAATTTCTCAGGAATTGAGCCCATGAAGATAGGGGATCATACAAAGGGTCCAGAATGGCACCTTATAGGCCTAATGATATTTTCAGATAAATATGTGGGCTAGGGCTAATAAAGACCGAGAAAAATGAAGAATTACGAAAATGCCACTGTGGGTATGCCACTGTGTTGTGTCATTAAGTTAGAGTCAGACGAAGGGCATTATGATCATTTGACTAAGGTTAGATAGTTAAGAAAGGGTATATGGATAGTTGACCAGGGTTAAGAGATACTCTAGTAAGGTATGAAAAGACAATAGTGCCCCTATAAGTACTAAAGAGGTAGTAAGGGTATTTTGGTAATTTACTAAGGATGTTCCTTGGGAACTGAGCCACCAGAGTGCTTGGGCTTGGTTAGAAACCCAAGATGACAATCCAAGTCCCAAAAACGTAGCCCAAGAGTAATGTGGGTCCAAGAGGCATTAAAATATTATTTTAGTGCTTTTTCAATAAAGTAAAGTGACCCGATCCAAGATAGAACTGGGTAAAGTGATCTGGAATCATGAGAGGATATAAATGGGGCCCACAATGCGCCACATGGCATGATTATAGTAAAAGAAGAAAAGCAAAGGACACATGGCATGATTATAGAAAAAGGAGAAAAAGCAAGAGGACACGTGGCACGATCTCGGCTGTCCATTTAGGGAAAAGACTCTGGAACTCTCTGGAAAGGCTGAGTCAGCTAGTGAGGTGTCCCAAGGGCCCCATATTTCACCACATATACCCCTGAGGTGTACCTTGAGGTGTCCTAGATGATGTCATGAGTGGTGAGTCATCAGGGAGGGTGATGTCATCGTGATGATGTAGGCAAAGCTTCTTCAGGAAGCAAGCAATCTGAGCCATTCATCACGAATCAATCTAGACCATTCATTCCACCTCATCTCACACGTCCTAGCAAGGAAAAGGAATAGAAAGAAGAGAGAAAGAGAGAAGGAAAGAAAGAAAGGAAAGAAAGGAAGGAATTCTGGTGGAGCCAGGAGCAATCTGAGGAGCCGAGGGACTGGGTAAAGCTTAGGAATAAGGTAAGAAAGTTATCTAGTCCCTGCTCTAATAAAATAGAGGATTGCTCTTAATGGTTAGAATAGAGAAATATCTCTATTAATAAAGTTAGCTATAGATAGAAAGAAAGTTAGAGGAATGTCAGAGTAAGGATATTACCCCTAGCTATGCATGAGTTAAATAGAGCTATATTGATAGAGTAATAATGAAGATATTATTATGCTATGTATAGGCTCTGACCTATGGAAAGAATGAACCTTAGAGCAAAGGCTAAGAGCTAGAAGGAAAGCTATATGTCAGGTAGTAAACTAATCCTAAACTTGTATGCATTGAATGTTATGCTTGATGTGCTATGGCTTTGTTGAATTGTGTTGAACATGTGCTTATGTATGAAGCTCTGTTCCTATGATTACTTTGGCCAATTGTATTTTATATGTAACATGGAAGCATGCACATTATGCAATGCTAACACTTTCACAAGCAAGCACAAGTATTCACATTAATGCATGCATTGTTTAGTGCTGTTTGCTACTGAGATTTCCCCAGAAATCTCACCCCTTCCATATCAATCCAATTACAACAGGTCTTCTCAAGATAGAGGAGATAAAGATGCATGAAGAGATGTTAATTGCTTAGCATGATTGATATGTGATTCATAAATATATAATTGCTGGAAATTGTCACTGTGAATAGTAACTCGTGATGGAGGTAGTGACATTTGAGCTGTAATTATAAATAGTAAATGATTGAATAAATATATAATATTTTACCAGTAAATATTAGACATTCCAAGATTCGATTTGATATATAGAACGTCTTATTTGGATGTCTACACATAAAGATATGATTTATCAAAGATGGGACCAGAATGCTGGAATCAGGGACAAGACGCTGGATGAACAGTGATTTTAGAACGTTGACCAACGTTGACCTGGTCAAGGCATGGTCAATGAGTCATTTTTCCCTGAAATAACATTAAGTTATATTCGAGTAGCAATTTGAACCACTCCATTTCGCTTTTTCTATAATTATTTATGATTTTTCGAAGTCAGGTCACTCTGCTGGAATTTACACAGTGAACAGTAATCGCTGGGAGTAAAATTCTAGATTATATGATTTGACTTCAGTGGCTCTAGAAGTGGTTCCAAATGCTACTGAATGGTCCCTAAGACATAATAAAAGGAGGATGTTATAACTATCATGAGAATGAATCCCACAAAATAATTTTGGTGGCTCAAGGCCACTAACTGTCGAGCTCGAGTAACCAAGATGCACCAAGGGCTAACAGTACTGCTGTTAGCAACCAGCGTTATATATTCCATCCTTTCTAAAATATTTCCATCATGCATGGGGTTTATTTGACATGTAATGATCTCAATCATTTCAATGCCATAATAGTTGGTAAAAACCACTTTGAATTTAAAAAAAAACCCAACATGTACATTTAAAATCAAGTTACTGTGTAGGCATATGAACTTTGCATAGAAATATGTTTCATGAATAATCATCAGTTCACTGTAACTTTGCCAAACTCTTTTAAAAATGTTTATTCATTCATTTTCATACATAATCAAAGTTCCTTTGTAAACCAATCGAAAGAAAAATCATTTCTAATGATTTAAACCATACTTTCGTAAAATTTGCTTTTTATAATTCATATTTGAAATTCAACATTTGAAATGACAATACATTTAAAAATGTAAATTTTTGGGAACATTATTCACTCACCTGTAATGCTCCAATATACATACTCTTGCTCTTAACTTCAGAATATCATTCTCCCTTTATTTCCCTAAATTACCCAAAAATAAAACATTCTATAAGCTAACATCTGAAAACCATAATTCAAACAAATTAAATCTTTGCAAATAATCATCATCATTCGTCAAAAGCTTTATCTTCATTAATACTTGAGGCTATTTAAAGAAAAATCCATAACCATCCATGTCATATCCTAATTTTTCTCTATCTGTATAATACTGATAGTGGAAAGAGGTTTGGAAAGGATTATGACGAAGATTAGAAGAAATAATAAATGTTAGATAAGTCTTGAAGAAGGAGAAGGACCTAAACGACAATTGGAAAAGGTTAAAGGCCAAAAGTTAAAGTAGAAATAAATGTTGGGCCAAAAGTGGAAATTTCTAAAAGTTTAGGGACCTAAATGTAATTAAGCAAAAAGTCAGGGACATAAATGTAATTATAGAAAAGTTCAGCCAGAAAAGGCTTAGAACTGCCTGTAAGTATTTCAGTCCCACATTCCATCAGTAAATAGAGGAAGTCATGCTGGGTAATCTGGCATGATACAGAAATTTTATTAGGACTCCAGACAACAGAAAATTATCTGATAGTCTAAAAGTTAACAGATTTTTTATCAGATTCCATGGAGATCAGATATAAGTGAGGGAATTATAGGAAAGTGTGCCCTACAGTGTCAGATGTTATGAATCTGACAGAACCCCGAAAGAAGTTTTGTATAAAAAGTTATTCACATATTAGTTAATTTTGACGGGAGTTTGATAACACCCGTAATCCGATAATAGAATTTATCAGTATGTAAGCCTGAATAGAATGAGATCAGATGACCTCATATATAGGTCCATGATGATGCCAAGAAGGCCCCAAAACCCAGGGTAGCAGTCCATCAGTAGAAGGGGCTAGTGTACAGAAAAAGTGCAAAATTACGAAAATGCCCCTGGATACCTATGATGTACTAGTGATGGATGGAGGGCATTTTGATCATTCTAGATGGGACAAAAACGTGTCATATAGTGTAAAGAGGATTATTTAGAGCCCATATACAACCTAAGGCAGTATAAAGAGGTGTGAAATGACGATTTTGCCCTTAAGGTCAATATATAGCAAGAAAGGACACCAAGGGTATTTTGGTCATTTCCTAAGGGATGGATGGAAGATAAATATTTAGTATACCATTTTCAAGGGTATGAGAAGCCTAGATATTGATTTCCAGGACATAATACATATCTTGGTATATTATAAAAAAATTCAGAACAGGAAATAGTCCAGTTGTTGTGAAACTGCTCCGATCGGTATCAGATTGGACTGGAATTTTTCCATAACTTTCTTTACATGGGCAGCACACCACCTAACCCTCTTAGGTGTCCCATGATCTGTCCCACATGATGTCATAATTATTCTTTTTAGAAAAAGTTAAATCCAAGATTAAATGTGAGCCTTTAGATCAAATAGTAACCAAATCAATCTTGGCCATTCATTTTTCTTGGATTTTGGCTATAAATACCCCCTTATTCTGCCCAAAACCGTGGCCTTGAGAACCATAGGGAAACTCTTGCAAAATGTTCACTCAACCAAGAAAGAAGCACACAACTTGAAGCAAGAAGCAAGGTAATCATCTCCCTTAATCTTGAGCTTTGTTCTAGCAAGTTAGCTCATGGTTTTAAGGAGTTTTCATGCTATATTTCCCTTATGGTTGCTGCTGGAAGTGCTTCTCATATGTGGATAAAATATCAGTTTTATGTTATGGATAGTTTAGACAATCTTAAACAAGCTAGAATCAAGTGGTATAAGCTTGAGAATTCAAGTATGTTTGGATTTAGGGTTTTGTGTTCTTGCTAGTACTGTACATGGTACTGTTAATATGATGGAATTTCATGATTTTGATGCTTCCAATGAGTTTAAAATGGAAAATTGTGTGGGGATAAAGTAGGAGAACAAGTATTGGAAGCATTGGAATCAAAATGTGAATTGTTGGGAAAAAAGGGACCTTCAGTTCGGTTTGGTACTGTAGCAACTGAAGTGTTTTGATTTTGAAAATTCTGATTTCATATTTGGATTCTACATGAAAAATTATGTGGAAATGAACCATGGGAATTTATTTTGGAAAGATGGAAGTAAGAAACATAAAGTAGAGAAAGAAAGGGAGCTAGTGAAAACCTAGTCTTGGATTTGGTTTCAAGTTGAGTTGTAACTTGATATTATGTTGTAATGGCTAGGTTTTGACATTTGTGAAGAAAGGAAAGCACTTCAAGAACGTCTTGACCAAGATAGCTAAGAGGTAGCAAGGATACCTAACTATAACTCATGTTTGTTTAATTGTTTTGCTTGCTTGTTGATTATGGTGTTTGGTTGAGCTTGAGCTTATGTCATCATGATATGATGAAGTATGAGTGATTGCAACTCCTTGAAAGTTATGTCATGACAATATGCATGTTAGAGTTTGCTTATGTACCATTATGAAGTAGCTCCCATCACATGATAACATGTTGAGCATTCAATTATTCATGCATGATATGATAGTTTGTGTAACTTGCTATTGGGATTTCTATGAAATCTCATTCCTTCCATATGCATAATATTGTTATAGGTGTTGGAACTTCACATGGAAAAAGGGTAAACATGGATGAATGAGGTTGTATAATAGGTCACATGAGATATTTGACTTTATGGAAGCATATGATGGCATGTATGGTTGAATAGTGTATGATTCTGTAATTTTGTTTTGAGGTCGTGGTGATGTGATGATGTTTATGATGCTTAAATCAACGAGTTTTAGTCTGAAACTTGGTATGATTAAATTTAAGATACAGATCTTTAAATGGACACCAAGAACGCCTCATTTGGATAAGTATCTGAATAATTATGATTTTCCAAAGTGGGCAGTAAGACCTGGAATTGAGATAAAATGAGTGCTGAGAGGCAGTGACGTTCACGCAATGATTTCATGTATCAAATGAACGAATATTTCTATGAAATTTGGTGATCATAGAGAGTACGTCTAGAGATTTAATTCCATGGGTAAGACATTTCATTTGGATAAGTAACCAAAGAGAAATGAATTTTTAAAGTTAAGGCAAAGAAACTGGAACTTCTAGATTTTACCAAATGAACAGTGATTTAAACCAATAAACTGATTTCGTGTGAACAATATAACCTCAATTTCATATTTGTTACTCAAGTATTTATGAAATAGCTTTCATTAGAAATTGGAACCACAGTATTTCAATTTTTCTACAATTAATTATGAATTTTCAAAGTAGGGTACATGTTCTAGAATTACCAAATAAACAGTAATAGTGAACAGTACCCGAGAGCAAATCTTTTGGAAATGGATGTTTTCAAAGCAAATGATCATGTAATTAGTTCCAATCACTTCTAATGGAGTATAATTAAGGTTAAAAATAAGGATGTGACAATCCATTATCTCTGAAAATTTCTAACCTTGTGTATTTAATTTCAAAACTTTTATTCCAATTCCATCAATATTCTTAGGCCCCTTAAATTCCAACTTGTTGGAATAAATTTCCTATCTTTAGTTATATATACATATATCATGCCTAGCAACATCTACCAATTTCCTCCTCTCTCTTATTTACTTTAATTTCTGCTTATCCATTTTTCTCTTACTTATATATAGTTTTCTTCAATCTAATTGTAGCATCTATTAAAATATTAAAGCCATGATATTTTATAACTTTCATACTTCCAAAACACAGTGAGTTCACTAATTCATTTCCTAACCTTGCTTATACCTATCACAACCCCCACTTCAATAAATCTGAAACTTTCATTTTCATCCATATAGCAATTCAAGGTAAGCCACTATTATATATATATTCCTATAGCAGCAGCCACGCCTCTTATTCTTTTTCTCTCTATTTTTTTTCATCTCACAAGCTACAGACACACGCATACCAGCAGCAACTCATCCTCTACAGCAACATAGCATCTCTTTCTTACCTCAAATGTGTAGAAAGAAAGTGCAACAGCAAAGGCATCTTCTATTCTTCTCGTCACTGCTATTCCTTATAGCAGCGATATATATCTATATACATATAGCTATATATATATATACAAATACATATGCTCCCCAACACCACTACATATATCCATACACATATCCATGTATTATGTTCTACTCAACAAAATCAACAACACCAGCCTCTATTTTATAATTTTTTTGCTCAACCAGCAGCAAGCACAAATTGCTGAAAATAGTGCCAGAGGAGACTAGGAAATACTCATATCAACTGGTCAACAACATCGTGAGCTTCCTCTGTTGTCACCATCCCCCTTCAACGGCGATATTTTTTGCTTCTAGTCTCACCTATGTCTCTGTAATATCTCTCTCTCCACACATAGTGACCCCAGATAAAAGAGGAAGGAGAAGAATCTCCAGTAAGAATATTAGTGAGCTCATAATGGATGAGGAAAGCAACAACATACGATGGCATACTGCTAGCGATAGTAACACAGTAGATGCAAGCAAACATAATCTCAACAACGGTTGAGAGCTAAACAAAAAAGGAGAATGACGGTGGATGAACAGCGATGAGGCTACAAGCAAGCAACACAGGAGATGGAGGATACATAAATTACTGCAGCTGTAGAGTTTCAGGAAGGATCGCGGAGCTTCTTAGATTTGTTTCTCTCTCTAGTTATGCTAATAGAAGAATATGAGGAATGAGCATGCTGATAAAGGAAATAGGCAGAGGGATATGACAGAAATGATTGCTTGAGTGCATGGTATCGATGGCATGACACATTCGCCACTGGCCTCACTGGTTCCCTATTGCCTCGCCGACTCATCATTGATGAGAATGCAGGAAGGGTATGATGTCTGCAGGTTAAAGGAGGGAAGGGAAAAATGGACATTTCACACGCTGGAAAATAAAAATAAACTTTCACTCTTGCAACTGCCAGGGTTCGAACATGGAACCTTATGATCACTTCCTCCGCCTTCAACCCCTCAGCTACCCACAATCCCTTTATAAAAATTCTATAAGAAATAATATATATTCTTTGTTGAATAAATTTTATCTAATAAATTTTTAGAGCCATAACATTTTGGTCCTAAGATCAACATAAACAATATTACATACATGAATTTCATACACAATAAGGGGATAAGTTGTAAATCACCAAAAGAACGAGTCATAAACTATGTATGCTGCTAAGGCTTTAGTTCATGTCATCTATACTAAGTCTAAGCGTTAGGTTTTGTGGTTCATTGTTGAACTTGGTAAATAAGTCATCAATCTTCTTCCATTACAAAGAATTAGCTATATGACAAAGCTTTCCATTAGAAATCCTTTCAATTACATGCCATAACAATTTTTTCCATAATCTTTATTAGAAAATCTACACCAAACAAATTTTTCATAAGGTATAGAAAGGGTGATAATCTACACCTAATGTTGCTATCTTATCATTTTCTTCTTTTGGTATTTTTCCCCTTTAGTTTTTGAAAAATAAAAGGAACACCATGTCATACCAACTACCTTGTTAAACTTCATTCATTCAAACTTTACTAACTTTACATCCAAAGTATGAAACCTCAAAAAAATATCTTTCAACCTATATATAATATATTCTCCTCCTTTTTGTCATTATGTTAAAGAGATAATAAAGGAAGGGCAAGAGAAAGGTAAGGCCTTTCACTCAGAGTCAGAGTTCGAATCATTTCATTATAGAAACTGTCTTTTTGTTGATGTGATAAACTTTAGAAAAAACATCCAGAGACTTGAGAGACTGGAAGTCTAAACATCCAGAGACTTGAGAGATTGGAAGGCTATGAAATAGCCTTCTAGTCTCTCAAGTCTCTAGATGAGTTCCTCAAGGCTCTCTAGTAGAGTGAGAAATAGGAGAGGAGGAGAAGGAGCTGAAGGGTGAGGGACAGGATACTTGTCTTCAAAATTGTCTTTATTTCTTTTGTGCGATAGATAAGGAGGTATGTGTGAGGAAGAAGTCATTGGAGGGTTCATATAGAAGAAAAGAAAATAGAGAGAAAGTGAGAAGAAAGTATTGAGGAAGGGTATATATTTAAGGTTGAGGAAATAACGGTTTCATAAAAGAATATAGAAAATGCAATTAGCATTCTATCATAATGACTACAAATGTTGGGAACTGAAGAAGTGAGATGAACTTTATGAAGAAGTGACATAAAAGAAGCTAGAAATGATAGATAAGAAATTGAATAGTCACAAGAGGATGAAGCTAATCTACACCTAATCAAATGACATCCGGTGTGGAAAGAAAACATCTAAATTGGACCTACAAGCAACCAATTTAGGTGTGTTCATTGTTACAATGGATGTTGGGTAACCGGCTTAGAAAGAACTTTTTCTAAACTGGACCTTAAGGAAACTGGTGTAGAAAGGATATTTTAAAACCCCAATAAAGGTATATGGTGTAGTAATTTTCTTCTACACCTATCACGTGTATATCCGGTATATATATTTCATCTTATTGATAAATATGCTACCAGTCATTTTTTAAATCATCTCCACAAGGAATTGTTTATATATGAGGTTTTAGAAAGCCCTTTTTGTTGTAGTGGTCATATCCAGTTCATGTCTTTTTCTCTTCAATGCTTGTTTGACACTCTATTTTATAAGAGTTTCCTACACTTGTTGAAACATCCTACTTTCCCCTCTCATAGTAAGTATTTGGAAGTGTATTTAACTAGCAAAAGTGTAACACCTTACTTTTATACATCTTAAGAACCATTCAGTAGCATTTAGGACCACTTACAAGTCTATTGAAGTTCAATTTCAAAATCTGAAATTTCACTATTTACGAGTATTGTTTATATGGTAATTCTAGATTAAGTGACGAATTTCAAAAAATCATAATTAATTTTAGAAAAATAAAAATAAAGTGTTTCAAAAGGCTACTTGAAGATAACATAATGAAGTTTAATGGAAAAATAATTTCTTAGACCAATTAACTAGTAAACTAAGTCAATTCTGATGTCAAAATTTACTGTTCATTTGTTCAAAAATTTAAAAAAACATATTCTGGTCCCTAACTTTAAAAAATTCATTCTCTTTGTACGGTCATCGAAATAAGATATACTTGGTGTCAAAATGAAGCTTATCATGTTAGCTAACTACTAATAAAATATCATACATTTATTATATTATTAACCACTTTTTATTATATCATCATTTAACATTCCTCCTCTTCATGCTTGAGGTTCTTGTTGATTGGAGATATAATTTGGGGTGAGATTTCTAGGGAAATCTTAGTACAAAACTGTACTAAACAATGTATGCATTAATGCTTGGTATTAGTGCTTTCTTGTGATTATGTCAACATAATATAATGTACATATTTCCATGTAACATATGAAATACAATTAGTCAAAGTAATCATAGCACATAGTTTAAATATTTACATATGAACAACATCAATGAAACCATACATTCAACACATACAAGCTTAGGTAAGTTTACTAACTTAATGCTTTACTTTTTCCTTTTCCTATTTCTTGTCACATTTTCTTGAAGTAAGGTTGTCTTCTTAAATACACAAGTCAAATCCTAAACATCACATATTCATTCATCATGATTCAACTCAATTGGCATATAAGAACATTAAACTTAATCAATTAACCCATGTCTTTCTTAATTTGTGGTTAATTGTCTTGTCCCTTGAATTAATTTGTGACTTGACTCTACCCAACACAATTTCATCTTCTAAATCCATTTATGAACTTAGAATCATGAAATTACAGATCCTACATGGCCTTCTAGAAAGAACTGAAAACATGTACATAATTCTTTCAAAAAGTCTCATTTTGATTCAAATGCTTCCAATACTCGTTTCTCTACTTTATTTCACACAATTTTTAATTTTAAAACCATTGGAACCATCAAAATCATGAAATTCCAATCACTGTTAATATGAGTGAATAGTAATAGAGAAGACTTAAAAATTATAACTTTCAATTCCAATGCTTCCAATGTTCCAAATCTATGCAATCCTACACAAAATCATCATATAAATTCAATGGAAGCATTGGATAATTGAAATTCATTCTGCTTGGAATAGCCCTATGCTGAATGCCTCCATTAATGACAAAGTCAAGAGCACAACTTAATTCAATAACCAATCGTCAAAAGCAACTTATCTCAACCTTAACAACCTAATTCTACCTTTATTTCCTTTTTCCTCCTTCAACTTAAAATTTGGACAGCAAATTTACTCTAGGTTTAATGGAATTTCTAACCTCTAAAACCTAGGTTTTACCCTTCTAAAACACATCTAAATAAACTAGGAAGGATCACATACCTTATGCCTTGACTACCTTGATCAATAAGTGCCTTGAATTTCCTTTATCTTTTATGAGTTTTCAAATGACAAGAGTTTCTCCAAGGGAACCAAGGGGACACGGTTTTGTGAAGAATATGAGGGGTATTTATAGCCAAAATTTTGCCACCTTAGGTCCATAATGTCCTCACTTTTCCTAATTATTACAATGGCTTAATCTTGAATTTGATTGGTTAGTTTTTGGATTAATTACCTTAATCATTATTAGATTAATTCTTATATTATTTTATTACATTTTGACACATGGGATAATCTTCCTTTCCTCTTCTTGGTGCCATGTGTAAAGCTTGTGGGACCCACCATGTGCAAAACCCTAATTTTCCTTTATCTCTTTTCTTTTATTTTTTCAAAAATTCATATATTATTCATTATTGGACTTGGGCTCCAAGAAAATATTTGGGTCTTATTCGGCTACCCTATGACAAAATATTGAGCCTTCCTTGGGTCCAATAGCTAATTGGCAGAAGTCCCTAGGCATTTTCCTCATACCAATATCCTTAAATTATCCTGATCTTAAAATAAATGGTAGATACCTCTTTTAATGGTTCTAAATTTTTTAGAAAATAATTCTAATATAAAATGAATTCTTCACAAAATCTCAATTTTATGAGACCCAGTAGTCCTGATAAAAATTTCCTAAATTTTCTCAAAAAACCTTTATCGACCTCTGATTTCACTTAATATCTCAAGGGTATTATCGTCTTTTCACACATCATCAGAGTATTCCCTGACCTTGGTCAACTATTGTGGGAACTCTCCTTGATAGTCTAACCTTAGTCAAATAAACAAAATACCCTTCATCTATCTCTGGTTCACTCACACAACACAATGGCATACTTAGTAGTATTTTGATAGTTTTATATTTTTTTCAGGTCTTTATTAACCCTATCCTACATACTTATCTAAAAATATTATTAGGCCTATAAGGTGCCATTTTGGGCCCTATACATGGTCCACTGCCTGTATGGGCTCAACTCCTAAGAAATTTCCTCGAAAAGCATTTATCATGTGTTTTAATCCACTATAAATTCTACATAATTCCTTTTTTAATTCTATCAATTTTATAAATTCTTATATTAATTATAAGAATTTAGTACCAAATTTTATCTGATTCTGAGGTCCATAGGATACTATATTAATTTTCCTTTCTTTAGATATTCATATCAATTTTTAGGGAGGTCAAATCACAATTCTATGTTTTGTTAAGCTTATTAGAATAATTTTCTCTATTTACTGGGAAAACTTGAGACTGAAATGGTTCTAGGCATTTTTTGACCTTTTCTAGTTCATCTTTCTATAATTACCATTTTGCCCCAAGATTTTTTGAAATTGCACTTTAGTCCCTCACCTTTTCAAAATAACCATTATGTGCTTAGAACTTTTATTAATTACAATTTAGTCTCTAGACTTTCTTTAAATTGCAATTTAGCCCATTTGGCTTTACAACTTTATACCTTCTCTCTTTCTTGGCTTAAAATATTCTTTCTCATTGTTCTACAACATCTTTCTAATTTTGTGACTCTATACTACTTTTCAGTAGGTCACCCATCTCTAGACTACTCTAGCTTAAGCACCTTTTAATTAAGTGTGCTACTGGGTTAGGGCTATCTTACTATTCATATTGCTTTAGGCCCTAACATACACTTTCTCATTGAATTGTGTTCTAAATTTACTTTGCCTTAGACCTCTTCTCTAGGTCTCTTTGGCCTTTTAATCTCTTCATCCTCATCTAAAGGATCTATTTACTCATACTTGTCTACTTGTCATATCCTTACTTTTAACCTCAATTATACCTTATTAGAAGCTATTGAAACCAATTACATGATAATTTTCTTTGAACACATCCATTTTCAAAAGAATTGTTCTTGGGTACTATTCACTTTTACTGTTCATTTGGTAATTCCAGAATATGTATCCAACTTTAAAAATTCATAATTAAATGTAGAAAAATCAAAATAGGTTGGTTCTAATTTATAATGAAATCTATTTCATTAGTATTTGAAAGAAAAATGTGAAATTGAGGTTCCATTGTCTCAATGAAATCAGTTTATTCGTTAAATATCACTGTTCATTTGGTAAAAATCTGGAAGTTCCAGTTTCTTGGCTTAACTTCAAAAATTTATTTCTCTTTCGTTGCTTACCCAAATGAACCATGTTACCTATGGATTTAAAGCTCTAAACGTTCTATTTAAGTTCACAAAATTTCACAGAAAAAATCGTCCATTTACTATACAAAATTCACGTTGGAAGGTCACTGCCTCCAGTTGCTTACTTCCTCTTGATTCCAGATCTTAACTTCAACTTAGAAAAATCGTAACAATTTGAATGCTTAACCAATTGAGACATTCCTGGTGTCTATTTAAAGATCTGTATCTTAGCTATTACCATGCCAAATTTCAGATTCAAACTTCATGGAATAAGGCATCATAATAATCATCATAAGGTCGCAGCCTCAGAACACTACTACATGATCATACACCATGCATACTATCATATCATCCCATAGTGTCATGTAAGTAATATAACTTATTATACAAACTCATCCATCTATGTTTACCCTTTTCCCTTGTGAAGATCCAGCACCTATGACATGGTTATGCATATGGAAAGAATGAGATTTCATGGAAATCCTAATAGCAAGTTATACAAACCATAATATCATGCATGATTAATTAGATGCTTAACATGTTATCATGAGATGGGAGCTACTTCATATTGGTACATAAGCAAACTCTAACATGCATATTTTCATGACATAACTTGCAAGGAGTTGCAATCATTCATACTTCATCATTAACATGATGACACAATCTTATACTCAACCAAACATTATAATCAACAAGCAAGCAAACAACTAAGCAAACATGAAACTATAGTTAGGTATTCTTGCTATCTCTTATCTATCCTTGTCAAGGTCTTCTTGAGATTATTTCCTTCCTTCAAAAATGTCAAAACCTAGCCATTACAAAGTAATATCAAGTTACAACTCAACTTGAAAATAAATCCAAGGCTAGGTTTTCACTAACTTCCTTTCTTTCTCTAGTTTATGTTTCATACTTCCATCTTTCCAAAATAATTTCTCATAGTTCATTTCCACATAATTTTTCATGTAGAATCCAAATATGAAACTAGAATTTCTAAAATCAAAACATGTCACATGTTACAGTACCAAACCAAAGTGAGCTCTCCTTTATCCAAAAATTCACATTTTGATTCCAATGCTTCTAATACTTGTTCTCCTACTTTATCCCCACACAATTTTCCATTTTAAACTCATTGGAAGCATCAAAATCATGAAATTCCAACATATGAACAGTGTCATGTACAGTAACAGCAAGAACACCAAACCCTAATTCCAAACATACTTGGATTTCCAAGCTTATACCACTTGATTCTAGCTTGTTTAAGCTTATCTAAACTATCCATAACATAAAACTCATATTCTAACCACATATGGACAGCACTTCTAGCAGCAACCTCAAGGGAAATATGGCACAAAAACCCCTTAAAACTAAGAGCTAGCTTGCTAGAATAAAGCTTAAGATCAAGGGAGATGATTACTTTACTTGTTACTTCAAGTTGTGTGCTTCTTTCTTGGTTGAATGGAAATTTTGCGAGGTTCCCTATGGTTCTCCAAGCATGCCAAATGGGTTTGATTTGAGGGGGTATTTATAGATGAGCTTGAGTTGAAATGGATGGCCAAGATTGATTTGGTTACTATTTGATCTAATGGTCCATATTCATTCTTGCACAAACTTGACCTAGAAGCCTTGCCTTTTGATGCCATGCATGATATCATTAGGGGCACGTTTGGCTGGAAAAAGTGAAATATATTGATAGAAAAAATTCTAGTCTAGTCTGGTACCAATCAGAGTAGTTTCACAAAAACTAGACTATTTTCTGTTCCTAATTTTTATAATATTCAAGGATATGTATTCTGTCCTAGAAACTAATGTCTAGTTCCTCATACCATTGACATTGTTAGACTGAGTATTTATCTGCCATCTATCCATTAGGAAATGACCAAAAAACCCTTGGTAATTGTCATTTTACCCCTCTTTGCACTACCTCAAAGCATTTATTGGCTCTAACTAATCATATTTATACTATATGGGACGTTTCTAGCCTATCCAGAATGACCAAAATGTCCTCCATCTATCACTGGTATAATCTGGTCATCTAAGGGCATTTATGTAATTTCGCACTTTTCCTAGACTGCTCTAGACTCTGGCCCACTTAACTGTCCAATCACCTTATTGTGCCTATGTTGGCACCATTTGGGCCTTGGTATAGGCTTATTGCCTTTATTACACAAATCCCAAGATAACTCTCCTGACCATATTTATCTAGTGTCTTATTCCACTGTAAAATCACGTAAGAATTCTACAGGAATCCTTTTCTGACTCTATCAATTTTATAAATTCATATATTTAAGATAAGAATTTACTGTAAGGTTTCATCTAATTCTGAGATCTAAAAAATACTGTAATAATTCCCCTTGACTTCATAAATTTATATCAATTAATCGGGACCTCAAATCAAAATTATGTGTTGTGTTAAACTGATCAGAATATTTTTGTCTATCTACTAGTAAAATTTAGGTCTAATATGATTCTAGGTATTTTTTAGCCTTTTTCAGTTCAACTTTCTCATAATTACATTTAGGTGCCTGACTTTTTGCTTATTTACATTTAGTCCCTAAACTTTTGATAATTAACACTTTTGGCCCAACTTTTCGTTCTACTTTAACTTTTTGCCTTCAACCTTTTCTAATTTGCGTTTAGGTCCCTGAACTTTTCTTAAATATTAATCCCTTTCCTTTCTTAATCTGATGCAGTATATTCTAAGAATCTCATATATATTACAGATAAACTATACAATTACATCGGATAAGAAAATTAGGGATATGATACTACTCTTAAGATATATGGGGTTCTCTCTTATGTTCCTCAGGCATACTCCTACAATATTTTGAAATCCATTACTTAGATTTGAACTTTGGACTCTGTCCTAAGAGAACTAAGTTTAGTCTAGAGGCTAGTTGGTAACATCATGGATTCTTTCTCTGCATGAGTTAGTCAATAACTTGTTCTTGGTGATTGTCTAATCAGAAAGATATCAAGTTGTCATATTGTTCTTCTTTATTATCCATATTATCCTATTTTTAGGCTAGGTATTTCAGGACTCAGAATCTCCCGTTGTCATCCTAAGCCTTTTTAAAAATTATCTGATTCTGGGATATCACTCCCTTATGAATCATGTTAGGATTAACTACAATTCTTCTGAAAGACTTCAACCAATGAACTAAGTTACAGGGTTAGCTACTCCCCTATTGTTGATAACTCAACAGTTAATTCTTCAGCACTATGGTCTCTAGCCTATCTTACTTATTAAGACTTCACTTAACCTCTCTTTTACTCAAGAGTTCTTCTCAACTTTCTTTCTTTTGTGTGGCTTACCATGAACTATTGCCATTTTCAATCATGGATTAGCCATATGCAAATTGCCATTTGCAATTCGCCATCGGTCATTGCCATAAGCCTTTGCCTTCTGTTATTATAGATATGTATAATAACTTTCTCATCTCATCACATCTGAATATGTCCTCTATCCGTGAGCAATATGTATAAGATCTAACTCTTATATGAAGAGTGATCTTAGCTCAGCTGAGTCTATCTTTATTTGAGAGCTAATTGTTTCATATTCACTCTTATATAAAGAGTGATCTAGAAGAAATTTCTTCATTGTTGTCTACTATTCTTTTTGTATACCATTTCTTTAGATAGAGTTATAACACTACCACTTTCTTGGTACTTGCTGTAATCCTACAATAAGAAATGATCATGAGTATTGTATTCATAAGTTTGTAGAAATACTTAAGTAATCACCACTCATCTTGTATATTAATGTCCCATTTACTAAGACTATTTGTTATTCTGGGTATCTCCCTTTTACAATCTTATCTCAGGTTTTATTTTTAATCTTTTATCCTAACATTAATCATAATATAAAATCTAATGTCCAAGGGTTTGACTAATACTAACTCCCTTGTTTATGTTTTATCTACTTCGTACACTTTAAACCTATAACCATATTCACTCTTATATGGAGGCGACATACTAGGTCTAGTGTAACATCCTTACTTTTATACATTTTAGGGACCAATCAGTAGCATTTAGAACCACTTACAAGACCTTGGAAGTTCATTAGCCAAATCTGAAATTTTACTCTCTCTCAGGTACTGTTCATATGGTATCCCAAATTACGCAATGAACTTCAAAAAATCATAATTAATTCTAGAAAACTCAAAATGAAGTGGTTCAAAAAGCTACATGAAGATAACATCTTGCAAATCAAGGAAAAAATAATTTTCAGACCAAATGATTAGCCAATTAATACAGTTTATTCATTGAATTTTACTGTTCATTTGGTCAAAAACTCTAGAAACAGATTCTGGTCCCTTACTTTGGAAATTCATTTCTCTTAATATACACATCCAAATGAAATGTTCTACCTATGAATTTAAAGCTCTGGGTCAAACTGATTCCACAATAAAACTGCTTTAGGACCTACGTTTTTACCATTTTAGTTTCCTTTCTTTTACTTTCAACAATTGTTCCAACATGCATAAGCCATCAAATAAGCTTCTAAATATTCATATACATTATTTACATATGCCATAAGTATTACAAATAGTTTTATCACATAGATGGTGTCATATCCTAAATTTTCCCAATCTGTATAGTACCGATAGTGGAAAGAGGATTAGAAAGGATTATGACGAAAATCAGACGAAATAATAAAGGTTAAATGAGTCTTGAAGGAAGAGAAGGACCTAAATGCAAATTGGAAAAGGTTAAAGGCCAAAAGTTAAAGTAGAAATAAATATTGGGCCAAAAGTGGTAATTTCCAAAAGTTTAGGGACCTAAATGTAAATATGCAAAAAGTTAGAGACATAAATGTAATTAAGAGAAAAGTTCAAGGGCAAAACTGTAATTATAGAAAGATCAGCCCAAAAAGGGTTATAACTGCCTGGAAGATTTTTAGTCCCACATTCTATCAGTAAATAGAGGAAGATATGCTGGTTAATCTGGCATGATACAGAAATTTTATTAGGGCTCCAGACAGCAGAAAATTATCTGATAGTCTAAAAGTTATCTAAATTTTTATCATATTCCATGGACATCAGATATAAGTGAGGGAATTACAGGAAAGTGTGCCCTACAATGTAAGATGTTATGAATTTGACAGAACCTTGGAAGAAGTCTTGTATAAAAAGTTATTCACATATTAGTGAATTTTGATAGGAGTTTGATAACACCCGTGATCCGATAATGGAACTTATCGGTATGTAAGCCTGGATAGAATGAGATTAGATGACCTCATATATAGTCCCATAATGACGCCAAGGAAGGCCCAAAACCTAAGGTACCAGTCTATCAGTAGAAGGGGCCAATGCCAAAAAAAGTGCGAAATTATGAAAATATCCCTGGATGCCCAGATTGTACCAGGGATGGATGAAGGGCACATGGTATAAATATGATTAGTTGAGCCCATATACACTCTGAGGCAGTATAAAGAGGGGTAAAATGACGATTATGCCCTTAGGGTCAATATAGTGTAAGAAAGGACACCAAGGGTATTTTGGTCATTTTCCAAGGAATGGATGGCAGATAAATACTCAGTATAACCATGTCAAGGGTATGAGAAGCCTAGACATTGATTTCTAGGATAGAATACATATCCTGGTATATTATAGAAAAATTCAGAACAAAAAACAGTCTGGTTGTTGTGAAACTGCTCCGATCGGTACCGGATTAGACTAGAATTTTTCTAGAATCTTCTTGGCATGGTGAGCATGCCACATAACCCCTTTAGGTGTCCCTTGAGCTGTCCCACATGATGTCATAATTATTCTTTTATGAAAAAGTAAAATCCAAGATTAAATGTGAGCCTTTAGATCAAATAGTAACCAAATCAATCTTGGCCATTGATTTTTCTTGGATTTTGTCTATAAATACCCCTCCATTCTGCAGCAAACCGTGGCTTCATGGACCCTTGGGGAAACTCTTTCAAAATGAAAACTCAAGCCAAGACAAAGAAGATTCAAGGTTCCAAAGTTCAAGCAAGCTAGAGATTAAAGGTAAGCAATCTCTCCTAGCTTATTTTCCTTTCATTTGGGAGCTTGAACTTAGGGTTTTGATGGGAGAAAAGTTGAGTTTTCTCTAAGGGGTGGTGCTTCCCAAAGACCTTAAAGGAAAGGGGAAAGAGAAAATTAAAGTTAGAACCATATGATTGAAGCTTAAACAAGCTAGTTAAGTGGTTGGTTGTTGAATCAAATTGATATTCTTGACTTTGCCATGGTGTGCCCTGTTTGGTATGCACTGTTCATCAGTGAAGGAAATTGAATTTCAATTATTTAATTCTTCCATTGAGTTTGTATGATGATTTTGTGTAGCATTGGAAAGGTTTTGAACCTTGGAAACATTAAAATCTCAAGGTTGTAGTCTTTGAGATTCCTTACGATTATTGTTCACTCGCATGAACAGTGATTGGAATTTCATGATTTTGATGGTTCCAATGGTTTTAAAATAAAAAGTTGTGTGGGGTAAAGTGGAGAAACAAGTATGGGAAGCATTAGAATCAAAATGAGAATTTTTGAAAGAATTGTGTGCTTATGTTCAATTCTGTACAGCATGACATGAAGGAGCTAGAATTTTATGATTCTAAGCTCATAAATGAGTTCAAAAGATTAAATTATGTAGGGTAAAGTCAAGACATCAATTGATTCAAGAGCCAAGTGGATTAGTGAATATTAGGGAAAGTTATGACAATAAAGAGGGTAAAAAAGTTAATCTTGAACATGGTTGGAGTTCATGAGACCTAATGAATTATGCGATGAATATGAATGTGTTTAGGACCTTGAAACATCCAAGAACATGTTGGGAAGTGATTGTCATAAAGGTTTATTGGTTGGAAAGCTAGGAAGCAAATGCTAAAGATCAAGAGGAAAGCTTAAGTGCAAGGTAGTAAACTTACTCTTTATGTGCTTGATGTGGTATGCTTATGTGTTGACATGTATATGTTATTTGAATGATGTTATGACATGATAAATGATGTTGAATGTATTGTGAATAACATGTTTCCATGGCCATGCACTTTATGTAAAAGTATATAGCATGATGGCATGTCACAAATCCAAGAAAGCTTAATGAAATTACATATCATGCTTTAGCATCCATCTTGCATATTTAAGTGGTAATGTTTGCTACTGAGATTCCCTAGAATCTCACTGTCCCATAACCAACCAATTTAGGTCAAGCATGATGGATAATGTATGCATGGAGAAGAGTTAAAGCATGGAAGAAGAAATGTGAAGTATTTAAGATGTTAGCATATGCTATGCACTTTCCATGTATGTCAAAGCCATGTAAAGTATCTATTTATGTGATGATATTGTATGAAACAATTATTGTATAACCCCATGATGTATATGAATTCAGAAAAGGTAAAAGAGATGATTTATGTATGCTGGAACAATTATGGAAAGTGAAAGAAAGGAAACTGAAATGGTAAAAACGTAGGTCCTGAAGCAGTTTTGTTGTGGCTTCAGTTTGACCTAGCAAATGAAGGAATTATTTCAAGAAATTTTATGATCATGTAGTACACATCCAGATCTTTAAGTTCATAGGTAGAACGTTTCATTTGGATGTGTATATCAAGAGAAATAAATTTCCAAAATAAGGGACCAGAAACTGTTTCCAGAGTTTTTTACCAAATGAACAGTAAACTTCAACGAATAAACTGTATCAATTGGATAATCATTTGGTCTAGAAATTATTTTTACCTTAAATTTCAAGATGTTATCTTCATGTAGCTTTTTGAACCACTTCATTTCTAGTTTTCTAAAATTAATTATGATTTTTCGATGTTCATTGCATAATCTAGAATACCATATGAACAGTAACCCGAGAAAGAGTAAAATTCCAGATTTGGCTAATGGACTTCCAAGGTCTTGTAAGTGATTCTAAATGCTACTGAATGATCCCTAAGACGTATAAAAGTAAAGATGTTACAGATGTACACCTTAAATAGCATTTACATAAATAGATAATACATAGCATATGTTAGGATCTCAATTACTTCCATTCCTTTCTTCCATTCTTTAGCTCTTCTCCATACATACATTTTCCATCATCCTTGACCTAAATTGGTTGGTTATGGAAAAGTTAGATTCTAGGGAATCTCAGTAGCAAATATTACCACTTAAAAATGCAAGATAGATGCTAATTCATGATATGTAATTTCATTAAACTTTCTTGGATTAGTGACATGCCATCATGCTATATACTCTTACATAAAGTGCATGGCCATGGAAAACATGTTATTCACAATACATTCAACATCATTTATCATGTCACAACATCATTCAAATATCATATACATGTCAACACATAAGCAAACCATATCAAGCACATAAAGAGGTAAGTTCACTACCTTGCACTCAAGCTTTTCTCTTGATCTTCTGCACTTGTTCCCTAGCTTTCCAACCATGAAGCCTTTATGTCAATCACTTCCCAACATCTTCTTGGATGTTTCAAGGTCCTAAAAACATTCATATTCATCACATAATTCATTATGACTCATCAACTCCAACCATATTCAAGACTAACCTTGTTACACTCTTTATTATCATAACTTTCTCTAATCTTCACTAATCCACTTGGCTCTTGAACCAATTGATATCTTGACTTTACCCTACACAATTTCATATTTTGAATCAATTTATGAGCTTAGAATCATGAAATTCCATATCCTTCATGGCCTGCTATACAGAGCCGAACACATGCACACAACTCTTTCAAAAATTCTCATTTTGATTCTAATGCTTCCCGTACTTGTTTCTCCACTTTACCCCACACAACTTTTCATTTTAAAACCATTGGAAGCATCAAAATCAAGAAATTGCAATCACTATTCATGTGAGTAAACAGTAACCGTGGAGGATTTCAAAAACTATAATCTTGGAATTTCAATGCTTCAAAGGTTCAAAACATTTCCAATCCCACACAAAATCATCATATAAATTCAATGGAAGCATTAAATCATTGAAATTATATTTCCTACCCTCATGAACAGTGCATACTAAACAGGTTCCATTATGGCAAAGTCAAGAATATCAACTTGATTCAATAACCAAGCACTTAACTAGCTTGTTTAAGCTTCAATCATATGTTTCTAACTTTAATTTCTTCTTTTCCCTTTCATCTAAGGTTTTTGGGAAATACAACACCTTAGATGAAACTCAACTTTTCTCCCATGAAAACCCTAAGTTCAAGCTCCCAATTCAAAGGAAAATAAGCTATGAGAGATTGCTTACCTTTAATCTCTAGCTTGCTTGAATTTTGGTACCTTGAATCTTCTTTTTCTTGGCTTGAGTTTCCATTTTGCAAGAGTTTCCCTTAAGGTTCCATTGCTCACAGTTTTCATGCAGATTTGAGGGGTATTTATAGCCAAAATCCATGGAAAATCAATGGCCAAGATTGATTTGGTTACTATTTGATCTAAAGGCACACATTTAATCTTGGATTTAACTTTTTTCAAAAAGGTAATTGTAACATCATCCATGACATCACAAGGGAAACCTCAAAGGGGTTATGTGGAAAAATTCTAATGGGGGAACCTTCTAGAAAAAATCAAATCCAATCCATTACCGGCACAGTCTGATTCCCTAAAATCGGACTGTTTTATACATCTAATTTTTCTGAAATTTTATAATATACTTTCTGACCTTAAATCTAGTATCTTGATTCTTCCTACCATTAAAATTCTTGTAATGGGCCATAACTTAATTACAGATCCCTTGTAAAATGACTGAAATACCCTTAGTGCCCTTTCTTGCACTATATTAACCCTAAGGGCATAATCGTTATTTTACCCTTTTTGCACTGCCTCAGAGTAGATACTGGCTTTGACTAATCATATTTATCTATATGACACGTTTTTGGCCTATACATAATGACCAAAATGCCCTCTATCCATCACTAGTACAATATAGGCATCTAGGAGCATTTTTGTAATTTCACACTTTTCCCGGACTGCTCTAGACTCTGGCCCACTTAACTGTCTCATTACCTTATTAGGCTCATGATGGCGCCATTTGGGCCTTAATATGGGCTCATTGACTTTATTACCTTTATGGCCCAATTTATAAGACAATTTTCTCGATCCTATTTATCGGATATTTTATTTCATTGTAAAATCCCATAAGGATTCTACAGGATTATTTTTCTGACTCTATCAATTTTATAAATTTTTACATTAAATATGGGAATTTCCAGTAAGTTTCATCTGATTCTAATGTCTGAAAAATACTATAATAATTCTTCTGACTTCAAAAATTTATATCAATTAATCGGGACCTCAAATCAAAATTCTGTGTTGTGTTAAACTGACCGGAATATTTTTGTTTATCTACTGGTCAAATTTGGGTCTTATTTGATTCCGGGCATTTTTGGCCTGTTTCGGCTCAACTTTCTCATATTTACATTTAGGCCCTTGAACTTTTGAATAATTGCACCTAGGCCCCTAGACTTTTGGCTATTTGTTTTTAAGTCCCTTAACTTTTGAAAATTACACTTAAGGGCCCAACTTTAGTTTCTACTTTCACTTTTTGCCTTTAACCTTTTCTGCTTTACGTTTTAGTCATTCTCTTCCATTAAAACTCATCTAACCTTTATCTTTTCTTCTTATCTTCATCATAATCCTTTCCAAACCTCTTTCCACCATCAGTACTATACGAATAGGGAAAAATTAGGATATGACATTTTTACCCACTTAAAATAAATTTCGTCCTTGAAATTTACTTAGTACCTTAGTCAACAATCTTGATTAGGTATCCTTGTCCTCTTTATGACTAAGGATTAGGGCATTTACCTCTTATCTTCTATTTTGACATCTTAGTGGAGTACTTTTTATATCCGCAATTCTTCATATCTTTACTATGATCATCCTTCTGTTCTGAATCAACTCAATCAGAGTTGAACTCCATTTCATTCTATTACTTACTTTCTTGCTATGTATCTATCTATATATGGACTTCTCACCATACTAAACTTGTGAGTATTGTTTATTTCTTTCATATTAAACTCTCTTATACACTACTATACTCTAGAGTTTCTATTAATGATTCATCATACTTCTTAAAGCAATTACTTATTGCTCATCTGAGTATCTAGCAGAATTCTCTAAACATCCGCAACTTCATTTCTCACTTTCGTACCATTATATTTCTATTCTTCTGATCATCTTTAATAATTCATCATAATACAGGGAGAGGACTTATGTCATTATTCTTTCTTTCTTTACTGCTAGATAAGAGCACATAGTTATTAACTCCACAGATAATTCCCCAAAAATGATCACAGAAGCCAATATTATCTATTAGGACTTTACTCATTTCCTCTATCACTCAGGAACTTCATATATCATTCTCATCTTTTATAGCTTTACTATATCCATTACTGCAGAGAGCTACATAGCCTCTACCATGCACATATCTATCATCATCTATTCATCTCATCTGAAGGACATTACTCTCTCTTGGTTTCATTTCAAAAGATATCTTACTCTATCGCAAGAGAAATCTAGCTCTATTGTAAAAATATTAACTTATATTACTCAGAATCTACTCCTTCTTAGGGCTGTATCATCTTTCATAAATGCTTCTCATTCCATTTCATATTCATAGCACATCATTCATATATCTTACCCCTACTAAAGGGACATGTCCTGAGTATTGTAATCATTTATCTATAAATTCACTATTAATCTTTCATCTTTAATCTTATTCTCTATCACATTGACTATCATTGTCTGATCATAAATTCTTATTCCATTCTTTGGGAATTAACTGGCTAACTATTTTGTTCATCACTTTTCTATTGCTCT
This sequence comes from Leucaena leucocephala, assembly GCA_037074615.1. Lineage (NCBI taxonomy): Eukaryota > Viridiplantae > Streptophyta > Magnoliopsida > Fabales > Fabaceae > Leucaena > Leucaena leucocephala. Next base: position 21,758,845 of record CM073519.1, read on the forward strand.
ATCAGCATCAGGTTAAATTATTTAATTACATGTTGTAGGATATGGGAGCAATAATTTTTTTAAAACTTTCTCATCATATCTACTCTACCCTGCATGTAATGCAAATGGGAGTATCCACTAATTTATCTTAGCATACTCAATGTTCATAATATGCAAGGAGATGCAATTATTTAAGCATTCTCTAACATGCGTGTCATCATATGACAACTGTAAGGAGATGCAACTTCTCATCATAACCTATGGCAACTAAGCCATACCATTATTACATAATTTGCTCAACCATCCCTTATACTCACATTGTAATTAAACCATTAACTAGGTAGACTTTAAAGTATTCTATCCCTTAATCACCTTAATCACTTGGTCCTGATCATTTATTCAGGAACCTAAATCATTTACTTGTTTCACTTAGGCTGCCATATTACCCTCTTATTAGGGTATAGACTCAACTCTTCTGTACTCTTTCTTACATAGGGTATAGACTCAACTCTTCTGTACTCTTTCTTACATAGGGAATAGGGGAGTCACTTTATCTTTGAATTTGTGGCTACTTTACTTTCTTTAAACCTCATAAACTTCTTTCTCTTAGCTTACATATATCTCCTTTTACTAATCCTCAAACAATTTATGAGGCAATTTATCTTTAGCTTACATCTCTAGTATCCTATTTATTCATTTAGGAATAAGAGATAGCTTATCATATCAGGCTATCTTATCTCATCACAACATTTCTCATCACCTGTAAGACTTTGGTGTCTCTAGCCTAAAGGACTTGTGTGTCCTTGGCCTCACTATAATCCATAATTGAGTTAGCTATTTTCTTTCAGCTATTTGGGGAAAGATCTGGCTCATATCTTTATACCATAATATTTGTACATACATTCTATTTATGTCAATTACATATTCGGGGTACATTATAACTATCATATATCTGAGTAATTACTTTACTCTACACTTTACATGTTTACATTACCCCTTATATCCTTCTGCATTATTTTCTAGGGAATCATAGACTGTACATACTTCTGCATACAGAAGTACCACCTCTTGTTTATCGGTTAGCAGATTATTTGCCAAAACTCACTTATCTCTATGTACCATATAGGGGCATATGGTAGTATTTAACTTACTTCCATCTCATGTCAGTCTACTAGAGCATAGACTTGATTTAGGTTAAGGTCCTCAATTGTGTATCTGTCTACCATCCTTGCTACAATATTGAGGAACTGTAAATAAATTGACTGCTCTTGATTTTTACCTCTGTCCATCCCTTGACCTAAACTGATTAATTCACTTTCCACATCTTTCTTGAGACTGATATAGTCAGCATTATCTATCTTTAGCAAAGAAAGATGGAGTTGACTAGGACCAGGAACATCACACTGATATTTCTATATAAATCACATATTATTGGACTTTTGGAATAAATAGTAACTGTCATAAACTCTGACTGGATGTCTAAATTAGGGGATTAAAATCTATTACTCATGACAACTCTATCCTCAAACTCTGGTGGAGGAGGAATAATATCTGGTCTACCCATAATCCAGTACCAGTACTCAGCTTCCTCAGCCGTAATCTGTCCTCTCATCAGAGGAATAGAGCTTACATTAGGGTTAGAGGGCACTCTAACAACCTTATACTATGTAGAGTCACTAGACTCAACATCAACTGGTGCATATTAGACTTTAGGCTGAATCTCTACATGACCTCTAGACTGCAGGTTTGAGTCTACAAAAAATCTATGGGACATTCTACTATAGACTTTCCTGACCAATCCTTTATACTCTCATATGAACTCCCTTCATTATCTAAGGGATGATCAAAGTCTGGATGTACATTATCTTCACATATCACTATTGGCTTGGGGTCTCCCTTATTAACTGAAGCCTCTGACTTAACCTTATAAAATTCCATATCTATTGCTGCAATATTTGCTTAATTAAACAATGTTAACTATCCTAACAAATACCCTAACTTAACAAAATACTTACTATTTAGAGTTAAGGTCTGGGAACTAGCCTAAATCATGCCACAAACTTCTACTCTGATACTAAAATATAACATCCTTACTTTTATATGTTTTAGGGATTAATCAGTAGAATTTAGAACCAGTTACAAGACCTTGGAAGTTCATTAGCCAAATCTGGAATTTTACTCTTTCTCGGGTTACTGTTCATATGGTATTCCAGATTACACAATGAATTTAAAAAAATCATAATTCTAAAAGAATTGAAATGAAGTGGTTCAAAAAGCTACGTGAAGATAACATCTTGCAAATTTAAGGGAAAAATAATTTCTAGACCAAATAATTAGCCAATTAATACAGTTTATTTGTTGAATTTTACTGTTCATTTAGTCAAAAACTCGGGAAACTGATTCTAGTCCCTTACTTTGGAAATTCATTCTCTTGATATACACATCCAAATGAAACGTTGTACCTATGCACTTAAATCTATGGATGTGTGTTACACGCTTGTAAAATTTCATGAAATAATTCCTTCATTTGCAAGGTCAAACTAAATCCACAACAAAACAGTTTTAGGACCTACATTTTTACCATTTCAGTTTCCTTTTTTTTAATTTCAATAATTGTTCCAGCATGCATAAGCCATCAAATAAGCTTCTCAATATTCATATACATTATTTACATATGCCATAAGTATTACAAATAGTTTCATCACATAGATGGACACCTTATATGCCATTTATATAAATAGATAATCCATAGCATATGCTAGGATCTCAATTACTTCCATTCCTTTCTTCCATTCTTTAGCTCTTCTCCATGCATACATTTTCCATCATGCTTGACCTAAATTGGTTGGTTATGGAAGAGTTAGATTCTAGGGAATCTTAGTAGCAAACATTACCACTTAAAAATGCAAGATGGATGCTAATTCATGATATGTAATTTCATTAAACTTTCTTGGATTAGTGACATGCCATCATGCTATATACGCTTACATAAAGTGCATGATCATGGAAAATATGTTATTCACAGTACATTCAATATCATTTATCATGTCACAACATCATTCAAATATCATATACATGTCAACACATAAGCATACCACATCAAGCACATAAAGAGGTAAGTTCACTACCTTGTACTCAAGCTTTTCTCTTGATCTTCTGCACTTGTTCCCTAGCTTTCCAACCATGAAGCCTTTATGTCAATCAGTTTCCAACATCTTCTTGGATGTTTCAAGGTCCTAAACACATTCACATTCATAACATAATTCATTACGACTCATCAACTCTAACCATATTCAAGACTAATCTTGTTACACTCTTTATTATCATAACTTTCTCTAATCTTCACTACTCCACTTGGCTCTTGAACAAATTGATATCTTGACTTTACCCTACACAATTTCATCTTTTGAATCCATTTATGAGCTTAGAATCATGAAATTCTAGGTCCTTCATGGCCTGCCATACAGAACCAACCACATGCACACAATTCTTTCAAAAATTCTCATTTTGATTCTAATACTTCCCATACTTGTTTCTCTACTTTACCCCACACAACTTTTCATTTTAAAACCATTGGAAGCATTAAAATCAAGAAATTTCAATGACTGTTCATGCGAGTAAATAGTAACCGTGGAGGATTTCAAAAACTACAATCTTGGAATTTCAATGCTTTAAAGGTTCAAAACCTTTCCAATCCCACACAAAATCATCATATAAATTCAATAGAAGCATTAAATCATTGAAATTCCATTTCCTTCCCTCATGAATAGTGAAGACTGAACAGGTTCCATTATGGCAAAGTCAAGAATATTAACCTAATTCAACAACCAATCACTTAACTAGTTTGTTTAAACTTCAATCATATGTTTCTAACTTTAATTTCTTCTTTTCCCTTTCATCTAAGGTTTTTGGGAAGCACAACACATTATATGAAACTCAACTTTTCTCCCATGCAAAACCCTAAGTTCAAGCTCCTAAATCAAAGGAAAATAAGTTAGGAGAGATTGCTTACCTTTAATCTCTAGCTTGCTTGAATTTTGGTACCTTGAATCTTCTTTTTCTTGGCTTGAGTTTCCATTTTGCAAGAGTTTCCCCTAAGGTTCCATTGTTCACAGTTTTCATGCAGATTTGAGGGGTATTTATAGCCAAAATCCATGGAAAATCAATGGCCAAGATTGATTTGGTTACTATTTGATTTAAAGGCACACATTTAATCTTGGATTTAACTTTTTTCAAAAAGGTAATTGTGAAATCATCCATGAAATCATAAGGGACACCTCAAAGGGGTTATGTGGCGAAATTCTAATGGGGGGAACCTTATGGAAAAATTTTAGTCCAATCCAGTATCGGCTCAGTCCGATTCCCTAAAAACTTGAATATTTTATACATATAATTTTTTTGAAATTTCATAATATACTTTCTCACCTTAAATCTAGTATCCGGATTCTTTCTACCATTAACATTCTTGTATTGGGCCATAACTTAATTACATATCCCTTGTGAAATGACTAAAATACCCTTAGTGCCATTCTTGCACTATATTAACCTGAAGGGCATCCATCCATCATTAGACAATATAGGCATGTAGGGACATTTTCATAATTTTACACTTCTCCTGGGCTGCTCTAGACTTTGGCCTACTTAACTGTCTCACTACCTTATTGGGCTCATGATGGCACTATTTGGACCTTAATATGGGATCATTGCCTTTATGGCCCAATTCACAAGATAACTCTCCCGATCTTATTTATCGGGTATTTTATTTCACTGTAAAATCCCGTAAGGATTCTACATGATTCTTTTTTTGACTCTGTCAATTTTATAAACTCTTACATTAAATATGTGAATTTCCAGCAAATTTTTATCTGATTCTGATGTCTGAAAAATACTGGAATAATTCTTCTGGTTTCAAAAATTTATATCAATTAATTTGGACCTCAAATTAAAATTATGTGTTGCATTAAACTGATCAGAATATTTTTGTCTATCTACCGATAAAATTTGGGTCTTATCTAATTTCGGGCATTTTTGGCTTGTTTTGGCTCAACTTTCTCATATTTACATTTAGGTCCCTGAACTTTTGATTAACTGCACTTAAGCTACTAGACTTTTGGCTATTTACGTTTAAGTCCCTTAATGTTTGAAAATTACACTTAAGGGCCTAACTTTTGTTTCTACTTTCACTTTTTACCTTTAACATTTTCTGCTTTGCGTTTTAGTCCTTCTCTTTCTTTAAGACTCATTTAACCTTTATCTTTTCTTCTGATCTTTGTCATAATCCTTTCTAAATCTCTTTCCACTATCAGTACTATCGGATAGGGAAAAATTAGGATATGACATCTAGGGTAGCTCAATAGTGTGCGTACTGGACAATACAATCCAATCACATATAGGATTTATCTACTCATTAGCCAGTGGAAATAAAACACAAATAAACTCATACCTTGATTTGGTACAGGTGACTTTCTCATCTCATTGCCACTTAGTGTTAGAAACTGTGCCCTAAGGGCCAATCATTGTCTTATGAACATTGTTGATTTATGAATTTATTAATTGTGTTTTCATATTATTTGCATGTTTACTGTGATGACCATCCTTGGATAACTCATGATCTTATCCTAAATGTCCCTGGTCGGTCATCTATGCGGGAGCAGAGATAAAATAAGACTAGTATGACTTTGAAGATGTATAGAGATATAAATCAAAGTCATAGGCACATGTAAGAGTACAAGGTGTTTGACCGACCCGCTATGAGAGAGCTGCATGGGTTAAGTCATAAGCTTCTCTCATATACAAACCATGTCACTATGCCCTTTGAACTGAGATCATCATGGATTCCTACATGACAAACGCTCAGCTTTGACCTAGTCAAAAGTCACTTTTGACCGAGTGATCATAAAGACTATGTTCAGGCTTAGTGGTTTTCCGTGCGGAGGAATGTGAATGGTCAAGATGGAATTTGTCTCTCACATTCGTAGAGAGATATTACTAGGGCCCTCGATGAGTGAGTCTGAGAAATGTATGGCCATACTGTAATGGAAACGTAGTTCCATTTCTATAGTTAAACTACTCAGGGATCGAGAAAGTAACAGTCAGGAATAGGAGGATGACATTCTCCATGCCTCATCCATGACCAAAATATCGTGTGAGAAAAGGGACATGACATGGTTGTATAAAAGGTTACATCATTTATCGATCCTCATATAATTTAGGTAGTCGTGATGTCTTGCTAGAGACCGCTTGTGACTTGTGAGTCAGTATAGTAAATGGCCCACTCCCAACTTCATATGGACCTATAGGGTCGCACACAAAATAGCCCAACACGAGCTATGATGTCCAGATTCATTGAATCTAAGACATGTCCAGATTCAATGAATGATCCAGGGTGGATGTATATATTTATTTATATTTGTATTTGTATATATATAAATTCGTATATATATTATATATAAGAGATATTTACAAGATTTAATTTATAAGGATAAATTAAATCTTTATCACGTTTGAATTTCAAATTCAAATTGATATGATATCTCATATAAGAGATATTTACAAGATTTAATTTATAAGGATAAATTAAATCTCTATCACATTTGAATTTGAAATTCAAATTGATATGATATCTCATATAAGAGATATTTACAAGATTTAATTTATAAGGATAAAATTAAATCTCTATCACGTTTGAATTTGAAATTCAAATTGATATGATATCTCAAATTTGATTTATGAGAATAAATCAAATGTAATTCCGTCTTATCTTTATTTTAAATTAAATAAATAGGTGAATTAAATCTGTGGGACGGATTTAATACAAACACTATTTATTTAATTAGTTTGTTATCAAATTATACAATATATGATATTGTATTAATTTCAGAATTCATATAAGATTAATTCCAAAAATCCAAGTCTGTGGTAACACGCATAACATCCTATATATCTGACATTTAGGAGCTACAGTTGGATCATCAAAAAGCATGAACGAGAATCCGTAAAAGGTTGCAGATAAGAAACTGCCAAAATAGAGATGAAGAGGATGAATTCTTGAGTAAGCCTTGGAGGGATAGGAGGTGCTAGCACATCGTTCGTGGTTGGAACGTTGTTCGTGTGGATACCAGTAGAGGAAGCTGACCTAAGTCGTCGATTTCTTGCGATCGAAAAGAGATCACGAGCTGTAGAGAGAAGCTGTGAACGTCGCAACTAGAAGCTGAGAAAGTCGCGATTGAATACTGAGGGTAATACTTCTTTCCAATTGACCTAAACACATACGGTAGATCTTGGCAGGGAATGGAAAATTTTTTAAGTTAATTTCTACTGCGTGTCTTCCAATTCCTTACACTTAGGACATACACTCTTTCCTAAGTCTGGTACCTTTCACCGATTGTGTTCTGAGGATACTCTATGGTATAATGTTTGGGCTTTCCACACCTATAGCATAACCCTGGACCTGCTAGACAAGGCCTCATACCATGGTCTCGACTACAGTTCCCACATATATTAAGCCTTCATTGTCTATTAACTTCTCTTGGCCTATTGCCTGTCCTACCTCCCTATTTCTTTGTAACCTTTTACCCATATACTGCCTATTTCTCTTCTTACTATTTCCTGTCAAGGATTCTAGTGGCACCATTCTCAATGGTACTACTGTAGTAGGCTCACTCCTTTATGGGTATTACATATTATTTTCTGTGATCCTACATACCCTATTAAACCTTCTTATCTGTCTAGGAAAAACCTTCTTCTTCAATATATAATTTAATACATGAGTTAAATTCTTAGTGGTCTACCTCTCATGATTCATACAGTTCAAGTAAGTGGAATATCGTGAAAGAGGAATAAATTTAGCAAAATAGTCATCAAAGGGTTCTTGCTCTCCCCACTTTAACATTAAAAACTCTACTTCACGTTCATCTGTTACTGATAGTGGAAAATATTTCTCATTGAATTGCTCAAGTAATATTTCCCATGTAAGTGAAATATTTCTTGATTGCAGGATTACTTCAGTGTTCCTCCACCACCTATCAGTATCCTTTTCCATCTTGTATACAGCCATCTACTCCTTTCTTTTAATGGGGCATTCTAAAATCTTAAAGATTTTCTCTAATTGATTAACCTAGTCTTCTGCTACTTGGGTGTCAAAAGTCCCTTCAAACATTGGTGGATCAAACTTATGAAATCATTGAAAGGAATTGGAAGACACGCAGCGGAAATTACCTTAAAAATTTTTCCATTCCTTGCCAGGATCTACCGTATGTGTTTAAGTCAAGTGGGAAGAAGCATTACCCTTAATGTTCCTCTGCGACTTCCACAGATCCTCTCCGCGGCTGGCGATCTCCTTTCGATCGCAAGAAGTCGACGGAGTTTTCCTCAGCGACCTCCACAGCTTCTCTCCACGGCTCGTGCTCTCTTTCTGATCGCAAGAAGTCGACGCCTCAAGTCGACCCCCTCTATTGGTATCCACACGAACAGCGTTCCCACCACGAATAACGTGCTAGCGTCTCCTGTCCCTCCAAGGCTTTCTCAATAATTCGTCCTCTCCGTCTCTATTTCAGCAGTTTTTGATCTACAAACCTTTTGCAGATTCCCTTCGGCCTTTTATGTTATGTGTGTTCTAAAACGTAGCTTCTAAAATCAAATATATATAGGATGCTCTGCGTTTTTCTCAACCGAATTGGATTTTTGGAATTAATCTATATTAAATCCAAAATTAATACAATATCATATATTGTATAATTTGATAAGAAACTAATTAAATAAATAATGTTTATATTAAATTCGTCCCACAGATTTAATTCACCTATTTATTTAATTTAAAATAAAGATAAGAAGGGACTATATTTGATTTATTCTCACAAATCAAATTTGAGATATCATATCAATTTGAATTTCAAATTCAAACGTGATAGAGATTTAATTTATCCTTATAAATTAAATCTTATAAATATCTCTTATATGAGATATTCTATCAATTTGAATTTCAAATTCAAATATGATAGAGATTTAATTTATCCTTATAAATTAAATCTTATAAATATCTCTTATATGAGATATCCTATCAATTTGAATTTCAAATTCAAACATGATAGAGATTTAATTTATCCTTATAAATTTAATCCTATATATCCCTTATATATAATGTATATATACGAATTTATATATATATACAAATATACATATAAATAAATATATACATTAACCTTGGATCATTCATTGAATCTGGACACGTCTTAGATTCAATGAATCTGGACATCATAGCTCGTGTTGGGCTATTTTGTGTGCGACCCTGTAGGCCCATATGAAGTTGGCAGTGAGCCATTTGCTATACTGGCCCACAAGTCGCAAGCGGTCTCTAGCAAGACATAACGACTACCCAAATCAGATCGATAAACGATGTAACCTTTTATACAACCATATCATGTCCCTTCTATCACGCGATATTTTGGTCATGGATGAGGCATGGATAATGTCATCCTCCTATTCCTGACAGTTACTTTCTCGATCCCTGAGTAGTCTGACTATAGAAATAGAACTACCTTTCCATTACAGTATGGCCATACGTTTCTCAGACTCACTCATCGAGGGTCCCAGTAATATCTCTCTACGAATGTGAGGGATAAATTCCATCTTGACCATTAACATTCCTCCACATGAAAAACCACTAAGCCCGAACATAGTCTTTATGATCACTCGATCAAAAGTGACTTTTGACTAGGTCAAAGCTGAGCGTTTGTCATGTAGGAATCCATGATGATCTCAGGTCATAGGGCATAGTGACATGGTTTGTATATGAGAGAAGCTTATGACGTAACCCATGCAGCTCTCTCATAGCGGGTCGGTCCAACACCTTGTACTCTTACATGTGCCTATGACTTTGATTTATATCTCTATACATCTTTAAAGTCATACTGGCCTTATTTTATCTCTGCTCCCACATAGATGACCGACCAGGGACATTTAGGATAAGATCATGAATTATCCAAGGATGGTCATCACAATAAGCATGCAAATAATATGATAACACAATTAATAAATTCATAAATCAATAATGTTCATAAGACAATGATTGGCCCCTAGGGCACATTTTCCAACAATTATTCCATCCATGTTTGAAGACTTTCCTAGTTATTGTTATTTTCTATAGACCCATGATTTCTATTCGTTCCTATTTGCTGATGATTTGACTGAGGTTTAGGTCCTACAGTATTTTCTGGTACTACCTCCTTCTCAGATTATTGTAAGCTAGCAACTGTAGTAGCAACCGTTGTAGCAATAGTAGAATCTCGTTCTTAATCTTGGTAAGCCTGGGTTGCGTGTATCTCGTCTATTACATGTTGTTGATGTTCTAATCTATCTAGAATAATTTGCACAGGGTCTATCTGGTTATTAGTACCCTCATCTCTGGGCTCTACCACTTTTGGTCTAACCGTCCTTCTTGTATTAACCATGACTTCTACTTTTTTTCTTTTTCTAGAATTGGGAAATACAATCATAGATAAGCATAACATATATTTATACAACAAAGCAGCATATTTACACATGTAAAACATTTAAAATAACACATACCACATGCCACACATCATGATTAACATGCTAACTATACCCCTATCTTGAACATATTATTAATTATTTATGATTAGGGTACAAAAACTATTCAATCTGCTGCCATAAACTTTGCTCTGAAACCAAAAAATATAACACCTTACTTTAATATATTTTAGAAACCATTCAGTAGTATTTAGAACCACTTACAAATCCATCGAAGATCAATTACAAAATCTAAAATTTAACTCTTTACGAGTACTATTCATATGGTAATACTAGATTAAGTAACGAACTTCAAAAAATCATAATTAATTCTAAAAAAATAGAAATAAAGTGGTTCAAAAGGCTACTTGAAGATAACATAATGTAGTTTAATGTAAAAATAATTTCTCAGACTAATTAACTAGTAAACTAAGTCAATTCTGACATCAAAATTTGTTGTTCATTTGGGCAAAAATTATGAAAAAACATATTCTTGTCCCTAACTTTAAAAATTTCATTCTCTTTATACGAACATATAAATAAGGCGTACTTGGTGTCTTCCTTGAGCCTTCCTTGCGTCCAATAACTAATTGGCACAAGTCCAAGGCACCTTCCTTATATCGATATCCTTAAATTATCCTTATCTTAAAATAAATGGTAGATACCTTTTTTAATAGTTTTAACATTTTTGTAAATTCATTATAATACAAAATGAATTATTTTCAAAATCTCATAATTTTATAAGACCCAAAATTCCTGATAAAAATTTCCTACATTTCCTCAAAAACCTTTATCAGTGTCTGATTTCACTTTAATATGTCATGGGCATTATCGTTTTTTTACACGTCATGAGAGTATTTTTTGACCTTGGTCAACTATTCTGGGAACTCTCTTTGACCGTCTAACCTTATTCAAATGACCCAAATGCCCTTTTTTCTATCTTTGGCTTAATGACACAACACAGTGGCACATTCAGTGGTATTTTTATAATTTTATATTTTTCATGTCTTTATTAGCCCTATCCTACATACTTATTTAAAAATATTATTGGGCCTATAAGGCACCATTTTAGGCCTTTATATGATCCATTGCCTTCATGGGTTCAAATCCTGAGAAATTCCCCCAAAAAGCATTTATCTAGTGTTTTAATCAACAGTAAATTCTATTATAAATTTTACATAACTCCTTTTTGAGTTCTGTTAGTTTTATGAATTCTTATATTAATTATAAGAATTCACTACTATATTTCATATGATATGAGGTCCATAGAATACTATATTAATTTTCTTTTCTTCAGAAATTCATATTGTCGTATTCTTATTTTCTCCCTTAGTTATACTTAACTGGAAGTAACTTGAATCAATTAAACACCTCTTTACTTTAGAAACATGAATTTTCAAAAAACTGTTTCTCAAGTACTGTTCAATAGTATTGTTCATTTGGTAATCCAGAATACATACCTAACTTTGACAATTCATAATTAAATCTAAAAAAAATCGAAATGGAGTGGTTCTAATTTCTAATGAAATCTCTTTTATTGAAATTTGAGTGAAAAATATAAAACTGAGGTTTCTTTGTCTGAATGAAATCAGTTTATTCGTTGAAAAATAATCTTTATTTGGTAAATATGAAAGTTTCAGTTTCTTTGCCTTATCTTCAAAAATTTATTTCTCCTTGCTTACTCATCCAAACGAAACTTATTACCTATGCATTTAAAGCCCAAGATGTGCTCTTTAAGTTCATAAAATTTTGTAGAAAAATTTGTCCATTTACTAAGTGAATTAGCTCTTAAATCTTACTGCCTCTAGATGCTCATTTTATCCCATTCCAGATTTTATCTTCAACTTTGAAAAATCATAACAAATCAAAATTTAACAAATTGAAGCATTCTTGGTGTCCAATGAAATTTTATCTTCTCATCCAAAATCATTGGTTAAGTCATCATAATTACTATCACAAGGTTACTTCCTCATAATACAAACACATTGTAATGTACTATGCATCTTACCATATCATCCCACAGTGTCAAGTAGTTAACATAACTTATTATACAAGTTCAAACATCACCATTTACCATTTTTCCTTAGGAGGTTCTAGCACCTATAACATGGTTATGCATATGAAAACAATGAGATTTCATGAAAATCCCAATAGTAAGTTATACAAACTATAATATCATGTATGATTGATTAAATACCTAATATGTTATTATGAGATGGGAGCTACTTCATAATCATACATAAGACAACTCTAACATGCATATTGTCATGACATTAGTTGCAAGGAGTTGCATTCATTCATACTTCATGATCATCATTTTAGTATCATCTTAAGCTCAACCAAATATCATAACTAACAAGCAAGTGTACAATCAAACAAACATGAAATTATAGTTAGGTAGTCTTGCTACCTCTTGGGTTATCCTTGACAAACTCTTCTTGAGATGGTCTTCTTTCCACATAAATGTCAAAACCTAGTCATTATAAAGTAACATCAAGTTACAACTCAAGTTCACAACAATTCCAAGACTAGATTCTTACTAACTTCCATTCTTTTTCCATTTTATGTCTTATACTTCCATCTTTCTAAAATAAATTCTCATGGTTCACTCCCATACAAGTTTTCATGTAGAATCAAAATATGAAATCAGAATTTCCAAAATCAACTTACTACCTTGGCTACTGTACAAAACTGAAATGCCTCCTCTTATTTCTAAAAATTTTCATTTTGATTCCAATGCTTCTATTACTTATTTGTCTACCTTATCCCCACATAATTTTCCATTTTAAACCCATTGGAAGAATCAAAATTATGAAATTCCCCAAGGTGTATGCTTCTTTCTTGCTTCAAAGTAAATTTTGGTAGATATTCCCCAAGGTTTCTAAGCTGCCAAATAGGTCTGGAAATGGAGGGTATTTATAGAAAAAATTGGGTGGAAATGGAAGGCCAAGATTAGTTTGGTTACTATTTGATCTAATGGTCCATAATCTACCTTCCATTGAACTTGCCCTAGAAGCCTCATTAATGATATCATCCATGACATCATTTAGAGATGTGTTTGGCTGAAGAAAAGTGGAAATACTGATAGGAAAAATTATAGTCTAGTCCAGTACCGATCTAGGCAATTTCACAAAAACTGGACTATTTATATTCCCAATTTTTATAATATTCTAAAATATGTATTTTATTATGAAAACTAGTGTTTAGGTTTTTCTTACCATTGACATTGTTAGAATGAGTACTTATCTGCCACCCATCACTTGAGAAATGACCAAAATACCCTTAGTGTACTTTCTTGCACTATATTAACCCTAAGGCCATAATTATCATTTCACACCTTCTCATACTTCATCAGGGCATATACTTACTCTAACTAATTATCCCTGTACCTACTTGGAAGTTTTTGATCTATCTAAAATGACCAAAATACCCTCCTTCTATCTCTTGTTCATTATTAAAACATAAGGGCATTTACGTAATTTTACACTTTTTTCGGGTTTATCTGGACACTGGCCCATTTGACTATTCAACTACCTTATTGGGCCTTTTGGACACCATTTTGGGCCTCTATATGGATCAAATACCCTTATGGCTCAATTCCCAAAAACCTCACCCGAAAGTATTTATCGGGTATATAATTCTACTATAAATTCTACTAAATATTCTACATAACTACTTTTTTAGCTCTATTAGTTTTATAAATTTCTCTATTAATTATGGGAACTTATTGCCAAATCTCATCTGATTAGGAAATCCAGAAGGTCCTATAATAATCTATGGACTTTAAAAATTAATATCAATTATCTGGGGCCTCAAATCAAAATTCTGAAAAATATGCTTGATCTAATTTCCATTCTTTATTTGCTGGTAAATTTTGGGACTACAGCATTTTCAGGTAGTTCTGGGCCTTTTCTGGCACAACTTTCTCATAAGTACAATTTTGCCCTTTGAACGTTTATTTAATTACATTTAGGTCCTCAAACTTTTTGAAATTACACTTATTGGCCCAACTTTTTTCTCTACTTTTATTTTGGCCCATATACTTTTCTAAATTTCACTTAGGTCCTTGAACTTTCTATCATTTTCAATTTAATCCCTTTCATTCCTTGAATTGCAACATTTTTCTTAAATAATATCATGTATATTACGAACAAATTGTACGTACATATCAACTAAGAAAATTAGGGATATGACACATCAATTTTTAGAGATGTCAAATCAAAATTCTGTATTAAAACTGATCAGAATAATTTTCTCTATTTACTTAGAAAATTTGGGACTAAAATGCCACTGGGCACTTTTTAACCTTTTCTGGCTCAACTTTCCATCATTACCATTTTGCCCCTAGACTTTTGGAAATTGCACTTTAGTCTCAACTTTTCAAAATAACCATTATATTTTTCGAACTTTCATTAATTGCAATTTAGCCTATAGATTTTCCCTAAATTACAATTTAGCCCATTTGGCTTTACAACTTTATACCTTCTCTCTTTTTTTTGGCTTAAAAATTATCTTAATTATTATCTTTCCTTCTAATTACTATCATAATCCCTTCATAACGTCTTTCCTCTATCAGTCTTATATAGATAGGAAAATTTTGAGATGTTACAAGAGCATTAAATTTGCCCAAAAATTAAAATTTTTAAATTTAACTCTCATGGTACGATTCATTTGGCATTTTCCTAATTGACAATCCAACTTTAAAAATTTATAACTAATTCTAAACAAATTGTATGAAGGTGCTCCAAATTTCTAATTGAATCTTATTCGTATCTATTTAGGGGGGAAAATATAAAATTAGACAATTATTGCCCTATTTAATACAATTAAATCGTTGAAATTTACTGTTCATATGGCATATGTTGGAAATTCCATATTTAATACAATTAAATCGTTGAAATCTACTGTTCAACTTTAGAAATTCTTTTTTCTTGATGTACACATAAAAATAAGGCGTGTTGCAATTACATCTTAGGATGTGTAATATATTCTCATAAAATTTTGTGGATTATTTTATTCATTTGCTAGGTCAAACTGGAGTCAAAACAAAACTGCTATAGGATCTATGTTTTTGCCATTTCATTTTCTTTCTTTAATTTCTATAAATTAATCTATCTTTCATAAACATTCAAATTGGCTTCTCATACATTCATATGCATAATGTGAATGTACTATAATTGTTTCATACATTTCCATCACACAAATAGGTACTTTACATAACATATATATATACCTAGAAATTCATAGCAGGTACTATGACATTAATTACTTCACTTTATTTCTTCTATATTGTAGCTCTCCTTATTGCATATGTCTCTCATCATAATTAAACTATATTGTTTGGTTATAGGAGGATGAGATTATGGAGAATCTTAGTAGCAAACATTACCACTTAAATATGTAAGATGTATGCTAATGCATGATGCATGTGTAATTTCATTAAACTTTTTTTAATTAGTGGCATGCTATCATGCTTTATGCTTTGTATAAAAATGCATGGACATGGGAAGCATTTTATAAATAACATATTCAACATCATTTATCATGTCACAACATCATTCAATTATCATATGCATTTCAATACATAAGCATACCACATCAAGCACATAAAGAGATAAGTTCACTACCTTGTACTTAAGCTTTCTCTCTTGCTCTTGAACTTACTCCCTAGCTTCCTACCATCAAGCCTTTTGGTCAACCTCTTCCTAACATCCTCTTGGATATCTTAAGGTCCTAAACACATTAAAATTAATCAGATAATTTATTAGGACCATGATTACTTACCAAGTGGAAGACTAGCTCTCCTTATCTTAACTACTTTCTCTTAATTTTGGTTAATTATCTTACCCTTTGAATTAAGTTATACGTTGACCATTTACAACACAATTTTTCTCAAGGAATCCAAATATGAAGTTAAAATTGACAAATTCCTACTCCTCCTTGAAGTTTTGGACAGAGTAAAATCGAAATGCTAATGGGATTTTCCAAATATTCCACTTTTGATTCCAATGCTTCCAACTCTTGTTCCTTGGTCCAATCCTACACAATTTTGCATTTTGGACACAATGAAATCATAAAAATCATCAAAATCATATTCCCTTGTCTAGTTATTTTCCAGGACAAAATGTTCTCAAAATTAGGAAATTAAGGACTACACAATTAAATCAAGGTATAACCATCAATATAAGCTTGTCTAGGTCTTAATTTCATTCTTCTAACTTTAATTCATTCCTCCCCCTAAATTTTTAGATTTTGGACAGCATATACCCAAGGGAATTTCTCATTCTTTCCATTAAAATCCTCAAGGTCAAGTTCCTAAATTTCAAGAATAAAAGTTAGGATTAATCACTTACCTTGACTCCTTGCAAGCTTGATCACTTAAGCTTTGGTTCTTTCTTTTCCTTTAGGTTTGAGTGAAAATTTTGGCATAATCTTCCCATGGTCATGGCTTCACAAAATTGACGGGAATGGATTGGGTATTTATAGCCAATTTTTGGGGTTAGATGGACCATTATACCCTTTAAATTCCTAATTATTGCATAGCCTAAACTTGCTTCTCATTAGTTGGTTTCTATATTAATTACACTTAATCATTATTAACTTAATTATTACATTATTTTAATGTAATAAACCACATGTGGTGCAACGTGGGTCCCACAAGGACACCTCACCTAGCCATCTCAAGCTTGTTGAAAATTCCTTTATTTTTCTCTTTTTTAAAAAAAATCATAAAATAACATAAAAATCCATTTAGGCTCTAAAGACTTCCTTGGTGTCTGGGCCTCTTTTTGGATGCCATATTGGGCTTTGTTTTGTCCAATTCATTAGTTTGCCCATTTTCTTATAAATAACTCCGATAAACTTCATCAGGTAGCTTAATTCATCATAAATTTTGTGATAAATTACCTAGAGTTCTTTTAGAGGTCCTAATATTTGTAGAAATTTATTATACTATTAAATCAATTTCTTGCAAAGTTTTATAAATTTTGAAGACCTAGAAGATCTTATAAAAATTTCATACTTTTCTTAGAACTTCAATCGGGTAATTATACAAAAAATTATTAAAATATTATTTTAAGTGTACTTAAGCCCACATAACTTGGTATCCATATTTTTTGGCCTTTTGGGATGCTATGTTATGTCTTTGGTCGAGCTCCACTGCTTTGATAGCTCAATTCCCAAAAACTTTCCCAAAAATTCTATTATAAATTCTATTAGCTCTTTTTTAGTTATGTCATTTTCATAAATTCTTATAATTAATATAAAAATTTTCTATAAAATTTTATCTGATTATGAGGTCCAGAAGGTCTTATGATGATTTCCAAACTTCAAAAATGAATATCAATTATTTGGGATCTTAAATTGAAATTCTAAAAAATATGGGTCTCCGAAATACTCCTCTTATTTACTGGTAAAATTTGTGTCATTTTAAATTAACTTTCTCATAATTACAGTTTTACCCCTAAATTTGGCAAAATAAACTTTAGTCCCTAAATTTACCAAATTTTATTTTAGTCTTTTTCTTCATAGTTTGAAATTTCAATTTTGGTACCTAAACTTTAAAATGCACTTTAATTTCTTGTTTCAATATTTTTCTTTTCTTTTCTAACTTAAATCTTCTCTAACCGTTATCTTTTCTTCAAGTCATAGTCATGATCATTTCCTAACCTCTTTCTTCTATCAGTCTTGTAAATCTTGTGTAGCACTAGGAGTTGTTATCTTTGGGTTTAGTTTCTACTTGGTCTTAGATAAAGTTCCCTATTGTTTTCCCTTGGATTTTCCTTTCCTAACTTCTGGAACTTTAGTTCTTGCCATTGGTTATCAAAGAATGTATGAAGCAAAGATAATGATATGAATGAAGAAATCTAAGGTTCTTGTATAGGAATAAGTTTTTGAACGTTGGGGGAAAGGTTATGGAAGGAGTTAATTGTGTATGGGAGGTTACATAAGTAGTTAATATTTTATAGATTTAGAGAGAGAGAGTTTTCAAGAAAATATTCAATGAACTGAACATTAATGGTCATTTTTCTCAAATAACTACTATCTTATCGATAAGCTTTTCTAAGTGTTCCTGTTCGAAATGTTTATCGATAATTCTTGAAACAGTAAATTATTTATCAAATATCTCTTCAATAAGCATACTTATTGATAAATAACTACATTTTTCAAATAAATCAACAAAATTTATTGAATAGTACTTGAAAAACTCTTTTATGAAAGTGGTATTCAAATAGAAATATTTAGTTATTATCAAATTTATCGAATAACTCTTTGATAAGTATCCTTATCGATAATTTCTTCGATGAATTGTAATACTTTTAAAGAATTTTATCGAATAACAATTGGATGAATTTTATCGAATAACAATTGGATAAGTTCTTTTATAAACTAATCAATCGATAAAACATCACAGACTATTTTGAAGAATAAGATAATTTATCAAATAGCTTATCGATAAGACCCTTTATGTATAAGCTATTCGATAAATCTTAGTTAAAGCACTCAATAGAATCAACAAAAATAATTCATTCTATTTTGAAGAATACTTCAATAAACTATTTTATCGAAGCAATTTTTAATAAATTTCACAAAAGAATAGAATCAAAATCAACAATTTTTCGAACAGTTGCTCAATAAATGCCTTTATCCAATAGTTTATCCATAACATTCAATTTCAGACTATAAACATAAAACTATTTCTCTCTTATTTATTGAAGAAATTATCGATAAATATATTTATCGATAAGTAATTCGATAAATATTACCATTTCTTCTTAAAGGTTCCATTTTTCTTCAAAGTCTTCTTTGATAAGTCTTATTATCAAAGAATCTTTTGATAAATATCAACTTTCTTACAAAAAAAAATTCTAGTTACTCTGATGCTTAAGTCAGTTAAAGCTCAAAAATACTAAATAGGAAAGGAAATAAAGAGATTTGGAGTTAAAGGAAACTTTACAATTCATTGGATTCACCATTTCCAATTCTCTTCTAATATGTGTGAACTAATCTTTTACCAAAGGTTTGGTGAAGATATCAGCAAGCTGTAGATATGTTAGAATGAACTACACCTTGACATTTTTCTTTTGCATATGATTTCTCAGAAAATGATGCCTTATGTCAATATGTTTTGTTATGGAGTAGAGTACCAGATTCTTACACAGATTAATGGTACTTATGTTATCACAGAGGATTGGTATCTCCTTCAGATGAATTACCAGATCTTATAGCTATTGCTTTAACCATAATATTTATACACAATAACTCCTCACAGCTACATACTCAACTTTAGTGGATGAAATTGCCACCGTTTATTGCTTCTTGCTTAACTAAGAAACAAGACAATCACCAAGAAATTGGCATTGTCCATAGGTACTTTTCCTATCAATCTTGCATCTAGCATGATTTGAATATGAGTAAGCTACTTGATACTCTCTAACTCCTTTTAGAAACCATATTCAAAGGTTGATGGTTCCAGAAAAATAACTAAAAATTCTTTTGACAGCTTTAGCATGTGATTCCTTAGGAGTAGCTCTGTATCTTGCACACATACCAATACTATATTAATTGTATGGTTTGTTTGCTATCAAATAGAGGAGTGACAAAATCATCCCTCTATATTTTCTAATATCAAAGTCCACTTCCTTTACATCTACATCTAACTGGATGGTTGAGCTTATTGGGGTTGACATACATTTGCCATTTTCTATCTTAAATTTCTTGAGTAGCTCCTTTAGGTACTTTGTCTGATAGATAAAAATTCCATTCTCCTTTTGTTTCATTTGTAGTCCTAGAAAGAAGTTGAGTTCACCCATCATTGACATTTCAAATTCTCCCTGTATTAACTTGGCAAACTCTTGGCAAAGAACATCTTTTATAGTTCTAAAACTGATATCATCTACATAAATTTAAACTACTAGCATATCTTTTTATTTATTTTTAAAAAAAGTGGTGTCTACTTTGCCTCTTTTAAAACTTTTGTACAACAGAAAATTTGTCCATCATTCATACCAAGCTCTTAGAGTTTGTTTCAAACCACATAGAGCCTTTTTAAGTTTGTAATCATAATCTGGATGATTAAAACTCTCTAAACTAGGTAGTTGTTTAACATACACTTTTTCCATGATAAGACCATTTAGAAAAGTACTTCTTATATTTATTTGATAAAGACAGAAATCTTTAATAAAGGTAAAGGCTAAGGAACTCGTATAGCTTCCAAACTAGCTACTGGAGCATACATTTCCTCATAATCAATGCCTTCTTCTTGATTATAGCCCTTTACAACTAATCTAGCTTTATTCCTAATGGTGATAGCACACTCATCGAGCTTATTCTTGAATACTCATTTGGTGTCTATAACAGGATGATATGTTGGCCTGGGTATCCAGTCCCAAACTTGATTTCTCTCAAATTGGTTTAGCTCTTCTTGTATGGCTTCTATCCAAAAGGTATATGATAGAGCCTTATCAACATTGGTTGGTTCAATGTTTGAAATTGATGCAACAAAACATACTTTATTTAACACTTGTCTTCGAGTCCTAACCCCTTCATTGACTTTACCAATGATATAGTCTAAAGGATAATCCTTTATATGATACTAGGCTTTAGGTTGATCATTATTTTCTGGAGAAACATTTTCATAAATCTTTTTAGAATCTGATGATCCTGGCTTTTTGTTAAGATTAAAATTCTCAAACTTTTGAATAATCTAAACATCATAATCAGAAGAAGGTTTTAAAAATGTTTATACTTCAACAAAAAGAAGAATAGACTATTCAATTGTAAAAGTTCTTTTATAAAAAAATCTATACTACGATAAGAATAACCCATAAATATACCTTCATCAGATTTATGATCAGATTTATTGAGGTTATCTTTGTTGTTGTTGTGGATGAATCACTTACTACCAAAGATCCTCATATGAGCAATATTTGGTTTTCTCCCTTTGTATATCTCGTAGGGTGTCTTTTCCAGTAAGCTTCTGACATAGGCTCTATCTGAAATGTAACAAGCAATGCTCATACCCTTAACCCATAAAACTTGAGATACCCCTTCTTATTCAATATTGCCAATGCCATATCAGTGAGGACTCTATTTTTGTGTTTGATTACTCTATTTTGTTGAAGTTTTCAAGGAGCTGATAAGTTATGATCAATCCCATGTTCTTCACAGAATGTTGCAAATTCATGATTCTTGAACTTTCCTCCATGACCAGTCCTAATAAATACATTGAAAATACTTCTCATTTTGGACTTTCTTGCCAAAAACAACAAAGGCATCAAATACTTCATCTTTTAAGGGAAGAAATAAAGTCTGGGAAAATCTAGAATAGTCATCAACTATCACGAGAGTATACAAGTTTCCTCTAAAACTTTGGACTCTTACTGGACTAATCAAATCCATATGAAGATTTGATGTGGTCTTTCAGTGTAAACTTTCTTCTTTGATTTAAATGATGACTTTGTTTGCTTTCCTCATTGGTAGGCATCACAAATAACATTATTTTTAAAATTTATTTTGGGTAAACTGATTACTAAATCATTTCTAAATAGTTTTGAAACTTGATTTATGTTTACATGAGATAACCTTTTATGCCACAATCAACTTTCACTAGTTTTTCCTATAAAACAATTTTCATAAAAAATTGAATTGAATAGAACAGTGTAACAGTTACCATCCATGGGTACTCTAAGTTTGACTTTCAATTCATATTTATTTAGTGTCAGTTCTTTCTTCTTGACAATTAAGCATTTTCTATAGTCAAAGTTGCCCATTTATCCTTGTTTGCACTTTGACTAACATTGAGTAGATTGTGACAGAGTCCAACTACAAGGTAAACATCTTTAATTCTCATGCCATCTAAACTTCCAATGTTATATCCCCAATTTTCTTGTCTGATGTGTAGTACAATTTATCCGTAATGGATATAAGATTCTTCAAATAAACTATATCATATTGAGGAAAGGAAAGAAAGGGACTAATAACTAAGGAAAGTTCAAGGACCTAAGTGAAAATTAGAAAAAGTTGGAGGCCAAAAGTTAAAGTAGAAACAAAAGTTAGGCCAAAAGTGGTAACTATAAAAGGTTTAGGGACCTAAATGTAATTACACAAAAAGTCAGGGACCTAAATGTAATTATGAAAAAGTTGAGCCAAAACAGGCCAAAAATGCCCAGAATCAGGTTAGATCTAAATTTTACCAATAGATAGACAAAATTATTCCGGTCAGTTTAATGCAACACAGAATTTTGATTTGAAGGTAAGCAATCTATCCTAGCTTATTTTCCTTTGATTTGGGAGTTTGAACTTAGGGTTTTCATGGAAGAAATTTGAGTTTTCCCTAAGGTGTTGTTCTATCCAAAAACCTTAGATGAAAGGAAAAAGAAGAAATTAAAGTTAGAGATATATGATTGAAGCTTAAACAAGCTAGTTAAGTGATTGGTGGAAGGAAATGGAATTTCAATGATTTAATGCTTCTATTGAATTTATATGACTTTGTGTAGGATTGGATAAGTTTTGAACCTTGGAAGCATTAGAATTCCAAGTTGTAGTTTTTGAAGTTCTTCTCTATTACTGTTCACTCGCATTAGAATCAAAACAAGAATTTTTGAAAGAAAAAAGGGTGTTATGCAATTCTGCATAGAACAGTGCATAGGAGCTGGAATTTCATGATTCTAAGCTCATAAATGGATTCAAAAGATGAAATTGTATAGGCTAAAGTCAAGACATCAATTAGTTCAAGGGCCAAGTTAATTAGTGAAGACTAGAGAAAGTTATGTTAGTAAAGAGTTTATCAAGGATAGTCTTGAACATTGTTGGAGTTCATGGTCCTAATGAATTATGTGATGAATATGAATGTTTTTAGGACTTTGAAACATCCATGAAGATATTGGGAAGTTATTGATTGAAAGGATTCATGGTTGGAAAGCTAGGGAGCAAGTGCAAAAGATCAAGAGAAAAGCTTAAGTGCAAGGTAGTGGACTTACCTCTTTATGTGCTTGGTATGGTATGCTTATGTGCTGACATGTATATAATATTTGAATGATATTGTGACATGATAAATTATATTCAATGTATTGTGAATAGCATATTTTCCATGGCCATTCACTTTTATGCAAACGAATATAGCATGATGGCATGTCACTAATCAAAAAAAGTTTAATGAAATTACATATCATGCATTAGCATCCATCTTGCATATTTAAGTGGTAATGTTTTCTAATGAGATTCCTTAGAATCTCACCCTCCCATAACCAACCATAATAGGTTATTCAAGATGGAAGAATCATGTTTGGTACATGAGCTAAGGAATGGAAGAGGAAGAGTAGACAAGTGATATCATGCATGTATGTTAGCCTTTTTCTGTAATGTTATGTAATATTCATTATATGTAAAGAAAATGTATGAAAGAATTATGGCATAACCCCATGATGTGTATGAATTTATAAAAGACAAAAGAGATGGTTTATGCATGATGGAACAATTAATGAAAGTGAAAGAAGGAAACTGATGGTAAAAACGTAGGTCATAAAGCAGTTTTGTTGTGGCTTCAGTTTGACCTAGCAAATGAAGGAATTATTTCACTAAATTTTATAATCATGTAGTACACATCTAGAGATTAAAATTCATAGGTAACATGCCTCATTTATACAAGTATATCAAGAGAAATTAATTTCCAAAGTTAAGAGACAAAATCTAGAATTTCCAGAATTTGCCATATGAACAGTAAAAAGTAACGATTTAACTGTATCAATTGGCAAAGTAAATGTCCATATTCATATTTTTCCTTTAAAGAGATATGAAAGACCTTCAATTAGAAATTTGGATCACCTCCATATGATTTTGTTACAATTAGTTATGAATTTTTAAATTTAGACTATAAATATGAAAATCACCAAATGAACAGTACTCGAGAAGCAAGTTTTAAAATTTTAATTTTTTGGGTTAATATAATGCTTCCGATACTCCAATACGCTTCAAATATGTACTCTGAGATGGTAAAAATAAGATGTTTCAAAATAGTTGATAAATATTATCACTGAGTATGACTTAATTTTAATTCTCTATATCTAATTTATCCAAGAGTTATTTAAAGAAGAGTCTTATCGAATAACTTATCGATAAATCCCTTCAAATTCCTTTTTGAAAGAAAGTATAAGTTTAGTGAGTCTGTAATGAAATTTTCACATTCTTAAAAAAGTGTTCTTAGCTAAGAAGCCTTATCAAATAGTTATTTGCTAAATTGAGTCTTTGAAAACTTGATAGACTTTATATGTATCAAAGAGCTTATCGATAAATTGATAAGTTTTTCTTCATTTTAAGTACTTCATTTGTTTAAGATCTTATCAATAAACACATTTAGCAATAACACTTCGATAAATTCTCTTAAAAAATGTTAACATAACTATTCTTGCTTGAAGATTTTATTGATTATTATTATTGATAAATGTTTTGATAAATGCCTTCATAAAATTCACTAAGTCATTTTCAAATTTATTGAAGGCTTGATCGATAAAGCTTTATTGAATAAGTCTTCAAAGAGAAATTTATTTATCAAAGGTCTTTTTGATAAGCAAGCTTATCGAATAGATCATTGACAAATATGCTTTAGAAATAAATTCTTTCCATAAATTTTCTTTTTATTTATTGAAGATCTTACCGAATAGTTTCCTTATCGATATGTTTATTGATAAATGATCTTTATTAGTATTAAAATATTTTTTGCAATATTTTTCAATTGTCATCATCAAAATATTAGAGTCTAATATAAACAAAGTTCTTTAGGGCTGTAGTAGAAAGTTTAAAAGGACTAAGTGACAACTAAACAGGTTCCAAGGCTGAATGTGTAAAAAGAAGTTAAGGGCATTAGGTTCCAAGGCTAGTTAATGTTATGAGGATGGGTTACTTGTTCGAAGCCTAACTAAGGTTATGGATTGGAGGTGATTACTCTTGGGAAAGTATGTTTAGTCATGAAGAACCAAAAGAATTGGTTACAATGAATAAACATAGAAAGGATTACCAGAAAAGGTTATAAATTTAGTCACGATGAACCAAAGGCATTAGTTGCAATGAAGAAACACAGAAAGGATTAGCATGAAAGGTTGTAACTTTAGTCACGATGAACCAAAGGCATTGGTTGGTATTAAGAAACATAGAAAGGATTCGTAGAGAAGGTTATGACTTTAGTCATGATAAGACAGTATTTTAGTGGCAACAAAAAGCTATGACTTTAGTTGCTACAAGCCAGTATTTTGGTTATGACAAACAGACATAGTGGCTCGCAAATGATGGGTAGAACTCTAGTAGGACTTAGTAGACTATCATTGATAGAAGTCTACAAAGAGCAAGTCTAGTAGAGGTTAAAGGAAAGGTAGCCACAGATTAATACACTCCCTTGTCTAAGAAAAAGTAATGCCTGAGAGTCAGATAAGGCAGTTAAAGGTTGAGCATGTACCCTATATCCTAGAAGGAGGGTAAAGTGGAAACCTAAGCTAGAGGAATTAATGTAGCCTTGATAAGGCTAAGATAGCCTAATGGAGTAGCTATCTTAGATTCCTGAATAGATGAAATAGGATATTGGAGATAGTAAACTCAAGAGGGATTACCTCAATGAAGTTTTGGGGATCACGATAAAGAGATGATAAGATATAGAGAATGATATAGATAGATACGAGGAACAAGTATGATGAGAGATGAGTATGTTCTCGATAATTTAAGTGATTAAGAATCGCTTGAGGTCAGGATCAATCACTTAGGGTCAATTTGAGAGGTTTTTGAGTAGGAATACAATATATGAAAGTTATGGCCACCCAATCTTTCCTAAGGATTGGAAACTAGTCCTCTAAGCTAGAATTGACATTACTCTTGACAGAGCAAGATACCCTGTACTAGCAGGAAAGGGATATCAATCAAGATGGAGTTGACATTGCTTTAAAGAAAGTGACATGTCCCTAATTAAGTATAAAAAGTAGTAGCTAAGGCATGGTAAGTGGAGTTAACTTTATCCTAATAGATTTATGATTTTCATTAGCGTTAAACGTCCCTAATTTTAATAGAGTATGAAAGCACGTATAATAAGAGAATGATATAAGCCCTCTCCTTATGACTCTATAAGCAGAAAGAGCAAAATCAGTGAACAAGAAAGATAGGCTCCCTTTTTTAAGGATAAGATATTTGAATAATATGCTACAGATTAGTAGTAAGAGCTTTGACTCCTTGTATTGAATGACAGGCGCTATGTTATATTTATAAAAAATATGCTAAAGCTCTGAGTGTTAGAGCTATGCATATTATGGAAAGGAATACTTGAGCTCTGATATTAGAACATGCATTCATGAGTAGGTATGTAGTCCTATAACATGTTGCATAGGTATTATGCATGTTAGAGTAATGCTCCTGCTAATAAGTAAAGAAGAGAAAAGAGAATGCATAAATCCTTTCTCTTTATCATTTAAAAATTTAAAGACGATACAGCGGCTAGAGGAGTAAGAGAACTTCTAAGGAAAATTGATTAAGGCATAGTATGAAGCCTAAGCCATACCTAAAAATATAGATAGGTAGGTAGGTTAGGGAAATTTTTAATGAGGCCTAAGGTAAACTTCAAGCGATAGTTAGTTGGCTAGAGGATTGATGAGGCATAAGAGAATGGTACTGGTTCATGGGAATAGTCTTGGGAAATTATTAAGTAAGTTGTCAACTATGTAGAGGTAGCTTAATCCTTTAGTTTAAAGTTTCCTAGATATCTAGATACAATATAACAAAATCCCAATAGATTTTAGAGGATTGCAATTAAATTATATTATGGCATTGAAATAGATCCTTCAGAGGCTGACAGTATCACAATAGATCCTAAGGTCGTAGTAGACCTAGCCTAAGGAAAGTTGCTTAGCCACATGATTAAGGGTATAGTATCTCTTTGGAAGACGATGACCAAGGATAAGATTATTTTCTCAAGTTGGGTAACTAATACAAAGAGAGTACCTATGACTATCATCTAGATTACCTTATCATTATTAGGCTAAGCTAAATTTTCTTCTTGTTAACAGAGGAAAGTTAGAGTTAGCAAGAGTTAAGGCTATAAGTCATGAACAAGAGGCATTCAGGCTAGCTCCAGATATGAGAAAAATATCTTGTGATATAAAAATACGTTGAGTATTAATAGTCAAATCCCCATAAAGCTATAAATGAGGCTATCGATAAGGCTCAAATTGAGAAATTTGACATAGATAAGTCTATAATTAAGGCTAAGTAAGCATGAAAGACCCAAAAGAGATAGTATGAGAAGGGTATAGGCAGTAAAGTATAAGGGTATAAGCATGTTAGCACTAGTGTTTCGTATTCTTATCAATACTTTTTAATTAAGTGTGTTCAGGATATAGTAGCCCAATGATGGTGACCCTTGGGAAATTATGTAAAAGTGTGGAAAAACCATAAATTTTTTGCAAAGTTCACAAAGTTCTACAAGGCAACAGAAAAGTTGAGAAAATAGAGTTTCTATTTTCTGAAGTTCACCTAAATTTGATGTGTAGTCGTGATCTATGCTTATCTTTGTCGTGCTTGTAACTCTCTATGAATTTTGGTCATGACTGAATTGACATTTGGGTCGTGACCATAGCATGTGTAGATATCGAAGTTACTCTCTATGATTATGAGTCGTGACCAGTGTCCATTATGTTGCGACCAATATTCCTTGTTTTCTAAAAATTTCTTCTCTACATAAAACAGTCGCGACCTAATAACCTTTTTATTATGACTACACTTGACCCTTTGCTAAAAAATTCTTCTATCTCATTCTGATTGTTGCTTGGTATTTTGGAATTTACTAGTATGGATTTAAAATTGAATTTTGAACATATACTTTTGAATATTGGCAAACTTGAGGAAGTATGAGTTGCTTGTTTTATTGATTGCCTACTAGAAATTATGCATTGAAACACCCTTACTTTTATACATTTGAGGGACCAATCAGTAGAATTTAGAACCACTTACAAGTCTTTGGATGTCCATTAGCTAAATCTGGAATTTTTCTCTTTCTCAGTTACTGTTCATATGGTATTCTAGATTACACGATGAACTTCAAAAAATCATAATTAATTCTAGAAAAATAAAAATGAAGTGGTTCAAAATGCTACGTGAAGATAAGCTCTTGGAATTTAAGGGAAAAATAATTTCCAGACCAAATTCTTAGCCAATCAATACAGTTTATTCGTCAAATTTTACTGTTCATTTGATCAAAATTCTGAAGACAGATTCAGGTCCCTTACTTTGGAAATTCATTTCTCTTGTTATACAATTCCAAATAAAGTGTTATACCTATGAATTTAAAGCTCTAGATGTGTGATACATGCTCATAAAATTTTGTGACATAATTCCTTCATTTGCTAGGTCAAACTAAATCCACAACAAAATTGCTTTAGGACCTACGTTTTTACCATTTTAGTTTCTATTCTTTTACTTCCAATAATTGTTCCAACTTGTATAAGCCATCAAATAAGCTTCTCAATAGTCATATACATCATGTACATATGCCATAATTATTATTAATAGTTTCATCACATAAATGGACACCTTACATGGCATTTACATACATAGATAATTCATAGCATATAATAAGATCTCAATTAGTTCCATTCCTTTCTTCTATTCTTTAGCTCTTCTCCATGCATACCTTTTCCATCGTGCTTGACCTAAATTGGTTGGTTATGGGAGAGTGATATTCTAGGGAATCTTAGTATCAAACATTTCCACTTAAAAATGCAAAGATGGATGCTAATGCATGATATGTAATTTCATTAAACTTTCTTTGATTAGTGACATGCCATCATGTTATATACTTTTACATAAAGCGCATGGCCATGGAAAATATGTTATTCACAATACATTCAATATCATTTATCATGTCACAACATCATTCAAATATCATATACATGTCAACACATAAGCATACCACATCAAGCACATAAAGAGATAAGTTCACTACCTTGCACTTAAGCTTTTATCTTGATCTTTTGCACTTTCTCCCTAGCTTTCCAATCATGAAGCCTTTATGTCAATCACTTCCCAACATCTTCTTGGATGTTTCTCTACTTTATTCCACACAATTTTTCATTCTAAAACCTTACTCTATCACAAGAGCAATCTAGCTCTATTGCAAAAACATTAATTTATATTACTCAGAATTTGCTCCTTCTTAAGGCCGTATCATCTTTCATAAATGCTTTTCATTCCCTTTTCATATTCATAGCACATCATTCATATATCTTACCCTTACTAAAGGGATATATCCTGAGTATCATAATCATTATCTGCAGGTTCATTATTAATCCTCATTGTTAATCTCATTTACTATCATTGCTTGATCATAAATTCTCATTTTATTCTTTGGGAATTAACTGGCTACCTATCTCATTCATCATTTTTCTATTGCTTTATCATCACCAAGTTAAATTATCTAATTGTATGTCATAGGGCATGGAAGCAACATAGCTTTCTCATCTGGTATACTCTACCCAGTACGTACTGCGTAAGGGGGGAGTATTCATTTATCATAGCATACTCAACATGCATAATATGTAAGAAGATATAGTCATTTAAGAATTCTCTTACATGCGTGTCATCATATGACAACTGCAAGTAGATGCAACTTCTCATCATAACTTATGGCAACATAAGCCATACCATTATTATATAGTTTGCTCAACCAACCCTTATAAGCACAAGTAGTTACATTAATGCATGCATTGTTTAGTACCCTTTGCTACTGAGATTTCCCCCGAAATCTTATCCCTTTCCATGTAATCCCAATCCCACAGGTTTATGAATGATGAAAGAGGATGATGAAGCATGAAGAAAAGCTAGGGATTGGATAGTATATATGTTATGTGAATGTGTAATGTTGCTGTATGACCAATGTAAGCAGTGATGGTCATGATGCAATGAAAAATAGTAAATAATAGAATAAATGTATGAATTTTTACAGAAATTTAGATGACATGCCAAGCTTCATTTTGACACCAAGAATGCTTTATTTGTATTTCTGTACAAAGAGAACTAATTTTCCAAAGTAAGGGACCAGAATATGTTCCCAGGATTTTTGACCAAATAAACAGTAAATTTTGGCGAATAAACTGTATTAATTGGCTAATCATTTGGTCTAGAAATTATTTTTCCCTTAAAATTCAAGATGTTATCTTTAGTTATATTTTTGAACTACTTCATTTCGATTTTTATAGAATTAGTTATGAGTTTTCAAAATTTGTTGCGTAATCTAGAATACCATATGAACAATAACTTGAGAAAGAGTAAAATTCCAGATTTAGCTAATGAACTTCCAAGGTCTTGTAAGTGGTTCTAAATACTACTGAATGTTCCCTAATACGTATGAAAGTAAGGATGTTACACTACACAATTTCATCTTTTTAATCAATTTATGAGCTTAGAATCATGAAATTCCATCTCCTTCATGGCCTGCTATATAGAACCGAACACATGCACACAATTCTTTCAAAAATTCTCATTTTGGTTCGAATGCTTCCCATACTTGTTTCTCTACTTTATCCCACACAATTTTTCATTTTAAAACTATTGGAAGCATCAAAATCATGAAATTCTAATCACTGTTAATGTGAGTGAGTGGTAATAGAGAAGAATTCCAAAAACTACAATCTTGGAATTTCAACATTTTCAAGGTTCAAAACCTTTTCAATCCTACACAAAATCATCATATAAATTCAATGGAAACATTAAATCATTTAAATTCCATTTCCTTCCATCATGAATAGTACATACCAAACAGGTTAACCCTTGGCAAAGTCAAGAATATTAACTTGATTCAACAACCAATCACTTAACTAGCTTGTTTAAGCTTCAATCATATATCTCTAACTTTAATTTCTTCTTTTCCCTTTCATATAAGGTTTTCTGGATGCACAACACCTTAGATAAAACTCAAATTTTCTACCATAAAAACCCTAAGTTCAAGCTCCCAAATCAAAGGAAAATAAGCTAAGAGAGATTACTTACATTTAATCTCTAACTTGCTTGAACTTTGGTACCTTGAATCTTCTTTATCTTGGCTTGATCTTCCATTTTACAAGATTTTTCCCCAAGTTTCATGAGGCCACGGTTTTGAACCAGATTTAAGGGGGTATTTATAGAAAATTTCATGGAAAATCAATGGCCAAGATTACTTTGTGCACTATTTGATCTAGAGGCTCACATTTAATCTTGGATTTAACTTTTTTCAAAAAAGAATAATTATGACATCATAAGGGACACCTCATGGGGGTATGTGGTGAAATTCTCATGTAAGGAAGCTTCTGGAAAAATTTCAGTCCAATCTGGCACTGATGGAGCAATTTCACAATAACCGGACTATTTTCTGTTCCTAATTTTTTATAATATACCAGGATATGTATGATGTCCTAGAAATCAATATCTAGGCTTCTCATACCATTGAAATTGTTATCCTAAGTATTTATCTGCCATCTATCCCTTAAAAACTGACTAAAATACCCTTGGTGTCCTTTCTTACACTATATTAATCCTAAAGGCATAATTGTCATTTCACCTCTCGTTGTACTGCCTCAGGGCATATACTGGCTCTAACTAATCATACTTATACTATGGACCATGTTTTTAGCCTATCCCAGATGACCAAAATGCCTTCCATCCATCACAGTACAATATGGGCATCTAGGGGCATTTTCGTAATTTCACACTTTTTCTGGACACTGGCTCCTTCTACTGATGAACTGGTACCCTAGGTTTTGGGCCCTCCTTGGCGTCATCATAGGCCTATATATGAGGTCATATGATCTTATTCTATCTAAACTTACATACCGATAAGTTCCATTATCGGATCACAGGTGTTATCAAACTCCCGTAAAAAATCACTAATATGTGAATAACATTTTATATATAACTTCTTCTGGGGTTTTGTTAGATCCAGGGCATCTGACACTATAGGGTACACTTCCTATAGTTTCCCCACTTATATTTGAAGTCTATGAAATCTTATAAAATTTTAGATAACTTTCAGACTATCAGATAAATATCTGCTGTCTAGAGCCTTAATAAAATTTCTGTATCATGCTAGATTAACCAGCATACCTTCCTCTATTCACTAATGGAATGTGGGACTGAAATACTGTCAGGCAGTTCTAAACCTCTTCCCAGC
This sequence comes from Leucaena leucocephala, assembly GCA_037074615.1. NCBI lineage: Eukaryota > Viridiplantae > Streptophyta > Magnoliopsida > Fabales > Fabaceae > Leucaena > Leucaena leucocephala. The sequence continues at coordinate 21,791,522 of CM073519.1, forward strand.
TGATCTTTATATAATTATAATTTTGCCCTTGAACTTTTTACTTAATTATATTTAAGTCCCATAACTTTTGGAAATTACCACTTTTAGCCCAACTTTTATTTCTACTTTAACTTTTTGCCTTCAACCTTTTCTAATTTATGTTTTAGTACTTCTCTTTCTTCAACACTCATCTAACCTTTATCATTTCTTCTAATCTTTGTCATAATCCTTTCCAAACCTCTTTCCACTATCAGTATTTTACAGATAGGGAAAAATTAGGATATGACATACATCGAGGTTGATTGATCTCATGTATTTAGTTTAATATTCATGCAATCTTGTCATGGTGAGTAGATTAGGGTGAGTAAGCCAAATGGAAGAATTGTGAGCCTTCAACATATACTCATTTATATTGTGTGACACTCTAGTTAGGTAATTTTATGGAACTTGTCTTAATCCTTGATTCAAAACCACATTAGCTTCTTGAACATGTGAATATGATAAGGGCATTTCTTTCAAAATTCTTTTGACCAACCAGTCACCACATAAAAATTAAATCTTTTACTTATACCCATTTGAGACCTTCACTATCTTTTAAAATTTCATCCTTGATTACTGAATGTTGTACAAGATATTTGTTATTGCAGTAAGTCTTTAATTGTGAAATAAATGTTAAGTTGCACCCCTTGTTGAATATCTAAACTTCCATGTATTTGTTATCTAGTTCAATAATTAAAAGAAAAGAAGAACACAAAGAAAAATTACATAATAGAGAAAAAAAAGAAGAAAGAAAAGAGAAAGAAGAGATAGACCTGATAACAATATGTGATATTCAACTTAAATAAAAGGAAGTTAGCTATGACTGTACTTTTTAGTCGCATAGTTGAAATTGTGTTAAGTGTTGAAGTAGCTTGAAGAGTAAGATCATGTGTAGTATTTCATTTATCATTGACATGCATTTCCATTTTATCATTTAGACTTTCTAACATTACAATCTATTAAAGACCCTTTGATTCACAACCCTTATGGCATTTAGTGGTGGAGATGTATGATGTTTATAAGCCAATGATAAGCCTAAGCTAGATGGTTGAGTGAAATTACCTTGATAAGAAAGTGAGTGAAACACTATCTAGAGAGGAAAATCTCAACCTAGTTGCTTACTATGATTTAATTGCATAAGTTAGATTTTTTATTGATATGAGATTAGTTTGGACTATTATCAATTGAAGGGAAAAGATTGATGAGTGTTTGAATTCTAATTTTGATTCATAATTTTGCTCAAAGTGCAAAGGTAAGTGGGGAGAATTGATAAACTCATTTGTATTGATTTTAGTACGTTTAAAGATGGTTTTATTATTGATTTTTGTCCCCATTTATCAATATGTTGAGCAATTAATAAATAAAATAAAAATGGAACAAGTGAGACTTAATTGATATGATCTAGTGATTAATTAGACAAATAATCTGTTTCTTCTAACTTTCCATTATACGCAATGCACTAACAGAAGATAGAATGGGTAGATATTAGCAACTAATTTGACAACTGGACAAAAGGAAATTCTTTTGGAAGAGGAGAATGGCACGTGCTAACATTGATCTATATAGGAGATTCACTTATTCAGTATAGCTATGGACCAGTCAAGCTATTTGGAAAGGAGAAAGCGTGATTATGTTTCTGTTGGAATTGCACATGCTGGACCAAGGGAGAAGGGAGTTGGTAACAACATGAGATGACACATGGGGATTACAGTTACACAGGCTGGATCCAAGAATTAACGAGCTGAGAATATAAGTAAGTGGGGGATTCACACATGTTCTATAACAAAAATCACATGGAGGGGAAAGCTAATATATTCATGCATATCCTGGCATACATATGACACACCTGGCATCACACATTCACTCCAGCTGCTAATCATTCCATTCAGATCACATCACTCATTCCACACTTCTCTTATATATATCCATTCATGCCATATACAGAGGATATATTATCACACGCATCATAGATCTCCCATTGATCACATATCATCACACGCATCACAACTCCCCCACTGATCACATATCTATCACACACCATACAACCCCATATTCCATACACTTCACACAGCTTCATTAGTCTCACTCTATCTCTCCCACTCTCTCTCTTACACATAACTCACTCCATACAAAACCACCTCTATTCTCTCTCCTCATCTACATTTTTGCTCTATTTGGGCAGGGAAGCCAGAGGAACATTCTTCTTCTATCTTCATCTTATCTTTACATTCACTATAACTGCTGTTAGTTTTGCTATTAATGTTGATGTCTTGACAGCAATAGAAGGCTAGAGTTACTATGCTCTCTTAGAGATGATAATGAACCAGAATCCTTGATATAAATCAAGGAGTTTATTGTGTCTTTAATTCAAATTTGATTGTATCCATTTGATGTAGTTAGTTCTAGAATTACTTATGCAATTAGAGTTAATAGATGATTAATGATTAGGGAACCGAGTTGAATTTCCTATTTCTACATAATTGATGCTTTAATTGATTCTTATCTATGAACTAGTTGGACATGGTTATGGTTAATTAGAGTAATTCAATAATAAAGTAGAGTTGTATGTGTTTAATTCATCTTCTTCTATCTCTTGAGTTGAATGATTAATATTTCTTTATTCAATATCTATGAGTTGTAGCTTTGATTCAGATTTAACTAGTGAGTTGTTAGCTAACACGTTCTAATTCAACTAATTAACTCAAGATATTTTATGGATAATAAAAGTAAGGTAATCTCTAAGGGAGTACACTTATCATTGATTCATCTCATCATCATAAACACCTAAAATCATAAACAGTAGCATAGGATTTACATTTAGAATTTAGTCAATAGCTCATCTCACAATTCATCTTATTAATTTGTTAATTTGTGACTCATTGGATTAATTAGGTACTTTAGCATCCATTTAGGCTCCTTTAGAATTGACCTAGGTTAGATTCACTCTACTATTGGTTAGCATAGTTTCTTTTAATAATTAAAATGACAGTTATCAAGGTGGCCCACTAGGAAGCATAGTGTTGAGTCACAAAGTTAGAAAGATACTTTAGGATAATGAGAAAGAACATTGCTAGCTATCATTGAAGAAAAACAAAATAGCATAATAAAAAGAAAGAATAGCGTGAGCACAAAAAAGCATAAGCAGATAATAGCATAAGTGAAGGAACATCAGTATCCCTTGTACTAGTTCCCAGTAAAGGAACTATAAAAGGGAAAGAGGTAGTTAGAGGATGAGATTTCCTTATACCAGTTCTAAGTAGAGGAACCGTGGAAAGGAAAGAGACGGATAGATAGATAGAAAAGTTACAAAAAGTTAGAAATAGCTAGAAAAGATAAGGGACTAGAATAGATCCATACAAAAAGGATATGAAAGGAAAGATTCATACTATAGTTTGTCTTATGAGAAAGACAAAAATACTTAAGAGTAAGATTCTACTCAGAAGCCGACAAAGCTATAAGTCAAAGAGTATTCTGGAATATAGAAAGAAAAGTATAATGAAATATTTATAATGAGTAATGAGAAATACACGATAGCATGAAAAGATTCATAATAAGAGATACATAATGAGAAGTATGATTCATGACAAAGATCCCAGGATTACATCAAATTTCTGAAAGATTATGTATGATAGAAATAGACACTACTCATAGGTATAGTACAGTAAGTAGTCCCTAAATGGATTATCGTATCCTTACTTTAATACCCTTATATGATCCATTAGTAGTCTTAGGAACCACTTTAGGACCCATTAATGTTGGAAACAAGAATTTGGAATTTTTCTAAATTCCTCTTGGGTACTGTTCATTTAGCATTTTTCAGAATTTTGCCCAACTTTGAAAATTCATATTTAAATCTATAAAATTACAAATGAGGTGATTCTAAGTCTCAATGAAACCTCTTTAAGATATCTTTATGGAAAAAATAATAACTAGGTTCAAAAGTTACTGTAGAGTTCCTAATATATTCATAAAAACATATTGTTCATATGGTAATTTTTCTAGTTTTCTAGAATTCAACTCTTGACTTTGAAAAATCGCCATAAATTTGTTTCTTATCCAAATTGAGTGTACTTGATATCCACTTAAAGCTTAGGATGTTAAATTTATGCATCTAAATTTTATAGTTTAATTCATACAATATAATATTCAGAACATGGCGGCAAGCTCACTGCCTCCCAATAGAACTTACACAAAGTACTTTTTGTTTCTTATTTACAAAATATAGGTTTATTTGACAAAACCAAGCATGCTTCAAACACCATCCATTGGCTCTTTGCTTTTGGAATGCTTAGCACCTAACATGGTTTAGTTTTAAAAAGAGTAAGATTTCCAAAGAAATCACAATAGCAACTAACACAACCTTTAATATCATCAAGCAATTATATAAAGCATATTATATGATATGGGAGACACACAATCATTTTCATATTTTGGCATTCTCTAACATGCATTTGTCATGACATCTTAGCAAGGAGATTACCACATCATCAAGCCCATCAAGCTTGCACATCATCACATAATATCATGCTCAACCAAACATCATAAACAACAATACCAATAAATAATTGCAAGACAATGATAGAGTTGTTGCTACCTCTTGGAAATCATTTTCTTTCCTTGTTGACTTGAAGTTCTTTAGGTGCACAAATGTCAAATCTTAATTATTGAACAATAATTCCATGTTATTACAACTTCTCCAACATAATTCAAACTTAAAAACCCTAACTACCCTTTCTTGGATCAAATTAGGGTTCTATTTCTCCCAAGCACTAATATTAACTCTTGGGATCATATCCTACATAATTTTGGCTAAGGAATCCAATGGTGTGATCCAAATTTTGAAATGTCTTCATCTCCTATACTGTCCATACGGATAAAAACAAAAATTGCAACTTAGGGTTTTCTAAAATTTCCATTTTGATGCTTAAGGCTTCCAATTAGGGTCTCCCTACTACACCCTACACAAAATTGCATTTTGAACAAATTGAAGGCCTTAAAATCATCATATCTTAACCCTAGAATAGAGTGCACAAATCTAGACAGCAAGTTATTTCAAGAACAATTCCAAGAAGCTATTGATTTCATGAGCTCAAACATGTTAAATTTTTTCCTTTTCAACTTGTCTTTGCTACTCTTATCATAACTTTCATCTTTTCCTAATTTGGACAGCATCTCCCCTTAGAAATCTAGGGTTCCCAACCCCTCAAAACCAAAAATCAAACTTCCAAATAAATCACTAAAAGCTTGGAAGTATGCTTACCTTAGTATCCTTGATTTTTGGCAGGTTTGAAGCTTTGATCTTGGCTTGAGTTTTGAATTGTCAAGAGTTTCCCCCATGTAAAGAGGGCTGCATGAAATGGAGGTCTTGGGAGGGGGTATTTATAGAACAAGGGCTAGGATTTAATCTCTCTTTAATTGCAATCATGACAACTTTTGAGTTGTCCTCTTTTTTTCCCTTCCTCCCTTCTTTTGACACCAACTCATGGGTTCTTAGAGCTTCATGGTTTTTCTTGGAGCTTCTTGAGTTTTCTCCAATTTTCCAAAATTAACCGGTACCGATTCGGGTGATTTTCGGGAAAAATAAATTATTTAATGGAACAATATTTTCTAAAATACTATTTGACCTATCTATCATATCTAAAATCATTACTAACCCTTCAAATATTTATCCCTATTTTCTTATATTTTTTTGAGGTTTTTTTATAGTCCGAATACTTAACCTTGCCTCTTTCTTCTTATTTCTCTTGGATGTTTGGCTGACTCTTTGGAGTCCATAATCAAATCCTCACATCACATAACCATTCATCCATTACAATCTAACTTTCTCGTGAACATTGAGCTCATTTAACTATATTAACTTTCCTTAATCTTTACAAATGGACTTGGTCTTTCGATCAATTGATATCTTGACTTTAACCTACACAATTTCATCTTTTAAATCCATTTATGAGCTTAGAATCATGAAATTCTAGCTCCTTCATGGCCTGCTGGACAAAACTGAAAACATGTACATAATTCTTTCAAAAGTTCTCATTTTGATTATAATACTTCCCATATTTGTTTATCTACTTTATCCCACACAACTTTTCATTTTAAAACCATTGGAATAATCAAAATCATGAAATTCCAATCACTGTTCATGAAGTGAACAGTGATAGAGAAAAATTTTAAGAATTATAACTTTCAATTCTAATGCTTCTAATATTCAAAATCTATCCAATTCTATACAAAATCATCATATAAATTCAATGGAAATATTAAATCATTGAAATTCCATCTCCTTCTATCATGAACAATGCAAATCAAAATGGTTTAACCATGGCAAAGTCAAGAATATCAACTTGATTCAACAACCAATCACCTAACTAGCTTGTTTAAGCTTCAATCACATATCTCTAACTTTAATTCCTTCTTTCTCCTTTCATCTAAGGTTTTGGGCAGCACATACACCTTAGAGAAAACTCAAATTTCTTCCATGAAAACCCTAAGTTCAAGCTCTCAAATCAAAGGAAAATAAGTTAGGATAGATTGCTTACCTTTAATCTCTAGCTTGCTTAAACTTTGGATCTCGGATTTTTCTGTATCTTGGCTTGAGTTTCCATTTTGACATATCCTCCCCAAGGGTTCTCATGCCATGGTTTTGATCAGAAATATTGGGGTTATTTATAGAAAAATCTCACGGAAAATTAATGTCCAACATCACTTTGTGCACTATTTGATCTAATGGCTCATAATTGCTCTTACATCAAACTTGCCCACTAAGTCAACTCTAGATAAGATCACATGACAAACATCTTCTCTTCCCTTTTCCTTGGACACCATGTGTGAAGGTGTGTGGGGTCCCACCATGTGCAATCCCTAATTCTCACTTTATTCCTTTTTCTTTTCTTTTTCAAAAAATTCAGAAATTATTCATTATTGGACTTGGGCTCAAAGACAACTTTTGGGACTTATTCGACTGCCCTATTATGAAATATTGGACTGCCCAAGGCCTTCCTTGGTTCTAATAGCTAATTGACACAAATCCCAAGGCACTTTCCTTATACCGATATCATTAAAATATCCTAATTTTGAAATAAATGCTAGACACCTCTTTTAATAGTTATAACATTTTTATAAATTCATTATATTATAAAATAAATTCTCTACAAAGTCTCATAATTTTTTGAGACTCATAAGTCCTGATAAAAATTCCCTACATTTCTTCAATACCATTTATTGGTGTTCAATTTCACTTTAATTTTTCAAAGAGCGTTATCGTCTTTGCATACATCATTAGAGTATTCCTTGACCTTGGTAAACTATTTTGGGAACTCTCCTTAACCATCTAACCTTAGTCAAATGACGAAAATGCTCTTAGTCTGACTCTGACTCAATGACACCACAGTGGAATACTCAGTGGCACTTTCATAATTTTATATTTTTCTCCGTCTTTATTTACCCTAGCCCATATACTTATCTGAGAATATTATTGAGACTATAAGATGCCATTTTGGGCCCCTTACATGGTCCACTAATTTAATGGGTTAAACTCACGAGAAATTCCCCTGAAACATATTTATCGGGTGTTTTAATCTACTGTAAATTTTATAATAAATTCTACAGAACTCCTTTTTGAGCTTTGCCAGTTTCATAAATTCACATATTAATTATAAGAATTTACTAATAAATTTCATCTAATTTTGAGGTCTAGAGGATACTGTATTAATTTCCCTTTCTTCAGAAATTAATATAATTTTTTCAGGATCTTAAATCAAAATTGTGTGTTATATCAAACTGATCAGAATAATTTTTTCTATTTACTGGAAAAATTTTGGACAAATATGATTTTGGGCATTTTTGGGCCTTTTTCGGCTCAACTTTCAATAATTATCATTTTGCCCTTGAACTTTTGAAAATTATACTTTAGGCCCTCAACTTTTCATAATTACACTTAATAGCCCAAACTTTATTTCTACTTTCATTTTTACACTAAAGAACTTTTAAACTTTTCATTTTAGTCCTTCATCTTTATACCTTTGTCTAATCATGTTTTTCCTTTCTATTCATTAGCATAATCCTTTCCAAACCTCTTTCCACCATTAGTATTATACAGATAGGGAAAAAGTAAGATGTGACATTTCTACCCCCTTAAAATAAATTTTATCCTCAAAATTTACTTAGCACCTCAGTCAACTATCTTAGATATATATCATTTTCTCACTGTATGACTAAGGATTGGGGTAATTATCTCTTATCTCTTTTCTTGACATCTTAGCGGAGTACTTTACATATCTGCATATCTTTATATCTTTGCTGTGATTATTCTTCTATTATGAATCAACTCAATCAGAGTGAAACTCTATTTCATTCTATTACTCGCTTACTTGCTTGCATCTATTTGCATATGGACTTCTCATCAGGCTAGAATTTTTAGTAGTATCCATTTCTTTCATATCAAACTCTCTCAAATACAGCTATATTTTGGAGTTTCTGTCAACTACTCATCATACTTCTTCTTCATGTCATCTTTAATAATTCATCATAATACAGAGAGAGGACTTATGCCATTATTCTTTATTTCTTTACTTTACTGCTAGATAGGAGCACATACAATAACATGCGTAATGCCTGGCCAACATGTTACAGGACTACATACTTGCCCATGAATACAAAGCTCTGACATCGAAGCTCAAGCATTCCTTTTCTTAATATGCATAGCTCTAACACTCAGAGTTTACACAGCTTTATCACATAGAGCTTGCACTGCTCTAATATTTGGAGCTTTAGCATATTTTACAAATATAACATAATGTCTGGCATTTTATGCAAGTAGTTAAAGCTCTCACTTGCTATTCTATCTGTAACATGACATTCAAACATCTTATCCCCTTCAAAAAGGGAGCCTCTCTATCTGTTTATAAAGCTAGCTACAAAGTCACTTCTTATTGTACTTCTCAATACATATTTCTCATTATGTATCATATTACATATTTCTTATAATGTATCTCATACTGTACTTTTCATGTTATATATCATGGAATATCTAGCTATATCATGGTTTATCTTGTCTTATCATGACGTATTCTAAGATACCATAAGTCTAACATTCTCTTTAACTTATAACTTTGCTAGCTTTTGATAAAACTCTTCTAAATATTTCCTTTCAAATCCATTTTATTTGGACTTGATATAAGGGTTTCAGTCTCTTACCATTCATAACCCTTTCTAACTTTTCATAGATATTTCTATCATTTTACATAACTCTGTGTATATATGACAATTTCTATGGCATTTACACCCTTCTCATCACTTCCCAGAGGGTCACCTATCATTGGGCTACTAATGCCTAAGCACACTTAACTGAAAAATGTAGATAAAAATATGAAGCACTCGTGCTAACAAGCTCCAACCCTAGTACTTTACTATCTTAAACCCTTCTTATATGTCTCTCTTGGGTCTATCTGGCCTTCTAATCTCTTTTTCATCATCTAGAGGATCTATTTGTCTCTCATTTTTATTGCCTGTAATCTCATCTTAAGGATCTCCTTATTCTTATTTGGCCCCTTCTTAATCTTATGAGATATTCTTTTTATCTTCCTTAGGCATCTTATCTACAAACTTATAAATATATGTTACTCATGGGTACTCTTTCTGTTATGAGTTAACCAACTTGTGAAGCTTCTCTACCTTAACCTTTTCCTTAGTATTCGTCCTTCCAAAGAAATATTGTACTTATGGCTCAATACTTTCTTTCTCTAGGCTAGGTCTATTGCGACCCTCGGGGATCTACTGCGATCAACCGTAAGCCTATTCAAGATCTAACTGTGACCCTAGAATTTTATTCTCTATGAGCCATGCTAGGATCTAACTGCAATGCTTCATAATCTATTGCGATTCCATTGTACTGTATTTTCATCTTTGGAAGACCTAACCAACTGACTAAGTTACAAGGTTAGCCACTTCCTCTTAGTTGTTAACTCAATAAATAATTCCCCAACAATGATCACATAAGCCAATATTATCTATTAGGACTTTACTCATTTCCTCTATCACTCGGAAATTTCTCATATCATTCCCATAATTTATAACTTTACTATATCTATTACTATAGAGAGCTACACAGACTCTACCATGCACATATCTATCATAATATGTTCATCTCATCTAGTGGACATTACTCTACATGAGCCGTACTGTCCATTCTCTTGGCTATATCTCAAGAGCAATTTGACTTTATCATAAGAGCAATCTAGCTCTATTGCGAGATCATTAACTTTTATTACATAGACACTGCTCTTTCTTAGAGCTACATCATCTTTCATAATGCTTCTCATTTTATTTCATATTCATGGCACATCATTCATGTATTTTATCCATGCTAAAGCGATATGTCCTGAGTACTATAATCATTTATCTATAGATTCGCTATTAACCTTAATCTCTAATCTCATTAATTGCTTTTCTATTGCTTTATCATTAACAAGTTGAATTATCTAATTGCATGTCGTATGGTATGGGAGCAACATAATTTTCTCATCATATATACTTTACCTATAATGAAATACAAAAGGGGACTATTCATTCATCATAGCATACTCTAAAATGCATAATATACAAGGAGATGCAATCATTTAAGCATTCTCTAACATGTGTCATATCCTAAATTTTCCCTATCTGTATAGTACTGATAGTGGAAAGAGGCTTAGAAAGGATTATGACGAAGATCAGACGAGATAATAAAGGTTAGATAAGTCTTAAAGAAAGAGAAAGACCTAAACACAAAGTAGAAAAGGTTAAAGGCCAAAAGTTAAAGTAGAAACAAGATTTGGGCCAAAAGTGGTAATTTTCAAAAGTTATGGGACTTAAATATAATTAAGTAAAAAGTTTAAGGGCAAAATTGTAATTATAGAAAGATCAGCCCTGAAAGGGTTAGAACTGCCCAAAGTATTTTAATCCCATATTCCATTAGTAAATAAAGGAAGGTATGCTGGATAATCTGATATGATACAAAAATTTTATTAGGGCTCCAGACAGCATATATTTATCTGATAGTCTAAAAGTTATCTGAAATTTTATCAGATTTCATGGACTTCAGATATAAGTGGGCAAATTACAGGAAAGTGTGCCCTACAGTGTCAGATATCCTAGATCTGACAGAACTCTGGAAGAAGTTCTGTATAAAAAGTTATTCACATATTAGTGAATTTTGACGGGAGTTTGATAACACCCGTGATCCGATAATGGAACTTATCGGTATGTAAGCCTGGATAGAATGAGATCAGATGACCTCATATATAGGCCTATAATGATGCCAAGGAAGGCCCAAAACCTAGGGTACCAGTCTATCAGTAAAAGAGGCCAGTGCCAGAAAAAGTGTGAAATTACGAAAATGCCCCTGGATGCCCAGATTGTACGAGAGATGGATGAAGGGCATTTTGGTCATATGGGATAGGCTAAAAACGTGACACATGGTATAAATATGATTATTTGAGCCAATATATGCCTTGAGGCAGTACAAAGAGGGGTGAAATGACAATTATGCCCTTAGAGTCAATATAGTGCAAGAAAGGACACTAAGGGTATTTTGGTCATTTCCCAAGGGATCTGTAATTAAGTTGTGGCCAGTACAAGTATGTCAATGGTGTTAGAAGCCTAGACATTGATTTCTAGGACATAATACATATCCTGGTTTAATATAAAAAATTAGGAACAGAAAACAGTCCGGTTGCTGTGAAATTGCACCGATCGGTACTGGATTGGACTAGAATTTTTCTAGAAGCTTCCTTACACTATGAGCACGCCACCTAACCCCTTGAGGTGTCCCTTGAGCTGGCCCACATGATGTCATAATTATTCTTTTATGAAAAAGTGAAATCCAAGATTAAATGTGAGCCTTTAGATCAAATAGTAACCAAATCAATCTTGGCCATTCATTTTTCTTGGATTTTGGCTATAAATACCCCTCAATTCTGGTTCAGAACCGTAAGATCATGTACCCTTGGGGAAACTCTTGCAAAATGGAAACTCAAGCCAAGACAAAGAAGATTCAAGGTTCCAAAGTTCAAGCAAGCTAAAGATTAAAGGTAAGCAATCTTTCCTAGCTTATTCTCCTTTGATTTGGGAGCTTGAACTTAGGGTTTTTATGGGGGAAAAGTTGAGTTTTCTCTAAGGGAAGGTTCTTCCCAAAGACCTTAAAGGAAAGGGGAAAGAAGAAATTAAAGTTAGAACCATATGATTGAAGCTTAAACAAGCTAGTTAAGTGGTTGGTTGTTGAATCAAATTGATATTCTTGACTTTGCCATGGTGTGCCCTGTTCGGTCTTCACTGTTCATGAGGGAAGGAAATTGAATTTCAATGATTTAATGCTTCCATTGAGTTTGTATGATGATTTTGTGTAGGATTGGAAAGGTTTTGAACCTTGGAAACATTAAAATCTCAAGGTTGTAGTCTTTGAGATTCCTTACAGTTACTGTTCACTCGCATGAACAGTGATTGGAATTTCATGATTTTGATGGTTCCATTGGTCTTAAAATGAAAAGTTGTGTGGGGTAAAGTGGAGAAACAAGTATGGGAAGCATTAGAATCAAAATGAGAATTTTTGAAAGAATTGTATGCTTATGTTTAATTCTGTACAGCAGGCCATGAAGGAGCTGGAATTTCATGATTCTAAGCTCATAAATGAGTTCAAAAGATGAAATTATGTAGGGTAAAGTCAAGATATCAATTGATTCAAGAGCCAAGTGGATTAGTGAATATTAGGGAAAGTTATGACAATAAAGAGGGTAACAAAGTTAATCTTGAACATGGTTGGAGTTCATGAGTCCTAATGAATTATGTGATGAATATGAATGTGTTTAGGACCTTGAAACATCCAAGAACATGTTGGGAAGTGATTGGCATAAAGGTTTATTGGTTGGAAAGCTAGGAAGCAAATGCTAAAGATCAAGAGGAAAGCTGAAGTGCAAGGTAGTGAACTTATCTCTTTATGTGCTTGATGTGGTATGCTTATGTGTTGACATGTATGTGATGTTTGAATGATGTTGTGACATGATTAATGATGTTCAATGTATTGTGAATAACATGTTTTCCATGGCCATGCACTTTATGTAAAAGTATATAGCATGATAGCATGTCACTAATCAAAGAAAGTTTAATGAAATTACATATCATGCATTAGCATCCATCTTGCATATTTAAGTGGTAATGTTTGCTACTGAGTTTCCCTAGAATCTCACTCTTCCATAACCAAACAATTTCGGTCAAGCATGAAGAAAAGGTATGCATGGAGAAGAGCTAAAGAATGGAAGAATGGAAGTGAAGTATTGAGATTTTAGCATATACTATAAATTGTCCATGTATGTAAATGCCATATAAGGTGTCCATTTATGTGATAAAACTATTGTAATACTTATGGAATATGTACATGATGTATATGAATGTTAAGAAGCTTATTTGATGGCCTGTGCATGCTGAAACAATTATTGGAAATGAAAGAAAAGAAACTGAAATGGTAAAAACGTAGGTCCTAAAGCAGTTTTGTTGTGGCTTCAGTTTGACCTAGCAAATGATGGAATTCTTTCACAAAATTTTATGAGCATGTAGTACACATCCAGATATTTACATGCATAGGTGGAACGTTTCATTTGGATGTGTATATCAAGAGAAATGAATTTCCAAAGTAAGGGATCAGAATCTGTTTCCAGAGTTTTTGACCAAATGAACAGTAAACTTCAATGAATAAACTGTATTAATTGGAGAATCATTTGGTCTGAAAATTATTTTTCCCTAAAATTTTAAGATGTTATATTCATGTAACTTTTTGAACCACCTCATTTCTAGTTTTTTAGAATTAATTATGATTTTTTGAAATTCATAGCGTAATCTTGAATACCATATGAACAGTAACCCGAGAAAGAGTAAAATTCTAGATTTAGCTAATGGACTTCCAAGGTCTTGTAAGTAGTTCTAAATGCTACTGAATGGTCCCTAAGACGTATAAAAGTAAGGATGTTACAACATGCATGTCATCACATGACAACTGTAAGAAGATGCAACTGTTCATTAAAACTTATGGTAACATAAGCCATATCATCATTACATAATTTGCTCAATCATCCCTTATACACACTTCAACTAAACAATTAACTAGGTAATCTTTTAAAGTATTTTGTCCCTTTATCACATTAACTACCAGATTATCTATCACATTATTTTATCAAGATCTAACAATTTATTCAAGAACTTGAAATAACTATTCGATAAAAACTTCTCAAGCGAGTGGATCAATTTCTATCTCTATGGAGTAACTTTTACATCTCTCTACTATCTCTTAACTATTTCTATATGTCAGTCTCAGTCTGCTCTGGACTATATTGTGGTTCCTTTCTAGTCTTTTCTTGATCCTAACTAACTTAAGTCACTTGGATCTCATTCATCATCTAGTATTATTACTTATATTCTTTAGGGTGATCTACCCTAGGTCTGCTAGCTTCTTGTCCCTTCATGATGGTATCCTTCTGTTCCAAAAACTTTAACTTTTTATTTATTAACCATCATGTCTCTAACCTTAAGCTATCTATTAGTCTCATTCTTAGGCAAGTCTCATTTTAACTTCTTATTATTCTGTTCAACAAAGACTAGCTGAATAAATATTTTGTAACATAGATAAACTCCTAGTGGTCACACGGAGGATCTGCTTTTGAACATTTTCTTAAACTGATCTTCTATATCTTAATGCCTTGTACTTATTGGCTTGCCTACAACCTCTAACTGATAAACTTAAGTGAGGTTAGTATCTTCATTCTTGTTATTAGGTCTCTATGCATTCTAGTCACGACTCATACTCTCTATAAACTTTAGTCGCGACTATCTCAACTTACTCATCATGACTTGACAGCTCTATGTTCTTTAGTCGTGACCAAAGGTCATCTTCCGTCGTGACTAATGGTTTTTACTCATCACGAACAAAATACCTCTATGAATATTTGTCACGACTCATATCTTAACATGTCTCTACTTCACTCTCTGTGACTACCAGTCGTGACTTAAAATATTTCACATCGCAACTTGTGCATACCATTCTTTAAATATTCTCTTCTAACGTTCTTTATCCACTCTTTACTCTAGCAATGACACTTAAAACTCATTCATATATATCTACTATAATCACATTAAATAAGGAATGTAACATCCTTACTTTCATACGTCTTAGAGACCATTCAGTAGCATTTAAAACTACTTATAAGACCTTGAAAGTTCATTAGCTAAATTTAGAATTTTACTCTTTCTTGGGTTACTGTTCATATGGTATTCTAGATTACGCAATAAATTTTGAAAACTCATAACTAATTCTATAAAAATTGAAATGAAGTGGTTCAAAAATATAACTGAAGATAACATCTTGAATTTTAAGGGAAAAATAATTTCCAGACCAAATGATTAGCCAATTAATACAGTTTATTCGCCAAAATTTACTGTTTATTTGGTCAAAAATCCTGGGAGCAGATTCTGGTCCCTTACTTTGGAAAATCAGTTCTCTTTGTACAGAAATCCAAATAAAGCATTCTTGGTGTCAAAATGAAGCTTGGCATGTCATCTAAATTTCTGTAAAATTTCATACATTTATTCTATCATTTACTATTTTTCATTACATCATGACCATCACTGCTTGCGTTGATCATACAGCAACATTACACATTCACATAACATATATACTATCCAGTCCCTAGCTTTTCTTCATGCTTCATCATCCTCTTTCATCATTTATAAGCTTGTGGGATTTGGATTACATGGAAAGGGATGATATTTCGGGGGAAATCTCAGTAGCAAAGGGTACTAAACAATACATGCATTAATGTAAATACTTGTGCTTGCTTGTGAAAGTGTTACTATTGTGTCATGTGCATGCTTCCATGTTACATATGAAATACAATTGGCTAAAGTAAACATATAAATAGAGCTTAAAACATAAGCACATAGGGAACACAATTCAATCAAGCCATAGCACAATCAAGCATAACATTCAATACATACAAGTTTAGGATAAGTTTACTACCTTGAACACTTGTCCTTCTTTCACCTTAACTTGCTTCTTTCTTCTCAATTTCCTTGAACATGTGGCAGCCTCTCTTGGAGCATACCAATCAATTCCTAACATCACATAATCATTCATCCATTACAATCTAACTTCCTTGAGCATTAAACACACTTTAACTAACATAACTTCTTCTTGAACATTAATCTCATTAACTTTCCTTAATCTTAACCAATGGACTTGGTCTTTGAATCAATTGATGCCTTGAATTTACCCTACACAATTTCATCTTTTGAATCCATTTATGAGCTTAGAATCATGAAATTCCAGCTCCTTCATCACATGCTGTACAGAACTGAAACTGCACTTAATTCTTTCAAAAATTCTCATTTTGATTCCAATGCTTCCCATACTTGTTTCTCTACTTTATCCCACACAACTTTTCATTTTAAAACCATTGGAAGCATCAAAATCATGAAATTCCAATAACTGTTCATGCGAGTGAACAGTAATATAGAAGGATTTCAAAAACTACAATCTTAGAATTTCAATGCTTTCAAGGTTCAAAACCTTTCCAATCCTACACAAAATCATCATTTAAATTCAATGGAAGCATTAAATCATTGAAATTCCATTTCCTTACCTCATGAAAAGTGCAGACCAAACAGGTTCCATTAAGGCAAAGTCAAGAATATCAACTTGATTCAACAACCAATCTCTTAATTAGCTTGTTTATGCTTCAATCATATGTTTCTAACATTAATTTCTTCTTTCCCTTTTCATCTAAGGTTGCTTGGCATCACAACCCCTTATAGAAAACTCAACTTTTCTCCCATGAAAACCCTAAGTTCAAGCTCCCAAATCAAAGGAAAATAAGCTAGGATATATTGCTTACCTTTAATCTTTAGCTTGCTTGAACTTTGGAACCTTGAATCTTCTTTGTCTTGGCTTGAGTTTTCATTTTGCAAGAGTTTCCCCAAGGTATCACAAGGCCACGGTTTTGGGCAGAATGAGGGGGTATTTATAGCCAAAATCCAAGAAAAATGAATGGCCAAGATTGATTTGGTTACTATTTGATCTAAAGGCCCACATTTAATCTTGGATTTAACTTTTTCATAAAAGAATAATTATGACATCATGTGGGACAGCTCAAGGGACACCTCAAGGGGTTAGGTGGCATGCTCATAGTGTAAGGAAGCTTCTGGAAAAATTCCAGTCCAATCCGGTACCAATCAGAGCAGTTTCACAACAACTGGACTGTTTTCTGTTCTCAATTTTTCTATAATATACCAGGATATGCATTATGTCCTATAAATCAATGTCTAGACTTCTCATACCCTTGACATGGTTATACTGAGTATTTATTTGCCATCCATTCCTTGGGAAATGACCAAAATACCCTTGGTGTCCTTTCTTACACTATATTGACCCTAAAGGCATAATCGTCATTTTACCCCTCTTTATACCATGTGCCACGTTTTTAGCCTGTCCCAGGTGACAAAAATGCCCTTCATCCATCTCTAGTACAATCTGGGCATTCAAGGGCATTTTCGTAATTTCACACTTTTTCTGGACACTGGCCCCTTCTACTGATGGACTGGTACCCTGGGTTTTGGACCCTTCTTGGCGTCATCATGGGCCCATATATGAGGTCATCTAGTCTCATTTCATCTAGGCTCACATACCGATAAGTTCCATTATCGAATCACGGGTGTTATCAAACTCCCGTCAAAATTCACTGTTATGAGAATAACTTTTTATACAGAACTTCTTCCAGAGTTCTGTCAGATCCAGGACATCTACCACTGTAGGGCATACTTTTTTGTAATTTGCCTACTTATATCTGATATCCATGGAATCTGATAAAAATTCAGATAACTTTTAGACTATTAGATAATTTTCTGCTGTCTGGAATTCTAATAAAATTTCTGCATCATGCCAGATTATCCAGCATATCTTCCTCTATTTACTGGTGGAATATGGGACTAAAATACTTTTGGGCAGTTATAACCCTTTCCGGACTAATCTTTCTATAATTACAATTTTGCCCTTGAACTTTTTACTTAATTATATTTAAGTCCCTTAACTTTTAGAAATTACTACTTTTAGCCCAAATCTTATTTCTACTTTCACTTTTTGCCTTTAACCTTTTCTACTTTTCATTTTAGTCATTATCTTCCTTAAAGAATCATCTAACCTTTATTATTTCTTCTAATGTTCATCATAATCCTTTCTAAGTCTCTTTCCACTATCAATACTATACGGATAGGGAAAAATTAGGATATGACAGGGAACATATTCACATAGATGTTCAACCAACTATTATTTTATTTTATCACATCAAAACTCGTATTTCATATAACCATAACATTTATACATAAATTACATACATGTCCACTATATATTTGGGGTACATCGTAACTATCATACATCTATGTAATACATTACCCCATCTCTTTTACATTCTTTTCTAGGGAATATTGAACTGTAAATACTTCTGCATACAGAAATATCACCCCTGTATATCAGTTGGTAGATCATTTGCCAAAAACTCACTTAGCTCTATATGCCATGTATAGGTATTTGGCAGTATCTGACTTACTACTATCTCATGCCAATCTTCTAAAGTATAAACCTGATTCAGGTTAATGCCCTCTGTTGTATATTTATTTATCATCCCTACAACGGCATTAAGGAACTATAGATAAACTGACTACTCTTGATCTCTACTTCTATCCATCCCTTGACCTAAACTAAGTAATTCACTCTCCATAGCTTTCTTGAGACTGATATAGTCAACATTATCTGTCTTTAGCAAAGAAGACTGGGGTTGACTAGGACCAGGAACATCACACTAATCTTTCTCTATAAAGTCACATATTCCTGGACTTTGAGAATGGAAAGGGACTGTCATAGACTCTAAATGGATCTCTGGATTAAGGGACTATTGTATATTACTCATAGCAAATCTATCCTCAAACTCTGGTAGAGGAGGAATAATATCTGGTCTACCCATAATCCAGTACCAGTACTCAATTTTCTCAACCTTAATCTATCCCCTCATCAGAAGAATAATGCTTACATCAGGGTTATAGGGCACTACAACTATCATATCCTAATTTTTCTCTATCTGTATAATACTGATAGAGGAAAGAGGTTTGGAAAGGATTGTGACGATGATCATAAGGAATAATAAAGTTTAGATGAGTCATGAAGGAAGAGAATGACTAAATTGAAATGTTTAAAAGTTCTATGGTGGAAGATAAAAGTAAAAATAAACTTTAGATCATTAAGTGTAATTATGAAAAGTTGAGGGACTAAAGTGTAATTTTTAAAAGTTCAAGGGCAAAATGGTAATTATAAGAAAGTTTAGCCAAAAAATGCCCAAAAATTCCTAAAATTAGATTAGTCCCAAATTTTACCAGTAAATAGAGAAAATTATTCTGATCATTTTGACGCAACACATAATTTTGATATGGGGTCCCAAAAAATTTATATTAATTTATGAAGAAAGTGAAATTAATACAGTATCCTCTAGACCTCAGAATCAGATAAAATTTGATAGTAAATTCCTATAATTAATATAAGAATTTATGAAATTGACAGAGCTTGAAAAGGAGTTCTGTAGAATTTATTATAGAATTTAGAGTAGATTAAAACACACGATAAATATGTTTCATGGGATTTTCTCGGGAGTTTAGCCCATAAAGTTAGTGGACCATGTAAAGGGCCCAAAATGGCATCTTATAGGTCCAATAACATTTTCTAATAAGTATGTGGGCTAGGGCTAATAAGGACTGGGAAAAATATAAAATTACAAAAATGCCACTGAGTATGCTACTGTGTTGTGTCATTAAGTCAGAGTCAAAGTCAGACGAAGGATATTTTGGTCATTTAACTAAGGTTAGACAGTCAAGGAGAGTTCCCAAGATAGTTAACCAAGGTCATGGAATACTCTAATGAGGTGTGAAAAGATGATAATGCCCTTGAGATGTTAAAGTGAATAAAGAGGAACTAAGGGGCATTTTGGTAATTTGCTAAGGGATATGTCATTAAGTTTAGACCCACTACAAGAATGTCAATAGTAGGAAGAATCTAGATACTAGATTTAAGGTCAGAAAATATATCACATAATCTCAAAAAAATTAGATTCAGAAAATAGTCTGGTTTTGGGGAATTAGACTGAGCCGATACCGAATTGGACTCGAATTTTTCCAGAAGCTTCTTCCCTTGGAAATTTTGCCACATGTCCTATGAGTTTCCCTTGATGATGTCATGGATGATGTCATAATTAGTTTTTAGAAAAGTAAAATCTAAGATTAAATGTGAGCCATTATATCAAATAGTGCACAAAGTTATCTTGGCTATTGATTTTCTATGAGATTTTCTATAAATACCCCCTAATTTCTAATGCAAAATTGTGAAGGAGAACCCTTAGGAAACCTCTTGCAAAATGAAAATGTAAGCCATGTTAGAAATCGTGCCCTAGGGGCCAATCATTGTCTTATGAACATTATTGATTTATGAATTTATTAATTGAGTTATCATATTATTTGCATGTTTACTATGATGACCATCCTTGGATAATTCATGATATTATCCTAAATGTCCCTGGTCGATCATCTATGTGGGAGCACAGATGAAATAAGACCAGTATGACTTTGAAGATGTATAGAGATATAAATCAAAGTCATAAGCACATGTAAGAGTACAGGGTGTTGGACCGACCCGCTATGAGAGAACTGCATGGGTAACGTCATAAGCTTCTCTCATATACAAACCATGTCAATATGCCCTTTGACCTGAGATCATCATGGATTCCTACATGACAAAACGCTCAGCTTTGACCTAGTCAAAAGTCACTTTTGACCGAGTGATCATAAAGACTATGTTCGGGCTTAGTGGTTTTTCATGCGGAGGAATGTGAATGGTCAAGATGGAATTTGTCCCTCATATTCGTGGAGAGATATTACTGGGCCCCTCGATGAGTGAGTCTGAGAAATGTATGGCCATACTGTAATGGAAAGGTAGTTCCATTTCTATAGTCAGACTACTCAGGGATCGAGAAAGTAACGGTCGGGAATAGGAGGATGACATTATCCATGCCTCATCCATGACCAAAATATCGCGTGACAGAAGGGACATGATATGGTTGTATAAAAGGTTACATCGTTTATCGATCCTCATATGATTTGGGTAGTTGTTATGTCTTGCTAGAGACCGCTTGCGACTTGTGGGCTAGTATAGCAAATGGCCCACTGCCAACTTCATATGGGCCTACAGGGTCGCACACAAAATAGCCCAACACGAGCTATGATGTCCAGATTCATTGAATCTAAGACATGTCCAGATTCAATGAAAGATCCAGGTGAATGTATATATATTTATTTATATTCGTATATATATAAATTCGTATATATATATATATATATTATATATATGAGATATATGAGATTTAATTTATAAGGATAAATTAAATCCCTATCACGTTTGAATTCGAAATTCAAATTGATAGGATATCTCATATAAGAGATATTTATAAGATTTAATTTATAAGGATAAATTAAATCTCTATCACGTTTGAAATTCGAAATTCAAATTGATAGGATATCTCATATAAGAGATATTTATAAGATTTAATTTATAAGGATAAATTAAATCTCTATCACGTTTGAAATTCGAAATTTAAATTGATAGGATATCTCAAATTTGATTTATGGGAATAAATCAAATATAACTCAGTCTCATCTTTATTTAAAGTTAAATAAATAAGTAATTAAATCTGTGGGACGGATTTAATATTATTTTATTTAATTAGTTTCTTATAAAATTATACAATATATGATATTGTATCAATTCGGAATTAATATAAGATTAACTCCAAAATCCAATTAGGTCAAGTGGAAAAACGCATAGCATCCTCTATATCTGATTGGAGGAGCTACGTTTGAAAATAACACAGAACACAAAAGGCCGAACGGAATCTGCAAAAGGTTTGCAGACAAGAAACTGCCGAAATAGAGACGGAGACTTGTGAAAGCCTTGGAGGGACAGGAGACGCTAGCACGTCGTTCGTGGTTGGAACGCTGTTCGTGTGGATACCAGTAGAGGAAGCCGACCTGAGGCGTCGACTTCTTGTGATCGGAAAGAGACCACCGTCCGCGGAGAGAATCTGTGAAGGTCGCTGAGGAACACTCCATCGATTTCTTGCGATCAGAAAGAGATCACCACCCACGTAGAGAAGCTGTGAAATTCGCTGAGCAACACTAAGGGTAATGATTCTTTCCACTTGACTTAAACACATACGGTAGATCCTGGCAAGGAATGGAAAATTTTTAAAGTTTATTTCCGCTGCGTGTCTTCCAATTCCTTACAGTGGTATCAGAGCCATGCTGTTTTGTGTTTAAGTTAGGCTTGATTTGTGATTTATATGATATATGTTAGTAGTAGCCGATCATATAATAAGCGTTGTATGTGTGACATATATGGAATCCTTGTTGTGTATGACATAAAAGGAATCTAAAAGGAAATTGAAATCGGTGGTGATGCTTTTTGATTTGATCAATCCGCATAGATGGGGTCTAAGAAAACCGAATTCGAATTTGTGATTATTTGTGAAAACCGAATTCAGATTCGTGATTCGCATAGCGGGACCGCCGTAGCTACCTGTTCGTAGCGCAACATAACCGTAACAAATGTTACTTTGTAAATGTTTTTTGCCCTTCGATTAGATCTGAATATTGATTCTTGAATGTTTGGGTATGGTGAACAATATGGCTCTAGATTGCAAGTGTTGTAATTTTTAAAAATACGGCCTGCGTGTCGTGCCTTCCTCTATATACTCTCAATGTACCTTCTCCTCTCATCTCACTCCCCTCGAATGTTAAAAGAGGTTTCTATATGTAATTTCTCTTTTCTTACTAGAGAGCTCCTCTCATTGGCTTGAGGGGACTTAGGATAGGTGAGCCATATTGTATCACGTTTGAATTATGCATCTTATGATTAGATCAGCACATGCATATTACTTGTATGAGTTACAAACTGGGATACATGCATCCTCATAAAAACAGATAGTTAATTAAGCCCTCTAAAAGAAATCTTAAGTCATAATGCTGTCAATTTATGAACACTTGTCAAAACCTTGATCGCTCAATTGTGGACTCCACCAAAGTGGGTGCTTTTGAGTTATCTTGGGGAGATAAGCAAAGAGTAATGGTGCTACTCTCATAGGTTCATTAT
This sequence comes from Leucaena leucocephala, assembly GCA_037074615.1. Lineage (NCBI taxonomy): Eukaryota > Viridiplantae > Streptophyta > Magnoliopsida > Fabales > Fabaceae > Leucaena > Leucaena leucocephala. The sequence continues at coordinate 21,814,794 of CM073519.1, forward strand.
TGTTTGACTTAATTGAGATTAACAAAACGGTTTTGGATCTCAAGGCATTAGATGGGATTAGAACATGCCAGATCATATGATGATAGGATCCCATGAATATCTAAGAGTTACATTTGATGTAATTGGTAAAGGTGTTACCTACCTAAATAACTTAATCTAAGCGTCCTGCCAAAGCGGACTTAAGTTTGAGCCAAATATGGATCTTAGCCCACTAACTATTGCATTGAGGGTTGTTTATTTAGTGGGAGATTACTAATTACATTGCATATTTTAATTGTAGAATCATGACGACTAGTAATACTGCTACATTATCGCTGCGATCTGTCCTTGAGAAGGACAAACTCAATGGGACAAACTTTCTTGACTGGTTTAGGAACTTGAGAATTGTTCTCAAGCAGGAAAGAAAGGCGCATGTCCTAGATCAACCCATTCCTGAGGAGCCAGCCGCCAATGCTCCCAGAGCTCAGAGAGATGCTTATATGAAGCATAAGGAAGACTCTGTCGATGTGGGATGCTTGATGCTAGCCACCATGGTTCCGGAGCTCCAAAGAGATCTGGAACACATGGAGGCTTATGAGATGATTGTGCATCTCAAGGAAATGTTCCAGCAACAGGCAAGGCAAGAGAGGTATGAGACCACTAAGGCCTTACATTCCTGCAAGATGGCTGAAGGTGCATCAGTCAGTGCTCATGTCTTAAAGATGAAAGGGTACATTGATCACCTTGAACGGCTTGGATTTCCCATGAGCCAGGAGTTAGCTACAGATTTGATCTTAAACTCACTCCCGGAAAGTTATGACCAGTTTGTTATGAACTACAACATGAACAACATGGAGAAATCTATTTCTGAACTGCATGGGATGCTTAAAACTGCTGAGCCGAGTCTTAAGAAGAAACCCAGTAGTGTTTTGATGGTTCAGAAAGGAAAGGGTACGAAAAAGAAAGGCAAAGGCAAGGGGAAGGGTCATGGCTCATCAGGTAAGACCAAAGAGTCAGGCAAGCCCGAAACCAAGCCTGCACCAAAGAAGGCAAAGCCTCCGAAGGAAGGAGTCTGCTTCTTCTGCAATGAACCGGGTCATTGGAAGAGGAATTGCAAACTCTACCTCGAAGATCTGAAAAAGAACAAGAAGGATAGCGGGGCTATCGCTTCAGGTATTTATGTTATAGACATTCATCTTTCTACTTCCACCTCATGGGTATTAGATACTGCATGTGGTTCTCACATTTGTACGAATGTGCAGGGACTAAAGGACAGTAGGAAGCTGAAAAGGGGTGAAGTTGACCTACGAGTTGGAAACAGAGCAAGGGTTGCTGCGTTAGCTGTAGGCACTTATGAATTAGTTCTGCCCACTGGGCTTTTGTTAGTTTTGAACAATTGCTATTATGTTCCTGCTTTAAGTAGTAACATTGTTTCACTTTCTTATTTGGATAAGGAAGGTTTCACTTCCATTGCTGGGAATAGTAGATGTTCTATTTATCGTAATGATGTTTTCTATGCTCATGGTGATTTGCATGTTGATCATTACATATTAAATTTGGAACAACCCAATCATGGAAATATCTATAACATAACCGCCAAAAGGGTCAAACCAAACGATTTGAATCCCACATACCTCTGGCACTGTCGTCTGGGCCACATAAATGAGAAACGCATTTCCAAACTCCATCAAGATGGATTTCTAAACTCATTTGATTTTGAATCATATGACACTTGCGAGTCTTGCTTGTTAGGAAAGATGACAAAGTCACCTTTCACTGGGCACAGTGAGAGGGCCACTGATTTATTGGGCCTCATACATACAGATGTGTGTGGACCGATGAACACAAATGCCAGAGGAGGTTATTCGTACTTCATAACATTCATAGATGATTTCAGCAGATATGGGTACATCTATCTAATGAAACATAAATCTGAATCTTTTGAAAAGTTCAAGATATTTCAAAATGAAGTACAAAACCAGCTTGGCAAAACAATTAAAGCCCTTCGATCTGATCGGGGTGGTGAATATTTGAGCCAAGAGTTCATAGATCATCTTAGGAATTGTGGGACACTCTCACAATTGACTCCTCCAGGGACACCACAATGGAATGGCGTTTCTGAACGGAGAAATCGAACACTATTAGATATGGTTCGATCCATGATGAGTCGAACAGATCTTCCACCCTCCTTTTGGGGCTATGCCCTAGAAACAGCTGCGTTCACACTAAATCGTGTTCCATCTAAGGCAATCGAAAAGACTCCGTATGAGATATGGACTGGGAGGACGCCTAGTTTATCTTTCCTCAAGATTTGGGGATGCGAGGTCTATGTTAAGCAACAAGCCTCAGACAAATTAGCGCCCAAATCCTCAAAATGCCTTTTTGTGGGATATCCTAAGGAAACCAAGGGATATTACGTCTACAACCCTGCTGATAACAAAGTGTTTGTTGTCAGAAATGGTATCTTTCTTGAACGAGAATTTATCTCTAAAAGAACCAGTGGGAGTAAGGTACAACTCGAAGAAGTTCGAGAGCTACAAGACACCACAGAACTGCAGATGGAAAATAGAGAAGACTCACAACAAGTTGTTGAGACTCCTCAAGTCACGCAAGGTCCACGAAAGTCTAATAGGACACGACTTCAGCCTCAGAGATATGGATTTCTGATTTCTGATAGTCGTGATGTGTTGCTCATTGAGCATAATGAGCCGACTACCTATCGAGAAGCTATAGTGGGACCAAACTCCGAAAAATGGCTTAGTGCCATGAAGTCTGAGATGCAATCCATGTACGACAATAAGGTTTGGACCTTAGTCGACCCGCCTGAAGGTGTAAAAACCGTCGGGTGCAAGTGGGTTTTCAAAGAGAAAACTGACATGGATGGCAATGTAAATGTCTTCAAGGCACGACTGGTTGCAAAAGGTTTTACTCAAACTCATGGTGTGGACTATGATGAGACCTTTTCCCCAGTAGCAATGGCCAAATCAATCAGAATCCTCTTTGCTATTGCAGCATATTATGACTATGAAATATGGCAGATGGACGTCAAGACAGCCTTCCTTAATGGAAAGCTCCTTGAGGATGTGTACATGACACAACCTGAAGGGTTTGTGCGTTCCGAGGACTCTGGTAAAGTGTGCAAGCTTCAAAAGTCCATTTATGGACTAAAGCAAGCCTCTCGGAGTTGGAATCATCGTTTTGATGAAGTAATCAAAGAGTTTGGATTTCTTCAAAACATTGATGAACCTTGTGTGTACAAGAAGGTTAGTGGGAGCACAGTTGTGTTTTTGGTACTCTATGTCGATGACATCCTACTTATTGGGAATGACATTCCTACCTTGCAGATTGTCAAGTCTTGGTTAGGAAAGTCTTTCTCGATGAAAGACTTGGGTGAAGCCACCTACATCCTAGGAATCAGGATCTATAGAGATAGATCTAAAAGACTTCTAGGACTCAGTCAGAGTACATACATAGACAAAATACTGCATAGGTTTAGTATGCACGAATCAAAGAGGGGTTTCATACCCATGTCTCATGGTACTCACCTCAGCAAAGATCTGTGTCCTAGTACATCTGATCAGCGAGGTCGCATGAGTAAGGTTCCATATGCCTCGGCCATAGGATCTATCATGTACGCCATGTTATGTACTCGACCGGATGTCTCGTTTGCCTTAAGTATGACTAGCAGATACCAACAGGACCCTGGTGAGGGCCATTGGACTGCTGTCAAGAATATCCTTAAGTACTTAAGAAGGACTAAGGACTTATTCTTGGTCTATGGTGGATTGGATGATGAGCTCTGTGTAACTGGTTACACAGATGCGAGTTTCCAAACTGACCAGGACGACCAAAAATCGCAGTCTGGATACATATTCCTCCTCAATAATGGAGCAGTAAGCTGGAAGAGCTCTAAGCAGGGCACTGTAGCAGATTCTGCAACGGAAGCTGAGTATATAGCAGCATCTGATGCAGCTAAGGAAGCCGTTTGGATCAGGAAGTTCATCACAGAACTAGGGGTGATACCTACCATCTCAGATCCAATAACTTTGCTCTGTGACAATAGCGGTGCTATTGCACAGGCCAAAGAGCCTAGGTCACATCAAAGGACCAAGCATATACTCAGGCGATTTCATCTCATCAGAGAAATCAACGATAGAGGTGATATAAAAATATGCAAAGTAGCAGGAGAAGATAATGTTGCTGATCCTCTAACAAAGCCGCTTGTGCAGGCAAAGCATGAGCGTCATGTTAGGTCAATGGGAATTAGTCAAATTAATGATTGTACCTAGTGCAAGTGGGAGGTTGTTAGAAATCGTGCCCTAGGGGCCAATCATTGTCTTATGAACATTATTGATTTATGAATTTATTAATTGAGTTATCATATTATTTGCATGTTTACTATGATGACCATCCTTGGATAATTCATGATATTATCCTAAATGTCCCTGGTCGATCATCTATGTGGGAGCACAGATGAAATAAGACCAGTATGACTTTGAAGATGTATAGAGATATAAATCAAAGTCATAAGCACATGTAAGAGTACAGGGTGTTGGACCGACCCGCTATGAGAGAACTGCATGGGTAACGTCATAAGCTTCTCTCATATACAAACCATGTCAATATGCCCTTTGACCTGAGATCATCATGGATTCCTACATGACAAAACGCTCAGCTTTGACCTAGTCAAAAGTCACTTTTGACCGAGTGATCATAAAGACTATGTTCGGGCTTAGTGGTTTTTCATGCGGAGGAATGTGAATGGTCAAGATGGAATTTGTCCCTCATATTCGTGGAGAGATATTACTGGGCCCCTCGATGAGTGAGTCTGAGAAATGTATGGCCATACTGTAATGGAAAGGTAGTTCCATTTCTATAGTCAGACTACTCAGGGATCGAGAAAGTAACGGTCGGGAATAGGAGGATGACATTATCCATGCCTCATCCATGACCAAAATATCGCGTGACAGAAGGGACATGATATGGTTGTATAAAAGGTTACATCGTTTATCGATCCTCATATGATTTGGGTAGTTGTTATGTCTTGCTAGAGACCGCTTGCGACTTGTGGGCTAGTATAGCAAATGGCCCACTGCCAACTTCATATGGGCCTACAGGGTCGCACACAAAATAGCCCAACACGAGCTATGATGTCCAGATTCATTGAATCTAAGACATGTCCAGATTCAATGAAAGATCCAGGTGAATGTATATATATTTATTTATATTCGTATATATATAAATTCGTATATATATATATATATATATTATATATATGAGATATATGAGATTTAATTTATAAGGATAAATTAAATCCCTATCACGTTTGAATTCGAAATTCAAATTGATAGGATATCTCATATAAGAGATATTTATAAGATTTAATTTATAAGGATAAATTAAATCTCTATCACGTTTGAAATTCGAAATTCAAATTGATAGGATATCTCATATAAGAGATATTTATAAGATTTAATTTATAAGGATAAATTAAATCTCTATCACGTTTGAAATTCGAAATTCAAATTGATAGGATATCTCATATAAGAGATATTTATAAGATTTAATTTATAAGGATAAATTAAATCTCTATCACGTTTGAAATTCGAAATTTAAATTGATAGGATATCTCAAATTTGATTTATGGGAATAAATCAAATATAACTCAGTCTCATCTTTATTTAAAGTTAAATAAATAAGTAATTAAATCTGTGGGACGGATTTAATATTATTTTATTTAATTAGTTTCTTATAAAATTATACAATATATGATATTGTATCAATTCGGAATTAATATAAGATTAACTCCAAAATCCAATTAGGTCAAGTGGAAAAACGCATAGCATCCTCTATATCTGATTGGAGGAGCTACGTTTGAAAATAACACAGAACACAAAAGGCCGAACGGAATCTGCAAAAGGTTTGCAGACAAGAAACTGCCGAAATAGAGACGGAGACTTGTGAAAGCCTTGGAGGGACAGGAGACGCTAGCACGTCGTTCGTGGTTGGAACGCTGTTCGTGTGGATACCAGTAGAGGAAGCCGACCTGAGGCGTCGACTTCTTGTGATCGGAAAGAGACCACCGTCCGCGGAGAGAATCTGTGAAGGTCGCTGAGGAACACTCCATCGATTTCTTGCGATCAGAAAGAGATCACCACCCACGTAGAGAAGCTGTGAAATTCGCTGAGCAACACTAAGGGTAATGATTCTTTCCACTTGACTTAAACACATACGGTAGATCCTGGCAAGGAATGGAAAATTTTTAAAGTTTATTTCCGCTGCGTGTCTTCCAATTCCTTACAAGCCAAAACATAGAAGATTCCAAGGTCTAAAGTTCAAGCAAGCTAGAGATTAAAGATAAGCAATCTATCCTAGCTTATTTTTCTATGATTTGGGAGCTTGAACTTAGGGTTTTTATGGAGGAAAGTTGAGTTTTCTCTAAGGTATATGTGCTGTCCAAAACCTTAGATGAAAGGGGAAAGAAGAAATTAAAGTTAGAGTTAGGTGATTAGTTGTTGAATCCAGTTGATATTTTTGACTTTGCCATTTTTGAAACATTTTGGTCTGCACTGTTCATGATGGAAGGATATGTAATTCCAATGATCTAATGCTTCCATTGAATTCATATGATGATTTTGTGTAGGATTGGATAGGTTGGAATCCTTGGAAATATTGGAATTCGAAGTTGTAGTTTTTGAAGTTCTTCTCTATTTCTATTCACTCATATGAATAGTTATTGGAATTTCATGATTTTGATGCTTCCAATGGTTTTAAAATGAAAATTTGTGTGGGATAAAGTGGAGAAACAAGTATGGGAAGCATTACAATCAAAATGAGAATTTTTGAAAGAAAAGAGGGTGCTATGCAATTCTATATAGAACAATGCTTAGGAGCTAGAATTTCATAATTCTAAACTCATAAATGGATTCAAAAGATGAAATTGTGTAGGGTAAAGTCAAAAAATCAATTGGTTCAAAGGCCAAGTTAATTAGTGAAGACTAAAGAAAGTTATGTTAGTAAAGAATTTATCAAGAATAGTCTCAAACATTGTTGGAGTTCATGATCCTAATGAATTATGTGATGAATATGAATGTGTTTAGGACCATGAAACATCCAATAAGATGTTGGAAGTGATTTCTCGAAAGGGCTTCATGGTTGAAAAGCTTAGGGAGCAAGTCTAAAAGAACAAGAGAAAAGCTTAAGTACAAGGTAGTGGACTTACCTCTTTATGTGCTTGATGCGGTATGGTTATGTGTTGACATATATATGATGTTTGAATGATGTTGTGACATGATAAATAATGTTGAATGTGTTATGAATAACATTATTTCTATGGCCATGCATTTTTATGCAAAGTATATAGCATGATGGCGTGTCACTAATTAAAGAAAGTTTAATAAAATTACATATCATGCAGTAGCATCCATCTTGCATATTTAAGTGGAAATGTTTGCTACTGAGATTCCCTAGAATCTCACCCTCCCACAACCAACCAATTTAGGTCAAGCATGAAGGGAAATGTATGTGTGGAGAAGAGCTAAAGAATGGAAGAAAGAAATGAAGTAATTGAGGTCCTAGCATATGCTATGAATCTCCATGTATGTAAATGCCATGTAAGGTGTATATTTATGTGATAAAAATATATGAAACAATTACAGCATATGTACATGATGTATATGAAGATATGAGAAGCTTATTTGATGGTTTAGGAATGCTAGATTAATTTATGAACATTTAATAAAGAAGATGAAATGGTAAAAACGTAGGTCCTAGAGCAGTTTTGTTATGACTTTAGTTTGACCTAGCAAATGAAATGATTATTTCACAAAATTTTATAAGTATGTAGTACACATCCAGATCTTTAATTGAATAGGTAGCAAGCCTCATTCGGATGTGTATATCAAGAGAAATGAATTTCCAATGTTAAGAAACAGAATCTAGAATTTCCAGTTTTCCATATAAACAATAAAAAGTAATGATTTAACTGTATCAATTGGCAAAGTAAATGTCCAGATTTATATTTTTCCCTTAAAGATCTATGAAGAGCATCAATTAGAAATTTGGATCACCTCCATACAATTTTTTTACAATTAATTATGAATTTTTAAAATTGAACTGTAAATAAGGAAATCACTAAATGCATAATACCCGAGAAGTTAGTTTTAAAATTTTAATTTTTGGGCTAGTATACGCCTCCGCTACTCAAATATGCTTACAAATACGTACTCTGATATGGTAAAAGTATGATGTTTCATTTTGGTATCAGAGTAAAAGTTTATGGCATTAGTACAGAATAAAATTTTAGCACCAAACAGATGTTCTTGTGCAAGATAAATTTGCTATGATTAGTTAACCGAGTATGTAGCAGTTACCTAAGGCCCAATTGAGGTTGAGGTTAGTAATGAGTTATTTGTTCACAGTCCAACTAATATTTTGGATTGGTGATGAATACTCTAGGGAAATGTAATACTAAGGCTTAATAAGAGATACCTTCTCGCCTGTTAGTGATCTAGGAGGATAAGGGAAAACTTAAAAGTAAGAATGACACAGAGATATGAGCCAGACACTTCCCCAATTAGCTAAAAGAAAGCAGCTGACTCAGTTAAAGATTACAGTGAGGCCAAGGATAAAGAAGTCGTTCAGGCTAGGGATACAGAAGTCTTACAGGCAATGGGAGATGTTATGATAGAATGAATATAGCCTAGTTAAGGTACAATGACCTAACATGATAACTATCTCAAATTCCTAAATTGATAAATAGAATCTTGGAGATGTAAGATAAAGATAAATAGCCTCAAAAATTGCTCAAGGATTAATAGAAAGAGATATAGTATGAGTTTGTAGGAGTGCCCTCTAACCCTGATGTAAACTCTATTCGTCCAATGAGAGGACAAATTAAGGATGAGGAAGCTGAGTACTGGTACTGAATTATAGGTAGACCAGATATTGTTCCTCCTCCACCAGAGTTTGAGGATAAATTTGATATAAGTAACCTACAGTAGTCCCTTAATCCAGAGATCCAGTTAGATTCTATGGCAGTCCCTTTCCATTCTCAAAGTCCAGGAATATGTGACTTTATAGAGAAAGATCAGCGTGATGTTCCTAGTCTTGTCAACCCCAACCTTCTTTAGACAGATAATGTTGACTATATCAGTCTCAACAAGGCTATAGAGAGTGAATTACCCAATCTATGTCAAGGGATGGATAGAAGTAGAGATCAAGACCAATCAGTATATCTGTAGTTCCTCAATGCTATAGCAGGGATGATAAGGGCATTGACCTGAATTAGGTTTACACTCTAGAAGATTGGCATGAGATGGTAGTAAGTTAGATACTACCATATATCCCTATATGGCATGTAGAGCTAAGTGAATTTTTGTCAAATGATCTGCCAACTGATACTCAGGGGTGGCACTTCTGTATGTAGAAGTATTTACAGTTCACTATCCCCTATAAAAGAAATTAAATTTCGTTGAAGGGTGATGTATGATAGTTATGATGTAAACCCCAAATACGTAGTGGACACGTATGCAATGTATGTACAAATGTTATGATGACATGAAGTATGAGTTTTAATTGACTCAAGCTCATTAAAGTCAAGAATATAAGAAGAGAATGTTTAGAGAAGTTAAGTCACGACGAGTTAAGCTATGAGTCGCGACAAATATTTACAGAGGCATTTTGGTTGTGATGACTAAAGACCATTGGATGCGACTAAAGTTCACAGAGAATATGAGTCACAACTAGAATGTACAGAGACCTTATGACAAGAATGAAGATGTTGACCTCACTGAAGTTTATCAGTTAGAGGTTTAGCATAGGGTGCAGGCAAGCCAAACAATATGAGTTATTGAGATATAGAAGATAAATTTAAGAAAATGTTCAAAAGTAGATCCTCCGTATGATTACCAGGAGTTGATCTATGTTGCGAAAGATTTACTCAGCTAGTCTTTACTAAACAAAATAATAAGAAGTTAAAATGAGACTTGCTTAAGAATGACCTAATACATGGCTTAAGGTTAGAGACGTGATGGTTAATAGCTAAAAAGTTAAAGTTCCCAGAACAGAGGGATACCATCATGAAGAGACAATAAATTAGCAGACCTAAGGTAAATCACCCTAGAACAAAAGTAATAGTACTAGATGATGAATGAGATCCAAGTGACTTAAGTTAGTGAGGATCAAGAAAAGACTAGAAAGGAACCACAGTCTGGTCTAGAGTAGATTAAGATTGACAGACATATAGTTAAGAGATAGTAGAGAGAGGAAAAAGTTACTCTATAAAGGTGGAGATTGATCCGCTCACCTGAGAAAGTTTTATTGAATAGTTTACCAGAAGCAATCCTCTCAGATAGATAATGAGATAGTGATGAGCATGAGGCTAAAGGTTAAAGTAGGGAAAAAGAAACCATGTGATTAATACTTAGCCGATTTCATCCACATGAACATTGAGAGTTGAATGACTGAGAAGTTAGTTCACGGATTGAATTCCGTGTTACAAAGAAAGAGTTTTTCTCAGGTAGTTATAGAAGTTCAATAGAGCAGTAGATGTTTGCAAGATAAGAAAAAGAAGTTTATGATGTCTAGAGAAAGAAAGGTAGCCACAGTTTTAAAAATAAAGTGACTCCCCTATTCCCTATATAAGAAAGAGTAAAAAATGGTTGAGTCTATACCTTAATAAGAGGGTAATGTGGCAGCCTAAATTAGATGAATAGTTACTTTAGGTTCTTGAATAAATTGTCAGATCCTGACCAGATAATGTAATAGATCGTCTGATAGATAATATGATAGAGGAAAGAATGTTTTAAAGTTTACCTAGTTAATTGTTTAATTGCAATGTGAGTATAAGGGATAGTTGAGGAAATTATATAATAATGATATGGCTTATGTTGTCATAAGTTATGATGAGAAGTTGCATCTCCTTGCAGGTGTCATATGATGACACGCATGTTACATAATGCTTAAATGATTTCATCTCATGGCATATTATGCATGTTCGAGTATGCTATGATGAATGAATACTCCCCTTTCGCATTTAATTAAGGGTAGAGTATATATGATTAGAAAATTATGTTGCTTCCCATACCATATGACATGCAATTAGATAATTCAACTTGGTAATGATAAAGCAATAGAAAAGCAATAAATGAGATTAGAGATGAAAGTTAATAACGAATCTATAGACAAATAATTATAGTACTCAGGACATATCCCTTCAATGTGGATAAGATATATTGACGAGGGTAGATTGTCGTGGTCCGATCCATCAAAATAAAGTTAATTGCACCCAATATAATATAGTATAAGGCATAACCCTATCGTTCTTCTCAAGGAGCCTTTTATTTGGAAACCTAACAGATTGGATGTCAAAATCAGTGAAAAACCTGAGCAGGGATAAAATAGTTTTTGGGTTTTTAGAGATTGATGCAATAAAAGTAGGGTGCAGAAAAGTAAAACTTTTTGGATTTTTTATTAAGATGAAAATGAGTTGGTTTGTTTAAGAAATATGTTATGAAAGACTCTTGATGATGAAAATGTATCTATCCTTGCTCTCACGTTAAAATTAGAGTTTTTAAATAACTAACTCAAAGAAAACCTCAATCGATCGATTACGTCTAGAACCCTAATTTTCCTTAAACCCCTTTGATCAAAGCTGGTTTAAGAGCTATTAGCGAACTTTCAAAAACCACTTAGCACATAAGTTGAATTAGATGATGAAAACGTGCTCGAATGGTCACCGATCGAAAACCCTAGATTTCAAGCAATTGAATTAATTAGCAACGATCGCTGATAATAACCTCACTCTCTTAAAATCGAAACTAAAATATTCTATTAAAAAGCAAACGTTCAAAACATTAGAATTCAATTACAAAGTTTAATATGAGAATGATCAATCGATATTCAAAACTTGCTCATGAAATGAGAACCCTAGATCTAGCAACAATTAAAACATGAGAATATGCAAATTAGAACAGTAGAAACTCGCCATTTCAGTCTATGTGCTCAAGATATCATATTCATCACCAAGAGACTAGAGATTTAGCCTCTCATGACTCCTATTGTATTGCAATTACTGTCCAAATGTGATGCCATAAAGAAACGATGAGGAGATGGTAGATTCATGGTGTAGAGATGTGGAGAAGTCTGTGGAGAGTTGTAGAACCATAGAAGATATGGAGAAGGTGATCAGAGAGCGCTCGAGTACTGCTTCTTAGCTTAATCAAGTTAAAAACTAGCCTCCATTTTGACGGCAGCCCTCCTCTCCTTTTATTTCTGCATGACCTAATTCAAAACACGTAGTTTCAGCAATTTCATATTTTATTCCCAACCAGATCCATGTTTTGAACGCGAACTGTAAATAAAGAGAGACTTCCAGAAGAATCAAGGTCACGACCGGCGGACTCTTTAGTTGCGACTAAAAGGTGTAGGGGCATGATTTCACTTTCATTGACTTGTGATTTCTTTCCTGTTCCTGGCTCTCTTCCAAAATACTTGCAATCTAACATAAAAGCTCACTGTAAAAGTCTAAATCAGTAAATAACATAATATATGCAGTTTGGAAGTTAATTTACCATTTTACCCTTTAATTAGCACATTGCCACACATAATCATGTATTAAAATAAAAGTACAATTTAAGGCATAAAATGAATGGTAAAGTTGTTATAAAACTCTTAAGTTGTCATAGAAACCATATACAAAATGTGTATTATCAATTCCCCAACACTTGAACCTTTGTACTCCTAGACAAAGAAATAAATCACACCTAGAACAACACTATTAAATTCATGATTACAACATAATCTATAGTGTACCTTGAAAACAAATAATTCGTCATCTTTTAGGAATACAAAGGTGATAATGTGAGCAATGCCAAGTAATCAACTACTAAGTGAAATCAACCTTATCTGTATGAGTGTAATAGACCTCTCAAAGGGTGTAAGTGTTTATCTCTCTATTTCCTCTCATTGTTAGGGTTCTTTCACTCAGATTCAAATTGGAAAACATCCTACCATATGCTTGTAATGGCTCTAAATCTTAGCAACTATATAACACTCATGCAAAGAATCAAGAGGTCTTTTAGGGTTAAAATGATGGAGATGGGCCACATGGAATAGAATATGAAGAATAGAAAGTACTATATGCATTCAACAATGAATATGTAGCATGAATTCATGTCTCTAAGGATGTAGTTATGGTAATTGCGCTAATAAGAGTTGATATTGGTGCCCTCTTCTCTTCTCTTTTCTTTGTTTTCTTTTCCTTCCACTCTCTCTCTTTTTTAGCGTAATATGCTTTTTTCTCTTCTTTTATTTGGCATCTTATTCATGGAAGTTGCAGCATAATAACACAACAATAATGAATTTTTGACATGAATAAAAGTTTCATTTCAAAATGATATTTATGCACATATGACTTTCTATAAGAATGATGAAAAGAAAAAAGTGATGGGCTCAAGAGGGGTGACTAAGGATATAATATGTAGTGGGCTTGTGTTTGGGATAAAAGGGTATAGAAAGAATGCCTCTATCATGTTCAATTCATAAATGTGCAAGTAATTCTCAACTTAAAGCCAAGACAAGTTATAGAGGATATAAACCAATTGAATAATCACTCAATATAGAATTTAAGGGTGAGAATCCTTCCAACAAAGGTTTTGATATAGATTACTCATAAGCTAAAGTCTCAAACAATGTTCATCATTCACTAGGCATTAAAACACTCATCACAACTGAAAACCCTCTAAACGATGATTTAAAAGTTTCAATGTAATCACTTAGAACCATGTGATAATCCAAATCTAACAACAAAAGCTTAGGTGTTTCAAATTCAATTTCTAAGATTTTCCAAAATAATTCAAGTGAGGCAATGGTTTATGGGAGCTAAAAAGGTTTTGAAATAAGGGGAAAATGAATCATTTGTGAAAGAATCTTAGTAGTTCAAAAGGGATCCTTTTATACAGCTTTGCACAAGGCAAATAGAAGGTAATTGGACATTTTTCAAACACAGGTCACGACTAAAAATAGTGAAGGTCCTGATCACTTGTCACAGAGGTGCATGCTTAGGACTTTCAAAACATTTATTTGCGACCACGGAATGTACCTTTTGCGACGTAAATACACAGAGAGGAACAGTCGCGACTAGGTAGGTACTCATATCGTGACTCAGATCAGCAGAGGGTTATTATCACGACCACTATGTACATAGGTCGTGACTGTAGTTTACAGAAAGCATGTTAAGTCCAAAATTCCATTACAGGTTGCAACCAAAAAGCACATATGTCATGACTAGTTTTCATAGAGACTACCGAGTGATAATTGTCAAAGTCCCAAAACATTTTTTATGCTAACACCTTTTCAGTTATCAACACAGTTTAAAGTGGGGATCTAGTTTTCAGCAATTCATCACACATTAAGATCAAAAGCAAAAATTTCGTGAGGAAATATTAGATTAATCAAAGAATTTCACATTGAGTAGCACAGAAACAAAGACATCTCCCCCATACTTAAACTTGACAGTGTCCTCATTATTAATATAATTAAAGTAGAAAATATCACAATCACTTTGTAAAGTCAATCAAATCTAGCTTCAAAATAGCAGGTAGCCTAATCACTCAATGTAAATTAATAGTTCAGCACACAGTCACATTCAAGTCATGCACACAATACTAGTAAGGCAGAGATGACAAGATGGGTAAGCTAAGATCATGCATGTGAGTGTGTGAGTTCCACAAAGAACAATCAATGAGTAAGTGAAACATCCTACTTTTACCACCTCAAAGTACGTATTTGGAAGCGTATTTGATTAGTAGAAGTATTACATTAGACCAAAAATTAAAATTTTAAAACTTACTTATCAGGTACTTATCAGGTACTTATCAAGATTTCCAGATGCATAGGGTGGGGTATTTGTACATCTGACACATAATTTAAATATGGAATTTTTTCCTCAAAAAAAGGAAATATTGAATGAATTGATCGTAAATGATAGGATTTTATGATTTCTGCCTTTTCTAAGGAAGAGATTCACATGGCATCATCAAATGATACAAGTCTTAGATAAGAATCTACAACGCACTAGAACGCCCTTGTTGACGATCCTTTACTCTGACAGCATCTAGGGTTCCTCGAACAATGTGATATCTCACATCGGGTAAATCCTTAACCCTTCCCCCTCTTACTAAGACTACAGAATGTTCTTGTAAATTATGGCCAATACACGATCAACCA